>OY756944.1:27965511-30465511 GCA_963580275.1 Crataegus laevigata | reverse complement strand
AAACAAGACAGGAGCTCTCCACGGGGATGTACTAGGCCGAATGTAACCCTTATCGACTAATTCCTGAAGTTGGGTTTTTAATTTCCGCAATTCCGCCGGTGCCATACGGTAAGGCGGTAATGAGATAGGGTTAGTACCCGGAAGTAAATCGATAGTAAATTCGATTTCCCTCGCAGGTAGTAAACCCGGTAGGTCATTAGGAAAGACATCTACAAACTCTCGTACTACGGGTACTTCCTCGGGACTCAAGGAAGATCCCTCTGTGACTACCACATGGGCTAAGAATCCCACACAATGCTTCTTTAACAGTTTAGTAGCTTGAATGGCAGAAATGAAGTAATTTGGAAGAATACGTCGCTCACCAGTAAAAGTGATCGACGGAAGTCTTCGTCTTCTGAAGGTCACTGTTTTCTCGAAGCACCCTACATCTGCATGATGTTTGGACAACCAATCCATTCCCAAGATGACGTCGAAGTCCACCAACGAGAAAGGAATTAAGTCAGCTTCTAAAGTCTCCCCTTCAACTATAATTGGGCAATTTTGATATTGCCATTGGGCACAGTACAATTCGCCTCGTGGCAATTTTATTAACATATCCCAGCCTAGTGGTTGCGGTTGAGAAAGCATAACTCGGGCAAACGATGAAGATACAAACGATCTAGAAGCACCCGGATCAATCAAAACTCTAGCCCAGTAATTATGAACAAGTAACGTACCAGTAATCACCCGAGGATCTTGCTCTGCCTCTGGTTGAGTCATGGCGTTGATACGCTCTTGATTTTGGCTTCCTGAGTTGTTATTCCGGCCACGACCTCTAAATCCCCAGTCAGCTCGGTTCCCTGAACTACGGTCACCTGACGCCGTACTTTGACTACTACTTCCCCGAAAGCTCTGACTACCGTCGCCAAACTGCGGCCCTCTGTTACCTCCAGCGTTCGGGTTACTACTGCTCCCATAACTTTGACTACTGCCACTGCCGTCGAAATGTTGCCTTCCACTGAAACTAGAAGCATTCTGATATCCACTGTACCCCATACCAGGAGCAAAGTTATGAGCCGGCGGTGCTGATGGGCAGTCACGGACGTAATGCCCGGTACCGCCACACCTGTGACAAACCACACTAGCCATGCCACAATTCCCTCGGTGTCGTAATCCACACTGGCTGCAAAGTGGATTCCCCGGAGGAAATTGACCAAAAGATCGGCCTGCTGACTGTCTGCTTGAGCCCTCGCTCGATGATCCCGAGTTTCGGCTTTGCTGTTTGAAAGAAGATGAAGGTCTAGGGCCCACATGTCTGGAAGGACCCGCCGAGTCTCGGTTACCCCTGTTTCTGAAGTTTCGACCTCTCGGATTCTGACTCCGCGGTCGACTCTGCCTCTGAGGCTGGTTCCATGCTGGAAACTGATCCTGCATTCCCGTATCCCAATTCGACTGTTCAACACCCAAGCAGATCTCAATTACTTCCTCGAAACTCTTCGGTCTCTGAGCTGCTACTAGAGTCCGGTACTCCTGTTCAGAGCAATCAGAGCAATCAAATTCTGTGATGCTTAGATCTCTCTGCCAGAACTCCAAGTACTCCTGCCTCTTCCTTAATCTATAGCTAGGACTAAGAAAGTGAGCGACAAAGTGCTTTTTGAAAGCGGCCCATGTCATCCATGAATCGGGTGGACGTGATTCTCTGGTTGCGATCCACCATGATCGGGCTTCTCCCTGAATGAAGTACCCCGCTGTTTCTGCCCATTCGTTCAAAGGGCATTTCATCGCCTTTAGTGTGTACTCCATTTTTTCCAACCACATCTCTGCCTCCTCACAGGCTCCCATGGTCGTTAACTCAGTCACTCCGTGATTTCTGGCTATTTCCATATACGTACGACTAGCCCTATAAATAGTAGAAGTAGACTGCTGTGCAACCCCCACCATACCGGAACGAGGTCGTCGAGGCACGTTTCCCCCAATATTAGCCATCAAGCTGACAAAGACAACAAGATTTAGAAGAAAGGAATTTCACCAAATTGGTGGAAAGGACCCTAACCTGGCTCTGATACCAATCTGACACGCCTCGACCCCGATATTCCCCAAATATCGAGATAGGCACGTGCTGTCCGACACCCGAGGGTGACGAAGCCATTAATTGAATACTAGAGAAGTGATTGGGAACGAAAATACATTGGATAATGTAATAATTACAAGAGTTAGACACGAGGGCTAACTAAGAGTCTAGTGTATCGAGCATGTTCTACTGAGTTTATTTACAAAAGATAGAAAATTTACATAGAGGAAACGAAGCGGAAGTTCAGCAACTACTGATAGGGGAAGGCCTCGTAAGAAATCATGTAGTCCTCGTTCCTGTGACCTGAATGGGGGCGCAAAACAAAGGTGAGTGGACCAGAGTTATATACATATATAATATGAAAACGTTCGGAACATAATAATTTCCCCCACCAGTTTGAAACCCAAAAATATGCATCATATACTACGTAATAAGTTTCTAAACAATTAGCATGCCACTAAAATCAATTAATCAAATCAATAGTTCCAATCGTCATTTCGACGGAATGTAAACCAAAATATGAATTCAATCTCGCAAACTCATCTCAAATAAAACCCAGGAAGCATCACAAGTTGTGCTGCTAGTGAGTACACCGAATTAATAATACTTCCGGCCCAATGCCTGCACCTGAATCTCTATGGCCATCACCATGAGATAACTCCCTCCCGGCCCGATGCCAGACTTCGTGGTCCCTCAGCCTTTCGCTAGGGATTAGTTCTCCAGGCCTTTGCCAACTACAAACCTCGCCCTAGGAGGCATGGTGTTCACTAATTTGCACAAAACACATTTCTAAAATACAACTTCGTAGCAAGAGTTCATCCATCCCCCGTACTACGAAGAGGTGTTCTAAAATCATTTAAAACACGTTCTGAGCATCCTATCGTCATCAATCGGATAGTCTACCAGAACGTGGGTTATATCAGAAAACAGTTTCGATAAAATCATTCTATATCACAAGAACATTCAATCACAATTATAAAGTATGCTTCCTGTTCACAATTCATAAATTCCAATAAAATCAAGGCATGCTATATAAATATGTAAAACTTCATTTCATAACATAAATCATATTTTTATTTTGGAAGGTGGTCCACTCACTGTACTTCGCCGCAGTAGCAATCCGCGAGTGAGCTTTGGAAACGTCCTGGCTAGCCACTTCACCTATTCACGATAGAAATTCGATAAATATAAAGATTGGAATGAATTTGAATGAACTTAAGAATTTTGGTTTGGAACCCCGGGATTTTGATTTAGGCTTGGAATGGACTAGGTTTAGGGTTTCTAAGGCTTTGGGATTAAGGGGCGAAGGTTGGATGATCTTGGGACTTGGCCAAACTACGTGACTTACTCCCACACCTACTAGCATTAACCATACCTTCCCTCGTCCTCACAAACCTAGACCTTAGTATTCATACCATCTCCCACGCACGTCCTAGCACACACACACACACACACACACACACACACACACACACACACACATATATATATATATATATTTATACATCTATAATCTGCATATAAAGTTATACAAGCATACAACTAAACCACACATATAAACACGTATATTTACATACACCCTATACACGGTATAACACAGACATATATATATATATATATATATATATATACATACCAGCCAACCCTTACACTCCCAAGTTGCAAACACCTCAAACACCATTGCACGACACATGCAGACACTGTGCAACATGCACAGACTGCCCACACTCCTCAAATATATGTTTATTTACACAACCAATAAGTTGTTTTCAACCACACACAAATGTATGCACACATGCCTACATATACTTACACACACGGCATTCACAAACACTCACAGGACGCCCACCTAATTTGTTCAAAAAAAAATATATATATATATATATATATATATATATATATATATTCACACACACACACACACACCCTGTGCAATACTTCCACAGCATGCACATTGCACAGAATCTGTCCAATCGCACACATTCCTCTATCTGTGCGCACACGCACACACCTAACCACAACCACATGCAAACGCACACTTCCTCTTCATATGTTTGAACACACACACACACATAGTTTCACATATGCACTCTCATATGTACACCCGCACGCATGCTCAGAACTATATGTTCAATAATCATTAAAGAAACACACAAGCACAAATCAAACACACTCAAACCTACTTATCTACGAACCTCTAAACATGACAAAACTCACGGGGGTAGGGAGATCGTAAGGTCTAGGACACGGGAGTCTCAAGTTTAACTTAAAACTAGCAAGTTTAATGCTCTAACCCTCCTAAGATAAAAAAGAAGAGGAACTCTCACCTGAAATCGAAAGTTCAGAGGATTGAAGCTCACGGCTTCAACTGGAATGTCCTTCAAAAGAGGTCCGATGGTGCATGCAAGATCACTAATGAACTCCTCGTGTTGTAGAAAGCTTAGGTGTGAGGTTTGAAGTAGTGATTCGTAGTGTAAAGAGAGGGTTGAATGAGATGAGCTCTCGGAGCTCTGAGGGTGAATGTCGAATTGGAGAAGAAGAGATGTTTTTCAGAAATGGGAATGAGGGAAGAAGGACCCGTGAGGGTCTTAACCTTGGGCTAAGACTTGGGCCAACTTTGGGGCCTAAGTTTCTAAACAAAAAGTATGGGCCTTAAGGTTTTAAAACAGATATTTTTTTTTAGATACAACTAAGGTATTGGGCTTGGCCCATTAAACCCCAGGGGTATTTTCGGGTGTGGTTCGTTAAAATACAACACCCAACAAGTGTCTCTAAGATGATTCTTCTACCACAATGATTGCATTGCATCTATCCTTTTTTTCCCTTGAAGTTTTTTCCTTCAAACCTTCCGTCACTTGTAGCAAAGGTTCTGGACTCAAAATAACTGACCTTAATACTCATAACTTTTCTTATTACTTCTTCTTGTTGGACAACAATACACACAATATTGAGAAATGGTAGTTCAACACTCATCAATATGTGGCTTCGCAGGTCTTCATAGGTAAAGTCAAAACTGGACAATAGCTAAAAGATCTTGTTTTCTTCAGCTCGCTTAAGAAGGATTACTGGATCTGTGGTGTGAGGACGATAGAGATTCATCTCATTCCACATTTAGTCTTCCTAAGTGCTCGATGAAAGACTTTCCGTCTTGATTTAGAACAGAAAGACTCTTCTGCAGCTCAAATATCTTGACTGCATTATTCTGATTTCCATACATCTCCTTGACAGCCTTCCATAAATCGAAGGCTGATTTTGAGAAGCTGAAAATTTCTGATACTTTTGAGCCTATTGAGTTAAGCAACCAGGACATAACGAGCTGGTCCTTGCTCCACTTTTCATACTTGGGATCACTAACCTCGAGGGCTACGACAGTGCCATTGATGAAACCAAGCTTAGATCTTCCTTCAAGAGCTAAAGTAATAGCTCTAGACCAAGGAAGATAATTAAACGCAGTTAGAAGTATAGAACAAAGACGTTGATTGGGATTTCCATCAGCCTCACTTGAAGGAGCTGATGAAGAACCGACGATGTTTTCGTGTGAAGCAGCAAGGATATTTTCTTCTTCCATTTCGAAAGATTTTAGAGAACAGGTTCTTTAGGAAGCCTGCTTGATACCATGTGATAATTTGGAAGATTTGTGTATTGATTGTGTGAGTAAGATTACAAGAAAATAGACTTATACAAGTGGAGAAATGTGATGTGAGTCACCTGGAGGACATCACCATGGGCGGAGCTACAATAGGCCTAGAGGGGGTGGATTACCCCACTTAGTTTTTTTAATACTGCAAAAAAAAGTGTTCCGTTTTGCATTCAAATGACCAACCCTAGATACAATACAACTAAATTTTATATGTTAATTCTTCCTATCAAGGAAAATGCTAAGGAGATTCTTCTAAAGGGGCCTCTTCATGGACTATTCGTCATCATATATTTTTAGCACAATTTTTGTACTAACATTATAAAACATTCTGCAAAAAACATGAGGTGACAGAGAGTCCATAGAGAGCCCTCTTTGATAAAGTCTCCTTAGCATTTCTCTTGGTATCAATATGACTAACTTCTCAAACAATGATTATAAGTGTTTTGTGTTAAAAACTTTGTGAATTAAAAATGTTTTGTTCAATAAATTCTTTTAATTTTTTTAACTATGACTTTGTTGTTTGTGGATGCCCCTACTAATACAAATTTCTAGTTTCGTCCCTGGACATCACACACCATGCTCCACACACCATGCTTAGACCCATGCTTTGCATAGTCTAAACCCTAGCTGCTTACATCAAGATACTAACAACTATAACCCATGCTAACCCATACCTAGATATTAGGTATTCTAACACTAGGGGATCACCATGAAGAAACCAACAAATTTTTAATTTTAATTTCTAACGTGGTTGCATCCTCTAAAATTCATTTCTTATTTTTATTTATTCATGTCTTTATATGCAAATAAAAAGATCTGCAAGTCTTTGTTCACCAAAAGCCTCTATGCACAAGCCGGCACGGTTGTGTTTGGAATATGAACAAATACAATAGAGAATGGCGCCACGGTAGTTGGATCTGATAGCCTGACTGTTATCGGTTCCAAGGGTGGGATATCCCCAGATGAATCTACACTAAGTGCTTTCCCATTTAGTAGCATTACTTTGCTCTGCAAGTCCCCATCTTGAGCTGTTAGATGGTATTCTTCCCTTACATCATCACTATCTTTCGAACTCTGAAGGCTTTCAGAACTCGCAGGCCTGCCAGTACTATCAGTCGAAACTCGGACTTGAACTGTAGTGTTACTGTCTAGGTTGATGAGGAGTACTGTGATTCCTTTCTGCATAAATCAATTACTTAATTAGGCTAGTCTCCTAACAACTGATAATATTAGCAAGAAATGATTAATGAATCAAACAACAAAAGGGAGAAAAACCACACGATAGCATAACTTTAGCTTAACGGATTAGCTAACTGAGCATAACCTTTATGTTTGATCTATGTGAAATTTTGTCCAGTTTAATGTATACTTACTGTCTTCTTTGAACAATGAGCATAGGCACGTATTTTCTTCGTCCCGGAGAAGCTTGTGGACAGGGCCTTGTTTCCCATTAAACGATGCCACAGAAGGGCACTGTAATAATCAGGATTTGGTTGAAAGGTGTTGGTGTCAAGGAGCCCATAATTTCCACCAATCAATGTCTGTCTGCAATATGTTTTGGTGTCATAAGATGCTGCCAAACCCAGCTGGTCTAGGTACCTGTTTTAGTTGGTAAAAAAATTACATAACCTCTTTTCATCACATACTTAAAGACTAAAGAAGGAGAAATCAGTTTCGAGGACAAGTTTGATTACCAGAAACTAAACACAAAAGCATTTGTAACAAGATTATGGCCACTGTTGTAAGCACCTCCTGCTTCACCAACCCATGCCACTGCTAAAGTGTTTGATGTCTCAACAAGGTTTTGTAGGCTGCTGAAGGTCTGCGAAATACCATCTAGAACATCTGGATCAAGGATCTTGTCGACGAGATCTCCAGCACTACCTTAGTTAATACGAGACAAAGAAAAAGGCAAAGTGTCATTTCACAAGTTGAATTTCCCGAGAAAGGAAAGTGATTTTGAAAAACG
Organism: Crataegus laevigata; assembly: GCA_963580275.1. Classification (NCBI taxonomy): domain Eukaryota; kingdom Viridiplantae; phylum Streptophyta; class Magnoliopsida; order Rosales; family Rosaceae; genus Crataegus; species Crataegus laevigata. The sequence continues at coordinate 30,457,852 of OY756944.1, read as the reverse complement.
CAGATTAATTAGCTATGTTAATTAATATACCTGGACCAAGATTATATATGTGGTGAGTGATTACTTTAAGGGAAAGAGGAGTTTTATGAACAAATTCCGTGAACCAATCGGCATCAAAGAAGCCTCCTGGTGCTAAGACTAGCGGCTTTGATCCATAATCTGCATAAATTTTCTGCAGTATTTCATGGAGAGTGTGTGTGTCTGCTGCATATTGGTCTGCTGAAACTTTTGTTCCAACTCCATTCCCACTCAGTTCATTTCCTGAAATTTATTCCAAGTATAGCTTTAGTTTCGCATTTGTACCGACAATTGATGTGTACAAATTTTGCAAAAACTTGTAACTCAAGTGGTTTAAAGCAGTTAAGCCTTGTTGAATATTGCGAGTAACCAAATAAAATGTGTAAAAGTTCTTACCAAGTTCCCAACCATGAATTGTGTATCCCTTGTCGACTGTATATCTTATTAAGGATTCTGCATTGGTTGAATTCCAAGCATTCGTAGCAGCACCATTGGAGTCTATGTTTCTACCCATAAGTGCATTTAAACCAAAAATAATAACAGCCCTGTTTCAAAAAAAAAAAAAATTATATCATGTTATGGTTAATTAATATAGTGATATGGTTTCATGAGAAGATTTAAGTATAATTAAGGGGGAAATTATACCCAGTTTTGTGGAAGAAACTGTTTAGTTGGTCCCATCTAGGCATTGTTAAGTAACCTTGAGAGAAACCAAACAATTGTGAACCATCTTTGATAAATGAGGTGGAAGGTGGTTGACTTCCATCTGTTAGGTATGTGACTTTATCTTGTAAAGTGCCACCCAACCTAATTTTCAAGGGTGAAAATGCTGCAACAAAATAATGGAATTATACACTTCTGTTGGTTAAGACTGTTTTGGATTATATATATATATATATATATTGCCTTTGTGTGTATAAGTTGAAGCAATGACTTGTTTACCTTTTATAGCATTTAAAAATATAGCATTGTCAAGATCCTACCAACAATTGAAAAACAAGAAAATACATATTAGAATTAGTAAATAATATAGTTATGAAATAATTAATTAAATGAAAAGAATAAAAAATGTGTAAGATTAAAGGGGGATATTATGCTTCTTTGTTTCTTTTGCCCAAAAAAAGAAAAGAAAAAGAACAGATATTATGCTTCTTGATAAGCATCATCTTTTTCTTAACCTTTTTCTGAAAGTTGCAATTTCGTGCTGAGAATGAGAATAGCATATTGGGTAGGTCAGTTGTACTAGTTGACAAATCATAACCAAAAAGAATAAAGCTGAAATTTTGAGTGTTACTGTAGACGTGTAGTTATCATAAGTATTGAATTTCTAAGAACGCATTATGAATTCAAACTCTTTAACTCTTATATTATTGCAATAATTTTGCTCTCGGTGATTCTCCTAATAAAGTAAAACTAAAAAACAAAAAAGTAAAGGTAACATCATAATCCTCTAACTTTTAACGGTCAAAATGAGAAGGCCATTACAAACATTGGCTGGTTCAGCACTATTTTTTTTTTCTTCATAAATTGTGGTTTAATACTGTCAGGAAAACGTTTAGCAAAACGTCAATCAATGGGACGGGAAACTACTGTCAAATTAAATTTTAAGATTAATTACATAATATTCTTTCAGGTTTAAGGTGTATTACAATCTCATACAACATTTTTAAAATATTTTACTTTCATACTTCATGTACTATTTTATTTCAAAATAATACTTCCGTTACATTTGAGTAACTGTTGTGGTTAGTAAGTTAATACAACGCTAACTACTACTACAACTTTGAACTATACAGAATACAGAAAACAGAGACCTCTATTGGATGCAGAGTTGAAGCAATGACTGGTTAGTAAGTTAATAAAGTGCTAACTACTACGCATTTCGAACTATAGTATACTACAAATGACATAAATTGCACAAAAAAAAAAGGAGGATATATAATAGGCGGCTTACCAGATTGAGAAGAGAAGCAGAGCCCCAACTACAAGTTCCGTAATCACATTTCTGAGGAGGCCACCAATCAATTGTGGCACAGATAAAGTCATCATCTGTAGCTCCAACTGCAGCTGTTTTATTCACAAAAAGGGTTTCTTCGGTGCTCAATGAAGCCACTGAGATTGATGACTTGTGGCTGTGAGTTTCCCAGTACAGCCCATAGCAAACCAATGAAAGAATCAGCAGAGAACGCATACCTTCACACATGGAAAATGAAGAAGAAACAAAAACAAGTTTCCTCTGCAGTTTCTTTGTTTCTGTATTGGTTTTAATGATGGGGTTGGAGTCTCTTACAAGTTCTGCAGATTTGGTTTTAATAATGGGGTTGGATCAGATGTGGTGGTGATGTTTTGTGGGATAGTGGGTTGATATAATATTATGGACGAGAAGAAACAACTAGGGAAGCCTGTAGGTGAGGGAAGCATGTAGGTGAGGGAAGCTTGTTGGAGAGTGAGTGCTTTTCGCTTTCATGATGTCACACTTTAATTTGGTCTTGAAAAGCAATCCATGTTAGAAGAAGAGGAATAGGATCCCATCCAGATCCTATTTGTGAGAAGCTAAAGAATCAATCAATCGTGTTTGTTTATTGTACATTATACGGTTAAAAAATATTTAAAAATTAAATATAAACAGTATCTAAAGAAAATTGATCGCACGATGTACGATGAACAGTTGCGATTGATTGATTCTCCGATCTCCACAAAGAGGATCCAGAAAGGATCCTTGTCCTTAAGAAGAAACTGTCTAATTATCAGAGATAGACGACAGAAGACTCATTTTTATAATATTAATATTGCCTCAACTTGTTAATTATTACTTGTATAGTCCGATATGTGAGATTTTACCACAAAAGTCTCGGTATTAGTTGAACCATAACAACAATAATTTCCCTAACTTGTTAATTACCACCTGAACAATTGACATGTGTGGAGTTTTACCGTAAAGGCCTCGGTATTAGTTGGACTGAGATTAAGATATTTAAACTCTTCATTTTCTCTATCTCTGTCTGACGTGGGATAATTCAACATGCCCTCTCGTGGGGCTACACGTGGGAACTATAGTATACTCACGCAACATGCGTGGCCAAGGAAACCATCATCATTGTGCGGGGCCATGGTGACCCACCCATCATATGGCAGTGTTGGCCCGCTCCCTAGCTCTAATACCATGTCAAATTACCACTTTTAATAACATCGATATTATCCTTAACTTGTTAATTATCACAGGCACAATCCAATAGGTGTGAGGTTTTATCACAAAAGCTCTCAGTATTAGTTGGACTGAAGTTAAGATATTTAAATCTCTGCTACAAACAAAAATTAACTGTTATTCGCACACTCAAGTTTGTCATTCTGCATTCAAAACTCAATATTTTATCATTGTAAAACGTTCACAAAAACAGTTAACATGAACATAATAACATTGGCTATAAAAAGAACGGAGATTTTTGAGTGATTAGCATTTGCCCAAACAAAAAGTATCAAGACAAGTTTCGAGATATTATGGAACAACTATGTCAAAACCTGATAAAAATGCCTTGTGTACAAAAGACCGTAAAGGATTTTTATTCACCACTTGTCCCATTTGCCGTCTTACATAAAAACGAAATCTGAATGCCACTTTCTTCCCAGTCAATTTCAGCCTCACAAAAAGCCAATCAAATTCCTTTGTGGAGGGGTCAATGGAAAAGACAAAGCTGAACCTTCCAATCCTTCTTTATTACTTTCTGTTGGTTTTTCTCGTGTTTTCTTTGTTGTATTATTGTATTTCCAATTTTGTTTCATCTTTGTACTAAATTATCTCATTTGACCAAACGAATATCAAAATGTTTACAGCAGCATATTCCCTTCGTAATATTTAGTTTAAGTTCTTACTTACAACATATCATACATAGGACAACGTACTCGATCCCTTACTTCTAGGTTACGAGAAAGTTTTTTTAATAGAATAAATTAAAGTAGTTTAGAAGAAAATTGTTGAGAGTGAATTCAACATAAAAAAAAAATGAAAGATCTTGTATCCGTTAATAATTAGTTGAGTTACTTTTATATTACCAATTAATTTTATGGGAATCTCAACATTTTTATGGTGTTAGAGCAGCTTGTCTTTTTGCAGACATGTAAATTTTGGTGAAATAAATATTTACCAACAAATTAAAGTTTTGACATGTCAGGGATTATGTGGAACGTACCATAGGTCACTCAATTTGTGTGAAGCCCACAGACATGTCAAGGCTTACATGACACTTACCCTAATTTCGACATGCCAGGAATCTCGTGTTACACTCATATGTGAAAGCCAACAGCCACAAGTGCTTCACTTCACTTGATTTGTGTGTTGTCCACGTGTTAAGTTTGAAAGTTCGCTACATGTGAGGGAGTGTGTTGAGAGTGAATCACATATCAAGGAAATGAGTAACCTTTCATGTGCATATAAGAAATTTGACTACTTCATATATTGTCCTTTCTTTTTATAGTGACTTTAACTTTTTCCAAGATTAATGGTTCTAACTTCTAATCCTCTAGTTGGCTTCATCAAAGATCATAAAAGCAAAATATAATGGTTCTAAACCTCTAGTTGGCTTCTTCAATGAACATGAACCAAAATACAGTTGCCATAAAAGATTGTAAAGAGAAACTACAGACCAGCATATACTTGCTGGATGCAAACGAAGTAGCTAGTACCTTATTTATTATATGTTCAGTTGCTATTAAAATATTAGAAACCCGAGTCAAATGTCTGAATTATGAGATCACTAGGCAACCAAGGCAGGTCTCAATTGTGGCTGTAGTCTTCGGGGGAGGTACTCCTACAATATTTTGGGTGGAAACTGGGTGAGTCCTTATTTGGTCAAAGGCTTTCTATTATTTTGAAATATATACGTTCTAGGTACAATCATTATCGTTAATGCCTGACCCATATGGAAAGTGATTCGTGACCCAGAATCACTTATGTGGCGAAACACCATCTATGTTCTTTTCAAAATATTATTTAAAAAATTCATTTTAAACGATTTTATCAAGTAGCTTATCAAAGGTGTTTTTTCATTCAAATTTGGATTGTGATGAGGTAAAATTACAGAATTCAACAAATTAAATGTGCGTTTATTGACTAGACGTACAAGATAAGTAACTTTGATATGCAAGAATACAAGTGTGATAAGGATAAGCAATAATTAAGTCCTTAACCAAAAGGTTGGATGAAATAAAGTTGCAACTAGTCCCTAAATTTATGTTTTTATTTATTATAATTGAGAGAATTGACGGAAATGCCCTAGGGGCAAAACGTAATTTATTGAGGGCGTATACGAACGCGTAGGTGCAAACCGTTCGTAAAATGAAGTTATAATGAAAGAGTTATTAACGTTTAAAGTTAGGGACAAAATGGTACTTTAATTGTTAATCTGGAAGGCTCCAGATTTGTGGGAGATTTGATCAGGAGCCACGTGGGTGGTTGAGATGAAAAGAAAAGAAGGGAAAGGAGAAAAATGAGGGAAATGAGAGAATGGAAGAGACCAATCAGAAACAGAAGAAAGGAGAGGAAATGAGAGAGGAAGAAAAAGGGAAATGGGCTAACCTGTACACCCCATTGGACCCGACCCATACGCCACATTTTCGATGCTTTTTTCGTCGGTTTTCCAGCGATCCCAACCTTGCCACCTCCTGCAAACTGACCGTCGACCTTCCCTCTTCTATTTTCACCCAAACTTCACTGAAATTAGCCTTGATTTCGTGAAGAACCGAAATTGTGGGTACCGCGAAGAGTAGTGGCCGAAATCCACCAAATCTGAAACGATTTCATTCAATTACCACCACCAATAGACTCTCCATAAACCCAGGAACAAAGCCCAAACAAGTTTGGGGGCTCAGAGTTAGTTTGTGGTCGAATTAAACACACCCAAATTCAAGGGTTTCCAACGGGTTTGAGTCAAATTGAAGCCTTTCTCGGCCCAATTGGCCTTGGTCATAGGTGCCAATCATTCGTGATGCCTTGTTGTTGGTGCTAGGAAGTCGTAGCGCGGACTATAGGTGAGTGAGCTTTTGGTTTTCTATATATACATATATGTGCTTATATTTCCCAAAAACTTTTTTTTATATGAAATTGTGATTTAAATACCATGTCATACATGCACTACATTCTAGTATCGCATTAGCATGATTATATTGCATTATGCGATGGCATAGAGGCCCAGGTAAGTTCAAGTGAGTACATATGGATAGATTGATGAGTTATGGATATAGCCGTACAGGTCACGTTAGATGACTCCGGCTAGATGGGTACAGCTGTACAGGTGATTCCAGCTAGATAGATACAGCCGTACAAGTCACGTTAGGTGACTCCGGCTCGATGGATATAGCCGTACAAGTTATGTTAGGTGACTTCGGCTAAATGGATACAGCCGTACAGGTCACTCCGGCTAGATAGATTCAGTCGTACAGGTCACGTTAAGTGACTCCGGCTGACATATCATTTTATATTGGTTTATTTGATCTTGCTTATATGATTTTTACTGAGATACTTCAACATGGCTTACCTTGGTTCTTATTGCTCTTCAGCATGATTTTTTATATACTTATGTATTGTTATTTTCTGGGGAATTATACGGATTTTACGGTGAGGGGTTATTACATTTCTAAAAAGAAAGATGTTCTCAAAGCTTTGTTTTGTCCACTCACATTTTCTGTTTTGCGCCCCTCCAGGTTTAACTGCTAAAAGTTTGTATCAACGAGGATTCTTGGCGAATCTCAGTATAGGTGGCTACCTCTGAGGGTATGATTCTTACCCACTATACTATTCTTGCTTATGTTCTAACGACATTTGTGAAGTGGGTTCATCCTCGCTCACCCACGCACTCTGGTATTTAGGCACTTTTAGGTTTAGATTTATTCACATTTTCCACATCACTACACTTTATGGCTTCGTCACCTTCTAGGTGTCGGTCAGCACAGCTCAATTTGGTATCCTAGTGGACATTCCGGGTTGGAGTGTGTCAAATAAGTTGTGACCAATTAAAATGGATTAATCTGTTGTTTATTGTGTCAAAATATGAGATGAACAAGATTGGACATTATGAGTTATGAATTTGCAAGACAGTAGGTTATCTAATTTGTCTTTATACATAAATTACAAGTTCCTGTCAATCTAATTATATTTTTAATGCCCAATTTCATCCATCCCACTAAACCACCCTTTAGGATAGAGTTTTCTTCAGAATGACTCCACCTCTAACATATTAGTGCTTCAGGTTTGGGGGTCAAAAGATGAATTCAGGGTTTGGGTTTGGATCGCTTCGAGTTCGAAGTCCTGAATTTAGGTTTAAGTGTATGAGGTCCAAGTTTGGTGTTTGGATTTTGTATCCGGCCTTGATTCCAAGATCTAGTTTCGAGATCCAAGACTTCGTATTCATGCCCAATCCGACTTCTAAGGTTCGAGGTTTATCGTTAGGAGTGAGGGAAAATAACACAATGTGTCCTGAAAAAACTATATGCATTTGTTAAAAAAATAGGGTAAATTACACTTTATCACCTCAGGTTTGGAATCGATTTCAATTCCTTACATCTTTAAAACATTTCATTTTCATACCTCAAGTACTATTTTATTTCAATATCATACATTCATTACATTTTTCATCCATTGGTCTGTTAAGAAATGACGTGGCTGCCACATTTGTGCCACGTGGCAAAAAAAATAATTTTTTTATCCATTTAAAATACTATAATAATTTACCCTATTTTTAAAAAGGGTTAATTACATTTTATCCCCTTAGGTTTCGGTGCAATTACAACTTCATACAATATTGTTAAAAAATTTCAATCTCATACATTTAGTATTTTTTTTTTCAGTTTCATACAACAGTTAAAAAATCTGTTAAGTTAACCATTAAGTAATGATGTGGCGAAAAAAAGGTCTCCATTTGTGCTGGCGTTGCTGCCACATTTGTGCCACGTAGCTAAACACTTAATAAAATATTTAAAATATTTAAATAATTAATTAAACAAAAAACAAAAAACAAAACAAAATCGTTTTTCCCACCCCATTTTCCCCACTAGAGCCCCCTTTCCAAAATCACACTTCCTCTCTCTCTCTAATCCCTAAACCCAGAAACCCCTTCGAGTTATCCAAGACCTCTCTTTCTCTCTAATCTATAATCCCACCTTCGAGTTATCTAGTACCTCAAGAGCTGTGAGGATCGGCAACAACCCCTCGTCAAACCTAACATCAACGACGGCTTCAATCACTTGACAGACCTTGCCGACGACGCCCTTTCTGGTGAAATCATATGTAATTTTTCCATTCACCAAAGTCGTAACAGGTGTGGGAGGTGTGAGAGGTGCAGTGGTTGCTGCGGCTGATGATGTTGAGTAGTGGGCGGTGCGCGAGAGGAGGTCGTAAGGGGGGATCTTGGGGTGGGCTCGGGTGGGGAGAAGAGGGTGTCTCTGATTTGGGGAAGAAGAAGGGGTTTTCGGGTTTAAGGATTAAAGATAGAGGGACTATGATTTGGGGGTAGGCTTGGGGGGGGGGAAGACGATCTGGTTTTGGATTTTTTTTTCTTTCTTTAATTAATTATTTTAATATTTTAAATATTTTATTAAGTGTTTCGCCACGTGGCACAAATGTGGGAACCACATCAGCACAAATGGGGACCATTTATTCACCACATCATCATTTAACGGTTAACTTAACATATTTTTTTAACAGTTGAATGAAATTGAAAAAAAAAATAATACTAAATATATGAGATTGAAATATTTTAAAGATGTTGTATGAGTTTGTAATTGCACCGAAACTGACACACCCCGACCCGGGATGTCCACTATGACTCCGAATCGAGCTGTGATGGCCGACACCTGGAAAGTGACGAAGCCATAAAGTGTAGTGATATGAAAAATGTGAATAAATTTAAACCTAAAAGTGCCTAAATACAAGAGTGCGCTGTGAGCAAGAATGAAACCATTTCACACGTGATGGCAGAGCATAAGTACAATACAGTAAAATAAGGTGAGAATTATACTATTGATGGCAATCATCTACACCCTTGATTTTCGCCCCTGCAAGTTTTAGTAGTTGAGCTTTTATATTGACAAGGATTCTGGGCCATATTATCCCTAGTTTAAATAAGGTTAGTTTTGGTTTTTATTTATTCACATTTTCTCATTATTATCACTTATATTGCTCACTTGGCTACGTCACTCTCACATGACGGCCATCATGCTTCAACTCTAGTTGGGGTGTGTCAAAAACCTGAGAGGGTAAAATTTAATTTATTATTTTTTTAAAGGGTAAAATTTAATTTATTATTTTTTTAAATAGTGTAAATTATTATAATATTTTAAATGGATAAAAATAAAAATAAAAAATTTGCCACGTGGCACAAATGTGGTAGCCACTTCAGCTCTTAACGGACAAATGGATGGAAAATGTAACAGGTGTATTATATTGAAATAAAATAGTACTTGAGGAAAGAAAATGAAATATTTTAAAGATGTTGTAAGGAATTGAAATCGACTCTAAATCTGAGATGGTAAAGTGTAATTACCCAAAAAAATAAAATAAAATATGGTTTATCATGCTTTATTTCCTTCATGAATCATAAAGAACTACTCATTTCTTTGGAGCTGGATAATGTAATCTCATAATATTTTGGTTTATATTAATCTAATCACTCTATTGTTTCTTGTAAAAAAAAAATTGATAGAGGAAGGGAAAAATCCTATCCAAGTCTTGGCAAGCCTAGGGCACAAAAATAACGAGGGAAATCAAGGGAACTATAAATTGACAATTAAACTAAATTAAGCAATCTTAGTAAGCACTTGGCATGCTAACATTTGAAAACAAAACATGGAAGTAAACATGTTAAGAAAAATTAAGCTCAAGGGAGTAGGAGAAATTAAGCACTTAGCATGCTAACATATTAACAAGTGAGAATTCACTAGAAAGATGGAGAGCCCAACCTCTCCCCATTAAGGCAGAGAGAAGAAAAAACGATCATTTTGCGTTTAGAATGATCATTAATTTCATAACCATTGATTATCCCACTTTCGTTATTCAATTTGTAATTAAAAAGGTGCAAAGAATCATTTTGAATGCATGCATCTTTAATCTCACAAATGCATTTTTTGATGTTTATATCTTCTTCATTTCCCTTAAGCTTCAAATAGTTTAGTATAGTCATATCGCTTATAATAAAAATTATTAATCATCAAACTCGTTAGTTATGTGTCTAATTAAATACAAAAGTACATGTAAAATACATTAACATATACCATTATATATTTGATACACCCATATAGTTAGTAAAATTCGGATGTTGGGTGCGTTTGGTATGCAGATGGGACGGGACGGGACGGGACGGAACGGGATGGGACGGAACGGAACAGGATGGGACGGATGTTGTAAATTTTGAAAAAGACAAGGGGCATTGTTGTCCTAAAATGTTAAAAATTTCTGTCCCACAGACGTGGAACAACCCCGTTCCAGGGGGGAGAGGTGGAACCAAAAATCATCCAAAACTTGTCCCGTGGAACGCCTCGTTCCACTCGTTTTAGGCGTACCAAACGCGGGACGGAACGCCTCGTCCCGTCCCGCATACCAAACGCACCCTTAATGTTGTGGTACATGAAAAAATATGTACGTATATTATTGACCAACAACTTTGTTAAACAAATACTTTGAAAATTTTGGCCATTTTTGATAATCTTAAAAGAAAATTTATTAATTTTTTATTTATTTCTTCAATAATATGTTAAAAATATGTGTAGACTACGCGAATTTTATATAGAATATTGCTGGAACCAAATTCGTGCACCACTATGTGGAGGAGATGCACAAACTTGATTACCTGTAAAAGAGCAAATGGTCGTAAGACAACCTAGGCACCGGTGGGGTACCGACCAAAGACTCTTTGGCGGTTAAGTTAGTAAGCAATTTTTAAGACTCAACTAGTGGGATAAAGAATAAAGTATGTAATAATTGTGTTACCATAGATGAACCTAAAAATAGAATGGTGTATTTATACTGGTCAAAAAGAGTACTTTTAGATTTAGAATATGTATTAAACAAGGAGAATCCAAAAGGATATTTAGAAGTAGATTTTAGGAGTGATATTCTATTAAATACTTTTATTTCTATATATACAAGTACATCCCTTGTAGACAATGAATTTGAAATAAATTTTAGGGTAAATTACGAAAAACTGCCTCAACTATTAGGTCATTAACAATTTCATACCTCATCTTTAAAAAGTTTCAATGTTGTGCCTTATCTTCGAATTTTGTTGCAATGTCATACCTTCTTCTGTTAAATGCTGAAGTGGCTTGTGATGTGGCACACTTTATATTAAAAAACTAATAAAATATTATTAAAAACTTTTAAAAAAATCATTTAATATTTTATTTTAATTTTCTTTCTTTCCTTCTTCTTTTTCCTTTCTGGGTTGCATGAGGCCTTTTTTTTCTTTTTCTTCTTTCCCTCCCACCCGTCTCCCCCTTCACTCCAGAACCCCCCATGCACCCTTCTTCATATCTTCTTCCTTCCCTCCTACCCGTCTCCCCCTTCACTCCAGAACCCCCCTCGGTACCCTTCTCTCTCGGTCTCTCCCCCTTTCTCTCTTAATTTGTCCCCACTTCTTCATATCTTCTTCCCGTTCATCTTCCCCCAACCTCCTGCAACCCAGAAAGGAAGAAGAAAAAAAAAGAAAAAAAAAACCAAGTTCACCCCCTGCAACCCAGAAAGAAAGAAGAAGAAGAAGAAGAAGTCGAAGCACCCACCCTCGCACCCGATTCCACCTCCGCACCTCACGAATCTGGGTTTTTTTTTTCATTCCCTTTCTTTTGTTGCAGAGGGAAGAAGATGAAGATGGGGAGAAGAGAGGACGAGGATGAGGAGGGGGAAGACGAATTGAATAGGGGAGAAGAAAAGAAGGGACCGGGGGGGGACAAAACTAATGGGCTTTTTTATAGTTAATTATTATTTTAATATTTAAAAAATATTAAATAATTTTTTTTAAGTTTTTAATAATTTTTTAATAAAAAATGGACCCCGCCTTATGTCACATCAACATTTAACTGGGAAGACTGACGGAATGTATGACATTGCAACAAAATTCAAAGATATGGCATGACATTGAAACTTTTTAAAGACGAGGTATGAAACTGTTAATGACCCAATAGTTGATGTAGTTTTTTGTAATTTACCCTAAATTTTATTGTGAAGCCTTAATTACAACCCTCCTTGTATTTTCTTCTTTATTTGGTACAATGGTTTTACCATATAATTTACCATGCATGAATTTTTCTACCTTTTTGTTACCATACAAACTCTTATTTATCACTACAAAAAATATGGTCTAAGAACACAATTGATTTGTGCCCTTTTAAATTTCATTGAGCAAAATATATATTGGTGTTCTTAAATGTCAATGAACACAAAACTATCACAAATGTGCTTTATGAACAAAAAGGCACATTAGTTAGTGTCTAAACAAAAGTGTATTTGTGCCTATTAAAATTTGAACACAAAAGTTTGTGTCACTATTTATGGATATCCGTAATACTAATTTTTTATTAATTTACAAAAACACAAAAAACATTTTCTTGCCCTCTAATTTAATATATTTAAATCATTTGATTTTATAGGCACAATGTTCGTGTCTTCCTTCACCAGTCTAGACACAAATCATATTTTGGTATTAGTTTTTATTGATCAAGGTGCCCCACACACACACACGTTTCTTCAGCATCACTTGGCAGATCCACAGTTTGGATCAAGCGGATGTTTTCTAAATTTATTTTCTTATTCGATACTTTATGCTGTCAAATTATAGGGCTTTGACGGGATTTTAAATCCACACAAATTTAACCCTCTTTTTGACAGTTGTAGTATATGTATAAGTAGGGTATCGTTCTAGGCCGGGGATTAGGAGGGATTGCTAATCTACTCTAAATTAATTTAAAAATATTAAACAAGACTCAAGGACACAAAAATAGGCTAAAACTCTAATAATTCAAAACACACTAAAATGACTCAAAATAAAGAAAACAAATTAAATAAACACAAGGAACTTAATTGGACGGAAATTTAATTAAAAGACTAAAAATAATAAAAACTAACTAAATAATATAATTTAATAATGGGGGGGGGTTTGGTTTTGAAGAAACGTAAATTAAACTTAAATAAATTACAGAATTGACAAAAACATAAAATTAAAGTGAACGGATGGGCGACGGATTGGCTAGAGGGTTTTTCTCCACACAAGACACATATGCAATCTAAATTGACCTTCAGTTGTTCTTTCAATAAATTGTAAATCTCAACACCCCAAATTAATTAGGTACGCTTAAATTAACCTTCAGATTTTCCTTATGTTATTGAATTGGATGAACAGCATACAACAACTCAAATTATTCTCTAAAAGTTCCCTACGTGAAAAGCACAATAGAGATACAATTAAAGATCATTATGTTCTATGAAAATCATAAGTGTTGACAAAGCATTCGTAACTATGAATAGCATGATACGTTTGCCAGGAATTTACTTAACGCGATTGTGACTAGCAACCTTCACTACTCATGAATATAAGTTCATAACGATTAGGTGAAATTCACTTATATTCTAGCATCAAATTCATGCATGTAAATTAAGTATGCATTCTTAATCGACAAACACAAATAAGTTATTAATCAAGCAGTTAAGCAAATTAAATCACAACTCAGAAATCACAACTGAAGGTATCAATTCAAATTACAAATATATTCATGGTTTTGAATTATCCTCTAGCCAACACAAATTAATTATACATTATTTATAACTTAAAACAGAAATTAAAACTGAGTTTGGAAGGATTAAACCAAATTGGGGAGAGTAGCACAATTTTTCCTCTGTGCAAGTTTGCACCGTGGCTTTTGTTTGCTTGCTGCCGTCTACTTTGATAAGCCCCCCACTGCCAAAGCCTTTCCCTTGCACCGTAGCTGCCACAAGCTAGCTGCTCCAGGCAGCTTCCTCTGGCTCCGCAATAGCTCGCTGCCCAAGCTCCTTGGCTCCTGCTACCCGAGGCCACTCCAAGCTGCCCAGCTGGCAGCTGCGCTGCCCTCTCTCCTCAAATGGCAGCGAGAGCTGCCTTCTTCAAGTCAGCTCCTTCCCCCCGTTTCAACGCTGCCTTGGCAGCTTTTTATTCTTTCCAGCTCCGAGGAGCTTATCCTCCTCTTTTTATTCTGAGGCTCACGCCTCGTGCCTTTTAATTATTCTCTCCCAATGGCTCTTTCATTCTTCATTTTACTTCTTCTAGTGCTGCCAGCTGCAAGGCAGCCTTGATATTTTTTTATTCTTCCTTTCTCTCGGTGCCCAAGCACAATCATACAGTCTCCACCGCTTTTAATCATTCTGTTATCACACACACACAAAATATTATATCAATATATATATATATATATATATATAAATATATATATATTTTTTTATATATATAAATATATAAATATATTATTTTCCAAATAATAAGTTAGTTTAGACGAATTTATTACTTAACACTTCACTTATTCTATTTTTATTTTCTTAACTTGATGAATCCTTATAAAACATAAAAATAACGTAAATAGCTCAAAATATAATGAACTAACTAAGAAAAGACGAGTGAATTTGATATAAAAATATGTATAAATATGGTCCGATCAAATACCCCCACACTTAGCTTTTGCTAGTCCTCGAGCAAAACAAAGAAAACAGAAACAAAACTCAATCTAAACCTTCCAACATTTATCTCAGGGATTTCCAATGGACATGACAAATTAAAAATCATCACTTACACAGATTTTGGCAATCCATACCCTTAAGCACATACTTAATCACAGTCACCATTTATTAGTTCGCATTTAATCAATTAAAACAACATTTTGAATGTAGCAACATGCCTTAGAGAATTTACTCTATTCCTTACTAGATATGCACTCAATTTTTCGCTCAGATTTTCTGACTACACTCCCTACACTAGGTATATGTGAGAAGAATGATGTAAGCAAGGAAACGATCACTCACATATGTTATAGCAAAGAAAGCATTTTCTGGAGTTATTAATGTGCATATGAATATGATCTCATGAACGGAATGCTACTACTTAGATGCGAGAACCAGGGACACTATATGCTCATACCAATCCCAAATTCCACATATTGAACACACAACAACCAAGATAGAAGTCAAAGGGTTGTAACGGGGCTAAGGATATAGGCTTAACAAAGGAAGGCTATGGAAAAACAAATGTTCTTAAAGAAATAGTAAGCAAAGTAATAAGGTTAACGCATAGAATTCACTTATGAATGAAAATTCAACTCTAAACCCGAGGGGAGGATTCACACATTTTATGGCCAAATTTCAAACTCTTTTTCTTCTTTCTTTTCTTTTCACGCGTTTTTCTCTTCTTTTTTTTTTCTTCTTTTTTTTTTTTTTTTTTTTTTTTCCAGAACAAAACGTACAATTGAGCTCAAAACAACCAATCCTTCCCCCACACTTGTTTTTCTGCATAGTGTAGAATAAAATGAATTCCTTTTTAAGTCATGCTCACTATTCTTTAAGAACAAGGGTGCAGACAGTCCTACAGTAGGTTTGGTGCGGTTTAATGAGGTTAACAACAAAAATAGGCTAAACAAGGCTCGAGATGGGTTAAGCCTACAAAACATAAGAAAGATGGAGGGTAAGGCTTTTTGGTTAAGGTGGTTTACTAAACAACTTCATCTTGATATGTGTTATGCAATTCAATGTCATGCTTTGAATGAAACGGATATGAGTTCTAGTATTTGGAACTAAGATGATAAAACGCCTTCTAAGTAGCAACCAAGCAAAGAATAATGAGATCATGCAACGACTTTAGAAAACAAAAACATCAAGATTAATAACTCTCCAAACAAGGTATAAGCTCAAGTCTAACAGGGATGTAGCATTAGTTTGAGTTCCTTCCTTCAAGCATGTTACAAAAACTAATTTTATCCTTTTGTGATCAAATTTAAATTCATAAACAACAACTACAACTAAGCATAAACCAAGAGCATATCAAACTTCCATCCATGTTTATAACTTTCTTTAACAGTCATGCAATTAAAAACCAAATCCTGATCATTGTGTTGGAAGGTACCTAAGACACAAATACACAAAAACAACTAACAAAAATTCTTTTTGGGTTTTTCAAAATATTTTTCAAATTTTTATGTTATTTTCGTAAGATTTCCTCAAAACACAATAAAACACACCAAAACAGCATAAAACACTAAGAAAACAAAAAGCAACAACACGGAAACAAATGAAACCAGTTCAAAGTCGAAGGTACAAATTTTTTCAATTTGGTCATTTTTTCCATTTGGTCATTTTTTATACTCTTGATACCCCCACACTTAAACTAGACATTGTCCCCAATGTCAGAAAACATTAATAAGTAAAATAAAAATAAAAATATAAAAATAAAAATAAAATTACTAAATGAAAAGAAACAAAATAAAGCAATAGGACTGAAAACTTCCCTAATTTGCAGAAAACTCAAGCGATGACCCCCAAGCTAAAATTCTGCAATCAACTTCAAGGGTGGAAATATTCAAAAATTCCTGCAAAGAAAAGAAATAAATCAATTAAGCACGCAAGAAAATATAGAAAATGCAAACGAAAAAATAGAAAATGAAAATAAAAGATAATGAAAAGAACTAATAGGCAATCATTGGTCGTCCTTGTTGATTTTCCACAGCTTTCATCTTGAACTGGATAGGCCTCCTTCTGGCAAGTGCTCCTCAGCCTAGTAGAGGATGAGTCAGCACGTTGTCTCTACATGCTTCAAGTAGTCCGGTCTCCACGCAGGTGTGGCATCTTCTTGAACTCTTGGATCAACCCAGACTCATTTGCTCTTCGAAGCAACTCAGACTTCTCCTGCTTCGTCTGTGAGATACTTTTGCTTTTGAAGAAGCACCTCAACACAGGTTTATTTTTGAAGTAGGTTGGGAGGGGTCTGAGATGAGTACTCGAGAGCAAGACTAGGTAAGCAATCAGGATCTCACTTTCTCCATGTTCTTCAGATGAAAGTGAGGAGAAAGCGTGATATGAGATACTTTTGCTTTTAACCTTTTTGATATGAAATACTTTTGCTCTGGAAGGTTTGTTTTCTGGGGTGATCCAAGGGATGAAGAACACTGAGTAACTCGAAAGCTTTCTTTGGGAAAACATTGTCGGAGATGAAGAGAGGTTGAGAGGTTGAGAGATTGAGAGGGTGTGAAGGTGTGCCTTTGCTGTGGAAGGCGAAGGTCGAACTTATAGAAATTTTTCTTCCTCAACCGGAACTATTCCCTCACTATTTGTCGGCAGCCGGTGGATGGATGAACAGTGCCCGTTACGCGCTTTCTGACAAAGCGTCCGTAATTTCCGCGAAGCTGACTGCGCATGCGACGAGTGACGACAAACTGGAATGATGATCTTTTGAAAACCAGGGTTCAAATCCGGGTGCGGCTCGTGGTTTTCGCAACGCTCCAAGCTGCACGTGATGAGTCACGACAAAATTGGAAAAACTGAACCACGTGATTGCTGAGTCAAGCCCAGCTTTTGAGAAAGGAAACGGCTCTTTTGAGACAGGACTCCGGCCTTTGAGAAATGAGCGTCCATCTTTTCCGATTTGCGTGAGGACGCGTCTTCACCTCTGAGGAGCGGGCGCTCTTCATTTTCTTCTTTTTATAGAGGCGCTAATTCTGCTCCACCTCACACTTGAACTCTTTCCTGAAAACACTCCCTTCCTGCACTCATAATCTTTCCGAACTCTTCCTGCACTTCTGCACTCTTATTCCTTCCGAACTCTTCCTGCACTCTTAATCTTTCTGACTCTTCCTCCTCAACACCTTCTAAAAAAAATGTCTTTCCCTTCCGACCATCGCCTAAACTTGAATGTCGGGGAAAACGATGACTCATCTTCTCCGAACAACATTTGGAATCCGTCCTTCATATCCCCCAATGGTCCTCTTACAGTCGGGGACACAATGATGAGGAATGAAATCACCGCTACGGTGATTGCCAGAAATCTGCTCACTCCAAGGGACAATAGGATACTATCTAGGCGGTCGGACGAGCTGGCCGTTCAAGAATCTCTGGCTCTCAGCGTCCAAAGTGCAGGCTCAGTTTCAAACATGGGCCAGCGCCTGCTTGCCAGATCTCGTCAGGTGGAGTCGCTGATGGCTGAGGTGGCGAGTCTTCGGCAAGAAGTCAGAGGGCTCAGGCACGAGAACAAGGAGTTGCACATGCTTGCAACTAGTTACTCGACCAGCATGAAGAGGAAGCTGGACCAGCTGCAGGAGTCGGACGGTCGGATCCAGAGTGATCATGAAAGGTTCATGGCATTACTCCCGAGGTTTATGTTGTCTTCGTCCTCTGGAGTAGCACCAAGCATTCCGGCTCCGGAGATTCCAACTCTGGCTCTTCGTCTTCCCGGAGCTCCGTCGACCTCTGAGGCACCACCTACCAACGACCAATGAACGATATTAGTTTACAAGTTATTGTAAAATATTTATGCATTTAAGTTTATTAAATATATATATATGTATATATTTTTGTGTTTTATTTATATGAATGTTTTTTTTTTTTTTAATATGGATGTTTATTTTTTATTTTTTTAAATTTAAAAAAAATCAACGTAAAATAAATTCACACAAGAGCAAACAAACAATGAAAGAACTAAATAAAGTAAAATAAATTCAGTAAAGAGAAGGGTTTAGGAATGCAAATCTGATTGTGGGCGATTCCTAGGCCTCCCTTCCTTTATTCAAATGCACGGGTTTATCCTTGAACGGACAGTGATACTTGAAATGTTCCGGCAATGGTTGAATTTCAAGAGCGGGTGCCCTAATTATTGACATCAACAACATATTAGTCAAAAACGAATTTGGAATTTGAGTTGGTGGCTTACCTACGTGCTCCAATAATGGCTCTAAAGTAGCAGCACATTCAACAAATGCACAAGGGATGTTTTCAGCCAGGTTGGGTATTTTGAAGGTTGTGGCCGTGTGATCCACTCCATTTTCCTCCTTGATGAATTCAAGATGCTCCTCAACCACTTTTTCCTCGTGAATTGTTGGAAAGGTGTCCAAGATGCCTTTCTTCCCATCATCTTTCGTGGATTGCATGAACCTGCCAGGGAAATGTGCATTTGGGGGAACAAAGTTAGAAATAATTAAATTTGGAACAACCTTACTTGAATGGGATGGTGTAGGAACATTGGGAGGTTGCGGCAAGGGTTGTTCTTCCCTTGCCGTGCCTTGTGCATCCTCCTCCTCTTCGAGCAGTAGCAATTCATCCATGGGCTCATCTTCAACCATTTGTTCTTGAATTTGTTCCATGCATTCTGCATTCTGTCCAAATTGATTGTTCCACTCAGCCAACTCCTTTGCTTGATAGAAATCCTCAATTGGTTGCCAAAATGCGTCTTTTTGAAATGGTTGAGCTTCCCTGCCCTGCTCCAAAGAATTTAGTTGCTGAATAACTTCCTTATAATAATTTGATATACCTGAATTTGGATGTGAAGGTTGAGGGGGAGGCTGTGATGGTGCATATGAATCCGCATATGGCTGCCAATATCCTTCGTATGGAGCTTGTTGATGTTCCTGCCACATAAAATTGGAATGATCTTGCCCACCATATGTAGGGACACTTTGCATTGTAGACCTTTCAACAAAAATAGAAGTAAGATGAGCTATTTGAGCTTGAAGTTCAGCAAAAGCCATGTTTTGCTTGTCAAGGATCTGAAATCAAGGAAATAGAACTAAATCAAATATCAAAAGTAAAAGACAAAAACACAAATATAAAAATAAACACAAACAAAAATAAAGGCAAACAAAAATAAAAGGATTAGCAAAGTTGCTAATCCCCGGCAACGGCGCCAAAAATTTGACGGGATTTTAAATCCACACAAATTTAACCCTCTTTTTGACAGTTGTAGTATAGGTATAAGTAGGGTATCGTTCTAGGCCGGGGATTAGGAGGGATTCCTAATCTACTCTAAATTAATTTAAAAATATTAAACAAGACTCAAGGACACAAAAATAGGCTAAAACTCTAATAATTCAAAACACACTAAAATGACTCAAAATAAAGAAAACAAATTAAATAAACACAAGGAACTTAATTGGACGGAAATTTAATTAAAAGACTAAAAATAATAAAAACTAACTAAATAATATAATTTAATAATGGGGGGGTTTGGTTTTGAAGAAACGTAAATTAAACTTAAATAAATTACAGAATTGACAAAAACATAAAATTAAAGTGAACGGATGGGCGACGGATTGGCTAGAGGGTTTTTCTCCACACAAGACACATATGCAATCTAAATTGACCTTCAGTTGTTCTTTCAATAAATTGTAAATCTCAACACCCCAAATTAATTAGGTACGCTTAAATTAACCTTCAGATTTTCCTTATGTTATTGAATTGGATGAACAGCATACAACAACTCAAATTATTCTCTAAAAGTTCCCTACGTGAAAAGCACAATAGAGATACAATTAAAGATCATTATGTTCTATGAAAATCATAAGTGTTGACAAAGCATTCGTAACTATGAACAGCATGATACATTTGCCAGGAATTTACTTAACGCGATTGTGACTAGCAACCTTCACTACTCATGAATATAAGTTCATAACGATTAGGTGAAATTCACTTATATTCTAGCATCAAATTCATGCATGTAAATTAAGTATGCATTCTTAATCGACAAACACAAATAAGTTATTAATCAAGCAGTTAAGCAAATTAAATCACAACTCAGAAATCACAACTGAAGGTATCAATTCAAATTACAAATATATTCATGGTTTTGAATTATCCTCTAGCCAACACAAATTAATTATACATTATTTATAACTTAAAACAGAAATTAAAACTGAGTTTGGAAGGATTAAACCAAATTGGGGAGAGTAGCACAATTTTTCCTCTGTGCAAGTTTGCACCGTGGCTTTTGTTTGCTTGTTGCCGCCTACTTTGATAAGCCCCCCACTGCCAAAGCCTTTCCCTTGCACCGTAGCTGCCACAAGCTAGCTGCTCCAGGCAGCTTCCTCTGGCTCCGCAATAGATTATTTTCCAAATAATAAGTTAGTTTAGACGAATTTATTACTTAACACTTCACTTATTCTATTTTTATTTTCTTAACTTGATGAATCCTTATAAAACATAAAAATAACGTAAATAGCTCAAAATATAACGAACTAACTAAGAAAAGACGAGTGAATTTGATATAAAAATATGTATAAATATGGTCCGATCAGGCTTTACCAACTATATCAGTTCTTGAAAAAAATTACAAAGTCGAAATTTATTCGAATAAGAGTCTACAAACCAACAAAAAAAAAATTGTCAGCACCACTTTGTGTGTGTGTGTGTGTGTGTGTGTGTGTGTGTGTGTGTGTGTTTTTTTTTTTTTTGTCTTTACATTTAGCGCACACACAAAATTAGATTATAAAATTGTGGTAAATAATGGTATGGGTCTTCAGAAAGACAAATGACACAGTTTGAAAATAAATGCCCATTGAATATTAATAATTATAAATTTCCTTTTTGTGACATAAATTTTAAAAATTGTGTCTAGTAAATAGTAATAAATAATAGATCATTCCATTTCACATGCAGCAAAAGAATATATTGGCACAATTATGGATTTGTGCATTTGAATTATTTTTAATATTGTTTATGTTTGAGTGGTGTGCCGTGAGACCCACCCACGTGTGAGTCTCTCTTCCCTGTGTAAACCCCTCATTTTCCCCTCACTCTCTTTCTGCCATCCCCATTCCCCACACTCAAACTCTGCATCTCTCATGTTGGCACAATTATGGATTTGTACTTTTGAATTATTTTAATATTGTTTATGATTGAGTAGTGTGTCGTGGGACCTACCCACATGTGAGTCTCTCTTCCCTGTGCAAACCCCCTCATTTTCCCCTCACTTCTTTCTACCATCCCACAGGGCCGGTCCAGAGATTTTTGAGGTCTGGGGCGAAGCCAAAAATAGTGTCATAACTTCATATAAGAAAATTATTTATTTTTACATGTAAGACATCGATAAACTTATATTTAGAAAAACATTTCAAACTCAATAATTTAGAAATACAGAAAGACTAATTTATTTTATATTGAGAAAAGGAAACTAAAAAAACTTCAGGCTTACAAGTAAATTGTCACATCCTGGCTCGGGTGCGACCACCTCCCAGGCCCGCTCCACCACCGTAGCACGATATTGTCCGCTTTGGGCCCCGACCACACTCTCACGGTTTTGTTTCTGGGAACTCACGAGTAACTTCCTAGGAGGTCACCCATTCTGGGATTGCTCTTAGCCCCCTTCTCGCTTAACTTCGGAGTTCCAACGGAACCCGAAGCCAGTGAGCTCCCAAAAGGCCTCGTGCTAGGTAGAGATGGGAATATACATTTAAGGATCACTCCCTGGGCGATGTGGGATGTCACAATCCACCCCCCTTAGGGGCCCGACGTCCTCGTTGGCACACTTCCGGCCAGGGATGGCTCTGATACCAATTGTCACATCCCGGCCCGGGTGCGACCACCTCCCAGGCCCGCTCCACCACCGTAGCACGATATTGTCCGCTTTGGGCCCCGACCACGCCCTCACGGTTTTGTTTCTGGGAACTCACGAGTAACTTCCCAGGAGGTCACCCATCCTGGGATTGCTCTAGCCCCCTTCTCGCTTAACTTCGGAGTTCCAACGGAACCCGAAGCCAGTGAGCTCCCAAAAGGCCTCGTGCTAGGTAGAGATGGGAATATACATTTAAGGATCACTCCCTGGGCGATGTGGGATGTCACATAAATAGATGATGAATTTTGTTTTTCATCTGAACTAGGTGTTTTTTTTTCTTATTTACTAATCTTGTCAATATGAGACTCAAAAAATAATGATGTTTTTTAGTCTTTAATTGATATGTATTAGTAATGAATGGACACTAAATTAAACTTTTTGATGACACGTCATATGATTTGCAAATTTACTCTAAAAATTTGGTCTAAGTATTACTCTTTGTTGAAGATTAGACTTGAATTCAAACAAATATTTAAAATAACAACCCACATAGCTACTAACTAGTAACTAAAAATAAATTAACAACCAAACAAAAATTTGTAAAAGTTAAAAAGAATAAACATGCACATAGCATTTCGAACTTAGGACCTCTTTTTAATTTTAAATAATAAAAATCATTGCTTCTAATTAAACTTCTTGATCCTTTAACCAAATTTTATAAATTTATAATCTTATGAAAAGAAATTTGTAAAAATTAGAAAGTAAATAAGTACATGTGGTGTTTTGAACCCAAGACCTCCTCATTATTTTCAAATGACAAAACCACCACTTTTCTATGTCATTGAACCAAATTTTATATATTTATACTTTTATGAAAACATATATAAATACACCACTTTAATAATTTTGGCGCCCCCAATTTTTTTGGGCCTCGGACGGCCGCCTTACCCGTACTGGGCTGGGTTGGCCTTGCCATCCCCACACCTGTCTCTTTTCTCCCTCGGTTCCTCTTTTCTCTTCTCTCTCTGTCCCTCATCCTTATCTTCTCTCTCTTGGCTTGCTTTTCCCTGAGCAAGACAGTCACCACATTCTCTGGCAACTTCGAACACCAAGTCACCATCATGCTCGTCCCAACCTCACACCAAACACGGAACTAGAACCCAAAGTCCCAGAACTTATGCCCGAACCTCAAATGGAGAAGCAGAGCTCCATCTCGAATCCGAGAGAGTTCCAGCGAGTTCATCGCTTTCCCTACCGAGGTAAGGTCTATAACTATCTCCGTTTAATTCCTTTCGATGTTCTAAGTTGTTTTCTATCCTTGCATGTGAAATTTCCTTTACGTTTGCAAGATTGAAAAGAGAGCTAACGTTCTCTATTATTTCGGCGAGTTCCAGGTTTCCAGAGATTTTCCGACCAAATCTCGTAGTCTTAGACGAGATTGACACCACAAACGAACTCCCCATAATCCCATGGACCAGATTCGATCTTTACATGCTCGAATTTGTCAGGGATTCGTAAAAGACCTAAACTGGGCTTTCAGGCCAATTTTTGGCCACCTTTAGCCATCCATTGGCCTCGATTTTGGTAAAATCAAACTCCTCTTACGCCCAACTTCATTTTGACAAATGGTTGAGATTTAATGCTGATCTGCTTCTGTTTCGAATCCAAATAGGTATTGATTTTAATTTTTGTATTCGTTTGTGTGTAATTTGAGATGGAATGTGGAAGTGGTTTGAATTTATGGTGTATTTATTCTAGTGTCTGACGACTATACTTAAATCACATGACTCTATATTTAACATTCTACCTACTGATATCATGAATAAAATTGTTAAGAATGAGCTTTCAAAATTGCCGGTGATTTTGTGAACTTATTCAAATCATTTTATAGAAAATACATCTATTTTGATATTCATGTATTTTCCCTTCATTTTCGTTGTTCTTGTAAGTTGTGTGGTTTCTTTATCTTTGAGGTTTTTATTCATAACCTTGGCAGGAATAGGCCCATATTCTATATAGATCGGCTGATTAATTTATTTGTGGAACAAGAAGATGGGATGAAGTAAAAGCTTTCTGAGAAAGATTAAAGTGTTCAGAAATGCTTGTTATCATTATTCGTAAGAATTGATTGTAGATCTATATTGTAAAAGCTTGTTTGTAATATTTGAATTTGGTTTTTTTTTTAAATATTTTACCTATTGGGCACAAAAACAAAATTGTGCTAACATGGCTTGGAAAAAGCCAGTATTGTCAGAACTGTCAAAACTAAGACACAAAAGAACACCTACTTGTGCTGAGCTTTTTGGGCATCAAAGATCATATTGTGCCCACTGATCACAGGTAACACACATAGAGGGCACACATAGAAATATAGTTGTTGCACTGTTGCTATTGGTCTATGGGCACAATTGTTGGTGCTTTTTGGCCTCAAAGAGCACATATAATTTATTGTGTGCAGTGCTCATATTTTTTGTAGTGTATAAATTGGGTTTTGTTGTGTAACATTTTTATCAAACAACAAGGCCAGCCAAGAAAGAAACAAACATTCTCGTTTGTCTCCAGTCCAATGGCAGCTACTATGAAGTTCCTCGGCCTGGTTTTCATTTGCAGTCTCATTGTAGGAGGTAAAGTTCCACTTCCACATTTTTCACTATAAATTCTTTGAAATATTTCTTAAAGCATAAACCAGCTGCTAGTTATCAGTATCTACAATGATTTATGCATTTTTCAATTTTTTATTTTTTGTATGCAATCCAAACCCTTCAATTTTCACCATAAGGAGCTGTCAATTTTTCTTCGGAACTGTAATTTAGCTGATTACTCTTCTAAACTTTTATAATTGAGCAATTTTCTCCTGAACTTTAATTTCCTCCTAAATCGTAAAATTCAAACAAAAGTGTATGGAGTGATCAACTAGCGGAAGGAAGAAGAACAAAAATAATATGCCATCCATATTAGGAATAAAACTAATAGCTTTTTTGCAATTATAAAATTAAAGTTCAGGGGAAAAATTGGTCTATTATAAAATTTCATGGGATAATCGATTAAAATTAAAGTTTGTGGGAAAAATTGGTTGAAATTAAGGTTCATGAATGAAATTGGTAGCTCCTTACAAGTTTGGGGAGAAAATAACAAATACTTTTTAATTGTAATAGTTACTTTTAATACTCTGGCCACGATTGTAATTCATGTAGCATTATTCTTCCTATGTCTTACTTTATATATATATGTTTCATAACATTGCAGGTGACAGCCAACGTTGCAGGGAGGACAAGTTCCTTTCAATTAAACAGTCTGCAACAGGGAAGCTAGTCAAAAACAAGAAACAGTGGAACGTAACGATCTCTAATGACTGTGATTGTACTCGATTGTACACTAAGCTTGTACTCGATTGTACACTAAGCTATCTTACCGTGGATTTAAAACTGTTGAAGACATTGATCCTGAAATCTTGAGCAAATCTGGTAGCCAGTGTGATATGCAAAATGTCCATCCAATCTATGCCCGTGATAACCTCAATTTCACCTACGCTTGGGATATTGCCTTTCATTTTAGGGAACTTTAATAAAACACCCCTGGCACTGTTTACTTTTAACGAAAAACCACTTTTTTACATTTAACTGTCACTATTCATTATACCTTCAAAAAGGACTTTTCATTAAAACTGTCACTATTCAGGGACTTTTCGTTAGTTTTCCTTTCATTTTAAGCTACTATCCTCCACGATTGCTTGTTCTTGAGTGAAACTTGTTTCTTGGTCGTGTTAGTCGATTTGAACGATGTAGTCATTCTGGCTTTTATTTATATAATTGGAGTTCAATTCTGCGTTATTACAAGTGGTGACGTTCTCTTGTTATGTTGCTTATGTTGTCAAACTATCTACATCTTATAATCAATTAAGCAAGTTCACATTAGAATTCATTTTCAAATAATTATTTTTGTCGAACATTACTTCGGCATCAAATGGTTTAACTAATCTGTAAGCATTTTCCTCGATCAACCATATTGATTAATCATGTTGATAATAATTTGGATACGACTTCAATGTTGATAGGACTCATTCGTGTCTAGGGGAAATGCCAATCTTCCAGCAAAGCGTCAAGAAAATATATTGTTTGTGGCGATATATTAGAATCTGATTTTATTGCCTTACAGAGTTGTCAATCTAATTGGCAAAAACAAAAAAAAGTTGTCAATCTGAATTTAAGTCAATGAATCTGTCCTTTACTAACGGGGATTTCAATTTATTCAATGTGGAGTGGATTTTAAAAGACAACACTTTAAAAGAAAATAAAAAAAAGGAACTTTAATAAAAAGGGCTTGAACTAAGTTTATTTTAACAAAAAACCATCATATAACTTTTTTTTTTAATCAAAAACCATCTCAGAACAAAGTAAAACCCACCAAACCAACAGACAGCTCAACCATCAGCCAGTCACTCATGGGCTCTCCTTTGGCCCTCATCCTCCTCCTCCTCCTCCTCCTCCTCTTCATCTCGCTAAGTACTACAACTTTCCTTTTTGAATCACCCTATTTCGTTGAGTATTGAAGAAGTTATATCCATTTGAATCTTACCCAGTTTCCAGCGACCTTCGAGGATTTCGAGGCATTTTCAGCCAAACCACGGTGAGTTAGCTATTGTGCAAGGTACCATTCCCTTCGTCTCTTCGAGAACTATGACTTTCGTTTTTGAATCACTCGATTTCGTTGAGTATTGACAAAGTTATGAGCATTTAAAGTTTGTCCAACTTTCCGGCCGAAATCCGGCCTTCCCTTCCGTTTAGCTCTAACGAGCAGCAACCACACCAAGCCCTTTGGTGTTTAAGTCACTGTTTCTGGAATTTGAGTCACTGTTTCTGGAAAGAACAGAACCAAAATCCATAAACAGTGACTTAAATTCCAGAAACAGTGACTTAGATTCTAGAAACAGTGTTACTTAAAATCTAGAAACAGTTTATTTTTACATTCCAGAAACAGTGTCCGTAAAAAAGAACCAAAATCCAGAAACATTGACTTAAATTCCAGAAACAGTGATTTAGATTCCAGAAATAGTGTCCGTCGTTATTTTTGAATAGCATGCATATCTCAAATATTTTTTCTGGAGAAACAAATGATGAACTTCACTGACGAAGAAAAATTGAAAAACAGTACCTCGAATACACTATGAATAATAACGACGATCACATTTCAACGAAAATAATACAAAAATATAAATTAAATAGCATGAGGATCTATATTTTTGTTTCAAAGAAAAAGAAGAAGGTCTACAACCACATCATTTGAAAAAATTGCAAAACCCAAGGAAATGAAGGAAAAAGACTAAAACTTATAACATGGTTTTTTATTAAACAAAACTTATAACATAGTTTTTTATTAAACAAAACTTATAACATGGTTTTTTTTATTAAAACGAAAACTTATAGCATAGTTTTTTATTAAAACTAAAACTTTTCAAATCATTTTCATTAGTTTTCCTATAAAAAAACTTCATCACAAAGATTATTAGTATCTTAACTAAAATTAAAAACTAAATTCAATATCTTAACCTCTATGTCAACAAGCATATACTCCACCTCATATTTTATTTGTTTTTATAAGGTTTTTTTTTTTTCTTTCTATAATACCGCTTCCGCATATGGTAATATATTTTATATTTACCATTTCATATTTTTCTGCCTAATTCAACATTCAAACAAATAATAATTTCTTAACTGGATGTATAAGATATGCGCTTCACTTAGTAGGTACTGGTTTCTATTGTTTTGGTTTTATAAGGATTACAAAGTTGAAAAGTTAGATATGGTTACTAATTATTATAAAATTGGAATAATAAAATCTTTGTATAACATTAAAACGAAATTTCTTATCCCATCCCTTTAATTAAAAAAAATCCAAGAAATCTGTTTCTTCATCCTGCCCATTTTCCTTTCTTGTGTGCCTTTCAATGGCTTCCAAAGAGAGTGCATTCCAATAGCTGAAGCACCAAAAGCCGATAGTACCGAAGAAAATTCGATACATAAAACCCTAGCTTTGGCAAAAAATGGTGAAGTTATTTTTTAAATAATTTTCTATGAAATTTTAATTGATTATTGAATTTCTTAGAAATGTTTGGCAAGTTGGAATTTGGGTATTTGAAAACATGGAGGTTTTAGTTGGTTTCTGTGAAGTGGGTTTTGAAATTGGAATATGGGTTGTTATATTGGCTTGGTGAATTTTGATTGAATTGGATGTGAATGGATTCAAAGGGTTGCCACGAAATTCTTGCTTTGCACCTTCTTCTTGGCAACCTTGGCCTACTCTGTATTGCAATCCACCAACTTGGCTTTTGTTTGTTTATAGGTTAAGAAATGTGGCCTACTCTGTAGGATTGTTGATGCCCTTTGGTATTTACACCACGCACCTTCAAATCCACCTAAATCCTTCACTTATTAAAATCTTGACAAATCTTTGATAGTTTCATTATACTTGAATTTAGATGTATTCTTTAAAATTTTAATTGACTGCCGCTGAATTTCAATGTATTCTTTAAAATCATTTCAAATTCTAATTTGACTACACTATAATTTCAATCTTTTAAAAATCTAATTAAATACTCTCGGATTTTAAAGTCTATTAAAATCCCATGAAATTCTAATCTGACTACACCCGAATTTTAAGCTACACACATGTTAGAGACTTAATTGTTAAAAACACAATAAAAAAAATGATCCAAAAATATCTAATTCAATAAGAAAATGAATGCAATTATACTTTTATTTGCATCAATTGAAAACATTATTTTGGGATGAAAAAACAGCGCAAACATCTCTTTCCCTCTCAGTCACAGTTAATGTTAGAGGAAAGTGGCTTGAATGGAAACTGTGTGTCCCAAGCATAGACGAAGACAACTTCATTAAATGGGGTAAGGAATGAGCCATTGTTAAGGAGACACTCATTCCCAGATCTGAGCAATGTCACGGGGTTTTCGACTTCAACGGTTTGAAATCCATTGCAGTCTAATGTCACATTCCCTTGCAGACATGGGCATGCATTCAGTACCCTCACCTGAAACTCTGGCTTTGCTTGAACCAAATTCCCTGTTTTCTCTTGTCTAATTTGCAGGTCGACCGTAGCGCACTTTTCTTGGCACATTCCTGTGAGATTTTGAAAAATATACTTCAGCTTTTCTTACCTTTGCCAAGAAGGGTGATCTCAGTGCGTGTATATAAAAGGTGTAGTGTTAATTTCAGAAAGAAAAAAAAAAACAATTATTATATAACATTCGTTATATGCAGGAATTTACACGTAAAGAGTCCTGTAAAACTTGGGACATTTGTATTACTTCGAGTCCAAGTTTAATCGAGAAAACAAAAATAGAGGGTGCCAAAGCATTCAATATATTAAAGCAATTATGCAACTATTGTACCTTCGTTAATGAGACTGAAAAGAAGAATCACAATGAAGGACTTGACCAAGGCAGCCATCGGAGAAATTTGTGTGTTCCGGAACTGAAATTCTTTGGGTAAGATGGATGGTGGCTGCGTTCATGGTCTAATCTAATTTATATACAATATGGAAGGGGATTCATATCGACAACCATGTAAGGCAATAAAATCAAATTCTAATATATCGGCAGAAGCAATAAATCAGCTGATTGAATCTCTCCTAAGGTTATTTATGTACCTGTTTGGACCCGAATTTACATCATTGGTCTAAGTAATCAAGATTGTACACCGATGAGACGATAGTTTTTAATTATTATTTATGGGATGGAATTATGATTTTTCTTTAATCATATATTTATCTCTTGAATAATATATTAAAATATGTAAAATATTATCTAGAGCACAGTTGGTTGGGATAATGATGGAATAACAAGGGATTGCACAGCCGGCGACTTAAACCTCCATGTAATCAACACGGCAGCAGAAAGAAATTATGTGGAGACCATTCATGCAATATTAGGATTCTATTCTAAGAAACTAAGATTTTAAAGGATTTTAAAAGTGATAGATTTTATAGGATTTAAGAGGATTAAAGACTCCTACAAATCTTAATTTTTTTAATACACTTAGATTTGTATGGATTTTAAAATTCTTTCAAATCTTTTAATTGACTACACCTAGATTTTAATAGATTCTAAAATCCTTTATTTAACTACACCTAGATTTGAATGGATTCTAAAATCCTTTAAAATCTTTTAATTGACTACACTAGGATTTTAAAGTCTTTTAAAATCCTCTCAAATCCAAATTTGACTACACCCCCCTTAATTTTTTTAATACACTTAGATTTGGATGGATTTTAAAATCCTTTAAAATATTTTAATTGACTACACCTAGATTTGAATGGATTCTAAAATCTTTTAAAATCTTTTAATTGACTACATCTAGATTTGAATGGATTCTAAAACCCTTTAAAATATTACACTAGGATTTTAAAATCTTTTAAAATCCTCTCAAATCCAAGTTTGACTACACCCCCGTAGTTTTCAAATCAAATTGCACGAGGCATATTTGGATGAGTCCTGCATGTGGACGTAATTAGTAGGTGAGCATTAAATGGCATATGCCATGTTTTTACTCACTAGTGAATTTAGGTGCATTATCTATAGCAAGGTGTGATGCTATCAGAAAAGAAGTGGATTATCATCATAGGTGATTTGGTATTGCACGGTACAATTCTACATCACGTCCAAATGTATTTTCAGTCTTATAAATACAAGACTTCGTGCAACAAAAAGGGCCCTTCTAATTCAACACACAATTGCCCTGCGCAAAATCTCGCTCTATGTCAAACCTCTCAACAACCTTGAGATTTTTATTTTCTTTCTTGCCAACACATCTTCAGTTTGGATAAATAGCACTGTTAAGGCAACCAGTGGTATCTTTAGTTTGGATAAATAGCACTATCGCCGTAGAACTAGCCGATCTCGGAGCACCTTCAGTTTGGATAAACAACACTGCGTCGAGACCGACTGGTTATCTATCCAAGTTTTGGTCGAGAAGGGTTTTAAAGTCCTTATCAGCGGAGGTCATCTCATTAACCTTCTCAGCGAGTGAGGTGTTACAAATTATTGAGCTTAGCACGTTGAATGATGAGTTATTTTATTATTGGATACTCACAAGTGGGATTTAGAGTTTGGCATTCCGATGGCCGAACTATGTTCACGATTAAGACGTACATCTGCTTTGAGTACTTGTGCCCATACAGTTTGGTGTCGATTCAACGTGTTTATACTCTTACGAATATAATCACCGTGACAAAATTCGGCGCCGACGATTTGTGAACTTCGCATAACTAGCAACCTTGTCTTCATGCTCTAGAACCCAAAGGCCGAGATGTGTTCCTTACTCGGCCGCAATCGCAAGATCGAGAAGTCAGCAGCGCGCTCAACACCAAGCAACACATTTTACTCCCCGTCCGAGCTCGGCCGACGAGTTGGCACGCCCCGCACATAATTGAAGGACGTAGTTAGCTCATTAGTTACTCGGCTTGCGCGTCACGTAGGCTTGATAGTTTTTAGGATCAATAGCAGCCTAGGAGTTAATGTTGGTTCATCAAACATGTGCGTTATACGATTGTTTTTCATCCCAAACTAATGATTTCGATTGCCCCCAATAAAAGGATAATTGTATAAACGATTAAGACTCTGAACTTGACCTGGCATTCGTGTCGTGTTTCTCGTGTTCGTGTCGTTTTCGTGTCATACCCGATAGCTTAACGGGTCGTGTCGTGTAACACCCGTTAAAATAAACGGGTAATATGACCCAACCCGAAATCGACCCGTTAATATTATCAGGTAATATGACCCGACCCGTTACCCATTAAGAAAAATATTTTTTAAATCAATAAATAATGAAAATGAAAAACATAATTTTACCCTAAAAAATGTAAAACATAATACTAAATTAGTATATACATACCATATTGTCACATAAATACTAATTCAAAACATTAATAAATAAATAAATAAAACATTTTTCTTTCAAGTTTACATACCCCAAAATAAGAGTCTAATGAAAAAACATTAGTGCATACTACAAAATACAAATGTTCAAAGATATGCAAAATGAAGAGAGTTATACTTAATGAAAGTATAAATAAACTCTTAAGTGTTAGTCAATCTATCGTTTTGATGGGATACGAATTCTCCGAAACTAATTTCAACGATCACAACCGTCAAACTTGTTTGTATATGTTTCGAGATCACATCAGTAAAAAATCACAAAAAACAAACATTCAGAGATGAAGTAACAGGACAAAGCTTTTCGACGGTTATAAACAAAAAATCATGATTTAACGGTTATTGTAACTCCGATTTTGATGATTTTTTACAGATACACTCCTTGACCCTATATGAATACAATGAATGAATTCGATCTTCAATTTAAAATATTTATACTAGTGAATGTGGATATCACAAAATCTTATTTTATATACTTAATAAAAGTATTATTTTCGGGTGTAGATATAGTACTTAAACGACAAATGTTTTAATGCTTTGAAGTAACATTTATGTGGCAATGTGTGGTATGTGCATTTTTTTTTAAAATATATTTTTCTTAACGGGTCATAGCGGGTTGGATCACTTTACCCGTTAAGATAACGGGTGTGACACGACACGACTTATTAAGATAACAGGTGTTACA
This sequence comes from Crataegus laevigata, assembly GCA_963580275.1. Lineage (NCBI taxonomy): Eukaryota > Viridiplantae > Streptophyta > Magnoliopsida > Rosales > Rosaceae > Crataegus > Crataegus laevigata. The sequence continues at coordinate 30,424,677 of OY756944.1, read as the reverse complement.
CGAACACGACAAACACGACCCGTTTACCAGGCCTAGATTATGGTGTTAGATTTCAGAGTTGGCCCCTTCACGAAAGTTGTAAAACTTGTGATTACGAGTGATTGTATTTTTTTTCTTTTTTTTTTTACATTTTTTACACTTCTACAATATTATTAATTTTTCACTAAAAAAAACATTATTCATGAGATTTGGAGGGTTTTAAAAATCTAAACGACCATGTAACGATTGTCTAAGGGTAGAGGATGCAATCATGAGCATTTATATAGGGGTGTGCTATCCACACACCCCATTTTACTTCTTACACACCCCTTGTTAATTTCTATTTGTTGATTTTCTTCAATTCATCCGATCCGACGGTCGAAAATTAGAAGGGTGTGTGAAAAGTAAAATGGGGTGTGTGAATATCACACCCCTTTATATATGCTTTCACATTTTTCATACTTATACATTAATGATTATGAATTTTATTTATTTTGAATTATCTTAAAAATACATGAGGGTTTGTATAGTTTTAAAAATTCATGTACGCACCTTTAAAGCGTAGATGATGCGATTAAGAGTGCTTGCATATTTTTTCACATTTTTTGCACTTGTAAATTAATTATTTTAAATATTTAAATGTATTTGGTATTTTTAAATTACTTGATGTTTTTATTTTTAATGTGTTTTATAATTTTTTTAATCTCACTCTTTGCTCATAATATTTTATAAAATAAATAAATAAAACTTAAATTTTTAAAATTTATTTAGAATAATAATACAATAATAATTAATGAACAATATATATATATATATATATATATATATATCCACTATATTTATTGTATTTTATAGTAAGTTTTTTTTAGTAATTAAAAAAAATTAAAATCATCAAAATAACTTTTTCCTTTTCGTGTCGAAACAGGTTACCCGCGTGTCACTCTCGTGTAAACCTGTTAAGGACCCGTTATTAACGGGTTCGTATCGTGTGACCTGATAACGACCCGATTAGTTATCGTGTTGACCCGAAACCCGTTATTTTCGTGTCATTTACGTGTCGTGTAAGAAACTGCCAAGTCTACTCTGAACCATCATTTGGCCTACACATTTATCCAAGGCAGAATTGTAAAGCTCATTTGATTAAAAAAAACTACTCATCTGAAGCACCTAAAGTTATAGAGATATGTTCGATTTTCTTCCTTGTTTAAAATTGTAAAATTGGTGTGACAGTCTATTAGGCTAATTTGAGTCCTTTTGTTTCTGTTGGGCTTACACATTTTGGATTATCATTTTTTATTGTAGTCTCTTTCGCTAATAGAAGTGATGTAAAGACGTTTTAACCGGAATACGGAACTCGGAACAAACAAGTTACTAAACCCTAAGAAAACCAAGTCTATCGTTTGACAAAACAAAACAAAAAAAACAAAAAAACACTTACATTGAACCCAACAAACACCTAATTATTACTCAAAAGTTAAAGCATCTGTAGAATTCTAAACCATTTTATGATAGAAATTAAAAGCATTTATTCTTGAGTTCATGAACATAATCTGTTAAAGCATTTACCATATAGTTGTCGATTAAAATCCCTTTACAGCTATTGTATATAAATTAGACCATGACACAACCTCCATCAATCTTCCACCAAGCACTTCAGTACCAAAGATCTTTAGCAGGCACAAGTTTCTCCAAAATGGCTTACCTTGGTCAAATCATTCGTTGTGATTCTTCTTTTCAGTCTCATTTGCAAAGGTAAAATAGTAATATAATTGCGCTTATATATTGATTTGCTTTCGCAACTAAACTTTTACCAGAAGTAACAAATGCCCTACAAGTTTTTCAGAACTCTCTGTACATATATAGAAATTTTTGCATCGCGTACAATGAATATATGTAACGTCCTTCTTTCCAAAATTAACAGTACGCCTTTGATGAAGCATTTCTCTTCAACAAAGTATTTCAAAACAAAGTATCTTCAACCAAGCATTTCAAAACTCATAAAGGGTTTCAGCACACTCACTTTCTCTAAAATGGCTGCCTCGGTCAAGTCTTTCATTGTGGTACTTTTCAGCTTCGTTATCGATGGTAAATACTAGTATATTTGCTTTTATATATTGATTTTACTACAGTCGACTCTGCATTTTTCGACTAAAACTTTGTCTCCAAGTAACAAATGAATGTAGTCATTTTAAATGACTCACACTGTCGATTATTCTTGCATACAACGAATGTATATAGTAATACCCTTTTATACACATTTACACATGATTTATACGCTATGTTATTGTTCAATAATAATATGGGTTTAGTGATTCACGGGCAGAAGCATTTCTGACCCAACGAAACTCATCTTTTTTCTTTTTGTACTAATTGATTCATGAAATTTGTAAGGTTTTGTGGTTGCTCTTAGTCTTTGTCCTACCTCAATACCAGTACTTCCCAATCAGGAGATTGTTCCGAGGCAAGCACAATAGAACTTGGTCATGACCAACAAGTGCAAGTGTCCTTGAAGAAACATAATCTTGAGTTGCAAAGGGTTTCAGACAGTGGAGCCTGTTGGTCCATCAATCCTATTGAAGCAAGGTGACGATTGCTTCCTCATCACGGGCAGTTTCTTGGAGGCCAGTACTTCAGTCAGATTTTCGTATATTTATGCTTGGGATCCTCCCTTCCTTCTGTTGCCTAAATCTGCTGCTTTCAGTGATGATTTGAGGAATAATAATTGTGAGGGTGGCCTCGAGCTTAATGAACTGGTTATTGGAGTTCAACTTTTGAATTTTAGTTTCAGATGTAATGCATGTAGAGTTTATACTGCACAAATAATTCTCAGTTATTTACATGGATATTTCTTTTTCTTGACAATGTGATATTCTCTACGAAGAAGGTGATTAGAATTTTGATGTATGGTTGTGAGCACTTTACTTTAGTTACAACTAGGATTCATGCCCGCGCGATGCGACGGGTCAAAAACTTATAAAAAGGGGCAAGTAAAAGAGTCCATGAATTTCCATAATGTACCAAGTTAGTAGAAATGCACTCCAACATGACCAGGTCAAAAGGGTTTATCAAAAGTAGTCTCATTTTCTTCAGGCCAAACATGTAGGACAACACCAATCACAACTACAAATACTAACAATTGTGCAAAAGAATTATAAAAACACTCATATACCACATAAGAACAAACCCCACAATTGGTCTTAAGAATTGTTTTTTTTCAAAGAGACCCATTACAACGCGATCTAAAAAAAACAAAACATGAATAATATAAAGGAAACTACATTTTCTCTATCAAGTAAAATCTACGGTAGATAATGAACAAAATACAAAGTTCTTAGCTTTAATTTAATTATTATCAAATATTGAGGGAAATTAACCACCACCCACAAATGTTTGCTCAAAATTAATTGATAATATGAATAATTTAATTACACAACATTTACAAAACCCAAAGTTCTTATAGCTTATTTGATCTTACCATTTAATTGGAAGAAGTAAAAAATTACACATAAATGTTTGCACACAATTAATTGATGAAACAACCAATCGGGCAATCAAAAATTTCAGATGAAGAATCATACCAATGAGTTTCCATTAATTTCGACATCGAAGTTTAACTTTTTGAGTCACTTGCTCCAAATCGTTCTCCTGCTGAAAACAGAAACAAACCCCCCAATAAGGAGCTCTGTTGGTTCCCAAATATTAACAACTGTTTCACGTGTACCTTTCATGAAACAGGTAGTGATCACCGCTACTAACAGGATTGAAGATTGAGTATCTAATTATTATAGGAATTAGAAGTCATATTCCAGACGAAATCAAATACACAGGGATAAACAATCAAACTAATGGTGCAGTGAAGACAATAAAACACAACCTAGACCCATCGAATGACTCTTATTCACCAAACTAATGGTGCAGTGAAGACAATAAAACACAACCTAGACCCTCCCTCTCTCTATGTGCAAAGGCGGCATGGCTCTCATTCACCAAACCCTCATCGAATGACAGCCACCTAGACCCATCCCAATCCGTCCCAAACCCATAGGACAAAATTAACCTTCCTAACTTAGCATCCTGACCGCTTCGGATCTAAAAACTTTTGGCACATAGAGTGCTCATGCATAATTAAAATTCACAGATTTAGTGCATGCAAGCGTACATTAGTAAAGGGAGGCAGAGATTATTACATTTTACCTTGGGTCCGAGATCCTTAAGTCATGTGCTCTCCATTTTCCAAACGGACTTGAGTGTTGCAGTAGCGTCTTGCAAAGAAATCACAGATACATTAGCTGGCACAGAGAATAGATATATTTTTTTTTGTTTCAGACCGCAGATCCAAGAACCACACTTATTTCACCGATTCTTGGTTATGGACAGAAAAGCGAAGCAAGGGATTGGATGTTTACCTTTGGAATTTTTGTACTCTCTAATGAAAGAGGGGAACCCAGAATGAAAAACAAACCAAAGGGCAAACAAATAAATAGACGCCCAGAAAATCCCCCAAACGATTTAAATTTAAAAATTTAAAAAAAAAAAAAAACCAAAAACCATGCTGCCTAACCTAACAAAATAGTACAAAAAGATTTGGAATTTTTTTTTTTGGGGCTTTCAATCACCACATTCACGCAGATATAAATGCAAGAAACAATTAAAAACACAGATTTTAGTACAAAATGTAATTGAAAAGACACTTATCTGAGCATGCAATAGAGTACAGATGATGAAGAGTGAATCCTGGAGTAAGGGACCATACTCGCGCCTGTTCACCATCACCTATCTCTCTGTGTTTCTCTCCCTGAAATCCCGATGATCCCCCTCTCTTTCACTGTCACACTCTCACTCGCTGAATCAAAGATCGACACTAAATCCTCACCTCTCCCTCTTCCCTCTCTCTATCTCTCTCTCTCTCTCATTGAATAAAAAATTAAAAGCTTCTCTCACATTGATTAGTCGTTCATTCTACACCTGCATTTTGCTAAATCTACATTAAGAGTTCTATGTACAACTCAAAAAAGCAGATTTTAACAACTAAAAGGATGGACAATAACACCATATGACCGTATTATGATAAAAAAAAATGATAAACAACATACTAAACGGAAGTGATGTTTTAAATCTGGAATGAATGCATGCCTGAAGAGCTGATTTCAAATTTGGTGATCCCTTTCCCATCTTGGTAACATTTATCAATTGGAATCAATAAAATTTTCTTGATGAGGGAAAAGCTAGGAGCCTCAATTTCAAAATCCAAATCAGAAAATAAAACAAAATTGAATGAACTATGAAGAAAATTTATTCTCCAACAGAAAACCCAGCGTTACACAAAATCATTGAATTGGAATGAAACTAATGAGATTAAATTGAACAAAACCTAACTCAATTGAATCTATTCTCTGAAAATCTTCCAAATCAAATTAATAAAACAAAAATAAAAAATTTTAAAAGTTAGAAATCAGAAGAAAGCATATTAAAGCAGGCAAAAAAGACAGAGACAGAGCATCAACTAAGAGCAGATTTCCTCCAGATTTGCTTAAGAAGTTGAGTATAGATTGTCTTCTAATGCAAAACCATAAAGTGAGTTCTAATCTAAAGGCTCCTACCTTAAAATTAGATGTCTTTATCAAACATATCATTTAATAATCCTCACGCATGTAATTATCGTAAATAATCAAATGATAAACCATTTACTTGGTCAAATCTTATAATTGCTCAGTTTGTTTTTTACTTTCCAAAGGCAAACCGCTTAGAAACATATACCATAATCTTCGGTTGAGAAAGTTTGTTTTATGGGGTTTTCACTATTTTCAAAATCAATATCAAATTTTGTATGGAAGAGAAAAGAATTTACCTTTGGGAAAGTCTGAACGGTTGCTGTGGTTGGTAGAATAGAACTGAGATTCAACTTTCAAATATGAAGACTTTAACCCACAATTGTTATTTCTTAACTTTTGTTACTTCAGCTACATAACCGGAAAAAAAATTAATTTAATTATAGTCAACTAATATGGGTTAAGATTAATAAAAAAGCTTGGAAATTTCAGATCTAAAATCACACCTTAGGCTGCAAGTAGAATAAAAAATATGGAATTTCAAAAGTCAAAACCACTCACCTTAAACACAGAGGTCTCTGCAGACTTCAAAGAAAAGTCACAAACTTGAAAAACCCAATCTCCTGAAATCGAAAACAAAACCAAATTAACCATCATAAGAATAACTTTATTCCATGTTATCAAATTCTAATCCAATTACCAAAAAAAAGGATGTTTAGCACTGAGTTTTGTGGTCGCAAATACCTTCTAAACACAGCCTATAAAGAAGCAGTAGAAGTATTTATTCCGTTGAGTAGGACACAAAAGTGGTTCACAATTACAGACTGAAACGCATAATTACTGAGTTGAAACACAACAAAATTGATTAGTTCTTGGTAGTGGAGTATTAAACTCATTGTTCTCTGTCCGGGGATAATTCGAGAGGTAGAAGCTAATTTCAGAGTTCGTTCTTCTCCATGTGAATACCATATTAGTGTAGTTTCAACCTATTAAAGATACGAAAAATGAAGCCATTCAAGCAATCCAATATCCTAATGTAAAGACAATTACTCACAATAGAAATTCTGAACGGACGAAGTTTTGGCTTCCAAAAGCATGAACCAACAGAAAACCTGCAAAATACCATAAACCTCCAACTATTTACACCTTGCCATATTCATTTTTTTACACCTATCACTTCAACCAACAGATGGGTTCATCAACTAACAGCGTAAAAAAAATTTAAATCACAATTAAAGTAATACTTGTTGTCATCATCTTCCTCTCAGTGTTCCCTGTTTTTGATACAAATCAAAACCAGAAAACTTTCAAAAATTGGAGTCATATGACTCATCTTTTTTCACAAATCACAAAACCCTTTTAATCCAACAATTGCAAATACATCTTAAAATTGGGATAAACAGAAGCAGAGATAACACACCCAAAAAATTATCACCGGCGTTCCAATCCTCACCAAATTAGAAATTTAAGAATTGAGATATCGAAAACTGCAACTGATCACAATACCAAACGGTTAGGGTTTGGTCCAAAGTAACAAAAATCGAAAATAAAAACTCAAAATACAACTATTATAAAATCTACCTGAGTTCGATAAAATTTGTTTCACCACGATTTGAAGACAGGCCGCTCCCACATAGACCCACAAACTGGGTAGAAATTGAACGACAACGGCAGAACTCCAAACGGAAAAATAAACAAACAGTATGAAGTTTTTGCTTGCCAATTGCAAATTTAAGAACCTAAGAAACGAATTTTATCGTTTTCCAGAAAAACTCCCATAACCCTAGCTTTACAGCTAACTTCACAAAGAAACATAGATTCGCTCAAAAAACAGAAAGTAAAAAAACTCCCAAAATCTAACATCTTCGAGAGCTCCGCCATGCTTTTGATCGTCGTATCTGAGTTCATTTGTGGGTGGCAGCGACTTGCAAGGATGGTGGATCCACGAAATGGAGGTTGGTTGGTGGGCAGGAGGAAAATTCGATATGGGTTCGTGTGGAGGTGCATCGGTGATTGTTCGATGGATTTAACTGAGATGATGAAGAGGAATGGGGTGAGGGGGCTAGGTTGAGAGAAATGGAGAGAGAAGTCTCTCGAATTTGAGAGAAATGAGAGAGAAACGGTGCTAGGGTTGTAGGAAATGAGCTTACAGTGAGAAAATGGAAGGATGGGGGATTTGATAGATGGTTATCGAGAGATGGTCGGGAGAGAGAAAGAGGGAAAGAAAAGCCGGTGGCAATTTTGCAAATGAAGTGAAATTTGGCTCAAACATATGGACACAATTACCCCCAAAGTTTTGATAATTACCCTCTAACCCAGGCCTAAATCTCATGGCTTTGTTGTAAATAAAGTGAAATCGAGTGGCAAACGTGTGACTGTAGCTAAGCTACAGTAAATCCCTCCTCAATTTTAGAATAGATAATGTTTAGTTTAGGTCGTCTTTTCCATTCAAAACTGGCACCGTTTACCTTACAATTTCTCCTGCTATTGAACCTTCGGTATATTTTTCTTTGATACTTCAATATTTTTAAACTAATGATATAATGGAGATTCTTTAAATATTAATGTTAATTACTATATTGTAGTCTAGTAGTGTTTTTTTCACTTATAATCATGAGCAGGAGGTTTTAAATTTTACTCTTTTGAATGAAGAAGTTAATATCAAATTATAACTAGTCCATAGTATATGACGTAACTTAAATCTAACCTAAAATAATAATAAAATAACATATGTTGTTGACTGCTATAATTACGTCAATGAAACTCCAACACATCAAAATATTCGAAGTTGTAATTTTGGATTTGGTTTTACTCCCTTACCATAGTTGTAGATTTGAATCCCCTTCCGTTGAATATAAATTAGACCATACAAACACCATCTATATTCCACCAAGGATTTCAAAACCAAATGTTCGCACATAAACTTCTGTAAAATGGCAGCCCCCGGTCATGTCCTTCATCGTGATTCTTCTTTTCAGTCTCGCTAGGAATGGTAACGTGATAGTGCCTGTTTGTTTTCTTCGGTAGCCTCTATTCGCATTTCTCGACTAAAAATTTGCCCGAGTAACAAATGGAGTCAACTTGAGTAGACTCTGTTTTCTATATATAGAGAAAATATTGCATACAACGGATGTATACAGCATCCCTGTATGTGATATTAACACAATGCGCTTTTAGATACACTTACACGTGTTTTACGCAAATCTTATACTCAATTCCACGACACTCCAAATTATTTTCTTTTCAACTATTTGATTGATGAAATTTGTAGGCTTTTGTGCTTGTTCTTTGGACAACCTCAACATCGGCACGTACCGGAGTGGGAGAGAGGTAGGAGGCAAGCCAGAATGGAACGTTGTTGTGACGAACAACTGAAATTGTGCTTGAAACCACATAGTCTTGAGTTGCCCAGGATTTCAGACAGTGGAACCTGTTGATCCAGCAATGCTAGAAAAGCGAGGGGACGAGTGCGTCCCCATCAGAGGCGATAGCTTGGCCGCTGGTGCTTCAGTCAAATTTTCCTATGCTTGGGATCCTCCTGTGCTTATGCTGCCTAAATCTTTTAGCGGTGGTGGTTGAAAACTAATTGAGAGGGAGGCCTAGAGGTTTTGATGCTTTAGTTTCAAATGTAATGCATGCCGAAATAAATAGTTCAACTATGAAACGGACGTCTGTTGTTTATTATTTCTATCAAAATCTGCCCTACAGTTTGGTTAGAGAATCGATCTATTGCGTCGGGTATACTACCAACTCAATCACACTGTAATTCTTATCCATAGAGAGAGAGGGGGAGAGAATTATTAAAGGTGTAGAACTAAGAAATCTGATAGCTTAACTAGTACTGTGAACATTTCTACCATATGTGGACATGCCACCTAAATTACTCGACTCTTACAACCCCAAATTCCCGGTAGCTAGACAAATGCGGCAAGTTGAACGAAAAATTTTTAAAAAATCATTTTCTCCTCTTAGCAGGTGGCTGAGGAATGTCTTCCTCCTCATCTTCCTCGTCCTCCTCTTCTTCATCTTCAGTGTCTTCCTCCCCATCATCACCGTCATCGTCGTCGTCGTCATCATCGTCTTCCTCATCCTCTTTCTCATCATCGTCACCATCCTCTTCGCTTACACCATCACCGTTGGCCTCAGGCACGTCTTCTGGATTACCTTTACCCTCATTCTCTTCCCCAGAGGCGTCATCCTCGTCGCCACCATCTTCATCCTGGTCATCACCAGCAGCATCATCATCGTCGTCGTCCTCGTCCTCAGTTTCACTTGCATCTTTGTTCTCAGGACCAGGTTTTTCCACTACATAAAGCTCAGTGATAGGAAACCTGCAAAGAAATTTTGGTTTCACTAAATTCCCTATCAAAGGAATAAAAGATAAAATGGCAAGTCAGAACACTAACCCTGTGACAGCCTCAGGTTCTTTGGGAAAAACATTGATCGTGTTTGGCATAGATCCCATCTGAAAAAACCACAAACATGTGAATGGAGAAACAAGTCAAATTAAGTAGTTTCCTTACCAAGTAAGCTGAAAAAGTTCAAGTCAGAAGCAAAAGGGACAATAATCCAAGAAGGCGAAACTAGATTACAACAACGCAGCTTTATAAGAAGTCATGCTACAGACACACAGGGTCAGAAACGACTTTAGCTTAGATGCTCACTAAAATAGCCTCATTTACTCGATCAGAGGAGTTGGACTTTTATACATTAATGGAAGTATCACCGATGGCTACTTTCATTTTCAGATAAGAGATAGATGATCAAGCCAACAACAAAGGCTTTCAGATTTCAATTTACAACAGTGTGAAAAAGCAAAGGAAACTTAAAACCTACCCCAGCAATACTACCCATTCAAGACCTGAACTATGGCCTAGAAAGGTAAATTTGAGTGTTCCTCTCCACTTGAACAACCTGATTAATAAACTAGAAAGCTAGTCATACTTGAAATTTGGAAAAAACTAGTTCTATATTTGTAAGCCAACATATAAGTACATGACAATCGTTTTCCTCCCCTCCCCATGAGGACAAATTGAGCTGTAGACTACACTTTTCTACAACCCTGCGACATATTCCACCTTATAAGAACAATATTAAAGCAGAAATATACTCTAGTTTCAGCAGAACCATGTGCCAACCACCATGAAACACAAGGAATTCAACATAATTTAGGACTAAAGGCTAGCGTCGCACATTATCATTATGGCACAGGAAGTATCTCATCTGGAGGACATCGTAAAGTAAAAGCGACAACAGAAACATGGATCAGGTCATCATATAATTGAACCCCAAGTTAATTATATTCAGTTACTTCCAGGTCATACGATTCAAACTTTGACAAAGTCAAGATCCGGGGAAACACATATCAATCTTGGAAAAAACAGATTGTGGCACAGATCAAGTTTGACTCCGCACGAAAATACTCGCTAAACAATAAATAAAAAAACACTAATTAAAACCCCAGCATATCAGAAATCATATAATTATAAAAATGTATGAGAAACAACTATCCTACAGGATTCGGAGAAAAAATCGAAAAATTGGAAACCAAGAAAGCATCTCAACAAATTCATATAGTCCTTAAGTAGAGCAAAAACCATGAAAACCAAACATCATAGACATAGAAGCAAAATAAATAAATAAAATCCACAAAAATCGAATCTCAAGCTACATATGGAAGAAAATCCTAGTTCTTGAAACAGACAACCCCCCAATACACTAAACCAAAACACAACAAATTAAGCAAAAACCATAAAATTGATAAATAAAAACAATTCAGAACAAAAAATTGAGCCAAAATTGTTGTAAAGTAAGAGAGAATACCATCAAGCAGGACAAAGCAAGAGACTTGGCGGCAGCAGCAATGGCTGCCCCAGCCACCACAGCCTGCACCACAGAGCAGAGAAAACAGTCCAAAACGAGGCCGTTTGAGCAGAGGCCGTCCATCTCCATGCCCAGAAACGAGTTTCTAGAAAGAGAAAATCCCTAATTGAGAGAGAATTTGAGGAGAGGAGGAATTTAGGGTTTTGGGAATTGGGTTTTTTTGCTAGGGTTTTGAGGATTATTGATACTAACGTAGCCACTAGGACCTTGGTTTTGGAAAGAGTAACACAAAAGATAGGGTGACAGAGGACGAAAACGACGGAGAAATATTGACCGTAGGATATGTAGCTAAAGATAAGATCTTGGATATTAGATGTGATCCGAAGGCTATGGTTTGGCCGTCGTTGCTTTGATACGAAGGTGCTGTCGGGTTAAGTTTAACTTCATTGACTTTTGGGTTTTAGCATTGTAGGTTGGATTAATTACGGTTTTAGTCCCTGAAATTTAGGAAGATTTTAATGTCGTGTTACTCGTGTAAGCCTTTAGACTGGCTCTAAAATTCCGTTAAAAATTTTGATGGAAGCTAAATTTAAGGGAGTAGGATTATTTTTCTTTTTTTTTTTCTCATTTCTTCTCCTCTTATTTGAACGGTCACTGTTAAGCCACGTCAACATCTTATATTAATTTTTTATAATAAGAAAAAGACAAAGTAAAAAAATGTGAGATGAGAGGATGGAAGGGATTGAAAAAGGAGCAGAGAAAATACTAGTCTTTAAAACACACTCCGCCAACAACAATGAGTAGTTATTACCAGATTTTTTTTTTTAAATTTGTTCAATCCAAAATGTTAGAACAAAAATGATCTTATTTTTTTAAGTAAAATTTAGAATTCATCCCTAAACTAAATTTCCGTCAATTAACGCCTCTTTATTTAACTACGTGTTTACTATTCCTCTTTTTAAATGATGCAAGTCGGTTTTTCTTTCTAAAATAATCAAGTGTCATGCCGGATCCTTTTTCTAGGAATCCTAGGAGTTCGGGAATCGTGACCGTTCATCGTATATCGTCCGGTCAGAAATTATGTTAAAATTAAATATAAATATTACATAACGAAAATTGATCGCACAATATACGATTAACAGTCACAATCACTGGATTCCTACGATCCCCAGGAAAAGCATGGAAGCTATGGTTTAGTAAAGGTCTCTGTAAAACGTACAAATTGCAGCAAGGTGAAGAAGCATGCAAGCTTAACATAATCGCATTTTAAAATTTCATCCTTTTGATCCTAAACACTCACAGACCCCATTAAAGAGGAATCATTCACCATAAGATAATACAAAATCAGAAAAATTAACCAAATAAAGATTCTTTGACATCAGACGAGATTGAAGCAGCAAGAACGATAGCCGATTAGCGGGAGCAAAAGCAGAAGGTGTAAAGAGAGAGGGAGGGGCGTATAAAACTTTAGAACACTAGAGTTTTCAGCTCAGTTGAATACCCATATAATGATGGGTTGCAATATATATTCATACACATCAATTTCATATTACAAGTAGGGTTTGAATTCAAAATACAAAATCACAACAAACTTATCCTTGAACTATTCAAACTAAAACCTGACCTAGCAATCTTATCCTATGAAGAGTTTGTTTCGGAGCTTAGTTTCTGGTAAGATTGACTCGGTCTAACATCCCCCTGCAAGCTAACAGATCGAGCAACCACCGAAAGCTTGGAAACTAACAATTTGAAATGTGAAGAAGATAGACCTTTTGTGAACAAATCGGCAATCTGGTCTTGGGAACAAATAAAATGAACCAAAAGCTGTCCACGTACCACCTTGTCTCGTACATAATGGTAGTCCACTTCCAAGTGTTTTGTTAGTGCGTGGAAAACAAGATTGGAAGCCAAAGTAATCGATGAAACATTGTCACACTATATATGCGGCCGATGAAGATAAATATGAAGATCTCGAAACAAGCTGCCTAACCATGGTAATTCAGCTGCAATATAAGCAAGTTGCCTATACTCGGCCTCTGTACTGGACCTTGAAACAATCTTTTGTTTCTTTGAAGTCCACGAAATCAAATTTGTTCCTAAATAGATACAGAAACCACCAGTTGAATGACAAGTATCCGGATTTCCTGCATAATCAGCATCAGAGAAAGCATTTAATTAAACATTGCCAAGTTTATAGACAAGACCATGATCATACGTGGCCTTTAAATAATGCAAGATCATCTTAGCCGTCATCCAATGTGTAGTCCAAGACATATGCATGAACTGGCAAACCTGGTTCACAGCATAAGAAAGATCGAGCCTGGTGAGCATCAAGTATTACAACGCTCCAACAACCGTTCAATATTGTCCTGGATTCAAATAAGGTTCACCATCATATTGATTTAACTTATGTCATGTAGGCACAGAAGCGGAAATAGGTTTTACATTAGTAAACTTTGTGCGCTCCAGTATATCCAACGCATACCTGGACTGTGTAAGATGCATATTCTACCCAGAATAAGTGACCTAGACACCCAAAACTTAAAGGACCTAAGTCATTCATAGAAAACAAAGTGTCGAGCTTCATGATCAACCATTGCATTTGTTTATCATTATTGCCTATAAGAAAAATATCATCCAAGTAGATAAGTAAGATCAAGTAAACTCCTCGTTGATTAAACACGAACAATGAATAATCACATAATGATTCTTCAAACCCAAGTTGAAGGAGAAAATCCAAGAATCTTTGAAACTAGGCTCTGGGAGCCTGTTTTAAACCATACAAACTTCGTTGCAATTTACACACATAATTGGGATAATGTTGATCAAGAAAACCTAGCAGCTATTTCATGTACACATCCTCAGCCAAATAGCCTTGCAAGAATGCATTATGTACATTAAACTGTCGCATACTCCACTTATTTGATATGGCAAGACTTAAAACAAGTCGAATGGTGCTATGTTTCACGACTGGACTAAATGTTTCATTATAATCCACTCCGGATTGCTGATGATAACCATTAGCCACAAGTCGAGCCTTGTGACGTTCGAGAGAACCATCTGCACATCTCTTGATTTTGAACACCTATTTGTTTGGCAGCAGGTTCATTCCAGGTCGATAAGGGACAAAAGTCCACGTTCCACACCTTTGCAAAGCATTGAACTCTTATGCCATTGCTGCCTTCCATTTAAGATATTTAATAGCCTAACTAAAACAAGAAAGCTCAACAAACTTGGAATCAGTTATTACAAGCAAAACGTACTTTGTTTTTTGCTTTTGAATCCCAGATTTTGACCTAGTTGTCATTGAGTGTGGGAGAGTAGTCTCTTGTGTGGAAAATGACATGGTAGACAATGTTGATGGATTAGATGGACTCTAAGAACATTGCACGGATGGAAGATGAAGCAAGTTTTGCTCATTGGTGGGACCTAATGTGGAACTAGGTTGAGGAGTCATGTTTAAACTAGGGTTAGGAGTTATAGGTGAATGAGGATTAACGTCTAAATTCGAAAAAGTTTCTGGATGAGCAAAAATTGGTGTGATATGCGGCTAGACATTAGGAACCAAGGTTGACTCGGGCCGTTGGTTTATGCTAGGGTGAGACACGACAGGAGTTGGTGAAGATATGGAAGGTACCAAGGTTGGTGAGGATGTTGTGTTTAAAATCAAGTCAGGAGTCAAGAGAGTACATGTGGTAGTGATGTTTTCCTTGGGAGATGCAAGTTCCTTGAAAGGAAAGGAATCCTCATTGAATAAGACATGGTGAGACAAATAAATTCGTCTCGTGGATAAGTCCAAGCACTTGTATCCTTCATGATTCAACGAGTATCCTAAGAAAACACATGGTTTGGACTTGGGTTGGAGTTTATGTCATGTATAAGGTGTCAACAATGGAAAACATTTTTAACCAAACACTTTAAATGCCTCATATTTTGAATTTTTCTAAAACAATTTTTCATATGGAGACACATTAGATAAAACCTTTGTTGGAAGCCAATTTATAATATAAAAATCTGTTGAACATGCATCGAACCAAAATTTTTGAGGCATATGAGCATGAGAAAGCATTATAACACTTGTTTCAACTATATGACGATACTTTCGTTTGGCAATTCCATTTTGTTCAGGATGTTTTGGGCACGAAAAACGTTGAGAAATCCCATGTTTAGCAAGAAAAGTTTTGAAATCTCGACTCATGTATTCAGCATCTTCATCGCATTGAAGAGCTTTAATAGGTTTGTTAAACATTTTTTCAACATGTGTTTTAAACGTCACAAAAATTCCAAACACTTTAGATTTATTTTTCATGGGAAAGATCCAGGAATATCGTGAGTAGTCATCCACAAACAACACATAATAACGAAAACCTTCATTAGAAATAATAGGTGAACTCCAAACATCAGAATGCAAAAGTTTCAATGGACAATGAGACACTTGACACAAACTTACTAAACGAAAGTTTAGTGCTTCTGCCCAATGAAAAAGAATCACAAAACGTTACATTACTAGTACCATGTGATGGTACTTTGTTATTTGCAATCAAAAACCTAATAATTGACGAAACATGATGACCAAGACGTAAATGCAACTTCAAATGCGAGACTCTAACACCAACACACACTGAAATAGGATAGTTGGACAATCCACCACCACCAGGAAATGGGTACAATCCGTTCTCACATCTCCCTCATAAAAGCCTCTTCCGAGTTTTGAGGTCCTTAACGAGAAGAAATGAGGAAAGATTAGTATGTAGCAATGGTTGTTTAGGGTGAATCTATGTGCTGATATGATATTTGTGGATGCGGATGGACAATGTAAAATGTCGTGGAGGTTAAATGAGCAAGACTTAGTTGAAATTTGATTTGAACCAGAATGTGCAATGGAAAGTCCATAATTATTACCTACTTCACCAATATTTTCATTACCGTTGTACTTTTTTGGATTGACAAGATTCTGGAGATCAGGGATGACATGAGCATTGGCACCCGTGTGAAGAAGCCAATTTCCATTATTGGATGTCATTTGAGAAGACGCCATGGCAACAAGACGATTAGCTTGGATGCGTCCTTCATAAGCTGTATTCATTCGCTGGTAATAATCAACAGCAGAATGGCTAAGTTTGCCACAAATTTGACATTTGATGCGTTCTCCAGTGGGATTGCACCGGTCACCACTACCTACAGACGCACCACTACATTGATTGTTATTGTTGCAAGGGATAAAACCTAGTTGATTGCCATTGTTGATGGTACCACCACGATTGGACAGAGAGCCTTCACATCCATTTCCACGAGAGTGACCACCACAGCCTCGTGAAGCTACAAAAGCATTAATCAGAGCAGATTTAACAGGCACAACTTGCTCTGTCATCCTTTTCTCCGTTGTCAATAAAAGAGCTTCAAGTGTGGGATAAGTGATCGGAGTATCACGAGCCTATGCTGCATTCATAATCATCTCAAACGCAGGACCAAGATTATTCAAAATAATTTGAACCAGTTCATCATCACTTACTGATTGTCCGGCCAGAGTAAGGTTGTCGGCGATCGCATTCATATGATCCAAGTAGTCAGCTACAGCGAGATCATCCTTCTTCGTCTGCAGCAATTCAGTACGCATAAACAATATACGATTCTAAGAAGTTGACGCATACCTCTACTCAAGTACTTCCCAGGTTGCACGACAGTTGCGTTTGCTTATTACTGTTGACAAAACAGAAGTAGTGAGGGAGCCGTTGATCCAACTGAGGATCATCTGATCATGTTAAATCCAAGTTGTGTATGCTGGGTTAACATCAGTGCTACCAGTCAGGTTCTTAAGGGGACAAACAATGGAGCCATCAACATAACCCATCAAGTCACGGCTCTTGAGGACGGGCATAATATGGGCCAGCCACAGGGGATAATTCGAACGGTCACGGCTCTTGATGGAAGTATTAGCAACGAAGAGGGGGAATAATTGGTTTGAGTGGTGGAGTTGGTGTTGTTGTTTTCAACCATGGAAGCGACAATGGGTTGGAGCAAAAAAAAAATTAGATTGTTTGTCGTTAGACTGTAGGGCTCAATACCATGTGAAACTTTATAACACTAGGGTTTTCAGCTCAGTTGCATACCCATATAATGATGGGTTGCAGTATATTTATACACATCAATTTCATATTACAAGTAGGGTTTTGAATACCCTATTTACAATTTTACATAGAGATCTTTGAATTCAAAATACAAAATCACAACAAACTTATCTTTGAATTATTCAAACTAAAACCTGATCTAGCAATCTTATCCTATAAAGAGTTTGTTTCAGAGCTGAGTTTCTAGTAAGATTGACTCGGTCTAACAGGGCGAAGGTTCCTAAACACTCACAGACCCCATTAGAGAGGAATCATTCACCCTCAGATATTACAAAATCAGAAAAATTAACCAAATAAAGATTCTCCGACGTCGGACAAGATTGAAGCAACAAGAACGGCAGCCGATTAGCGGGAGCAAAAGCAGAAGGTGTAAAGAGAGGGAGGGGCGGAGGTTCTGGAACAAAAATCGAGGCCATGGATGATGGTTTTGGGTCTATACAATCGAGTCATTACTGTTGGAGTTGGAAAATTGTTTTGAATTTCAACTACGGCCCGCAATATTTATTTCTTTACAGTCTATTACTACAGTTCAGTTTTTGGTATTAGGTTTTGTAACTGTTAACTACCTTCTACGAACAGCTTCGGTCATCTACTATAAGTGCCCGTGTTGTTGTGCTAACCAGACTTGTCATCAGAGTTTAATTCTCCTCCGTATTTTGGCAGCTTCAGCAACAAGCAGATTATGGAAATTTTCAGGTCGACGGGCCGAGGGCCCACTTTAACAACACCGATACTTTCCCCACTTAACCACCTACACAATCCTCAAGTGTGAGGTTTTATCACAAAAAGCCTCGGTGTTAGTTAGAGTGAGGCAATTCTATTTAAAGTACTATATCTTATTCCCTCTGTCCGATGTGGGACAATTGGTTTCAACACTCCCCCGCACGTGAAACCCTATTTTTATGGGTCACACGTGGAGATCCACAGATCGGCAACCACGTGGAGCCATGTAGGGGCTCACCCATCTCGCGGGGCCAAATGGGGACCTACCCAATCACGTGGCATCTTTGGCCTACGTAGAGTCATGTCGAGACTCACCCATCGCGCGGGGCCAAACGGGGACCCACCCAATCACGTGGCAGTACGGGCCCGCCTCCTGGCTCTGATACCATGTGGAAATTTTCAGGTCGACAGGCCGAGGGCCCACTCTAACAACACCGATATTGTCCCTACTTAACCACCTGCACAATCCTCAAGTGTGGGGTTTTATCACAAAAAGCCTCGGTGTTAGTTAGAGTGGGACAATTCTATTTAAACTACTCTATCCGATGTGGGACAATTGGTTTCAACACTCCCCCGCACGTGAGACCCCATTTTTATGGGTCACACGTGGAGATCCACACATCGGCAACCACGTGGAGCCATGTAGGGGTTCACCCATCGCGTGGCAGTACGGGCCCGCCTCCTAGCTCTGATACCATGTGGAAACTTTCAGGTCGACGGGCCGAGGGCCCACTCTAACAACACCAATATTGTCCCCACTTAACCACCTGCACAATCCTTAGGTGTGGGGTTTTATCACAAAAAGCCTCGGTGTTAGTTAGAGTGAGGCAATTCTATTTAAAGTACTCTATCTCCTTCCCTCTGTCTAATGTGGGACAATTGGTTTCAACACAAATCGAGTAATAGCATCTCAGCTGTCTTGCTGGTGTCGTGAAACTCCTTAGATGCCAAGAAATTAGTGGAGGCCGGTCGAATGATAGATAGATAGATAGAAAGACAGATATACGGCCAGATCAGTTCTTCCTTTACCCCCATTGCATGAACTATAATATGTCCATGTCTTTCTTGGGTTTCAAGGCAAAATAAAGCACTGTCTTTTCATCGACAAAAAGCAGTTCGACTCTCCGGCAGCCTTCAAATTTCTCCATAAACCCTGTTTGTTTTAAGTTACTTCAACTTCATCTAGCAAACATGTTCTTCAGATACCCATGTTTGATACCCTTCCATAAATTAAAAAGTAATATAGTCTATATGTAACCGAAATATGATCTAATTCGAATGAGGGTGAACTGAGTCATTGTAGCATAGCAAAGAAAGTCCGAGACAATTACTATTCTGGGCATATTGGACTAGCCCCAGAAACAAAAAGTTCCAAAGGACTATAGAAATGGCCAAAAGAAAAGAAAAATAAATCCAAGTCCCAACTAGGCCTTTTCAGAAGGGAGAAGTTGCCTTCCAATCCCCAAGCTTCCTTCAGTTGCAGTAGTATGGAGGCCGTTGTGGACAGGTGGTGGCATACCCCATTTGTCCTCTGATTCGAGTGGCTCAATTATAACAACTGTTCCATCTGTTAGTCCGATGGCAAACTGGTTTGGCTCTTGGGGATGTGCAGCTATAACTAGAGGGTGTGATGCAGAACTGCTGCCGAAAAAATATAGAAAAGAAGTTAGTCAACCATGACTGTAACAGTTTGTTAAACTTGGTGTAGGAATAGAAATACAAATTACCAATCGAGATGTAGCAAGGGAAAGTTAATCACCTGACATCAGGTGGGAGATAAGCATTGGGGTTAATCTGGCATTGGAGTTGAAGATTTGATGTAAACACGCGCACGGTTCCGTCCATAAAGCTTGCATACACGAGCTGGCTATCACAAGAGAATGTTGCGTGCGAGATTGGTGCTGCAGGTTCTTCTACAATCCACTGAAACATGAAACAGAAAACATGTAATAGCTTGAAGGAAAAAACATGTAAACTGGTGTACTTTATCATAACTGTTTCTACATTGTTTCGGTTAGTTAGAGCTAAGTGATTCACTGGATAATGCGTGCCGCAATAAAAGTACCTGCTTTTCACATTCAAGTTTCAACGAGTCATATAAGGCAAGTTGATTCTCGTGGATTACAAGGATGTGCATCAGATCCTTGTGATGCTGAAGCTGAGCTTCAACCATTGCTGTAGGAGTCCTTCCAGTTGGAATTCGCAAGAAACAACTGTTCTCCCTGTCCCACTTATCGGAGTTCCACACAATAAGCTGGGGAAAGAAAATACAAAAATTATGTTACCCAAACGAAACAAAAATCATTTTGTGCAGAATTATTCATAACGACCAAACTTGTTTTCACATTTTCGATATCTAAGCCATGGTAGGAAAGTGTACATTTTCCAATTCTCTCTTTTCACTAAACTGAAAATCACATTGAGATGCCTACATGAGGATGAATTACTAACCTGAGCATCCGCTCCAAGAGAAACAAGTGTATGCTGAACACAGGAGAAGGCAAGACACGTGACTTTTTTCAAGTGACCATTAAGCTTGATCTTAACCTAACACCAGGAACAAAGTGAGCACCGAGATATATATGTAACTAAGTATGCATATAGTAAACACGAATGCAGTAATTCGTGCACTGGGCTTTACAAAACCACATACCTCATTTATGCGGACATTGTATATGTGAATGGTGGAATCATCCATGCCAACAGCAATTACATTATTGTCGTCAGGGTGGAAAGCAAGACTTGTTGCCACAGGGGGTGGAGACATGAAAGTTGTCATCGTCTGTAGTTAAACAAATAAACTCGTCACTGATCAAGAGCCCCAACCAATTTCAGGATGATAAAATTTCGTGTTTCATGAGATAATGTGTAAAAGCAGCTGAACCATGACCAAATTATGTTGAGATATAAAAACTTGCCTTGAATGTCATCATGTTGAACAAAGATACCTTCCCTCCAGAGGTTGACATGACATACGAATCATTCTTAGACAAAGCAAAGCAAGGTAGTGCATAATCAGGTTTAGCACCAGTAAGATCATTCGTCATTAGAATGCCTGAAGGTTGTTGAATGAACTGCGGGGTAACCTTGGTCGTTGCCTAGCGACATAAAATTGCATGTAGCCATAATCCTCGCTTTAGAATACGGGAAGGATACAATCATCAAATTTGAACTATATGTAACAGAATCTAAGAAGATATAGAGTTTATACCTTTGCTCGCAAACTATGGTCATCCCGTGACCACCTCCAAAGTTGATGGATGGCACTGGATCCCAATGCTAGAATGGCATTACCTGAATAAGTGTATGTCAACCTTGAAATCTGTAACGATGACAAGAGAAGACAATCAGGAACTGT
Source organism: Crataegus laevigata (assembly GCA_963580275.1). Lineage (NCBI taxonomy): Eukaryota > Viridiplantae > Streptophyta > Magnoliopsida > Rosales > Rosaceae > Crataegus > Crataegus laevigata. The sequence goes on along the minus strand of OY756944.1, from coordinate 30,403,117 downwards.
CTTTTTCTTTACTGGAAAATCAGTGATTAAAAAAGAAAACAAAAGTAAAGTGTAGTTGTCAAATCACAGTGAACTACTGCCTAGTTATCGGCAAAATGGATGGGCAATAACTGAGAGTATCTGATGCTAAATGATATACAGATAAGACATCCAACCTTGTCTGTTTTCATTATAGACGAGAGCCTCAAGGTCCGAAGCTGAGAAGTTTCACTAATCTGAGTGAGCTTCCAGATCCTTGTTGTGTTTGCTTCTTCAGCTAATCTAGTTGGTTTCACCTCCTCCATGATTCTGGTGCTACCACTCTGTCAAAACATGCTCGATTTATTGTAGACTAGAACTAAATAGTAAGATTACTGAAATTGAAAATTTAGAATTTAAAAGGATGAAGCAAAAACATTGTGCATGACTGCTTGGTACAAAACTGCACAAGGAAAACATGATGCAACCAGCATCATCAAATACAGTTGCAATCCTTGAAAGTTTGCACCTTGCACAGAGCTTATCGAAAGAGGTAAAGATTCTTCTATTCATGGCATTAATAGAAATTTTGATAAGCTGACCTTTTTTGCAGTCTCAGATTCATTTCTTGTAGCAATAGTAGAGTGATTTTCAATAGTGCGCATCAGCCGAAGACCATCCATTGTAGCTAAAATTTTGACTTTACAGTCGTTTGCAGAAACAGCCAATAAAGAGCCCTCCTTGTTGAAGCGAATGCAAGGACTAGCCTTCAAAAGGAAAATGTTCACGTTTTAGTACAGCCTTAGCTTCGTTAGAATATAATTACTACTCGTTATTCATAGTTTTAAAGGAAACTTACTGGTAGACAGCCTTCAGCATCAATAGTAGTCAAAATATTGATTTTATCCATATCCCAAACTTTGATTGCATAGTCATCGCCAACAGCTAAATACTTATTCTTGCTTGTATCAAACTGAACAACACCCAAAGATGGTTTTTGAAATCCTACATAATTCCTCTTTATTACACCGTCATTTTCATTCCATTCAACAACATGAGATTCTCCATCTTTGCTTGTCCCGCATGAAAAGAGTCTGCATTGCATTTAATGTAAAGATTGAATTTTCTTGTTGCCCGAAATATAGATGTAGGTCGCAATAACATTAGAAAGGAGTGGTATACCAACCTTTTACCATCTGCACTATAGGCCATTGTTGTGATTGAGTGACCAGGAGCATCGTAGTCCACCCGGTATCCCATATTGTCGTATAGCCATGCTTTTATTTTTCCATTTACTGATGTTGAAAAGAAAAACTGAAACACAAGGGCATAAGCTGAATTTCAAAACAGAGTAAATCATTCATAGAAGGCAAATGAAGAGAGACAAATCAAGGAATTAAAAAAAATGATAAAGCGAAGTCCTTACATGGACGTTTTCCTTGTTATGAGGGCACACGGAATGCACGGGAGCATCATGACCTTCGAAAGTATACAACTTTGACCCAGTAGTTGCATTCCACACCTATAAAACACAAATCGATGTATAAGTTTATCGTGTTTTCTACTACCTATTATATCATCACTTCTTCAAAACCAACCTTAATGGCCTTATCATCACCGCAAGTTATGGCACAAAGTTGCTTAGCCGGGTTGCAGAATGCCAAATCATTAACACTACCAGCATGAGCATCAATCTAGAAATTGATAAAAGTATTAGAAAAGAGAACATCAAAATGAAATATACTGAAAAGGTAGAAGATGCAGAACCTACCTCCAAATGCTGGTGAATCTCATTCCCACCAAAATAAGCGTATAATTGGATAATGTGTTTAGAATATGCAACTCCTGTTTGAAAGAACAATTGCACTTAAAGTTTTCTAGAAAAGCTACCGTGGATCATATTCAAGCTTACCAAATCGAGAACTTACCAAATAGAGTACCATCAGGGCTCCATAATATACGCTTTACCGAGACACATGGATCCTTGATCAGAGTTGCCTGAGTGTCATTAGAATCAAATAGGTTACGATGATTCCAGTGACATAAAATGTAAATGTCATCTGTATAATGACTCGGTTGATAAGGGAACATACCTTCAGCATCATTGAACTCGCTCCGATATCCCATACCTGAAAACTTTTCGACAGCAATTTCTCCCTAGAACTAACTTCCCACAAACTTATGTCCCCCGCGTTAGTTCCAACTGGTACCCAAAAAAAAAAAAAAAAAAAAAAACCTTATCAACTTGCTTAAACAAATACCTATAATCTAAGAAGTAGTATCTGTTCTCTTTTGATTGAAAAAGTAATCGTCTTGTATTCCAACAGCATCATTAAAGGAAACCTCAGAGAAACCAACCCAGAAGTAGTGTATGCTGAACAGGATGGAAGTCCATGCTTGTGGGAACTGACCCCGGATTCAAGGTCCAAGCAACAGTCTTTGGGAAATCTGCTGCGTTGAATGCAGTGCTACTTTGTCCTAGATTGATCCCTTGCATCATACCCTACAGAGTGTATAAATAAGTACGGTCCAAATTCAAATTCTGTGCTCATGTAGACGGACTTTAAGCTTACCCTTTCTGGAACCCCAGTTAATCGCGTTTTGAACAAATCATCAGAATCCCCAGGACCCCTCACCGATGAAGCTAGACCAGGCAATAGAATTTTAACAGAAATGACAATGCAAGCTTATTCATTCTCTAAGCCCTGGGGAAAATTACATAGAAATAAAAAGAAAGACTACCTGGATTTGTTACACTACCAAAACCATTACCTCCTCCCGAAGCTGCTGGATGGTTTTGGGGAATAGATATCCATGTGGATAGAGGAGGTTGAACTGGCGCTGGTGGCTGTTGGAAGGACTGATAGGTGAAATTCAAGTGATAGTAAAAATAATTTAACGGTCAGAAAAATCCTTCACTCAAAAGCAAAATTATAAATCAAGTAGTCTGAGGACAGTACCCCATTTGCACTCATAGGAAGAATACCATCAGCTTTTGGTGCAGAACCCGTCAGCTGACTGTTTGCGGTTAATTGAGCAAATGAATCATTGGAATTCTTACAAGAATGATCCACAAATAGGGTGCTTATATCAGGATTCTGTCTAGGATTTGAACAAAGGGAATGCTGCCAATTCAAGCTGCCATATGAATTCCAAAATCAGTTCATTTGCAATATAAAGGTGACTGGTAAAAGATCGAAAACATCAAACTGGAAATTGGATATATGAGGACCTTTTTCTTTTTCTGGCCGTACACAAACCAAATTTCATAAAACAAATCACAGGAAAAACAATCACCTAACATGAAGGAAACACAAATTCTCTTATTTTTCTTGTGGCATATTACTATTGTACCTTTGGTTAATAAGCATCCGCAACCTTGAATGTCTTAACTGAGGGAACTGTGTTTTATCACGGAAAAGAGGATTGGCCTCGATGAGCTTCTTAAGTTCCATGACCATAATGGCTCTTGCAGTTTTTGTATCTCTGTAACTCGCGAGCTGAGCATTTTCCCTGCATAACCCCAATCAATTTCATAATGCCAGTTGAGAGAATCATACTACAACCAACTCGAAGCTCGCAAAATTTGTGCAGAACACTTACCTGAAATTGTTTAAAGTGAGGAGCTGAGTGATTTCCTTGAACAATTCTTCATTAAAACCCGCGAACATCTTCAGATCCTTCACTAGGATATCCACTGCTGTGGCTTTATCTTGCCTGATGAATTCCAAATGATTAAACCAGATACAATGTCATAACAAATCCAAAACAAAAACAAACAACGCATCAGTTTATAAACAAAGTGCAAATCTTGACAAATCAAATGCTTACTTATCCAATGCCTCGAGATACTTCTGTTTACGAATTTCAAAGAAGATCTTCATTGAGTATCGGTTGTCATCTATTTTCGTGAACCCCAAGAGATACCGCTCGACCTCATCCCACTTCCCTTCGAGCACCAATTCCTCAAAATACTTCATATCGAAGTACAATCCAGATTCTTGCTCAAGTCTGTTATCAAAATTAAAAATTAAAAAAATAATATTAGAGAAAAGCATGAGCTGCAAAAACGTGTACAAATATAAAGACACGGTAATTCGGGTCAGAAAATTACTTATGACGAGCTTGTTGAAACTTTTCCTCATCAAGTAACTGCATGATCAATAAGATGAGGTCCTTACTGAGAGAGGACGTCATCGCAACGGCTTCTTCTTCTCTTCTACCTGCAAATAAGCCAATTAATAACAAAGAAAAAAAAAACCACATTTTTTTATGCAAAATAAAATGGTACAATTTCATACCCAAGGAAATAAAGATTATACATACCAAAAGGAATAAAATTAGAAAACAGACATGTCCATGCTAGATTATAAAAAAGGTTCAATCTTTGCAAAAATTCTCCAAGAAATTAAGAACTTGTTTCACACTCTACTTGAATTAAACTTTTTAAACTTAAAAACATTTTATAAGTTTAAAGCTTTAAAAGTTTGTTTGACATGACCATTTAAAAAATGGAACTTTAACGAATTGGTACTGTTCATTTTAACGAAAAATCACATTTTTATACTAAAAAGTCAATACTGATACTATTCACTTTACCCTTTATTTTGTCCTTACCATTAAAACATAAAATTTTCAAACTCTTTTCATTAGTTTTCCTTTTAAAAAACTGTAGTCAAAACTAAATTTAAAAAAAATAATTTATTCTCTAAAAATACTGAGTTTTTAGAGCTTTAAACTTTAAACCCACTTTTTTTCTTTTTTCTCTCCTCTCCTCTCCTCTCCTCTCCTCTCACTCTCTTTTTTTCTTCTCTCTCCTCATTCTCTCTTCTGTTTTCTTATTTCTCTCATCCTCTCTCTCTTTCGATCCACTCTCTTCTTTCTATTTCTCTCTCCTCCGATCCTCTATTTTTTTATCTTTTCCCGTCTCTCATCTTCGTCCCTTTTCTTCAACCTCTTTTTTTAGAACTCTTTATCCCATTTAAGTTCTAAGATTTAAAAACATTTTAAGTTCTAAGATTTAAAAATAATTTTAAATTTCATACCAAGCAAAATTTTGAGCATTTAAAGAAAATTATTTTCAAGAGATGTACTTGAAAATATTTTGAGACATGATGAAATATTTTGAGTAAGATACAAAACAAGCCCTGATATTTCTTGGAAAAGACATGGCTCCACATCGACCAAAACATACTGTAGATGCAACAAAATCACATAGAACTAGAAGCGTCAAAATTTCAGGTGAAAAAACTTCTTTCTCTAACCAAATCGGGTAAACAGATACGCTTTCTTTCCATGGCAGCTCAGAAATCATTTTCCTTCCAGATCTAAGAACATGCAAAATTTGCAACCCATGAGAGAGAAAATTAGGTTTTTCACAGACCAAAAACAGCAAAGTAGCCAAAATCCAGTACAATTCAAGAGGGTAGAAAGAAGAAGGTGATGGGGGGTGAAGGGCAGGCATAAACGAAGCAAAAGGCTAACCCTTTTCAGAGGTAAAAGGTACAATAAAACACAAAGATTTACCTGTAAACAGAGAAGAACAGGGCCAGTGATGGGAAGCGGACGACTGAAAACTCTCTCTCTCTAGTCTCTACTTTCTCTCTCTACTTTCTCTACGTTTGAGAGCGCTCTTTCCTCATGCTGCTGATAAAATGTTAATGGGACTGGTTATATATTACTAGTCGGTACCTACGAGGTATAAGCTACTCTGCTTATCGTATAAGTCGGATGGCTGATCGATAAGGCCTGCGAGACAAGTGCCCGTGGGACCCACTAGGTAAAGCCTTTGTTCTGACAGCTGTTTCAGCTTTGTCAAAAGTGACAGTGATGGTTGAGGTGCTTGTCCGTTTCCCCGACCGTTTTGAGCGAGTGTTTGTCACTCTCTCTCTTTTACTTACAAGCTAAGCTTTCCAGATAAAATTCTATAAAAAAATAAAGAGCATCTCTACGTAGTAAGTCAAAAAATCAACATGGGCAATAACAGTAAAAAAAAAAAAATCATTTTTAGTGTTTTTCAATTAAAATATTAATTCTTGCGTGACCTGACGTTAATTTATATCAAAAGTAGTTGCTATCAAATTTGGCATCAACCTCAAATTTATTTTCAGAGATTAATAAATGCTTTTAGTATTATCTTTTGTCTCAAAAATACTTATTACAATTATAAAAAAATAAATAATAGTTTAAATTTGACATATTCGGTGAAGAACAAATTTTTTTTTAAAAAAAAAAGAAGAAGATGAAACGATCAAGTGCCATATAAGCCTACAAATTTCAATTTTATGATTAAAATTTGACGGTCTAAAAGAATGCTAAGATACTTTCTTGTTGAATTATTTTTGCTCACCATACTTAAGTGAATACACTATTTTATTTATTATCGTTAGATGAGTATAAATTTCGAGATCTGTATGGTGATAGACATAAACCTCAAAATTTAAACTCATTTAATGGTACGGTGGTGAGCACACCACTTGAAGATGGTGAGGAAAAATGCACCCTCTCATCTCGTCTTTCCTATTTGTATTTTCATTCATTAGTTGCCAAGTGGGTTCTGTTATCAGTTAATTAGGTAATTAATGTATTAAAAATGATTTATTTCATTTCTTCATATCTCATTAATCTCGCCAACTCTTTAACCCACCATAATTTTTCCTGTTTAGTTATGCCCCGTGTACTAATGAATAATCAATTATAAAAAGAAGGGAACTTTAACGAAAAGCTCTCGGTGCTGTTCATTTTAACGAAAAACCACATTTTTACACTAAAAAGTCAATCCTGGCACTATTCACTTTACCCTTTATTTTGTCCTTATCATTAAAACTCAAAGTTTTCAAGCCCTTTTCATTAGTTTTCCTTAAAAAGAAATGTAGAAAGCTCAAGATTTCTTGCCGTTCCTGTTCCCTATCCAATTTCTTCTTTTCTCCTCATGTTCTTGTTTTTCAACTACAAATTTCAGAAACTAGTATCAAAAAAGAAATTTGCAGAAAACTTAAAGAAGAAAAAAATACTGAAAACTAATAAGTAAAACATTCACAACGAATATATTGTAACTAAAAACAAAAAAGATAATTTTCTTTTACGGAATTTTATGGGAAAAAGGTGAGTAGCATAATAAGTGAAAATTCACCACAAAACAAGTAAAATTCAATCATTGGCCTGTTTCATAAACACGTTTGGGAACCCATTTAGTAACAATTGTGAGTATTTAGTTTTTAAAAATGAAAATAAAAAAGTGAAAGAAAATTTTGGGCAGTTAGAATATGAGTTTTCAATATTAAAAAAATTAAATGAAAACAAAATGAATATTATATAAAAATCGATAAAAACACATAATAAATGAATAATACTTGTATTTCCTTCTTGAGGATTAAGCTCATTCCCATTGCAAATAACATATCATAACCATATAGATATAATTGGAACCTTCAATTTCTTAATCTTTATTTGAAGATCAATGTTGCAAAAAATAATTCAAATTGAAAATCGTTTAATCATTCAAATGTATCAAATAAATCAATGGTGTAGGTATCATGTAACATATTAATGAGAAACTATCCATTTTATTATATGTGATTGGTTGACTAAACGATCCCTGTTTTGAATGAATTTTTGTAAGGATGATCTTCAAATAAAGACTAAGAAACTGAATGGTTCTGATTATGAATTTTTTACGGTTGATGCACAAAACCGAGTTGACTTTGGAACATCGTAAAGTGTGAAGATGTGACCTTTGTTAGGTTGCTTCGTTCACCTAGTGAGGGTAGCATGTATAAAGATAAGAGATAAGGGAAGTAAACACAAAAGGTACGTGGTTAGGGCTGGAAAAAATTCCCGAAAATCCCAAACCAAACTGAAAAAATCCTGAACCCAAACCAAAACCATCCCGAAGTTCAGTAATCCCATCCCGAAAAATGCCGAAATTTTCGATATGGGATTGGTTTCCAAATCCCATTTGTTCGGTAATCCCGAAAAATACTGAAGTATTCAGTTTCCTATTGACTTTAGGGTTTCGGTTCCCACTTCCCAACTCAAAAAACAGAGCCTTTTGGCTCCCACTAACAGAAGGCACAAAATAATATTAATAAAAAAAAAGTAAAGGGAGGCTTTTGGTTCCCAATTCCCAACTCAAAAGAAGGCTTCCACTTCCCAACTCAAAAAATGAGCCTTTTGGCTCCCACTAACAAAAAGAGGAAGGAGCATAATGAAGATGGAGCAGCACTCTTCGTGTTGAGAAGCAGAGAGAGGAAAGAGCTACTACTGCCGAAAGCTCTCTCAAATCTTCGAAGCCCCCTCGTCTCTAGTATCGACTTATCTCCTTCTTTATCCTCTCTAAAGCTTTCTCTGAATTAGGGTTCGAATGAGGATTTACAAATTAGGGATTTACGATTTAGAGCTTTTGATTGTTTCGATTTTGATTTTGATTTCTTGATTAATTTTTTGGGGATTTCTAGATTAATTCTATGTGGATTTGGTTGATTTGGATTTTTGGATTTCCATGGTTGATTTCTGCTTTGCATGTTCGATTTCTTTTCTACTTTACATGCTCGATCTGCAGGTTTGAATTGAATTTATCAGCTCATTAACAAGAAGCCAAATTTCTGCCCTACTGAAATCCCGAAACCATAACGAAATCTCGAAATTCGGTATTACCTAAGGATCGGTTTGGGAACGGAATTTGGATTTTCATCCCAAAGGATTTGGGATCCCATACTGAACCAGTCCTATACGTGGTTCACCTATGTTAGACTATGTCCACAGGATATAGGAGTTCTTATTAATAACGTCGAGTTTATGTACATGATACAAGGCTTTAGATATAATCATCACTTAGTGAATTCTAATAATAGATTGTGTAGAATAAGATCATCAGGGATCAATTGTGGGAAAGCGATCTTCTTTTATAGTCAAAGAGAGTCCCATGTTTTTGTTCGCAATCGATGTGGGGCTCTAGAAGTTTTATTTTGATGTTGAAGTATAGTGTACCACCCTGCGCCGGTTGGAGCCGTCACACGCCATTGGTACATTTCGTCAAGTTGATGAAATATTAGTTAAATCTAGCAAAAAGGTAAATGGTGTTACCTGACACCTTTAGAATATTCAGTTAAGTCTAATGAGAAAGGTTATTGCAAGGTTTTTTCAATTTTTAATGTGGGATTCATGTACAACCAACCATGTGTTAGATGTGAAGGTAAAAAAAGTCTCACATCGGAAAAATGAGAAACCTTGCAAGTGCTTATAACAGGTTGGGCTACTCCTCATATTATCAATTAGTTATATGGTGGAACCTCAATTTTCTTCATAGTAACAGAGTAAGTTGACCCACGTGTGAAATCCAACGTCACACGTATTTCACGCCATCCAATTCATGTGCCCACGTATTTGGCTTGAAAATTCATCATACATGATAGGCGTGTGAAGATATGAAGGTAAAAAAGTCTCACATCGTTGAAAGGAGAAATAATGTGAAAGTAAAAAAGTCTTACATCGTTGAAGGGAGAAATAGTGTGAAGGTAAAAAAGTCCCACGTTGTTTAAAGGATAAGTCTTTCAAAGGCTTATAAGTTGTTTGGCTAATCCTCATATTGCCAATTAGATTTACGGTAAAACCTCAACTTTCTTCACCATGGACAAACCATCCGACATGACAAGGGCTATCAGTATTGATCATATGGTGACAAGTTGGTATAACACGACATATCTATAAAGATAAAACTATTGTCAACTTAAAATCGCCTATAACAAAAACACAAGAAGCAAAATTAAACAGCACAACTCAATATGAATTTTTGAACTTATGAATAGAGAACATAATTGGAAAACCTATTGAATATGTTCACCAATGATGCATTTTATTAAGCTAGAAATTGTAATTAAAGATCATATCCAAATGGATAAGTAACATTAAACACACAAACTCAAAAGATAGTATCAATGAATATCATATTTTTCTAAAAAAACAAAAAGTAATTAATTACCTTTTCTTTTCTTTTTATTTTGTTTAAAGGAGTATTTACCTTTCCGTTCAAGGATTTTGTTTCCACTTCTCCCTTTCTACAAGTCAAATGTTGCAAAGATATAGAAGATTGGTCCCTTTTTTCCCACACAACTTTTCACATAAATGACAGTAATGCATGTAACACACATGGCCATGCATTTTATGAACAAGATCTGGAGTTCTTAATTAGTGGCACAACTTGCAATTTGCTACTAATTTGAACCTAATTAGTGACATGGTTTTACCTTTGTGGTAGCTGAACATAAAACCAAATTAAGGGGCTTCACGCGCCAAGGCAGTTTAATTTTTCCTTCCGTTACAGTAGACCTGTAAACAGGTCGGATTTATCGGATTTGGATCTGGTTGAACTCGACCCGTTAAGCTAACAGGTCACCCATTTCACCCGTTAACATTTTTTTTTTTTTGCATAGAGTTTATTTTTTGTTGTTAAGATTCTATTAAAATTACTAAAACATCATCAACTAACGGGTGCTAACGGATGTTAATGGGGTTGACCCAAAGTAACCCGTTATTTAACGAGTTGTTAACGAGTTCACCCGTTAGCGACTCGACCCATTAAGCATCCACCTAAATACTAATATTAACGGGTCGGGTCGGATTAACAGGTCGGGTCAAAAATGCCACCTCTACGTTGCAGTGTCTAAGTGGGGCGTAGTTGCGCTGCGTTCACACTAATATAAAGCTTTTAGATTAACAAATTCTTGACATGCAGGTAACGTATTTGCAGCTTTTAAGCCTTTTATTGGCAAAACAATGACAAAGTATTAGCAGTTACATGTTAAAAGGAGTCAAGTTTTTACCTCAAAAGAAGATAAAAGAGTGAATATTTCGTTGGACTTACAGAAACTAGTTTGAACTCTATTAATTTATTTTTCCTTATTTTTTGTTTCATCGTTTTTTTTCTTAGTAAAGCAACATCAAGGGTTATTATGGATAAAATATTTTTTTTCACATACAAGAAGCTTAGATGGTTAATTGTTATTTAATTTGTAACTTATGTAATATGTGTCGAATTACTTACTTAGAATATAATGTTGAATTTGATTCCAATAAAGAAATTCATTTGTTTTTTTTTTTTTTGATAAATAAGCGGTTTTAGGCCTGAAAAATAACACAACCTTGAAAATACAAATGCTTTGAAACTGAGCTACTCTACTGTCATCATTTAGTAAAAAATTCAATTTTCAAGGAAAGAAAATATAGAATATATTACAAATTGGCTAAAGTGAGCTGTGAAAAAACGAATACTAGCCAAGAAAAGAGATAGAAAAACTAATCCGGCTGTGTTAACTAATCTTTGTAAATGTTAGTTAGCGTATTTATGTTGTATTCTTAAAAATTGTTTGAACTTGGTCCCTTAACGCGCTACTTAATAGTAAACTTCATGAGAGACCTAACAATAACACTAAATTGTAAATATTTACATATTTACTATCATTCAAATGTAAATATTTTGCATAATTAAGTATGTATTATATATTAAAAAATATGGAGTGCAAGAATTTATTAAGATATTTTTTATTAGGAATTTCTTAAGATATTTACCATCATTCATCTAATTCATAATTCATTTTTAAATTTATTAAACAAAAATTATGTTATGACTTCACTTATTAGAACATTTTTCACTATATTCGAAATATTCGACGACTATATTATAATATGTGAGTTTATTTTCAACCGAACAAAAGAATTTGTATTATGTCATAAAATAAAATAAAATATAAAATAAAAAGAAGAGAGAGAGAGAGAGAGAGAGAGAGAGAGAGAGAGAGAGAGAGAGAGAGAGAGAGAGAGAGAGAGAGTTATAACAGATTAAAATTTAATCTATTGGTTATGCTAGAAGAGCGCATGAGATGATTGTGAGAACGCTTTCATCATAAACTTTTGCATAAACCAGCCTAAACACCCGCTTAGGTCGCAACTCACTTAGATAGAAAATAGATAACTTTCATTTTGTATTTTATTATTTTTCTAATAAATTGTAAGAGACTTGTTGCATACTTAAATAAACACACATTATATCCTTATTTCACATGTTTTCATTATGCTCCAATACTTCATAATATATATACATTATATTTTGTAGTTTAAGATGAAATTATGTAATAACCCGTCCCGAATATATTATGAGTTTAATTAAATTTGGGCCAATTATGTGTTTTCCAAACTTTTGGGGGCCAATGAGGAAGTTAAGAAAAATAATTGTGTGATTGGTGGTTACCCCCACCGACACTATCTATCTCTCACTCTCAGACATCTTCTCTCTCTTCCCTCACGTTTCACTCTCTCTCTCTCTCCCGTAGCAAACTCATGGCACACCCACACCCATTTTCAAAACTTCATAGATCGACAAAACAAATTGCATATTCTTGATCGTGACGTCCATACGAACTCAACCATACTATTTTCAGGTAAGAACTACGACGATTTCACGTCCAAAATTCAAGTTTTGTAAATGGCACTATTCATCAACTTTTTCTACGTTGCGTTTTTGGAAAAACTAAAATCACAGCGACCTTCGTGAGGTCCCAAGGAGGCTCGGAGTGGTGCGTTGGAAGTGTTGGGACGTCGGGATCACGTAGAACGGAGATGGCCGGACTCTTGGAGATTTCCCGACGAATTTCTCGTTAGTTTTCGAGGTTTTTGAAGGTATAGACTTGTTCTACTCTTAATTTAGAACATTTTGGTGAAAATTTCATGAATAATGGTTGAGAAACGAGTGAGAAATCACACCCGGAAGTTTTCCGGTCACCGGAAAAACCAGTCCGGCGAGACAAGTGGACAAGGGCGCGTGGCCTGCACGCGCTGCGCGTGTGCAATGCACTGTGCTGGCGCGTGGGAGCTCCAAAAATTTTTCTAAAAATACCGCGACGTTCGTGACGTCGAGTAGATCGATTTCATATATTTAAACTCTATATTTGGACAATCTATGAAGATTTTATTTACGTTTCCGTTTATGTGTTATTAAACTAAGTTAATTAGAAATTTCACGTATAGGGAAACGTATTCCGAGGACGTATGTGATTGAGCCAAGCTAGGAGGCTTTGTCTCGACTACGTATCTGTGAGTGGGCAGTATTATTTTCCGTATAACCTATATATACATAATGATTTTCCCAGAATCACATTTTAAATGCAAAGTACGTTTTTAAGCTATGCATATGACTTGATTTTGATGCATGAGTATTTAATTATACATTTCATGCATATGTTGGTGCCGAGGACGCCAGGTAAGTACCAGGTAGGTACATGCATAGTAGAGAACGAACAGTGATGAGATATGATGTGACATGATCAGATATCATGATTTGTTAGCTCATAGACCTGCACAGTTATAGTAGTGCTTCCGCCCAGAGAGGGGCACAGTCTTTCACGTGATGTTCACCTCCCGCACCGCATGCTCGCCTTGGATCCAAGTTAGGTGCACAGTCTTGTCGTATAGACCACTTAGTTGTGGGTACGACATGTAGGTGACCCGCGTTTATTCGCACAGTCTTCACGTGATTGCAGCACTAGAGCATACTTACTTGATTATACATGATACGATGAGTAGACCACCAGATGTGGGATGGATACATGTGCAGAGTATATATGATTATGAGATAAAGATGTTATGAGCTATACTTACAGCCGAGAGCTGAGATAACATGCAGTAGAGATATGATTATTGAAATGCATAGTATGGCATTGTTTATGAGATTCTGATGGCATTAAATTGCATTGCACGGCATACATTGAGATACTTTGAAAACGTTTTATGCTGAGAAAGATTGAGATATATATGTACGTATTATTTTTTGGGAATTATACAGGTTTTACGGAGAGGGGCTAGAATTTTGAGAAAAGAATGATTTTGAAAAGGATTTGTTTTTGCTGACCCACTCCCTTTGTTTTTCGCCCCTCCAGGTTCTAGATAGCTTGAATTTCCGAGTTGGGCACATCGAGGATCCTTCGGCCTTTCTGACAGATTTGACATATGTAGGGCACCGATGGTGTAAATAACTCTTTTATTCATGCTTGACTGTAGTCGACCTAGTACGCTCTGAATATGTATAAGTATTGTAATATTTCTAGCACACATTCATTGTTCGGTTGCTAGATTTCGGTTTGAACTTATTCGTACTTCGTTATCGATCTTCGCTTCCGCACAGTGCACTTGGCTACGTCACACTCACGTGACGGCCAGCATGCCCTACTTTCGGGTACGGGTGTGTCAAATTATATATATTTCAAGTATAAGCAGACACTTATTTACACGAAATATGATCAAGGGCGGAGCCAGGATTATTTTTTTGGGTGGGCTAGCTAAAATTAGTACCATAATTTTATATAGTTTTTTGCTTATATAAAATTATATAATAATCAATATAAAAGAACAATAATAGAATATAAATTATTCTCAAAATCATAACCTAGCCGATAAATTCAAGAACCATATAAATAATTAACCTAGTAATTAAATCAAGAACAAGTAAATAGAGAGATTAGGAACGTACCAAAGGTGATTTCATTGGAAAATTGCAACGGAAAGTAAGGAATTGCGAAGATAGGGATTTAATTGTGGATTTAAAAAAATTATTTTTCTTTTCTTGGTAAGAAACACATAGACTAAGTGGTCCTTTTCTTTTACAAATACGATGAAGGGGGATATGAGATAGAACTAATTTATAATTTTTAGCATAAAAATTATTATTTATTACCTATCCTCTATTAAATTATACATTAAATAATAACTTGTATTGAAACTGAGTGGGGTATAAGCATGAGTTTACAAAAGAATAGTGTTATTCACACACTCATTTTTACCTCCAACACATTCTTATTAATTTTTTGTCATTGATCATCTTCAATTCATTTTATTCGACAGTTGAAAATTAAGAGATATGTGTGAAAAATAAAAATGAATGTGTGAAAACTTCCCTGGGCTACAGCCCACCTTAGCCTTGTGGATGGCTCCGCCACTGGAAATATGATTAATTTACTTAATCTCTTAGTCCGCTCAGGCGCTAGGCCCCAGTCCGCCTAGGCGTAGGCTCCTGTCCGCCGCCCGACTAGCGCCTAACTTTTAGAACCTTGATAAATTCAAGCCTCTGCCAAGCCATTTCATGCAGTGAGTGATAATTCGAGCTGCAGAGTAAATTGAGGCAAGCATCGAGCTCAGAAAGTTTAAGAACTGAGAACCATTTCTCTTCTCTCTTTTTTTAGGTAGAAAATTAATTATGAGTTTTCTTTCTTAATTACCTTTCCTAATACAATGCATGTCTAAATCTGAACCGTATCCATCACATTTATCTACATTAGTTATTGAATTCATACTCTTTCCTAAAAGTTAAATTTTTTTTACATATTTTTAGGATTCACCAAATCCTACTAGTTTTAATTCAAGGGGTGGTTGGTAAGCTAAACTCTTGTTGTGAATGCAGTATAAAGCGCTTCGATGCTAGAGAGTAAATTCACACAAATCTTATTTGTTTTAGTTTAATTCTAGGCTTCTAGCTTCTCTTAAAAAACATTGTAGGCTTCTAGCTAGCTTGCAATGCAGATGTTATGGTATAATTTTTTGTGTGGATGTGATCATTTTACACGCATTTTTTGGTTGTTGGTGATTTGATTTTGAATTCTTTTTTGGTGTGGATGACATTATATACTAACCTTTCACTTATTTTGACATTTAGGAACCAAATCAAAGCTACTGTATTTGACGATATGACTGCTATTTCACAAAGAGATGTGATTTACTCCATTCAACAATATCTTGATTTCAACAATTTTGGACAAACAGCTCGAACGTGAGTTTCTTTCCCATATTAATTTTCGCTCAAGACAAATGCCAAGAACAACTATTGTCTATGCGCGCGAGATGATTGTTAGCCATTTATGTACTTGAGATCCCTAGTATAAATCTCACATATAATAATGGCTAGCAACCATCAACGCGTGTGTAGATGTTTGTCATCAATTCTGTCTTAGGGTTAAGATTCTTTTACTGGTCTTTCCTTTTTATTTATGATCATAATAACTACATTATTCTTTACGCATGTAGACTTGAGAGGGAATCCGGCTTGTTCCTGAGCTTGCCATATTTTGAAGAATGTTTCATTCGTGGAGAGTTTGACGAGGCAGAAGAGTACTTCAACGGCTTCACCACAGTGCATGACAACATCTATTCAACGAAGGTCATTTTTGAGCTTCGTTGGCACAAGTTTTTGGAGGCACTGGACGAGTAATTAATTAAAACCCTGCATCTAATGGAATTAACGAAATATTAGTTCTTTTTAGCAATGTTAATTATATTTACTTATAACTTTGTACCAATGCAGTAATAACTATGAGGAAGCAAATGAACTTCTCCATGAAGAACTCACAACCTTCCTGCCGTACAATCAAAACCTGATTGCACAGGCGACCGAGATTATGAACTTACACGACGTTAGGTAAAGAAAACCACGACTTTTGCTATTTGTACCATCTTAAGTGAGCATTTAATGAGAGATTACTTTCACAATGTAAAATTTTATTTTATTAAAGAGCAATATTCAGTTGAGATGGTAGAAATATATATTTTTTTTTAAATGAACAATTTCGATCGTTGTGATTGCACACACACTAAAGTAGTTACTGCTTTATACGACTGATTTTTTATTTTTCATATATCGCGCTTTGCTTCCTGCATGTAGAATCTACCTACGACTTCAGGGCTATGGAGACCTCATAGAAGCAAGAACTGCGGCGACGATAGATATAAGGAGATGTTTGGAGGCGAATCCACTGCTGGTTGGGAAAATTCGATATCGAATTCCCAACCACAACAGTAGCGGCGGCCTTGCCAATCTAGCACTCCCTCCACCACCCGCAATTCTGCTAATTCGACGAGCATCTATGGCAGCGTTGCAACCTCCAACAACTCCGTTGCTCGTACAAGTCCATTTCAGGCTTATTCCAGGCTTCGGATATTGGGTCGTAATTATATGTAATTAGGAGGCTGGCAGGACATTGTTTGATGTGAATGTGATGGTGTTTTGCTAGTTAGTGTACATTGAACATAAATGTATCTTTTATTATTTATTAACTTGGATCGGTTGTGCAATACAGTATTGGGCTAAGCTAGAGGATTAAGAGTATGAGTTTGTTAAGAGTTTATCATAAAAGATTGGGCTTAGATAGTCTATGCTAAATGTCCAAAATAAAACTATATGAATACAGCATGTCAAATTTTACTCATGACAATTCAGAATAACTGTAAAATAATTTTTCGAGAAGGTAGAATAACCAATAGCAGAGTTAGGAATTTTTTACCTGGTGAGCTAACTTAAAAATTTAAATCTTTATAAATAAAAAAACTTGATACCGTATTTTTTTATAGTGTCAGTTAGCTTAAAAAAATCACAAGGTGAGCCAAAAAATTTTGTAATTAAACAAATACGTGTTAAAATTAAACAAATCCAAACTTGTACACATGTACAAGAAAATATGAGAAAAATAACATAAGAAAAATAGATGGTTTGCAAACTGTATTATATAATTATATATAGTTAAACCTAGAAAATTCGAATTAATGACTAAATATTTAGGTAGGCTGCATTTGAAAATCAATCAAAATTACATGTAAATTTTTATTTTACACCACAAGCTACCTGGACTACAGCCCATGGCAGCCCTTAACTTGGCTCTGCCAGTGAGAATAACGTCATAAAGCGTGAATAATAATAACTCCAACTTTTATATTATTTCTCCATTTAACCTTTTAGTGCGAAGGCGGTGAATTTGAAAATTTTAAAAATTAACACTTCTACTTTTTTTTTTTTTTTTTGTTTATGTGTCTATGTACGATTGAAAGAAAATTAAAATACATGTGTTCATTTAATAAAAAGTTAAAGATTTTTTATTAAAATTGAAAAGAAATTGCTGGTAGCCATGAGAAAAGAAATTTAGAAAATTGAAAGCAAATCTTGGTTGTAGCGCTGAGAAGAAGAAATTGAAGTAGAATGTAACAAAGAATTCCTCCTGAACCTCGGCATGGCAAACAAGCGTGTACATTTCTTTCAGCCACCTCTCCAGTACCAACCGGGACCCACCACTTTGGACAGTAGCCTGGAGAAAGCTGACCTCGGTACTGTACTTATATAAGCAGCATGTCCAATCAGTGTCGTTATCATACTCTCTTATTACCTACGAGTTCGAGACTATAGTATAAGTTAACAATTTTTTTTTTTGGAATTGAAAGACATATTTTATTGCCAACATAAAACGAAAGTTACAAAACCAAGACACCAAACAACATAAACAAAGAAAACCCAAATACCATAGATTCGACCAACCAACACCTCAAAAGTTGAAGGAAGGAAGATGCCATCATCCATCAAAGAAAACCTCTCCGATTGCAGCCACCAAGTAGAAAAAACAAAGGAAGCTAGTGGGATCCTTACTTGTGACACTGCCAACAAAGGTAGACCAAGAAAATGAGGTGGTGCGAACACTCGAGCCGGTGGGAACACCGGAGCTGTACACACCCTCTCGATATACTGCAACAAATTGCGGTTGAAAGTGATGGCAAATCGGCAAAGGTAAGGTATTGATGAAAGATGGAACCAAATTACAAAGAACAAAACAAAATGCAAAGGATGGAGAAGGAAAGAGTGGTTATGAGGACATCGGCTAACATGATTGACATCATGTGGGGTGGAAAGAATAAACAGAGGGGAAATGATAGCAGGGGCAAAACAGTAGCAGGAGGTAAGGGAGAGAACAACAAAACACAAAAAGAAAAGACTACCACCAACCCTAGCCATAGCTAAGGCCGACGGCTGAATGGAAAACTGGATCTGGAAACCCTCACAGAAAGAGAAGAAAAACTCTCACTCACGGAGAGAAAGGTGTATAAGTTAACAACTTATTATTTTGTACAAATTCACTATGCTTTATCAATTAAAATTTAATCACATTAAGATGGTTGTCACTAGCATTACAATCTAGAGATATTTTTTTTTATTATAAATTAAAGGTTTTAAGGTAGACTATGGTAGACAAGTTTGACGCCAAATTATTATGATATTCTGTAGCTTAATTCAAATCTCTTGCGTGATGCAAGATGGACCATATTTTGTAGACCATATGATGTGACGGTTAATAGTTAAACTTTTTCTTTAAATCATTAAAAAATAGTCTAATCATCAACTATCATATTATGCGGTCTACAAAAAATGGTCAACCATCAAGCCTATGAGGATTGATCTCCAAATCTGATTGGAATTTACAGATTGTGATGGTGATAAGCTGGGTTTTTTGTTTAGTCGATTTTTTTTTTAATATTAATATGCAAATTTACTAAAATATTCATATCACGTCAACAATTTAATGGTTTATGTAACTGAGTTAACATAATAGGATAAATTGAGACACAAAAAAATGAGCAAATAAATGATAAAGTGAGATTTTGTATAAAGTGCAAGTATCATAGTTAAAAATAGAGTAAATTATATTTTACCCTCTCAAGTATGGGGTCAATTACAACATTATATAATATTTTTAAAACATTTTAATTTCATACATCAAATATGATTTACTTGTAATTTCATACAATCCGTTACATAATCTGTTAGATTGGCTGTTAAGTGATAATATAGCATATATAGAACCCAGTTTTTAATGAGGTGGATGTTGAAACCTAACAATTCAAATCTAGCGTGGTTTGAGATTGGGAATTTCGCGAATCAATCAAAATCAAGAGTCTCCGTGGTTGAAATAGGGAACCTAAGTCGTCACATGGAAGAGAGAACAGTGGGCATTGTGGCGGATTGACGGATGATGTGGCGGCTCTGCCATGGCAATAGCTCTGAGGTGGGTGGGTTCTTCTTGTTCTTTTTGTCCTTCAATTTTGAATCCATCTGGAACCAGATGGTGTCATTTTTTTTTCTTTGAAACCCCACATATACACATCCCACTCCATATTCGTCAATCTCTCCATCTCAGAAGCCAAAAAAATGAAAATTTATAGGGTGGAGTAGAGAGTGATGGGTTTTGGGTTAGTTTGGGAAGATGTTGCAGCTAGGGATTTCGATTTCGATTTGTTGGGTTTTATTTAATTGCAGGGATTTGCAGTGTGTTAGTGCATGGTGATTGAGGAAGGAAGTTCAGGGAGTCTCGTGCAATGCGTGAGATTTGTAGGGAGGAAGAAGGTTGCCCGAGAAAGAAGAGGTTGAAGTTTCATAGGGCGGCGCAAGAAGCTTCCCAAACCCTGATAGAATTATTGGTTGCAGACAAGCACAGAGGAGATGGAATGGAGTCGAGGAAGAGATAGGGTTACTGGGCTAAGCTTTGCCCAGATCCCCTTTCAAATTTTTTTACTTATAATATAAATTAATTTTTTTATTAAATAATCCTTTTTAATATTTTTTATTCACATGGTACAAAGTTAACAGTCATGTCAGCACAAATGTGGATCCTATATTTGCCATGTCATCACTTACCGGTGAACTTAACAATTTTTTTAACGAATGTATGAAACTAAAAAAGAAAATATAACTAAATGTATGAAATTAAAATGTTTTAAAGATGTATGAGGTTGTAATTGACCCCATACTTGATAGGGTAAAATGTAATTTACCCTTCAAAATGTCTTTCTTGATTATAATGCTACGTCAGAAAATGGTGTTCACAATGATTTCATTTCATTTTGTCGTTCATATATTATATAATAGGGTTAATCTTAGTTTACTATCCTGAAGTTTTTTAGTTTTCAACATTTAATACATGAAGATTTTTTCATCCTAGAGTGGTATATAAAGTCATAATTTTAGGACACTTTCATACATTTGTTAAGTTTGCTATTAAAGGAGGAGGATTGTTTGCCCTCCTCCTTCCTGTGCGCTCCTGTTTGTGTGGTCATGGTTAAACCACGTCAACATTTTATATTACTATTTATTTTTGTCTTATTATCTCTATAAAAAAATAATATAAAAAGTTGACGTGGCTTAACCGTGACCACACAAAATAGGAGAGCACGAGAAGAAGAAGGGCAGACAATCCTCCTCTCTGTTAAATCAGCTTGGGGTGGGTTCGGTACGGTTATCGTACCAAAACCCTCATGCTAATTACCGTACCAAACTTTCGGTTTGGTAAAATATATTACCATTACCATACCAAACTGTCGGTATATCGAAGTTCAATACTGCCAAATGTTCGGTTGGCATGGTATGGCAATGGTAATTGCCACTTTGTTTTGGGACAAAATTTGTTTTTACTTTTTAACTCAATTCAAGGGCAAAACTTTTTTATTGTACCTTTATCTCATACATTGTAGCCTAAATTCATCTATTATTCATCATTCACAATTCACACACACAATTATTCAAAAGATGTATCAAGATTCATGATGAAAATTAAGCTTACAATCCAAATAGAAGTTACGAACCAAAACAAATAGAAGTTTCCCCCATGCTAAAGATCTTCTCTATCCCCCATTGGTTCAAACACACCTCTAGAACTTTCTCAATGTCTTCTTCCTTATGACCCGTGATCTTTATGAAGTTTATAATCCGTTTGTGCAACTTTCATTCACTATCCATGAAGTGAGCGGTAACTATTATGTAGTTAATGTTTTGTACCGATGTCCAATTATCAGTTGTGATACTTACCCTTTGATTATGCATTGCTTCAAATAATTTAGACTTCTCCAACACATATAAATCTCAAGCCACAATCTTCTTCCTATTGGAATCTTGAACCGAGATTGAGCCTCTTTATCATATCAAATTATTAGAATATTATAAATATGTGTTATATAATTATATATTATATAATTTATAAATTATATAATATATTATATGTTCAGTACGGTATGGTAATACCGTGGTAATAGTATCTATTACCAATACCGTACCACGAAATTTCGGTATGGTACAATACCGTACCATTACCGATTGGCACAAAATCGATATGGCACGGTTGGTAATTCGGCTGGCACGGCAATTTGGCAAAAAAAATCCACCCCTAAAATTAGCCGTTAACAGATGACATGATGCTCATATGGACAGTGATTAAACGTCACGTGTCATAGGAGCCCACATAAATATTTAAAAAATTAAAAAAAAGTTTATGGATGTCCCCTACCTCAACCCCCGACCCCCTCCCTCACTTCTCTCATCTGCACACCCTCTCCGCACACACCATTTCTTCTCCCATCCACCTCTTTCTTTCTCTCTCTAAAATCCCTTTCTGCAACCTGCAATCTGCCATGCCATTTCCCCCCTCAGATCTACCCACCTCCACCCCAATCTGATCCGTCCCAATCCCACCCATAATCCCCAACCAATACGATGTCGTCTCTGCGCTCAGATCTGGCCTTCTCCTCCAGATTTTACCCAAAACCCTACTCATCCATCGACGCCAACCTCTCTCCCGAACTCCCTCATCTTCCTCGTCTTCAACAAGATCGAAAACGTCAAGGCCCTCGGCTGCTGCGTCGTTCTCTGTGGCAGTGAACGACTCCCTTAGAAGACGATGTGGATAATTCAGCGTCACCGGATCCCACTCGAACCCCTCGTCGCCTCTGTCCACGAGGTTCTCGTACGTGCACAGGAAGTGATCGAGTGTTGCTGCGCGTGACGGTGCGCTCGAATCATCGGCGATGAGGACGAGTCGAGGGATGGGGTGTTCGGCGGGAAGAGAGAGATGGCTTCGAGGATTAGGGATCACAATTCGTAGTTAACGAAGACGAGTTTTAATTCGCTGTGGCGCAGGAGTACGGAGACGGTGCGGGTGTCCAGGCGGGTGTTGATGTTGTTGAGGATAGCGCCGGAGATGGGGACGGCGAAGTGGAGCTCGTACATGGCGGGGATGTATGAGTACGTGGGCCCTATGACATGTGTCACCTAGTCATTGTCTACACGAGTGCCACATCACCCGTTAACGACTGATTTAATAATAAACTTAACAGGTGTATGAAAGTGTTTTAAAATTATGACTTTATGTACCACTCTGGGATGAAAAAACTTCATGTATTAAATGTTAAAAATCAAGAAATTTCAAGATAGTAAACTGAGATTAACCCTACATAATATTGGTTGAAGAACAGAGAAGTGATAAATACACAATATTTTCCTTTTACACACTTATGTTTAATCTTATATGTTATTTTCGTTTAATTTATTTAATTTGAATGTTAGAAATAAAGAAGTGTTTAAGAGATAAAAATGATGTGTGAAAATTAATTGTGTGTTCAAGTTATGCCCTTATTTTTTTAATTAAGTAGAGAATCCACGGCTACAACAGTTCCTTAGTATGCGTATTTGGAATGTTAAGTCCAACGCTTGTGATGACATGAGCTAAGAATTCATATCCCTAAAAATATGCTTCCATAAGAAATATATTGAAAAGAATCCGCTAGCCAATAAATAAGAAATTTTCCTTAAGAAAGTTGCTATTTTATGTAGAAAATATTGAGTGCTCTTTCGTAATTAGCTTTCCGAATATAACGCCTGTCTAGATCTACGCATTATTCACTATATTTAATTATATAAGATATCGAATTCATACTTTTCCTAAAAATTGGATTTTTTTATTTTTATAGAGGATTTACCAAATCCTATTGGTTTTCATTCTAAGGGTTGTTGGTGAGTCGAACTTTTGCTGTGAATGTGGTATAAAACGTTTTGCCACTAGAGCATAAGCTCCCACAACTCCTATTTGTTTGATTTTAATTATAGGGATCTAGCTAGCTCGCATGTAGATGTTATGGTACTTTTTAGCGGATGATATTATTGTACATGTTTGGTTGCGGGTGATATGATTATTTTTTTTAGATGATATTATCTTTTGTTTAAGATCTATCTAGCTAGCTCGCATGTAGATGTTATGGTACTTTTTAGCGGATGATATTATTGTACATGTTTGGTTGCGGGTGATATGATTATTTTTTTTAGATGATATTATCTTTTGTTTAAGATCTATCTAGCTAGCTCGCATGTAGATGTTATGGTACTTTTTAGCGGATGATATTATTGTACATGTTTGGTTGCGGGTGATATGATTATTTTTTTTAGATGATATTATCTTTTGTTTAAGATCTATCTAAATAGTGTGTAAACTGTTATTTTTCTAGTGTTATATCCTGATTTTTGACTTCTTTTGACATTAAACAAAGACTCCGGACCAATAGCATCCCAACGGAAAGCACCTCCATGTGAGGTTACATTTGAAGCAACAGCATGAGCAACAGTATTTCCATGCCGTTTGACAAACGCAAACTTCACCCTTCCTAATTGAGAGACCAGAAACTTAATGTCATGAAAAAAACATTCCAAAGTAGCATCAATCCCACACTCCCCATTAGCCATGCAAATAACCGAGAGTCGGACTCAACCTCCACCTCCATGCATCCCAACTGAAGACAGACTTGTAATGCTGCACGAATTGCAGCCGCCTCTGCCATCACCGGTGTGTTAAAAATCAGTCCTCCATTCTACAATACTTTAACCTCAACAGTTGTGGAAAAACAGCTCGCGCGTGAGTTTTATTTTTTAATTTAATTTCACATCAATCCAAATGCAACGTTCAATTTTTGTGAGATTACTGTCATTGGTTAACAAAAAGTAACGATTTTTTTTAACTGCATTAATTATTTATATGAATCTGGTTCAGCTTGCCGTATTTGGAAGAATATTTCATTCGTGGAGATTTCTACGAGGCAGAAGAATACTTGAAGGGCTTCACCACGGTGCTTGACAACATCTACTCAACGAACGTCATTTTTGAGCTATGTTGGCACGACTTTCTGGAGGCAGGCAATCGAAGAGTAATTAACTAAAACATTTAACTTTGGTGAAATTAATGAATTATTAGCCCCTTTCTAGCAATATTAATGAATTATTAATTCCACTAGCACCTCTGCTGCGCATAATATTGGTTCGTAGTCATGTGTAATCAGTTGGTAGGACGTTGTTTCTCACTTTCTCATTTTCTTAGTGTAGACAATATCGTTTGTTAAAAAAAAAATTTGAGTTAGTCGTTTTCCACTTCCCAAATGAAAGCATGAGTTATTTGTTGTGGAAGAACTATTTTCACTCCCTACCGATTGGCAAGGTAGGAAAGAAACCTATATACAAATCTCTCATTGTCATTCAGTAATAGAGTTTAATTTCAAATCTGAGTGTGAATTCACTCTAAATTCATGGTCTCTATAAAAGTCTTTTAAAACTCTGCCAAACTCCTCAGATTTATAACTGCTTTAAAATTCATTAAAATCGCAACTAAATAACCCTCCGAAATGGAAGATCATTAATATAATAAGGATAATTTTAATTAAACAATAATTAAAAAAAACTAAAAATTAAAGTCCCCATGTTTTCTGCTCCTTTTTCCCTACTTCTCTAGCATTCACTCTGCAAGCACTTTTTTTTTTACCATAACTCACCTATATTTATTTGTGTCCTTTGAATTGAAAAACTTAGGGACATAAATAAACAGGATGTGAGAACTGGAAAAAGCGTGGGCAAATATCGTTTCCATATGAAATATACTTTGGCTCTTTATATATAAGGATCACTTATTCCTTACCAATCACAGTGTTTTCGCTACATCACTTCAGTATATCTGTCAATTTGTGATTAGTTGGCAAGGATGAATCACTTACTATCTATGAGGCGTCACGAAGTGTATATTTATATATGAGTGAAAGTTGTGTAGAACTAAAAACTGGAGACTAGTTACATTGTTATTGTGTAATGATGATCCTCTCCGGTGAGGATTCCGAGAATCTTTCAATTATATCCGTTCATCGTACGTCGTGCGACCAGTTGTCATTAAGCATTATTTATATTTAATTTTAAATAAAAAAATTTACAATAATTTATAACCGCATGATATACGATGAACAAACGTGATTAAAGGATCATCGGAATCCTCACAAAGAGGATCCTCATTCGTTATTGTGCTCTTCACTTGAGTCTTGAACTTTCAAGGGAGCTTCTGAAAACCTTTGCTTTTTTTCCTCATCTGAATGATACCTAAAATTTGGGGAGAAAAATTTATGCTATAGGTCAAGATTTCGTTTAAAACTGACTACGAGTAGGCTTACTTCGGTTACGCACACCCCCACCCCGTAATTGCCAAACCCAAAAGCCACCGTCGGTTGGCTTCTGCTCCACCAACACGGTAAACCATCAGTTAGGCTTCCAGTTTTGTCCGTTTTCTTGTTGGAGCAACGATATTTTAACACATCAACAATGGCGGGTGCTTGGTCTGAGGCAGTGGAGGTCGGAGGGTGTCAATATGAACTTGGCTACATTTTCAGCCGTATAATTTTTGTCATCAGGAGAAATGATGACAACCGAAGACATACTCCGATCCAAACTAAATACGAGAAATCAAAGAGGGCAATCCATTATTTAGCATCAATCTACATGCAGGCGCACGGGAACCCAATGATTGTTCGTGAACAGTGGCAGATTTAGGAAATAATATTAAGGGAGTCAATAAGAATAGCGCGTGCAAATTTTTTTAACAGAAATAGCATGCATATCATTATTTCATCGAGTCTTGGTAGGCCTAAAGTCATTTGGAAAGGCATATTGCACACCTGTTAATGCCTTATTTGCGTGGGTAACTAACATGTTCCAAAGCTGCTCCCATATAAATGCTTAACAAAGAAACATACTTATCTTGAATACACTAACAATGTTTGATATCATTGCATCCCATTAATATGTTTGTCCAAGAATGATGATGCTTTGTTATTCTCTGAGATCACCATTTCATTTACTTTGCATTTTTGGATACTTTTATACTTGGTTCTTCTTTTTTTTCTGCCAACAATTGTAATCACAACACAATCAACAAACAAGCCAGAGGTAAATAATATTAGGACTAGACTATAAAGGGGCAGCACCTCTCTAATGTATTTTATCAAGCAGTTGAATGACATATATGAAGGACAACTCCAACCTTTAAAGGGGCAGCACCTAAGTCATCCATAGATATTCACCGAAGTTCGGAGGGTCAGCACCTAAGATGTCCATAGACATTCACTAAAGTTCGGGGGGGTCAGCGGACCCCCCTGCCCCTTAATGCATCCGCCAGTGTTCGTGAATGCATATTTACTTGAGTTGAACATTACAATGAATTCGATGAAAATAAAATTGCTGAATGTCTCAAAGGATAGTACATCTTTTAAGCATCTACCTTTGCTGCCGCAGATGCATAACTTACGCTGCTGTCCCTCGTGGTTTTGCACTGACTTGACTGCTCGTATCGGAGAAAATTGATCTTTATCTTTGTTGAGCAATTCCTCAGCATCTGAATACATTGAGAAATATAGTCCAAGAAGTTATGAGCAATGATCAATGAAGAAACATTTTGTGATCTATGTAAACTAAGCTCAATTCTTGAAAAAAGGGAATCTCCATAACATTTTCCCTCTCAACACGATTTTGGTGATTTCAGTATGTCAATATCGAATAGGTAAGTGCTACACATAACGGGGATATCTTTAGGTTGCTTTCATTACAGTATTGTACAATTTGATTACCGAGTTCCTAGCATACCTTTTATTTGTCTCACGGACAAAATGGTATAAAGGTCAATGAAACATGAACGACACTGGTACTTTTTCATGATAGGCATAGCTTTTCAAGCTGAAAACAGCAATATAATCCTAAAACAGGTTTTACCCTGTTTCATTTGGGGTGCCATAATCTTGTATTGGTTAGTGTCCTTTGACAAATTTGAGGGAATCTATTTGAACTTGTTCCTCTTCAGAAATTAGAGGGAATACTTGAGGCACTTACATGTAGAAAAACACTAATTGGGTGGCGCCCGCAAATGGTGTTATCAAACTCCGAAAGATACTGTTTGAATGCATCTGGATTTCCAGTTTCTATTATTTCCATTCCCATCCTGTCCAAAGCCTCAATAGATTTGTGTATGGCTCCGTGTTTCTTGTCATAGTGCATGTAATTGAACCTGAGAGAGAATAACAAGATTAGGCACGGTTAACAAGTAACAGTCTGGCTTCAATTATATGTGCACAAAGCATGGCAAGAGAAGAAAATTAGCAAAACAATCAAATATCATGTAACAAAACTAAGAATACCATGACATAGCATCCATGAAGAAACATTTAAATTGAAACCAAGCACTTCTTTATTTTCCTTAGAACAAAGACAAAACAAAATATAAGCTCTAAAAGTCTCCCTAACTGTCCTACTGTAACAAAAAGTTGTGTTTGTGAATGCAAGTTTGCATGCTCGCGCGCCGATGTGTGTGTGTGTGTGTGTGAGAGAGAGAGAGAGAGAGGTGCATAATGCATATTGCAGAAGATGCATGTCTGCATGCATGAGTGTAGATATGCACTGACATCTTGGACAAAAGTAGCAGTCAATTTAGCTAACAAAGCCAATACTCGTTCGTATATAGAACCATGAGTGGAACATACCGAGACCCCCAATGACAAAAATCTGATGACACAGAGAAGAAGTTTTGTGGATCATCCACATATTTCGCAAGGAACTGTCCATACATGGCTTCACTTTCAGCTTTAAGAGCACCAACCAATATGGGTACAACTTTAACTTGGTGCCTGCATCAGTATCGTCAAAAAGTCAGCCACGCCAAAGAGGATTATAAAATAGAACTGCACTATATGAGAACAATAAATAAAACTATAGCGAATAAACATACCCCTCAAACACTTTAGCAAGATAAGGCAAGTGCATTTCCATGCTATGTTCAGCCTCATCAACGCGAATATCCATCAGTTCAAATTTTCCAGAAGCTTTAAGGTCCTCAATCACTGATAAGTGAAAACAAACTGAATTTTAGAAACCCATCACAAAAGCTAACAGGAAAGTAGTAAATTCCTGTAAAGGAAACATGTGATATTTTCATTGTTATGTTATTAATCGGTAGGTATTGGTTAAAATGGGAAACAGAGAAATGAGCACAAACAATAGACATGATCCCCACATTTTGCGATTAGGTCATGCTGCTGCATTCACTGCTAAAGGTGTAAACAAGAACCACAGTACCTTCCAAATCAATAGGTAGGTCCCCAATGGGGGTCTTGTAAACCGTGGCCGTAGAAAGAGCACACTTTGGAGTGTAATGGTGGTGAGATGGACCAAGCAGGAACACCCGCTTACTGAAAAGGCAAGTTAGTCAGTAATCTCACAATTCGCAGACAGCTAATTTCCCATACCAATCAAGCTTTACAGGTTCGATCATGAGTCAACGCACAATTATCTGAACATAATCAGCTCATATTTTTACACTACATGATCAAAACAGTATTAGAGAAAACTAATCAAAGACAACACGAGAAGAACACAACTTACATGTTTGTTGGGTCAATGTTGCCAAATGCATAGGCAGCGGCACGACCCGAATAAGAATACCCTGCATGCCTGTAATCCCAGAGCCACCCACAGAAAATAAATTCAACCACAATAAACGTAAATAAATAAGTTTTAGTTTTCAACTAATTAGTGCTTAAACAAAAAATCAAAAAAGAAAGAAAGAAGCAGAAACAGCAAAAATATGAACTTACGGAGCAATGACACCTCGAACATCAGGAGATTTATTGAGCCCAGATGCTCTCAGCCATCCTTCAATCTCTTCTGATAACTTCTTAGCTGAAAAATCAAACTTCTAGATTAAAAACTGATTTTTTTACACAAATTGATCGGATGAATTAATTTTCTCAAAAGCTCCAAATCTGATGACTTTTTAGGTTTACTGCCGACGCAAATCACTAATTCGGCTTCTTGTAATCAAGGAAGCCAAAAAAATCAATCAGAGGGTGTTATTTTCTCGGGAACCAACCAAAAAGTAGGAGAGAGAGAGAGAGAGAGAGAGACTGACGATTGTCGGTGTACCAAGAACCGGCGTGCGATGCTCTTCGGACCTTCTCCATGGAAGGAATTGGGGAAAATAGACGAAACCCTAATCAGGTGCAACGAATGAAGGTAAAACTGAGAGTCTGAGAGTGAGAGAGACGGACAGAAATCAGAATCTGAGATGATGCTTCTACAAGTTACCTTTCTTATGGGAGAAGACAGCTTTTGGGATTGGACTTTGTAGTGAGTGGGGTGACGTGTTGTTACTCAAACGAGTACTTCCGTGACGTTCCGTCTTACTTCCGTCTTCGTAGCACTTGGAAGTTTGCTTCGACGAGACGTTGGTTGTATTATTAAATTGAAATATTACGGTGTTAAAATTTGTTTGAAAGTATTTTTAAAATAAGTAAAAATAATTTTTGTAAAATGTTTATGAAATTAATTGTAGTTAAAATATAAGTGAATCCTTAAAAAAGTGTTTAATAGTACTTTTGAAATCTAAAAAATATTCTTTAAAAGTTTTTTCAGTTATTTTAAAAGTTTTTTTAAGCAATTTTTAAGTTGTTCTCTTACGTTCAAATTCTAGTCATGCTCTTCGTAGTTTAAATTAATGTGTCGGAAAAAATAGTTTACATTAATTTAATGTAAACTATTGCTCGAACCAAAATTTCAAAACTTGTAAGCGACTAAAAGCCTCTGGTTCCTCTGGTGCATGTCATAGACCGCAGCATAATAAAATCTTTCACTGCTATTTTATAACAATCACAAAAGCTTACAAAGTTTACAAGAATTGCAACTTACAAACGACATGACGACAAACAACAAATCTGGCCGAGCAGGCTGAGTGAGTAACAAGCAAAATTATGCTACCAACTTACCACTTTGCTTATTCTTTGAACCAACAAATCCAATCAATCATATACCCTATACCCCAATCTGTGGAAAATTACTTTAACGACTCTTACAACAAACGAAACAAATGAGATCCGTGACTTTGTGACCCGATCACCCTCACTTGAATTCAAAAACAACGCAAACTTTCTGTTTGCTCCCGTAGCAAACAAGAAGATGAACGAACAGTCCACTCACAGAAAAGAAAAAAGACCTGCAATCACCAAAAGAAAAGCAACTAGAGAGATTATGTTTCATTCAATCCAGTCGTAGTCATATGATTTTGCACTGACCATGAAGATTTGAAGAATTATAAAATTATAATAAAAAAACAATCACTTAATGATTGGTAAACTAAGAGCCCTTTTGATAACCATTTTGTTATTAGTTATTAGTTTTTAGTTTTCACTTTTCACTTTTCACTTTTCGTGCTTGAGATATGAGGAAAGTATATGGAAAAATGGAGAGATGTAAAAGGGTAGTGAGAGAAAGGGGAAGACATAAGATGAATGAACAAAACAATATCTTGAAAGCAAAAACTTAAAAGCTTTTTGGTTTTAAGTTTCCGTTTGCATATTTCGCTATACATGTCTTTCCTATGTATTCCAATCTCTCTCTAACACAAAAATGAAAACTAAAACTAATAACGAGAAGTTATCAAACATGCCCTAAAGTACTTGACAAACCAGACCACAACGACTGCATTTAAGTTTTATGAGTCAGGTTAAAAACATGTTTTTGGTTAAAGAACGGCTTTTCAACATATTTTGCACTCTCTAAAATCCCTATCAATCCATCAGAATTCAGCTATTCAAACTGTAATCAAATCAATATTATAGGTGTAACAAAGACAAATTTGACAAGCTTTAATTTGAAAGGACAAGTTACCTGTGCAACCACGCAATCAGCAAAAGTTGAACTAAGGCAACCTGAGGCATTTGTGCAACGCCTCGAAAGGATACCAACTATCCACAAAAATTTCAAGCATGCTCCAAGATAGAATGAAGTTTTGGAACTTGCCGACGCAACAATGGCTCAAGCCGGAAAGAGGGAACACCAAATTGCCACCTTTTAGCATCATACATTTCATTCCATGCCTGTATTATCTCATCAATTTTGAACCCTAAACCTGCATTTGAATGAAAATTGATCAATGTCTCAAATTCGAACAGCTCTAAATTCTAAAAGCCGTAAAAAAATTGCATTAACATGTGATACTTACCTTCCAGCGCAGTTTCATTGGAACAGTGGTTCTTTATCATCACGGCAATATCTGTTGGAGAAGCTCCACAAAGTTCAAACTTTTCAACAGAAACTTCTAAACATTCCTCCCAAGTAGGTAGCCCTAGCTTATATTCCACAACGGAACGCTCATACAGCAAGGTTCCCCACAAGAGGTATATCTGTGACTTCATATTTGCAGCATGCTCTGCAGCTTCATCAGCAGATACCTCTTGAATTAGGCCATCCAAACCCAATTTCTGCAATTGGGTGTCATATTTTTCTTCTTTGGACAGTCCATTTAGACGCCGCTCTTCCATCTCCTCCCACATCAGCATGCCCCTGTCCATGCTCTCCTCAGCCTTGTTATAAAGCTGAAGCACCTCAGAAGAAGGCTCTGTTTCTAGCTCACTCTTGCTTCCAATAGCATAGTACCAACAAAGCTTTGCTTGGTCAAACTGTTGTTGCCCCAGAGCAAGATACCCTTCATAAAAGTCGGGTTTTATTTTCACAGCCTCTTCGTACCTACCCTCTGCCTTCTTATACTCTTTCTTTGCCCAGTCATAGCCAGCCTTGATCAGTTCAGTAATGGTTTCCCTTGAAGCATTTTCAGGAAAGGAAACTCGCTTCCTTGCCCTAGACATGTGGACATTTCCCCAATTAAACAATGCCAAAGCTGCCATTTCTTGGAACTTATCTGCAGCAATGTCAAAAAGTTCTTGAGCATCCTCAAGTGTTACAGTGTCCTCCATGGCCTCTGAGTATAGCTTCACACCAAGCTCATGAAGATCCAAATACGAATCAGAATCGAACCCAACATGGTTCTTGAACAATCGTGCAAACTGGATAACCCAGTCCTCCACAGAAGTAGACCTTTTTTCCACTATTCTATCGTTTTCAGTATCCCCATTCTCTACAACATTACTTGGTTTTTTGTCTTCCATACTCACCTCCCCATCACTCAATCCCTCGTAAATTGGTTCTTGATCAGGACTGACTTCTGATATGAATAATCTAAGTGAGCCCTGCATATCACAAGAAGATTCAGCTATCCTCAACTCATCTGCGGTAGTGATTGTAACCAAATCACCCTCTTGATCTCTATACTTAACAAGAACACCCTTCAAGCCAGGAAATCGATCCTTGACTATCTCCCTCGCCAACCCCATGCTACAATTCGCTGGCAGTTGTGCCCACCTTATATCCTCTCCAAACACCAGCTTCACTGGCCTTGCAACTACTTTTTCTTCCTCCACATGTTTTGTAACCAGTTTCTCTTCCTCAGCGTGCTTCGTAACCACTTTATCTTCCTCAACAGTCTTTGTAACCACTTCTTTATCCTTATCAGCACTCACCTTCTCTTCCACAACGACCTTATCCTCCATCTTCTGCTCAACTTTCTTACCCTTCTTCTTCTTTAACTTCTCTTTCACCACCTTACGAAAACGAGCAGCAGCAGGCTTCTGTACATTAGCAATACCAATCTCTTTCTCATCATAAACAATACCCTTTTCATTCATCACCCTCTTCACGCTCGCCAAAATCTCCAACGCACTTAGATTATTCGGCTCCATACTCAGCACAGCATTAACATCTCTCAATGCCAAATCCAACCTATTCAAAGCCTCATAACAATATGCTCTTTTTAACAACGCTTTACTATACTTCGGCAATACCTCTAACGCTAAATTACATTCATTGATAGCTCGAGGGTATTCCCCAATACCCATTAGTATATAACATACTGCCATGCTGCTATGCAGATGAGCAACTTCAAAATGATTCTGTGGAAGGAGTTTGAGGGCCTTTTCATACTTCAACATCGCACCTTCGTGATCGTGCTTCTGATAGAGCTTGTTACCTTCTTCTTTGAGTTCATAGGACATGTTGATGAAGATTGCAGTGTCTTCGTCAAAGGCTTTCGAGTTTCGATCCAAGGACTTGCTGTGCTTACTGCCAGCATTCCCTGGCTTTTGAACCTCATGATCTTTCTTCTTCCCAATTGGCTTTCCCATTTGATATTCCTATAACAATTCACATACCCAAAAAACCAAGGAACATACAATAATCAATCAATTGTATCTGGTAAAACCCAATTCAAATTCATGCACGATGGTGACCAACAACAACTGTAACAAATTAACAGACACAAAAATAAAATTACCCAAAAATTGAAGCTAAAAATATTTGTACACAAAAAATTTCAATCAAAATTCCAGAAATTAAACACCCAGACCCCAAATTTTAATTCCAGAAATTAACCACAAAAAAAATAGGGAAAAAAATTATTACTAACCTGGTTGCTGTCCTAAGAGCTCCGAACCAGCAATTGGTGGATGCTAATCCAGAGAGAAAGAAAAACCCAAATCAGATTTTGATTGAATTTTAATGACTGGGGTCTGGAATTGTTGGGACAGAAACAGAGTGGATATCGGTGGCTGCAGAAGAAAATGCAAATGAAACGACGCATCATTCCCTCCTGGAAAGGGCATTTCTCTCCCCCTAGGGTTTCCTGAAGCAAAGTCCACGTTCCAAAGCGGCCAGGTCAACCTTCCAAAGTGGCATGGTCGTTCCCACCGTCCATGAGCGCGCGTGTCATTAACAGCCGTATTTCGTTTGCCCGCATTTTCCTCGCCGTATCTTTGAAAAACCTTTTGTTTGTACATGCTAAACGCTACCATCGAGTATCGAACACGAAATTCATATCCCAATTGCAGCAACAAATAGAGAAACGATCCAATTTATTATTGCGTACGCAACGTCAATTATTTTAGGAATAACTATTCGGGCGATCAGCAGTCCAAGCACTCGAGCGATCATTGTTTTAAACAACATCAAATTTCATCTACAGGCCCAACAACACTAATCATTTTTACGTGGCTTATGTATAAAGTCGTTATTCAATCAGTAAATTTAAGCAACAAAATCGTCGAAATCCACATTTTTCTTTTTACTCATATAACAATTTTCTAATTTTATTGGTATGTAGCATTGTTTTGATGGACAGTGATATACGTTCAGTGGCATAGGCATGGATGAATCTCGATCATTGTCCACTACAGATCAATAGCAAGAAATCATTCACGACTGCATCTTAGATCAATAGCGAGAAACCATTCATGCGCACGTGTGCGCCGCGGTTATCCTTGTTTTCATAGCTGATGTCATCCTCATGATGATTGTGTATTTGGTAGATTTGCTATCACAGATATTATGTGGGATGTGAAGTGCAGTGATGATTGAGATAAGCTGGCGCCTGGTGTGATGGTGCTGGCATTCAGATCAGTGGGGATGCTCGAATAATGCAGGTGACAACGGTGGTGGTGTTGACCTACATGTATTGGCAGCTCACATGGAGGAGGGGTTCTTGTGTGCGGCAGCCGGTAGACGGCATCAGACTCATCCGACCGGGACCAAATACAGATCGTCCCGCTGTTTTTGTGAGCCTGCTGCTTGGCTTATGAGGTCCAGACTGCCGAACGCAAGAAGTTCTCCACATTTTTCAACAGGAGTTTGGTTTATGAATCACTTTGATTCCACGGGGTGTAATAATTGGTTTAAACGAAACTGAACACTCATAGCTTATATTAAAAGGAAACAAAACGACATTAACAGAAGCAATCTGTGAATCGAAACAATGATTCACATCTTTTCAGTTTCGTTTGTGGAATAGCTAGAAACATAACAAAGTCAGCATTTTCTCTAAATACGCATTCCACATAATGGAACTTGAGACTTTTACATTAAACACCAGAATTTCGGAAACAACTTACGCATCACATGTTGTACGCTCCTCCTCTCTTTATTTCTCTTGGCACGTGATTAGAGAGATAGAGGTGTGTACGACATGTGAGACACAAGTTTCTATCAAAGGAGCACTACAACAGTTGACCGTAGTCGCCGTTAGAGCTATAATTTAATCTTAGCAACTTACAGGTTAAGCTTTACGAATTTACAAGAGGACTGAGCCCCCTTGAACTATCAAACCGGTATCATCCTAACGTCAACCGACAGGTCCAAGTAGCCAGGTTTAAGAGTCATGAATCATGATTCCCGTCTCCACGTGTTGAGCAATGTCCCTACCCCGCTGCTGCAAAACTCTGACAAACTCATCCAAGCTTAAATTTCCATCTTCGTTGATATCAAACAATTGGAAGACGATTTCCACCACGTTATCAGTGAGAGATACGCCACAAACCTGATATTGTACACATCATTCAATCAACGTTGTTACGATAAATAATTTGGATACGACAATCTGTTGCTATGGAGATCAAAGAAATAAACAAATATCAGCATCATACATGAGAAGCAGCACGTTGGAAATCCTCTCGTGTTAGCATCCCATTGGCTTTGCCAAAGCTGAAAAGAGCCAAAGAAAAAGGCTGCAATTTTTTACGAAGCTCGGCAAAATTTTTGAATTCCTCAAATGTGATGCGCACGTCTCTAAGATGTGGTTTATTGCTCAATTCCTCAACCCGATCAAGCAAATTGCTTAGATGACTCATGTCGGCAGAAGCAACCATGGACAAAGCAAAGTCCTTTGCCAATATGGTTCCTCGTAGTTTATAGTCATAGTGGGAAAACTCCAACTTCACCATCTACAAATGCATCACAGTGTGCAAATAAGAACAAATTTCTGAGGGAAAAAATGCACTCCAAGCATTCCATAATCAAAGCATGGCCGGATTGCATCATCAACCAAATGGGGTATGAAGACAAAGTAAGTTCCAAAAATCTTGTACTGTTGTAATATAAGGTCAGGCTGAAAAATCAAACCAAAAAACCAAGACTGGAAGAATTCTATGTATTTTCTTCCAGATGTATATTAGCCTTACAACTATAATTTGGGTGCTTCTATTTAGTCCCCATAATTTACTCAGTAAGCCCCCCTTTCTTTTCGTAAATTGTTCTACACAAATTTGGAAACAAATGCACACCAGAAAATGTATATTAGGTCTGTCATGTCTGAAAGTATAATACCAATTTTATGCAATAAAAGCGATCTAGGAAAATTTAACATAAATCAAACATTCTAAAATTCAAGGGAATGAAAAGGATTGGGAACCTACTTCATCCTGTAAATCTCTCAAAAATTTGACAAATTTATCAAGTAGGAGGGAATCCTTCCCATCTTTGCCAAAAAAGTACTCCACAAGCCCTCCATCTTCCACGGAACCATGGACTTTTAGTCCAGGTCGAAATCCCTCCCTGTGGTAAGCACCCTGTCTATTGCAGGCTCGCATCAAACCCATCACTTTCTTGAACTCTTCCTTATCAATTTGTCTATGTATCGATATAAGGAATCAAATC
Source organism: Crataegus laevigata (assembly GCA_963580275.1). Taxonomy (NCBI): domain Eukaryota; kingdom Viridiplantae; phylum Streptophyta; class Magnoliopsida; order Rosales; family Rosaceae; genus Crataegus; species Crataegus laevigata. The sequence goes on along the minus strand of OY756944.1, from coordinate 30,365,886 downwards.
AGATTCACAACCATAGTGGAAGCAAGGAAGAACAATTAGGAAACTTAGCTTGAAATTTGTACGAGTACTAACCCACTATCATTGAGGTCAAACATTTTAAAAGCGACACAGAAACTTGATTCTGGGATGCTGAGTAGTGTTACAAAGAAAATATACCTGTGACAAAGAACATTGTTAGAGGGGGAAAAAGATCCAACATCCACTTACTTCCTGAGAAATAACCCGTAAAAGTAGAAACTCACTCTTTAAAAGAAATATGCCCATCATTGTTTACATCAAAAAGCATAAAAAATTCAGAAGGAGAACAGCGCAAATCACCAGGATTCCTTTCCCCTCTCAAATATCCATCTCTAACAAGGTTGGACTCAGATGGAGGGAAGACGGGCACAATTGCTCTCATAAGATCTCCCGGTCTCATAAGTAACTCTCCATCTGCAGTACTAGAGGATGCAAAGTACTCAAAAACCTTCATGTAAAACAACAGAGTCATCGGTCAACAGGAAATTATATCATTAGATAATTCTCCTTGAGAAAAGTTTAACTCGAGTTTTCAATTGCATAATTGTTCCCAGGAGAAAGAGAACAGATTTAAAAAAAACGGAGAGACGGATAGATGCCACAACATACTGGATAAATAAAACTAAAAGTGACAATAATTAAGATGGCCATCGTATAGCCTAACAACAATTAGTAAAACAACATGAAAAGGTACAATACTTAACAATGGATGAGATCTAACATACAATGTACAAAAACAACGAGTGTGCGTCGAATTCAGTATTAGAGGAATGTGTTTAGGAATCGTGACATCTATGCCGTCGGGCATTGTCAACTAAACTTCGATTTTTGCTTTCACCTAGTTCTCGAAACTCCTTTCGATGCCATCAATTATTTCCTAGGCTTAATTAACTTAGTATGCAATGATAAAAGTTCCATATTAGACTATATAAACAATGAGTTAACAGATAATATGAAATTAATAATGTTCTCATATCTTATTAATATGGTGAGTACCTTCTCCGGCGGACTCCGCAACCTCATGCGCTTCTCGTAGTTGAAGAAAATCTTTCTCCTATAAGCATCTGCAAGACCCAATTAACAAAATTAAATATAAAAAAATTAAAAAAAAATCCAAAAAAATTTGAAATGTTCAAAGTAATGAGAAACCACTTCACTTGCCTCCGAAGAGAACATCAGGGCCAATTTCGGGCAAAGACAACTTCCGTAAAAAGGACCGTGACGGCCGATCCTCCACGGCCAGTCCCGACTCCGCCGTTGACCAGTCAGCGAACGATGACGTTTTGAATAAATCGGAATCGGGGGAAGACCAGTACAGAAGACCTACTCCCGAGCCCACCGCGAAGCCCGAGATCCATTTGAGGAACGAGCCATGGAAGGGGTTTTGGGGAGGGTTTGACTCGAAGTTCGATGCGGCGGCCAGAGAGAGAGGCGACGACGGTTGTGGTGAGGCGGACAGGTGGCGGACTGGGAGGCGTTTGTGGATGGACGGTGTGGATCGAATTAGGGATCGTAAGCGGGACATGGGAAAATTTTGCGCAAAATGTTGCAGAGATAGGAAAGGACGGAGACGACGACGTTGTGAAAGTTGGAGAAGGAAATGATGATAAGGGAATCTGGGCCGTCGGATTTGTAGGCAAAAAACCGGGGGCGGGAGCGCGCGCACATGGTATGTATGTTGGGTCGGTGAATGTGTTATGGGTCTGTAAAGGCCCAAAAATAATTGAACATGACTCAAATATGTTCTCTTTTTTTTTTTTTTTTTTTTTGGAACTAACCCAAATATGCTCTCATTTTATTTTTAAAAAACTAATGAAAATAGTTTGAAAATTTTGAATTTTAACGATAAAAATAAAATAAAGAGTAAATTGAATAGTATCAGGCTTTTTAGTGTAAAATTTTAATTTTTCGTTAAAATAAACTGTATCAGAAGTTTTTTATTAAAATTCTCTTTTATTTTTTTGTGAATAGCCCAAATTTAGAAAATTAGACGTAAAATGATAAACTCTTCTACTAACGATCACGAGATTTGTATGTAAATATATCAGTTTAACGTGAATCATGATTTTATCACCTCACTATTGAATGACCTTTTGGTATATATAGGAAACGTTCGATGGGCGTTCGATGGGTACTGAGTGAGTGAATTAACCACGTATAAGTTTACTATGGTTAAATTTAATTCTTTTGAGATATTTGAGAAAACTAAATATTAAAATATAATCGTGACCAATAATATATTTTTGATGACCATAAAACAGCTTAAATATTACTAGCATCCAAAACCAGCTCAAATTGTATGCAATTGGTGTCAATGCACGCTATTCTCATATTTTGCTAGCCCCAAATATTTGTTTTCATGTATATATTATATATATATTGTTATATGAAAAATATTACAAAGCTAGCGGTCATGTGATTCCTAGTTTTCACGAGCGTAATGGGTTTGAACCCCATGCTTGGCAAAACGGGGAGGAAAAGCAGAGTTTATTGTTACCAGATGTTCTGCATTGATATGGGTGACAACTCCAAAATCACTTGGAGAATCGAAAACATGTACATGTACCTCACTTGTGTTATAAAAATGTGAATTACTAATATGTTTACTTGATAAAAAAGTTTAGAGATTGATGCTTTGAAATTTTTATATCATAATTGGGACCCATGTTTAAAATGTAAACTGAGGAGGTGCTTCGGTTGTTTTTTTTAGCAACTCAAAGATTTTATATATACAAAAATAAGATGCGTAATTTATTTTGCCATACAAAAATAAGATATGCCATTTTGTGCTCAAATATTATTCCCAACCCTCAATTAGAATGGATTAGTTTGGTCCACCACTACTTTTTTCCTCCCTAGTTCCATTTATTTCTATTCTCAGTCATCTCTTATAATATCTTCTTTCACACATAACGTGTGTACGTAATTATAGATTCTTTCTAACTTCATAGATAATTCAGTCAAAAGTCACATCAATTACGTCTCGTGTTCATGTAATTTAAATGAAAAGAAAAAAAGTAATGTATAGTTGATTGATAGAATATTAAGTAGGAAGTTGTTTTTTCCTTTTTCTACATATCAAGAAGAGTGAAACTAAACTCAAAACATCGAATGTCAAAACATAATTTTGACTAATCAAACTGCAAATCTCTTACATTTTGCGGTCCATACAAACTTATAAATTATATCATATTTATAAACAAAATTATGTTGATCTAACAATTTAGACAATTTTCGTAAACTTAAAGCCCATCAAGCAAAAGATATAAAGCGTGGGGTGAGGTACATGTCCACCTCAAATTTAGACCTCAAGAGAGTGACCCCCCGCATGCGTTGATGCAAAACAAAAAAAACATATTATTATCCTCCTTTCCTTGTTCTTCTGCACACACACAAGCAATTCGCTGTAAATTATAGAACAACGAAAGAAAGAATAGTGGACATGGGCCTCCCAACAACTACCTCAAATTAAAGTTTGAACTTCGGATATGCTTCTCCAAATGTCGGTCAGCTTTCCATCACACAATTTTATGGTCCACTAACTCAATTCCATCCAGCTTAACCATCACGGGTGACAGATTGAATTCCAGATTCGTATTTCTCAAGGCATGTTTTGAGTTTGATTCGTACTACTTGTGATTTGCACGATAGTGTTAAAAAAAAGTTAAAATACATCTGTAAATTTTTCTGGTTTGATTCCAAAATTCAATTCCATAAGTGTTATTTTTCAAAATTTTCAAAAGTCCCACAAATATTATTTTTTTGGTTAGTAACTAAATCTCCCACGAAAATTATTAGTCAATACCTTCACACCTGCACTAAACCACGAAAGCTACCAGGAACAAAAGTTAGAAAAAGTAAATTAACGAATAAATAATCAAATAATTCAAAAGAATATACCTTGAACGGAAACAACAGCAGCCGCGTAAACCAATACGACGGACCGAACGGACGGAAGCACGTAACGGACAACGCACACGACGAGACCACGCACTGAACGGAACCGTGACGGACGGGGACGGCAAACATAACGAAACACCCCAAACGCGGCAAACACAAATGGATTGAACTCAACTGCTGTGTCACTAATGGATTGAACTGCTAGCTTCATAACTCGTCCGAGTTGGTTGAGGCGACTCATCTGGGCCATCGGAAGGATCTGGTCGGATCGGATTAGTAGGGGCCGCGATGTGCGACTTCAAGTTCGACTCGCCGGGTTCAAAGATCGGAAAAGGAGAGAAATGGCCGAAAATCACCAACACGTGTCTGTTCTGTCACTCTGTAAAACAAAAATCAAAGAGATCGATGTGAATCATAACTCGCCGCTAGTCGTGGGCGGTGGCTGAAACCCAGCTCTCCGCCGCTGCTGGTGAGCGCAACGTGTAACGCAGTGAACGTGGGCCAGATAAACCCACAAGCCCAGGACCCAACCTTTTATTCAAATCCAAACCGGATGACCCGACCAACACCTTCTCTTTGCTCCTCTGCCAGATAGAAACAATTTTAAACTCAATTCACACAATCAATGGCGGCTGAACCCGCACCGGAACCCGGACCCACAAGCTTCTCCTCCGCCGTCAACGGCGGCAAGAAGTTGGAAGAATGCCAAACCATGATCCAGAGGAGCCTCCGGAGTACGCTCCTACTTTCCCTCGTCTTTTATTTTCCTTTAAACAAATTCATTTCATGAATTCTAATGTCTGCTCAGGGTTTAGGGTTTTAGGGCTTCTGGGGTTTATCTTTGATTTCCGTTTATTAACCAAACATGCTTTCTCTGTCGGTTATTGAATTTGATTTGATCTGTTTCTTCTTCGACAGCTCCGATGGTGAAGTTTCTGTTGAAGCATTTAGAGCAGTCTGGGTGTGGGATTGGGGACAGGTTCATCAAGGCCATTAATTGCAATAAGCAGATTGCTGGCGGTTATATTCGCGGCGAAGGGGTACAATTCAATTGCTATTTCTCTTCGTTTCTATTTGTTTAGTTGAAAAGCTCTGATTTTTACAGATTTCAGCAAACTTCATTTTGCAATTGGAATTTAGCAAATGCAATAGAATCTGCATATTACTACTACGAATGAACATTGTGTTTCGAAAGTTTCAATCTTCGGGTGAACTGAGTGGCAGAACATAGTTTCTTGTCATTCGGTTTTCTCTGCCAATTGATTCTTTGTTGAAGAATTCTGTTACAGTTCGGAATAGTAAATGTTTGCAGGATGAGCTTGTTCTGAATCTGATATATTTATCTGTTCTGTATGTCTGCATTTGTACTAGATACTGGTGTGTAGTAATCATATGACAATGCAAGACGATGTCAACCAAGTAGTGATACACGAGCTAATCCACGCTTTTGACGATTGTCGTGCTAAAAACTTGGACTGGGCTAATTGTGCTCATCATGCTTGCAGTGAGGTGTGCGTTGATATAGCAACCGAATCTTTTTATTGTACTGGACGTAGTGTAATCTTCAAACCTCAAGTTTATTTATTTTTTTCACAAGTATTTACATACCGTCATTCTGGAACAGATTCGTGCTGCCCATCTAAGTGGTGACTGCCACTATAAAAGGGAATTGTTGCGGGGTTTTGTAAAGATTCGAGGTCATGAACAAGTGAGTCATTTGGCTTCAATTTCAATAAAAATTAAAGATATGCTCTTCTGGATACTTTCTTTGCGTACAAAGCGAACTAGTCTTTTACCTTATTTTGATTTGGAAAGATGAATGCCAAAGACCTACAGTTGTAGGAAGGGGGAAACAGCCCTTTTCATAATATAACAAAGTTTGGATTTGTACCGAATACAAGGTCATTTGATTTCTCTTGTTCTTTGATTGTCTCACTGTCAAGTAAAAAGTAGGGGTTTTAATGAATCATGGTAATTGGTTGAAATAAACTGGAGATGGAGAAAATCTCCCATATTCTTTGTTGTTTTCCATTTGCTCTAATTTATTGTTTTTGGACTAACTGTATCTTTTCGTTGGAATCTTGATTTGACATTTGAAGGATTGTGTGAGACGAAGAGTTATGAAATCAGTCATTTGTAACCCGCATTGCTCAGAAGCAGCTGCAAAGGACGCCATGGAAGCTGTTTGGGATGTTTGTTACAATGATACCCAGCCCTTTGACAGAGCTCCTTAAGAAACAGTACTAGGTATTTGCCTGATCGCAACCCAACTGTCAACTCCATGTTTTTCAAAATTTTAATTTGGCATTGCAGGAGACTGCCCATTAAGAGAAACAGGGTTGTTCCCTTATTATTATTTTTTTGGTTGCATACGATATATTCAATTAAACAATCATTTTCTTCCTTTACATGGCTGTATGAAGAAATTTTACTGTATCAAATTGTCATACAAATTGTACACCGATAACAGTTGTTTTTTGTGCTTACATTTCAAAATAATGCCAACTTATCGTGATCATTTTTCCTTCAAATTTAACGAACTACGTGTTGTTTTATTAATACATACCCAAAGTGTGCAACTTGAATGTTGATCATGGGCATTGTAGAAGAGAGTTTCTATCAGAAAAATACAATGTTCATCGAAAACGATCCCTGCAGTTTTATGATGTGTATGGTCAGGCAAACAAAACGACTATGTAATTTATTGATTCTACTAAGTAATAACTAGATGAGCCTGTTCTGCTGACCCCATAATGTTGGAGGCTATTACTCACAGTTCGGGATCTTGGACCATATGGTGATCACATGGATATCCCTTTTTCTTTCTGGATTTTGATTCTAATTTGATTTAGATGGAACCTTGGCCGAGGCTTGGGGTGTTCGAGCCTTGGCGGGCTTCTTGAAGCTGGAGGGTGAAGGAGAGGGACTAGTCGCAGACTTGGGGGATGCAACCGGACTGGTGGACTTCTTTCCGGATGAAATGTAGTGGAAAACATGTTTTAAAACAACATGTTTTCGAATTGGTCAACTGTACACAATACAAAACCATAAACAATATAAACTACATTAGTTGTTATATACTTTAAAAAGAAAGTAGTTTTTTAGTTTTCATTTTTTTTAAATTGAAAAAAAGGTACCAAACATGTTTTCAGCTTACAGTTCACTCTTGGATGATGTGAACTGGCTGGCGCCGATTGAGTCGTTGATGATGGTGCAGAATTTGGTGAAGAAGATGGAGAGGACGGTGGAGACTTGGCAGATGGCGCTGGGCGAGGACGGTGATTTAGTGTCACCTGAGGGAGATGGAGTTTTGGCAGTGGCTGGACCTTTGGCGGGTGATGATGCTGGCGCCTTGGATGGAGAACTGGACGGGGGTGACGGTGATGGTGTTGGTGCCTTTCCCATTTTTGCTGAAACCCCAGCAATAATGGCAACAAAGATGAGAGTAAGGACGACCTCTTGATTTTGTCATCTTCTCTTTGTCTCAGTTTCGAGTTTTTATTTCGGTCTTTGTAATATTGTTCTTTGCAATAAATTAGTGTGGAGGATGGTGGTGAAGGGAATGAGATATATGAAGATCGATTTGGGAGGATGGTGGCGGCGGCGGCGGCGGTCGATGGGAGGGAGATGGAAGTAGGAGGAATTTGTCTTGTTGCAGGACAACTTTTCTGAGTAAGGATTCGGGAATTTTCAAATCACATCTGTTTATCCTACATTGTGCGGTCAAAAATCATTGTAATTTTTTTTATTTAAAATTAAATATAAACAGTATTTGATGAAAATTGACCGCACGATGCATGATGAATGAATGTAATTAGAGGATCTCTGGAATCTTCACAAAAAGGATCCGGCGAGGATCCACTCTCAGCTTTTCTTAGAAGAAGTATAATTAGAAATCAAACAAGAACCTTTCGTTTATGGGGATATTTGCGATCGCGTTGCATCTTTTTATTCAAAATATACATATATTGGACACCATTTGAGAGACAGTCTCTAATGGCACCTCAAACTAGAAATGCATGGAAATTTTGAAGGATTATATGTCGACCGTCATTCAAATTTAACGTCAAGGACAATGTCCTGTGAGGTGATAACCTTTGGACTTCATCAACCCAAAAATCCTTCAATTAGGTCACCTGGTCACTGGCCAGGTACCCCAAAATCCTTTGATTGGGTCAACTTGGTAGGGGCGGTGGCCGCATAAGGAGGCGCAGAGAACCAAACCCTAAACCCAATCTCTGTCTTCATGTATATAATATATATATATATATATATATATATATATATATATATATATATTTATATATATATTTTTTTTTTTACATGCAAAATAATACAAAGCTAACAATTATGATTCCCAACATCCACTTAGGATGATGATCAATTTGGTCCAACAACATTTTTCCTCCCTAGCTAGACGCATTTACTTCTATTCTCACCCACCTCTTATCAAATCATATTTCACGCGTATGTGTGTAAGTTATTATAGAGTCTTGCTCCTAACTTCATTCATAGGGTGATTCAGTTAAAAGGCATGCCAATTACATGTCGTGTGTCATGTCAATTTAATTTTTATTATTTTACCTCGTTTTTTGTTTATGAAAAGAAAGCAAAATTTAATATATTACTTTGCTTTGATCTTCTTCTCATCAGTTCTTAAACCCCTATAGTCCAAGTGAAAAGTGTAGAAAGGATAAGTGGGACAACATGTACATTGTGTGTGTGTTGACCTTAAAAACTACTAACCCAACGTGGCGCGCAGATCGAGTAACTAGTGAGCTAACTACGTGCTTCAGTTGTGTGCGGGGTGTGCCAACTCATCGGCCGAGCTCGACCGGAGAGTAAAATGTGTGTGATGTTGAGTTGAGCGCACAAATGACTTCTAGATCTTGCGACTGCGGCTAAGGAATGAACACGTCTCGGCCTTCGGGTTCTAGAGCCTAAAGACAAGGCTGCTAGTTCTGCGAAGTTCACAAATCGTCAGCGCCGAATTCGTTCACAGTGATTGTATTCATAAGGGTGAAAACACGCCAAATCGACATCAAAGTATAGGGGCACAGATACTCGAAACATATATACGTCTTAATTGTGAATGTGGTTCGGCTATCGAAATGCCGAACTCTAAAACCTACTTGCGAGTATCCAATCATAAAGCAACTTGGCATTCAAAGTGCTGAGCCCAGTAATCTGTAACACCTCACTTCGCCGAAAAAGGCTAATGAGATGACCTCTGTCAATAAGGATTCGAAAATCCTTCTCAACCGAGACTTAGATAGTTAACCAGTCGGCCTCGACGCAGTGCTGTTTATCCAAACTGAAGATGCTATTCGATCGACTGATTCTACGGCGATAGTGATGTTTATCCAAACTGAAGATACCACCGGTTGCCTCCACATTGCTGTTTATCCAAACTGAAGATGTGTTGACGGAAAAAGAAAATAGAAATCTCAAGGTTGTTGAGAGGTTTCGCATAGAGCAAGAGTTTGCGCAGGGCAGTTTGTGTGTTGAATTGGATGGGTCCTTTCTGTTACAGCACACCTTGTTTTTATAGTATTCATATTTTATGTTTGGCAAGGTCTGATAATATTGTAGAGTCATGTTGCAGCTCAAACTCGCGGAGCAAAAATTGACCCGTGTTAGAGGCCTATCCTTCAGATTGCCATCCATTGTTTTTCAAACAAAGCAAAAACCTATCTAGGCTTCTAGGCTTATCACATCATAATAAAAAATCCCAGCAATGCCTTGCTTTATCCCATTAAGACTCCCAATGCAACTATAAAGCTTTCTTTTTCCATGACATCTGCTTAGGTGCAACCACGCATGCAATGTGAATTGCAATATATCACTGTAATCCAACTCTTGCACGACATTAGTAAAACACCTACTTATTCTCATTTTGTCCCCTTGTTCTCTTATCCAATCAATCATTTAATTTTGATGAAAATTATTGTTTAACCAAATAGAAAAGTTAACGAATATTCCTTTCGGACGGTATTCTTCATCATCCTTACTACTTCAAAACCATCTAATTAAATACCTTGCCGCAGGAGTCTCGAAGTAAGAGATATCGTTTGCATCCCATTTATCCTGTTGTGTAAGAAAATATCAAGACGAATCCCATTAAAAGATAATTATTATGATAAAACCCATAATATTATCCTTCAATAATAACAAAATTATCTCCACTTTTCCATCCAACAGTTGAAAGCTATGCTCAATTAACGGTCTTGATTGCATAGACCGGTGGTGTAAATTTGAGTCCAAACAATGTGTTATTGTACAATTGATTGGTAGAATATTGAACTAGGAGGTTTATTTTTTTTTCTTCTTTCTTTTAGTAGTGTAAAACATATCAAGAAGAGTGAAATCGAATTCAAAATTTGGATGCTAGGAAACGATTTTGATTGGTTGAACCGCAAGTCTCTTACATCTTGCTCTCAATGCAAACTTAGAAATTATCTCATATTTATAAGCAAAATTATGTTGATCTAACGGTTTAGACAATTTCAGAAACTTGAAATTCAATAAGCAATGATACAAAGCGTCAATACAGGTCCACCTCAAACTTAGACCTCAAGAGAGTAAGGCCATCTCCAACCGAAGGTTGGTCAGGGGGCTCGTTTTAGCCCTTTGACCCTCCAAGAAATTAATATTTTAATTAACAGTGCAAGGTCATATTACTTACCATCTCCAACTGAGGGCCAAATGACTCGTTTTAGCCCTGTCACAAAAAACCGTCTCCAACCTAAGGCCAAAAGGCTATAGTATGGAATGTGAAGAATTGAAATAAAATAAAGTAAGATAGTATGGAATAATGAGAAATACTGTAGAAAAAATTACGGAAAAAAAAGTGAGCAACGGCATAAAAAAAACCCTAAACCCTAAAGTGGGCTAGGCAAATGGAAAAGAACAAAAATAAAATGGGCTAGCCAGCAGGCTGGCTAGCTGAAGATGGTCAGCTAGTTGGCCTTTTGACTTCTTTTTTTGTCCCGTGGTGCCAACAAGTTTTTTGGCCTAACTCTCGGTTGAAGACGATTTTCAGATTATTTTTAACCCTCTATCTCTCTGAACCCTTTGGTTGAAGATGGTCTAACCAGGCATGCATTCAATGCAAGAAAACAAATAATTATCCTTCCTTTCCTTTCCTTGTTCTTCAAGGGCTTGCACACCAAGCAATTCTATGTAAATATGTAACAAGGAAACAAAGAATAATGGACCTCCCAACAACCACCTCGAATTAAAGTTTGAACTTTGGAGATGCTTCTCCAAATCTCCGTCAGCCTTCCATCATACAAATTTCTGGTCCACCACCTGCAGGCTCCAACTCAATTCCATCTACCTTTTTCCTTTATTATTATTATTTTAATTTTTCCTATCACGGCACCCATCACGCTTAGAAAGAAATTCTCTCCTAATTTCTTTTATCTAGGTCACCTAATTAAATGATGCGGATATTTAAAATTTAATCAAACTGTTAAAGTTAATATAACTTTTAAAAAGACTCTTATTTTTAATTGTTTGATTAAATTTTAAATGTCCGAATTACTTAATTTAATTAGGTAGCGTAGTTAGAAGAAATTAGGAGATGATCTCTTTCCATCTAGCTTGGCGCCAGATTAAACGTTAAGGAATATAAATGGGGCCAGGTCATGCTCTTTGGCTTTTACTCCCCTTCCCTTAAAACCGACGGTCCAAAATAATTATAATTCAAGCAACCGTTGGATCTTAATTCCACAAATCAAAAGATAATACATTGCATTTTTCAAAATAATATTTTGAGTCTCAATAACATCATTCTTCGTCTCAATAACCTCGATGTTTTGAAATTTAAATAATGTTTCAATTCTGAATAACAGCTATCTTGGTGTTTTCATGTCAACATTAAACTTATAATTTTCATTCCTTAAATCCAACTATTTTCTATTTTTACCTCAATTTTATTTCTTTTTAACTTATTTGGTCATAATAATATATTCTTCCCAATAAGGTTCACAGTTCACTTCAGATGATGGGAGGCACCACCTCCAATATTCAGTTCCAAAAGGGATGTTCAATTTTTTCCAAAGTCCCACCAATATATATATTTATATTTTTTGAGTAATAAACTTTTTTAAGTAATCTCCCACGAAAATTATCAGCCAATACCTTCACACCTGCAATAAACCACGTAATATACAAGGAACAAAAGTCAGAGAAAATACGAGTAAATAATTAAAAAAATAAATTAACGAATAAATAATCAAATAATTCAAAGGAATATACCTTCAACGGAACCAAACGCAACCTTGTAAACCAAGACGACGGACTGAACGGACGGAACGCACGTATCGGACAACGCGAACGCACCGAACGGAACCGTGACGGTCGGAGACGGCAAACATAACGGAACACCCCAAACGCTGCAAACACAAATGGATTGAACTCAACTGCTGTGACACTAACGGATTGAACTGCTAGTTAATTAGTCCTTAATCAGATTTTAATTAGGGGGATGAATTGGGGGATTAGATTAGATTGTCCAACAACTGTCCTTCCAATTTTCCATAGCAATTGATTACAAATATGGAGTTTCTCTTTCACAGGGTTTCTTGACTTGATGCCGGTTCCGTTCCGTGTATCCCCAAAAGTGTAAAACTCGCTGGCTTGACTCGGCGCCGCCGCTTCATAACTCGTCCCAGTTAGTTGAGTCGACTCATCTGGGCCATCGGATGGATCTAGTCGGATCGGATCGGATCTCTGTGCGCTCCGAGTTCGACTCGCCGGGTTCAGAGATCGGAAAAAGAGAGAAATGGCCGAAAATAACCAACCTGTGTCTGTTCTGTCACTCTGTAAAACAAAAATCAGAGAGATCGATGTGAATCGTAACTCGCCTCTAGTCGTGGGCGGTGGACATGACGGAGAGCCGGCTCGGCCGCGGCTGAAACCCAGCTCTTCGCCGCTGCTGGTGAGCGCAAGGCCGAATCAGGGCGGTCAAGGCTCGCTTCACCCACTCGCCTTCGACTCCACCGATTCGAACCAGCGAGTTAGTCATAGCGGATCTCCGCATATTCAACCTGTTCGACGGGAAAGATCCGGTGTTTTGACTCCCTCCCTGGTTCTTGTGGAGGCTGCAGCGAAACGAGCCCGGATGCGACGTCGGCGAGCACATACAGGACTTCTTCGGCATCGAAATCGGTCCGGTTTTCTTCGAAACGGCGATGGATCGGTTCGAATGATGGTTGGGAGAGATCGAGCGGTGGTCGATGGAGAACCGGACGGACGGAGACGGAGAAGAGGAGGTGTAGAGATTGACACGCGTCGGAGACGCCGATCTGTGGTGGTGGTGGTGGTTGTGGATCTGCTGATTGTAGTAGTGGTGGTCCTGGTGGTGTTGGAAGAAGGTGGAGGCCGGAGACGAGAAGCTGGAGCTCGTCGAAGAAGCGAAGCCTGATGCGGATCCATTGGAAGCTGTGTGGAACCTCCCAGAAGGCGAGAGCGAGCGGAGCACCGATCCGCTTCCATTGGACCGGGTTCTCGCTCTCGATGAATAAGATGCGGTCGCCATTGGAGAGAGTAGAGAGAGAAAGTAAGTGATGAAAGGAGAGAGAGAGATGTTTTTTTCCCTAAAGGCCCCTAGGGCGTTGGATTTGGCAAACCTATCGAGTCTCAAGGGCCGTTTTTATAGATCCGGAAGGGTGAGAGCGGGTGGTAATTAGAAGGATATCTGGGGGTTGTTTGGGAATTCTGGTTTGCGGGATTGGTAGGTTTTCTGACATTGGGAATCTTATCCAACGGCTGGAGTGATGGGGACTGGCCGAAGAGGACGAAAGTTGGCGCCGGCCCGCTTGTTCAGCTTCTGCTGGGGCCACTCCAGAGCAAGCCACGTATAAACTCAACGGAAACGCTTGCATTTGAAAGTACGAGAGGCCCAGTAATCTTCTCTTAATTACGTATTGCCATTGGCTCGCTCGGCGTGTAATCCCTTTACTAACCCCACACTTTTGGGCTATATTCTCCTAGGTCCCTAGGTTAATTGCTTTTTTACTATTTTATTAATAAAACTTTATACAATTATATTGTTTTACCATTTTAAAAGAGAATTGTTATTAGAATTTTAAAAAATTTATTTTATACTTCTCATAAAAATATTTTTATTTTTAATTATAGAAACTTTGAAGTGCCAAATGAAATTTTTTGAGTGCGAATAACAATTTTCTTTTAAAATAAGGAAAATGAATGAAAATGGTTTGAAAATTTTGAATTTTAACAATAAAGATAAAATAAAGGGTAAAGTTAATGGAATTGGATCCCCCCAGGGCTTTTTCTCGGGATCCTGCTGAGCAAACAACCCGGGCTGTTGGATTTTGATCTAACGGCTACAAACAGGGGAGCCCTTTTAAAGTTGTAATAATTGTAACCGTTGAATCAAAATCTAACGGCCAATGTTGTTTGCTCAGTAGGATCCCGAGGAAAAGCCTTATAGGGGATCTAATTCCAGAGTGAATAGTATTATAATTGATTTTTTAATGTAAAAATTTATTTTTTTTGTTAAAATAAACAGTATTAGTAACTTTTTATCAAAATTCTATTTAAAATAAAAGGGCTGGTAGGTTTAGTTGTTTATTTATTTATTTTCGAATTTTTGTACGAAGGCAAAAATGGGCAGCGTGGTTCAGGGTACTAATGATGGAGTTGGACACTTTACGTTGAATTTAATTTTTTTTAGGCGAGTGGGCACTTGGTTGCTGAAATTAGTGGAATTCTTAATCCACTTTTACGGTGTGTTTATGAATCTGGGTTGGGATGAAATGAAAGGGAATTATTTCCGATTGACAGGATTTTATTGTTTACTCAATATTTTGGGAATGAAAACATGGTGTGGTCCACTAAAAAATAGGAATTCAATTTTAGAATTTAGGGCGCGTTTACTAATCCGTAATCAAATTGAGAGGAATTGAATTGAGGAAGAATTAGATTGAGGAGGAATTGAAATGAAGTGGAATCAGAATTATATTCCTGTTGGGCGTGTTTACCAAAACTGTCTGGAATCGGAGTAAGAATGGCATTGATGTATATAAGTTGTTTACCAGTTCATCTGAATCGGAATGAAAATTAATATGATTACTAAAATACCCTTAATCTAAATAATATAAAAATTCATAACTTTTTAATACAATTTCACACACTCATACATACTTGTGTGTGTGTAAATATATATATATATATATATATATATATATATATATATATGTAGTTTTATTAAAATCTTAACAATTCCCATATATTTATTTTTAATAAAACTTGAGATTTTTTTTATTGCTTATTAGGTTTTTTTCGAACCCAGTTTGGTATTTTTAATAAAACCAAACTGTCTATTTTTTTTAAAGAGTAAAAACCTAATTCAACAAGGAAAGAAGTTAATAACTCGAAAAAAATATGGGGTTCGGGAACCTCTATGGTTCCGCCACAAATCTCTCAACTCTCCCTGTCTGCATCCGTATACTGTTTTTGCGATCACCCTCAAGCACCAACTCTTGCCCATCCTAACCTTTGCCGAGTTCTATCGGCCTGAAGATCTCATTTTGGAGGTAAATCATGAGCTCCTTGCCTGCGGCCATTCTCGGATTTCTCAACCATTTGCCGGCCGCTCAATGCTTTACGTTATGCTCTCTGTGAAAATGTCCACAATCAAAAATCGATCCACAGTGGGTAAGTCACAAGGTTTTTCTTTTATCTATATACTCATATGCATCTCTCTTTCCCCATCCGAATTTGGATCTGTGGTGCACGGAGTTTGTTGGTGGTGCGGTGGTTTGCGTTGGTTAAAGGTGGGGATGGGTGTGTGTTTTGGATGGTTGAATCGTGGGAGGGGAGGCAGATGGGAGGGGCAGGGCAATTTCGGTAGATAAGTTTGATTCCGGATGTTGGCTTTCTTCCGGAATTCAATTACCAACTTCAAGTCAGTATTTGGATTCCAGGGATATCAGGAATCTGATTACTGATTTTGGGTGGAGCCCACTAATTTTTTCATTCCCAAAATTTGGTAAACATCGGAATCACTTGGAGAAGAATTCAATTCCCTTTCTTCTACCTCCATTCCGGTTTGGTAAACACGCCCTTAGAGGAATTGTATTCCTAAGATGGAGGTGGTAATCCCACTCCGGATGAAAGCCTCCATCTGGAATCATATTTGCTTACCCAAAATACCCTTAAAATACTTCAGCACCCAACCCTCCATGTGTTTCTCTCTCTAGCCGACTCCCTTACAACTTTAGCACCCGAACCCCTCCATCTACACATGCACTGTACCAGATTGAATTTTGAAGTCGCCGTCAGAAGCTCGTATGCGCTTGCACCGTTGCAGGAATATGAGGTTCTGACTAACTATTCTCGAATCTAACGTTCAAACCCACACCAAGATTTCCCTAAAATCTAACCCGCATGAGCCTCGCCGATGAAGGAGCAAGAAACAGAGGGAGGAAAGAGGAGATGAAAAAAGGGAAAAAATCAAAAGAATGAGGAGATGAAAGAAGGGAATAAAAAATCAAAAGAAGGACGTAACAGAGAGAGGAAGGAGATGACAAAGGGAAAAAGAATCAAATAAGGGAATGCGGTTGTAGTCTTCTACAGCCACAGATAAATCACTTTTTTTTATTTACTATTATATTATCTAAAATTGTATTAAAAGAAATAAGCATAAAATATTTGATTTGTGACATGGGCATTTTAGTAATTGTAAAGTTTTTTATACCCTGATTTTTGTTGAATTAGTAAACAGTTTTATGGATTCACTACCATTTCTATTCCGATTCTATAATATTTTAGTAAACAGTTTCTATGGAAATCTGGAGTTTGATTATCCTCAATCCAATTCCTCATTCAATTCATCCTCAATTGTCTATTTTTATTACGGTTGCGTAAACGAGCCATTAATCCTTAATTTTTTTTGTTCTTATCTTTGTCTAGGATAGGACATATGAAAATCTTCGTATTCTAACACACACCCGATCCGAAAGTGGGGCATGTTGGCCGTCACGTGAGCGTGACGTAACCATGTGCACAGTGCGGAAGCAAGATTAATTAGAATGATACGAACCAACTAAAACCAAACGGCTAGCAGTCAAAACTAAGGTGACGTGCTAGTGAGAAAGTTTATAGTGCTTATACAAACCAGAGCATAAATGGTCTACGTGCAGCCAAACAGAACGTACTAAATGGAAATAACACCCGCAGGTGATCCTACATAAGTGAGTTCTGTCAGAACGTCTGGGAGATCCTCGTATGCCACCAACGAACACTACTTAATACATGGAGGGGCGAAAAACAAAGTTGAGTGAGTCAGTAAAACAAATCTTTTTCAAATCATTCTTTTCTCAAAAGCTGTAACCCCTCTCCGTAAAACCCGTATAATTTCCCAGAAATAAAATATACTCATATACATATATATCTCAAAATCATGCTGGAAATATATGTATGTATGCCATGCCAAAGTATCATAACTAATATCTCAACTGTATGCTCATATCGTAAATCTGTGATGTGAATCAATATCTGATAATCATCTCAGCCCTCGGCTGCATATATAGCTCATAATCATCTTATTATCTTATCATATTAACTCAGCCATCGGGTGTATATATATATATATATATATATATATATATATATCCTGCACATAAATCAATACCACCTTTAGTGGTCTGCAACTCATCATTGTATATAGAATAATATGCTCTAGTGCTACAATCACGTGAAGACTGTGCGAATGATTAGCGGGTCACCCACCTATAGTGGTCTATACGACAAGCTTGTGCACCTACTTGGATCCAAGGCCAGCATGTGGTGCGGGAGGTGAACAACACGTGAAAGACTGTGCCCTTAACTCTGGGCGGGAGCACTACTATAAATGTGCAGGTGTATGAGCTCAAATCACATCATTTCATTCATTCGTATCACATCACATCATTTCTTTCTCATCATAACCAGTATAGAATCTTACCTGATACTTACCTGTGCGTCTGCAGCACCATCACAATTATATGCAAGTACTAATGCATAATTAAAATAAATAGATACTTGCATGGCATCTCAAATCATTTCATCGTTTAAATTCATTTTCTGGGAAAATAGCAATATATATAGGTATGTAGGGAAAACAAACTGCCCACTCACTAATATGTCGACGGGTCATAACCCCTATGCCTAGCCTGACTACACTCGTCCTTCGGATAGGTCTCACCTATACGAGAAATAATCAGTGTTCTAAAATGCGGTCTGGGCAGCTGCCTAGGCGCTAGGCGCTGGGCCGCCGCCACGATTATTTAAAAAGCATTCAGAAAATCGGCATGGGTATTAGGCGGCCGACTAGGCGGGCTAGGCGGGCTAAGGGCCTCTGCGGCGATTCTGTTAAAATTGTCCGTCTCACTACACCGTGATAGAAATCAAGAGAGCGTGAGGGAAGAGTAAACGTGAGAGAGATATGTAGAATGAATTAGAATAACAATGCATTTGCAGGAAAAAAACGATGACTTTGACTTGGAACGCCGGAGAGGATTTCTTCGCTGTGCTTAAGGAAATTGATTGGACTCATGATTAGGTTTTGGAAAATTATAAAGCAAGAAGATGGAAATTAAGTGGAGGGATGGGGAATCAGGAGGAGCAATCAAAGAAAAAAGGAGATTTTACAGAAGGAAAATGGAAAAAAGAAGAAGAGGGAACGGAAAGAAGACGAAGATGATGAGGAAAAGAAAGAAAGAATAAAAAAGAATAGCAGATTCCGGTTTTCAAGGCGTCTAAATGGACTCCTTAGTTTGGGAGTAGTCTCTGACTGTCTTGGTTAATGTGAGGCATGAGTCTTGGCTGATGTGAGGGAGAAGACATGGGTCTTGGGTCACTCACACCACACACGTGGTGCTTTATGGAATGGGAAATGATGCCCTTTTTCATATTTCTTTTTACTAAGAACCACCTACCTAATCGGATTTTGACTTTTAATCTTTAAAATTTAAATATAGTCATTTAAAATGTCTTACATTATATGGTATATATGCTTAATATGTTTTGAAATTATGAACTTTTTAGATATTTTGTTTACATTTTATCATTATTTTATTATTTTATTTATGTATTTCATATAAGTATAATTTTTTGTAAGTGTCAATTTGCACTTATTTATAAGATATACAAGAAATTTACCTAAATCCGCCTAAACCCCGCCTAGCCTGCTGCCCGACTAGCGCCTAACGTTTTTTAGAACCTTGGAAATAATTGAATAAATGTTATTTAAATGCACATATACGAAACTCGATAATAACTTCTCATACGTAGGTCAATTTTGGCATTTGAATATACCACCGTGACCTACGCGACGTCACGGACGTCGCGATATTTTAAAAAAAAAATTAGGATGGGCCACGCGCCTGGGAGGCCACGGACCCACGCGCGTCATCTTCTTCCTTGGTTTGCCGGAAAAAGTCGCCGGCCGGAAAACCTGCAACTTGGGTTTTCTCGGCCATTTCTTCACCATTTTCTCTCATTTTTCTTCCTACATGCTCAAAATTAGGAGGAGAACAAGTCTATACCTTCAAAACCAGTGGCGGAGCCAAGATTCTGAATGAGGAGGGGCCTTTCACAAATATATAACATGTTGACATATGCAATTTGTGTAATCCTCACAAAACTGAAAAAAATCTCTTAAATTCAATACTAAAAAGAAAAAAATGTAAAAACCCAGACAACCAAGTGAGAGGTAGGTTGTGGAAGGCTAAAGAAAATACAAAGAAGTAGAAAAAGAAGGAAAAGGGGGAGAAGTTTGCAAATAAAGAAGGTGGGTTGCTTTAGAAAATTATAGGGTGTATATTACTGTTAGGTGAGAGAATCGAACCAGAAGTGGGGTTGCTTTTTCCATTTAAAATTGCACATCTCTTTTAAAAACTTCCTTGCCAAACTTATCGTTTCATTAAACAGCCGAAAAGATTTAAAATCTAATAACTTAACGACGTAGTTTGCTTCATCTTCTTCCATGAGGTTCACACCTCGGCTGAAGTCAGGATGGGCCTGGGACTACCCTAGTCCCATGGTGGCTCCGCCCCTGTTCAAAACCCATGAAAAAGAGATGAAATCTCGTCGGGAAACTCCTCCAAAACCGGTCAACTTCATGCAGGGTTATCCCGACGTCCAAATCGTGCCAACGAACATCCCCGAGACTCGTGAGGATGTTCTAAGACCTGTGGTGATCTTGGTTTCGTCTAAAACACAACCAATAAAAACTTCATGAATAGTAACAACATCCAAGCTTGTGTTTTCTACGTGAAAACGAAGGGATTTCTACTTGAAATGGGTGTCAATGTGTTCACAAAGACCTCAGGATCACGATGGTGGTCTTGGTTGCTTCGATCTGTGGTGTTTTGATGGCTTTTGGTGGTCGTCCGTACATTCTGTGCGTGAGAGAGAGTGTGTTTCGAGAGATAGAGGCACGAGAATGAGAAGGAGAGAGAGAGAGAGATAGTGTGTTAGTGTATGTGTGGTCCAAAACAAAACTTCCAATCAGATTCAAGGAACCTAAGGGTTCCAATTGGTTCCAATAATTGAGGCTCATGCCCAATTGGTCTATCACACTCACACATACACACGTACACAACCTCGGAGGGGTAATTCTGTCATTTTACACATCGATTTTAAAAATTCCGGGATGGACTATCACATATTCACTCAAAGAATCAAGAAAGAAATAAAAAACAAAGTTAAGAATCTCTTTATAGGTTTAACCGTGACCGTTCAAATATAAAAGGAGGAAGGCTAGGAGGAGAGAGAATTATGCTCCTCCCTTTATATATCTGGTGAATTAAGACATACACTAGAGAGAATTTGGACGTGAAGGGAGATATATACAAAAATATATATAAACTGATGTTCATGAATGTCAACCCACATGATGATAGGTACCTAAAGAATGAGTAAACTAAGGTCTAGTGTATTCCTAACTATTTATAAGTGAGAGGTCTTAGGTACTATTCTCGCCAAAAAACGAATTTGATTATAATAATTTAGGAGTTCGATCAAATTCAAAACTATGAAAATTTGGCCTGAGACCAAAGTATTGTTCAATTTTGATGGCCGAGTTATTGTTAATTTATTCAAACAATACTTTTCTTACTAGTTGAACATCATAGGATTACAACATCATATAATTCAATTATTTTCTTTGATTCTCATTTGATTTGTTAAATTCAATAATTAAATTGTTTTACGGATATGAAGTCCATAATCTCGGTTTTAAAAACCGTTACACCCGCTAGAAGAAGTCCAATTTCCAGGTGAGTACAATATATTGGATTCTTAAGCTTAAAGGAGGACGCAAATATATAAGAAGATTCGACTTCGCACTCTTTGCCGATTTCATTGACACGTTTTAATTGAACTTGCTTGGTTTTATACAAAGATTCAAGTTGAATATGCTTCAAGCTTTCAATTCTTGAAACTTGCAACTTAAAGTAACAGCTAGCAAAACGCAAAATCAATGGTAGAAACGAAATCTTCGTAAACTCTTAACACATGCATCTTGAATTCGAAAATTTTCTTTTGTTTCAATTATTGTAATAATTTTAAATTCTATGTTTTTCACTCAAAAATATATATATTTTTTTATTAAATAACACTTGATGCACTTATAACTTGGAGCATGTGCTCAAGATGCGATGCTCCACCAATTTAGTCACTGCCTCAGCCTTATCCAACCCATCTAAAGCCTTGGGGACCTGATTTTGCCGTTGTATACTTTAGGGTGTGATATCCACGCATCTCATTTTACTTCTTACACACTTTTTAATTTTTTGACCGTCAGATCGGATGAATTGAAAAATATCAACCGACATAAATTATCAAGGAGTGTGTGAGAAATAAAATTAGGATGTGTGAATAGCACACCCCTATACTTTTATCCCACTTGCAAGTTAGGCCATTACACGTGGATTCAATATTGAAAGTCCAGTTTTCTTTACGTTATGTTTAGATGATGAATTTTCAAATTTAAGAGATTTGGGGGTATCATGAAAATTTGAATCTCTCATATAAGCATTTAGTGATGCATTCCTTCGTAGCTTAATCTCAATCTCTTATGACTTGAAAATCTCTCACTAAAACATGTCCCTTAAGAATAAAACTAACTTTATTCAGGTCCAAGTGTGGGTATATCCGCTTGAATGTAATGCCTTTATGTTGCAACCACAAAGGAAAATGCTAGGGAAATTATATTTTGCAAATCACATAAAATGACGATTGATGGTTGAATTCTATTTTTAACAATTTAATGAAAGAATTCAACCATCAATCGTCACACTATATGATCTACAAAGTATAATTCCTCTAGCATTCGTCAAGCAAAATTATCTCTTCCAATAATTCGGACTAGTTTAACTGTTTAAGTAAAATATGACTTTTATATAAAACAATATGTATTAAAAAAAGAAGTCAAAGCTTAATAATTTGATTAGAGGTGAGAAAGATTCAACAAATTGAAAATAATTTTATCTTTTGCTAATTAACAATTTTATTAATATCTGACTGGGTATGAACAACAGAGGTATTATTTAACCATGATCCAATCCATTAGACCTAGTTTTTTGGCTCCTTCCAAAGGAATAGGTTCGACCGGCACCGCTAGTACGTACTAAATAAATCACCTGGCATTTGTAAATGTGGATCAGAGTGAGGAGGAAAAAACAATTTAAATAATAGTTCTAGTGCATTGGCTAATTAACTCGGGGCAATGGCTAAAATCATTTTGGTATTGGCATAACTTTTTATTTTAATCTTTGATATTTAAAATAAATAGAAGTGGTCTATTAATTTGTCCACTGTCAATTATTTTGGTCATTCCGTAAAAAAAATTTGTTGAATAAGGGCCCAAGTGATAAAATACCTTTAATTTAATAAACAAAGAGACAAAATGATTTGACAAAAATCGAGAATATACTTTGTTATTGTGGTGATTAATTAAAGAGATTTTTTTTTAAAATTACCAAAATGATTTACTGTAAATAAATTTAAACACAATTTCTATCGAGTTCAAATCTCAAAAACTAAAATAAGGATGGTCTCAATTTCAAAAACTATTTCAACTAAAAAACTTTAACCTGATGTGTATCTTGAGCTCTTTATATTGTCACTTAGTGCACTTCATAGATAAGGTTGTGAGCTCATTAAAAAAAACAAAAAAAATGATTAAAATAAAGTTGCTTTATTTATAATTATTGCATAGGCAAGCTGTAAGTTGTTTGTGTGCATAGGTTCTAGATGAAAAAGAAAGCAGCCCTTTTTAAAATTCAAATTTATAAGGGAGAGTACGTTTTCTTTAGCCGATGTTGTTACACCCACTGCCAAGATTGACGATTGCCTTCATGTCCTAACCTTTAAGCAACAAATATTTATCATATTTAAACAATATTTACTTCTAAGGAGTTAACCTGTGTTTTTCTTTCTTTCTCTGTTAGTTCATAATATGAATAACATTCTTAATTTCGTACGGTCTTGATTCTTAATTCACAATACAATTACTTTTTTGCTGTAATTATAATACGCTAATTTACTCAAATACCTATCAAACACAAACTATTTGACCTTTTAGTCGTAATTTGTACCACAAGTAATTAAATATGCTGAAGGCAGTTCTTGACTATAATTTTGTGTGTGAATGTTTATGAATATGTCAATGGCTATGTCACTTTGGCCTTTGGCACGGTCTTAGGGTCATATGGCTCTGAAGTTGATTCTAATAGTAATTACGAAATTGCTAGAAGCATAGAAAACTTTGTCACATTTGATACAAATTTTGTAACATTGGCTTAGATATTTTTGTGGTATATAATAGAATGCGATGTTTCATTATCACCATCACAACAAGTCTTTCTTGCAATTTAATTGAATTAATGATTAATGAATCAAATGTCAAATGTCAAATCGTTGGTAGTCAATTGGTTGAGAAAGAAGAAATTAAGATCGTTTGTGATTGGTATGGACCAATTGGGGTTTACAAGGCTGGCAAAGGAGTCACACCAGCCAAATTGTGCAAAATGTGAAGCGAAGAAACAAATAATACGTTACCCTTTTCTATTTTGCAACTAACATGTATAAACGATAGATTTGAACTTTTAACATTTTAAAACATTAAGAAGAAAAATATCTTCGTGGCAACAAATATTGTACGATTTTTAGTCAAAATGGTCTCTGAAATCGATAAAAGTGGTTCTTGAGTTTGTCAACTGTCAATCATTTTGAACCTTATGTGAAAAATCTTTGTTAAATAAAGATCAAAATGACAAAATTACCCTCAATTTAATAAACAATGGTCCAAAATGATTTGACAAAATTGACGGTAGACAAACTCAAAGAAACTACTTTTATCGATTTTAAATCTTAGGAACCAAAGTGAGGAGTCATGTTAATCTCAGAGACTACTTTAACTAAAAAACAAACATTGTACTGTTGTGACTATTCAATTCAAAACCAGCAAGGATGAACTGGTGTTAATGTTTTCAATTTTACAAGTGACAGTGACTCGTAATATAAGGTATGAAGGGCACCCTCCATGTTTCAAATTTGAATGACAAGGAAATGGCAACCCCTAGCATGTACCATCTCAAGATAAAGAAACCCAACCACTTTGCAACCAAACCAAAACTTGAAAATAATTTATTAATGCGGTGAAAACAACAACAACAATATTTCATAGATTATAATAAAAAAAAACATTACTCTTGTTGATAGAAAACTCATTGGCATTATTTCACCTTCAAGCATAAGATACTTAATATAAAGAAATAAAACAATAACCTTGTTGTATCAATAATTGGTCCCCAAAAAAACTGCCTTAGTCTCCACTTGCTGATTGGGTCAAATCAACATTGAGATTAGATATAAGGTTTTGCATATAGTCAAATTAGGATTTGACATTATTTTAATGAACTTTAAAATCAGAAGGTAGTCAATTAGGATTTTAGAAAAAAAAATTTAAATGACTTTGAAATAATGGTGTAGTCAAATTATGATTTAAGAGGATTTTAAAAATATATCCAAATCCAGAGGTAGTCAAATGAGATTTTAAAAGACATTTTTAGAATGATTCTAAATCTATAGGTATTCAAAAAATAAAGATTTGATAGTGTTTCATGAAGAAGTGGATTTCGTTGGATTTGAGAGCTTGAAGTATATATACCTAACACCAAATACAATCCCACCTCAAGCCCTATGATTTATTTCAAGCTTATGTTCCATTCTCTCTCTCGGCCTTCACTTCTCAGCCCTAAGCAGCAGGAGAACTACTTCTCTGATTTATATACTGGTGAATCAATACTCACTCTCACACCTTTGACCATTTCCACTATTGTTCTTTATATTTTTATGCCTCAATTTGATAAAGGGTGGGTTAAACTCATTGAATCTGCCGTGAAAGTGGGAGGTTTGTCAAAAGAGTTGTAGATTGACTTGAGCTACATAAATATACCATTTCAAACCAAATCTAGAAATTTGATTACCAATCCAATCTGCAAAGTAAGACCAAAATTCAAAATCCACCATCTATAATGTAAGAACATATCGACCATGTGACGACCCGTCCCAAATTATTATATAATTTTCTCCCCGAGTGTGTAAAGTAACGATATTGCCCTCGTTGGCTTAATGATGTGGATGTACTTAAATATTTTAAATAATTTTTCTCACTATCGTACTCGACGCCACGAGTGCGCTGGCGCGAGTTGGACCCAAAATGGTTTCGTGATGAAAAGTTACAAAATTATAACGTTTATTTCTTGGTAAGTTGATCCGTAACTATTCCTTAGTTGCCAAACATTTTAGTTCCTTTTTCATTTGGCCCATAACTATATTTAACTACCCATTTATTTTAGCCCTTGTATTGGCTATTTATTTTCCTTTCTTTTGGACTAATTGCATAACTCTCTATTTTCTCTGCCTAATCATGCATGCGTGCACATACACTAACTATCTCTTTCCCTTTCTCGTATCTTCTTCCTCTTTGTGTCGCCGAGCCATTACCGACTCACCACCCTCCCACAAACATATCTAAAACCTCACAAATCGAATGTAAGTTTGTCATCCTCGTGTTCCTCGTGAACTCACGAACATAGTGGTACCATTTGATCATCGAACAGACGACAGGAACTCGAGAACTCAGAAGCTCCGACGAGGAGTAAGTTGCTCTGACACAATCCCGACGAGGTTATGGAGTTCTGAGACTTGGAAAGGTCCTCACACAACTTCCCTAGGACCCTAAAGTAGATTTGGAGTGGAGTTGACGCCGGTTTAAGCAAGTTCGAGAAGTTTCATTTTTGGTCTGATTTTCCAAGGAATTTTTTGATCATTTTTCGTTAGATTTTGGACTTCTAATAGGTACAAATGTGCTCTACTCTTCAAGACCTTCAAATCCATATAAATTTCATGGATTTTGCTTAAGAAATGAAGTAGATATAAGCATTTGAAATATTTTCTAGTTTCCGGCGGGTTCAGATGGCGGCGGACGACGACTCTGGCAGATGGCGATGACTGGCGAGATTTACTGGAAAAGAATGAGAATATTCCATCAAAATTGACAGAATATTCCTAATGGCGTCAAGTACCGTTAGTTATATTTAACGAAATATTCCGTCAAATTGACGAAATATTCCTAATGTCGTCAGTCACACGGACAACACGTGCCTATGCATAGCCAGGGCATGTGGCTGTGCCTTGGCCGGCGCGTCTGACGTCTAAATTTTTTTCTAAAAATATGTGTGGGTTCGTATCGTCTAGTAGATCACGTTCGTATATTCAAACCTTATAATTGAGCAAGATATGAGAAGTTATTTTTAGAGTTTGTGTATATGCTAGTTAAATAATGTAAAATTAGTTATTTCGCATATAGGTGAGACGTACCCCGAGGATGAGTGTGGACAAGCGAGGCTAAGGGGCTACGATCCTGCTACTTATCAATGAGTGGAAATTTGTTATATATATATATATGCTTTACGGTTTTCAGCAACGTATTTAAAATGAGTTATGCCTTGTATGCCATGTCTAAATTGTGTTATACTTTAAATGTTGCATTAATATGAAATATATTTATATTGAATGATGCTGCGAAGACTCAGGTGAGTATTATGTGATTGAATTTGGTTGCATCACATTGGTGTGCATAAATGTATTTAGAGCTCATCATTGCTGCACCCTAGTGTTAGTGTTCCCGTCCTAAGCTAGGGCACAGTTCTTCACGTGATTGTTCACCTTTCGCACTGCATGCTCACCTTGGATCCAAGTTTGGTGCCAGCCTGTCGCACAGACCACAATAGGTGGTTTCAACTCGTAGGTGACCTGCGATGTATCGCACAGCCTTCACGTGATCGTAGCACTTGAGCGTACATATTTACACACAGCCTTGTCGTACAGGTCACGTTAGGTGACTTTGACTCATGTTCTAGCCTAGATTAATGAGCTATAGGTCCAATCGTACAGGTCACGTTAGGTGACTTCGCCTGACTTACATCTTTTATTGTTGAAACGTTATGACATGGCATACTTCAGTTCTCACTAGCCTTATGCATTGGTTTTACATATGTATGTAGTATTATTTTTTGGGAACTATATGGGTTTTATGGAGAGGAGTTATTATGTTCAGAAAGATAAATATGTTTTCAAATGCTTTGTTTTTGCCTACTCACCTTTTCTATTTTGCACCCCTCCAGGTCCTAGGTAGTTGTTCACCTTTGTGGCTCACGATGACTACTAGGCGGTTCTGACGTTCTACCAAATAAATGTAGGGATTTTCTCCCTGTTTGTATAATTAGTACTTAGTTCAACAGCACTTTCATGTTGCCTATGATCTGATATGTGTGTATTATATACTTGATCACTTTCACACACTTACATATTATCCCTAGTTTAAATAAGGTTATTTTTTGTTTTTATTTATTCACATTTTCTTATTATTATCACTTATGTTGCGCATTTGGCTACGTCACTTTCACGTGATGGCCAACATGTCTCGACTCTAGTCGGGGTGTGTCAGACCCACTGGTAAAAAAATCAAAACCAAAGAAGAAAATTTTGATTTGCACCTAAAAGTCCAATTGAATCACTCATCCATGCTCCAAAATGAATTAGAATAAAAAACAATCATTCTTTAGGGAGATAGAAAATGGATAAGACAATTAAAAAGTGAGAATTGGGTTGACAGGCTGGCCTGAAAAGGAAGCAGCTGCACAGTCATGTTTTAGGGCACGAAGGGAGAAAATGGTTTTTCTTTTGTTATTTGAAAAAAAAATAAAAACAATCTAATAAAGATAAATGAAAAGAAAAGACTATGCAAATCCATCAAAAGCTACAAATAAAATCCATACAAATCTACAACAACCTATAATATAAATCCATATAAATCTATCAAAATCCATATAGAATTGTATACATTAAAATCATTTGAAATCTGTTACTTAAAAAAAGTATATTAAAATTCTTTGAAATCTAAATTGACTACACCCCTTAAAAGTGGTTAAGCTGCTTCTACAAACATATTTTAATTCCACTAATCTTGATTAGGCTGCTGTCTTTCCTCCAAGACACTACCTTTTTTTTTCTTTTTCTTAAAATAAAAAAAAACAAAAAAAAACTGTATCCCCTCCACATGTCGTAGCTGCAAATAATGTGGAAATCTGTTGAGAAGCTTTCAACTGAGCACATGGATGGCTGCTGTGTGGGTGACCATTTGAAGCTTACAGCTGGGAAATGCCTTAGTTTTCTGAACAACCACATGCATTTTTTCACTAGATTTTCTCCTTGAGGAACACAACATTTTGTTTTTAGTAGAATACAAGGAATGAAAAAGTAAGTGATTCGCACGTTAAAATTAGGTATGCCAAGGTCGAACGATGAGGTACTGTGAATTATTATCTCATACCTAAATCGGGTTTTATTTCCGAATAATTTTCATTCGTAATTTTTTAGTTCCAAGTAAGAAAACATGCTTGTAAAGTTGCATAAGTAAGATCTGAGGTTTTTCACTTTTTCTTTTGGATCTTGGGTGTAATGACCACCAAATTGTTGGGTGCTTGTACAACTCTGGATTCATAGTTCGTGAGGACCAGAACATTTTCTTCATAAACTCAGGCTGGCAATTGGGCCCAAATAATAGTTGGACTTTTTTTTTATACCAAAAATGAAAGAAATGCAATTGCACAAGGCCTAGTTTGGGATTACCTTGTTTTTTCTTTCTTTTAAAACTACTTTTGTTATGCCGTGAAAATAAACACTTTAAGAAGGAAGGCAAGTGTTTGGTAAACTAAAACTATAATGATAAAAGTGCTTTTCGCAAAAAAAATAGATGGGTTAAGATTGTCAATATGAAAGTTTCATTAATTGACAGCGTTCACTTGCCTCCAAAGAAAAAAAGCATTTTTTTTTAAAAGCATGTATAGAGCTGCTTCTGCTTTCTGCTGTTTTGGACCCATGATTCTGAAAAAATAATTCAATTACCAAACACAACTAAAAGACCCCAACTTTTTGAAGTAGCTACTTTAAAAAAAAATTAAGCAACCCCAAACCAGCCTAATGAGAAGCATAAACACAAATCTAACATTCAATATGCAGAAAGTTTCAAACCAAAAAGAATCCAATTGCAATGTTACACAATTAAGCAGCGGAATCAATGCTCCGAAATTTCACCAAGATCCTTTTCTCCTTCAGTACCTTGAGCGGATTCAGCCATTACCTCTTTCGTATAACTGCGGTGGCGCCGCTCCCTCCCGTATATCACCCAGAAGAGGAGTGAGAGCATGACTGAGGTAGAAACAATCACCAACCCAATGTAGATCCATCTGCTGTACCGGCTTAGGCCGGGACAATGATCCCGGTAAATGTCACTAAAAGTTTCCCTAGCAAATGTGCAGTCTTGCAGTTGAACCAGTATAGGGGCATAATTATACAAGCCGTTAGAGAGACTTACTCCCGTAGTCATCTGGCTGTACAACGTTGGGGTCAAACGCCCCGCTGTGGTGCAAATCCCGTTTGGCGAAACCTGGCAGACATACTTTCCCCATACCTACAACAGTTCGAGTTAAAAGTATTTGAGGTTAGCTAAATTGGTCTATGAATGTAACCCTAAAACTAATGTTCTCGAAAACTTTATCCGACAAGTACATATTTCATGCACTAACGTAGCAGGGTTCGGTTTATTTTTACCTCCGTTGCATTGTTTAAGTTTACTTCGCCTGCAGTGCAAACTCGATCAGTCAAGTCTGGAAAAAATGGGTTGCAGAGGGTTGGCACCAAGGGACCAGATTGATTGAAGTACATTGGCACAAAGGCGGGTGCGAAATTTAAGTTAGTGACGTTGGTGATGACCTCGTTGATCAAGTCGACCAGTTGCGCGGTGACTTCTTTGTTTCGCAGCAAGGTTTCTTGGGCGGTTGCACTGTCTACACAGGGCAGTACGTCATCTAAAGCTGTATGAGCGGCGGGGTTTTGGACCCATTCATCCATTGCGACACAAGTATCTGCAGCCACACTAGTATGTCAAAGGGAAGAAATAGTTAGTTTTAGGTACAGATTGACGATACTTATTACTCAATCCCAGATGAAAAAGATCAGTCATGGGTGAATATTTAGCGGAACAAGGAACCAAGCATTTCTTTTTGGAAACAAAACCGAAACCATTCAATCTAAAAACTAGTCACATTTTTTTAAAGACAAAGTCGAAGAAGAAAGAACTTTTAACTGGAAGTAATCACAAGACTTACTTATGTAGAAGAAGGAACGTGCCACACAAAATAAATGTTCCCGTCACAATTATCCAAGCTGTGATTACCAGGCTGCAACAGTTAAGATATAATTCTTTGGTGAGTGAAGAAAAAAGCAAACGTTTAGTGCAAATTTACACAGCTAAAAAGAAAGAAATGACAGAGAGAGAGAAACGAGGTATTGTTGGAACTAACTCACATGTACACAAGCAACTGCATCCCGAAAAGTGAAAATACTGGAAGGACATGTTGCGAAAGAGAAAAGAATAAGTACCACAAAGTAAGATGTTTAGGAAATCAGAGTATAGCGTCATAAGGATATCAAGCAACTTACACAATCCCAGAAATGTTAAGACAAGCATAATGGCAGCACTTATGATAAGCGCCAACCTCCTGCATGTACATTAAGATCCGATAAGATCTCAAAAGAGATGGAACACGTAAAATAGTAAAAAGAAAGGGAAAGGTTTTTGTTTACATTGAATCTAAGAGATCTCGTATGTCCTTTGAATTCTCCACGGTTTTCTCAGCAAGGGTATTAGCAGAAGAATTAATCTTTCCTCCAATTTGATCGATATCAGTTTGAATGTTAGCAGGTAAATAAACTTGATCAACTCCAAGCTGCTTGGCTGAAGCAAGATAATCTGATGCATTCCTCAATTGTTCGACTGTAATATCTGCCTGATGTACAACATACTCCAAAGTACTTGTTGCGCTACTGTGAAACCTCTGTTGACCAGTGTATAACACAACACATCCAATGCTGTAATCACAAAATAGCACATCAGTTTTTAAACAAGTGCAGCTGAATATGAAGTAAAAATACACACAAACACACACATATGATATATACGTATGTATATATTTGTAGAGAGAGAGGGAGGTACATTGTTGCAATGGTGAAGAGCACAAGGAATATAAGAGAAAGAGCATAGGCTGTCCGAGAATAGCCATAAGTCTGCCTCTGACAGCAAAAGTAGCAGATGGAGATGATCAGCAAGCACAAGCCAAAACCCAGGAACCAAATTGCAGCAATGGCAAAAAGGGGAACTGCAGTAAAACCCACCGACTGCATTTGAGGAAAATATTAGATAAAGAATGTATATACGAACTTACAAAGACATTTCAGACTAAACACAAATGAAAGTGTTATTAAGTGATGATCGATAACATACATTTAGAGCATTGTTCTAAAAATTCCCGCCTAGCGCCGCTTAGGCCCCACCTAGGCGCTAGGCGGTTGGTTATTGCCCCGATTAATGCCTAGGCGCTTGAAAATAAAGAAATGGCGTCTAGACCTACTGAGGCTCCCGCCTAGACCTACTGGCACTTGAAAATAAAGAAATGGCGCTAGGCCCTAACCCGCCGCTCGACTAGCGCCTAGCGTCTTTTAAAACCTTGATTCAGAGAAACACTTGAAGAAATAAAAATTTTGCAAAAAAAGTTTTACAAACAAAACCGACAGAAAGAGTCACTTAAAGATAGCTGAAAAACTTACCTTGTCACAAACCAAACAGAGGGATTGACCATCATCCACTATTAATAAGCATATCTATGGTAAGAATGAGACCAAGACCTCAAAGGTGAACTAAAAGATGTTTGAAATTTTGTAATCGTGAATTACTGACATTGTATGTCATCTCGCCGTTGAATTACTAACTTTGTGATTTGTATAAAGACTTTTGGGACGATAAAGAGATTAGGATTAGCACATGTGGTAGACTTATTCGGTGATAAGGTTTATCTTTGATAAGGTTTTCTTGAGGGGAGGACTCGTAATCAAAGACCATCATATACGGTATATAACTGAGGTCCCTACACTCTCATGAAATATAGAAGTTTACAGAAATACTCTAGCCCTATTAAGTGAGCCTTGCTTTCGGTTAGTGTAGAATTGCAGAAAAAACTTCAGTTTCTTGTCCTAGCTCGCGAGACAATGTCTTTCACAGATTAGTGGTTAGTTTGATATTGAGTCAATCCTAATATATAGCTTAAGATTACAACTTACAATATTGAGATTTAAACATTAAAATCACCTTCATATCTCACCTACTGAGTAATACAACATTTTTGTACCAGTTACACCCCAGTCTTACACAACATCATAAAATCAGTTCACGATGTTGAAATTATTAAAGTTAGGTGTCTGAAATTTTAAATACGAAGAAAATGACTTTAGGTTATATGTGTCAGCCTGATTTTAAAAGCACCCTCATCATAATAAAAGACATTTAGGTCATAATTCTTAGTAAAATGTAAATAATTTTGTACCAGCATTTGAAGTGCTTATTGCAAGAAGCATATAACTAATGTTTTTTTTCAATAAAACACTTCAAAAATATTTTTAGAAGCGCTTTCAATCATTTTAAAAGCACTTCCAAACTAGTCTTACATAGTTGAAAAACGTAAAAAAAGAAAAGTCGTTGAAAAAGTGAGATGAACTCACAGCCCAGTAATGATGATCACTGATATTCCAGCCTCCTGTGTACCTCTTGAACCCATTGAGAGGGTCTTTCCTCAGTGTTCTCTGTTCAGCTAACACAATCGATGAGCTTTCAACCGGTGCGCCAAAGGGTCCCTCGACTCCCTCCATAAGGAGCCTCCCAGTCCCCCGTTGATACCCCACTTCATATTTCCCATCAAAACCCCACCCTGCACAAAAGTAAAAGAAATCAGTAAAAATAAAGGAAAATGGAAGGGAAAAGATATATGCCTTTTGATTTGTTGCTTTGAAAATTTGGAAAAATTCAATTAAATTTTTTATAAAAGGAAGTTCAGGTTGTACACAAATCAACGGTGGGAAAGTAGCCCAACTCATTACAAGCAAAGTTAAGAATTTTGATGTGGGCAATGACTCCACATACTCCACAAACTCCTTACGTGTGTGTGACAACAATTATGCCAAATACAGTACAACATATTGGATGAAACGGATCACATGTAGCTGTTGGACTTTACACGTCAGTCAATCTGTTCCGATAACAAATAAAACGTTGAGGTTCTACCCCAAACTAATTAACAACGAGGGAGTAAAGAGATTTTCAACTTTCCGACGTTGGACTACACTACAAATCCTCACAGATACCCGTGGACAATGTCCTACCACGCTAGAAGGCAAGAAGTAAAGATTTCAAAAGTTTCAATGTTTTTTCTGGTGAATGAACTATGAACACAAATCACAGAAACGTGCATAATATCAAAAAAATGAAGAACCCAAATGAGGAAATGCATGGTGAAGCGAAGTAAAGTAAGTACCTGAAGTTGGTGGTGATTGGAAGGGCGGAAAGTTTGAGTCCCCATGAGAGAAGAAAACGAAAGTTGGAGAAGATAGGAAGAGAAAAATGAGCAGAAGGAGAAGCAGAGAGGAGGGAAGAGAACCGTAATTTAACATGCTGAGAAGTCAGAGAGTGTGAGAGGGAGGCAGAGGAGAAGGGAAAGGAGGAGGGAGGGAAATGTTGGATACTTTCATCCCCCAATTAATCAGCATGTCGTTGTCGCTTTTGGTTTTGCGCCGAACAAGTATTTTGACAGAAATACCCTCTTTTAAGTTTTGTTGTTGGTGATTATATTATATGGGAAAGAGTCGTTAAGGACCTAAGGTTGGTATTTTAAATCTATTTCATATTTCATGTGAAGAGTGCCCAATATGTATTTTGTGGCTTTTTAGTATGGTGGAAAATTTAAATATAACCAATAGTCAGGTTGTATAAAATATATGTAATCACATAAATTATATTTAACCGTCAAAATAATTATTATAGGTAATTATTTAAAAAGAATACTAAAAAAATAAACAGGTACATTTATGTTAGTGAGTATAACGTTCATTTTTAACTTACTGTATTTTAAATTCAAACTCTAAGACCAAACCTAACTCTGGGCTAAATACTATTTTTTAGGTTTTATTCCCTCCAAACCCATCCTTACCCATGCTAAATGTGTGGGTTAAAAGCTAAATGCGTGGGTTAAAAGCTAAAAGCCAAACAAAAGTCAAATTTCTTCCAGAGATGAGCCAAGAAAATGGTATGGGCACCACCAGCAGGACTCCACCCATATAGGCATGTTTCACAGGATTTATTGAATCTAATGGTTGAGATCGAATATAATCAAATCTAACGGCAAAAAAAAAAGAAGATCTAACAGCCTAAATTTAAATTCAACGGCTAAAAAAATTATTTAACTCAAAACTCACTCAAATTTAGTAATTTTTTTTTTCAATTTTTATTGGAATTTAAATATTTTTAGGTTAAAATATTCATAAAATTAAATTATGATAGTGTACATAAAGTTTTTTTTTTAAAAAAAATTAGCCTATATTTATTCTTTAATAATTTCGGACTAAAAAATTTAAGCCAAAAGAATTAAAAGAGAAAAACTGTTTATAGACTAGAATTTAAATTTTCTAAACTAAAATTTTCAAGTTTTAGCCTAGACGTTGGAAATGGTCTAATCGTCACATTGTTCGTAATGGATTTGAATCCTCTCCTGAGCTAATGGAGAGGATTCTCCTAACCAATCATTTTGGATCGTTGGATTTTTATCCAAGGGTTACAAATAGAGGGTCTCTTTAAAGTTATAATAATTATAACCGTTAGATAAAAATTCAACGACCTAAAATAATTAATCAGGAAGATTCTCTCCATTAGTTCAGGAGAGGATTCAAATCCGTTCGTAATAGTAACACCCAAAAAAGTAGAGTTAATAAGAAGGGTACACTGGTCAATCTGTAAATAGACTAAAATCATGAAAAGTTCTGCTGCGGAGGTGTAGAAATTCAAAAAGGCCAGTGTTGGGTCCCAAAAACCGTGTCAGCCTTTAGCGGCTCGTTCCTCGAGGACTTACCATTTTTTTCAAACTCTTGTTTTTTATTGTACTCCAATGATCAACAGGATCATTTTCAGATTCCCTTAAACGAAGATTATAAGAATTCATCAATCGAGTTTATTTACTATATATTACGGTGAATGATGAATGAACACGATTTATAAATTTTTGTGATTCTCACAAAAAAAAATTCGACAAGAATTCAGATTCGTCCAACGGAGACTATAGTCCACGCAGGACCACAATCTCAGCCACGATTCTCGGCTTTCTATTCTTCCCGCCGAAAATGTTTGGGCCTTATAAATTTTTATTTGTAAGTTGGGCTATGAGTTATAGGTCTATGGTCAATTGTTCATGTACGTGTGTGTGAATGTTTTCGGTTGATGTATTGTGAAATGTGAGCGACACATACGTCAACGGTCAAGCGACACATTTTGGGTATGCATCAAATTGGTTATTCATGTGTTTTGTAATTTAAGTGGTTAAAAGCGTTTCTCTTGTGTCTGAAGTCCTAGATTAAACTTCAATTTTGTAAGTAATTTATAAAGTATGCTTAAACTTAACCCCAAATATCTCACTTTAATTACGTGGCATCATGCGTCGCACATTATTTTGTCTCTCCTCTCTTTCTCTAACCCAAAGACGGAAAAAAGAGAGCCCAAAAGGCCCAAGTGTTAAAGAAGAAAAGAGGCCCTTTAAATTCTTTGACAGAAGCAAGCCCAGGAATTTTATTGAACATTTTGGTCGAGCTCACTTAAACTGACCCAAGGACATTTTAGTCATTACATTAACTAGGGTTTCCGCATATATTCGCCCCACTCTGATTCGGCATAGATTAGGGTTTTGTTGCTCATTCAGTCTCTCTGCTTACGGCGTCGGCTTCCACCACTCTCCTCGAACCAGCTCCAAAATGGCGGAACAGGTAGATCCCTCTCCCTCTCTCTCTCTCTCCGGCGTCTCTCTCTCTCTAGCTTTGCCGTTTTCTGAATCTATCTGTTGGTGCTTGTTTTTGTTGCAGACCGAGAAGGCTTTCTTGAAGCAGCCCAAGGTTTTCCTTAGGTAACCAATTGATTTCAAAATTTCATATTTTTCGAGCTGTTTAGATCCGATTTGGTTCGTGTTTTTGTTCATTTGCTTCTGCTGAAATCAAATGGTTCTTTTTATTTATTTTATATAAAAACATGAATGTTAAGATTGATGGGTATATAATATATGTGGATATTATGAATATTTGCAGCTCAAAGAAGACAGGCAAGGGAAAGAGGCCTGGAAAGGGAGGCAATCGCTTCTGGAAGAGTGTTGGGTTGGGATTCAAGACCCCCCGAGATGCTATCGAAGGTGTATTTTAATCTCTTGTTTTTTCTCTGTTTACTTTTACGATTGTTGTTTTTCATTTTTTTGGTTTTTGGTTGCTTTAAATTGTTATGTCAAGAGCTATTTTCCTACTTTTTATTAGATTATTTGCATTGTCAAGCAATTGGGCTATGTTGTTTAATTATTATCCGTGGACCCCTTGATTGATTGAACTCGTGTAATTTGCACAAATTTATCATCTTTTTTAAGCTGAGATTAAAGTTCGGATATCTAGATGATGAGTAATATCTTAAAACTGTGATACTTCGTGTTCTCTGGCGGGATCATAGTGTCGTCTCTGTTCATTTTCTTGTACTATTAATTAGAGATGCCGTGGAATGCTTTGAAATTTATTGTCGCTTGTTGCCATTTGACATGTACATTTGATGATTCAGTGAGTTGAGTGATGTCGGGAGGTGAATAATGCTTGAAGTGGTTTTGTATTTGTAAATGGTAGAATGGCGTGTTATTTGAAGTTTGGTGGTCATATTTAACATGAAAGAACTTCTTGCATGTTACTGCAGGAACATACATTGACAAGAAGTGCCCTTTCACTGGCAACGTCTCCATCAGGGGTCGTATTCTCTCTGGTACTTGCCACAGTGCCAAGATGTCGAGGACCATTATTGTTCGCCGCAACTACCTTCATTATATTAAAAAATACCAGAGGTGAGGCTAAATTACTATATGAAGGTGAAGTTCTGTTCTGTTTCTTAACAACAGGATAATTAATTTTTCACTTATTTCTAGATACGAGAAAAGGCACTCAAACATTCCGGCTCATGTTTCACCTTGCTTCCGTGTGAAAGAGGGAGATTATGTCATTATTGGCCAGTGCAGGTTAGATTTATGCATGTTGCTTGTTAAACTCTTATGCTTTAGTTTGTTTTACCCATTAGTCGTCAATTTATATTTTGTTTAATCGGTGAGTCTCTGAATTTTGTAGGCCATTGTCAAAGACAGTGAGGTTTAATGTGTTGAAGGTGACTCCAGCTGGTTCATCTGGAACTGGGAAGAAAGCATTCACTGGAATATGATAATACTGTTCTGAGAAGTATGTTAGTTTTACTTTTGTGCAAGAAGTGCATTTAGATTGAGCTACTCTTGACAGATGAACTGTTTTTTGGCATGTTATTTGCTTTTAAAATATTCGATCCGTGTATGGTGAATTAAGGTTTTTGTTGAACCATTATCATGAATTTTACTATCCCTTCATCATTTTCTATTCATGTAGATTGCCAAGTTAGTGCAGTCAATTATTTAGTAGCTAGTCTAGTGCCATGCTACTGCCATCGCCGTTGTACCGATATTTCCGATGGTCGTAATGGGTATGTTTTTTAGATCGTTAGGTGTCGAGGATTGAATTTGATGGGAACACTCGTATCATTTATGGTACGTATGAAGGTAGAGGATGTAGACATGAATGAATTTTTGTTTTCGGGGAGTTTGAAGGAATTAGACACGAGTAAAACCCTGGTCTTTTTTGTTTTGCGTGCATCGACCTTCAAGTTGGATGAGTTTCTCGTCTCATTTTCTTCAATATGCCTTGATTTTTCAGTTTTGAATTTTCTTTACCATTTTGTCGGCGTAACGATTCCAATAGTTGTTGTTAGGGAATGCTGCACATCCAACAACTCCTTGCCCAAGGTGTTATGCGTTGTGTCTTTTGTTCTCCAAATCCAATTGTTCTCTCCTTTCCCAAGGTGTTGTGCGTTGTGTCTTTTGTTCTCCAAATCCAATTGTTCTATATAAATATATAGTAATGCTACATATCAAATTTGTTAACTAATCCGCAATCTGTTGACTTGTATTTAAAAAATAAAAAAAATCATTTGAAACCTAAGAACTAGAGAAAGAAGAAGCAAGTAGCACGCAATTTCCTCTGAAGTGGCAGCCCAACTTTTTCCATTTGACATTATCAAAGCAAGGTTTACTCAAAATTCCTAAGTCGATATCAGATCAAATTTGTTAATTAAATTTACAAATTAAATAATGTGTTATTAATAAGAAATAAACATTTTCATTGATCAACTTTGATGTCATATGGTTTAAAAATTTGGTCTTCGTACCAAGTGGACAAATTGTCCGCACATGAAAACGTTCCAAGCTCATTGCCTTTCTTTTTCTCTCTTTCTACTCGAAAGATTACAATTAAGTCACGTCAATATTTTATATTGATTTTTATCTAAAGAATAGGACAAAAAAAGAGTGTAAGAGAAGGGGGAGGAAGAGGATGATCCCAAAAAAAATGCCATGTGTAACTGTTTGGACTCAATTTTACACCATCGGCCTGAGTAATCGAGGTCGTTGAGTGAGATAAATGGGATGCGATTTGAATCCCAAATAAGCAATACAGTTTGAATTGGTTTGGAATATCTGCACTTGGGAACTTAAAATGAGTTTGAAATTCATTTAAAAAATAGCCTACCTAGGTTTTTAATGCACGGTGATGGTGTTGTCAGGTTGAAAGCAAGGCCATAAATTGATGATGGGATTATGCTATATATATGTGTGTGTGTGTGCGCAAAGTCTGCATGCCCTGTGGACTTGGGAACTTTATATATATATAAAATTGTTGGTTATCTCCAAGCATGCGAATTATTTGGGGTTTGATGTGATAACTGATAAGACTAGCTACAAAAACCACGTCAATCGATATAATTATTGGTGATAAAGCCGATAGGAGAAATCTTGTTCGGCCAAATTGCTTGAGTTAAAAGCCGAAATTGGTAAAATAATCATGCCCAGGGGGCATAATAATTGTTTGACATATTCGGCGACTGAAAATGAAAAATATTTTGTCCAGTTAAAAATATTTGGAGAAAATTCTTTATTCGGCCTAAGATCTCGGCTTGAAATAAAGCATCGTTGGCCTCCTCCTGTTTGTGGTTCAGCCATTTTTATTTTCTTTTGTTAAAAAAAAATGAATAAGAAAATAAGGGGGCAACATTAGAATGGCGTTGCTGACTTTGGTTGGTTGAGCTGCCAGTTTTCTCAATAGGTCGAGATCCCAGTTTTTTTTTAAAAGGCCGAGCTGCCACGAATGCCAAAAATGGTTTTACAAAGTTTACCAAGTGGACCAGAGTGCCAATAATATTTTTTTTTAAACAAACAAACAGCATTTCGGCTGTCCAAGCCAAGGCCGAACAAGAAAAGGTGTTGAGGCAAATTCAAAAAGTAGGCGTTGGCAGACAAGAAAGAGAAGAGGCAGATTCAAAAAAAAAATGAAAGAGGAAACAGCTTTTGGCCTCGGCCTCGACCACTTTAAATGGTTGCGTATTTAAGGGCCTGTTTGGTAGTGTACTTGAATTCAACTTTTTAAACTCAAAAACAGTTTTCAAGTTTTAGGTCTTAAAAACTTGTTTGGTATGACTATTTTTAAAAACTGAACTCAAGACTAACTCAAAAATATAGTCTATTCCTTAAAAACATAAAAAATGAGTTTTTAAACTTAAACTCACTCATTTCTTTTCTCTCCCTCCTCCATTCTCACTCCAAATATATCTCTCTTTTCTTCCTTCTTTCTCCTTTTTTTTTTTTTACTTTTTTTTGTCTCTACTCCAATCCAATTAAGTTTAAGTCGTAAGATTTAAAAATTTTAAATTGCAAACCAATCAAGTTTTTGA
This sequence comes from Crataegus laevigata, assembly GCA_963580275.1. Lineage (NCBI taxonomy): Eukaryota > Viridiplantae > Streptophyta > Magnoliopsida > Rosales > Rosaceae > Crataegus > Crataegus laevigata. The sequence goes on along the minus strand of OY756944.1, from coordinate 30,325,409 downwards.
GTCTTAAAGAAAATTGTTTTCAAGAAATGTTCTTAAGAAATGTTTTGAGAAATGATAAAAATTTTCAAATAAGATACCAAACAGGCCCTAAGCTTCTCGACCAAGACTGTATATACAAGCTTCTCGGCCTCGGCCACTTTAAAACCCTAGACTATATATATATATATATATATATATATATATATATATTCAAAAGGTGTGATCATGATGCTGAAGGTGAGGGAAATGCATGCATTCACGTGACCACACACACACACACAAGGCTACCCATATGTGTACATTTGGGCTCTTGTGAGAAGCAATGGGCAAGAGTCTTCGAGACTTCGGCCTCATTTGGTTTCTCGGCCAGCTCGCCGAGCTCTCTTTCAAGATGTGTCAAGCTATGGAGTAGATTCCTTGACCATATATTTCTTTGACACTGCGCTAATTTCCAAGCTCAAGGAACCCAGGGGGGAATGTTTGGACCTAATTTTACACCATCGGCCCGAGTAATCGAGGCCACTTAGTGAGCATGGTTCTCAACCGACGGATGGAATAATGGAGATATTTTTGCTAAAGGATAATATTATGGATTTTATCATAATAATTGTCTTCTTGGCATTTTCTTAAACCAGATAAATGGGATGCGATTTGAATCCCAAATAAGCAATATAGTTCGAATTAGTTTTGTACATCTGAAGGCACTTGGAAACTTAAAATGAGTTTGAAACTCATTTGAAACCTAGCCTACCTAGGTTTTTAATGCATGGTGATAGTGTTGTCAGGTTGAAAGCAAAGCCACAAATTGATGATGGGATTAGGATATATATGTGTGTGTGTGTGTGTGCGCGCAAAGTCTGCATGCCGTGTGGACTTGGGTGCGGGGCGTGCCAACTCGTTGGCTGAGCTCGGCCGGGGAGTAAAATTTGTTGATGTTGCGTTGATGCGCGCTGCTGACTTCTACGTCTTGTGATTGCGACCGAGGAATGAAAACGTCTCGGTCTTTGGATTCTAAAGCCTAAAGACAAGGCTGCTATTTTTACGAAGTTCAATATCAAATTCGGCTTTCAATATGCCGAATGTAGTAACCTGGTAACACTTCACTTCGTCGAGAAGGCTAATGAGATGACATCTGCCAAAAAAGATTCGAAAATCTTTCTTGACCAAGACTTGGATAGATAATCAGTTGGCCTCGACGCAGTGCTATTTATCCAAACTGAAAGTGCTCCGAGGTCGGCTGATTCTACGACGGCAATGCTGTTTATCCAAACTGAAGATACCACCGGTTGCCTTCACAGTGCTGTTTATCCAAACTAAAGATGTGAAGGCGAAAAAAGAAAATAAAAATCTCAAGGGTGTTGAGAGGTTTCACGTAGAGCGAGAATTTGCGCAGGGCAGATTTGTGTGTTGAGTTGGAGGTCCCTTGAATTGTGTACTGAGTCTTGTATTTATAGCCTCCTGATCACCAATCTACTAGAATCCTTTCCCGGATACACTCCAAAAACAATATCAAAATAATTGATATCATTTTTAAATATATTTGGCCAAAAATCTCGCTAGCAGACTTTCACAAGAAGACTTTGAAAATTCAAAGCATCCTTATCATTTCAAACCCATACACATCTATCACCAAGCAAAATATAAAAAAAAACCTATTCTACCTAGGTTTTCTATACCATCATTACCATGTCACCAAATATTAAATCCATCTTTAACTATCACCGTCTATGCACCTTGACTTTTCAAACCTCATCCACCATGCTTCTTCAATCTGATAGTAAGAATCCCAAGTTCACTCGAAATGTCTATGTTTGAAGATATAATACTAGGATAATTAAAAGATAATTACTATAGAAAAACCATAATATTATCTTTTAACAATAACAAAAATATTTTCATTTTTCGATCGACGGTGTAGAAGTATACTTACTCAGCGGCCTTGATTACTCGGGCTGATGGTATAAAATTGGACCCAAACAATATGCCAGCTTTCCAGGGCCATACTGAAGGGGCAAAATCCAATTGTTTAAGACGCAACCCTACAAGGGAAGTCTTCGGGTCGAGCCTTTGCTATGTTTTTCATCAAAATAACAAAAAACAAAACAAAACATACCTGTATAAGACATTAAAATGATCAGGGCCCCTATGGCAACCATGACAAGTTCCAAAATTGACACAAATTTAGCGCACAAAAGTCGCTTAAATAATTACAAATTTTTTGCTTAAATGAATTGAGGGACCAAAGTTTGTCCGCACCGTACGGCACCTCTTCTAATGGTTGCCTTGCCAGCTGCATTTTGCCAATATGGTAACGAAAACGACCTCAACAAGAACAAAATTGTAGCGGACACAAAACCAAAAACAAGATAAACTAAAGAAGATGCCAAATTTGTAAATCATGTCGTCTTGTTAGTCTTGCCGATCATGTTGTGTTTTTCGTGATTGTATCGTTTTTGTGACATATTCGATACTTTAACGGATTGTGTCGTATTAAAACCCCCGTTAAAAAAAAGGGATAATATGACTCGATCCGCGATCTGTTGACTTCTTGTATTTAAAAAATAATAAAAAATCATTTGAAAGCTAAGAACTAGGGAAAGATGAAGCAAGTAGCACGCAATTTCCTCTGAAGTGACGACCCAACTTTTTCCATTGACATTATCAAAGCAAGGTTTACCCAAAATTCCAAGTCGATATCAGCTCCAAAGTAACTGTTGAGAAAATCGATATCAGCTTCTCAGGTACATAAATGATTTCTCATCTGCATTTCTCTATATATAAATACCTCTGCTCCTTTCCCTTCACTCATACCATATCTCTTGCCATTGCTCAAGTAAACAAGAACTAAAATGTATAGAGTTGCAAACCCTTCAGAGTATCTGGTGATCACGGGCGTCGGAATCAACGACATAAAGCTAGCAAAGAAGGCATGGATCCTCCCGGGCCAGTCCTTCATAATCTTCGACATGTCCCCGGTTAACTATACCTTCGAAGTCCAAGCCATGAGCTCCGAAAAGCTTCCCTTCATGCTCCCCGCCGTCTTCACCATCGGCCCACGCATTGACGACATGGAAAGCCTCCAGAAGTACGCCAAGCTCATTTCCCGCCACGACAAGCTCTCCAGCCACGTCAAAGAGCTTGTCCAGGGAATCATAGAGGGCGAGACTCGTGTTCTCGCGGCCTCAATGACCATGGAGGAGGTGTTTAAGGGGACAAAAGAGTTTAAGCAAGAGGTGTTTGGGAAGGTTCAGTTGGAACTTAACCAGTTTGGGCTTTTGATATATAATGCAAATGTCAAACAGTTGGTGGATGTCCCGGGGCATGAGTATTTTAGTTACTTGGGGCAGAAGACACAGATGGAGGCGGCGAATCAAGCAAGGGTTGACGTGGCGGAAGCAAAGAAGAAGGGGGAGATAGGGTCGAAGCTGAGGGAGGGGGACACGTTGCAGAACGCGGCTAAGATTGACGCAGAGACTAAGATATATGGGACGAAGAGAGAGGGGGAGGGGAGGATGGCGGAGATTAAGGTGAAGGCGGAGGTGAAGGTGTATGAGAATGTAAGGGAGGCTGAGGTGGCCGAGGCAAATGCTGAGCTGGCCAAGAAGAAGGCCGGGTGGGCGAAGGAGGCGCAGGTGGCAGAGGTGGAGGCTGCAAAGGCAGTGGCATTGAGGGATGCGGAGTTGCAAACGGAGGTGGAGAGGATGAATGCCTTGACTAGGACGGAGAAGCTTAAGGCTGAGTTCTTGAGTAAGGCCAGCGTTGAGTATGAAACAAGGGTATCTAATTTTTTATGCGACGATATATTATTGAAACTCTAAAAAAGTCATCATGCATTCTTTTATAACGAAAAAAATCACATACTACAAAATGACGAGTTCTAATAAACAATTTTTTTTCTGTTAAATTCCACAAAACTTTCTTTAAAATAAGTAAATAAATAAATTCTAGTTAGTTCATCATTTCTTATCTTTCTACTCTTGAATCTTGATTAAGTTAATTGAGTAGTAATTAGTCTCAATGAGATATCTATCTAATTCTCCGTATCTTATATTATTGATTAATATTGATGTCTGGTTTATCTCTTAATCTCAATTTTCTTTAGTATGTTCTTGAAGCTTCTCAACATGCGTTGGTACATGGTACTTCGTTTTGGCACATATAACTCATCTATATTATGTTTTGATTTAGAGTTTGTTAGACGTGCTCTAACATGAAATCCTGACTCCGTTACTGTCTCAAACTACGTCATCTAAGCTCTAACATGAAATCCTAACTCCGTTACTGTCTCAAACTACGTCACCTAATTAACAAACTAAATACATCCATATATAGATTTGTAAAGTTTATTGTTTCAAAGCTTTATCTAACTACAGTGTTGATAAACAAATTAAAGGTACAAGAAGCGAATTGGGAGTTATACAACAAACAAAAAACCTCAGAGGCAATTCTTTACCAAAGAGAGAAAGAGGCAGATGCCAAAAAAGCATTGGCACAGGCAGAATTCTATGCACGTCAACAAGCTGCCGATGGAGAATTTTATGCAAAGAAAAAAGAGGCTGAGGGACTCATGGCCCTTGGACAAGCTCAAGGTGCATATCTACGCCACCTTTTGGATGCAGTTGGAGGCAACTATGCAGCCATGAGAGACTTTATGATGATCAATAGTGGCATGTTTCAAGAAATTGCTAAGATCAACGCGGAGGCCGTGCGCGGGCTTCAGCCGAAAATCAGCATTTGGACTAATGGCGGGGGAGAGGGTGGTGATGGCGGTGCAAATGGGGCTATGAAGGAGATTTCCGGAGTTTACAAGATGTTGCCACCGTTGTTCAAGACGGTTCATGAACAAACCGGCATGTCGCCTCCGGCTTGGATGGGCACTTTAGACAATTCTCATTCTAGCAACTAAACTCTCAATATAGAGAGTACTTCTACCAATCGCAGATGACCTTCTGTGTCTCGTGTGTTTAACAATTATGAGAAATATACGTGGGATTTCAATTTGTATTTAGTTTTTTGTGGAATGAATATATCATGTACACTTATCACATTTTTAATACCATAAATACGTGGCCTGTATTAAATTAAAAATGGAACGCAAAAGAATATGTATTAAGAATTCAAATGAAGATTCTAATTCTGAGGAGCTATTATCGCTACTTCGATCGAAATTGTGTTACTCATCACTGCAAGTACCAACTCCAAATTAATAGGTCAGTTACGCAACTTACGCCCAAGATCTCAAATCATCACCCTTATCGCTGTTTTTGTAGAACACCCAAATCCTAACAAAAACCCTAGCTAGTCCTATTACTGCTTCTTAATTTTTTTCTTAGTTCTCAAATCATAACCCTCATCTCTGCTGCCTACAAACAAAAGAATAACGTACGCACGCGACCATGTGGTACAAAGTTGCGAACGCTTCAGAGTATCTAGTGATCACCGGCGTCGGAATCGACGACATCAAGCTTGCAAAGAAGGCATGGATTATGCCCGGCCAAACCTGCACCGTCTTCGACATGACCCCCGTCAACTACAGCTTCCAAGTCCAAGCCATGAGCTCGGAAATGCTCCCCTTCACCCTCCCCGCCGTCTTCACCATCGGACCCCGCACCGACGACATGCCCAGCCTCCACAAGTACGCCAAGCTACTCTGCCGCCACGATCAGCTCTCCAACAATGTGAGAGACCTTGTCCTGGGCATCATTGAGGGTGAGACGCGGGTTCTCGCTGCCTCAATGACAATGGAGGACGTGTTTAAGATGACAAAAGAGTTTAAGGAACAGGTGTTTGATAAGGTTCAGTTGGAATTGAATCAATTCGGGCTGTGGATATACAATGCAAATGTCAAACAGTTGGTGGACGCCCCGGGCCAAGAGTATTTTAGTTACTTGGGGCAGAAGATACAGATGGAGGCGGCGAATAAGGCTAGGGTTGATGTGGCGGAGGCGAAGAAGAACGGGGAGATTGGGTCAAAAGAGAGGCAGGGGCTGACGCTGCAGAACGCGGCAAAGATTAATGCGGAGACGAAGATTTTTAGGACGAAGAGGGAGGGAGAGGAGAAGATGGAGGTGATTAGGACGAGGACGCAGGTGAAGGTGTTTGAGAATGTGAGGGAGGCTGAGGTGGCTGAAGCCGATGCTGATCTGACAAAGAAGAAGGCCGGGTGGACCAAGGAGGCGCATGTCGCGGAGGTGGAGGCTTCAAAGGCGGTCGCCTTAAGGGAGGCGGAGTTGCAAAAGGAGGTAGAGAGGATGAACGCCTTGACTAGGAAGGAGAAGCTTACGGCTGAGTTATTGACTGAGGCCAATGTTGAGTATGAAACCAAGGTACATCCTGTGGTTTTCTGTTTTCTTGCTAAACAAAGTAAAATTGAATGCATATATGCAAATTAAGTTGGTAATATACAAAATGTTCTCTAGTGACGAAAAGATTTATAGCCACTCACTTTTAAATTTGATATTAAGGCTTGAGATTAAATGAATGTGTTTTTAATGTTGATTCTCAATCTTTAATATTAAATTCAAAGGTGACTTTGAAGTGACCATTACTCGTTAAACATGAGTGGCCAAGAGAATAATAAACATATTTACGCATCTATGAAAAAACTATGTGAACAAAATCATGATATTATGCTCTATATAGTTGATAATTTGTGTGTAAAGACACATGAAGAACGATAAAACGATAGATCGAAGATTATTAAATTTGGTTTAATGCATTGATTTATCATTATCATATGTTTTGTGTTGCATCGTAATCGTGAGCTTTGAAAATAGGTGAAACAGTAATAAGCTTTATAGGGCTTTTACTTTTTCTAAGGAAGCTATCACTGTTTAACCTAATTTCAAAGCTTATGCATAATTAGGATCCAACACAGATATGGAGTAACAGATGAATCCCTGTTTGCACCTTAAGGTAGCTTGATTAGTTTTTCTTTTCTTTTCTGATACTGGTAAGTGGTAGCTTTATTAGTTGCTTCTAGTTTATTTTGCATATATTTTATTCCATTCCATTGCGGTTATGATAATCTAGAGAGTGAGCATAAAACTTGAAGAACGTATATATGTTGACTTTTGGAGGATTATTTGATTTGTAGCAGCCTAGCAGGTTCTTTTCACTTTTATGTACTGATGCAGCAAGTTTTGAATTCCATGTATTGCTTCCCCATATTAATTATAATTCGGTGGGAGAATGTTTTTGAAATGATTTAGTTTATATATATTTTTTATAAATTTAGTTTCTTTAGCATTACGCTAACTAAAAACTGCTATGGCCGTGTTTTTAAATAATCAAAAGTGACTTTTTTATGCCTATATATTCAAAAAGCACTTTTAAGTATTTTCTGAAAGTATGCATTTGATATTTTAATAAAAGTTTTGTTGTGATTGCTATGAGCAGAGGGTATCATGTTATATTATTTGCACTTGAGATATAAGTTTCATGCACTTTTATGTACTAATGCCTCATGTGGCTTTACTTTTCTTGTATTACAATTACATGTATGCACAAAAGCTTAACAATTTATTAGCATAAAGCTTAAGATCAGAGCTTGATTTAACACCATATTCTTATGTGAAACAAAGGTGCAATCGGCAAATTCGGAGTTCTACAAAGAACAAAAAGCTACGGATGCAGTTCTTTACCAACGAGAGAAAGAGGCTGAGGCACAAAAAGCAACTGCAGAGGCACAACTCTATGCCCGTCAACAAGCTGCTGATGGAGACTTTTATGCCAGGAAAAAAGCGACGGAGGCGGAGCTCTATGCTCGTCAACAAGCTGCTGATGCAAAATGTTATGCAAGAAAAAAAGAGGCTGAGGGACTCATGGCCCTCGGACAAGCCCAAGGCGCATATCTGCTCTCTCTTCTGGACCCAGTCGGAGGCAACTATGCAGCTATCAGGGACTTTATGATGATCAAGAGTGGCATGCTTCAAGAAGTTGCTAAGATCAATGCTGAAGCCGTGCGCGGTCTTAAGCCAAAGATTAGCATTTGGACTAATGGTTGCGGGGAGGGTGGTGCCAATGGGGCTATGAAGGAGATTGCTGGTGTTTACAAGGCGTTGCCACCTCTGTTCGATACAGTTCATGGACAAACTGGCATGAAGCCACCGGCTTGGATGGGCTCTTCGTCCAATTCTCCTTCTACCAACTCGACTCTCGATAGCAACTAAACTTTGAATTGTGTTCAATCGAAAGTACTACATCACTGTCGGATCATGGACTATCATGCATTAATTTAGAACTAATGATATTGTAGAATTTCTTGTATTTAGTGATCGGTGAGAATTTTGTTTTAGTGACTGCTAAGAAGTATTTGTTGGTATTTCTAATATCGAGCGGTTGTATATATTATATATAGGGAATGTTAGCCATAATCACGCTTGGATCTCTACCACAATAATAATGTTGGAGGAAGATGGATATGAAAGAATATGGAAGAGAGTCTTAAACAGAAAATTGAAGCTTTATTGATTTCTAAAATTAATTACAACAATAGGCCATCTTATTGTCTATTTATAATAACATTTAGACTTTTTCATAACAGATATAACTCTTGGATTAGTTCCAAAAGTTGCAGACACAACCCTAGACTTCTAAAGAGATGCAACTCTTCCTAAACATAACTCTTCTCAAGAGATACAACTCTACTTATCAACTGATACAACTTATAGGGAAAATGCATTACTTTTAACACTCCCTCTTAATGCATTTGTTCTACGACATTTAGCTTTTCTCTGAAATAGTAGACCTTCTCTCTTGGAAGTGCTTTTTGGGAAAACGTTTGCAATCTGCTCATCAATACCACAAAATTTCAATTCAATCTCTCCGTCTTCAACCAATTTTCTGATAAAATGATGACGAAGTTCTATGTGCTTTGACCTGCTATGAAAGACCGGGTTCTTTGTCATGGAAATTGTGGACAGGTTATCACAGTACAAATTTGTTGGAGTGTTTTGTTCTTGACGAAGATCAGTTAATATTCTTCTAATCCAAACTGCTTCACATGCTGCACTTGTGGCTGAAATATATTCTGCTTCAGCTGTTGATAATGCCACTGTACTTTGCTTCTTCGACAACCATGATATAACTTTGCTTCCCAAGAAAAATACATGCTTAGATGTGCTTCTTCTATCATCAATTGCACCAGCCCAATCACTGTCTGTGAACCTAACTAAAAATGTTTCTTCCTCTTGTGTATACTTGATGCCATATCCTTTGGTTCCTTGCACATATCTTAGTATTCTTTTAACAGCAACAAAATGATGATTACTTGGATCATTCATGAATCGAGATACAACACTAATTGGGTGAACTATGTCTGGTCTTGTATTAGATAAATAAATAAGTGAGCCAACAACACTTCTATACATAGAAGCATCAGCTCTTGGTGCTCCATCATTACTTGAAAGCTTTAAATTAATTGCCATTGGAGTATCCATTGGCTTGCAATTCAACATATTGAACCTTTTCAAGAGATTTTCTGCATACTTTTCTTGATACATAAAAATCCCTTTTTCCGATTGTTGGACTTGAATTCCTAGAAAATACTTCATAGAACCCAAATCAGTCATCTCATATTCTTTCATCATATCCTTCTTGAATGCTTCTACCATCCTTGGTTTGGTACTCGTATAAATCAAGTCATCAACATAAAGACACACAATAAAAAAATCATGTGTACCTTCTTTCTTAAGATAAAGTGATGGCTCACTTGGACTTCTTACAAATCCACTATGACGGAAATATAGATCAATTTTGCTATTCCAGGCTCTTGGCGCTTGCTTTAAGCCGTATAGTGCTTTCCGAAGTCGACAAACTTTGTCTTCATTGCCCTTTTCAATATATCCTTACGGCTACTCCACATAAACTTCTTCTTCAAGTTCTTCATTCAAAATGCGGACTTGACATCTAATTGAAAAACTTGAGTTCTTAATTGTGTTGCCAAAGCCAACACAGTTCGTATAGTTTCCATTCGTACAACTGGAGCAAATGTTTCATTGAAATCTACTCCAGGTTGTTGAGAGTAGCCTTTGGCAACCAGCCGAGCCTTATGCTTTTGGATTGAGCCATCTTCATTGTATTTTGTCTTGTAGATCCATTTAAGTCCAATTATGTCCTTTGATTTAGGCCGATCAACAAGTTCCCACGTAGAATTTTTCTTGATAACTCTAATTTCTTCTTCCATTGTGTCTTGCCAAACTTTTTCTTTCACTGCTTCCTCAAATTTTTGAGGCTCCAAAGCACTTAAAGTAAGATCACACGACTCATATATGTCCGCCAATGAACGCGTTCTTACGTTTAGTCTAGGAGTTGAATCTGGTGAACTAGGATCAGATGTTCTTGCACTTGGAACTGAACTTCTTGCCCTTGAAATTGGACTTTGAGGCAGCACAGTTTCTTCTAAATTTGATGTTTCTGGTTCCTCGAAAAATCTTGGTATTTCACCTTGTTCGTTTTCCCATCTCCACACCTTGAATTCATCAAAAATAACATCTCTAGAAATTACCAACTTATTAGTTCTTGGATCAATCAATCTGTGTGCCTTGGACTTGTCACTATAGCCCACAAAAATATATTTTTCACCCTTTTCATCAAACTTTTCTCTCTGTTAAGAAGGAACATGTGCATAGGCTATGCAACCAAAAATCTTAAAAAAAATCAACCTTTGGCTTAAACCCATGCCATGCTTCGAAATGAGTCATGTCCTTGACAGACTTGGTAGGTGACCTGTTGAGAATAAACACTGAGGTATGAATGACTTGGTAGGTGACCTGTTGAGAATAAACACTGGGGTGTGAATTGCTTCAGCCCAAAAAACATTTGGCAGACCTTTTGCTTTTAACATGCTTCTTGCCATTTCAACAATGGTTCGATTTCTTCGTTCCACAACACCGTTTTGCTGTGGAGTGTAGCTTGCCGTCAATTCTCTTTTGATTCCATTGCTTTTGCAAAATTTTGAAAATTCATTTAATATGAACTCTCCACCACGATCAGTTCTCAACGTCTTTAGATTGTATCCACTTTGCTTCTCTCCATAGGCCTTAAATTGCTTGAAAAATGAGAAGGCTTCTGACTTTTGTTCTAGAAAATAAACCCACATCATCCTGCTATAGTCATCAACAAAGAGAAGAAAGTATTTCTTGCCATTAAAAGATGGTGTTCAAGTCAGCCCGCATATATCTGCATGTACCAACTCAAGAGGGGCTCTTGCTTTCCATGTTGATTGTGAAAATGGTAAGCGGTGGAATTTTCCAAAAATACAACCTTCACATATTTCTTTCTCAGACTGAACGGAAGGAAGGCCAACCACCATATCTTTCTGGTGTAAGAGGTGTAGACTTCTTTGATTTAGATGTCCATACCTCATATGCCATAATAGAGATTCTTCTACACTTTCGGCTTCCAAAACATAGTTTTCTTTTGATGTCATGATCAGCGAAAAGACTTTGTTTGCCGTCGTTTTTATCTTAACCACTACAATGCTTTTTTTTTATATAAGAAATAACACAGTGATCATTATCAAATTTAACAGAGAAGCCTTTTTGTAGGAGTTATCCTACACTTAATAAATTTTATGCCAAATTAGGAACATATAACACATCATAGATTAGTTTTGGTGTACCTTCTTGAGTTTGAACATAGATAATACCCTTTCCTTCCACGTTGTGAAGCTTTCCATCTCCAAGCTTGACTTGTGAATTCATATTTTCTTCAAATTTGACAAAACATTGTCTGTTTCCCGTCATATGGTCACTGCATCCGCTATCTACGTACCATATATCTTGTGGTTCTTGACGAGCGCTGAGACATGTATAAAATAGTTGCTCTTGAGAATCATTATTTTCTGTGAAATTGGCTTCATTATTTTTTTGATATCTGCAATCTCTTTGAGAATGATTGGGTATTCTGTATCGGGTACACTTATACCGACAATCTGCACTTTTGTGCCCAATCTTTTTACAAACATAACATTCAGGGACAAAGTTACCATTTTGGTTGTTTTGATGGCTGCGTCTTTGCTGATTGTTGTTGTTATAGTTGCCTTTGTTGTAATTCTTCCGCCAATGAAATTTACTTTTTCCGTTTTGAGACTTTTGAGATTCTCCTTTTTGTTTGTCTTCTTTCTCCTTTGAATCCAATTTAGATTGAAAGGCTTGCTCCAAGGATTGGTCTGTAGACCTATTAATCCTTTTTTCATGTGCTTCCAAAGAACCAATTAGTTCATGGAGTGAAAGTGCAACGAGATCTTTTGACTCCTCTATTGCTCCAACAACATGATCGAACTTCGGCGGTAGACTACGTAGAGTTTTCTCTACAATTTTCTTGTCTGGAATTGCATCCCCATACCTTCTAATTTGGTTAACAATTCCAGAAACTTTTGTGAAGAAAACCTGAATGAATTCATTCTCCTTCATTAGTAAATTATCAAACTCTCGCCACAAGGATTGGAGTTTGATGGAGATCACTTTCTGTGAACCTTGGAACTCAATTTTGAGTATTTCCTAAGCATTCTTTGATGTAGTTGCAGAAAGTAATCTTGGAAAGAGATTTTTGCTTACTCCCTGTTGAATTAGGAATAAAGCCTTTGGCATCTCTTTTCCTATTTTCTTTAAGTGCTTGCTGCGATTTTGGTGTCGCTTTTTCCGTCAATGTTTTTTTCGGTTCCTCGTAACCACCTTCTACAAGATCCCAAAGATCTTGAGAGATGAACAAGGTCTTCATTTGTAGGCTCAAATATTCATAATTCTCTCCATCGAAAATAGGCATTAAATTTTGAATATTTCCAATAGTAGAGGAATTTGAACTTGATGCCATGATTAACACAACGGATGGATCGATTGGCTCTGATATACCAAATTTGTTGGAGGAAGATAGATATGAGAGAATATGGAAGAGAGTTTTAAACAGAAAACTGAAGCTTTATTGATTTCTAAAATTGATTACAACACTAGGTCATCTTATTGTCTATTTATAATAACATTTAGACTTTTTCATAACAGATATAACTCTTGGATTAGTTCCAAAAGTTGCAGACACAACCCTAGACTTCTAAAGAGATACAACTTTTCCTAAACATAACTCTTCTCAAGAGACACAACTCTACTTATTAACTGGTACAACTTATAGGAAAAATGCATTACTTTTAACAAATAACTTCTCTGGGTCCATCCCACCCTCTCGATCTCCAACCTTTCCAGTCTTAAAACTCTTGTATTGAAACAATGCTTGAGTTAGTCATCCACGCGAGTGACAAAGAATATATCTCAGCCACCGCTGATCCATGCAGCTCAATATACTCCAACAATTCTATCAAACAAGATCACTCATTTACGCGAAACACACAACCAAGCTGTTATATAAAACTGAGTGCACCATAATTTACAGCAACTAATTAAACTAGCATTAATTAGGAGATTACAGTACACCCTTAAGTTATAGGACAGATAATATTCTAATTGCATTTGTAATTTTATCAAAAGATCAAGTAATTTTATTTATTTAAAAAAGGAAAAAGAACAGGTTTTGAACAGTTCAAATGAAAATGCTAAGGAATATTATAACCACATATAATACGGAGCAGCTATATATTATCCTCTACTTTGATCTAGTATTACTCATCACTGCCAACTGCAAATTAATAGGTCAATTAGCAGTTTATCCGATTCCAACTGCTAATTGAAATCAGAAAACTCAGAAGTCAACTAAATACATGAGAAGCAATTCGAAGGAAGATAGAAAATCTAGTTGAGAGCAACTCTATTTGGTGAGAAAACTTCTTGTTCATTTGCATTGGATAGTCACTTTTTTGTGTAAGAACAATGAACATAAACATTAAAACTGTAATGCTGATCAATTTTTTAGTAACATGATTTGTATTGACACACCCCGATCCGGAAACCGAGGCGTGCCGGCCGTCACGTGTGAGTGACGTAGCCGTGTGCGTCAGCGGAAGCGAATTTGGTATGAAGTGCAGTAGTGAAAATTAAGTTTATAATATACATATGATACAAAGCCGATCCTAGGTGCAGTCAAGTTAAAACAAACGTTACAACTGTAAAAGAAATCCTACATAAGTGGTGGTAGTCTGTCAGAACTGCCTTAGCGCCTCGCTAAACGTCCACGACGTCGCTACCTAGTACCTGGAGGGGCGCAAAACATAAAAGGTGAGTGGGCAAAAACAAAGTTTTCCAAAACCATTTCATAATGCCATAAATAACCCCTCGCTGTAAATCAGTATAATTTTCCCAGAAAATAGTACGTATATAAACGTATATACGAAAACATCGTCTACATATCACAACTCATCATCAAGCTCAAGATTAGGCCATAACAAACATATTCAATCCCTATCAATCATTATCATTATCATCATCCTGCACACGAGTCGGAACCACCTATTGTGGTCTGTACGACAGGCTAGGTGTATAATATTACGCTCTGTGCTACAATCACGTGAAGGCTGTGCGACGAATCGCGGGTCACCAACGAGTCGGAACCACCTATTGTGGTCTGTACGACAGGCTAGGCACCTATCTTGGATCCAAGTTGAGCGTACGGTGCGTGAGGTGAACGATCACGTGAAGGCTAAGCCCTACTCTGGCGGAGCACAACACCCGAGGTGCAGGTGATTAACTAAATCACAATCTAACATCATTTCAAGCACTACCACATTACTTACCTGGCCGTCCTCGGCGTCAGTGCATAATGAATGCAATCGTAATCATATTCATATACTATAGTAGACATACGACATGGCAATCTAATTATCACATCCAAACAATTCGTAATTCAATCAATTTACGTCTCTGGGAAAAACGTCATATATATATATATATACTGAAAACAAAAGCCCACTCACTAATATGTCGACGGGTCGTATCCCCCGAGCCTAGTGTGACTGCGCTCGTCCGTCGGATACGTCTCACCTATACGTGAATTAATCGCAAAACCGTCAATAACAACACATAAACGGACCACGTAATTAATTCTTCATACGAAGGTCAATTTTGGCATTTGAATATACCAACGCGACCTACACGACGTCACGATCGTCGTGATATTTTTAAAATAATTTTTGGACTGTTCACGCGCCCCCACGCGCCAGGAATAGCACGGACAGACGCGCCCCCACGCGCTGTCACGTGCTGTGCACGCGCCAGGGAATATTCCCTAACAGCAAAGGAATATTCCGTTGGAATATTCCGTTAACTTCTAACGGCGTCAGTTAACGGCGTTAGTTAACGGCGTTGGAATATTCCGTCAACTTTGACGGAATATTCCGTCATCCCCTACCTCAGGTCGCCGGCCGGACTGGTTTTTCCGGCGACCATCGCCGGCGCCGGCGACCGATTCCGGCCAAATTTCAAACTATCCTATCTTCTTCGTTTTTCATCCTTTTTCACTCGTTTTTCTTCCTACATGCTCTAAATTCAATATAGAACATGTTTAGAAACTCAAATACCTTGAAAAATGGCTGGAAATTCCTCGGGGAATCCTTCCAATTTCGGCCAACTTCGAAACCACCACCTCCGACGTCCAAACTTTGCAAACTGGGTACTCCGAGGTTCGTGGGAATGTTTTAGGACTTGTGGTGATCTTTGTTTCACCTAAAACGATCCAAAATAAAAGTATATGAATAGTGCTTTAATAACAACTCACGGGTTCGATATGCTTTCGAGGGTTTCACAACCTAAAATCTATATCAACAAACTCAGCAAGTCATTGGGAGTGAAAATAGGCTTACCTGAGATTCGATTTAGGTCGAGATGGTTGTATGTGTGTGTGTCCGTAGGAACGAAGTCGAGAGAAGTGAGAGAGAGTTTGAAAACGAGAGAGAGATAAGGAAGAAAACAGAAAAGATAAAAATGAAAACGTGGGTGTGTGCATGTGTTGCACACGTGTCGACATCAGCCCAATCTTTTTGGGTTTTAATATTTAGAACACCCGAAAGCCCAATATCGTGTCCAAACATACCCGTTCACACGTAGGTAAGGGCAATTTCGTCATTTTACTTCAACGTATTATAAAACGTGGGACGGGATGTCACAACCTACCCTCCTTAATAAAATTTCGTCCTCGAAATTTACATAACATAAGTAAACACTAAGAAACATAGAATAAGCGTGGATACATAACTCTCATCCGCTCCTCTAACTCCCAAGTAGCCTCCTCAACCGAATGGTTTCGCCACAAGACCTTTACTAATCGAACCGTCTTGTTCCGTAGAACTTTATCCTTCCAGTCTAGGATAGTCACCGGCTCCTCCTCGTACGTCAGATCAGGACTAACTTCTAACTGTTGCGGAGGTAGCACGTGAGACGGATCAACAACGTAATGACGTAGCATCGAAACGTGAAACACGTTATGAACTCTGGATAGCTCTGGAGGCAACTCAAGTCTATACGCTACTTCACCTATCCGCTCGGTGATTAGATAGGGTCCGATATACCTGGGACTCAGCTTCCCCTTCTTACCGAACCGTACAACTCCTTTCCACGGCGACAACTTCAGGAACACCCAATCGCCTACCACGTAAACCCGATCAGTGGCGTGTCTATCGGCTAAACTCTTCTGGCGATCCTGGGCCACTTTGAGGTTAGACTTGATTACCTGGATGTTCTGAGTCGTCTCGTCAACTATCTCTGGACCTTCAAGTACCCTCTCGCCGACTTCCGACCAACATAGGGGCGTACGACAAGCTCGATCGTACAACGCTTCGAATGGTGACATTCCGATGCTCGAATGGTAACTGTTGTTGTACGCGAACTCCATCAGGTCCAAGCGTAGATGCCATGCATCACCAAACTGTAGTACGGAAGATCGTAACATATCCTCGAGCGTCTGGATGGTCCTCTCGGACTGTCCGTCCGTCTGTGGATGATAAACTGTACTATACAGTAGCCTCGTGCCGAGGGCTTCCTGGAATGCCGTCCAGAACTTGGATGTGAATCTCGGATCTCGATCTGAAATAATGCTGACTGGCACGCCATGATGCTTGACGATCTTCGATACGAAAAGCTCAGCTAATCGTGGTAGGGAAAACTTCTCTCGAACCAGAATGAAATGCGCAGATTTTGTAAGCCGATCAACTATTACCCAAACACCGTCGTAACCATTCAGTGTACGGGGTAACTTATAGACGAAATCCATGGTGATGTTTTCCCATTTCCACTGAGGAACGGGAAGTGGTTGCAGTCGTCCGAACGGTTTCTTCCTTTCGGCTTTAACTTGCTGGCAAATAAGACATCTGCTCACGTACTCGGCGATCTCCCTCTTCATACCAGGCCAATAGTAGAATGGTCGAATGGTATGATACATCTTGGTACTGCCCGGATGCATCGCATAAGCTGATACGTGTGCCTCATCGAGAATCGCCTTCTTTAACTCTGCGTCGTTTGGCACGTACATTCTGTTTCCTTGCATGAGCATACCGTCGGTTTCTCGAATCCGCAGATCGATCTTTTTACCTTCACCCCTCAGTCGAATCAACTCTTGAGTCTCCGCGTCATTCAACTGAGTCTCGAGAATACGATCAATCAGAATCGGTCTGACCTGGAAGTGAGCAAGTAATGCTTTCCCTCGATTCTTTGCCCCCGAACAATCAATCTCCAATCCGACTCCGGTCGACCTCAGCTCGGTCAACAACGGAGCACGGCTCGCGTATATAGCATCCACTCGACCCTGAGACTTCCGGCTAAGTGCGTCAGCTACTACGTTTGCACGACCCGGATGATACTCAATCGTGCAATCGTAATCACTCAGCAACTCCATCCACCTTCGCTGGCGGAGGTTCAGATCTCTCTGGGTGAACAAGTACTGGAGGCTCTTGTGGTCTGTAAAGATCTTACACTTCTCACCGTAGAGGTAATGTCTCCAGATCTTCAACGCAAATATAATCGCCGCCAACTCAAGATCATGAGTAGGATAGTTCATCTCGTGCGATTTCAGCTGCCTCGATGCGTAGGCGATCACCCTACCATGTTGCATCAACACGCAACCCAGGCCATTCAATGATGCGTCACTATAGACCTCAAAGTTACCACTATCGTCTGGAAGTGCTAGCACCGGAGCATGAGTAAGACAATGTTTTAGCTGCTGAAAACTCCGTTCGCAGCTATCATCCCACTCAAATCGAACATCCTTCCTGGTTAACTTCGTGAGAGGTAACGCAATTACTGAGAAATCTTGCACGAACCGCCGATAGTAGCCGGCTAGTCCGAGGAAACTCCGTACCTCAGAAACAGTTCGTGGCTGTTCCCAATTCTCTACCGCTGCTATCTTCTGGGAATCCACCTGAATGCCCTGAGCTGAGATAACGTGCCCCAAAAATGCCACTTGATCTAACCAGAATTGGCATTTACTGAACTTAGCGTATAATCGATGTTCCCTCAGCTTCTTCAGCACTAATGAAAGATGTCGCATGTGATCTGACTTCGATTTAGAGTACACCAGAATGTCATCGATAAACACAATGACGAATCGATCCAAATACGGCTGAAATACCCGGTTCATCAAATCCATAAAAGCAGCTGGGGCGTTAGTCAAACCGAATGGCATGACTAAAAACTCGTAGTGCCCGTATCTGGTTCGGAACGCCGTCTTCGGAACATCCTCGCCCTTAATCTTCAGCTGGTGATAGCCAGATCGTAGATCGATCTTCGAAAATACACAAGTTCCTCGCAGTTGATCGAACAAGTCGTCAATACGAGGTAATGGATAACGGTTTTTAATCGTTACCCGATTCAGCTGTCGATAGTCGATACACAGCCGTAAAGTACCATCCTTCTTACGCACGAACAATACTGGAGCTCCCCAAGGTGAAATACTCGGCTGTATAAAACCTTGGTCTAACAACTCCTGTAACTGAATCTTTAACTCTCGCAACTCAGCGGGAGCCATTCGATAGGGAGTCAGAGATATAGGGTCTGTACCTGGCAATAAGTCGATAGAAAACTCCACATCTCGATCCGGTGGCAAGCCTGGCAAATCGTCAGGGAATACGTCGGGAAAGTGCCTGACCACCTTCACATTCTCCAAACTGACAGGAGCACTATCGTTCAATACCACGTGAGCCAGATACCCCTGACAACCCTTCTGCAACAATTTCGTAGCTCGCACGGCTGAAATAATGCCGTGCCTAACATCACTGCGTTCGCCAGTGAATGTGACCACAGGTAACCCCGGCCGATGGAACGTAACTCTCTTCTCGTAACAATCTATGTTGGCTCGATGAAAATGTAGCCAATCCGTGCCCAATATCACATCAAACTCAACAATATCCAACGGAATAAGATTAGCGGGCATCATCACATCCTCAATCAACACGGGGCACCCTGGGTACATCCGACTGACCAGACATGTCTCTCCTCTAGGCATCGACACTTCTAGCTCAAATACGAGGGGGGCAGACTCAGGTTGAGTCAATTGGGCAAATGAGTAAGAAATGACTGAATGAGTAGCGCCACAGTCTATCAACACTCTAGCGAAATGACCAAGTACATTTAACTTACCCGTTATCAGATCCGGGTTATTCTGGACGTCATGCGCTGTAAGGTTATGAATACGGCCCTGCGGCTGCTGTCGACCACCGCGACCTCTGTTCGGCTGACCAGGTCGTCCAGGCACACCACGACTAGATCCCGCAGGATTAGGCTATCTAGATGATCCTGCACTGCTAGAAGTAGCCTCTCCCTGCTGTGGCTGCACTCCCGAATACCATTGCTGTCCGCCGGCAGAATAAGAAGGATACGGAGTATACCCTCCAGAATACGGAGAATAGCTACTTTGAGAACCGCCTGAATAGTACGGATCCTGATGATATGGGTACGGTGCGGGAGTATAAGGAGCAACGTCACCCTGATAATGATAAGTACCACCACGACTCGGCTGACCATATCCACCAGGAGGTGGGACCTGCTGGATAGGAACCGGTGGTGGTAACGCAAATAGTGGAGGTCTCGGCTGACTCTGTGGGCAATTCGCTGCGCGATGACCCTGCTGTCCACATGTAAAACATCCACGAGCGCCCTGCCTGCACTCGCCATAATGTCGACTGTTGCACCTCCGACAGAACGGTGCATAAGGACCACCAGCATCTCGCTGCCTCTGGAAACGCTGACCTCCGGCGAATCCGCCCCTCCTCTGACCCGGGGAGCTCGTACCCCCACTCGAAGAAGAACTCGAGCTAAAACCACTTCTCTTGAAACTCTGGGTCCTCCGAGGCCCCTGTGATGCTACTCCTTTACCCTTGTCGTCTCTCCTCGGTTCCTCTTTCCCTTCCTCGTTGTCGCTATCACTCGGCAGGTTCTCCGAATCCTCTATCTGCACCAAGACCGCGTAGAAGTCGTGATAGGTCTCGCAGTGCCTCGTAGTCGCCATCGTGCGCCATTTCTTCTGAGTGCCCAGCTTGAATCTCCGAAGCATCTCGGCCTGATTCCTAGCAACCTCAGGGTGGTAGCGAGAAAGATCAGTGAACCTCCTGTAGTACTCGTTCGCTGACATCTTCTTCTGCTTCAGGCTCGTAAATTCTTGTTTCTTGCGATCCAGATAGGCGTCTGGGATAAATCGCTCATAGAATTGCTGTCTGAACACCTCCCAGTCCTTGGCCTCTTCTGGTGGCATCCTGTCAGCCAGCTGTTCCCACCAAGTGGCAGGTTCCTTTCCCATAAACCATGTCGCAGTCTCAACCCAAGTTCCCGCAGCTAGATTACCCTGACTATGTAATATTCGGAAAGTCCGCTCTATCTGCAGAAACCAGCGCTCGGCACCTTCGTGCCCCTCGTCACCCTCATATCTCGGTAACCTCAAATTATGCGCACTCTCAAGAGGGGTCCTATGGGAAGGACGAAGGGTAGACTGAATAGCCTGAGCAATAACATCTCCCAAGTGAGAAAGGTCGGGAAAGCTAGGATCAACAGGTGGACGTGGCTCTCGTCGAGGCGGCATCGTTCTGACAGAAACACCAAACGATTTAGAATCTTTACAACTGCACAGAACTACCAAAACTAGGCTCTGATACCAAGTTGACACACCCCGATCCGGAAACCGAGGCGTGCCGGCCGTCACGTGTGAGTGACGTAGCCGTGTGCGTCAGCGGAAGCGAATTTGGTATGAAGTGCAGTAGTGAAAATTAAGTTTATAATATACATATGATACAGAGCCGATCCTAGGTGCAGTCAAGTTAAAACAAACGTTACAACTGTAAAAGAAATCCTACATAAGTGGTGGTAGTCTGTCAGAACTGCCTTAGCGCCTCGCTAAACGTCCACGACGTCGCTACCTAGTACCTGGAGGGGCGCAAAACATAAAAGGTGAGTGGGCAAAAACAAAGTTTTCCAAAACCATTTCATAATGCCATAAATAACCCCTCGCTGTAAATCAGTATAATTTTCCCAGAAAATAGTACGTATATAAACGTATATACGAAAACATCGTCTACATATCACAACTCATCATCAAGCTCAAGATTAGGCCATAACAAACATATTCAATCCCTATCAATCATTATCATTATCATCATCCTGCACACGAGTCGGAACCACCTATTGTGGTCTGTACGACAGGCTAGGTGTATAATATTACGCTCTGTGCTACAATCACGTGAAGGCTGTGCGACGAATCGCGGGTCACCAACGAGTCGGAACCACCTATTGTGGTCTGTACGACAGGCTAGGCACCTATCTTGGATCCAAGTTGAGCGTACGGTGCGTGAGGTGAACGATCACGTGAAGGCTAAGCCCTACTCTGGCGGAGCACAACACCCGAGGTGCAGGTGATTAACTAAATCACAATCTAACATCATTTCAAGCACTAC
Source organism: Crataegus laevigata (assembly GCA_963580275.1). Taxonomy (NCBI): domain Eukaryota; kingdom Viridiplantae; phylum Streptophyta; class Magnoliopsida; order Rosales; family Rosaceae; genus Crataegus; species Crataegus laevigata. The sequence continues at coordinate 30,303,616 of OY756944.1, read as the reverse complement.
CACATTACTTACCTGGCCGTCCTCGGCGTCAGTGCATAATGAATGCAATCGTAATCATATTCATATACTATAGTAGACATACGACATGGCAATCTAATTATCACATCCAAACAATTCGTAATTCAATCAATTTACGTCTCTGGGAAAAACGTCATATATATATATATACTGAAAACAAAAGCCCACTCACTGATATGTCGACGGGTCGTATCCCCCGAGCCTAGTGTGACTGCGCTCGTCCGTCGGATACGTCTCACCTATACGTGAATTAATCGCAAAACCGTCAATAACAACACATAAACGGACCACGTAATTAATTCTTCATACAAAGGTCAATTTTGGCATTTGAATATACCAACGCGACCTACACGACGTCACGATCGTCGTGATATTTTTAAAATAATTTTTGGACTGTTCACGCGCCCCCACGCGCCAGGAATAGCACGGACAGACGCGCCCCCACGCGCTGTCACGTGCTGTGCACACACCAGGGAATATTCCCTAACAGCAAAGGAATATTCCGTTGGAATATTCCGTTAACTTCTAACGGCGTCAGTTAACGGCGTTAGTTAACGGCGTTGGAATATTCTGTCAACTTTGACGGAATATTCCGTCATCCCCTACCTCAGGTCGCCGGCCGGACTGGTTTTTCCGGCGACCATCGCCGGCGCCGGCGACCGATTCCGGCCAAATTTCAAACTATCCTATCTTCTTCGTTTTTCATCCTTTTTCACTCGTTTTTCTTCCTACATGCTCTAAATTCAATATAGAACATGTTTAGAAACTCAAATACCTTGAAAAATGGCTGGAAATTCCTCGGGGAATCCTTCCAATTTCGGCCAACTTCGAAACCACCACCTCCGACGTCCAAACTTTGCAAACTGGGTACTCCGAGGTTCGTGGGAATGTTTTAGGACTTGTGGTGATCTTTGTTTCACCTAAAACGATCCAAAATAAAAGTATATGAATAGTGCTTTAATAACAACTCACGGGTTCGATATGCTTTCGAGGGTTTCACAACCTAAAATCTATATCAACAAACTCAGCAAGTCATTGGGAGTGAAAATAGGCTTACCTGAGATTCGATTTAGGTCGAGATGGTTGTATGTGTGTGTGTCCGTAGGAACGAAGTCGAGAGAAGTGAGAGAGAGTTTGAAAACGAGAGAGAGATAAGGAAGAAAACAGAAAAGATAAAAATGAAAACGTGGGTGTGTGCATGTGTTGCACACGTGTCGACATCAACCCAATCTTTTTGGGTTTTAATATTTAGAACACCCGAAAGCCCAATATCGTGTCCAAACATACCCGTTCACACGTAGGTAAGGGCAATTTCGTCATTTTACTTCAACGTATTATAAAACGTGGGACGGGATGTCACATGTATTGGGGTGCTGCCATTTCTTGTTAGGGTTGATTAATGGGTGTGATTTTATTGATAAATTTATTTTTATTGTTAATTGTATCTTGTACTTGATGATAATTATGCAATACGATAATATTGACATTTCATATTTAAAATTTAAGTTGAGTGTAGAAATATGTTGTATGAGTTCAAATAAAATTTCTCATAGTGAAATCCTTGGTGTGTGGTATATTTCACTAGTCTCCTTGCTATTGTAGTGGTCTAATTACAATGAGAAACTATATATTCGGAGTCACAAGTCCATCCAAACCCTAACTCTTTTTTTAAGAGATAATGTTAGGAAACTAAATTTTTTAAACCAAATTTATAATGGTATTGATGATTAGATTATTAATTAAATTTTGACGTTCTTAGCATTCCCTATAAATAAAACCCTAGCTAGTCCAATTACAGTTAAAATTTTCGGCCAAGATCTCAAATCCTAGCCCTAAGCACTGCTGCCCACAAACAAAGAATAAAGAAGAACGTACGTGCATAACCATGTTGTGGTACAGAGTTGCGAAAGCTTCAGAGTATTTAGTGATCACCGGAGTCGGAATCGATGACGTCAAGCTTGCAAAGAAGGCATGGATTATGCCCGGCCAATCCTGCAGCGTCTTCGACATGTCCCCCGTCAACTACACCTTCGAAGTCCAAGCCATGAGCTCCGAAAAGCTCCCCTTCATCCTCCCCGCCGTCTTCACTATCGGTCCCCGCGTCGACGACATGCCCAGCCTCCACAAGTACGCTAAGCTCCTCTGCCGCCACGATCAGCTCTCCAACCACGTCAAAGACCTTGTCCAGGGCATCATCGAGGGTGAGACCCGCGTTCTGGCTGCCTCGATGACGATGGAGGACGTGTTCAAGGGGACCAAAGAGTTTAAGAAAGAGGTGTTTGACAAGGTTCAGTTGGAATTGAATCAATTCGGGCTTTTGATTTACAATGCAAACGTCAAACAGTTGGTGGACGTCCGTGGGCATGAGTATTTTAGCTACTTGGGGCAGAAGATACAGATGGAGGCGGCGAATAAGGCTAGGGTTGATGTGGCGGAGGCGAAGAAGAAAGGCGAGATAGGGTCAAAAGAGAGGGAGGGGTTGACGCTGCAGAACGCGGCCAAAATTGATGCAGAGACGAAGATTTTTAGGACGCAGAGGGAGGGAGAGGGGAAGATGGAGGAGATTAAGACGAGGACGGAGGTGAAGGTGTTTGAGAATATTAGGGAGGCTGAGGTGGCGAAGGCCAATGCCGAGCTGGCAAAGAAGAAGGCTGGGTGGGCAAAGGAGGCGCATGTGGCGGAGGTGGAGGCTTCGAAGGCGGTGGCGTTCAGAGAGGCGGAGTTGCAAAAGGAGGTGGAGAGGATGAATGCCTTGACCAGGACGGAGAAGCTTAAGGCTGAGTTATTGACTGAGGCTAGTGTTGAGTATGAAACCAAGGTACGTCTTCTGCTTGTTTCTTTTTCCTTCTAAACAAATAAAATTGAGTATATATATATATATATAGATGCAAATTAATTGGTGTCAAATTTTCGGATTGGGGTGAAAAAGTTATGTTAACTAGTGTTACTTGATCATAATTTACTCAGGATAATACTTAATTTTTTTTTGGGATGATCTCTTTCTCCGACCTACAAATTGAAATTTCATATAGTCAAAACCATCCTTACCGAAAATCATCATTTAGCCATTCAAATGTGTTCCTTGTTACCTAGCTACCTGGTTGATTTATTGTAGCATTATTCCAATATGCCTGTTTTTTTTTTTTGTTTTTTTTTTATTGCAATCTGAGCCTGAAATTTGATGAAACCTTAACATATAAGGTAGCTTTTTGATTAACTCATTACTTTGCTTTAAGGTTTATTCTTTCATTGCACCTTTGACAATGTAGAGAGTTTTAGTAAGCACAAATGCACAAAACCAGGGTGTCTAAATTGCTGGACTTATATATATGTGTGTGTATGTGTTATACATGTCTTACTTTTGGAGTTTTATTTGCACCATTTGTGGCATAGGTTCTTACACTTTTCATCTAAAATGCATGTATGAGTATGAGCTGATTTTGAAGTGCATGTATGTATTGGTCTCCTTGTATTAATTACAATACCAACATGTTTAAGAATGTTTTTGAAATGACTAAAAGCGTTTTCACATAAATAAAGTTACTAAGGAATTATATCAGATAACTAGAAGCAAACTTTTCATGCATTGGGAAGTTAAGCACTTTCAAGTTTCAATCTTATGACTTGTTTGCAGAAGAATTTGATAGCAGGGACCCCAAACATGCCAACTAGCTAGGGTTAAATTGCATTACATAACTTATACATGTGAACTTATGGAGTATTATTTGCACACATGAGAAATTAAGTTCATGCACTTTTTATGTACTAACTATATATAGTGCATATATATATATATATGGCTTCGCTTTTCTTCTACTACTATTACATGCATGCACATAAGATCAGAGCTTGATTTAGCACCATAATTCATATGTGAAACAAAAAGGTGCAATCGGCAAATTCGGAGTTCTACAAAGAACAAAAAACTGCTGATGCAATTCTTTACCAAAGAGAGAAAGAGGCTGAGGCACAAAAAGCAACTGCAGAGGCACAACTCTTTGCTCGTCAACAAACTGCCGATGGAGACTTTTATGCGAAGAAGAAGGCGACAGAGGCGGAGCTCTATGCTCGTCAACAAGCTGCTGATGCAGAATGTTATGCAAAGCAAAAAGAGGCTGAGGGACTCATGGCCCTCGGACAAGCCCAAGGCGCATATCTACGCTCCCTTTGGGATGCGCTTGGAGGCAACTATGCAGCCATGAGGGACTATATGATGATCAACAGTGGCATGTTTCAAGAAATTGCTAAGATCAATGCTGAAGCCCTGCGTGGTCTTCAGCCGAAGATTAGCATTTGGACTAATAACGGGGGGGAACGCGGTGACGGTGGTGCCAACAGCGCTATGAAGGAGATTGCAGGTGTGTACAAGGCATTGCCACCATTGTTCAATACAGTTCATGAACAAACTGGCATGAAGCCACCAGCTTGGATGGGCACTTTGTCCAATTGTCCTTCCACCAACTCGACTCTCGATAGCAACTGAACACTGAATTGTGTTCCATCAAAAGTACTACAATCTAGCCAAGATGGTACGTGTGATCGGTTGAGATGATATAAATAGTTTCGTGTTTATTTGCTGTTCTTTTATTAGTTATTTGCTATTTTTTTTGTTGACTGTGATACTATTTGCACTATAGTTGGTCCCTGCTACATTTGTGGAACCTTTTTGGTATTTGCTTAATTATTCGGGTGCAAAATATATAACTGCTCTGCTTCAACTATTTTCTCTAACATGCTAAAGTTAATATGGATGACCAAACAGCTTTCATATCAAATAACTTTTTTAGATACTAGCCTTCATGCACGCGCGTCTTTCATATCAAATAATTTTTTAGATACTAACCTTCATGCACTCGCTCACGCGTGTGCATAAGGCATTTTTTGAATAACGGCGTGCTACTCGCAATTTACACATTTTAAATGTATTTATATGCATAAATTGACAAAAGGAAAGTCAAATATTTGATGTAAATAAATAATTTTCGATCATGCTAGAAAAAACCTCTCATAAACTAATTAAAGTAACTGAATTCACATAATAAAATCGGTCTTTATAGAATTTACATTAAGAATAGAAAAAGTAATATTTAATAAACAATTGATTGAATCATATTATTGCTAACCTATTATGAGGCTAAGTGCACCTCCCTCCCCCTTAGTGTTATTCGTGTGTGAAAGATTTTTTTTATAACCAGCATTACACGCCTTTCAAAATGTTTTGAACGTGTTTAAAAATAGAGAAAATAATATTCAATAAATAACTAGTTGAATCACATTATTGCTAGCCCATTGTGAGGCTAAGCCCACCCCCTCTCTCTTAGTGTAAATAATATCGTTTGTTAAAAAAAAATTGTTTGGCAACTTATTTAATTACATTGCTATCCGCATGCGAAAAACATTTTTTATAACTGGAATTACACGTCTTTTAAGATGTTTTGAACATGTTTAAAAATAGAGAAATTAAATCACATTATTACTAGCCTATTGTGAGATACTAATTTAAAAAATAAAAATAAAAATCACCAAAAAGTAAATTATTAAAAAATACTATTAAAATGATGAAAATGTCTCTGCTTTATTTGATGCATTATTTTGGAATGCCTTTGAAGTTTTTTGTTTTGAGAGCATTTTTGTCCAAATATTTTTGTTGAAGTAAGGTGACACCAAATCACTATTCACATTTTTCCATTATATTTATATAAAATAGATAAATGATATCCAAACGATGAGAAAAAAATGAATAATTCAAATTATAACATTTGTACAGTAAAATAATAACACGTTATATAGTACGTAGATTTTCCTTATTATTGGGAATGAAGAAAAGTATTAGCTTTCCAAAAGTTGCAATTTCTTGTTTTTAGCAGTAGAAACATGGCTAGGGCTAGCTTGGCTACAAAATACCATTTTCAGTCTAAATCTTTGTAGGCATCATGGTGAGTCCTAAAATCTAAGACCTCCCATGAAAAGGTATATAACAATATCCTTATCCAATTTCTGGAGTTGGATTCCACCCCAAATTTGGAGATGGAGAGTCATGAAATCTACTTATTATATTTGTTTCATTGCTCCCCCTCGGCCAAACACAAACACAATCTTTTGGTGGTCCCAACTTCCTCCTACCTAACACATAATGTATGATTGATTACACTACCCGTAACGGGCACACTGCTTTATGATATTATCAACTAATTATGTTGTGAACTTATAATATCTGTATTCATTTGTCAAAGAACATGATAATTGTTTGGTTTTTAGATTTTTTTTTTTTTTTGAAACTTAACAATAACTTAGTATTATAAATTGGTTCGAACTTCCTAAAAAAGGTGAATTCCGCACAATTTTATTGCTTTTTTACACTTTCATTTTTCATTTGGGTAGTTCAATTGCCAATTCGTTTATTCAATCGATTGAGAAGATAGAAAAAGAAAAAGAAAATGCGTGCGCAACATTTCCCTCTCGTTTCGAGGGGTACTTGTGACGCTACAGTACCCGACCATAACAAGACTGGTTTTCTTTTTCCCAACCAATACAAACCACCGAATCCAAGCTGTCTTCACAATCGACGGTCCACATCGCCACTGCTTTCCCACCAATTACCAACTAACAATCTAACGGCTGACATTCGTTTAACCCGCCACACGCGTCAGCGTGTGAGCATCAGTGCACTGTTTAGCCCTGCCTCGAACCACTGAGAGATGCTCTCTCTCTCTCTCTCAAGCTTTTGCTTCTGTGAAAGCTCCACTGCTTACACTCTACTCCCTCCCTCCGGACTCCCCGCTGAAACCTAGGGTTTCTCTGCTGCTTTTGATTTTCTCATTTTTTTTACCGCCGCGACCATGTCTTAGTAGCCGTTGGAACACATATCGGCCTTTGATCGCCGATTTTCGTTTCAGGGAGACAATCGCCTGCATTTGATGGTGGTGTTTAACGGCGGCTAGGGTTTCTGAGAGCTCCGGAAGATGGAGAGCTCGTGGAAGCCTAAATATAGTTCGACATTCCCGTCAATGGATTCCTCGTCCTCTCAGGAGCTTCGGAATCAGGTACTGTGTCCTTTTGGTGATCTTTTTTTTTTTTTTTTTTTTTTTTTTGCTCTTTTAATTGTTTGTTTAGTATATTATGTAGTTGCTGTTAATTGATTACTTGTGCTTAAGTGTGTTGTACATTGAGATAGCTGTGTAGGAAAAATTGTCAGAGGAAGCACATTTCAGCCAGTTTAGAAGGAAAAAAAATGTTGCACGTGTATATAGTGTAGGGAGTCCCGTTCTCCAAACCCCGATTGTCCAAGAAAATTGTGCTACTTTCTCCTTCAGCGTTGGAATAAGATCGAACGGTAGGCGACCACAATTTCCTGGGACCTTGGGGTCTCGGAGAACGGTTTTAGCCTTGTAGGCGTTGGAATGATTAAGTTTTAAGTCTTTTAATGAGCTTTTTTTTTCTGATTACGAATTTTTTTGTACTTCGTTTATTTATTTCCAAAGCATTTCTACTTTTCAATAAGTGTGTTACAAACTTAGGTATTAGTTAACTAGGATACATTGTGCTTCTAGTAGCTTCGTTGCCAGTTTACTTTGATTATGATTTTCCGCTGTTATTCCCTTAATACGAAAATGCATATGTGTGCATGTTTGCTAGGAGAAAGAATGTACATATACAATGTGATTGTTGACCGTGACAGTAACCTTGGGGAACAACATTCTTTATGAACTGGTGTTTGTCGCTACAAGCGGGCGTGCATTTGAGATACTGTGTTCAAGGTCAAATATTTTATATCTTTCTTATAGCCCTGTTTCCTAATGTATGTGAAACACATGTATTCTTTGAATATTTATTAATTGTACTTTGCACCATTCTAACAACACTTATTCCTCTATGCGTTTAAATTTTCTAATTTTGTGATCTTGGTATGTTTTTTCTCACTTTACGAACATGGATTTTTATTTGCAATATAGATGGAGAGCAATGCAGGTTATTATTCTTATCCACATGGCTCACAAGATTTAAGACCCACAATGCTTGGTAGATTACAAGATCCTGTACTTTCGAGCATTCCGTATTCAGATTCCCACAGATCAGAACATGCTACGTTGGGAAATTCATTTCTAGCTCTCTTATCTGGGTCACAATCGGTATTCCAGTGTGATTTTCAAGGATTATCAAATCCAAAGCCTATGGGTACCTCTTGTAAGCATCTGCCAGATTGTAATAATTTCATTGTGAATGGTACCGGAAGTGCCATTCCAGTCACATCCAGTGGGCTACTGCCAGAAAATATGAGTGGGCAACACCTGCAAGGTGGAGCAGGCTCTTTTCATAAGGTTGCATTGAAGTCAGTCCCAAGCTCCAGTTTTGGAAGCAAATCTGTTTTGTATGATCTGCAGAGTTCGGACCTGGCCAAAGTAGTCACACGTGACATGGTCTCTGGTAGTGAGAAAGTAAAGGGATCTTTTTCCTTGAGCAGGGAATGGCATGGTGTTAGCGCTGCAGATACTAGGAAGGCAGCGAAGGCTTGTGGAGCAAATATTCAATCTTCAAAAACAAAGTCAATGGAAGCAAGCACCTCTATATCTAACCAAGCATTGGGTTTTATGAATGGTTGCCCTCGTGTTTTTTGTTCAACCACTAGTGAGTGCCTTAAGGACATTGGTCTTATTATTGACTTTGATATTTGGATGATAATTTACTTTCTGAACTTTGAGTTGATATTTTTATTATTTGAAAAGGTGGTTATCTACTTCTCAGCAATACAGGACTTGTTGGAATTGTTTGTTCATGCCACTGTCTCCACATGTCTGTCCTGAAATTTTGCGAGGTAGGTTAGTGATTCAATGATACTACAGATTTGTTAATTGTGATATATATTTGCAAAGAATTTGACTTGTAATTTTGCTTAAAAATCACTATAACTTATTTTGCAGCATTCAGGGTTATATGATGTCAACCCGGGGGACGTCGTTCGTATGGACAGTGGAGAGACCATTGCCCAGTGGTGCAAGCTGTACTTCCTGAATTCTGGGGTAAGATCTTCATGTCAAATACTTCCCTTTTGCTTTATGCCCTATTGCTTTGTGCCGGTGCCTTTGTGCGCATGTCTTAGTGCAAGCGCATGCATGCTTATGTTCATATCTGTAGATGCATGGGCATGTTTGTCTCCCCTGCGTGTATGTGTGTCAGTGTCACAACGTTTAGGCATGTGCTTGTGTGTTGCAAAGAGTTACTCGCGCAGATAAAACCTCAAGTGTTTACTCTAGGAACCCCAATCCTTATTTCTTGTTTTATTTGAAAAGAACCATAGTTATTGATTTAGACTCTTACTTCCGCGTCGTCAGTTACCATGTTTTCTCCCCCTTTTGACTAATTTATTATTGTCTTTTGAATTGAGATTGGATTTCTCATTTGCATGTTTTTGAAGAACGACAACACTGGATCGTGATATTTTTATGATGCTTTAGATTAGGGTTCCGGGAGATCGGAGTGAATGGGACTGGCCTGAAGGATTATCAGCAACTGCCTCTTTGGCGAAATCTAGTGTGACCATGCCCAACGTATCCAATAACTTGTCTCATATGGTTCGCTCATCTGGAGGTTCAGCAAGTTCTCAGCAGTCTTTAGATGGTGCTGCGCTCTTAAAGAGCCTCCTTACAAACCAGAATTCTGCTGTTGGTTCTGTACAAAATAAACAACAAAGGAACATTCAGGATAGCAACAACATTTTTCTCAAGGGTTTGACTGGCACTTCACAGAACAATTTACATGGTACGGCTGATAACCTGATATTGGAGTGCACTGAGTCAATCTCAAATTTGGTTGGTTGTGGACTGCAAGATAGCTGTCAGTCCGCATCTGCTTACGTTGAGTCCATGAAGAATGGAAATTCATCCATTACCTACCCTACCATGAAGAATGGAAATTCAACCATTACACACCCATCTTTACAGAATCAAAGAATCATTGGTACAGAATCAAATGTTTGCAGAACCTTAAATGGGAAGGATGGTGCCTTCAGGGATGCTGCAATTTCAAATATTGAGCTGAGGCTTGGTCAACCATACCAGTTGGGTCAAACTCAAATGTCAGGAAATTCAAATCTATCAGCTGTACGTCCACAGCTATTGGACACACATGCAAATCCACTGAAGTCTCTCTTTCCTGAACAGATGATTCCTAACAGTGCGTCAAAGCTCTTCTTCTTTTTCTTCCCATAAAGCATAGTACCTATGGTGTAAACTTTACTTTGTTAATATGTTCTCATTTTCCCATCATGGCTAATCAACCATATAGCATTTAACTTGTGGATATTTATTTTTTTGCAGCAGCCAACTGCAGTGAAGGGGTGAAATTTGGCCAATCTCTTCAGTATTCTGCTTTTCCATATAATCCCAGCACAAAAAGAGATGGAAAGCAGTTAAACTGTGGAAATAATGCATTTGTAATCAGTAATGCGATAGATGCTGCGAGAGTAGAGAAAACCAATTACAACCTGGTCCAGGATTCTGTGATTTCATTTGTTACCAATCTCAATGCTCCACCTGAGGAAAATTCACGACCAAAAGCCAGTAATTATATATATAATGGAGGTGAGCATGCTATGCGAAGTACACAACATTATGAAACTCATTCTGCCAAGTCTGACCTCACTAGTGGCCCCAGGAATGGAGGGAATAATGTACAAAGGCAATTGAACATGTCTCAGTTGGGTTCCTATAGACTAATTGACAAGGCTAAAGAGGCAAGTTTTGTAACTAATGATTCTCACCTTTCAAAGGATTCAGGGTTTAGAATTCACAAGGAAATTGAAATCTCAAGCTCTTTCAATGGATTGAGTGGAAGCATTGATCCTCGTTTCTTAACAGTACATAAAGACAGCTGCTACTCACACCAGTTGTCTGGTGTAGCACCCAATGGACCTGATTCTAGAAGATATTCTAATTTTCCTGAGAAGGTATGTTCTTTTAGTAATAGTGGGCAAGTTCGTCATGTTGATCTCCCACCCTTGACTTCATCGCTAGGATCTGGCTTAGTTTTTTCATCAGAGGGAGTCTCAAAGTGCATTCCTGTTAGTGCTTCAACATCTGTATCAGATCAGAGACATCATCCACCTGCTTTATCTAGAGAACAGTTAACTGGAGTAACCACTCACTTGCCCGATGATAATTCACGACTGCTTGCTCTAAGGCAAATACTGGAGTTATCGAAGCAACACCAGGCATGGCCTTCCCTTCCCATGAACCAAGGGGAAGGAAGATTTGGTTGCTCTTCTTATATGCAGAATTCTCTTGTTGATACTTCAGCATCCAAGAAACAAGTCCAACAACTTAGTCATACCAGTAACCATGATGTCACCATTAAATCACACCAACCAGGTGCTAGCTGTAGAATTGGAACTGATGAAGGTTTTACTTCCATGACTGGTAAGAACACTGTTTTTTGAATGCCTATGTGTAAGTTTGGTTATGCAGGAATTGATTTTTTCACTCTTGTAGTGTGAATCTTACAATGGTGTTGTTTTCATTCAGGTGTTAACACCTGCTGTCATTTGTCAACATTGAAACAAGGAACTGCATTACATTCTAAAGAAGTTGATGTGAATCATCAAATTTCCTTTGTTCCTCTGTTTAATGAGCAACACTCACTGAGGTTAGTTTAATATCTAGAATGGCTCTCAGTTGGAGTTTTTAATTTTGTACTGTACCACATTTTATTGGAAGTTGATATTAAAATTTGAAGGTATTTAGTGTCAGAAGGGTGATCCATCCTGCCTTATCTCAATATTTTACACTGAAAATCTGGATCGGTGTTTCATCTGAGATCAGTTTTGTGAATTTTGTTTGAATGGTTTGAGGTCTCATATAAAAAAGGAAATTGAATTGTTTTAGATCTTATCTTAGTGTTTAGACATTCATGCCAATTTCATTATGCACAACAAACATACATACACAATTTTTATCTGCCTTTATATATATATATGGGGCATTTGCCTTTAAAGTTTTAAACTCTTGGATTGTGATGTATGTTTGTATGTCTGGGCACATGTTCATCTGTTGATGAATTTATATTTATAACTGCAAGTGAATTTGTATTTATATGTGGCATATTAGCTGTTATAAGCTCATCGACATTCCCTAGTGTCTTTCATTTTGGTAATCAGTTATGCTCTCTTAAGCTTTTTGGTTTACTCACTTGCTTTCAATTTACCGTGTTGAATCTTTGATGTACAATATTTTCCCTGAAAAAATTCAGTGTGATATCTGCTCCCTCTAACAGCTCTCTTCCTTTATTGTTTGTGCATAGCAGAAGTGGGAAGAACACCAATGAGCCTAGAGGACATGAAAGATGCTACCACAAAGTTCCCTATGGTTGTTTTCATGGCAGCTGCAGTTGTGCAGCCAACATAAACTGTTTAGGAATGAATTTTGAAAGAGTTGGAGGTTTTCCTAATGCCTTTAACGAACAAATTGGAACAGTCAATGGTGAATCCCCCATGACATTTACTCATAAATGTGCTAACAACCATATTGTTCCAAAGGATAAAACTGTTTCCTTAGATCATAGGGGAAAGTTGAACGGGAAATTACCCAAGAACATATGTAATGCTTCACAGTGGAAAGATGTTCCAAGTAAGGTCAAAGGAGTTTCTGATGTGATGCGCGTGGACCGTTTATCTAATTTGTTTGATGCGAGAAGACGAGATAGTGAGCAGCTTGCAGATACTAGTGTAAAACAGTCCAATGGTACTTTGCAGATGGTGGAATCTTCGAAAGAGCATGAAATTTCTAATATTTCCTCTGGATGTTCTGCGCCGGCTGTTACCCAGGCATCAATTGAGGTTAACAAGATAGATTCTTCAACAGTTGATGCTGGGGATAATGGATGTGTGAGTAATATTGTTTTTGACGAAGGGTCAGGCATTGATAAATGCGGGTCATCAGATGATGCACTTGAAAGTGTAAAAAGTGCGGAGTTCCTTGCCTCAACCAGCTTGAGAAAACTTGGGTCTTTTAAGAATTTAAATCATCAATCATCCTGTAGCCTTCTGGATGAGCTTAAGCTCCTAAACTCTTTAACATGGAGAAAAGGTCAACATAAAGTCCCAGCTGGGCTTGACAAATATCCCCAGAACTCTGAGAGAGACTTGGAAACTGGGAAGAAAAAGAGAGAAATGGGTTCCAAGACATGTCCCACTTCAGGTCCTTATCCTGTACAAGAAGAAACTCCCAAATGTAATGACCCAGTTCAGTTTCCCTCTCATCCGTCAAAAAGTACGAAGATGCTCATTCCATTGGGGCAATCCAAAACTCATACTTTTGGGGCCTGTGCAACTCAGTCCAGTTCCAAACCCAGACTTCCTATATCGTCTTCAGAAAAGAAGCTTTCACGCAAAAGAGATCTGCGCAAACTCTATGATGACAATGACACAGAGAAAACTGATCTTTACCAGACAGAACCAAGTGGTGGTGCCAACTGTGAAACTGCCGAAGTTTCTGGGGGAAAGAAATGTAAGAGGGATTTCAATTCTAATGGTATGAGGCATGTCCAAATACAAGAATCAGGTGAAGAAGGTGCTAGAAAAAGGAAGCAAACATCTGTAGGTTGTTTGAAATCATGTTCTATTCAGCTGGTGAATACTTGTTATAGGAAGGCAAGACCAATAGTATATGGAAAATATGGTGAACTAGCTAATGGAAGTTTGCCTGGAGACACGCCAAAACCAGCAAAAATTGTTCCCCTCAGCAAGGTTCTTAATTCTTCTAGAAGATGCAAGGTCCCGAAAAATTGTAATCCTAAATCACTTGAGAAAACAATCCCTGGTGGGGCTTTTGTTTGCGGTAAACTAAATGGTACTTCCATGGAAAAAACGAAGAAAGAGTGCTCCGTTGGAGAAAAGAAATGTCGTAAAGAGTTGTCCTCATTGGAGAAATTGGGAGATAATCAACGTGAGAAAGATCATAGTAAGCTAGGCGTTATTGCCCATGCTCAACTGAAGCTGAAGTCTAAGGAAATTCGCAAGCGTAGCATTTATGAATTAACCGAGAAAGGTAATCATACAAATGTATTGCATTTCTTTTGTTATTTAATCTACTGTTGAAACTATATACTTTCCCCTAAATGATATTTGTTCATCAGGGAAGGATCGCAGCTTTGAAAGTGTTTCTGTTTCAAAACTTTTAAATTGTCTGCCAGCAAAGAGAGAAGGACAACTCCTAAAGAGTGGTGAAAATAAGCTTGGACTCTGCAAACTTAGTGCTAAAACGTGAGCAAGAGATCCCCTAATTATTTTGCTTTAAAAGTCTTCCTGATATTTCTTGCAAACAATGTTTCCCATTCGTGGCATGTTATACAAATGGAAAATAAGAACATGCATTATAAATACTGATGATTGGTTTCCATAAATTTTCTTGCAGTTCCACTCTAGAGCAACGATGCCATTCTGATTTGGATTCAGATGCATTCTGCTGTGTTTGTGGTAGCTCAAACAACGATGAAATCAATTATTTACTGGAGTGTAGTCAATGTTCAATCAAGGTATGTAGCAATCCAGAGCATGCTCAACTTGAATATAATCCTAGTTCTTTTGTAATAGCTTGGTGATATGGAGAAGTTTCATAATGAACAGGTGCATCAGGCTTGTTATGGTGTCTCAAAACAACCTAAAGGCCATTGGTATTGCAGGCCATGCCGGACCAGTTCAAAAAATATTGTAAGAGGAAGGGTGTTATTTTAGTATAATTTTCTTTTAGAAAAAACTTCATACATGGTTTGTTTCTTACTCATTTTCTTTCGCTTGAAATATTTTTTTTTTAACTTGTGGATTGCAATGTGTTTGTTTCTTCATCTAGGTTTGTGTTCTGTGTGGTTATGGTGGTGGTGCCATGACTCAAGCGCTGCGAAGTCACTCAGTTGTGAAAAGCCTTTTGAAAGCTTGGAACACTGCAACAGAAAGCATGCCAAAGAATAAGTTTTCGTCGGTTAAAACTTTGCAAAAGGATTCGAGTGGGTGGCATTGCTTGACCTCAGCTGTCTGTTATATGGGTATGTCCTACCAAGTTGATGCCGTACATAATAGCATTACAGCGGGATTACTTGATTCAGCAACTAAGCAATGGGTCCATATGGTTTGTGGGCTTTGGACTCCTGGAACACGATGCCCAAATGTTGACACCATGAGTGCTTTTGATGTCTCTGGTGCACATCCTAGAGCAGATGTGGTAAGCATTAAAATCAGTAATTGAGGGAAAAATAGATGTATAAATATTGATAGAGATTGTCAAGATTTTTTTCTTTGAAAGACTTGGTTTTGGATATATAACAAGTGGAACTGGAGTTTAGCAAATTAGTGTGTTTTTTCTTCAGTCCGCCTAAAATTAGAGAGACCATTAGGACTGGGCATGTTTTAAATGTTATAAGATGGCACGTCTTTTGCACCATGTCCATCTGTTAAATGCAATTGACTGTCAATAAAATATTTAAAATAACCTTTCTTTGGTTGGATGGGGAGGGAGAACAATAACATGATTTTCTCAGAAATAATAAGATACGAGCACATCCCTATTAACTACCTCCAAGTAAATATGTTTTTGGTCAAACCCAAACCCCTCCCCCCCCCCCCCCCCCCCCCCCCCCCCTCCTCTTCCGCCTTTGGTTGGACATTAATTATTACTTTCGTTAAACTACTTTTTTTTCAGGTTTGTTGTATATGTATGCGAGCAGGCGGTTCATGTATACAGTGCAGGATTGCAAATTGTTCTGCTCAGTTTCACCCTTGGTGTGCTCATCATAAGGTCTCAACTCTTTCTTTAAAATGTACCTGATGTTTAATATTGTGCTTAATATTGTTTGTTTTGTGGTGTTTTCTTGGAATTTGTTGCCTCCTCATTGGGGTTTGTATATATTTTCCATACTTTATAAAAACTCCTTGTCACATTAAAACTGATTGTGTTTCTTGTCATTGGTTTTTTTCTGTGTGGCCCCTTCAGGGTCTGTTGCAAAGTGAAGCTGAGGGTGTTGACAATGAAAATATTGGTTTTTATGGAAAATGTGTGCTACATGCTACACACCCAATGTGCGAATCAGGCCATGTCCCTGAAACTGGTTGCATTGAAAAACAGGAATTAACTTGCGCTAGAACTGAGGTATTTGACTTTACTTTGTGGTATTGTATTTGCAAGGGCTCCACTCAGTTACCTTCAGAATGAGGCTCTATATTATCCTTTTCTAATTTCGTTGTTCTTTGTTTTTTCGTTCTTTTGTTTATGAGTAGGGTTACAAAGGCCGTAAACGTGATGGGTTCAGGCATAATCATTATGGTCAGTCAAAGGGCAACGGTGGATGCCTTGTTCCTCAGGAGCAGTTAAATGCTTGGGTTCATATTAATGGCCAGAAGTCATCCACTCAGGGGCTTCCAAAGCTGCCAGCCTCGGATATAGAGCATGATTGTCGGGTATGTTCATGAGGGATGAGGCTGCTTTACCTCATGATTCATTTTGGTTATTCAGTTTTTAATAAGTGAGATGCAATTTTATGGCTAACACATTGTGAAAATGCAAACTATGTTGGAAATAGAAAGTTGTGGCTCACTTCAGGATGATTGTGCAACTAAATATGGCGTTCCACTTCAGGATGTCAGTTCATGTTGAGTCAGAAATAGAAAGTTGTGGCTCACTTTCGCTCCCTTGTGAATTATCATACATCTAATTATCACTGATAACCATGATTAGTGCTAATATTTGCAATAGAATGAGAAACAGTTTTGTGATTGGAATTGGAAACTGTGGTAAAATTTACCATGTTTAAGACTACTTAACCTTACAATGTTTACTGTCACTTGCAGAAAGAATATGCACGCTACAAGCAAGCAAAGTTTTGGAAGCATCTAGTGGTGTACAAGTCTGGCATACATGCCCTTGGCCTTTACACGTCTCGGTTCATTTCCCGCGGTGAAATGGTTTGGCATTCTCATATTTTAAAATTGGGGCATGTATTTTCCTATAATACCAGATATGATGTAGCATCCTTGTGCTTTGTAGGTTGTTGAGTATATTGGAGAGATAGTGGGGCTGCGTGTTGCCGACAAAAGGGAAAATGAATACCAATCTGGTAAAAAGCTTCAGTACAAGAGCGCTTGCTACTTCTTCAAGATAGATAAAGAGCATATTATTGATGCCACATGCAAAGGAGGGATTGCTCGTTTTGTCAACCATTCCTGCTCGGTAATTCTCTGTTCTTCAATCAACTCATTTTTTTTACCGTTTTGTATTTCTTCGCGCAGTTTTCTCACTTTGCTGTTGATTTACCTGACCAGCCAAATTGCGTCGCCAAAGTGATGTCTGTGAGGAACGAAAAGAAGGTAATTTGGAATCCATCGCGATACTACAAATTTTTTCTCCTCTCTTCGAAGTATTGTTTGTTCATACTAAAAGTTGTGTGTGAAATTGTTTAAAGAAACTGTAGCCGTAGAATTTTGAAAAGTAGAGAGTTCACATTTGGAAGCAGAAATGACGTATGAATGTTTTGGGAGTAATTACTGAGTTTTCCCAATTCACAGGTGGTATTTTTCGCAGAGCGGGACATATTCCCCGGAGAAGAGATTACATATGACTACCACTTCAACCACGAGGACGAAGGTAAGAAGATTCCATGTTTTTGCAATTCAAAGAATTGCAGGCGCTACTTGAATTGAGGACGACGATGCATGCGTGTAATTATTCCTTCCTTTTTTTTCATGTATTTGTTGTAAATTTTCTTGGGACGACTTTCAAATGTCAAGGATGTATAATTTGAAAAGTAGAGAGTTCACATTTCGAAGCGATTCCCCTATTGTTTAAAGAAACTGTGCCCGAAAACTCAGCTAACTTCAAAGCGTAGCAAAGGAGAACACAAATGTTATCATTTTCGATCATGAATCTGACGTCTGAAAATTATAAAGGTGCGTGAGAAGTAAAAAAGAGTAGATAACACGTCCCTACCTATATGACTAACTTTATCATTCACAAAATGTATTCGTGTTTGCGGTAAAATTCTCATAATTAGGTCATACGAGCAACGGAATTCGGGTCCGACGCCAAGTGTGCGACCCAAGCTGATTAGCGAGACATGAAAATTTTCGCAAACATTTCCGCAAGTGGCATCTGTGTACCAAAAGGCAGCACAGCTTTGTCCGTACAGGCTCAGTGTCTACATCAACTCCAAGCAGGCTCTTGTACCTATTCCCCCCAATTTGGAATGTTTGCAGTCGCTTCATTCACCATTTTCACCAGCGTCACCTGCGCGTTTAAATTTCGGGACAAGATAGAATAAGAAGGGTCAACTGCGTGTTTTTCGCTTGTGTAACCAATTATGCAGGAACACTACTACTACAGTACTACTGTACTACTAGGTGATGATGCATACCACGCTTTCTGGAACACCGTGTGGAGGCATAGGGAGGTTTCTAGGCGGTGCAACAGCACCATAAGATCGTTTGTCAAATCTCCATTCTCCAATTTTCCCATATGTTAGTTCACCCTGATATCAGAAAATCAAAACCAGATATTAAAGAGCTGAAAGTTCTTATTTCTTGAAAACTGAAGACACGTAGTGGGCAGTAAATCAAACCATCAGAAAAAAAAATATCCTCACTCTCGATAGATACTGCACATGAAAGAATACAAGAGCTTATCGAACATAGTACCTTCATATTATAGTCGCATCCATAAGTGTAATGAATTATGAACTTCTTGCCAATTTCTTTATCCCATGGAGGCTGACATCGGAAAAATAGTAATGCTGGTAAGTTAAGCGTTACGAATATAAAAAAAAAAAAATTGAAATTTTGTAAACCAACCAATTGATCTTGTAGACAGTAACGAATGGATAAATTAACTTGCGATCATGAAAAAACTTAAAACATAACAAGGAAAGAAAAAGGGTTCTAAACCTGAAGCATGAAATCCTTGTACAAGATATTACCAACACCATGGTGAGCGGATGCAACAGCATAAGCATACCTATATCATGATGCAAAATAAACGTAAAAGGTCAACAAGTGTTTTGATAGCCAAGGTTAGTTGGAAACTTGTGTAACGTCATCAAAGAACTAAGTTAACTAGTGAGAGCTCACATTTCAAGCACCCATCCAAAAGCTTTGTCTGCTTCAGGATCCTTCTTCATTGCCAAAGAAACATTCATCCAGGTCGGAGCAATCTTCTTAAGAGATTCCTGAAAATGATAGATTTGAAAATTGTCAAAACACCATAAACATAAAGATAACTGTTGCTATATCTGGCAGATGACAAGTTTAAATACCTTCCCAACAATGACGGGAGAATTTCCAATTGGATCAATGTTAGTTATTGGTCCCTTGTTCTCAGGGAAGTATTTCCGGAGCACTGACTCGTACCTTTTCGGTTCAATGTAGAAGAAAGGAAACGCGACTCCAAGCCCGTCAGTGGACAAGTTTGGTATGGGCTTGACAATCACATGATCAGGCTCCGACATCAGTATATAACTGCATACACGGTAACCATACAATATAGATAAGTCAACCCTAACAGAAACACCAAAGATGATCAACTTATTAAGTACTGAAACTAGGAAGTAAAGCATCGCTCGTACTCTTCTTTGATGTCTGCTTGCTGAAGCCATTGCACAAATGCCCATGGTCTGTTGAGAACTATATAACCCTGTGATTGCAGAAATGGAAGCTAAGAAACTACTACAAAGTAATTTCTACCAAAATAACAGCTACGGAGATTAATACTTCATCACTACAAAACTTCACCCGCTTCTTTCGTAAACAAGCTAGCCCGAAAGAAGTTTAAATTCCTTCAGGGTTCCGTAATTCACAGGTCTAGATTGCATAATTTAACTACATTAGTAATGTCCCCCAAAAAGCAATCAAAATCTGACTTCTCCATTTGCAACATTACTCAGCAACCCAAAATTCTACACAGAAATAATAAAATCCCATCTCCCAAACACATGCGAAGAAGTCCAAAATTATGCTAAATTCAGTTACCAACTTCCACAAAAAGCAGATAAACATAAACAGATTAATCAAAATTCATAAAATAAATACAAATTAAGAGAAAAGCCCACCAACCCGATCCATTCCAGCAGGCAAAGGCTGGGCAATAAAAGTTGGGATTTCATCCATGTACTTGTCCGGCTTCCCATTATGCAAGATCCTAGTGAACCCGCCCATCTCCGAACCGGGTTCGTTCTGAAACTTTTTGAACCAGTAATACATGATCCTGCACTGCCACGTGTTGTAGACGGAGTCGGAGGCCGTCACCGCCGTGTGGAACAGTCGCTTGGAGCTCCGCGATTTTCCTCGCGATCTGTGAAATGGCATCTGGATAATGGGGTCCACGCCAATCGACAATGATGATCTCGACGGACCCGGAAGGTCCTGCTGGAGTGGCGAATTGGCTGAGATTATGATGTTATACGTGATCAGAGCTACGGAGAAGGTCACCAGTATGGTGAAGAAGAAATTCCCACAACCCATTTTTCCTCTCTCTAAAAATGGCGCCTGGAGAAAGTCGTCGTCTGTGTGTTCATCTCAGTAGCAGGTGTGGTGGCTGGAGGTTGTCCGTTTCATTTAGATTTTGCCCAACTTTTTTGGGCCTGGGCCTTAATTATATTAGGTTGGTTAGTTTTTTTTTTTTTTTTAACAAATGATTGAGTTACTTGATTAAATAGTCAGTTGTTAGGTTGATTAAATAAACTTGAAAAGGTTAATTATGATCTTAATCAACTTACACTCCAATAAGCTATTCCTCTACTCAATAAAAATGCTACATAAAAGTTGCAAGAGTGCAACAAGGCTATATTGCGGACAATTTCCATTGCAAGATGCTACATAAACGAGAAAAGTCACTGATAAAAGAGCTTTGTGATTGAGTTGTTATCGGGTGAAAACCTCAACGAAAGCAAAAGAAAGCAAAAAAACAACGCAAAAATAACAAAAAAAATTTGGACCATTTCTCGATTTATGCGTGTCATCCTTGCGCAGGGGCCATGCTAATCTTCTCTGTATCGTTCCAATTTTATCGGATGTCCCCGAAGGGACAAGCTGTGCTGGGAAGCATTTCTATATAAAGCCGTCGATACTAATGGTCCTGGTCGATGTGGGACTAGCGTTCATTTGTATATATCCGCGCGTTCTAATATATATGTCTGAAAGTCGATACATAAATTATAAAGAGATACAAACGATAACGGATTTGCATATATGAGCCAACACAACTCGTACTCGCAATGTGTAAAAACGTCTTTTTCCTTGTATTACTTATATTCAAATATATATACAGAAAAACTGTAATTCGAAAAAAATACAGAACTATTCGATACATAAAACTCGTTGGGATCGAAGAGAGGAAGCTGATAAGCATGAGGCGTTGTCCTTCGACTGGGCGCATTCGATTTAAGTTGAAACAAACACAAGGATAATTTCCTCCCACAATTTCATCATCCATCCGACAGAATCCAACGCCTCATTGTTGTAAGCCGTAACCAACCATACTAGTAAATAAAAGTCCACTGTTGGGCTGCAGGACCAGCTGGCTGTTTCTCAACGGCTTTCCTCACACGGGAGAACCGATTCGCCCATTGAGAATATCCTGCAACATTTTGACGATTCAAAATCCTATGAACACTAATGCAAGGCTTCTGAGAATTATACACATTTTCAACCGCAAGAATAGACGAGTCATTTGGGACCAAATTCCGAAGAAACAAACCTGACGTGACAATCTCAAGAAGATCCGCTTCTTCTTTAGCAGCATCAGACATACCCTACAACGAATTTGATAACCGGCACCTTATAAGCTACAACATTTTAAAACTAAAAAGAAAAATCAATCGATTTCCTATCATGCAGTATACCTGTCCCCCTGAAGCCATACTTCTTGCGATGAGACGAGATAAACTATCTAGAGTGCCGTCATCAAAGTTAGGATGCTTAAGAAGAGCCTTCTCGGATGTCAAATCAAATAGCAGCGAGCAAATGCTTGAAGCCATCATAATAGTCGATGGGTCATCCTTACCCTCTGAAATCAGGTGTACAAGAATTATTAAGATGCCCAATCTCTTTTGAATGAACGAAGGATGAAAAGATAGGAGGTTAGAGCATGCACAGAACGAAAATTAATGCTGATAATACAGCTATAAGCTCTGTCAAGTAGTATCAATTTTGAATCAACATGATGGGCCCACATCATATTATGCACTATTTGAAACAAATAAATAAAACCCCTTAAAATTGTAAGTTATATCACAATTGGAAACGCAAAGATAAATATTGAATCAGACTACAAAAACAGAACGACATAGCATGAAAGAGAAAACTATTACACTTTGGCATAAAAGAAAGATACTTGAGATCAGAGGCTTTCTGATTCAAAGACAAATCTGTCTCCAAAAGTTCTTTGGTTCCGTTTTTCTAGAGTTATCAAGTCTTTTGCTCCTAAAATCACGAAAATATCTCAGTTTTAACAGTAAAGAGTAAACGGGGTACACTCCAAATGGAATAGTCTCCAAAATGTTACTGCGTTCGAAAAATGAACTGGATGCCCTTCGATATGATTCTAATGCAACACCAAAATCAAAACCAATATTATCAGTTTTCCTAAACAATACTACTGCTGCATTATAAAAGTGAAAGGAAATGTGATTTCATAACAACGAGCAGTTTCAATGCACCTATTAATGGTAGAGAAAGTTGATAAAAGGGTACCTGTCCAGTATGCCAGTGCTTTTAATAGATTAACAAGCACCGAATCATCCAGTGGGATTTGCAATTGCTCTTTCTATATATGAAAAAGAAACAGAAGATCATAGATTGCATAAAATAAATAATATTCTTGGTATATAATGATGATCACACTACCTTTAAAAGAAGATTCAAGATTGTGTCACAAGCCAAAAGAATGCGATCATTATCTTCAACCATAGAGCCATGTGGCCCAATCAATTTTACAAGGCAATCAACAACCTGCAAATCGATTCAATATGCTTGCTAAATTGCTTTTGTAGACTTCAACTTGAGACCACATCACGAGGCCATTACATAAAACCAAAAAACCAAAAAACCAAAAACAAAAAAATTGAAAACAAAATGTAAAGAGCAATTACTTTATAAAAGAGGATAAAAAAATCCAGACTTACAGCGTTATGGCCACCACAGGAAACCAAAGCTTTACATCCTTCAATCTCCATTGTCATTTGGCAGAGCATTGGAAGCAAAAAGCATATAGAGTAGAAGGGGCTGTCATTTGGACATATTACAAATAAAAGATCATTTTCAAAGCTTATTAACCCCTAAAGTTTGTCTGCATATTAGACTATAATTATTCCGAGATAATATACCTTTGTTCATCTTCACCTTCAACAGAAAGCATATACTCTAAAAGTTCTCTAACATTCTCTTTGCATGCAAGGGGTGTTTCTGCAAGATAGCTGCAACAGCATATCAACAATTAAAAACAGTGGCTCTTCTGTCTCCCATGAATTTCACCAATATGTTAACTAGACAAATGCAATAATACCTCCCAATAAGCCGCACTGAAGCAAGAAGATCATCTCCCTTCCTTTGTCCATGTTCCTGTGGATCATAACGTGATTAAATAATGAAAGTAATATCAAATCTAGTTATATAAAATGACTATGCTTACCCTTGCATCTTGTAAATACTCTAAAACTACGTCAATTGTCTCGTTAAGGCCCTTAATCACCGTCATGAAAGTATTTTCATCAATAGGACCCCCTACAATTGCACAGAGATGATTAACATTTTACTGAAGTCAAGAGATAAGCGTATATTTGTACCAAACAGCTCCGTTGCAAGTCAACACAAAAAATAAGTCAGGAAACTGAAAAAAATTACTAAATATAAAATAGGGAGAAAGTTTAAATTAATGTTTCACACACACTACCCCATCATGCTTCTCCACAAATATTATGGAACTCCCAAACCTGCAAATCTGGCTTAAAATGGCTTACCTTCATTCTCACTGGCATTTGATATTAAGCTAACTATCTTTTCAAGTAAGGAAAAGGCAATAGCCACATTCTGTTTCTTTAAACAAATTGTCTCAGCTGGGGCCGTAGATTTCTTGGATGCTTCATCTTTCAACTGGGCAAGCTCATTAAGAAGAACCGCAACTTCAACCCTTGATTGCTCCAGTACTAGAACTAGGCACCTGAAAAATTAAGACACAAACATGGACTATCAGACCTGCCCATTATATAAAATCAACACACACACGCACTCGGAAATGCAGACATGTATCATATACAGGCATAGCAGACCTGTCAGCTGGAATAGGCTCTTTCAACTCACTTAAGCTGATCTGACCTATCAACCATCGTTCCCCATATCTCATCATCATAGAATCAGCCAAAATAAGTGCCTGAAGCTTTTCGGTAGGCGCTGCCATTAAATGACAAGAAAATAACATTAATAAGCCTCCATTTTTCATTTTAAAAATATAATTAACAAGGAACTTACAGAAAGTAACAAAACTTAAAAGAAAAACCATGAAAATGCTGAAGTATCAGAGACTACGATAACTTCTCTACATGACAACGTATTCAAACTTCACCATTTTCATCTAAAAGACTAAAACAAAAATGAATTAAATAATTATTTCAACATACCAACACGGTTTTGTAGAATGGCCGCAATACCATCACGCATGTAATTTGGCAAATCTTTTTCTGGTAATACACGAAGAGAATCACAAAGTGGTGCCTGAAAATACCAGGAAGATACATAATTGGTTTAAAAGTCACCAATATCAACAGAGAACTGAGAGAGTTTGCCTCCGGTAATTTAATTATACATAAAAGGAGCCTTATTTTGTCAAACAATCAAAATTGATAAGAAGCCATTCATCATTTAAATTAGCCAAGTCAAATAATCTTTTTTTTTCTAGAAAAGAGAAATAAACAATGATTTCATACCGCATACTGCGACGAGAGGACGGCAGACAGTAGGTGGAGCGCATCAAATTTCACAGCACTATGCAAGACAGCAAATTGCCTCGCTATTGCAGCCACCTGTATTAAAGCAGAAATAACTCAATTTCATAAACCATTTTCAAAGAAGATTATCAATTTCAATTCAGAAAATTTACTTCCAGCATAACTGCAAAAGTAAATTTTTGAAGCTAAAGTGAAACAGAGGATAGTATAATATTTGAAGAATTCATGAAGTAATATCTAGAAATTCAACTTACAATCACTGCAAGTTCCTGAAGATAGTCATTGCTAATGATGTCAAGAGACAGTTTATTTAGTATCAATTGCACAAGTTTCATAGCAAGCTCCATTTGATGAGAACCTGTACATAAATTTTATCTCATCAATCATTTGTAATTTGAGACTGATGAACTAATCCCGTAAGTCACTGAGAATAATGATCACAAATGATTCCTAACGTTACAGTTGCCTAGAAAGCAATAAAGTTTAAGCATGCAATGACGTATCATTAACAAGATCCCTTAGGGTCTTTAAAAGGCTCAGTAGCAGACAAGAACAATTACCGTCTGGCAAAACGGACATATGAGAAGCCAGCATTTTCATGCCACCAGATGAGTACATCGTCATGATTCCGTCTTCAGAAGCCGTTGACACCAAATACAAAAATTCATAGCATTCATCAAGAACAGCCGATGCTGGTCTGTATTCTCACCGAATAAAATGATCAGGTCATTCGGCAATCAATGTGTTACTTAAAACACAATTCTAGCATCAAAGAAAAGAAATTCAATTGGACAAGAACCCTACCTGTTGGATAAAACTTCCAGTACCAATGGAATTTTCGAAACCATGTCGTTTGAAGCAGCAATTTCCGGAACACGACAGAATGCAGCAAGAACAGTAACCGATAGCTGCAAATACGCATCCCGATTTTCACTTCCGCTACTGCTAATGCTTCCCTTTCCCATCCCTAACCAAAACAACATCAAAATTCGGAATCATTTACTTAAATTTCACTCATGCTTCATTCTCAAAGCTTGAAACTAACTTCGAATTAACTTTCAGTTTCCAAAAAATTGACAGAAAGTGAAAATTCAACAAATAAAGGAAAAAAATGAAAGAGTCTGTAGAAGTTACCAGTCCTGAGGAGTCGGTCGAGAAAGCCGACGCCGACGGCATTGTAAATGGACTGGAGGGAGGAGAGGTCGTCGCCTTTGCAGAATTTGGTGACGAGGAGAAGGCCGGCGAGGCGCTGCTCGTCTCTCTCGCCCTTCAATAGCTTCAAGCAGTCTTCGAGCGCCGCCGACGGAGACTGTCTGTCTTGCTGCGATTCCTGGAATACAGAGAGAGGCATGAAGAAATTTGAGAGTGTGAGAGAGACAGAGAGAGATTGGGGATTGGATTACTTACCATGAGAGACTGAGAGCTGAGAGGTTGATGAAGGACGAAGGAGGAGGTGCAAAAAAAAAAGTGGGATTTTTGGAGGGTTTTTTGAACTTCAGGAGGGTTCCGGGATTTTCTGCAGACCTGAGTTTCCGTCTCGTGTTTTGATTGGACCTGAACTCATTGGGCCCTAAAGAAATGCCTTAAATTTCCCGTTTGGACCGGCATAACCTTCAAGTGTTAGCATGGAGAGCTAATACACATTAGGCCCAAAAAAACCCTCTAAACACCAAGGCATTCGATTCGATCACTTTACAATTACCGATTGTATATAAGTATGTATTCAAAATCATTAGATTGAATTTAAATGTACATACAATTACTATATACAGTTAGTAATATGTTAAAATTTCTCTGTATTTAAGCTTTGGAGAAGGGGCTCACCTCTTCCAATCAAGTATATACACTACGGTTTAGGGACGAAGAAATCAAGGTCACTAATCGTTCGATTTTAATTTAATGGTAGGTGCTCATATAATTTTTATTTTACTTTCTCCTCCACCGTTGAAAACTACGGTTGAAATCAAGTTTTTTGGTTTTGTTTTAAGAGTGGATCTTGACTCACGACCCTTCCTTGGTAATGAACATCATTTTTTACAATGCAAATTTTAAAGTTTAACTAATCTAAACCATAGTTAATATGACTTTGAACATATATTAGCAAGGTGAGCCGCAAGTAAATGAAACAATCATCTCACATGCATAGTAACTCCCAACCATGGTTAAAATCATGAACGCGTGGTTCGCACTTGTTATTGGACGACTGAAGGTAAGTTATTAGAGAAATAATATAAATATGGTAAGAATAACATTTATTTTATTTTATTAAGTAGTCTAGATAAGATCCTCACATAAAGTCCCAATATGTGGCAATTTTATGGAAAGGGATCCTCCCTTCCTCCTAATCCATCAAGTTTGGGGATTCGGATCATTGAAATTTGATCTAAAGGCTATAAACAGGGGTCTACTTTAAAAATTATAATAATTTTAACTGTTTGATCAAATTTCAACGACCCGAATATTTGAATTTGATAGATTAAGAGAAAAGTGACACGCCCCGACCCAGAAAGGTCGACGCATGCTGGCCGTCACTGTGAAGTGACGTAACCATAGGGGTAAGTGATAAAAAAGTGCATAAATTTAAAATCTAACTTAGAATCATTTAAAATTAAAATAGTGGCAGAATGCACAAACGTAGGCGTGGCCCACTATAGTTATTCAGAGCTTAAAGATAGGACGACTACTGAAGAGTAGTCAAGCATCTAAAGTACACTTATTACACACGGTGATAAGTTCATACATTAGAAGCTGAAGCTTAATGTCAGAAACGGTCAAGGTTCCTTGAATGCCACGAAGAACAGCTATCTAGGTCCTGGAGGGGCGAAAAACAAAGTTGAGTGGGTCAGCAAAACAAACTTATGTGAAAACGTTTGGTTTTGAATATACTAACCCCTCGCCGTAAAACAATTATAGTTTCCTTTATTAAAAGCACATTATGAGTAAGTACGTACGTATATATATCCACAATACTAAAGCCAAGTAGAAATGACAATATACAAGTCAATTCATGATAAGATCGATGCTGCAGTTATATCATCATGTGGCAAATGTTATAATGCGATATAACTAAGATATGCCAAGTAACTATGTATCAATGCTACAGTAGTATGATCATGTGATAAATAATATTCCTAAGTACTCATCCATCTAATGCTAGCACACAAGTTCGAACAGATGACTCTGACACGAACAGGCTGGGTGTAATCAATACGCTCAAGTACTACAGTCACGCGAAGCTGGTGCAAAAGCACATCACATACAAGTCGGATTGCCTAATGCAATCTACCCGACAGGCTGGCACCTAACCTGGATCCAGACGAGCGAACGGTGCAATGTGAACATACACGTGAAGGCTGGCCCTGGCCCTGGGGCAAGTACTAACACCAGTGCAGCAGATGAGTATGTATATGACATGTATGAATATCATGACAAGTATATCTCAACCATACAGCAACATTTATCACAATTATATCATACGTAATATTTATTCGACAATATATGCGTAAGTGAATCATTCATGCATTTTTGGAAACTATAAATACGTATAAGTACAAAACAAACTGCCCACTCACAAGTACGCAGTCCAAACGAAGCCTCCTAGCTTGGCTTAACCACGTACGTCATCGGAATACGTTTCCCTAGTAGGAGTCCAAATGTGGTCGAGGTTGACCGGAAAAAGTCATTGAAAGTGACCTAACAACCACAGTCATTTATGTTGGAAAACTCGCACGACGTCTAACTCGCCGTGGTTTGGCCGGAAACTGCCTCGAAAGCCGCCGGACTCGCCAGAAACTTGCACACCGGCCAAATCGCTGTGGTTTGGCCGGAAATTGGCTCGAAGTCCGTCGGTGCTCACCGGATTCCGGGTTCGAGTTCTACGTGAAAACGAACGAGTTCTTACTTGAAACTGATATCTATGGACTCGTGAGGTCCTAAGCAATCTAATGGTAACCTTGGATCTTCAAATCACTAAGGTTTGGATTGTTTTCCAAATTGCTCCGTGTGTAAGTGGTAGAGAGAGAGTTTGATGAGAGAGAGAGAGAGAGAGAGATTGAGTTGTATTATTCCATTTGATAAGATTATGATTTGAATAATAGAAATGGAATGGATTGTGAGCTGTAAGGGACGGGTGGTGGGTTTCAGATTGCTTGCCAACGAATATGAAATGATGAATGATCATGGAGGGGGATGGAAGGCTTCGGAAAGTTGGTGGAGTTGGGTTGGTGAGGAAGGGATACGGATCCCTCATTAGTTTTACAATTATTTTCTAATAATATAAGTTTTAGAATATATTAGTTTAATCGAAATAAACTTAATATAACGTTTTCATATTACTCAACGATAAGGGTATAATCGTCATTTTACACGCACAGGAAGAATTTACATAGGAAAATTAGGGACGGGTCGCCACAAAAAGAATATAAGATCTCAAGTGGGCTTCATGCTCGCCCGTGCGTGCACGTGAAAGCCGAAAAATCAAATACGACAAAAATTCGATTCTGCTTGTTTTGGCCACATTCGGTTTTGGATTAGTAGATAAGATAAGATTTAAATTAGATTTAAGATCTAATCCGACTTCCTAATCAGTCAATCCAAATATTGGAATATCTTTATTCTTTAATTATTTACTGACTTGTTGTTCGCTTCCTATAGCTTAATCAGGTGGTGACTCGAATCATAATCAATGCTAATCATATCATTAACACTAAGGATAGTGCTAAAACAAATATCGCCATCATCAATCAGCTAAAAGGTATTTTCACTTCGACCCGATACATATCTCATATCCAACTTCTATATCGTCAAAACTGATTGCGTATAAAAGATAACATTGTATTATAATTACTGGTGTAATAAATGACTTTTATTTAAGAATGACCATAATCATAAATAAATAAATAAATAAAAATACTACAGTTAATTGTATGTGCACGCGTACACAGTTGACCATGGTACAACTGGATCAAGCAAACACGATTTAGAATTATGATTTGTAACATGTGACATGTAAATCAAATTAATGTTTATTTTGGTACGGAAACTATGATTAGAGACTAATTATTAGGGCCACAAAAAATGCAAAAACAGCAGTTTACCTATATAAAAAAAAGGGGTCAAAATGGCAGCAGAAACACAATCAAACTCTCTGAGTCCACGAATTGTACACGACGCGGCTTTCACACCAAAATATCCAAAAATAATTCAAATTTAATTCATTAAGTTTAAATGATATTACGAGGAAAAAAAGAAGGTAAAAACCGGTACCACGCACGACCCACGGCTTCTTCGGATGTTCCAGCTACAGCTTACGCCGCAAACGTCGCTTCCTCATCCCCCACCACTCACTCCCCCTCAGCCCATAAATACGCCTTCCCCCGCCACCTCTTGTCTCCATCAACCACAAAAATTTTAGAGCCCTCTTTATTTCCCGAGAAAATAAAAAGAAAAAATAAAACTCCGAACTCCAATCTCCAATCCAATCAATGTTGAACGAGGAATTCCGGTCTCATTCGCCGGCGTCGCCTCTCCACCAGAAGCGCCACCTCCGATCAATCTGCCTCTCGGGCTGCTTCTCCGGCATGAGCACACACCCATTCGACGTTCTCGACAACGACGCAGACTGGAGGGCCAGGACGCCGCCGCCGAGGTCGCCTCTGCCGGAGATCAAAGACCGCTGCATGCACCTCATATCAAAGATCGGCGGCGGAGTTAGGTCCGGCAGAGTGCGCCGCCGCAACGCCTCCGCCGACTTTAGCTACGACCCCTCCAGCTACGCCCTCAACTTCGAGGATGACGCCTGCAAGGCCGACGACCAGCTCCTCAACGGATTCTCGGCTCGGCTCTCGGCTTCCTCAATCCCGACGACGCCGCACGAGAGGAAGATGAACCGCAATGCGCTCGACGACATTTTGGAGAGCGAGGAGGAGGAGTTGGCAGCTGCTGCGGCGGCTAACGAGAACAATGCGAAGAGCCGGGCGAACGGCGGCGTCGCTCCGAGGAGGCGGGGGAGGAGCCGGCACTCGTCATCTTCGGTCGAGTTCAGCTACGAGCCGTCGAGCTACGCCAGGAATTTCGAGGACGACGTGAACCGAGCCGATGAGATGATATCCCTCAGGAGATTCGGGGGTTTGCTGGCGCAGCCGAAGCAGAGCTTGACGGCGACGACGCCTCCGCCTGCCAAGTGTTCGGCCTTGGGTCCGGAGATTGCTGCGTTTAGTTAAAGATTAAGTGCGTTTTGATAAATTGCAAGTGTGTCGTCGTCATCTGCTAGGGTTCTGCAACTGAAATGGACGATAATATTTTCCAGTGCAATTCGAGGTTCCGTACGGCGAGCAACGGTTGGGATTTTTTGGTTCAGAGTCGAAAAAAATGCGGGGGCGGGGGTACCGTGGCGGTTGCTTATTGGGCTGGCCCATTAGAGCAAATCTACGTTGACCAGCTTTGACCAAGAAAGAAGTAGAGACGCAAATGAAGGAAATAATAGCCCATTTTACTGCAAATTGTAATCTGGGCTGATAAGGCCAGGAACTCGTATTGTATTTTTCCTTCCTATTTAATTAAATAATTTTAGGAGAGAATCTCCACACGTGATTGAAATTAGAGAACATTAAGGAAAAGCTCCCGCACAGTTTAATTTAACTAAAAATTATATTTTTACATTAAATTTTTTATTTTACACTAAAAATTTCATCATGGTACTATTTACTTTATCCTTTATTTTGTTCTTATCATTAAAACTTAAAATTTTCAAGCCCTTTTTCATTAGTTTTTCTTTGAAATTATGGGTTTTATTTTTTATTTGGTTGTTTTTTGTTTTTAGGTTCAACTAGAGATTTATGCCCGCACGTTGCTGCGAGATTGGAAATTATATGAAACAGTCTAGATTAAAACAATCAATTCAATCAAGATCTATATTCTCAACAAACTGTAACAGAGAACATGATGATATTTATTTATTTTTTTAAATCTGATTGTACTAAGCCATTCTTTCAATAATATGATAATTAAATAAAATATCACTACCAATAGTTTAGATTAAAACAATCAATTCAATCAAGATCCATACTTCAACAGTCATACAAATACAAATCCAAGAATCCTATCTTGATTTTCCTTTTTTCAGTTTTATCAAGCACAATGTTCAATTGTTGTGCAAATAATCCAAAATCGTAAATGTAGAAATGTGTCAAAGTGCAAACCTCCTTGTATTCCATGTATGCAATGACTGCAAGTCTGCTAATATGTTCACAATCATGTTGACCTGTATAAAGAAAAACCAATTTAGTTCATACCAAATTGTGAGTCATTTTGTACATAAAAACTTCCTTTTTAAATCACCCCTCTAAATAAAAAAAAATCAACTCCAAAATTGATGATCAAAAGTATAACTAAATGAAATGGGAAAACTTGCCAATGTCAAGTTCTATGAATTTGGGATTAAAAATTGTATGAAAGATTGTATCATAGAAGAATACTAAAATTTACAACGAAAACGTTAGAAAGATTTTTACATACAATATACTCATTTACAAAAGAAAACAGAGTTACTGAAACGAACAAAATATCAACCAATCATCGCAGTACAAAACACAGTAAATACAACATTCACATAATTGACTCTCTTACACAATCCAAACATAGAATTTTAGCTTGTTGGTATCAGATGATTAACTCTAATTACACTAACGCGGACACTATCTATGAAGAAAACTAAAGAGACTGAAAAAAGTTGTGAAGAGTTATCAACCAAAGTACAAAGACCATAGAGCATGAAATGTTCAAGAAGAGCAGAATTCCACTCAACTGATGCATATTGCTGTTGTAGCTCTGAGAATAGCTAACTAAACCAATCTAACTCTAAAGGCAGCCATCATCCGACAAAAGGCTATACTCCAAAAAGGTTCCTAAATATACCTAATTATACAAACAATTTTGCTAAGGAATACATTTCCAACCTCCTCTTGCAGCAACAGATACATGTACAATTTGATAGTGTTTCTACCAGATATGTAGCCAATAGGATTAAGAATTATTAATGTTGACTCTCCACTACAACTATCCATTATGCTATACATCCATTCTCTTGCAAAACGTTCAAAATGATGAAATGAAAATCTTGTGAACATAAATTATAGTCGATGGTATATGTCCGTTCTCTTCTACCATTACAATCAATGAGATATACACTTGTAGCTTACCTGGGCCTCCACAACATCATGCAATATTATGCATAGCTATACTAATGCATATACTAAAATGTAATGCAAGTACAACATGGCATTTAAAATGTAATTTCATTTAAAACAGTTTCTGGGAAATGTAAAGCATATATACCTATATATAGAAAATCAAATGCCCAATCATTGGTAAGTAGTAGGGTCGTAACCTCTCAAGTCTTGCTTGGTCACGCTCGTCCTCAAGGTAAGTTTCACCTTTATGTGAAACAACTGATTAAACATTAATTACTAAGCACATATATAAAACCATGTAATAACTTCTCATACGTTGCTCAATTGGGGTGTTTAAATATATCATCGTGACCTACTCAACACCACGAACATCCCTATATTTTAAAAATAATTTTTGGACATCCCACGCACCCTTACGCGCCGGCCAAGGCACTGCCCTATGTACCGGCCACGCGCAGGCACGTGCCTGGCACATGGACAAAAACCCTAACGGCGTTAGGGAATATTCCGTTAAAATCCTAGAATATTCTATAAAAGTTACCTGACACCGTCAGTATATTTCGTCAAAGTTGACGAAATATTCCCTTCCTTCTACGGGTGTTCGTCTGAATCCGCCGCCGGTCGCCGTCTTTTTTGCCGGTTTCTAGAAAGATTTAAAATCTTAATTTCTTCTTCGTTTTAACACCAAAATTTACGAATTATATATAGAATTGAAGCTCTCAACTAAGAGAACATAATCTTACCTCTTAGAGGTCCTGACATTAACTTCGACCAAAAACCACTCTAAGGTCTCTATAAAGTGGTTTTAAGACTTCCTAAAGCTTTAAAACACCGTGAAACGTCCACGATCACGAGGAAGCAACATCGCACCTCACCGAAGCTCGTGAGTTCTCGGGTTTTCGAGGTCAAGTTACTAAACAAATGATACTACGAGGTTCTAGAGCTCGAGAAAAGTAGGAATATGGAATCCTCGAGTTTGATTCGTGTCGATTTGGTTTATTTTGAAGGTGGGTGCTCTCAGCTGTACAGAAGAAGGGAATGAGACGAAGGAAGTCTCGAGAAGGAGAAAGAAGGTGCAAGTTTGCACGTGTGTATGTGTGTGTACTTGGTCACACGTTGGCCAAAGAAAATATTAAGGCCCTTGATTGGGCTTCCGTGAGAGAAAGGGAGAAAGAATGAGAGTGAGAGAATCCTATGGCCCAATGAAACCAAATCAAACCCAAATCTGATTGGGCTAGAATTAATAGGAAGGAAAATGATTGGTGGGTTTGAAATAGGTAACCCAAAATAAAAATTCCGCCCATTACATCTATTCGTTCGTAACATTTTCGTTACGAACCCGATTCAGCCCTAATTTGTGTCAATGCGCTCGTGACGTCGAGTACGATTTAATTACACCAATGAGAAAAATAATTTAAATTTGAATAAGTACATCCACGTCAATAAACCACAAAGGCATTATCGTCATTTTACATAATCAGGGATTAAAATATGTATAAATTCGGAATGAGTCGTGTCTTGTCACACAGGGTTTAACTCCCATTTTTCAAGATTTTTTTGCCGTACCGTCAGTTGTTTTATCACATTTTTTAAATATTTTTTTGTCCTATCATAAGTTGCTTTATCATATATTTTTTAATATTCTTTTGTCCTGCCACCAATTTTTTTTTCATTTTTTGGACTAAAAGAAAGACTTGGCATGGCACACCGGGTTTAACTCACATTTTTTTAGATTTTTGTGCCTTACCATCATTTGCTTTATCACATTTTAAATATTTTTTTGGTAAGAATTCTCATAAAAGCAGAGCAGCTGATGCCGGGTTTAACTCACATTCTTTAATATTTTGTTTGCCTTAACATCAGTTGCTTTAAATAAAAACAGTTTTAAACAAAAAATTATAATCTGAGTTGTTTTCTTTTTGTAAGAATTCTCATAACCCTAAACAAATATAAAAGTTTACTGCAGGCTTGAGCTAATCGGGTCACATTCTCCTTCCTCTGCAAACAAACAAATCAAAATTCGATGCCGAAAACTATTTAATATATATATATATATAATTGTTGTTTTGCTTTTCTTAAAAAAAAATTATAAAAAAACTCGGTATATTTTGCTCAGTTTAGGTAGCAACAATTTATCCTAATTCATTTATTTCTAATTCATTTTCCAATTAGGCTATGAATTCCAAATACAAAACATGAAAATCCAAATTCAAAATTCACAACACAAAAACCTAAATGCATCTTAACATTTATTAACCCAAAAGAAGCAAGCTAGTTATGATAAACAATTTGATCAATTAAGAAAATCTCTTTCTTTTATCATTTTACAACACTCTTGTTTTCAAAAATTTCAGTCCCTAAGCAAACCTCTCCCTATCGCACTGCCAGCAACCAATTTTTTGCCTTCGTATTCAATCTATTTTGTCACCTAAACCCATACATATACTCTCTTTAAAATTATAGTCTCCATCAATCCCACTAAGCTTTTGTCCAACGACTTACATAAGAAAACCAATTTTCTTAACCAACCATGCTTATTAATCCTTATGCTCTGTGTATACACTTTTACACATTTTTCAATCTGCATATTTTTAAGATCTTGTAATTTTTCCATAGATTTATTAGTTTGGCATTCTCAATCTAGGCTTTCAATCCATTGTTATCTTCACAACATCAAAGATTGCTGGTTGTTGTAGCCAGAGCGTTACCAATCATATTGTCATTTTGGACAATTTACAATTGATTTTACCACAATTAATGCTAACTTTTATTAATTGCAAGGTAAATATTATTCAATCACTCACAACACACCATTTCCTTTTTTTCACAAAAAGCAGAGACCCATTTTTCATTATTTATTGAGAAAAACTATTTGCAAATGGTCAAAACTGAAATATCCAAACAAAAACCACAAAAAACGATTCCATTCAACAAAAGATTCAGGAAAAAGAAAAAAAATTATATACCTTGATGATAAAGAGCTTGCAAAGCCGCATAGAAAAACTGGAAATTCGAGCAACACTTTTTGCTGCAACTAAAAATCAAAGCATATCAGAAAAGTACATCCAAAGCTTGAAAAAAATTAAAGGAAAACTAATGAAAATGACTTGGAAACTTTGAGTTTTAACGATAAGGACAAAATAAAGGGTAAAGTAAATAGTATCAGGATTGAGTTTTTAGTGTAAAAATGTGATTTTTCATTAAAGTGAACAGTACCGGAAGCTTTTCGTTAAAGTTCTCAAAAATTAAATCACACACGATCAGAAAAATAGAAAACTCACCGGTAAACGTTTGACCGCATCCTAAACTTTTTCTGAAATTAAAAATCTAAACACATCAGAAAACTACACATAAATCACGGTAAAAAAAAATTGAAATCCCATGTGGCTAAATCTGGAAGAGAGAGGAAGAGAGAGCAGACAATAGGGAAAAAAAGCTAAATCTAGAAGAGAGAGCAGACGGGTGGAAAAGAAGAGAAGCAAACGTAATGGGGAAAAAATTCGATTAAAAACAGTCAAAAGGGCTGAAAAACGAAGACAAAGCAGAAAGCGGCGATGAGAGACTCACGGAGTCAACAGTCGGGTCCTTCCACTGTCACAAAGAGGGAAAAAAAAATTAAAAAAAGCCAAAAGAAACGGAAGAGCAATCGAGGCAACACAATTTTTTTACAATTTTTTATATTTTTTTTATCCTGCCACCAGTTTCTTTTAAAAGAAATTAATGAAAAGATTTTAAAAATTTTGAGTTTCAACGATAAAGACAAAATAATGAGTAAAGTACCAAGATTGGTTTTTAAGTATAGAAATGTGATTTTTTGTTAAAATAAACAGTAACAGATTTTTCGTTAAAATTATCTTTTTTTGATGACATTTTTTTTAAAAAAAAAAATTGGTAGACTCAACACAAAACCCCACGATGATCGACATGTGGGCTGGGCAAACAGGCGCTTACTGACATTTGGGCATTACTGACATTTCACTAGACAAATGAGGAAGTAGAAAAGGGCACCAAGCAAAAACCCAATTTCGCTATTTTGCTGTTACAGAACAGTAATAGTGAGTTGAAGTTTTAGTATATATAAATTTCATGGCTTCAAGTTTGCACATGAAATGTAGTGGGAAGCACGAAGAAACCAAACAAGCCATGAAAAGAAAGCGAGTAAAAAAATGACAAAAAGATGGATTAAATTCAAATTAAAAACCCGAAAATCATAGCTGAGAAGGTGGCTAAAATATTAGAATAATAAGGTCTTCTAGCAAAAATTGGTCATAAAATTTCACTTACTTATATTAGTTAGAACACTATTTAGCTCCTTACATGTAAAAAGTTAATCTTTCTCATTTGAAGTAGTAAGAAGTTAATTCTTCTCATTTAAAGTTTACTACTCAGTGTATCACGAAAAATAACTCTCAAATATTAATTAATCCGAACATTTAACAAACTTGAGTACCCAATCTTTTTCATGTGGTTGTTTATGGGCACTGTGTGGAAGAAGGATTGGAGCACGGAGATATCTGCTGCAACAACAACAACGAGAACAAGCGAAAGAGAGTTGGTTCGTGGAGAAGGTTAAGAAAGCGGGAGAAATTTCGGAGGTTTTGGCTGCACCAAAGTGGAAGAACTTCATCCTATCTTTTAGTACGATATACAAGAAAATAAGGGTGCAGTTTCAGTATGATCCACAGAGTTACGCGCTTAATTTCGATGACGGAAATGTTGATAGGGAAGCAGAGGGTGCTGCTGCTGCATACCATCATTTTTCGAGTAGTGGATCATATGCAGCGTCACAAGGGATGAATGCCAAGTTCTGATTTGCTAGATTGATCTTCCTGCAGACGTTGATCAAATTGTTTGTTTATAGATATAGAGACTCTGTATTACTCATTCTTTGATTTGATTTGATTTGAGAATCAGATGAACAAAAATGTGAATTTACAAGTGTGTACGTATATGCACTTGGTATGAACCGAATATGCACGCATCTGCAGCCCGAATACATTAGGAAAGTTTGAAAATAGCCAGCTTCGGACATGCTAAAGAATCTTGGTGCATTTTCTTCAACTTTTAGAATTTTAACCAGTCGATCTGAGTTTGAGCCCTGCTCGAGGGCTGTTTGAGCAATGCTTTGTTGGAAAATTAGTTTTTATTTTAGTATTGTTTATGGTTTTCTTGTGGGCCAAGGATATTAGAGTTTATTGCCTATTAAGGTTTAGGGTTTTGCTTTAAGTTTCACTATATATAGTAGTGCTTGTATTAGTTAATTTCAATCTTAATCAATGACAATAATCTTTCCCTATACTTTTCATCTTGGCATCAGAGTAGGTTCGTGAGGACCTGTCTCGTAGATTATTTGTTCGTCTAATAGCTTGTTTGTTCAGTTTGATTCGTTTGTCGCGCACCATCCGCCACCGCTGCTGCTTGTACCACCATCTTCCGCTACTTTACCGTTCACTAGTCTCGCACCAACCCGCAACCTGCTGCCCAAAATCTGATTTGCGTGCAGTCTCGCACCAACCCGCAACTTGCTGCCCAGAATCAGATTTGCGTGCATCAATCTGCAACCTACACCAGACTATTGTTGGTATTGTCTTTGTCATTGTTTTTTGGTTCATTGAATATGACAACTAAGGATGAGTCGCTACAAGCGATTTGTGTGAGATTGAATGGTAATAATTATGTGTATTGGGCATATGTCATGAAGAATTTCTTGATTGGAAAAGGTTTGTGGGGCTATGTATTTGGAACGGTTTCTGTTCCGAATAACCCCAAAGATGAAAAACATGTTGACTTGCTTGCTATTTGGGAGATGAACAATTCAAAGATTATTACTTGGATTAATAACTCTGTTGATTTGAAGATTGGAATGCAACTTGCTAAGTTCTCAACATCTAAAAAGGTTTGGGATCATTTAGCAAAGTTATTTACCAATTCTAATTTTGCTAAGTGTTATCAGTTAGAGATGGAGATTCGTGCCAGCCAGCA
This sequence comes from Crataegus laevigata, assembly GCA_963580275.1. Taxonomy (NCBI): domain Eukaryota; kingdom Viridiplantae; phylum Streptophyta; class Magnoliopsida; order Rosales; family Rosaceae; genus Crataegus; species Crataegus laevigata. Next base: position 30,264,464 of record OY756944.1, on the reverse strand, counting down.
AGATGATAAAAGCATCCAAGATTTTTATAATGACATGACCTATCTTTGGGACCAGCTTGCACTAACAGAACCTGACGGACTTAGCAATGTTGAGCTCTATTATAAATATAGAGAAGAACAACGCCTTGTTTCGTTTCTGATGCCTCTTCGAATTGAGTTTGAGACTCTCCGTAGCTCTATCCTACACCGGACTCCACTTCCTTCCCTTGATTGTGTGCTTCATGAATTGCAAGCCGAAGAAATTCGGGTACAATCACATAATCTTCGTTGAACCCATCAGTTTTGGCAACATCATCTAGACCTCAAAACCAGCAGCATGGTAAAAATATTGCTCATAATCAGTGTAGCTACTCCAAAGAACATGGGCATTGGAAAAACCAATGTCCTTGGATAGCTCGGAAAGGGTTAAAAGAACCACCACCAAAGGCCGCATTTGTTGAATTGCATCCACCCGCTTCTTCGACGTTTGGAGAAGATGTATGCGAGGATTGGAGTTGGTGGTATGGAAATTGCTTACTTGGTTGTTCGTTGCTTGCATGCTTGTTTGTTCGCTCACTTATTTGTTCGCTTGATTGACGCCCGCTCGCTTGTCTTGTCTTGTCCGACTAACATAGCTTGTCTTGTCCGCCTAACGGAGCTAGTCTTGTCGTGTCCACCTAACAGAGCTTGCCTTGTCGTGTCCGTCTAACGGAGCTTGCATCCGCATCTGCTTGTTGGCAAACTCATGACGTAACGGGGGGGGGTGTTGGAAAATTAGTTTTTATTTTAGTATTGTTTATGGTTTTCTTGTGGACCAAGGATATTAGAGTTTATTGCCTATTAATGTTTAGAGTTTTGCTTTAAGTTTCACTATATATAGTAGTGCATGTATTATTTAATTTCAATCTTAATCAATGACAATAATCTTTCCCTATACTTTTCATCTTGCTTGAGGGGAGAGATTGAACAGCTTCGTTTATAAATCACGAATGAGCGCCAAAGATGCGACTTAAAATTTTACATACCCATTACTATCAAATTTATTATCTCAACAACAAATGTCGAAAAAAAGCTAAAATCATGAGTGATGTGAGGAACCAAAAGCTCAGGTTTGTACACCCCCACAACTCCCACTATTCTTATTCACAAAACTGAAGATTACAAACAAAAAATTGTAAGCCCGCGGTGGACTATCCAATTCGCAGTTTCAGAAACACGATTCCTAAACACTCATGAATTCCTATTGATATATTCATATTACATACGCGATGATCATCTGCATCCTTTGAGCATACCTGTACTATAACGGCTCATATCGGGTTTATAATCGCACCTTCACAATCAGAGTTAGCCCTCTCTCCTTTAGTAGAACCAAAATATGATTCTTTCACCTGAGTCTTGTAGTCTTCTTCCACGAAGTCCTATGCTATCGCAATTTCTACGTTGGAGTTGTAAATGTAGTGGAAGCGAGTGAATGAATATCACCAAAACCAGACTGGCTCTCCATTTCCTTTTACCCATTTTATATGAACCGGTCGCCACTGCTGTTTTCACCTGCATTACTTCTTTTCAAATTAAGGTTGGTGCAAGGCTCATGAAAAATGTGAACTTCAGAAGAATACATGGTTCAATTGGTATACCTTTTGCGCTTGCTCTTCAAAACCGTGGAGGTTGAAGGATTGCTGTGCCAGTTCCTCTTCCTCTGATTGATGAACCAATTGTTTATCTGCTTTAATTGCAAACCAGTTTCCTGTACCAACCTAGCCTTGTCCTCCTCCTGCAAATTAATACAAACACCATGCGAGTTTAGATATTGGCGAGAACAAAAATTTGCAGATTTCTGAAATGTGTTTAGGGTTTAGGAACTTGAGAAGCCTGTAGATTTTCGTATGTTTAGAATGCAAACTCAAAGAGCTTCTCAAACTTACAGTTGGATATGGCCACTTTGCATGTGATTGCCACCAAGCTTTTAGGACAGAGGTTGTGTCGCCAGGAAGTTTTCCGGCTCTTCTCTTGCGCATAATCTCCTCTCTTATGTCAACGATTTTCTCCTTGTAACCCTGCAAAATTTGTTCATATAAGTAAAAGGGATAGCAGATTTACCATGAACAATTTTATGATTTAGTACCTGTTTCAGTTCATGCTTCAGTTCTTGCCTCACGCGCTCCATCAAGGACCTTTCACTCTCTGTCGGTATAAGAGGGCCAAATCCCATGCTGTCGTGACCCTCCATACTTCCATCAAACAAGTTTGCATCACTATCTACTTGGTCGTCTTCGTCATCAGACATTGTAGCACCTGTTCCTTCGCCGGGGGAAACTCCTGTTCATGTAGTTTGTGTAAGCAAGTTTAACTTGCTGCCAAAGAGACATGACCACCGTCGTTGCAAAAGTTTACCTGTTAAGCTTTGAAGTGATTGCTCAATCTCCCAGCAAGCCATCACAGCTTCCATTGCATGCACCCGGACGTGTTGTTGCAGTTGTTCTTTAAACGAACAAAGCAACAAAACATAATGCCTCTATATCATCAACAACAAAAGCAAATCAAAATTATGATGGTATTATCAATTAATGATGAAGATGAATTCTTGTATTCATATGCATCAATAACACGTCGGTATATATATTATTGTCACGTATCCACCAGTGTTATCAACATCATATTAATAATCTCTTATTTAATAAAAAAATAAAAAACCGGCCGTCCTATACATAGAAGTTTGTAAATGAAACTATAACCTAATGTATAAAATGAATAGGTACTAAAGAAACTGGATCCTCTCCTGAGCTCAAGATGGGGATCTTCATGAGCAGCTCATTCGGGCCATTCAAACTTGATCCAACGACTGTAATTATTATAACTTTTAGAGGGACCCTCTGTTTAGAGCCATTAGATCAAACTTGAACTGCTCGGAGGGACTGCTAAAGATGATCTTCATCTTAAGCTCAGTAGAAGATCCAATTCTACTAAAAACTAGAGTGAATAAAATTTTATAAGATATTTCAAACTTTTTAACAATTAAATCTTAATTTTTATATTTTTTAAAAATAATTTAACTGTTAAAACACAGTTAGACACTACAATTTGCAAGTGACATTGCAGAGGGAAAGAGTTGTCTTGTTGCAGCTTTTGTCTTCCCGCATGTTTTTTGTTATAAAAAGATTGGGGGATTCAGAACTGTTGTTTCACCGAGGCTTCGCTTTTATTATGTCAGCAGTCAGCACTGTCTTCCCTTGTAGCCTTAAAGCTTTTTCAGATCCCTATATTCCTTGAAATCTTGAACCATCTCATCTCATTCCAAGTTCTTCCTACGTACCAATAAATTCCTCGTATCGTGTAATTAATTTAACAATTATCGTTGATGATGTTTGAATTCGAGATATTTTTTAAATTGGATGAGGACTAATATAATTATAACTATTGTTAAATTATGAGTATGAAGCGAGTTATAAACTTTTAAAATTTAAAATCAAATTCAAATAAACTTCTTGTTTCCAAAGATCAAAATTTGGTTTTCATTTAATTGATAAGAAAACTTCTCGATGCGTAAACTCTGTATTTTGAAACCTAAATTGAGGAATTCGATTTACTAGTCTACTAGTTTTGGTTTTAATTGAATTGATGAGGTATGATCCTTGGTGTGTTCTAAATTATTATAGCCAATTACCCAAATTTGATGACCCATTCGTCACTACAATAAAAATTCAAAATCAAAGGCAAGTCATCACCAAAAGGCAAAGAGCATTACCATGAACTGATCAAGCTCCTTGTCATCGTCGACCATGCCATTCCCCAAGGTGGAGTACTTCGCCACCACATTCTGCGACTGAGCCAGCTGAGCGTCGATCCTAGGCAGCTGGTCCACCGGTGTCGCGATCCGCAGGCACGCTACGTGTGCCGACAGCAGCGGCTCGTACAGCGGGTGCGCCAGAATTTCGGCTTTGTGTCTCGCGTTCTGCCAGTTCATCACCCCGCCGTCTCCTCCTCCGGCTCCGCCCGGGATGCCGCTCTCGACGGCTCCACCGTCGCTCTTGTTGAGGTTGTTGTGGGGCTTGAGGTCTGCGGAGTCATGGGACATCGCGGCGATCATCGAGTCGCCGGCGACGGTGACGTCATCGATGACGTCGCTGTGGTGGCGGTGGAGGATCGGACGGTGGGACTGGGAGAGCCATTGGTTGGGGGCTTGGGAGGCCGCGGAGTCGGAGGCGGTAACGTGGAGGTTGAGGAAATTAGATGCACCGCCGCCGTTGTTGTTTGCGTTGTTGCTATTGGTCGGGTTGGTGTCGGCGTTGGTGAAGTTGCGGAGGAGGGCGGAGTTGAGCCAATTGGGGGCGGGCTGAAATGGGTGGTGGGGCTCGGGGGGCTTGGAAGTCGGGTCGGTTTGGTTCGATTGATATTGCTGGTGCTGTTGCTGGGTTTGGTCGGTGAAGTGGTGGAGAGGGAGGTCCTGGGAGAGGTGGTTGTGGTACGCCATGAATACGGATGATCAGCTGGGTACACCAATTTACGGTCGGAGAAGGAAACACAGGCGCTCTGTTATTTATTTTTTTCTTTTCTGTCTAAAAATGAATTAAAAAAGGAGCAGTGAAGACGATGATTCAGAGGACATGGATGAAGAATTAGGAGCACTGTGAGCAGAGAGAGAGGAAAGACAACAAGACAAAGATATATGGTTGGATTTGTATATCTATATATATATATATATATATATATCTCTGTTCTCTGTAGACTATATGGTCTGTGTGTGTTTTCAGAAATGTTGAGAGAGAAAGATGATAATTTTTTAGAGAGAGAGAGAGAGAGAGAGAGAGAGAGAGAGTGAGTGAGATTGAAAGGGTTTAGTTTTATATATGGTGAAGCTGTTTAGAGAGAGAGAGTGAGAGAAGATTTGGACACAGTAGTTTCGAGGATGGCAAAAATGGGCTATAGAAACTGTAATGTAGGAAGATTAAATTTTAGAGATAAAAATTTTAAAATAAAAGGACAAGAGATTTTTAAGTGTGACCAATACACGGAGTGATACATCACATGTCATTAAATAATTAGTGGGATATGTGTGTTAAAAATTTAATAACTTAAAAAATAAAATTTCCCACCACTTCTATAAAAACATGTGGTGTACCACTCGTGTTCCGGTCACAATGAAATTTTTTTCCTAAAAGATATAAAAGTTGATGATTGGTTAATTACTTAAATATTGATAAACGTGCTTATTCCTATTGGTGATACATTATTGAGTTTACAAATTTAGTCTCTCTAGCATTACTCATAAAAAAGAGTGAGATTTTTTGGGCAAGTTAAGAGTGTAAATCTCACATTTGAGAATTTAAAAACTTGAATGGATTCGTGTGCTTATAAGCAGTTCAGTTATTGTTGATTGATTAGATTTAAAAATTACCGTTTACATCTCATATTGGATAATTGAGGTACATTTTATGTCTTTAGAACGAGTTGAGCTATTTCATGTATTATTAAATAATTTATTTAGACTTTATTCATTTTTACAGAGGTGGCCCTATTATTATTATTATAAAGAAATATAAAATTGGGGGTAAATAGTAAATTTAGGATTATATTGATTTTTTTTATATCAAAGAAAAATAATGGTATGAGCGAAGATTTGTCAAAAGATGTTTGGGTTTGATAAGCGAACTTATAATTTAAGAAATGTTAGTGTGCTTTATAATTCTAATTTAACGATTAACATAAGTAGGTTCAGCTTGGGGTAGTTGGGATCTCTATTCACTTTATGGGACATTATTTATGTTTAAGTTTTAAAACTCACAACAAAAAGTTAGCATCACAAGAAGGAAAGAAAAACAAAAAGCAAAAGATAACTCAATGAAAATCTTGGCATGTTATTATCACCAACGTGGATTTAGCTTAATAATTAATGATTTGATGTTTACTTTAGTAATAATACCCAAGAAATAAACAAAGATTAGACAAGTTTAAGGCGTGATTTCGTTCTGTCTCAAAATAGTGTAATTTGTGTTATAACATGGTTAGATTTTTAAATGATTGATAGAAATTTTCTAACTAATTATCTCATTTCATTTTTTTCACTTTTATTTAGGTCATGTGTATTTCATTAGTACGTTAAATTAAAAATTAAATTACTTTCTAAGTGACACTAAAATTTTAATTTTAATAACAAACAAATAAAATAGTGAGATTTTAATACACTTTAAATTGTATTTTGAGGTCATCCTAGCAAGCTTCCCACAGGGCCACAACTCTTGGAGCGTGCAGTCCACGTCATCCTAGCCAGCGTGACGAACTACCAAGCACCGGCGCGCCGGCGCAACGGCTTTTTCAGGTGACCGGCCGTAGCCGATAAAATAAACGTAAAGACGGGAAGGGCCGGCGTCGCCCTCTCTCCGACCCTGCGGGAAAGCGATGCCTGGACACGCGTCGTGCTGCGCTCGCTTGGACCACGGTGTGGGGACGAGCTCCAAGCACGCGCCAAGATCAGCAGATCTAGGCCGCACACGTGGAGAGATATGAGAAGCGGGACCACTGAGAATTTTTGACTTCTGTGACAGCCGCCGACTTAATCAATTCGAGGTGTGGTCCCCCTTGTGGGTTGTGGTCCCCCAAACTCATGGGGCCCGGATGAGAAGAGTAGGAAACGTTAAAACAATTTGGCGGGGCCCGTTAGAGGAGCGCGGGTGTTGTATCAGTGTATCCTGTATAGCGTTTATGGCTACCAACATGGCTTTGGCATCGGTCCCCCTGGCTTGTTGCTCTCTAGTTTTCTTATTTATGAAATTTGAAGCAGACACAAGGCTTTCAGAACCAGGAGCGAGAGAGAGATAAGGGAGAGGAGGTTTTGGGGTGGAGGGTTGAATATATATATATATATATATATATATATATGTATATACGAGAGAGAGATAAGGGAGAGGAGGTTTTGGGGTGGAGGGTTGAATATATATATATATATATATATATATATATATACATATACATATTTCACACTTTTACATTAATTAAATAAACTGTTAAAAAATCATACCACAACAATAATCGTATGATTTAATCTCACTTATGTGAGGTTAAATCCTTGTCGTTGGGTTCTTTGATCTCACTTACGTTTTTTGTATTACATTTTTCATTTGCTTATTTATTGATTTGATGTATATTTTTTTTTAATGAGTAACGAGTATTATACGACATGACACATGAAGATATCAGGTATGTCATAAAAACGACACGTACATGATGGCCTCCTCCAGTATCGAGGAAGAATACAATTTGCATCTATACATGCAGATGAATAGTTAAAAATACGGGAATAAGTTTCAAGTTTTTTCCCTTCCTTTTTACAGTTTAGTCAAGTTGGTTTTGGCTCCAAATATGTTGCTCTACGCATGCAATGGCATCATAGCATAGAATAAAATAAGAAAATGTCACAGTCATCCAAAGCAAAATCGTGCAACACTAGGCAAACCCCACCTAGGAATATACCAAAAACCGTCCACATTCAAGATTAAAATTCCACCACTAACACTATAAAACTTACCAATTGTTGCATTGATTTGCATCAACTGGTTAACTCTTCTTGCCAAAAAAAAAACTCCCTTTTTAAACCAGCATTATTAGGCATGGGAGAAGTTGATCCAGCTTTCATCCAGGACCCTGATCACAGGCCTAAACTCTCCATCACCGAAGTCGAGGGCATTCCCTTGATCAACTTGTCTCCAATAAGCTCCCCAGACTCCGCTACTGACCCTAAACTCGTTGAAGAGATTGTTAGGGAAATAGGTAATGCATGCCGGGAGTGGGGCTTTTTCCAAGTGATAAACCATGGGGTTGTACTGGATAAGCTCCGAAAGATTGAGATTGCTGCTAGGAAGTTCTTTGCTATGCCTTTGGAGGAGAAGAGGAAGATCCAGAGAGATGAAAAAAACGTGTTGGGTTACTATGACAGCGAGCGCACGAAGAATGTCAGAGACTGGAAGGAGGTGTTTGATTTCACAGTGGATGAGCCTACTTTAGTCCCGGCTTCGCCTGAACCCGAGGACAAGGAAGAGACTGAGTGGTATAACCAATGGCCTGAGTATCCTTTGGAGTTCAGGTAATTCATCCATTAGTATGAATAGATTTAGTTAATCATAAATTGTTAATAGGAAGAAAAGTTTAGGATTCATAGGGTCAATTACACCTACCATCTTATAGTAAAATAAAATATATATATAAAAAAAAAGGATTCATAGGGTCAATTACACCTACCTATCAATTACGCCTACCATTCATAGGGTCAATCACACACACATATCTCACTTGCAACAATTCAATTATATGATGTAATGCACTGCCTTGACCAGGGAGGTATGTGAGGAATATGCTCAAGAAGTCGAAAAGCTAGCTCTGAAGTTGATGGAACTTATTGCCTTGAGCCTAGGCTTGCCAGAAGACAGGTTTAGCAACTATTTCAAAGACCAAACAAGTTCTATCAGACTCAACCACTATCCAGCTTGTCCTTCCCCTCAGTTAGCTCTTGGTGTCGGCCACCACAAGGATGGCGGTGCTTTAACTGTGTTGGCACAAGATGATGTCGGAGGGTTGGAAGTGAGGAGGAAAACAGACGGAGCATGGATTCGGGTCAAGCCCACCCCAAATGCCTATATCATCAACGTTGGTGACACCATTCAGGTTTCACTCTTCAAACTTCATACAAACTTATTATGCTCAAAAGAAACACGCATCAAATCACTTCACGTAACAAATGAAAATGTTTTATGCAGGTTTGGACCAATGAAAAATATCAGAGTGTGGAACACAGGGTTATGGTGAACTCAGTGAAGGAACGATTTTCTATTCCTTACTTCCTCAATCCATCACACTACACACTAATCAAGCCTTTGGAGGAGCTGACAAATGAGCAAAACCCTGCTAAGTATAAACCCTACAGCTGGGGCAAGTTTATGACCAACAGAAAGCTCAGTAATTTCAAGAAACTTAATGTCGAGAACATCCAAATTCATCATTTCCGGGTATCAAAATAAGTGGGTTGGATCCTAAAGAGTATTACTGGGTGATAGTAATGTTAGTTCTTTTTCCTTTTGTATGTCAGTTCCAAAAATAATGCCATGCTGTAACACTTGTAACGAACATGTGGACATGGGCCGCTTAATGTGTCAATAAAATCAGTAATATTTTTCTGTTTCAAATCCTAAGAACGAATTTAAGAGAACCTCTTCACCTCTATTAATCACAATAATTAGCCCTATTCTATGTCCTTATCAAGCAAAAAACGTAGCTCTGATCGCATTCTGATATGAGGCGTACACATGCTATAACTTCCGAGAGATGTGATTTGCAATACAATTTGCAAACGGGGTACAAGTAACAATAGTACATTACTCAAGTGACAAAAGACCTTGGCTTAGTTCCAAATGGACTAATAATTTTGTAAATTTTATTGCAAGTACAGTAAACTGATACAATCTGTTTTAATCCATCCTACTTATTTAAAATCATAAACTAACACCCTACAACAAATTACTAGTCTGCAATGAGATCACAGCAAAGAAAAAGATTATAAAAAAACACGAAATTGACATTCATCCAAACTTTTAAAACCAACAAGTCAATATGCTTGTTGCCTCCACTGTTTTGGGAGAAGTTGATCTAGATTTCATCCAAGACCCTGATCACAAAACTAAACTCTCCATCACCGAAGCCGATGGAATACCCTTGAATGACCTCTCTCCAATAAACTCACCAGACTCCAATGTTGACTCGAAATTCATCGAAGAGCTTGTTATAGAAATAGGCAAGCCATACATAGACTGAGGGGTTCTTCCAATTGATCAATCATGGGGTGGTATTGGATAAGTTAGAGAAGATTGAGATTCTTGCTAGGAAGTTCTTTGCTCTGCCTTTGGAGGAGAAGTGGAAGGTTCGGAGGGATGAAAAAAGCTTGTTGGGTTACTATGACATGCATACTAAAAATGTCAGAGACTGAAATGAGGTGTAGGTTGAGGTGTGGATGTTGGAAATTGTCACATCCCGGCCCGGGTGGGACCACTTCTAGCCCGACCCGATCCACCACCGTAGCACGATATTGTCCGCTTTGGGCCTCGACCACGCCCTCACGGTTTTGTTTCTGGAAACTCACGAGCAACTTCCCAGTGGGTCACCCATCATGGGATTGCTCTAGCCTCTTTCTCGCTTAACTTCGGAGTTCCTACAGAACCCGAAGCCAGTGAGCTCCCAAAAGGTCTCGTGCTAGGTAGGGATGAGAATATACATTTAAGGATCACTCCCGTGGGCAATGTGGGATGTCACAATCCACCCCCTCAGGGGCCCGACGTCCTCGTCGGCACACTACCGGCCAAGGATAGGCTCTGATACTAATTGTCACATCTCGGCTCGGGTGGGACCACTTTCAGCCCGACCCGCTCCACCACCGTAGCACGATATTGTCCGCTTTGGGCCCCGACCACGCCCTCACGGTTTTGTTTCTGGGAACTCACGAGTAACTTCCCAGTGGGTCACCCATCATGGGATTGCTCTAGCCTTTTTCTCGCTTAACGTCGGAGTTCCTACAGAACCCGAAGCCAGTGAGCTCCCAAAAAGCCTCGTGCTAGGTAGGGATAGGAATATACATTTAAGGATCACTCCCCTGGGCAATGTGGGATGTCACAGAAATCATCATCCTCTTTTGATATTGGAAATTAGGCTCTGATTTCTCAGTCCTATACTTGTTTGCTGTATAAGATGAGTTTGGATTATACTACTCAGAAATGGGATTTTTTTTAGTAAGAGAGTGAAAATCCCTAGCCTTAAGATTTTTAGGTATTTTGTCGGCAATAATAATTTATTTTTGCTCCTTTATATATGTGTCTGTCTCCAAATATAAGGATCTGTTAATGCAAAGCGACAGACACACTGATCGGTCTTTTCCAATTACGTGGCTCTACGGTTGCAATGACATCATAGTAAAGAAAATGATCACTCATGCAACCTTCCAAAAGAAACCGAGAAACTCTAAATATCCGCCTACTAATTAACAAAAACCCGTCCAGATTCATTATGTGAAACTTGAGCCACTCCCACCATAAAACCATTACAAACCCCCGTCCACTTGCAACCTTCTAAAATCACAATTAGCAGCCATGGGAGAGGTTGATCAAGCTTTCATCCAAGACCCCGAGCACAGGCCAAAACTCTCTGCCACCGAAGTTTAAGGCATACCCTTGATCGACCTCTCTCTGATAAACTGTCCACACTCCGTTTCCGGCCCCAAAACCTTTGAAGGGCTTGTTGCAGAAATAGGCAATGCGTACAAGGACTGGGGTTTCTTTCAAGTGATCAACCACAGGTTTCTGTTGGAGAAGCGCCAAAGGATTGAAGTTGCTGGTCAAAAGTTCTTTGCGCTGCCTTTGGATGAGAATAGGAAGATTACAAGGGATGAAAGGTATGTGTTGGGTTATTATGATACCGAGCATACCAAGAATGTCAGGGACGGGAATGAGGTGTTTGATTTCACTGTGGAAGAACATACATTAGTCCCAACTTCGCCTGACCCGGAGGACAAGGAAGAGACGGAGTGGTATAACCAATGGCCAGAGTATCTTCCTGAACTAAGGTAACTCAATGATCACTAAGAAAATACTGAATGCGTACACTTTAATTAGCAATTGGTAATTATATAAACATGTACTTGTAATCAAAATTATATGAATCTAAGAGTTAGACCGAATTCCTTGACCAGGAATGCTTGTGAAGAATATGCTTGAGAAGTCGAAAATCTTGCTCTAAAGTTGATGGGAGTAATTGCCTTGGGCCTAGGCTTGCCGAAAGACAGGTTCAACAACTACTTCAAGGACCAAACTAGTTTTATCAGACTCAACCACTATCCGTCTTACCCTTCACCTCAGTTAGCTCGAATAAGGTGTTTGATTTCACTGTGGAAGAACATACGTTAGTCCCAACTTCGCCTGACCCGGAGGACAAGGAAGAGACGGAATGGTATAACCAATGGCCAGAGTATCTTCCTGAACTAAGGTAACTCAATGATCACTAAGAAAATACTGAATGCGTACACTTTAATTAGCAATTGGTAATTATATAAACATGTACTTGTAATCGAAATTATATGAATCTAAGAGTTAGACCGAATTCCTTGACCAGGAATGCTTGTGAAGAATATGCTCGAGAAGTCGAAAATCTTGCTCTAAAGTTGATGGGAGTAATTGCCTTGGGCCTAGGCTTGCCGAAAGACAGGTTCAACAGCTACTTCAAGGACAAAACTAGTTTTATCAGACTCAACCACTATCCGCCTTACCCTTCACCTCAGTTAGCTCTTGGTGTTGGTCGACACAAGGATGGCGGTGCTTTGACAGTGCTGGCTCAGGATGATGTTGGAGGACTAGAAGTGAAGAGAAAAGCAGACGGAGAGTGGATATGGCTTAAGCCTACCCCAAATGCCTTTATCATCAATGTCGGTGACGTTATTCAGGTACCAATCTTTGAACTTCGTAAGTCTTCGCATTCAGCTTCATTCGCATAACAAATGGATATGTTTTGCAGGTTTGGAGCAACAAGAGATACGAGAGTGTGGAGCACAGGGTGATGGTGAACTCGGAGAATGAGAGGTTTTCCATTTTCTACTTCCTCAACCCAGCTCACTACACACAAGTCAAGCCATTAGAAGAGCTGATCCATGAACAAAACCCTGCTAAGTATAAGCCCTACAGCTGGGGAAAGTTTATTACTCACAGAAAGCTCAGTAACTTCAAGAAGCTTAACACCGAAAACATCCAGATTTCTCATTTCAGAATATCGGAATAATTTGATTCGAATGAGCGTTCTGAGCGATGAGAATGTCAGTTTAGCTTCCTGCACATGCCATGCTGTATATATATCCATCCAGAGAATAATACCTCTTCCTGTTTTGAAATTTAACTACGAAGCTAAAAAATATGTCATTTACCTCCTTTATAAGCCCTGTCCAAAAAGAATCAAATCAACTTAGTAAAGAACAGAACAAGAGCTCTTAATTAAGTCCAAAATTCTGCAATATTGTATGTTGAAAGTTAGCATCCTGCCACAAATGCCATCTAATCTATCTCAACCTTAATTGAATTTTTTATTTCCTTCGACGTTTGCGACGACATCCTATAAAGAAAAAGACAACAAGAACAATAGTAACACCATATGATGGTGTTATCATCACAAAATTTCTCCAAGGCCGGCACGAACTGTCACAACCTTCCAAAATAACAATAGACAAAAACCTGTCCAGATACAAAACTTCAATGACACTCATATGATAAAAACTACCATTCTTCTAGTAGCATTCTTGCACAAAAGAAAACCATTGAGTTGCTTTCCATCCAAATCAAAATCACCCACCATGGGAGAGGTTGATCCAGTTTTCATCCAAGATCCTGAGCACATGCCCATTGATTGACTTGTCTCCCATAAACACCCGGACAACATTTCTGACCCAATGCATGCAAAGATAGTAGTGCTCTAACCGTGCTGGCTTTAGGATGATGCTGGAGGGCTGGAGGTGAAGAGAAAAGCAGATGGAGAGTGGATACCGGTTAAACCAACCCCAAATGCCTATATCGTCAGTGTGGGTGACATTTTTCAGGTTTCGTTGATAGAACTAAAGCACACCACAAAGTAGCACACAATTGTCCTATTGATTTTCCTTATTAACACTAACATTTGTCAATTGTAGCATATGAAAATAAGGGTCTTTCCAACAGGAGATTGTTTTATCTAACAACATAAAGTATCACAAAAACTGGATTGTTGTCCCTACTGACTAGCCACCGGAAGGAATTCTTACTCATAAATTGTAGTTTGATACGTGTAAATAATTTTTTGACATCAGATTTCATTTTTATTTCGATCAAGTTGAAAGTCTCAACTGTCACATCCTGACTCCAATATAGCACGATATTGTCCGCTTTAGGCCCCTACCACACTTTCACGATTTTGTTTCTAGGAACTCACACGAGAACTTCCCAGTGGGTCGCTCATCATGGGATTGCTCTCGCATAAACTCGATTAACTCCGGAGTTTCGACAAACTCCGAAGTCAATAAGCTCTCAAAAGGTCTCGTGCTAATTGGAGGTGGGCATGTACATATAAAGCATAGATGATCCTCTCCCCTGGGCAATGTGGGATGTCAAAATCCAACCCCCTTAAGAGGCCCGACGTCTTCGTTGGCACACTTCCGGGCAGGGATTGGCTCTGATACCAAATTGTCACATCCTAGAACGGCTCCGTCGTAGCACGATATTGTCCGCTTTGGGCCGGAACTCACACGAGAACTTCCCAGTAGGTCACCCATCATGGGATTGCTCTTGCGCGAACTCACTTAACGAACTCCGAAGCCAGTGAGCTCCCAAAAGGTCTTGTGCTAATTGGAGGTGGGCATGTACATATAAGGTATAGAGGATCCCCTTTTCTGAGCGATGTGGGATGTCACGTCAACAATGTTAGTGCAACCCTATTACTCATCCTTTCCGTTTTGTTCGTGTTTAGGGTTTTTTGGGTCACAACAACGAATGAGTTCTTAATATCCGAGCTAAAATTCCTCTCTCACTTCTAGTTAAAAATTGTCACTTAACTGCTTATTACTTGAAAGTAAAAATGAGTGAAATGTTAACTGTAAATAATCAAGGACATCTTTTGTTTCTCTAAAAAATTTCATTTGCAAAAAAAGTTACGTGGCTGTGTGAATGCGTAAATCCGTCTGCTCTCGGACATTCTTGGCCATAATTATTGTGGTCCATGCACTAGCATCTAGCAACTCCACGGTCAAGCTATTTACAATCATCAATTTTTTTTTTTTGTCGGACTACAGTCATCATTCAATTGGTTTAACTGCGAGGTGTATTGACCTTTCTTTCTAAATCTGTCGATTTGAGTGTAGAGGTGCAGCCAACGTAATGACATTTTGAGAAACATAATTGTAGGTGAAATCGTGGTTATTTAGTTAGGTTTCACAAGTAAGTTCTTTCAGCTCCAGTGTGTATGTCCTACGTTAGTGGTAAGAGAAATAAATCTCTCCCTAAACTTTTTTGTTAACAAAAAAGAAGAAATCGTAGTTTTTTTATTTATCAAAAGAATGATTAATGCCGATCCAATAAGTGCAATTTAACATCCTAGTTTCACCAAACCTATTGAAATAGTAATGATTCGAATTTTGATAGGCCATGCAACTACTTATCTTGGTAAATATGCTATTTTAGAAAAGTCGGTAAAAATAATTAAGAGCCCTTTTAGAATGCTAAAAGCGTTTATAATCATGTATGACATAAAAAATTAAAAGTATTTTTATGTTTAAACAGAAATACTTTAAGTCATTTTTTAAAGAAACACATGTTATATGTTCTACGTTTAGAAAGTATTTTCAAACGCCCTTATTATATTTTAAAGAGCAACGAAGCCTTAGACATTAATCACTTAAGTTTGTCCCCTTCTTCTCATTATCACTCGAATACAGCGAAAAATATCAAGAAAACATCGAAAATATTTTTTTAGTCTTAAGAGATTATATAATCATTATATGCTCAAGATCTCTGGTTTAGTTAGATGAAATTTAGGGGAGATACGTAGGCACCTTACTTTATGAGACACAAACAATCTCTCATATTAAAATAAAAACATATGGATGATTAATCATTAGAAAAATTAGGCACTCAACACATATTTTAATCTCAACCGACAAAAGGTGAAAAAGTATATCCTATATATATATATATATATATACCTCGATCCACAGTCTTGCGTTTGGATAAGGACAACTAGAAAATGTGAAGCATGACTTGGATTTCCTGATGTTAGATAAATGACCGTCGTATGGCCCTATATTATTTTAAGCGTGTCAAAAAAACAGCTTGATATATTAAGTGTATAAAATTAGTAGAAAAACTTAAAAAAAAAAATATTTTTAACTAATTATATTATTACATTTAGTATACCAAGTCACGTTCTTAACATATTGAAAAATCTTTTTTATTTTGTACCATACTATGATTAGATAAAATAACCACCATATGGCCCTACATTTACATCATTGCCTTGCCTTCTCAAACACCTTAATTAGTATTGAATTACCCTAATTCTACTCTTTCTAATACCCCAATTAATTAATCCAATTTTAGTTGAAAGGTCGATTAATAAGTAAAATACTTTGAGTTAATTATGTATGAATTAACCATTTAATTATAACATGTTCAAATGGTCCTTCATTCTCGTAGTAGGTTTTTAAAGACCAACTATTTATACCATTCTATGTAGCAATATTTCAACTAAAAGAATTGAATTTTTGGTTCAGTTCATGATCTCAGCCATAGAATACTTGTATAAGGTTGGACGCATGAAATTTTAATTACAACCATCAAGAATTATGATCGATTATTTTAAATATTCAATAGTAGCACAAATTATGATTCTGATCATACATATTGATCACTAATTGCTACTTAGTCTCGTTAACGTGTTATGTCGTTTTATATCGGATTGACGAGTCATGCAAAAAATTGTCCAACCTAATGTCTAGACGTGAAAAATGGATCATTTATATGTCATACTGTTTATCGTAACGTGTGTTTTAATATGTGTCTAATAACGATCCGAATCGTTAACATGTGCCTGAAAACGATATGACTTGTTAATAGATTAACGGGTAGACTCGAATCTAAACTTGTTATTTTTTGTATCGTTTTATGTCGAATTAACAGATCGTTTAACAAATTAACAGGTCTAAATTAATCACTGCACTCTATATAAAAAATAAAAAAAATTAAAACTTGGACAGTTAAAAGAAACATAAAATATAAAGTACAGACTTGTTAGTGAGATTGATGGATGGATGAGACAATTTCAACCAAATTCACGAAACCAACCTCCAAGACGTCTCTTGTCGCATCCCAAAGAGTCAGTCAGTCGCTGTTCCACTTTCCAAACCATGCGTGCCTTCTGTTCTCACATCTCACCTTCTTTATTTATTTACTTTATGAGCACACCTCAATGCTTGTCAGCTACTATTTGTGTTGGTTAACTTAGGTTTAGCAAAAAGAAAATGTAAAACAAAAGGCACTGTTTCTCCTTTTGACATGAACCTAAGCCAATATTGGTTGTAAGTGGAAGTTTCTTTAGGTGACGACACCGAATCCTTGGATTAGAGATCTTAATCATCATCTTTTATTCTTTTTATTGTGGTACCAAAGTTCGAGTGTACTTGCAATTACCAAATTTTTATTAGTACTTTATAACATGTGAAGTACCAGCTTGAATACTAGGTACTAAAAAAAAAAAAAAATCTCTCATGCAAACATGAAAATCAATTTGTGAATAATAAACGAATGGTAAACATAGACTCATAAGTTACAAACCTCAACAATGCCTAAACTATTAAAAAGTTGAGTAAATGACAAAAAACTACCTCAACTATTGGTGTCACGACACTTTCATACCTGATCTTTTAAAAGTGACAATGTCATACTTCATCTTACGAATTTGTGACAATGTCATACCTTCCATTACTTGGCCGTTAATTTTTTCAGTTAAATGCTGACGTGGCTTGATTCGGGACCCACTTTTTAAAAAAAAATTAGTAAATTATTATTAAAAACTAATTTTTTTAATAATATTTTTAAAAATACCTCCTCTCTCTCTCTTTTCCCATCTTCCTGCAGAAAGAAGAAGAAAAAGGAAGAAGAGGAAGGAGGAGGAGGAAGAAGAAGAAGAAGAAAAGAAAAAAAAAAAAACCCAAATTTGGGTTGCTCCGTGCGGACAGAGAAGAAGAGGAAGAAGGAGGATGAAGAAGAAGGAGGAGGAGGAGAAGAAAGGAAAAAAAAAAGAAGACAGAACTGGGTTGCTGCGCGGGGGCCGCACGCAGGGAGGAGGCAGGGACGAACGCCCTTTTTTTATAATAAATATTAAATGATTTTTTTTTGTTTTTAATAATTTTTTAATAGAAAATGGGTCCCAAATCAAGCCACGTCAGCATTTAACTGAAAAATTAATGTCAAACTAACGGAAGGTATGACATTGTCACAAATTTGTAAGATGAGGTATGACATTGTCACTTTTAAAAGATCAGGTATGATAGTGTCTTGACACCCATAGTTAAGGTAGTTTTTTGTAATTTACTCTAAAAAGTTCAATATGTAGTTTGGAGAGGATTGAATGCGTTCAATTTAAGGGTTTGTTTAGTGACTAGAATTGAATCAGATTGGATAAATATAATACAAGGTATGGGAGAATAATATCTCATTTTGGTTGGATCAAAATTAATCAATACTCATGAGTACTTCATCTTAAACTCACAAAATGGACAAAATCTATTTGCATCTTTCTTTATTTACCTTAAATATAATGAGTGATCCAATGTAATTTAATTGTGTATCAAACGAGCCCTAAGAGCATGAAAACTCAAGTTTTTCACTGCTGGTTGAACGGTAGGGTCTTGACATAAATCCTGCCGTTCAACCGACAGTCCCAAAAATACAAGTCCATGTGCGGACACGTGTTCTCTGTCAAAACTTAAGGCAAATATATCGTCACTGATGAACCATTACGCTACAAGGGTGTGTTGGTCACGCGATGGAGAACAGTGAGCAAATACTTTTCATTTTTCCTGGACCAAAATATCTGAACAGTTGGCGAGTGGCTGTATTGTCAACACGTGTCCAACTTCAAAGCCCAAATGATAAGAATCCAGTGGGACGCGGTCTAGGTTCCGTGGAGCATCCGCCACCTCGAAGCATCCCAACGTACAATTGGCGGGGCCGTCACCGTCCGCCAATTACCGCCCGCCATAAGTTTTCTGCCCGGTGACTGCCCCACACGTTTTCCGCGAGACAACAAGAGAAAACCCAAGTCATGAATACGACACACTTTCCTACCCGGCTAAATATTAAAAAGAGGATAATACATGTCGTTTTGCTGAAAAGTGTTATAAAAACATGTGATTAGTCGTAGGTTGATTGGTTTGATTGGGTTGATTGGGTGATTACGATTTTGCGGGCGTTGATTGTGTCTGCCAATTTTCAGGTTCGTTATTTTTAAATTTATAAAGTGGGGTCGACTTAATTATGGAGGGAACAAGATAAAATTAGGATTAGGAGAGTGGAAAAAGTCTTGTATAAGGCTTAGTCATTGTCCTTGTCCTTCCCCTTTTATCTTTTGGTGCCAAAGTGGTAGGTCTTGATTTATACAAGCTCAAACGACACTAAAATAAAAGAAAGCAGTTTATCTTACGTTTATTTCTTTTGTATATATTATTGTATTAATATATTTTGTGTGAAACCGAGTAATAGCGTGTGTGTTATGCTTATGACGTTATAAAAAGTTTTCACACGTATTATAGTGTTACGAATTCATCGATTATATTGGTGAATCCAACATATTATTTGCATTTCACACTAATTACATTAAGTTTCTCGGTATGCAAACCTATATTTCTTAGCACAAACACATTCTTTAGATGGTAGGCCGTCCAACGATGCATTATTAGGCATGCATGTTCCTTTTTTCTCCTCTTGTAGCCGTGAAGTTGTTTCAATCTCTTAATTCTTCTTTGATTCATTCAATCATGTAGTTAGAAATAAGTTGAAGAGTAAAAGAGACAAAAGGGGATTTTTACGATTGTCCTTCTTTGAAATTCAAACTTATTCTCATTTTGTCTCGTAAAACTTATTTTATCTCAACCCCAAAAGTACACTACCTCTCTCATTACACCCCATTTTCGTCCAAGTCTGTCAAATAAACGTTAGGTGCTGATGTCTGCTCATTGTCAGCAATATTAGTGGTATGTCGTCATTGTATAGTGGGTGAAGAACAAAACCATTTATTTGGCTTGAAAAAGATGGGGGAGGACAAAAAAAGTGAGAGCTTAAAGAACGGTTCATTAATGGGGGAATTTTGTACAGTGGGTTTTAAAAGGTATGATTTTTTAGATGAAACTAGATAATGAAAACCAACAACTCTGCCGTGGGGGAGGGATAAGGAGGGGGTGGTGATGGGTAGAAGGCAGCCATGGTTTGCTCTTCCATGGCGGAGGGAAGGGAAAGCAGCGAATAAATCGGCAAGTGGAGCCTTTCGACTGCTTAACAAATTGTGCCATATCAGACTGCTTAACAAAATTTTGACAGACTTGGACGGAAGTATGAGTTTCAACAAACGTTGGCGTAAATAAGTTTGAAAAAAACAAAGTGTGGATATCAATTTCTCCTCTTGAAAACAAGTGACTACACCAATAATAACCTAATAATGTCAATTGTCCTGACTATCAAGTAATCTATACTAATCTTTGACGAACATGGCATCGGTATATACCTTTTTACTCTCTAGATTTCTTAGTTTTGATACCACGCTTTCATATGTGATGGTTTTATCACACACATAATTAACTATAAAAATTAGCTAAACACACATATTAAAGGAATTTTTTTGGTTAATATGAGAGCTTACGAGCTTTCAGTGCAATTATCATTCAGGTGTAGCAGTCCATCACAATCATCCCCAAAAGGAAAGAAAAAAAAGCTTCTGACAAACCCTTTACCCCTTACATATTCCTCCATAAATTTGACAAGATTTCTTACTCGTAATTGTCAAAAACTAAGAAATCAAAGTCCTTGGTGGTTTCCCAACTCATAACTCATTAGTTATCCTATTCCTATTCCTCTCTGGTATGCTGGTGTGGTGTGGGGTAGCAATTCTTTTTGGAAGAGACTTGTCAAAAAAGGTCCAAGGAAGCAACAAGAAAAAAGTGATCGATACATCCCATTGCACGTCACTGCAATTCAACGCTTCGTGGATTCTCATCCGATCATATACCAAATTGGTTCGTTTTTGACCACGCCATGCATGAATATAAGAAAGTGGCCAGCTTGCTCTTCATCCGACTCACCAACAGCACTGCGCGCACGCGCACACACACACACACACACACACACACATATTCATTTCCCATTTGTGCCATATGTTTTTCTCCCCCCATCCCATTCATATTTCATTTTTTCAAGCTAGCTCCTAGGTAACCCTAGCCTCTGATGGAGGAATTATGTATAGGCTTTGAGTTTAAGTGGAACACTCTGTGCTTGACTTGATGCAAAGGTTGAAAAGAAGAAAAACAGTAGTAATCACAAACTTTTGTGATGCATGCTTTTCGATATCTACTACCTAGCTAGGATTGAATTGCGCAAACCCCGTTGGGCTCGACACGTGAATCATCAACACGAATACATAAAGAACATGATATTACATGGGGTGTGATATCCACTCACTCTATTTTACTTCTCACACACCCTTTTAATTTTCGGTCGTCAGATCGGATGAATTGAAGAAAATCAACAGACAGAAATTAACAAAGAGTGTGTGAGAAGTAATTTAGGGTGTGTGGATAGCACACCCCTATTATAATCCGCACACCCCTATTATAATCGAAAACGGATGGGAGAGGCTCGGAGCACAGTATACATGAGTATATATGTAGTGGGACAAAAAAAGTTAGGGAACCTTAAAACCCTAATTACTTCCCTATATGATGCAAGACTTTAAATCCAAAACGCTAATTTAGATTCCTTATGGGAAATAAAACTCCCAACAACAAGAAGACGACGTACGTATATGGTGTTAAATATGCATGCGCGTGAGAATAGTGCCGCCGCAGAGAGGCATTTTTAGGTTTCGTATTGAAGACATTGCATTTTTATGTGTTGTAACTGCAGGTCGATACATGCTTAGGGGAGGCGCACTTGTGACCGAAATAATTGAGTGATGGTATCATTTGGGGTACAATTATAGAGGGGGAATTTCGCAAAAAGTGAATGCTCATAATTATAGTGAGAGATCGTATAATTGAGACATGCAATTTGTTGTGGTTAAGATTAGACAAGTCAAGTTCTTTTCTCTTCTTTTTTGTTGTCAAAAGATACGTGAAGTTCAGAAGATGCTATATGATATCTCCAGCAAGTCATCAAGGCCTCAATAGATCATGATACGGGTGCACTTTTATTGTAGCATCATGTTATGTCACTCATATACAACGTTATGTATATATTTCTCTTCGTTGCATTATTAATATATTAACACGAAATGTAACAGTGATGTTGTATACCTGCCATGGAAGTTGCTCTCCACCATATGCATGCATATATTTAAGGCTTAGCTAGGGTTAAAGAGAGATAATTAATAATTATCATTATAAGATGAAATTATTGTTATTCATGTTCGGATAAATTTTTCTTATAAAATTTATTTTAGTTGTACCATGGTTTATTCAAATCACAAATTCACTCATATTGTAACACGTCTACCTTTTTAATAATGTTATACCATAGATTTTTCCTAAGAAAACGACAAATACCATACAACAAATCTATGAAATATTAACATTTCGCGTCGACACATATATAACACATGAGCAACTAATATTATATATGTGCCATTGTGACTGTCACACCCAACATTTTTCCATGGTGATTAGGTTTTTGAAATAACTTAATTAATTTGTTTAAGTTCTTGTGAAATCAAAATTAAATGGATGTCCCATCCCACGGTGGCTTTTGTAGCTAGCTAATTTTACCATCTTCTTTTCCACTTGTCATGTTCCTTTGCCTCATGTGCTTTGGCCCCCCTTCCCCTCTCTCATACTTGGCTTTCCTGCATGGACCACAAAAACACTGAGCCTTCGTGCATGGACCACTCAACCACTTACCCCTCCTTCACTGTTCTTCCCAACCCCACCCCCACCCCCACCTCCTCCCACAAGCAACAAAAAAGAAGTAAACTGACCAAAAATTGTCCAAACTTTTTGAAAGATATATGTGGGAATCCAATCTCCATTCATGAACTTGTACATTTAATTTCCAATAATATTCCACCCAATATTTGGTTGCATTATTTGTACGGTCACTTAGATACGAAATCGATAACTTTTATTTTGAATTTTACTTTTGTTCAATAAATTTTAAGTGACTTGCATTCTACGCTTGTTCTTCATATCAATATGTCATATTATTTCGCAATTTATGTATTCCTATACAATTACATATTTTTGTAAATATAAATAATGTATACTTATTTATATAATATATAATAAATTTACCTAAATCTGTATAGGCATTAGGCCCCAGCCTACCGCACAACTAACAATTAGCGTCTTTTAGAACCTTGGGCATTGTTAGGGATGAAGAAACTAGCTAGATCTTTTCATTATCTCTCTTTCTCTACAAATTATCACATCTATCATGTTCATCTAAGCATAATATGATTATTAATTTCCGTCAACCATGAGTTTGTCGGGATCTCAGAAGGAAATCGAACACAAAACTTCATCTCTCATGGTGCAAAACGAATGCTCTAAATTTTAGACCTCTATTTCAAGGGTCGAGCAAAAGAAACGTTAAAGAGAGAAAGAGGAAGCAGATGATATACTCCGTCAGAAACCCTTAAGCCAGTTGTTAATCATACTGTGCCTTGCCGACAAATTAGTTGTCATGTAAATTAAGAGTGCATGCAAAGTAGCTAATATATGCAAAGGAGCTTCATCTGGGGAATCGTGCACGAAAACTTACCATCTTTAGGGTGTAAGAGGGGAACAAGAACCCCAGAATGGTAAGAGGGCAAAAGGCCCCACAAAGTATTCAGATAATGCAGAAGGCGATATGATAGATGAGAAAGCATAAAAGAAAAAAAAAAGCAAAAAAAGAACATATAATAGAGCAAAGCATGGCTTCGATGATGCTCTGTTTATTGCCCTTTCTTATGTCATGTCGCCCCATCGACATGGTATCTTACGACACCTGATTTTTTTATAGGGAGGAGGATTCTCTTCTCCTTTTTTTCTCGTTCACTTTAATTATTTTTCTGTTTGTGTGATCACGGTTAAGTCATGTTTTTATCTTATTATTTCTATAAAAAATATATATATAAAATATTGACGTGACTTAATCGTGACCATACAAACAAAATGAGGATGGAAGTGGATGGGAAAAAATGAGGAGATAATCCTTATCCTTTTTATAGGGGCCATCAATAGTGATAGGATCCTAGAAAAATAGTTTTCGTGATAAATTTGATAATAGTTTTTAGGGTAAATTACATTTTACCACTTTAAATTTGAGATTAATTTTAATTCTTTATAACATCTTTAAAACATTTCATTTTCATACCTCAAGTATTATTTTATCTTAATATAATACATCTGTTACATTTTCAATCCATTTGTCTGTTAAGAGCTGACGTGGTTGCCACATTTGTGCCATCTGACAAAATAATAATTTTTTTATCCATTTAAAATATTATAATAATTTACCCTATTAAAAAAAGAGTAAATTACATTTTACCCTTTTAGGTTTCGGTACAATTACAACATCTTTAAAACATTTCAATCTCAAATATTTAGTATTATTTTTTTTTCAATTTCATACAACATTTAAAAAATTTATTCTGTTAACCATTAAGTGATGACGTGGCGAATAAGGGGACTCCATTTGTGCTGACGTGTGGCTACCACATTTGTATCACGTGGCTAAACACTTAATAAAATATTAAAATAATTAATTAAAGTAAAAAATACCCAAAATCAGATCGTCTTCCCCACCCCGTTCTCACAGTCCCTTTCTCTCTAATCCCTAAACCCAGAAACTGCTTCATCTTCCCCAAATTAGAGACACCCCATTCTTCCTACCTAAGCCCACCCCTAGATCCCCCCTCATGACCTCTTTTCGCACGCCGTTCACTACTCGATGTCATCGGCCGTAGCAGCCACTGCGCCTCTCACACCTCCCACACTTGCTATGACATCGGTGAATGGAAAAATCACAGATGATTTCACTGGAAAGGGCGCCGTCGGCAAGGTCTGTCAAGTGATTGGAGTCCTCGTCGATGTTAGGTTCGACGAGGGGTTGCCGCCGATCCTCACGATTCTCGAGGCCATAGATAACTCAAAGGTGGGATTATAGATTAGAAAGAAATAGAGGTTCTGGATAACTTGAAGGGATTTTTGGGTTTAGGGATTAGAGAGATGGGGAGTGTGATATAGGGGTGGGATCGGATGGGGAGAATGGGGTGGGAAAAACAATCTGGTTTTGTTGTTTTTTTTTTTAAAAACTTTTCTTTAATTAATTATTTTTAATATTTTATTAAGTGTTTAGCCACGTGGCACAAATGTGGCAGCCACGCCAGCACATATGGGACCCTTTATTCGCCACATCATCACTTAACGGTTAACTTAACAGATTTTTTTAACAGTTGTATGAAACTGAAAAAAAAAAATACTAAATGTATGAGATTGATTTTTTTTAAAGATGTTGTATGAAGTTGTAATTGCACCGAAACTTTAGGGGGTAAAATGTAATTAACCTTTTTTTAATAGGGTAAATTATTATAATATTTTAAATGGATAAAAATTATTTTTTTGCCACGTCTAGGGTTGGTTCGATATGGAATACCGAACCGAAACCCTTGTCCCGATTCCCAAACCGAATTTTTCAGGAATCCCAATTTCAAGACCGATCCCAAACCAAATTTTAGGAAATCTCGAAATAGTTTCTAGATTTCGAGACAAATCGGGATTCCCAAAATATTTATGGGATGTTTTCTTTCACCACACTAATGAGACCAAAGATGGCAGTTTGCTCAGATAGTTCAATACCAAAATAAAGAGTTACCATTTTCTTTCAACTCCATTAGCATTTTCAATTTGAAAAGGATTGGAGGTCATTTGTTCAAAAGAAGGTAAAAATGTAACTGAATAAAAATTCTATATTATCACGAGGTCAATGAAATAATAGCATGTCAAGGTTGGCATACAAATGCAAATTAACACATTGACTGTATTGCCACAATACCTCCAGTTCCTGCTTGCGTGCTTCCTCTTTTCTCGCTTTTGACCTAGCACTTCTTTGTACTTCAAATATCAAAGCAACTATTGCAAGTTGCAACCTTTGTATATATTTTCAGTAAGAAACAAATACTTAGGAAAAATAACAACAAAACAACTTAGGAAAGATATATGATCTAGCATTGCAATTGAAGATTCCCTTACCTAATGATGTGCAATTATGTGGGTATTTGACAGTTCATCTGCTCAACATCTTCATCTCTACTAATTAATAAAAACCTCTTTGTCAACCAAAAGATGAGGAAAAGACAAATTAATCTTCTATCACACAAAAAATGATGAGCAATAATGTAAGTTCACAAGTCCAAATTTTACCTTTTTTTTTATTGAAGCCTCACCTACAGGTGATATTAAAATACATCCAATATTTATAAAAAATAAAAAATAAAAACCTTCATTTCCCCATGTTCTCTCTCTCTCTCTCTCTCTCTCTCTCTCTCTCTCTCATTTTCTAAAAAATGTGTTCATACACACAAGTGTGTAGGCAAATACTAATATATATTATATGAACACGGTTTTACATGATTTGAATACCATGAACAGGTAATTAAGCTAGTGGTTCAGCACTCATATAGTAATTAGAATTCAAAAACACATCTATATGAACACGGTCAATCAAGTTGCTGTCAGCTTTGAAAAAAATGGTAAACATTTGAATAGCTCTGATCATTGGACAATAATTATGTTCCAATGCTAAATGTACACAAATTTCAAGCTTTTGAATGCAATATGTATAGAGATAATTATTGCACATGCACATAGATGATAGAAATACAGTGAGATCATCAATTTGCAAAACCCGAAATCAATATAAACTTAACCCCAAAGACGATTATGCCCACATTTCGACAGGTTTCAACAACCTCCATAATTTCACAAACCCTAATCTAGATTTCACAAACTCTAATCTAAATTTCACACTAAATTTCAAATCCTAAAATTTATCTGATTTGGGGGAGAATCGGTGCATAGTGCGCTGGAATCTGGATGAAGAAGTCGAGACAGAGATATCAGAGATGTGAGTGGCACCGGTGGCCGTGGTTCTGCCTCTGCGCCATGAAGGAACAGTGAAGGTCTGAGGGATGAGAAGTCGAGAGAGAGGTTGTCTAAGGTGAGGTCGAGGAGGGTGGTGGGGACCGTGAGGCACTGAGGTTAGATAGGTTGTCTGTGAGTGTGAGGTGAGGTCGAGAATAGACATAGTTGAGACGGAGAGAGACAGAGAGAGTGACTGAGTTGAGTTAGGGTTTGAACTTTGATTTTTCAGTTGAGATTAAATCTCAACCAAATCTGACGGCTATTACAATTCCAAATATATATTTAAAATTAAATAATATATATATATATATATATATATATATATATTAATTCGGTTCGGGATTACCGAACGAACAAACTCTTGAAACCAATTCCCGTACCGAAAATTTCGGGATTTTCGGTTTGGTTTCGAGAAATTTTCAGTTTGGTTTGGGATATTCGGTTTTTTTTCCCACCCCTAGCCACGTCAGCTCTTAATGGACCAATGGATGAAAAATGTAACGGATGTATTATATTGAAATAACATAGTACTTGAGGTATGAAAATGAAATGTTTTAAAGATGTTTTAAGGAATTGAAATCGACCCCAAACCGAAAGTAGTAAAGTGTAATTTACCCTAGTTTTGATTATGAGGATTTTGTCTTGTTTGTTTATCACGGACGCTTTCTTTAGAATATTATGTCATTATGGAGACCATTTTTTTAATATTTATTTTCAAGTTATTAATGTACTTATTAGAAAATAAAACTTTTTAAGTTTCAGCAACAACACTATCTCTCTCCAAAAGCTCTATCCCTTAACAAAACCCTAGCTAGATACCTTCACAGCCGCCGGCTTCTAGCTATGGCTGGGGGCCAGTGGCAGCTTCCCTCCTAGCCTTTCCTCCATTCCTCCTCTTTTCTTCCCCATCCCAGCCTTCTCATCTCGCCATACTCGATCTTTCCCCCGATCTCATGCCAGGGACGAAGCTAGAAATGTCTTCTAGTGAGGGCAACTCGAAATTCAATTAGGAAAACCTTATTACAGTATAGCTTATACCTAATATGATAATAGAGATGATTTCAAATGATGATGTATCACGATTTTAATGTTACAAAAATTTCAGTGTAGTAGTGGAAAGTGGCAAAGTGATAAGAAAAATATTAATACATGATTACGCGAGAGAGAGGTTTTTCGGTTTGAAAGACAGAACAAGAGCACTTTTGTTCATATAATAATTGATAATAATAATTGATATGAAGTATATGCAGTATAAAAGTATGTTGGACATTAAATACCTATATTTTTTTCAAAAATAACGCGTGCGTTGTAGTTGACAACTTAACACACAAATAACTTGAGTGGGGGCATATGCCCCCAGTGAGCCTTCATTGGCTCCGTCCTTGCCTCACGGCCGTCTACTCCTTTCCCATATCGTGCTTCTCTCCCACCATTTTGTGTGTAGCGTTCCTGGGATTTATGCCTTATACCCTGAGCCGGGCCATGCCTTTTCAAGATTTCTTGGATTTGGTGCTCATTTTTTTTTCTTGGTGTAGGGTGGATTAGTGCTGCAGGTGGGTTGGATCCACCTTTGTCTACTCATTTCCATGGTGATGTCGCCTCCCTCGCTGGGTTCCAGTGGCTACACTAACTTGTGCACCCAGATCTGGTGGTCGGCTTGTTCTGGCGGCTCGGCTTGCACTGGCAGCTCGGCTTGCTCTGGCGGCTTGGTTGCCTGTTGCGGCTAACCTTTTTGTGGTGTTCGATGTGTGGATGCTAGTACCTCACTATCTGGCGAATTTGTAGGTGGTCTTGGCCTGTGTGCCTCGTCCCCCACTGTGATGAGTTGACTGCGGATCCTTTCTCGGAGTAGTGTAGTTGAGTTTCACTCGCCTTATGTGCACCGTGGTGGCGCTGTTGTTTTGACTATATTGGTCTTCATCTCTGTGTGATTCGTTATGTAGTCTCGTCTATCAATGATGACTTGATGTGGTCTCGCATTACCGCGATGACTTTATGTGGTCTTGCTATTCAGCGATGACCATTATGGCTGCCTGTATTTCTCTGTTGCGGCTATCATTTATTGTGACAGAGCTGTACTAGTGGCACTTGTGCGCTAGGCGATTGTGTGTTTGTGCTTGTGGTAGTCTATTAGGGGTTTACTCTTATTTGTCTGTCTACGCAAATTCACTCTAGATCAATTTATTGGTCGCTGAAGTTTTGTACCCAATGACACCCTTGTAATTGTTTGTGTTGATTAATGAAATACCACACTATCGTTTTTCATAATAAAAAAAACTCGCATTGTTATACATCGACTTTGTCTAACTATTCATATTTAATTTTACCAAACAACGACGATTATGATAACGCGCGTAATTGGTTATAGGAGAGGAAACTTGAGAACTTTTTAAGTTAACCAACGTTGAAGAAGTGTTAACTTGCAATTTGAACTTGCCAACCTGAATGATCGGGGGTCAATGTGTTTCCCTCCGCAAAGAGTTTCAATTCAAGTTACAACTGGGCTTATTGTTATCACGGAAATACTGTTTCGGCCAATGTAGGTATACTTTTGGAGATTTTTAGTATGCCTACGTGTATAGAGATTCTTGGTTATTTAAATTTGATTTTTGCTAAAGGTGAATGTGGACCACATTATTTCTAGTGTATTGTGATGCTAAGCCCACCTTTTTCTTTTAGTATAAATACTATCGTTTGTTCAACAAAAAACAAAAAAAAAAGATATTTGAGATTGCTATAACTCATCGCTTTGATTAGTGAGATTTAAAATCAATATAAGTGGTTTCTGAATTTGTCCACTATCAATTATTTTGGTCATTCTGCGAAAATTCCCATTAAATCATTTAATCCTTTATTCAACATCAACATGCCGACAGATCGTAGTAGAATTTTGTTATTTTTTCAATGCATGTGACAAATTAAGAAGGAATATTCTAGGCCTTGAAGTATCACGTTGACAGATATTCCCATGTGATGAAGCAGAGAAACGGACAACTTATAAATTTAACATTGATTGTGGAATTTGCCAATAGGATTGATTGATGACATACAGACATGTGACAATATGGAAATCAAAATGTGTTCTTTCGAATGCTTTGGCCTATCATCCTCATCGCAAGCAAGATTAGGTGAAGATCATCAATATTCATGCTCGTCTCCCCTTCAAAGCCAACATTTTCTCTGTCTGGTTATAGCTAGGCCCATGCAAGATTTAGGGTTTTTGCTCATCCCTGACCCATATAACCCTAGCTAGCTAACTTACGAGTATGAAATGAGTCGTAAACTTGAACGTCTAAAGTTTGAACGTCTGAAATTAGTGAATTGTCATATTCGAAGTTCGTACTAGCACAATTTTTTTATTGAGAAATTAAATTGTGACAGAAATTTAAAAAGGCGGAGCCTACAACACGAAAACATCGCGACATGTCCTGCATGAAGACAATAAAAACATTAATAAAATTACAGCATGCGACAAGGATGTATGCATGGCAATTAATTAAGAATGTAAGAGTGTCGATTTTTCTACCTCCATAGGCCCCTCAAGGCTCAAACTAACCCACCCATCTTTTACTGTTCCTTTGCCCCCAATGAACGTTAATCTCACTCTTGTCCTCAAAACAAATACCAACCAGACACTGAACACTTGTGCTCCACTGCCCCCAAAGACCAGTCACATGTCTGCACGTGATTGATTTCTTATCATTGATGCAGCATGCGCGTTTTATCATTAAATATATAAGTATATGCGGTTAAAAATTAATTTCGCGTGCGCTTGACCGACTCAATGCAATAATCCTCTAGAAATTACAAGTAAAATTGTCTTACCTGTGCATCTGATCAATCAAGTCGGGTGTCCTTGGCTGGGATAAGACACGGAATGCCTATTATTTTCACGTTTCTGTTTTTGGTACCTTTCAATGGATAATGACTAGTGCTAATCTTGTAGAGTCCTAATTAACCAATTAGAAACATGGTGATGTACAAACATGAGGGTCCTTGTCCTAAAGCCCTTTGCAGTTGGAAGGTCAGGGAGATTTTCTTTGGTCCAGCCCATGAACAACCTACAAATTGAATAGGCCCATTTTATTAGGCCCAGCGCAGTTAAAATAGTAGCGTCGTAGGAGAAAATATTCCCGTTTAAGACTCGAAAGTAGCAAAGTACAAGTACAAGTACAAGTGAACAGTGTCGACAGAAGCAGACCGCTCAATTCAAAGCTTCCCGCGGCGTTTCTGCAGAGTACGAACTCGCCGTACGACCTCCAGCCAATGAAATTCACGGCATCGCCGCTGCTCTTCTGCCACCCACTGCTGCGGTGGAGGGCTCCCATTGGCTCTCTCCACCTATATATTCAACGCTATTCACTTCCTCAGCCGTAGCTGGTAGTAAGCAAACCAAAACACCCTAGCTTCTTCTGTGTTTCTCTGAGAAAAGTTTCACAACCCCTTGAGAATTTCTTCTTTTTCTACACATTTCTTGTTCTCACTCAGCATTTTCGCAAGAACCATGGCCTGCTCACCTCCATTTCCCAGACAGTTTTTCAAGCCTTTGATTCCCGGCTTCGAATACGCAATCGTATGCTCTCTCTCTCTCTCGGTAATTTTCTTGTATGCTAAATGTTGTAAATATTAACGAGACGTGTTATTTTTGTGGGTTTTGGATTTTGTTCATATGCTTCCTTACTCTTATTTTGTTTAGGATTTCATCTAAAACGTTATTTCTCCTGGAAATTTGTATCACATTTTGTTTATTTTTAGACTCCTGAACCACATATATTCATACATGTTTTTGTATTTGCCCAAAAAAACAACAAAAGATTTATGCTTTTATTTAATGGAAAAAAGAAGGTACTTGTAGCATTTGGGCGGAATGTATAGCATTCACCATATCTTACTCAAGGATATTCTTGCAGCATTTGGGCATCCCATAAATTCTAATTGCAGTTCCATCCTTATTTTACATGGACCTCGAGTTTGTCCATTTTTCGGATTGATTGATTCGGACGTGTGAAATGTTGTAAGTTGTAATCAAGAGGCTGATGAGTGGTTATTTGTTGATGGTTTTGGATTTTTTTGTTTAAAATATTTTTGCTCCAGAAAATTATGTTCTAGCCGCAGGTTCATCCATGTTCACATAAATGTCGAGTTTTCATCACATCTTCCCTGTTTGATTGGATAGGAAATGAGACCTAATGTTTTTATTCTGCTTATGAACAGTCAATTCCGGCGGGTTTTTCCCAGAATCTTAATGAAAGGAACATGAAGAAAGCGGTTATTGAAAGCTGCCAGGGATCATGGGAAGTTGGAGTTGCTAGGACTGGGGATGGAACCCTCTATTTTGAAGGCGGTTGGGAAGAGTTTGTCAAGTATCACGACCTGAAAGTCGGAGAATTTCTTGTGTTCAGACACGTAGGCCGCATGGTTTTTCATGTCAACGTGTATGAGCCCCTCGGTTGCGAGAAAGCGTTTCCTCCTCCTCCTCCTCCTCCTCCTCCTCCTACCGCTGCACCGTCAACCTCGAGTCCTCTGTTCTTCCTCAAAAGCATTTCGGAAACTCATTCTCTGCCCAGCAAGTGTTATGTGGTAAGTTTTTATACCTTCCCTTCCCCCTACAAATGTGTCGCGATACCACGGTGAAAGTTCTGAAGCTTTTTTCTTCGTTTTGTTGATTTTGGATCCTTTCTAATTCTAGTGAGTGTTCATGGCAGACTATTCCGTCGGGATTTGTGAAAGCCCATGGCCTTGGTGACAGAAAGAAAATGATCCTCAGAGTTCCCTTTGTTGGAGGAAAATGGCCAGTGGAACTTGGAACTTGGCAAGGCGGAAAGAGAGGTGCAGCCATTAGTCTTCGCACCGCAATACGAACGACAGGATGGTACAAGTTCTACGAGGACAACGGGCTCAAGATTGGAGATTGCTGCAAGTTTGTGCTGAAGGAGGTGCCGGATTCAAAATCGAAGCCTGTGATAATGGAGGTCGACATAAAGCGCGTGGTCCTGGGATCATCCAAGGCAGCTGTTAACTTCGAGTGATTTGGAGAAATATGACTTGTGTACTCACTTATAACATAGCTTAGGATTTAAGCAAAATATTTCTCACAAGTATATTGGCCTCATTTTCTTCCTTGTTGGAGGGTTAAACCAAGGTGATCGAACTGCTGCGATGAAGAGTTGCGTGGAACTTCTTGTGCTTTAGCCTGACAAAGAGATTGCTTGAAATTTAACTCATACCGTAAACTTGAACGATGTTGACGGTATTGAAATTGTTCCAGGAAGATTAGAAGGCCATCTGCAAGAGTTTCATGGTTAATACATGAGAAATTCAGTGACAGATATTCACAAAACATGTCCATGCATTAAGGAAAGAATTGAACCTTGAACTGAATCGCCAAATCAACTCCGAGATCACGCGTCCATCTTCCGAATCTGCATTTTCCCATATAAATCCAAATCCAAATCCAAATGTCCCTAGAAGGGTAACTGCTCCAATCACTTCCCTTCTCTTCCGGTCTTCCCATTTTCAGGAAATATTGCTAGGAATTTGATTGTCCCTCAGCTGCTTTCCAGACACCCTTCATCTAAAGCAGGCAACCGCATCGAGCCTGTCATCTTGAGCTTGTTGCTTAATTCGTCCAACACAGTGTATATCGCTTCTGATTCAGGGTGTGTCTTGTCAGCAACGAGAAACTCATGAACTACATCTCCAATCTCGATCATGCTACATCCAGGTAGCTTGCAAATACTCGCGTTAACCATTGCCTCTCGAACTGCTTTAACTCTGTCAAACCTTCGTGCTGCAGCGTACATATTTGCTAACAGCACGTACGAGCCCCCATCCATTGCTTCTAAGTTGAAAATATGGTCAGCCGCCCACTCTCCTACCTTAATATCACCATGAATGCAACAAGCATTAAACAGTGATCCCCATACAATTACATTTGGTTCAGTATCCATCCTCTCAATAAGCTTCCTTGCTTCTTTCAGAAGTCCAGCGCGCCCAAGAAGGTCAACCATGCAACCGTAATGCTCAACTTTTGGGGCAATCTTATAATTTTTCACCATCAAATCAAAGTATTGTTTACCTTTCTCAACCAAACCAGCATGTGCACAAGCATGTAAAATCGAAAGGAACGTTACACTATCTGGCATGACACCTGATTTTCTCATATCATCAAAGAGCTCTGCTGCAGATCCAGCCTGCCCATTTGACGCATATCCAGAGAGAATAGCGTTCCATGTTGCAACAGTTTTCTTATCCATTTGATCAAACACGTCTCTAGCTGCTTCAATGGAACCACATTTTGCATACAGGTCTACCAAAGATGTACCTATATACACATCCCAAAGTCCATTCTTCTCTGCAAATTTCCGAACCCAGTTTCCTATATTAACAGCACCCATTTGAGCACAAGCGGACAAGCAGCCTGAAATCGTGAACGTATCGGGCTTAACATCCAAACAACACATTTCCCTGAAAACATCAATTGCTTCTTTCGACAACCCGTTGAGGGAATAGCCACTTATCAAAGAGTTCCACACCACAGCATTCTTCTCAGGCATTCCCTCAAACACTCTCTTTGCATAATCCAAACACCCACATTTCGCATACAAATCAACCAGTGCAGCTCCAACTTTCACATTTGACCCAAAAGTCACCTCTTTTCTCAAAAACCCATGAATCTCTCTTCCAAATTTCAAGTTTTTTGAAACCGTGCAAGCCGAAATCAATGCGAAAACCGCACTTTCATTGGGTCTAACCTCTCCCACTTCCACCATCTCCCTAAAAACCTCACAAGCTTCAAAAACCATTCCGTTTCGAGCATAACCCATTATCATGGAATTCCAGAAAACAACATCCTTCACCGTAAATTCATCAAACACCTGCCTTGCACTCTCAATTTTTCCACAAACCCCATAAAAGTTGAGCAAAGAAGTAGACAAATACCTGTCGAAGTCAAACCCGATTCTCAGAACCACACCATGAACCTCCCTCCCTTTGCCCATCTCCAATTCGCTAGCGCAAGCCTTCAGCACAAAAGGGTAAGTAAACCTGTCGCCCAAAGCATTTTCTTGCACCCTCATCATGTTATAAATCGACAGAGCAACAAATGGGGTTTCTGAGTGGGAATGTGATCTGATGATGGAATTGTAGACGAAAACGCTTGGTTCTTGAGTTCGAATCAATAAGCGGGTGGCGTAGTTCAGAGATTGAGGGAGTAAGAAGGAATTGGTGATCTGGGTGAGGATGAATTGGTTGTAGGAAAGGCCCGAGATTATGGATTTGGCGTGGATCTGCTTCAGTTGTTGAAGGCTTGTGCAGGTCTCGATGAGAGTTAGGAGGGATTTGGGGACCTGAGATTTCATTGGGGAATCAACGGATCGCCGGGAATGTTTAGCTCTTACCCCGTTCGACCGCCACCGTAAGGCGGCGGGGAAATAAGGAGAGAAACGAAAATGACGTTTATACCCCGATTCGGTATTTCCCTCCTCCTCCCTCTCCCCTGTCCCTGATGCGAAGCTGGTCACATTATTCGTAACCTCCACTGCGCCAAACAAGAAAATGACGTTTATAAACATAAAATTTTCTATGTTGCGGATTGTTGACATCGTTGATAATTCGATCTTACGCAGTTTGTTAGTATGCGGTCGATATTTTGTTTGCAAGAATCACTTTTGTGAAACGTAACAAAATTGTTTCAACTCTAATAAATACAATACTTGAGAACAAGATGCAAATTTTACGAACACTCACTCTGATCCTAGTTCTTTTTCCACTGCTGAAAGAAGTCGCGAATTCGAATTTCCATCCCCCCGTCGATTTAAAACAACAAAAACCCACAAATGTTTTGGCTAGGCAAGAAAAAAACACATCCGCGATCAAATCTGTATACAACAATCATCGAACAAAAGGATGACTCGAACAATCTGCGGCAAACATGTTTCTTTCGTGTAAATAAAGCGTGGCCGAATTGATAAGAGGTTAACAACTTATTCCACAACAGCGTACAAAATTGCAACTAGGAATCTAAAATACACAACAGAGAACACCATAATTTTAAAAAACATATGGCATTGTTTACTGATACTGAAAGAAGCATCATGCAGTCCCAACAACACGAACATGATATGGGGGCCCACGGCAGAATATTGGCTCATCGGATGATTTTGTTCTTGCACGAGCCCTCAGGATA
Organism: Crataegus laevigata; assembly: GCA_963580275.1. NCBI lineage: Eukaryota > Viridiplantae > Streptophyta > Magnoliopsida > Rosales > Rosaceae > Crataegus > Crataegus laevigata. The sequence continues at coordinate 30,228,372 of OY756944.1, read as the reverse complement.
TCATTAGCATCATCGATCACCGAGGCAGCCACCAGCGTGTACTCACCCGGGACAAGAAAATACAAAGAGAAAGAATGCTTAATTTCTCCAAGTGGGGGAACCTCCACAGTGATCCCGCTCAAAACACCTACGTACGAATTTCAATTATCACACAACACCAGTGAGATTCTATCGCTAATTTCAGGGCAAGTTCTAATGAAAATGACTTCTAAGCAAACGGTTCAGAAATAAACAAATAAATAGGCACAATTCAACATTTGATAACCAATTAACCAGGTACTAAAATGCTTATTTCCGAAAAATTTATCTGCCTCGAAATAAATATACGCACCCACCCACACATAATAGAAGAGTGAATATCTCTAAATACTAAAACAGGCTTGTGAAAAAGGGATAATCATAGAACATTACCAGAATACAAGACAGTTGCCTTTGTCAACTCTATGCAATTCTCTCCAGCAACGTCTCTGCACGTAATGCTAAGACTCATTTTGATCATCTCCTTCGTGTTGTTACGAATCATAACTTCCATTGGAGTCATTTCATGCGCCAGCACAGAACCCTTAGCAGCAGAAGGGTGAACTTGAAAATTGGGCTGTTTATGTGAACCAGTATTTTCAGGTGCAAGGCCGTTTCTAAAAAGCCTGAAGCAAAATGTCAATGGATCTGGCAGCAGTACATCCATAACAGATGTCTGAAGGGCTGCCTGTATAGCATCCTTGATATTCAATTCTCCAGAGCTGTTTCGCCCCGACTGCCAGCTAACCTTTATCTTAGATATGAGGTTCTTGATAGAAGCATTAAGTTCAGCTTTAGTATTCCGTTCTGAGAAGCTTAAATTTCTGCCACTAACAGCCCCATCTGCCAGATTATCCTTCACAAAAAACGAATCATCAAGAACTGGTAGCTTAAAATGCTCCAGCGGTATCAGTACCCTTGCAGAACAATCCCGATCAATTCTTGTTTTAGGGTAACCATATTCAGTAGCATCTTGATCACCAGAAAGTATATGCTCATGACTAGCGTTCTCAAGCTGGACAGAAACAGTAATTTCAAAGACAACATCTGTGGGATTAGACAACTCGAGTTCAAGAAAGCGTAGTCCCCAACTTCCTCTGAAGGGATCAATCTTCACCAATCTGTCCATCTTAGTAGGAGAACCAAGAGCTTCAGTAGGGCAATTCTCAACGTCAACTGGTTTTGGAAGGTTTACACCCACTTGTGCGGGAATCTCCATCGAAAGCAGACGAGCCTTTACAAAAGACAAACCCTGAAGAACACAAATCTGCAAAGGAACAAGAAGGCGCCTGCCAGGGGGGATAGCAGATTTATCTGTTGGAGGATCTCCAGCATTTGTCAGAGGCCCTGAGAAACAAAATGAAATACATTAAAGAAATCAAGTCACAGAAGTTAATGGTACTTGTAGTCACTACTCGGGAACAAGGTGGCACAGGGGAGGTGCAAATGATAAATGACAACTGTAGCCAGTTAGAATGGACAGTTCAGAAAATGGTTTAGCATTCAGTTTCTTATTATATATATACATAACAATTGAAAATAAAGAGAGCTTACTATATATACTTGAACATCAGAAGATAACATTAAATATCAAATAATGCACATAATTCACCTCATTTTAGCTCTACGCAATAATGCGTGTGTGTGTGTGTGTGTGTGTGAGAGAGAGAGAGAGAGAGAGAGAGTACTATATCGGTTATGGATTTATCAATACCTGCATAATGGATTAACAATATGGGGTTACTTCCATCCTTAGACTGCCTTGCAGTGATTCCAGAGGCACTCCTGCCTGCAGCAGTCTCAGGATCTGCTATGACATGGCGCCAAGCTTTTAAGGTCACAGGTATAGTCACTTCGGCCCCAGGCCTCAAAGGAAGGGCTGATTTTAAGGTTTCAGACGCAATCGAGATAACAGAATCTTGGTTTTTTCCTGATAATGATACATGTGCTTGCTCAACTGGAACTGTACCTGCATTAGCCAGACTGATCCACACATCACGAATTTCACCTTCATGAAGAATGATTGCACCATCACCACCAACTACACGTGAAACCAGCAATGGTAATGGTGGTACCACAGAAATGTTCGGAACAGATATATTTTTCAACCTCGCAGACCCACAGCATCTGAAAGGGTCAGAAAGTACAAGTCCTTGTGTAGCTCCAAGAAGCAGATTATCAACATCCTTAAACAGGTGTTCAGTAATAACACCAAAGCAGTGGACAGTGCACCCAGGAATTGTCACTGGCCCAACTGCAATTGGGATCCCAGATAAGGTGATCACTTTTGATGAATTGGGTGGAAGATTTACAGTAACAGGAAAAGCATCAAAATTTCCTGAAGGCACTGAGAGATATATGCTATCAACCCTCAAATCAAAGCCACATGGGTTTGCCAGTTCGACTAAAATCTGAACAGGTTCTCCAACAATCCAAATGAGGTCCTGTTTGGCGTTACTGTTTGTTTCTCCCTTGCTGAATGGTGTATAAATAAACGGACCAGTATTAGCAGCTCCTGCCCACCAGTCTTCTCTGGCTGGATTGCGCTTTACAATGTCCATTTGTGAAGGATGGAGAGGAAAAGAATACAATCTAGAAGCAAAGAAGATGATTAAATTAGGGAACTCATACTAATATTAAGTGACACTTACAATGTCCATATTCAGTCAAGAGCAACTTGGATATGGGAAGATTCTTAGAGGAGCAAAGGAATAGAGTTTTACTCATCCGCAATACGAATAGAAGACTACATAGCTACACAAAAGGTTCTGAGCGAATCACAGTTCTACAAAAACTATATAGGTAAACAAAATATTGTTTAAAAAAATGATGCTAAAGAAAGAAGCCTCGACTTGTTGAAAACAAAACAAGAGAAATGACTCTAGCATCTATAAGAACATTAATAAGCTGGTCAGAGCTAGGAGGTATCTACTTCTCATTGCTGCATTCTAATGTTAGAGAAAGAATATCTGTCAGTATTCAGTAATTCACATAGCAGAATAATCCTCCTCACTGACAGATTAAATGTATTTTGATAGCATTTAATCATACATCAAAAACTTATGTTAAAATAAATGGTAATTAGTTCAACCCTAGTTATCATGGTGTCTCGGTGCAACTATATACTTGTCTTGCAGCAAAGACTACGGAGAAAAATTACCTGTAGGACAGCAAATACTATTGTTGTTATTAGGCTTCATAAGTAATAAAATGTTCATGTATTAACAGGAAAAATGCTTAGGTACTGGTGAAAACCTGATGAAAGGTAAAGCAGGGTCAGCACAGCGAGTTCCCGACGGTAACCTATCTGCTGAATTTGAAAGTGCACTAGCAAGACCATTTTGCCCAGCAGGTGTAATTAAAGGATAATAAGATCTTAGTAATCTTGCAGCTGCACCCCAGGCAGCAAGAGGATCTCCTGCACGGACAGCAGATAGCAGAATCTCTCTGAGTACAACCATCTGTAGTGTGCTCCACTGAGACTCAAAAAGAGAGACTACTGACTGGTGGAGCATTTTCCCACCCTCTGCAAGACTTGATCCGATTTCCTTCTGTGAAAAACAAAATAAGAATGAGTAGCTAAAAACTTACTACGATTATGCTCACAATCAAAGCCACATGCTATATAAGAACGTTACTAAAGAGTAATAACGCAAGACAGTTACTAGGGAATAAAACTCTCATCCATATTCTTCATTTCCACTATTCCAAAATACAACAGAGAAGAGGCTGATATGTGCCATCAATGATCAAGAATTCTAAATCACAAAGTAAGCCATAAATTCCATCTCAAAAGACACATTAAAGCATGTGCAGAAGCATGCAGACAGACTGAAATGCTAAATATGACCAGGAATCATTTGCTTAATACTTAACACTCACTTTAGGAAGCGAATCTTCAGAGATGGAAGCTCTACTTTGAACACGGTAGGCTCTTGTTGTCATTGCTAAAACTTGCATTGCACTAATGGCAGCCAGTCTATTATCCTGCTGTAGATATAACTGAGCCACTTGCCTTGAGAAAAAAGCAGCCTTTCGCTGATAACCAAGAGTTCCATATAAACGAGCTATTTCAACATATAATACAAGTCTATCACTCGCATCAATCAGAGATTTAGCACCATCTGCTGCACTTGTAAGTAGTTCCACTACCTCCTTAGCCAGCTCCCGTCTGCCACAGTTAAACCAAAAACAAATTCGTAGGAAAGTGTAAAATCTAACTATTTCCGAAGTCTTTTTGTCATCTCATGGACATAAATGATCATAACTGGAACTATTATGAAGCACCTACTTCAACTTTTGGAGATAGAATTCAATTTATTTATCATCATTTACCAAAAACGGAAGATTAAAAGTCAGACTCGTAGATAGAAACAGTATATGAATAAGATCCAGTCAGAATGTTATCCAGTAAAAACGGTAGATGCATCTAATACAAGCTGAGTGCATCAAATTATAAAACTTTGATAAAAAAGACATACCTGCAAAGAAACCTTGCCAGTTTCAATGTAGCCTCTAGTTCAAATGTTAAGGGTGAAACTCTGCACATAAATAATTAATGAAAGTAACAGTTAACAGAATGCATACATTAATAAAGCAACAGCCATCTAAATGCAATAGCATCTAGGGATTACCTTTGAGCATTTTCTTGTATAAATGACTTCCTGTAGTGCAAGATGACACTACTGTATCGATATTTAACTTCATCATCGACACCTGAATCCCTTTCGCCCATTCGATCAATCTAACATGTTTATATAAGTCAGTAAGTGGGAAATCTAAGCAACAAATAAACCAGGAAGCCATGAAAGCCAATTGTGTTATCAAAAACAGGTAGCCATGCAAAAATCCAGAGTGTGAGCCATTACCAGTAAGGCACAGACACTGCCCTCCAATGCACCAGCATACCAGAAAAAATCTCCGGTCAACCTAGCAAGTTCTAGTGCGGTAGAGTAATGAGCATTGGCATCAACAGGTGATCCTGCCAACAAGCAATAATCACCCATTGTCTTCTGCGCTCGCCCGAGCCTCCGCTTCTTTGCCTTTATAACCTGCCATTTTAGAATTTTTTTGTTCACTTCATCTTTCGGTAACATTTAACGCATAAATTCAGATACCAACACTCCTATTAAAACACTAACATTTCGATAAATACATACTAGACTACTAATTATTATAATAACAGAATAAATCCTATAGGACACCTAGACATGAACCTCCTCTGAGTTGAGAGTGGCTTGAGAATCCAAAGGCGTCTTGACAATGGTTCCTGCAGGCTCAGCTTTCAGCACCCATTTCTCGAACTCCATCAGCAGTGACGCCGCAATGTCCTGCATCATTGTCTGCAGGTGGAACTCCAGAGTCGCCCGATCCGCGGGCGGAAACAGCATCAAGTTCCCTCCTTTCTTGCTCCCATCCTCCAACTGTAATCCAATCAACATGCAATAAATCCAAAAAGATTCGAAATTTCGAAGAGGGAAAAGATAACAAATCGAACCAATCGAGATTAGCATTCTCTGGACCTGAGAATCGCCGGGGCAGAAGGCGAAGCAGCGATCGACGAGGGCGGAGGAGTAGGCGCGGCGAGCCGAGTCGAATTGATCGATGACGGAGTCGAGATCGGGAGACGATGGGCAGTGGCAGATGCCGATGACAGCTAGGGTTTTGCGATTGGACTGGAAGTCCTCCCACGGGGACGGTGGGGCCCCGCCGAGGACGAACTTGAATCGGAGGTTGCCGGAATCCCAGGGCTGGTGGGCGAAGGGGGACTTCTGGTGCTCAGTGTAGAAGGAGCTGATGGCGGAGAGAGGGATCGTCTGGTGGCGGAGCAGCATCGAGTGGTAGTCGCGGAGGAGGACGGGGGGCACGTGGCCGATGGGCAGGACAGCCACACGGATCATGGAGCTGGTTTCGATGCTGACGTCCGGCTCCATTTTGGCGGGAGATCGGAGGGTGCAGGGGGATTAGGTGTGGGAGTGAGAGTAGAGGATCGGGAGCATGGGAGTGGAGATGTCGCTGTGAGGAAGACACAGATCGTGTTCTGAGATTTTTGGTTAGCTAAGACGGAGGGTGGAGGAAAAGATGTTTGGTTGTAGGGTTATCCGGACTCTGGATCCGGGATAGAGATATCCTTGGATAAGTGCAGGACACTTTATGCAACAAACTAATCAATGATGTTTATTACAATTTTGGATTCCTTCGACATAGTTAATTCCATCGACATTTTAATTTAACATTTAACTTAATAAATTTATTATTTGACAAAAAAAAAAAAACTCCGTAATATAAACCCTCACCATCCCTTTCTTTGCAATTTTCTCCAGAGCAACCATTGTCTACTTACAACCAAAAAGAGACCAGTGCCGAAAAATAATGAGGAAAACCAAGAAGTGTAATTCACGCCCAACTTCAACATATGTCCTGAAAAGCATCGCATCTAAATAAAAGTAGTAGCACACTAACAGTGCCATACCAAATGTAGAGATAATTTTTTTTTTTATCGATTGTACTTTATTAAAAATTTTCAAATTCAACGACTCAAATTTAAATCATTTTACTTCTAAATAAAGATAAATATCACCGTATAAACCAGATTTTAATACCCGTTTATTTCGTACCAAGTGCCATTGAGTTGAGTTGAGTTGAGGTGCTACCCGTTTAATACCCGTTTTCTTCTTCTTGTTCAAGCTTGAGAAGTTGCAGAGATCCCATGGCGGACAATCTTGACCAGTCCTTCCCCCTTCTTCAAGAAATCCTAAACTCGCTATCCCAATCAGTCGATCAAGCCCAAACCTCCGTCTCAGAGCTCATCAGCTTCCTCAATTCAACCCTAGACGCCGCTCTGTCAGACCCAGAAAACGAAGATTCAAAAGCCAACGCCTTCCGAGCTCTCACGAAAGTCCACCAATTCGTCTCTTCCCCTTCACTCGACCAGGTTTCGTTTCGTTAAAGTCGTCTGCTTTTGGTCCTTTACTTGTTGGTGCAGTTTGATGTTTACCAACTGTTTGATTGTTTGCCCAGGCGATCATCGAAGCACTCTCCTTTGAGTTGCCAATGGCGGTTTCGAAGTTCGGAGGCGTCTCGGATGGATGCCTGGAGGTTGCTGAGTGCACCATTGATTTCTTTATATCAATGTGTAGTCCACGAGACATGCTTTCGATTCTTTGTGAGGTAAATATGTGGCCTTTTTAGTATTTTTATGTGAACTTGATACTGGTTGTATTGATGGTTTTGTTGGGTTTTTGATTCTTTGATGATTTTTATTGTGATTGGGTCAGGCATTGGCTCCCCCAAGTGAAACAATCAGGGATTCTGGTTATATTGCGCCTCTTCTAACTGGGCTTTCGAAAGGTAATTTAAATGAGCTTAACTAATTAAATGGTTAACTAAACTAACAGTTATATTGTTATCAGATGCATTTTGTGTTTCGTAGATTTAATTGAATTGTGCCAATTGAGTTGTTGCTAGCATTTTTTTGTTAATTTTGTGTTGCTGTTTCTTTTGTTAATTTCAGTGTTTCTTTCCCTTCAGAGGCGTCACTTTGAGCAAGTGAAAGTAGCAGTTCCCATTATCGTTAAAGTTTTGAAGGGCCGGTCTTTGGAGTTGGAAGATGAAGATCCAGAATTTAAGAATTTGTTTGGCAGAGCTATGGGGATTGCAAATTCCATACGTGCGGTTTGCCTAAAGTTGGTACGTGACAAACTGATAAGATGGCTGTTACTGGTTTAGCAATATTCTTTGATTCTTATCATATTCTCTATTTGAATCCTGATGGTCTTTTGCTCCATGACACAGGAAGGTGTAGAAAATGAAAAGCTTCGTGCTCTACTGGGTCTTTATGTCTTCCAGATTATGGTTGGCATCATTTAATCAAAGTTTCAGTTTGACTCTTTTTTCGTCTGTGTTGTATCAACAGAAATTCCAGTCTAAACTCTATTACATATCACGTCTCCCCTATTTGATTTGCTATCTTTCTGTTTTGTGTTTGTTTTCTTAAACACGCCATTTATGTGCAGGCTGTTGTCAGCATGAAACATAATGTTGCAAGTTCTCAGCCGTTTGTTTTGCAACTGTCTAGTTTTTTCCCGTTTTGTGGTTTGTCATATCTTGGTGTAATAACTGGGTCGGATGTTGACAAAATAACTAGGGCAGTAGTTGGAGGTAAATCCTTTCAATCACTGTTCCTTCCCTTGTATTCACTCTATTTGTTACCCAATTGTTTTGATAATCCGTTTCTTTTCTTGTTCCTTTGTACACTCAGAAGATGGAGATGATTATATGAGTTGTTTATCCGGTGTCAAATGCGGTGCACCTCTTTCAGGTTTATGTTTCTAAATGCTGATCTCTCCTTATTATATCAATTTTTTTGTAGCTCGACACTTTGTCAATTGATTTTTATTTTTTCTGTTGCTTTATTAAAGTGATCTGGGGCCAGGCTTCTGATGACGTTGTTGGGGCTGCTGAGGAGGATTTGAATTCCGTCAAGGATGAACTTAAGGATAACCAGACTGAAAGGTGGCAAGCTGTTGGCATGCTAAAGCACATACTAGCTCCTGCCACTCTGCCATGGGAACTTAAAAGACATGCCATCAATTTCTTGATTTGCATTACAGATGGAAATATCTCCCACTGCAGTGAACATAATGACTTCTCATCTTACATGACTTCCCTTTTTGCAGCTTTGCAGGTTGCCTCTGTACATCATTCTACGTTTTAGGAACTTATTTATCAAAGAGGAAGAGAATCTAATCTTTCTTTTTTCCCCTCATATTTTTAGGCTGTTCAAATGATCATCATGTACGCATCAGATACAGTGCTGAGGAAGAATGCCTTTGAAGCTTTCAAAAGGGTGAGGATTTGTCTTAGTACTTGCATTTGTCCAGTAATCTAAATATGTGATATCTGAGCATTTTTCATAAGCAACTAATGGCTCAGCTTATGGTCATTTTGTAGTAAGCAAGCCCTTGCTTGTCATGTACTCTACTTAATTCAGGTTCAAAGTAAATTATTTATGATACCCTCTGAATATTACTGCTCATTTTATCTACCAATCAAAATCAGATTCTTGCTGATATTCCAGCTTCTCAGAGGTTCGACATGTTGAAGTCTTTGATCACAAATAGTAATTCTTCCTCGATGGTAAAACCTTTAGAGCCAGTTTTTGTGATATGTATTCCTTCATTTTTGTTGAATTATACTTGAAGCAGTTTTACCTAATGTGGCTGTTTCAACCATAGATTGCAATCCTTCTGGATATTGTTAAAGGAGAACTGCACAAGGAAAGCTGCCAAAACGTGGGAAATGATGAAGTACCGCAAGCCAAACCACCTACATTGTTTTGGACTGCCAATGTCCTTGAATTGGTGGAGTTGATTCTGAAGCCTCCGGAGGGCGGACCACCATCCTTCCCTGAGGATACTGATAAGGTATCTCTTCAACTTGCTTTTGAATATCTTTTTGTAAGCTGCTTGTGGTAATGAAGTCTTTATGTATGATTTACCAATATGTGTTGAGGAGTCTTTATATGTCATCAAGCTTCAAATCTAAGATCTCAACATCTAAATATAAGATATTACGGACTTCGCTTTCCTACAATTACAAAAAGTAATCTTAAAAAACTTTCAACTTGGATTTATCTTGCGCAACCATAAATTTGTGTAAATTAGGCAACCAGTAATCTTGTTTAACTGCTGCAAATACAAATCTTCAATCTCTGCAGTTCTTGATACCCTGGAGTTACCTTTCTTTTCCTCCCTTCTTCGTCATTACCAACAATGGTGTTTCATTGCATAGCAGTTTTTAATTAATCCCCGGTCAGATGAACAGAACATATGTATACTTATCTGCCTTGAATGTCGAAGTTTTTGCCTCTGTCAAATGTTCATATTCTTTTTATAATATTCATTTTCTCTGTCCTTGAATTAATCTCACTGTTTTTTTTTGGTAAATATTTATCTCATTGTGTTCAGATGAAAAGTAAAACCCTTTATCTTACAAGATCTGTAATATTATTCTACAGGTTCTATCTGCGCTCAATCTGTACAGATTTGTATTAATTACAGAATCGACAGGTAAACATATATCATCATTGAATTAAATAAAGCACAAATAATTTTACTATCAGAGGAGAAAATATTAGATTATGAGTCCGATTTGTACTCTGATGAAAAATTTACACAGGAAAAACCAACCACACAGGAGTGATCTCCAGAAGCAATTTACAGAAAGCCTATAAGGGGTGGCTTTTACCCCTACGAACCCAGGTAACCACCATTATGGCGGAGACCAGGAATGATTACGAGCTTCCACTTGACGCACTTTGTACTTTAAACCCAATCGAGTTAGTTTTGTACCGATGCATTGAGCTTGTTGAAGATCAGCTCAAGCAACAGTCTATGTAACAGTCGTCATCACCTGCATATTTGTGTTTCTTTCTAGTCATTTACACCATTTACGGTGATATGAATGCGAAGTAGTATGAGAATTTGTCTTGCTACCGGTTGTATAAACATAATTAGAGAGAGACACACACACAAGGAGATGTACAACTGGGGATTGCTAAGATCCCGCAAGCTTCACAACCAGGCATCTTTATTCCGATTTTGAAATTACTATTGCTATTAGAAAGAACATGAGATTTATCTGAGTATGTAATTTTAATGATTTGTTGTATGAATTTTTTTTAAGGTAATAAATATTTCACCATTAATCAAATAGAACAAGAAAAATCATGGATGAGGAATAGAATTTCACGATTGCAAACGCAACAAAATAACAATACAATGCCTACCTTGCATAACCACATTAAACCAAATGGAAAGATGCTCTCACGAGGACAAAATCAAATGGAAAGATGCTCTCACGAGGACAAAACTCTTGCATCACTTTCTTGTGAGCTTGCAAAAGACAATGATCTTTTGGCAGAGAAACCTATGAGACATCACAAAGATGTCCTCAATGTCCTTTGCCTGGTGAACAAACAATAAACCCACAACCAAAACAAAACAAAAAAAATGACAACACAAAATAAACTACGATCCCTCAACGATGGGAGACCCACACCTAAGTTCCTAACCAATAGGAAAGATAAGCTCACAAGGTCTTAACTCTATGAACCAGACCCAACATCGTCAAGACACACAAGGTAATCACCATACCGTCACTGAAGACTATGCAACGACAAGCGAACATGATTGTGAATCTCTCAAAGAACTGCAACGCCCCACAAGAGAAATACCACACCACTCATTAATGATGTTGCAATCGTCGACAAAAAACCTACTATGAGTTACCTACAGCAAACGTTGAGTTTCCTCAGCATAATCCTTGACAAGCCCACAAACCACAAATTACCACATCAAATTTGAACAATAGTCATCGCTCTAAAATCCCGGTTGAGCAGTAAGTCATAACCGCTGCAAAAGCTCTCATTCTCAGAAGGAGAGGGACCACAGATCCCCAACTACAACCACAAAGGCTCTTTTGGACAAAGTAAGTCATAACCGCTGCAAAAGCTCTCATTCTCAGAAGGAGAGGGACCACAGATCCCCAACTAAAACCACAAAGGCTCTTTTGGACAAAGCGAGAAAGCATCGCTACTAAAAATAAGAAAAGAAAGATAAAGGATCAAGAAGGAATGTTACCGACCCTAAGATCAAATATGGGAGTCGGCAGCGGTAGGTTTCTCCTCCCTAGTAGCTAAGGTTTTTTTTATTAATGAATACAATTTATGGCATCTTTTTCTTCAAAAACGGATTTTATTTGTTTGCGATCAAAATTCAGGCCAATTTGGTCCCTATATTTCAATTTGGCTACTTGATTCAGATGACTATTTTTTGTCTAAGTTGGAAGTTCTTGCTCACACGCGGCAATCAAAGAATCACACACCCGACTCCAATAACGTCAAATTAGGCAAAATCGACATAAATTATCATAAATTTTTTTTATCTAGACTCATTTATCTTATTTCTATATTTAATTTATTATTTTTCATTTTAAAAATCTGAATTCACTTGATAATTCTTTTTCTACACTTAAAAAGAAAAATAAGTGGAAAAAAAAAATTCAAGCCAAAAGCTCCTTTTACCCTATCTTTCCTAACACCAACCATCCCTTTCTACCCTTGCTCAACCCCAACCGTGACACACCCCGACCTAAATCAGGACATGTTGGCCGTAACGTGAGCATGACGTAACCATGTGCACAATGCGGAAGCAAGATTAAATAAGAGAAATACGAACGAATTGAAACCAAGCAACTAGCAGTCCTAACTAAGATAATGTGCTAGAGCGAGGATTAAGTGTGAAATACACAACCATAGCATAAGTAGCCTAAGTGCAGTCCTATAGGACAAGTACTAATTATACAACACCCAAATGTGTTCGTACATTTGTGAAATCTGTCAGAACCTCCGGATATCCTCGCAAGCTACCAACGAAAACTTTCACCTAAAACCTATAGGGGCGCAAAACAGAAAGTATGAGTGGGAAAAAACAAAGTTTTTCAAAATCATTTCATTTCTCAAACGTTCTAACCCTTCGCCGTAAAACCTGTATAATTTCCCAAAAATAAAGTATATACTCATATATCTTAAAACCATGCATAACAATAGATAAACAAATGTATGCCAGGAGTATGCCATGCCAAAGTATCTCAACGAAATGTCATAAATAACTCAGTGAACAAATATGAATACCAGATATCAAATCAGCCCTCAGCTGAGTCTATAGCTCATAATCAATCTCAATCATATCAAATATTCCTGCACACGAGTCAGAACCACTCTAAGTGGTTTGTACGACAAGGCTAGGTGTAAAATAAATATGCTCAAGTACTACGATCACGTGAAGACTGTGCGAATAATCGCGGGTCACCTACAAGTCGGAACCACCTATTGTGGTCTGTACAACAAGCCTGTGCACCTAACTTGGATCCAAGGTGAGCATATAGTGCAGGAGGTAAAAATCAGGTGAAGGACTGTGCCTTAACTTTGGGCAAAAGCACTAACACCGCGGTGCAAGTTTATGAGCTCTCATTATATCACATCATAATCATAAATTCACATCAACCAATTATAACTCACCTAAGCGTCCACAGCACCAATTCACATATATACATCATATACCAATTCATGTACTAATAGTAAATTCATATGCATGGCATTTTAAACGTACTTTCATTTTAAAAGCGATTTCTGGGAAAAATCATCAAGTATATAGATATATACTGAAAACCAAAAGCCCACTCACTGATAAGTCGACTGCTGGCGCTCGTCTTCGGGATAGGTCTCACCTATATGCAAAATAACTAAATAAACGTTACTTAATGCACATAACTAAAACTAGCTAATAACTTCTCATACAAAGTGATAAGATCATATTTATATATATTTTTACATCAAATTCACGTGTCTTTTCTTAGTTAGTTCCTCATATTTTGAGCTATTTACTTTATTTTTGTGTTTTATGTGATTTATCTAGCTAAGAAAATAAAAATAGAATAAATGAAGTGTTAAGTAATTAATTCGTTTAAACTATCATTTGGAAAATAATATTTATATATTTATATATTTAATATGTTGTGTGTGTGTGATTACATGTGGTCAAAAACAGAAAAAAATGATGAAAGTCACATGCTAATGCTCTCGGTGGAGGCCAGCTAAAGGGAATTAGCACCTAAACAAAGTGGAAAAGCTGCCTAATAAGGCAGTGGGTGGAATTCAGAAAAGGAGAAGACAAATAAAATAAGGCGGGCCAATCTGGAGCATTAAGGGGGATAAGAAGGCAGCACCGAATTGAAAATCGGGGGGGAAGGAGCTGCCCAAGGGGCAGCGAGGAAAAGAACCAAAAGGAGAAAATCAGAATTGAGGAGCTCTCGGTGTCGGTGGAATAAAAAGATAAAACAAAGGGAAGCCGAGAGGGAGGGGACGCTGCCTTTGGCAGCTTGGAAGCACCAACGCACAAGAAACACGGGAGAAACAGTAAGCTGCCTTTAGAGCGTGAGGACCGAGAGAGAGAGTTTCAGGAGCTTTGGAGGAATCAGAAATAAACGGAAGGAGGCCAGGCCTGCAGGAAGAGCTTGGGACTAGGAAGCTGCTTTGAACAGGCGGTGCACAGAAAATCAAATCTGCCAGCGCGAAGGCAGCTGGTGCGAAAGGAAAAACGGGGAAGCTGCGATAAAATAAGAGGAGCTGCCAGAAGCTCAAAGCCAAAAGCTCAAAGCCAATTGGGAGCTCGCACAGTGGCTGAGGCCAAATTGCACAGTGCTCAGAAATCCTTACCCCGTTTCGGTTTAATCCTCCAACTCATTTTTAATTTCTGTTTTTAATTTATGAATAATGTGTAATTAATTTTATATTGGCTAGAGGTTAATTCGAAACCATGATTATATTTGTAATTTGAATTGGTAATTTCAGTTGTGATTTCTGAGTTGTGATTTAATTTGCTTAACTGCTTGATTAATAACTTATTTGTGTTTGTCGATTAAGAATGCATACTTAATTTACATGCATGAATTTGATGCTAAAATATAAGTGAATTTCACCTAATCGTTATAAACTTATATTCATGAGTAGTGAAGGTTGCTAGTCACAATCGCGTTAAGTGAATTCTTGGCATAAGTTTCATGCAATTCATAGTAATAAGTGCCTCGTCAATGCTTATGATTTTCATAGAACTTAATGATTCTCGCTTGTATCTCTATTATGCAATTCATGAAGGGAACTTGTGGGGAATGTTTTGGGTTGTCGTATGCAATCATCCAATTCAAAAACATAAGGAAAATCTGAAAGTTAACTAGTGCAATTCACAGTTAATTTGGGGCGTTGAAATTTACAACTTATTGAAAGAACAACTGAAAATCAATTTAGGTTGCTTATGTGTCATGTGTGGAGAAAAATCCTCTAGCCAATCTGTCGTCTATCCATTTACTTTTATTTTATGTTTTGTCAATTTTATAATTTAGTTAAGTTTAATTTACGTTTCATCCAAACCAACCCCCCCCCATTATTATATTATATTATTTAGTTAGTTTTTATTATTTTTAATCTTTTAATTTAAATTCCGTCCAATTAATTTCCTAGTGTCTATTTTAAATTGTTTTCATTATTTTGAGTCATTTTTAGTGTTTTTCGAGTTTTTAGCTTAGTTTGTATTTTCTAGAGTCTTGAGTTGTTTTGAGTCTTTTGATTTGTTTTAGTTTATTTGTTAGTTTTATTTTGAGTTATTTTAGTTAAGTGTTTTAAACTTTGTTTTTACGTTTTTAAATTATTTTAGAGGTTTTAGCAAGCCCTCCTAATCCCCGGCCTAGAACGATACCCGACTTACATCTATACTACATCTGTCAAAAAGAGGGTTAAATTTGTGCGGTTTAAAATCCCGTCACAAAGCTAAATTTTGGTATATGAATATAGGGGTGGGTTCGGTTCGGTTCGGTTCGGTTCAGTTCGGTTTGTATTTGGTTTGGTTTGCATTCGGTTCGGTTGGTTTTTTTTTTTTTTTTGTTCAGCAACAAAAAAAAAGGTTTATAAGAAAACAACTTGCAGCCATTTTGTATACATCTTTCAAAGGAGTATAAATAAAATCAAAGTCTCATTTCAACATTAACATTCCAAATTTCTAATAGAATTAGAATCATCAAACAAACTAACAAAGACAATGAAAATAAACATTCAATTCAAAGTTAAATTATAATCAAGTCTTCCACAGTCCAAGTTAAATAAACATCAAAGTTCAAACTTAAAATACACATCAAAGTTCAAATTTTCCACACCTAAACTAAACATTTCAAAGTTCAAGAAATCTTCCACAACTAAGATTATAAATTCAATAACCATCTAAAGTTCCATCCTTGCACATACTTCTTCAAGTTCTTAAGATCAACGCTCAACCATTTCAAGTTTAAATGACAATTTGCTTGCTAACGCTTGGGCGGCCTAGGGGGCAACATAGCACCTTTTTTTAAACTTCCACTTGCCATTTATACATACAAATAATAAAATAAAGGGTAAATTACATCATACCCCCTCAGGTTTGAGGTCTATTACAACCCCATACAACATTTTAAAAACATTTCACTTTCATACCTCAAGTACTATTTTATTTCAATTTCATACCTCCATTACATTTTCCATCCATCGAACCGTTAAGTACTGACGTGGTTGCCAACGTGGCACACCACATGGCAAAAAAAACAATTTTTTAATTTAAAAAAAAACCACCTGAATCTTCTTTAAAAAAAAAAAAACAGAAACTCACCTCCCGCAAACCCCTACCCCCGCAAACAAAACCAGAAACCTTACCCCCTCTTCCTTTCCCCCCGACCCACCTCCCTCACCTCCCATAAAAAAAAGGGAACTTTAACGAAAAGCTCCCGGTACTGTTCACTTTAACGAAAAACCACATTTTTACACTAAAAAGTCAATCCTGGCACTATTCACTTTACCCTTTATTTTGTCCTTATCATTAAAACTCAAAGTTTTCAAGCTCTTTTCATTAGTTTTCCTTAAAAAAAAACCTAGCAAACCCCCACCCCATAGCCTAATTTCACAAAACAAATAGTTTTCCTCATGATTAAATAAATGCTCTAATTTCATAAACAATTAAATTTAAAAAAAAGATTGAAAGTTTAGGGAAAATAAGCAAAAGTGGAACTGCAAGTGTGGCAGCCGGAAAATTGAACCATTAATCCAACTAAAATTTGTTACTTTCAGAGCAATTGAGTACAGAAAAAAGCTCAAAAGTTTAGAGCAAGTAAGCGAGAGTGAAGGGTTAATTAGGGGAATTTGGGAAAATGGGCGGTGGTACCTGAAAGTCACCGCAACAGATGAGGAAGTCGATGGTGGTGCTGTGAAGCTTTTCCTAGTGTTAGAGGTAGACGTTGTCAAGGTCCCTGTGCTTGCAAACAGACGACAGTCGGAGGCTGGGGAAGATGAGTTTAGACGGGGAAGAAAGACAACGACATCGCCTGGGAAGACGCAGATGGTGGATCTAAGAGGGTCCAGTCAGTAACGGTTGTCGGGAAGAGGTGTAAGTGTGGCTGGGTTTAAGTTGGCCAGAGAAGAGGTAGGTTCAACCACAAGGTTACCAAGGAGCTCAAAGAGGGGTGAAGAGGGTTTGGGTGAATCCGCGGGGTGGGAGGTGGGATGACGAGATCTAGGTTTTTTGGGGGGGGGGGGTTGCAGGCAGATGTAATAGATTTCCTTTTTTTTATAGAAAATTCAAGTTTATAAAATTATTATTTTTGACACGTGGCACACATTTGGCAGACACGTGGCACAAATGTGGCAGCCACGTCAGCACTTAACAGTTCAATGGATGGAAAATGTAACGGATGTATGAAATTGAAATAAAATAGTACTTGCGGTATGAAAGTGAAATGTTTTAAAGATGTTGTATGGGGTTGTAATAGACCTCAAACCTGAGGGGATATGATGTAATTTACCCTAAAATAAATGATACCAATTAAAATGTTATTTAAAATAATGTAACAAAATCAAATGCAATAAATAAAATTACATTTCTCAACTTCTTCACAAAACTCCATCTCCTTAATGGTTGGCTCATGATGTAAAGCAACATGAATAGACCTAAGCCAATTTTGAGTACATATATCAAAGCCTCCACCATTTTTGGACTTAAAGAACTACGATATGGATCAATAATCCGTCCATTTGTGCTAAAAGAGGATTCTGAAGCAATAGTTGATACAGGAATAGCTAAGATATCTCTTGCAACACGTGCCAAAATAGGGTACTTAAAAACCCCGTTCACCCTCCACCAATTCAATATATCAAAGTTCTCCTCTTCTTCTCCTTCATTAGGATCGGAAAGATACTTGTCGACATCATTATGCACAACCCAGGCTCTCTTTGCTTTTCTCATTTCACTTTTTTCTTTCAACTTTCTTTCTATTTCAGTCATGCTTGATGAAGAGTCTCCACTTGTCGTTTGAGAACTACCACTACTACTTATACTTTGTTGTGTACTAAAAGACATATCTTCATGAATCTTGTAAAGATCAATCAATAAGTCCTTCACCGCATTTGTGGCACTTTCAACTTTTTCTTCATCCTCACCAAATTGTATCTCAAAATAATCAACAATTTTCTCTAATTTGTAGCGAGGATCAAGCACAAGCACAATAAAAAGATATTGATTCATGTCCTCAATTGAACCCCAATACTTGTCATATTTTTCTTGCATCAACATGGAGATCATAGATAAAAGATCATCACTTTTGTTTTCATGCAAGAGACATTTTATCTTAAACAAATCACCAAAAGTAGTATGAATGGTTGGAGTATTAGAACAACATACTTTTAAAGTGACTTCATAAAAAGGTCTCAAAAAGATTGCAAATATCCCCGCCTCACTCCAATCATCCATCAAAGGTGGCCCCTCCCTCATATTATCATGATTGTCTTTAACAAAGTACGGAAGGTAATGACCATCATCTACTTTTAATCTATCAAAAACCATCTTGAACTTTAAAGCCGATTCCAACGTTAAAAATGTGGAATTCTATCTAGTAGGGACATCCAAAATTACAAGCCCTTTGCTATCTATTCTCACTTTCTCAACACACCTTTTAAAGCTTTCCAACCTTTGAGGGGAAGATCTTACATACCTAACCGCATTACGAATGCTTTGTATAGCCGTATTCAACAATTTTATGCCATCATTCACAACCAAATTGAGGATATGAGCAACACACCTCATATGCAAATATTTTCCATCATGCAAGAGTGCATTAGGAATCCCCCACCCCCTTATTCGGTGCACCAAGTCCCTTAAACCGTAATCATTTGCGGAGGCATTGTCAACCATAATAGTTAACACCTTCTCTATACCCCACTCCACTAAACATTCCTCCAAAAGCTGAGCAATGGACTCTCCTTTATGATTTGGAATGACACAAAAGTTTAAAATCATTTTGTGTAATATCCAATCATCATCAATAAAATGGGCGGTGAGAACCATGTATCTGTTGTTAGACACACCCTAAATGTCTTTAATTGACTCTTCAATTTATCCATTTCGGAATAAAACAAACTAAGTACATCCTTAGCAATTGTCTTACGATTAGGCACTCTCCACATAGGACATGCTTGCATGCAAAAATGGTGAAAACCTTCTCCCTCAACAAAAGTAAAAGGCAACTCATCTATAATTATCATCTCAACACAAGCCTTAGTTACTTCATCTTGAGAAAAACCTATAGCTTCCAACTTATCTTTCGTGCCGGCAAAAGTTAAGATCTTTTGCCTATTTGCGACAAATATTTCCTTATTAGGAACGTAGCTTCTACAACTTGCTAAATGGTTTCTTAAATTAGTTGTACCATTTTTATCCAGGTCGGCCATATATGATTGGGCACAATACTTGCACAACCCCTTAACTCTACCACCCTCAATTTTTCTATCAAAGTGCTCCCAAACTGAAGACCTTTCATGACTTTTTAATGATTCCAAAAGAGATTTTTCTTTACTTACTTGGTTACTTGCGTCACCTTCTTTTGGAGTTGCATCGGAGGGATTTCCAAATCCACCAAGAGAAGTAGGGGTTTGTCGAGGTGCCACCACGGCGTTTTGAGGCGGAGTTGATTCACCAACAATGTCCATCTAAAATAAGAGAATCATACAATTAATTATTCAAATAAGATGGGTATGGTAGGTTTTTGCTATGGTTGGTTACTCACTCTTATCATTACAATTAATGAATTAATTATTAAACATAAGGGCTAAAGTAATAGAAAGATATGACTACTTAGTACTTACTTCCGATGGTATACTCGAAGATGAGTTCGCTTGATCATGAGGGCTAGTTGATTTTGATCTCATTGAGTTTGAACTTGAGCTTGAGGCCCTTGAGACCTTTGATGCCTTTGACTGCATCTAATTCACACAAAATAATAAGAGGATAGTAGTTAGTACTACAAACTTATACAAAAGTAAATGTTGATTAAAATATGGAAGGCCAATGATACAAAATCAAGACAAAATATGGAAGGCAAGAATCAAACTCCCTTCACAATATATATATATATATATATATATATATATATATATATATATATATATATATATATATATATATATATATATATATATATAGCCAAACTCCCTTCATTGGCGGTATTGTTTCAAACACACACATACCCAACTTGTACTATAGTAAAAATTAATTAAAACTAAATCACACATACACAATTTGGGATTTCAAAAAACTCAATCAATTGAATAAAGTTAAGAAATTTAGATAATATAAAACTTTAGTAAAATTTAATTAATTTCAGCTTACCACCAATACCAACCAGATTGGATTGGGGGGTTCACCCTTGCCGTCAGTTTGGTACTCCACAACTTGCAGATATATATAACACCATCATTATGGAAATGTACACGTGGTAAAAAAATTACGCCAATCTATTGAGATATGGTATGCTACAAGTGAATATTTGCGACAAGAAATGAATCCCAATAAACCACACCAGATAGGTGGTCTATTGTAAACAAATAAGTTGTTACTTCTTATCTAATCCAAAGAAAACAAGTCTCTGGAACTCAATTCAATTCTTCGTAAATTTATAGATGTGCCATTAATTTATAGTTGCTTCTTATCAAACACCCAGTTGTTGCTCAAATGGGGGACAAGCTAGATAGCCAGCTAGATCAACATGCACTTTATAGATGCACAGGACATGAACCTATTAAGATCGATGCTTTATATTATAGATAATACCCAATATCTAATGTGTGTGTACTGCAAAGACAGTGTAATGTGCCCCAGTGACATTCCGAAACACAAAAATACCCAATCTGAAGCATATTCAATCGTGGGAACTCAATTCAATTACTTTCTAAAGCATAAAAATACCCAATCTGTTATTACAACTCAATCAATATTTTCACTAAAATACAAATTAAATCTCTAAAATTGTATAAGTAAAACAGAAAATTAAACGTGAGACTAACCTTTTGTTGTGATTGAGAGTAAGAAGTCACCGCTGCAGCTGGGAATGAGAGATAGAGAGAGAGGCTGCTGCTGCGAGAGAGACAGATGAGGTGAGGCTGCTGCAAGGGGGAATTAGAGACAGAGAGAGAGGCTGCTGCGAGGCAGCGAGGGGGAATGAGAGAAAGAAGTTGATGCAAGGCTGCGTGCGAACTGCGACTGCGAACTGGGGAGGGGAGTGGGAAAACAGGAGAGCGACCGAAAGAGGATGAGGGCTAGGGTTACTTACGGGTTACAGTTTTAGTTTAGGAATAAAATGATGCCGTTTTAGAATTAGGGTTATTAATTAATAAAATATTAAAAAATGACGTCGTTTTGAATATGTTCGGTTCGATTTTCGAACCCCAGAAATGGAAAACAAACCAACCTGATTCGGTTCGATTTAGTTTGGTTCAACAAATTTAGTTTGGATTTTTTTTTTCGGTTCAATTTTTTCAGCCTCGGTTTGGTTTTGGGTCTGATTTTTTTTTTCCAACCCACCCCTATTTGAATATACCAATGTGAGCTACACAACCTCACGAACAACCAAAAATTTTTAGAAAAAAATTTCGACGCCTCACGCACTGGCAAGGGCACTGCCCGACGTGCCCCCATGCGCGGCCAACCCTGATGGAATCCTAACTGTCGTTAGGAATATTCTGTTAAGCCCTAACGGAATCCGTTACATCTAACTGACGGCGTTAGAATATTCTGTCGTCTTCTAACTTGGAACTCCAGCGACCGTTGCCGTCGCTAGAAAACTGGAAGACTGAAAAACTTTAATATCTCATCCATTTTTCAACCAAATTTCATGAAACTTGTACCAAATTGAAGCTTACAACATAAGGAACAAGTTCTTACCACTTTCAAGCTCCAAAAGTCACGGGATATCGCCGGAGAAATTCGAGAAAGACCGGCCAAACTTGAAACTTGTTATCCCGACGTCTAAATTCTTCCAACGAACCCCTCTGAGCCTCGTGAGGACCTCCTAAAGCTCCATGTGAGCTTGAAATCTCCAAAAACACACGATTATACGATTTTACGATTCCAAAAATCAGGTTAGGGTTTTCACGAGTTTTCGAAGGAGTTCTTACCTGAAAATGGTACCATTCAACTCGTATGAACCTCAAGAGTACAATGGTGATCTTAAAACCTTCGATCTGCAAGGTTTGAGAGGATTTGGTACTTGTCCATATGGTTTGTACTGAAAATGGGAGAGATCTGTGAGGGAGAAGAGATAAGGTACACTGGAATGGATCATATGGATGTGTGTGTGTAGTCCAACTGCAACCAATCAAGACAAAAAAAATTCTAACTTCCAAATGGGTCCAAAAACTTACAAATTTAACATATTGGTCCACTCCTAAAAGTATGTCAAACACAACACATCTCAATGCCCAAGAGCGTTTTCGTCTTTTCACATCGACGATAAATAATATTCCGGGACGGGCTGTCACAAACCGCCACCTCCTCTACCCCCCACAATTTGGAAATTAAAAGTATCGTCTCTGATCACCCCATGTCCACCCACTCTCTCCATACGCATCCTTATCCCCGTAAAAAATGAGAATTTGAGAGAGGGGTTGGCCGAAGCTATTGCTTGTGTTGTTTTTTCTTTTTCTTTTTTTCTTTTTTTGGGATACAGAATGAAAATTGTCGGTAGATTCAAAATTTCATGATAAAAAATGAAATGTTAAGCGTAAAAAGGAGAATAATAAGGTCTAAAATTTCTCAAACATAAATAGCAATTTTTTTTAGATAATAATAATAATGGACAAAATTAAAAAGGAAAATACATAAATCAAATCAAAATTCGAGCAAAATATAAAGACCAAAAACCCTAGTATTGAGTATTGGGACCATCTCTACCCCCTTGGCATCTCTCCACGTTGATGTATAATATCAAAAATTAGCACGCAGATTTCATAATGTCATTTTTCATCATACGAATTATGAAGTTAATTTGTGGCGGATGCTCTTGCTAATGTTGGCAAACTCTTCCTGCTGAGGCGCGATCTACTTGGCTTTAGTCGGGACTTTTGCTTATTATTGTTTTTCTCCAGAACTCTAGCACTGACGGTTCATTCTTGTGTTCATAGGAGCAGAAGACGTCAAGGTTTTGGCATAATACTTGTAATTACATAATTAGACATTATTCAAGACGATTATTGCTCATCGTTTAGCAAAGTTTTCACTTTTGAGTAGTCACAAAATGAAGATTCGTCTGACCTTATATTAAACGTCATCTTTCACGACTCTGAATGTACTTATGTTTTCAGCTTAATAACATCATCTCCATCTTAAAAACGCTCATAATTAATTTGTTTTAATGTTTTGCAGGAGAATAAATTACTAGTCATGAGCTTTGAATAAACTTTAACTTACGCTTTTTGCATAAATAAAGATGGCAGCAGCTTTGATCTCCAAAGTACAAATCGAGAAATACAACGCACAGCAACTCAACCTCCATAAAAAAAAACCATAAATTTTTGGATCCTTCAGACTAATTTGGGTGTACCAACTGTAAAATTTTAAACAAAGATTTAACGATATGTTGTAATCTATTTTATCTGACAATATTAAGGGGGCTGGCGGCAAGGGTGTACAGAGAGAGAGAGTTATGTTTGTAGAATTGTAAGGGAATATGCGTGTGTTATCCCTCCTACATTGTGTCTTTATTTATAGTAAAAGAGGAGAGAAGATATTCCTTCTTCCCCAAGAAATACAAGTCCATATAGGAATAGGATAACTAGAATCAAATCTAATCTAGGATTTACACAATCACACCTAAACTAGGAATGTTTACAACACTCCCCCTTGAGTGTGTAAATTCTCAAAGTAGATTCAGCATCATGCAGAAGTTGAGGAAGTCGACTCATCGGCACTAATTCCAAGAAACCACGCTTATTCTCAATAAGGTAGAAACTTGCATAAGTAAGTAAGTCTCACTAAAAACCCCGAGTAGTGACAAAATCCCTAGTCTAAGGAAAAATGTGTGAGAAATGCAAAGTCAAAAGAAACGTCTATAGGACGTCATCAGGGATATGACTAGGGCTGGAAAAAAATCCCAATCCCAAACCGAAATTCCCAAAATTATCGGGATGTTATACCAAACCGATCCCGAATCATTTGGTATGGGATTTGGGATGGCTCATTCAAAAGTTTAGGAATCTCGAAAATCCTGAAAATATATATTATTATATATAGTTAATTATATTTAGAATAATTGCAAGTTTGCAACCATTAGATTGTTTCAAAACAATCTGGGTCGTCTATTCTTTGTTACGGGTCTCCAGCCTTACCCACTCTCTTTCTCATTTCATTTCGACAGCTACTCTTCGCTCAAATTAGAACTTCAGTAGCCACCAACACACCCTTCCACAGTCTCACTCGAATTCTTCTGACAAACTCTCTCTACTCTAGCCACCACCACACCTCACGACCACACAGTCTCCGACTTTCCACCCTCCTTCCACCACACACAGTCAAATAGCCAACCCTCTTTCTCACGATTCTCTGTTGCGATTTTCTCTCTGAGACTATCACTAATTCTCTCTCTGTATGTGGGGTTTCGAGTTACGATTAGGATTTTGATTTGGGGGTTCGAATTGAGGCTTTTGCAATAGGGTTTCGAATTAGGTTTCTATGTGTGGGGTTTTGGATTAGGGTTAGGGTTTCGAAATAGGGCTTTGAATTGGGGCTTCTGCAATGGTGTAAACAAAGATGAACGGCGGGTTCAGCGTCAGTGGAGCTCCAAGGAGATATTTACCTTACTTTTTTTTCTTTTTCTTTTTCAGTTTGCTTTCCTTTTTGTTGTGCACCCTTTCATTTTTTTTCCTTAGCTTTTTGAATGGGAACCGAAACCATGAAACGGATGGGAACCAAAAATAGACAATGGCCCACTAAATTTAGCGACAATTCATCTGCTGCTGCTGCAGTCAATGAGGAATAAGATAGGTGGAGTCTGCTTTCTTTGCCCATCCGCTTTTCTGGGTTTACTGGGTTTATACCAATTGCAATTGGTATGAATTTTTTGGGTTTATACAAATCCCAAACACGTCCCGAAAAATTTGGGAATCCCAAAAGTTCGATTCGGTTTTGAGTTTTAAAATACCGTCTCGGAAATTATTGGGTTGGGAATCGGGCTTTGGGTTTCGGTACGAGATCCCATCCTGAACCAGCCCTAAATATGACCAACCCAAGGTAGGTGCCTCGTTAAAACCTAGTTAGGTAGCAAAAACCCAGTGGGAAAAATGCTCATAATCGTAGGGAAAAAGAGTACATTAAGGTCAAACAAGTATCTTCAGAATACCCCCCTAAGTTTGACATAATTCCAAAGAGAAATAGCAATATTACAACTTAGAAAGTTTACGCATACCAATTCCATGAACAAGCTTCTGAAACGTTGTTTTCGACAATGATTTGGTGAAGAGGTCAGCCAGATTGTCTTGTGAACGGATTTGTGTGACTTTAATCTTCTGATGCTTTTGTTGTTGATGTGAAAAGAAGAACTTCGGCGCAATATGCTTGGTGTTGTCCCATTTGATGTAACCCTTCTTGAGCTGTTTAATGCATGCTGCATTATCTTCAAAGATCGTTGTCGGGACATCAACGGCGGGATAAAGATCACAAGAGCTTCGAATATGGCCCACTACTGCTCTCAACCAAAAATATTTCCGAGTTGCTTCATGTAAGGCGAGAATTTCAGCATAGTTAGATGAAATGGCAACTAAGGTCTGTTTAGTTGACCTCCAAGAGATTGCAATGCTTCCAACGGTAAAGACATAACCCGTTTGAGAATGCGCCTTGTGTGGATCAGACAAGTATCCTGCGTTGGCATAACCAACAAGGCAAGAATCAACTTAAGCAGCATAGGGTGCGGCATCACTCAAGGATTTGTAGGAATAGAACAAGCCCAAATCTGTAGTACCCTTAATGTAATAGAAGATGTCTTTCACGCCAGTCCAATGTCTGTGTGTAGGTGCATTACTGTATCTTGCCAAAAGATTAACAGCGAAGGAGATGTTGGGTCTAGTGCATTGAGCTAAGTACAATAAAGCACCTATCGCACTTAGATAAGGAACTTCAGGCTCCAAAATCTCTTCATCAACCTCTGTCGGACCGAAGGGATCTTGTTTTGCATCTAGCGAACGAACGACTATATGAGTACTCAAAGGCTTCGCTTTATCTTCATTAAAACGACGCAGCATTTTCAGGTGTAGTTGGATTGATGTACTAGGATTCTATCCGAACAATGCTCTATCTCAAGGTCGAGACAGTATCGAGTCTTACCTATGAAGTGGCAACTAAGGTCTATTTAGTTAACCTTCAAGAGATTGTGGTGCCTTCAACGGTAAAGACATAACTCGTTTGAGAACGCGCCTTGTGCGGATCAGACAAGTATCCTGCGTCGGCATAACCAACAAGGCAAGAATCTATTTGATAAGCATAGGGTGCGGCATCACTCGAGGATCTGTAAGAATAGAACAAGCCTAAATTCGTAGTACCCTTAAGGTAACAGAAGATGTCTTTCATGCGCGTCCAGTGTCTGCGTGTAGGTGCATTATTGTATCTTGCCAAAAGATTAACAGTGAAGGAGATGTCGAGTCTAGTGCATTGAGCTATGTACAATAAAGCGCCTATCGCACTTAGATAAGGAACTTCAGGCTCCAAAATTTATTCATCATCCTCCTTCGGACGAAAAGGATCTCGTTTTGCATCTAGTGAACGAACGACCATAGGAGCACTCGAAGGCTTCGCTTTATCCTCATTAAAACGGCGTAACACCTTATGGGTGCAGTTCAATTGATGTACTAAGACTCCATCCAAACAATGCTCTATCTCAAAGCCGAGATAGTATCGAGTCTTACCTAGATCTTTCATCTCAAATTTCGACTTCAGGTGCGCGGTAGTTCTCGCGAGCTTTTCAGGAGTTCTGACGAGAGTCATGTCATCGACATATACTGTAACAATCGCAAATTTGGAATGTGGCTTCTTAATGAACACACAAGGGCATATTTTGTTGTTCACATATCCCTAACTAGTCAAATACTCACTCAGACGGTTCTACCACATTCTTCTGAATTGTTTCAAATCGTAGAGTGAACACCTCAGCCGAATTGAGAGCGTGTTTCAGGGTTTAGAAATATTTGAACCAGTCAATGTAAGTCATTTAGAAACTTTCATGTAAATTTCCGTATCAAGATCCCCATAGAGATATGCGGTGACTACGTCCATCAACTGCATATTTAGCTTTTTGAAAACTACCAAACTGATAAGGTAGCAAAAAGTAATCACATTCATAATGGGTGAATAAGTTTTGTCATAATCAATCCCAGGGCATTGTGAGAAGCCTTGTGCAACAAGACAAGCTTTGTAACGCACAATCTCGTCATTCTCATTACGTTTCTGAACGAAAACCCACTTGTAGCCAACGGGCTTCACATGTTAAGGAGTAGGAGCTACATGTCCAAACACCTTACGTTTCGTAAGCGAATCGAGTTCGACTTAGATTGCTTGTTTCTAATTGGACCAATCAGTTCAATGTTATCGCTCAACATAATTTCAGTAGCTACTACAAATGTTAATGCATCGTCGACAATCATCTCATTTCTACGCCACACATCCTCTAAGCTAGCATAATAGACTGAAATCTCACGAATCGGGAGGAGGATTCGTCTCTTCAAGAAGGCTTCTGTAAATAGAATGAGTAAGCGATAGTCAGATTCACGGTAGACTCTTTAAGACCTTGTGTTTTGGATTTCCTCTTCCGGGAGTGTGAATCTTTTGAACCAAGAGGTCTACCACACTTTTGTGTAAGGGCAGATGATTGGTTAGTCGCTAATGTACATGGATCACCAAGATTGGGGTCAAAGTCTTCTAAGAGGGTAGTATGTCATACATTTGGTACATCCATCTTTGCAGGTGTATTTGCAACTAGAATGTGTGATCTTATCATGCACCCTAAATTGATGAAAGCATCTGGCATGTTCTGAGCTATGCTCTAAAGATCTAATATGAACTGCACTTCAATTTCAGACTGAGCAGTGCGGAGATCTAAATAAGACAAAGTGGGAGTCGTCCACGATAATTCGTGTCGTTCATCAAGAACGTTGACGTTCTTATCTCCCCCTAACGACGGGACAACTGTCTCATAGAAGTGACAATTCGTAAAACGAGTAGTAAATAGATCGTTTGTCAAAGGTTCTAAGTAACGAATAATCGAAGGAGAATCATATCCGACATAGATTCTCATCCTTCGCTGAGGCCCCATTTTTGTATGTAAAGGCAGTGAGATCAGCACATATACCGCAAAACAAAAAACGCGTAGATGCGATATGTCGGGTTCATATCTGGTAACCAACTGAAGGGAACTAAATGGTTGTGTCACAATAGGCCTCAAGCGGACCAACTTTGCTGCGTGCAATATTGTAGGCCCCAAGCAGCGATTGAGAGCTTGGTACGTATGACCAACGATCGAGCAATCATTTGTAAGCGCTTAATTAAAGCCTCTGCCAGGCCGTTTTGGGTGTGAACATGGGGTAATGGATGTTCAACTTTAACACCAATTGACATGCAATAGTCATCAAAAGTTTTATATGTGAATTCTTCAGCATTATCCAATCGAATAGATTTGATCGGATAATCAAGGTGGTGAACCTTGAGCTTGATAACTTGAGCCAATAGTTTGAAAAATGCAGCGTTCCTTGTGGACAATAAGCACACGTGTGACCAACGTGTGGAAGCGTCAACCAAAAACATAAAATATCTAAAGGATCTGCATGGAGGGTGAATCGATCCACAAATGTCGCCTTGAATCTATTGTAGAAAAATGGGAAGATTTGAACGAATCTTGTCATAAGAAGGCTTATTAATAAGCTTTCCCTTAGAACATGTTTGACATGAGATTCCTTGGATCAAACCTAAACTTCGGGTAAGTGGATGCCCGTGTGATGATTTGAGGATACGTCGCTATTCGTCTAGGATGTCCCAAACCGTCATGCCAAAGTGTAATTTTGTGTGTGGTCCCAGTAGTAGGGCCGACCACATAGTGGCATTCTATGGGGCGTAGTATGCAGATCACTCAAGATACGTTCTATCTTCTTTAGAATAAGCTTCTGGCCATATTCATAGGAAATTATGCACAGAAATTCAACTCCGTTTTCTACGTGGGTTTCAGCGTGATAATTGTTATCTCTAATATCCTTGAAACTTAGCAACGTTCTTTCAGAACGTGGAGAATAGAGTGCCTCATCAATGGTCAAGATTGTACCACTGGACAACATTATACGTGCCTTTTTGTATCTTTCTATCATGTTGGATGGGCCTGAGAGGGTTCTCAGAGGTGCATTCTTAGGTATGAAGTTAGTGAAATAGATAAGTTCATGTAAAACAGTGTGCGTGGTTTCACTATCTGTCAGACAACTAACTTTCCCACTAGTCATACCTAGAATGAAAAATTAATTTGAATCGGTCACATGCATAAAAGTTCTTAAAACAAATATCAATTCAAAGTAATTTCATTTATTCAAGGATGGTAATTAATTAAAACTTAATATTCAAAAACAAATCACCAATCAATAATCCAAACATAAAGGAAAATTGTTCAAAAATCAACCAAAAACAAACGAAGGGTTCGGCCACTTAGTGGAATTCGGCCCCAATTGTCTTATTTCAATTAAAAAATTCTAATCTTCCATAGAGGTGGTATCCTCTTGAAAGTCAGAAACCTCCATCTTTGTAGTCTCCGATTCGTCCACTTGCATGAAGTTTGATTCAAACTTCTTACGACGAGAATAATATTCATCTACAACCTTCTTGGGAGCACAGCAAACATGGGACCAATGGTCCTTTGAACCACAACAATAGCACATATCTGCATCCATGGTTTCAGGTGTTTTGCCCTTATTCTTAAAGTTCCTGGGCATTGGGAGCGAGGTTTAAGCGCTTCGGGGCTTTGTTTCCTCCCTTGGATGGGCCTTGACTCTGTTGACCTTGATGGGATGGCTTCGGGTTTTCATGGGTGATGTTTTTAAGTGAAAACTTCAGGTTTTCAAACAAGGCATATTTATAAGAAACTTTGGGTGTCAAAATAATTATGAACTTCAGGTTCATATATTCCTACAGTCAAACACAAATATATATATATATATATATATGCAAACAAATATGCAAAAATAGAACTTTTAGGTTTATAATTATAATTGAATTAATTTATTTGGACTTCGGGCCAAATTAAAATGTGGGTGAAAAATAAATATATAACCCATTGGGCCTAAAATAATTAGGCAAATAAAATTTGGGGCCCAAAAAAAATTAAATAAATATATATATATATATATATATATATATATATATAAGCTCAAGGGGTGGCTTAATAAAAATGTGTTGTGTGACCTAGGCCCAAAATTGGGCTAGGGTGTCTCGGGTGAGGCTGCATGCCCACGAGGAAACTGAGCAGGGGATGGGTCTCAAGTGGCAGCCCAAAAATATGGCTGGATAAAAATTGGCCCGTGCATGGGCAATGATCCGATGCGGCGCAAACAGTGAAAACGGGAAGGCGTGATCTAATGAATCTCAGCATATGGGACACCATAGCCCTTGGGCTGATGTATGCTTGGGCTGGGTTTCAGTGTATAAGCTGCAATCTGGGAGCCCAGATTGCAATTTCTCTCCACTGGGTTTCGAACAAAATACCAAAGCCCAAAAGGCTGGTGTTGGGACTGTGTGCAGCTAAACCCTAATGGGCTCGGGTCAAAACCAAAAACACCCCAAAGTTTGCTGGGTAGGGTCGCCGGAGCACCGCCACTGCTGGTGGTCATGTTCTGGGTGGTTGGGACTCACAGCGAGTTACGGTAATCATGGACAACCACGGAGATAATCGAATCTCAATGTTTAAACAACCAAACCCTTTAAAAAATTGAAATTTGATTTTCGAGAAAATTCCGACAAGTTTCCGGCGAATCTCAATCCAATTTTTTACGTGGGACGACTCCTGGTCGTCGGCGACAGGAACCAAAAATTCAAGGCAGTGGCTGTAGACCATGCCGTTGTCAAGGACACCATGAAAGGTGCCGGGTTTTCTGGGTTTTGAGACTCAGAGATTCTGGCTCTGTGGGTTTTGGCTTGGCTTGGGGAGCCCATCTTCATGATGGGGGTCACGGGTTCGAAAGAAACCTAGATTCCCTAATTCGATTTTTTTTGTTTATTTTATTTTATTTTAATTCAATTTGATATATAATTCAATTAAAAACATATTCAATTTGATGCATATGCAAAACAATATTTTCAATGCATGTACATATGTTTGATTCAATTCATGGCAAATATCAAATTCACATAATTCAATAATTATGATTACGAGGCATACACAATTTATGTAGAATCTAAAATTTGTAAAACGTAAAGTTAGATCATGCATTATGGTGAATGTTAATGCTATTAGGGCTGCAAAAATATCGAGATAAAAATCGTTTTGAAAGAACCTGATTTCGTGATGATATGGATGAACTGGTTTAATGCAGAGAAATTCTTCAACGTCAGATTCTAAGTGCAACGGTAAGAGCATGCTAATAACGTGTTATAGCCTATTTTATCTAACAATACTAAGGGGGCCGGCGGCAAGGGTGTACAGAGAGTTGTGTTTGTAAAATTGTAGGAGAATATGTGTGTTGTTACCCTCGTACAATGTGCCTTTATTTATAATAAAATATAAGAGAAAATATTTCTTCTTCCCCGAGGAATACAAGTTCATATATGAAAGGATAATTAAAAACAAATCTAATTTAAAATTTACATAATCACACATAAACTAAGAATGTTTACAACACGATAAAAAATTTCAAGATACCCGATATTCTAAAACACCAAAAAGTCTCATTAAAAGCAACTCCCAACAAGATACGTCCTTTTCTTAAACGTGACACATTTTTATTATTTATTGGCACAAATTGATCGGAAAAGAATCCTCACAGAATCCATTTTTTGGAAATTCTAGGAATTTCTTGATCGTGATCGTTCACCGTACATCGTGCGATTAACTTTCGTTAAGTACTATTTATATTTAATTTTAAAATAATTTCTGACTACACAATGTACAATATACAATGAACAACCACAATCACAAAATTTCCAAAAAAATAATCCAAATTGACCAACTATTTTACAAAAATTGAGAGAGATTGAAAACTAATGAAAATAAAAAAATACATGAGTAATTGACAATTCGACACGTGTTGTGGGACTGAAACTGTAACCTGAATTTCGGATAAGGAAAAATACGACAACGTTTCAACTACAAAGAATGATACAATTTTGATGGATCTAATATAATTTCAACGCGAGATTGAGAGAACTATTGAGGGTTTACCCTAAAAAGAGGGAATCTCTACAGCCATTAGGCTTTAGATATTGCTAATTTTACTAATTTAACCCCCATACAACTCCAAGCAACAGGGAACAGACCAGGTTAAATCCGTAACTTACTAAATACCCTTGACTTTCTACTTCCTCTGGCGTGTGCTATGTTAGACCGGAGGACCGCTTTTCTTTCCTCATCTCGTCCCATATGGCATTTCGGAACCGGATTCCTCGACCGCCGGCACCATGTTCAAATCAGGCAGCAAGAAGGAATTATCCCGGGCCGGAACATCATTGCTTTCAAAGCAAGAATCCAATCGCTGGTGTGAGCGCGGAGGCAAATCCGAAGGAATGTAGTACGCGGTGTTACTCGAAGAAGCTATTCTCTCATGGGGTTGGCTGGAAATTGCTTTCCGTGCTCCGTCAAAGTTTGCACTCAAATTCCTTGCAGAAAGCAAGTTCAAATCAATCTGCAAAGACAAAAATGGGGTAGAAAATTAAGCGGAAATCCGTAAAACTATAAGATCCAATCCATACTTCTATGTAAATTAATTAGAATCTGTCTCTCACCTTGATTCTCTTAAAGTTGTCATTTTTGGCTCTTTGCTCCTTGAAAGTTGCTTGTAAGGTCGCTATTTCCTTTTCCAGATGTGTCCTTTCTTTCAACAACGAACTTTCCTGCTCTTTAAGCTCAGCATATGTCTGATAAAATTACAACCGAGTCCACGTCAAAATACAAACTTCAAATTAAAGTCCTCCTATTAATTGCAGACTACAAAACGGCCCATTAATTATTAAATTCTTACAATTACATTCCTTTGAATAATGCAAGGGGACAAAACAAAATTTGGGGTTTAGTGTTTACCTTCTTTCTCCTTGCCCTCTTGGCGGCATTGGTGGTGCTGGTGGATTCGTATGTACCATTACCCTGAAATTTCAATGCAAAAACCACGTTTCAGAATATAAGCCCGCCAAAACCAAAAAAATATATTAAAATAGTAAAAACTACCGGTTAAACTCGTCTAACAAAAACATTAAATTTCTAAAGTTTAGTGTCACCCGACTCCACGATGATCCCAACCAGTGCGAGAACAGCCCAAATCGGAATCCCACTACCAAGCCTGCAATTTACCAGCTATCTGCTAACCCCCGGATACCAGCTTCTCCATTCCCAACGAAATGTAAGCTGGAATTTGACATCATCAAAATCCACGTGGCCACACATGACAAGCTCCTTATTATATTCCTCACGTGACTTTCTCACCTGACTTTCCTTCGCGATGGCCCTCCCCCAGTCCAATCCCACAATACTCCTTACAAATACTGCCTCTCCACCTGCTCACAACTCCAATCTATTTTCCAAAATCCCCTCAATACAAAAAGTTCATAAACTAAATAAATAATATTATATTTTCAATTCAAAGACGCTTCCTCTTCCTCACCAAATAATCCTAGACCCTTAAATTTGGAATACCCAAAAGTACAATCCCCAGATCGACGGCCGAAAACCAGCCGGGTTTTTCTGGATCTCCAGAAAGTGTAAGAAAAAAGGGTTTTTTAAAGGAGACAGCTCAACCGATCCCTGCGCCCGCGCCACACCGGATCATTACTCCCACAACAAAGCCACACCAAACCGAAACGCGGACCTATCCCTAAGCAAAAACTCACCGGACCCCACCACGCTTTTAAGATAGGCCCCACCTCACCACCACACACCACCCCTATTTATAAATTGACCGAAATGCCCACCCCGCGCCTCACTATTCCTACTTTTGACTCGACGCGGGATGCGACTTTTGTCGCGAGCAAAAGGGATTCAGACGAGAAAAGTTGGCCGGGTAAAGGAAGCTTCGGGGGTTTCAAACTGCGGTAAGTTTGGAACTGACGGAAGTGTCCTTGGGTAGCAGAATCTAGGGCGGGGTTTTGGGAGGGTAGTTTGGTGAATCTAAACAAGAATGACAGATGACCGGCCAAAGGAGCGAGACGAAAACGTGAGAAGAAGGACTCGATCTGCTACGTCACGTGAGCAAAATACGAAAATACTTCGGCACGCCAGGGCATTTTCGTACTGAAGACACAAAAGCGGTACCGTCCACGGCGACCGCCGACGGTTGACCATAACCCATCGGCGAGAAAAACACGGAAGGAAGAATCTAAAACCGAAATGACGAATTTGACCTCGTCAACAGTAGCAGCTCAGGGGACGACAGCCGAAACGCGATACGGGCAAACAGAGACGTCCGTTTCGAAATCGAGCGTATACAAAAACGGAAAAAAATTGACGAAGGTAAATAAATGAAAGGAAGAGGGACAAAAACGGTAAAGTGAAAAAGAAGGCACGAAATGTGTCGTCCCACGGCCACGCGAAAAGCCCTCATCAACATAACAACACTGAGGCTCTCCGCTAGCGGCGCTGCTCAGCAGAGCTAGACGTAAATACGAAGCGCCGCCGGCAGCCGTGGGTATATCGGTCAACTAATAAACAGACTCGAAGAGTCATCGCTTCAGACACTGCGAGCAGAGATCAGCTAGCGGGAAATCCAAAGCACAAAAATCGAAAAGCACAGAGAGAGAAAGTGATATGGACCTTGGATCTGGGGCAGCTGGACTCTTCAAAGCCGTCGGCGGTGGCGGATGGAGAGCCGGTACCGCCGCTCCATGAAAGCGGAGTCGTGGGGCTGCATCTAGTGGTGGAATCGGCGCCGTTCTTGCCGCTGTTCCTCTGGTGCGAGACGCCGCCGTCGAATCTGGAACCGGACGACGCCGCTTTGGAGCGTGGCATCCTTACACCCCACCTGAGCGTCAAAAGAGACTGCAACATCGGAGACGAAGACCGCAGCGAAGAAGACGGCCCCGCCACCTGCGCCTGCTTGAGCCGCAGCAGTAGCTCGACCACGAGCACGTCGTCGGTCATCGCCGCCCTCGTCCAATCGTCTTGAACCACCATCTTTGAAGGTACAAACCCAGAGTTCTAGAGAGAGAGAGACAGGGTTCTTAGAGAGAAAAAGGAGGGTGGCGGATGCGCGAGAGAGAGAGAGAAATGAAGGAGATAGAGAGCGGAAGGGGGGTTGAAAATATATATATGGTGGGGGAAGAAAGTGGGAGTTGATGATTCTTCCAGTTTTTTTAATTTTTTTTCTCTTCTTTTTTTTTTTTTTGGGTGGCGTTGTTTGGGTTGGTCTGTGTGACTCTGACCCCTTTTCTTCTCTTTTTTTTCAATTTTCTTTTCTCTATTTTTCCATTTTTTTTCATTTGGGTCCCACCGGGTGACGTGTTGCGCTGACAACTTTCATTTTGCCATGGGTTTTTGCTTTTGGTGGGCCTTTGTAATGCCGGTCTTCCAAACGGCACCGTTTGAAGGTCCAACCCATTCCACTGCTGTGCTTGAGACGACAACGTTTTTGGGTCCATCCACATTCCTGTGTGTTCGCAGTGTGGCAAAAAGGTCATGAGGATGACCCCTTCAAACTTTTCGGCCCATATAATATGTTCCTGGCACAATGCCACTAAACTAGTCCTTAAGAATGCTTGATTCGATTCTCCATAATTTAAAATTAAAATGTCAAATAAAACCCTATATTACGGTGAACATTTTAGTGGGTCTACCGACTATCATATTGGTTGCGTTGAATTGTAAACATTAAGTTTTATTTTGGGGGTAAAAGTTTGATCATGCGTTCTACATGTGGGTTTGATTGGATTGAAGCATTATTAACCGATTGAAAGTAACACACCGATCGACTATTCTTCTTCTTTTTCTTCTTTTTTTAACAAATGACAATTTATCTTAACCATACATAAATATTAGAGAGAGGGACAATATCAATTCACATGATTTAGGCCTAATTTGACGTAATTATTGAATATTTGTCACTTGTACTCACATTATGAAAAAGAAAGAAACCAATTAAGCTGAACCCATAGAACCGCCAAATCCAACTCGCTTAAAGTGCCTTAGGCGAGTTGGTTTGCCCATTTTCTTAAGTGACAGTGAATTTGAACAGTTCCAACGCGAACGTTTAGGGGGAGAGGGCAACGAATTGAAGTCCCACATGTAAGTTGGAGCAAAAAAAAAAGCACAATTTAGATAATTATTGATTAAATACATGTATGTATTGTAGTTAGTTCCACCATTAATAATTTTCTTTTACTAGTTCGAATAAATAAATATTTGCATTGTCCCACACACCACTTGTGTGAATAGCGGTGGACGTGGGAACTTTTTCTGGTAATGTTTTATATATATATATATATTATGAGAGAAAGACATCATTTACAATTCATAAAAAATAAATAAAAAAAATTTTTTTTTTTTTTTTGAAAGACTTATAAAATATTTCTTATGTTCTGATGATATGTGGATGAGGAAAGCGAAAAAACAATAATAAAAATTCTGTGCAAAATTACCTTCATGTTTATGATTTTATTTGGATTTTTTATTGAATACGAATAAAGACCAAATCGTCATTTCAACCTCTTTTAATTGACAAATATGGTTCTTTAATATAGTGGAGATGAAAAAAATGACTTGATGAGTTGATGATGTCAAGATACCTTAGTAGCATTCCAATAAGATGTTATGAGAAATGTTAAGGAGACTCTCTTAAAAGTGGAACTTTCGATAGACTCTCTACTATCTCATGTTTTAGCACAATGTTTTAGGATGTTGACATCGAAATTGACGTTAAACTTTGAGGTGGCAGAGAGTTCATATGGAGTTTCACTTTGAAAGTCTTCTTAGCATTTGTTAAATGTTATCCAATAATTTCATTTGATGCCATTCACATTCTTGAAGTGAATTATTAAAGGGTTATTTGATAACCATTTCGTTTTCACTTTTTAAAAAAATTGAAAGCTAAAATCTTATTTGGTAAATACTTTCAATTTTTAGGTTTTTTTTTTTAAATGAAAACTACTTTCTTGAGTTTTCAAAATGAAAACAGAAAATAATTACCAAATAAGATTTATGTTTTAAATTTTCAAAAAAAATAAAAATTAAGAATTAAAAAGGACATAATTATCAAATGGCTCCTAAATATTTGAAGTTTGAAAAACCATTATTAGAAAGTTAGGTGGACAACGTTTATGCATGAAGTGCTTGCCAATGGATTGAAAGGGAAAAGTGATTGCCCCAAACCCCCAATAATTTCCATAAGAATCTTACCACATAAGGTAACTCTAAACATTCTTTGTCACAATAACGAATAATTGGTAGTCACATAAAAGTTGATCTTATCTTCAAGGCTATTTCATAAGGGTTTTAAAGTGAGGATGGGTAAAATGCAATGAGAAGTTATAGAATTAGGTTTCTTTTAGACTATTTAAAGATGCCGGACAAAGTAAGTGGTGAATTTGTCTTAATCTCGAATTCAAACTCTCATTTTCTTTACTGTAGGTTAGTGTAAAATATCGTTTTTGTTAGAAAATAAAATGTAGGGCAAAAAATGTAAATGCTAAGCAAGCTATAGTGATCAAGTTGCCTTTTAGGCCTCATATGTTGTGCTGGATGGGATAGGTTGTGATTAATTACGATGCACTTAAGTCTAATCTGTTGTTTGTTGTGTCAAATGTAAGATGGACAAGACTCGACATGATGGGTTATGAATCCACAATATAATGAGTTATTTAACTGTTCAGCTTTTCTTTTTCTACAAAATTGGAGATGATAAGGGAACATCTCTTTGGTATGATAATTGGCATCCTTTAGGTCCTCTTGTTGTAAATTGGGGTTGCCATATCATTGCTGATTCCAGGCTTCCAAAAATTGCTTTGGTTTGCAATATTTGGAATGGTTATAATTGGCGCTGGCCTAATAATTCTTCTCATGAGTTGTTGGAAATTCAAATTTCTATGTCTAATATTGTGCCAAATCCTAGCTTGGGTGACATGATTCAATGGACTCCTTCATCGTTTGGCATCCACTCTGTTGCTTCTGCTTGGGATAAGTTTCGGCAATCCAAGCCTACGATAGGTTGGTCTAAGCTTGTTTGATATAATCAAAATATTCCCAAGATGAGCTTCATTCTTTGGTTGGCTATTAAATGTAAGATTTCTACTATGGATAGAATTTTGACTTTTGCTCCGTCGGTTTCTGTCACTTGCGTACTCTGCTCTATTGCTACGGAGTCTCATTGCCATCTCTTCTTTGAGTGTCCTTTTACTGAGGGTATTTCGTCTTCGATGCTAGTCAAGTGCGGTATCCCCTGGCTTAGGCTCCCTTGGCCTCTTTTTTGTCATGTGGGCTACTAGCCGTTGCAAGGGAAAATCTCTATCATCGATAGTTTTGAAGTTAAGTCTTGCTGCTATTGTGTATTATGTTTGGAGAGAGCGGAACAACCGTAGATTCAAGAACTCACGTCAGCTTGTTGCAGTGGTTCTCAACTCGATTAAGTCCACCATTAGATTTCGATTAAGTTCTTTGAAAATAAAACACATTCCGCTGCTAATGACTCTACTGTACGAGACTGGAATATAACAATGAATAGTTAGTGCTTATGTTTGCTACTTTGATGCAGTGTTGTCAACTTTGCTGTTTGTTTCTCTTTTAGCTGCAGCTCATTGTTGCGTGTTTGTTTTTTCAGCTACTCTTTGCTACTTGTTTTCTCTTTTTTTCATCAATATACTTTATTTATCCAAAAAAACAAAAAAAAACATATTCTTATACATAAGGTACAAGTCATTTCTTACAAGTTCTTCCAATCTTATCTTATCTCGAAAGCCAATTTCATCCGGCTCATCAATCGCACCATTAGGTTTCAGAAACTTATATATTAGGCTCGTGTATTGGTCCTGTTGCATATGGTTTAGCTTTTGCCTAATCTATGCAACGTTACAGAGGTGCCTAATCAAGAAAATATCCGTTTCTATTTTAATAGGAAATATCTTATTTTGGAAGGTTCCTAATGTCGGAACCATTTCTCTTGGTAGGTAAATCAAACGATTTTTAACATTATGGAGAAATGTTAGTTTTTGTGATTTTATTTTGTTAGTTGTGTATATATATCTAAACTGTAATTTGCAACTAAAGATAAGTAGTTATTTATATGTATAGAGTTTTTTTTTTCTTTTCGAACAAACGACATTATTTACATTAAAGGGGTAGGAGAGTGGGCTAGTCTCACAATAGGCAAACTATAATAATGTGGTTTAAATTCGTCTTTGGCGAGAATCGAACTTAAAACTTCTCACTTACAAGTGATAATAAAGATAAATAGTTATTTACATTCTCGAGGTTTAGGGTTAATTTCAAATGGGGCACGAGTTCTAAATTTCTCATATTACACCTAATGTTTTGACATTCTACCAATTTACACATTTTGTTGTCAAATAAATCATTACTTGTTGATGTGACAATGTTGAAAGCACTCCACAAATCGACTAACCATGCAATATGAAACACACTGATCCCATTCCAAGTGTGGGTTCCGTGTTGCCACATTATTAGTTAATGGTTAACAAAACATTCTACTTAACAAATGTACAACTTTGTGGTATGTTAAAAAGTAGAAGTATAATTCGACAAAATTAGAACCTCGTGGCCCAATTTGCTGATCCAAAAACGATTGTTTCCTTTACACTTTCACATTATATACGTACA
The DNA here is from genome assembly GCA_963580275.1 of Crataegus laevigata. Lineage (NCBI taxonomy): Eukaryota > Viridiplantae > Streptophyta > Magnoliopsida > Rosales > Rosaceae > Crataegus > Crataegus laevigata. The sequence goes on along the minus strand of OY756944.1, from coordinate 30,188,412 downwards.
ATAAAAAGTTGTTGGCAGTTAATCATGGGTTTATGAAATTTCTGCCAGACCTTTCAATACCGCCTGCACATATATATACAAATATTTATGATACCGTGAGAAAGTGTAGTGTGAAAGTTTTGCGTTTCTGGGAATCAGATTCAGAGCCTTTAGCAAATATCATAAATCTTGCTGGTGAAGGCAGAAAATGCAGCTGGTGAAGCCCAAAGGTGCAGGACTTAACTTTGCAGTCTTACAAGTCTGGCTAAGAGAAGCTTGTTAGGGAAAGTAGTACACGTTTTAATATACACCCCTTGATCACATTTTTATGTTTATTCAAGCGATATGGGCGGAGAGTGATCCGAATACGGACTTCATTTTCAATCACGTGAGTTGCAACTCTTTTTTACTATACATAAAATTGTGTATGTTATGTCATGTCTTGGTCAAATGCCTAGTAGCAAGATTAAAGCTCATGATCGTAATCCATGTCTTCCATTACGATGCAAAATGAAACTATACATGGAATCGTGCACTGTGTGAAGCGTAGATTATTGCCTATCCTTAACCGAGACTAATGTTAAACTCCGTCCTGAAACCTTGGCATACCAAAAAAGTGGCAGGATTTTTATAATGCTGCCAAAACACAAATGTGTTAGTTATTGAGAGAATCTATTTAACAAAGGCCAACAATGTTACTGAGATTAATGTGGGTTGAGGCGTCATAAATAGTTTGGCGTGTAAAGTATTGATGCGAAACGGTAATGCATAGAGGGCCGTTACTATATATATGTATTGTGGACACATTAATGTTCATAAATATCGTAGGGTGAGACTTTATTGCCAAAACATTACTTGCAAAGAACTGACTGAAAAATGCAATAACTTTAAAAGCCTTCACTCATCTTATTTCTCATTATTTGATCAAATCATAGCATACTTTTGTTTTATTATTACGACCGATATTATTATTATTACTCTAATTTACATTATAAAAACTAATAAGGATTTAAACTTGAGATGCAATGAGTAAAAGAGAATGTTATATCCACCTGGACAATTTACCACTTGCAATCATTTTTTTTTTTTTTGACAAAGGACATTTCATTAGGGGCAGAGCCGAGGAACCAAACAGATAATACTGGAAAACCAGAAAATAAACACAGAAAACAGAGCGAAGGCGAAGGCGAAGACAACAACGAGTAGGACCAAGGGAAACTCAACCCTGACAGGGCCAAGACGGGAGAGAACAGAATACAAGCGAAGCTAAAGTCCAATTTGAAACACTCCCCCACCTCAGCCGACAACAGAGACATTAGGGAGGGCAAGGAAGCAGTCTTCTTAAAGAATGTGAACTAGAGAGGATATGGGTCGAATGACCCAGACTTCTGAACGCATCCTTTTTTTACATTACGATGCAACCCAATCTGCTGCAAAATTCGCTTGACGAGGAACCCATACCCACCTAATGGAATGGAACGGTATCTAAGATTCCTAATTTGGAATATAAAAGGGTATAAAAGCCATCATGCTCTTCTAAAATCAGCATTTATGCCATGAATGAGCTTTTGGGAGTCATGGGAGTCAGATTTGAAAACTACATCCTGGATATCGTTGTCAATTGCAGCATGAAGGGCCGCCAGCACTCCGACTCAAGTGCAAATTTTTAAAAGCAAAAGCAGACTTGCTGTTCACAATAAAACCGTCAGAAAAGCGAAGTATCGCACCCATGGCTGGCAGCTTCCCGATTCCTGTTGCACCAAGCGGCATCAAAGTTTGCCTTGATAGTTCCAAAAAGAGGGGGCGACCAACTGGAACAATCAACACGGATTGAATCCTCCATCTCAACTTCCAGAAGACATTGCTAATTTGATGAGATCGCTGGGCTTGCCCCCGACAATGCTAAACCTCCACACCCCTAGGAATATGGCAATAAGCATAGCTGGATTTCGCTGAATAACCACCATTATGGGACCAAGGCCAAATAAGCTATCCAACGTATCCGAATCACCAATAAAAATTAGCTCAATGCTCTTGATATCAGGAGGGATAAACAACGTTAAATTTTGTTGAGAATGAGTCACACGATAAGAGGAGAGACCTTACATGGACTTATAAGATGTTGGGCTACTCACCATATTACCAATTGGTTTTACGGTAGAACGTCAAATTTCTTCATGGTATCAGAGTCAAGTTGTCCCACGTGTAAAGCCAAATGGCTACACGTCACCCCGTTGTGTTGTCCACATGTTAGGCTTGAAAATTTGTCACACGTGAGAGGGCGTGTTGAGAATGAGTCTCCCATTTATAGAACCTCAACTTTCTTCAAATTTAGGATTTGAGTAGTGTTCCAAATCGTAGTCTATTGATCAATAAGGTCAAACACCCTTAAGGGCCTCCGTTGGGATAAGAAGTGTAGGGCGTAAAAGACCGCCATCACGATCAAGGATCCATTTATATCGTCGTATGTTTACTCATAGTCCCATTACTAATTAGCCACCAGGCTCCGCGAATGACGACAGCTTTCCAGAATCCTGCTCTAAGCCCATGATGCCCATGAACCCTTCTTTGCCGACAATACCTCACCCTTCGGAAAGTACCTGCCCTTCAGAACCCAAGCCCATCAAGATTCAGGTTCTTGGATTAGTCTCCTGAAAAAACACACCTTATTTGTTTTGGTAAACAAAGCCCACGGAACTTTTACATGTCGGTTAGATTTGTTATGCTCAAAACGTTCCATGAAAAACCCATTCCAGCCATTAAACATTGTTGCATGGCCTATCAACTTACCCTATTTTGTTTGCAGATAGATAACAAATCCTATGATAATCATTTCATTTTTAGTTTTTGTTGTAGCCTATTTTATCTAACAATATTAAGTGGGGTCGGCGGCAAGGGTATAGAGAGATATGTGTTTGTAGAATTATAAAAGAATGTATGTTATTATCCCTCCTAGAGTGTGCCTTTATTTATAGTAATAAAAGGAGAGAAGATATTCCTTCATCGCCAAGGAATACAAGTCCATATAGGAAAGGATAACTATAATCAAATCTAATTTAGGATTTACACAATCACACTTAAACTAGGAAAGTTTATAACACTACCCATTGAGTGTGTAAACACTTAAGGTAGATTCAGCATCATGCAGAAGTTGAGGAAGTCGACTCGTCGGCACTGATTCTAAGGAACAATGTTTATTCTCAATAAGGTAGGAACTTACATAAGTAAATAAGTCTCACTAAAAAACCCTAAGGATATACAAAATCCATAGTCTCAGGAAAAATGTGTGAGAAATGCAAAGTCAAAAGAAACGTCTACAAGACGTCATCAGGGATATGACCAACCCAAGATGGGTGCCTCGTTAAAAACTAGTTAGGTAGCAAAAACCTAGTGGGAAAAATGTTCCTAATCGTAGGTAAAAATAGTACATTAAGGTCAAGAAAGTATATTCAGAATACTCCCCCTAAGTTTCACACAATTCCAAAGAGAAATAGCAATGTTACAACTCAGAAAGTTTACTTATACCAATTTCATGAACAAGCTTCTGAAACGTCATCTTCGGCAGTGATTTGGTGAATAGGTCGGCCAAGTTGTCTTGTGAATGGATTTGCGTTACTTCAATCTTCTAATGCTCTTTGTTTTTTATGTGAAAAGAAAAACTCCGGCGCAATGTGTTTGTTGTTGTCTCCTTTGATATAACCCTTCTTGAGATGTTCGATGCATGCTGTGTTGCCTTCAAAGATCGTCGTCGGGACATCAACGACGAGATAAAGATTGCAAGAGCTTCGAATATGGCCCACTAGTGCTCTCAACCAAAAGCATTCCCAAGTTATTTCATGTAAGGCGAGAATTTCAGCATGGTTAAACGAAGTGGTAACTAAGGTCTATTTAGTTGACCTCCAAGAGATTACAGTGCCTCAAATGGTAAAGACATAACATGTTTGAGAACACGCCTTGTGCGGATTAAACAAATATCCTGCGTCAGCTTAACCAACAAGGTGAGAATCGACTCGAGAAGCAGAAGACACGGCATCACTCAAGGATTCGTAGGGATACAATAAGCCCAAATCTGTAGTACCCTTAAGGTAACGAAATATGTCTTTCACGCCAGTCCAATGTCTACATATAGGTGCATTACTGTATCTTGCCAAAAGATTAACAGCAAAGGAGATGTCGGGTCTAGTGTATTGAGCTAAGTACAATAAAGTGCCTATCGCATTTAAATAAGGAACCCCAGCTCCAAAATCTCTTCATCATCCTCCTTCGGACGGAAGGGATCTCGTTTTGCATCTAGCGATTGAACGACTATATGAGTACTCGAAGGCTTCGCTTTATCCTTATTAAAGCGGCACAACACCTTCTGGGTGTAATTCAATTAATGTACTAGGATTTCATCCGAACAATGCTCTATCTCGAGACCGAGATAATATCGAGTCTTACCTAGATCTTTCATCTCAAATTCTGACTTCAGGTGCGCAACAGTTCTCGCAAGCTTTTCAGGAGTTCCGATGAGATTCATGTCTTCAACATATACTGCAACAATCGCAAATCCAGAATGTGACTTCTTAATGAACACACAAAGGCATACTTCATTGTTCACATATCCCTAACTAGTCAAATACTCACTCTGACAGTTATACCACATTCTTCCAAATTGTTTCAAACCGTAGAGTGAACGCCTCAGCCAAATTGAAAGTGTATTCTGGTGTTTGGAAATATTTGAACAAGTCAATGTAAGTCATTTGGGAACTTTTATATAAATTTCCGCATCAAGGTCCCCATAGAGATATGCAGTTACTACGTCCATCAACTGCATACTCAGTTTTTTGGAAACTACCAAACTGATAAGGTAGCGAAAAGTAATCACATCCTTAACGGGTGAATAAGTTTTGTCATAGTCAATCCCGGGGTGTTGTGAGAAGCCTTGTGCAACAAGATGAGCTTTGTAATGCACAATCTTGTTCTTCTCATTACGCTTCCAAATGAAAACCCATTTGTAGCCAATGGGCTTCACATGTGAAGGAGTAGGAGCTACAAACCCAAACACCTTACGTTTCACAAGCGAATCGAGTTCGACTTGAATTGCTTATATCCAGTTTGACCAATCAGTTCTACGTCGACATTCATCAACCGAACGCAGTTTAATGTCATCGCTCAACATAATCTCAGTAGCTACTGCAAATGCTAATGCATCGTCAACAATCATCTCATTTCTACGCCACACATCATCTAAGCTAGCATAATAGATCAAAATCTCACAATTCGTGGGAGGAGGATTCATCTCTTCAAGGACGCTTCCTTAATCTAGAATTTCTTCATAAATTAGATAGAATGAGTGAGCGATAGTCGGATTCACGGTAGGCTCTTCAAGACCTTGTGCCGTGGGCTTTCTCTTCCAGGGGTGTGAATCTTTTGAACTAAGAAGTCTGCCACGCTTTTGTGTAGGGGCAAATGATTGGCTAGCCGCTAATGTACGCAGATCACTAAGATTGGCGACCCAGGTTTCAGGAGAGTAGTCCGTTGTACATTTGGTACATCTATATTTGCAGGTGTATTCGCAACTTGAATGTGTGATCTTATCACGCGCACTAGATCGGTGAAAGCATCTGGCATGCTCTGAAGATCTAATATGCGTTGCACTTCAGTTTTAGACTGAGCGGTGCGTGGATCTAAATGAGACAAAGTGGGATTCGTCCACGATAAATCACGTCGTTATTCAGGAACGTTGACGTTCTTATTTTCCGCTAACAAGGGGAAAACTGTTTCATATAAGTGACAATCTGTAAAACTAGAGGTAAATCGATCCTCTGTCAAAGGTTCTAAGTAACGAATAATCAAAGGAAAATCAGACACATATACCGCATAACAAAAAAACGCACATATGCTCTATGTCGGGTTCATATCCGGTAACCAACTGAAGGGCACTAAATGGTTGTGTCACAACAGTCCTCAGGTGGACTAACTTTGTTGCGTGCAATGTTGCATAGCCTCAAGCAGCGATCGAGAGCTTGGTACATATGACCAACGATTGAGTAAACATTTGTAAACGCTTAACAAAAGCATCTCCCAGGTCGTTCTGGTGTGAACATGAAGTACGTGATGTTCAACTTCAACCCTAACTGACATGCAATAGTCATCAAAAGTTTTATATGTGAATTCTCCAGAATTATCTAATCAAATAGGTTTGATCGGATAATCAGGGTGGTGAGCCCTGAGCTTGATAACCTGAGCCAACAGTTTTGAGAATGCAGCATTCCTTGTGGACAACAAGCACACTGTAACCAACGTGTGGAAGCGTCAACCAAAACCATAAAGTATCTAAATGGTCCGCAGGGGAAGGTGAATTAGTCCACAAATATCCCTTGAATCCGTTGTAGAAAAATAGGAGTATTCGAACGAATCTTGTCATAAGAAGGCTGAGTAATAAGCTTTCCCATGAAACATGTTTGACACGTGATTCCTTGGATCGAACCTAAAATTCGGGTTAGTGGATGTCCATGTGATGATTTGAGGATTCGGCGCATTGCTATTCGTTCAGTATGTCCCAAACGGTCATGCCAAAGTGTAATTTCGTGGACGGTTCTAGTAGTAGGGCCGGCCACATAGTGGTATTTTATGGGGCGTATGGTTGTAATATACAAACCACTTGGGATACGCTTCATATTCTCTAGAATACGCTTCTGGCCATATTCGTAGGAAGTTATGCACAAAAATTCAACTTTGTTTTCTACGTGGGTTTCAGCGTGGTAATTCTTATCTATAATGTCCTTGAAACATAGTAACGTTCTTTCGAAACATAGAGAATAAAGTGCCTCATTAATGGTCAAGATTGTACCATCGGACAACATTATACATGCCTTGCCTTATCCTTCTATTAGGTTGGATGGGCCTAAAAGGGTTGTTAAAGGTGCATTCTTAGGTATAAAGTTAGTGAAATAGATGTGTTCACGTAAAACGGTGTGCGTGGTTGCACTATCTGCCAGACAACTAACTTTCCCACTAGTCTACCTAGAATGAAAAATTAATTTGAATCGGTCACAATCATAAAAGTTCTTAAAACAAATATCAATTCAAAATAATTTTATTTATTCAAGGATGGTAATTAATTAAAACTTAATATCCAAAAACAAATCACCAACAAATAATCCAAACATAAAGGAAAATTGTTCAAAAATCAACCAAAAAAACAAATGGGGTTTTGGTCGCTTAGTGAAATTCGGCCCCAATTGTCTTATTTCAACGAAAAAATAAGTCTATGTCTAAGATTCTAATCTTCCATAGGGGTGGTACCCCCTTGAAAGTCAGAAACCTCCATTTTTGTAGTCTCTGGTTCGTCCATTTGCACGAAGTTTAATTCAAACTTCTTACGACGAGAATGATATTCATCTATAACCTTCTTGGGAGCTCTGTAAACACGGGACCAATGGTCCTTTGAACCACAGCAATAGGACATATCTGTATCCATGGTTTCAAGTGCTTTGCCCTTATTCTTCAAGTTCGGGGCCTTGGAAGCGAGGTTTGGGCGCTTTGTTTCCTCCATTGGATTGGCCTTGACTCTGTTGACCTTTAAGGGGCAGCCACATGCCTTTTTTGGCGTTTTGGGCGTTGGTTTGTGCTATAATGTGCTTCAGGCATAGAAGTCGCCCAGTAGGTCGAGCTTAATGATTCTTCATCAACAGCTGGTTCTACTTTTTAGCAAGAAGTAAAACAAAGATCAAATTCGAGAACTTACTGAACTTCTGAGCTATATATTGTTACTGCATGACAATATTAGAAGCAGAGAAGGTCGAATATGTCTTCTCTAAGAGATCCTCTTCGATCAAACTTTCATTGCAAGAAGTGATCAGATTTGACAAACTTCAGAATTATATTCATTCACAAACTTAAAGTCTTGGAAGCGCAATTGCTGCTAGTCGTGTTTTGCTTCAGGCAAGAATATTTCCTTTTGGTGATCAAAATGATCAGCCAAAGCGACCCATAGTGCACGTGGATCCTCCTCAGCAAGATACTCAATTTGTAGAGCATCATGGATATGTCTTCGGATGAAGAACATAGTAGTGGCTTTTTCAGCTTCGCCAACAGGCTCGTCCATCTCTTTTTCAATAGCAGGACCCAAGTTCTTTGCAGTGAGGTGGAGCTTCACATCTTTAACCCACTTGAGGTAATTCCTTCCAAAGACCTCCCCAGCGATGAAGTCGAGTTTGTTCAAATTCGACATGTTCATATCACAAAATAGATAGACAATATGTGGGTAGTGTAATGGAGAAAAATCAATCCATTGACATAGGAGTAGATCATACATGTTCTAATAGACATGTATTGGTTTAATTTTGCATGAAAAAACTTCGGGTTTTCATGGGTGATGTTTTAAAGTGAAAAACCTTAGGTTTTCAAATAAGGCATGTTTATAAGAAACTTCAAGTTTTGAATAATTATGAACTTCAGGTTCATATGTTTCTGCAGTCAAACACAAATATATATATATATACACAGACAAATAAATATGCAAAAAAAAAAAAGATTTTTAGGTAAATAATTATAATTGAATTAATTATTTGGACTTCGGGTCAAATTAAAATGTGGGTGAAAAAATATAAACCCATTGGGCCTAAAATAGTTAGGCAAATATAACTCGAAGCCCAAAATAAGCCCACAGGTGGCTTAAAAAAATCGGTATGTGCATCCCAAGCCTAAAAGTATAAGCTGGGTGTCTCAGGTAAGCTGCAGGCTCACGAGGAGAAGGGAACAAAGCGGGGCGCATCAGGTAAGCCCAAATTTCCTTTCTTTTTTTTTGTTCACGAGCTGGAAAAAAAAGGGTCATAAATTGTTATGGGCCACAACATGCAAGCCTAAAAAGAGTTTTTGGTTTGAGAGTGGTCTGAGACCAATCAAAGCCTAAATAGCTATGTTTTTTACCCAAAGAAAAAAGCAGCAGCCCAGCGCATTCTGGGTGTATATTGCTGGGGTAGAACACCAGGTTTGGTCGACGGTGCTGCGTCAGACGGCGTTCCAAGGTCGGATAAGCCACGGTTTGTTGAAGAGCCATGTGTTTGTCGACAAAGGAAAGATCTCGACGTCAGGAGGAAGAAGAACCGAATGAATTCAATTGAATTGGAGCAAAAAAACTATGAAATTCTTCTAAAATTTTGAGAAATCGTTGGCAAGAACGATAGGGTTATCCAAATTGCACAACTGCAGGCTGTGTTTCGTCAGAAAAAATCGGCGTGGGAGACCTGGGCTTCAGGCCGTGGTTTGGGACGGTGGTGCATCAGACATACCGTTTTGGTTCAAGGCTTGCGACCTGGGTATGGTGCTGGGCTGGGTTGGGTTTGCACGATGTGGCCCATTACTAGGGATGGGGTAGTGCAATTCACGGGTTCGAAGAACCCTAACTTTCTCCATCGCAATTTTTTGTTTCAATTTAATTCAATTATATGCATATTCAAAACAATAATATGTTAATTTAATTCAATGTGATGCATATACAAATATATTTGATTCAATTCATAGAAAATATCAAATTCACATATTCAACAATTATGATTATGATGCATACACAATTTATGTAGAATAAAATATCCGTAAAACGTAAATTTGGGTCATGCATCATGGTGAATGTTCATGCTATCAGGGCTGCAAAAATATCGAATTAAAAACTGTTGTTTTGAAAGAACCTAATTGCGTGCAAGGTCTAAAATATCCATAATGTCCCGATATTTCCATCGAAATTTCCGTGTTTTTTAAATTTCTATATTTAAAAAAACACCAAGGGGATTTGAACCCTCCAATTTTACTCCTTCAACACCTTGACCACCATATCACTTATGTTTTTGTGAAAATATGCTAAAATATTTACATATTTTCTACACTCACAATGTTTGTCAACTCACTATATAATCAACTTAAATCAGTTAAATCCATCATGCAATGCATTTCTTTCCAATTTTTGTGATAAACTAATCGATAATTGACTAAATAAACATCCTGCAAAGTTTCAATAAAAATTTCCACGTTTTTCTTACAATTTCCGTGGTTTTTATTCAATTTTTATCGATATCGATAATATCCCGATATTTCCATCGAAATTTCCGTTTGGACTACCGATATTTCCGATATCATCGATATTTTAGACCTCGATTGCGTGTGATATTGATGAACTGGTTTGATGCAAAAAAAATTCTTCAACGCCAGATTCCTAAGCGTAGTGATAGGAGCGTGCGGATAACGTGTTGTAGCCTATTTTATCTGACAATATTTAGGGGGTTGGCGGCAAGGGTATAGAGAGATATGTGTTTGTAGAATTGTAATAGAATGTGTGTTGTTATCCCTCCTACATTGTGCATTTATTTATAGTAATAAAAGGAGAGAAGATATTTCTTTATCCCCAAGGAATACAAGTCCATATAGGAAAGGATAACTAGAATCAAATCTAATCTATGATTTACACAATCACACTTAAACTAGAAAAATTTACAACAATTTTTAGTATTTGTTTTAATTGAAATCTTATTTAGTAATTAATTTCAATTTATAGTTTTAAAAAAAAAAATTGGAAACCTGAAAAATATTTTCTTGATTTTTCAAAATATAACAATTATGTGGCCGACTGGCCGCCATATCAGCAGTTAAGTGGGCCTCACTTGAGCTATGTTAGAGTCTTAAAAAGTCCATTGACATTTTGACATAAATGACATCACGAGGCAAAAATCGAGTTTTGGTGTTTAAGTGATGCATTTTGAGTTTTAGGGGTCAAAGTGAGATTAAAGTCGAATTTCAAAAGGCATAACAAAAAATAGGATTTGAATCCAATTCGGATCTAAATTGTGATAGGATCTCCACATCTTAGTCATTTATCATGAATCGCGCGGTCATAAATTATTTAACATTTTTTATTTAAAATTAAACATAAATAGTACCTAACAAAAATTGACCGCACGATATATGATAAACAGTTAGGGTCTCGGATCATAATTTGGTTCATGGTTGGAATCCGTTTTTAGTTTTCAGTCTTCATGACAAATCCTACCGACATCAAGTGGCACTGGGGCCGAAAGGGGCACAGAAAAAGAGGTCATAAGACACCTGCTTCTGCTTTCTGCTTTTGCTTTCTACAGCTGCAACCCAAAGTGCTTTTTTCCCCAGCTTTTCCGAATTTCATCATTTGTAAATTGTATGCGTACGGTGAAACACTGCGCAATAACAAAACAACTTGCAAAACACCACCGACTTAAAAGAGATGAGATTTCCTGCCCCTATTTTTGGCTGTGACTCCTCTGTGTCTTTGTTTTTTGGCTGAGAATTTGGTTTATTTTTTATTATTTTAATTATTGTCAAGTTAACATTAATTATGTTTAGTCTAAAAAACAAAGACACAGAGAGGACACAGCCAAATATGAGTGCAGAAAATCTGATTTCGACTTAAAAAGCCTCAGTTCATGTGGGTGGCCATTTATTACCGTAATAAAAAAAATATTAAGTCTCTCGACGGCGTGAATCCTACTTTCATATTCCAGCGAAATTGTAGAGAGGAAAAAGCAGCTTTATAATAGAAAATGAAATACATGGAATTTAAAAACTAAATTTGACTCTACTCATTTGAAACTATATCGTAAAAACTAAGGGAATATACACCCTAATTTTACAGATACAGCTCCTAACTCCATCTTCAAGACAGACCAAAATGGCAAAGTAACCCTAAGCCTAATTCAATAGAACAATTAATAACTAAAACATAATGATAATTAAACGCTAAACCGGGGCGACCCAATTATCCCTGCACACTAATTATCTAACCCATAAAGTAAAAAGGGCGTCAGATCGAACTGCGAATTCATCCACCTTCCCTTTGAAAAAATAAGGGGAAGGACGACAACCACGCATCTCGAACGTTAAGCCAAAACCCAAGACTTTACAATTCTGCAATTTCACGGTCAACTAGGACAAATTAAGCCGCAGAAGCTTCAGCAGCTCGCTTGCTGCAGCGTCGGTGCTCGAGACAACGCTCTTCTTGGCGAAGAACGACGGAAGAGGGAGAGAGCTCGGAGGCGGCGAGGCTATGCACGACGACGACCCCGCGTAGAACCCGGCAGTCAAGTACGAATCCTTGTTTTTGGTCTGCTTCGGAACCCGCTTGGGTGCCGTACCCATCAGGTTCGTGTTTCCGAGATCGGGAACTTGGGGCTTGGGATTCTGCTTCTGTGGTGGCAGAGCCGGCACTTGGGGCTTGAAATTTTGCTTCTGTGGTGGTGGAGCCGGCGCCGTTTTGGGGATTTCTTCGCCGCGCTTGAGGATTTTGACCTGGCCCATGACGAGGTTTTGGGGAGCCGGGGACTTCTGGACCGGGCGAGGTAGGTTATTGGGCCGGGTGGGCCTTCGGTTCTTGCCGTCGTTCTGGGGGCGGCTGGGGCGGCCGAGTCGACTAGGGTTAGGGTTCCGATTGAAATTCATTACTGATTGGCGTGAGAGCGAGTCTTTGTGGCAATCCTTGGGACTGAGAACTTCAACAGCCATCCGATTGAAATTCATTACTGATTGGCGTGAGAGCGAGTCTTTGTGGCAATCCTTGGGACTGAGAACTTCAACAGCCATCCGATTGAAATTCATTACTGATTGGCGTGAGAGCGAGTCTTTGTGGCAATCCTTGGGACTGAGAACTTCAACAGCCATCCGATTGAAATTCATTACTGATTGGCGTGAGAGCGAGTCTTTGTGGCAATCCTTGGGACTGAGAACTTCAACAGCCATCTGAGACCACACAAAATTCAGATCCGAAAATTCGAGCTTTCAGAGCTCAAGGGGCAGAAGGAAAAGAAAAGACTAGAAAACTCGGGGGCTCTTCAGCCACAACTTAGAGAGAGAAAGGAAGAGAGAGAAGGGGAATTTACAGAGACTATATGTGAATATTGAGAGGAAGGGAGGGTTGGACTTTATAGGGGAAGAGACCTAAAAGCAAAAGGAGTTCCAAAGCGACAAAGAGGCGGTAGTGTGTGTAACCCACTCGCCACAATTTGGGCGGCGTCCACCACGATTTTAAGATTTCATTATTGGTTTCGGTAACTATTCCTATTTCCTTAATAATTAGGTTTCCTTTTCATAAAGGGAAGGGTTCAATAGAGAACAATTAGGCTTTCCCATACCTAGAAAAATAGAATTTTAATATTTTATAATTTTAACACGGGTATTTAGGCGACAGAAAATACATACATAGTTTATTTTAAAAAGTTTTCATAACATTTTTTATCTTTTTATTTCGAAAAAAACAAATGACGAGGGTACATATTCTCTTAATGATTAGGTTTCTTTAACAACATTTACCCGACAAGGTCTAAGTCACATATTTCTAGTAATATTATTTAGTAACTCAGTTAATTGTTTATATTCGTATTTTGTAACATCAATTTGGTTATTTGATGTACTTACATTGGATGTAAACCTATCAATTCACTATCAATTTTGTTAAGCAAATGCAAATATTTTTAGACAAAACAATATATTTGAAAAAGTAATAATTCTGTATATTTTCTCAACTGTATCTTATAATATGATTGGAACCAAATGAAAGGGAACTCTTTGCAAAATTGAGTTTTGTAGCATCTATCATGTCATCACATTCATTGTTACTGAAATTTTCGTTGTTAGACAAATATTTTTTTGGACCATGACATGTGACGTTACAAAATTAAAATAGTGATACAAAAGCTTTTGTTTAAAGATAAAATTAAAAAAAGAATAAATATTAACTCCACTATCTTTCTGGATGATATTAACTTTTTTCTAATTAATCAAGAGAAATCATAATTCCATTAGCTGGACATAAATTATGCGACAAGGGATGAAATATCAACATTCTAAAAGCAGATAAATCCAAAATTCGAAATTGGATTTACATGATAACGTTGATATGTATTATGTACGCGCGCAAAGGGTCGTGGCCTTGGGTGGTATTCTTCACGCGATCTGAAGCGCGTAGGGGAAACAGTTCTGCTTTTTCCGTGATAGGGTATTTCTGTGAAGCTTCACCAACCAAAAACGCTGTTTGTTGTCATGAAGGCGGTCCGCGTATGTGACGTGGGTCCGAAACCACTGGTGGCATGGTTATCCACGACCCCAGTTATTGCATTTGCGCCTTCATTTTTTATGGGATTACGGAAATGCCATTTATGCCGTGTATATTTCATGTTGACCTCCGTCAACAACTTTCTATGGAAATTAGGATTTTTTTTTTTTTTTTTTGTGACAAAAGTTAGAAATCTTCATTCCTGATAAAAATGTGCTATTTGGAGAGTGGCAAAGGTCGGTCCGATAATGTTTTTCAAAACGGGTTGTAAAAGGACAACATAAATAAGATTTTGGATTTTGTAATTTGAGAATGTGTGGTAATTTAGTCTGAAATATTTTTAAAAAATGAATACATTAAACACGCATCTGATACTAAATGTTCAAAAATGTATACATATATCTATTTTTGGTAGTAATGGTGGTGGTAGTGGTAAGGGTGGTGTGATTGAGACGAGAGTGGTGTTTAAGAAATGGTGGTTGGAGTAGGGATAGTAGTGGTGAGAATAAAAGTGTTAGTAATGGTGGGAGGTGGTTGCAATAGCGAGGTAGAGAACAATGGTGGTCTAGTGACGGTTGCAATGGTGGTAGAGAATGCTTGTGGTAACAATAGTTACGAGTCAACAGTCAAAATCGGCGCAATGAAGGCCTAAAAATAAAGGGTTAGTTTTGTAATTAAGCTTAAACCTGAGGGCCATTAACAATCCAAAGATTGAAGGGAAATGAGAAAATACTCGCGTGCTTGATTAATTGGTCCACGTGTTACGCAGATAATTGGATGGCGTAGACGTGAGAAGGGAGACACGGGCCAACTGGTTCAATCGACTTGCAAATGACTGTTCAACTCCAACTAGACTGAACACCCATTTTCTGTCTAAGCTGGTGCCTAGCTGAAACCTCGGATGGTGTTTAGCTGTGCCAAGATGCCAAGATGGCGTAAGTTTTAGTGTGCATCTTTGTCATTGGCCACGTCACACATAAAGTGGGCCAGAACGGGGCCCATAATCCAAATTATGATCATACTAATGATACGTAGGAGGTTCACTTCTAATATTACTGAGACATTTTATGACAAGACTCTTTGTCTGATAATATATGATTAAGTTGAGAACAATATCAATGTTATGAATGATGAACTATGCTGGACTTAAAAAAGTTTATCAAATATGAGTTATCGCATTAAGGTATTATTATTTTTTAATTGACTTGCGTGTTGATCAACCCGTGAGTTATCCTTCACACAAAATATCACAAAACCCAAACAAAGTGCTGGCCTTTATTTACTAACCAAGTGGGCCGATATATCAAGAGGCAGAATCAAAATGGGCCAGTTTGTCTTCTAAGGAGTACAACAGTCCAATCCAATTTTGTGCATTTGCAGGTAGCTACTAGAGATGGCCCATGTCTGTTTAGAAGGTTTTTCACCTTTTTGAACTAGTTTGTTTGGAAAGATTTGAGGTTTTAGATAGCTTCACTGTTTACTTTCATTCCAATCCGTCTCACACTCACAGTCTGGCTCTGCCATCGAGTCTGAAACGATGTTGTTTATGGTAAGTTTATCATACGTTATCATCTGGCTATGTCCATCCCAATCCATCTCACACTCACAGTCTGGCTTTGCCATCGAGTCTGAAACGATATTGTTTATGGTATATATTTTATAAGTTTATCGTACGTTATCATCTAGCTATGTCCATTCCGTTTACTGAGGGTTAGTATGAAGTTGATGTGCTGTGAAAAAAAAAACGCTATTTTTAAAAGCATAAGTAAAGCTGCTTCTACTTTTTGTTGTTTTGAATTCATAATTTTGACAAAAAATACTTCTTCTTTTTTTTCCATTTATCAAACACAAATTTAAAAAAAAAATTCATAATGCCAAACTAGTCCTGACACTCGAATTTCATATTATTTAAAGGAAATTATAAATTCAAATCTCGACGTCGAAAAAGAAAGCTAGATTGCCCAATGTGTTACTAGGAGGATAGGATGACAATAATTGTCCTGGGTTGGATTGATATGCATAAATATAATTCTCTCTGAATCATTTTGGTGAGAATCTTAGGAATTCATAAATCGTGTTTATTTATCGTATATCGTGCGGTTAGTTATCGTATATCGCACGATGTATGATGAACGGATATGATTCACGAATACCTGAATTCCTCACAAAGAGAATTCGAATTCGAATATGCATGCCACTGGATCCATAATGTCGGTGGGAAATGAATCAATGAATTGATGGCTACATAATTTAATCATTTAGATTCTTAAGTCTGCACCAAAGACCTTTCATATGTACAATGTTTATACTTTCTTTTTGGAATAAAAGAGTTGAAGAATATTAGTGTACATGTTTATAATTTTCATATTTAAAATTTCCAACGTCATTGAAACAATGAGAGATTAACAACCTTCTAAATGTTATAATTTATTCGAATAAAAGGACCAAAAAAACATTTAAAACAAGACTGTCATTACTAAATACCTTTAGATGAAATATTAAGGAGATTTTCTTAAAAGTAAGATTATCTATGAACTCTCTGTCACTTCATGTTTTTAACACATGTTCTATAATATTGTAGCCGAAATTGACGTTAAACTATGAAGTGATAGAAAATCTATAAAGAGTCTTACTTTGAGAGCCTCCTTAGCATTTTTCATAACTCTAGTAATTAAAACCAAACATTAATAACACATACCCATTAATAAATTAGACTACATAGCCTTAACAGACTTTAATGGCTCGCAGCTCAAATAAGAGAAAATTTTCAATATATCTAGAATACGAGTGAAAGATCACATACCATTATACAATTAGAATGACATTTAAAAAAAAAAATCTTCAATTATATAATAACATATGACATACCAACCTATATTTCTTCCCTACACCAATATTCTTTCATCTACGTCAATGCGGTTGAACTAAAAGAAAAGGTTGAGAAAGACACGGTATCATTCGTTCTCAGATAAGAAAAAAAAGACACGGTATCATTCAAATTTTTCTCCCATCCCTTTCACTGCTGACGTAATATAGAAAACCAATTAAGAGCTTGCTCATTGGGCAAGTTCTCTGCAACGTCTTACAGACTGCAGGACTATGACCCAAGTAAAAAATGAATAGCCAGAAGAAAAAATGTTAACTAGGTGACTTTAGGCCATTTTCAACATAAAGCTAGTCAGATTGCTCGTTTTAGCTTTCTGGTCTTTCAAAAAATTAATATTTTAATAAACAGTGCATGATCATATTTTTTACCATCTCCAACTGAGGGCCATAGGGCTTGTTTTAGCCCTGTCACAAAAAATCATCTCCAACCGAGGATCAAAGGGCCATAAGGCCAAACAAAATTTATTATTTAAAAAATACAACTTAAATTCAAATCCAACGGCTAAGTGACGTCAGCTAGCTGTTGCTTAAGTTTCATGTTGTTAAACGTTTTATTTTTACGTTGTTTAATGTTATTTAATGTTGTTTAATATTATTTAATGTTACTTAATGTTATGTAATTTTTAATGATTTAGAAAGTTATACGAAAGAAAAAGAAATTTTACAAATTTTAAAACAAATTTTGTAAATAATAATAATAATAACGGCTAACTGACGTCAGTAACTAGCTGTTGCAATATGAATTTCAGCCCCGCCCAAGGGCGGATGGCTAGCTAGTTTGGGCCGGCCAGTTGGCCCTTTGGCCCTTTTTTGTCTAGTAGGGCCCACAAGCCATTTGGCCTGGCCTTTGGTTGGAGACGGTTTTAAGACTATTTTTGGCCATCTAGCCCTTTAGACCTTTCAGTTGGAGATGGCTTCAGAACCGGTCAAGAGATTTTTAAGGTCCATAGCAATGCCAAAAAATGTGCCTTCATTTTATATAAATAAGTTATTTGTGTTTACATGTAAGACATCAATAAAATTATATTTAGAAAAGCATTTCAAACTCAGTAATTTAGAAACACAGAAAAACTAATTTATTTTGTATCGAGAGAAGGAAAGAAAAAACTTCAGGCTTACAAGTAGATACATTATAAGTTTTATCTTCCATCTAAACTTTTAAAGTATTTTTGTATAAATCATGAGGTGTTTTTTCTTATTTACTAACCACGTCATTAAAAATTTAGTCTACACATTATCCTTTGTTGAAGATTAGACTTGAATTGGAACGAATGTTTAAAAATAGCAACTCACATAGTTATTAGCTAGGAATTAAAAATAAATTAATAACCAAACAAAAATTTGTAAAATTTAAATAAATAAACATGCACATAGCATTTCGAACTTAGGACCTCTCGTTAATTTTAAATACAAAAACCATTGCTTCTAATTAAACTTCTAATCATTTAGCCAAATTTTGTAAATTTATGCTATTATGAAAAGAAATTTGTAAAAATTAGAATTTAAATAAGTACACATGGTATTTTGAACCCAAGACCTCATTAATTCCAAACAACAAAATCACTAGTTCTAGTTAAATTTCTTTGTCATTAAACCAAATTTTATAAATTTATACTCTTATGGAAACGTATATAAATATACCACACTAATAATTTTGGTGCTCTTAATTTTTTTGGGCCCTAAACGGTCGCCCTACCTGCACTGGGCCTAGGTCGGCCCTAGGTGACTTGGTGGTTAAAAATGAATTTCAGAGTTATATTGCATATAACATGTTTTGCGTTCGATTGTTGATGTTGAATTTAAGGACCTAAAGTACAATGCAGTGATCTGGAATGTTTAATATATGGAGTTGTGGAGTAATATTTGCTTGATTCAAAATATTAGAAGATTAATTTTATTTACCTCATCAACCATTGACATTTTCTAAAACTGGTTGAGTGGCCACATCAGCCGTTGGTTCCAAAAGTTAATTAATTACTTTTAAAAAGTACAATTATTATTCAAAGCAAGTTGGCCTTTAATTAAAACACATCGATCCTTTTGGTATTTGTTTAACCAAAAAGAAATGACACAAAAAAAGTTGTGGAAAACATGTAAAGAAAAAATTTACAAGTTTTCCGACAGTGTCGTCCGCATAATGTTTTTCACAAAAAAATAAAGAGATTTTACTCGACGTTATGCAATTTTACTCGATATAAGAGCTGTTAGACCTACTCCAACCCTGGGCTAAATGCCAAATATTTAGCCCAAAGTTCCCCCCAAACCCCCTCCAACCCAAGCTAAATTATTGGGCTAAATGCCAAATGCCAAAGTTGGGCCAAATTCCCCCCCAAATTCCCCCCAAGGTCGCGTGGACGCGCTGAAAAAGGCCCAGGCGCAGCCCACTCAGACGCCCAACGCGCCCCACGCGGGCTGCTTCAGTCTGAAACCCAACAGGGTGGACCCCAGTGCAGGGGCTGTCGGCCACCAACCCCAGAGCCCAACGGCTCTTTGAAGCAATCCAACGGTTTGGGTTTAAATGCCTAGGTTGATCCAACGGTCCACATTCAAATTTCATTTAAAAAAAATATGTTATTTTAAAATACATTGAATCCAACGGTTGAGATTAAATATAATCAAATCCAACGGTAAAAAAAAGATCTAACGGTCAAAATTTAAATCTAACGGCTAAAATAATTAAAAAAAAATTATTTAACTCAAAATTGACCCAAAAACTCTATAAATACCTATGTATTTGTTCAAACATCTACACAAAACTCAATTTTCTCCTACAATTCTTCCAATTCTGTTAGTGAAGATGGTGCAGTTGGTGAAAGTTGAAAGTTTAGTATTGAACAGTTGGTGAAAGTTAAAATATTGGTGAAAGTTGAAATATTGGTGAAAGTTAAAGGCTTGCTTTGTGAAAAATTTAATGATTTTTCAATATTTATCGGAATTTAAATTTTTTTAAATTAAAATGTTCATAAAATTAATTTACGATAGTCTACATATTTATTTTTTTTAAAACAAATTGATTTAAGAAAAAAATTAGCCTAAATTCATTCTTTAATAATCCCGGGCTAAAATTTTAGGCCAGTAGGGTTGGAGCAGAAAAGCTGTTTCTGGGCTAAAAGCTAAATTTTGCGGGCTAAAAAATTTGGCTTTTAGCCCAAGGGTTGGAGATGGTCTTATAGTCAAATAACCCTCTTAAATATTTTCTCTTTAAATTATTGTCATTTTAATTTCTAAGTTGTAAGGTCCCACATATATTTAGGAGAGAAAAGGAAATTAAAACAAGAAAATTTAAAAAAAAATTATCAGTACTGTTTACTTTAACTAAAAATTATATTTTTACACTAAAAATTCAATCATGATATTATTCACTTTACTCTTTATTTTGCTCATTTCATTAAAACTCAAAATTTTCAAGTCATTTTCATTATTTTTTCTTTAAAACAATAGAAAGAAGAAGAAGAAACAAAAAAGGTCCTACATGCATATCTACATGTTTTTCCAGAACCACAAGTTTCTATTTTTTTATTAATGAAAAGGGAAATTCCGGTACAAAAAAGCTACTGCAAGAAGACGCATATGCATGCAAACATAACTTATGAACTTCCTTTTGGGTTTGGTGCATCCTCCTGCGGCTGCCTGGGCCACCGAAATTGGTCTCACCCAAAAAAAGATACTTTTTCTTTTTGCAGTCGCCTACAAAATGAGATAATTATTAACTATCTTGTATTATTATAAAGAGGATGAAGGTCTTCCCCGGATCCTTTGTGGATTTCGGAGATTATTTTATCGTATCTGTTTATTGGATATCATGCAGTTAGTTTTCGCCAGTCACTGTTTGTGTTTAATTTTAAACAAAAAAATTCAAAATGTTTTCTAGTCACAAAATGACAGATGAACTGACACAAGGAAGAATTTCTGGAATCCTATTAGATACCTAGAAAAAGAATTTATTTTGAGGAGGAGCAGCAGCAGAACAGTCGCTATCCTTTTTTGGTAGCATGATTAACAAGTCCAATTGGTTAATATATATACTCAAACATATGATCATTATTGTTAAGATTATTAGTTTTAATCATTGATCTACAACTTCTTTTTTAGAATAATCGAGGGGATGAAGATCGATAACAATCGAGTGAATCGAAAGAAAAATGAAAGTTACACTACATGTTGAAAACATTAATCTTGCAAACAAATATATTCGTTTTGTGCTTTGGTGTCGCCTTGATATCATTCGCTCCAATTTAATAGGATGGCTTGGCTAAAATAAATCATTGTCTTGCTACTTGTAGCGAAGTTTATAGGAATTGGTTATAGGAATTGGCATGGTCGGTTTCTTAGTGGTGTTTGTCAAGGTATTATTTCTAAAATTATTAGTTGTTATTATTGATGTTGATTTTGTTTATTAGTAGGGTTCGCATACATTTTAAGTTGAAATGTGATTCGTTTCATGTTCTTGATTGTTTTCGGTCATTAATGAAGTTGTCCCTCCTTAACCTCTTCGTACACATAATTTATATACATTTACTTTTGTTTTGTTTAGTTTGGTTTGACAAATAAAATAATTCATGCATTCAATTGAATACCTCATACCAATAAAAAAGAAAGAAAAAAAATGAGGATTATTTAAATATTAATCATGTCATATGTCATTTATCATTCCAATTTCCAATCGATGCAACTAATACCCAAAAATGTCCCTTCGTTAGTAAAGCCAAACAATGAGTGAGATCGATGTTGTTTAATATCCTCTTAAATTATTTTACAAAACCAACCACAAACTGAAAAATGCCAAAAAACTCAAAGAAAATTGCGCACAAAGTGGAGCATGTGTGATGAACTTTGGAACCTAGAGGCACGCAAATAGTCTTGCGAAATGTCAGCTATTTCATTTGCATGCGTAAAATTCCCCCGAGTGTGACGCTTCACCCACTCTTAGATCTTCAATTGACCATTTTTTTGGGTGTGAAAATGTTGAGGGTGAGGGGAGGCTACCCCATCCCCGGGGTAGGGCATATTGTAAGTTTTTTTAGGATAGGTGTGATGTCCACACACTTGTTTTAATTTTCATTTGTCAAATCGGATAAATTGAAGAAGATCAACAGACATAAATTATCAAGGGGTGAGTGGACAGCACAACCCATTTACAAATGGCCCACTAAGAGGGATTGCCGGCAGTGAGACTCGGACCTAGGCTTTGGTCTAACGAATAAAACGCTCCTTACCAACTCAACCAATCCTCATTGGCCTTCAATTGACTAAGTTTTGTTATCACTTGTGGATCTCCCTAATCCTTAGCAATTAGTTTTTTTTTATTTTTTATAATAATAATTAGAAAAATTAAAATGAAAATAAAGAAAAGAAATTTCCCCATATAAACATAAGGACTAACATGGGGATATATAATACAATTTGTTACCTGTTTTTCACCAAACATTTGACAAGACTTACTTGTTTTGATGAGTTTTGGATGATTGATGGTTATTCCAATTTTGTAATTAGAATTCCAAAGTGTAATCTTAGAGAGCCCCCTTGAGGAATAATAAGCATTTACTTGTTTTCATACTTATGTTGTAACGTATTATAATATAATATGGATGAGAATATTTTCCACACCCAAAATAACTAACTAACATCATCTCGCATTTAGGGTGTAGATGGCAGATACAACCATTTTTTGTGATGACAATCACTCCACTAAACTTTCCGGTGCGAAGTGCTTATTTTTAGCTCCGCCTCCTAAAACTTTACTTTGATGTCACTTTATCTTTATAACTTAAAGTCACAATTTTACTCTCTAAAACATATGTGAGACGCAACACCACACCACATGTGCAATAACGTTGATTATAAATCTTCATTATGCGTTAACATTCAATAATAAAAGAATATTAAGTTTTAAAAAATTGAAGAGATGAAAAAAAGAAAGAAAAAGAAATTGATTAATCTGGCGCACCCAAATCAGACTCACACAAAAAATTAACATACCTAAGGCAATGTGGAGCTTTTTAGTTTAATAGGGACAACTTTTAAGTTTTAGAAAGTAAAATGATATCGAAATATAGTTTCAATGATAAAATAAAGCAAACTTTGAGTTTCAAAGAGTAACTAGAGACTTTTAAATTATAGAGAGTAGAGTGATATTAAAGCCGCAGAGTTACAGGGGACTTCGCAAAAAATAAGCCTCGAAATCCAATCAAATTCAACTCAGATAAATTTCAGGTGCAGTTAAATGTGTCATTTTTTCTCCCAGAAAAATAGTGTCATTTTCATGATTTTGTCTTGCACACATGTGACAAGTAAAGAATGAATTCACGGAACTTATTAGTAGTGAAAATGACATTGGATTTCAAAGAAACTGAGGATAATAGCAGGAGTCTTGACTTTTTAGGGTGTTTTGAGTTTTCATATTCCAGCCTATAAGAACATGTTTTTTAAATAATTTTTACCATTCGAGTTTTTAAAGTTAGTCTTCACTGTAGTAGTCTCGGCCTATTAAAAAAAAGGAAAACTAATGAAAATGGCTTGAAAACTTTGAGTTTTAATGATAAGGACAAAATAAAGAGCAAAGTGAATAGTGACAGGATTGACTTTTTAGTGTAAAAATGTGGTTTTTCGTTAAAGTGAACAGTACCGAGAGCTTTTCGTTAAAGTTCCCTTAAAAAAAAGAACAAATTTTAAAGAACCAAAATAATCGATTTTGTTCAAACTGAATCATTTATTACTAGGTGTTGAATTTTTCACAAAAAAAACCTCCGCAATGCTAACAGTAAAAACTAGAAACTCTTATATATTAGTTGCATCTTATTTTATTGTACCCGATGCGAGATCTTATTTTCCAACGAAAAAATAGGTTTATATCATAGGTTAAGAAAAATATAATATTAATTCAAAAGAAAAAGAAAAATTATGGATCAGTCACAGTCACATCAATTTGATTTCTCCTTCCACTCGTACATGACACATCAATTTGATTTCTCTTTCCACTCGTACATGAAAAAAGTAAATAATTAATAAAATTTTCTAAAAAATAAAATGGAAAAGAAATTAGTGGTTTATTGAGTGGACACATGATTGGTGTGCAAGTGTCCCCACAGACACACCACCAGAGCATAAAATACAGCTTTTTTCTCTCCTCGCGTTGTTTTGCCTTTTTACCCTTTGCAGAGAGAAAAGATAGTTTTTAAAAGGAAGCTCAAAAGAAAACATGGCTACTTGCTAAGTTGAGAGAGAGAGAGAGAGAGAGAGAGAGAGACTCAGAATTCAAAAGCTCACAAGGAGAAGAAGAAGAAGAAGAACAGAACCCAGCATTCCTACTCTCTCTCTCTCTCTCTCTCTCTCTCCTTTCTCTTCCATTGGAACCCACAGTTTCTATCTCCATGCGTTATTGAACAGAGTGAAGCAAAAGCAAAAGCAAAACCACAACAATGAAGCTGCTGCTGCTGTTTCTTCTTCTTCTTGTTCAGATTTTGCTTTTGCTTCTTGTGCAACCAAATCCCATTTGTGTTGGCGCCACACCGACTGACCCATTTCTTTCCTCCATATCTGCTCCTCTCTCCTCGCCCATTTCTCCAATTACTTCATCAATGGCTAACTTCACTCCAGGTACTCTCTCTGTCTAGACTATCCCTTTTTCATTTCTAGCAACTGGGATTTTATCTGGGTCGCGAGTGCTCCACTTCGAATTTTGAATTTCAAAAATGGCCACCAAATCGTGCATTTACTGAAATAAATTGAGTTAAATTTCTCTGATTTTATCGATTTCTTGCTGAAATTACCCATTTTTTGTTGATGTTGGTGAAAAATCTGCATGCTTTAATGTGTTAGATTCTGCCCATTTGATCAAAATTTGCTTAAACATTGGCTCTATATATTTGTTGTGGAATCAGGTATTGAAGAAGGAAGTGAAGGGCATCAAATGGGTTCACATAAGAAAATGCTAATTCCACTCATTGTTACTTGCACTGCACTTGGTGTAGTTTTTTTGTCACTGTTGTGCTTGTGGATTTACCACAAAAAGTTTCAACACAAATCCCACAAGAAAAGTGGTCAGAGCAGCTCAGGTACTTTCACTTTTACACACACTTTTTTGGTCCCTAAATCTTGCTTCAATTTGTGGGTTTTAGTGTTTTTGTGGATTGCTGGCTGAGATTTTGTGTTTTGCTTGATTCTGTTTCTTTGGTTTGAATGTGAAGATGCCGAGAAGGGGCTTGCATTGGGTCCATTTGTGGGTAAATTCAATTCCATAAGGATGGTTTCTAAGAAAGGATCTGTTCCAGTGATTGAATACAAGGAACTAGAAACAGGCACCAACAATTTTCGGGATAGCAATATTATCGGTGAGGGTGGATTTGGATGCGTTTATAAGGGTCGGTTGGATGATAATTTGCTTGTTGCAGTCAAGAAACTAGACTGTGCAAGTCAGGATGCTGAGAGAGAATTTGAGGTAACCTTTGTTTGACATTTTAGTTGGAGTTTTTTTTATTCATCATTTGTGGATTTTATCTGGCGTTCTTGTTGTACTCAATTGAATTACCATTTGGAATTGCAGAATGAGGTGGAGTTGTTGCATAAAATTCAGCATCCAAATATAATTACCTTTTTGGGTTGCAGTATTAATGGTGACTCAAGGTTCATTGTTTATGAACTGATGCATAGCGGATCTCTGGAAACTCAATTGCACGGTAAAACACTTGTTTCATTCTTCTATTTTTAAACTCAAGAAGGTAATCAAATGGTGCTAATATCTATTCAAATTGTTGTAGGACCCTCTCATGGTTCCGCATTAACATGGCCTATGCGAATGAAAATTGCTCTTGATGCAGCAAGGTGAGCTTGGTTTTCTCAGTTGTTGGATCTTCTTGTTGTTCTTGGTTCTTATTATTAACTAACATATTGGCCACTGTTGACCAGAGGGTTAGAATATCTACACGAGTACTGCAGCCCCCCAGTGATCCATAGAGATCTGAAAACATCTAATATTCTTTTAGATGCCAACTTCAATGCCAAGGTAAGGTTATATAAATTATTGCAGTGTCTCATCTTTCCTTTTTAAATATTAAGTTTCAATTTAAAAAATGGCTGCAATGCATTATTAGCCTCTTGCATTTAATTTCACTGATTTTTTTCTCTCTCTCTCTCATGGTGGCTGGTTTCAGCTCTCTGATTTTGGTCTTGCTGTGGCTGACGGGGCCAAAAATAGTAAGAACATCAAGGTCTCTGGAACCTTGGGTTATGTTGCTCCAGAGTATCTTTTAGATGGTATACCAACTAAACTTGTAATAACTGCAACATGTATTCTTTGAATCGCACTGATTGAATTTCAGTTATCTTTTCGCTTAGCTAGTTGTTATCTGATTGTTCTTTGGCCCCTTGACAACTGCAATGGCACTAAGTTTGATAGAGATATTAAAAATTTGTCTTTTAAATTTTTAATTAAGCTATATTGGGTCCATAGCTGCACATGTTCTGCCAGTGGATGCATATTCCATTTCAGATCTGGAAGGGAAATTCCATACCTACTTACTTTACGTTGAGCTTAATTAATCGAAATTAGGGTGAGCCATTTATATGTTGAACTGGTTTGAACACGAGAGAAGAGGAGAAAGGTAGTTGCCGGCATTCAATTTTTGGATGACATGTTGATTTTCTGAAAAGTTTGGACTCACATTGAAGAAAAGTTTAGCTGATTAATAGTGAAACTTTTGGTTATAGAGGCGGTTATAATGCATGCTAGATTCACATGTTTAAACAAATAACAGTCACCAAAATGCACATAGTCAGTTAAGATACTAAGCAGCATAATTTTCTGAAGTGTGGTGCAAGTTTGCGGACTCACAGTTCCATTTTGTTGTAGAATTTGAAACATCATTAAGCTTGATCTGTTTCTCTTCCAAGTTTTGGCGGTATATAATAAAATCACTCGTGTGATTTTTCAGGTAAATTGACGGATAAGAGTGATGTCTATGCTTTTGGAGTTGTGCTTCTGGAGCTTCTACTAGGAAGAAGGCCTGTTGAAAAACTTTCACCAACTCAGTGCCAATCTATAGTCACATGGGTATGCCTTTCAAATTCAATGATGTAACTGCTCTCCATTAAATTTATTTGCATTAATTCCCACTAAAAACTCAAAACTTCAAATTCAATGATGTAATACAGGCCATGCCTCAGCTCACTGACAGATCAAAGCTTCCAAACATTGTGGATCCCGTGATCAAAGATTCCATGGATCTGAAGCACTTATACCAGGTTTGTGAATTACAAATCCAGCCTGCTTGATTCTAATTAGCTCCCTGATAGACTCCTACTTGACTCTCTGCATTGACTCCTAGTTCTGCGCTGAATGGACCTGAAATTTCATGCCTTGGTACAACTAATGAGTTGCAATGTGGTACATACAGGTTGCTGCTGTCGCTGTGTTATGTGTTCAACCGGAACCAAGTTACCGCCCACTGATAACAGATGTTTTGCATTCCCTTGTTCCTCTTGTTCCGGTGGATCTCGGAGGGACACTAAGAGTTACCCAACCTGAACCTCCAGGAAGCACCCCAGTGTCTCCTGGTCACTGATGCACGAGAAATGCTTCATGATGCTTCTACAACATTTTCGGGTGTCCACTGCTCTAATCCTTCCCCCAAATCGCTCATTGATTTGCATTTGCTAGCAAATATCTTGCTGGGAAGTTAATGCCTTCGGTTATTGCCGTGGAAGAAAGTCGCCCCGGCGGAGTGAAAAATTCTTGGGATGATTTTACACCTCTGTAAATTGAATGAATTTGGTTTAAGAAACTTGTGCATATGAGGCGCATTCGTCCAAGACTAGCTAATTTCAATTTTGACCCTTTTGTTTTCAGTGAATGAAATCAGGTAATTTTCTGGGGTCATTTGATAAATTACCTCTGGAGATCTGTTTGTTTCTCCTGAGAGTGCTCTAGGATTGTAAAAGCTATAAATAATCTTCTTCTAATGAACTAAAATTGTTAAGAAAAGCATCAATACTACCATCTTAGGAGCATTGCCGTGAAAAAGTTCCTGGTACATGAATTAGATTCTAGCCACCAAACTAAATGAAGTTGAGGTTTCACCCACGTGTGGTGGCACTTTAAACACGTGTGCAACACGTATTTAGTGATGTGTAGCATGCGTGACTATTGGACTTCACATGTAGCTATCATATTATGACACCAAAAAACAAATTAAGGTTCATTTTTAGACAAATTGGCAATAAGAGTATCCCGGCTATTTAAACGAAAATTTAATAAAAATTCGTAACTTTTCAACGTGAGACAACACCCTACATTCTTTTTGCGTAATTAAGTTCCCCTTTTTCACTTGGACGACCTTTATTGGGTAATCCTAAAATTTTGACCTTGGTGTGGCCGCTGTTAAGTCTACACTTCTAGAAAACACGTCTAAGTGGCAAGGTAATAATGCTTCATGGTGAATTTTATATGAAACAAAATCCATCCGTGTTGCTTTTTCTAATTTCTCCTTTTTGTACGATTGGAGGAAACACAGCTTTTTTCATTTGCAAAATTTGGAATGCATACATGGATCCCAAATTTCAACCAGACAAGACTGCACCCTAGTCAAAACTCAAAAGAAACTCATATAAGTTTTTTCATAAGGTTAAATTGATACATCCGAGGTCTCGTGTTCGGTGTTCTCTTCTCTAAACAGTGATGTCTCATATGTGCCATTCTAGCTACTTGGATTGACTTTTAAGAAACCTAATGGTGATGGGGCAAATTAGAACGTGGTCAATGGACCTTATCATTACTTTTGAGAAACGATATGGAGTTCGATCGTATTTGTAGGGGCATTACATCAATTTTACCTTTTTTATTTTTGACCATCGGATCGGATGAATTAAAGAAGATCAACGGACATAAATTATCAAAAAGTGTGTGAATAGCACAATCATTTATTTTTGTCTCCGATTCTACGTAGTTTTAACCTATCTACAGAAATCATTTCCTTGAGAATTGTGTACAAAGTGAAAGCATCCGATCAAGAACGTTAAGTAGTGAACTAAGCCCTCATGATTCACGATCTCATAATTATTAATTTCCAACTGTATATCTCCGGGGACTAATAATATACAATCTTAATAGAGACTTGCAGAGGATTTGTATTCCCATAACACTATGAAAACAAAGATTTGCGGAGAATTCATGTGATCTTAAAGCAATGAAACCAAAAATTTTCGTGTTCTTTTCTATTGGTCTTTGGGGTTGACATGGACTAGAGCTATTCAAAAGAAATTCTTTGTTCGGATACATAATCCTCCAAATTATTGATTGGATGCTCAGCAAAACCTTGTCCTTGTACACCAGAATCTAGTCACTTTCATGTTAGATTTTTTTTGTAGACCTTATTGAAATATACTCAAATGTTGTATTTAGTTGCATTGTGCAATTTTCAAACGATCTATTGATGAGCTAGATTATGATAGGTCAATCTTCAATCATGACCGAGTTAATTTTTTTTTCCGAACATATTGAGGTGCTTTAGGTTTGTTTTCAAGGAATTTTTATTTCCATGGCCAACAAGCTGAGCTTCGGTTTAACCTCTTTGATTCTTCTTACTCTAGTGATACTTTTGTTCTTAATAATGCAAGAGGTTGTTAAGATATTTAGTCGTTTGTTTTGAATAAATTCCTATTTGTTAGGACGTTTGTTTTGAATAAATTCCTATTTGTTAGGAAGTCTATTGCTTTTACCCATTCCTTAGGAGAATCCCAGATTATTAGGAATTGTTAGTCATGAGATTAGATGTTGCTTTATTTTCTAGCTTTCAGTTATTTTGTATTTGTATTTATTTAGACTTCAAGTCAATGAATCTCTCTACTCATTCCGTAGCAAACTCAGCTTTTTATTCTATAACAATTGGCATGAGAGCCCCCTATTGGGGCCTGATTTGAAAAATCAGCATCTTTCGCTCTTGTTGCAGCAAGATATTCAATGGCTTCTGAAAATAGCTTTGTGCAAACTGCGATTCCACGCTTCAATGGTCACTATGATCATTGGAGTATGTTGATGGAAAATTTTCTGCGATCCAAGGAGTATTGGACTCTCATGGAAACCGGCATCGCTGAGCCTTCTAGTGAGACTGTCTTGACAGATGCACAGAGAAAAACATTAGAGGATCAGAGATTGAAGGATTTGAAGACAAAGAATTACTTGTTTCAAGCAATAGGTCGTGCCATTCTTGAAACCATCCTAAAGGACACTGCTAAAGGCATCTGGGATTCAATGAAGAAGAAGTACCAAGGCACTGCACGGGTGAAACGTGCACAACTCCAAGCTCTTCGCAAAGACTTTGAAATTCTTCACATGAAGGAAGGAGAGTCAGTTAATGATTAATTTGCAAGGACACTATCCATTGCAAACAAGATGCGCATTCATGGAGAAAATGTGGAAGATGTTGCAGTCATTGAGAAAATTCTTCGCTTAATGACACGTAGATTTGACTATGTGGTGTGTTCCATTGAAGAATCGAATGACATTGATAGTCTTTCGATTGATGTGTTGCAAAGCTCACTGTTAGTTCACGAGAAGAGGATGACTTAATATTCAATATAATGCAGATGGGTCCTTGCTTGTGAGTCAATCAAAGTATGCCAAGGAGTTATTGAAGAAGGCTGGCATGGAGACATGTAAACCCACTTCAACACCTCCTAAACCTCATTCACAGTTATTGACCACTGAAGGAACAACTTTGTCTGATCCTACACATTATCGAAGCTTGGTTGGAGCTGTACAGTACCTGACTTTTACCAGACCAGATATTGCCCATTCTGTGAATGTAGTGTGTCAATATATGACCAATCCTTTTGAGTCTCATATGCATCTGGTGAAAAGAATTATGAGGTATCTTCAGGGTACATATAATTGTGGATTGACTTACACTCATTCTCCAGATTTTGTCATCAGTGCTTATTCTGACTCAGATTGGGCAGCAGACATTAACACAAGGCGATCAATTACTGGTTACGTTGTCTATTTGGGATCCAACCCTATATCGTGGCAGTCAAAGAGACAGACAACTGTATCTCGCAGTTCTACACAAGCCGAGTATAAGGCTTTGACAGATTGTGCTGTAGATGTCTTTTGGATTTGGTCTTTGCTTAAAGATGTTCATCAAGTTCTCCCGAAGCCTCCTACATTGCATTGTGATAACCTTTCAGCCTTGGCCTTATGTTCCAATCCCGTTTTTCACTCGAAGATTAAACATTTGGACACCAATTATCATTTTGTCCGGGAGAAAGTTTAAAAAGGAGATCTTCTTATGCAATACATATCAACTCATGAACAGATTGCAGATGTATTCACCAAAGGTCTCCATAGTCCAGTGTTCATTCAACATTGTCATAATCTGCATATTGGAGTTTCAGGTGTTGGTTTGCCTATCTTACAACCTGCAATCGAATCTAGCTCTTCATCAGACGTCACAATCTCATCAGTTCATCATTGAAGCATTTGTCTCTCCATCATTGCAAACATAACTTGGGAAGATCCCAATTGTAGTTGAGGGGGGAGTATTAACCAGATAAGATTGAATTAGTTGGGATTTATCTTCAAAATAGTTGGAGTTAGTTAGAGTTAGTTGGAGAGGGTAAAATTGTAAAACTGTACAACATAGTCTCTATATAAGGGTTGTTTTAGAGACTTAGATGGGATGATGTAATATTCTTTGTATTCAAAAGATATACTGAAAAGTTTCTTTCTCTCTCTTCTCTTTTCGATTCCTTTAGTTTCTTCTTCTTTTAAGGTTTTTGCAAATCTATAGAGTTAATAATATATGCAGTATGTTTATACATGAACAACAGTAGTCGAGAGATCGAAGATTGAGAACGCAGCCATGAATATATTCTAGGACTGGTCTGGAAATATGAGACTGGTCGTCTTGTTGTTAGACTTGGAGTCTTGAGAGGAAGACGATGACCAGCGCTGAAGAAAAGAGGCAAGAGATTTGAGCATGGAATCAAACATCATCCGCTTCACTGACCTCCTCTTTGCTGGAATTACACTTGCATAGTTTGAAATCTCTGGTTTACAAAAGCATGCTTTTTTGTTGCCCGCAGCTGCAACCAATCCCTTGCTAGGGTTCTTCTCCTCCTTCATTGCAATTGCCTTGTGATCACTTTGGTTACGAACTAGCCTATAATTATGCAGATGGTGGATTGTCTGCGTCTCGGGTTCAAACCCAACCCTTCTTCTTGAATAAAAATAAACTACCTCTAATTATGAACTAGTGAATCTATGAGTTTAGTGATCTGGAGCAGCTGTTTATGTAGAACATTTGTGGTGGCCCATCACACCCTAAGCACAAATAGATTAATCATAAATGAAAGGACATGTAGGTTCTTCCATGAGATAAAAGAACACAAACATTATTCCCAACAGTAATCCCCAGTGTACTGATCTTTTGACAGTTCTTCATTCTATGGTCTTTTATCTTCCTCAGCAAAGTAAAGGGGACTATACACGTGCCAGATGTGAATTAAATATCGTTGGCAACTATATAGTAATGAACTTCAAATGAATATTAAAATATTGCGGTCTCAATTATGAAAATTTTACGGTGTAAATACATCATAAGCAGAGGAAAAGAAAGAAGTTTTATTATCACATATCTATATCAGTTTATCTTCTCTTTCTAAGAGAATCATATTATATAATAAAGTGAAATATTGAATATTATAGTCTTTTTAAGATGTTAAGTAAGGAATAAACATATAAACATGTTATTTCTTTTCATATAGATTCATGCGTTCTTTAATTCCAACTAAATAAGCACGTAATTAAAATCTTAAAAGTGTTTATGTATAAAACTTACAATTGTTGAGAATATTTTTCTTTGAGAGTTGTATCGTATGAAAACAAAGATTTACAAAGAATCCGTAAAATATTGGTCAGATGCTAGTCCCTTTCATGATACTGGTCAATGTTCAATCAATACTGACAAACAGTGAGGTAATTAATACTTTAATTATTAGGGTTTGTTTCTAGGGATTTTTTTTGCGTCCATTCGCTTGCTCAAATGGGCTTCCGATTTGGAAGCAAGGAATGCGATCAAGCTGAGCTTCGTCCAGCCAAGAAAATGAGTTTCGATTCAACTCCTTTGTTTCTTCATATTTTAGTAGTACTTCTGTTTTAATGTTAAAAAATGTCCCATGTGGGTTATATTTTTGAATGGGTCAATGGTACCATGCACATGTCATTCTTGAACCATGCTAGATGTTGTGTAGCCTCCAGGGGCACATGCTCGATGGTTTTCCCTTTCATGGATTTTTGTATCACAAAAACTCAAAAGAGAGTACTCTTGATTTTATTTTTCTTTCCAATGTATTGGAAGTAGGGGTGCAACTTGAACGGGTTGGGCCGGTTGAAAGGTCAACCCAGCTCTTGAAAGATGTAGAGAATATTAGGGTTTCCAGGATACACTAGGGTTTTCAGATTATAGCTACACACCCATAACAAAGGGGTTGCTATCTGAGAGGTGGACGCATAGCGCTGTTCCAAAGCCTCCCAGGTGGCACGACACGTGCGTTTGCTGGCTACTGTGGACAAAACAGAAGCAGTGAGAGAGCTGTTGATCCAACTCAGTATCATCTGATCATGTTGGACCCAGGTTGTATAGGTTGGGTTAATGGTAGTGCAGCCAGCCAGAAGCTTCGGGGGACACACAATGGAGCCATCAACTTAACCCATTAGGTCACGACTCCTGAGAACAGGCAAAATCTGGGCAAGCCAGAGTGGGTAATTGGAACGATCAAGTTTGATATTAACTACGCTAGTCATGGAGGTGATAGAGGAAGAGGCAGCGGGGAGGGGGGAAGAGGTGATGGAAGAGGTGGAGTTGGTGTCAGCCATTGAAGCGAGAGGGGGTTGTGAAAAAAAAATGATATTTTGTCGTTAGACTTTAGGGCTCAATACCATGAAAGATGTAGAGAATATTAGGGTTTTCAGGATACACTAGGGTTTTCAGATTATAGCTACACACCCATAACAAAGGGGTTGCTATCTATTTATACACTCTTTAACAGATTACAAGTAGGGTTTTGAAAACCCTATTTACAAGGATAACTTTGAATTCAAAATATACAGAAACTTATCATCTTATCTCTATTCAAACAGAAACAGATCCTAGCAATCTTATCCTATGAGACGTAAGCAACTGAGCTTAGCTTCGAATGAGATTGACTTGGTCTTATAGCTCTAACTCATCATTCCCAATTTGGGTTCGAATTTGGATCAGGTTTCATTTGGGTTAATTTGGATCCAGGTTTAATTGGGTCCCGATTTACTTGGATAGAGTTCGGGTTGGCCAACTTTTTTGAGTTTAATCCTTAAAAAAATCAAGTCAAATAACATCAGAGCTAGTTAACTTCAATATTATAAATCAATCAAAACTTGAATTCAATTCCACAAATTGATATCTGCTTAAAAGTTAAACTAAATACGCAAGTTTTAACCATGCAAAGTTTGAATTAAACATACAAGAAAATAAATACTAGAGCTTGCACGAAATGAAATTGTACCAAATATTATAAGGTTGTTGGTTGTTGGACTTTGGTGCAATATGTGCATTAGTTCGTTTGGGTTATAATCGGGTTAGAGTGGTTTGATAAATCGGGTTGGGTATGGATGGACAAAGAATCAACCAACCCAACCCAATAAATGACCAGGTTGGAGTTGGGCTGGGTTCAGATAGGTAATAACTAAGAAAAAACCTGCTTGTTCGAGTTAAAATTCGGATTGAATATAAGGGGGGTTCGAGTTGGCCCAATCCAAATTCACCACTAATTGGAAGTAGAGGATGCATACAATTAGAAGATTTTAATTTATCTTTAACATTAAAAAAAATATAAAATGAATATAAAAAATAAAAGTGAAGAAAAGGTAATATTAAAATTAACTAATAATTATATTGATTTTTTGACTAATATCTAAATGCCCCCAATATTTAATTAAAATATTGCACACATAGAGTCCCTTTTAGGGCTAGTTTGGTATTGCTGTGCTTTGAAAAAAAGCTGCTGTGAGAATAAGCGGCTGTGCTGTGAGAATAAGCGGCTGTGAAATAAATCAGCTGAGTGTTTGGTAAACATTTTTGTAAAAGTGCTTTTGGAAAAAAAAAAGCAGTCTGATAGTGGGTCTTTTCATTAAAAGAGCACTGTAGCTCCGGGTGCTTTGAAAAAAAGCCAGTTTTCCAAAGCTACAAATAGGTGCTTCAGCTTTTTTCTTTGATTTCAGCTTATTCTCACAGCAGCTTCCAAAATAAGCCCTTTTTTTTAGTTTACCAAACACCTAAAACTCTTACAGTTTTTTTTCATGGGTGCTTTTTTTTAAGCACCTCACTCCCAAACTAGGGCTTACTTCACCTTTGCTGATAGATAAAAAGACCATAAAGTAAAGAATTGTCAAAAGATTAGTACGTTGGGGATTATTGTTGGGAACATCTCATAGG
Organism: Crataegus laevigata; assembly: GCA_963580275.1. Taxonomy (NCBI): domain Eukaryota; kingdom Viridiplantae; phylum Streptophyta; class Magnoliopsida; order Rosales; family Rosaceae; genus Crataegus; species Crataegus laevigata. The sequence goes on along the minus strand of OY756944.1, from coordinate 30,153,027 downwards.
GAACCTACTTATCTTCTCATTTATAATTAACGTGTCTTAACAACAACATGATCAGAACCTCATAAGGGACTCATATTATATATAAAGTGAAATATTGAATATTAAAGTCTTCTTAAGATGTCAAATACGGAAGAGATATATGGACATGCCATTTCCTATACCGATTCATGCTTTCTCTGACGTCAAATAAGTAAACACGTGATTAAAGTCTTAGAAGTACTTTTGTATAACTTACAACTGTTAAGAGTAATTTTCTTGGAGAGTTTCTATCGTATGAAAACAAAGATTTTGCAGAGAACTCATAAAAGATTCGCCGGAAGCTAGTCCCTTTTATGTTTGGATTTTTTTGCAGACCTTATTTGAAACATGCTCAATTTTGTATAATAATGAACTAAAATATGATACGTCAATCTTCCATCTATACCTGTAAGAAGCTTGTGCATATGAGGCGCATTCGTCCAAGACGCTAGCTAATTTCAAGTTTGACCCTTTTGTTTTCAGTGTATGAAATCTGCTAATTTTCTGGGGTCATTTGATAAAGTACCTCCGGAGATCCGTTTGTTTCTCCTGAGTGCCCTAGGATTGTAAAAGCTATAAGTAATATTTTTCTAATGAACTAAAATTGTTAAGGAAAGCATCAAACACTAACATCTTATGAGCATTGCCGTGAAAAAGTCCCTGGTACAAGAATTAGATTCTAGCCACCAAATCGAAGAAAGTTGAGGCATCACTCACGTGTGGTGGCATTTTAAATACTCGTGCAACATGTATTTGGTGACGTATAGCATACGTGGCTATTGATGTAGGCTATCATATTCTGACCTCAAGAAAGAAATTAAAGTTCATTTTGAGACAAATCGACAGTAAGAGTAAGTTGAGTAACTCAGCTTCTTAAACATGGCTTTTGTAGAATTTCTTTATTTTTCAATGTGAGGCGACACTCTACATTTTCACACGGTTGCCTAATCAATTTCTCCTTTTTAACTTTGACTACCTTTATTGGGTAATCCCAAAAAATTTTACCTTGGTGGGGCCATTATTAAAGAATAATATTATGAAGACTAAATTTTTTAAACTAAATTTGCAAGCTAAATGATGTGGTTGTATATGGTTCGATTATTAATTAAGAGTCGATTAACGTATTTATCTCTTAGTGGTGACACATAATTTAGTTTACAAATTTGGTTAAAAATAATTGAACTCTCAAACTTTACCCCACTATTAAATCTACATTTTCTAGAAAACACGTTTGAATGGCAATGTAATAATGTTTCACGATGAATTTTATATGAAATAAAACCCAGCCGTGCTGCTTTTTCTAATTTCTCTTTTTTTCGGAGGAAACGCAACTTTCTTCATTTAGAAATTTGGAATGCATGTATGTGCATTCCAATGCATTTCAAATTTCAACTAGACAAGACTGTACCTAGTCAAAAAACTCTTATCAGCACTTGGATGGACTTTAGAAAAAGCTAACGGTGATGGGGCAAAGTAGAACGTTAAATATCGATCAATGGACCACATCATTACTTTCTAAGAAACGATATGGGGTTTGATCGTATTTTTAGGGGGTATTACATCAATTAAACCTATATACTTTAGCTACAAGCTTTCCTAATCAGTAACAATATAAAAGATGATTTTCGCACAAACTTTTTTTTTTCCCTACACACTTCTATTTTTCTTCTCCCCAGTTCTACTTTGATTTAACCTTTATGCAGAAATCATTTACTTGAGAATACGAGTACAAAGGGAAAGCATCCGATCAAGTCCATTAAGTAGTGAATTAAGCTCCCATATTTCACTATCTCACAATTGTTTCAAACTGTCGATTACATTTTCCGGGACTAATAATATAACCGAAGAAAGTAATAAAATTAATTGGTAATATGAGAAGTAACTCAACTTTTTATAAGCCATTGCTTGTTTAATCTCTCACTGATGTGGGATTTTGTCCTCACATTCTCACACGTCACCTCACGTGTGACGATTTTCAATCCTAACAAGTGGACAATACAAACGAAATAACGTGGAGCACATGTGACTATTGGGCTTCGCACTTGGGCCAACTTGCTTTGATACAAAAAAAAAAAAATTTAGGTTCTATCATAAAACTAATTGACAATATGAGAAGAAGTTTAACCTCTTATGAGCCCTTGCATTGTTTGGTCCTTCACCAATGGGGGACGTTGTCTTCACATTGTCACGATAACAATCTTAATAGAGATTTGCAGAGGATTTCTATGCCCATAACACAATGAAAACAAAGATTTGCAGAGGATTCATATGATCTTAAAGCAATGAAACCTAAGATTTTCTGTGTTCTTTTCTCTTGGTCTTTGGGGTTGACATGGACTTTGAGAGATTTTTTAGTTTGATCGGTATATGAGGTGGTACATCATGTATCATTGTACACATGGTGAGATATGTGTGCAAAAAAGTTAATATCTGAAAAAATAAAATTTCTCACCACTTCTATTAAAACACGTGGTGTACCACTTGTATTCATGTCACAATTAAAAATTTCTCATGGACTTGAGCTATTCAAAAGAAAATATTTGTAGGGAACATAATCCTCCTACAAATTATTTATTGGATGCTCAGCAAAACCTTGTCCTTGTACACCAGAGGCTAGTTAGTCACTTTCATGTTAGATTTCTTTTGTAGACCTTATTGGAATACTCAATGTTGTATTTTGTTGCATTTTACAATTTTCCGAACATATTGAGGTGCCTCCCTTAGGTTTGTTTTCAAGGGATTTTTTTTTTCCGTGGTCAACAAACTGAGCTTCGGTTTAACCTCTTCGAATCTTCTTATTCTAGTGGTACTTTTATTCTTAATGGTAGAAGAGGTTCCATTCGAATCTCCTATTAATATAGATTATATTTGAATGGGTCAATGACATACCATTTGCACTATGTACGATATCGTTCTGAATAAAATTTTATTTGATCGGAAAGAAACTTAAAACTCTTAAGTACTTAAGACATTACAGAAAAGTAGAGGCTAGCCTGAGACTAGCTAGACACCAGATAACATAACCACTAAGACGCTATGACCTAGCAAACAAGTAAACTGCAACAATTTCGGAACAGCATGATAATATGTATGTTGATACATGAACAACATTAGTCGAGAGATCGAAGACTTCAGAACGTAGCCATGAATATATTCTAGGACTGGTCTGGAAATATGAGACTGGTCGTCTTGTTGTTGGACTTGGAGTCTTGGGAGGAAGACGATGACCAGCGCTGAAGAAAAGAGGCAAGAGATTTGAGCATGGAATCAAACATCATCCGCTTCACTGACCTCCTCTTTGCTGGAATTACACTTGCATAGTTTGAAATCTCTGGTTTACAAAAGCATGCTTTTTTGTTGCCCGCAGCTGCAACCAATCCCTTGCTAGGGTTCTTCTCCTCCTTCATTGCCATTGCCTTGTGATCACTTTGGTTACGAACTGGCCTATAATTATGCAGATGGTGGATTGTCTGCGTCCGGATTCAAACCTAACCCTTCTCCTTGAATAAAAATAAACTACCTCCAATTATGAACTAGTGAATCTATGAGTTTAGTGGTTTGGAGAAGTAGTGCAGGTGATGGTCTCTTGCTGGTGGCTCTGTGCCTCTGCGAAGCTGTTTATATGGAACATTTGTGGTGGCCCATCTCACCCCAAAGCACAAATAGATTCACCATAAGAGGACAAGCAAGTTCTCCTATGATGAGAACACAAACATTTTTCCCAACAGTATCTAAAGTAAAAGGTCATATACTTGCCCGATTTGAATTAAACGTTGTTGGCAACTATAAAGTAATGATCTTCAAATGAACATTAGAAGATTGAACGGTTTCAATTATGAAAGTTTGTGGTGAAAATACATTATAAGTGGAGGAAATTAAAGAAGATAAAGTTTTACCATCGCATATCCATATAGGTTGATCTTCTCTTATTAAGAGACTCATATTATAAAATAAAATAAATTATTGACTATTAAAGTCTTCTTAAGATGTCAAATACTAGACAAAAACGCGAACATGTCATTTCTTCTCATAAAGATTCATGCATACATGTCATTTCTTCTCATAACGATTCATGCATTCTCTAACTTCAACTAAGTAAACAGTGATTAAAAGTGCTTTTGTATAAAACTTACAATTGCGAAGAGTATGAAAACAAAGATTTGCGAAGAATTCGTAAAAGATTGACCAGATGCTCGTCCATTTCATGATAAGTCAAAGTTCAATCAACCTTTCTAGAAACAAATAGTGAGGTAATTATTACTTTAATTGTTAGGGTTTGTTTCAAGGGATTATTTTGCGGTGAACATTCGCTTGCTCAAATGGGCTTCCGATTTGGAAGCAAGGAATGCGATCAAGCTGAGCTTCTTTCAGCCAACAAAATGAGTTTCGGACCATTCCAATCCCAAAAAGGGGAAATTGTTGGCTTATATTTTTTAATGACTCAATGGTACTGATAGATATTTTTACCACTTGCAAAAGTAGGGATAAAAACACTTAAAATACTTGCAAGAGTACAAGGTTGTCGTAGTATAGCAGCTCAAGCAAGGTCGTTCTCCACAGGGATGAATGAATAATTTTATGTTAACCAAATCTTAATTAATTATTTAAAAACAAAGTTTGGAAAAGAGTGATTTAATGACCTAAAATATTAAAAACGAATTTAATTAAAAATAACTAAATAACTTGGGAAAGTAAATCAAACAAAAGAAAATAGTTTTGAAAATCTATTTGAGCACTAGGGTTCCGCCGTCACCTTAACAATTCTATGTAGTTCTTCCAATTACTTATGAATTACACATGCATATTTGAAGGTTAGGTTTTCCTAAAGTATGCCCTACTTGGAACCTCCAACATAGAACGTATATCTAACATGCAACCCGTCCGTGGTGTCCAGATCGAATGTGAACATGCAAGACTCATTAAGCTTTATGAAAACCCTTTGAAAAACCATATAACCCTTAAAACGTGTCGTCCATCCTAAGAGGTTACACATATTAACCACAAGAAGCCAGCGCCAATTCCAGGGACAACCCTCCGCCAAAATTGCATCAAATTACTTTTCTAAATATCCTAATGGTGGCCAATCACTAAGACAAATAGATAGTTTCAAGCACGGTGATTAATAATTCAAAATTTGCATGCATAACATCATAAGTAAATTGAAAAGAAACTACATATTCTTGCTAAGGCTCGTGGCCTCGCCCTAGCAAACGAAACTAGTTAAGAACAATCATAAAACAAAATAAAATTAAGAACATGGATAGAAAACACCTTAAATCGTCAAAAACTCTCTAAAGCCAAAGTAGTGTGTTCTCTCCTTCTAAAAATAATCATCTAACCTAATGGCTAAAAAGCCTTATTTATACTAGTAGAAAATAAAACCCACATAGGAAAAGGCTTTCTAAAAACTAGGAAACAAAATAATAAAAGGATAACTAAAAATTACATTCCTATCATGACTAGGAAATCTATCAATCAAAGGAAAACCCACGTTTCTGGACCTTCAGGCCTCCAAAATAGGCCCAAAACGAGTCAAATTAAAGACCAGGACCTCCTTTTCAAGTTCTAAGAACAACCCAAGTCCAAAATCTATCATCTTCCAGCCCAAAAGTCGCTCACAAGCTCTGTAGCCCAATCTGTCAACACTGCGCGCTGGCCATAAATTAATTCGCCACGATCACATGCTTCGGGATAAAATTATGAAATTTTGACACCACCTCCTAAACTAACGAACGAACCAGCTCCAATTGGAATCGCTCAAAAATTCCACTGTTTGATTACTTTATGCTTCAAACAAGTCTGCACGTCCTATATTAAAAACATATAACAAAGCATCAAAATCTCACCAAAATAATAACTAAAATATACCAAGAATAGGGAATAATATATAATATGAAATTGACTCATCAGGTACCATGCACATACATGTCCTTCTTGAACCATGCTAGATTTCGTGTAGCCTCCAGGGGAACTTGCTCGATGGTTTTACCTTTCATGGATTTTCGTACTACAAAAAGACAATACTCTTGATTCTATTCTTCTTTATAGCGTATTAGAATTAGAAGACGCACAATATTAGAGGACTAATATTTTGAAAAAAAAATTAAAAAAAAATAAAAATAAAAAGATAAAGGTGAAAAAAGGTAAAATTATGTTTAACCCAATAATTATGTTGGTTTTTTGGACTCATATCTAGATGCCCCAATATCGAATTAAAATCTGGCGTGCGCGCACACACACACGACTCTGCTACCTGCCCTTTATTTCCTTTTCAGCACACAATCTAAAAGCTTTCCTCTTGCCAAAAAAAAAGATAAGAAAGCTTTCCTTAAAAATTTCCCACACTCTAAAGAAAAATGAGATATTTTTCAGAGTTACCTTTATAGAACTCTTGTATCCGTTTTTCGGATGGGCAACCAAAACGGGAGACTAAGGCCCCGTTTGGGGTTGAGGTGATTATTAAAAAAGCCCCATGAAAAAAAGCTGGGACTCGTTTTGTTGTTTGGTAAACTAAAAAAAAAGGGCTTATTTTGGAAGCTGCTGTGAGAATAAGCTGAAATCAAAGGAAAAAGCTGAAATCAAAGGAAAAAGCTGAAGCACCTATTTGTAGCTTTGGAAAACTGGCTTTTTTTCAAAGCACACAGAGCTACAGTGTTCCTTTAATGAAAAGATCCACTATCAGACTGCTTTTTTTTCCAAAAGCACTTTTACAAAAATGTTTACCAAACACTCAGCTGATTTATTTCACAGCCGCTTATTCTCACAGCACAGCCGCTTATTCTCACAGCAGTTTTTTTTCAAAGCACAGCAATACCAAACTAGCCCTAAGCCATCTGAGACTGAGAGTAGAGCGCTTTAATTAAGCCCACGTGCACATATAGAACTTTTTTGGGGTTAATATAAAACCTTTTCCTTACAAAATCCGCTCATGGATATGCTTGTGTGCTGCATATATAGGATTTAGGGTTATAAAGCCCTGCCAATTTCCGTACGTTTTTATAAATTTTGCAGTGGGTGCAGACCAGACACTATTTTTTACTTTATACACATTTTTAAAATTTTTAATCGTTGAATCGAATAAAATTAAAAAAATTAAAAAACAAAAATTAACAAAATGTGTAAAAGTAGCAAAAATAAGTGTGTAGATAGAACACTCAAATTTGACGTGCATGTTTTACACGTGCAGCAAAATGGGCTCCGCAAATGTTCTTTGAACTAAAGCCTGAAGCTAGCTAGCTGTAGCCCAGGTACGATGACAATGTGTTGGGATTTGGTACTGCAGTACTAATCTAAATTCGAGATGCAATTCAAATTTTTTTTACTGCTTGCTATATGAGATGTTGTTATAATAATAGAGAGATTATATCCACACATCCCAAATTACTTCTCTCACACTTTTTTAATTTTTTAATATTTTTTACACACCACTAACACTTGATAGAAAAATATTAAAAAATTAAAAAGATGTGGGAGAAGTAATTTGAGGTGTGTGAATATAATCTCCCTAATAATATTCTGATTACATAGAAGTCGTTTTTTAAACAATTTTTCAAATTCTTAGGGACACATAAAAAAACAAAAAGGTATAAAGTGAAAAATCTAATCAAGCGGCCTCAGAGCAAGCTATTTTTAGTTCCTCAAAAAGTAAAAACCTCCAAACTTGTAAATTACCACCCGCTGTTACAAGAACTAAACCTAGTTCTTGATATATAGTATTTCATTACAACTAAAAGCATTGGCACACCAAATTGTTCACTTCCGCACGAAGATACATTTCAAATACTCAAAGAAGAAGAAGAAAAAAACAACGTACACGTGTTATTCTAATATGAGAGCTAAATCGCACAATCTTCTATTTTGTTTATAAGATAAGAAAAGACTACCAAACTTTGAAGATCAAAGACTGTCACAAAATAGTGATGCTGCGTTATATGCCAGAGTATTTGCAATTGCACTGGTGTGGGACTACCTGTTTGCTTCCCTTGGAATTTGATTGTTTGGTGATGTTGGCTGCAGAGGATGGAGGAGGAAGGCAATCAGCAGGGAAGAAAACAGAAGAAACCCATTCCTGTTAGAATTCATAGTTTTAGGTGGTTTGTTATGAGTGTATTTGGTGTTTTTGGGAAGAGAGGGAATTTCAGAGAGAAGATGCAGCTGCAATGGTGTAGCCGAAAATTGATGAATGCTCACTCTGTTTCATTTCCATTCCACTAACAAATGTAACCGTTAGAGGAGAGAGAGAAGCAAGATGCTTCTCTAACAGATTTTACACAATGGATCAATCCTAGCCTTTGGTTCTATCACCCTATGAGGTGTTTACACTTGTAACAAGTAATTCAAAACACTATAAAGAAAATGAAAATATAAACTTGTATCTTTGGATCCAAAATACCAGCTCAAGGGTTACACATCAACACTCCCTTCTAACCCTTTAGCTGATTTCACACCAAGTAGTTCTCTTAGGTAAGCAAAACGATCCTTTGGCAGAGCTTTGGTTAATATGTCTGCAATCTGGTCATCTGTCTTGCAGTAGATAAGCTCAATTTCTTTTGCTTGAATAGCTTCTCTAATGAAGTGAAACTTTCGACTGATATGCCTAGTTCTTTGGTGAAGAACTGGATTCTTTGCCATTGCTATGGCAGAGGTGTTATCACACAGAATTGGTGTGGCTTCCACTTGCTCTTCTCCAAAATCTTCAAGCACAAATCTTAGCCACTTAGCCTGTGATGTTGCTTCTGCAGCACTGACATATTCTGCTTCAGCAGTGGACAGTGCCACTGTGTTTTGTTTGATTGATGCCCATGAGAACATGCCTGATCCGAGTGTAAATGCAAATCCTGAGGTGCTTCTCATATCATCCTCACTTCCTGCCCAGTCACTATCACAGTATCCGATTAGGGTAGTTGTTTTCCCTTTAACAAATTCAACTCCAAAGTCAAGAGTACCCTGAATGTATCTCAGTACTCTCTTGGCTGTCCCCATATGCTTCCTTGTAGGATTATGCATGAATCTAGCAAGTAAGCTAGAAGCAAACATTATATCCGGCCTAGTGGCAGTCAAATATAGGAGGCTACCTACAATCTGCCTGTATTCACTCTCATCTGCTGCTTCACTGCCATCTTCCTTGCACAGCTTCTCATTCACAGCTAGTGGTGTTGCCACAGATTTGCAATCCTTCATCCCAAATTTCTCAATGAGTTTCATTGCATATTTTCTTTGGTGAATGAAAATATGTCTGTCTGTTTGCACTACTCCCATGCCAAGAAAATGATGGAGTAATCCCAGATCAGTCATATCATAATGCTGCATCATGTCATGTTTGAACTCTTCAAGTAGTTTCGGGCAGCTCCCAGTGTACACAATGTCATCCACATAGAGTGAAACAATGATGATACCTGAGGCTTCACTAGTTTTGACATAGAGTGTTGCTTCACTTGAGCTCCTTTTAAAACCTGCCTTGCTGAAATAAGAATCTATCTCATCATACCAGGCTCTTGGAGCTTGCTTCAGCCCATACAAAGCCTTGTTTAACTTGTACACTTTGGATTCTTCACTCTCCTTTACAAATCCTTGTGGCTGTTCAACATAGACCTCTTCCTTTAACACTCCATTCAGAAAAGCAGACTTTACATCAAGCTGATATAGACTCCATTCCTTCTGTGCAGCAAGTGCTATCAAGGTCCTAATAGTGTCCAACCGTGCAACTGGAGCAAAAGTCTCATTGTAGTCTATGCCAGGCTTTTGGGAGTAACCTTTTGCCACTAATCTGGCCTTGTTCTTCTGCACAGATCCATCAAGGTTCAGCTTAGTTTTATAGACCCACTTAACACCAATGATTGGCTTGTCAAATGGTCTGTCCACTAGCTTCCATGTGTTGTTTTTCTCAATCATTTCAAGTTCAGACTTCATTGCATCTGTCCATGATTCATCTAGAGCAGCTTCTTCATAGTTCTCAGGTTCTACAATACACATGTTGCATGTAGCCATAATTTCATTAATACTTTTCCATTTCTGTGGTGTATGATCTATTGCTTGAGTGCTGTCAAGAACATCATCAACCTGTGGAGTGACTGTTCCATCCCCTGGAATTTGTGTATCCAAGATTTCACAACCATCAAATTGATTCTGTTCTTCACTGCAATCCGCTAGTTGATTTTCTGCAAGCATGGGAACTACCATCTCATTTTCACCAGTGTTCTCCCATGTCCATGAGGAATCCTCATCAAAGATCACATCTCTGGACAAAATGATCTTGCTTGCCACTGGATCAAACAGCCTGTATCCTTTTTCACAAAGTCCATAACCCACAAAGATACATTTATGACTGTTTTCTTCAAGCTTATGCCTTTGCTGTGAAGGGATGTGTGCATAGCACAGTGATCCAAAGATCTTCAGGTGTGCAATACCTGGTTTTCTACCAGTGTATGCTTCAAATGGTGTTATCTTCTTGAGAGACTTTGAAGGGCATCTATTAAGTATGTAGACTGCAGTGTTCACAGCCTCAGCCCAAAATGCATAAGGAAGACCCTTTTCATGCATCATGGACTTTGCCATCTCCACCACAGTTCTATTCTTCCTCTCAGCCACTCCATTCTGTTGTGGGGAATATGCTATGGTGAGTTGTCTCTGAATTCCAAGTTCGCTGCAGTACTTGTCGAATTCATTTGACAGAAACTCTCCACCCCTATCACTTCTTAAGCATTTCACCTTGTAACCACTTTGCAGCTCAGTCATAGCTTTGAACTTCTTGAAACATTCAAATGCACTTGACTTATTTCTGAGGAAATATACCCATGACATCCTAGTACAATCATCAGTGAACAATAGGAAATACCTATTTCCAAAAATCGATTCAGTTTGCATTGGTCCACAGATATCTGTGTGGACCAATTCCAGTGGCAGTTTAGCTCTCCAAGTGGATTCTGAAGGGAATGAGACTCTGTGTTGCTTTCCTAGCATGCAACCTTCACATACAACAGAGGTTCTCTCCAAGTGAGGCAACCCATGAACCATCTCCTGATCTTCAAGCAACTTGATACTTCTGTCATTTAGGTGCCCCAATCTCTTGTGCCATGTTTGCAGACAGTGTGTCACACTTGCTCTCAGAGCATATTGATTTGCAGGCATCATTGTGAGGGGAAAACATCTGTTGTTTGTCATCTGAACCCTGACAACCAGATTGTCCAGTGACCAACCATCGAAGATATTCACTGCACCTCCTCCAAATAGTAGATAGTATCCGTGCTCTATCATTTGTCCAACATTGAGCAGATTTTCTTCAAGTCCAGGGACAAGCATCACTTCTTGAATGTGCTTTCTTCCCAACTTGGTCTCTATCACAAGAGTTCCCATTCCTGCAACTTGCACAATTTCTCCAGTTCCCATCTTCACTTTGGAAGTCATATTCCTCTGAACATTGACTAGTAACCCTTCATCACCTGTCATGTGGTTACTACAGCCACTGTCAATGTACCATGAGTGATTCACCTTCACATTTGTCACAGCATTACATGCATAGAACAAAGTACCAGTTTCTTCAATCTGGTTTGCATAATTCACCTTCTGTATGGTTTTGTTTCCATTACATTCTCTGAGCACATGTCCAAACTTTCCACAGCCTGTGCATTTAGGTTTCCCCTCAAACCAGCACCTACCATAATGCAGTTTATCACAATGTTTGCAAGCTGTTTTGTTTCCATCATTAGACACAACTGGTTTGGAATTGAAATTGGGCTTATTATCCCATTTCTTTCCTTTGAATTTCCAGTTTTTCTGGAATTTTTGATTTCCATTATAACTCCCACTCCTAGGATTCTTGCCACCAATGTTTAAACTAGCAAAGGCCCTCTCTGTAGAGTTTTCCATATGTCGATCCAATCTGAGCTCAAAGCTTTTCAGAGAGGCAACCACCTCTTGAACCTCAAGAGTTTCAAGGTCCTTCGAGTGTTCAATCACCGAGCAAATGGGGTCATATGATCTAGGTAAGCTAATCAATAATTTTTGCACAACTCTTTCTCTGGACAGATCCTCACCATAACTCTTCATTTGGTTCATTATATCAAACAGTCTAGTAAGATACACAGATAGAGATTCATTATCTTTCATACGAGTGTATTCAAATTCTCGGCGCAAACCTTGTAATTTCACGCTCCTTACTTGCTTATCTCCTCTGAACTCTTGCTTCAAGATGTCCCAAGCACCCTTTGAGGTCTCTTCATTCACAATTCTGGGGAAGATTTGATCTGAGACTGCACTTTGGATCAACCCAAGTGCGCGAGCATCCTTCATCAGGATTTCAGCTATCGTTGGCTTCTCAGCTTCAGCGACCTCGCCCTCTTCTATCTTCTTCTTCTCCTTTTCTGAATCTGAAACGTCGAAACCATTTTCAACTAGATCCCATAACCCATGAGATTTCAGAATGGTTTTCATCCGAATGCACCAGAATTCGTAGTTTTCTCCATTGAAGACTGGTGTGCGAAGCTCGGCAGTGCTCGATCCTGCCATATTAGACATTGGATTCGAAAGATTACACCACCTCGATCGTCGAATGAACTCGATCGCAGCTCGAATCGATTCCAGATTTCACAGACTCACGCCCAGTTTAGGCAATCGAACTTAGCTCTGAGGCCATGTTAGAATTCATAGTTTTAGGTGGTTTGTTATGAGTGTATTTGGTGTTTTTGGGAAGAGAGGGAATTTCAGAGAGAAGATGCAGCTGCAATGGTGTAGCCGAAAATTGATGAATGCTCACTCTGTTTCATTTCCATTCCACTAACAAATGTAACCGTTAGAGGAGAGAGAGAAGCAAGATGCTTCTCTAACAGATTTTACACAATGGATCAATCCTAGCCTTTGGTTCTATCACCCTATGAGGTGTTTACACTTGTAACAAGTAATTCAAAACACTATAAAGAAAATGAAAATATAAACTTGTATCTTTGGATCCAAAATACCAGCTCAAGGGTTACACATCAACAATTCCGCCATGGAATCCAAAACCATTTTCTTCACCAGCTTTCTCTTTCCTGGGAACACACTACCCTTCTTAGGTTTGAACCCATTAACCTCCGCCTTGTTTTTCTTCTCCATTAATCTTCTTCTGCTGCTGCTTTCTCTTCTCAAATTCTCACCACCTTTATTTTTCTGTTTCAATAGTCTTTGGTACGGGGAGCAAGAGGGTTACAGGCTGGGATTTTAAAGCCCCACTGGCCACTACACCTTAATAAAGGAAATAAATTCAGTCAGGGTGAACTTCCGCGAGAAGCACCCAAGCTTATTAGCAGCCGAGAGACACGTGGAGTTCAAGTATTAGTTGCTGATTACAGAATAGTAACCTTCCTACATGCGTTTGCAGCATTTTCATACGTTAGACGTGTCAAAATTATACTCGTTTACTCGGGTAAGTGATGGTGATTGCTCAGCTCCCTGGGAGAGATTTTTCAAATGCACGGAGTTTAGGATAGAATATCGTATGTGATTATATAAGTGCAGGGATATTTGAAAAATAAAATTTCTTTTGACCTATGCATAGCATACGATATACCAACCAGTATTTCGAACACACTGAAATTTTTTCTTTTCTGTGGGGCTCACAGTCACTTGACTAAATCATGGTCCACGTGTTCATTGTTCACCATAGCACTCATTGACTGTGACCTATGCATAGCATATGATATACCAACCAGTATTTCAAACACACTGAATTTTTTTTCACCATAGCTCACATTGACTGTGCATGCATGGTGACATGCTCGTGGTGGCATGGTCCAAAGAAAAGGTGAAAAAGGATAAACCCTACTTCTATTTAATTTGTTCACAAGACAAATCCGTTTGCCATTTTTGTGGCAGTTCTATGTTAGTAGTGTTTGTGCTGCTAGCGTATGCTTGTGTTAGCCATTTTAAAGAATTACTGTTTATGCTTATTTATGAGAATTATTTTTAGAACAATAAATTGGTCAGGACTATTTATGAGATTTCGGGGATCCTGCGTGAAATTTATAAAAGGGTCATTTCCTAAGGAGAGATTTTTCAAGTTGTCCAAACATGAGGTGGTACACCATATGTTCTTATGCAAGTGGAAGGAATTTTTTTTTTTCAAGTGTCCTTCCACTTGTATACTGACATATAGCATATGTGCCCTTGTTTCGCACATACTAAAACATCTATCCTTCTTAAGATACCTTGTCAAAAAAAAAGAAAAAAAAGAAGAAAAAAGACAATGTATTGATTATAGAAAGCAATAACTTAATTCACTGATTGTGTGATGACCCGTCCCTGATTTTACGTTTTATGAATTTTAAAAGCATGAATTTACGAAAATGCCCCTAGAGGCAAGGACTTTGACTTCCGTTGACCATCGTCAAGAGAAGCATATGACTTATTCTTTTAGCATATCCTCGTAGTACTCATCGCTACGAACGCGTGTTAGACTCGAATCAGATCTATAACGGAAAAGTTGCGCTCCGTTACACTACGTTAGTTACGGGTATCTTTGTATAAGCGCGTACAAATTAACAGTGTTGGAAACACTATAAGAAATCAGATTTTATGCATCTAAAATTGTACAAAATCTGAAATTCAAAATCCAATCATTCCCTTGATTTGTGGATCTGTGTTCCTTCCTCACCAACCAATCAAACTTTTGTTTTTTCTTCTTTTCCTCTCCACCACTCACATCATTTCCCCTCATTTTTGGCAACCAATCAGAAACTTTTCATTTTCTCCCTCTCTAAGTTATATGCACTGCACACAAGGTGGAGCAACATGAACTCCATCGCCTCTGACCAAGAAAACATGAAGGAGAGCCTTCTTCCATTTTCTGGAAGCTTCAAAACTATCGTCGTTTGGCCACCTTCTAGCCATTTTTCCGGCCAACCTCGTGTTCCAACGACCCTTCCAATGGTATGAATCTCTTCTCTATATTTCTAAATTCAATATATCTTTTGAATCACTGAGTTTGGTTAACTATCGAACTAGAAATTGACCCTGAAAGTTTGGAAGAAATTCTGCAGATTTTCCAACAAGAACCCGTGACCATTTGGTCACTTTCTTTTCATTTTTCCGGTCAACCTCGACCACGACTGGGAATATAAGAGATATATACTTGTTCTCTATATTCCTAGCTTCAAAATGGCTTTTGAATCATCCATTTTGGCTAAGTAACGAGTGAGAAATGAGCTTTGGAAGTTAGGAAGAAAATGTAAGTTTTATGGAAATTTGAAACCGTGGCCATTTGGCCACTTTTGAGCCAATTTCCGGCCAAACTATGGCGATTTGGCCGGCATGCAAGGTATCAATCTCTTTGTCTCGCTGAGTACCAATGATGGAGCTGTATAGGCCCTAGGGGGCATCCGCCCCCACTCAATTTTTTTTGGGGTTTTTTTTCCGTGTGTGTATATACTTTTGCATTTCAATTTCCAAGCCCTAATTTAACTACAAATGAAAAAATAGATTGCAATTCAATTCCAACGTCAGTCCTAATTAAACTATAAAAAAATGGTCCAGTGGAAAAAAAGACAAGGTATATCCGCTAGTTTACATGCTTGTGACTAGGGGTGGGTTCGGTTCGGTTTTTTGTCAAAACCGGAAACCAAACCGAAATTACTGTTCGGGTCGGTTCGGTTTGGTGTTCTGTCGGTTTGTGTTCGGTTCGGTTTGTATTCGGTTCGGTTTTGGCTCAGTTCGGTTTTAGAATGCCTATAAATATTATACTTGTACAATTATAACAACACAAAGCCTCCTGTCAAGTTGGCTTGCGGCTGTTATTCCCAACCTAGAGGGAAGGGGTTCGAACCATGCAGGCAGGGTTTTGTTGATTTGTTTTGTTGATTTCTCATAAAAATTGGAAATTTTTCCAAAATCTGGGAGGCACGAGGGGGTTCAAACCCATGCCCTCTCACTTTGAAAGTTTAACTAAAACCAACTTGGCAACAACATCTGTTTTGTTATGATTGTATGATTAAACTATTTATAAACATTGAAAAAATAATTAAATATATATATATCGGTTCGGTTCGGTTTCCGAACCTCAAAAACCGAAACCGAACTGGGCAGATTCGGTTCGGTTCGGTTTGAGAGTTTCGGTTCGGTTTTTTTTTCGGTCTCGGTCCGGTTCGATTTTCGGTTTTTTTCGGTTTTCGGTTTTTTGAACCCACCCCTACTTGTGACATTAGGACTAACTCTTTTAGTTGCTACTGCCACCGTTGAAAGAACATTTTCGGCCATGAAATTTTGGAAGAATCGATTGAGAAATCGAATGGAAGATTAATGGATGAATAATAATATGATTATTTTTATAGAAAGATATTTGATGGTATTGGTAACGATGTTGTTATGCAACACTTTCAAAACATGAAAACACGTCGAGGAGTATTGTAAGATGTTGTATGAAAAACTTTATAGATTAATATATAAGTGTTTTGTGCAGTAAATTCTTGAGTATTTTAATTGTACCTTGTTTGACGATGCCTCTACTCTTACAAATTTCTAGCTTCGTCCCTGCTGAGTACTACAACTTTTCTTTTTGTTTCACCCAATTTCATTGAGTATTGAAGAAGTTATACGCATTTGAATCTTACCCAGTTTCTGGTGAGTCCGGCGGCTTTCAAGGCATTTTCCGTCCAAACCACGACGAGTTAGACATCGTGTGAGGTACCATTTTCTTCGTCTCTTCGAGAACTACAACTTTTGTTTTTGTTTCACTTGATTTCGTTGAGTATTGACAAAGTTATGGTCGTTTAAAATTAGCGCAGTTTTTTGGCCAAATTTCGGCATTCTCCTTCAATTGGGTCTGGCTACCCATGTTTGAAATCAGGCTGGGCTTTCAAGCCCAAATCATTTTAAACCAGGCCTTTTGGGCTGTGCCAAACCTAGGGCCATAGGCCTGTTAAACCCAACCCAAAACTTTTGTTTTATTTCATTTATGTTAATTATTTAGTTTCTAAAAACCCGGCTGGAACCTTTCAAGAATATTTCTAGAATATTCTCCCTGTTGACTTTTGTTGACTTTTTGGAAATTTAAGCGGGACCCTTCTTAAGGTAATTTGACGTTCTGAATCCGTTTTTGACGTCCGTTTTCCCAAATTCAATTGTTATAATATAGTTTTATTAATTGTACCCTTTATGTGCTTAAGGGCAGTTATTAGTGGTGTTTCCATCTTCGCTAGGTCGCGTGGCTCGTCAGCGGCGAAGTAATTGTGAGTGTGCAGTTTGTTTTATACATATACGTATTTATGGTTTCCAAACTCCATAAAATGCTTCACTTTACGTATATGTTGCCAAGTAGTGGATAATTGAGATATAATTGTGATGAAAGCTGAAATACGGTTGAGATATACTTGGCATGACATTCATACATATTTGTATACATACTCATCTTGCTACACCGGTGTTAGTACTCACCCCAGGGCCAGGGCCAGTCCTTCACGTGTATGTTCACATCGCACCGTTCGCTCGTCTTGGATCCAAGTTAGGTGCCAGTCCTGTCTGGTAGATTGCATTAGGCAATCCGACTTGTATGTGATGTGCTTCTGCACCAGTCTTCACGTGATGGTAGTACTTGAGCGTATTGATTACACCCAGTCCTGTTCATGTCAGAGCTATTTGTTAGAACTTGTGTGCCAGCACTAGATGGATGAGTACTTCATTATATTGTTTATTACATGATTATACTACTGTGACATTGATACATCATTACTTGGCATATTTCTAGTTATATTGCTATTGTATTATTGCTACATACTTACATAGTATGTTTTAAGGAAACTATACTTGTTTTACGGCGATGGGTTAGTATATTCAAACTAAAGGTTTTATTATAAGCATTGTTTTGCTGACCCACTCAACTTTGTTTTTTGCCCCTCCAGGTTTAGTAGCTGTGCTTACGTATATATGAGGATTCTGGAAAATCTCAGGAGATGGTTACCTTAAGTGGTATAACTCTCATATTGTTTACTATACTGTCTTATGCTTTGACATCATGTGGGAATATAGTTCAATCCCGCTCACCTGCACACTCTCTTGACTAGACACTTTTAGGTTTAAATTTATTCACATTTTCCACATCACTACACCTTATGGCTTCGTCACCATCCATGTGTCGGCCATCATAGCTCGATTTGGAGTCCAAGTGGACATTCCGGGTCGAGGTGTGTTAGATTGTAAGTTTACAAATGCCATTAAATAATAAGTAAAAACAAATTCAAGCATAGCCTTCATTAAATAATAAAAAAACAAATCAATTTTAAACAACCAAACAAGAAAAAGCTTAAAAAACTTTACCTTTAAAGTTTCACTTGAACATATAGCATTATTATATAATAAAATTGAAAGAAAAAACTTTTTTTTATGGTGTTGTTATTGACACTCCAAATATCTCATTGTGCATTGCAAGTTTTTATATTTAGAAAGAAAAAATTTACACTTATAAGGAGTGAACAATGAAATTTTGAAGTACTAATAAAATCAATTTTTTAAATAACTTTTTTACATATGAATTTTTTTTTATAGCAAATGATAGTATCTATACTAAGGTAGATGAGGTAGGTTACCTCACAATGAGCTAGCAATAATGTAGTTTAAATTGCCTTTGGCGAGATCGAACCGAAGAACTCTCACTTACAATTGAAAATGAATACTACTAAACCGTAATATTAAGTGACCGTCACATATAAATTTTAGATAGAAACTCTTCAAATTTGGGGCCTTGTATGATTTTACCTTTTGCTCTCCCTAAAACCGCTTTTGGAATTGGTCGCCGGAGGAGAGTGCCACCACATCCTTACCTCCGCACAAAACCCACTCACTGCATACGGCCCCTCCTTTGTTAGGGTTTTTTTTTTTCTTTTGGTTGGGCTGTGTGAAAATAACAGATTAAAGAACAGGAGCCTACATGCTACATTGGGCCCAATTACGTGTTCGGGTTTAATTGTGCGGGTATTTATTACATTCGGGCGAACCCGAAACGAAAGAAGGAGAGGAATTGCGGTTGAGCGCGTCTGCCTGAGAGAGAGAGAGAGAGAGAGAGAGAGAGAGATGAAGATAGCGTGGAAGAACAACAAGAAGCGGCCTCTGGGGATCGTATCAACTTACCCAAATCTCCCTTTCGAGCGGCAAAACGACGAACCCAGCAATCAACCGCACCCAGCAGAAAAACCCAGCAATAATATTCAAAACAACACAGAGCTCGGCAAGCTAGCCGATGAGAGCGAGCCCTCCGACGCTGCTGAGATCTTCCACTCCTTTCAAGCTCAGGGAACTAAGCTCGCCGAGGTAATAAATATTAAAAAAACCCCTGTTATTTATTTATTTTTGGTATTATGCATTGCAGAAGGAAAATGTAATTGCCCAAGTTATGTTCTTTGATATGTAATTTCGTTTTGATGTGATAATTGATGGAACCCAGATAACCAATTTAGTCTGCCTGCTCAAGAACTGTGATTGTTAGAATTATGAAGATTTTTGTAGCTGCCCAAATTGTTGAAATCGAAATTTGATGAAAGGAAAAGTGTATAAGTGGGGAAAACTAGCTGCCGGATTCATAAAACATGAAAGTTTTCAGCTAGTGATTCTTAGTTGTAGATATAATCTTGTCGAAGTGGAGTGGCAAGCACTAAGCAAGTAAATAAGCTCGACAGAATTCTTAGTTAGTGCTTGCTATTGCATATTGTTATGGGAAGGATTTGACACTACTTACATCAGAAATCGACAATTTCAACACAAACAAAATCTTGAATTGCATATAGAAACAAAAGAAAACAAAGCACTTATATGCTCGTGGTTGAGATATATGAAGAATGTTTTTTTGGTCCCTTTTGTCTGTAGGTGAGGACATCGTCTTTTCATGTTGAATACAGTAGTTTGATTATTGTAAGCGATAGGTACTCGCTCCTGGCCCTTTTCAGTTACTGGCCGAGTGGCATATAATATTTTAGTGACTAATTTCTTGCTAGAGGAAGAATGCAGGAAAAACAAAAGAGAAATCTTCTCATTATGTACGAGATATTACATGTATGACTAAGATCGTGGTGTGAACTAATTTGCGCTGATTCCTGATCTGGATGATTTAATGGCATTTTCTCACATTAAACTGATGTTTGAAGGATGGGAAGTACCGTGAAGCATTGGGAAAATGGGAGGCTGCTCTTATGTTGAGGCCCGAAAATGCACTTTTACATGAACAGAAGGCACAAGTATTACTTGAAGTTGGAGATGCATGGAATGCGGTGAAGACAGCGACTCGTAGGTTTCCCTTCTATCTCCCTTCGGGGTATATTATTTTCCATATTTGCACAAGTAGTCTAGTTCCTAATAGGTACATATACGTGATATGACCATTTTGTTCTCAGGTTGCCATCAAACATATATTTTGTTTCCACTTACACTCTTTTTCTTTCTGCACTTTTGGGTCCTTATTCGCTAAATTATGTTCACACTTTCCAGAAGCTGCACACACAATGTACTTTTTTCAAGCTTAATTTTATGCGTATTGCAATTTCTCTGGTTCAATTGCAAGTGCTTTATTGTACTTATCTGTTGATTAAAATTGGCAGGAGCTACTGAGTTGGAGCCTTCATGGGCTGAGGTATGTCAAAATTTTATACTTCTGAAATGGTTGTCAACTTGTCACCTTATTATTTGTTCATGTGCCAGTGCCAAGTTATGATGGTGCTCATTGCTCTAGGAAAATTAGGAGGGGAAATTTTCATTCATATGCTTTGTAGAATCTTTGATGCAATTGGCATTTTATATTTGACTCCTCCCATTAATTCTTTTTCTTTCTGATAAATTCTGTTGTAATCTATGTGTGTTGCTGATGAAAGAAGACAAAGGTTTAGCCATCATCCTTAATGGTCCCTGAAACTTAGATCCGTGTCGATGGGTACTTTCACTTGCTATGCATACGGTGATAATTGTGGCTGATTCTTTTATGATTCATAACTAGGCAATTTCCTCTCATATTTCCTTTGGTTGTGTAATGATTTTCTTTTGTCCTAACTGCACTTGCCATCATATGTTCAGGCTTGGGTTACCCTTGGTAGAGCACAGTTAAACTTTGGGGAGCCTGATAGTGCCATTCAAAGCTTCGACAGAGCATTAGCCATCAAGGTATTCTTTCACCTTTCAAGAAATTATAATCTGTAGTTCTCAAAGCTTCTTTCGCTGTTTTCTGATGCATCTTTGAACCACTGACCTTAGTGCAATATTATGTGCTAATCTAATAAACCCTGCAACTTATTCGTCTTCGTCATGAGTAATTTTTGGTTTTTTTCATTGAAATAGGGATTTAGTGGATGATTGTTTTTAATGCATATTAGTCAAAATGAGTTGAGTATTGGGTGCCAATCCTATGTCTGCAAATCACAGTAGCCTAAGGAAGAAACACTGTCTGCACGATCTATAATACCTGTTCAAGCAAGAATCTTTTCCCAAGCTAAAAAGCTAACATTTCAAAACGAGTAAAGGATGTGCCACTATCATCTTACTTTTTAATTACGTATATAAGTATTTCGTCTTTCACTCATATTTGATTGTTTGATTGAATTTAAAAATCTTCTGTTGAGGTCATTTTATCAAATTCAATAGGGTGCTAACACAGAACTATAATTTTTTGGTATAAATCTCTATATGTTTTGTGTTAAGAATATAAGTTCAATTTGAACTGTATGTGCAGCCTGATTCTGAGGAGGCTCGAGATGACAGACATACTGCAATGCAACTGGTGAAAAAGCGAAAACAGCTCCATTCATCAGGTTTAAGTCCTACGAGGAAACGTTATGCAGTTGGTGACAAGGCATGAAACCTCCCGAGTCTGGAATGTGTATATAAAGAGGAAAAGTGAGACCACAACTTCGTTTTGGTTCATGTCTGCGTCCCTGGTTAGCAGGAATATATCCTTTATGCATTTTGTATCTTATGAAAGTGAGTAGAAATAATTCTAAATTTTAGATTAATTACAAAACATTAAATTATATTGTTCTTAACAAACAACACAGCTCAGCCTGTTTCAAAATTTTAACAGAGGAAGCATTCACCAGTTGAAACAAAGTCATAACGTGTTTCCATGTTTAGTTCCTGACCCGACCGTACTATTTCCGGACTTTTGGAATTGGACTGTATTTGTCACCGGATTTGGTTAAACCGTCTCAATAAACTATTTTACCTGGGATTTTCTTTGGTTTTCGGTACCCAGATGAGTCTCCAGGGAGCGAAGGTTGCGGTCGTACCATTACTGAATGGTGCCAACAAAGTGTGCGTTTGTGTATATGGGTTGCACATTTTTTCAACTTGTAAATTAAATGATTGTGCTATGAGTGGGATACTGGTTCAGTTTAGTATTTTTTTTCCTGCACGTCAAGTAAATATTGTGTGAAAATCACTTCCTTTTCTCGAAATGCTTGTCAATTCTTGCAAGTTAAATCTTCCACACGGGCTTTGCATCATCAGTTAAGTGAGCCCTTATGAATCCTAAGCGGGCTTGGAAGTTTAATCAACTTCTGCTAATCAAACCCATCAATAAACATTCAAAATTAGGAATCTATATTGCAAATAGCTAGTTAGAACGTGTTTCCTAAACAGGTGAGAAACTTATCTACAACTGCGATGCCACTCTAAATCCATCGGTGCAACGAAGTTCATCTCATTATCTAGGCATAATGCTCACATAGATGATTAGGTCAAAAACCAAACGGAAGCCAACTGAAGAAGATATGAACAACCGCATTTTCATGTTTATAACCCCAACATGTATATTTCTAATTAATTAGTATGAACGTGTGTGTGAGTTTGATTATGCGTGTTTATTACAAGTTACATTATTATATGTCTCAGCATAAACAAACAAGTTATTCAACAATTTCACACATCTTCAAGTATCAAGAGAAATATTATATACAACCATAAACATAACTTAACTTAAAAAGTAATTACAAGAGAAATGCTAAGGAAACTCTCTTAAAAAGTAATTACAACAGAAATGCTAAGGAGATTCTCCTTAATCATAAACATAACTTAACTTAACCATAAACATAACTTAACTTAACCATAAACATAACTTTAAAAAGTAATTACAAGAGTAATTTCTCTAATTACAAATATGCAAACATGCCCACCGAAATTTATGAAAATTTAGGTTTAATCTACTAAGTAGATTGGATCCAAGGTATAAAATATCCATAATATCCCGATATTTCCATCGAAATTTCCGTGTTTTTGGACTACCGATATTTCCGATGTCATCGATATTTCCATCGAAATTTTCGTATTTTTTAAATTTCTATATTTAAAAAAACATCAAGGGGATTCAAACCCCCTCCCATTTTACTCCTTCAACACCTTGACCACCATATCACTTATGTTTTTGTGAAAATATGCTAAAATATTTACATATTTTCTACACTCACAATGTTTGCCAGCTTGCTATATAATCAACTTAACTCAGTTAAATCTATCATGCAATGCATTTCCTTCCAATGTTTTGTGATAAACTAATAGATAATTGACTAAATAAACATCCTGCAAAGTTTCAAAAAAAAATTCTAAGTTTTTCTTACAATTTTCGTGGTTTTTATTCAATTTTTATCGATATCGATAATATCCCGATATTTCCATCGAAATTTCCCTGTTTTTGGACTACCGATATTTCCGATATCATAAATATTTAATACCTTGATTGGATCTATATGCACACATGCCTACCG
Organism: Crataegus laevigata; assembly: GCA_963580275.1. Lineage (NCBI taxonomy): Eukaryota > Viridiplantae > Streptophyta > Magnoliopsida > Rosales > Rosaceae > Crataegus > Crataegus laevigata. The sequence goes on along the minus strand of OY756944.1, from coordinate 30,129,313 downwards.
AAATTTATGAAAATTTAATTTTAATCTACTAAGTAGATTGCCTACCGAAATTTATGAAAATTTAGGTTTAATCTACTAAGTAGATTGGATCTATATGCACACATGCCTACCAAAATTTGGATCTATATGCACACATGCCTACCGAAATTTATGAAAATTTAGGTTTAATCTACCAAGTAGATTGGATCTGCACACGCCTACCGAAATTTATGAAAATTTAGATTTAATCTACTAAGTAGATTGGATCTATATGCACACATGCCTACCAAAATGTATGAAAATTTAAGTTTAATCTACTAAGTAGGTTGGACCTATATGGACATATATATATATATATATATATATATATATATAAAATAAGATAATGCTCAAGTACTCGCTAGTGAGTACTTAATTAACTACCCATCCAATATACCTCCTTATTGCTCATTTACAAGTTTTACAACGACGGAGTTCAAACGAAACTTCTCATAAATTAACTAATATATATATAAATATTATAAAACTCGTTGCTGTCACAACAAGATGACAACGATGGAGTTCAAAAGTTTCTCACGAAATTAACTAATATATAATAACGTCGATCTCGTACGTTGCCGTGTTCATTACAAGATCACAACGACGGAGTTCAAACGTTGTTTCCCATGAATTAACTAATACAAAACACACACGCGTGCTCGCACTGACACACACACATGCTGTTAAGACGATTTTTTCAAACCTGTAAATATTTTACTACGTTGTTTCAAACCCCGTAAATATTATATATATGCTGTTAAGAATATTGTATTTCCTTGATTGAATCGAGCAGCCACCCACCAACCATGGCGTATTTCCCTACGTCCTCCCGCTGATGTAATTTTGTTTAAGTTAATGAAGCCTTTCCGTTTGACAAAAACAATAAAAAAAAAGGAAAACTAATGAAAAAGGTTTGAAAACTTTGAGTTTTAACGATAAGGACAAAATAAAAGATAAAGTGAATAGTATCAGGATTGACTTTTTAGTGTAAAAATGTGGTTTTTCGTTAAAGTGAATAGTACCGAGAACTTTTCGTTAAAGTTCCCTAAAAAAAATGGTGGATTTTAAGGATCAACCTATGGAACTCTAGTCTATCCTTGGCTCTTGAAATTCAAAGGGAACATGTTCGTCCCTGTAAGTAATAAACAAGGCCAACTGGCAAGGTGTGATTTTGGTCTTTGAAGTTTTGGGAACTATGGTACTTGTTCAACTTCCGCAACTTATACTTTTTAGTTTACCAATTCCACTTAGAAGATATTACATGCATAGTGCTAGTTTGGTAATAGTTTTGGGTCAGTCGGATAACCTTATATATATTATATTTTTTTTAACTATCTAGAAATGCATGAGAACCAAAAAACAAAAATTGACAAAAAATTGAAGTTATTTTCACTTATTTTTATTTCATACTCATTCATTTCTCGCTCCATCTCTTTCAGCATTCTTTTGCCAGTCCTTTTACCTAAAAGACAAAATAAAAACAAAAACTAAAAATAAACTGGTTACCACTTGCAAACTAGAAACAATTTTAAGTAGGTTTTATGTTCTCAAGTTTTTGTTTAATTTGTTCTACTTCATTTTCCCCCACATCCCTCCACCACCCTCCTTACATGGTTTAGTCACTCTTTATGTGTATTTTCTAGTTTCTTCAATGTGTTTCACCATAATCACCAATCTAAACAAGTATTACAACAGATGGTAGAGTAGATCAAATAACAAATTCAGACATAAAGTTGACAACAAATTTCAAGCATAAGATTTGGCCCTTAATACCATGTTTGAGCTTTTTAGTTTAAATTCTTTCGTCTGGGTTAAAACATAATATTAAGTTTTGAGTACAATCTTGAAATTTTGTTACTTTAATGTTTTGTTTGCAATTAGAATTACTAGCAAGCCTATGGATTCAGGCAGTGTATAAACCAGTTTATTCGGAGTAAGGGTTGTCATCTTTCAGTTTATTCTATCATAAAGTTGGAGATTTTTCCATCCTCTAGTGGGTTCTAGTTTTCTAATCATCTTGAAGGCTATCATTTGTTTTAGAAACATTCTCTTAAACAGCCAAAAAAATTGTGCATCATATGCATCAGATTCTCCCCACATAGAGAACTACCAGTATATTAAAATGAGAGTTCATTTAAACTACAAAACCAACCAAGCCTCTTTATCTGCTAATAGAGTGTTTTTCTACCGACCGCCCAAAACAAAAAGCTCAAGCAAGAGGTCGACGTATTATCCTTTTCAGATGCCCTTTATTTATTTTTTTTTTATCAATAAGTATTTCTCTTATTAAAAATTATTCGAGCCAGACTAGATCCTTTCTCGGTGAATTTTTACACTACTTGTCATGACATAATGTGTACTAATCATATTTCAAGTACACTAAAAATTTTCTCGTTGGCCAAACAATCTAATCTATGTTTGACCCTCCCTCATTGAGGCAATAAGTGCACCAGCAATTGACCGTAAACTTAACTTGTTTTCTGTTACTATAATACTCTAGGGACCAGCTGATAACTTTAATTGATATAGATTCCAGTTTTCTCAGCTTAATAAGACAAATCCTTGCGACCTTACCAACCATTTCACTTCATAATAGTTTATTAATATGCTTCTTATGATCCCGGGTCTTGGAGCTTGCAAGATACTTTAATTTCTTTTGCTAATGTCTCAAAATCTTACAATAATGCATGCATATTTGCATGTACTCCAAACCAAATACAATAATTATATGAAAAGCAAAGTCTATGGACTAGCCGTACATATCTGTGCCCTCTAATCCAAAGACTATTATTCTTAAGTAAATCAACTGAAATTATCACAATAACTGTGATCGATAAATGCTTATTTGACTGGAAGAAAACTCGATCAGTTGCACCGGTCATGCAGTACTCTCATCTCATCACATGAAATGCATAACCAATGTATGAATCGTTTCATGCAAGTATTTAGCATCTAAGAGATTCACTACGCAGCACGGCTGTCTCGACAGTGAGTCCCGGTCCAATTCCAATCACAACACCCCATTCCAAACCTTCACCAGTTGTGGTTTTGCCTTCCTCAATCGACTTATTTCTCATCTCATCCAAAATAAAGTGCACAGTTGGAGCTCCCATGTTGCCATACTCACTCAAGACATGCCTTGTTGCCCTAAGCTTCCCTTCCTTCAAACCCAATTTCTCCTCCACCTGGTCTACAATGGCAGGCCCACCAGGGTGCACACTGTAAAACAAGGAGTTCCAGTCCTTCTTCTTCCCATCAACCTTTTCAAAAGTTTTAGTCATAAAATCCACAACATTTCCACCAACGAATTTGGGGACATCTCCTGATAAATAATAATTAAACCCCATTTCACGAATGTTGGCCACCACACCATGCTCTGAGTTTGGTAGGATCGTTTGCCTACAAGCCACGATTTCAAACAGTGGCCTCTCAATTTCAGGCTCTGGATTGGCCCCAACTATCACAGCAGATGCTCCGTCAGCAAAAAGAGCTTGACCCACCAATATGTCAAGGTGGGTGTCGGTGAGTCCGTGGAAAAACACGGTCGTGATCTCGGCGCACACCACAAGGACTCGTGCGCCCTTATTGTTCTCTGCGAAGTCCTTGGCCATGCGGAGGACAGTCGCACCAGCATAGCAGCCAGCTTCGTAGATCATGGTTCTAGTGACGGATGGATCAAGGCCGAGGAGCTTGATCAATTGGAAGTCACAACCTGGCATGTCAACACAAGAAGCTGTGCAAAAGATGAGGTGGGTGATTTTTGAAATGGGCTGGCCCCACTCTTTGATGGCTTTCAATGATGCTTCTTGCGCTAGCTTTGGGACCTCAATGTTACAAATGTCTTGGCGCACATTGAGTGATGGGGCTCCATAGGTGTATATGTTTGGGTTAGCCTTCAACATCTCTTCTGTTAGATGCAAGTAGCGCTTCTTTGTTCTTGATTTGTCACCTGTTAATTAGTAAATTAAGTTAGAACATGTTTTATATCCTTCTTCATCAAATAATACAATGTAATCTGAAGAAAACTTATAACAAAAAAATGCACACATATATGTATACATGTTTCACATGTCCAAGATGACTATTTTCTTGTGCTAATAACAATATACTTTGAAATAAACACACCTTGTGGCGCTTTAAGTTTGGGATATGATCCATTTTAACCTCATAATATGATAGAGTTGGAGTTTATAGCTCAAGATCAAAGTCAATTCATTGAGAGGTAAAAATCTTTCATATGATTTCATTTTCATGCATGATATGTTTTATTAGTGATATGAATATAAGGTAACCTGGTGGATGCTCATTATATATGTGCACAAGTAGTAAAAATTACACTTACAAATGCGATCGAATTTCTCTCTTAAATCTGTCCTGTGCTCGTTTTTGGTGACTCGAAACAAGAAATCAGGATAATCCTTTTGGTGGTAGACGTTGGGTGGATTTGCAGTGCCAATGGCTAGGATTTTGGCATGTTGAGGCTCATTCTTAACCAAAGGCGCCATTAAGCTAGTTAAAGAGCAGATATAAAGTAGGGCTTTGTTGAAACTTGGAAGAGAAGGGGAGTTGAAAGGTTGCGATAAAATGAATGGCACTACCCTATTCCTTATATAGCAATTAGAGAACCTACTAACTCGTGGAATCTTCAAGGTTAGGATATTTTAAAATGCACATAAATACTACATAATTCATTATTTCTCTTGGAGGGTCCACCATTTTACAATTTGAAAGTTTCAAACTTTTGTATACACGTATGTAATTCAGTGTTTTTTCTTTTAGTATATTTTGGCGTCTATTTATAATTAATTTTATAGTATTATAAAACATGTTTTGATTCTATCATACATATATATAATATATGTGTGTGTGTGTGTGATTGTATATGCGACAAAATAGTTGTACCCACATGTGGAAGGGGTTTTGGGTTTTTGTGGAGAGAGTGAAGTTAAAATAGTGAAAATCTTGGAGGGGGGTTGGTGGAAATCTTTGGATTCAAGATCACGGTGCTCCATTGAAATCTGCGAGAAATTTTTTATTATGACGGAAATACGGGTGGTACATTATGTGTTTTTAGGTAAGTGGTGAGAATTTTTATTTTATTAACTTTTTAACACAAATATCCTACTATTTGTATAGTGACATGTGGTGTATCATTCTATGTGTCGATCACATTGAAAAATCTATCGAAATTTGCAACCGATTTGAACGGAATATTTAAAAGAGTTGATGAAAATTATTATTGTTCTATTTTTTTACAAGTTCAAGAACTCACACTCTAATTAGGTTAAAATTTACAGAGTTTTAACGAAACACTTCCGGTACTGTTCACTTTTAACGAAAAATCACATTTTTACCTTTTCTTGATATTATTCACTATATCTTTAAAAAAGATTTTTTATTAAAATAGAAGTTCTTTTTTAGACTTTTCGTTAGTTTTTCTTAAAATTTATAATTTATTGCTCTAAATTTTTTATTGTGCTTATAAAATGCTATTGACATTTCAAAACATCATTATCCACTCCTCCAGACTGAAAAAATAATAATGAACTAGAGTAAGATGACTTTTTCTTATTACTACGACTAGTAACAATTCTTTTAAGTTATCATATGAATTATTTTTGAATGGTGAGAAAATAAATTTTGGGAAAAAATAGGCCAAGGTTTTTTTTTTTTTTTTGGACAATAATAGGCCAAAGTTTAACAAAATGAATTTACTTTCCAATAATGCTATTCTTACCACATGATTATACCACATTAGTATACCACATTATGTGGCATCTTATGTGGCTGTCCACATCATCTAAATTAATCATAATTTAATTTGTATTAACAATTATTTAATAAACCAATAATAATAATAAAAATCTGGAATTAAATTGTGATTGTGGCAAACGAGGAGTCTTCTCCTTCCTTCACCGTTCTCTCCCGCTTCTTCCCCCCGTTTCTTCTTCCATGCCACTTCTTTCACGCCATTATTTTTCAGCCCAGTTTTTTTTCACGCTAACGTCGACAATCACAATCAGATGTCAGTGCAATTTTCACCAATTCGCTGCAAATTTTCAAGCTTTATCAAATAATTAAGCAATCCTAATTTCCCAATTATGTCTCACAGAAAGTTGTTTATTTGTTGGTTAATCTGCAGTAGGGGCAAAAGAAAGAGAACGGCTTCGGGGGCGGAGGTGGCGGATAACTTGCTGGAGATTGGATATATCTGCCTAAAAGGTTTGAAAAGTCATAATTTTTAAATGTGATTTTGTTTCTGGTGTACCATGATTTCTTTATTTGGGGGTTTAGTGAAAGCTTTTTGTGATGTTTAATGTTGTAGAGTTTGATCAGAAGAAGAACCAGGGAAATCGGAAAAGAAGCCAGGGAAATCGGAAACCCGAAACAAATATATTCAGAAGAAGAACCACAGAAGAAAGTTGAAAGGAGGAGAAGAAAGAAGAAGAGTGAGAGCAAGAGCTTGACGGACCTTCAGTTTGAAGAGCTAAAAGGGTTTATGGATATTGGTTTTGTATTCTCAGAGGAAGATAAAGATTCAAACTTGGTTTCAATCATTGCCAAGTTCAGAGCTGATGAGATGGCCAAGGCGAATGAGTTCATAAGGAAGCAACGACAAAGAGATTGGGAAGCTGCTCGGCTTTCTCTCATTGAGGTGGAAAAAAAAATGTGGTGATTGATGACAAGTTCATCACCGAGGGAGAATTTCACATATATGTTGATTTCTGGTGTCACTTTTCAATGACCATATGTCATCCGTTTAGGTACACTAGTTTCAAGTACATATATGCAATCAACTTTGTCATGTTTCCCAATTGCAATGTTGCCGAATAAGTATTTGTGCTTCGTAACATTGTTTATTTATGTAGTATTGATTGATCGATCGATCTTTAATTTAAGTATTTGTGCTTTGTAACATTGTTTCCAAAATAAGAAGACAACCGCTCCCATTCCCGAGTACAGTTCCCTTCTGGAACCGGAAAAACGGATAGGTAAGTTGCAAGTTGGCTTTTCAGTAACTAGCCAGTTTATGAGACCATGTTGAGTTCACCATATCCATTAGCATTATTATATGGATTGTGCACCTGGTAAAAAGAGAGACATCACATTTAGATGAGGACCTAGTGAGAAATTTTTAACTGGTTGCCTGCTGAGTCTTTGTTTGAAGACTACAACTTCACTGCAAAGTGTAGAAGATATGGATCAGGCCAGTCCTCTTTGACTTTCTCATCTGCCAGAACTTACCGATTTTATGATTCGAATCATATCGAAATTCTCACCGAGGTAGGTAATTTCTACAGTTCGAGTCAGAATATATATTACGATCAAGTTAATCAACTAAGGTTTTTTGGTATGGAGATTAGAATATTTTACCTTTGGTACTCGCAGAGTTCAATATCTTGAGCCTTAAGGTCGTGTATATGAGATTCTATATGAAAAACACATCAACGAAATAGTCCAAGAAGTTATGAGTCATGTATATAGTTCTTAGCCCCTTAAAAATTTGGCAATATCATACTTCTTCTGAAGCTCCAGCCAGGCACCGAATAAGAACTTGATTAAACTCTGCTTTCAGTACAACAAGAATTAGAAGAGTAGCACGTCTACTTCTACAAAATATTTGAAATGCATTGAAATCTATGTTTAGAAGAAATAGGATCTACATCCACAAAAACTCAAACTGCATAAAGAAATTGCTTTCATTTTTGCTTCCTTTGCTTAGTTAAGCTCTTGGTCATCGTTTCCTCTTGAAGTAGAGTTATGCACATTGTACATACTATAACCTCCATTCCAGTATGGATATTGTTGACCCTAAATAAAGAGAAAAAAAAACCATAAGAACTACATATAGAGCATTATACTATGTGATGTAAATAAATATTTAATTAATAACAACAAAAGAATTATATGCTCTCAATTTTTACCTGGACATAATTTCCATGCATAATAGGATAACTTATATTTCCAATCTCAGACTCTTTGTACAATGGATTCGGATGGCCACCTTGACTGAGTCCCAATAACAAAGCCATGTTTTCCTACAATAGGTGGTATTTCTTCAATAGTTTCATTAGAAGTTTCTATTGTATGAACCCCAACGCTTTCTGTTTCATTACAAGAACTCACTTCAACTACATCATCTTCTTTAGTAAATTCATTAGAAGAACTCCCTGTTCCTAAAACATAAAACATAATTATATAAGTTTATATATTATACCACACTATCAATGTAAATAAACTATCCATATGTGCAAGTCTCTTAATTCTAGTGTATGCACTGCAATGGCTGAAAAAACAAGACTCTCATTGCGGGTGGGAATCTTGGGAGGCTTACCAGGACTGGCTCTCGAAAATTCAAGTGAAGGGGAGCTCACTGGGACTGACTTAGAAAACCCACTGCTAGACGCCGATGCTTTGGCGGGTGAGCCCACTTTGCTTTGCTTAGGAGTTGCATATTCTGAGCCCCTTGAGGGAGATCATTTTGATACATTGATCTCTTCGCTTCGAACTTCCAATATAACTTGACCTCTATTGGAAAAAAGCTTCTCTGACATGCTTACTTCCCCGCCCTTCAAAAGCTTTTCTCTCTCTACGACTTTCATTGAAACCCTACCACATCAAAGATCACAAAAATCTTGCATTAAACCCCAACTAAACAAAACACCAAAATCGGAATGGCATGCAAAAACGTGAATTTTTTATATCCTTTTGGTAGATAAATCCCAAGTTCCATCTTTTCGTTCAGGATTAATCAAATCTTTATTTTCCTAATTAAATATTGAATATTTTATTATGGCTTTCTCACAACACCATAATAAAATAATTCTGGTCAAACTCTACAGCATCAAACATCACAAAAAGCTTTCACTAAACCCCCAAATAAAGAAATCATGGTACACCAGAAACAAAATCACATTTAAAAATTATGACATTTCAAACCTTTTAGGCAGATATATCCAATCTCCAGCAAGTTATCCGCCACCTCCGCCCCCGAAGCCGTTCTCTTTCTTTTGCCCCTACTGCAGATTAACCAACAAATAAACAACTTTCTGTGAGACATAATTGGGAAATTAGGATTGCTTAATTATTTGATAAAGCTTGAAAATTTGCAGCGAATTGGTGAAAATTGCACTGACATCTGATTGTGATTGTCGACGTTAGCGTGAAAAAAAACTGGGTTGAAAAATAATGGCGTGAAAGAAGTGGCATGGAAGAAGAAACGGGGGGAAGAAGCAGGAGAGAACGGTGAAGGAAGGAGAAGACTCCTCGTTTGCCACAATCACAATTTAATTCCAGATTTTTATTATTATTATTGGTTTATTAAATAATTTTTAATACAAATTAAATTATGATTAATTTAGATGATGTGGACAGCCACATAAGATGCCACATAATGTGGTATACTAATGTGGTATAATCATGTGGTAAGAATAGCATTATTGTTTACTTTCACACCAAAGGCTGCGGAACAAACATGAGACTTTGGAGAAATTTTGAGGAGTTCTTTGCACTTGTTCCAAGTGGTGTTTCCTACACGTGAGAATTTAATATCTAAATTTATTTAAAAAAAAAAAAACATCGAAGTATCAAATTTCTATTGGTGAGAACACTACAGAACACAAGTGCCGGTAACTGTTAAGAATTTCTTGAGACTTTGAAAGGTTAATTAATGATAAGGAGAGCACTTTATTTTAACCACCTTATATTACATGATGTGGCATATTACATGTAAATGCCACTACAGTTTAGTGAGATATATTTTTTACTTGTAAGCAAGAGGTCTTAGATTCGATTCTCGCCAAAAGTCAATTTGAACCTTATTATTGTTAGTCTACTGTAAAACTTAACCCACTCTTTCATTCTTTTAATGTAGATAATAATGTTCGTTTAAAAATAAAATGTCACATCATTAATAGAGGTTTTTTTTTTTGTACCGCCCAAAACAAAAAGCTCAAGCTCTATTTCTCTTATTAAAAATTATTCGAGCCAGACTAGATCATTTTTCGGTGAATTTTTACACTACTTGTCATGACATAATGTGTACTAATCATATTTCAAGTACACTAAAAATTTTCTCGTTGGCCAAACAATCTAATCTATGTTTGACCCTCCCACATTGAGGCAATAAGTGCACCAGAAATTGACCGTAACCTTAACTTGTTTTCTGTTACTATAATACTCTAGGGACCAGCTGATAACTTTAATTGATATAGATACCAGTTTTCTCAGCTTAATAAGACAAATCCTTGTGACCTTACCAACCATTTCACTTCATAATAATTTCTTAATAAGGAAAATTAATGAAAAGGGTTTGAAAACTTTGAGTTTTGACGATAAGGACAAAATAAAGGGTAAAGTGAATAGTACCAGGATTGACTTTTTAGTGTAAAAATATAATTTTTCGTTAAAGTGAACAGTACCATGAGCTTTTCGTTAAAGTTCGCTTAATAATGTGCTTCTTATGATCCCGGGTCTTGGAGCTTGCAAGATACTTTAATGTTAATGTCTCAAAATCTTACAATAATGCATGCATATTTGCATGTACTCCAAACCAAATACAATAATTATATGAAAAGCAAAGTCTATGGACTAGCCGTACATATCTGTGCCCTCTAATCCAAAGACTATTATTCTTAAGTATATGAACTGAAATTATCACAATAACTGTGATCGTGAAATGCTTATTTGACTGGAAGAAAACTCTATCAGTTGCAGCAGGGGTGTGTATACACCGGTCATGCAGTACTCTCATCTCATCACATGAAATGCATAACCAATGTATGAATCGTTTCATGCAAGTATTTAGCATCTAAGAGATTCACTACGCAGCACGGCTGTCTCGACAGTGAGTCCCGGTCCGATTCCAATCACAACACCCCATTCCAAACCTTCACCAGTTGTGGTTTTGCCTTCCTCAATCGACTTATTTCTCATCTCATCCAAAATAAAGTGCACAGTTGGAGCTCCCATGTTGCCATACTCACTCAAGACATGCCTTGTTGCCCTAAGCTTCCCTTCCTTCAAACCCAATTTCTCCTCCACCTGGTCTACAATGGCAGGCCCACCAGGGTGCACACTGTAAAACAAGGAGTTCCAGTCCTTCTTCTTCCCATCAACCTTTTCAAAAGTTTTAGTCATAAAATCCACAACATTTCCACCAACGAATTTGGGGACATCTCCTGATAAATAATAATTAAACCCCATTTCACGAATGTTGGCCACCACACCATGCTCTGAGTTTGGTAGGATCGTTTGCCTACAAGCCACGATTTCAAATAGTGGCCTCTCAATTTCAGGCTCTGGATTGGCCCCAACTATCACAGCAGATGCTCCGTCAGCAAAAAGAGCCTGACCCACCAATATGTCAAGGTGGGTGTCGGTGAGTCCGTGGAAAAACACGGTCGTGATCTCGGCGCACACTACAAGGACTCGTGCGCCCTTATTGTTCTCTGCGAAGTCCTTGGCCATGCGGAGGACAGTCGCACCAGCATAGCAGCCAGCTTCGTAGATCATGGTTCTAGTGACGGATGGATCAAGGCCGAGGAGCTTGATCAATTGGAAGTCACAACCTGGCATGTCAACGCAAGAAGCTGTGCAAAAGATGAGGTGGGTGATTTTTGAAATGGGCTGGCCCCACTCTTTGATGGCTTTCAATGATGCTTCTTGCGCTAGCTTTGGGACCTCAATGTTGCAAATGTCTTGGCGCACGTTGAGTGATGGGGCTCCATAGGTGTATATGTTTGGGTTAGCCTTCAACATCTCTTCTGTTAGATGCAAGTAGCGCTTCTTTGTTCTTGATTTGTCACCTGTTAATTAGTAAACTAAGTTAGGACATGTTTTGTATCATTCTTCGTCAAATAATACAATGTAATCTAAAGAAAACTTACAACAAAAAAATGCACATATATATGTATATATGTTTCACATGTCCAAGATGACTATTTTCTTGGGCTAAAACAATTTACTTTGAAATAAACTCGCCTTGTGGCGCTTTAGGTTTGGGATATAATCCATTTTAACCTCATAATATGATAGAGTTGGAGTTTACAACTCAAGATCAAAGTCAATTCATTGAGATTTAAAAATCTTTCATATGATTTCATGCATGTATGTTTTATTAGTGATATGAATATAAGGTAACCTGGTGGTTACTCATTATATATGTGCACGAGTAGTAAAAATTACACTTACAAATACGATCGAATTTCTCTCTTAAATCTGTCCTGTGCTCGTTTTTGGTGACTCGAAACAAGAAATCAGGATAATCCTTTTGGTGGTAGACGTTGGGTGGATTTGCAGTGCCAATGGCTAGGATTTTGGCATGTTGAGGCTCATTCTTAACCAAAGGCGCCATTAAGCTAGTTAAAGAGCAGATATAAAGTAGGGATTTGTTGAAACTTGAAAGAGAAGGGGAGTTGAAAGGTTGCGATAAAATGAATGGCACTACCCCATTCCTTATATAGCAATTAGAGAACCTACTAACTCGTGGAATCTTCAAGGTTAGGATATTTTAAAATGCACATAAATACTACATAATTCATTATTTCTATTGGGAGGGTCCACCATTTTACAATTTGAAAGTTTCAAACTTTTGTATACACGTATATAATTTAATGTTTTTTCTTTTAGTATATTTTGGCGTCTATTTATAATTAATTTTATAGTATTATAAAACATGTTTTGATTCTGTCATACGTGTGTGTGTGTGTGTGTTTGTATATGCGACAAAATAGTTGTACTCACATGGTGAAGGGGTTTTGGGTTTTTGTGGAGAGAGTGAAGTTAACATAGTGAAAATCTTGGAGGGGTTGGTGGAAATCTTTGGATTCAAGATCACGGTGCTCCACTGAAATCTGCGAGAAATTTTTTATTACGACGGAAATACGAGTGGCACACCACGTGTTTTTAGATAAGTGGTGAAGAATTTTATTTTTTTATTTATTAATTTTTTAACACACATATCCTACTATTTGTATAGTGACATGTGGTGTATCATTCTATGTGTCGATCACATTGAAAAATCTATCGAAATTTGCAACCGATTTGAACGGAATATTTAAAAGAGTTGATGAAAATTATTATTGTTCTACTTTTTTACAAGTTCAAGAACTCACACTCTAATAAGGTTAAAATTTAGAGAGTTTTAACGAAACACTCCCGGTACTGTTCACTTTTAACGAAAAATCACATTTTTACCTTTTCTTGATATTATTCACTATATCTTTAAAAATGACTTTTCATTAAAATGGAAGTTTTTATAGATTTTTCGTAGTTTTTCTTAAAAATTTATAATTTATTGCTCTAAATTTTTTATTGTGCTTATAAAGTGCTATTGACATTTCAAAACATCATTATCCACTCCTCCAGACTGAAAAAATAATAATGAACTGGAGTAAGACTAAAAAAATAATAATGAACTAGAGTAACACGACTCTTTCATTCTTTCAATAATAATATCAGATCGAATAAATTGAAGAAAATCAACAAATAGAAATTAACAAATGGTGCGTAGAACCCCTTTATTTTAAGTTAACATAATTTATTCCAACAAGTCTTGCTTCTAGTTTCATCCCCAACCTCGTCTGCCTCCCACCCCCATCCCCATGGCAAACGATCTCCCGGAGACCACTTACTTTGGTGCCTTTTTTTCTCTTGTCACTATGTTCTGTATCACTTCCGTTTGTTACTCTCTCATTAGATAGTCTACGTTTTCAATTTGAATGATTGAAAATGCCTTAGTATTTTGTAGACTGAACACCAACCCATGTATCATTAGGAAATAACATTATGTCAAATCGAGTGACTGCAAGAGAGAGTAGCCTGCAAGGGCTGACACCGGCGACAGAGGGTAAGAGGAAGGCAGCTGATGGGTTGGAAGGTATTAAATATCCATAATATTCTGATATTTTCATCGAAATTTTCGTGTTTTTGGACTACCGATATTTCCGATGTCATCGATATTTCCATCGAAATTTCCGTATTTTTTAAATTTCTATATTTAAAAAAACACCAAAGGGATTCGAACTCCTCCCATTTTACTCCTTCAACACCATAACCACCATATCACTTATGTTTTTGTGAAAATATGCTAAAATAGTTACATATTTTCTACACTCACAATATTTGCCAGCTCGCTATATAATCAACTTAAATAAGTTAAATCCGTCATGCAAGGCATTTCCTTCCAATTTTTTGTGATAAACTAATAGATAATTGACTAAATAAACATCCTGCAAAGTTTCAATAAAAATTTCCAAGTTTTTCTTACAATTTCCGTGATTTTTATTCAATTTTTATTGATATCGATAATATTCCGATATTTCCATCGAAATTTCCGTATTTTTGGACTACCGATATTTCCGATATCATCGATATTTAATACATTGGTTGGAACAAGGATTTTATCCCATCGTTTTTTTCCTCCTCATTCCTTCTCTTCTTGTTTGAACGCTCCTGATTTCATCTTGTAGAGAGAGAAAGAAGAAAAAAGTAGAGAGAGAAGGAAGAAAAAAAAAATATGAGAGAAGGGGAGGGAGGGGAGGGAGGGGAGGGAAAAGAGAGAGGAGCTGAGTTCCCATCCGATGGGTTGGCCAACGTTGTTGGGATTGGGAGACATCGTTAATGGCGGGGAGGTTAGTGCTAGGGTTTTCCATGCTTTGTTTATAAATTGCGATTAAAAAATTAAAACAAATTTAATCACATAAAAATGACTTGCCATGCCACATAGATGATTTATAATTATGGTTTAAAAAGATGATAGCCCTACTACTTAGTATTACGGTCAAATGATATTTTTCTTTATTTGTGAATGAGAGGTCTTAGGTTCAATTCTCGTCAAAGACGAATTTGAACCACATTATTGCTTGTCCATTGTGAGACTTAGCCCATCAGATCTCTCTTGGTATAGATAATATATTTTGGTAAAAAAAAAAAATAGTAGCCCAGCATTTGCATCTTGAAAAAGGAACGCGGTCCTCTATCAACTTGTAATGAAGCACATCTCTATTACCTCTATTTGTTCATATTTTTTTTCTTTAAGCAAACTCATTCAGGACAATAACTAATTGTGAGATGTTTTAGTATTAAATACTTATAAGTATTGTAGCCAATTTCACTCCCAACTACCTAATTTCGTGCCAAAAAAAAAAAAAAACTTAATATAGTGAAATATTTTCCTCCACCCACCCTTAAAGTGAATATATATTGTTGCATAAAAAAATTTGTGTACTTTCTTCCATCCACCCCTTTAAGTTGATATGTCATTAATAATATATTAAAATACTTAGTATTGTAATTAAATTTAAGATAAACGAGTACCTTCTTGATTTGTTTATATTTATCTTATAAATAAATATGACAAATACAAAATATAAAAACATGACAATACATTTACAATGTAATAAGGAAGTAGGAGGGCATCTTACTTATTCCATGTTAATGTAATATTTTAAGTCAAATCAGACGATCTTGAGAAGTTGAAGTTCTGGACGAAAGCAGCAACCAATTGTCGATCCACGTGAACAAATTTTTGGTCTGGGGTACACGTAAAAAATGAATAGTCGTACTTCTAAGTTCAAAAATATCGATAATATTTCGATATTTTCTATATCATCGATGTTTTCATTGAAATTTTCATATTTTTTAAATTTTAATATTTAAAAAACACCAAGAGGATTCGAACCGCTCTCATTTTACTCATTCAATACATTGACCACCATATCGCTTATGTTTTTGTGAAAATATGCTAAAATATTTATATACATGGTTTTGTTTTGAATTCTTTTTGCAAGAAACAAATTTGCACATGACAATAAATCTTTGACAATTTCTTTTCAAGTATCTACTTTTGAACTACTCACCACGTTTACTCACCTAACTAATTAGTTGTAGTCATATTTCTATATATATGGACAACGTCAACCAATCTCGGATCCATATGAGTGGCATGTTAACAATTACATGCAAAACTATTTTGGGGATTTATCATTTGATGACTACTCTTCACAATACACTTACTCTACACATAGAGATGATGAAGATAGTGAAAATTTTGAACCTCATAGGAACTCTATGTGGTACTAAGTCAATCATGCATCTTACCATGCAATGTATAAAGTGTAAAATATTGTACTAATTCATTATATATAAATGATTATGGTGTGTTTAAACTTCTTTCATTAATTACTACATATTTTCTACACTCACAATGCCATGTATATAAATCAGCTCACTATATGATCAACTTAAATCAGTTTAATCCATCATGCAATGCATTTTCTTCTAATTTTTTCATAACATGTAATTATTATTATTTTATTTAAATTTAAGAGTTTAATATATTAAGTATACATATCGTTTACTCTTATCATGACACATAAAATAATACGCCGCCTGATTTGATATTCCAATAACTATAAAAATTTGTCCACCAACTAAATATTAACGCATCAAGCACCACGACACCACAAATTGCACTCCCCGCCTTACAATGTGATTCCATAGTCCACTATCATATGTATATTACTTTGACTTATTCAGCTACCGTTTGTACCACTACATGCATGCATACAAGATGACGTCTCTTTTTATATCAGTGTAGAATAGCGTACGTCGTTCTGATAACGTAATGCATCTTACTATTGTTTGTTAATTTTCTAATTTATATAAATATATAAGTGCTTGGCATTTTTGAAAGTTACCTATTATTTTGAAATATATGACCATAATGAATATTAAAACCAATTGTAGTAGGTACAGTCCATATTGAAAACGGTAGGTTCAATGTACCGGCACTAAATTTCTCTTATCATATTGTTATGGTCTTTAGTTTGAAATGTCCCAATTTGGTATTCTTTTTCAACGGTCTTTCACGGTGGCTTACTCTTTTTTTCTTTCTTCATTTCAGTCAAGCGTCGATGCAATTTTTGGTTCTGATATGCATAAGGGCGAAGCAATAGTAGTGGCTGTACTAAAACTTCCAGCACGTTTTGAAATAATTAAACAAAGACTTTCATGTACATTTGACCAAAAAAAAATCCATATGTAATGTATACCAATTCTTCAAATTGTTAGCCAGATGAATGCACTGTGGACAACAACGGGCAAATATGGCTATCTCTCTTCTAGTCTGCTTAGTCAAAACCATTATATTCTTTTTTTTTTTTTTTTTTTTGGAAAGGATACCATTATATTCTTTTCTTGTAATATTCGTTGTTGAATAGAGGTCCGGTCTTATAGGATTTTTTTGACCTCGAGCAACACAAGAAAAAATTTACCTATGTTGTGAAGCTAATTAAAAAGGTGGGTGAGAGAGAGGGAATGATAGAAAGAGAGAATGTCTTATGTGTGAGAATCCTATTCATCCTTTTGCTTTATACTTTTATAGGTAAATTACCATAAATTACCTCAACTATTGAGTTATTAACAGTTTCTTATTTTGTCCTTAAAAAGTTTTAATGTCATAGCTTATCTTCGAATTTGTTGAAATGTCATACCTTCCGTTAGTTGATTGCCAGTTCCTCTGTTAAATGCTGACGTGACATGAGGCATGGTCCACTTTTTATTAAAAAAAAATTTAATATTAAAAAAAAAAAAAAAAAAAAACCAAACCCAGATGCTATCATCCCCACCCCCCTCGGAAACTCCATCCCTTTCATCATCTTCCCCATCCCCTCCCCCTAGTCATCTTTCCTATCCATCGTCCCTCCATGCACTCATCCTCCACCTCCTCAACGTACCCATCTTCCCATCTTCCCCCCACCCGAGCCCAACCCGCAACCCAGAAAAGAAAAGAAAAGAAAAGAAAACCATCTTCATCCCCCCTTTCCTTGCAACCCAGATCCCGTCTTCTCCAATGGGTGTGGATTTAAGGAGTGGAGTGTGTAGAGGAGGGAAGAGGGTGGTTGCGGTGGGTTTGGGGAAGACGGGAATGGGAAGAAAGGGGTGGGTTGCAGGGAAGAAAAAGATAAGGGGACAAACTGGGTTTGGTTTGGTTTGGTTTTTTTTATTTTTTATTTTTTGCCTTCTTCTTCTTCTTCTGGGTTGCAGGTTGGGTGAGGAAGAAGAGGATTGGGTTGTGGCGGGGGGGGGGGGGGGGGGAGGGGAGGGGATGAATTGGGTTTGGTTTTATTTGTTTTTTCTTCTTCTTCTTCTTCTTCTTCTTCTTCTTCTTCTGGATTACAGGTTGGGTGGGGGAGAAGGGGCAATACTACAATACAGGCTATCACCAGCAGAGCTAAAACTAACAAGAAATCTAATTTCTGTCGAAAATTTGGCAAAAAATCTGACATAAAACAATGTAATGTCGGATTGGAATAGTGACACTAATGCTAACGTCACAAAAGGGCTTCAGTGTCAGTTTGTACGCTTAATCCGCCACTACTCAGCGTCGGTTAAAAGCAACATTGAAGCTGATGTCGGTTTAAAGCGACGTATACTTCAACCTAGTGTCGGTTCAAAGCGACGTGAACTAATAAAATAAACTATATAATATCCAACTTAGTGTCGGTTTTATCCGACATCATGATAAAATAAACTAATAAAATATCCTTTAACCGACGTCAGATAACAATTAAATAAATAAAATATTCAAACTAGTAACGCTCTTAACCGACACCACCTTTGTTAATAATAATAAATTTTTTTGAAAATCTGCACTCGTTTCCAATTAATTGTAACTAAAACAAATTAAATAACCAAAATAATAAATTTAAGTATAGGCCAAAACAAACATTAATAAAAATAATTAATAAGAAAAATAGTGCCAAAATATACAAATATTTTACATCTGACATTCCATATAATATACAAAAACTCATCTGCCCTAACAAACACTAAATCCGACATCACAAACATAACATACAAAAACAAAACAAAAAATAGTACAATCAAAGTTCCATATTTATACGACAAGAAAGCGAACCAAATACACTACTCAACCACATTTGAGCTTGAATGTGGCCCAGATCCTTCTCTTCCTTGAGATCCTCCATCTGATCCAAAACCCTCGCAAAGTCCACATCAAATCCAACACCCTTATCAAATCCAGCACCTGCAGGCATTTAAGAAAACTCCCTAGGTGGAACTTCAGGACAAAATCCACTAGGAGCAGCCATCTTCGGTCGATATACTGGCACTTGATAAGAAGGTTGTTGCAAGTATGACATGGGAGGCTGTTGCGTATATGGCATGAGAGGCTGCTGCATATATGGCATGGGCTGCATAGGCATCGAATACATAGGATATGGAAGTTGCTTGCTGATTATGGACAACATACGGATATGTAGGGGGAGGTTGACTTTGGCCCGATTGTTAAGGAGGAGGCTGACTCTGGCCTGATTGTTGGGTTCCTGGGTTATTTGGTGGTTGCGGCTGAAATCTTTGTAGAAACATCGCAAACAACTGAATCTGCCGCTGCTCTGATTATTCAATCTTAACCTCTAGGTCCACCATCTGTTTATTATTATTTTCTTCCCTTATTCTCAACTCATTATTTTGAGTCATCATCATTGCCATTGCACTCTTAGATGACCTCTTAGAGGAATTTGATGTAGAAGATGAAGAAGATGCATAAAACACCATATCAAGAGTCACCCCATGACCATATCCTCTAACTTTATTATGAGTCTCAGGACCCATTGCATCAACATGAACTCGGGTCCTAAGTTCTTCATTATCCTCTTGGCCCGACTCAATCAAAGTTTGCAGATTGCTCTCCATTGTTGCCTTGCATTACAATTTAAAAAAATAAAAGTTCAAACAATCATAAAACAAATAAATAAGCTATAGATAATAAAAATTAATAACAACGAAATACTAACACAAAAAAATCAATTACCCCTATACGCTTCGATGTTTCATCAATCCAACTTTGATCTTTTCGTGTATGACATTCACAAAAAAAGGTTACGGGATCTGCCTCTTTCCCATGCTTCTTTCACTTTATCAAAAATAAAATTTCATACAAACAATTTTAAGCAAACCTCATATTAAAAATAAAATTTCTAATAGATTATTTAAAACTAATAACATTTCTTCAAAATGTACAATCCACACAAATTCTTGCCACACTCTTGCAAAAGATTTGGTTCCAGTAGTATGGTTAATTGTTTTCATTTGCCTATTAATACCAATGCAACCCACTGTGCAGATTTCACTTCGCGAGGAGGGTGGCTGCTCACCTCCGCTGCTCTATTAGTATAAAACTTTTTTTAAAAACTTATTTCTAAATTCTTTTTGTGCATGCTCCGCAACCTTAAGCATCATATGGTGGATCATAGGCATTTTTACTATATCTGCATCTTCAAAAAAAATATTTCCCTACATCCATAAAAAAACAAACCAAGCTAATCAATTATTACTTCTATCATTGACTTGTTCTTCTATTTTCAAGTAAAAATAAAAATATCTATACATTTATTCTATTCCAGAAAACTTCCTTATCTTCTTCCTTAATATTACGCCAATCACTCACCAACGGGAGATTTCTGTGGTCTCTAACCTCCTTTACTACATATTTTGCAAAAGCACTAGAATTATCACTAATGCATTTTTTGGAAGAATCAAACGAACAAAGCTGTTTTGTCCATTTGGGAATTGAGGATCCGCGCCTCTGTTGAGATGTTCCTTATTAATACAAAAAATAATAATTAAAAACTAGGAAAGCAATGTAAATTTTCAGTTTAACCATAATATAAGTTTAAACACAAAACAAAAACTAAATTTAATAATAATTCAAAAAAGAATTGGCTTCGAACTCTTCCTCTTCAAAATGAAGTTCGTCAGAACATTAATCGTAACTTGAATTATCCATAGCACAAGTTAGTGGAAGGAGCAGGAGAGTGAGAAGGAGAGGGAGTAAACGAGATAGAAACAAAAGACAGAAATGGAAGCACGGAAGTAACGGGAAAGAAGAGGGTTTGAATATGGATTAAAACTTAGCGTTGAAATATGAACACTTTACGTCGGTCAAAACCGACACCATCTCTGACAAACTAACATAAGTGTCAGTAGCGTGGGAATAATTGAACTTTTTGTCGGTTCAAACTAGCACTAGCTCTAACACGATCTAGATACACGTAGCCTGACACCATTTTGACTGACAGGCTGTGGCGTCGAAATAGGGACATCTTTGATTCGGTTTAAACCGACACCACCTCTGACAAATTGACATAAGTGTCAGTAACGTCGGAATAATTGAACAACCTAGATACACATAGCCTGACACACTTTTGACTGACACTAGCTCTGACATGACCTAGATACACATAGCTTGACACACTTTTAACTGACAGGCATGGCGTCGAAATAGGGACACCTTTGCGTTGGTTTAAATCGACGTGACTCTGACAGAGTAGCAAGCCGCCTCAAAATTGGACAGATTTGCGTTGGTAAAAACTGACGTTAAGCTCACATGTCAGATATAGCGTCGACATAAGTAAACGTGGCGTCGAAATAATCAGAGGTTGCCGACGCCAACTCTGACATTGACTGAAAAACCTCTCTTCCCGTGCAAAAAAAAAGAGAAAATTCCCGCCCAAAATATTTCAATTAAACCAACGCAGATGACGTATGTCGTCGGCTAAAAGTGACAGCAAACAAGCAAAAAAAAAAAAAGTTCCCAAAGTTCAAAAATAAGCAGTTATGTTATCTCATATAATATTTTAATAAATAAAATTTAACTTATACATAATACTTAATAAAAAACAGAAATATAATTTTATGATAAGATATCATCACACGCAAATTGAAACATGGTCTAATTAATATATAAAATAATTAATATATTTATTCTTTGTCATCATCAGTTAGCTCGTCGTCGGCATTGGCATGATTAACAAACTCGGTAGGCAACGGTAATGATTCAAAAAAAGGAGTCTCTTCCTTGTATGAACATTTTCATTATCAAGAATTCGATCATCCAAGTTAGGTATGGCATAATCATCAATTACATCACTATCCTCTAATACGTCAAACAAATCTCTCAGCTGGGTTCAAACAACTACGTGCCAATCTTTTTCAATTGTGTCCTCCACGTAAAATGCTTGTACTGCTTGTGATGCTAATATGAAAGGATTCTCTTTAAATCCCAATTGATTGAAATTCACCATAGTAAATCCATATTGATCGGTCTTCATTCCTCGTGGACTTTCACTATTAACCCATTCACACTTAAATAACATCATAGCTCGACCCCTATCTCTTGCCTCAGTAGGACCACAATATTTAACCTCGAACATATCTACAACTCTGCCATAACAATTCACTTGTCCAATTGCTCCAAGAACATTTGCATGTACAAAGACACCACAATTTTGATTCTTATACTTATCATCCACAGATTTTATACGAAATCTAAACCCATGAACAATGTGACTTTTATATCTACTCACAATCCTACTAGGATAATTAGCTAGTCAATGCAAATCTTGAGATATCAAAGTGTCATTAGCATGACATCTTGAATTCATCTGTAATAAGTATGAACATAAAAATTGACAGAATAACTATAAACATGTTATAATTAAAATGCAAAACAATAAATAAATAATGTGATTGTTATATCAACTCACATGTTGCTTGAACCATTCTGGAAATTCTTTCTTACTTAGCTCCTTAATTTGTCGCATAGTTAACCTTTCTTGATGATGTTTAGTTTTCAAGAATTCCTCATGTTGCCTAGACAATTATGTCCAAATTTAAATAATTAATTTTTCAAAGTTAAGAAAACCAATAAAACATTAAGATGTATGATTAAACGTTCTTACCTTCTAAATGGGGCTAACTTCATCACAATTATTTAGAATGTATTTATGGCACTGATCAAGAACATTTAGATCGAGCTCCACATTTTCTCATGAACCTATATAACATCATTTCGAGTCAAAAATTGATAACCCACCAGATACTCTACGTCCAATACCATCTTTATTTCGGCCTCTACAGGTACGATGAGACTCAATGTCTTTAAGATACATGGATCAGAAGGACAAGCACTCATCCACCAAATATGCTTCAGCAATAGAACCTTCAGGACGACCCTTATTACAAACATATCGCTTCAATGTTTGCAAATACCTACAATTATAAAACGAAATACAAATTATTATAATTATTAATTAAAGTTATGACTACAATTGTAAAAAAAAATATAAAAATTTATTCATTACCGTTCAATTGGATACATCCATCTATATTGATCAGACCCTGCAAGAGCTGCTATCTGCCAAGTGAACTGGGAGGTGCATCATTATATCAAAAAAATGCAAGAGGGAATATTTTTTCAAGTTGACATAATGTCAAGGCAATTCTAGAATTCAGTTGCTTGAATCCTTCCTTAGACTCCTTTTTAGTACACAATTGTCTGAAAATTGTACTCAACTCTAATAATACTATAGTAACAGTTTTAGGCAAAACCAGGTGTATTGCAAGCGGGAGTAACTTCTACATTAAAACATGGCAATCATGACTTTTCAACCTATGTATTTTTCGTTCATTCACGTGCACACATTGCGACAAATTTGATGAATATCCATCGAGGACCCAAATAGTAGACAACACTTTGCAAAATGCAGTTTTTTCTTCTCTTTTCAACGTGAACAATGTTGGAGGTCAAAATGTTCTATTTCCTTCTCCACGTGGGTGTTGGCTACGTCTTATATTCAAGAATTCAAGATCTGCATGTGCAACCAATCCATCTTTAGACTTTTCTATATCTAGCAATGTTCCCACCACACTTTCACATATTTCTTCTCGATATGCATAACATCAAGATTATGTCTAATCAACAAATGCCTCCAACAAGGTAGTTCATAAAAATAGATTTCTTCTTCGACTGACTGTTACTACTTGTACCGCTCGAAGTTCTTTTTCTACATTGCCCAACTGAAGCATGTTTGTTTGGTTTTCCAAAAGTAAATCTCAATGTAGAAAGTTCTTCGAGACATTGTAAACTAGTCCACTGCCTTAGTGCACTACGATACTCTCGGTGACCATTAAAAGTTATGGTTTACCTTCGAAACCTATGATTATCTTCAAGAAAACGTCAATGCCCCATATAACAAATCTTACTACTCGTCGGCAAGTAAATAGATTCTTTATCATGCATGCAATATGGACAAGCTTTATAGCCATGTGTACTCTATCCTGACAATATTCCATAAGCCGAAAAATTACTTATAGTCCATAAGACAACAGCTTTCATTGTAAAACTTTGGTTGGAATAAGCATCATAAGTGGGAGTGCCTACCTCCCACAACTCATTCAGCTCGTCAATCAATGGACGTATCTATACATCAATCTTTTTACCAAGATTGTGCGATTCTGGTATTAACAAAGACAACAACAAATTTGGTTGCTTCATACACATCCAAGGTAGCAAATTGTAAACATAAAGCACCACAAGCCATGTGCTATAGTCATTCCTCATTTTCCTAAAAGGATTAAATCCATCACTAACCAACCTTAATCGGACATTTCGAATTTCTGACGCAAAATCTGGATATAAATTATCCAAATGCTTCCATGTTGGAGAATCTGAAAGATGTCTCATAAACTCATCCTTAGAATATTCAGTTGCGTGCCACCTCATATGTTCAACCATATGCTTTGACATAAAAAAATCGTTGTAATCAGGGTTTTAAAGGAAAATGCCACATAACCTTAGATGCGATCTTTTTTTTCTCAAGTTATCCTCTGTGTTGGTAATTTTATATCTTGATTTACCACAAACCGAGCACACGGTCAAATTAGAAGTATTTTTTCCAATAGATCATGCAATCATTGGGACGTGCATCAATTTTCACATATGTCAGAACCAAGTCATTTATAAGTTTTTTTGCCTTATAACAGGATTCAGGCAAACAATCCCATTCAGGCAACATTCTTTTACTTAACTCCAGTAAAGTGGTGAAGATCTCGTTTGGCATTCCCTCTAAACACTTGATCTAATACAGTCTAACAACTACTTCTAATTTCTTAAACTCTTTACAACCTGGCCACAAATCTTTATCTGCCTTTTCAAGCAACCTAAAAAAAGTCTCCACCTCTTCTAAACGTCTTTCCCCAATAGGGGGTTCAGTAGACGGCCAACACCTTCTCCTGTTAATGGTTGGACAAATACATCATTAAGAAAATCATACATGCCAATCACCTCATCTCCTGTTTCTTCTTCTCCAATTGCCACATTTTGCTCTCCAATGTTTTGCTCACCATGATGTCGCCAGCAAGCGTTTTCTATAATCTTTATCCATATCATACAATATAAGATGTTAAACAATAGTGTTCTTAACAAAAGTATATTGATTACAACATCTTTTGCAAGGACATCTAAACTTATCAAGACCAACACCATTTGCAATTGCTTGATCCAAAAACAAATTAATTCCAGCTGTATACGCTTCAAAATTTCGGGGTATCGTTAACCAACTCTTGTTCATGTTTTACCACTTTGCGAGGGCAAAATATTATGTTCACACTAAAATGCCTACAATCTTTCAATCCCAATCATGTAGGCATAACTATTAGAATTTTCAATTTCTATCTTTCAACCCTCGAACTCTATCACGATTGCAATCTTTTAATTTTTCAACACCTATTATAGTAAAAACAAATTAAAATAACAACAAAAAGTTATCAAAATTATGCTCATCTAATCCATTCTAGTAAATAACAACCAAAAGTTATCAAAATAACAACAAAACAAATTAAAATAACAATTAGATTGCAAAAAAAATTAATTTAACATAATATGTTCTTATATTACTAAATATTAAAATTTTATATTATATTTAATATTGTTATTTTCACATAAATGCTTATAAATATTATTCATTTCCATTTTCTCATAACAATTCAAGTGACAAAATTAATTAATTCGACTAAATATTTATTAATTTAACAAAATAGTAGAAATTTATCTAAGTACTTAAACTAGAGCTTTTAAATAAATAAACTTGTGTATTATACAATTTAAAATTAAAGAATTTAGTGATAGAAACCTGGATTATGGAAGAATTCCGTCGTCGATCAATTTTTTATGTACTCAACCAGCTCAAATAAATTCCTTACAAAAATAAATTGTAAATTAAACATAAAAGGATAAAATAAAAATATTAGAAGTAAGAAAAAATCACTGTTGTGAAGAAGGAATAAATGAAGTAGGAAGAACAAACAAAAAAAAGTGCAAGAGAGAAAACATGGGGAGGGTTTGTGAATTGGAAGAACGAATAAGAAAAATGCAAGAGAGGAAGAAGAAAACACGAGGGAGAGTATATAAAGACCATCAATATGTTGCTTACAACCAACACTGGGTTTCGAAATATTTAAAAAAATTAAAATCTATGTCGCTCAGAACTGACGCATGCTTTAAAATATTTAAAAATAATAATTAGTGTCGGTTATAAGCGACACTCTAAGATCCCACATCGCCCATGGGTGAGGATCCTGTAAGCCTTATATGTATATTCCCACCTCCAATTAGCACGAGGCCTTTTGGGAGCTCACTGGCTTTAGAGTTGGGAACTCCAAAGTTAAGCGAGTTCACGTGAGAGCAATCCCATGATAGGTGACCCACTGGGAAGTTCCAGTGTGAGTTCCTAGAAACAAAACTGTGAGGGCGTGGTCGGGGCCCAAAGTGGACAATATCGTGCTATGGTGGAGTTGAGCCCGGGAAGTGGTGGAGCTTGGGCCAAGATATGACAATTTGGTATTAGAGCCACTCATTGGCTGGAAGTGTGCCGACGAGGACATCGGGCCCTTAGGGGGTGGATTGTAAGATCCCACATTGCCCAGGGGTGAGGATCCTATAAGCCTGATATGTATATTCCCACATCCAATTAGCACAAGGTCTTTTGGGAGCTCACTGGCTTTAGGGGTGGGCACAGTTCGGTTTGGTGCGGTTTTGAGTGAAATCAAAACCAAAACTGCAAGTTTTTACGGTTTAGTTCGGTGCGGTTTCGAAGCCAAAACCGAAATGAAACCAAACCGTTTGGTTCGGTTCGGTGCGGTTTCAAACGGTTTTGGTTTGGTTTTTAAGAAAAAATGTAGAATTTGTAATTTTACATATTAATAAGCATTTCCCAATAGTAATAGGAAAAAGACATTTGTTATGTAAACAATTAGCATGTTGCATGCAGTTGTGATGTGAAAACATATTTGTGCAACAAAAAGGTGTCCCTTACAATGTTTTTTCATAAAATAAGTTGAATAAATTTGAATTCATTAAACGTGAGCGAAACTTTCATACTAGAATATGTGATATCATGCTTCAAATGAGTGGACTTCATTAGATCATTGTTCGACTCTTGATAACAAGATTAGTACACCCTTGTATATATATGTATGTGTGATGGTATAAAATAACAAAGGTCCTTCAACGAAAGAAGGTGATGAATGATGATATTCTAGTGTGGTTGAGTCTATACTAAATGTATGGATTCTAACAAACGACCAATTAAAACATAAAATCTAATATGGACATTTAATTAAATGTTTATTAATATTTACGGTGCGGTTCAGTTTCGGTGCGGTTTTCAAAAAGCCAAAACTAAAACCAAACTGTTTTCTATGTTGCGGTTCGGTTTTAAAACCGAAACTGTTTCAAAACCGCAAAACCAAACCAATCGGTGCAGTTCGATTTGGTTCGTGTTTTGGTTTTGGTTTTCGGTTCGAAGTGCCCACCTATAACTGGTTTTGGAGTTCATCGGAACTCCAAAGTTAAGTGAGTTCGCACGAAAGCAATCCCATGATGAGTGACCCACTGGGAAGTTTTCGTGTGAGTTCCCAGAAACAAAATCGTGAGGGCGTGGTCGGGGCCCAAATTCGACAATATCGTGTTATGGCAGAGTCGAGCCCAAAAAGTGGTGGAGCCCGGGCCGGGACGTGACAGACACTCATACTTTATGTTGCTTAAAAACGACACTGTTTTATTTAAAGCAACATTAGTATTTAAAAATTATTAAAATATGTGTCGGTTATAAACGACATTAAATGTTTACATCGGTTTAAAAGCGACATAAACATTTTACGACGCTTATAAGCGACAATAAATCCGACGTCATGTTCAATAACTGTTGCAACTGTCTTATCTGCCATTATATTATATTAAACCGACACCACCCACTGACACTATAAGGCCCTTTTGTAGTAGTGGGGGTTGGGTTTTTTTTTGGGGGGGGGAGACGAACTGGGTTTGGTTTTTTTTTTCTTTTTCTTATCTTCTTCTTCTTCTTCTAGGTTGCAAGTTGGGTGGGGGAGAAGGGTTTGGGTTTGTGGGAAGGGGACGAACTGGGTTTGGTTTGTTTTTTTTTATTTTAATTTTAATAATTATATTTAGTTAATATTTTTAATAAAAAGTGGACCCTGCCTCATGTCACGTCAACATTTAACAGAAGAACTGACGGAAGGTATGACATTGAAACTTTTTAAAGATGAGGTATGAAACTTTTAACGATTCAATAGTTGAGGTAATTTTTTGTAATTTACCGTACTTTTATTTATTTTAACCATCATTAGTTTTCTTGCCTTGCAAATAATACAAACTTATGAAAATTTGATGTAAAAATCTTATTGGGATTCTACTTTATGTTTACACAATCACATCCCTAATTAAAAATTATGTTCATAACACTCTCCCTTAAGTGTTTACAACTTAAAAAGTAGTTGGTGTAATAATTGTTAATGCGAGCCTCATAGTATGGGGTGCATATTAAAAGAAAAGTCTCACAAAGTTCTTGCTAGGTAATATAATGGTCTTAAGGAGAAAAAGTGAGTTAATGCAGGATGTCAATGTTTCACATCTTCCGGATGACCATTAACGCACATAAGGGTGTGGCCAACTAAGTGTAAGTGCCTCATCAGGTTAGCAAATACCCAATGGAAAAAGGTTCTCTTAATTGTAGGAAAAATATTACATTAAGATCATGAGAGTATACTTTAGGATACTCTCATTGAGTTTGACAAGACTCCCTAAGAGAATTAACAATGATGCGAATCTGAAAGTTTACACAATCTAATTTCATGAGCAAGTTTCTAAAAGGTAGAATTCAGCAATGACTTTGTGAATAGGTTGGCAAGATTGTCTTGGCATCAGATCTACTTAACTTCGTTATTTAGATGTTGTTGCTGATGAGTGAAGAAAAAACTTCAAAGCAATGTGCTTGGTATTGTTGCCTTGGTTGTATCATTTCTGTAATTGGTCGATAAATGTAGCATTGTCTTCATAACTCGTTGTGGGATCATCAACAATGGAAGAAAAACCACATGAGGTTCTTATGTGATCAATCACACCCCTCAACTAAAAGCATTCACTCGATGCTTTGTGTAGAGCATGAATCTCAATGTGATTTAAAGACGCAATAACTAACTCTTGTTTATTTAATCTCCAAGATATTGTGGTATCTCCAATGGTAAAGACATAACCCGCTTGAGAATGTTTCTTGTACGAGTAAGATAAATAACCAACGTCAGCATAACCAACAAGGATGACATCATTTCGAGGATGAGGGAGGTTGGATCATCAGCGATGTGTAGGGATAGAATAAGCACATATCCATTGTACCCTTAAGGTAATGCATGATGTATTTAACACATGTCCAATGTCTATGTATGGGTGCATTGTTGTATCTTGTCAAAAGATTCACAACAAAAGAGATGTCTGGTCTAGTATATTGAGTCAAGTACAATAAAGCTTTGTTTGCACTTAGGTAAGAAATTTGAGGCCATGAGAATACTCGAAGGCTTCACTTTAACTTTATTAATGCAGCACAACACCTTTTGGGTGTAGGTCAATTAGTGGACCAATATACCACCCGAATAATGCTTTATCTCTAGACCAAGAAAATATAGATTTTCCCAAAATCTTTCATCTCAAATTCCGGCTTTAGGTGCGTGATAGTTTTCTCAAACTCTCAAGAAGTCCTAATGAGATCCATATCATCGACATAGACTGCAACAATTGTAAATCCGGAATATGACTCCTTAATGAATACGCAAGAGCATAACTTGTTGTTCACACAGCCTGGCTAATCAAATACTCACCAAGACGGTTATACCACATCCTTCTGGATTACTTTAATCCAAAAAGTTAACATCTCAATTTAATAGAGAGTGTTCCATGGTAAAAAACTATTTAAGCCAGTCAATACAAAGTCCTTGATTGTAAATTAAGGGTATAGATGGAATGATAAATATAGTTTTTTAAACATTAATTATTTAATTAGTGGAGTCCACATGTTAAAATTTGAATTGGGAATATAAGTAGAGAATGGTAAATGGGGAATGCAGCAAGCATTCATCTTATGAATTTTTATTTTTTTTGTTTTTGTTACGATAATACTAAGGACCTGCAAATGGAAGGACCAACTATTAGTTCATAAAAAGTGAGTGGGATGTAAATATATAGAACTCAACTCATATAATAATGACACTTTTACAGTGGGACGGAAAATTTAAGTGTGATATTTATAACCTAGGGGGTTCTACATTTTGTAAAACAGTGTGGCTCTTACAGTTATTGAACTCACACTAATAAACAATAGTGTTATAAGTATCAAACTCAAACTGTCTAATTTTAATAAACTAGTGTGAAAGACCTTAATAAGACAAACCCTCAGTTCAAACATTATTCTTACAATAATGTATGCA
Source organism: Crataegus laevigata (assembly GCA_963580275.1). Classification (NCBI taxonomy): domain Eukaryota; kingdom Viridiplantae; phylum Streptophyta; class Magnoliopsida; order Rosales; family Rosaceae; genus Crataegus; species Crataegus laevigata. The sequence continues at coordinate 30,098,653 of OY756944.1, read as the reverse complement.
TATTTCGCATGAAACTCGAAACAATTACAAAACCATCTCTTTTTATTTGCGTGAAAGATAACTTATTTTGAGATTAAAAATAAAAACCCCAAAGTCTATATGAAAATGAAGTTCTCTGAAAAATAATCCATAGAACAAAAAACCATCTCTTATTATTTGGGGTTAATATTACACTTTGGTCAAGGGACAAAATCCCCAACAAAGCAACATACATACAACATAGGAAAAAAAGGAAATAACAAAGCCCTCCAATTTTTATTGTTATGCATATGAATTAAATTTTTATTTTCCAAATGCATATTAATTAATCAGCCCCAATATAGTCTGATTATCAGACAAGTAGGGGAGAAAACTCAGTCGGTGTATACATACTCTCGCGCATACACAATTGGTGTATTCATGAACCGTTTCATGCAAGTTTTTAGCATGTAATAGATTCACTACGCAGTACGGCTGTCTCAACAGTGAGTCCTGGTCCGATTCCAATCACAACACCCCATTCCAAACCTTCACCAGTTGTGGATTTGCCTTCCTCAATCGACTTCTTTCTCATCTCATCCAAAATAAAGTGCACAGATGGAGCTCCCATGTTGCCATACTCACTCAACACATGCCTTGTTGCCCTAAGCTTCCCGTCCTTCAAACCCAATTGCTCCTCCACCTGGTCTACAATGGCGGGCCCGCCAGGGTGCACACTGAAAAACAAGGAGTTCCAGTCCTTATTCTTTCCGTCAACTTTTTCAAAAGTTTTAGTCAGAAAATCCACAACATTTCCACCAACAAATTTGGGGACTTCTCCAGATAAATAATAAGTAAACCCCATTTCACGAATGTTGGCCACCACACCATGCTCTGAGTTAGGTATGATTGTCTGCCTGCATGCCACGATTTCAAACAGTGGCCTCTCAATTTTAGGCTCTGGATTGGCCCCAACTATCACAGCAGATGCTCCGTCAGCAAAAAGAGCCTGGCCCACCAGTATGTCCAAGTGGGTGTCAGTGAGTCCGTGGAAGAACACGGTCGTGATCTCAGCACACACCACAAGGACGCGTGCACCCTCGTTGTTCTCTGCGAAGTCCTTGGCCAGTCGGAGGACAGTTGCACCAGCATAGCAACCAGCCTCATAGATCATGGTTCTAGTGACAGATGGGTTAAGGCCGAGGAGCTTGACCAATTGGAAGTCGGCACCTGGCATGTCAACACAAGAAGCTGTGCAAAAGATGAGGTGGGTGATCTTTGAGATCGGTTGGCCCCACTCTTTGATGGCTTTCAGTGCTGCTTGTTGCCCTAGCTTTGGAACCTCAAGGTTCAACATGTCTTGGCGCACATCGAGTGATGGGGCACCATAGGTACATATGCTTGGGTTAGCCTTTAGAATCTCCTCTGTTAGATGCAAGTAACGTTTCTTTGTTTTTGATTTCTCACCTGTGAATTAGTAAATAAGTTAGGATATATTATATATTCTTATTCTTATGCATCAAATAATACAATGTCACTTGGAAAAGAAAAAAAAAACTTGCACATGACATCATATTATTGGACCAGAACGTCACAATTTCTTGTACAAAATACATACATATATATATATATATATATATATATAAAGTTCAATATGTCTTGAGTGACTATTTGCTTGTGATAATAACAATACATATTTTGAAATGAACACGTTGTGTGGCGCGTTGGGTTTGGGATGTGATTCACTCTAACCTTATAATATGATAGAGTTAGAGTACTTACAACTCAAGATCAAAGTCAATTCATTGAGAGGTAAAAGATCTTTCATATGATTTCATGCATGATATGTTTTATTAGTATGTATTACTTGTAAAAATTATACTTACAAATGCGATCAAACTTCTCTCTTAAATCTGTCCTGTGCTCATTTTTGGTGACTTGAAACAAGAAATCAGGATAGTCTTTTTGGTAGTAGACGTTGGGTGGATTTGCAGTGCCAATGGCTAGGATTTTGGCATGTTGAGGCTGTCCATGATTCTTAACCAAAGGCGCCATTGGGCTAGTTGAAGAGCAGATATAGAGTAGGGATTTGTTGAAACTTGAAAGAGAGGGGTAGTCGAAAGGTTCCAATAAAATGAATGGCACTACCTCTTTCCTTTTATAGCAATCAGAGATGCTACTAACTTGTGGAATCTTCAAAGTTTAGGATATTTTAATGCACATATAATTTCACACCAAAGGCTGCGGAACATACATGAGATTTTGAAAGGTTGAATATATCTCCGTCAATTTTGTGCTAGATAAATGTTAGACTTTCTCAAAAGTGAGACTCTCTATGTACTATTTGTCATTTCATGTTTTTTGTACAATGTTTTATAATGTGGCACATGAATTAGCATTAAACTTTAAGATAACAAAGAGTTCATAGACAATCTCATCTTAATAGAGTTTCATTTTGAAAGAGTCTCTTTAACATTTCGCTTTGTAATTTTTAAAGAGTACGGAGACCATTTTATTTTGATCACCTTTACATGATCTGGGAGATGACATGTAAATGCCACATCACTAAATTGAATGAGTAAACACTTTAGTTTATATTTTATTTTAATTAACATGATTTATTCTAAAAATAATAATTTAAAGAGTCTATCTTCTACTTCTCATCCCCAACCCAACCGTTAGCCACCAACCCAAGTTCCATTAGGAAATGACATTGTGCCAAATCGAGGGATCATCTGATCCAAAATATCTACGTACTGGTTTTTCCTTCTTATAAGAGAGAGGGAGAGAGTAGTCGCCGGCAAATGGCGACACCAGAGACAGAGGGGATGAGGAAGGCGGCTGATGGGTTGGCCAATGTGGTTGGGAGTACATCGTTGACCGCGGGAAGGTGGGTTGCTAGGAGTTTTCTCCATGCTTTGTTTAGAAATTACGATTTAATTAAAAGATTAAAAAATTAAAATTATATATATATGAACAAACGATATTATCTACACTAAGAGAGTAAAAGTGTAAACTAAATCTCACAATAGGCTAAATCTCGCAAAATGTGGTTAAAACTAAAATAACTTGCCATGCTACATAATTATGGTCCAAAAAGATGGTAGTCCTAGCATTTTCCATCTTGAAAAGAATGCAGTCCTCCATCAACTCATTATGAAGCACATCTATCTTTGAAAAAACTTATTCACGACAATAAGTAATTGCCTATTGGTGATTGTACTAAATACTTCTGTAGCCTCGCATCCTTTCTCTCCCCTATTTCACTCGCAACGTTTCAATTATCTAATTTCGTGTAAAATAAAAAAGTTTCAACTCAAATATAGTGAAATGCTTTCCTCCACCCACCCTTAAAGTAAACATGTCGTTGCATTAAAAAAAAATAGTAAAATACTCTCCTCCATTCACCTCATAAGTAAATACATCATTGCATCCAAAAAAAATAATATAGTGAAATACATATTATTGTAATTGAATTTAAGATAAAAGAGTATCTTGTTGAATTGTGTATATTTATAAATAAATATGACAAATATAAAAATATGACAGTACAACTACAATGTAATAAGGAACTAGGAAGGCATCTTCTTACTTATTCCTTGTTAATGTAATATTTTAAGTTTAAACATACAATATTAGAGAAGTTGAGGTTTTGGACTACAACAGCCACAAATTGTCGATCCACAAAACAATTTTTTGGTCTGGGGTACATATAAAAAATGAATAGTGGTACTCCTAACCCTTTAATTATAGGGTCAGCTGGATTGGTGAAGTGAAAGTGGTTGGAAAATTGAGTTAAGAATTATTAAACTAGGTTAATGTTTTATGTCTATCTGATAAAATGATAAAGCAATTAAACACACAAAATAGTTTTAATCGGATATTAAATTATATGGTATCCAAAATAATATTGACGAAGTAAAATATAGGTACCAATATGTGATGTTACAATTTCACTTGGTGTTATTATTTTGCTCAATTCATAACGTGACGTGTAGATTGGTGTTATTATTTTACTTAAATCATAACACGTATTTTTTTAAGCCTAAAAGTTGGATATATAAATCTTGCAGTTTACTCTTATTATAACATGTACGATTGATACACCCCTGATTTGTTATCTCAATAGCTACAAAAATTTCTCCACCAACTAAATATTGAACACGTCAAGCAGTAGACGGTTTCTCCATACACACCACGACAGCACAAATTGCACTCTCCACCTCACAATATTATTTCATAGTCCGCTATCATATGAATCTTACTTTGACTTATTCATCCACCGTTTGTTTCATTACATGCATGAATATAAGATAACATCTCTTTTATGTCGGTATAAAATAGCGTAGTTCTGATAACGCAAGGCATCTGACTAGGTTAATTTTCTAATTTATATAATAGTATACCTATCTAAGTGCTTGCCATTCTTGGAAGTTGCCTTTTTTGAAATATATGACAACAAATAATATCAAAACCAATTGTAGATGCAGTGAGTCCATATTGAAAATGGTAGGTTCAAGGTGCTGCCACTATATTTCTATTATCATATTGTTATGGTCTTTAGCTTAAAATGTCCCATTTTTATTTTCTTTTTCAACGGTCTTTCACGGTGGCTTACTCTTTTTTTTTCTTCATTTCAGTCCATGTGAGACTTCAAAGAGTTTTCACGGTGGCATACTGTTCTTAAGGTTCTTCCAAGTTGGTTTTAAGAATTATAATTTTTATTTTTTTTTAGTAGAATACAAAACATGCTCTAAAAATTTTACTAATCATCTGTGTGGGTTTACAAATTGATTACAGTGCATTTTTGCTCACCACTTCAAGTGGTGGTAATGCTTATTACTCTATTTATCACTGTCAGACGAGTTTAAATTTTGATAATTGTGTTTATTCACTATACTGATCTCAAAATTTAAACTCATCTAATGGTGGTAAATAAAGTGGTGAACAAAAATATTCCCCTTTTTTGTCACCACCCTAAAATGGTGGCAATGCTCACCCCATACTTATTATCATTGGATAAGTTTAAATTTTGAGATTTATGTCTATCTATTATATAAACTCGATTTTTTTTAGCACGAAGATATATTTTATGCTAAGGGGAGAGAGAGTTCGGCTAAGCTACACAATGGACAACCTAATTTGGTATCAAATTCGTCATCCATGAGATCCGAACCTAAGACCTCTCAATTGCAAGTGAAGATGAATACTACTAGACTATAGTACTAAATGGCAACAGATCTCGAAACTTAAACTCATATAACAATAAGCATTACCATCACTTAAGAGTGGTGAGGAAAAATATTCCCAAATTAATTAATAGCTAACAGTAATTTGTACCTATTGTACCACAATTTTTTTATTAATTTTTTTTGCAAAAATATTCTCCAGCAGGTTTTATATTTATTTATTTTTTAAACGATATTATCTACATTAAGAAGGAGTGAGCTAAGCCGCACAATAGGCTAACAATAATGTGGTTCAAATTCACTTAATGTCTAGTGGTATTCCTCTTCACTTGTAAGTGAGAGGTCTTAAGTTCGATTCTCGCCAAATGCGAGTTTAAACCATATTATTGCTAGCCCTTTGTGAGGTTAAGTCCACCCCTCCCCCTTAAACCTACTCCAACTCTTGGAGTAAAACTCCAATTTTAGGTTCTAAACTTACCCCAACTTGCTCCAACCTTTGGGGCAAAATATGAGTTTTAACCCAAAATTCACTTATGGGGCATGTTTAGCCCATGATTCCACCCGGATTTGTGGGGTTGGCCCACCATATATGTGTAATTTTTTAGTTTTATATTTATTAATTCATTGAATCCAATGACTAAGATCTAATATGATCAAATCCAATGGTAAAAAAAAAAAAATCTAACGTCTAAATTTAAATCCAACGGCTAAAGTAATTAAAAAATTCTATATATTTCATATTCTTTCATAGTGTTCCACGAGTTTCATGGTGTCCGTTTAGTGATTTTTCAATATTTATCGGAATCTAAATATTTTTAGGTTAAAATGTTCATAAAATTAAATTAGGATAGTCTACATAATTTATTTTTTTCAAATAAAAGTTACTCTAAAAAAAACTATCTTAAATTAAATTTTAATAATCTCGAGCTGAAAATTTAACCTAGAAGGGTTGGAGGAGAAAAACTGTATCTGGGTTAAAACCTAAATTTTTTGGGTTTTAAATTTTAAATTTTAACCCAAGGGTTGGAGACGGTTTTAGTGTAGATAATATTGTTTGTTCAAAAAAAATTTATTTTTCTTTACATCATAACATATTTTTATAACGAATGCCTTATGACTAGACTCCACCTAAGCAAATTACCTGATTTAGATTGTGTGTCATATTTAATATTTTTTGTGTTCCCTAAATTACCCTAAATTATATCATTATAGCATTTATGTTATGGAAATTAAAATGTAAAGCTTTTTTATTTGCTTGTAACGTGTATAGTGGCTTTGTAATTGTAACTAATGTAGGAATAAATTCCAAAAGTGTTTTGCGAGACTATAATTTTTTAGGGTTGAAGTAAGACCGATCGGTATACGTACTTATATCTAAAAAATTTGGTCATGGAATCAACGGCTTTGAATTCTCACAGTTAATAAACTCACACACTAGTATAACAATAGTGTTATAAGTATTAAACTCAGATTGTCTAATTTTTATAAACTAGTGTGGAAGACCTTAATAAGACAAACCGTTGGTTGAAACATTAATGATGTATGAATATTTCGCATGAGACTCAAAGCAATTACAAAACCATCTTTTATTATTTACATGAAAGATAATTTTTTTGAGATTTGGAAAGAAAAAAAAAACATACCAAAGTCTATATGAGAAATGAGGTTCTCTGGAGGATGATCCATAAACCAAAAAACCATCTCTTATTATTTGGGGTTAATAGTACACTTTGGATTACGATGGACAAAACGCCCAGCGAAGCAACAGACAATTTTTTTTTTTTTTTTTTAACAGACATAAACATGGACAGAAAAAGCAGGAACAGACAAAGCAACAGACAACATAGAAAAAAGAGGAACAAACAAAGCCCTCCAAATTATACTCTCTCGCATACACAATCAGTGTATTCAGACACCATTCCATGCAAGTATTTAGCATGTAATAGATTCACTACGCAGCACGGCTGTCTCGACAGTGAGTCCTGGTCCGATTCCAATCACGACACCCCATTCTAAACCTTCACCAGTTGTGGCTTTGCCTTCCCCAATCGACTTATTTCTCATCTCATCCAAAATAAAGTGCACCGATGGAGCTCCCATGTTGCCATACTCACTCAGCACATGCCTTGTAGCCCTAAGCTTCCCTTCCTTCAAACCCAATTGCTCCTCCACCTGGTCTACAATGGCGGGCCCACCAGGGTGCACACTGAAAAACAAGGAATTCCAGTCCTTATTCTTTCCGTCAACCTTTTCAAAAGTTTTAGTCAGAAAATCCACAACACTTCCACCAACAAATTTGGGGACATCTCCTGATAAATAATAAGTAAACCCCATTTCACGAATGTTGGCCACCACACCATGCTCTGAGTTAGGTATGATTGTCTGCCTGCATGCCACTATTTCAAACAGCGGCCTCTCAATTTCAGGCTCTGGATTAGCCCCAACTATCACAGCAGATGCTCCGTCAGCAAAAAGAGCCTGGCCCACCAGTATGTCAAGGTGGGTGTCAGTGAGTCCATGAAAAAACACGGTCGTGATCTCGGCGCACACCACAAGGACACGTGCACCCTCGTTGTTCTCTGCGAAGTCCTTGGCCAAGCGGAGGACAGTCGCACCAGCATAGCAACCAGCTTCATAGATCATAGTTCTGGTGACAGATGGGTTAAGGCCGAGGAGCTTGACTAATTGGAAGTCAGCACCTGGCATGTCAACGCAAGAAGCTGTGCAAAAGATGAGGTGGGTGATCTTTGAGATGGGTTGGCCCCACTCTTTGATGGCTTTTAGTGCTGCTTGTTGCCCTAGCTTTGGGACCTCAGGGTTCAACATGTCTTGGCGCACATCGAGTGATGGGGCTCCATAGGTATATATGCTCGGGTTAGCATTTAGAATCTCTTCTGTAAGATGCAAGTAACGCTTCCTTGTTCTTGATTTCTCACCTGTTAATTGTTAATTAAGTTAGGACATGTTTTATATCCTTGTGCATCAACTAATACAATGTAATTTGAAGAAAAACTTACACATGACAATATACTATTGGACCGAGATGCCACAATTTAATCAATGTAACATGTCTAAAGTGACTATTTTCTTCTGATAATAACAATGTATCTTTTGAAATGAACATGTCGTGTGGCGCGTTGAGTTTGGGATGTGATTCGTTTTACCTCATAATTTGGTAGAGTTAGAGTTTGCAACTCAAGATCAAAGTCAATTCATTGAGAGGTAAAAAATCTTTCATATAATTTCATGCATGATATGTTTTCTTCCTACATATAAATATAAGGTAATCTATTGCATGTGTTGCATAAATGTGCACGAGTAGTGCTTGTAAAAATTATACTTACAAATGCGATCGAACTTCTCTCTTAAATCTGTCCTGTGCTCATTTTTTGTGACTCGAAACAAAAAATCAGGATAGTCTTTTTGGTAGTAGACGTTGGGTGGATTTGCAGTGCCAATGGCTAGGATTTTGGCATGTGGAGGCTCTACATGATTCTTAACCAAAGGCGCCATTAAGCAAGTTAAAGAGCAGATATAGAATAGGGATTTGTTGAAACTTGAAAGAGAGGGGGAGTTGAAAGGTTGCGATAAAATCAATGGCACTACCCCATTCCTTATATAGCAATCAGAGATCCTACCAACTTGTGCAATCTTCAAGGTTAGGATATATTTTAATGCACACATAATATTCAACTCGTGATTTCTAGTGGAGCGTCAACTCTTAACCAGATTGAAAATGTCAGCGAAGTGGCTTCCGGCAAGCGGCAGGCACTCCAAATTTTGAATCTTCAAGGTTAGGATATTTTCTCTTTCGACCCCAACGTACGTTTACAGTTTCCACTACCCATTTTCGTCCAAAAGAAAGTTTCAACTCAATATAGTAAAGTACATAAAATATATATGACAATATACCAGGAAGCCATCTTACGTACCATGCACATGTTAATATATTATTTTAAGTTTTTATTAACATATGTTGGAAGTAGAAGTTGAAATTTTAGACCACAAACAGTAACAAATTGTCCGTCCACATTATGCTTCCTCTAACAACTCTTGGCCAGGGGAAAACAGAAAACGTTCTCTTTTCTGTTATGTACATAGAGGATCTAGTTCTACCCCAATCTGCTTACATAACAAATTACTTTTTGTATCTCAGCTTGCTTGATTTACTCGGGACATAGCTCGCACCTCACCCCAAAAGGTTACAAAATAAGTTGGAAAAAAAAATTACTAGCCACAACAATTTTGGAATCAACTTCTCGATGTATTATTTTCTCTTTTATCACAATTATTTCTCAATGGTATGAATAATTAGTGATACATAACATTAACGGATGGGATTAAAAATAAAACATCTAACAGTTATGAAAATCAAATTTAACAGTTAAAATACTCGTAATACTAAAATGCATAACATTGAAGTCGGACTTCTTTTGTCGTGTATTTAAGCTCGTTTTCCGGAGGTTTACATGCACGGATAGTCGTACTTCCAAACCTTCTCAGTGTCACCTTGAGTGGTGAAGTAAAGGTGGTTAGAAAAATAAGTTAGAATTAACATAGTTATTGCTTTCATTATATCGTCACTTGGTATAACGGTCTGATAAGTTAAAACAAAAAATCGAACCAAATTATTATGATCTGCCAATTGTAAGACTTAGTCCACTCTCATATTCTTTAGTGTAGATAATATTGTATATATTAGACATTTTAGGTTCCCTTTGAAATTAGAGGCCATGTGTTATGGTAGGTTTAAAAGTGCTGGCACTAAATATCTCTAATCATGATGTTACGGTTTCAATCTTGAAATTTTGTCCTAGTATATTTTTCTTTTTGAATGGTCTTTCAGCAAGGCCTATTTTTCTTTTTGAATGGACTTTCTTTTATTCTTTTATTCTTTTTTCATTTCATTCTTTGTGATAAATTTAAGCAGAATTGCACAGATGTACCTTTTGATAGTTATATTTACATTGAGATTTTGGATTCTGTTTTTTTTTTTTTTTTTTTTTTTGTTCATCCATTGTATTATGATAAATAATTCAATATTTTATAATAATAAAAAATGCACGTTTTCAAGAAGATAAAAACAAAGATTGAAATAACTTCCATGCACGTTTTCAAGAAGAAAGACTTTTCATGTACATTTGACCAAAAGAATTGGAAACAAATTTTCACATCAATTCTTCAAGTTATTATAAACTAGAAAGATGTACTACTGGGACAAGTAGCGGTTGCTTACTACTCTCTACTTAGTCCAAAACATCATACTTTTGTTTTAATTATATGATATTATGGTTGACAGTTGAATGAATGTACTGCTGGGACAAGTGACGATGGCTTAGTCTCGGCCACTCAGCAGCCGTGCAGCCCTTACTCTCTGTTTAGTCCAAAACATCATACTTTTGTTTTATTTTATTTTATGTAATACGGTTGATATTTGATCCGACAAAACCAAAACAAGACATTGCCTCGCAAGTTCCTTCTCCATGACCAGTGCACCACCAACCAAAATCTCATTGAATTCGAACGGCAGATTCATGTCAAGTCGTATATTATGTTAGGGTAAATTACACCATACTCCTCAGGTTTGAGGTTTATTACAAATCCATACAATATTTTTAAAACAGTTCACTTTCATACATCTAGTACCATTTTATTTCAAACTAACACCTCCGTTAGATTTTTCATCCATTAGCCTGTTAAATGCTGACGTGTCTACCACATTTGTGCTGATGTGGCTGTCACGGCAAAAAAATATTTTTTTTATACATTAACAATATTATAATATTAACCCTATTTAAAAAAAGAAAAAAGAAAGAAAAGAAGAATAGAAAAACCCAAACCCGAATAAGGAGGAAGAAGAATATCAGACCTCACCCTCCCCACACCCCCCCCCCCCCCCCCGAATTTCAATTTCCTTATGTGGGAGGAGGAGGGGAAGAAGAACTGAAAGGGTTTTTTATTATTTTTTATTTTTTTATTATTTTTTTCCGGGGTTACAGGTAGGGGAAGAAAATGAAAATGGGGGAGAAGAGAGTAGGAGAGGGAGGAGGGGGAGGGAGGTGGCGTCTGCGTTTTGTAGGGTTATTTTTTTTAAGTAGAAGATTCAGTTTTTAAAAATAAAAATAAAAAATTGCAACGTGACAGCCACATTAGCACAAATGTGATAGTTACGTCAACATTTAACATACTAATTGATGGAAAATATAACAAATGTGTTATTTTGAAATAAAATGATACTAGATGTATGAAAGTAAAATATTTTTAAAATGTTGTATGAATTTGTAATAGATCTCAAACCTGAGAATGTATGATATAATTAATATACATGTTGTACGGGTCCAAAACAGGTGAAAAAGTTCAAAAGCGAAATTGGTTCAGATATCCCTCGTAGAAAACAGGTCCGGTCTTAAGACGTTACCGAGCAAAAAAAAAAAAAAAAAACACCTCGACTCTTGAGTCAAACATGCCGCGATTACAGATGTATTGGTTACGCATGGATTTTTGGTCAAAATAATCCACTTGACTTCAGTAAAATGATGGAATTAAAATATGCAATTTAAAATTAATTTGAATTTGACATCAAGACACGATTAGGTGAAGAATTCCACTTACTCGTGTTTGAACTTCTCTTTTAAATTTGTCGTGTGTTCTGTTTTAGTGGCTACAAAGAAGAAATCTTTCAATTTACTGTAAATTTTAAAAGAATTTCTTTTTTAGCACCTCAGATATTGTTGAATACATCATACATTCACATTAGAAGTTATTATTGAATAACTTATATACAATAATATGTAATGACAATTTCAATCTCATAAGTTTTTGTTTTAAATAAGTAACGACTAGAATAATGTGAATATGAATCTATCTTAAACGAGAACATGTAAAGCAAAAGTATGATAATCTAGTATAAGTAATCATCATTCCTATTTCACATCCATCTAATTTGTAAGATTTTCGTAATGAAATCATCTTCATCCAAGAGCCTTACTTCCATTACTTCATGCCAAAACCTATTCCTCTTCAGTAATTAGTCTATCGAGACACTCTGTATCCTTCCCATTAGATGAACAACATGGATTAGGCAATGTATACAGCTTCCTGAGTTCCTGTAAAACCATAATATTCCTTTAATAGTCTCATCCATCCCGAATTTCGATATTCAAAAAAAACTGCTAATCGTATTTTAACTATGTATCCCCCCTCTGTTTCTCCCCTTGAATAACCTCTAAAACGACGCCGTGTTTGAAAATTGGAGCTGACGAAAGTGACTGGAAGTTTCAACTTGTAAGAAAAAATGTGTGTACACTAGAATGTAGGCGTAGTAGTAAGCATACTTTTTCAAAAAAAAAGAACAAAAGTCGCAGGTATGAACCCAAAATTTTTAGCTTACTCATTAATAAAATTAAAATATCTCCTTACATTAATAATTTTTGTAGTTTAGTCATTTTAACTTATTCGTATATATAGTTTGTTGTATTTGTGTAGTTTCAGTCTGTTAGCACCACTGGTTTAATTTGTACAACTAACGTGATTTCTTGATGAAACATGCATGTATCTGAATTTTTTTTACTATTTATATGTGCATATATATAGTTCCAAGCAGTATCATGAATTAATATGCATATTTTATAATGTTCAATTTGCATTATTGGTAGTACATTACTTATATGAAAATGTTATGACAACAGAATATTAAAATCACGGGAGCCAGCCAGTCCTTGTAAGAGAACGAAAAACTATAAAACAAAAAGCCCTGGCCGCCGAAAAGAGACAGGGAAAACAGTTTTTTTTTTTTTTTTTTTTTTAACAAAGGGAAAAGAGTTGAATTGTACTAAACGGAAAAGGCACTTCATTAATCGATAAACAATAAACTAATACAAAGCACTGTTTAATTAAATAGTAAACTCTCAAACAAACCCTAATAAGCAAAATACTAAAAATACATTAAAATCTCAACACTCCTCATCAAACTTTTGGCAGTATACGACATGAGTTTGTCCACAAGCATGTGCGGATACAGATTCTATCAACTAGCATACTGACTAATTGGACTGGACTGGAATGAATTGGCGAACATGCAACTTCCAAAGTTAACATGGCCAATACTTTTGTGGCTCGTTTACGTAACCGTAATCAAAATATGAGAAATTGGATTGTGAAGGAATTGAATTGAAGAGGAATTAAAATGAAAAGGAATTAGAGTCGGATTCCTGTTGAAACTATTTATTTAAATGTTTAGGAATCAAAATAGAAATGAACTTGACTTCGTAAAAGTTGTTTACTACACTTCGAAAAGCATCTCCGAAACTATACAAAGCGCCAAACTATAAATAATTATACACTCAGTCTTTACAAGCAGATTAGCAGTGAATTTTTTATATCCGATAGAAAATGCAAAATGTTTAAAAATAAAAAATTTACTTTTTGGTTGGCCAAAAAGCTTTCTGTTCTGCAAGATGTAAAATTCTTCGCCGCAAAATGTAAATAAATATGTGAATTTACATCCTCATTTCACATCGTAGGAGGTGGGCTTGCGAATTAAAGAGAGAAAAGTGAATGTAATTCTAAGTTTATATTTTTTTTTCTTTATATAAATTAAGATGTAAATGGGAATGTACATCTCAAATTTATATTTTTTTTTATTCAAAAAGATGCTCCAACTAACCCTATCTTTATAAGTTCATAGAAAAATTTTAGTCATTGGAGCAACTAGGGGTGGGCACTTGAAACCGAAAACCGAAACCGAAACACGAACCAAATCGAACCGCACCGAATGGTTCGGTTTGCGGTTTTGAAACGGTTGTGGTTTTGAAACCGAACCGCATTGTAGGAAGCGGTTTGGTTTTGGTTTTGGCTTTTGAAAACCGCACCGAAACCGAAACCGCACCTTAAATTAGATGTCCTATTTTAATTAGTTGTTTGTTAGAATCTATACATTTAATATGTACATGTCATAATAATGAAAATTATTTTTTCCAAATTATATCCCTCATCAAGCTTGGCATCTCAATGTTTCTTTACAGGAAAAGATGAAAATTTTATTTACTAGTAAAAGCACCTCAGAACCCTAATTTACAAGTTCATAATGATAGCCTATATAAAAGACTAATAAAAAATGCAAATGAAAAAAAAAAGAAACAATGAGCATCAAATAAGAGTAGTCATTGTAGGAAAGATACAAAGACCAAATTTCTAATCAAATAATAAGCTGTAACACTCCATTTGGGTACTTTTTCCTGCTCACAGAGTCTATCATATGTGCAATTAGCTAGCTAGAGTAAAGAAAAGAATTCTCATGTGGGTTGTTTAATTAATGTATTGTGTGGAAAATGAGACTGTGTTATGTGTAGATAAGTATAAATTTTAAATTGTATATATTTTTTCAAAAATCAAACCGAAACCGTTTGAAACCGCACCGAACCGAACCAAACGGTTTGGTTTCATTTTGATTTTGGCTTCAAAACCGCACCGAACCGCACCGCAAAAAGTTGCGGTTTTGATTGTGGTTTCACTCAAAACCGCACCAAACCAAACCATGCCCACCCCTAGGAGCAACGTCGAGAGTGGCATTTCTGTATTCGTTTGTGGTGAGATACCACCTTATCATTTCTCGTTGGGAAAAAAAAGATATATCATCTTTTAGCATGTTATGATTACAAAGAATATTACAACTAGTGGCACTCATCATCTAATATTAGCACAATGTCACTTTACTTCAAAATGAGCTACCCCATCCCAACATCAGAGCATACCATAGGCCCTTTGAGAACTTACAGAGAGGGTCTCAACCCATTTTTTTATTTTTACAAATCGCCACCATGAGAAATTGTTGGTAGCGAGACTTGAACTTAGACCTTGGTTTAGCGTAGAGTACGATTCTTACCAACTTAACCAATCTCGTTGATAGAGGTTTTGAAATTATATAAAACAGTAACTCAAAAATAAAAACAAAAATAAACATCAGAAGTTTATTTTATGAATGAAGTACTCGTCCATGTCCACCAAACAGAATCTCAATGAAGAGCAGATTCGTACATATGCGGAGCCTCCAATCCAAAGAATTTTATTCTTATGTATGTGAAATGAAAAATAATCACAAAAACTGTGATCGTGAAATGATTATTTGACTAGGTAGAAAACTCAGCAGCAGCAGGGGTGTGTATACACCGGTTATGCAATGCTCGCTCGCATCACTTGAAATGCATAACCAATGTATGAATCATTTTATGCAATATTTAGCATATAATAGATTCACTACGCAGTACGGCTGTCTCGACAGTAAGTCCTGGTCCGATTCCAATTACGACACCCCATTCCAAACCTTCACCAGTTGTGGCTTTGCCTTCCTGAATGGACTTTTTTCTCATATCATCCAAAATAAAGTGCACGGATGGAGCTCCCATGTTGCCATACTCACTCAACACATGCCTTGTTGCCCTAAGTTTCCCTTCCTTCAAACCCAATTGCTCCTCCACCTGGTCTACAATGGCGGGCCCGCCAGGGTGCACACTGAAAAACAAGGAGTTCCAGTCCTTATTCTTTCCGTCAACTTTTTCAAAAGTTTTAGTCAGAAAATCCACAACATTTCCACCAACAAATTTGGGGACTTCTCCAGATAAATAATAAGTAAACCCCATTTCACGAATGTTGGCCACCACACCATGCTCTGAGTTAGGTATGATTGTCTGCCTGCATGCCACGATTTCAAACAGTGGCCTCTCAATTTTAGGCTCTGGATTGGCCCCAACTATCACAGCAGATGCTCCGTCAGCAAAAAGAGCCTGGCCCACCAGTATGTCCAAGTGGGTGTCAGTGAGTCCGTGGAAGAACACGGTCGTGATCTCAGCACACACCACAAGGACGCGTGCACCCTCGTTGTTCTCTGCGAAGTCCTTGGCCAGTCGGAGGACAGTTGCACCAGCATAGCAACCAGCCTCATAGATCATGGTTCTAGTGACAGATGGGTTAAGGCCGAGGAGCTTGACCAATTGGAAGTCGGCACCTGGCATGTCAACACAAGAAGCTGTGCAAAAGATGAGGTGGGTGATCTTTGAGATCGGTTGGCCCCACTCTTTGATGGCTTTCAGTGCTGCTTGTTGCCCTAGCTTTGGGACCTCAGGGTTCAACATGTCTTGGCGCACGTCCAGTGATGGGGCTCCATAGGTATATATGCTTGGGTTAGCTTTTAGAATCTCTTCTGTTAGGTACAAGTAACGCTTCCTTGTTCTTGATTTCTCACCTATTTAATAGTAAATTAAGATTTTTGTTAGGTTAGGTTCTATATCCTTAAACCACTAAAATGAAATTATGGTCAAAATATAATGTCATTTCTAAGTTTCTCTCAACACGACATGGTAGTAAAGTATCCTCATAACATAAATTAACATTATTTATTTTGACATGAACACGCCCGCTGGTATCGAGATGTTATTCACTTTAACCTTATAACAAGATAGAATTAGAGTATACAACCTAAGATCAATTGGTATTCCATAGAGAGGTCAAAAACCTTACATATTGTAAGATAATTTTATGCACGATATGTTTTGTTTCAATGTATAAATATGTGGTATCATGTATATCATGCATGTATTATACACTTACATATGCGATCGAACTTCTCTCTTAAATCCGTTCTGTGCTCGTTTTTAGTGACTCGAAACAAGAAATCAGGATAGTCCTCTTGGTAGTAGACATTTGGTGGATTTGCAGTGCCAATGGCTAGGATTTTGGCATGTTGAGTCTCTACTTGATCCTTAACCAAATGCGCCATTAAAGATATAGCAGATGGAATTGGGATTGGTTAAAACTTGAAAGAGAGGGGGAGTTCAAAGGTTGCAGTAAAATGAAAGCCACTACTCCGTTCCTTATATAGCAATCAGATTGTGGAATCTTTCAAAGTTAGTGGCTTCCATATTTTATGGGGATGGCTGCTTGTAAGGAAGGATGATGATCCATAGGGGTTTTTTTTTTTTTTTTTTTTTGTGGAATATTAATTAGAATGATAGTGGCTTCAATATTTTACGGGGATGGCTGCTGGAATTTAAGGGAGATAAATGTGAAGGAGACTTTCTCAAAAGTGAAATTTTTCATTAACTCTCTGTCACCATATATTTTTTATACAATATTTTAATAATGTTTAATGCAAATTTTTAATCTATAAAGTTTTTTTTAATTTTAAGTAATTAGTTATAGGGGGTAAATACGTTAGAGAGTAATATGAAAGTAAATTAGAACTTCAGGAAACATAATTTAATAAATTTGAATAAATTTTGTGAAAAAATGATAAAGTATTATCAAACGGTCATATGACTTTAAATTTGAGTGATTTTTTTGTAGAAATGATATTTTTTGAAAGATATAAAAGATAAAAATTGAATCGTTAAAATAAATTACAGAGTTTACAGAGTAAGCCCCTAAAACTTGTGTTAAAATATGTGTAAAAAATTTGTCTCCAAAGCACCCGATAATATATATGGTAACAAAAGGACTTCAATCCAGAAGTTAGGGTATGGTTACTTGAGTGCGTGCATGCACCTTGGACAATCTACCGTTGGAAAACATGACTTCAATTTGTGTCAAAGCGTGGGTGCCCGGCGCTCTAAGATAAGTATAATGTACACACATTTTTTCTTATGAAACTTCCTGTCACTTTCTTCTGCTAATAATAACTGTTTTTATTTTGTTATATTTTGGTAGTTTCGGTCTGTTGGCATCACTAGTCTAATTCGTACAACCGAACCGGATTTCTTGATCAAACATGGCATGTATCTGACTTTTTTGACTTATATGAAAATGTTACGACCACGAAATATTAAAATCGTGGTAAGTGGGGCAGCCATCCAGTCATGTGGACTTGCAAGAGTACGAAAAACCTAGAAAACAAAAAAACCCTGGCCGCCGAAAAAGAGAGGGAAAATAAATACTAAACGGAAAGGCATTTTTTTAATTGATAACAACTAATGCAAAGTACTGTTTAAATAAATAGTAAACGCTAACAAGCAAAATAATAATAAAACCTTAAAATCTCAATACTCTTCGTCAAATTCACGACGATATACAACATGGGTTTGTTCACAAGCATATGTAGATGAAGACTCCATCAAGCAAACAGACTAACGAACTGGATTGGACTAGAATGAAACTGGCAAATATTCAGATTCTAGAGTTAACATGGCTAATGCTTTTGGTGGATTACCCTCAACTGCTGCAAATTGTTTCTTGTTGTTGTTGAGTGATTATGATTTTTCCTTTTCTTTTCTTGTTCTCTTTCTCTCCTCTTAGTTTATACCAATCACAAATAAAAGATACGCCACATAAATTGTGCATTATATGCATAGATTCCCCCCTTACAAAAGAACTCCCAAGATATCAAAATGAGACTTCACCTAAACTACAGAAACAAACCTCATTATTTGCTAATAAAGTATATTTTTCACCCCCAAAAACGAAATGCTTAAGCAAGATTGATGTCATCGTTTTAACATGTTTTTTTAGGGTAATGCTGTGGATATTAGCTATTTAAACAATATTTTGTAAATTATAAGACGTAATTATTGGTATTAGATTATTACTTAAGTATTGGTTAATCGTGTATTGGTGAAACATCACATGGTCTGTAAAATTAACCTCAATAGATGATCTACCCAGCATTTTTCTTTTTTTTCTTTTTTCTTTTTTTTTTATCAATAAAGTGTTTCTCTTAAAGCCAAACTAGACCCTTTCTTGGCGAGAAATTTTTCAGAGATTTTTGGAACACAAACTGATACACTACATAGTACGTGTTATAATATGTTGAGAATAAGTCTCACATTGGTTGAAGGAAGGACCTTGCATGAGCTTATGAGAGGTTGAGCTACTCCCCATATTTCCAATTGGTTTTATGGTGGAATCTCAAATTTCTTCATGGTATCAGAGCAGGTTATCCCAAGTGTGAAGCCAAATGGCCACATGCGCTCCACATCACCATGTTATGTTGTCCATGTGTTCGGCTTGAAAATTCACCACACATAAGGGACGTATTGAGAATGAGTCCTACATTGATGGGAGGAAAGACCTTGCATAGGCTTAGAAGAGGTTAGCTACTCCCAATATTGCCAATTGGTTTTATGGTAGAACCTCAACTTTCTTTATAATACAATTGAAAGATAGTTTTTTTTTTTTTTTCCTCAAAGTATTTCTCTACTTATATTATCATACGTACCGGTCCATCTTTTTGGTACATTGAAAAATCCCCTTCTTAGTCAACCAATCTAATCTATGTTTGACCCACCCCCATTGAGGCAGTAAGCGCATTAGAGTCATATCGTAAAGGGAAGTTTTATTTGAACCCAGCTTTCTTATTTCTACACTCAACTAAATAAATTTATCTACCAAACTTCCAAATTTGTCTTTGAATAAATAAGAATGAAAAATTAATTTTATAACCCTAAAATAAAAACAATAATAATCTCTCTACACCCTTTGTATTTAATTTGGTGAACTCAACCATAAGGACGACAACTTTTCTCTGACATCATCAGCGACCACCATCCCTTACTACTATTCTTCATATTTCTCCTCTTCTCTCTTGAATCCCTAGCTTACATCTTTGCTTTCTCTTAATTTGGTCAGCTATACACATTGGATTTTAGTGAATGAAAAAACAATCAAACCCCACAACCACAAGGCTTCTATTCATTTTCACTCCAACACCCATTTGTTGAACATTAAACCAAATTGAAAAATATAGAAAATTTTAACTGTTATAGAAAAAACAGAGATCTAACGAGAAAAAAAAAAGAATTATAAATTTCCGCTCAAAAACAATAAAACAACACTACCCAACATGTGCTTGTAAAAATAACTCAATCAAATGAAGAAAAAAAAATAGAAGGTACTTTCTTCATCATATAATAACAATAGAAAGAAAAGAAAAAAAAGAGTGTAAGGGGATGGTGGGTGTCGACGATTTTGGAGAAGGGTTGCCGGCGTTAGGGTTAGGTTCACCGGATTAGATAAAATAGGTGTAAAGAGAGAAATTTTTGTTGTTTGTGTTTGGGTTTATAAAATTGTTTATTCTTTCTTATTTATTTAGGGAACTTTAACAAAAAATCATATTTTAACACTAAAAAGTCAAGCTTGGTACTATTTACTTTACCTTTTATTTTCTAATTTAGTGTAAAAATAAGATAGTTGGGTTCAAATAAAATTTCTCTATCGTAAACCGTTGTTTTCTGTTACTATAATGCTCTGGGGACCAGCTAATTATTTTAATTAGTATAGATTCCAGTTTTCTCAGCTTAATAAGTCAAACCCTTGCGACCTTATCAACCATTTTACTCCATATTAGTGTATTATTATTCTTCTCATGATCCCGGATCTTGGAGCTTGCAACAAATAAGATGCTTTAATTTCTTTTGTTAATGCCTTAAAATCTTACAATAATGCATATGCATATTTGCGGCTACTCCAAACCAAATACAAAGTACACAATCTTATTAATTAAATGAAAAACCAAAGCCTATGGACTAGCAGTACATATCTGGACCCTGTATATCCAAGGAGACTTATTCTTATGTATGTGAACAGAATTAATCACAATAACTGTGATCGTGAAATGATTATCCGACCAGAAGGAAAACTCAGCCGCAGCACGGGTGGATATACTGTATTCTCTCGCGAGATGGATAACCAATTTACTCCTTGTTTCATGCAAGTTTTTCACATGCAATAGATTCACTACGTAGCACGACTGTCTCGACAGTGAGTCCTGGTCCGATTCCAATCATGACACCCCATTCCAAACCTTCACCAGTTGTGGCTTTGCCTTCCTCGATCGACTTGTTTCTCATCTCATCCAAGATAAAGTGCACAGATGGAGCTCCCATGTTGCCATACTCACTCAACACATGTCTTGTTGCCCTAAGCTTCCCTTCCTTCAAACCCAATTGCTCCTCCACCTGGTCTACAATGGCGGGCCCGCCAGGGTGCACACTGAAAAATAAGGAGTTCCAGTCCTTATTCTTTCCGTCAACTTTTTCAAAAGTTTTAGTCAGAAAATCCACAACATTTCCACCAACAAATTTGGGGACTTCTCCAGATAAATAATAAGTAAACCCCATTTCACGAATGTTGGCCACCACACCATGCTCTGAGTTAGGTATGATTGTCTGCCTGCATGCCACGATTTCAAACAGTGGACTCTCAATTTTAGGCTCTGGATTGGCCCCAACTATCACAGCAGATGCTCCGTCAGCAAAAAGAGCCTGGCCCACCAATATGTCTAGGTGGGTGTCAGTGAGTCCGTGAAAAAATACGGTCGTGATCTCAGCGCACACCACAAGGACTCGTGCACCCTCGTTGTTCTCTGCGAAGTCCTTGGCCAGTCGGAGGACAGTCGCACCAGCATAACAGCCAGCTTCGTAGATCATGGTTCTGGTGACTGATGGGTTAAGGCCGAGGAGCTTGACCAATTGGAAGTCGGCACCTGGCATGTCAACGCAAGAAGCTGTGCAAAAGATGAGGTGGGTGATCTTTGAGATGGGTTGGCCCCACTCTTTGATGGCTTTCAATGCTGCTTGTTGCCCTAGCTTTGGGACCTCAGGATTCAACATGTCTTGGCGCACATCGAGTGATGGGGCTCCATAGGTATATATGCATGGGTTAGCCTGTAGAATCTCTTCGGTTAGGTGCAAGTAACGCTTCTTTGTTCTTGATTTCTCACCTGTAAATTAGTAAATTAAGATTTTTGTTAGGTTAAGTTCTATATCCTTCTACGTCTAAGGCAAACTATTAAAATGAAGTAACAGTTAAAATATAATGTCATATGTAAGTTTCTCTTAGCATAACATAATACCAAAGTATCCTCATATCATAATTAACAACATATATTGAGACATGATCAATTAGTAGTCCACAGAGAGATAAGAAAAACCTTACATATTGTAATATAAATTCATGCATGATATGTTTTTGTAAAAATCTATATATATATATATATATATATATATATATATATATATATGGTATCATATATTTCATGTATGCATTATACACTTACATATTCGATCGAACTTTTCTCTTAAATCCGTTCTGTGCTCGTTTTTAGTGACTCGAAACAAGAAATCAGGATAGTCTTCTTGGTAGTAGACATTTGGTGGATTTGCAGTGCCAATGGCTAGGATTTTGGCATGTTGAAGCTCTACATGATTCTTAACCAGAGGCGCCATTAGAGATATAGCAGATGGAATTGGGATTGGTTAGAACTTGAAAGAGAGGGCGAGTTCAAAGGTTGTAGTAAAAACTGTAGAATGAATGCCGGCACTCGATTCCTTATATAGCAATCAGATCGTTTGGTCGTGGTATCTTTCAAGGTTAGTGGCTTCAGTATTTTATGGATGGCTGCTGGAATTGTAAGGGAAGAAGATTATTTTATGGGGATGGCTGCGGGAATTGTGAAGGAAGAAGAAAATCCATAGGGATTTTTTGTTTGTTTCTGTTTATATAATGTTTAATGCAATTTTTTTTATCTATAAACCTTTTTAATTTGAAGTAATTAATTATAGGAGTAAATATGTTATTAAAGAGTAATGTGAAAGTAAATTAAAACTTCAAAAATTGTAAGTGTAATTTAATATATCTGAAGGGATTTTGTGGAGAGAGAAAAAAACAATCAACTTTAAAGGGATGTTAGTGATATTAATCCAATTGATATTTGATCAAACAGAACAAAACATTTGCCATGCAGTAGCCTATGCATGAGCACCAAACAAAAACTCATTGAAGAGCAAACTCGTGCATAAAAAAAATTAAACAAATCTGCAAAAGTTATAGGTAAATTGGATCAAAATATTTAAGAGAGAATGAGAAATTGGAGCATTGATTTTGTTGTTTGTTTGTTTTTGTTTTAGGTTGAAAAGGTTTTTTTGTGGACTAGATTCACCATGACTAAGACTTTTTTAGAGAGGATTCATGACATT
The DNA here is from genome assembly GCA_963580275.1 of Crataegus laevigata. Classification (NCBI taxonomy): domain Eukaryota; kingdom Viridiplantae; phylum Streptophyta; class Magnoliopsida; order Rosales; family Rosaceae; genus Crataegus; species Crataegus laevigata. Next base: position 30,075,546 of record OY756944.1, on the reverse strand, counting down.
GCATTATTAGACTGAGATGTCATGTGATAATGAACTCATTTCATGTAAGTGTTTCTCTAAATTTTAGCCCTACTGGATCTTTAGACATTGAATTAAAAAAGCGGGAGTATTAATCCAATTGTCCTTTTGGGTAGTGTTGTAAGACCTTCCATCTATTTTGTAATAATAGGCCACTTACCTGTTACATGCCGGCATATTTGAAATTTGAGTTTTATTTCATTATTTAAATTAGGTGAGTGTCGTTTAGAAAATAGGAATTGCAAGCACTTATCTCTAAAGAATCATTCGTCTCAACAATTCTAAATATAGAATTCAAATACATCTAGCACAACTTATACACTTGCAAATTTTGTCGAAAAAGAACTAACATGAAATTGATTCATCACCACATCACGTCCTGATTCATATAAATTATTCTTCTGCCGACGGCAGGAGGGAGGGATTTAGGATTTGATTAATGTGAGGAGATGGACAATGTCACCTGCATTGGGGCAACTGCAAGTGGTATTAGATCATCCCTTAAGCAACTACGTTGTGCGTGCGAAGTTGCATGTACCCAAGACTCTACAGACAGAAACGAACCAACTCGACGGGAGAAAATTCAAAATTGTAGTACGGATGACGAATCTGACTACCGGATGGATGCAAAGACTTGAACATTTGCATACATTTGTGGAATTGAGGTAGAAAGAAACAGCAAGGAGTTGAGGACATGTGGATATCCATAATGTCCCAAGAATAATATGAGGTGATAAGCACTAATCTTATTTAGCTTCTTGTTTAGTCTTTATTTATTTATAAATATTAGATATATATATTGAGAGATGAATAAGAGCAAAGGAAACTCTCCAAAAATAAAAAAATATTTTCGATTCCAACTGTTAATCTTTTAATCGATATTAGCAGTTCAGAATCCTAACGGTTCAATTTCGATTTAAAACTGGACAATTGATGTGTGCATTTAACTAAAGGAAATGTTGACGCATCGAGTTTATCGACCTTTGCCTGCCCTAATGGAGCTATCGATGTCGTGCATTTAAAGTAAAGGGAAATTTGGTCAAACAAAGCTAGATTAACATATATTTGTGGAGGCAAGTTTCTTTATTTTCTGGTCAAAGAAAGTAACTTGTATTAGATAAGAAAAGCTAATAAAGCAATCCAAAAAAAACCAAGTACGCTACAACAAAGAAGAACCCAATAGGAAGTCCCAAAAAGAGGCAACCCACCCCAACAACAACAACGACTTCGATTAAAAGACACCACCTTTGACAGCAGTTGTTTTTGAATGATTCTAGTGTGTAGTGTTGTCCTAGCATGAGTTCAATTCCAAGCTTCGTGGACGTTTCTTTTACTTTTAAAAATTGTGAAATTTCCTTTTCAATCTTCGTTTTTCTCTTTTTTATTTATTTTGTTTTGTTTTAATCATTGTTTATATACGCAGTTAAAACCTCTATAAATTAATAGCTTTGAGACTGAAGATACTTTATTAATTTTGCTAATGTTAAATAATCAATAAATTAATTAATTACTAACTTATTAATTTAACTTCTTTTTTTGTCAAATATAGATTTTATTAGATTAGTCATCTACGGAGTTTGAATCTACGGTGTCATTCAAAACCTTTCCACCATTGTGGTAATAAAGGGCCACTTACATAACATATTAATCTATCAAGGTATCACATATTTTCTTAAATATTATACATTGTATTTAGTTTTTCGTGTTAAAAACTAACAATTGTACATATTTATTTAACAAATTAAAATTCATGAATTTACTTTTTTTCTTTTCAAAAATAGATTGTACATTGTTCGATGTAATACATTATTCTATTTCATTAACAATTAACCAAGTAAATACTCTATATAAATAAACCAAACCCATACTAACATGAAATTATTAATTTATGTATTACGGGGGACTTATATGAATTTTTTATAATGCATTATATTATAAATTTAGCGAATTATTAATTTAGCACGTTATCTCTAAGTCGGAACCAATCAACCATTATTTAACCAAGGTTATAAATTTATTGGATATTAAATTATTGAAATTCTACTATAAAAGTAATTAGAGAGAAGAAAAATAGTGTCTGAAAACAATTTTTGCTTCTACACGTCCGTATATGCATTTGATAATGAAAGTTATATGGGATGAGTTGAAAAAAAAGAAAAACTAATGAAAAGAGATTGAAAATTTTAAGTTTTAACGATAACGACAAAATAAAGGGTAAAGTGAATAGTACCAGGATTGACTTTTGTAAAAATGTGTTTTTTCGTTAAAGTGAACAGTATCGAGAACTTTTCGTTAAAGTTCCCTTAAAAAAAAAGAAGAGAAAGTGGGTTAATGAAGTACAAATTCATATTTGGTTGCTGAAGCTACTATTAAACGCATTTTAAAATTTTAATTAGATGAAAGTGACATAATAGGACATAATAGTCATTTTACCTCATTAAGCTGACAAAAGGTTCCCTTGATTGGATTTGGATCCCATCCGAATCCAAATTATGAGGATCATAAGAATTCTTTAATATTAGCCACTCATTGTGTATCGTGCGGTCAGAAATAATTTAATTTTTTTATTTAAAATTAAACACAAATAGTACATGACGAAAATTGACTGCACAATAAACGATGAACAGTTAAGATGTGGGATCCCTAAGATCCCCATAAAGTGAATCTAGAGGGAGGATTCTTTTCCTGGGGATCCCAGGTATTCTGTGAACGTGGTCGTATATCGTGCGATCAGAAATGATTTTAAATTTAAAATTAAATATAAATAATACCTAATAAAAACTGACTGCACGATATACAATGAACGATCACGAATTCTCCAAGATTCTCAAACAAAAGATCCGAAGACGATCCTTTTCCATCCCTTCCCCCTTGATAATTACATGAAAATGACACAATAGACGTTGCACTTTTCTTTTCTTTTCTTATATTCTATTGCACACTTCAAATAAAACAAATGATTAAATATTTGGATATTTATATCTGGGTCTAAAAAATCAACATATTTTAAGGTTGAGTTGAGTATTATCTTTTTTTTAATACTCATTTTATATTTTTTTAAAACATTAGCTATAATTAAAATTTTCTAATTTTATGCATCTTTTTGCTTTTATTTTTGAGTTTTGAATATTTGAAAATTGGTTTATTTAATCCATCTAATATCTTATAACAAAAAACAAATATACTAACATAAACCCACCCTTAGAATATACGAACTGCTTCAAGGAACAAATAAATGAATGGAAAATATGCCTATAGGCGAAATATGAAACCTAACTAAAAACTACAAAAACATAGTATACTTATAAACAAGATACATTAATATGTGATACAAGTTGATTATAAAAAAGAATATGTGATATAGATGAATCATTAAAATTGAAAATAAAATATATGAATGAGGTTTAGAGGAGGAAGAAGAAGCAGAAAAATAACAAAAGGAAAAAGAAATAAGAAGAAATAACTAAAAAAGATAATTTTCAAGTTTAATATCCACTTAAAATATGCAAACGTAGAACATAGGTTGTCAGATCCAAGTGTTTGTTTTTTTATTTTCTTACCAAGACTTTTATGTATTATGTAAGAAAAATGCTAAAAAGACTTTTTTAAAATAAAACTCTCTATGAACTTTCTACTACCTCGCACTTCGAAATTAATTCCTTTTGAAGAGCATCTCCGAAACTATACAAAGCGCCAAACTATAAATAATTATACACTCAGTCTTTACAAGCAGATTAGCAGTGAATTTTTTATATCCGATAGAAAATGCAAAATGTTTAAAAATAAAAAATTTACTTTTTGGTTGGCCAAAAAGCTTTCTGTTCTGCAAGATGTAAAATTCTTTGCCGCAAAATGTAAATAAATATGTGAATTTACATCCTAGTTTCACATCGTAGGAGGTGGGCATGCGAATTAAAGAGAGAAAAGTGAATGTAATTCTAAGTTTTTTTTTTCTCTATATAAATTAAGATGTAAATGGGAATGTACATCTCAAATTTATAGTTTTTTTTTAATTCCAAAAGATGCTCCAACTAACCCTTCCTTCTCACTAAATAGCCGGAGCATTTTTAATATAAAAAAAAATGACGATGTAAGTTTTATGTAATTTTAAATGTGCTTGGGTTTCAAGCACATTGAAAAATCTTTTAAGACTTATTATGTCTCAACTCAGATTAATCTGATGGGATAATACATTATGTGTTATTATACAAATCGATTAAAGTTTTTTTATTTCAAGCATACTGAAAAATCTCTCCAAAAGCACCAACAACAATCCTTCCACTCCACTCTACCCATCGAAACGAAGGAACCGAATACACTTTCTCCTTTCTGGGTTCTCTCTCTTTTGTACCACATCTGAATCTGAGCAACAGTGTTTGAAGGAACTTTGAAGTAGACTTCCAAAACTTTCGTAAGTGATATGTAAAAGCAATAGAGGCAGAGCATATTGAGGGTCCTCAAATTGAAATACAAATTTAATCAAATGAAAGGGCGGTGTCAAAGTTCGGAAAGGTTATTTAATATTTCGTCTCAACGGGTGGAGTTGCTCTAAGGGATAGATAAAACAAAAGTTCAGCTTGCAGTGCATTATTGGAAATATCAAACCTTAAACAAAAAGGAAAAAAATATCAACCTCCAATGCATTATTGGAAGTAGTATGACCTTTGCTAAAAGATAGGGCATGGATCAAGAAATAGTCCAAATTTTTATCAGTTCATAGAAAAAATTTTGTCATTGGAGCAACGTCAAAAGTGGCATTTCTGTATTCGTTTGTGGTGAAATACCACCTTATCGTTTCTCGTCGAGAAAAAAAAAAAGAAATATCATGTATTAGCATGTTATGATTACACAGAATATTACAACCAGTGGCACTAAACTCATCATCTATTATTAACACAACATACACTTTACTTCGAAATGAGCTACCTCATCTCAACATCAGAGCATACCATAGGCCTCTTTGAGAACTTACAAAGAGGGTCTCAGCCCATTTTTTTATTTTTACAAATCGCCACCACGAGAGATTGTTGGTGTAGCAAGACTCAAACCTAGACCTTGGTTCAGCGTAGAGAATAATTCTTACCAACTTAACCAACCTCATTGATAGAGACTTTGAAATTATATAAAACAGTAACTAAAAAACAAAAATAAAAAAAAACATCACAAGTTTATTTTACGGATGAATTACTCGTCCATGTCTACCAAACAGAATCTCAATGAAGAGCAGATTCGTGCATAAAGAAAGCATTTGCAAAAGTTAAATCAAGCATGATGTACCAAAATATAAGACCACAAGACAAGAAAGACCCGACAAGGAGCTTAAAATGTTCAAAAAAGTGTTCCATTAGTTATCGAAATTTGATCAGCTTTCATCGTCTTACAACATAAGCGCGGAGAATTACATTCTGATACCTTTCAAAAATAACTACTTACAAAAGTAGAAACCACCAGTATGTTCAATGGTGGCTGTTAAAATGGTCACTTTACCAATCTGCCGTCCTGCCGTCCTGTTTTCTCAAACTGCACTTCTAGCAAGAACGAAACAACATTTACAGCCATTTTGGAATCCTGTCTTTTGCTGAGTTAAGTATCCAAAAGTCAGCAGAATCTAACAGAGTTTACAACCTACCAAAATATCGCCTCCAACGCAGACTAACAGACTTGTTAGCCGTGAGATAGACCTACAAAAATCAAATCCGTAACTCAAAGAAAACATGTCATTCCCTGAAAACCGTCTCATTCTTATTTACTCTTCATATCCTCTTCATTATCTAGAGTATGGACTGCACAGAGAAGGACCTCCATTCCCCCTCTACCTTGTTCTGATTCCCTGTCATCCCCTTTTTCATTCAACTTCTTTGAACCTTCACTTTTCGCTCTCTGTGTCTTTTCTTTCTTATCATAAGCCTTTCTTGCCTTGCGTATGGCCTTAATTCCGGTATCACATTTTTTGCAAAACCATTTCCCAGCTGGAATGGAAGTGCGTGGTGGTTCCATGCAATAGAGGTGGTAACTGTGATCACAACCGTCACAAAGCACAATCATACCATCATCTTTATCAACGAGACAATTTCTGCATAGGCAAGAATAGCAGTACCAACGGGGGCCGTACGATCTTAACTGGTTAGTTGTCAGACACCTCATATGGTAGTATTTCTTGGGGCAGTATGGATGACCACATGTCCTCAACCTATCATTGTTTTTTACCTCAAGTCCACAAGTCTTACAAATTCTTTTGCTTTCTTCCGATAGCTGGATTTCATCATCTGCACTCCATTTTGAATTTTCAAATGTCTCATTGACTGTTTCTTCTTCTGTAGAAACACTTTCACCTCCAACTCCATCAACTACAGTCTTGGCCACATTCAACTTCTCACACACGACACAGTTCTCATGGGGTGATCCAATACCACTTGCAGTGCACCTAGCACAATACCAACTTGGAGGAATTTCTTTGACAGCAGGTTCAATGCAAGAGATATGGTACATCTCCTCACATGAATCACATACTAAACAATCCTTCCCATTTGCATGGCATCCGCAGCACCTGCAAGTGCATGCACTGTGCACACCACAATCCTCTGTTTGCTCCAGTTTAGCTTGAGAGTCAGATCCCAAGTGGCAGAACTGTTTTAAAGTGACAAACGTTAGTATATTACTAAAAATCAGTTGATCAATGCCTTGAAATAAAATCGTAAGCATGATAACTGAGATGCATTTAGCCAGACATGAAGTAGATTGACAATGAAAACCACAAATATTGTTTTCAGAATTCTTTAATTGTCAGGTGACTCCATTCTCATCACAATAATTAAACAAATCACTGATTTCACAAATCCCAAAAGACATGAAACTTTAAATATGCTGAGAGAACAAAAAGAAACAACTACTTTAAAAGCATAAACACATAAGAATATTGGGAGATTTCTGAAAACGTTTCCTAAATTTATATTTCCAAGGCACCAAATGCACCATACAATCAGGCATTTCATCAGATGTCTGTGATTCAGTAAACTCAATTCTATGTTAAAATTAGAACACTCTGATTCAGTAAACTCAATTCTATGTTAAAATTAGAAAACTCTTGTACCTCATTTTTTCCATATTTCAATGTATTGCGGACTGAACCTCCCACCTGAGATGACAGATAAACTAATTTGTGAGATCAGGCTTACAACACCAGAGTGAACATACAATAAGTTATTTCTAGAAGTAATAGATTTCTTTAAACAAATCTTCAGGTATTTGGACTAGACATCTCTTCAACTGAATCACCTAACCTGTTCATTGTAAGAAGCCCTAGACATGTCCGAGAGGTTTCTTGCAAGAGAAATCAAGTCGGTACCAATCACTTGAAGTTTTCTCCATACCTGTAAAATATTCAGGTTCAGAATATGTAATTGACACACCAAAAAAAGGCGGAATATGATGAGACAATTTAGACTTTAAGACATAATTAGTGAAACAGGTGGGAGAATTTCAAAGTGTATACCATTCACACATATACATGTCAAAATGAAAAGACAATTAGAATCATAATCATGTATATCAAGCATCAGAAAGATGGTCATTCAAAAGGAAAGCAACCAAAAATGTTCACCTGTCTCCAGGTACCTATGCCTCACCATGACACATACATTAGCCAGTAAAATTTAAGACCGCCAAAACGTTGCAAAAAATTTAAAGCAGGGCTATAAAGTTTATAAGCCATGAAGAACATTAATATTCTAAGACTTCAAATTAATATTCAAACCTTGCTTGTATGCATAGTTTTCTGGTACTTTCTAACATTTACAGAATCTTTTTCATTCATAAATATGCCAAGTGATGGGATCAAAATTTTCATGTACCAGATCATTTCACTATCAAAATCACCTTTTGAAGAATTAGAGTCAATGAGTGTTTTCACAAAGCAGGATTTTAGAGTTTGTATTTGTATAGCAGTAAACCTCACTCCATCAACATGATCCGCCTTACTAAAGCAGATTATCCAATTGACTGTTCTTTTCAGCACACATTACATTCAGAGACCATTATGTTTAAACAGATTTCACCAACCAATACCTTCAACTTGAGCCAAATAATGAAGTGCATCCTGAAAATACGTCAATCATACATTCATAATCACTCCCAAAATGGTATCCATATGAATTAAAAGTTCTCTGAAGTACACAAGCATGCTTTGAATCATTAACCACATATTATCACATTCACACCATTATATTAAGCAAAATATAAGCATGTATTTCATGACAGCCAAAATATAAGACTATCCAACTTGCCTGTTGCATATCATTTGAGAAGAGCATTGGAGAATGCTCATAATCTCCCCTTTTCATCCTTGAGTTTATGAGACTAAAGTCGAAAACGCTGTCAGCCTTGATTCCTTGAAAATTTTGCAGCAGGACTTTGCACAACGAGGAGAACTTTTCAGAAACTAAAACATTATAAAAAGCACGCTGACACATCAATGTAACTGTAAGATGGTTTGATTTATTTGAAAACCCATTCAATACAACACCAGTATTCATGCTGGCTGCCTTTTGAGATCCATTCAATATAGACTGTGTCAGAAAACAGCATTGCTGCCTATCCTCATTATGATCAACAGATTCCTGCAAAACAATAAATATAACAGAATTTAAAAATCAAATTGTCTTGAAACTCAAAAGTATGAAAGCGATGGCCAATAGCCTATAAATCTGCTATTATATGTAGACCATATGGACTCTTGGTTGCAGCACAAACCTTAACTCGTGTTGTGTGATCAATCTCTCGAAAATGTGCAAGTGCTTCTCGGATGCACACTTGTACACCACCTTCATCATCGCCTAATGACTGATATATGTTCTCCAGCACAGCATTTGTACAGTGCCTCTCTGAGCATGCATCTGAACTGTTCATTCGAACATGGACTTGCTCACAAGAGTTACTGTGTATATCTGTGCTCACTGGTTCCTTTAGACGCTACAGAAATCAAACATGTTGAATGAGAAAAACAAGGACCAAATAGTCCCATTGGCTGGACTGAAGGAAATGTAACTGAAGACATACATATATCTCTATGTGTGTACATAAAACTTTTTATTCCAGGACAACATAGATTACATAACATTTGTAGCTCATTATAGCTAAATTAGCCATATGGTAAAGCACCACAATGAGGTATTCGTGATCCAGGGAAGAATGCTCATACATTGCTCCCATTGTTAATCACATTTTTCAAAGCTTCAAGTAAAATGACTAACTCATAATAAATCACAAAAATTGAATTTGCAATCGGTAAATTCTCTTTCACACTTACCCTGAAAAATAAACCTCTCTCGTTTTCCTCCTACTAGCAGTGCCCCCTAAATAGCCTAATGAGTGCTCAAATGCATTAATGAAAAATGTAATATGTGGTCCTCCCTAAGTCTTCATTGTTCCAAGTTAAAAACTAAACTTTAAACTCATTGGGCGCTCAAAATTTATGAGCCTTGTTATAATTTTTACATAAGGATGTGATTCATAAGCTAATTCTTCTGTCTAAACTAAGTACAGCTTGCCAGTGCTCAAGTCGAATTCCGTTAAAATTCAACACAAAAGATTACCGGGGAGAAGGGAGATCAGCAAACATACTAGAATATTACAGTCCTGCTTTACAAATTGTCTAATTAATAAAGAATATGGTTTTTGCCAACATGAAATAATTGCGCAGAGCAAGAGCTAAAGGAAGGACCTGGTTTGCCAACTGACTCGATGATTCCATATCAGCTCCCCCATCATCCTGTGACTTGCTATCCCAACTGAACCTTGCCTGCCTCCGCCTCTTGTAAGTTCGAACACCCTCACTTGCGCCAGAGCTGCCTTTGGCAATGTCAGTAGAATTCCCAAAACCAAATCCATTGGATTCACTCTTCAAGCATTCAACTTCCTTCTCACATTCCATACTACCACCATTGCTTTTACCTTCTGAGACTCCCATTCCCAATCAAAGCTACTTTTCTCACACTTCACAGTGCGAAAAATAGGGTTTCACAGCAGCAACCTAGGTTACAAATTCCAATGTTCTCAGCACTTGGAAAATTTCAGAAACCCAAAAAAAGAAAATACCAGAAGACATACAAACCAAACCAGCCACAGTAAAATCCCCCATTGTTTGGTAGCCGAGAAAATACAATCTCTTAAGAAATAAATCTAAAATTCAACTAAGCTAAACCAACCCAAATCCTCGAATCCTTAGTAAAACGCAATTTGTTGCTTACATCGAGCAAACTGAGAATTTAAAGTTCAAGAGTTGGTTTTCCTTTTCCTTTCTGTTCATACATTTTCTCGGCCACCAAACAGAAAACAAAACTCACAAACAATATAAAGTGCAAAAGAGAGAGAATGAGAGAGAAGAAAGCTGACCTGAGGGAACAATTTGGAGCGCCCAAAAGAGAATCGAAACCCTAGAAATCTGAGGAGGAGCGGGATGTTATGACTTGTGGGAGACCTGGTTCAGTAAGATGAGATTCCTCTCTCTTATCTGGGAATTTTTAACACACTGACAACACACGGAAAGGGTTTGCGACTCGGACGGACCGTAGAAAGAGGTTATTGATTGAGTGTTTTTTTTTTTTTTTGGGGGGGTGTTGGTTTTAACTTTCAAAAGAGGTTATAGAGTTTTAAATAAAAAATTTAATTGTTTTACGCATGTAAATGGCTAAAAAATCTCTAAATTAAATAGTTTTGTGTGCACATAGTGTTTTTAGGTGATCATAAGGAAAACAGTTTTATTATAATGCTCAGAGAGTACAAATTTATTATTCGTAAGTCTTCTGTGTGGAAGACACGAGCATTATCCTTACTTTTTTTCTTGCTCAATATATACTTATACTTTTAATCATTATTGGCTTTTTTTTTGCCCGATAAAACTATACTTCGTTCTTATTTTGCTTCTTAAAACTTAATGTGTGCTACTCTACTCCGTAAGAGTCCATCTTCATCTCAATTTTGCTGTATTCTGTCAAAAGCGTTAAAAATCTATTAAACCTTTGGCACGAGTGAGGCTCACCTACTTGTTAATATGTTTGTCACATTAGTGACGCATCAACTTAAAATATTTTTGTAAATTAAAAATAAATAAAAAACAAGAAAAGTGCATGACGTATTTTATGAAAAATTAAAATGAATGTGGAAAACAATATTTCAAAGTGGCTATGGCAATTTATTATAGGTCAACGTTTGTTGACTATTACAACGACTTCTTGTTGCCTCCTGTAACTTGTAAGACCAATTCATCGATGATTTGAAACTATTTATATAATTCATAAAGTAATCAAGTCACGGCACATTAGTTCAGATCAGATGAAGAAAAAAAATCAATCAATTTAGATTTATTAATATCAAAATTTTCAAACATGATACGTCATTAAAATTGGGATGTTAATAAATCAAATTGCTTCGAAAATTCAATTCATCAACTTTAATGACGAATTTGATATCAAATTAGGTTGCACATTGTATAGATTAACTGAACTTCATCTCGCTTTAGTGTAAAATTATATCGATGTACTTAAAATTAAAAATATAAAAAATAATTATATAGATTATTTGACAATTATGGTTTATAAGAGGTAAACTGGCGACAACATTAATCACTCTATTGCGACAACATTAATCATTCGACTTTGCCGCTCTCTCACTCACTCTTTCTTTAATTTCATCTGACGGAGACGATGAAGTGCATATCGTGCCTTGAGCACTACGAAGCAGACGACGCCGGCACCTGCAAGGAGTGCTACGAGGAGGCCAACGAGACCGAGGAGGAGCTCAAGCGCGAGATCGACGACCTCAAGGCCAAGGTCGCCTTCCTCCGCCTCAATCGCTCCCTCCCCGCCTCCTTCTCCGACGTCGTTTTGGTTGCCTCCGAGGATGCCTCCGCCGGCTCCCCCGTGCCCGTGCCCGCTCATAAGGCCGTTTTGGTCAGTCCCCATTCAGATTTACCTTGTTCTTGTTGTGAACTTGTTGGTAGCTTTGTGATTGTGGGTCTTCGCGCTTGCGCACAAGTTGTTTGCTTTATTGCCTGAATGAAACGTAGGTACTGGAAAATGGTTAATTTGAGAAGAGAATTTACATTCAAGTTCCTATGTACTAATTTCTTTTGGGAAAAGTATTCTCCTTTTCAACAATCCAATCATTTGGGTAAGTCTTGGGATTTTCATCAATTGGTAAATTGGGTTTTAACTATTTAGTTGCATTATATTATAGTCTGATTAGAAATATTGTTCTAATGACTCAGTTTGATTATATATAAGGTGTTATGAATCTATGACTCAGTTCATATATCATTCATTGAGAGGCATTAAAAAAACTTGTTTGATTATATGTAGGGTGTTATGAATCTGTGAGCATTGTTATTCCATTTGTGTTTGATGTAGTTTATTGTTCATGTGGAAAGCTTTATGCTTTGAGTAGACCAAATGTTCGTGGGAAATATAGTTCTGTTTTAGCGTTTCCGTCTTTGAATTTCTTTCAAGCATTTGGTCGCTTTATCCAGGTGAGCCGTTCTCCGGTGTTTAAAGCCATGCTTGAGAATGAGATGGAAGAGAGCCTGAGTGGCACCATCAAGATCGGTGATGTGTCCTATGACGCCCTTCGTGCCTTCGTCAACTACCTCTACACGGCAGAGGTCTGCCTTGACGAGGACATGGCGTGTAACCTCCTAGTACTGGCTGAGAAATACCAAGTGCAGCATCTCAAGGTCCATTGCGAGAAGTTCTTGGTGTCAAAACTGAACTGGGAAAATTCCATTTTGAGCTACACCTTTGCGCACCAGCATAATGCGAAGCATATCATTGACTCCGCATTGACATTGATCACAGACAACATGGACAAGCTTACTACCCGGGAGGAGTACATGGAGCTAGTGGAGAAAGATCCACGACTTGTAGTCGAAATCTATGAAGCGTATCTCTCCAAACAGGTGAATACTGCTGCCCAGAAGGATTCTTCCGTGAAGACATAGGTGCTCGTTATCCCGACCTGAATCTCGGATTCTTCTGTGAAGAGATATGATCATACGAGTTTCAAATCGGTCTTCTCTTTTATTTGTATAATTAAGTAGATGAACTAGCTAGTGAAGAAACAAATATCAAGTGGTAAACTGTTCGTGGTAGCACATGGTGCATTAGCGTGGGTGGCATCACTATACTTAATCTCCAAGGCCCATGGCATCTGCCTTTCTCGCTGTGTTTTCATTGGCTTCTCTCTCTTTTGAACTTTCTTTTTTCTGTTGATGCAATGACATTGGGTACTAATCCGGCACAAGCAACACAATCGGTCAATCATGATTAATTACCAAACAAACTTTATCAAAAGAAATATGATTATACCGTAGTACCAGTGACGTTTTCCTCAATGCCATTAGCTAGGACGGGCCCACAACCTCATTCTTAAAACTTTCCACAAGGTGCACAATAATTGAAGTGGCAAGACTAGTACTAGTAGAGAGTCTACTTTTCTCTTTTGGTCAATATAGTGGAGTGGAGTTGAGGATCACATTCACGTTTGATCACCCACTCGGAAGAATGCCAAGGCAACGGCTCTTCTGCATATCTTGCAAAGGTAGTTCCTACGGACATGGCGGCGTCATGTACTGCAAGGGGTGCTACATGGAGGCCGACAAGATCAAGGTGCAGTTGATGGGTGAGATCGAAGAGCTCAGGGATAAGATTGAATTTCTCAAGTTGTACTTGCCGTCGCCGACCACTTCTCCTACTACGTCCCTGGCAGCTTCCTTCTCCGACGTCGTTCTGATTGCCTTGGACTCGGACAACGGCTCTTCTGAGCCTCTGCTTCCCGTTCGGGCTCATAAGGCCGTTCTGGTTAGTATCATTTTGCCAACCTTATGCTGCTTTACTGAATGAAGATATAAGCATGTTTAAGGGACATTGTCAAAAAAAAAAAACCACCATGTTTAAGGGATGTTTGCTGGTGCTTTTTTAGAAAGCACTTACGCTCATAAGTGCTTTTGCTAAAACTAGTGTCTCTCTTAAATTTTCAAGTGTTTTCTAGAAAATAATCACTTAGACAAGTTGCTTTCCAAAACTCAGATTTGTCGATTTGTCCCCCAACTTGTATAGACTTGTCAGTTTTCTTCCTAAACTTTAAATTTAGCCAATTACTCATCTGAACTTCTATAATTAGCCAATTTTTCTCTTAAATTTTAATTTTAGTCAATTATCCAATGAACTTTTATAAATAACCAATTCTCCCTCTAAAGCTAGATTTTAAAAAGTTTCATCCATTTTGATCACGCAGACAACACATGACTACTGTATGGGGCAAAAAGAAAGGAAAAATTGGATGAAATTTTTTAAAATCTAACGTTAAGGGGAAATTGGCTATTTATAACATTTTAGAGAGTAATCGGTTAAAGTTAAAGTTCATAAGAAAATTGGTCAATCATAAAAATTTAAGGTGATAATTAGCTAAAATTAAAGTTCGGAAAGAAAATTGAAAACCCAATATAAGTTTGGATGAGAAACCGACAAATACCTCTTTCCTAAAAGCACTTTTATTGACCTAAAAACACTTGGGAAGTGTTCATGCCGAACACATTTAGGATTGTCTTTGATTGTCATGGAGCACTTTGAGGGCATTCTCAGCATGTTTAGGACTGCTAGAAGTGTTGTCACAATCAGAGGCAATATCACAAAACTAATTTTGTTTATCGGTGGTGGTTTGTTTGGGTGTTTTGGAAAGATTTTGGGTAAAAATGACTTAAAAAGTAGCTGAGGTTCTCTTAGGTGTAGAAATGGCCAAACAATTTTGGATTAAGCCGGTTTTTGGTGTGGATAATCCTTGAAAGAGAAATTAAAAACTGGAGGACGATGAATGAATCAGGTGAACCGCTCTCCGGTGTTGAGAGCCATGTTTGAGAATGATGAGATGGAAGAAAGCCGGAGTGGTGCCATCAAGATTGCCGATGTGCGCTACGATGCCCTACAAGCCTTTGTCGAGTACCTCTACACTGCCGAGACGTGCCTTAACCAGAACTTGGCCTGTGACCTCCTAATACTAGCTGAAAAATACCAAGTGCAGCATCTCAAGCATTACTGCCAGAAATTCCTGCTGTCCAAGCTCAACTGGGACAACGCCCTTACGACCTACACCTTCGCCCACCGCCATAACTCGGAGGGCGTCATGGATGCGGCCTTGGAAGTGATCACGGACAACATGGACAAGCTCACTGCGCAGGCGGAGTACGTAAATTTGGTGGAGAAAGATCCCCAACTCGTCATCAAAATCTACGAAACGTATCTCTCCAGACAGGTTAATGCTGCAGCATTTAGGAATCCATCAGTCCACAGAGATTCTCCCAGTGATGACGAGATGGATGGATCGGAAGACCAGAGTGATGGATTTGGATCGATCGGAGGATCAGATTGATGGACGGATCCCTCCGGTTGCCCTTTTGCTGCCTAACTACACGGCCGTATTATTTTGTGGTCCCGGGTTCTCCTCTCCCCTGTGAGAGCTTTTCTTTCCCCATGGCATTGCTGTCTAATTTTTTTTGTGGTTAGTTTTTGTTTTCAACTATGTCTAGATTTTCCTGAAGCCTACAATTTTCCCTCCCCTTCCCTGCAATCTTCACAATCGCTTCCTTCATTTTCTGGTTTTGCCTTTGTTCTCACCATTCTGAGCCCTTTTTCCCCAATCGCCCGCTTCCTCCCTTCCCATCCCCTCCTTCACCTCCTCTTTTGGCTCAATCATCTTTATCCTCTAGTCTTAACGAATACCGCCTCTGTTTATCGCGATTTGTCGTGGATCTATGGAGGGTGCGTAGAGCTTTGGCTCGGGGTTCACACCACCACCCTTGTCGGCCCCTGTAAGCTTACTCCTACGTGCTATGTTGGTCTCGTGGCGGTCCTTGTGCTGGTTCACGGAGGATGAAATTTACCTTTTCTGTGCTTAACTTGTTTGGGCCTTTGTTGTACTTATTTTGATTGGTAATGAAATTTACCTTTTTTTTTTACTGGGACGTTGATACTACTGCATCAGACTACAGAGAAGCCTCCACCACAGCCCCGCCCCTTCGACGGCGGTATATATTTTGCTGCCTAACTAGACGGCCGTATTACCTTATCGTAACCGAAACACTGAAGCTACTCTTCTCTTATATGTATATTTATGCAGGTCAGGGGCAATAAGTTGAAAAAAAGGAAGCGAGATTGTTCATTTGTTCTAGCTAAACTTACAAATTACAAACAGCATAAAACATGGGCAATAAGTTAGTTGCAGTGCCTTCTCTTCCATGGTGCGATTTCAGGTAGATTTCCACCCTTTTACAGAAAAACATACATCGACTTGTTTGCACCCGAATCTGATCACAAACGCTTGTCGCCAATTAAGATCTTCCAGCTTGCATGGGGTCCTTCTCCGGTGTCATGTAGCGCAGGCACCCATCCAACAGCGCTCGCGATTTCTTGAAGCTCAGCAATTACAGATACTGAGTCACGTATGTAAACGCGTCCGCCAGGCCTCAGCATTCGATCCATCTCGAGCATGATGGTTGAAATATTACACCTGTCCCCAACGCAAGCAGGTTAATAGAAAATATATCTACTCTGCGCCGCATGAAAGCGGACAAACAAACAAATACAATAGCCTAAAACTAAAGCACAAATTTATACCTCGTTTTCTCAATAGAGAATAGACCGGCTGCATGTATCAAGTCGTATGTTCTCGGATAAGTGTCAAACGGTTCGCACCTAAGAAACATAAATTTGAGCATCATGACCGTGTCCGAAGGAATTACTAAACAAATAAAGCATAACATCGTTTGCATAAATTAATATCACACTAAAAAGAGACCCAAAAGGGGCGTTCAGAGAAAAATTGTGGCTACTGTAGAGGCAACCACACCGTAAAACCAAGTTTTATGTGAAAATATGGTATAAAATCCGAGAAAAGAGAGTTAAAAACAGAAAGTAGGTGTGTTTCCCATACCAGTCATGCATAACTCCAATAAGTCCGCGGTCATATAGGACTGGCAAAGTATTGAACCCAGAAACAGGAACAACGTTCATAACCCAGCAATCCATCTGGTGATCAATCAATCCTGCTGCAAACCTGCCAGGGCCAAAACGATTTTTACTGTTTCTTTCTGGATTCGAAAGACCACTGAAATAGAAAGCTTTAAGGTCTATGTAATGGAAAGTTAGAAACAATTATTTGAACATATACCCTCCATATCCAGCCCTCATGTCCAAAATGTTTCTAAAGTTTAACTCTCTCCAATGGAAAGCGCCGATATAACCAGATAATATTTCATGCCAGTACTTTGCCTCTGCCCTAAAGATTTCCTTTCTCGATATGTAGGCATCTAGCTTTATGCTCTGGAGCCTTTCTGGTGGATCTTGAAGGCGTGCAGGCCATGTGCTCACATTTGCTCCAAAACCATTCTCAGGTAATCGACTTATGCATGCCTTTAAACTAACATTCCTGCAAAAAGTATAACTAAGGGTTACTGTGGTTATAACATGCATAAACTTTATTTATTACTCAGCAGCTAGGTAGGGCTCGTGATCATTTTTTGAGATATCAAATTTGATCAAATTTGAATAGGCCATAGAGTGTACCCAATAATGAGACTAGAAGAACCATTACTACAAGGTTTTTGTTAAATTTATTAGCTAAGTGTACGTGGAAGGGGCCATTATATTCAAAGTGTTAACTTTAGATGAAAAACTCAATCGAATTAGATTAATCACCGTGTTTTCACATCTTTCTTTCCACAACCTTTATCATATATACCAAAAGCCTTTTGGTTCGAGCAAATTTGATCAACTCTCTCTCTCTCTCTTAATTCCTCAAGACACAAGATAAGGTTTGCATTGCCCCTCAGGAAATATGTTAGATTATCATTACCAAGTCTACAGGAGTCGGGATAAAGGTCCAACTGAACAACATACGCATTTTTTACAAAATGTATTGAACTAGGTATATGGATTGACATTTGAAGAATACTACTAAACCAAAGTGAACCTTGAAGTAGGACTTACCAGACATTATTTGGATCGTCATTTGTATCACATAATGGAGGCTGCACACCAGCATCACGACTAAGATAACAGCTATTGTTCAAAGGCTTCCGCCATATAGCAATATATCCTTTCTTCTTTACAAGCTCCCAACAAATGCGAGTAGTCAGGTTCTCCATTTCTGTAAATTGATAAAAAGACAAACATTAGTTTGAGTGCTCAAACAGCAAAAACTTAATAATTCTACTTTCTTGACTAATGGGAGAGAAGATGAACCGATGCAGATGAAAAAGAATGATATATAACAGAAAAATTCCACTCAAGCTTTCAATATGAATAGATACAGTAAGTAGGTATGAACCTAGAATATATATTACAGAATGAGCTACCTTTCCATTGTTCTTGTAGGGCATCTTCATGTTTATAAACGGGCTGAGCCGCCCAAACAAAGTATCCTCCTGCTCTTAGCAACCTGTCAGCCTCGAGAAGCAAAATTCCATCTTCATCACATAATCAAAAGAACAAAGGATTCTTTGAGTCAAAGAGCTTTTGTGGACTAGTATCAAATGCATTACATATATATTCCATTCCATATCAGATAGAAAAGCATAGAAACAACTAGCAAGTAGTGACTGATATGCAATTTAGAAAGACCCCTAAATCAATAAGACTGGATCATAATGACCCTTTAGCTTATGTTAAACGTTTCAAGATCAAGGATTATGCCATCAAATAACCATGAAAGAGAAAAGGATTACCATCTCGGGTCCAATTAATTCTACATCTTGAACAATGGATCAAGTCAAAAGCCTGGCTTGGATACAACAAGCGGTGAGTAGCAAATACTGCCACCATTGCAGGCACACCACGCTCTAGTGCAAACTGTATCTGATTCTCATGAACATCTTTTGGTGCTATTGACAGAGTGGTCACATTCCGCTGCATCAGAAAGGCACCAAAACTTGCTACTCCACAACCAATATCTAAGGCAACTCGTGTTTTGTGACCAAATGCAATGTCAGCAACCATCTGCGCATTAAATTAGAGAGACGGTAATGAATATCATGTAAACAGATGCAAATACTAAATGAGAATAGTGCAAGAAACTAACATCTGAAATCTGATTCAAGTATTCATCCGCCCCATGAATGAACTGCGTTCCACCTCCTGGAAAAATGAATTTATCTTTTTCTACCCGTATCCAATTCTGACCACCTTTATCATCAACTAGTCGAGTATGGGGTACATTACTGAACCACACCTGTAATCCTATCCTCATGTTAGCCGAAATAACACTCATTCGTAATCAAACCAGGTGAAACAGTAATATGTTGCACACGAAGAACTACAGTGACGGAATTTTGTTTTCAGTTCTGGAGGAAGATGCAAGTCAATGCACAAATATTCAAGTCATTTCAATGCTAGAATTTATCTTTCTCTACAAGGAATTACAAGTTCAGTTAACATGTGCATATACAGCTTAAAAAAAAAAAAAAGAGATTACTTGGAATCAAAATCCAACGAAAAAAAGAAAGAAATCAGAACTATTAGTTCAGTACTTCTCATTTCTTTGTAAAAGAAAAGCGACAGTGTACGGCACATTGCCATAGCACTCCTCAAAGTCTTTCATCCAAGTTTCCGGTACGAATTCCAACTATCCATTTCATCTCATCCACACTTCTACAACATGAGTGCAAGAATTAAACCCTACTAAAATTTACAATTACACTTCTTCCCTTTGTTGTTTACAATTGCAAATTAACAGTTGAAATCAATTGCTGTACTTTTCACTCACATAACCAAATTAAATGCAACAGCAACACTTAAATCCAATTCAAATTTCAAACAAAGCAAGAACCTTTACCAAAAACCGAAGTCAAAGTTTGTGCACTTTCGAATCCAAATTACCTCATCCCGGCTCCGAGGCCACGGTATTCGAATCTGATAGCCTTTCGGCCTCGGCACCACGCAATTCAACTCCTTGCCCTGCCCAGGACAATGCCTCTCGTACTTTTCCCCTCTCTCACTCGAATTCCACCTCTTAATCTCCTCCACATTGTCCAAACACGGTATATAATCCGTCATGCGCTCATTGCACGCCTTATATTTCTCAACCCTAACCCTAACACCACCACCGTTCTCCACTTTCTCCTCTCCTCCACTCACGTTCCTCAAATCCTCGACCAAACTCGGGTCAAACTCGCCGACATTGAACTCCTCCGACATCGCGCCGTTCTCGTCCACTATTCCCATCCTCTCCACCTCTGGCGGAGGCGGAGGCGGAGGTGACGGCGGAGGAGGAGAAGGAGCTGCCGGAGGATTCGGATGATACGATTCCGGCGTCGGAGATGCGAGAGACGGAGACTGCGCGGCGGAAGACGTGGCGGTGGAGGAGAAGAAGGGCAGGGAAGGATACGCAACAGAGTAGTGGTTGGCGAGTAGGAAGAGGGAGACGGAGAGGAGGGCAATGGCTGTTATTTTGATGCAAGTCGGGGTCTTTAGGATGTCGGTGGCGGTGGCCGCGAGGGCCTTCATGATCGGATATGAATTCGATTTTCTCGGGAAAATGATGGAAAGAGGAGGAAAATTTTGAAGGGAAAAACAGAGGATGGACGTCAATGGAAGTTTAATAATTAAATTAAACTAAAAATTAAATGAAAAATGAAATGGATGCGAGTGGGTTTGCGACTTGTGAAGTAAAGTGAAGAGCTTCGCTTAAGACGTACTTTAACGTTGATCATTTAATTATTCTATTTGTGGAAACTTCGGTAAATATCTGGCTGGTTACAGTCGTGAATCTGTTTAGCGTACAGCTCACTCGGAGGGCTACTTGCTCGGTATATGTAGTGTCGATCTTTAATCGATCGGCTGGTCAAATGGCTCGTTTTAATTTTCTGATTCTTTAAGATATTAATATTTTAATAAACTGTATAGGTCATATTTGTTTTCATCTCCAACTGATGGCCAAAGAACCATAGAACTCATTTTAGCCCTGTCACAAAAAATCGTCTCCAACCGAGAGCCAAACATAATTTATTATTTAAATTTAAAAACTACAACAATTTAAATTTAAAAACTACAAATTAATTTTAAAAACTACAAATTAAATTTAAAAACAACATTAACTTAAATTTAAAACCTACAACAACTTAAATTTAATATCTATAATCAACATCATCTGCATCATCTGTCATTGTAGGAGTATAGTCAGAGGTAAACAACTGCCCCCGAGTCATAATTTATTTTCTTTTTTTTTTATCAGAATAGGCCTTACTCATTGAAGTGTAATTCAAAGTGTTTATTTCCATATTCTTATCATTCATCTCTTCTTGTATTTGTTTGGCCCGTTCTTCATGCCTACACTTCCCTTTTTTCCACCTCAAGGGCATTTTGCTCCGCCATTAATCGCAATGAGGCCGCCACTTCATGTTGAGCGGCGTAATCATCATTTGCCTTATCATTTTCCTTCAATCTTCGGGCGTTGTTTCGTCCCATAGCCCTAGGTAAAGCACCTTCACCCGGAGACGGATTTTCTATCCTTATTTGTCGAATGGTAAGAGATCCATATTTATAGCTAAGAATGCAGTTCCGAACACCGGTGTAGGACCTACTCTATGTTGAGGTGGATCTTCAAATAACACCCACCCTTTACAAATTTCCCAACAACCATGAAATTGAAAGGGTTTTGAGCTGCCTTCCATGTACAATTCCTCCGCTTGACATACCTAGAAAATATAATTACAAAAATTAATTAATTCATGAAATTAAATGTAATATAATTAAATATAATTACAAAAATTAAAAGGAATTAATTTATGAAATTAAACGTAATATAATTAAACATTTAAAATAAACTGTGAAAACACTAACTTCGTCATAGTAATTGGCGCGGCTTTCATGTCTACTTGCAGCTGCTAACAATACTTGATGCCATTTATTCAAACTTGGATGAAGATGTTTCTTCCATCTTGAAGAACAACTCTCGTGGTTTCAAGTATTCGGTGGAATGGTGCCTTCGTAGAACTCTAAGTATTTTTTGGACACGCGAGTCCAAACACCTTTACTTGTTTGAGAAATCTTCCTTACAATATCTTCTGAGACCCATCTATAAGCCATGCAAAGAACTTCATCTTTTTTTCGGGTCCAAGCCCTACCTTTCATTGTAGACGAGGCCATTTGAAAATTATTGAAAAAAATGAAGGAAATATTATTGGAAGAGGTAAGAAAATATAATGTGAAGAATTGAAATAGAATGAAGTGAGCTAGTATGCAAGGGTATAAATTATGTGAGAAATTGTGTATAAATGGCTTAGATATTTATAGAAAAAAAAAGATTTAAATTCATAAATAAAATAAAAAATTTGAATACAACGGCTAGCTGCAGTCAACTAGTCGTTGTATTAAAAAAAAATTATACTATTCGTGTCAGTTATAACTGACACGATTGCAATTAATCAAAATTATTCATGTCTAACTGTTGTATTCAAATTACTATTCGTGTCGGTTTTAACCAATACTATTGCAATAATCAAAATTATTCTTGTCGGTTATATTCGACAGGAAATCCGACACATTTAAACAAAATTTTGGCCAGCCAGCCAACCCTTTGGCCCTTTCAAATTCCGTGGGACCCACAAACCTTTTTGGCCTAACCCTCGGGTGGAGACTATTTTCGGTCCTCTGAACCCTTCAATTGGAGATGGCATTATACTGTCAATGAAGCGTCTCGTTTTAATGACAAAATTTGACGTGGATAAAAATGTACACACGCGTCTTTATATTATTAAGGCAATTGGAGCAATGACTTATAAAATTTTGCCTGGTTGGAGCTTTGAAGAATAAAATTCTGTGAGTTTATTACAATACAGAGTAAATGTCTTTTCGACGAGATCGGTTAAAAATTTCAACCAAAATAAAAGGTTTTAAATGACAAAAAGGACGAAGGTTCAAAAAGAGTTAACCATACTTACCGTTTCTTAGCTCAAAGAGTTAGGGATGAAAGAGTCAACTAGGATATCAAATTTCAACTAACATTTCTTCAATTATTATAATATTATTAAAACGAAACACTCACATACACGCATCATATAATTTGTTTACATTAGAGTTCGTGCCACGGGGAATTCATGCAGTTGTCTCACTCATTGGACTATATTCCCAATGCTTTTTCTTTTGTGTCCTTTGACTGTTTTTTTTCTTTTTCTTTTAGTGGTTGCTTGGATAATTGTATTGGTGGGGGTTTAAGAGGTTGATTTGTTTGTGGACTTTGTAGAAGTGTTGCAATTAATTGAAAATCCAAATTATATCTTTTTCACAATGATGCCTCAATCTCGTTCTTTTCCAAAAGGTCTTAGCTATTAACTACTTATTCATTTCTCTGATGCTTTAAAAAGAAAATATTTATCAAAATTCAATAAACTATGAATCCATTAGTTACTTTAATTTTTTTTTTATCAAAGTTTTTTATAAAATTTTGCTTAAAAAAACGTTGTTATAAATTTTTTCTATAGCGGTTTTATTTTTATTTTTATTTTTTGAAGAAAAAAAAATGACTACATACTCACTTGTGAATTTCTTTAAAACATTCGAATATTTTATCCTTTAATCTGTTCAAACAAATTCAAGTTAAGCCAAACTCATTTGCATCACAATTTAGATAAACACTCAAATAAATCATCATTATATACTTTAACTCAAGTAAAATATGTGGTTCTTGTAACATTCCGTTTCGGATTATGAATAGTATCATAGTGAAATGGCATTTCTACCCCTATTTATTCGTGAACGTGTGTGTGATTGGGCGAGTTTAAGTCATTTGAGGTGTCCTATACCCTTAGGCCCAATAGATTTGGGCTGATGAGGATTGGTTGGGTTTTAAAAGACACACTTGCACCATGCACACACGTGCACCTGTTTCTGTCTTTTCTCTCTCTCCTTTTCTCTCGAACTCTCTCCTCCTTCCTTCTATCATATTGGTACGGACACACACACATCACCTCATCGAGGCACGGATTGAAGTAAAAATCTGCATATCTGGACTCCCTGAAACTTGGTAAGTCGAGTGATGCCTTTAGTTTAACTCGGGACATAGAAAATCCTAGGAAACCCGAGTTCGATCATTGGGGTACTGTTCATCAACTTATAATTGAGTTTTGGCCGAAAGTTGCAAGCTTCTCCCGACACGATCTCGACATTTTTAAGACTTAAAAGTGGTATGGAAATGTTCTTCACTTTATAAGCTTCATTTTGGCGTTGATTTCATGAATTTTGGGTTAGAAACGAGTGAGAAATTCGAGTTTGAAGTTTTCTCGATTTTCCGGCGAGTGTAGCGGCGCCGGCGCCGGTTGCCGGCAAACCAAGGAAGAAGACAGATTGACGGAATATTCTAACGGCGTCAGTTGAGCCGTCCGTGTGCCAGGCACGTGCCTGCGCATGGGGGCGCGGAAAATTTTTATAAAAATATGGCGGTGTTCGTGGGATTTAAGTAGAGCATGTTGGTATATTTAAACACCTCATTTGAGCAATGGTTGAGAAGTTATTACCTAAGTTTGATTATGTGCATTTAAATGACGGTTTTATAGTTATTTCACATACAGGTGAGATGTACCCAGAGGACGAGCGCAGCCACACCAAGCTCGGGGGATACGACCCGTCTACTTATCAGTTAGTGGGCTTTTGTTTTCAGTATATAAATATATATAGTCGACGTTTTCCCAGAAACTTCATTTTTAAATGGTTGAGAATTGAATTGGTTTTATGATTGAAATGCCATGTCAAATGCCATTTATATTTGATTATTATGATTATGATTGTGCTGGTTATGCTTCGGCGCTGTGGACGCTCAGGTAAGTCAGGTGAGTATGCTTGTTAGTGATAGTGATGATGGTGAGATTGTGATATAGCTCATATTCCTGCACATCGGGTGTTTGTGCTCCGCCAGAATAGGCCTAGCCTTCACGTGATCGTTCACCTCCCGCACCGTACGCTCACCTTGGATCCAAGGCATGTGTCAACATATCGTACAGACCACTATAGGTGGTTCCGACTCGTAGGTGACCCGCGATACGTCGCACAGCTTTCACGTGATCGTAGCACTAAGCGTATTTTATACACCTAGCCTGTCGTACAGACCACTATAGGTGGTTCCAACTCATGTGCAGGATAGTGGTTGAGGAGCTATAGATTTAGCCGTACAAGTCACATTAGGTGACTCCGGCTGACATATTTATATTGCCGGCATATTGTGATTATTGGTTTTATCTCACCTGATTGATGCATATATTTCTTGGCTGGATATTTAGGCATGGCATATTTTTGACATGGCATATTCGAATTTTATCGTTTTACAGCTTGTTTTGGTATTTGAATACATACGTATTATTTTTTGGGAAAGTATACGGGTTTTACAGTGAGGGGTTAGTACTTTTGATATTGAAATGGTTTTGAAAAGCTTTGTTTTTGCCCACTCATGTTTCCTGTTTTGCGCCCCTCCAGGTTCTAGGTAGCGGTGACGTTGGCGGCTATCGAGGCATCCAGGCAGTTCTGATAGACCACCATCCATGTAGGATCTCTTTGGTTATACTTTAGTGAATGTTTAATCTGGACTGCACCTAGGATTTGCTGTGTTACTGTGTTACTTCACTTCCGCTTTATTTTCCACTTACTCTCTTATCATATTGTAAATTATCGTGTTTGACTTTTATTTCTACACTTCATTCATATCTGTTCTTCCGCCTTGTGCTTTTGGCTTCGTTACTCCCACGTGACGGCCAACACGCTTCGACATTCGGGTCGGGATGTGTCAGTTCTTTAAGAATCATTCTTTATTACATGCTAATTAGCTTATAAAATGTGTGCAAAAATTTTTATTTTATAATTTAAATGAGATATTTTAATATCAGTGTAAAAAGCAATGACTCTTTATATATGTAAGAAGCCAAACAACGTTCTTAGCTAGTTATTACGATGCGATTATTTTGTTTGTGAAACATCTAACTAGAGAAAATAAAAATACTGGCTAGTAAAATTGACCAGAGAGGAGAGTCCCCTAGGATCCAATTGTAATACTTGATGGCTAAGGCCCAGCTAAAAAGAGACCAATACTTCGGTCCATCTCATGAACTCAATGTCAAATTTTTGCCACCACATTAAATTCCACTGCCACGGGCACCACCACCAACTCCGCTGCACAAAAGCAAACCATCAAAGGGAAACACAGTTACACAGTTATACAATTATACAGTTCCTGAGTGCAAGTATTAAATAGTTTTACCACCCAAATTACTTGAAAATATTTATTGGAATTATATGATAGTTTGTTTACGCAACACATCGTCACTTTCGACCTTGTGTGGAGAGTTATAATTTTAGTAATGTAGAACTTACCCTCTCACATTTACGACAAAAATTGAACTCTTATTCTCTTATTTCCTAAAATATGAGAAGTGGCATACCTCAATATTCTTTCTCACACCTCATGCATCACGAACTTTAGAACCATATTTATGTGATCGCGTTTCATGCATACGTTGTCTCTACAGTTCTTTATTTTTATTTTTTATATAAGACGGAATTTTTAAAGTCCTCTACTTCAGGAAAAAAAATGAATCCTAACTTAAGTGCAAGATAGTAGACACATTGACCTGACTAATCGGCTCGATCTTTCTCTAGTCTATTTTCCCTTATAAATGCTATGATTACAAGATTATCCCAATTACTGCCATGAAAGAACGTTGTGTAACACGGCACTGTAACTTGTGTTTTCCATAGAAAATATGGATTGACCCCTTATTTTCCTGATTAGACACAATTGGTTGACTTGTATGAGGTTAACAATCTTCTCATTGCCCTTTTTGAAATGTCCAAGTCTCCTCTTAAAACACAAACCCTTCCGTACGAAGCAAGCAAAAGGGCATGCACTTGAGGGGTTGCCTTCAAAAGATTATTCAAAAGAGTATTCTGAATGCTAGGGATTTGACTAACATTTTTTTTTTTGGGGTCAAAGATTTGATTAACAATTATTCACACATTTCTAGGTCAATTATGCAACTTCCAATAACCCATGCATGATGGTCAAGTTGGTTTTTGTACGGATCACGTAGCACTTTCTTAATAAACTTAGGGTTACGTTTTGAACTTGGAGCAAATGAAATAATTAAACACCAAACAAGTCAATATAATATGTAATTAGTGAGCTTGGATTAATTTCCCTTAATGTTGATCAGATAAAATTATGTTCATCACTAACTTATATTGTTTTGATTAGAAAAATTGAACACATAACTATGAATTCATAGGTAAAAGTCTCGTAATAACTTGAGTTACAAATTTTTTGTAGTTCTTAGTGAACTCATACAATAATACAATGACAATAAGTGACCTGACCCATTTAATCATTTTAATATCTTAATAAAATTTGTTATCTGTTAACACGATTAGGACACGGTTTTATTCTTTATTTTCTAATGTACATGTCATAGACCTATTGGCTATAGCTTGGTCGACATGTCAACCTAAAACAATGTATATTTGACGTGTTAATCATGTAACCCCAAACGTTACGTTAAGTAGTGCAATTGTTCAATAATCAAATCCAATCATTTATATGATTACCTTCGAGTTTAAACTACAAGAATATTAATATACATTTTAAGCTTATATACTTATATATTATACACAATTTTTTTAATAAAATTTGGAGATACAGAGGAAAGAGGATTGTTCTATCAGGGAATTCACCTTTTTCTAGTGAGTCAGAAGGAAATAATTTATTTCGTAGTTGATGGCTAAACTCCAAAGTTTTGGTTCTCTCTTACTGCTTTGTGCGGGAGTAAAACTACTTTTATAGACGATGACCAAATTATTTGTATAGCTCGACTAGTTTAATCTATTATCATCTTTTATTGAGGTATACGAGCTTACCACTATGCCACGAAGTGACATTTTAGTTTTTACAGATAAATTATTTGTTTTCTTAAGTCCTCAACTGGTTATATTGGACCATACACGAGCAGTTCAATTTTAGTTGAAGTCAAGTGGGAACTTCGTAGTAAACCTCCAGGGTTCAACCGAACAAGTCTTGTAATTTGCAATAGATATATGACTGGATGTGTATATGTAGTTAATGACTTACCACTTGTACGTAGAGTTCCTAATTCAAATTGAATGTTAACCATGCAGAGTCAATGCATGACTGTCTGTTTTCCACATGAAACAGTAGTTGTTAACCGCCAAATTGCTACACTAGAGTCTATGGCCGACTTTTTTGTTGTGAATTGTGATGGGGCTACATTCCCAGAAATATTAAATCCACTTGAATCTGGTGTATTTTTGTGTACTTTTAGTTAGGTAGATAATATGATTGATATGTTTTATTGTTTTCACGTGTTATAATATAAGCGAACGACATAATTGATGTGTATAATTTTGAATATATACTAATAAAAAAAAACAAAGACGTATTATAATTTGAACAAAATTAGAACACCACGTGACAATGTTTTAAATATAACTATAAATCTCTCCTAATTTTGAGGTAATCTGAAAAGATTTCGATATATATTGAAAGGTGGAATTGTCAAAGTACATTAGTCCTTCCATATACATTATTGAACTTTCTTAGAAGATCTTACATAAGACTATGGGAATTCTTGCTTTAGCTGCTACATTAATTTCTAAACATTAATTTGGTTGCTTGGTTTTCCTATGTATGTTCCTTCCTAGTAGTTGTTAGTTGTTATATTTAGATTAGGTGGGAAGATTGACGCGTAAAGGGCAATAAAACGAAAAGAAATTTGATACGCTTCTTATATATGGCAGGTTCTTCTTCTAAAAATAATTTTTATGTACAATGAGCACACTGTATCGAAGTCTCACAAAATTGGCAGTTGGTTTATAAGATGATTAAAAGCCTAGATTATTAAGTTTAATTGACAAAAGAAGTTAATAATGTATTAGCACTCGTTCTGTCAAGTAATGAGAGGGCACCAATTAAGTGTCTTAGAATAATACAATTTTGGTGGATCCGGATTCGATTTGTTTTTGTAAACGAGCCCGAGCTGGTTCAGGTTTATGCATTTTAATTAGTGGAACCGGTTTCGATTCTACGAATCGAACTGATCTGTTATCAATTATATGTCGTGTAACAAAACAACAATATAAACAATCTCTATGTCTTTTTGTTATGAAAGAATTGCGTCTATGTGTTCCCAAGTGCTAAGACTGTGTTTGAAGAGTTTGATCGTTGTTTTACTTCTTAGGGTTAGATGTGAAATTATGGATTATGGGCTACATTGTGGAGTTTGGACCATTATTACAAGTGCTAAGACAATCATTAAACAGTCTGTACCAGATTACCCGTAAATAAGAAATATGAACTCATTTTTACAGAAAGAAAGTTCAACTCGTACCGTTTTTAAAATTAAAAATAAAAACCGGATGGTTACGGTCTGAATCCACGGCTACAGGGACCCGTATACTCACCCCTAAATACAATGACAATTAGGGATTTGGATTTTACCAAAAGTTGCTCGAATTTCCCATGTTACGTAATATGATCATCTAAATGATTTAACACCCAACCACTTCATATATATATATATATATATATATATATATATATATATATATATATATATATATATATATATATATAAGGATTCTTTTTTTTTTCCTTTTAAAAATAGAAATTAGGTATAAGGCTCATTCCGCATCGAACTTTAATAAACCGAATCGTTTATTTTGTAAGTCTCAATTCATAGATTATTTTCACAAAAATTCAATTCAATCCAAATTCATTTGTCTATTTAATTATTAAGATAAAATTTCATTGTTTCTTATATAACAAATTATTCGTTAATTTATTTGAACTCAATTAGATGTCTTAAACATTTTCAGTTTGGCTAATATTTTGCAAAGATAATCTATGAGGTGCAACTTGAAAAATAGATGATTCGAATCGTTAAAGTTCGATGTGATGTGGACCCTACAACTAATCCCAATTTTTATAAAAATAAAAATTCCTTCCCTTAAAGGTGCTATATATACATTTAGGGTTTTGTTTTGCTAACCTAATGAATATTCGAGTATGGAAGTTGTAGACCCGGGGACATGGGAAGTTGTAGATCACATTCCTCATTTTCACAATTACAGCTAAGATTTCTTTTTTATTTTTACCTTTAATATTAGTTAAAATCCACGTAAGCATTCATAACATTTAATGAATTAATAAGAACCATTGGATGTTATAAAATATAAAAGCTATAAAGAAGTGTAAAAATATTTATAAAATCAAGGGACAAATATTTTTACAAACATTTTTACACTTCTTTATAGCCTTTAGATTTTATAACATCCAAGGGTTCTTATTAATTCATTAAATGCTATGAATGCTTATGTGGATTTTAACTAATATTAAAGCTAAAAATAAAAATTAAAAAGAAATCTTAGCTGTAATCGCGAAAATGAGGAATGTGATCTGCAACTTCCCATGTCCCCAGGTCTACAACTTCCATACTCGAATATTCATTAGGTTAGCAAAACAAAACCCTAAATTCTATATTATTGTTCATATAAGTAGGGTGATTAAATTAGGTTTTGGAATTTTTTTTTGGTTTTGTCAATTCATGTATTTGACGAGTTATTTTCAAATCTAACAAACAGCTATGTCAATACGTTGTCCATGTGTTTCGATTGAAAAATTGTTGAAACATGGAAACGAAGCGAGGCAAGAAAATCAATATCTAAGTTACAATCTAGAACCAAAAGCATACATTCTGACACACCCGTACCTGAAAGTAAGGTGTGCTGGCCGTCACGTGAGTGTGACGTAGCCAAGTGTACAGTGCGGAAGCAAGGATCATTAACGAAGTACGAACTAATTAAAACCAAACTACTAGCAACCTAAATAAGATATTATGCTAGAGTGATAATATAGTACTTATACATAACCAGAGCGTACTAAGTCATAGTGCAGTCAAGCATGAATAAATAAGTTCGAATAACACCAACGGGTGTCCTACATAATAGCAAGTCTGTCAGAACTGCCGGAAGGTCCTCGCTAGCCACCACGGTACTCAAGCTATCTAGAACCTGGAGGGGCGAAAAATAAAATTGAGTGGGTCAGCAAAACAAATCTTTTCAAAATCATTATTTTCTCAAAAGGTATAGCCCCTCACCGTAAAACTTGTATAGTTTCCCAAAAAATAATACGTACATATATATCACAACCTTTCTCAGCATAAAACATTTTCAATGTATCTCATAAGATGCCATGCAATGCGTTTCAATGCCAATCTGAATCTCATAAGTCATGCCATGCGATGCATTTCAATAATCATATCGCTACTAGATATCAACTCAGCCCTCGGCTGTACATATAGCTCATAACATCTCAATCTCATCGTACATATACACTCTGCACATACATCAATATCCTCATGAAATCATCATCATATCACTGTATCAATATAAAATGCTCTAGTGCTACAATCACGTGAAGACTGTGCGAATGAACGCGTGTCACCTACATGTCAAACCCACTCAAAGGTGGTCTATACGACAAGACTGTGCACCTAACTTAGATCCAAGGCGAGCATGCGGTGCGGGAGGTGAACGACACGTGAAAGACTATGCCCCTATCTCTGGGCGTGAGCACTAACAATATGTGCAGGTTTATGAGCTAACATATCACATCATATCTCATCATGTATCGATTGTTCTTTCTCAACAATGCATGTACCTACCTGGTACTTACCTGGCGTCCTCGGCACCAACATATGCATGAAATGTATATATGAATACTCATACATCGATAATAAGTTATATGCATGTCGATAAAAATGTACTTTTCATTTAAAAACTGATTCTGGGAAAATCATTATATATATATAGGTTATACGGAAAAATAGCTGCCCACTCACTAATAGGTCGTCGGGTCGTAGCCCCCACGTCTAGCCTGGCTACGCTCGTCCTCGGAATACGTCTCACCTAGATGAGAAATTACTAAAAATACGTTATTTAAGCACATATACGTAACTACGGAAATAACTTCTCATACATAGCTCAATTTTGGCATACGAACACCCATAAATTTTTAAAATAATTTTTCCGGCCTCCACGCGCCAGCGACGACACGGACCTATGCGCCGGCCACGCGCGGCCACGTGACATGCACACTGACGGCGTCAATTAACACTGTCAGGTATATACTGAGAATATTCCGTTATCTTTTAACGACTTCAGTTAACGCCGTTAGCATATTCCGTCAAAACTGACGGAATATGTCGTCGTCTTCTCCGGCGATTGTTGGCCGGATTCTGGGGAATTTTAAAATCGACATATCTCTCTCGTTTTTCAACCATTTTTCATGATTTTTGTCTCAAATTGAAGCTAATAACATGTAGAACACATTCATACTAATTTAAAGCTCTAAAATTCATGGGATCTCACCGGAGAGTTGAGAGAAAATCCGGCCAAGCTTCGACCTCTTGATCCCGACGTCCAATTCCTTCAAACGAACCACTCCGAGCTTCCTTGGGACCTCACGAAGCTTCCTATAAGCTTAGATTTCCCTAAAACACAAGGTTTTACGTGAGCATGAACAGTACTCTATTCGGGGATATGGTTTTCGCGTGAGTTTGAAGGTTTCCTTACCTGAAACTTGTACCACTCGACTTGTCTGAGCTTCACGAATACAATGGTGAGCTTCACACCCTCGATTTGCAAGGTTTGAGGTGTGTTTGAGGTTCGTCCGTACAAGCAAAGGGAGAGAGAGAGTGAGTTCGGGGGGGGAGGGTGAAAAGAGAGAGAGGCTACGGATGGGAGAGAGAGAGGGTTTGATTGGTTGTGTGGTTCTAAGGCCTCCAATCAACAAATATCTCCAAAATATTTACATTTGTCCCCAAACTTAGTAAATTATGCAATTGGCACATTACACACACATCCGCACACTCACAACCTCGAAGGGGTATTTCCGTCAATTCGTCACTTAATTAATATATATATCGGGACGGGTTGTCACACATTCTCATAGGTACCGCCATAAATTTTTTTGCAGAAACGTTACATAAGCCACCATTTCGAGTTCAAGCGAGATTCGAAACATATGACATCGTATTGAAATAGTTGTTTGTTTGATTTGAAAAACTAGAAGAGTAGAAAAACCTTAAAATACATGAACAGACAAAACTTTTTTTTTTTCTTTTCCAAATCCGAATTTAATCATCATACATATACGAACAATAATATCGAATTTAGATTTTTGTTTTGGCTTACCTAATGAGATTCAAGCATGGAAGTTGCAAACCTGGGGGAGATAGGAGGTTGCAGACCTGGGGATGGAAGTTGTAGAGACCTCCTTTAGGTTTTCTTCCTTTTTGTTTTATTTTTAATTTTTTTTCTTCCAAATTTTATGTTTTTTTTATTTTTAATATTAGTTAAAATCTATATAAGCATTCATGACATTTAATGAATAAATAAGAATCTTTATATGTTATAAAATCTAAGGGTTATACAAAAAAATGTATCCCCATTTTTTCTCTCTCTCTCTCTCTCTCTCTCTCTCTCTCTATATATATATATATATATATAATATATATATGTATGTATATGTATATGTACCCACAATAATAAAAACGACGATTCAATTAGAACAAATAAATTTGAAATAAAAACACTAGTAGTTTTGTAATGGGATCCATCACGGATTCAATATACATACAAATATCAGAGTGGCAAACGACAATATTTTAATGAGAATTTTTATGAAAATGGCTTAAACTAAATTTATCTTAATAAAATTTATGTTATAATTTTATTTAATGAAAAAAATTTAAATTTTAATAAAAATGACAAAAAAAATTTAAATTTTAGGGTAAAAGACATTTTATTACTCTGATGTTTGGTGGTTTTCAACATTTAGTACATCAATTTTTTTTCATCCCAGAGTCATACCTAAAGTGTAAATTTTGGGACAGTCTCATACATCCGTTAGTCAAACTGTTAGTTCTCCCGTTAAGTGATGACGTGGCGCCCTGATTGAGTGCCACGTGTCATTAAAATATTTAAAAAATTAGTATTTAAATAAAAAATTATTTAAAAATTATTTAAAATTTTTCTTCTTCTTCTCCCCTAATAAGAAGAAGGAAGAAGAAGAAGAAAAGAAAAAAGAAAAAAAAATTCGAAATCTGGGCAACAGAAGAAGAAGACGAAGGAAGAGGGAAGAAGAAGAGGAAAGAAGAAAAAGGAAGAAGAAGAAGAAGAAAAGGAAAAAAAAAAAAAAAGGAAAAACCGAAATCTGGGCAGCAGAAGAAGAAGAGGAAGGAAGAGGGAAGAAGAAGAGGAAGGAAGAAAAAGGAAGAAGAAGGAAGAAGAAAAGAAAAAAAAAGAAAAAAAAAAAGGAAAAACCGAAATCTGGGCAGCAGAAGAAGAAGAGGAAGGAAGAGGGAAGAAGAAGAGGAAGGAAGAAAAAGGAAGAAGAAGAAGAAGAAAAGAAAAAAAAAAAAAAAAAGGAAAAACCGAAATCTGGGCAGCAGAAGAAGAAGAGGAAGGAAGAGGGAAGAAGAAAAAGGAAGAAGAAGGAAGAAGAAAAAGAAGAAGAAAAGAAAAAAAAAAGAAAAAAAAGAAATCTGGGCAGCAGAAGACGAAGGGAAAGGAACAGGGAAGAAGAAAAAGGAAGAAGAAGGAGGAAGAGGGGAGAAGAAGAATTTTTTATTATTATTTAAATATTTTTTTATTTAAATATTTTTTAATGACACGTGGCACTCAATCAGAGTGACACGTCATCACTTAACGGGAGAACTAACAGTTTGACTAACAAATGTATGAAACTGTCCCAAAATTTACACTTTAGGTATGACTCTGAGATGAAAAAAAATTAATGTACTAAATGTTGAAAACCACTAAACATCAGGGTAGAAAATTGTCTTTTACCCTAAATTTTAATGAAAAAGACATAATTTTAATATTAAAAAAAAAAACTGATGAGCGGACTCGCGCACCTCTCACACAAACTATTTATGAAACTTACTTCACTGTTTATAATACTTAATGACACTACACTATTTATGAAACTTAACGATACTACACTGTTTATGATACTTAACAATACGCCACTGTTTATGAAACTTTCTACACTATTTATGAAACCTAACGGTAGATGCTCGTCCCATATTTTCAAGTTCTTTCACTAGAATGCAATAAAAAATAAATAAATAAAACATGATAGAGTTCAACGTCCACACCATTAAAGTCATGCATGGCTAATAACTCAATGCCATTACTAGAAAAATGGGTGATGAGTTTAACGATGTTGTCAATGATGTTGCCCCACCCCTACCCCCAACCATCCCAACCCACACCTGACCGACTCCTTCACAACCATACCGTCCCAGATGTGGTTCTAAATCGAACAAAACCCACGTCAATTTGAAAATTTAATTTTAGAGGAATAAAATATAATTGGATTATGTCAAAGTGTCACATCCCGGCCCGGGCGCAGCCACCTCCCGGGCCCGCTCCACCACCGTAGTATGATATTATCCGCTTTGGGCCCCGACTACGCCCTCACGGTTTTGTTTCTGGGAACTCACGAGCAACTTCCCAGTGGGTCACCCATCATGGGAGTGCTCTAGCCCCTTTCTCGCTTAACTTTGGAGTGCCCACGGAACCCGAAGCCAGTGAGCTCCCAAAAGGCCTCGTGTCGTGCTAGGTAGGGATGGGAATATACATTTAAAGATCACTCTCCTGGGCGATGTGAGATGTCACACAAAGGGTTATGCAACTGAAGGATTGGTTGGGTGCTATTTGCACGCGCCTTTAGTTAGGTTTTTTTTCTTCTTTTTTTCCTTTTCCTTTTTCTTTTTCTTTTTTTTCTTTCTTTTGTCTTTATTAATTATTATTAAATAAAGTTATAGTATGATTTTTTGTTAAAACTTAAAATTTTGAAACCTTTTTCATTAGTTTTTTTTATTTTAATTTGTCCATGCAATTACTCTGATACTAGGAGCCTTGCTAGGGACCATATATATGAGAACTTAGGGGTGACGTGCAGATTATATTGCATATTATTTTGATAACTGTAGATTATATTGTTTAGATGGTCGAAATCACAAGCTGATGGATCCTATCCAACAACCAATGTATACTAGCACCAATATTGGTAGAGGAAGAAGGATGATGCTTACCTAATAACCTATACCTTGCTCGAGAGAGTTTAAGAAGAAAAAAAAATTTATACTCGTCTTCAACCTATTGTGTTTCAAATTCAAACACTTTCCCTTCCTGAATTTTAACTTGCAATAGAGTAGTAATATCGCTTGGAAAAAGAAAAAAACAACCATTTATCATTATAATGAAGTACTGGGCAGGGGCTGCAAATACTTGCACTTTAAATTTCAAAAAGTTGTAAATGGGAGCACGGGGATTAATTAAGAAATAGTGTTTTGGAACATCATGGTTTTGAATTCCTGAAAGTCGAGCTGGCCGTCCAAGTTGGTGTCGAACACGCGAATCATAGTTCTACAGTCACAGCTGCTACTCTCCTCCAAAACCCCTAATCTCCTCAGCACGCTCTCAAGCTCCTCGCTAGAAATGAAGCCATCGCTGTTCAAATCAAACACACCGAATGCCTTCGCAAGGTCCTTCTCATCTTCATCTTCCTGACCATCAACACCGACATCCTCACGAATGTCACCGCCTTCATTTTCGCCACTGGCTTCACCTTGCTGCATGGATATGGACTTGTAGAAGAACAAGAACTCGTTGATGTCAAGGCTCGGTTTTCCCACGAGGGACTCGAGCTCGTGCAGGGTGAACTGCACGCCGATTCTCTCGAGGAGCCAATTGAGCTCCTCGAGACTCACTTGCCCGTCTCCATTCTTATCGAGATTTTCGAAAATACGGTGCAAATCGTCGCTGCTTAGAGGACACATCATGTAGATTGTTGTCATGCAAAGAGACTAAAGAAACACAATACGAGTATTGAACTGAATGTTATGAAATATGAGAACCTCTGTGCAATGCCTATGTTTCAAGTCATTATATATACACGATTGGAAGTTCTGTCGGTTGTCCTTCACATGTACGGCTTGTGTTTGTGGAGGAACTGGCACGAAGTTTCTTAATGAAAGCAAAATGCATATACGTATGGTACACATATTCCATTACCTGTAGCTTGTCAACCATTCCAACAAGTGGAATTGTATTATCTATGAATTCTTTTATTTCATCTTCAAATTTGGGCTTCAAGAGAATATTAGTGCATTAGGTTTAGATAATGTAAGTTACTTAATGGCATCAAATGCGCAAAAGATCACTTGTTTGACATTAAGTTCAATGAGATGTGAACTCAAGACATCTTCAATCAAATGAAATTTATGCGTAATTACTTGTGTATATACACATTTGATTATTTGAACCAATTGGTATCTTAACCACATTTTGCTTACAAAGAAATGGGTGAAACTCATATCTACCATTTTTTTATAAAATAGACGGGACATAGAATTCAGGTTAAATCGATAATAATTAGGTATTGAAATCATCGTCCATAAAAATCAAATCTCAAATCTGCCATTAATTCATCTTATTCAACATACCATCAGAGCCAAACCTACAAGTCAATGAACGTGTCCCAAATATCGGGTAGGGTCGTAGACTCGTAGGGACCTTATTCATTTGTTTTTGGCATCCAAATAGTGACCTTTTGTATTGTTTAAGTTGTGTTATGTGAACGAGAAACGCGCGGCATCTATCTAGTTGAGAAGAAAAAGGAATCATCTGGACGGTTATACTCGTGGATCAGGCTGCTTCACAATATATTATTTTCAAGAATTTTTTTTTTGGGTCAGAATTTGTTCTTTTATTTTTTGAAAATATTAAGGAGATTTTCTGAAAGAGGTGTGTTATTCACACACCCTTTGTTAATTTCTGTCCGTTGATTTTCTTCAATTCATCTGATCTGACGGCCAAAAATTAAAAAAGTGTGTGAGAAGTAAAATAGAGTGTGTGAATATCACACCCTTTTTGAAAAACGAGACTTGACGAAGAGAATACACACGGTGGTTGTGGTTGTGGTTGTTAGAGGTGTGCTAATCCAATCAGGCCCGAACTAAAAACTTGCTATAATAAGTTCGGAAAAAAAAAAACCAACTAATGATTTAAATAGTTAAAAACATTTGTTGTAAGCTCAAGGATTTAAGAGCAATTTCCTCTCTATTAATACTGCTTGTATTGGTATAAAATGCAGAAAAAAGGACGAATTTTACAGACAACACCAATATAGGGTTCGCAGAAAAACCAAACGCGGCATGACAATGAGCTACAATTCACAACCGCCCAAAGAAATATTTGTATAGAAAACAGAGGACTAAACGCCACCGATCGGTGACCATTCTACAAACTCCCAAAATCTGCTAACCGTATTCAATGCGTTTATCACTGTTACATGATATTATCAATAACACAACGCGGTGTGGCGCAAGACTCGACCGAAAGAAAAAAAAAACAACCCAATTAAAAAGTTGGGTGACCATCAGTTTTCCATTTCCATTTAAAATAACGAGGAGAATAAAAGAGGAGAGAGAGAAGAAAAAATCTAGAAGGGCACGAGGATGGAGGTACGGAATTTAAAATTGTGAATCACGTAACCAACACAAAAGCTTGATTCAAGCCTAACACGAATAACATAAAGAAAATATATTATTTGAACGAAATTAAAAGAAAATATATTATTTGTGGGCCTGACACGAATAACATAAAGAAAGAAGCAAAGAAGATAAAAAAACATTCACCTGAAAGACCAAACGAATTTAGCTTAGAAGACGTTTCTTCACTTCTTCTCCAGCTCTTCAATCTTGTTGATTCTGAAGCCCCTTGTTCTCAGTTCCTCGGGCACTGACGTATCTTTGGAATCGACGTGTTCGAGGACCCAACCCTTGTTTACGACCGAGCCCTCCACTTTTACCTGTCGATGGGCAAAACTGTTACAACATTTACAGAATCACCCGCCCTTAAAGTATGCAACCTTCAACGTACTAAAACAACTCCCTTCTCTGTAAATTACAAATCCCATCTTACGTTGCAAATGTTAATCCACCTATAAGTACTGATGCCATGTTAATCCACCTATAAGTACTGATGCCAAAAAAGTGAATACGCGAGATGAGTAAGAATCGAAGGAAAGTCGGAGGATGTGAATAAGGGTGCTTTTGAGTTTTGGTCATTGTAATCTTGAGTTGCAGGAAGCAATAAATTTTGCAGAGTAAACCTTACGATATGGGAACTCTGGGAAACTAGCACGGACTAGGAGATTTGCTAACGGTAATGATATTTTTCGCATGTTCGGATTAGATGCACTGGACGTGTTCATGATTTATCTATAGTTAGAACTTGCAGGTAATATATATTCTGAAAAGAACTAAAGTTTGCCAATTTGCAACTCTCGTATCAAAATTTTCCATTTTCGACATACCTCTGCATCATCAACTGGGTCAATAACAAGAGCCCCATCCAAGGAGAGAGAATTGATAAAGACATTCCGGCATTTGATAACCAATGTAGACCTCTGAGAAATTGAGCAATTTCCACTGACTTTGCTTTTTA
Source organism: Crataegus laevigata (assembly GCA_963580275.1). Lineage (NCBI taxonomy): Eukaryota > Viridiplantae > Streptophyta > Magnoliopsida > Rosales > Rosaceae > Crataegus > Crataegus laevigata. Next base: position 30,035,920 of record OY756944.1, on the reverse strand, counting down.
TGTTTGTAAAAGTGATAGCCCATTTTGGCTTCCATGTGATACGAGGCCACACTTCTACTTCTTGGCCGTTGATCACCTGTTGTTCTGGATCAGCTACTTGGATTCCGGCCTGGGAAGCATAAAAGTAAAACACAAAAATTCAAACTGTGACAGAGGGAGAGAGATAGAGATAAAGGCTTTTCAGAAATCACAATACATCCCTAAACTTTCCCTAGGTTATCTTGTAGTGACTGAATAAAAAAGAAAAAATAACAAAAATTTCAGACGAATTGGTGATTTGAGATTTTATCTCATGGTTCAATTGGGCAGGGTCCCCTCTTGTTGGGTTGTTGTGAAGGACAGGTTAAATGCCTAACTTCTGATTTGATAACGGTTTTATCTTCTAAGGTGATTATAATCTTACACCAAGGATGATAGTATGGCCATAACTAAATTCTAAGTAACATACTGGGCCCTCGGATCCCTGGGGAAGAAGATCAAATTAACTCTTTTAAAAAGCTAATGCAGCATCCTCCAACTATTCCAGGCAAAGTCAGGCATAATAATAATCAGAAACATGTGGGGGTGTGGTATAACAACAAAAGAAAGCTTAGCATCACGGTGTTGAATTAAAATACTATCTTAATACAATTACCTTTCTGAGAATTAGGCTGTTTGCACGATAAACGAGCATTTCTCCAGAAGTTGCACTATGATATGGATTTCCCTTTGGTAACTTCAGTTAAATTCAAGCATAAAATTAGTAAGAAAATCAAACCAGCAACACCAAAGACCACAACCTGCTATGATAAAAGGATGACATAGCACCATACTTTAAATTTTTTATTAAATTTGGCTCATATGACATAAATGAAACACTGGAAATAACTCAAAGGGCACTAATTATACATACCTTAGCAGCATCCTCAGGGTTGTTCTTCACAGGTGCATAAGCAAGCCATGGTTCCATTACCTAAGCAGTAAGCAGTGACATGACAGCTTGTAATTTGACTCAATAACGGCAATACTTAAAAAATTGAAAATTTGTTAAGATGCCATGGGGAGAAGCTATTCCCTTTTTCAAGCGAGAAAGAGGGCTGAAGCTATTCGTCTTAATAAAAGACAGGACCCATCTTGCACTAGGGAAAAAATGACCATTCATATAAAAAGGCTTAGAGGCATAATCTCAGGCCACAAGGATAATTACCGTGAATCCCACCCTAGCTGATGGAGGCAAAGTTTTTGGATAGTCTTGCATCATACACTCTAACCGAGTTGAGGACTTAAATGAAGTCTTGCTAGCATCTTTATATCTGCAGCAACAAGGAAATACTGGATATGATATTAGTGGAAAACAATTCTCAAGACCACTATTCTCTTGTACTACCAATCTAGCATGTACTTTTAGATTAAGAGAAATTAAAAGTATATCTTATTCTCAAGACGTAGATGGAAAAAGGTACTTAGTTCTGAATTCAGGGGCAAAAGTTCCATAGTGATTGAATTATAATGCTGAGTCTAACTTCTTATATAGCCCTATAATCCATAATCAATACGATCTCCTACTAAATGTGCACATAAAATGTATTACTTTATTACCAAGGATAAGGATCATCTCTTCTTGCATGGAAAATGGAGATTTGTTACTTAATCCAGGCTGTCCAAGGTGTGGGTTCCCCTTGAATTAGGGGCAGGCCACACACTACCCTGTGCAGAATTTATTATCCAGATTATCATCCGCCTTCTCCACTTATACAGAAATGGAGATGAGCCGGATCCTAATAACTAGACATTCTATAGGCCAAGTAATTAAAGACCAAACAGTCCTTTTCGCACACGTGGATAACAGTTTCCCACTCATATAAAACTTCCAAGCTCTGACTTATTCGATTGAGCCAGGCAATCAATTTTCAAGGTGAAGTATAGCTACACTACGTGCTCAGCAGAGCCACCCAGGCTAATATTTTATACTACCATGACCTAATGACTGAAAGAACTAAAAGAAAAGTTCTCGAAAGTTATGAGAAACTTATAATCTCTGGAAAACAAGATTTATGCATGAAAATAACAAACCACAATACAGCCCCAGCAACAAAAAAAAAATAGAAGTCTAATCAAGAGAAGATTTACTTTGGATTAACAAACTCCTTTATGGCACCACCTGTTTTTGTGAGCTCCTCAATGTACGAACCAAGTTCCAAAATTAACTGCAATGGATTAATAAGCACAAAAGTTTAGTTTGTAAGACAAATTTGGTCAGTATCAGTTTTACTCCAATTGTTGTGATATCAAAAAACATGGTAAGCAACTCAAGGACACATCCATTAAAAATATGAGTAGTTGATAGACAACAATTTTTCATATTAAAGTCCATGGAAATTTCTAACAATATTAATTTACTGTTCGTAGTATCTTTTTCCCACTTCCCATTTTACCAGTTCTTCATGCAATATATTCAACAGCAACATTATTGATGTTGAGGATTGAACTATGATACCTCTCTCTAAGCTAAAATCATGAATTTGATAAAACTACTGGTGGCTAGAAAGCATATTTATTTTTGGAAGGGGGGAGGGGTCAAGATGAATGAAAATCTGTGCCAGAAGATTACTTGGTTGATATTCCCCGGGAATGGAGAATAGCCAGTTTCACTATTGACATCACCATCAGGATATCCAGTTGCTCTAAGCAGAGGATCAAGCTGGTTGTACTCCACATTGATCACCATTGACCTCCCTGAAGCAAGTTTTGCATATGAAGACATTAGTGATAGCTATAAAACTTTAAAGTACAACAACAACAAAGCCTTTTCCCACTAAGTGGGGTCGGCTGATAGCTATAAAACTTTGAAGTAAACACATTAAATATAATTGTAGCATAAATATGTATCATAGTTTATATAAAAATTCAAAGGACTGTGAGACTAAAGTTTCAGAAAGCATAACAGTGTAGATTGAAGATCTAGAATGCCATACTGACATATGTCCACATTGACAAATTCCTACTACATGACATGTGAAAAACAAGTGACAAAAACCTTAATTTCTATTGTTTGGATATGATAATGTCTCTAGCATAAGAAGCAACAGGGAAACCAAGTCCTAATTTTCTATTTAGGTAGAAGTAGAACAAAATTAAGAAGTTTGTGTATCCAAAAAGGAAAAGGAATCCGACAGAAAAGAAGCAGTAACAACAGTTCATTCATCTTAAATATGGAAACAAGTTCATAAACCACAGGCTTAAAATAACAAGTAGGGGAGGGTATAATGTTATATCTTACAGCATTTATAAGGACAAGGAATTGTGTTACATACCATCAGCATGAGTAAGTCGGGTAATTCCTCCAATTGCTTCTTTTGCTTTGCGTGGCACGGCTAGGGAATTAACATGGTATTCTCTAGTAGCACTGACACCCAATGCTGCTGGGATTGCCTACAAAACAAGAGATAATAAGAAGATAGGTTTCTGACTGCACATCTGACAACAACCCCTCAAATTAGTAGAACAAGTAGACGAAACCCGTAAAGTAACTAACGTTGAATAGAAGTCCATTTGTATCTTGGAAGAACAACACCCATCTCAAACCAGCATCATGCCTGTAAAATGATAAAATACAATATATATCATGAAAGCGAAGATTGTCAAGGCATATATAGAAACGTCATACATGCAGAACCTTTCAAGTTTCTAACAAGCAACTTCAGCCAAACTAAAGTTTGAAAAAGAACGAATATTTTATAAGTAATGTAGCGTTATCTTTAATCTTTATCTCATCAGGTAGTTATCAGTCGGGGACTATTTAGCAGCTTAAATGTACTAAAGAACAGAATGTTTGCAAGAGGCTCAACCACTTCCTAACCCTTCTTTGAGCACGAATAGAAGATCAATTACCATATATGTCATAACCTTACAAACCCAGTAGACCAATCAGCGTTTACATTAAGTAAAACCATAGAGAGGAAGTTATACACACACAAACAGATTCCATAAATTAGGTAAATATTCAAGAGACATGACGTACCAAACTTTTAGAAGGCCACTTGAGTAGAGTAGTGAATGCACATCACCATGCCCATGAGGCTTGGTCTACCAAAAAGAGAAAGGAAAGAGAAACCAGACAAACTTAAAATTCATGGAAAAAGCGATTACAAAGTTCTTAGATCATTATTCACCGAAAATATAGTAATTAATTAAAAATATAAGTAATTTTTACCTGAATTCTGTACTTGTTACGTGGGTCAACCGCAAGCCTGGCATCATTATCATCTAAGCATGCAACTTTTTCCTGCAACATTCTAGAGAAATTCATACACCATCTTCAATGAGCTTTCTTCAGCAAAGCAGTAATGACCACTATGTACCTGCTTTAAAAGCTTGACTTGAGTAGGTTCCATTCCAAAATATGAATTTGACTCCAAAAGCTCTAGTGTACGAGAATGTGTATCATCCGATGTCATTATAACAAAAGGAATTCGTGTTTGCCTTTCACCTACAAATTTTAGAAGAAATATTGGCTACGATTGAGAAGACAAAAAACTTAACACAACAATCGCCTTCATAGTGCATTCTTAGACAAGGACCTGACGATAACCAACTGCCTTTCCTAATTAAAAGCCCAACCACTCTGAACGCTATATCCTAAACCTTACGCAAAAAACCCAGTATCACTAGTCCGAGAATGCTGCTCTCATACAATCTCTAGGTGGACGTTGGATTTTGAAAACCTTGTATTTCCTATTCATAATATGCTAAAACGTAGAAATGGGAAAAGGACATCATTGCTTTTAAGGTAGCACTAGCATCCTACAAACTTTAACCACAAATTGTGTGATACTTAGTGAGTAACAAACCTGGTGCAAGTTTAGAGCTAGCATCTTGAAGAGCCAGAATTGATTCAATATAATACTGTAAAAAGCATGTTCCTGTAGTGGTCTCTCTGGGAAGAGCCACCTGCACAATGTAAAACAATAGGGTAAACAAGTTTAACAATAGGGATTACGTTCTCATACACATAAATAGTTTGAAGTTTTTTCGAATGAGCAAGAAGGTACGCTTTCACATTAAGGCACTTGCATGAATCCACCAAGTAAGAATAATTGCATGCTAAATTGCTAATTTAGTAGATAAAATGCCTGATATAATCATAGAAAATGCCAGAGACCAACAATGGCTGATGTTATGGAAATATTTGATTGTGAAATATGTCCCCAAGATTAACTTACCAAACCTCGAGAATCCCATTGCCAAAGATACATGAGAAATATTACATTCAAGAACAGAATAAAATGCATAGGCATCAGCTTAAAAGAGCACCAATGAGCATATGATTCAGATAGCTAATCTAACCATGTAAAAAAGGAGGGGCTACTTGACTAAGAAGAAATTTGGTTCAGGAGGAAGATACGGCATTTAAAAGATGCAAGTCAAGGAGAAGACACTTAAGGCTACAAAATGAAGACAGTAAGGAGAAAACGGGTAAAGCCGTCAGAAATTATTGGTTTAAAATTATGGTAAGTTGCTTTGAATCTTGATATATGATATGCACTTAAAAATTTTGAAATTCATAGAAAACTAAGTGACCATGAAGGGTAGTGGATTATAAACCTTAATTCCATTGTATCCCAGGCGTTCCCCAAGCCCACCGGCAACAAGAACGAATACAGCTTTTCGAGCTTCTTTAACACCTGACTCCTCAAAACTGATGAAGCTATCATCGCCAAAATTCAAGGACTCACCTGTTGGAACCTGAAAAGTCATTTCTCAAGTATCACTGTTTCAAGCTTTATATCGGTGAAAAATCATTAAATTATCAAATATTCTCTAAACAAAATTAATAGTACAGTGACATTAATTGAAGCCATATGGATGGATGGATGGTTTTATACAAATTATCCAGAATTATAAACTTTATCCAATATAGTACATGTTAATATGTTATCATATATTTTCTACACATTCACCAATATACACTTACCGAAGGTGTGAAACCATCAAATGGATTCTTTCCAGCTTTCGATTCAGCTAGGAGCTCTCTAGCAGTTTTGATATATGATGCCAAACCCCCTGGATAACTTGAATTGAGCCGGCTCACCTGTAGCGAATTTGCAGTCAGACAAAAAGATAAAAAGGAAAGGAAAAAAAAAGAAGGCTTTCCAGATAGACCGCCCTTCATAACATTACTTTAGAAAAGGATTAAAACCAAAGGAATTTCGCAACTAATAATCATTTAGAACATGACAAGTGGCTAGCCACGAGTATAATTTCCCCAATTCAACTCTTAAAAGTGTTCTTTTTTTTTTCATAAAACTTATACTTGTCACGGTGTTTTTTTCAAATTTACTGAAGAAATATTTCTCTAAGAACCCAATATCATAACAATATTATGCAGAAAATAATCCTTCAATGTTATTAAATTTCTCTTACGATATCTCACTCCAACTGATATTAAACAGTACCCAACTGTGACTTGGATCCAATCTCAGATCCGGGAAAGAAAAGAAAAATCTTTAGCAAATTGATACAAAAAAACCACCAAACCTGATCGAAAAAAGCTTTCTTTTCCTCGTCGTCGACGCCAGGCTCCGCCCAATGCTCGAACAAATGACTCTGCCCCGTCTCCAACAGGATCTTCGCCAACTCAATCTGCAACTCCACCACCCGTTCCGATCAAACCCACATCAAAAATAAATAAATAAAGCAATCAAATTGTTCGCAGAAATCACAATTGCGTACTCACCTGTTCGGTGCTCAGAAGGTGGAGGTTCTTCTGTAGATTTGGCGCGGAACCGCCGATGTCGAGGCTGGCGAGCTTTTCGATGGCGGAATCGAGCGCGGAGGCCATTGTTGCTGTGGCGGAGAGCGGATATATGATTTCGGCGGTGGAAGGCCGCTGTGTGTTCGACGAAAGTCCGCGGGGAGAGTGTGAGAGAGAGAGTGATGAACAGTGGGAGGAATATGGGTGGTGGGGGAAGGTGGTGGTTGCGTACAGAGAAACGGAGTGTGTGCGTGTGTGATATGAGTTAGGCGGTTAAATTGGTGATGCGGGTCGCGAAAAACGTTAGTTAATTTCGGGCCCACTGTTTGCTTGGCGTGTCTGGCTGTTTGTTTTGCGGACGTGGGCGTCCGTTTCGCGCCGTCGTTCTCGGCCGCCGGATTAGTTCGAAATCCGATGGTTTTGTTTTTATAAAGCGCGTTCTAGATTTATCGTACAAAAGTATAGTTAGTCGATAAAATCCTTCTTACTTTCCAAACCTGCTCTTAAATTAACTTTTCACGATTAAAGATGTGCTAACCTACTTATCATCTAGATTGCGCAGTGTACTTCAATTCAAATGCAGATGCTTTGAATGGGTGTGTACCAAAATTTCCTGTGGTCGGAGGCCAAACATTGAAGCTGACAATGACTTAGGTAAGTTGGTAACCTCGGACGGACATGGAAACAAACAACGACCATTTATTAAAGTGAAGTGGAAGTTTCAACTCTCAACTTAACTTTGAAGACGGTCGATCTTTGTCTCCATTACTTGCCAGTTGGTAATATTCTCCGTCCATCCATCCAATAAGCATATTCTATGAGCATATCATCGGAATTGGATCCCCTTCTGGGCATTAGGTGGGGATCCTCCTCATCAACAAATGTTGACCGTTAGATGAAAATTCAACGGTTACAAACAGGGAGTCCCTTTAAAGTTATAATAATTATAACCGTTGAATTTGCATCCAACGACTCACACTTATTGATGAGGAGGATCCCCACTTAATACTCAGGAGGGGGTCCAATTCCCATATCATCACCTAAGAATCTCTTCACTTCTCCATTAAAATAAAAAATTCATGAAATTCTTTTCAGCTCTCCTTTTTACATTGTTTCAACCGTTACATTGTCATTGTCTACCGCTTGAAGTTGCGACAAAGAATAATTCATGGGTGGTGTAATTCACAATTTTTTTTTATTTCTCACACACTGTCTGTTAATTTATGTATTTAGTTTTCTTCAATTATATTCGATCCGACAATCAAAAATTAAGAAAAATGTGTGAAAGATAAAGAGAGGTGGATAATATCACTCTAATTCATTAGTTTTTAATCATCAGTTGTCTGAAAGATGATAAGTGACGAATCTCCATATACATAAATTTCCACGATTCTATGCTCACATAGGATAAAGAATTGTTCCAAGCATATAATTGTACCTTTATATCTTATTCTCATCTTACATTTCTTTATTAACACAATTCTCCTCTAAATCGAGTTTAAAATATGCTTTGATATCATACCTTTTCGGTTCGATTGGTACTGTTCAGTTTGGACTCTTTAACTCTGTTTGGATCCAAAATTATAAAATCGGCTCGAGCAATCGAGGGCGTTAAGCGAGTGGAGTTCTTACCGTTAGATGGCTTAGTCGGGACAATTTTTAGTTATTATTAAAGAATAATATTGTGATTTTTTGGTCATGATAATATCCCTTAATAATATATATTAAAATATTTAGACTTGGTTTTATCTTAAAATCTCAACAATATTTGATTTGTAGTCCAAGGTGTTACAGATTTTCTTCCATGCGTAATGCATATGCGTGTGGGTGAAAGACTTAATTTCCATGCAATTCGTGCATGTGTGGAGTAATCAGCACAAGGACTTAAAAGGGATTAGCATATTGTGCATGGATGAGAATGGATAAAGATAAGAATTGACAAAGCAAAGAGTTGGTGATGAGTTCGCCAAAAAAAAAAGAGTTGGTGATGATTACGTCAAAAAGTGATAATCACGGTATTGTCTGACAGAAAGTATAGTTTGAAACGAACATGGTCTTTTTGGGGCATGCAAAAGATGAGAATTGAAGAGCAATCCGTGGGGTTGTTAAGGATAATATTCTGAGGAATATTATTTTGATAACTTGGATGCCGCGTCAAATAATCTTCAGCATGGCTAGCAAGCAAATAGTACTATAAATACATGAGGCAGTGCAACATTAAAGCCCCTTCAATTCAACACAAATTGTCCTGCACAAACTTTCGCTCTATGCAAAATCTCTCAACAATCTTGAGATTTTTATTTTCTTTTTTCGTCAATACATCTTCAATTTGGACAAACAGCACAGTGAAGGCAACCGGTGGTATCTTCAGTTTTGTTAAACAACACTATCGCCGTAGAATCAGCTGACCGAGGAGCATCGCTTTGAGATCGACTGGTTATTTATCCAAGTTTCGATCAACAATGATTTTCGCCATAGAATCAGCTGACCGAGGTCTTCAGTTTGAATAAACAATACTGCTTTTGAGATCGACTGATTATTTATCCAAGTTTCGGTCAGCAAGGATTTTCGAGTCATTGTTGGCAGAGGTCATCTCATCAGCCTTCTCGGCGAAGTGGGGTGTTACCAGGTTACTACATTCGGCACATTGAAAGCCAAATTTAATATTGAACTTCGCAGAACTAGCAACCTTGTCTTTAGGCTCTAGAACTCGAAAGCTGATACGTGTTCCTTCCTCGGCCATAGTTGCGAGATCAAGAAGTCAGCTGCTCGCCCAACACCACGCAACATATTTTACTCCTCGGCTGACGAGTTGGCACACTCCGCACATAACTAAAGGACGTAATTAGCTTATTAATTATTCGACTTGCGCGCACACGTAGGCTTGGTAGTTTTTTGGTTGGTCTGCCCCATCATTACTTGAGGCTTAAGCCTAAGAGTGCATGACTACATTGGTGCATATAGAAACTTTCAAAGTGTGAGTGAGGCTAGGAGTGACAATGAGGTGTGCGAGTGAGGCTAAGAGTCACAATGAGGTTAAAATTTTAGTGCTAGAAAAAAAATTTAAAATTAAAATTTTTATATTTAAATTTACAAAATCGAAAACTAAATCGACACATGCGAAAGCAGATTTTTATATTTAAATTTAAATTCTCAATATTTGCTTCACTATGTACTTCTTCGTTTAGAGAGTGAAATACATTTTTCTGCTTAAAAAATTGTAATTAATAGTTGAATTTAAAAAGAAAATAGGGATTCTTCAGCAAAAAACAAAAAGACATTCTAAAATTGTGAGACATACATGTGTGTAATATTTTAGTAAAAATAATGTTAAAGAGATTAAATTTTTAAACTAAATTTGTAAATTAAATGTTGTGATTATTGAAGATTAAATTATTACTTAAATATTAATTAACGTATTTATTTTTTATTAATTACACATTATTTAATTTGTAAATTTAGTTCAAAGTTTGATATTCCAACGTTATCCTTTTAGTAATAAAAAAAAATGTGTGCAGGGTCAGTTGAGGTGTTTTCGTTTGGTCAAGATTCAAGTGATCAGTCGAAGAGTCAGTCCCCAAAGCTCAGGACACAAGTCTTTGCATCTCTTTATGAGTTGTGTCTTCGGTTGTGTCGCCTCTCAGCCTTCTCAGGGTTCTCTATCTGTTCACTCTTCGGCTTTCAAATTCTTCCAACGAGGTAAGAACCAACACCCTAACGATTTTACGTTTTTATTATTCTGCCAATTTTAAAGTATATTTTTATGTTTGTTTGAGTCTCACAGATGTTGGGTTTTCGTTAATTTTCTCAAAGAAAGTGTAAAAATTGGTTCTTGATTGGTCTTTCCTTTGTTTGGTTCCTGAGAAAACTCACGAAAATTCTGAAAGTCCTTTACTTGCTTACTTAAGGTTTTTTGTTGGTGGGTTTTTGTTATTTTGTTCAAATAAAGTGTAGGAATTGGGATCTTTCAGTGTTTTTTCTTTTCCTGCATTTTCTCAGGAACCAAACAGGGGTTCTCTCTTCCTTTGACGTTAAAGAATTGTAGGTCACAGACTCACAATTCATGTTCTGGTTTCTGCTTTAATGATTTTGATTTTGTTTTGGTTTGTTCTTGTTTTTTCTGCGTTTTCAGAAAACAGAAGCTTGGTAATGCAGAAGTAGCGTGAGAGACAAAAGAGGGGTTTTTGTATTTGTGTGCTGGTAGCTGGTTGTTGCTAAATGGCGCCAACTACATTGATAAGAGAGCTCAACAGTTTAAAGAAGGATTTTGAGGATGGTATGGCTATGGGATCAGTGAGGCGGGGGAAGAGAGAGCGTGTGGCCAATAGGATACTTGAGCCCAATTCCTGCGGCAATGCCACCAAGAAAAGAAGAAGGTGCAGTACTCAAGTTGAAGAACTGATACCGGATGAGGATTATGAGACATTCTTGAGTTCTTTAGCTGACCATGGCAGTGATGTTTATTATATTGACAATAAATGGCTGGATGATCGGAATGGTGGTGATGTCAATGTAAATGATAGGTCTGTGGATGATGGCTATCACAGCGTTGAGGTTAAGTCTTTGGATGATGGTGTTGGTGATGAGGATCCTGATTATAAGATACTCTTGGATAAACTGACTAAAGGTGGAAAGTCCTTCACAAACAATAGGTCTGTGGATGATGGTGATGATGATGATGTCTATGTAAACAGCAGGTATGCGGGTGATGGTGATGAAAACATTCAATCTCCGGATGATTTTCTTGATGATGAGGATCCTCAGTATAAGATATTCTTGGAAAAGTTGAGGCAAGATGGAAAGTCTTATGTGCTGGAAGTTGTAGGAGATAATGGGAAATCAGAAGTGATCAAGTATGAACAAGAAAATGAGATACTTGACGGGCCTGATCCTGACACCCCTGAAACTTTGAAAAAATCTCAGGTGAAAGAGAAGGCTGATACTCAAAGCACTTTAAGGAGGGGTATGAAGAGAAAATGCACAAATTGCCTTAAAAATTCTGCTCTTCCTGTGAATAAGGAAGTGATTGTGAGCCCAAGAACTGTTAAGTATGATATGAGGAAAGAAAACAGGCCAATTTTGGAAAAGAGCTCGATGAAGAAGGAGAAGAAGAAGAATGTAAATGAGAAAGCTGCAAATGGTAGCACACGGGAGCGTCCTTTTAAAACACCCCCTGTGGAGGCTGATCATTTTACCATGCAAGGATGTGCGAATGAGAAAGCTGCTAAAGGTAGCACAAAGAGGTGCCCTGTCAAAAGACCTCGCGTGGTGGATCTCCGTTTTGCCAAGCAAGGATGCAAGCGCGGATTAGAAGATGAGGACTATACAAAGCTGTTAAGTTGTATAAAGTTTGATGATGGTAAAATGGTATATTCACCTCCAAATGGTAGACCGGTGATACTTGGTGACGATGGAGAGAGTTCACCTCGATATAGAAGTTCTACCTCATTTACAGCTGTATGTATCTTCCCCCGTTTCAGCTTTGGTTTGATTTTCTATTTTATGCTTTACACGTGCACACACACACACATAACGGATGAGCATTTGTGCAAGTACAATATACGTCTGTGTGCGAGTGATTTTATTGATTCGTAGTATCTGAAATTTGTTTGCAAATTAATAGGTGGATGTAGACAGTGGGCGGTGCGTTAAAACTCGTGATGCAAGTCATTCGCAGTTTAGGAAGGGGCTTATGGACATTCTTACCAGGCCTTATGACTATGAAGAGTACAGAAGCCTCTTGAAAGAAGCGACTCACCAAAAGCCATTGGGGCAAAATAGAAACCTGCGCAGTGGAACAAGAACCTATCCAGTTGAGGGGAAACTCGCACCTTCATATCTAAAACAGCACATAGGTTGGTTTTCTTTATAATGCATGAGTAAAGGAGCATAGCATCAATTTACTGTTATTTGTCTCTCAACAATTTTTTTTCCTGTTTGTCTGAATTGAATTTTAAAACAAGATATAGATCAGTTAGAAGTTCTAAATCTTAAATGATCAATTTGTTGAATGAAAGTAGGTTGAGATGATGTTTTATTGAGATTTTGTGGCTGCCGATTCTCTCATATTTAGGAAGGATTTTGTATGTGACACTGCCAGTATTTGTGTTAGAACAGTTAGATGAACTGAAGCAGACATCGAGTATATAATTTGTTCCTTACCAAAAGTACAAGGATTTAGATCCTTTTCTTTATACTGTTTGTAACCTTTCAATTTGATTGTATTTTATTTTAATTAATTTGTTTTCAAACCTTGCAGTTCTGAGAAGAAAGATTACGGCAGCTCGCGGAGACCGCCCTAGAGTTTTGAATCTCTTGCGGGGATTTTTCTACTGGCTGAAGGTTAGTTGTTTTTGAGTTTTGTTGTGTGTCTGTGCTTGATACTAGGGTTATCTTACTGCTAGTTAACATTTAGTCGAGTGATATACTGATTACATTTTTGTTGGGATTGATCAGTTTTCGATACCCTTATTGAAATAGACTTCTGTTTTAAGACTGGAGGTATTTCATTTGGTAGTATGTACACTCCCGCACATGGCAAAAGCTCACGCTGACATGCCTTTACATTGTTTGTTTCTGTGTTGGTAAAAAGCACACGTTGGCATGCCTTTACCTTGTTGTTTATGTGTTGGTGTATGACTTTTGCACGCGTTACTTTCCATGTGAGGGCCAGTGTTGCGTGCATGTGCATCCCAGCTGATGGGTATTGGATTCACGTCTAGTAACGGTCTTCTAGTTTGTGTAATTGTTGTATATTTTTGCTAGAATGTGGCCCAAGATGAAAGCTTCTGTCCTTGGAATGACTCGCCTTGTTTGGAAGTGTTGCCACCATCTGATAAGAAGACTGGACTTGCAGAAAGGGGACTTGAAGGCAAAACGTAAGAGTGAGTTCATGCACCATCTTCAGATTCCGATGGAAACACGTTTGACGAGCGCAGTGGTAAGATTTTAGTATGAAGATAGTTAGGGTTTAAAACAGGCTGTGGTTCAGGAACTTTTCCCACTTTTGGAGTAGAAAATACTAACCATATGTTAAAATTGTATTCGACTCTCCCTCCCTCCCTCCATCAGATATATGCAAGGGAAGAAATTAACGTATCAGAATCTAATTAATATAAATATTCACCATCTTTTTACAGCCAGTGTGTTGAAATCTTATGACTGTTGTACATCCTGAGGTTGAATGTCATTGTTATTGAACATCATGCGAGGCTTGCCCATGCTGAAATTGAGGACTCTGGCATCCATGTTGTACTTTATTTCCCCATCGTATAGCAGCTTCCTTATGTAGTGCTCGATGTCCGATCCGATCAGACGGAGAGTGTACTCTGTCAATGGAGCTCCCTGATTTTTCACATAGAAATGGTAAATGTGTCAACAAGAAACAAGTCATTGAAACCCTAGTTACATCTTCAAATGTAAGAAACGTGGTTTTTCTGTACGGTTGAATTTAAGGCAAAGGAAAGAGGGACACGGTCCAACCAACCTATTGTTTGTGATCACATTTACAACCTATAGCTATAAAAATTACGGAAATCTGCGTTAGCTTGACATGCATTGATGATCAATTTTTGTACGGTTTAAGGTTTTGTTGTTTACACAAACACGATACAGATATAAATGAGAAGCCACACATGCAATGAAAGAGCACTAAATGGTTTTTCAATGGACTGAAAATAAAAGCTTCTCTTACCTCGTAGTGATCCACGAGCTCTTGGAAGTAAGAGTAGACCTTGTTGCAGGACTCAGAAGTCCACACAAACTCATTGGTGGGGTCCAGAATAATAGTAAGCTTATCCATCTGAGTCTGGTCGAAGGCACAAGTCTCTGGGTCGATGTAAGCTGCGTAGATCCTGACGTGCCTCGTGGCACTGCTCAGCCAATCCCCACCGTACTCCCTCCCCATGTTCTTGCTCTCCACATTCACCTGCTTCTCCACCGGCCTCAGTGGTGTGCCTCCCGTTCCCAGCGCTTTCTCTGTCCTCACACTCTCTCTCTCGTCCTCCTCCTCTGCTTTCTCTTCCGACTCTCGGACTTGTGGCTGCTGAGCTGCTATGGAGAAATCCCTCCTTTTTGGGAGCTGTTTTTTGCCTCCAAAATAGCCCAAGAGTGGAAACTTTGCCATTGTTGCTGCCATGGCTGAATGCAAATAGGCTACGGGCCAAAATTGTTCAATCTTTATATTATGCGGCTTAAGTGAAGAAATGATTTTGCTTTTGGGTGCCCCAACTTTTGCGAAATTGCGGGAGGCCCCAATGAATATTGATCCACTCATTTGTGGGGATAAGATTTCTTGTTTTATACTCGGGAGCTTGAGTTGTGTGTGGACAAAATAAACAGAAAATTAATAGCCATCAATTCGTTGTAGCTAAAAATGTTGACTTGTAGTAGCATAATTGCATATGATTTTATTGAGTTACAAAAGAACGGCATTTTCGACACGTCAGAAAAGTTATCCAGCAGTCTTCCCGTAAATATCGTCAGAGAAAAATTACATCTAAAAAGTGTCCGATAACTATTTTGAAATTCCAATGACAGTTCCATCGGGCTAGAGCAGAAGATCGAAAATAAATTCAGAAAAGTCAGGGTTCGAGGAAAACTTACACTGAAAACATAAATGCAATATTTTCTCATTAAAAACTTGATAGTGTTGCAAATGTACAGTATACAATTTAGTGGGGAGGAAAAAGCTAAAAGGAAAAGAAAAATCTCAATTCCCTAGCTAAGAAAAAAAATAAAAACCTATAACAAAAGTGCAAGCCTCCGGTACATCTGAGGACAATGGATTGGCTAGAATGGCCCCGGGTTTCCGGTAAGAACAGCGGATTCTCCTGCACCTGCTCTTTTATTTCCAGTATAATACTCTCTGTATGTTTTCCTATGCAGAATCAAAGTTTTGGGAAAACAAGATTTACTTACAACAGACTAATTACTGCATACCATAGCGCGTCGCATGTTGTCCCCTCTTGAGCTGCGTCTGTCACGAAGCATTTGTCTTCAACCTTTCTAGTAAACGAATCGGTTTAATCAGTTCATCAAGATCGTCTAATTCCAATTCTGACGAATCGCTGTCACAATATGCAGCTTGCTCCTGTGTTGGATCATTAGTTTCCCCAACCTCCTCATCACTAACATCAATGCTAATGAAATCAGTGACTCCGTCAACAATTATGTCATCGCTGTTCTGTGCAGACTGCTTTCCAGACACTGTTCTCGGTTCAGAAACAGTGATATCCTTGGAAACAAAGTAACGGCCCCAAGCATTTCTGCGTTCTCTTGATCGTTTTCTTTTCTTTTCCTTTGCTCGGTTTCTGGGGTGGTGAAGCTTGCATTTAGGCCCTTGCGGACAGGTTCCGGTTGCTTCAAAGGATGGGCAAACATAGCTGTGCTTCTTCCGGCACTGTGAGGCAGATATATATTCTATTTTACTTGCTCCGAAACTAGTGTATCTTTGTTTGCTCAGAGAAGAGTTATCAAGCCTTGCATATAAAATCTAGTATAACTGTATGACAAACAGAAATTCTATTTGCACCCAGATTATTACTCAACACCCCGAACTATTTTCCACATTCCCCTAATTCAACAAATAATACTTTTACTCCCCGCACACCCTTTCCATAAATTTGTTAATTAAATCTCTTGTTCACTCTGTTCTTGAGTGTAAGCAGATCTCAATAATAATATTATCAACGAAACTCTCTTTCTTGTTCGACATATTCAATGTCTACTTTATTGAAAGATAGGTCCAACTATAGTTAACTTTCTACTACTCCCCTTTTCATCTCAACCATTCCCCTTCCCATAATACACCAAACCTGAGCAGTTTTTCATCTGGTATGTCCAAATTCATTGCCTACAAAATCAACATGCATGCCCACACAACACATACACAATTGAACTAAAAAATTGGGCTCCGTACTAGCAAGAAGAACGAGTCCCAGACTTCCGGATTCAAACCAGCATAAAAAACAGAACACAAGCAAAAAAGTGTACATGGTAATACAGTACCTCATTCCCGGCAGCACAATAGCCCTTAAGAAATCCTTCACAAGTAGATGCCTTTGGATTCACATTCACATGTCTGTAAGGACAATTTTGATTGGAGCATAAACCTGCCAGGAAAACATGTCAGAATTTTCTAATTCCATTAGTAGATTGACTAGAACAATGTTACCAGAAAGCACCTTGCAAATAGTAAGAACAGTCCGGCATTCTTTCAGGAATGACCTGCATGAAGATAAAATATAAATAAAGAAATAAAAAGAACAGGATAAAATTTCCAATAAGATGTACAAATTCTGTCGTAGATCACGTGAAGTCCTGTGATGCGGTAAACCTGATGAGTCAATTTGCAATTGGGATTGGAACATAAACCCTTCAGAAACTTTGTGCAGACTGCAACTTTAGAGGAGTCATGGATATAGGGACATTTTCCATCATCCTTATTGCACTTCCCAAATCTTGTAAAAAACTGACAGTACTTCCGCTTTTTTGCCAGCCGCAGTCTGGCTGTGTGCAAACTCCATCGAACTCTTTCACTAGCCAATATGCGAGTTCTCTTCTTCGGATTTCTAATAAGCTGGTTACCATTGCCAATCCGCAAATATCTGCCAAAATGGAAATGCATTTATATCCAAGAATTTTAAAACTTAAGAAGAATGCAACCATAATTTGGAGGCTCGTGTGTCAACAACATCAATTGGCATTCCCATTTGCTTGTATTAATTTCAGGAATCTATCTTTAAGGCATAAACAACAGCAGCTTACTCATCATTGCCAATCACCAATCTCTTTGGAACATAAGATCTCTTGGGATCCTTTTCTGGATTGAGCAAACCAGAGCTTGACGATTCGGCATCTACACAGAACATGAATGAATACTGTACAATCAATTACTGATAAGTTGTACCCCACATAAGCCAAAATATTTACAAAAAAAAAATCCTCCAAAACTGAAAAAACACGCATTAATCACCTTATAATACTTCTTTGGAATTCGAAAAGACTGTTCGTTGTGTGGGCAACTACTCATAAACTATATAATTAACATGCTAAAAGAATGTCCAAAACGATACTGACAGAAATCAGCAATTCTGTTTCTATCGTATGGGCCTTTCGTCCCCCTTGTTTACCAAAATACAAATCAGCAGTTCTGAAATTAGTCAGAAATCAGACGCACATCCTGAGCCCAAGATAATGGTTCCAAATCACAAGGATATAAAAAAAAAAACTCTCTTCCCAATCACTCCAAAACTAGATATGACCATCTACTCGTAAGAGAAAGAAAGGTTGAAACTTAAGAACATGTGGTGACCACATCCAATGGCCAGAAAGAAATTGAAAATAAAGCTCTTAATGTATAAGCATTAAAAAAGTATACACTAAAGCTCACGTTGAAAAGGACATTTGATATGCAGAGCAAATAAAAAGCAGCCCACCTGAAATCCTTTTTAGTGTTCGCCTTGAAGGATCCATTTTGTACCGGACAGAACCAATGCGAAATATACGTTTTCCTGCCATATCATCCGATACTTAATAATCAAGCAACATATTATGTGAAAACACATTAAAGGTATACCACAAGCAAGAAATGTCATGCATCTGACACATCCTTTTCACTACACTATGAACTGACTTACCTGACAAATTATTTCTAAACTTAGACCCCAAACTAATGCATGCAGCACCATTGTGTTCTCTTTTCTTCTTCTCCACCGCAGCAACAGCACGGGTAGCTTCCTAGACATTGTTAATAGAAACAATTGAGGTGGATAGGGACAGAGCAGTTTCTGATTTGGAAACCATTACTTCACTTTAATAAAAAAGGGATTATCTTTGAAGGAGAAATAATAGCCTGACTGGGTACTATAGCCAACAAACCTCATTAGCTTCCTTTGATTGCCTTTCAAGGGATTTTGACCATTTTAAACTGGCCCCACCAACACTTAATACCTTGTACATTTTCAGCGAAAATCCATGGGTTGACTTAGTGTACAAAGTATCCCGCCTTCTTGACAGCAGCAGTTTCTTACTGAAAAATGAGATAATATTTGATTTTCTTAAGTAACATACACAAATGTGTTCAAATCTAATTGCATCTTCAAAACAAGAAAAGAATCGAATACCTGATTGTGGGTACCGAACTATATTTGAAACTGGAAGACTGACTTTGCATGAAAGTCCTCCAGTGTCTTGCTCTTTTCCATGGAAACAGGTAAGGCACTACCTTCTGATGGTTAAGTGAACCACCATCATTGTTTGATGACTGTGTACCATGCGGTGTCCACACCAGAGAGTTTTTTCCAGTTTTACTTGTCTTTGCAACAGCTGTACGAGAAAACCAAGGTAATAAGATTCTAAGATACTTAGAGTTTCAACAAAAAAAGGGTCAAATCTGTACAATGATATCATCATTGAAATATGAAAAGAGCTTAAGTTGGAAAAGGTTGCAGATCAGATCTTCAATACATCTTAAAGATGAAGAAAAGGTAAACATCCAGGAAATAGAAAAACCCTGATGCTAGCAGTTAGCGGTAATCAATAAATGGAACTGAACAAATCCACTTTTGCCTTGATCCAGAAGATGCATTTCAGAATTTAGGTACAAGTGTAAAAAATACTGCTTAGAGAACACATAACAGAACAAGTTCTTAAAGCATACCCTTGTGTGATCGTTTCTTGCCATATGTTCTTCTGGGGACAATCTTAGGAACCCTTTGCAGCTGCAAGTTTAAATTGTCATCAGGCATGATAGCATGACATTCCAAAGATGTCCTGATTAGCTGATTTTTGCGCCTCTTGTAGTAGCCATCAGAGGATAAGTGCTGGATCTTATCAGCACTGTGGACAGGAAGGTCACAAGGACTTGAAGTTGCAACCAACTGATTTAACTTGCACTTTCCATTTACAATGTTCTTGGTATTTGGAGATGCCAAATTCCCATCATGCAGTACATTCTGGTTTTCCAAATTATTGAGCGAACCACTGTGATTTTCCTCAGTTTCAGAAATTGTCAGTGAGTCCTTGGCAAATGTTTGTGCATCTTTGGTGTCCAAAGAATTCATAGGATCTAACTTGGTTTCACCACTAAGAGGCTCAGACTCTGGGGATGATGCACAAACCCCGAAAGAGATGGCAGGACAAGTAGATAATATGGGTGCAATAGGTAGTTCGGGTGTCGCCCTATCAAAAGGAGCATTCATTTCTCCCGTTCTCATGAGACTTGGAGGCATTTTCGCATCAATCCTACTGTCAGATCCTGCATTCTTCTTCAAACCATCTATACCTGAAGAGCTCAACCGATAAGCAGCTGAACTAAAATCATGGGAGCTTTGCGGAGCAGCAACTGGAGGTTTTCTAACAAGGCTGTTACCTTTACGCACATATGAATTACTTTGAAATTTTCCATTCCTTTGTGGCAACTGCCGTTGGGGTGGAACAGTAGTAGATAAAGGCATGCTTACAGGAAGAGGAGATGAAGATGAATTACCATTTCGATGCCAAGTCCGAGGCTTTGCAATATGAGTTGAAGAGGCAGTCTTCATTGAGGTAGAAGAGATAGAATTTGTACGACCCGGCACAATCCCACGAGTAGCTTGACCCAGTTGGTTCTTCAAACCAGATTCCGTGCCTACGAGATTCAAACCATGAGTTGGCTTTTTGATATTTTGCAAAGGTAAAGCTACTGACTTCCCCATCACTGATTTGGTACCACCTGATGATGAATTTTGAGCAGATGCATTGGAACCACCTTCAACCACAGACTTCAAATCCAATTGCTGGTCAACCCCACCAGCTTTTTCATCAGAAATTTTGATAATTGATGGACTACAAGGTAGCATCTGCATGTAAGGGACATCAGTTGAAGTTTCTGGATAACACTTATCTGATACTATATCATGCACAAACTCCATTCCTTCATTAGAGTTAGTAGTAGATACTTCATTGTCATTGGAGCATAACAACAGACAATTTGACACAATGGGCAACTTCTCCTTCACAGAGACATAATTTGATTCCATATCTGTGCAGGAAAATGTATTGCTTGAGTCTGGAGGCTGGACTTCTGAAGAAACGCTGCATGGAGCAGTTTCGCCTTGCATCATAACTTGCTCATCTGTTGAAAATATACCAAAATTTTCTTCTAGGTTACTTTCTACGTCCATAATGTCAAGCTGATGGCTATTTACAACCATAGCTTGAGTGCTAGCCTCTTTCTGTTCATTCCTCGATGGTGAGGGACAAAGGAACGATGTATCCGCAACTGATTCTTCATAAATTGTACAGGATTCAACACCCTGGTGCTCAAAGTTCATACCATCATTAGTAAGAGCATTGCTAGCTGCAGATGCAGCTGCTAAATCATCCACAAATAATACAGTGCTTCCCTCTTGAGAAGGCGTTAAATTAGCAGTAGCAGAGAGAAAACCTATGCAGGAAGCAGTAACTTTGTCTTCTTGTGTTGGATCATCATTAGTCCAAGGTGCTTCTGCATAAGGTGTAGACTTATCTACAGGTCCGTCATTAGTTTGAGAGGTAGTCCCTACCAGATCAGAGGTGGATACTTTTCTTCTCTTTATATACTTCGGTGAAGTCTCATCAGGATCAGAGTTAACATCACTTCTAGCTGATAACTTAGCCTTGCAAATCCCATCTAGGGAGCTGTTCCCACGCAGAACACTGACCCCATCATTATCAGGTTGAGAGCCAATATCTAACTTTTCAACACCAGAAACAGCAACTTCTGCATGACTAGCATCCTTCAGGGATGAACTTACTGTCGTATCCACAGAATTTTCATGGGCAGAAACATTTCTAGGCTCTACAATAGTGCTGGAAGCCCTTGAAGAGTCTAACAGAGTCCTAAATTTTCTCTTCTTTTTAATCTTGAAAGTAACACTCTTACGATCTCCAACTGAATTTGCAATCATTGAAGATCTTTCAGTGCCACAATTAACAAATGATCTGGAGGCACCATCTTCTGATGCTTGCATGCCAACAAAATCGGCATTCCCACCATTATGAACAATAATATTGTCATCATAATTAGTATTAACTTTGTCTGAGTTCCACGTGGTACCTCTACCATCATCGGAGCAGACAGCAAAGGTCTTCCTCGAATTTGATAAACCAACAGTCATGCTGCTTTCTGCTGAAGATATAGCCTTTGGAAGTTCTTCCACAGAACCAATTTGTAGTGACGTTGGGAGCTGATGTGTACAAGGTTGCTCGCTGATGGCATCCACATTGCCAATGTCATGAACCATGACTTCTTGATAAGATACCTTTATACCACCATCAATATCCAAGTTGGTTTCTGCACCATAGCCAGAGCCATTTACGTTCATAATGTCTCCATGCGTCACAGTTTTCTCTGAACTTAAAAAACCAGAATTGGCATTGCCTTCTACAGACAATCTGGGCTCTGATAATTCTGTTCGTACGACATTATCAAGCGATACACTGTCTCCACTCTGACATATCTGTTTGCTGACATCTACAACGAGACCAGTTTCTGGACAAGTAGCTACCCTAATTGAATCAGTTACATTGTTGGTAAAATTTGAACTCTTAAGCAAGCCCTGGACAGAAGCATCTACAGTTAGACAACCCTGATCAATACTAATTTCTTCACAACTTGAAGAACCCAAATTACAAGTTGAAGTTTTCCCAGTGCTCTTACTACAAGAGTTGGCATCAGTGCCATGTTCAACCGATACCATGCTCGGTGAAGAGGCTTCACCCTTTTCAGTCCCAAAGGCTGCAGATGGACTACAAATAAAGCTATCTGCTGCCCCTGGTTCATCAATCTTCTTTTTTGGCTGTGGACGAGGGTTTACGACCTTTTTCACTATTCTCTTCACCACTTTTTTCTTCTTAGCAACCTTAAGAGAAGACATTTGAGCAGAACCAACCTTTTTACCATCTCTTTGTAAAACCTTACCCTTTGTAGCCCTTTCCACTTCACTCTTTCCAGAAGAATCACCAGGCACATTAGAACCGGGCTGTTCAATATCACACCTATTCTCCATACCAGAAGTGTTCACTTCCTCTTCCAACTGTCGTGGGTCCTTGTCTGAACTGGATGTCTTATTTGCAACAACTATGGAGCTTCGCAAACGTACAGGTGCAGCATTCTCACTGTCTCTACTGAGTTTCAAATTTGAGAAATCCCTGCCATACACTGAATCTGTCTTAGCATCCCTATTTCCAACTGCCTTCGCCACTAGTGAATTCGATTTAAAAGAAACATCAAGTTCCAAAGAATTCGCACCTCTCTCAACTTCACCCATCTCGCGATCCGAATACTCATAGTATCCTTTCCCTCTGTGGGAACTAGAGCCAGAATTATCAAAATAAGCAGAGCCATTCCGGTGACCAGGTTTCACCGTTTGAAGCCTGAGTAAAACACTCTTCTTTTGTATCTGCTTCCTCCTATTACTAGTACTACTCCCTCTTTCAGATTCTGAAGCATAATAATCCCGTTTCGCCGAAACATTCCGGCCCCTGTTACCCTCATCGAACGCGAATGGATCATATAACTCTCTAGTAGCTTCTCTATCATTACGAACCCATCTCTGATTATTCTCATACACCTCATCTCTCCTACCACCACTCCTCAACTCATCATACCGGCCATCATAGCCACCCGAATTCGAATCCAAGTGACTCTTCAAATTCTGGCTTGACGTAAACCCCAATTCGCGATACTTTCCATCGGAACTGGGTTCTGCACGAGCACGGCGGCGACTGTTATAATCGTCGTCCACGGGGGCCCGATGGTCCCGGACCAGCTGTTCATTGTAGTCAGCCCTAAACCTAGCGCTACCACTACCCTCTGATTCAACCCTAAATTGGGGTTTATGCAATTCACGGTCGTAATCGTGAAAAGCCCTAGAAGAATCCCAAGAAACGGGATTGGATTCGACGTAGGGCGATTCAAATTGGAGCAATCGGTGGTGGCGAGGGCGCTCCGAATGGGCGACCCGAGGGGAGGAGACGGGGTAGTCGTGAAGGGGGGGGAAGGTTCTGGAGCGTTCGGGCTCGAAGGCGAGTTGGGGCTGGTTGGGGTTGTAAGGATGTGAAGGGGGAGGGAGCGGGGGCAGGGGCGGTGGGGGGAGAGAGTGATACGGCGACGTTTGGGGTGGTGGAGGAGGGGGCGGAGGTTGGAGGAGCTGCTGTGGTGGTGGCGGTTGTTGTGAGTGGAGGTGGTGTGTGTAGTGGTGGCTGGTGTTGTGGTGGCGGTGAGGGTAGTTTGGGAAATTAGAAGGGTTGTCGGAAGGGTAGGGATTGGAAGAAGGAGCGTACCTTGTGAGGTGGTGGGGATACTGCGGGGGATCCATCGACGGAGTATCTTTGGTTTCTTCTCTGATCTTCTTCTTCTTGGCTCTTATGCGACTTTGTGCTTCGCGTTTCGTTTGAAAATTCAATCCAATCCAATCCAATCCTGTCAAATCGGGTTTTTTTTTTCCTTTTTGATTTTTTGGTGGGCAGTTTCTTGCGTTCACACTCCGATAGAGTGTGTTATATCTTTGACGGTTTCCAAAGCAATACGACACGTCGCACCATTCAACCCAATCGAATTGGTTTTCTGTGCCACGTAAGCAAAACGCGGCTCCAATGCCTAGGGAAGTTTCATGAAGCAAAAGAAATTGAAAATGGTGGGAATCTTCATGACCTATTAATAGATGCCGTTGAATTTTGATTCAACGGCTATAATTATTATAACTTTAGAAGGACCCCTCTATTTGTAGTCGTTAGATCAAAATTCAACGGCCATGTTAGTGGGTCATGAGGATCCTCGTCATTTGCTCAAGAGGGGATCCAATTCCGAAACAAAATAGCCTTGTGGAGTATATAAGGCAATTTGGGATCCCCTAATCTAAACTATTCTTTTTTTTTTATCAAACGATAGATTTTTTTAAATTAAATGTCAATTTAGCTACAAACAAAATTTGAATTAAATGTCAATTTAGCTACTAACAAAATTTGAATCTACGTCATCATGCAGGAGCTTACTCCTAATAGAATCATATTTGTCCACTAAAACTTTATAAAATTATTATTCTAACCCCCGAATTAAAATTAAACAAAAATATTTTTAAAGGGCAATTTAATAATTACATGTAACATAAATTTTGCTGTTTTTTAGGCCAACCTCACAATTATATAAGCATAGCATGTCCTAATTCAAAATCTAAAAATTAAATAAACAAAAAATAATAATATGTCCACTTAAGAAAGTGCCGATCATTGTCCCACTTTTTCATGTTTAATTTTAAAAACTATTCACACTCCATAATAAAAACAAAAAACTGCATCATGGGTTAGTAATTTAGTAATAAAAATATTTTTCTTAACACACTTTGGATCATATTTTAAGAATGGTGTTATCCACACATTTCATTTTCCTTTCCACACATCTCATGTTAATTTGGATCTTTTGACCCTTTCAATTCATTCGATTTGTGACTAAAAATTGAAAGATGTGTGTAAATAACATCTATCTATTTTATAAAAATGATACACCTTACCTATTTTGATTTTTTTTCCTTCTTGACTTTTTGGTGGGCAGTTTCTTGCGTTCACACTCCGACAGAGTGTGTTACATCTTTGATGGTTTCCAAAGCAATACGGCTACAATTATTATAACTTTAGAGAGACTCCTTTATTTGTAGCCGTTGGATCAAAATCCAACAGTCAATGTTAATGAATCATGAGAATTCTCACCATTTGCTCAGGAGGCAAAATAGCCTCGTGGAGTATAAAAGGCAATTTGGGATCCCCTAATCTAAACTGCTCATTTTTTTAATCAAACGATAAATTTTGTTAAAATAAATGTCAGTTTAGCCACTAACAGAATTTGAATTAACGTCATCATACAAGAGTTTACTCCTAATAGAATCACGTTTGTCAACTAAAACTTTATAAAATTATTATTCTAACCCCTAATTAAAATTAAACAAAACTATTTTAAAAAGGCAATTTAGTAATTACATGCAACATAAATTTTGCTGTTTGTTAGGCCAACCTCACAACTAAAAATTAAAAATTAAATAAACAAAAAAAAATGTCCACTTAAGAAAGTGCCTATCATTGTCCCATTTTTCATGTTTAATTTTAAAAACTATTCACACTCCGTAATAAAAGCAAAAAACCGCATCATGGGTTACAGTAATAAAGTATTTTTCTTCACACACTTTGGATCATATTTTAAGGGTGGTGTTGTTCATACATTTTATTTTTCTTTCCACACACCTCATATTAATTTGTGTCTTTTGATCCTTTCAATTCATTCAATTTGTAACTAAAAATTGAGATGGGTGTGTAAATAGCAGCATCTATTTTATAAAAATTAAAAAGTACTAGATATACCTTGCCTATATTGCCTTGTCCGGTAGACATCTTAATTAGGCAGATGGGAATCGGATCCCCTTGTGAGCAAAAAATCTTGACCGTTGAAATTTGAACCAACGGCTACAAACAGGAAACTCTTCTAAAAATTATAATAATTGCAACCGTATATGTGATTTGCTCTTCTAAGGTCAGAAGGGAAATCCGGTTCAAGCAAATGAACCAGGCAAAAGGTCATATCTGCAGAGTACAATTTTCCGTCAAACAATTGCCTAATTCTTTAGAGATGCTCTGCAACCTGGCGAACCCCATGATTTATAACCGTCAGATTAATCTCTCTACCCTACCCATGTTTAGAATTTGGAACGCTCCCCGTTATGGAAAGCAATCCTAAAACACTTTTTCCCAAGTTGCTGAAAGAAGGAGGGCTAGGAGTCACGAAAGAGTGGAAGGCAGGTGGATAGCCGGAACCAAGGGCCGACGGCCAGGAGGCTTTCAGAATTAGGGTTTTTGGGAAAGAAGAGATGGGCAAGGGCCAACCAATTCTTTCTATTAGTCCAAAGTTTTTCCTAGCTTCCTGCCAAATCTTTTAGGGTACAGTTACTATGAAATGACAAACATAATTACTGCAACACCGTCACGTTACATAACTTTTCACTCGTATTTTCACACATATTTTACTTATCACAAGATACTCTAAAGTCACATTCGATACATATGATTTGCTTGGATTTTTTGTTGTCGCATTTGGTGCCTATGATTTGAGTGGAATTTCTCAGCTAGCCAAATAGTTACTGAGGTGGTGGTAAAAACTATTTGTCAAAGACATTTCTCTCTACTTTAGCTTAGGAATAGTACTCTCATCCAGCTACATTTGCCATTTGGTACTCACAACCCAAAAGGGACAACCAGGCACATTCATCCTTTATTTCACCCATAAAATCTTGCTGTGAAAGTTATGGATGCTGTGGAAATGACCAAAATGGGTTTTGAGGTGTCGGTGACTGACTTGTTAATTTGGCCACTAGAATTTTGGTCCGTAGAAGTGGTGGTGGTTGTTCTGTTGTAGCTTTTGAGGTGTTGGGAGACCCTCATGACTTTAGAGGCATGAAGAAATATTTAGCACCATGTGATTTGTGGTCCTGTGGAAAATAATCTAACAACATAGTATGGTCCACTAATTTTATAACCAAGTTGGAGGGAGGATAATGACTTCCATTTGCATTTGCCCTTTTTTTAAATTTGAGCACATTGTGTACATCAGTACTAGAAGTAGAAAAACTAAAGTATCTTCCATTGCATTCCCCTTCTCTCTCTTTTATCTTTTGGCGATGAAAGAAACAGATTAGAGAATCTGATTTATTACCTATCAGTTGTATACAATCATGTGTTTATCTTTCTCATCAGACAATGAGAAAGATGAAAACACAATCTTAAGGATCACTCGAGAAAGAGAAAAAGGGTATGCAACGGTTTTATTTTTCTCCTTTAGCCATATGCTTAGACTTGTACATAGTCGAAATGAAAATCAACACTCTCCTTGAAGACAAGACATAAAGAGAATTTGTGTCAATCTTTATCATCACATAATGACTCGTGATAAGAGAAATGAAAAGATTTACAACCGGCCCAATAATGTCTTGATACGTAAAAAGTAGGGTATGAACAGTTTCATGAAAGTTTTCCTCATATTTAGACTTGAGCTCACTCAGAGGAAAATGAAAATCAACCAGAATTACAACATATTCATCTTTGAACATTACAAAAGTCCCAACTCTTGGTCTGATTGAGACCAAGAAGTAAACTGAGTAAAAAACCAACCAGGAAAACCAGTCCAACAAATAAGGACTAATTTACGACTGCTAGGGAAGGAGGGGGGCACAAACACAAACAACCTCTCATCCTAAACCCATCCATAACTATAACCCAAACACTCACACAACATGTCAAAGCCATTGTTTTTTCATACCTTTCTTATTTTCTCGGTGGGGATTAATATACAAATGAATCACACAAATGGGAAAGTGCAATTACTAGC
This sequence comes from Crataegus laevigata, assembly GCA_963580275.1. NCBI lineage: Eukaryota > Viridiplantae > Streptophyta > Magnoliopsida > Rosales > Rosaceae > Crataegus > Crataegus laevigata. The sequence continues at coordinate 30,007,796 of OY756944.1, read as the reverse complement.
GTTGTTGTGCTTGTGAATTTGTTAGTCGAAGCTCGATGAGCGGCTCCACCGCCCTTTCAGGTAGTCCTCTAAGGAGACAGTTTGCTCAATGCTGCTCATGGAGAGTGAGTCATCCTCCACATCAAGCAGTGCAAGGTTAAGATGAGACTGCAGATTTGAACGTGGACATGTTTCATTTTCTAGCACATCAGATTCCTCCATGGCATGAACTTGCAGCCTTGCCCACTTAGTCACATCTGCATCGCCTTGAAGAAGCTTCACGATCTGTGCTCAAAAGGACAGATATAATCTTGTCAATATTAATTCAGAGATTTTTGTTTCATGCTATAAACTGATGGGAAGATACTCGAGAGGGATCGGATCCAGCTTACAAAGCTCATCTGGGGCCTAGCTCGTGGAGCATGTCTGATACAAAGAGTGGCCGCTAAAATCATTCTCTCTATCTGGCCTTGGTCGTAGTTACTGCCCAAACGCGGATCTAATAGTTGGGACACCTTCCCACCGTTCAGAATTGGCTTGGCCTGTACAAGACGTTTCAATAATTCAATTTCTTTCCAGAGACAAACATCAAGAGGTACATGCAGTACTGCTAAACATTATGGGGGAGAAAAGGACATACCCACATGACTAGGCTCTCGTGGCCTTTTGGATGGTCACTGCTAATAGGCTTTCTTCCTGAAAGAAGCTCAAGGAGTACAACACCAAATGCATACACGTCAATTTTGTCGTTTACTTTGCCATACATGAAGTATTCAGGAGCCAAATAGCTGCAGAAAAATGCACTAGTGTTATTAATTAATCAACATCTCATATTTCCATGTTTTCTTAAAAAAGAATTTCAATTTGGAAATTTTGTTCATCTTTGTAGAAAAACGGAAGTCTTGACTCTTTAGGAAGACAATGAAAGGTAAAGCTATGAGATTAAGTAACAAACCCAAAGGTGCCTGCAACATCAGTGCATGTTATATGGGAAGATGAGGTTGATGCCCATTTTGCTAGTCCAAAATCAGAGAGCTGAAAAAAACCATTTCAAGATACTATTAAAACTGACAATTCGATAAACAAATGCATCTTTAAAAGCAACAAACCGATCAGATGTATACCTGCGGCTCAAAATCATCAGATAGTAGAATGTTGGATGATTTGACATCCCTGTGGATTACAGGTTGTGCACTGCCGGTGTGCAGATAATCCAAGGCCTCAGCTACGCCCACGGCCACCCTATATCTCTCGTTCCAACCAAATGCAAGGGGATCCTTCTTAGTTCCTGATTTGGAAAAAATCGAAAAAGTTGTAATTATGTTAGAATTCAAACAAAAATACAGGGTAAGTAAACATTTATTGTTCTTCGTTGTAATGTTTTAAACACAGAGAAATATAGTATATACCATGGAGATTCTCTTCAAGGCTTCCTCTTGATAAGAAATCATAAACCAAGAGGAGATTGTTATCCTCAAAACAGAACCCCAGAAGGGAAATAATGTTCTTGTGATTTAAGGTAGTAATGATCTCTATTTCCAAAACAAACTCCTTCAACACATCTTCAGATGGTTTTAAGATTTTCACAGCGAGTTCCTTGCCGTCAGGAAGGCAGCCTCTATAAACTTGACTGCTACCGCCTCTTCCGATGAAGTTTTCTGGGATTACAAAGGAAAATATATTTTTTGAAAAAAAAAATCAATAGAAATCGGGAAATGAATAGGATATCTGACATATGAACTTCGTGAACAACATACCGGCCAAGAAATCTGATGTAGCTGACTGAAGTTCCTGGTAGTTGAACAATCTGCAAGTAGCAGAGTACTTTTCATGCAGTCCCTCCAATTCTTTAGGCAGGCCTTTTGAATAGTAGTCGGGTGAAGGTGGGGCAGTCATTGCCTCACCACCCACCGCAACAATTGCGCCGCTTTCTCCATTCAAACAGGAAGTTTGATCTGAGTCACAACTATTTTTCCCTTCATCAAAATTGCTGGCAGTTGAATGCTGTCTACTGGGCAACTGCATTGCCCACTGAACTACTGAGATCTTCCGGATCCAAGACCTCTCCAGAGATTGTCGATCTGGTAATACAGCCCGTCGAAGCAGTGGCCAACCAGGTCTCACTTCCGGTAATTCTTTGATCAACATAGAAATTGAGCTCACTGCTAGTGCGTCTTCTTTCTGCACTGGCACTATAGCCATATGTTTATTATCACCGTCATCCGAGGACTCTTCTGCAGATTGGAGACAAGCACTATCTACCGAAGGCCGGGAACAAACTGAGCATTTCTGTTTCTCAACACTCTCCGAACACTCCAGAAAGACTTTAGCTAATCCCTGCTCCAAGTTTTGACAATTAACCTGACCATATGTGTCCTTTAAGGTCACACTGTCACTGCCTTCATTTAGTACTTTGGAAGACTTATACACTGATCGGTGAAATGCGCTGAGCAAACTGTTCCGGCGATGCTCTTCACTTCCTGCAAACAAGTCCTCAACTCAGAATCCCACCCGAAACAATTTACAGACTCGAAAACCATCAAAAGCAACGTAAAATTAGAAAAATCTAAATACCTTGGGGGTCACAGTAAGTTGTTTGAGAGCCTTCTCTGTTAAACAAAACCTTCCCATTATTTACAGCAAGAACCCCACAATCCTTAGACAGTTTCTTGGCACAGTACTTGGCCACGGTGGTCGATGACCGGATTTTATGGTGTTTCTGGGCAGTTCCCACTATAACCTTACTTGCAGTATATGAATTCGCTTCCCGGACTAAAATTTTCTTGACTGATGTTCCTCTGCAGATTTTAAGCTTGAGATCCACCTGTAAAAGTTTTCATCAAAAATCTCAACTTTTTAACTTTCTGCCAGGCCACTGAAAAAATGATTTAACTCTCCAATTGGTTTGAACTCAAATTTTCACTCAAAAGTCACAACATTTTTCATTTTCTCAGGAAACGAACAGAGGATATGACAAAATTATACAAAATGACAACAAAATCCTAACATGAAAACAACAACCAAATAGCGAGAAATTAACCTGCTTCAAGTTGCAGAAACCATCATAGACTGCAAGAACAGAGTCAAACGCTTTGACAAGAGAAAGAAGCGACGACTTCCCATCTCGATCAACAATTTCTGCAATCACCCAATCCACCAAAACAAGTAAATTTCCACTCCAGCCCACCAAAACCCAAAATCCCAAACGAAAAAAAGCCTTAATCTTCCACCCAAATTTCACTCACCATTTTTACCGAGCACATGGAGGGCAATCACGCAATCACCAGGCTGAGCAACCTTGACCAGAGCCCATGTCAGCAGCTCTCTACTCTTCGAGTCGAGCTTCACCCCCACCACAACCGAGCGGCCTCCGCAGCTCTCCGCCTCTGCATGTCCTCCGCCACAACCTTCTTGCACCATTTTCAAGCAGTGCAATGTGGGGGAGTCCAAACGGGGTAGTTTTGGTATCTGGGTCAGCTTCTGGCAGCTATGTCGTTCCGTTGCCGATGCTGGAAATTCATGTCAAAGAGGATTATAAGGGCTTACAAAGCAGAGAGAGATGGGTTGGTTTGCTTTGCTTTGGTTTTCCGTTTCAGAGTCGCAGACGCAAAAGCAGTCACAGGGCAGTAGAAGAAAAGGAAAGCGCAGCAAATTTAAGAGACGGGGGGCGGACCTACTTTTACTGCTGATTCAACTCACTCTGATGGAGCTGTTTTAACCATGTGTTAATTATTGTTTAATGGCTTTTTCAGCAAGGGACTAAGGTTTTGGAAAGATTTTTCAGTAGGCTCGGCACACGGAGTGGTATATTATGTGTCATAACACAAGTAGTAAAACAATTGTGTTAAAAATTAACAATCTTAAAAGTAAAATTTTTCTTCATATAGTGACGCAGTATGTACCATCTGTATTTGAAGCACGATGAGAATCTTCTCAAAGTTTTAGTTTATGGATTTGGATTCTATTCGGATTCAAATTGTAGGGATCTTAGGGATTCTCACATCTTAACCATTCATTATACATCGTACGGTCAAAATTTATTTGATTTTTTTTATTAAAATTAAACATAAATAGTACCTGACGAAAACTAACTTCATAATATACTATAAATGGTTAGAATGTGTTGATCCTTAAGGGTGCGTTTGGTACGCGGGACGGGACGGGACGAGGCGTTCCGTCCCGCGTTTGGTACGCCTAAAACGAGTGGGACGAGGCGTTCCACGGGACAAGTTTTGGATGATTTTTGGTTCCACCTCCCCCTGGAACGGGGTTGTTCCACGTCTGTAGGACATAAATTTTTAACATTTTAAGACAACAATGCCCCTTGTCTTTTTCAAAATTTACAACATCCGTCCCGTCCCGTTCCGTCCCGTCTGCGTACCAAACGCACCCTAAGATCCCCACTGAATTCCAGATAGGATCCTCTTCCCTTATGATGGCATGAGTGGTCTGTGGGGTGGGGCATGGGTCGTCTGTGGGGTGGGGCCACATTCAACTCACATGTATGGGTGGACTTCGTTATACCTCTGTGAAAAGAAAAAAAAAGTGCTCTAATCTCTCTGGATGTGATATAAAATAAAAATTCGGTGAACATGGGAGGTAAATAGGCAGAATAAATGTAATACTGTATGGTGTACAGTACGGTCATATGGAGAGTTTTTTTTTTTTTTGAATTTTGAACACACATTCATACGTCATATGTAATTCTACAATTAAAAAAAAACATTTCACCACTTGTATGATTAAATATGACGTATCACTCCATATTTTGGACATTAAAAAAAAATCTCAAGGCATATGGGGTGTGTAACATTGGCTTGTGCCACAAGCTCAAGGTTTTTGACTTATTTAAACAGTGACGGTGATAGTATTGGATGCACTAAAATATTGTTATCCACTTTTTCAATATTCCTTTTGGTTCGATTTTTTATGACCGACGAATCTATCAACCTTTTCTTTTTGTTAAGTATGAGTATGACTATCAATTAGCTACTCTATCTTACGAAATACTAATTTACTTGTAAGAGGTTCGTAATTCAAATGATTAAAAATATTTTCTTGATGTTCGAGTTAGGCATTTTGTTTGATTCTCAATCTTAATATCGATTTTATAAATATAAAAAAAAGATATTTTATTTTGAGGGTATTTTGTATGACATTAAGATAAGCTTGTGAAAAAAGAAGTTGACTCTATGCGTGGATAGTTTAAATTAGCATTAGCGCACGCAGCATGCCGGTATTTAAAATGTTTTAGAAATATATACATATAGGAAACAGAGGTTATAGAAGTTAAATTTATATAGATAAGTTTATATTTATCAAAGGATTGCGAAATAAAACTGTTCATTGTTCAAAAGATATAGATGCAAAAGATAAAATAAAGCGTATATATGTTTTCCCCGGGTAGCTAGGGGCATACATGAAATAACATAAATTAAACAGGAGCAAAATTGAAGCTAAATTGTCCTTAGAAACAGTAAACCAATTCATTTTGAGATTTAATTTAGATTGAGTTGAAAAACTTAGTTTGAAATTATGATGGCGTTGCTTGTTTTACAAGTTTCTTAGATTAATATTAATTTACTTTATAAGATGCATTGTGAGCAAAGTATGCTAAATTGATTTTATTAAGGATGAAATAATTATACAATATGAAAAAATGAATAGTAGTGACCATTGGTCAAAAGGAACCATCACAAATTAAGGTTGCATGACTACGATAATCATTTTTCTATTTTTCAAATAGCAAAACGTACACACAACCTTCAGTCAAGAAAGCATCTTAACTATTTTAGTCTCTCTATTTTTTGTTGGTTTCATTATGTTCATACGATTAGGGTTTGATGATGATGATGACCGTGCAAATGCTGAAAATCACGATGACCATAAAGCAGAGTCGAGTACTGTGGTTTAATAAAACTAGTTTTCAAAAACAAAGTTAACTAACACATTGTCTTTGTATTTGTTTTTGTCTCCTTATTACTATTGAATAAGCTCACACGTGTTTGTTTTCGACTCCTCGTTACTATTGAATAGCATGTACATTACGAATCTAATTTAACAGAATTTTACTATTAAACCACGAGCATGCACGAATTATGTTGAACTAATTCCCACTCACACTTTTCGACAAATCATACATACTGTCCTTCTCCAGATCATTTAATATCAATAATTGAAGTGCCCATTTGCATTCTGCAAATCACAATATCTAGGGTTAGGTTAAATACTTTCCTCTTTTCAATTTAGTATTGGCCGGTGCTGGAAATTAAATATGCCCGTGACAAGTCAGAGATCACCCTTGGCAGCGGTTCTTAAAGTAAGTAGCAAGCGAAATGGAGCTGACCTAACACGTGCGCCAAAGGGCAGCTGCCACGTGCACCCTATTTCCACCAATATAATATTGTATCCTTTTTTTCTTAATTATGTGATATCATTTTTTTCACATGCGAGGGACCGTCTCCAATTTTTGTTTGAAATTTTTTATTTTGACCCAGATTTTATACCGTAAAGCAAACCAACGGAGGGTGGGTCCCCGGAAATCGAAAAAGAAAAAGAAAAAGAAAATCTGAGAGGGCGGAGGAGAGCGGTAGGAAGAGGCCGGTGGAGATGGCCTTCGACAGCGCCCGAGAGGAAGCGTGCTCAGAGTTGGATTGAGTTCGTCGAAGAAGATAAAGGGCCTATGATCTTTCTACGATAAAAAGGAGAGGTCTCCTTCCTGGAAGGAAGTTTAATCCATAAATAACTAGAATTAGGTTAAGGAAGAAGGTGCAGTGACACACTGTTTAACAGCAGAGAAGGTGGAAAAAAAATTATTCTGCGGACGATACGTCCAAATATTAAGGAACAACAAGGACGAGCAGGTCTGTATTTTATTAGAATATGAGTAATTTAATTTTAATTTGATCCCAATGTGTCCTCCACTAAAATCTGGGTCCAAATCGGAGGGGTCCAGATCCACACCTTCCTCTGCCTTGTAGTCTTTAGAGCTGGAATTACGTTTACGTTTGTGCTTCACTGTTTGTATTGTTATCATACAAGACAATGTGTTCCAACTTCTTCTGTCGGTGGATTAGTGTTTGGTTTCTTTCACGTGATGAAATGACAAGCAATATCCCGATAACTTGTCCACGTGATCTTAGAACAATTGAATAATAATTGATTAAATCTCATGTACCAGTGATAATTACAGGTCTTAAACACATGTTTACTTACTAAAAATGTGTATTATTCTCGCTCATATCATAATATCATATAATATATTTAAAAATTAAAATGTAAATGAAACAATAACGTGTCTCAGATTGATTTTGAGCAACAAAAATAAGGCGCATTACAATAAAACCTAGCAACATGCACCTCCACACCCACAATACTTTTGAAACATTATTCGACTCAAAACCCAACAACCTAAAATGTTTCTAAAATTATATTCAATAAATATAAATACCAACCAAAATTAAATATAAATATGTAACACCTGACCTGTATATAGATAAATCAAGTTCTTTTATAACTAATATATATTGAAGTTTTAATTATATGCGCGCATGCAGCTAATAAATACTATTTTAAGCTAAATACAGCAATTTGATGTGTATAAAGCATATATGATGATCTCATATCATCATGAAATCCTACTATTTATAATCACTGGGATTCGTTAAGATATGCTTCTGGAATAGTTCGATGGTAGGGATCACTTGCATCATATTTATTAAATATATAAATATGACATTACTTGTATCCCAAATAAATAAAATGACGACATTTTTGAATAAGATATATAAACAAAAGAAACATGGACATATTTTGAATGGAATAATTATGCATCATTTTCATCACGGCTATTGGTCCAGCCAAAAGTGTGGGTGCATGTATATGGAAAAAAATTTCAGAGTGATGAAAACATGGTCAGATATACCAAATGTCATGATATAAATGGTTGGAAATTTTTTTCAAGTATATAGCCACTTGTATGACACTTTGTATACCAAACTGTGTTCCAACCATACTGAAAAATCTCTCATGTATGTGGTAACGTGGGAAGAAGTCTCCTGTGATAAAGTATGTCATGTCAAACTCTAAATACTAACTAGGATTTATTTTGGTAAACTCAAATTAACACGGTTGAACAAAATGTGGGCCGACCCTAGCTAGAAAGAAGAAAATAAGTAATGGAAAGGTGAGAAACAATCATACTTGACACACCAATTCTTTTCTTAACTTTAATAGAGGTGAGATCCGTAACATAGTTGCATTATGTACAATCTATTCTATTTGAAAGAATTGACAGAGACCAGAAAATAATTCCTTCTTAGTGTATATTATTATTAATTTAAAAATATAATATATGTAAGATCTAATAAGCGCAACCAAATCTCTAATATATATATATATATGAGATTAGATAACCATATATTGACAAGTTGGAATTCTTAAAAAAAATGAGCAAACAATGTACGTCAAGCTAACAAACACAAGAACAAAAAATTAGCACGTATTATCTATGCTAGTTCTTTTCTCTATTGTATATTAATAATTGGCGAGCAAACATTTTTGTTGTTTTTATGGGCCTTTATTTTTCTTAATATTGTGTTTGTAACATATAGATGGGACAATATTAGCTAAGGTTTGTGAATTTTGGCTTCGTACTTTCCCTTTGTTTGAAAGTATGTGATCAGCATCCTCAAATTTTATTTATTGGGTTAATCTTAGTTTACTACCCTCAACTTTCGTGGTTTTTAACTACATGAAGTTTTTTTTGTCCCAGAGTCATACCTAAAGTGCTAATTTTGTGACAGTATACATCTGTTAGTCTAGCTGTTAAGTCTCCCGTTAATTGACGACGTGGCGACCATGTAGACAATAACTGAGCGCCACGTGTCATTAAGGGTCTACGTGGAAATTTAAAAAATTAAAAAAAAAAAAAAAAAACTACACATGTCTTCTACCTCCCCCAACCGCTTCTCTCCCTGCAACTCGTACCCTCCCTTCTCTCCGCTCTAAGATCCTCTCTCGCCACTTTGACCTCCTCGCCCAGCTCTCTTCTGTCAACCACGACGATCACGCCTTTTCCATCGTCCGATCCTCCGTTACCGCCCTTCAGTCCTCCCTTTGCCACACCCGATCCGAGCTTTTCAACCCCCTCGCCTCCATCCGCACCCTCACCATCCAGCTCCAAAACCTTTATGCCTACTCTGATCTTCTCCACCACTCCATCAGAACCCTCCACCTCTTTAGTTAGCTCGAATCCCTCGCCGCCGACGACCCCGGGCGCCTCAATCTGGCCAAGGCTACTCAGCTCCATTGCGAGATCTTAACTCTTTACAACTAATATGACCTCACCGGCATTGATGTGGTCAATTCCGAACTCGAGTGGGTCAAAGAGACTGGAGACAAGTTGGGTACAGAGGAGAGATAGATGAAAGGTTTAAACCAAGCCGAGGTGGGGACTGGGCTGTAAGTGTTTTACAATTTGGGGAAGCTAAGGCATGCTATGGATCTGTTGGCTACAAATATCACCGAGCCTACGTGGCGCGCAGGCCGAGTGAATAGTAGACTAACTAAGTCCTTCGAATGTGTGCGGGGCGTGCCAACTCGTCGGCCGGGCTTCGGCCAGGGAGTAAAATGTCTTGATATGGTGTGGATGCGCGCGGCCAACTTCTGTATCTTGCGATTGCGGCCGAGGAAGGAACGTGCCTCGGCCTTTAGGTTCTAGAGCCTGAAGACAAGGCTGCTATTTTTACAAAGTTCACGATTCAAATTCGGCTCTCAAATGCGCCGAATGCAGTAATCTGGTAACACCTCACTTCGCCGAGAAAGGCTAATGAGATGACCTCTGTCGAGGGGGATTCGAAAATCCTCTTCGGCCGAGACTAGGATAAGTAACCAATCGACCCTGTCGCAGTGCTGTCAATCCAAACTGAAGATGCTTCACGGTCGGTCGGTTCTACGGCAACAGTGCTGTCTATCCAAACTGAAGATGTTTACCGGTTGCCTCCACAGTGCTGTCTATCCAAACTGAAGGTATGGAGGCGAAAAAAGAAAGTAAAATTCTCAAGGGTGTTGAGAGGTTTTGCGCAGGGCAGATTTTGTGTGTTGTCTTTTTTTCGCATGTTGCCATTGCTTCTGTATTTATAGGATCTGAATCCTCTCTTGTTGGGTCACGTGAAGAAGCCATTTGTTTTCTCTTTTCTTGCTTTCTCTTTTCCTTGTTTTAGGGCATGTTTTTTACCCTAAATCAAGGAAAAGTTGTCGTCCTAGGCTTACCTAGTTCTTAGGGTTTCCACGTAAATCCTCTTTTAGGCCGAGAAAATCTTCCCTCGACCCAAACTGCTATTTTGGGCCCAAACATTGCCCCCTCGCTCCTGAGGTCGCTGGTTATGACCGAGCCCGGCCTTGAAGGAGCGGAAACGCCTCTAACTCTGCAGCCGTTGATCTTGAGAACGATCGGTGCCTCTTGACTTTCCTTGCCACGTGTGACACCCCAATGCTTTCAGTAACCCTATCGACAGCACGCACAGCTACTGAATCGTTTTCCATTATTGTTCGCCGTCACACGCAATCGTGCATCGTAATGTATGCGGGTCGTTTGGTCTTTTCACCTGGATCTCTTCAAATATTCAGAAAAATTGGCGCTCTTCCCGATTGATTTTATCCGAATTTAAAAATCAAACGCTCTATCTTCTTACCCAAATGCCTATAAGTACCCAGAATTTTTCCACTGATCCTTTTACGCTCCCAAAATTCTCAAGCTTTTCTTGATTTTCCTCTCCCATATCTTCATCGCTCAAAGAATCCCGTCAATTCCCAATTCCTTCTGCAACTTTTCAATCTTCTCCAATGGCATCCCTATCTTCCAAGCTTACCACCGAATGCGAGAAGTGCAAGGATATTCTCGACAAGGTTTCCGTCAAAGCTTTGCGCTTTGAAAGTGATCTGAGCGTCAGTCACCAAATGCTTGGACCGGTCTTCAGAGCAACCGTCCCTTCCTCCATCATCGACTTATGCAAGAACCATTGCCTTGCCCCCCTGCTCCATGGGATTGACTGGGCCAAGTGGGATTCGGCCAAGCCCCAAGGCTCCTGGCCTTCAACTCCGGCTAACTGGCCAGTCTGGGTAAAGCGCATGTCAGAGTTCCATGGCGCTCAATGGAAGAAGCTAGGCATTTATGATGCCATCTGGCTTTCCACCGTGGAAATTGCCATGGATAAAGAGCTGCTGCTGGCGGCCCTCAACTTCTGGTGCTCGGCCACCAACACGATGGTTCTACCCTTTGGCCCGGCCGGCCCCACCGTCCTTGACATTTCGGCCATTCTGGGGACTTCCCCTTCTGGGGACTTCCCCTTCTGGCCTTACAATCAATGCTGCCCTCGCCGGCTACCCGAAGAGAATTGATCTGAAGGCCTGGCTTGAAGTTCGGGCTGTCGAATCCTTGAAGGAGGAGAAGAAGGGCGCTAGTTCCACCAAGGAAGAAATTCAGAAGCGATTCAAGAATTTCTTTAACTATAATACCTTTTACTGGCATTTCGCCGGCCAATGGGAAGAAGTGGCTAGGAAGGGGGAACATGAAGCTTTCCTCTTCTACTGGTACAACAAATTTATTTGTTGTCCCAAGTCAAACAAATGCTTGGTGGAGAATTTGCCAGTGGCCGAAGCCCTGGCGAGCGGCAAGTCCTTGGCCCTGAGTCCGGCCGTTCTCGCCCACCTGTTCCGCTGTTTGGCCGAGACGACTGCGGCCACTATTGACCCCCAGCAGAGTGGGCCCCTCTGGATTTTCCAACTCTGGCTGCAGGTCTACTTCACTTCACTTCGGCCTGACCTCCCATCCTTCCATCCGGCTGAGGCGCTCGGTTCTCAGCTGGCGACTCGACCCATACCTCCCCACCGGGCCGAAGAAATTTTCAAGTTCTTCTTTGGCCTGGCCGAGCTGTCTGATGACGAGTTTTTGATATGTCGTCGTCGGAACTACCCCCAATCGATCTGTCTTCCATCTGAGGCTTGGGATGAAGAGACGGATCTTACTTTGCGCCGACATTGGGGATCGTTTGTGTTATCACGCGATCTTCCTCTCGGTTGCGAGGCACGCCGAGCCAGCTGGGAGGTTTACCATCCCCATTTCACTGCCCAGCAACTTGGCTTCGTCCAAGGTGCCCCGGTCCCCCTCCTTTCTTCCCGTTCCCTTCTTGGCCGAGGACGCCTCTCCGGCTCCCCTGGGAAGGATCTTGAAGTCGCCGAGACGGACTTCCAGGAAAAGTGCAAGAGGTTTCGTCTGAAGCCGGCCGTCCCTGAAGCCCTTTGCACCGACACCTTTGGTGACTGGTGGGAGGCGTACACAAACGATTTTTTCGGCGCGCCGGTCGATGACATAGTCGCCAAACTCTTCGGTACTTATTTCTTATTTTGTCTCAAAACTCTTTGCCCTTTGGTGACTTAACTTCGTCGAGGATCTCTAACTATTTGTCTTTTTCTAGGCGGCCGAGCAGCTCAGCCGGCAAATGTTGCTACGGTGGTCGTGGCCAAGAAGAAGAAGACCATTGTTCTTCCCAAAACGGCCACGGCTGTTGTAGCCAAAACCAAAACGTCAGGCAAACGGTCGCGCCAAGAGGTTGAGGCGGCCGATAAATCTCCCCGCCCGGCAAAGTGCCCAAAACCCTCGGCGGGGAAGCGAGACCGGGAGGCGCCGGTCAAAGCTTCCAAAGGCATCAATATTGGTGCACCCCGGCCATCGTCTGCGTCTATTGCTTCTCAAGCCGTACCAGAACCTGTCCGGCGGGTCGAGTCCCCCAAAATCCAAAAAATCTCTGGCGGCCCTGTATTGGAGCAAGTGACCCCTTTGGCCGCCAAGTCGCCCCCAAAACATCCAAAGCGAACGTCGGTCATTCTGGATGATGAAGAGGTTTGAATCTCCTACTGGTTTCCTTGTCTGATTTCATAGTCTTTGTATTGACCAATCTTCTTCTTAGGATGATGGTGACATTCTAAGCTGTCCTCTTCCAACTCCAACGGCTGAGAATCTTTTAGCCGATCCTCCTGTGATCGACAAGGGAAAGAAGGCCGCTGTCGAGCCTAAAACGCCGACAGCGCCAGTGGTTTCCCCTTCGGTTGCAGATTCTACCAACCCTTCCCATGAAGTTCCTCCAACCATTGTAAGTTCTCTCTACTCTTTAGAATTCCTTAACGTTTATCTCGAATGATTCTCATATTCTTGTTTTCAGCCTTCCTGGCAGGCCGAACTTGACGTTCTATTTTACACGGCCTCTGGTGGAGCCGGCTCCTCTATTTCGCCAACCAGATCTGCCGTCGGGGCTGCTGATCATTCGGTTCTCTCGCGGCTGAATGACATTCTATCGTTGTCTGCCATGGAAGTCCTCCAGAATAAAGGCCTCGAATCCATTAGGGAGTGCTTGAATGCCCTTGCCTCTGAGAGTCAACTGGATGACGCCACCGTTACTCAGTTGTCTTCGATTTTGGAGAAGACTCGAGACTTCTTCCCAATTTTTGAAAACGCTCTCCACTCTAACGACGTCTTGAAGGCTGACGAGGCTGCCCAAGAGGCTGCCCGGCCGGAGCTTGAAGTAATAAAGGCCAAAAAACTTGAGCTAGTGGCCCTGGACGACCAGATCGCGGTACTTCAACGCAAACGGTCGGATGTCGCTTCCTCTCTTGAAGCAACATTTGAGGCTAACAAGGCCAGGCTGACGGAGCTCGCGGCCGGCGCACGGCGGATTGCGCAGATGAAGTCGGAGAGGACGATGCGCGAAGCCGAGATTGTTTTAGGGGAGTCGAGGTGGTTGGAGCTGAAGGCAGCCCTCAAGGCTTATCTCCCTTGGTCTCTAGGATCGTAAATTCACTTTATGTAGGTTGTAACCCATTTTCTAATAAAACTTGTTTATTCCTGCATTTCCCAGCTGGTCGGATAATATTTTTTTAAAAATTTTCCATTAATCGGCAACTTATGAACTAAACCGGTACGATCCTTCAAATAATATGCCCCCTTGCCGAGGACTTTATGGACCACAAACGGTCCTTCCCAATTCGGCGACCATTTGCCGAACCTCGGGTCCTTTAGTCCAACTGGTAAAACCGTCTGCCAAACCAAATCTCCTTCGCCAAACGTTTTTTGTTTTACTCGCTGATTGTACGCTCGCTCGGCAATCTTCTTTTGTGCCACAAGTAAGTTATAAGCGTCAAGGCGAACTCCTTCCAGTTCTTCCAACTCCTGGATCATAGCTTGACTGTACTCCTCGCTGAAGAGACTGCTGTGCTCTATCATCCTTGCCGAATTTACGCTCAACTCGACCGATAGCATAGAATCATGTCCGTAGGTCAACGCATACGGCGTCGTTCCCGTGGCTGCTCTTGGTGACGTTCGGTAGGCCCACAGCGCTTCTTGTAGCTTTAAATGCCACATACCCGGTTGTTCCCTTACCATTTTTTCAAGAATTCCTATCAACACTTTATTACTTGCTTCGGTCTGCCCATTGGCTTGTGGGTAATATGGTGAAGACTGCTCGAGCCGAATTTTGAGATTCATTGTGTATTCCTTGAATCGGCCAGATGTGAAGATCGTGCCGTTATCTGTTATGATTGTTTCTGGCACACCGAATCGAGTCACGATATGTTCTTCGACAAAATCACACAATTCTTTGGATGTCAATCCGGCGTATGATTTTGCTTCAACCCATTTGGTAAAGTAATCCGTTGCTACGAGTATCCAAGCGTGCCTTGCCGAGCCAGATGATGGTGTAATTTTACCAATGACATCCATGGCCCATCCCCGAAACGGCCATGGCTTAGTGACCGAATGCAACAATTCGGCCGGGACCCTCTGTATAGGGCCGTGAATCTGACACTGTACGCATCCCCGTGCGTACTCAATGCAATCTTTTAAGATATTCGGCCAGAAATACCCGTGTCGGCGAAGCAACCAACGCATCTTTCGGCCGGATTGATGGGCTCCAAATATCCCTTCATGGACTTCGGCCATTGCTAGTGCGGACTCTTTGGGGCCGAGACACAACAATAATAAGCCGTCCTCGCTTTTCCTATATAGAACGTTTTGGTACGACACATAGTTCGTGGCATGAACCTTCGTCTTACGTTCGTGTTTTCCATCAGGATTATCAAGGTATCGCATGATCGCGCCTCTCCAATCATCTGGACCTGGTAATGCTTCAACCGCGCAGATCTCGATGGGGTCTCCTCGCTCCAGTAGCGATGGTAATGACATTACTCGTGTCCGGATCACATGATCCTGGCTAATAACTTGTTGGTTAACCAAGGCCGGGTATGAGCGTCGTACGACTGGTATCGCTCGTCCTCGTTTGCCCCCCATGAGTTGCGCGCCGGAGGCGAGTTGGGCCAATTCATCTGCGTCGACATTATGGACCCGGGAGACGTGCTCGAATGTGATACGGTCAAAAGACTCGGCCAAATAGCTAGCGACCATGTGATAAGGAGCTAGAGTGCAACCCATGCAACGAAAAATGCCATTGATCTGGTTAATGACAAGTTCAGAGTCGCCGAAAACCAAGACGCGGGGTGCTCGCAAGTCATGAAGGATGCCGAGGCCAATGACAAGAGCTTCATATTCGGCTTGATTATTGGTGCAGTCAAAGTCAAGTTTGAAAGAAAAATACCATCGATGGTGCTCGGGAGACTGAATGACGATACCTACGCCGGCCGAACAGGAAGTGCTGGAGCCATCGAAATACATTATCCAGAAATTGTCCCGTGCTTCCACCATGCCGATTTCGAGATCATTATCCCCAAAGTCGTATGGAGACGGGTGTTGGGCCAGGAAATCAGCTAAGGCTTGGCCTTTGACGGCCTTCTGAGGAACATACTGTATATTGAACTCGGATAGTGCCATGGTCCATTTCCCGATTCGACCTTTGACGATTGGCCGAGTGAGCATGTAACGGATGACATCAGTCTGGGCAATGACTTGAGTGACGGATGGAAGCATGTAATGCCGAAGCTTGGAAGCGGCAAAGAACAATGCTAAACAGAGCTTCTCAACAGCCGTGTAATTGATCTCGGGGGGATTGAGGTGGCGGCTAAGATAGAAAATAGCTTGTTCGCGGCCGGCATCGTTGTCTTGTGCTAGAAGGCAGCCGATGGATTCTTCAGCCGCAGATATGTACAACTTAAGAGGTTTGCCACGGCGGGGCGGACTGAGGACAGGCGGGGTAGTTAAGGCTACCTTGATTTGGGTGAAGGCGTCGTCGTGCTCGGAGCCCCACGCAAACCTGTCGTGGTCCTTGAGTCTTAGTAAAGTGGAGAAAGCCCGCATTTTCCCTGCCGAATTGGCAATAAATCGGCGGAGAAAATTGACCTGACCGAGCAGCGACTGTAGCTGTTTCTTAGTCCTGGGGGCCGGCGCATTGATAATTGCGCGGGCCTTGTTTTCGTCAATCTCAATGCCGCGGTGATGGACGAGGAATCCCAAGAAATTTCCAGCCGAGACGCCGAAAGCACACTTGGCGGGGTTCATTTTGAGGTTGTGCCGGCGCATGCGCAAGAAGGTTTGGCGGAGGTCCTCTAAGTGTGTCTGCTGACGTTTGGACTTGACCACAACATCATCAATGTATACTTCGACTGTTGTACCGATGAGGTCATGAAAGATGGTATTCATGGCTCGCTGGTATGTGGCACCGGCATTCTTGAGGCCAAATGGCATAACGACCCACTCATACGTGCCGAGTGCCCCTGGGCATCGAAAAGCAGTTTTATGGACATCGGCCTTGGCGATAAAAATTTGATTATAGCCGGCATGTCCGTCCATGAATGAAAAAATGGCATGGCTGGCGGCCGCATCAATTAAGAGATCTGACATTGGCATAGTGTACTCATCCTTGGGGGTTGCCAAATTTAAATTGCGGAAATCGATGCAAATGCGGAGAGCGCCGTTCTTCTTGAGGACAGGAACTATGTTTGCTAACCATTCGACATATCTGGCTGTCCGAATGAACCCGACATTCAAAAGGCGAACAATTTCGTCCTTTATGCCAAGCTGAACTTCGGTCGAAAATCGTCGAGGGGGTTGACGAAACGGTTTGCAACCAGACTTAATGCGTAACTCGTGCTCAACGAGCGTTCGGTCTAAACCAGGCATCTCATGATAATTCCAAGCAAAACAATCTTTGAATTCATTTAATAAATCACGCAACTCGGCTTTCATGGGTTGGGGCAACAAAACGCTGATAAATAAAGGCCGTGGTTCCTCGGCCGTCCCGACATTGATTTCTTCCAAAGGGTCCTTAACCTGAGGCCGATGGTCTTCGAGTTCGGCCGGTGCAGGCTGGACCTTATCAAGAGACACCACCGGGCCATTGTCTCCCTCTGCGAGAAACTCGACCAAATTAACGCCGGAGTGTGGTTGGTTGGAAATTGTGTACCAATGGGCCAGCAGTCGTTCCATGGTTGAAGAGACTGCGGCCTGGCGGCGGTCGTGGCTGTCGTCAATCATCAATAGTAGGGAAGAAAGTGGCCAATCCGAGTCTCGCCGAGTCCTGGTGGATAGTCTCGGCGGCTACTTCGATAGCCTTTTGTACGGAAATCTTTGTCGGCCGGCCCTCCTTATTGAAGCCGTGAACGGTGATGTAGCCGACGTGATCATTATAGTAACGGGCTTGAATCATGTTGGCCTCAAACGGCTGGGTATCGGCCGGGTGGACGATGACCGACTTGCCATCCCAGAAGACGAGGACTTGGTAGAGGGAAGATGGAATACAGCCAGTCTGATGGATCCAATCACGACCAAGGAGAGCGTTAAACTCAGTCTTCGAATCAACAATGAAAAATGCAGTCATGTGATTGCGACTGGCTATGGTTACGTCTAGAGGCAATACTCCCTTGGTTTGGGACCGGTCACCCACAAAACTGCTCATAGTGATTCCTGATGGAATGAGTTCATCGTGTGACCGTCCCAGAGCGCGCATGACTGATACAGGCATGATGTTGACCGTTGCCCCACAATCGATGAATACTTTAGAAACTGGGTAGCCCTCAATATGAGCCGTGACATACAACGGTTTTAGATGTTGTAGATTGGTAGTGGGTGATCGGGGGAACAACTCAGCGAAAACTGCCGCTAGTGTGTCGATTTGGCTGGTCGTTCCTTCCTCGGTGTGGACAAATTCGACTTGTGTTGCTTCTTCGGCCACGACATCGCGAATATATTGATTTAGAAATGGATTATCAGTCTGGGCGTGGATGTTCTTATTTGGACATCTTGTTTGGGCTACGGGATTTATGTTCTTAATTTCCTGGCGTGGATATTGGCAGGAATTGATTGAAACTTTAGCATGGGCTCATCCGTCCAGGAATGATAGTTGGGGAGCCGTTATTTGAAACTCGGCGGGTAAGACGTGGACCATGCTGATTTCCATGTTGTCCAGGATAGAAGGGCCTAGTAAGTCGCGTTCCATCGCGCACTGAGCGTCAGCCGAAGCCAACTGCTCTGGGGTAGTCTTGGTAAAGTTGTCCGTCGTTTCATCAGCGATTGGTAGTTCGTTGTTTGGGGTCGCCTTGACTTGGATGTCATCTTTGAGCACACTGGGGGCAAGGGCAGTTGTGGATTGTCGGCCTTGCTCATGATACGCAATTAAAGCGTTCCTTGTGTCCAGATACGCGTCGAGGCGCCTTACCCGTTCACGTTCATCGGCCGTGAGGCCGAAGAGGGCCACTGCTGAGAAGACTTCGAAATGATACCTCAAAATTTGAAGATCGTCGAAGGAAAAGGGAAGCTCGGCGGGTGGTAAATCTGTGTATGGGTCCACCTCAAAACCAAGCACCTGGGCCTCCCGTATGTGTTGGAATCTTGCCTTGATGGCCGGGTCCGTAGTCTTTTGAATGATCTGCTCGGCATCTGGAGAAGTCAAGGCTAAGTCGAGGACTTGCTGACATTCTTTCGGTAGGCCGTATAAATCATTGGCGGAGTGCGTCTTATGGAATTCCAACATGTACTGTAGGGCTTCGCCAACAAAGGGAGGATGGAGATTCCGCCGTATCTGGATCAGTGGTTCGGACGTCGGTGTTGGATGAGAATTTGTATCTGACTCTTGAAGTTTCTCGAACCGAGCCTTCATTTCTCCTGATCGGAGCAGGATCTTGATCCGTTAGTCGGCCCTTACGAAGGCTGTCTCAAAGTCAGGGGCCGGAGCCTGTCTCCCTTCGAACAACTCGGTCATGATTGCCGGGAGTGGACGCTCATTTCTTGGGTTCGCGCCTTTAGGTTGCCATTTGGGAATCGATGAACTTTGAGTTGCCTGTCGGCGAGCCATGCAATCTATCCTCTGGCGACGACGCTTCTGAGACTTGGACAGAGCGGTGCAAACGCCGGTTGATGAATGGTACGTGTACCAGCGCTGGCCGCGTGTCTCTGGTGGTTTGAATGTCTTTGGCTTAGTTATCGAACCGGAACCGCTGGAACCTTGTGCGTAATAATCCTTATTGTAGAACGGGGTATCGAAGTCAAGTCGTCGCTTGACCGAAGATGATCCCCCGGCCTGTATTTGGGGTCCAAGTCTATTGAACACTTTATGTTGCTGACCCAAGCCGAGTGCTTTTGGCAGGGTTGAGACACTCGTGATCGTTGATCGAGGTTCTGCCCTGTTCGGCCGCAGTTGTTGTGGCGTCGTTACCTGAGATTGCTGGGCTTGTGGCTTGGTTTCGACCAATTGTACTTTGCAGCGATTGCACAACATCTTTGGTTTCTCAGGTTCCTCTTTACTAGCTTCTGCCTTGGCTTAGACAATTGCGGGCCCTGTCACTTCCGTTGAGGAGTTATTACAAGCTAGGTCGATCTTAAGCCGTGGCTGGGAGTTTTGCCTCGGAATATGCCGTACGAACTCGGCCTTTCCTTTGCCCTTGCTCCCTGGGAAATGGGCGTTTACCATGCCAACCGTTGCTGAAGGGAACGGATTAGCGTCGACAACCATCTGCTTTTCTGGAAATTTTAATTTGCCTTTGTCGATCCATCCCTGAATAGTATCACGGAACACTACACAATTGTTGGTCGTATGCTTACTTGAATTGTGGTACTTGCAATAGACCTAATCTTTCAGCTCTTCGGCCTTTGGGATGTTATGTCCCGGCCGAAGCTTAATGATCTTAGCCGATAACAACTGATCGAAAATGGCGTCGGCTTTGGTGATGTCAAAAGTGTAGACTTTGGATGTTTTGGCTGTTGTGTCTTCCGGGGCTAAGCGAGGTTTGGCATCTTTAGTATGGGCCAGAGCTTTACAGATGTACGGCTTATCGATGATGATTTCAGCCGCATCTATACTGGCATATTGAGTGCCGTCTCCTTCGGTCTCGGCATAATTGACCGAAGGATTCTTGTATATGGTTCCTCTGGCTGAAGATGCTGATACTTTTTCTTCTCGGAGTAAGTACTCGTATTGTTCCACATGTTGGGCTAATTCGTACATATCGCAGAAGTTCGCCCCTAGGAACTTCTTCTTATATTCCAAGTCGAGGCCATTAAGAGCAATTCTGACGAACTCCACTTCTGGAAGAGGTACTCGGCACCAATTTCGAGCCGACTTAAACCTTGTTAGGTACTCCATAGGTGACTCGTCAGATGCTTGAGTCATCCTAGCCAGTGAGGACACCGACATCTCCATTCCTGGTCGATAGAACTGCTCATGAAACTTTTCGACCAACTCCTCCCAATTTTGGATCGAATTTGAGGGAAGGTTGATGTACCACGCAAACGCTGGCCCGATCAATGAGAAGTTGAACAACCGTAATTTATAATAATCACTGTTGGCATCTCCACATTGTGCGGTGAAGCGCGCCACGTGTTCCAAAGAAGACAAGGATGACTCCCCCGCGAATAGACTGAAGTTCGGAATCCTAAAACCTTTTGGGTACTCGAAATGCTCCACAAACTCCGGGTATGGATGGATGAACTTGGGGAACTTCGGCCCTTTCTTCAAAGCCGAATCGATCATTCGCTGGATTTCTGCAGCATTCACGGCGGGTATGCTGGGGCCACAGTCAGTCGTTGAACTGGTTGATCCGCTCTTCTTTTCTAGATCCAGTGTTCTAGACCGAGTAGGTCCGACCTCGGCCGCTGATGCAGTTGCGATATTATTTTTAGGCCAATATGGTCTCGGTCGTTCGGTCGGCCCCAAGTTTGGTGTGATGTGTACCAAGTATTCGTACAACTTGGTCTGCATGGCACTTTGTTGTCGTACTTCGTCTAGTACCGACTGTACTTCTCGGCCGACGGTTTGTTCGAACTTCCGAGCCTGTTCGTCCAATCGCCTCTTGAAAAATGACCGGGACGGTGGGTCCGTAGCATCGCCCCCATCCTCATCACAATCTTCCACAATCCCTTCGACCAGATTGTCTCTTGTAACCTTTGTGAGAACTCCAGTGTGATGAGGTGGCTCACCGAGAGTGACTTCTCTCTCTCGGTGTGAGTGAGGCGTTGCGGCGTCGTGGACTTCCGCCTGTGACGAGCTTTCGGAACCTGTATTGCGGATTACTGGAGTGGTATTAGATTTTCCCATCCCTACTCTCTTCTTGAGCGATCGAGTCTCGACGGGCATGAACTTTGTAGTTTTAGCACTGGGTCCCACTGGGCGTGCCAAAATGTTGGCTACAAATATCACCGAGCCTACGTGGCGCACAGGCCGAGTGAATAGTAGACTAACTAAGTCCTTCGAATGTGTGCGGGGCGTGCCAACTCGTCGGCCGGGCTTCGGCCAGGGAGTAAAATGTCTTGATATGGTGTGGATGCGCGCGGCCAACTTCTGTATCTTGCGATTGCGGCCGAGGAAGGAACGTGCCTCGGCCTTTAGGTTCTAGAGCCTGAAGACAAGGCTGCTATTTTTACAAAGTTCACGATTCAAATTCGGCTCTCAAATGCGCCGAATGCAGTAATCTGGTAACACCTCACTTCGCCGAGAAAGGCTAATGAGATGACCTCTGTCGAGGGGGATTCGAAAATCCTCTTCGGCCGAGACTAGGATAAGTAACCAATCGACCCTGTCGCAGTGCTGTCAATCCAAACTGAAGATGCTTCACGGTCGGTCGGTTCTACGGCAACAGTGCTGTCTATCCAAACTGAAGATGTTTACCGGTTGCCTCCACAGTGCTGTCTATCCAAACTGAAGGTATGGAGGCGAAAAAAGAAAGTAAAATTCTCAAGGGTGTTGAGAGGTTTTGCGCAGGGCAGATTTTGTGTGTTGTCTTTTTTTCGCATGTTGCCATTGCTTCTGTATTTATAGGATCTGAATCCTCTCTTGTTGGGTCACGTGAAGAAGCCATTTGTTTTCTCTTTTCTTGCTTTCTCTTTTCCTTGTTTTAGGGCATGTTTTTTACCCTAAATCAAGGAAAAGTTGTCGTCCTAGGCTTACCTAGTTCTTAGGGTTTCCACGTAAATCCTCTTTTAGGCCGAGAAAATCTTCCCTCGGCCCAAACTGCTATTTGGGCCCAAACAGGATCAAAAGAGATAAGGGTTGTAGAGGACAGAAGGGATGGAGGATGGGTGGTGGTTGCATAGTATATAATGGAGGGTACAGGTTGCAGAAATGAGAGAGGGGGTTAGGAGAGGTGATAGGAACATATTTATGTGATTTTATTAGTTTGTTTCCTTGCATTTACTTAATTAGTTTCATCTTATTAGAATGTTTTAAGCTATTTTCGTGTGTTTGTAGGTTCTAAATAACAAAGTTAGCAAAAAAGTGCATTTTGGTGCAATTTGGAGCTATTTTGGGGTGAAGTGGATTACATGCATGGGGAGCATAAAAAATGGATGGTTGTGATTCATTATCACCAACAAAATGGATGGTAGTGATTCATTCTCACCAATAAAAATGGATGGTGGTGATTCATTCTCACCAACAAAAATGGATGGTGGTGATTTATTCTCACCAAGAAAATGGATGGTAGTGATTCATTCTCAAAGCCTATAAATAGGCTTATCCATCAAGGCCAAAGAGACCAATTCACACAACACTTACATTCTACACTCCCTAAACCATCCGAGCTGCAACCCCCTCTTCTTTCTTCCAAAAATATGGTTCTAACCTATTCTAGCCTTACCCCTACCTACCTATCCTAAACACCACCATACATCCCCCTATCCATTCCTCCATACAACCAAACCTTCAACCCACAATCACTCCTTGTGCCGTAACAAAGGAAGGGAATGAAAGTGCTTGGACGTGTTTGCCACTCAACAAGGATCGTTGGAGCGTTTAGGTGTTTTCTTTCTTTTATTTTCAATGTATAAATCTGTTTACCTTTGTTTTACGATTATGAGGAACTAAACCCCCCCTTTTGCTAGGGGGGATTCTAACCCATGATTACATTTGCATTATGAATTAA
Organism: Crataegus laevigata; assembly: GCA_963580275.1. Classification (NCBI taxonomy): domain Eukaryota; kingdom Viridiplantae; phylum Streptophyta; class Magnoliopsida; order Rosales; family Rosaceae; genus Crataegus; species Crataegus laevigata. Next base: position 29,984,465 of record OY756944.1, on the reverse strand, counting down.
TTACTTTTGGTTGTGATTTAATAATTTGTGATTTCAATTCGCTTAACTATTTGATTGATAACTTATTTGTGTATGTTGATTAAGAGTGCACGCTTAGTTTTCATGCATAAATTTGATGCTAGAATATAAGGGAATTTCACCTAATTGTTATGAACTTATATTCATAAGTAGTGAAGGTTGCTATCCACAATCATGTTAAGTGAATTCTTGGCAAGAGTATCATGCTTTTCATAGTTATGATTGCCTCGTCAATACTTATAGTTCTCATGAATCTTAATGATCTTTAATTGTATCTCTATTGTGCTTTTCATGTAAGGAACTTTTGAAGAATGTTTTGAATTGTTATATGTGCTTTTCCATTCAATTCATTAACTTAAGGAGAACTTGAAGGTTAAAAAAGTGCTATCACGGTTAACCCGGGGTATTGAGTTTCATAAGTTATCGAAAGAACAACTAAAAATTGGTTTATGTACAAGTGTATCATGTGTGGAGGAGAACTCTCTAGCTAATCCATCATCCATTCAAACAACCATATTTTGTGCCTAAATCTGTCTAGTTTACAATTTGTTTATTTTCAAGTTATTCTCATCAAAACCCAATCCCCCTTTTACAATTTGTGTCCTTTGATTTGAATCTACTTTATTTGATTTCTTTTGAGTTCTTTGAGTTAATTTAGTTTAGAGTAGGTTAATTTTCATAATTTGAATCTTTTAAATTCAATTCACGTCCTAAAACAACCCTAGAATCTGTTTTAGTTTATTTGTTAGTTTTGGGCTATTTTGAGTTATTCTAGTTTATTTTGAATCATTTGAATCTAGTTAAGTGTTTTAATTTTAGATTTGTGTTTTTGAAGTTTTATTTAGTGTTTCTAAGTTCATTTTATAGATTAGCAATCCCTCCTAATCTCCGGTTTAGAACGATCCATACTTGCATTTATACTATAATTGTCAACAAGAGGGTTTAATTTGTGTGTTTGCATAATCATCGCACCAAGAGGTAGAAGACAGGTGGGGTTTTTTTTTTTTTTTTGTGTTTTTGTATTTTTTTTAAAATATTGAAGTGGGCCCATATTTTAACACGTGACGCTCAGTTATTGTCCACGTAGGTGCCACGTCATTAGTTAACCGAAGTTCTAACTAAAAATTGAACTGATATATGAAACTGTTCCAAAATTAAGACTTGAGGTATGACTTTGGAATGAAAAAAACTTCATGTACCAAATATTGAAAACCACGAAACTTGAGATTAGTAAACTAAGATTAATCCTTATTTATTATACTATTTATCACATATTGTACCTTGAAACAAAAAAGTGATGAGCAAAAATGTAAGGGGCCTAGCTACATTAATTAAGAATCTCACTTCCTTCTCTCTCTCTCTCTCTCTTTTTTATTTTTTTTTATTTTTAATTTTATTTAAAAACAAAATCTCACTTATAAAAATCGCTTTCCTAGGGTAAAAACCAGAGGCAATGATGCTTGAAAACCCAACTGCAGCTAAGCCATCCCCCAGCTTCTGCAAGTTGCAACATGCATGAAACCACCGTAAATACCAATACCATCACAAACCCCAATAACTGAGCGAATATTTTTCTCACCCTTCTTAATTGATCTTATACGACTCATTCATATCTCATCAATCAGTACTAGCACATAAGTTGGAATCATCTATAGTGACATATATGACTTATCCATATCTCATCAATCATGTGCTAACACATAAGTCGGAGTCACCTATAGTGACCTGTACGACTTATCCATATCTCATCAATCAGGTCATGCCGAGTAGAAACCACCTAAAGTGGTATGTACTTAGTGTAAATGAGTACGCTCAAGTGCTATGATCACGTGAAGACTGTGCGAAGTATCGCAAGTCACCTACGAGTCGGAACCACCTAAAATGGTCTGTACGACATATTGGCACCTACCTTGGAATCCAAGGTGAGCATAAGGTGCGGGAAGTGAACGATCACGTGAATACTTGATTACTTTATTATTATTGTTGGATGAATATAAATTTTAAGACTTGTATAATAAATAAATATAAATTTCAAAATTTAAACTTATCTCATAATAATAAACAAAGTGATGAACATTACTATGAGAACGGTGAAAAAAATGCACCCAGCAACTAACCTGTCAGTCACTGTCTGTGAACCTTTTCCCACGTTAATATATTTTCACTTTCACGTTACCAGTTGACTTGACCTTTCATGGCAATTAATCAGTTTAACTAGGTACATTGTATTGCGTGTAGGATAGATCTATTATTTTACCTTTTACCGCTCCAACAAGTCAATCTTGGGATTTCTGAAAAATGTTTGACACCAAGAAAATGTAGTTGTTTTACTTGCTTTATGCCTTGAAATATGGCCGTTGTTATAGAATCTAGACATTTTTGCTTGGTAAATACTCGTCACAATTCCGATAAAACCCGCAAAATGGATTTAAAATTGGGGTTGTGCATGCTTACTTAACAAATTAATACCGAATGACTATGAATTTTTAATGTCTGTTTTACAGAGAATGACTTTTATACTATGTTTTCACGCTAATAATATAATATTATGTGTAAAGCCTTTATTCACATAACTATGTATTATTGATATACGACGCTGCAATAGTAATATACTGTGTCATTTAAGTTGTTATTCATTCTAATATCTAAAGTGAGAGGTCTTAGGTACGAATCTCGTGGATGGCGAATTCGATACCTAATTAGACTGCTAATTGTGTGACTTATCTAAATTCTTTCTCTCATTGTGTAAAAATATCGATATATACTAAAATAAAATAAAAAAACAAGAAAAAACTCAGATTTTACGATATAGTTTATGGTTCGGCGGTTACTTGAAATAATAATTGCTTAGAGTTGTGATGTTTCCATAACTTAATTAATTAATTGAGTTGAGCTTTACCAAAACGACACCTTAACCAAAGGACAGAAAGCAATGCAAGCAATAGCGCAGCAACCAACTTATAATTTCCCGCCCTTGATACAATACTCGACCTAACCCTAAACTCAAACATTTTTAACTACTTGAAAAGGAAATGTAATTTGAACCATTACGAGGTGGTTCAGTGGTTGAAGCGAATTTTTGGCTCTTATTGACACAGTGTGTTTTGAGTTCGATTTCTGATGCGTGTGAGTCACACTATGGGGGTCAAGGAGAGGCTGAAATACTTTTGTAAGTTTTCTCACCTCCAAAAATGTGATTGTCGTGGTAAAGTCACCAATTAATTTTTTTTAATGAAAAAAAGAAGAAGAAAGGAAGCGTAACTTGTCAGTTGGTAGGCTTACTTTCAATGACAAATTGATTATATGAAGAATAAACTGAGTTTATTAAAGATATATACATGTATGTAACGATATATACTCAATCTAACTTGTACTCCATCATAAGAACGATGAAATAAGATACTTTACTCGTATTTTGGTCTCTATACAGTGCTTGATGTCGATAATTACTTCATTTTTAGGTTTAGGGACGGCTCAATGCCTTGAGTTTAGGATTAGGTATCTAAGAATCTATGATTTATATTCCAAAATAATAATGCAAAATTTAAAAACACCGTTAATTTTGAAAACGACATAGATTTATACATAAGCACAAGATCAACACCGAATAGATGAGGACTTTGTGTCCCATTGAAAAGAAAAAGGTTACGCACCCATGTAGAAGTGTTTCTAGAAGAACGAAAATCACTTATGAATAAAAACACATGCATAACGAAAATAATTATCCATAAAATTACTTTAAGCGATGTTATTCATAAGCAAATAGTACGTATTTCTGCTTTCTACGTATGTCATTTCAAATAATTGCTTCTCTCCATGAGTGATTATAGCTCGTAATCACTTGTAATTAAACAAAACTCTAATTAGTAAAAAGTAATATTTATACTAATTCTCCAAGCTCCAAACAATTAACCCATCAAGTCACGAAAAGACATTCAGCCCACATTGGGATCACGTAAAGGAAGCCATGCATGTTTGCCTGTCGTCTTGATTGTGATATAATGTAATGTAAGTATGTAACCGGCATTTATTTGGAGTAAGAATTTCATAGTGCTTTCGATTGGAAATTTTGTAGAGTAGCCTTTTCTTTGTAGTGTGTTTTTGGTTTGGGTCTCAGTCATAGCCGCATGCACAAGTCTGTGGGTTTGAAGAGCAATTTATAAGTTTCAGTAATACAACACATAGTTTTTTACGATATTTGTGTATTAATTTATGTGACAAATGATGCATACAATTAATATTTAATGAGTTAAATTCTTTAATTAATGTGATATGTACATGCCATGTTATATGGCCAGTCTTTAGAATATTGGTATTGGTGGAAGTATCGATAAGTAAATTTGTGGAAATATCGATGGATATATCGATGTCAGTTGCCCTTGATGGAAATGATGAAAATTTGCTGAAAAAAATGTGGAAACTTAAAATGAAACTTTTGAGAATGTCAAACACTAGTTTAGACGAAATATAAGTTTTTATATTCAACTGGTCGTATGTCAGATTATATAGACGAAACATGTTTATTTTAGCTAAAATTTTAGAGTTTCTTCAATACAGAGTGAAGTCTAAATTTCACCTCCTTTCCATATCTTTATCTGATTTTTCCCATAAATCTTAGGAAATACCAAAGAAATTTCAAACGCTACATATGGTATATCAATATGGTACAAAAAAATATGGCCTGTATTGTATTTTTTATTGAACAAATGAAGATATATCTAAAGATGCGGTTTCATTTCATTTGGTTGGAAGAGTATGACAAATGAAGATATATCTGAAGATATTGTTTGGTTTGGTTTGGTTTGGTTGGAAGAATGGATTTAGACATGGGATGGGAGGTGAGTGACGGTGACATTATAAATTTTGGGACCAGAAGTTAGTTAGTCAAGGGTCACTTCAATTTATATATCCTCTCAATTTATTGTTGGGCATCCACGAGCAGGCACATGATATCTCTCTTTCCCTTCACGTGAAGGTTTTTTTTATTTTATTTTTTATTTTTTATTTTTTTAACAAATGATATTATCTAAACTAATGAGAAGAGGTAGGCTAAGTCTCATAGTGGGCTAGTAATAATGTGGTTTAAATTCACCTTAAGCGATAATCAAACCTAAAACCTTTCACTTACATGTGAAGAAGAATACCACTTGACTGTAAGTTCCGCTTTACTTGTAAGTGATAAGTCTTAGATTCGATTTTCACCAAAAGCGAATTTGAACCATATTATTATGGCTAGCCAATTACGGGACATAGCACACTTTCCCACTCTCTTAATATACATAATATCGTTTGTTGAAAAAAAAAATTTAGCTTAAGTGAAGATATTAGTTGATAGAGCCCAAGCTTTGATTTTGGGTAGAAACTTGAAGCCCAAAGAAGATTTGAACCAATATATGCCATAAAATGCAAGATGGCATTGTGGGAAGTGCGAAAAAAGTTCTAAACTAATTAAGGGCCCAGACGAGCTGAAATAATCTCGATATGTACAAATTGGGCCCCAGAAAGAACGACACATGGCTCATTTTCTTATAAAAATATATTTCCTAGGGTAAAACCAGAGGCAATTATGCTTGAAGACCCTACCGCCGCTAGGCCATCCTCCAACTTCTGCAAGTTGCAACATGCATGAAACCGCCATACATACAAATACCATCACAACCGCTAACAACTGAACGAATAATTTTTATCACCGTTCTTAGGTGCGTTTGGTACGCAGAACGGGACGGGACGGGACGGGACGAGGCGTTCCGTCTCGTGTTTGGTACGCCTAAAACGAGCGAGACGAGGCGTTCCACGGGACAAGTTTTGGTTCCACCTCCCCCCTGAAACGGGGTTGTTCCACGTCTGTGGGACATAAATTTTTAACATTTTAGGACAAAAATGCCCCTTGTATTTTTCAAAATTTACAACATCCGTTCCATTCTGTTCCGTCCCGTCCTGTCCCGTCCCGTCCCGTCCCGTCTACGTACCAAACGCACCATAATTGAACATAATGTTCATTACTCTATTATTATCGTTGGATGAGTTTAAATTTTAAGACATGTATAGTAAATAAACACAAAATTTAAATTTTAAAGTTATCTCGTAATAATAAATAAGGTGATGAACATTAACAACATTTGAAAGCGGTGAAAAAAATGCACCCAACAACTAACACATCAGTCACTATATGTGAGCCTTTTCCCACGTTAACGTATGTTCACTCTCACGTTACCACTTAACTTGACCTTTCATGGCAATTAATCAGTTTAACTACGTCATTGTATTGCGTGTAGGATAGACCTATTATTTTTGTGAATTTTAACGAAAAGTTCTCGGTACTGTTTACTTTAACGAAAAATCATATTTTTACACTAAAAAGTCAATCGTGATACTATTCATTTTATCATTTATTTTGTCCTTATCGTTAAAACTCAAAGTTTTCAAATCATTTTCATTAGTTTTCCTATTATTTTACCTTTTCCCCCTCCAACAAGTCAGCTTGGGATTTCTGAAAAATGTTTGACACCAAGAAAATGTAGTTGTTTTACTTGCTTTATGCCTTGAAATATGACCGTTGTTATAGAATATAGACATTTTTGCTTGTTAAATACTCGTCACACTGCCCATAAAACCCGCAAAATGGATTTAAAATTGGGTTGTGCATGCTTACTTAACAAATTAATACCGAATGACTATGAATTTTTAATGCTAGTTTCACATAGAAGGACTTTTATACTATGTTTTCGTGCTAATAATATAATATTTTTTGTAAATTTTTGTTCACATGATTATGTATTATTGATATACGACGCTGCAATAGTAATATGTCATGTCATGTAAATTGTTCATTTTAATATTTAAAGTGAAAGGTCTTAGGTACAAATCTCGTTGATGATGAATTCAATACCAAATCAGACTGCTCATTATGTGACTGAACTTTCTATTTTCTAGTGTAAAATATCGATCTACTAAATAAAAAAAAAGCAAGAAAAAATTCACGATCTAGTTTATGGTTCGGCGGTTACTTGAAATAATAATTGCTTAGAGTTGTGATGTTTCCATAACTTAATTAATTAATTGAGTTGAGCTTTACCAAAACGACACCTTAACCAAAGGACAGATAAAGCAATGCAAGCAATAGCGCAGCAACTAACTTATAATTTCCCGCCCTTGATACAATACTGGACCTAACCCTAAACTCAAACATTTTTAACTACTTGAAAAGGAAATGTAATTTGAATCATTAAGAGATGGTTCAGTGGTTGAGGCGAATTTTTGGCTCTTATTGACACAACACATCTTGAGTTCGATTTCTGATGCGTGTGAGTCACACTATGGGGGTCAAGGAGAGGCTGAAATACTTTTGTAAATTTTCTCACCTCAAAAAACGTGATTGTCGTGACAAAGTCACCAATTAAATTTTTTTAATGAAAAAAAGAAAAAGAAAGGAAATGTAACTTGTCAATTGGTAGGCTTACTTTCAATGACAAATTGATTATATGAAGAATAAACTGGGTTTATTAAAGATATATACATGTATGTAACGATATATACTCAAGCTAACTTGTACTCCATCATAAGAACGATGGAATAAGATCCTTTACTCGTATTTTGGTCTCTATACAGTGCTTGATGTCGATAATTACTTCATTTTTAGGTTTAGGGACGGCTCAATGCCTTGAGTTTAGGGTTAGGTATCTAAGAATTTGTTATTTATATTCCAAAATAATAATGCAAAATTGTAAAACAACGTTGATTTTGAAAACGACATAGATTTATACATAAGCACAAGATCAACACCGAATAGATGAGGACTTTGGGTCCCATTGAAAAGAAAAAGGTTAGGCACCCATGTATAAGTGTTTCAAAAATAACCAAAATCACTTATGAATAGAAACACATGCATAACGAAAATACTTCTCCATAAAATTACTTTAAGCGATGTTATTCATAAGCAAATAGTACGTATTTATGCTTTCTACCTATGTCATTTCAAATAATTGCTTCTCTCCATAAGTGATTATAGCTCGTAATCACTTGTAATTAAACAAAACTCTAATTAGTAAAAAGTAATATTTATACTAATTCTCCAAGCTCCAAACAATTAACCCATCAAGTAACGAAAAGACATGCAACCCACATTGGGATCACGTAAAGGAAGCCATGCATGTTCGCCTGTCGTCTTGATTGTGATATAATGTAATGTAAGTATGTAACCGGCATTTATTTGGAGTAAGACTTTCATAGTGCTTTCGATTGGAAATTTTGTAGAGTAGCCTTTTGTTTGTAGTGTGTTTTTGGTTTGGGTCTCAGTCATAGCCACATGCACAAGTCTGTGGGTTTGAAGATCAATTTATAAGTTTCAGTAATGCAACACATAGTTTTACCATATTTGTGTATTAATTCATGTGACAAATGATGCATACGATTAAAATTTAATGAGTTAAATTCTTTAATTAACGTGATATGTACATGTCATGTTATATGGCTAGTCTTTAGAATATTGATATTGGTGGAAGTATCGATAAGTAAATTTGTTGAAATATCGATGTCAGTTGCCTTTGATGGAAATGATGAAAATTTGCTAAAAAAATGTGGAAACTCAAAATGAAACTTTTGAGAATGTGAAACACTAGTTTAGACAAAATATAAGTTTTTATATTTAACTGGTCGTATGTCGGATTATATCGACGAAAATTGTTTACTTTAGCTGAAATTTTAGAGTTTTTTCAATATGGGGTGAAGTCGAAACTTCACCTCCTTTCCATATTTTTATCTGATTTTTCCCATAAATCTAGGTAAATACCAAAGAAATTTCAAACGCTACATATGGTATGTCAATATGGTACAAAAAATATGGCCTGTATTGTATTTCCTATTGAACAAATGAAGATATATCTAAAGATGCGGTTTCATTTCATTTGGTTGGAAGAGTATGACAAATGAAGATATATTTGAAGATATTGTTTCGTTTGGTTTGGTTGGAAGAATGGATTTAGACATGGGATGGGAGGTGAGTGACGGTGACATTATAAATTTTGGGACCAGAAGTTAGTCAGTCAAGGGTCATATAAATTTATATATCCTCTCAATTTACTGTTGGGCATCTACGAATAGGCACATGATATCTCTCTTTCCCTTCACATGAAAGTTTATTTATTTATTTATTATTTGTTTTCCAAAAAAAAAGTTTTTTTTTTAATTTTTAATTTTTAATTTTTTTAACAAACAATATTATTTAAACTAAGGAGAGGGGGTAGGCTAAGCCTCATAGTGAGCTAGTAATAATGTGGTTCAAATTCACCTTAAGCGAGAATCAAACCTAATTTCCGCTTCACTTGTTAGTGATAGGTCTTAGGTTCGATTCTCGCCAAAAGCGAATTTGAATCACACTACTATAGCTAGCAAATTGCGAAACTTAGCACACTTTCCCACTCTCTTAATGTACATAATATTCGTTTGTTAAAAAAAATTGAGCTTAAGTTTTGATATTAGTTGATAGAGCCCAAGCTTTGATTTTGGGTAGAAACTTGAAGCCCAAAGAAGATTTGAACTAATATAGGCCATAAAATGAAAGATGGCATTGTGGGAAGTGCGAAATAGTTCTAAACTAATTAAGGGCCCAGACGAGCTGAAACAATCTCGAAATGTACAAATTGGGCCCAAGAAAGAACTACACATGGCCCACGATTGAACAGGCATGTTAGGTAGTCCGGCCCACAAAAGGAGTAAAAGAAAAAGGGAAAACAAATCTTCACCAAAAAACAATGCTTTTACTAAATTGATACTAAACAAAAACTAAAGAGGCATTGCAGAGCACTAAAACATGTTTTATTGTTTGTTTTAGTTCTATTTAGTTTACTAATTATATTTCCGATATTAGGAGGTTACTTGTTTTCGGACATCCCAAATTGGTGTCAACCTCAAGGGGTATGTTATATTTAAAGTTTTAAACCCTTAGGGCATTTATGTTTTATTTTATTTTATTTTAAAAAATAGGGATTAGATATAGGGCCCATTTCACATCGAACTTCAAACGATATGAACCGTCTATTTTGTAAGTCTCGACTCATAAATCATCCTTGCAAAAATTCAATTCAATCCGAAATCATTTGCCTATTTAATTATCAAGATAAAATTTCCTTGTTTCTTATATAACAAAATATTCGTTAATTTTTTTTGAACCCACTTAGATGTCATAAATATTTTTGATTTGGCTAATATTTTGTAAGGATGATCTATGAGGTGTAACTCGAAGAATAGACAGTTCGAATCATTAAAGTTCGATGTAATGTGAACCCCACAACTAATTCTCATTTTTTTATTATAAAAAATGGCATCCTTTCCATTAAAGGCTTATTTTAAACCTAAGCCTATTGCTTTATTTCAGTGAACCACATTACTAATGTTGTATACCTTATGATGAGTTCGAGCATTCGACACCTAATCTCTAATTTTGACTATTCGCATTGTGATTATTTAATTTATTGTGACACTACAAGTGCGATGAAAAATCTTTCAAATATAATATTGTTTATAAAAAAATTTAAAAATATTTTTTTACAGTCATGATTATGTACTTTTATATTTTGACATCTTATATTTTTAGTATAATATTTTATAACGAAAGATAAAATTTAATGTCAAAAAGTTCGTTTAATAGAGTCGTAACATTCCTCATTCAATAATAAAGAAAATGAAAGGTGGTGCCGACCAAAAAAGTTGGACAAGTGACCGCCGGAAGTGTCGTTGTAAGTAGACTAGGAAATTGTGCAGGTGGACGCGTGTTCGGTACTTGGCTGCGAGTACACCAAATTTTCCTACTCGAGCGAGTAAGAGGTCCACGTAGTTGTGTTCCACTTTCCAATTGGAACTTTTGGAAGCATGTATTACAGTACCTCGCAGTTGCAAATGTTCCCCCCACCTTTCCAGCTTTTTATCCATCTGGAGAGAGGAGAGGTCAAGTTTCTCCTTCTGGTTCCTACAAACTTGTCAAATTCCCAACCCAAATAGTCAATTTTCTTTCTGGTTTTAGTATCTTTGTTTCTAATCAATCTTCTGCTTTTCTGGGTGAGTTCTGAATCACTACTTTTACTGTCAATCCATTGTTTTTGTTGCTAATATTGTGATATTCTTGTTTGTTTTTGTTGACAGTGTTTTTATTTTTTGGGTGCGGATGTTGATTATGATATGAATTTGACTGTTTTTTTTAATTTTTTTTTTATGAAGTTTTGAATTTCCAGTTGGTTTTTTGAGAATTTTCAATTTTCTGAAGTGTATGGTTTTTCCATTGGATGTGTTCCATTGGGGTTTTAGATGTTGAGAGTTGTCCCACATTGGTGAGGGACAAGGTTAGCTTCAACTTTGAATTTTGGGAGTTTGAGCTTTTAATTCTCTGATTTTTGAGTTGCCATAGACAATCAGACATGTCTGGTTAAAATCTGAATTGCTGGCTGTTGTTGCAACTGATATGTTTTTGTCTTTTGAATTGATTAAAGTGGTGTTTTTGATGTGCTTTGATCCGTGGGGCTCAGTTCGTTGGTAGGGTTTGGAATCAAAGTTTGCAAAGTGAAATCCAAGCTTGGTTTTTTTGTTTGTAAAATTCAGTAGCAATTTGCAGAACTCGTTTACCTGTGTGCCAAGAAAACTGGTGTAAAATATCATCTGCTTATATGCAAACATTGTTTAAAGTTTCGCTTTTGATCAACGTGTCAGTTGAATTTGCAGAGCCCAGCATTTGAAAGACGAAACAGAAGAGAGGCCCGGTTTCTCAACCATGCAGTTATATCACCATCCTTACTCAGTGGATAGCCAAAGAGTGAGACTTGCCTTGGAGGAAAAAGGCATTGATTACACATCATTCCATGTCAATCCCGTGACGGTCAAGAACATGGATGCCTCATTCTTCAGGAGGAATCCAAGTGCAAAACTCCCGGTTTTCCAGAACGGGCACCATATCATTTACAACACCATTGAGATCATTCAGTATGTTACACACTTCACCAACACAGTCTGATAATATTGTATAAGTTATACGCTATCGGTTTTAGAATTCGCTTTAGATTTGTGTCGCAGAAGCGAAACATGATAATGAATATTGAATAGCGTTCGAGTATATTGGCCTTGACAGTTTTCTCTTTTGATGTTCGAGCAATGTGTTATTGTTTCCAAAACATGTCGACTTCGAAACAGGGAGGATTTTAAACTGCTATTTGTGTATCCAGGTATGTGGAAAGAATTGCACTAGTCTCGTCAGGGGAAGTGAACATCCCTTCAAGCGGCGGAGAAGTGACTGCATGGATGCACAGAATAAAACAATGGAACCCCAAGTTCTTTACGCTTTCTCACATCCCAAAGAAGCACCGCGATTATGTCTTTAAGTTCATAAGGCAGGTGATTATTGCTCGAATGGCGGAAGCTACTGATCTAGCTGCTGCTTATCACACCAAGTTAGTCCAAGTGTACGAGACAGAAGACAAGTTAAAAGACCCCGGGGTTTTGAAACAGAGCAAGGAACAGTTAATAAGACTTCTTGATCAAGTCGAAACAAAGCTGGGTGAATCGGCTTATTTGGCCGGGCAAGAGTTTAGCATGGCGGATGTGATGCTCGTGCCTGTGCTGGCACGGCTAGTGCTCTTGAATTTGAAGGAAGAGTATATAGATAGCCGGCCGAACACGGCAAAATACTGGATTATGGTGCAGCAGAGGCCTAGTTATAAGAAGGTGATTGGGAAGCACTTCAGTGGGTGGAGGAAGCACAAAACATTTATTAGAACTTGGTGTTTTCTTCACATCAGAACCATTCTAAGGAGATTTTGATGCTGTAAAAACCACGCAGTTGCATTACAAGCAAAAAAAATGTTAATCCAAATGTATGTATATTTTCGGGTTGGAATATAAGTCCTCAGCTAGTTTGAGGTCTTCCGAACATCACAAATATAAACATTTCCCGGTAAATCAAGGCATGATTTTTTTTATAGTTTTTATACAACGGTAATAGGGATCGGAGTTGGGCGAAGTAACACAATTAGTCAGCAATAATTTGGGATCGGAGTTGGCCGAGTACAAAGAAAGCAATAAATCACCACGAGAATGTTTCATAAATTAAAAATATCAATATCTGCAAGAGCACATGACCAAACGGGAGCAATTTTTTGCATTCGAAGACTTGAATATCGAATAAAATTTCATTTAAATAAACCCGAAAAGGGAAAGTAAAGAATTGTGGAACACACATGAGGTATAAAGCAAATAAGCTAAGCAGCCTCATCCTATGAAAGAATGTTGATCAATGGTGGTGTGAATGCTGACTGGCATTATTTCCAGCTCCCTCCATCCTATAGCTTAAATCCTCTGCATAAAATGAACTCGTATGCTCATTTGCTACATTTCCTACGCCTACGCCTACGCCTATGCTGCTGTTCGCTCCACCCTGGGAGTTGTTTCCGTTGCACCCCCACCCGTTTCTGTTGCCCAAAGATGGGGGTCCAAATTTTGTATTGATATTATTATCATTATTATGATTCCAGTACTTCTGCTGCTTGAAATATCTCCTTCCCAAATCATTCGAGAATTCTCTCGGCCGCTTAGATGCATATTGGTTGTTTACACATGGAATGTTGCACTCTGCCTGATTGGCACCAGTTGTGCTAGGAATGCTATCATTAGAGTGAGAAGTTGCAGGAACACACCTGTCATGTTGTCCTTCTGCAGGTTGACTAACTGCCACATGATTGATGGGATGAGGTGGTGAAGGGCCTTTCTTGTGACGGGGCACCGAGGGTAATGGTGGGAAAGGAAGAAAGGGTATCCCAGGAGCAAGATGGGGTGTCCCATATTGCTGCATGACAGACAGTGGAATTCCGTACGAGATGGGTAAGCGAGAAACAAATTTCTCCTGTGGATGCCCTATCACTGGAGCAGCAGGACACTTCAAAGGACAAAACGATGACGAAGCAAAAGATGGAATTGCAGGGGCATCAAACCCAGGAGGAAGATCGTCGAGGTTCATCTCTGTTCCATCATTCTGCTGACAGTTACCATGCACACTGCTGGAACAAGTTCCATCTTCTCCACTCACCCTCTTCATATGCAATGCCATTTCACCTATCCCAGGCAGTGGACTAGGTGCTAACTGCCTACGCAATCCAGACTCGCTCTTCTGTTCTTTGTTCTGAAGTAAACTTGAATCTGGGTCTGCTGGTTGATCCCATCGGCTTTTACGCTTGCGAACTTTTGTCTCACTGGTAGGGCAACCACCTGTACAAGGTGCAGAAGAGACCTCCTGGACGCCAGTACTCACAGAAGTTGTTGAAACCATTGATTGTTTGGCACTATCTATAGCTTCAGTAGACCTTCCACTTTGATCATGCCAATTATCATGTGATGGGGAAAATCTGTTGGAGTTTGAACCTCTGTTAAATTCCATCTTGCTATCAACCCTGTCTACATAGCTATGTCTTCTGAAAGGTCTGGGAATCCACTTGTCTCGAAAATTCCGTGCTATTTGGTGGACCTGTAGAATCCTCAACTGATTCAGACTCAGAGGTTTATATTCATTCGTTGATATATCATGCACCAACATATGACAGAGAACATCTAATGAAGCCTGCCTAAGCAACTATTTCGATAAAGAGGATAACAAAATAGGTGATCAAGTAATCTACACAGATTTTTCAAAACTAGACCTGTCTGTCTTCGTGTTCTGTCAGTGACAGCATTGATTCCGTAAAGCTGCAGAGAAACACAATTATCAGGAAATAAGCAAGATTACTAAGAGATTATATTTACTTGAATTAAATTTGAGCACTGATATCAATTTGCATGAAAAAAAATTGAACAGCTGGAAGTGTTCAACCGAGTGAAAGTCTTGGGACCAAATATATTCCCAAACATGTAGTAATAATATCAGAAGTGCTTCTCTACATAAACAGCAAAGCAACTGGATAACCTTTTCGAAACGATGCCATCAGTTAAATCTAAAACCAACTTCCAGTGTCAAACTCAAACAGGCCACCCCAACAAAGGAGAAGAAAAGAGCAACATGATTATAACAAATCAATAACCAAATTTAATGATGAAACAAATAATTACCTCTCCATTCCAGCGCAGGGAGGACCTCCAGTAATATGCTCTGATGTAAGTATCTGCCTCATAGCTAAATACTCTAGGACCTGCGAAAATAATATTAGCCAGCTGAATACCAAAATATTGACAAAGAAATGTTCTCTTTATCTTATTTTTCTTGAATCCCTGAAGGCACTCTCTCTCTCTCTCTCTCTCACACACACACACACACACACACACACACACAGAGCTAATACTTCAAACACGGGCAATTTTACAGCTGGAGTATAAAAAAAAAAAAAAAAAACACTATAACTAAAACAGTTTCCAGTTTCCAGTGCAAACACCTTCAGAAGCTTCCGGAGGATTGGTATCTTTTTGAAGTCTTCTCGGTATTTTTTCATTATGTTGTGTAGCATTCTCAAACCTAACCAAAAAAAAAAAATATTCAACTATTTGAAGCAAATGGGGGCAAAATAAATTAATTCATTTGATACCGACAAAAGGAAAAAAGAGTTAGCATGCTATGCGACAAAAAGGAGGGTACGCACCGTTTTTATTTATTACATCAATCAAAACTATCCGTGACTTTGTTTTCAAAAGCGCATCAAGGATCATAGAAAGATCTCGATTGCTGCAAAAAAGGACAAAAGACTTTAATGGAGAACTGTTAACTACAAACCTCACCTCAACGACAATAAATGAAGCCTGAAAAGTGGCTAATATTACAACAAAGGCAACAATATGAAGTAAAAAATTTCAATATACCTCTGAATTACTTCACCACTGCCACTATCACCAGATACAGCAGTAAGGATCAGAAGCTTCAAGTAGCCTTTAGTGGAATCCTGTAAGAAAATACCATGCATATATAAACTACCAATATAAGAGAAATTATATAATAGACAAAAGAGAAAAAGCTGTCAATGGTAAATGCTTCAAGAAGGCATATGCTTCAAAATTGACATTGAAAAGAAAATGGGATGCAGCGTGCTCAGTAGCAGAGACAGAACAACACACATGATTTGAGTAATATAGCCAAACAATGAAAGGTGTATTATGATAAAATACAGGCCCATAAGAGAATGGAATAAATGTGATGAGGCAATCCACATAAATGAAGCACATTAGCTTCATTGCTTCTACTTACTTTCCGTTTATTTATCCCTCCGTCGACATCCAACAGCTCGTTAAGCTTCTCCTCAACTGCAACCATTTGCATCAAGCCTCAATCAATCAACGAATGCCTTACTTCTAATTCTAAATAAAACAAGATGAAAAAATCCCTAACCTGAACCTTCTGTTAATCGTTTGGGCTTGATAGATAGCACGTGAGATTTGGTGGCTGCCACTTGAATTTTGTTACCACTTGGGGTAATCTTCACTTTGCTTTTCTTCACAAAATTGGTTGATTTGGAAGTTTTCACATTAGAACACACTTTGGAAGGAACCTGTCCAACTTCAATAGTACCAGACTTGGACTTCCTGTTACTGTCAGTGCCATCAGATAACGATTTGTCAAGCACTTTTATTGGAGTAGTCTCTAGTCTTTCAGAGGAGTTCGGGGATTTTTCTGTAGTCTCCTTTTCCCCAAAAATTTCCTGCTCAATAGCAGGCATGGGTATACTAAGTACATCTACTGTTTGTTGGAAAGCTTCAACTGGTTGGACAGAAGATGGTTTCTGTCTTGAGTGCTTCAATTCCAATGAATCGTGTATGTGAGAAACAAGTGAATCAGATCGATTCACGGACTCCTCTCTTTGTGTGGTAAACTCCAATTCCCCAACAGAAACTGTTGTATTATCAATTACTTTATTTGCAGGCAACATATTGTCAGACCTATCTTCAGATACACCATCTTCTGGGATCATCACAGGCTCCATATATTCTTCATCTGAATCATCTTGAACAATGACTTCGGTATCAAGAGGATCACCACCTATGTAACCCCGACATTGAGATGAACCACAATGACATTTTTTGGCAGCAGCTCCAAAAACCCTTACATAGTTGTAGTCAAATGTAACCTCTTCACCCTAAAATATAATAATATGGGCCAATATATACAGAAAGACGATTATCAACACACAGCAATGAAAAAGAAAAAATATAGCTAAAAATAACAGCTTCAAAAGCAAATGCAGCGAAACAGGCCGCTAGACATAACCCAAAAATTGAAAACTGATTTTTCCAGCTCATAAAGGGCCGTAAGCCATATGACTTGCAGTTATGACTTATAGCACAATTCAAGCATTCAAAACATTAAAGAGATGAAAGTAATTCTGGAAGGTGCAAGCTACCTTCTTTATATCTCTCAATGCAAATAGTCCTATACAAATCTCTCCATTCACCATCCACTGTTGACAATAGAAAAAAAAAAAAAAAGTTAAAGATTATGAAGAAACGAGTAAAAGTAAATCAAAAGCGAGCAGCTTCCCAAGGATTACACTTAAGCTGCCAGCACATGAAAGAGGTCGTGTAATACATTACAAAAACAAGAAAACAAAAAATGAAAGCGCCCATGGTAACAGGATAACTGAAAGGGTGCTTCCAAATTACATGTACAAACCCCTGCCCCTAAACTTTACAGTCTTTACAATAGCTTGTACATACACAAAATGAATGTAATTGCAGAAAAGCGGCTTCACCTTTTCTGTGCGACAATTAGGATCACAACTATGGTTAATGAAACGCCCCAAATTTCCCTTTGCACATGCATCTATTACCTGAAATAAAAGAGCACACATGAATATCAATATAAAATGCAACATTTTAGCAAGTTAAACTTCCACGCTGATCGCAAGTTTGCTGATAAAATATCAGAAGGAAAAGGTAAATGTGAGGATAAATCAGGAAAAACACAAACCTCACTGCCATTCAATGTCATGAAGTAGAAATGTCTGTGACCCTTCACAGCATACTCTTTTTGTCGTGCCTCGTAAGCACTTGTATCAAGCACCTGCTTGGACGATGTAGTAAGAGGTCTTAGATACATATAAACATGCATAACAAAAGCATGCCGTATAAACATACATAAGACAAACATGCAAACACACACAATCAAAGTTCAAACACTGAAACCAACAATTAGAGCAGAAGAGCAAAGTTAAAACCACCGTGGAATGTTTTAATGCTTTTGCCATAATCCAATTTCACTTTGTTTTTCTTTGCATAACAATTACATAAGCCCTCACAGGACTCCACCAATCCACTCATAGATATATTTTTTTTCATGTTATCTCATAAATTGGTGAGTTTTCTTTTTTTTGAAAGGAAACGAGATCAATATATTAATAACAGAAAGAAAATACAAAAGTGGAAGAGAAATCCACCTGAAGAAGGAGAAGGCTAGGGAAGCCCCAAAAGAAAACTAAAAGAACAAAGGGAAAGCAAAACCTAATCACTTAACAGGTGCTAACAAATCCCTAATTAAAGAAGAGAGTGTTGGGTTTGTTTTTCCAGCCCATGTTAAGTTGTCCTAAGTCTATTGGGAATTAATAGTCTTAGAGGATTAAATTGTTTTTCCCAATTGGAGTTGTTTTCCCAGTTGGAGTTGTTTACCCAATTGGAGTTGGTTTCTCAATTGGAGAAGGATTCTTAACTAGATTCCAATTAGGATTAGTAATCCTTATTGAAGAAGACCTTTATTATGTCTATATAAAGGAGCTATTGTACTAGTTTTGAGAGAGGAGCAAAACAATAAATTGTATACCACCCAAGGGATTAGAGTGAGAGAATATTGTAAAGTGTGTGCGAGAGAAAAGAAAAGAGATAGTGTATTTCTTGTTCTTGTTCTTTCAGGTTTTTCGTCAAGTCCTAGCTCTAGAGATTTGGAAAGATTATTGGTTGTACTCATTATTGATATAGTGAAAGATTGTTGTTGCTGTCCTGTGAACGTAGGCACATATTGCCGAACCACGTAAATTGTTGGTGTTATTTATCTTGGTTATTTGTTTCTCGATTTCTGGAGTTTGTTCTTGTTTTCCCCATTCTTAAACGCGATATTCTCAACAGAGAGATTGTAATCTCTAAACTCAACTGAGACTGAAGCCCAAATAGCTGCCCACTGCCTAACTCTATCCCAAAGCTCCTCTACCCCCACTCCCTTGTAAATCTCAAAAACTCTTTTATTGGTGAGTTTTCTTATACTCTAGAATCCTGCATAAGCAATGCATCTATATACCACAGAAGAGTAATGGAAAGAAAAACCTTGAGAGAGATTCAAGTGAGAGGCATACCAAAGATGGGTAAAAACTTAAAACATAAACTTAGCTTTGATTACCAACCAAAGTACCTAAGATTTTAAATACCTACACAAGATTCACAATTGCAAAAACTAACTGAAACTGAAAAAAGTATAAAAAAGTTTGTCGATTTACCTCTCCAACATATTCAATAAGAAATTGCCCTTTACATATATCATCAAGCAACCTGAGGCCAAAACCCTTTTTTCCACTTCGAAACTTCTCTAGTTTGGCGTATCGGCGTTTTTGGAACTGTAAGCAAATATATTAACAAAAACATTCCATATATACAACAACAAAAATTTTCCTATAAGAAAAATAAAAAATACCTGCTGATTTGAACAGAGGTCTCTACATGGACAGGCTCCTCGAACACATTCAATATTAAGAATTCGATTCAGGCAATCATCTCCACAGCCCAACTGACCATCTGAAGGCGGTTTGCAATGGCAAACCATTATCTGAAAATAGAGAAACATAAACAGATTAGGAAAACTATATACGCTGGTTTGAAAATCCATAACTCTTATCAGATTTTTGCAGCAAACATTACTGATGAAGTCAAATTTATGACTAAGAGCCTTGTAGACATCATGCACTTTTTTCAGATAACAGATGAAAAGTTTTCAAAATATAGGGTATGTTCAGCGGAATTCAAGTATAGTTAGGGGGCAGTGAGACCCAGGTCAATTCCATATGATAGTTTCTATTCAATCAAGGCTTTGACCAGCAATGTATATGATATTTATCCAAGTGTGAGCCATCCCATATAAAATGAGTCCACTCGTTTCTTATTGTCACCAGGGACATCAGTGGGTTACTCATTTCCCCTCAAATCTACTCGAACTGACTGCACGACAACAGACATAAAACACTAAAATAATCAGGTTATGAAAAAAATTAAGTTGTGTATAAACCTCGTCAATATTCTGAGTTTTACGGCTACGGTGATGGAACTGATTAATTTTTATGCTTGCAACATTCTGTTGGGAAACTGCAAGGCATTGAAAGCAAAAAAAGCATCAGAACTATAACTCAAGTATATGTAAATTTTTTATGTGCGAGAGCATGAACAAGTGTGTGTGTGTGAGAGAGAGAGAGAGAGAGAGAGAGAGAGAGAGAGAGAGAGAGAGAGAGTAAATGCTGAACCCAGTTTATTATATCATAAATAGACAGCACATACCTGTTGGACGCCGACATTCCAATTCTTTGTACTTTGATCGGGTGATGGATGCATCTTCATCACCTGAGGCATCTGATATATCCAACTCTGCATTAATCTCTGAATTTGACTTCTCTTGAGGGATTGAGCAATCAGCAAAGGCTTCATCCTTGTTATCTTTACAGGTCCTTCAAATTGAAATCAAACATTAATAAAATGAGGATAATATTAGACTTAAGGTCCATGAAATAATCTTAAGAACAGGAATCCCATATAATATATTAGAGATTATAACTGTAATAGGAACAAACCACATATTTCTCTACATAATTTATTAGTTGATAAAGTTTAATTACGTCAAGGCACAAAGTAAGGATAGTAAATAAATCGATAAGCATTGCAATCAACAAAAGATATCATAAAGGGTCCAATACCCCTTTTTATAAGCAGAGCCAAAGCCGCTTAGCCTAATATATTAAACCTTTGTTATAAATACAATGTCATCGGCTAAATTCTAATGATCCTACACAAACATTGGAAACCAATAACGAAATATGTATCCTTAAACAGCGTCTACATGATTAAATAAAAATGAATGGCTTACCATGTGCACTTTTGTTCGTCTATAATATCTGCAAGTTCAGCTGGTATACGCCTCCATTTATGACAATCATCACAGAGCACCCAAGCATTACGCGGTGGTAAATACTGCTTATCTATGTCAACAGGTACCATGTCTGAGTTAGGAACGCCTATGCATTCAGCATCATTAACAGAGTTGGTTTTTCTATTGTTGTCCACTAAGCGATCGCCTACACCATACATGCATGTAAAATCAGCTCAAGCGTGAAAATAATAAATATCAAAAACAAAAAAAAGTTGTATGATGAAGAGGATGACATATTAATATATAGAATACGATAGACATAAACATTTTGTTAACAAACAAGTACCTGATTCTGGGAGATTTGCCAGTTTGCATGAAACCTGATCACCATCAGCCTTTTCCATGACTTTCTTCTTGTTCGCAGACTTTTTCCGGTTTTCCGTCAGTCTATGAGCATTACCCTTCTTGCTCGCTGAGCCACAGGCTCTGGACCTGCCCTTGGGAGGCTTCAGTCCCTTAGATTTTGAGGATTGTGATTTTGATAATCCTAAGCCCACGTCAAGATTGTCTGCACCCACTTCCACTTTAAGAACATCTCCAGAAATTCCATGGTCAGTTTCTCCTGACAAGTGCAGTGCCTCAAAAGATGATTCCTTGTCACTTGATGAGTTGCTCGAAGCATTTGCACAGGTGGATGAAGTGCGCATCTCACTAGAAGAAAAATCCAGACTTTGCCTGCATCCATCTCGTTCTGATTGCATTTCTTTATTCAAGCTTGCTGGACAAAGTTTACCACCTTCCCAAACACAATTTTTTGCGTGAGGGACTTTATGCTTCTCACTCCCTCTCTTAGTGCTAATAAAGTCTCCAGAAGCAGCCAAAACCTTGTCAGAAGTCACAACATCACCATGAGAGTCTTCTTGCTGTCTTGCCTCAACATCTGCATCCGGAACGATATTGATAATTTCAGAATCAGGTGAAGTTCCAGGATCTGTAAAGCTAGTCCCAAATGATCCTCCCGAAGATACAGCAACTGTATGAGATGGAACCCCACGATAATTATCAATCACATCGTCAGCTGAATTCTCTGTGAGAACAACACTCTCCAAGTCCTTATTAGCCAGATCAACATCCAGAACAGGAGCATCCAGATAAGTTCTATCCTCCCCAACAGTTGCTTCTTTTCTCCAATTGCCCTCATTTCCATCCCCTTTTTTAACAGAATTTGCAGATGCTGAGGTATCAACAACCTCAGGTACTGTGATGTAGAGAGAACTATTACAAAATTCTTTCCCCACTTTAACCTTCAAACGAACACGGTTAGTTGAAGCATGGCTCTTGCCCCTTGACCCTTGTGAATTTCCACCAGCACCACTCTGATTCTGTTGTCCACTCCTTCGTTTCTGCAATACTTGACTCTTACCTTGACTGACCTCAAGCCTGTTACTCTCTTCAAAAGATTGTGTTACACTCCCTAATAATCCCCATACAGAAGAACGAGCTGGCTTGGAAGGGCAGCTTCTCTTCCTTCCAGCAGCCTTGAAGACAGTTTCAAGGCTTCCAAGTGGTTGCAACTCTTTAGATGTGCTTCTGCCTTTCCTTGGATCCCTTTTTGTGTTAGTCTTGCGGCTTCGGCCACTCCTTCGAGAAGACAATGATACAATGTCAGGAAATTTGGTTTTAGAAACACAACCAACTTTGACATTATCAATTCCTTCATGATATTTCTCTCCAGAACAGTCCAATGAAATGCTAGAATCATTATTACCACGGGAATCATTATTATCTGGCACATCCACACTCTCAGAAGAGCCATTTTTTACAATATCAAAAGATCGAAACGGTTTCAAAGAAACGAACTTCTCATGAATATTGTTGGGGGACAGTCCACCAGAACCTTCCTTCAGATTGGAAACTTTTTCCTGCATTACTGATATCTGGGTGCCAATGTCAACCTTCGTGTCAGTTGTAGCATCACTTTTCTGTTCCAAAATGTCTGTTACCCTTTCAGCAGACACAAAATCGATAACCTTATCATTCCTCAGACCATTCTCTTGGGTGCAAACCCTCAGTGAATCTGACACATCTGAACCTTCAAAGGCCCTCTGGCAACCCTCTGGAGGCCATATTTGATTAATATTGCTTTTCATATCAACAACCATATCAGTAGAGAGCCCACTGACGCTGTTATTGGCAATCCCTAAGGTTTGACATGACTGCATAGAAACAGAGTTCTCAATAATGCAGTTGGAAGCTATTTCGGAGGGACCTTCCTTAGAATAGTAGACATTAACTTTTACAGGAGGCATCTGGGTGAGAATGACAGCCTCTAAATCTGTAATAGAATCACTGTTTTTTTCCAGAATATCTATAGACCTCTCTACCAAGGAACCATCAGCAATTTTATCACTACTCTGATCATTCTGTTGGGCACAACTACTCAGTAAATCAGGGATATGTAAATCTTCCAAGGCTCTCTCCAAATCTTGCGAAGGAAATATTTGAGTGCATGTATCAACATTACCTTTCATCTCAACAACCTCTGCAGTCCTTTCAGTAGAGAGGCTGCTCGGACCATTAACACCATTATCATCCATCAATTCATTCTTATTGTCACAATTAGTCACTATACCACATGCGTATGATACTTCTGAATGCATCCCAACATCCCGTACAGATGATGTCTTGTTGCACAAATCAGCTTCTATCCCACCAGAAACAACACTCTCCTCATGTGCGGCTTCCAAAGAGGGACCCGCTAAGAGGTTGAAACCCTTCTCTTCTGTATGGGGACTAGTGCAAGCTTCCATCTCTGCTAGTTCTGAGGGAATTTCACCACCCTGCAAAGGAGTTACTGGTTCACGATTATCATTCTTTATCTCAAGAGAAATGTTACCTTTCTCTTCCGTAACTTCCACAACCTCTTTAGAATAGAGACAACTAACACTCTTATCATCTCTCTGCTCATCCTGTTGGACAACGTCTCCTGATGAACCAGTCTGACACATGACTTCCAAAGGGATTTCACAGTCCCCAACTGAAGCTGCAGATCCATCCTCAAGTTCAGGCCCACCTTCCTTCAAGCATGTCCCATCATTTTCCCTATTGGAAACATCAACATTACTCTGACTCTCAGTCGAGCAACACCTATTGAGCCTCCACTCTCCGCTCAACCTACTTCGCAGATCCAAATCACTGGCATTCTCACGCTCACCAACCAAACCATCTCTATCAACCTTGCATGACTCTGTAACCTCACCAGAGATCACAAAACCAGCATTATCATTCCTAGACAATCCCAGAGCCCCATCTGGCACACTGGCATGGTCAACACGAGAATCAAGTAAAGGATCCGAGCAGGATGGCTGCTCAGAAACAGATTGCACCAAGATCTCTGAGCCCACCTGCTGCTTGGTGACAGGCTCAGGCAAAAGACCCTCGACCAAAACCGAATTTTCACAAGCCATCCTATGTTAAGCAAATTTACCCATTAACTCAAACACTGTATTAAGCACATATGATCAACAACAACAAAATTTAACCCCACAAAATTCACCCCCGACCCAATATAATGCACTTCAAAATCAAACCCTAACTCTGCCTTCCATTCCCAATTAAAAAATTACCTTAGCCAAAGCAGTCCGGACACAGAGAGAAAACCCTAAAATCGCATTCCCCTGACTTCCTCTGCACAATTAAACCCCAAATCTCAAAATTCGCGAAGTAATGCAACACACTCAATACAAATGCTTAAACAAATCCACGTATATACAAACAAATATAAAAATTAACACACATTAATAAAAACAAAATTACAGCAAAAAAAAAAGGATAATAAAAAAACCTGTGCAGGAAGAAGAGACTGATACACGAAAGAGGCCTATTTTCTTCAATTACTGAAAAATTCGGACTTTCTAATTTTTTTTTCTGAAATTTTTGTATCTTCGTTTTCGTTTGGGAGAGATAAAGAGAGGGGTCGGTTGGTGGTGGAGTTACGGAGGAAGAAAACAGTTTATAGGGGGAAAAGGAAAACCAGATAAAACAGAAGAGGGAGGCTCCGACTGGGAGGACGGCTTTTAATCAATCTTGATGGACGGTTTTGCCCCCTATACGACTTCATAATCTGCGTTTTGTGGGGACAGGGGGAGGTGGGTACAGGTTTACTCGCTCTATATCTCTCTCAAACGAAAGGGCACTTTTGCCCATTCACGGAAACCAAAAAGTATTTATCAGTTGGGGTGCGTTTGGTACGCGGGACGAGACGGTATAGGGTGGGACGAGGCGTTCCGTCTCGCGTTTGGTACGCCTAAAACGAGTGGGACGAGGCGTTCCACGGGACAAGTTTTAGATGATTTTTGGTTCCACCTCCCCCTGGAACGGGGTTGTTCCACGTCTGTGGAACATAAATTTTTAACATTTTAAGACAAAAATGCCCCTTATCTTTTTCAAAATTTACAACATCTGTCCCGTCCTATTCCGTCTCGTCCCGTCCCATCTGCGTGCCAAACGCACCCTTGCGGACTGTCCCTTCTTTTCGAAAGAGAACCTCTCTCCCTTCCTCCTAATCTATCAAATCTGAAAATTCAAATTATTAAAATTTGATTCAATTACTACAAACAGAAATTCATTTTAAAAATTATAATAACTAACTTTAACCGTTAAATCATATTTCAATATATCGGATCTTCGAACTTGATAAATTAATAAGAGTAATGGATCGGAAGGATCCCTTTCCCTTCTCTTCTTATTTTTTTTCTTCTCCAAGGTTTCTTTCTTTTTTTCGATCAAGGGTTTCCTCTTTCAGTTGGTAAAGAATTTTTGGGATTGGAAAATGTATATATAGAGGGAGAAGGAAGGAAAGCTCTTATAATATCCAAATTATTCTTCTGTCATTATGATTTCACAAAATATATTTTAATACAACTAACACAATCTGACATGAATATTTACATGAACGTTAAAGTCAAAGCGTGTTAAGCGATACTCAGAGAGACGAAGCTTTAATGTAAGAGTAAGAGTGAAGTGTAAAAACTAAAAAGTACAAATAAATTAAAGTAATAGTATAAAAATAGAGTAAAAGAGCAGAGTATAAAATGAAGTAGTTAGAGTAGAGTACGTAGAGACTGTAGTGAACTATTAAATAAATGTATGCAATGAAAACTAGAGATACCAAATTGACGTTAAAGCATCAAGATTTATAGCGGAACAATAGTTACAATACTAATGTAACAATCCGTAGATATTAATTACAATTTACTAAAAATAATGCTTACACTAATGAGAAAATATCCAACTAAATCCTAGAGGGGCTCAATGCAAAATGTGTGATTGTGCAAAAATAAAGATTTTAAGCTGTCTTGTCAGCATTTTTACAAAGTCTCAGTTATAACCCTACTTAAATTAAATTAATGAAAAGCAAAATTAATTAAAAAGGGAAAATGCATACATTATTATCACTAGCCTCTTGCCACAAGCGTATGCATGTAGCAATTGACATTTTTATATTTTTATATTTTTATATTTAAATAACGAATTTACATATTTTAAAAAAAATATTTAAAAAAATATTTAAAGACGTGAGAGGTTTTGTTTTTGTGTTTTTTTCCTATAGTTTTAAATATTAAATTCTTTCAAAATAAAAATATGGTTAAATACTTTAGCTTCTTTTGGTTCAATTGTAATTTATAAAATTCTTAAAGAGTAATTTATAGTATTTTAAATACTTCACCGGGGATCTCGCTTTATATATATATATATATATATATATATATATATATATATATATATATATATATAGATTAAACAACTACAACATAAAGCAAAGACTAACCAACGTTTAAAGACAGCAGAAACCCTTATGGCTTCTAGTACTTAGCACTAAGAAAATAACAGACTCAAACATTTTACTAGGGGTTTTAGCACACATTATCTCTGTAACATTAGGTTACGGATATCCTCGGCCACAGCCGTTGAATCCTTGAAAATCCCCGGCAGTCCATTCCCTGCTAATCCAACACAGTAAACTCCCTTCTCGCCTTTCCAGTGGTCTGGGAAATTTCCTTTAGGCTTTCCATCGTCATTAAGGAGGTACTTATAGTCCTACGTCCGCAATTAGAAAACCTTCATGTTATATATATGCACAAACACGTGTATGAATGCTACGAATTAATGAAAAGTAATTAGCACTAATGTCGACTACTAATCACCTTGAGCCACTTATGTGCTACACTTTTATAACCAGTTGCCAACAGAATGGCATCAAAACTCTGTCGGGCCCCGTTGTTGAATTCCACAGAGTTGGAGTTTATCCTCACTATTCCTGGAAAAACCTGTCAAATATTAAGACCAAATTAAATTAGGGATTACTCGTGAGAACTAACTTGCCATGGTTACCAAAGTAACTAGTAAGTAACACTGGTAAAGTAACATAAACAAGTAAAAAGGCAAGAGCTAATTTGAATCGATAAAGCTATACATATAATATAGAATTTGTGGAGTAGTTTAGTTTTTATTTTCCGTTTTTAGGGTTTACAAATACGGATGAGGATTCTTTCCTCATTTTTTTCCATCCACTTCCATCATCTCCTTAGCTACGTCAACATTTTATATTCATTTTTTTATAGAGATAATAAGACAAAAAATGTGGCTTAACCGTACCACATAAACAAGGGGATGATGGAAGTGGATGGGAAAAAAGGAGGAGAGAATCGTCCTCCTACAAATACAATTTACATGTAAATCAATCTTAAAATTAAAAATTCCTCCAACCCTACTTTCATCTTGACTTGTCAACACATGTATGATGCATGTGTGCAGTCACAAGTAAAACTTAACGTTGTCTTTGAACAACAGTTATAAAAATTTAAACACACACAGTTTTAAAAATCTCTAGCTAGATCTGCCTAGATGCTAGGTGGCTCGCTACCGCCCTCTAAGTTTTTGAAAATTAAGAAAGGGCACTTAAACTTATCAAAGCACTGGCATAGGCGTGTCTAGGTTGCGATTCTCACTTAAACAAAAAATAGAAAACTTTTATTTTGTATTTTATTTTTTCAAAAAAATTATAAGAGACTTGTTGAATATTTGGATACTTTATAATTTATATATTATATGCCAAATTCCCAATACAATTATGTATTTTTTAAATATAAGTAGACATTTATTTATATGGTATATAACCAATTTAACTCAAATAAAAAATAAATAAAAAACGCCTAGGCCCCTACTTAGACGCTTAGGCGCTAGGCCCCTGCATGCCGCCTGACTAGAACCTAGCACCTAGCACCTTGTAGAGTCTTGTAAATATATAAGTGTACATAAATAACTGTACCGAAGTATATTAAATTGACTTGTTTGTATAGAAATGCCTGTAGCTAAATGTTTATACTGAAATGTCTGTATCTAAATATTTGTACCAAAGTATATTATAATGACTTAGTGTAACTAAATGTTTGTACCGAAATGTCTGTACAAAGCTATATTATAATTAATTTGTGTATCTAAATGTTTGTACCGAAATATATTTTAATGAGTTAGTGTATCTAAAAGTCTAAATATATTATAATGAATTAGTGCAGACATAGAAAAATAAAAATTATAAAAATTAAATAAATAAAATGACATGAAATATAAACGTTGGCATTTAAATAGAACCAAGCATCTAAACTCACTTTTGAATCTTTATTAGGCATTAATCTAAACTTCATCTTATTTAGAGATTAAAATATAGTTTTCTATAATATAAAATAAAAATAAAACAAAAAACTGAAAACCTTGATCTGTTTGGATCGAATTTTGTTGATGGTTCCACGATCAACCACTGGAGTCTTTCCAGTAAGTGCTTTAAAGAGAAAAGGGCCTTGGTCCGGGCGATGAATGCCATAGCTGGACAAATCCTGATACCTAAACTTGGCAAGGAATGAGACAAACTTGTCCACTATTTTCACTGGCAAGTAATCCAACAGAAGCATTCCTATAGCTACCATCTCTTTGCTGAGGACATGAATCTGCATGCAACATCACCCAACACATAATTACAATTAAATATATATATGTGTGTGGTGTGTGTGTGTGTGTGTGTGTGTGTGTGTGTGTGTGTGTGTGTGTGTGTGTGTGTGTATGTATGTGGACACACACATAAGAGATATATGTGTTCTTACTTGGCTTCTAATAACAAGGGATGCATGCGCTCCATTGTCTGCAAGGTCGTTGCTAATTTCCATACCAGAGTTTCCACAGCCAATGACCAAAACTTGTTTGTCTTTAAAACTTTCCCCGTTCTTATAGTCGCATGCATGAACAACTTTTCCTGTGAATGACTCAAGTCCAGGCAAGTCCGCCGGAATAATAGCCTGGCTATTTTCTCCTGTTGCGACTACCAAGAAATCTGAAGAGTAGTACTCGTACTGGTCCGGACCAGTCACTTTAACCTTCCATATCTCCTCATCTTCATCGTAAACAGCGGAATCCACATGACGACAGTAACGAGGGTTCACGTTAAACCGTGAGACATACTCATCTAAGTAGGCGATGAAATCGTCTTTGGACATGAAGGTGGAAGTCCTGAAGGAGTGTGGCATGAGAGGCAAAGAGCAGTACCCCTTTGCTAAGTGAAGATTGAGACGATCGTAGGACCGTTTCTTCCAAAGGGAAGCGCAACAGTCTTCCCTTTCAAACACAAGGTTTGGTACTGAATAGGAGTTGAGCAATGCAGACGTCGCAATGCCAGACGGACCAGCACCTACTATCACAACCGACACATGATGATGATCACCCACAATATCATTATTTTCACTACTATTACGGTTACCGTTGGATGAGGCAGAGATGGGAGCAGTTTTTGGACCGTGAAGAGAAGAAGAAGACATTTTTGGCACGTCACGAGCTCGAGAAGGAGAAGAAAGACGCAACTAAGAGAAACCCCTGGGACCGAAATACAGCTGACAGTATGCCTGGAATAGGAAAGATTTGGAGCGATTACATGCAATAGTGAAAGAATTAAGCTAAGTAATCAAATGAGGCAAGAGAGATCTTAGGAGATTTGGCTTGAGAAATCATCTTCTCTGAAAGTATCCAATATTGTATCCAGATCACTATCCAATATTGGAATAAAGAACTGGACTCAACTGAGCGTACCATATAAGGACCAAGAAGCTGGCTAGGGTTCCGATATGAAGCTGAAATTAAGCAGATTAAATTATTAATATATTAAACAAATTAATGCCACCGTTACACGGTCTACCACCGTCCGCTTGTTGAAGCAAGGTGTCTTCTCAACGCTCATGGTGACGAAATCTTCATTTGACTATTCACTGGTTACAAGGATTTGTTGCCAACGCTTAGATTTAGATTGTTTATTTTATTTCCTTTCCATATATCTTATATTTGTTTCTTCAATTAATCAGTTTGCCAATTAGTTGGTCGCTTATTAAGGAAGGGATATTAAGATTAATTAATTGGTTGCCTTACATAGATGATTTGGTATTATCATATCAGAATTAAACATGAGTGGCGTTCACACCTGAGCTTTTACACTACGTACAAAAAATAAAGTTGTAATAACCGCATATATATCATGACCAATATTGCTGCCTGTCAAATAGAGTTACTCACAGAAAAATCGTGCTTACCAGTCAAACAGTGTCAGCTTTGAGCCTAATATGTAGGAGAAAATTATATAATAAGGAGGTATGAGAATCTGTCTAGGTTTGGAAAAAAAAAAAACTATACGCCGTAATTATAATCACGTTGAAATTAAGAATACGAAATACATAATTTTAAATAGTAAAATTTGGGATGAAATTTCACACTTCATCGCCACCATCCTCAAACGGTTGCCTACCAAATCCCTTGTCTGTGCATCTACAAATCCTGGTGCTCACTAATTAAAACCCGAGTTTCTTTCAGCCCACCTCAAGAAAAATAGATCCCTATTCCGATCTGACCTCAGATCAAGCACCAGCATGATTCTGTCATGTTGTTGCGACACCCTTTGTCGATGCCCGCTTCGCCACTCCACCACCAAAGGTCCAAAACCAACAAAAAAAAAAATACAGAACCACAACCAATGCCGCCACCACAACCAAACCCAACAAGAAAAATACAAAACCCCAACCACCGCTAAACCCCAACCACCCCTTCAGATCACACCGTGTGTGGAGATGTGATCCCTCCCCCGACGAAGATCGTTGCCGCTTTTCAAATATTCAGGCTCGCCCTTCAAACCATAGTTTTACTCCTCCACTTTCTCTCTCCCGCACCCTACTTTTCCCTTTTTAATTTTGATTCAGTTTCTTTTTTAAGTTGTCATATATTTAAAAGAAAACTAATGAAAATGGCTTGAAAACTTTGAGTTTTAACGATAAGGACAAAATAAAGAGTAAAGTGAATAGTACCAGGTTTGACTTTTTAGTGTAAAAATGTGATTTTTCATTAAAGTGAACAGTACCGCGGGCTTTTCGTTAAAACTCTCTATAAAACGCACATGGTGTGCGACTTTTATCTAGTATTATTTTAATGTTTGTGTCTTTTTTCCGGGGAAAGAATGTTACTGGAAAGTTTGGCCATGTGTGCGAATCATAAGTAGTTACATTTAAAGTTGAAATGGACGCCGACAAATTTCCAATAGTATCAGACAATATATTTTTCTCTCGTGGAAACGGTTACCTTAGTGCCTTAGTGAGATGAATTGGCTTCAAAGAGGACACAAAATTATATATAATAAAACTCAGTTTTGCTTTGGCATTGTTGATTTATAGTGTCTGGACGGATTTACCCCTCGGTTTCTTCTTGGTCTCCTGTTATGTGGCCTGCTTGCTTGATGCACTGGAAAGACCGTTTTGCCTATTCTTTCCACGCGTCCGTTATCGTGCTTAAGGAAGAGTTGCCTGCCTTCTGCACGCATCCATCATCGTTGGACTTGCTTTCGACTTCTCTATTTTTTCTTTGCTTTTCCCTTCTCTCTCTCTCTCTCTCTCTCTCTCTCTCTCTCTCTCTCTCTCTCTCTCTCTCTCTCTCTTCTTAATTTCTGCTATTATGAACCCTAGCTTTCTTTGTCTCTAAAACGGAGGTTTTTCTCGTTCTCCAACCTTGCCATCTTTCTCTCACAAATTATCGACAATGGTGTTTTCTTGCCGGAAAAGCACCCAACCGCTAGAACTTTTTTTTGGTTTTTCAATTCGATCCAATTCAATTTTTTACCTAGAAAAGTTTTTGTTTCCTGATGAGTTTTATGGCTTTCTCAGTGTGGGTGTTTTAATTTTAATTTTTTTTTTTTTGTGGTTTTGGATTTGCATATGGGTTTTGTGTTTAAATTTGCTTTTTGTGATTTTGTTTCTAGGCTCAGATCCTCCGTTTCTTCTTCATCCAAACCAGTGACTCCACCTTCGATTGTTACTAACGGAAACACAATGGATTGAGGTAACACTTATAACAAAAGATCTCCAAACCCACAAAAAATTTTCTATTTTGGGCTTTGAGTTGTTTGGATGCTGAGAATAAGTTTTTCAATTTTTTTTTTTTTTGTTATTTGGTTTCTGGGTTCACTTCAATTAAGTCAATTAGAGAATGAGTTTAGTGTGAATTTAAATTCTGGGATATCCCTTGAGGAATATCTTAGATTTTTTTGTTATTATTTATTTTTATGAATATTTGTATTGCTTCATTGACCTTTTTTTGTTTAGTAGAGGAAAATGGAGTGAAGCAATTGAATGAGACAGTATGGATGAATTTCCTTAGTTCTTGTCATGATAATCTATTATTTTACTCTTTCACTTTATTTTACAGATTTGTTCAAAAACTTGCAGGAAGAAATAATGAGGTGATTGAAGCGTAGAATGAAGTTTTACTTTGAAGCCAAGGTTATGTAAAAAGAGTGGTTTGTATAGTAAGTACATATAAGGATATATCTCTCTCTGTGTGTGTTTGTATCATTTGGTTTAATTGTGATTCTAGATTTTGCGATTAGGATTTTTGGAAGGAGGCTTTGATCCAATTGTTGTAACGGATAATATTTATTGAAACTTCAATGGGTTAGTGGAAGCTGATTGCTTACGAAGACAAGAACATCGATATATACGCATTGGAATTTATTGTGATGTAAGTAGCTTTATAGGTATTATATGCCATTGGCAATACATCAGTTTATATAATAGCAAAATGATTATGAACATTGGAAAATCTAAAGTAACTTTATCTATCGTGCTTCATTCTAAACTTTTCTAATATTTGTCTATAAGAATTGACGACTAGGTAGTGATTTCAATTGAGCATCAGTTATTGGCACCTTTTTTTCCCTCCTTACATAATTAGTGCTTTTGACTCTGTAGTTATGAGTTACAAAATTAAATTCTTGAACCCTTTCTTCCATTTGTGTTTCCTTTTTCAAAAATTAAGATAGAAGGGGAATGCTATGATAATTGAAGGTTTTTGTTTTGATATTCATATGTGTACTTTAGTAGGTACAAAAAAAAAGGAGATTTGGTTTTGGATGGTAAAAATTTGGTGATTATACTAAAATGCTAGATAAAGAATGAGAACTTACTACTCAAGAAACCAAGTGTTACATAGCATATGAAGTCCCAATAAAAATATAGCATTTGAACATGTTGACTCTTTGAATCCCACTTTGAGCTTTTGGTTGATGCTGTCAAAATTCATATACTCGACTCAGTGATGCATTGGCCAATCTCTTGTTGGGTTTGTGTTTGATACTAAATGATGAATGTATGAGTGTTCACATAAAATCGTATTGGTCACTTTGTATCTTTGTTTGAAGAAATTGTTTCTTGTTAACTACTATGTACTCATGTTTTGGGTTTTCAATTTGTTGTCCTTTTTCTGTCAAGGCTTTGTATCATGTGGACTTCAATTGGTGAGTATCACTACTATGTTGACATAGTTTCTTTTGTTGCAGATGATATGAGGAAGTGGAAAGACCCGATGGAATAGGAGTTTTGCTACTTAAGATAGAGAATGGTAAGTTAGTGGTTTCATTTGCTCTGTACAATGTGTTTTAGTTGTTTCAACTCATAGATAGTTTAACCCATGATATGTCTTCACATAACCACTTATTGCAAAAGATAAAACTGAATGTATACAACCATTTTGTATTTGTGCATCAATAAATTACTGTTACTAATTTAAAGAAATTGTTGCAGTTTGATATCAATTGTGTTCAGTTGGTCGGATAATGCT
Organism: Crataegus laevigata; assembly: GCA_963580275.1. Classification (NCBI taxonomy): domain Eukaryota; kingdom Viridiplantae; phylum Streptophyta; class Magnoliopsida; order Rosales; family Rosaceae; genus Crataegus; species Crataegus laevigata. The sequence goes on along the minus strand of OY756944.1, from coordinate 29,950,192 downwards.
ATAAAGAGATTTATTGAGAATCCAAATTGTAGGATTTTCTTACTGAGCTTGAAAGCTAGAAAAGTTGCGCTTAATCTGACAGTTGCATAGTATGTGAGTAATTTCTACTGTCATAGTTTTTAAATTATGTTTTCGTGTCTAAATTATTGAGAATTAAGTTATACACAAGGGGATTAAGTGATTTAGAGAAGTTGCATTTTGAACTAGGTTTTCTTCATGGACCCATGGGGGAACCCAGCTGTTGAGAGGCAAGCATGAGATAGAATCTACCTGACAAAGCAGTACAAACTGATCAGGTACACATTTTGTTCCCAGTTCTGCAAAGTGTTCCCAACTATACAAACCAAAAAAATATATGTTAACATCCCTAATATTTTCTTCTCCATTGCAGAATTATGAGATTGGATTTGGAATTTGATTATTTCAATTTGTTTTTCTGATTTATATTTCAAGGTCAGCAGCTAAACTCTGTCCATTTTGATTGGTTTTTGTTATTGGATTATTTTGTTGCTTTGGATTTAAGCTGTTGTTCAATGTCTTTTCATATGAGTTATGCTTTCTGCATTGTTCTTTTTTGTTATTAACGTTGGATTGTTGGCTTATTAATTTAGAGTGGGTTGCTTTAGATTTTAGTTTGAGCAGCTTGCGAATTAATTGATGGATTTTAATTTAGAGCACTAAATAATCAAATGAAAGGCCAAGGTTTATATTTGAATGATGATCCAAGATCTTTTCATTCATTCCAGAAATGTTTCTGAATTTGAAGACTTAAAATCCAGACTAAAGAGTAGCATTACCTTCGATTACCTATCTTAGCCTGATGGTTTTAAGTTGGAACAAATTTTGGTTGCCTATCTTAACCTAATGATTTTAAATTAGAAAAAATTTAAAATTTACTTTTGGAGTGTGTTTTCATGTACATGACAACAAAGTGTGGATTAGATAGCAGGATCTGGTTGGAAGACAAGATTTTGTGAAAGAAAGGGCAAGAAAATGCCGAATTTTCTTTGTTGATCTATGCATGTAAGAGCTCTAACCGATTCTTTGTTGATTTGTGCATGTAAGAGCTCATACTGATTATTTTGTTTTCTTTTGTGCATGTAAGAGCTCTGTACACAGAGTTCACAATACATGCATAGTTAACACTGTTTTCTTTTGCAAGTTTTTCGCATGTTTAACACTGCTTTTGTTTATGCATTTTATTCAAGTGCTTTTTTTATTGATGTTAATTTTGGGTTGCATATCTAAAACTTTAGTGTTTTTTGTTGTTGTTGCTATTGTACTAACAGTTAATTATTCGTTTAGAGTTTGGTTGTTTCCTTAATTTCATTACTACCCATTCTCACAACTTCATCTAAATTGTTCTGCATGTATAAGATTTGTGTTCATAGAGGTGATCTCAGACGGATTTCAAGCAGGGCTGCAGAGATTTGATTCAAATTAGTGAATTTGGGTAAGAAACTAAGAAGGCATGATATTTTATTTCGGTTGTAAGAGCATGTTCTTTTCTTTGTGAGATATAAGAGATTGAGAAATTTTTTGTTTATCATTCTGGGTGGGAAGGGTATTGTCAAATATAAGAGAATTAGCAATTTTAATTAATTTGATAAATTAAGAATATAGAGTTAGCAATCTACACACACACACACACACACAAATGTTAATAAATCGGTTAATGAGTTTTCAATTCCATGTTATTATTGGCTCTAATGCTTTTGGTTCACTTATGTGTATGGTAGAATAGATATCTTATGAGTATGTGAGCTTACTTGAAATATAGCTAGGAAACATCCATTTTTTTTTAATATTTTAGAATACCCTGAAATATAGTTATGAAACATCTTTCCTTTTTATTTGGGCGAACATTTTTCTTTAATGCTTGCTTTGGATTTTACATGCCTTTTTTTAAGTTTGGCACTAAATTGCTTTTCTTTTCATGGAGTGCAAGGAAAATGAAGGAAGAGAAAGAATCAAATTCTAGATTTATCAAACATTTTGTAGATATGCATTTTGCAGCTAGAATCTTTTGTTAAATACTTAAACTTTTAATCAAAGCCTATATATGCCAATAGGTTATGTAAGTAGCATTAAATAATTAATTTCTTTTTTCTAAGTACCTAAATGTTTACACTTTCAGCTTCAATATTCTACTTTTGCTTGTAATTCTGTTCTCTCTAGGACATTAAGGTGCATTTTGTTTTTTAAGTTTCACCACCAAATAACAACTGTTTGATTGTGAGATTGGATATATGATTTAAAAATTATGTTAATAAATGTTAGTTGTGATTCAATTTTTTTTTCCAATCATGTAGGGAGATGCAATCTAAACGACTGTAAAGGATGTCGACTATGCTTTAGTTGATTAGAAAATAGAAACTGCATGCGTGTATTATGAGAGGAAATGGAGAGAAATCTTTCTTAGTTTTGGAATGTATTGGAATCAAAGAAGTTAACTCAAGGTGCTAACTTTGAGTTTGCCCAAAATATTTCTTTTTTTTATTAATTATTTTAGACGTTGGAATTCTCTATGCTTTTTTATTAGTTATTTCTTTGGGATTTTGTATTTATAAATGCGAATTTGTGTTCGTTTGCCCAGCTGTTATTTCAAAGCTAGATGAGGCATTGTTGATTAATCCTAGGAAATATGGTGCTCTATGGTGTTGGGAAATGCTTAAACTGCTTGCGGATTATGCACTTCAGACCAAAATGAGACAAAGGTTCCAAAAGGTATGGCAGTGTTTCTAGAAGGCTTTTATTGAGGTACCTCCACTTACAAATATGTTATTCATGGACTTTGTAATCCTGCAAAAATGCACAGTCATTACTAGCTACTGTATTCTAAACTACATATTAATAAAATTTTGTTTATCAACCAAAAACCAATGAAATTACAATTATTCTTTTTTACACATAATTGAAATTACAAGCTTTTTTCATTTTTTTCCTTCCTTACACGCATGTAACCATTTACTCCTCTACTTTCTTTCTCCTTACCTTTTCTTTTGTTAATTTTGATTCCAATTTCTTTTTAAGTTGTCATACATTTAACACACACCAGGGCCAGTCTAAAGATTTTTTAGGCCCAGGGCGACGCCAAAAAATGTGTCCTCACTTTGTTTTCATACGTAAGACACCGATAAAATTATACTTAGAAAAACATTTCAAACTTAATAATTTAGAAACACATAAAAATTAATTTATTTTGTATCATGAGAAGGAAACAAAAAAACTCTGGGTTTACAAGTAGATAGATATGAGTTTTGTTTTCCATATGAACTTTTAAAGTGTTTTTGTATAAATCATGAAGTGTTTTTTCTTATTTATTAACCTTATCAATATGGGACTAAAAAAATAATGATGTTTTTGAGTCTTTAATTGATATATATAAGTAATAAATGGTTACTAAATTAAATTTTTTGATGGCAAGTCATATGATTTGCAAATTTGGTCAACGCATTACTTTTCGTTGAAGATTAGACTTGAATTGGAACAAATGTTATAACAACTCACATAGCTACTAGCTACTAATTAAAAATAAATTAACAACCAAACAAAAATTTGTAAAAATTGAAAAAAAAAACATGCACTTAGGGATGATAACGGTTCGGTTTGGGGACGGAAATGTTATATCCTTAACCATATGGTATTATCCATAACCATACCCACCGGATAATGGATTCCCATCAGTTAACGGTTATATCCATCTTCGTCAATACAAAAACTATATTTATTCAATTAATGCATGATAATTTAGGAAATATTAATTTTGTCACTATATAATTGATGATAAAATGATTTAATGAATAGATCTTGTGGAGCATAAAATTAAAACTAAACATTGATAATGTTGGCTAATCTTTGATATCTCCTACAAGTACCATTCTCATATATTTTGATTCATATACAAAATTTTGAACTTTCCCATAAAATGCAACTCACACAATGCAATTTTTGTATCTTCAAGGTAATGGATTTAGTAAATAATGAACATATATATGAAATTGTTATTAGTACTCTAAAATTCTCATTCTACACTCCAAATTTTCTATATTTGGAAAGAAAAATACATTTGTGATGAGTGTAGAATGAGATTTTTAGAGTGCTAATAACACTTCCATTTATATATATATATATATATATATATATATATACTATATAATATTTTAATATTACATAATTGTATTATATTGTTCGGTTCAGATTCGGAGATTGATACGGATTGGAGATGACACACCCGCACCCGAGAATGGGGCGTGCTGGCCGTCACGTGAGTATGACGTAGCCATGTGCGCTGTGCGGAAGCTAGGTTCGAAAACTAAGAACGAACAGATTAAAAACAAAACCACTAGCACCCTAGATACGATAGTGTATTAGAGGCATAATAAGGTACTTATACAAAATCAGAGCGTTCTAAGTTCAACTGCAGTCAAGCATAAATAGAAAGGGTTTAATTACACCCTCAGTGCCATACATATGGATAAAGCTGTCAGAAAGCCGGAAGTCCTCGAAGTGCCAAACTCGTATCTCACGCTACCTAGAACCTGGAGGGGCGAAAAATAAAACTGAGTGGGCCAGCAAAACAATTCTCTTTTAAAAACCAATCTTTATTCAAACATCTAGCCCCTCACCGTAAAACCTGTATAATTTCCCAGAATCAAAATATATACTCATATATACGTATGTTCTCAAAATCATGCTTAAAGTATATGTATGCCATGCCAAAGTATTCAAAACAGAAACTCAATCATCAATTATTGATGTGAAAAATGTCAGGTAATCATCTCAGCCCTCGGCTGCATATAAATCTCATAATCGTCTCAGCTCTCGGCTGCATATATATCTCATACTCATCTCAGCTCTCGGCTGCATATATATCTCATAATCATCTCAGCCCTCGGCTGCATATATATCACATAATCATCTCAGCCCTCGGCTGCATATATATATCTCATTCATTTCACATCAAACTCATCACTGTTGGTTTATCGATTCTCATTAATGCATGCCCTTACCTGGCCCTTACCTGTGCGTCCGCAGCACCAACATGCGAATATGCAATCATTAATGCATTAAAATGATATGTGAATACTTTGCATGGTCTTAAAATCATATAAACGTTCATTATCGTTTTCTGGGAAAAATAATACTAATATATAGGTGAATACGGTAAAAGCTGCCCACTCACTGATAAGTCGCTGGGTCGTAGCCCCCGCGTCGAGCCTGGCTACGCTCGTCCTCGGTGTATGTCTCACCTATATGAGAAATCACTATAAATACGTCATTTAAGCACATACACGTAACTACGAAATTAACTTCTCATACATAGCTCAATTTTGGCATACGAATATACCAACGCGACCTACTCGACGTCACGAGCGTCGCTATATTTTTAAAATAATTTTCTGACGTGGCACGCGCCCCCACGCGCCTGACGTGGCACGGGTCCACGCGCGCGCGCGTGCGCGCCACGCGCCTTCTACCTCGAGCTCGCCGGAGCTCCGCCGGCGCCGGCCACCGGTCGCCGGAAAACCTGCAACTCTTTGTTTCTCGTCCATTTCTTCACCATTTTCTCTCATTTTTCTTCCTACGTGCTCTAAATTAAGTGTAGAGTAAGTCTATACCTTCAAAAACTTCGAAAACCAACGAGAATCTCGTCGGGAAATTCTCCAAACCGGCCACCTCCGTTCTCGACGATCCCGACGTCAACGCCTAGCCAACGAACGTCCCCGAGCCTCCTTGGGACCTTCTAAGACTCGTGGTGAGCTTAGATTTGCCTAAAACACAACGTATGAAAAGTTCATGAACAGTGCCAAAATCGTACATCGTGAGAACGACGTGAAAACGAACCAAACCTCACCTGAAATGGGTGTCAACGTACTCGTAGGAGTCTCAGGAGTCGAATGGTGGTGATGGATGGTTCGATCTGTGAAGTTTTGGCCACCTTTGGCCTTGGCCGTACGTTTTCTGGGCGAGGGGGGAGAGAGAGTCGACGGAGGAGAGAGAGAGAGAGTCTGAAAATAATGGAGTGTGTGGTCCAATACACACACACACATGCACACGTACAAAAAAATCCTCGTAGGGCAATTCCGTCATTCCATAACTGGTAAATCCATATAAATCGGGACGGGTTGTCACAATCCACCCACCTTATAAAAATTTCGTCCCGAAATTTATACAACACATACACTAGTATCCATAAAACAGCCTCGGATACATCTCTCTCATCCCGTCCTCAGTTTCCCAAGTAGCTTCCTCAACTGAGTGGTTCCTCCACAAAACCTTCACCAAACGAACCGTCTTGTTCCGGAGCACCCTATCCCTCCAATCAAGTATCGTGACTGGCTCCTCATCGTAGGTCATATCTGGATTAATCTCTAGAGGTTGCAGAGGAATCACATGCGATGGGTCTGAAACATAATGTCGAAGCATCGAAACATGAAATACATTATGGACTCTGGATAACTCCGACGACAACTCAAGTCTGTAAGCTACAGCACCGACTCGCTCGGTGATCCGATAAGGTCCAATGTACCTAGGACTCAGTTTACCCTTCTTCCCGAATCGAACCACACCCTTCCAAGGCGATAACTTGAGAAATACCCAATCGTCAACGTTATACACTCGGTCAGTAGCATGCCTATCCGCTAGACTTTTCTGGCGATCTTGGGCGGTTTTCAGATTAGCCTTAATAACCTGAACATTCTGAGTAGTCTCCTCTACTATCTCAGGGCCCACTAAAACTCTTTCGCCAACCTCTGACCAACACAAGGGTGTACGACATGGTTTCCCATAAAGTGCCTCAAACGGTGCCATCCCAATGCTAGAATGAAAACTGTTATTATAAGCGAACTCCATCAAATCCAAACGCCGATGCCATGAGTCGCCAAACTGCAAAACTGAGGATCTCAGCATATCCTCCAAAGTCTGAATAGTTCTCTCTGATTGACCGTCCGTCTGAGGATGGTAAGCCGTACTGTACAACAGTCTCGTACCCAATGCCTCCTGGAAAGCAGTCCATAACTTATAGGTGAATCGAGGATCGCGATCAGAAACAATACTCGCTGGAACACCATGATACTTCACGATCTTCGATACAAATAGCTCGGCCAACCGATCCAACGAAAACTTTTCCCTGACAGGAATAAAATGCGCTGACTTCGTGAGTCGGTCGACAATCACCCAAACTCCATCATATCCGTTCTGAGTACGAGGAAGCTTGTACACGAAATCCATAGTGATATCGTCCCATTTCCACTGCGGAATGGGTAGGGGTTGCATCAACCCAAACGGCTTCTTCCTCTCGGCTTTGACTTGCTGACATATGATGCATCTGCTTACATACTTAGCGATTTCTCTCTTCATACCCGGCCAATAGTAGAACGGTCGAATAGTATGGTACATCTTCGTGCCTCCCAGATGCATCGCATAAGCTGAAATATACGCCTCATCAAGGATATCTTTCTTTAACTCGGCATTATTCGGCACGTACATCCTGTTTCCCTGCATAAGCATACCATCAGATTCTCTGATTCGCAAGTCTTTCTTCTTACCATCATTCCTCAACTGAACAAGTTCTTGAATTTCGTCGTCGTTCGCCTGAATCTCAAGTATCCTGTCAATCAGGATTGGCCTAACTCGAAAGCTGGCAAGCAAAGCTTCTTCTCGTTCTACGGCTCTGGAATTATCAATCTCTAGCTGTACTCCAGTAGATCTCAACTCAGTAAGAAGAGGAACACGACTCGCACGAAAAGCATTAACTCTGCCCTGGGACTTCCTGCTAAGAGCGTCAGCCACCACATTTGCACGACCAGGGTGATACTCAATCGTGCAGTCGTAGTCGCTCAACAACTCAATCCAACGACGCTGGCGGAGATTCAACTCCTTCTGGGTAAAAATGTACTGGAGACTCTTATGGTCCGAGAAAATCCTACATTTCTCACCATAGAGATAATGTCTCCAAATCTTTAGAGCAAAGATAATAGCAGCTAACTCCAAGTCATGTGTAGGGTAATTCTTCTCATGGGGTTTCAACTGACGCGAAGCATAAGCAATCACCCTACCGTGCTGCATCAAAACGCAACCCAGGCCATTCAACGAAGCATCGCAGTAAATCTCGAAGTTACCCTCATCATCAGGAAGCGTTAAGACATGAGCGTGAGTGAGACAATGCTTCAACTGCTGAAAACTCCGTTCACAATCACTATCCCACTCGAACTTAACGTCCTTCCTGGTCAACTTCGTCAACGGTAGGGCCATAATCGAAAAGTCTTTAACGAACCGCCGATAGTAACCTGCCAACCCAAGGAAACTCCTAACCTCGGTGACGGTTCGTGGCTGTTCCCAATTCTCCACTGCAGCTATCTTCTGAGGGTCAACCTGAATACCCTGAGCTGACACCACATGTCCCAGAAATGCTACTTCGTCTAGCCAAAACTGGCACTTGCTGAACTTAGCATACAATCGATGCTCTCTCAATTTCTTCAACACCAACGACAGATGTCGAGTATGGTCAGCCCTTGACTTAGAATACACCAGGATATCATCGATGAAGACAATAACGAACCTATCCAGATACGGCTGAAACACCTTGTTCATCAACCCCATAAAAGCAGCTGGTGCATTAGTCAAACCAAAAGGCATAACCAGAAACTCATAGTGCCCATAACGAGTTCTGAAAGCTGTCTTAGGAACATCGTCACTCCTGATTTTCAACTGATAGTAGCCTGACCTCAAATCGATTTTTGAGAACACACTGGCACCACGAAGTTGATCGAACAGATCATCGATACGCGGCAACGGATAACGGTTTTTAATCGTCGTCCGATTCAACTGCCTGTAATCGATACATAGTCTCAAGGTACCATTCTTATTCCGAACAAATAGGACTGGGGCTCCCCAAGGTGAAGTACTAGGCTGAATGAACCCCTTCTCGAGTAATTCCTGCAACTGAATCTTCAATTCTCGTAGCTCGGCAGGTGCCATTCGATATGGAGTCAACGAAATAGGATTAGTACTTGGCAATAAGTCAATGGTAAATTCCACGTCACGATCTGGCGGTAGCCCAGGCAAATCATCAGGGAATACGTCGGTAAAGTGTCTAACCACTCGAACATCCTCCAAGCTAGCAAGAACATCATCATGAAGTACTATGTGAGCTAGGTATCCCTGACAACCCTTCTTTAATAACTTTTTGGCCCTGACAGCTGAAATAACGCCATGTCTGACTCCACTACGCTCACCCACGAAAGTTATCTCAGGTAATCCAGGACGATGAAAAGTCACCGACTTCTCGTAACAATCAATCTTAGCACGATTGTAATGTAACCAATCAGTGCCTAAGATGACGTCAAAATCAACTATATCCAGCGGAGTGAGGTTAGCAGGCATAACCTCATCTTCCACTATCACAGGACATCCTGAATACACGTAATCTACGTAGCATTTCTCCCCTCTAGGCATGGCAAACTCCAACTCATACCCCAGGGGTGAAGATTGAGGTTGAGTTAATTGAGCAAATGTATGAGAAATAACTGAGTGAGTAGCACCACAATCAATCAAGACTCTAGCATAATGACCAAGAATATTCAACGTACCCATAATCAGATCCGGGTTGTTTTGCGCGTCCTGAAGTGATAGGTTATGGATACGACCCTGGGTCTGCTGACGTCCCCCGCGACCTCGGTTTGCGTGCATCCCACGCCCCTGCGGGTTTCGTCCCTGATTCGACGATCCAGTCTGCCTCGACGATCCAACACCACTAGAGGTAGCATCCAACTGCTGGGGCTGTCCCCCCGAGTACCACTGAGAGCTACCTGCCGTAAACTGCTGCTGGGGCTGATACCCACCTGAGTACTGCTGCGGATGAGGCATATACCCTCCGGAATACTGCTGCTGAGGAGGCATATATCCTCCGGAATACTGGCCGTAACCGCTCTGCTGATAGGGGTCCGTCGGATACTGATACTGCTCTAAAGGATACGGAACGGGTTCCCCAGAATAATGGAATGCTCCACCACGACTGCTCTGAGCATAACCGCTCGGCCCAGAAAACTGCTGCTGAATCGGTGCTGGCGGCGGTAAGGCAGGCTGCTGGGGCCTCTGCTGGCCCTGAGGACAACAATTCTTCGCCAGGTGCCCGTCCTGGCCACAAGTATAGCATCCCGTAGTACCCCGCCGACACTCACCAAAATGCCGATTGTTGCACTGACGGCACAACGGAGTCCTCCCAGAGTTCCCCTGCCTCTGACCTCTGGCACCACCGAAGAATCGGCCTCCACCTCTCTGCCCGGTGGAACTAAAACCTCCACTCGAGGAGCTCGAGCTGGCCCCACTGCGTTTGAAGTTCTGGGTCTGCCGGGGCCCCTGCACGTACGGGCCTTTGCCCTTATTATTCTTACCCTGACTGGCCTCCTTTTCCTCCTCACTATCACTCGGCAAGTTTTCCGAGTCCTCAATCCGAAGCAATATTTCGTAAAACTCGTGGTAAGTGGTGCACTGAAATCCGGTAGCAATCGTACACCATTTTTTCTTGGTACCCAACTTGAACCGGCGCAACATCTCCTCCTGATTGGCAGCAACATCCGGGTGATAGCGCGAAAGATCAGTGAAGGTACGGTAATAATCATTAGCACCCAAATTCTTCTGTTTGAGGCTGGTAAACTCCTGTTTCTTTCTATCGATGTAGGCTGGAGGAATAAACCTTCGGTAGAACAGTTCCTTAAATACCCCCCAATCGTTTGCCTGCTCCTCAGGCATGTGCTTAGCTAACTCAATCCACCACGAAGCTGGTTCCTTGGTCAAAAACCATTTTGTCGTCTCCACCCACTTATTCGGCTGTAAACTCCCTTGACTCGTCAGAATTTCGAAAGTCTTTTCGATATGCATGAACCATTTCTCAGAACCCTCGGGCCCTTCACTCCCGTCTAATGGGTTAATCTTTAAGTTATGAACTGACTCCAAAGGTGTCCTCTGAGGAGGGGGAGGAGGAGGACGGATAATACTCTGAAATGCATGGGCAATAGCTTCCCCCAGCTGGGCAATATTGGGGAACATAGGCTCCGAAGAACGACGTGGCTCACGACGAGGCGGCATAGTTCTGACAAAAGACATCAAGTCATTAAAAATTTCACAAAATATGCAAGACTGCAACCTAGGGCTCTGATACCAAACTGACACACCCGTACCCGAGAATGGGGCGTGCTGGCCGTCACGTGAGTATGACGTAGCCATGTGCGCTGTGCGGAAGCTAGGTTCGAAAACTAAGAACGAACAGATTAAAAACAAAACCACTAGCACCCTAGATACAATAGTGTACTAGAGGCATAATAAGGTACTTATACAAAATCAGAGCGTTCTAAGTTCAACTGCAGTCAAGCATAAATAGAAAGGGTTTAATTACACCCTCAGTGCCATACATATGGATAAAGCTGTCAGAAAGCCGGAAGTCCTCGAAGTGCCAAACTCGTATCTCACGCTACCTAGAACCTGGAGGGGCGAAAAATAAAACTGAGTGGGTCAGCAAAACAATTCTCTTTTAAAAACCAATCTTTATTCAAACATCTAGCCCCTCACCGTAAAACATGTATAATTTCCCAGAATCAAAATATATACTCATATATACGTATGTTCTCAAAATCATGCTTAAAGTATATGTATGCCATGCCAAAGTATTCAAAACAGAAACTCAATCATCAATTATTGATGTGAAAAATGTCAGGTAATCATCTCAGCCCTCGGCTGCATATAAATCTCATAATCGTCTCAGCTCTCGGCTGCATATATATCTCATACTCATCTCAGCTCTCGGCTGCATATATATCTCATAATCATCTCAGCCCTCGGCTGCATATATATCACATAATCATCTCAGCCCTCGGCTGCATATATATATCTCATTCATTTCACATCAAACTCATCACTGTTGGTTTATCGATTCTCATTAATGCATGCCCTTACCTGGCCCTTACCTGTGCGTCCGCAGCACCAACATGCGAATATGCAATCATTAATGCATTAAAATGATATGTGAATACTTTGCATGGTCTTAAAATCATATAAACGTTCATTATCGTTTTCTGGGAAAAATAATACTAATATATAGGTGAATATGGTAAAAGCTGCCCACTCACTGATAAGTCGCTGGGTCGTAGCCCCCGCGTCGAGCCTGGCTACGCTCGTCCTCGGTGTATGTCTCACCTATATGAGAAATCACTATAAATACGTCATTTAAGCACATACACGTAACTACGAAATTAACTTCTCATACATAGCTCAATTTTGGCATACGAATATACCAACGCGACCTACTCGACGTCACGAGCGTCGCTATATTTTTAAAATAATTTTCTGACGTGGCACGCGCCCCCACGCGCCTGACGTGGCACGGGTCCACGCGCCCCCCACGCGCGCGCCACGCGCCTTCTACCTCGAGCTCGCCGGAGCTCCACCGGCGCCGGCCACCGGTCGCCGGAAAACCTGCAACTCCTTGTTTCTCGTCCATTTCTTCACCATTTTCTCTCATTTTTCTTCCTACGTGCTCTAAATTAAGTGTAGAGTAAGTCTATACCTTCAAAAACTTCGAAAACCAACGAGAATCTCGTCGGGAAATTCTCCAAAACCGGCCACCTCCGTTCTCGACGATCCCGACGTCAACGCCTAGCCAACGAACGTCCCCGAGCCTCCTTGGGACCTTCTAAGACTCGTGGTGAGCTTAGATTTGCCTAAAACACAACGTATGAAAAGTTCATGAACAGTGCCAAAATCGTACATCGTGAGAACGACGTGAAAACGAACGAAACCTCACCTGAAATGGGTGTCAACGTACTCGTAGGAGTCTCAGGAGTCGAATGGTGGTGATGGATGGTTCGATCTGTGAAGTTTTGGCCACCTTTGGCCTTGGCCGTACGTTTTCTGGGCGAGGGGGGAGAGAGAGTCGACGGAGGAGAGAGAGAGAGAGTCTGAAAATAATGGAGTGTGTGGTCCAATACACACACACACATGCACACGTACAAAAAAATCCTCGTAGGGCAATTCTGTCATTCCATAACTGGTAAATCCATATAAATCGGGACGGGTTGTCACAGGAGACCTCTATAACCATATCCAAAACCATAACCAAATAATATTCACGGTTTTTCCCCATACCCAAATTTTCATACCCAAATTCAGTCCATTCGGGTGATTATCCACGGTTATCGGGTCTAGCAGTTAGAATTGCCACTTAGCATTTCGAACTTAGGACCTCTCGTTAATTTTAAACAACAAAAACTATTAATTATAATTAAACTTCTTAATCATTTAGCCAAATTTTATGTATTTATACTCTTATGAAAAGAAATTTGTAAAAATTGAAAAGTAAACAAGCACACATGGTGTTTTGAATGATAGGAATTTTACCACCTGCAAAAGTAGGGATAAAAACACTTTAAATACTTGCAAGAGTACAAGGTTATCGTAGTATAGTAGCTCTAGCAAGGTCGTTCTCCACAGGAATTGAATGAATAATTTGTATCAAATCAAATCTTAATTAATTACTTAAAACAAAGTTTGAGAGAAAGTTGATTTTGTGATTTCAAATAATAAAAACGAATTTAATAGAACATAATTAAGCCAAGTGACAAAATAAAATAAACTAAAAGAAGAGTTTTTAAAAATTAAATTGTAAAAGCCTAGGGTTCTGCCGTCACCTTAACAACCCTATGTAGTTCTTCCAATTACTTATGAATTACACATGCATATTTTGAAGGTTAGGTTTTCCTAATATATGCCTACTTGGACCCCCAACATAAAGCGTATATCAAACATGCAATCCGTCTGTGGTATTCAGATCAAATCTAAACATGCATGACTCATTAAGCCTTGTGAAACCTTTTGAAAAACCATACAACCCTTAAGACGTGGTATTCATCCTAAGTGAACTTGCACATATTAATCACAAGAAGCCTTCGTCAATTTCAGGGACCGACCTCCGACCAAAATTGCATCAAATGACTTTTCTAAAAATCCTAATGGTAGCTAAGCATTAAGACAATTAGATAGTTTAACCCGGCGATTAATAATTCAAAACTTGCATGCATAATATTATAAGCAAATTGAAAAGAACTACATATTATTGCTAAGGCTCGTGGCCTCGCCCTAGCAAACGGAAATTAGTTACTAACAATCATAAACAAAATATTATTAAAAATAAGAATAGAAAACACCTAGAAAATAAACTTGAATCCAAGAGTTTTGCGTTCTTCTCCAATGTTGCCTCCCAGAGCGTCCCTAACCCTAATGGCTAAAATCCTTATTTATACTATCGAAAATAAAACCCTAAAAGGTCTTCTAAAAATTAGGAAATACAATAGAATAAAATAACTAGGAAATACATTCCTATTCTAACTTTGAAAAATCTGCCCAGCCACAAAGAATCCCACGTTTCTGGATCTTCAGGGCTCCAAAACAGGCCCAAAATGTCTAGAATTAAAGCTTAAGATGTCCCAAACATAATTGCAGAAGGCCTCGAACCCAAAAGACATCATCCTGGACGCCAAAAAGCCCAAATAAGCCCAAAACGTCAGTTTGACAGCACTGCGCGCTGCTCCTTTATTTCATCGCCATAAATAAACCGCTGGGTAGAAAATTATGAAACTTTGATACGATCAAGACAAGTAACTCACGAACGTCCTCCAACTGGAATTACTCCAAAATTCGTCCGTTTGACCATATTTTGCTCCAGAGGAAGTCGAAAGTCCTATATTAGAAATACAATTCAAAGTATCAAAATTCTTTCAAAATATTAACCAAAATATATTAAGAATAGAGTTAAATATATAATATAAAATTTGCTCATCATTGAACCCAATACTTCCTCATTAATTTCAAACAACAAAACCACCAGTTTTAGTTAATTTCCTTGTCATTGAACCAAATTTTATAAATTTATACTCTTATGAAAACATATATAAATATATTACCCTAATAATTTTGGTGTCCCTAATAATTTTGGACCCTGGACAGTCTATTTGCCAACATTGGGCTTGGGCTGGCCCTGACACACACGCATAGTGAGTGACCTTTATCTAGTATTTTTAATGTTTATGTGTTTTTTAGGAAAGAAGGTTACCAGAAAGTGTGGCCACCTGTACGAATTATAATTAGTTATCAAACAAAGTTGTAATAAAATCTAACAAAATTCCCAACAATATAGGACAAAATATTTTTATCTTGTGGAAACGGTTACCCTAGTGATATGAATTGGCTCCAGAGATGACACAAAATATAATTTACTACCTATTAATAAAGGGGTGCGATATCCACACACCCTGTTTTACTTCTCTCACACCTTTTTAGATTTCGGTCGTCGGATCAGATGAATTGAAGAAGATCTAACGGACAGATATTAACATGAGTGTGTGAAAAGTAAAAAGGGGTTGTGGATAGCACACCCCTTAATAAAACTCTCTTTGTCAACAAAATAAATTATGAAGAGGCAATTTGATCTTCTATTACGAAATACACATTCTGCCTTTTTTGGAGTTTAATAACAGGTCACAATTAATATACTGATTAAAATGTAATAGTTTTACTAAAGTGTTAGTATAATTTAAGGTTTTATGAGAAAATAAAAATAAAAATCATTATTGGGCTAACCTCTAAATAAAGCCGAGAGCAAAAGTTGTCATAAGGAGAGGGGGAAGGAGAAACACATTTGATTTTCTTCCTCCCATCTCCTCCACTCCCTCGTTTTCTTTTTCTAGTCTATTGTTGTCACATTCCAATTCTAAAATATGCTGACAAGTTACATAATTAGGATGTAGTTGTACAAGAAATATATATACAATGGGTACATGAGATATCCAGGGAAAAACACTTTACAATAAAATCTGGGGTGTGCTATCCACACACCCCTTTTTACTTCTCACACACCCCTATTACTTTCTGTCCGTTAGATCTTGTTCAATTCATCCGATCCGATGGCCGAAATCCAAAAAGGTGTGAGAGAAGTAAAAAGGAGTGTGTGGATATCACACCCCTAAAATCTAGTCCACAATTTATGTCCAAAATAACTAAATATAACTTGAAGGGTACTAAACTTACTCTCAATTACATTGTGCACCACAATTACATCACTTGAATCCCAACATTGTGAACTGATGTACTAGGTTTATGACAAAACTCGTAAGCAATGAAACTCGTGTGGTAGACAAATAACACAAAACATTTGTGATTGTCAAACAATCTCATTTTAGAAAACATAATCATATTTTTAATGCTTGTTGCGCCTATAGATCTGAACACTGTCAAGATGATATTATTTTTCATTGAGATTCATATTTCATGATTTACTATTCTGATTCTCATCACACGTCATTCGAGATTCCAATCAATCATTACACAACCCATTATAGTGCTGTAATGACACACCTTCATAATACTGATGCACTCATGTGAGAATGAAATCAATATTTATTTCATCATTGCACCTATTAAACATTAATTAGGAATGAGTCACATCCAAATTTGCTTCTTGCTTGGATAACACTCTCAGAAACTCAATTGACCTACATGAAGAGAATGGTATTTGAAAATTTATAATTAAGCTCCATTTTGGAGAAATAATCTGTTGATCTGTTTCTATGTAGAAATGGTACAAGAAACTCTTTATATAGGAATGCTGGAGTCTCACAACAATAAAGGTAGCAGCTCCCAATTACATCCAACTACGTGTACTAAAAGTTAGGCTATACAACAATGAGTGCTATACAATAGGCTCTTGACTTTGTAATCACAAAGTGTGATTTTGCTTGACTTTGTATCCACAGTAGACAAACTTGCTTAATTGTTATCTCCATCATTCTTATCTTCATCATCCTCCCGCAAGCTCATAAGCGGACGACGAACGAGCTTGGACTTTAAGAAATGAAAACGATCAGCAGATAAGCCATCGGTGAAGATATCTGCAATCTGAAATTTAGTAGACACATGACAGACATTCAATAACCTTGCTACTAAGCTCACGCACAAAATGATAATCCACAACAACATGTTTTGTTCGAGCATGGAACACGGGATTAGACGCCAATGCAATGGAGCTTGTGTTATCACACCAAATCAAATGAGTGGAAATACTGATGCAAAGTTCATGCAGCAGCTATTGGGGCTAAACAAGTTCAGTTGACGTGATGGCCAACTGCCGATATTCTGGTTTGGTATTTAAACGAGCAACTGTGCATTGCTTTTTGGAACTCCAAGAAATTAAATTTGGACTAAAATATATGCAGAAATCACTAGTGGAGCGTCTAGTGTTTGGATTCCTGGCATAGTCCGAGTCTGAAAAGCCAACCAAATCAGTACCACCGCGATGAAACTGAAGCCTTTCCTCAGTTGTGCCTTTTAAGCAAGGTATAAAATATCGATAATATCGGAAATATCGGTAGTCCGGAAACACGGAAATATCGACGGAAATATCGGGATAATATCGATATCGATAAAAATCCAATGGAAACCACGGAAATTGTAAGAAAAAGTTGGAAATTTTTATTGAAACTTTGCAGGATGTTTATTTAGTCAATTATCTATTAGTTTATCACAAAAAATTGGAAGGAAATGCATTGCATGATGGATTTAACTTATTTAAGTTGATTATATAGCGAGCTGGCAAACATTGTGAGTGTATAAAATATGTAGTAATTAATGAAAGAAGTTTAAACACACCATAATCATTTATATATAATGAAGTAGTACAATATTTTACATGTTATACATTGCATGGTAAGATACATGAGTGACTTAGTACCACATAGAGTTCCTATGAGGTTCAAAATTTTGACTATCTTCATCATCTCTATGTGTAGAGTGAGTGTATTGTGAAGAGTAGTCATGAAATAATAAATCCCCAAAAAAGTTTTCCATATAATTGTTAACATGCCATCCATATGGATCCGAGCTTGGTTGACGTTGTCCAGAAGCAAAATCATTTGAAGATTGAGTCTCAGATTCTTTCCATGAGTTGCTCGATTCCATCCCAATAGGAATGGGATATGAAGGGTAGGGAAATGGTTGACCATAGTTACTACTTCCCACTCCAACAGAGTCTGAGGTTATAGATAACGAGTCATCTTGTTGACGTGACAAAGTCCCCTTGCCTCTTTCTCTACGAGTATAGTCCTTCCCTATGGCACCAATTCTTGGTCCTGCCCGCCTACTGCCATGGTCCTCATCCTGTGTTGCATGCGTGAAGTTTGCCTCACTAGTGAAGGGGCTCATAAATCCGGGAGGTGGTCCATAATAGTATCCACCTTCACCACTACCTCCAGCTCCACTATATCCTTCATCATTCCCACCTCCGGTGGTAGGTGAGTCTCCAGATCTTGTACTAGAGCTATCATTAGTATCAGCAGGATCTTGTGGTTGTGTAGGATTGGAATAAGGTGGAATTCCAGTGTTTCTTGGTGTTGGGCGCAAAAGTTCTTCAAAAGAGTCAGCGCTACTAGATCCCACCTCCTCCTCTAATACTCTTTCTACATTTATCCCTTCATTACGTGCTTCTTCAGCAACTCTTGGAGCTGGGTTGCCTTCATCATCATCTAAATGAAGAGGTCTAATCCATTGATAAAGTTGGTTACCCTCTGTATCATCATCTTCAGCAATAATATCAAACACATCTAGTGGGTCACCACGGTCGACATAATCTATTTCTGCTTCCTTATCTCGAATTTGAAGCTTCATGTTGTAGTAGCAATAAACTAATTTTTCCAACCTACTATGAGCCAACCTATTTCTTTGCTTTGTGTGTATGAGTGCAAATGTGCTCCAATTTCTTTCACAAGCAGATGAGGAAGCTGTTTGTGATAATACTCTGATTGCTAACCTTCTCACAGTTGGTGCACCAGTCCCATACATGATCCACCATTCAGCTACAATGAAAAACAATGTTGATAAGCCTAATAACTCCAACAAATTCTATTATAAACTGATACTGAAATATGTTTACACTCACTAGGAGACATTTTTGTTCGAGCAGCAACTGATGTTGGTTCTCCAAAAGTTCTTCTTGCATCTTTAAACCATGTTAGCTGAATTCAATAAATCGTGTTAGTTTAATCCAACAAAGTAATTATTATAATTTAAGTAATTGTGTACCTCATTTCCAAATTGGCCAATTGCTGGTGATGCAGGGTCTAATTTAGAGTATACATTATGTACAGCACGTATAAGGTTACCATCATCTCCAACACCGGGTCTGTATTGGTATCGAGGATTCAAATAATATGCTGTTCAAGGAAACACATACTCTAATAAGAGAAATAATACTTATGCAACTAAATAAATGAATTACAAATTATGACATAATTTATACCTGCTGCATGCAAATCGTGGTATAATGTTTTATACCATCGGTCATCAATTATCTTTATGACCCACTTTGCACCATGTTTTCTTTCCAACTCCTCCTTCACTACACGCATCAACTCATATATTGCCCCCATAGTAGGATACACTTCTGTGTCAACGATCCGTAAAACTTTGTAAAGAGGCTCAAACATTTGGCACACATGTTCTGATTGCGTCCAAAAACCTTGATCAAGCACTATACTTTCCACCATACGACCTGTATTCGAGCGGCTGAAATTGTGGTTGGCCCAATCGTCACTAGTGAATAGTTGCTTCAACCCTGCTTTCTTCTTAAGTAGGCTGTCCAATGCAATATAGTTGGTGGCGAATCGAGTGGTGGCTGGACGAATAATTTCTCCTTTGCAAAATTCACGCATCTTTGCCAACAACCAACCATGATTGTAAATATAATTTGTGATCGTTCTTGCTCTTTTGACGACAGTAGCAACATTCTCTCTCTTCCCCATTGCCTCAAATATGAGATCAATACAATGTGCTGCACATGATGTCCAAAACACATTATGATGCTTCATTAACTTTTTTCCAGCTTTGACAAATGTTGAACCGTTGTCGGTCACGACTTGGACAACATTATGCTCTCCCACCTCCATGATTACATCCCTTAATAATTTGTATATATACTTGTAGTTCTTTATATGGTCTGAAGCATCAACAGACTTCAAAAATATTGTCTTTCCCTTAGAGTATACCATGAAGTTTATGATTGACAATCTGGTCGGGCCAGTCCATCCGTCACACATGATTGTGCAACCATTAGTTTCCCACTTTGACCTCAACTTGTTGACATACTCACCAATGTCTTTATACTCCATATCCAAATATTTGTTTCTTATCTCATAGGGAGTGGGAGGTTGTACTCAAACACCGGCCTGTTGACATCCCAATACCATATTTTTGAAATGATGTGATGATGCCTTCTCAGCAGGGACATTGTCATAGATAAAGAACTTGCTAATTAGACGCCCCATTCCCTCCTTCACATTACCTCCTTTTAAATAACTCCAAACACTCTTTTGACGTGCTTTGGATGACTTATATAAACTTGGGGCTATTGGTGGTGTTGGTTGTGATTCTCTAAGACTACCTCCCCGTCTCATTTGTGCACCACCACTTGACCCGGTACCTTGTGCTCTATTAGGAATTTTATGAAGGTGTTCTCTTTCCCATGCTGACTGTTTGGAGGCACGTAATGCTTGTTTGAAAGTGCGTCGTTCTTCAGGTCCCATGTCATCATCACATTCGTCCTCATCATCTTCATCATCATCACTGTCAACCGCTTGGCCAATGACTTCTCCTCGTAGCCCAGCTCGAATATTTTCCATTCCCTGTGTTATCTTTTCCTGCTGCTGTTTTTTATTTTTTACTAATGTTCGGATGAATGCCTTCACTTCTGGGGGGACACTATCGCATCGTTAGACATTTTTTGCTGGATCTAATCCACTAAGATGGTACTTAAGTCGTGTCACTCCGCCACTCTTCATTACCCGACCACAATATTTACAAATTGTGCCATGCTTGTTTCCGTCTATTGGGTGTCCATGTTCCCAAGCCGGATCACGTTTAGTAACTCCACTGGACATCTTAAACGTACCTATATTAAACATAATGATGAATAATAATCCAATTTGATAATAATCTAATTTAATAATAATTCAATTTAATGAATAATCCAATTTGATAATAATCCAATTTAATGAATAATAATCCAAACATAGTGATAAAAAATAATCCTAATATTAAACATAGTGATCAATAATAATCCAAACATAGTGATGAATAATAATCCAATTTGATAATAATCCAATTTAATGAATAATCCAATTTGATAATAATCCAATTTAATGAATAATAATCCAATTTAATAAAAAATAATCCTAATATTAAACATAGTGATCAATAATAATCCAAACATAGTGATGAATAATAATCCAATTTGATAATAATCTAATTTAATAATAATTCAATTTAATGAATAATCCAATTTGATAATAATCCAATTTAATGAATAATAATCCAAACATAGTGATAAAAAATAATCCTAATATTAAACATAGTGATCAATAATAATCCAAACATAGTGATGAATAATAATCCAATTTGATAATAATCTAATTTAATAATAATCCAATTTAATGAATAATCTAATTTGATAATAATCCAATTTAATGAATAATAATCCAAACATAGTGATAAAAAATAATCCTAATATTAAACATAGTAATCAATAATAATCCAAACATAGTGATGAATAATAATCCAATTTGATAATAATCTAATTTAATAATAATCCAATTTAATGAATAATCCAATTTGATAATAATCCAATTTAATGAATAATAATCCAATTTAATAAAAAATAATCCTAATATTAAACATAGTGATCAATAATAATCCAAACATAGTGATGAATAATAATCCAATTTGATAATAATCTAATTTAATAATAATTCAATTTAATGAATAATCCAATTTGATAATAATCCAATTTAATGAATAATAATCCAAACATAGTGATAAAAAATAATCCTAATATTAAACATAGTGATCAATAATAATCCAAACATAGTGATGAATAATAATCCAATTTGATAATAATCTAATTTAATAATAATCCAATTTAATGAATAATCCAATTTGATAATAATCCAATTTAATGAATAATAATCCAAACATAGTGATAAAAAATAATCCTAATATTAAACATAGTGATGAATAATAATCCAAACATAGTGATGAATAATAATCCAATTTGATAATAATCTAATTTAATAATAATCCAATTTAATGAATAATCCAATTTGATAATAATCCAATTTAATGAATAATAATCCAAACATAGTGATAAAAAATAATCCTAATATTAAACATAGTGATGAATAATAATCCAAACATAGTGATGAATAATAATCCAATTTGATAATAATCTAATTTAATAATAATCCAATTTAATGAATAATCCAATTTGATAATAATCCAATTTAATGAATAATAATCCAAACATAGTGATAAAAAATAATCCTAATATTAAACATAGTGATCAATAATAATCCAAACATAGTGATGAATAATAATCCAATTTGATAATAATCTAATTTAATAATAATTCAATTTAATGAATAATCCAATTTGATAATAAAAAAAAACCTAATATTAATGAATAATAATCCAATTTGATAATAAAACCTAATATTAATAAAATAATAAATAACATTAAACATATTAAAATTGTTGTAGGGAATAATTAATTATACAACATTACTTAATTGGCTCAAAAAATGAACATGCAAGTATTTTTTGGTTCTTAGATCACATACATAGGTTCACACAAATTATTTGTTGTTGTATAAATTACAAATTACAATAATATAAAGAAAATGATTGTAAGAATTTAAGTAATTATAAAAATAATATAGAATAATAAAACCTAATATTAATGAATAATAATCCAATTTGATAATAAAATAATAAATAACATTAAACATATTAAAATTATTCTAGAGAATAAATAATTATACAACATTACTTAATTACTTCAAAAATTAAACATGCAAGTATTTTTTAGTTCTTAGATCACATGCTTATTCACACAAATTTTTTTATTGATGTATAAATTACAAATTACAATAATATAAATATAAGTTTGTAAACTTACCTTAAATATGGAACTCTTTGTGTAATTTGTAAATGCCAAATAGAATCTGAGAGGAAAATGGCTCTGGATTGCCTCTGAAAAACTTAAGCAAAGAAGAAGAAACGATGAAAGACTTCAGGAAAGAATGGCTCTGGATACTTAATGTTTACTTTTTGTCTTCTAAAAATTATTAAACAGACACTTTTGAATTATTTATGTTTTTTCTATTTTATTTTACATTATTTCGATTGGATCATTTGCATTGGATCCTCTCTTTTTTTCACACCACCACACAACCACTCTGCCACTCTGTCCTCACAGTCACTCTCTGATAGCTGAAATGACCCCCCCTCCAAAAACCGCTGCGCCCACAGACAAATCCCACCCCCCCACAAAACCGTTCTGACCAAAAGCATACAACCCTCGAAACCCCCCCCTTTTCCCCTCGAAACCCCCCCTTTCTGAAAAACAACCCTCCCCCTCTAAACCCCCCCTTTCTGAAAAACAAAAACTACTCTTCTCCCTTCCGATCTCTCTTCTCTCCCACACTCCACTTCTCTGTCTTTCTCTTCTCTCCCTCCCTTCTCCAGTTCTCTCCCACACCACACCACACCACACTCCACTTCTCTGTCTCTCTCTTCTCTCCCTCCCTTCTCCAGTTCTCTCCCACACCACACTCCAGTTCTCTCCCACACCACACCACACGCCACTCTCCCTCCCTCCCTCACGCACAGACCTCCGTCGTCTCCTCCGGTCCTCTCCTCTCCGCCGCCTACCCCGTCGATTTTTCAAGAAAAAATCGATAATATCGCGAAATATCGCGATATTATCGATTTTTTCGATATTTCGTCGATAAAATGCCGAAAACGTTATGGATATGTGTTTAAATATCGATGTCTCTAAAAACCGATAATATCGGCGATATTTCGCCGATATTATCGGCATTTTAGTCCATGCTTTTAAGTAACGAAGGATTAACTTGACTGCAATCCAATGACTGAGGTGGGCTGGTGCATATATTAACATTCCTGATTCACTACATACGTGATATCAGGTCTGGTGATGGTTAATTATTGTAGAGCGTCGACCACACTTCGGTAGTTGGTATGATTATTTAAAGGAACACCATTAAGAGAGTGAAGTGGGGAGCTAGATTGAACTGGAGTAGCACAAGGCTTGGCTTCCAACATATTTACACGCTTCAACAAATCAACAATATATTTTGTCTGCTTTAGATGTAACCCATCACCTCTACGAGTTGCTTCAAGACCTAAGAAAAATTGGAAGGGTCCCAAATCTTTCATAGAAAAACTCTAACCAAGTGCATAGATAAGTGAATCAACATAAAAGCATTGATTTCCTGTGATAAGGATGTCGTCAACATAGATCAGAAGAATCAAATACACTCCATGGTTATAAAAAAAAATGAATAGAGAATGATCTGCTTGTGATGCCACAAAGCCCAAATCAATAAGATATTTAGAAAAGCGATGAAATTATGCTCTTAGGGCTTGTTTCAAGCCATATAAGGACTTGTGCAAACGACAAACATGATGAGGATACTCGGGATCTTCAAAACCACGTGGTTGTTTCATGAAAACTTCTTCAGAAAGATTCATGTGCAAAAACGCATTATGTACATCAAGTTGGCGTATAGGCCAATTATAAGAAACGACAAGGGCAAGAACCAGACAAATGGTTACATGCTTAACCACCGGACTAAACATCTCGGTGTAATCAACACCCATCATTTGATGAAATCCATTTGCGACAAGACGAGCTTTGTATCATTCCATCGTACCATCAAATTTTTGCTTTGTGCGATAGACCCACTTGCAAGGAAGAACATGAGTAGCAAATAAGAAAGGTACCAACTCCCATGTACCAGCATCTTTCAAGGCCTTAAACTCCAATGTCATTGCATCACGCCAATGAGATAATTGATTTGCCTTTCGAAACGAGGTTGGTTCATAATCAAGAGCCTGTAATGATGTCAATAAAGCATATTTGGGGTTTGGTTTTCGAATGCCATATTTAGAATTAGTAAGCATGGGATGGGGATCATAAGTTGAAGAAGATGGAGGGACCTCATTAATGGAAATCAAACTATGAGAGCTATCATGAGCAGGTTGAGAATAAGGTGGAGAAGAATGTGGATGTGTAGGCAAAGGTGAACTTGTGGAAGGTTGCAAGGGAGAGAGAGGTGCTACACTAGAAGTGGATGTCAGATTATGTGAAATAGAAATATGAGATGATGAAGGTATCTGAGGAAGAAATAATAAGAGAGAATGAGTGATAACCATGGGAGAAGAAGCTTCTGACGGTGGGACTGAGGAAGATTTTGCAGGGTTGTCGAATGAAAAAGTTTCCTCATTGAAGACCACATGGCGTGACAAATAAACTCGTCCATTTGACATATCATAACAGCGATAACCCTGTTGATTAAGTGAGTGACCAATGAAAACATATTGTTTTGAACGAAATTCTAATTTATTTTTATTATAAGGTTGTAAATAGGGAAACAAAGCGCAACAGAAAACATGAAAACATAAATAAGAAGGCTTGCGACTGAACAATTTTTCATGAGGCGAAACATATTTCAATTGGCGTGCTGGAAGACGGTTAATTAAATAGACTGAGGTGTTGAAAGCATCCACCCAAAAAGAAGAAGGCATTTTAGCAGTGGCAAGTAAAGTAAGACCTATGTCAACAATATGTCGTTTCCGTTTAGCAGCACCATTTTGTTTAGGAGTATGAAGGCATGTTAATTGGTGCTCAATGCCACTATCAGTTAAAAAATGTTGAAATTCCTTACTCATAAATTCACCTCCGCCATTAGTTTGTAAAGATTTTATATTATAGACAGTATGAATAGATAGAAGATTTTCAACAAGCAATTTAAATTTTTGAAAATAAGAAAAAACTTCATGTTTAAATCTCATAGGAAATATCCAAGTATAACGAGAATAGTCATCAAGAAATATTATAAAATACTTGGAACCCTTAACAAAGGCAATTAGAGCAAAAACTAGGTAACTTAGAATCCTTAATAGGAATAGAAGACATAATTTTTATTAAAAATTGCATGAGATGGATGATTGAAATGCTAATGCCACACAAATGAAGAGGTTTGTTGTCCAAATATGCCACATTCTTGAAGGGAAACTTCGACGAACCCACACGAAACGGATACAATCCAGTCTTACTCTCGCCGTGGAAAAATGTCTTCCATGTGGATAGAGTTCACAAAAAAAATCAGGAGGAGTGAAAATGAAGCTACAATGATTATCACAACAAAATCGATGAACGCTCAGTAGATTAGCGAAAGCAGAAGGACAATGCAACACAGAATTTAAAGGAAATTTAGACACGGAACCGGAGCCAATATGCTTTATAAACAAACTAGCACCATTACCAACAGCGACTTGATCTTGACCAGTGTATCTGTGGAGAGACTCAAATTAAGCTAAATCATTGGTGATGTGTGATGATGCGCCACTATCGGTATACCATATAGGGGACCGTTCATTGCCCACAAGTGAGGCAGCCATCATAGCATGATATTGTGAAGACGGATATGTTGAAAATTTTGAGTTTGAGTTGAATTTCTTTGTCCTACATTGGCCATTCCCAAAAGTTTTCTTCACTTTATAAGGCTTTGTCTCTTATAGAAAGTGATTGGAGAATAGGCCTTGGAGAAGAAAAATTGGGCTTACCCTTGGGGTTGGGCTTTGGGGTGTGCTAATTAATTATCAAAAGATGGGCCTTCGAATTTAATTAATTAAATATTTTTTTAACAGACTCAT
Organism: Crataegus laevigata; assembly: GCA_963580275.1. NCBI lineage: Eukaryota > Viridiplantae > Streptophyta > Magnoliopsida > Rosales > Rosaceae > Crataegus > Crataegus laevigata. The sequence continues at coordinate 29,923,357 of OY756944.1, read as the reverse complement.
CTTTTCAGATGAAGTCTGCAGTGAAAGGAAAAACGCAGAGACCAAAGCACCCCCTCTGAAGAGATGTCTCCCAACAGTCACACCCCATTTTCATACCTGTTGCGAACAGGTATCCATACATTATATATACATACATCTGCTTAGCATTTAGAACACAGAATAATCATCAATCCTTATATATCAACCATTCTGAGAGAACCACAAAGAAATTCGCCAGAAGTCTAGTTTTCCGGTGCTGGAATTCTAAACTTATATCATTAAATCCTGGTGGAACAGACGTCCGTAGAACTACAAGCACAGAGTAGGGGCGAAATTTCTGTTTCAAGGACATTGCGGTACGCAAGCCTCGATCTTCAAATTGTCTGCTTTTTATATTTTTGTATTCTTGTTCATACTCTGTTAGTTTGTCATTCGCATTTATTTATTAGCATATATAAATTATCATTGATTGTTGATATATCTCCAACAGGATATCGGCCTTCGAAAAAATGAGACTTGAAACAGTTTGTAGTAGAATGACATGACCACCACAATAGTTGAAACCATTAGAGGAAGAACCAATGTTACGATATCCAGAAGATGAAGGAGCAACCGCAACATGGTTGGGAAGATAGGAAGAGCGAGGAAAAGCAACAGCAGGTGTAGGAAGAATTCCTTGACTCTGAAAAAAGCCGTGATTGGATCCACCATGAAACAAACCGCTATTTGAACCACCATGATGGCCAACAAAATGATTACCAGCACCGCGACCATGAAAGAAGCCACGACCTTGAAAACCATCGAATGAGGACATACGACCATTGCCATGGTCAGTGGCGAAGCTACGTGAAGGCGAGGAGTGGCGGCCGCCCCTCCCTTCGCCAGAAATCAAGCCTATGAGCGGTGGTTCCGCCCCTCCGGTCTTGCTGAAAGTAATGAAATTCTGTCTGGTTTTTAGCCTTTTGGGTTTCCCTACTCTATCGCAGCACTAGGCCAAAGAAAAAAAGGAACGAAGATTTGCATTTCGCAGCTTCTAGGGACTAGAAATTAAGTTCTGGAACTCTGGTTTGGTTCTAATGAAGAAGAAGAGAAAGGAGGAAGAGAGAGACTTTCTCTCTCTCCCATCCCATCCCACCCTATGCGACCTTTCATAATTACAATTTTTTATTTATTTTAAATATTGGCCAATCAATTTGCACCACCTAACCTGCTTTGTTTTATTTTTTAATTATTGTCTAATTAATTTGACCACTCTTTTAATATTTTAAGCCACTTATTTGACATTGTTATTTATCTTAAAATTCACTATAGATTTATACGAACTTCAAAAAATAATTTGTAAAATATTAAGAACTCGGAATTTTTTTTCTTTCACTTACCATCAAATTCAACAAAGTAATAAATAAAATTTGTCAATATTTTTATATATTATATGTTTTATAATAAATGTTTTTTTTTTGGATATTATAAGCTATATAATAAATAGATAATTATTTATACGGTATATAATAAATTTATTCAAATTTGCTTAGGCTCTCGCCTAAGTGTAAAGTCATGTCCATCGCCTGATTAGAGCTTATCATCGTTTAAAACTTGCTAATTATACAGTTAAGTAATAGGACGATACAACGAGAAACAGTGCTAAATCATCCTTCAAATAATATTGTTGTTCAAACCCTCATTCGACTATTTTGAGTAGTCCAAATCCTCTTTGGAATATTTCGATTAGTGCAAATTCTCAAACGGGTAGTTCAAATAATCTTCTTGCAAATCTTGGACTTAGACCTCAAATGAATGTTCACATTTTTTTCCCTCCTCCCGAGAATTCCTGACTTCACCACTGGCCATGGTGAAGTGTGGTTCCACGACCACGATTTGGAGAGGAGCCAGAAGGTGCAAAGAGAGCTTTAGTAGTGTGGTCATGACTGAAAGAAGTACTGTAGTCTTCCATAAGACTTTCAGCGCTCAAGAGCAAAGCAACCATATCGTCAAGACTCATAGGATTTTCTCTTGCTTTAACCGAAATAATGGTACTTTCGAAAGCAGGACCAACACCATTTAAAATCAGCTCAGGATGTGTCACAAGTTGCGACGATGGAAAGCACATTGGGTCTCAAAGTTGAGTTAATCCAATTCAACAATTGTTGGTCTTGTCGCTGCTAAGTCACGTACTCGGGATTGAGAGTAGTAGCATCCTCAAGAAACTTTGTTGGACATGTTTTTGTACCATCAACATAGCAAACAAGATCATTACTTTTAAGTAAGGGATTAAATTGGGCAAGCCACAACATGTAATTGGTTCATCAAGTTTGATTGAAACCAAATAGGAAATATTAGGGAGTTGGTAAGAAGAGAAGAAGCGGCCATGGAAGCTGAAGAAAAGATGACAACTTATATCTTGGATTCAGTTAGTCTCATTCTGTATGTAGTTCTGGAAAGAAAAAGATGTTTCATGAAATTACTTCATTGATTGTATATTTGTCCGGACACTCCAAAATTGCAGGAGCGAGCTTCTGAAATTATTCCTTATTTAGGAATCTTTCAGGATACCTCTGTTTTAATCCTTGTAGTATCAAAAGTTAATAATTCAAGAACAAGTTGATAATTTAATTTCTTGTTTTTGAGACGCAGTCTGGGAGTTTCTATTTGGAAAATATTTTCTGACACCGGTTTTTCAATGAAAAATTTCAGAAGCTGGGGGTGTGGTCGCAGTTGCTGCAGCAGGGAACCCAGGGATTTCTCGAAAGGGAAATATCTCGATCTTGATTAAGATCCACCATGGATGAAGTTGTCTTCCTAACAAATGCTTTCAGAAGCAGCAATGTTCAGCGTTAGTGTCGTGATACAGTGCCTTGTGTGTCTAGGATATTTGTTCTCTCTCTTCGGCCTTTTTTTTTGCATATATCGGTAAGTATATCTTAGTTTTTATTCCCAGATGATTGGAGAATTTAATAAATTTGAATAGAAATGTTTACTCAAATGAGCATAATGAATGTTCGGTGACAAACATGGACCTCCAAAACACATTTAGAGAAAATGTTTCTAAGTTATTGAGGCACTGTGAGACCCGGTTATTTTTCGGTTGTGTGATTGGGAGAAAAAATTGTTCGAGGTTTCATTTGAAGAATTGACGAGGAATCTCGAGGTAGAAGATGGATTGGTTGTTGACGAAACTTATTCATTCCACTTCCCCTTAAAATGAGAGGATTAGAAGGGATAAGTTTCCAGTCATCTCCGTCGCCTTTCTAATCCCATGAAAAAACCATTCACTTTTACCTTCAATATAACTTTAAAATAGTGAGTTATCCGTTCCAATGAAATCCAATAGACCAAACAAGGCCTAAGGCTCTTTGCGTGTCCAAGATTAGATTGATTTTGATAACTCGTAAGTACTAGAAGTGTGTTGAATTAAGAAATGAAGCTAGAAATGAATGATTTTATTATTTCGTGGGTCGTGAGTTTGGACGAGGGAGTTTATTTTATTTATTTATTTTTATCAAAGAATGAGGGACTTTAAAGTTTCATGAAACTTAGTCTAAGGAATGCACAACAAAATTACATGGAGGTACCTCAAAATATATGAGTAGATTCAATATACTTGAGAGAACTTCAAATGACTCCTGTGTAGTTCAGTGGCAGTGCATTTTTAACAATTTAGTCTACAGTTTGTATTTTGAAAATTACTTATCCAAACATACGGTAATGAATAAGTGATGAAGGACTTACTTATTTTAATTCTACTATTTTGTGTAGACGCATAAGTTTTCTTCATCACTAATCTATCTTCTACCTTCAACTTAACGAAATTTCTTCCCATATTTCTTCACCGTGCCTTGAATCTAGTCAGAAGTTAGAGAGGAAAGTCGGATGGGTAATCGCGGGGGTGTCTTTGAATTGTGTCTCTGAGCAATTTCTCCTGCTCGCGGAGATCGGAAGAGGGAGAGTCATATACATCTGTGAAAATGTCAGCAATTGGAGGTTTGTCAACTTTCTCTGCTTCTTGGATTGCATGTAATATCTGCATTGCAACAAAAACGCATAAACAATTATTCAGAAAACACGATTCTCATATTTGGATCCTACACCTTCCGTATTTGTTCCGTTCAACAACATGTTCTGAAGCGTTTCTTCCAAAAAGAAGTAATAGTACGTCTTACCTGCTTTCTCGCACTGTTTCTGGCCTCTAACTCTTGCTTATCACTCCACCAACTATTGTTTTCCATCCACTTTCTAAATCGAGATACAGGGTCTCGTTCCATTTTCCACCATTCAATCTCTTCAACTGGACGATACTTTGTCGAATCATCTGAAGTGGAATGGTGCCCTACTCGATACGTTAATGCCTGTCAATGGGAAAGATCGAAACCAAACATCAAAAGTTGAAGAATCTGAGTTTCAACATGGCTTACAGGGCCAGGAAACCAAATAAAAATCCTTTTCTTTACCTCAATTAAGATTGGTCTCTGTTCTCTGATTGCCATGTCACGGGCAGTATGAACTGCACCATACACAGCAAGTGCATCATTACCATCTACTCGGATGCTTCGAATTCCATAAGCCCTGCCTTTGACAACAACGCCATCACCTGCCCAAAGAAGAGGAATAAATTATTACTTTGCTTCTATGCATCAGCACTACGTTTGATAGAAACTGTAAAAATACAAGCAGAGAGATGGAATACTCCGAAACTGGTCTGATGTAGGTGTACTGATAGCCCATCCATTGTTCCGACAAAAGAATATAACCGGAGCCTCCTTAACAGCCGCAAAATTCAAAGCAGCATGGAAATCACCCTAACATAATTTGATTCATCAGAAAGTAACAACCAAAACCAATGACCTCTAACTTATAGGGACACCCCTCCACGAAAATAGTGAAATGCTGGGTATCAATGGGATAAATGCGGAGGCTATAACAAGATTTTGAATAAACAGAAACATGAGGGACTTAATAACCTTGTTCGCCACTTTTAATTATATTCGCCTAAAGCTATTAAAAACGTTGGAGGTGTGAGCAGTTTTAGGATAAAATTCAGTGGTAGTTTACCTCGCTTGTGCCACCATCACCAACATACACGACCACACATGCATCTTTCCTGTCCATCTTTAAGGAATATGCAGCACCAACAGCCTGTGGAAGTTGTGTGCTGCAAAGCAATATAAATTATTTGTGGTGTGACCTAAATCATTTAGTGAAACATTTGAAAATGGTCAACATATCAGCCAAAAATAATCTCCAACATAAAAAAAATTTATCTTACGCCACGGTTGATGATATAGTTACGTAATTGAGCTTGTTAGATCCATAATGGATCGGCATCTGCCTGCCTTTCCCATAATCAGCTTTGTTACTGAAACACTGGTTTGCAAATTCTTGTAGAGTGAAACCGCGCCACAATAGCACTCCTGCCTCCCTGTACTGCATACATGTCAAAGAAAACTTCTCTCAGCACCTCTCATGATAAACTATTGAATCAACTGATGAGGAAAAAGGAATTGAAATCTTAATGAGTAGGAATGCAGGTGTGGCGTATTTAACTAGAAAGGATACTATAGAAAGTTGTTATATATGCGTAAATGTGGTGGAAACCTGAGGAAAGACAATGTCATCAATGGTGAGCGCTGCCGCAGATGCAATATTAGTAGCCTCTTCACCATCTGTGGTCAAATAGAACGAAATCCTTCCTTGCCTTTGTGCTTCATAGAAAATGGTGTCCATGGTCTGAAGAGTAACCATGTTGGTATACATTTTCACAGCAACTTCCTTACTGACCTGTTTAAATTGGTAATATATAAGTCGCAAGGTTACTTCCTATGGGTTATATATTTGAGAACTTTAACGAAAAACTTCTGATACTATTCATTTTAACGAAAAACCACATTTTTACACTAAAAAGTCAATCCTTATACTATTCACTTTACCCTTTATTATGTCTTTATCGTTAAAACTCAAAGTTTTCAAGCCCCTTTCATTAGTTTTCCATATTTTTGTGTTCGTAGAAAAGAAAATGGAAAGTCATTATTGGAAGCGAGACAGAGGGAATTTCCAGTACCTCTACACAGTTGCTGGACAAAATTTGGTTCCCATTGTCGTCAAGGACGCGATAACAGCATTCCCGCTCCTCAGCAGTCTCGGATATGAACCTCATTTCAGGAGTGAACTTGACCTTTCCTTCTGGAAACATTAAAGCCTGTAGTGAAGAGGCGATATTCTTCAGCGATTATATGTGTGTATATGCAATGTGCAAGCTCACGGGGCCTCTCGGAAGCAAATTTATGAAATTACACAAGAATGTCTCATCTTGTAATTCATCCAAGATGCTTAAACACCATCTCCATGGCGCCTTACTTGGTTCCTAGAGTGCAGAACTAAATCTCTCGGAAGTAATAACCGCAAGAGTGTTTTAGCAAGAAGGTAGAACAGCAAACTCTTTCACGGCTGAACATAACAGATCACGCGGCCCATCGGAGTCACTCTTTTAGGTAATGATCCATCAATTCAACGTTGGACCATTCATCACGGAGCAAAATTTGACAAGAACATCTTTGGCTTCTAGTTTGCTATATTTTCGCTTCCGCTAAACTAGTCTAAATTCCGCTGCCTGACTCTGTCCTAAATCAGTGCTGCATTTCAACATAATCTAGTTCTTGTATAGAAAGAACAGGAAATGAATGCATGCCGGACGCAATCAAACTGGACATTGAAGAGAAAAGTTATAATTTACAGCAATAAGATACCTGATTATGATTGCGATCAGTCGTATCCGAATCCGGCGTCTTTTCTGCATTGACGGATTCAAAACGGCGAGAGCAGAAGTGACTGAAATCTCCGGCCGTCGGGATTCGGAGCATTTGAGGAAATGAAGGAGGAGCAAGTGGAAGTGGAGTTTTTGGAGTCCAAGAGGTGAGACGGAACGATGATGATTTGAAATGCTTCATAATGGTGCTACCTGACTTCCTCATCATCTTCTTCTTCTGAAAATGTCCAACTTCCCAGGGAGAACCTGTTGTACTATATGGAATTGAAGATAAGAGTGCCAGATCACTAGGACTATAAAACAGCCGTTTCGGAACCAAACTTGTTTGATTGCCAAAATATAAAAACAAAAACTTTGATTACTATGGACCCACTGCCCACTACCAAAAGGCATCGACACCCATCTTTTCAGATCCCACGTGTCTCTTCTTCGTGTTTAACGACAAATTCTTAAGGAAAATGATCATCTCCGGATCTCTTTTTCTTAATTCACCAAATCAAAGAAGCTGTGCTATTAAAATTGATCTAACGACTACAAATAGAAATTTACTTTAAAAGTTATAATAACTTCAGCTGTTGAATTAAATTTTAATGGCACGAATTTCCTGATTTAGTATATTAAGATCCAGAGATGATTATTCTCCCATTATTAAGTGATACAGTAATACCACTTGACATTGTTGAGTGGCAGTACATCTCCACTCATAATTCGCCATCTATACTGCTAATACAAATCATCAACAAACTTAAAATTGAAGAAAGGCTCAAGAATTGAGGCGCATCGAATCTCCACTCATAATTCGCCATCTATACTGCTAATACAAATCATCAACAAACTTAAAATTGAAGAAAGGCTCAAGAATTGAGGCGCATCGAATCATCGATGGTTGTTTGCCTTCAATTCAAACAGTGGCTTGGCTTCCACCATCTTATCCGATTAACTTGATTTGGCATTTATCTAATCTTCTTAATGCCTTTCATAATTATACACTTTTAGAAAATATTATTGCAGAGAAATTGCAGATGCAAACGTAAAGCACTTGCTACTAGTCTCGCCACCGTCAGTTCGTCAGTCAAGCTTTTGGGTAGCATCGCCCGTATGGTGGTTAACTACCTTGTTTTGGGTTTGTTACTTCATAATTAATTGCAGAAGTTAATGTGTGTTAATGTACACATGGCAAATTTTGAGTGGAGATGCACTACCATTTAGTAATGCCAACTGGTGGTACCATGTCATAGTATAATTTCTCGTGTTTAACAATGGGAAATAATAATCATTTATACTGCGATTTTTGAGATTAACATAACTCCTTATTTTGGTTCTTAAAATTTAAAATTGATAAAAGTGATCCTGATTTGTTCACCATCAATTATTTTGTTGAAAAATCTCTATTGAATAAAAATAAAATGACATAAATACCCTTTTTCGTCAATAATTTTGGGCATTGAATAAACTAAAGGTAAGTTTGTCATTTACTCATTGTTAGACTGGCATTGTTCTTTAATGCTCTTGCTAAATTTTATGGATGGAAGAAGAAAAACTATTTTTAGGTTAGAACCTAAATTTTTAAAACAAATTTTAGGTTTCAGTTCCAACCATTATAGTTGGTCTACATAGTAGTTGTTGGGAGAGGAGATCAATACAAATCTAACTCGTGCATAAATATGATTATTTTCTACAACTACAATTAAGCACCGTCTGCAAGTTTAGAGCCAATTTTTTTTTCTTGGAGAATAGATTTGTAATGTGATGAACTTAAAAAATCCGGAGTATCATGTGCGCTTCGTGAGCACCAAAGATTTTAAAAACGTTAGGCGCTAGTCTGGAGGCGGCTAGAGGGGACCTAGGCAGATTTATGTAAATTTATTGTATATCTTGTAAATAAGTGACTATTTACACTTAAAAAATATAATAGTATGGATAAATTAATAACAAGTTCAATATGTAAAAAACAATAAGCACGTGATCGTGATGAGGAGTATTCTTGGATGATAAATTAAATTCTTCTTGTTCACGATCCTTGCATTAGATTGGATATAGACTAAATTATTTAATCTTGTTGTATATAGTTTGTTCATGATTCATTTCCATAAGTATACTACCATGAAACAAAAAAAGAAAAAAAATACACAATTAATAATAATAATAATAATAATAAACCAAATCGCCTAGGCACCGCCTAGAACCACCTAGCTCCAGACTAATTTTTCAAAACAATTTGCACTAAATTACGGTGGGCCTTCATCGCCTAGGCCGATTTTTAGTAGTGAGCACACTAGAAAGTCCATGCATTGATTTCAATAGGGAGTATTTCCATTTTTTTTCCTAAAGTCAAATTGTTTAAGACTATCTCCAACTATTGGGCTAAAACTTAAAATTTTTAGCTCATAAAATTTAGGTTTTAACTTAGAAACAGTTATTTTCTCTAACCTTTATGGGTTAAAATTTTAGTCTCAGATCATTAAATAATGAATTTAGGCTATTTTTCAAGTAAATTTTTAAAAGAAAAAAAATATGTAGACTATCATAATTTAATTTTATGAACATTTTAACCTAAAAATAGTTAGATTCCGACAAATATTGAAAAATCACTAACTAATACCATGAAACTCGTGAAATACTATGAAAGAATATGAAACACATAAAAAATATTTTTTTTAATTACTTTAGTTGTTGGATTTAAATTTGAACTATTAAATTATTTTTTTTACTGTTGGATTTCATCAAATTAGATGTTAACTGTTAGATTCAATGAATTTATAAGTATAAAACTAAAAAAATATACATATATATTGGACTAGCCCCACTAACTCAGTGAGAATTTTAGGCTAAATTTGGCCTAGCAATAAGTTTTGTGTAACATCCCACATCACCCAGGGAAGAGGATTCTATAAGCCTTATATGTATATTCTCATATCTACCTAACATGAAGCTTTTTGGGAGCTCACTGGCTTCAGGTTCCATCGGAACTTCGAAGTTAAGCGAGTAACGCACGAGAGCACTCCCATGATAGGTGACCCATTGGGAAGTTCTCGTGTGAGTTATCAGAAACAAAACCGCGAGGGCGTGGTCGGGGCTCAAAGCGGACAGTATCGTGCTACGGCGGATGTCGGTCCCGGGATGTGATGGACCTCGAGCGGGGATGTGACAATTTGGTATCAGAGCCACTTCTTGGGCGGAAGTGTGCCCCTAAAGGAGGTGGATTTTAACATCCCACATGGATCTTGTAAGCCTTATATGTATATTCGCATCTCTACCTAGCATGAGGCCTTTTGGGAGCTCACTGGCTTCGGGTTCCTTCGGAACTCCAAAGTTAAGCGAGTAGTGCGTGATAACACTCCCATGATGGGTGACCCACTGGAAAATTCTCGTGTGAGTTCCCAGAAACAAAATTGTGAGGACGTGGTTGGGGCCTAAAGCGAACGATATCGTGCTATGGCAGAGGTCGAGCCGGGGATATGATGGACCCCGGGCCGGGATGTGACATTTGAGTTTTAACTCATATTTACCTTAAGAGTTGGAGCAAATTAAGATAAATTTAGAACTTAAAATTAGAGCAAATTAGATAAGTTTAGAATCTAAAATTTGATATTTACTCAAATGGTTGGAGTATGTGTTTTTAAAAGAAGCATTCAAAAAAAGAAAAACTAATTAAAAGAGATTGAAACCTTTGAGTTTTAACGATAATAATCAAATAAAGAGTAAAGTGAATAGTACCGTGAGTGATTTTTTAATATAAATTTATGACTTTTCGTTAAAATAAACAGTACTGATACTTTTTCATTAAAGTTCACTTTTAAATAATTAAAAACGCTTTTTAAAAATATTTTTAAATAACTGTACGCAATTATACTGCTTCTTGAGGAAATATTTTCGGCAAGCGATTTCAGCACTTAGGGTGCGTTTGGTACGTAGACGGGACGGGACGGATGTTGTAAATTTTGAAAAAGACAAGGTGCATTTTTGTCCTAAAATGTTAAAAATTTATGTCCCACAGACGTGGAACAACCCCGTTCCAGGGGGAGGTGGAACTAAAAATCATCCAAAACTTGTCCTGTGAAACGCCTCGTCCCACTCATTTTAGGTGTACCAAACGCGGGATGGATCCATCCGTTCCGCGTACCAAACGCACCTTAAAAACACTTCCGAAACATATCCTCTCTCGCTGCCCGACAAGAGAAATAGACTTTCTCCGACTTTCTCAGTTACTCTTTCTCGGCGGTGGAATGAAGCCCTAGATCCGCCACCTCCAACCTTTTCACCTCTCGACGCAGCACCTTCCTCGCATTTTTTTAATCGGCCTCTGAGTCGGATCCGCCTCGTCCCCTTCACATTGTTCGTTCATTGTATAAACCTCGATTCCTATTTCAGTTTCTCTTCTTCGAGGCCCTTTTTTGCTTTTCGAATTTTTACAATTTTTTATATATCAATCAATTTTTTTTCCAGGTTTACCGTTCAGAGGCTACCCCTTTCGCTGCAGTGCTGAAATTCGCTGCTAAGGAATTCAAAGTATGTATTTTTTTAATTGATTATTGGAGTATTATTGGAAATTTTGGATTGGTTGGTTGCTTTTATCGGGCATTGATCAGATTAGGGTTCTTGGTTTCTGGGAAGGGGAAATCCTTTTTTATATTTCACATTACTAGACTTTCAGAAGCTTCTGCTTTTTCATTTCTTGTTAATAGAATTATTTTTTATGCCTTGAGTGTGAAAATAGAAGTCCATGTAGAGAATATGAATATTTGATCAATTTTGGAGGACAAATTTTTTCTTCCAGCTTTAGTTTTACAGCTAATAAGTCATTTTCCTAACTATTTGTATATTTTGTGATGACTGCTGGCTTAATATCGCATACGTTTGTTGGTTTATGGAGTATTAACTATATTAGAAAATATTTACTACTGGAAGCATACAGGTTCTTGTGGGATTTCGTATATTTATTAAGGTTCCTATGGAGATTCCTGTGGAGTTAGCTTAATGTGAATGCCTCTAACTTACATATGGACATTATATAATTGTCAATTATTTAAAAAGTTGAGCATCTGGTTGGAGCGTAATAGAAGAATTTTGAGGATTATAACGGAGTGGGAATAGATGAACTATGGGATACAGATAGATACTGGGCAGCCCTTTGCGCATTGGTTTCGAATGAGTTCAGGGATTATTCTCATTCTTCTTAATGATTGATGTGTTAGCAGCTGTAAGTTTTGTTTTATAAATGAGTCCTTTTTGAGAGGTCTGGTGTAGTACTATAGGTTCGTTTTTAGTTGGCGGATATCAATCCAACTTTCATAAATCTTTCAGTTGTTAATAAAAGTTTTTTTCTTGTGAAAGAAAGTTGAGCATAAGGGTTTGCATTGTAAGAACATTGGACAGTTGGACTTTGCTAATCGTAAGTTTACGAACACTTGCACTATTATTAATGAATGATCAATTTGATATTCCTAGGGTGGAAAAAAATACCGAAAATTCCAAACCGAACCGAAAAAATCCTAAAACCGCACTGAAAAATTTCCAAACCAAAAATCTCAAAAATTTCGGTACTGGAATTGGTCTCACATTTTCATTTGTTTGGTAATCCCGAACTGAACCGAAATAAAAAAAAATATTTAATTTTAAATATATATTTTGAATTGTAACAACCGTCGGATTTGGTTGAGATTTAATCTCAACCGTTGAATCCAAATAAAACGCTCACTCAGTCACTCACCTTCTCTTGACCTCACCTCACCGCTTACCCTGCTCTCTCATCCAGTCATCCTCGCCGATTTCTCTCTGATCTGATATCTCTCTCTCGACTTCTCATCCCTCGCTGTGGAGTGGCTGGAGCCTTCCTTCACCACACAGAGCCATGGCCACCGCTCTCTCTCACGATTCTCTCTCTCTCGACTTCTCATCCTTCACTGTGCACCGATTCTCCCCCAAATCAGGTAAATTTTGGAATTAATTTAGGGTTCGAAATTCAAATGGTCTTATTTCCTCTTCTCCTGTATATAGGTCGTTTGTAGTTAAGCACAAAGGTCCCAAACTGGTAGAGTAAAGCTCAGAACCCCTTCCCTAGTCCCAGTTTTTTGCCCTACTGCCATTTTTGTTACCCCTCTCTGTTTTCTCACCGCCATCCTTCACTTGGCTCTCTCCAAGGTATGTGAAGCTTTCATTTGATTTCAATTTTGTTTTTACTTCAACTTCCTGTTTGGTTGCCGAGAAAATGCTAGGAAAATTTAGTTTCTGTTATCCTATATTTTACTTGTTGAGTTCAACAAACATCTTTGTGATACTTACTGTCAATTGTAATGTCAATTTTGTTTCTTTATTATCCTAGGTTTTGAAATTTGAGCCTTTTTTTAATTCTTGTCGAAATGTTAGTTTTGTTTAATTTCAGTGTTGGGGTTTTAGGGGGAATTAGGTAATCGATTTTTTCACCTACTTGTATTTTAATTTTAATTTCTCTGAATTTTGAGAAATCTTCTAGAGAAGTTGTTTTTCTCGGCAGCCAAGCAAAGAATTAGGGTTGCCATCTAATGGCTTTGAAGCAATTATGTGTTGTTGGAATGCTAGAATTTTGATCCAATTAAACCTAGAAATGGAGAAATTTCAACAGATCCAATTATCTGCAATCAGCGAAATATGATGGTGTTAGTTTGATAGTAGAATATATTTGACGAACAATTCATAATTTCATATTTTAATTTGGGATTCCCAATTTGCTCCGAAATCCCGAAAATATGGTTTGGGATTTGGGATACTAGTTTCAATTCGATATCCCATACCGAACCAGCCCATATTCCTGTTTTTGTCAATCAATAAGAGATTCTGAATGTTTGACTTGAAGGTTACAATTGAAAAATGAATTTGAGATTCTCTTTAGTGTTTAGACTTGAATTTTTACAAGTAAGTGATGAATTTGAGATTCTTTTTAAGAGTCAAATGTCCCGCTCATATTGTTTCTTCCATAAGTTCTAAATCTCTTACTGTAAGCTCCTAATACCTGTGTCTTTGTCTTCCCTTAGGGTACTTTCTCCCAAGTTGAGCTCCGTTCCTTCTTTAGACATTCCCAAGGGCTGAAGAAGCCAAGAATCACTGCTACTGAAACTGAAAGTTTCTTAAAATCCCCAAAAAAAGTATGGAAGGATTAGAACTATTGAAGGAACTGGCAGAACAATGGATGAAACAGGCAGAGCAATGGTCGTCTCACGCCCTTCAATACTTTCATCAGGTTCCGCCCGAGCAGATTTATGCTGCTATAGCGGTCTTGCTATTCACCTCATTCTTACTCTTGTTGGGTACGTACTCTTGTAATTTATTTATTTTGAAAAGAGTCCACAGTAATATATATATTTTCTTTATCTTTGTGTTGTAGTAAGGTTGTTTAAACGCCCAAAAGCTAATACCATACTGCTGAGTGGGCTTAGTGGCAGTGGGAAGACTGTTCTTTTCTATCAAGTAAGTGCTGAGATTATTGGATTTTGTTCTTTTAAACATTATATGAATCACTGCTTTGTAGACTCAATAGTTGATCCAATTTTCTAAATCGTTCATTAGAGTGACTAATTTCATACTTAAGTCTTTAATATGTAATGCAAACAAAATTTATCTAGACTATATGACTGGATATTTTCTCTATGTCAATTAGAAACTTGATTGGGTTGGTCCTGTGCTGATGTTGTATCCCTATCTTTGTTCTGATATAATTTGGAAGTCTGTCTGTTTGAGATAATTTGTTGTTTAATGCTTGGAAAATAATATATATAGAAATTCTAAATGCCTTTTATTAAGTATGTCCATCTTTCTCTGTTTCAAGTTACTTTGGTGATCTATTTATGCCTTTGAAATGTTCATCTAACTTTTATGCCATGATTTGATGCACATATAGCTTCGGGATGGCTCTTCACATCAAGGTACTGTCACTTCCATGGAACCAAATGATGGATATTTTGTGCTCCATTCGGAAAAATCAAAGGTATATTTCAGCCTCTTGTGCTCATATGCAAATAACTATGTTCAAACAATATTGCTTGTCTGTTTAAATGAGGGCAGAGTTTAACTTATCTGTTTGCTTTTGATATGTAGAAGACATTAGCCACATCATTTTCTTCCCTTTCTTTTGTGCTGTTGTTTTGGTTGATTGTCAACTTGATCATGCTCACCCGTCTATTGGTTTTTAATGACAGGGTGGAAAGGCAAATCCTGTTCATCTTATCGATGTTCCTGGGCATTCCCGCCTTAGAGCCCAACTAGATGATTTTCTGCCTCAAGCAGCTGGGATAGTATTTGTGGTTGATGCTTTGGAGTTCTTACCTAATTGCCGTGCTGCTTCTGAGTGAGATTTCCTCTTTTCAGTATAAAAGCTACAATATGATATTGAAAAATGGCTACTCTGTTTCTATATGCTTACATCCATTCTAGAGTAATAAAAATGCTAGTAACAAATGGAGGACCCTGAATTTGGGATGTATGCATAATTGCATATAGATGGATGATTAGCATGCAACCTAAGGTTTTCACCTGTAAAGGCTGACCCGTGGCACTTTATTTGCTAAAGGTACCTATATGATATTTTGACTAAGGCGACTGTGGTGAGGAAGAAAATTCCAGTTCTTATTCTCTGCAACAAGACAGACAAAGTAACAGCACATAGCAAGGAATTTATTCGGAAACAACTGGAGAAAGAAATGTAAGATTTGAACTCTTGTAATTATAGGTTTCTTTTCTCTGATTGATTATAATGTTTTACTCAAACTTTTCAATTCCGTATGGGACTAAATTAACTGGTAGTTATATGCACTCGTAAATCATTTCCTGCTTCTTAACTTTTTTATGAGAAATATCCACTGTCTTCATGGTTTCCGAGGAAGATAATTTCTTCTGATCAACATCTATGTTTTCCATAAGTACATTGGTTGGACTTTAAACTGTTTTGCTGTGATTTTCTAACTTTCATCCACGATGCATTCAAGACAAAATTTTCCATACAATTCTCTGTTGGTTTTGTTTTGTGAAGTGTTCATTCGCTGACACGGCTCTATGATGTGGTGATTTGCATTCATTATTCTGTGTCTGCTTCATAAATCTATTTCATTGTTCATTGTTCTGATAGACTGATACATTTGACATATAACATCCTACAGCGAGAAGTTACGGGCATCAAGAAGTGCAATATCAGCAGCTGATATTGCAAACGACTTTGCCCTTGGAGTACCTGGCGAAGTATTTTCGTTCTCTCATTGTCAGAACAAAGTTACAGTTGCAGAAGCGTCTGGTCTAACGGGTGACATATCTCAGGTGGAGCAGTTTGTGAGGGAGCATGTGAAATCTTAGGATGTGTCATCTCCCCCATTTGATGAATCTGTGATACTTTTTCTTTGAGGTTGGGTTGAACATTGTCTCCTGATGATTGAAAAAAAAAACTGACTAAATGTGCAAAACGGGTTCAACTTTTTTCCAAGGAAAGCGAAGGGAGGATGGAAGGAATTCAACAGAAAGGAAGTGAGGGAGGGAGAGAGAGAGAGAGAGAGAGAGAGAGCAATGAACAAATAGATTCATGAGACGTAATACCGACGACTGTTTATGGTTGATTTATTGTGCTTAAATTGATTTATTATGATGCACGGCTCGACTTGTGCTTAAATTGTTTAGTTGATTTTCATACTGTATTTGCACGTTGTCGAAATCAGCTCAGCTCGTCGGAAATCCAGCATAGTTTTGCCTTTGCTGTTGTTTCCGACCACCATTTCACGGTTCGGATTTCAAAAGAGCCATTGATATGTTATGCGTTCATTTTAAACCATACACGAGTGAGTATAATAAGGATTTTA
This sequence comes from Crataegus laevigata, assembly GCA_963580275.1. Taxonomy (NCBI): domain Eukaryota; kingdom Viridiplantae; phylum Streptophyta; class Magnoliopsida; order Rosales; family Rosaceae; genus Crataegus; species Crataegus laevigata. The sequence continues at coordinate 29,906,806 of OY756944.1, read as the reverse complement.
GCTGATAAGCCGCTTCGAAGAATGAACAGAAAGTATTTTCTCCGGTCCTTCAACTTAACCCCATGTTGCCCGAATGTAGTTTGCCTTATTTTCTATCGAATCCCTCACTCGCATGGAAAGGACCACTCGTGCAACGCCAAATCCCTCACCCTCCTGGAATTCATATACCTCGTCCACGTAAGGAGTCCAATTCTTCCCATTCAGGAGTTGGATTTCTTATTTCGTGTGGGCACCACCACTCTCTTGATTTCTTCAAAGTTAATAAACGTTTTACTACTCTGTAATCATAGTTAAACTCTTTGTTTCAAATCTGATCTCGTAAACTCATCATAAAAGGTTTAGGGACGAAAACTAAACTTGGGTAAAGTCAACGATATATTTTACATTAAGGAGATGAAGAGTTCGGCTAACCACACAATGGACAATCTAATTTAGTATCGAATTCGCCATCTACGATATTCGAACATAAGAACTCTCACTTATTAGTGAAGAGAAATACTACTAGACCGTAATACTAAGTGACTTCGTCACAATTTAAGCCACAAACAAATAACTAAAAGAAAAAGGCAAAACAACCTATTTGTAAGTTGGTTCGGGAGTTGAGAAGAAGTGGGCAAGAGGATGATGGATGGATGGGGTCAGTCAGTCACGGGCCAAGTTAAGTTGCGTTTGTGTGTGCATTAGACATAGTCAACGGATGTAAAGTAAAAGGAATGAATGAATCCGGTTGGCCACTGGGCATTGGTGGGGGCCCACGTCGCGGCAGCCTGTGGTGGGTTCGCTTCGGGATGGGGCCGTCCCTGACCACAGACCACCGCGTGGTAATATAATATAATATATAGCATTCACGGGCGCTACAACCCTTGTTGCTTGCATGCATGACATGTTGATTCTTTCTTGATCCAGACAAAAGCAAGTCTGCAACAGCAAGAAGTAGAATTAGACGAGATGAAACGAGAGCCACAAATTAAGAAACCTAATCATTCACAAGCTTGAATTAATTAAGATCCAACGCCAATGAACATCATCTTACCTCTCTTTCTGTCTGTCTGTCTGTCCCGCTCTCTCGATCGTCCTCATCCACAGAAAATATTCACTCGTTCCGCGCCATCATTTTCATTTCTTTTCTTCTTCTTTTCCCCTTCAAATTTCAATGGCCAGGGAAATGTGGAGGGAGGGGAACTTTCTACTTGCGCTACTGCATACGAGGAGGTGGCAAATTAGTTCATTGGGCTATTAATGGGTACTCATTAAGACTCGTTTAATTTGATGTTATCATAATATTTATGCGAGATTAGTAATTGTGACGATAGTGTAAGGTGAAATCAAACTAAATAAATTTTAATGTAACCATTAACAACCTAATCCGGTTGATTTGCCACCTTTATGCATATGTATATGTCTATTTTGGCGAAATGAAAAACTCTTTAAATTCGTAGTATTTTGAAAGTAGACGAGAAGGACTTTTTATTTTGTGAAAATTAGAAGAGGATTAGAGTCTTGATAAAATAAATAAATAAAAAGAGGATTAAAGTCATTAGACTTATTACTCGTGGAGAAAACTTGTCTCATTTAATTAAAATATGACTCTGGATTAATTTCATCATATTCTCAAAATCATTCAATAACGTACGTTCACATGAAAATCGAACGTCTAGGAATTAATTAATTTTTCTTTTGCTTTTAGAATTTTAACCAAAAACAATGCACAAGTCTTTTCACTTTCTCCCGTCCATTAATTGATGGCTGTTCGGATTTCATGTGAGCAGAACAAACAGAATTGAAGAATAATGGAGGATCCGAATGAAAGTGATTCGGGAAGAACCATATTCCCCTCTAATTATCTCATTTGAAAAGAATTGGAACAATCGTAACGTTTCTTTTTAAATAATTTATCTCCTATCTTCAAATTAACTACAAATTTTCATTTCTTCTTTTACCCTACCTTACAAAACGAAGACATAGGTATAAATCCTACCAGTTTTCCAAAAAAATTAAAAAAATTAAAAAAAAAAAAATCCTACCAGTACGTAGGGTATAATATGATTTCATCTCAGCCACAAATTGAAGGGCCAACGGGGCCACTGGTTTATGTCTTTGCTCAAGTCCCTAGCTAAGCTAGGGGTCCTACACTCCTACTCCTACACATAATTCCAAATTGATGCGGTGGGCACTTACTCTAATCTCCCTTACTTAATTACCTAATTAAACATGGATTTCATCAATTAGCAGAAGGGTTCTTAGAGTAACAAAACAAAACAAAAAACAGAATAGTAGATAGCAATCATCTGTAATTTCAACCCCCTCGAAAGCCATTTTTGTTTCGTTTTAGTTAATTAATTAGCATTTCAAGTTTAAGAAAATTATTAATAATATTTATCCAGAAATAAAGGCTTTGATAATTAGGTTAGCAGCTGGATGTAAAGTGTTAACACAGCATTATCGCATGGTCCCAAGGATAAGCGATCGCTAGCATACAAAGACGATGTCGTATAATGTAGAAAGTTGGAAACAAAACAAACTTTCATATATATATATATATATATATTATATACACACACACTTGTATTGACATATTGTGGAAGAGCAAGAGTTGATTGTGCAAAAGAACAAAGTTTGCACCGAGAAACTGAGAGATGCCACTTACCAAAGCCACGTGAACTTTCTGCAATTCTGCATATGCAACTTTCCAGGACAAAAATCAAAACAGAAACATAAAACTTATGTTGGAGAGATTTTCCTCCGTGCATGGACCACCGACATATCTCATATGTCATTATATAATTGGAACTACACTCAATTTGTTTATACTTGAATAATGATATATGGTGTATTGTCGTATATTTCGAGTACATTGAAAGTCTATCCTTATAATGAGCTACATGCAAGTGAATCTTAAAAAAATAAATTCTAGGATGTCCAATCAATCGAGGTTCAAATGAGATAAAGCTTACCTTAAGTTATATGATTATGATAACTCTCACACTAAATGCGGTCCATATTTTATTGAACCACAAGAATAAGTACATGAAGTTTCATAGTTTTGTGATATAAACCTTGCCAATGACGTGTTTTCCCGAATATTTTTTTTTCTACTATCATATATACAATTAATAGGAATGTTAATAATCTTTTTAGTTTACCTTTTGGGCTTGTTCCAATATTGCATGATAATAAACTGTCTAATTTTTTTTATACATTTCCCTTGAAAGATAATCTCTACAAATATTAACTGATATTCGAAACTATTTAGTCATATAACAATATCTAGTAAATAAACAAATTATGTTTCTCACTTAAAATTAATGTTCATCAAATGGTTGAATAATTTATGTTTTGGTTGAACTTTTTAGAGTTGATCTTTAAATTTTGATCTAAAAATTAGACAGTTCCAATCATCAACTAACATTGCTACAAAAATATTAAAAGAATAACTAAGAATGTGAAGTGAAAAGTTTGTTGGCATCCTATTTAATTAACGGTAATGCTAAACAGACAAAATTTTGAAAACTAAATTGATATAGAAGTTAATGATTGGTTTATTACTTAAGCGTTGATAAACGTACTCATTCTTATTGGTGACACATCATTTAATTTGTAAATTTGTTTATAAATTTAATTTCTTTAGCATTATTCCCTATTTAATCAGTTTGCAATACCCATATCCTATCCATGTATTTTACAGGTTAGAAGAGAAGATAAAAAAAATTAGGAAAAAGAAACAACGAAGCAATGTAGTAGCTAGCTGGAACCCTTTGTTTACCCAAAACAAAAAAAAGAAAAAAAAGAAAACTGGAACCTTATTTAGCACTGAGCTGAGCTTTGCAGAGACAAACAAGACGTGAAGAAAAAACAGAGAGACAAACAAGAGAGAGAGCTCTTGATATCTTCAATGAAGAAACAAGGCAGTGAGATTGAGGCAGTAGGCATCTCCTACAAGATTAATCACACACCCCACCGCAACTTCTTCAACATCTTCAGCCAAAACAAACAACCTGCTTCTGCTTCTGCTTGTGCTGCAAAAGTAGATGCAGTAGCAGTTGAAAATGATGGAAGATCATTGAGAGGAAGAGCAGGAGGAGTTGGTAGGCAAGAAGTCCTCAAGGACGTCAACTTGCGAGCAAGGCCATGGGAGATCCTCGCCATTGTTGGTCCCAGTGGAGCTGGTAAATCTTCCCTCCTTGAGATTCTAGCCGGCAAAATCAGCCCGCACGGCGGTTCCGTTTTCGTCAACCAAAAGCCTCTCCGCCAACCCTACTTCAACAAGGTCTCCGGCTACGTCACCCAAAAGGACACCTTGTTTCCTTTGCTTACAGTCGAAGAAACCCTAATGTTCAGCGCCAAGCTCAGGCTCAGGGTTTCTCCCCTTGAGCTTAGCTCCCGCGTCAAGGCCTTAATCGACGAGCTCGGCCTCGCCCATGTCGCCGCCGCCAGAGTCGGAGACGACAGAGTTCGGGGGATCTCCGGCGGAGAGAGGCGGCGTGTCTCCATCGGAGTCGACGTCATCCACGACCCCGAAGTGCTCATCCTCGACGAGCCCACTTCCGGGCTTGACAGCACCTCCGCCCTTCAGATCATCGACATGCTCAAGACCATGGCTGAGATCAGGGGCAGAACCGTCATTCTGAGCATTCATCAGCCGGGATTCAGAATTGTGAAGCTCTTCAACTCAATCCTTTTGCTGGCCAACGGCTCCGTCCTCCACCACGGCACCGTCGATCATCTCGGCCTCAACTTAAGGCTCATGGGGTTGGAGCTCCCTCTTCATGTCAACGTCGTAGAGTTTGCAATCGACTCCATCGAAACCATTCAACAACAACATCAATCCACACCTTGCAATAATATTCTTGTTCTTGATCGTCAGAGTCGAACTGGTAAGCTGACTCTGCAGCAGCTGTTTCAACAATCGAAGACCAATACTAGTAATGCCGGTGGCGGAGGCGGAGGAGGAGTAGTGCCACTTGAAGTTGACGACGACAAAATTACCAATAATGAAGTTTTTCCCGATTTGGATTTTACTAATTCGAGACTGCGAGAGACGATGATACTGAGTCATAGGTTCTCGAAGAACATATTCCGAACAAAGGAGCTGTTCGCGTGCCGGACAATTCAGATGCTCGTCTCCGGACTAGTTCTAGGCTCCATCTTTTACGACCTCAAAGACGATCTCACCGGAGCCGAGGAAAGGGTAGGTCTATTCGCATTCATTTTAACGTTTTTGCTGTCGTGCACGACGGAAGCACTGCCGATATTTCTTCAAGAGAGGGAGATTCTGATGAAGGAGACTTGTTGCGGAAGCTACAGGGTCTCGTCTTACGCCATTGCCAACGGATTGGTTTATCTGCCCTTTCTACTAATCCTGGCCGTCCTTTTCACTCTGCCACTGTACTGGCTGGTCGGACTCAACCCTAACTTCACGGCCTTCTTCCATTTCTTGTTGTTGATCTGGTTGATATTATACACTGCGAATTCCGTGGTGGTGTGTTTCAGTGCACTCGTGCCTAATTTCATCGTGGGAAACTCGGTCATTGCCGGCGTCATGGGGTCTTTCTTTCTCTTCTCCGGTTACTTCATCTCCAAGCATGAGATTCCCGGGTACTGGATTTTCATGCACTACATATCGCTGTTCAAGTATCCGTTCGAAGGGTTTCTGATAAACGAGTTCTCAGGGTCGGACAAGTGCTTGGAGTATTTCTTTGGGAGGTGTATGGTGACGGGAGAAGAAGTTCTGAGAGATGAAGGGTACGGGGAAGAGAGCCGGTGGAGGAATGTGGCGGTCATGGTCTGCTTCGTCTTGTTTTACAGGTTTATTTCTTATGTCATTCTTAGATGTAGATGTCGATGCTCCCAGTCCCAAAGGGGCTTCAAACCTACTCCTCCTCCTCCTACCCTCACTGCACCTCCTTTTCTTTAACTAGTAATTGTATGATTATATATATATATATGATTGTATTATTTTGTGCTCACTCATCCATATCCCTCTCTCCCTCTCTAGATTTCTTTCTCTCTGATCACGAGTGTGATATGGATGATGGTTCACAATTCACATGTCTTTGGAATTTAGTACTTTGAGATGAGATGAGATGAGATGAGATGAGATGAGATGAGATGAGATGAGATGAGATAGCATCCCAAGAAGAAAATATCGCTTCATAAGAAACAAAAATTAAAGAGCGAACTCAAGCTAACAAGACTCTTTGTTCTGCAAGGATCAGGAGGACGAGGATCAGGAGGACGTCTATCGTATACAGGCTTACTTTAGCTTTGCAAAGAGGCTATTTCCACGACTCGAACCCATGACATTTTGGTCACAAAGGAGCAACAAAAATTAAGAAGCAAAATATGCGTAGATCCTCTTAACAATTGTAATAACATCCATTTGAAAAGTTGCCACGAATAAAAAGCAACAAGGTGCCAATAGAATAAGCCGCATAAACAACAAAACATGCTCGACTAGTTCCAACTTGCTACGAATCGAAAAAAAATTCCTCATTATATTAGCAGTTACTCTTACTGTAGTAGTACAATACACAGTACAACAGGCAGCGTCCGAGCGTACAACTCTTACTCTCCCTCGGTATATTTTTCGTTGTATGAATAACACCCATATGAACAACTAGAATTCGATTCAATGGGAAATGGATTCGCAATCGGTGCTTTAAGTTATATTCTATCAAACACTGAAACTTACAAAACAAAAGAATCAATTGGCCTTCTTATCAGACCATGAAGAATATCGGATTTGGAGTATACGGCGTGGCAAGGCCGCCGCCGCCGCCGCCTCCTATATCTGTGCAACAAGGAGTTCATTCCATGCATCTGGAATTCCAGGTAAGCACCAGTGCAAGCAATCATTTGTGCCTGCATTTCCTTTTCCTCTAATGGTATAGTGGGATATGTGACCTTCATCTCTCAATTGAGAAATGGCAGTTATATCCAGTAACTTTACTTTTGTACCTTTCAAAGCACCCTCGATCACCGAATCACTGGATCCTTCCTGGACTACTTCACTTCCTCCGACCAACGGAGTGGTATTGTCGCAGGTACCCCCAGTATTCCAGTCACCATTGAAGAAATGCCTCGGTGAAATTGTCCGAAAGAAAGCTTTTAGGCGGGGATGTGATGGTAGTTGTGAATCAACCCACCTGGCAATACTGTACACAGTAAAATTCTTAGCATTCCCAATTTCTGCACGCTTCTTGTCTTGATTGGGCTTTCCGTTTACATACATTACCCACCGGTTACCAGTAATCTTTCCCCTATTCCAATGATGCCCTGTATTAAGAACCAGCACGTCAAACCGGTGAAGGTATTCTCTCAAGAAAGCTGGGGGACGATCCAAATGCATGGCAATATCACTGGCTCGGTCTGAGATGTTAAGGGGCACTAGATCACACAGGCTTGCTGACCAATAATATAAGATAGTGGTATTGGTGTTAGAGAATCGATAAGCCCAGCCATCAGGACGAATGGCTCCCCGACGTTTGACAAGGCCATATTCCTTTCCGACATTCTCAACTTCGGGGCTTTCTTCCCCGCCAGTTGCCATACACATCAAGGACTGGAACTGCTGTCTACCCAATGAATCTCCTATGAAAGCAATCGTTTTGTCCTGCATCCTGAAAGGCACATTCACATTTAGAAGACTGACCACAGCAAAATAAACCATTTCTCTGTATTGCACCAAATCTCAAATTCGGGAGAACAATGGTCCCCATATTGTTTAAAGGATTTAGAAGTAAGATCGTATGAGATGATTCATTCACGACTCGGAATATTCTAGACTTCTAGTTGAAAAGTTTAGGTGTGCTTGAAGTGGAAACCAAGGGAAATTATATGGTTTCAGTCCAAAATATTATGTACACAAATCGAAAAGTAAGTTGAAACTTTTCACGAGTTAACCAGGCAGGAAGCCCTTCATTAGACAATGACTGAGTTCTATACCTGGGAAAATGTTAGCCAACATAAATGCAAGTACAAAAAAATGAAAAAACAATCAAAGCATTTACTCATCCAGTGGAATTGTCTTTGTAATGAATGACAAGACTGCAACTGGCAACTTCACACCAAAATTCAAATAAGTTCAAACAGAAAAGAATTACCTTCTCAAGAATGCAGAGCGTTCAAAATCTGGTATTTCACAATTTGCTGGCTTCCATCGGTAACCCTCAAAAGAAAAATCTGTTCGTTGTGTCAGTCTACACGCCCACATTTCTGATAACCACTGCTTACATTTAAACCCAGAATATAAAGGGCGCCTGCTGTCTGCAACCCATCTACCCTTGGCATAATTATTACACACTGCAGAGGTGAAAACTCCACAAGCTTAGGAAACATTGAACCATGAAGCACGAGATGATAAATCTGAGCAATGGAAACCTTTCAACATAGCAGAGAAACAGCATAAACAACAACTCTACAGATGGATAAGATTTTCCAGTGAAAAAATGCATGCATAATGCATTTATATTTATGTGAACTTCAACATAGTTTAATTGAACAACTCTGCCATTACTATTGCAGTGAATTATTCAACGGGAGTCAAAATTTACAAAAGTCAATGACTCAAGTGACACAAAACAAGAGCAAACCACTCAAGTGATGAAAACAAGAGTAAACCACTCAAGTGATGCAAAACAAGAGTAAATGACTCAAGTGATGCATAGCAAGAGTAAACGACTCAGGTGACATAAAACTGAGAATTCTGATGTTCAAGTTCAAGAAAGTGCCACATTAAAATTTGGTTCGGCACACTTTCACCCAAGTGTTTCTTAGATCCTTCATATCAAACAAATTCTTCAATCTTCTCTTCAATAGAAACAATCCGATAAGTAACAGGTATTATGCAATTGATGGCTTGACACAACTTTATGTCGTTCTAAACCATAACATGATATGTTAAGAGTGAAATCATTTTTTCACTTGTCCGTGAAATACATGGTACTATCATTTAACTATTTATTTGTTTTTCTTTTTTCCTTTCTAAAATTAGGGAATGCAGCAGATTTTTGTCTCCATTCATAATATCTCCAGGACCTCCTTCCGCCGAAGTTGATTTGGTTAAAATTAAATGTAGCAGCCTTTTCCATACCATTGTAGAGAGAGAGAGAGAGAGAGAGAGAGAGAGAGAGAGAGAGAGAGAGAGAGAGAGAGAGAGAGGTTGTTTTGAAGAATTAGTTGCCATTAAGCCCAGAAAAGTTTACTCTCGACTTTGTGCACAAGGAAAAAAGAATATGAAAGGAGAAATTACTATTTCACCTTTGGGGGATCATCAATCCATAAAACTGATTCACACATTGGTAAGGAATAGGGTTGGCATGTATTCAACCAGTAAAACAATCAAACAAAGTAAAGAATATATCTATATATACTACATATATATATATATATATATATTTCTATATATCTTCAAGGACATTAGCTGCAGCAGGACAAGGTATATAATAATATGTAAATGTTATGTGCCTAACCAGAATTAGGTTCAGCCTGACCAGTTTATAATTTTCAACAAACATCAATAAGAATACAATCATTCCATGTCAAATGAGCTATTGGCGTGAAATCATCATGGTAAACTGACCGCCAATCAATACTTATACAATTATTTTTTCATAAGAAATACAATTCAGAGAGACAGATTTAATGTACTATTCTATTCTATGGGACCCCTCAATTGCATAGTGTAGTCCATGAGCAATAAAACAATAAGACAACTGTAATTACCTACAAAAGTTAACAATAATGAAGCTTACAGCCCTATGAGAAAGGAAGCTATACCTTTAGTTTGGAAAGATGTCGCATTCCCATTACTTTCTAGCATTCCAGGAGAGAATGCATACATAGAATCTATTGGGGCAGTGCCAAACTTTTCTACTACTCTAGTATCTTCTGCTGTATTCAAATGTAAATCCTTCCCTTCAATATTTCCATTTGTCTTCATAGGTTTGGAGGAATTATTTGAGAAGTCCCCAAAAAAATCTGAATAAAAAATGAAAAAAAAAATCCATCAGCTGGCAGACAAAGAAGCAGGTATAAGATGAGGTCAGTCCTTTCAGCATTGAAGACGAATATACTAGTTCATTTCAAAAGACAGTAAAACAACAAGGGAAGAACATGAGTGGTCAAGAACAACACTATAAAAGAAAACACAAAAAAGTTCCAAAAAACTAAAACTAAACTCCAACCTGCCAGTCAAGCTAATATACTAGAAAAGGAGATGTGCTTAAACTCCTTAGAAACAGATGCCCAAAAGGCTGACCAAAACTGAACTCCTTTCAGCGCTGACTGAAGAGGCAGCAAAACTAGTGATAAATAGCTGAAACAGACTTAGCAGACATTTTAGCATTTACTAATGAGGTCAACTAGTGAGCCTTAGATCCTAATTACTTCGACAAATTAGAAAGTTAGCATTTACTATAGCTTTCAAGAGTCGTTTAGTAAGTAAATAACCATGAATCATGTCATTCTCATATCTTCATTTGGCTTTTCCTTCACCACTGACCAACTAGACAGGAAAAACATTATTTCATCTCACCCTAATTTGTGATATTTTCATGCAAGCAATAGTTATCTACATATCCCACATAGCCACCAAAGTTCACTCATCATCCTATCCTAATTCTGACTTTTTTCTATAATAAACAAGCTTTTTGACATTTATTTTATGATTTATCCTTATGTCAATTTTACTTGTATAGAAAATAAGTTTCTAAGAACCTATGAGTTTCTCCAAAGAATAGTCACTAGAGTACTATAACAATCATGTCATGTGCAGTCCAGCCATTCATTATTATATATCACAGACAAATCATGGATGAAATAAAATAAAAACCGCACTCAGGTACTTCATGGCCATCACTTTTCTTGCGTAATTTTATTGTCATATGCAATAAAATATTGTTTCCTCCTTAAAAAAAAATCGAGCAATAGAAATGCAAAAGATGCTAGTATGGGGAGTTACATAGATTATCAAAATTTAAATAGGCAATATAAATAGGTAAAGTTTTGGTACAGTTGCCTTCTCATTTCTTATAACTACTTTTTAAGCTTTCTGCAGACAAGGAATCTTGTTTTCTTAATGGTGCGGTATCAATTAAAGGTGTGACGCTGAAAATCATCACTAGATGATAGATCACATTAATTTTTCGTTGCCTTCTCACATTATCTGGAAAGTATGGGATTTGAAGGACTGGACTAGGCAAGTAGATTCAGTTCTTCAGAGCAGCTATGTTGTACAAAAATGAAGTTATAAGTTTCTATGACACTAAGTTTGGCAAATAGGATGTGGCACATGGGACTCATGTTCAAATTAAAGAAGAGAACCCAAGTCCATGTTGCAAACAATGTGTAGGCACATCAAAACATTTGGAATGCTATAGCAGGCACAATACCAACGGTATTAACATAATACGGCAGGCAATCTTGTCCCAAACATTAAACCAGATATTGGTCCAATTAAAAGATCAGGGTAATATACATCTTAAACTATTTACAAATCCCAAGAACATTGTTCACCATTTTCTCTAAGGTACTCTTTAACGAATTTTCATGCACATTTTAACCCTTAATCGTCTCTAGTTATTTTGTTGCATAAATGTACAAGAAAGTATAAAAAGCTTGATTGGTAACAAAAAAGAGAAAAGATAACAAGTATTGATGGGGAAACAAACCTATGGAAGGCATTGGAAACCGCTGGCGCGGCAATAGTAGAGTATCAGCAAAAGGATTTTTCTCCCACACCCAAAGTAATATTGTTGTAAATACAAGGGCAGCAAGAGTGAAAGAGATTGGTTTCCCAATCAATTTGTAGTTATATCCCCCTTTCATCTCCCAAGCAAAAGGCAATTGCTCGAAGTTTTGATAGCGGAACGCGATTAGCAAAACTCCATCAACCTTAAGCGTCTGATTGTTTAATTACTGGAGAGTTCAGCTGCACGCAATGCAGAAAATGGAGAAAAATGAAATAAATAAATATTTGGAGGGAAGGGGAATTAAAGTCACAGGAAGAAATAAAACCCAGAAAAATAATTAATTAACCACGTTTTTTTTAATTAATTTTGGAGGGAATAAATCAACAAAGTAATTAACTAATTAGCATATATTTGGTAAAAAAATCCTGTATAAAATAGTCCAAAAAAAGAAAAGATAGATACAGATACAGAGAGGCACAGCGTACACACTATGAAACCAAAAGGTAACAGCAATAAACGAAATATGAGATGAATAGATGGAAAATTCAAACCCTAATTAGAGGAACGGAAGCCAAATCGAACCCTTAATTTCCCAGATTAAGGTAACGATCCACTGGCAAAGGTAATTAACAGAAAACCAAAAACAAAAGGAATTGAACATGATAGAGAATTCCGTAGTACTCGGTTTTAGAAAAATGGAAAGAAAAAGAGAAGGTAGGTGAATCAGTACCTCCTCGTTGCGTTGGTTGAGGCCATTTTTGCAGGCAATGTGAGTCGGCGAAGCATCTCTACCGACTACCATTCAACAGAGATCGCCACCGCAGACCACCACCGACCTTTTCCTTCCGCTTGAAAAGCTCGGCTATCTCTCTCTCTCAGACTCTCACTCACTCTACCGTCAAAGGAAATTCGGATTGTGGTGAGAGAAGAGTGTGAATTAATTAATTTAGACAATTTGCAGGGAAGTGATGATGTAAGAGCAAAGCAATCAAAGAGAGAGATGACTGAAGAAAAAGAAAGGGATCGCATCACATGGATGGAGACACGTCGGGATAATTTTTTTTTAATAAATTGATACGGATTATTTGTCCATAATTCCAATTAGCAGCGATATATCCTTTAGTTACGCGTTAGATTTGATTTTTCATAAGTGATATATTTTTATTCCAATCACTTATTTATTTTTCGTGTAATTGATAATTCAATGCTACATATCTTTAGAGAAAAATCTCGCTATATTTGCTTGTTTGGTTTTTGTTTCGCTATACATTTGTGGCGATGTTTGAACCAGGATTAATGGACATAATTATTCAATTTAAGTCAATGATGATAAAAAAAAAATAATAAAAGCTTTTGGTCCCTAATTTTTAATATTTATTGATTAAGATCTTATCTTTTTCTTTTTTTTTTAATTGGAAGCAATGTATTCATTAATCAAACTCATAAAGAGTTAGAATAGAAGCTCCTAAATAAGAATACGAGGCTCCTCAAACCAAACTAAATTATTGCTACTAGACAAAGCAAACTTCGCAAGCTAGTGTGCAACACCATTACATAAACGAGAGACATGAATAAACCTCACTGTAGGGAAAGTGGAAGCCAGATGCAGTACATTGTCCACTATCATATCAATCGTCGATGAGTGATTGAGTCCGATTGAGAGAATTTTCAAAGTCCCCAGTATTAATATATTAATGAAGTACATGTAAGTTACATCATTTTTATAAAAAAAATTAGTAATTGATTTAGAGTTTTAATACTCACACCCTTATTAAACTCTAAATAGTTTTCAATTCAAACATTTCCCAAATATAAAAAATAAAATTAGAATAAGTTTGTACCTATTAAATTTTTATAAAAAAAATTAATTTTTTAATCTTATATGTATTCATTCTTAAATAGACCAATTTTTAAAAAATGTACCCTTTTTTAAATTTAAATACCCATTTTTTATTTAAAATTTCATTCAATCTTTTCTCTAATTCATTTTTTAAACTTATATGGGTACATTCTATTTCGTTGATTTGATAATGTATCAATGTCAAGTTTAATAGAAGAAATTTAATAATGTTATTAAGCCTTATATATTTTCTTTTTCTTTTTTCTTGTGCTTTTGAAAAATGTACCTGTACTTTGGTACAATAATTTTTTAGTTAGTTTTGATGAACGTACCCATATATTTATACATACTAAATATATTGGAGAGTATAATTCATTTTTAATATTTTTAATCCCATAAATTATGGATTTTATTTAAAATCTCATTAATATAAATAACTACAACTTTTATTTTTAATTTAAAAATATAATAACCTACATAAAAATACATTATTACATTAATGTCAAAGACTTCGATCAAAAATTAAAAACCACCAAGGTTTCAGTCAAAGAAGTTAGGGACCGCATCAAAAGTGTCTCTAAAAAAAATTTATCTCACTAAGTGGGATAGAATTTATAACATCCCACATCGCCCAGGGGATAGGATCTTGTAAGCCTTATATGTATATTATCATCTCTACCTAGCACGAGGCCCTTTGGGAGCTCACTGGTTCTCGTGTGAGTTCCCAAAAACAAAACTGTGAGGGCGTGCTCGGGACCCAAAACGGACTATATAATGCTACGGTAGAGTCGAGCCTGAGATGTGATGGGGCCTGGGTGGGGATGTGATAGAATTATTCAATTTTCAAGTCAAATTAATAAATTTCTTGACGATTATATACTTTCAAAAATCCATACAACAAGAAAATGGGGAAGCATATTTATCTAGGAATGTTTTGGAATATATTCGGATTTCCTACATTTTGTAAGAGTTTACAAGTTTTTAAACTTTTATGTACCAGCGGGCAACGGATCAACGATTTTTCTGAATTTTTACCATTTATTTATGTATACATCTAATTAATCTCTAGTATATAAGTAAGTTTACCAGTGTATATAACAAAAAATCACATTAAACAAAGATAAAATAGTATGTATGTACTCCTCATTTTTAGTATAGACTGCTAAAAAATCCGAGTCCAATTTACGCTCATGAAGTCTAGAAAAATTCACTTTCTCTTGTTACAAAAGTTTGGAAGAATTTTTTATTGTGTCCAGAACAAGAGTTGGTATACATGTTGTAATACAAATAGAAGGACATTGAAATGTATATATTTTTATCACTTATAAAGTGAAACATAAAGTAAAAACCTCTCTAAAGTAATGCTCAAACTTGTGCCCAGAGGGAGGCTGAAATGCCTCTGTGAGTCTTTTCGGGCCCCATAAGGAGTGGATAACCGTAACTTGTCACCAGTTATCCATTTAAAAAAAAAAATTATTGTCCCAACTTGAGACTAGTTATGCATAAGAATAAACTCTACATTGTGTACGTCGTAACTTTTCTTAGTCCCCTCTTAAAAAATACGCCTCTACATAGTAATAATTGTCAATAAGTACAAAAATATATTAAAAACAAAAGTTTAAGATGAACGGAAATATTTTCAGTTGTTTGAGACAATACTTTAGTTTATAGAGCTAATTTCATGTCTTTGAACTTGCGGTATATATGTGTAAGAAATAAAATCCCTAATACTTAAGGAAACGTTTTTTAAAGTACAACATTCATTAATAATAAAGATGTTCATAAATAATATTTTTAACTACAACTATATTAAAGATTAGCTCCGTAAAATTATGAAATTGTTTGATCCCAACTTTGACTATATAATAATGTTACTATATTGGCTTGTACGTCGGTCACAGATAAGAGATAGTATACAAAACCAAATTGTATTTGTCGGGGCACATAGCACGTTGTATTATTCATGAGAATAATTTATTTTCCATAAATTTTTGTTACACCGACACATTAGTGGAATCCACTCACCTCCTCCTCAGTCATCATTCATGACTGGAAAATACAACTTTCAGACTTGGACAGTTGGACTAATCTGTCGTTTTAAATTGTTAGGAGAAAAACCTAATGTATCTGAAAAATTGATCATCACTGTTAAGATGGTCCTTTAAATTAAAAATTAATTAATCTAGTATCTGAAAATAAGTGTGACAAATTAATATAGTCCATCCGTCAGAATTTTGTTAAAAATTCCGTTAAGTGCTGATGTGTCTCATAAATGGATCTCATAATATTTATAGGTTTTTATTCTCTAAAATTAACCCACATCATCAAGGTGATCCTTGAAATTTGCTCATACCATTAATATGGTTCATGAAATTGAAAATCAATCAATGTAATTCTCGAAAATAGGTGTTTCAAATCAATATGATTTTTCCGCCACAATTCTGTAAAAAAAATTGTTATGTGCTGATGTGGGTTTAATAATTAATAAAAAAAATTGTCTAAATACCTTTTTGCACAATGATTTTTTTTTCTTATAGTAGGGCCTACTCATAGCTCATTTCCATAAATTCTCAAAGGCACAGGGCTTAACCAAGGTTTAAGAGGGGGTGTTGAAATAATTTTCAACCAACAATAGACGCATCTCGGTTATAACCTCATTATCTCAAGGCAAATCTCGTCGTTCTTTACATCACCAGACCACCAGGGATCGCCTAAATGATAACGGTAATGTCCCATAAGTTGTTGCAAATGGGCTAAGCCATCACCAAAGGTGATTTCGATCCAGCTTCAATTTGGTGGAGGGTGTCGAAGTGTGTAAATATGAGTGTATTAAGATTTATTTTTAGAGAAAAGAGAGTGAATGAGGTATAGAAATATGGACCGGGATTGGAGGTGATTGTAGGACTAGTTTTTGGGTTGACAATTTTTGTTATTAACTATTAAATTATTAAGCCTATTTGTAATTTTTTAAAATTTAATTAGACTTATGTGACCCATTTATGTGTCATATCAACACATAACATAGTTTTTTTTATAGAATTGTGACGAAATAACTATATTGATTTGCGACACTTATTTGAGGTAGGGGTGGGCAAACGAGTCCTGGACCCGTGGATCGGGGCGGGTCCAAAATTTTAAAATTCAACACGGGGTGGGGCGGGGCGGGTCCATGTTAATTGCACCCGCCCCCGCTTGACCCGTTTCTTTTAAACCCGGGTCCAGTCCAGTCTCTTCAAAATTGGACCCGACTCGTGCCCAGCCCTAATTTGAGGGACTACATTGATCAATTTTCAATTTTGGGGACCATTTTGATGTCGTGAGTCAATTTCAATGATCATTTTGATGTCATAGATCAATTTCAAGGACCATTTGTGAGAAGAAAAAAAATGACTTATGAGGCCCATTTATGCGCCACATCAGCACTTAACAGATTTTTTATAACATGATTGTGATGGAAGAACCACATTGATTTGCGATACCTATTTTCAGAGACTGCATTGATTGATTTTCAATTTCATGAACCATCTTGATGGTGATGGTCAATTTCAAGAACCATTTGTGATAAAAACCCTTTTCTTAATACATACTACATTATTTAAGTTAAAAGGTGAGTCTAGATAGGCTAACCACAATAATTTGATTTGTAATTGTTTCTGCTGAGAATCGAACTAAGATCTTTTATAATGGGCTAGCCATAACCTAAGACATATCAGTTACAAATGAAAAAAGACATCACTAAATCGTAGTACTAATTGCGACAATACATCAATTGTTATGTTCAAACTATAAAGTGATTACTCTCAAAGCTTATTAACCTTTTGTTAAAATTTGTTTAATCATTAATCATATAGCTCAAATTTTTTATATTATGAAAATAGTATATTGCACTAATAAAACAAATCATGACAACGATACAAAGCAAACATAATTCGCAAAGTTGAGTTTAACCAAGTTGCATAGAGTAGTGTGTTTTATTTTCTGCACTGTAGTTTAAATAAAGTTTAGATATATTTAATATTTTTTTACTCAAAATTATGATTGCGAGTCTTTTTTTTTCTTTCCAGATTACATAAGAGGAAATCAAATATTTTGGACTATCTTAAAACTATTAGGGGGCGTTTGTTTACCCTTCTTAGCCTTCACTGGATTGGATTGGATTGGATTGTAGTCTTGTGTTTGGTGGCTTGCGGGACTAACATTAGTGGCACTAGGTGGGACTCGCTTTCACAAACGGCTTCATTAGCCGGTCTTAGCGAGAGACCCCAACACCCACGGATTTAGCTAAGACCTTCCATCATCCTCTCTCGCTTTCTTCCATTCTCGCTGCATCCTTTATCGCCATCGTCTGCTTCACTGCCCTGGGGCTGGAACTTGGAAGATAGAATTTTTTTTATGGCTGGGTTCATCCATCTCAGTCTCCAATTTTCAACGGCATAGACCTCGACCTCGATTTTGACGGCTGGTTCATCCATCTCTGTCTTCAATTTTCGATGGCATCAACCTCGACCTCGATTTTCGATGGCTGGGTTCATCCATCTCGTCTTCCTCCACCCACCCCTTGCCGCCTGCAACTCCAATCCCTGCCCGTGCCCATACCCAGCCTCACTCACCCGTGCTATCTGCAACTTCAATCCCCACCCATGGAAGAACAAGTGAAGTTGGATGAGAAAAAAGGCAAAGGGAAGAGAGAGAGAGGGAGGCAAGTCTCCATTTTTTTGTGATTTTAATTTGAATAGTCTGTGCAACAAAGGGAGAAAAGGAGTGAAGAAACTTGGATACACAGAGGAGAGGGGAGAGAGACGGCAAGGGAAAAAAGAAGAGAGGTTAGCTGGAAAGAATGATTCTAGAAAATAAGAAAAAGATAAATTAATAATAGAATATTAATAAATATATATTAAGTAAATAATAAAATATTATAGATATAAATTAAATAATATAATATTAGAATCCTACCTCTTAGTTCGACACTGGACTAAACGCTTCACTAAATCAGTCCAGTTTAGTCTAGTCTAAGCCAGTTCAGCTTAGTCCCTAAAATTAGTCCAATCCGAGATAATCCGGTGCAACAAACGCACCCTTAGTTAACCAACACTGTCTCTCTCTTGATCTTGGATTTTGGACTAACTCCGATGGTTTAGACTTTCATATTCACATATTCATATCGCATTAAAAAAATGAGTTTACATTGATTATATGACAACCACTTGGGTTTAATTTAATGGTTACCTACCCAATAAGCCTCCAAGGTTTCATTTGCATCATTTTCCTTGCATTGACCGTGATATTGATTATCCACCAAACCAACTGACGACTGTCATCATTAGTCCGTAATTTAAGCACTACGATGAGTAAACCCCAAGCCTCAATAAAACTTTTCAAATTTCAATTTAATATAATCATTTCAATTTGAAGTAAATTTGACAATTACATTAAAAAAACTATTATTAGCACTTCAATAAATTTTATTGGACACTCTTTGCAACTGTATTTGTCTTCCTATTAAAAAAAAATTAAAGTGAAAAATAAAATTTTTGAAGTGTCAATAACAATTTTATTAAATTATTGTCCATTAAATTTTTTTTTTTGGAAAGAAACTGGAAATACATTCCAAACCATAACAAAAGCCAAAGTACAACCGGAAAGCCCAAACAGGCTAACAAGAAAAACACAACAAAAGGAGTAGCGAAACCGAGTAGACGCCAAACAACAACCCAGCGTCATTCCCTACTCCAACAAACCCATACAGAGGAGGACAAAGTAAACCATCCTTGTTTAAAATTCTAACAAACGAAGATAGAGGTCTGTCAATGCTACATTCCTCACTCATCTCCGTACTCACATAGGTTGCGACAAAATTTGTCGCTTCATTCGCTGATCTTGGCACCCAAGACCATTTACAAGTCTAAAACGATTTCCCAACATCAATAATGCGATTGACAATAGGAAAAATTTCCCAGCTACAATCTTCTTTTTCTGTGTTAAGAGCCGAAATTACCTGCTTGGAGTCAAACTCCTTTGCTTAGCATTTAAATTTATACATAGACATTTCATGATATTCTAAATTCTGTGGGGCAAAACCCAAGAAAACCTTAGCCGTCTACAGTAAAAACCAAAGAAAAAATTTCTCTGATGTCGGCTTTGGGATCGGCGATAATTTTGACAATCATTCGTGATCTCATTTTCTCTTCATTTATATTTATTTGTTAGTGTAATCGTCATTTTTTCACGACGCAGTGTAAACAAATTTCTTGAAATAAAACTAATAAGATTAAATTTATAAATTAAATGACTTGTCACTAATAAAAAATAAATATACTTATAAATATTTAAATAATAAACCACTCATCAACTTATATATTATTTAATTTAAAAAATTTAATCTTCATAATCTACCAATTTAATTTTCTGAATCTAATTACTTTGTTTTGGCCCACCTTCTTTCTTTTGTTCTACAGTACTAGAATTCTCTCCATACTTGCAATAGAAAAGCTAAAATAACGGGCCAAGAATTGATAGAATTTAGAAAGATATCTCTCTCTCTCTCTCGGGGCAGGAGTTATTCCGCGTTCTCCTTCTCCACCCTCTCTCGCCTACTACTACCCCTCCTCTTGCTCCTCTCACACTACTGCCAAAACCTTCCGCTCTTCTTTTCTCTTGGTTTCTTGCCGTTTCTTTTCCTTTCTTTTTCTTTCTTTTCCAATTGGAGATGTTTGGAGATCGGAGAATGCTGGAATAATCCTCAGCAGCACCACAGAGATATCAGATCTGCCCAAGCAAGCAAACAAAGAAACAAACAAGGTACCTACTTACCTCCAATCCAAAATATTTGAAAATTGTCAGCTCAGATTTCAACATTTCGGATCCGGATTCGGATCTACTCTGTCATTGCTAGTTTGTTTGTCATTCTCAACCGACATTAGGTTATTTTGGGTTATTGGGTCTTTTCCGGTTTTAGAAATCTGTTTCCCTCCCGTGTTTTCCATTTTTAGCTCCTTCCCTGTTAATTGTTACAGATCCTTTGCCGGATCTGTTGTTGCAGCTTTCAGGTGTAGATTATTTGAGAACAATCGGGTCTGTGATCTGCTCCTGGGTCGAACATGGCGACAGGGGGAAAATATACTAGAGTGGATAATAGGAGGCCGTCCTCCGCGAGTGGTTGCTGCTCCACCGTCACCATTGTGGTGTTTGTGGCCTTGTGCTTGGTCGGGGTTTGGATGATGACCTCCTCCTCTGTAGTTCCCATTCAGAATGTGGATGTGCCCACGGAGGAGAATAAGAGTGAGCTCAAGGAGCACGACAGCAATAACGTCGGCGTCAAGGAACAAGCGAGTGATATCAATGCCAGGCAATTTGAAGATAACCCGGGTGACTTACCCGATGACGCAACCAAAGGAGACAGCAGCGATGGTGCTGCTCAGGGTGGAGACAAGCTACAGGAGAAGTCCGAAGAGACGACTGAGGAGAACTTTGTGGAAAAGACTCAAGAGACACCTGAGGAGAAAACCCAAGACAAGATTGAGGAGAAAAGTGAAGAAAAGATTGAGGAGAAATCTGAAGATGGCGACTCTAAGGTGGAGAATGGAGAATTGAATTCCGAAAATGGAGAAAAAAAGAGCGATGGGGGTGAAAAGGACAAGTCTGATTCCAGTGATAATGAGAAGAAATCGGATGATGACAGTGATAAAAAGTTTGACAAGTCTGAAGAAACAAACGATACAGTTAAGGTGAATGGTGAGATAGAGGAGAAAGTGGAGGTAACTGATACCAAGGAGTCAAATGGGGAGAAAAAGGAAAATGAGCAGGCCAAAAACCAGAGTTCAAATGAGGTATTTCCTTCCGTTGCTCAGTCGGAGCTCTTGAACGAGACTACAACTCAAAATAGTTCGTGGTCAACTCAGTCGGCAGAGTCAAAGAATGAGAAGGAGGCTCAGCGTGCTTCTAATCAGAAGACCAGCTACAGCTGGAAAGTCTGCAATTCCACTGCTGGGCCTGATTTCATCCCCTGCCTTGACAATTTGCAAGCCATCAAGAGTCTTCGAACTACCAAGCATTACGAGCACCGGGAGAGGCATTGTCCCGAGGAGGCCCCCACCTGCATTGTTCCTCTTCCAGAAGGTTATAGACGCCCAATTGAGTGGCCAACAAGCAGGGAAAAGGTATATAACTTAATCGATGTATAAATTCATTTCCACATTGTCTCTGTCCTTTCTGAGATAGATTGATAAGGTGCATTCTTGCAGGTATGGTACTACAATGTTCCCCATACAAAGCTTGTTCAAATTAAGGGGCATCAGAATTGGGTCAAAGTTACCGGTGAATACCTTACATTTCCCGGTGGTGGAACACAATTCAAGCATGGTGCTCTTCATTATATTGATTTCATACAAGAGGTGAATACTTTTAAGCATTTGGTTTTTTTCAAATGCATTCCTCTTGTATTACTTTGCATGTTGGTTTGTTCTCTCCTTAAATATGTATGTACATTTTTCTTCTGATGTCTCAGTGTGTGCATTCAATCCTTGTTTTCTCCCTCTCCCTAATATTTTTAATCAGCTCATGCTTTGGAGAATATGTCAGTCTCTACTGCATCTATATCGTATTAATACCTATGCATTTATGATGAAGTATATGGATTTCCGTGTTTTTTGTTACAGTATATATGACGCTCCTGTTAGATATGCAGAGTTCTAAAGAATATCTTTTTAAGACCTAGGCAGGAATTTCAGCTGCCGGGTGAAATATCTTGGCAACCACGAGTTTTGGATGTGATCTACCAGTAGGAAAAAAACTAGAAAAAACACATCTTTTGTGTTACTGCTCATCAAAATTACACTAACTTGGGTTCTCTTCTCTTGTAGTCGGTTCCTGATATTGCCTGGGGAAAACGTTCACGTGTCATATTAGATGTTGGATGCGGAGTTGCAAGCTTTGGAGGCTTTCTTTTTGACAGAGATGTCCTTGCAATGTCATTGGCTCCAAAAGATGAGCATGAGGCTCAAGTGCAGTTTGCACTTGAAAGAGGAATTCCTGCCATATCTGCTGTGATGGGCACAAAGAGACTTCCCTTCCCCGGCCAAGTTTTTGATGTTGTCCACTGTGCCCGCTGCAGGGTTCCTTGGCATATAGAAGGTAGTCCTTGTGAATTGATTTACAGTGTGATATGAGATCAAGCTGAGATTGTTGTTTAAAGTTTCCTTATGTTTGAAATCAGGGGGTTGTTTGGCTGAGTTTTCGATAACTGCACGCCTAGACTCTAGTTTTGGGTTTAGGTTGATAACTGGAAAACAGTAATTTTCAGTTTTCTATATTATAACTTCTAAGTTGATTACTGGAAAGAGATTTTCAGTTTATGGCTCATTTTGTTTTCAAGCTTGTTTTCTTCTTTGAGCAGTTTTCAAATTGTGCTTCATATTTTGCACTCTTTCATGATGTTATTGATAGAATGCTGTTTCTGAACTGACACACCAAAGAAGCCCCTAAATCTTGAGCCAGTCTTTTCTGACATAGTAAACATAGGAAACTTATTTGGTTTTCTTTTCGTTTGGATATTCACCAATAAACATGATATGCAGGTGGTAAGCTTCTATTGGAGCTGAACCGAGTGTTGAGACCTGGTGGTTTCTTTGTATGGTCTGCTACTCCAGTGTATAAGAAGCTGGGTGAAGATGTTGAAATATGGAATGGTACATAATTTGAAACCATATGTCTTTGGAACTTTTGAATTGGAATTGTTTGATTAATGCTAACTAGTCTAAAAATTTATGGGAATCATCTGCAGCCATGAAGGAACTAACCAAATCAATATGCTGGGAACTGGTGTCAATTAGTAAGGATACGGTAAATGGAGTTGGTATTGCTATATACAAAAAGCCTACTTCGAATGAGTGCTATGAGAAAAGATCACAGAACGAGCCTGCTATCTGTGCTAAGTCTGATGATCCAAATGCTGCCTGGTACACATTATATTCAGCTGAACCTTTTCTTTCTCTTTTAGTTTAATGAATCTAGTGAAACAATTTTTCTCTCCAGACCTTTGATTTAGTTGCCTAAAGTATTTCTGGTTGAATTACTAAGTTCTGTTTCTGGCTTAATGAGATTGCTGAACTTGGAGGAGAATGGACATTGTCTCTGTAGACTGTAGTTCTAAAACCATGTGAAAATAATATATTATGATGTATTTGGAAAAGCAAAACTAAACCCTCTTAGAAATGGCAATTGTGTTACTCTTGCCAAAATTTGTTTGATGCGAACCGAGAGATAACTATAATCTAAGCTCAATAGCTACCCTAATCTTAATTTTTGGTGTGTACAGGAATGTGCCATTACAAGCATGCATCCACAATGTGCCTGTAAATGCAACAAAACGTGGGTCTGAATGGCCTGAACAATGGCCGGCGAGGTTGGACAAGGCACCTTACTGGTTGTTAAGTTCCCAAGTTGGTGTTTATGGAAAACCTGCTCCTGAGGATTTCACTTCAGACAATGAGCACTGGAAACGTGTGGTGACAAAGTCATATCTGAATGGAATGGGGATTAACTGGAAATCTGTTCGGAATGCTATGGACATGAGAGCTGTGTACGGAGGGTAAGAAAAATCGTTCCTTGATTATCATGAATAGTGTGTTTTGATGTGTTTGTTTGATGCGTGGAAAACCACCATCTTCGTTATATTTTGTGCTTTACTGTTTATCTTTATTATTGTTCTTGACCTTGCCAAAGAATATGTACAAGTGAGATGTTGAGTTAGACGCGGCTGCTTCTTTACTTTTTTTACCTGTGACTTCTGGTTGTGCTTGCAGATTTGCTGCCGCTTTGAAAGATTTGAAAATTTGGGTCATGAATGTGGTCTCAGTAGACTCTCCAGATACACTACCCATAATTTACGAGCGAGGTTTGTTTGGTATGTATCACGATTGGTGTGAATCATTTAACACCTATCCAAGGTCTTACGATCTTCTCCATGCCGACCATCTGTTTTCCAAGCTTAAGAAGAGGTGTGCATACTATTCCATTTCTCACATTCTCCGTCCGCGGCAAAACATTCGTTATTTCCTTCTCCAATTCATTGCGCTGTCTTAACTCTGGAATGGCTTATGAATGACAGGTGCAATTTAGTGGCTGTGGTTGCGGAGGTTGATCGAATCCTTCGACCAGAGGGAAAGCTTATCGTGCGAGACAATGTTGAGACTATTTACGAGCTGGAGAACATGGCGAGGGCGATGCAGTGGGAGGTTAGCCTGACGTATTCAAAGGACAAGGAGGGATTGCTTTGTGTGCAGAAGTCCATGTGGCGGCCCAAAGAGTCGGAGACACTCAAGTATGCGATTGCTTAAGCGTGGTGGTCGGAAGTCGTGGTGGTCGGAATTGGCTGCTGGCGTTGCTGAGGATATAATAGTTACACATTCTTTTTTTGTTCGTGTTGCTAATTGAAATTCATGGTAACTGTACTTTATGTTATATTAGCCTTTTGTTTCGTTTTATTTAGGGCCTGTAGTCTCTTCATTTTTGTTGTTTACAATATTTTGTGTTCGTTGTCGGGAGATCGGTGTTTGGAATTCCACTGTAATATTACCGTACTGGTTATTGATGGAAGAAAAACCAAACTATTGGTTTATATAATATCTGAGCATTTCGATTCTATTGTTGTGAAATGCTTTTTTTTGCTCTACTTAAGGGGAGAAATTTTTCAGTGTTGGGAACACGGTTAGTAGATTGGGTATATTAATATAATTGGTTGAAAAACTTAAAAAAAAAAATTTAACCTGTTGTGTTGTGACACTTGATGTACCGAGTAGTGTTTTCGGCTTATTAAAAAATTTCTCTACTCAGGTGTACTCTCTGTATCATTTTTATTCGGTGACTTGGGTATAGAATTAGTAATTTATCCTCGCATGTTTTTTCATAATTTATTTTATAAAAATAAAAGTTAGAAGTTATAATAAATTCGACTTTACCTTTTGTTTTGTTTATAAAAACAAATAAATGCAAGAGCATGACTTGCTAGGAGCTAGCATTTTAAGCTTGATATACGGTGTGATCGTTGCCCTTATAATTCCTCGTGTCTAGCATTTTGTAGTGTTGAAAAAAATCAGGGGTGAAACATTGTAGCAATGCGAAATGGCTCGTAACATAAATGTTTTTATGGCCACCTGTTGACTAGTCACTCACCTGATAATCGAAAAGTGTTTTGAAGGTTTTAATTTCGAACTTTGATATCAATTTCAATCAAATTTAAGGACAAATGATTACAAATCTTTAATCACCAAGTGATCAAGAGAACAAGACTCTGCCACGTAATTAGGAAGTGAAATTTATTGAGGGGAAAGGGTTGCTTAGATTAGGTGAAGACGGTTAATTAGCAGGTGTTGACTCCGGGGAGATAGAGCGAGTCCCTGGGATTTTTAATTGCTCAAAATCAACCAAAGCTAACACTCCCTCTTCGCCTGCCTATTTTTCTGCTCTCTTTTTTCCTTTGTTTTGTTTCTCCTTTTTTTCTTTCTATTTTTCTGCGCTCTTTTTTTCCTTGTTTTGTTTTAGCCCATTCAAAAACCAATATCCTCCAAAAGCTCTCTCTCTCTCTCTCTCTCTCTCTCTCTCTCTCTCTCTCTCCAACCAATCAATAATATGAAAAGAGAAACGGATGATGAGAGGCTATATGTGCCAAGTGGAGGAGGAGGAAGCCCAGAAACCCCATGCAGTTTAAAGAGCAGTACTACTGCTACTGCATGTGCAAGTGCTAGTAACAACAACAACAATCACCACCACCACAACCACCACAACAAAGAACAAGATAGGTTCCTTCCCATCGCCAACGTCGGTCGCATTATGAAGAAAGTGATTCCGGGCAACGGAAAAATCTCAAAAGATGCAAAGGAAACTGTCCAAGAATGCGTATCCGAGTTCATCAGTTTCGTTACAGGAGAGGCATCCGACAAATGCCAAAGAGAAAAGCGCAAGACCATCAACGGCGAGGACATCATTTGGGCCATCACAACGCTCGGGTTCGAGGATTATGTACATCCATTAAAATCGTACCTCCATAAATATAGAGATCTCGAAGGAGAAAAGCTAAACGTTCCAAAGCAACAAAGATCGGAACAAAGGCTGCAGCAGCAGCAACAACAACCAGATCAACAGGATCATCACAACCAAACTTTACTACCTTACGATAATAATAGTAGTAGCAGTGTATATTCTTCGACGACGAATGTCGTGTCTCAGCCGTCATTCATGGCTGATCATCATCAGGCCTTTTCTTTGCCTTTCTCCCCAAGTTCAATTCAAAAACAGTTTCAGCCACAACAGGATCAGATTGATTCAGTGGGGCATTGGTAAGAAGATATTCAATCGGGCCTTTTCTCTTCGTTGTTGCTCGAGTTTCCCCGGCCTACCGACCCTCCTTATACATATACATATCTATATCGTGCTAATCAATACACATGTAATTTAATTAATGTTGTTGACAATATATATAAACACTTACGTATGAACTCAACTCAACCTTGATTGTTTGGATCATAAGGAAGTAAAAGTGTGTATTTAATTGGTAAGAGTTTTTGTCTTAGGGTTTTCTTGTAGATAGGATTTGGTTTCTTTCCTATAAGGAGTAATTAGGGTTTGTTTGTACCATATTATATCAACCACAAAACCATCAAGTACCTGTCAATTATGAAGCACCATGAATGCACCGAAGTGTCTCCCTCCCTACTAAGGCATTATTGCCGAACCACATGAACCAACCCCGTAACAAGTGGGAGCCAGCCACAACACACAACAGTCATGTACCCTTTAACTGTCCCCATAAAAGTTCCTCCAACTTGCCTTTATAAAACGGTAATCTCTACTCGCTTCTATGGCTAATCTTTAATTACTATTCAACACTATATTACCATTAAACTCAGCCACATGGTGTTTTAAACACATATTGCTAACTCAAGCATCGAAGCCTCTTAGGTCGGTACCACACTGATACACTTCGATACTTATTATACCTTCCATGCAAGTTGCTTCTTCCGCCTACCTTGACAACCTTTTATTTTTATTTTTTATAAATATTTTTTAACAATTAAAAAAAAAACAGAATTAGTTTCTTATAAACAAAACGTTTTGAAAAGTAAGTTTAACAACATGTATTCTTTTAGAAGTACGGTGTTTTGACCAATTTTGTAGTGTTCTTTATTTTTGTTTGATAGTTTGATTGTGTTTGTTTGAATTGCAAGTAACTGATTGAACTGACAATTATGATGTCTTCAATTTTGTTTTATATTGGACCTATTTCTTTACATGTTTGTATCGCAATTAATCGATCTATTTGGTGCTAGTGATGTATGCAGTCCAAGTGTTTAAGTTTTGGTTCCTCGAAATTAATTTGCTTTTTCATTTTTTGACTTGACTGATATCATTTATTTCATAGCGGCACTAACATTCAATCTATATGACCTAAACCATACGATGACTTACTATCATTTCATATTTCTAAATTGACTCAGCGGTTGGTGCTATCGACACAATATACTTGTTAGAAACAACTGTGCCTGGTTTAGTTCTTTGACCAAAGTTGACAGCTTTTTTTTAGAAAACTTCATTTTAATCATTGACAAAGATGATTTTTAGATAAAAACCACGAGTAAGATCAAAATCTAATTTTAGTCCCTTGATACATTAATAACCTCATTTATTAATTATATTTTTATTTTTTAAATTATTTATCTTTTTCTTTCTAATTTTTAATGTATTAATTTTATTTTATTATAATTTTTATTTTCATTTCATTCATCGTAATATATTTTGTTGTGAACATTTAGATAAACTAATTTTTGTTGTACAATATATTTCGATGTACTTTATCTTCTTCATTTAGGTATATTAAATTCATTATAATACATTTCGGTGCATACATTTAGATACATACATTTCGGTACAAATATTTCGGTACATTAATTCAATATAATACATTTCGGTGCATACATTTTGGTACACAAATTTAGATACATACATTTCGGTACTAACATTTAAATATATTAGTTCAAATATAATATATTTTGGTACACACATTTCTGTACATTAATTGAGTCTTTCAAGTTTGAAGAATGTTAAATAAAATTAATAAATTAAAAAACTCTTTTTTGGTCAAAAAATAAATTAAAATTTGTGTATTAATAAATTTAAATATTTTAATGGGAGACATTAAATAAAATGCACATTAATTATTTTGAATTAAGGACACATTAGGGACTAAAATCAATATTCAATCTAACACCGAGTTTTTTTTAAATTTTTTTTTGAAGCATTAAAGTTCAAAAACCCTTTTTTTTAATGGTTTGTGATTCAGTTTGGTTTCCCAGTTTACGAATTTTTATGCTCACTACTGAATACAATTAGATGAAAGTCACACATTATGTGTGTATTTAAATACACGATAATTTATAAGAGAAATTGAAATTAAAATAAAAAAAAAAGAGAAAAACACGAAGCGGGAGAGAAAAAGTAGAAGAGTAAAACTATGGTTATATGCGAGTGACAAAGAAAAAGAAGCAAAAATTTGTGGCCGATGTCCTACAAATGGATCAAGATCTACTACTAAAGCCCAACCCAAAAATAGGAGAAATTTTTCCAAGTGACGGGAACACACACATCACCTGACAGGTGGTGTTCCCAACAAATAAAAAACAGACATGTGGCAGCAGTACATAAAAAGTTTTTTGGATTTTGTGCTGCCAGCTGAAATTTTTTTAATTAAAAATCTATTACTGCCACGTGACTGTTTTTTATTTGTCGGGAACACCACCTGTCATAGTGATGTGTGTTCCCGTCACTTGGAAAAATTTCTCCAAAAATACAAAAGCAAAAACCCGGTCATGTGCTTTGGTCTTTAGAGGTCCTTTCTGTTTCCAACGGTTAGGTTAGGCGGGTCGGGTCAGGATCCGAAATGAAAAGGCCCAAAATAAAGAAAAATTGGCCCTGAAAAATAAAAAAATCTCTCCAACAATTGGAGTTGGCGCAAGCGGGAAAATCTAGGAAGTAGAGTTCAATTCAAAGGCGAAATCAAATGGAGGCGGGGCGAGTAGAGTTTTGAGTCGTCGAGTGGAGTGGTGAAAATGTCAGGGAGTATTAGGGTGCTGAACGTGGCGGAGAAGCCGTCGGTGGCCAAGGCGGTGGCGACATTACTGTCAGGGAACCAAGGGCAAGGGCTGAGAGTGAGGGAAGGCCGATCCCGCTACAACAAAATCTACGAGTTCAACTACTCCATCAATGGCCGCCCCTGCCACATGCTCGTCACCTCCGTCACCGGCCACCTCATGGAACTCGAATTTGAGGACCGCTTTCGAAAGTGGCACGCCTGCGACCCCGCCCTTCTCTTTACCGCTCCCGTCCATAAAAAAGTCCCTGAGGTCAGCTCCTCTATCTCTCTCTCTCTCCGTCAAGGATTCTGATATGTTAGGGCTATTTGATTTCTTTACCGTATTCTTACTGGTATGTTAGAGCAGGAGCAAGAGTAGTGTGTTAATCTGCAATCGAATATGTAGCAATGTTGGCCTCTGATTTTTATTTATGTGGATTGTAAATAAAAAAATGTAGGACAAGTTGGATATCAAGAGGACGTTAGAGGAGGAAGCAAGGAGGTGCCAGTGGCTTGTCTTGTGGCTCGATTGTGATAGAGAAGGAGAAAACATTGCGTTTGAAGTCATAGAAGTATGCACAGCCGTGAATCGTCATCTTACCATAAGGAGGGCTCGTTTCTCAGCTTTGACTGAAAGGTTCGGGACATAATTAAATTTCAAATTTTCATTCCTCTTGGTTTCAAGTAGTCGAACCACACTGTTTAATTTTATTGTCATTTCAGGGATATCTATAATGCAGTGCAGAATCTTGTCAACGCAAACAAATTCTTTGCTGATGCAGTGGATGCTAGGCAAGTGAGTACCTTTCATTACCCAACTCTTTTTTTTGTTGGTGGTAACTTCCAAGTTAGTTTGTTAGGTTATATAAAACCCTATAGACTTTTGGGAACTACAAATTATGCTCTAGGACGCCTACGTTTCTCACCACCCACTGTTTGTGGTTAACTCAAGGGATCACTGTTAGTCATATCTTCATACTAACATTATTGGTCTATCATTGGTAACACTGTTTTCCTGTGTCAAATAAAGTTTAATCTTCTTTTCTTTTTTCTGCAGGAAATAGATCTTCGGATTGGTGCATCGTTTACTAGGTTTCAGACTATGCTGCTGAGAGATGCATTTGTTATTGATTCCACTGCAAGTGACAGAAATCTTGTTCTAAGTTATGGTCCTTGCCAGGTATGTAATTGATTACAAGTTTACATCCATAACATAAACTGATTTAAATGTCAGAATATTCAATCTGCCTCCCCTTTCAGTACAGTGCCCTACAATTATCTATGCTCTATAATTTCCCTTTGTTTGTAGTTCCCTACACTTGGATTTGTTGTGGAGAGATATTGGGAAATACAGTCGCACGAGCCAGAGGAGTTTTGGACCATAAACTGTTCACACAGATCAGATGAAGGCATTGCTACATTCCATTGGATGTAAATTGTGAAGACTTTGTGTTTCCTTTTCAGCTTCAGCAACCATTTGAAGTTTAATGATTTTAATACTTTTGCAGGCGTGGACATTTATTCGACTACGCTTGTGCTGTTGTTATTTATGAAATGTGTGTTGAGGAACCTACTGCTACTGTAAGTTATGTTGAGTTTGTGTAACATTGCTAATTTTCGTATAACCATTTGCACTCTCCGCTTTAAAATTTCCAAAACACAGGTGACAAAGGTTAGACAACAGGAGAAGCTGAAAAAGCCTCCAAATCCTCTGAATACAATTCAGCTTGAACAGCGTGCCTCAATATACTTTCGGATGAGTTCTGAACACACAATGAAGGTGAGCACATGGGCCACAATGTTGTCTTGATGTATATCTGTTTCTGGGTTACAGGTATATTGATAAAAAAAATCAATGCCAAATGCTTCATAGTTCTCCTAACGATTTGACTGTCCTTGTAATTGTTTTGAAGCTACAAGGAAAAGAAACGAATAGACTTATCCATAGCAGTGAACTTAAGTTACAGGCACTGCCATTCCTGGTTTTATACTAAAGTTTGATTTGTGATTCAGATGTATAGTTTATGATTAGAATTTTCAATGGTTGTCTCATAATTTATAATTTTAAATTAATCTTCTAGTTGTGACTGAAGCTATTTAGGTCTCAGAGTTTGATGAAATGGGCTGGTTCCGTTGTATGTCAGTAAATGTTTCAGATGGGTTATATGCCATTATAATATATTCACTTTTCTTCTTCTCCAAAGAGGAGGATAAAAATAAATATAAAAGGAAAATGGGTATATATTTCTTGTGCAATAAGGGGGCAACATCCATTTTCTTAAATTCTATTTCATATTAATTTAATAGACATTTGACATGTTTTTGTGGCTGTGGATTTCATCACGTTTTACCCCTGCACTCATTCACCGTTACTGATTGTAGGTGGCAGAAGAGCTGTACCAAGCTGGTTTCATCAGTTATCCTCGTACGGAGACTGATGGCTTCTCTGAAAGGACGGATTTGCGTGTTAGTAACCTTTTCTTATATTGGGAATCACAAACTATGTTACTGGTTCTGGCAGTAGTAACTGTTGAAAAGCATTGAGATTTTGTACAATTTCGGATTTTGATATAGGCTGGGTAAAAGAATTAGAAAATAACTAATTCAGGAATTGAGGTCAAGCAGATGCAATCTGAGAGCAATGAAGAATTTGGAACAAAGATGGTTAGAGAATAGAGAATGACAGAATTCACAAAGAAACTAGTTCATGTAGGTGGATGCAATAATAAAATGTATACGTATATTCGTGCATACCCACATCGAATCTGTTTATGGCATGAGATCTAATGTTCTCATAAAGTGAGTAAGGAGATTGTGGACACGCAAGAATGGTGCAGGGTATGGTTTTGTAGCTTAGGGTTTTAGTATATTTATGGTTGACTTTATTTAAGTATTTTGATTCCATTTAAGATCAAAGTTTTTCGTCTCAATAGCATGATCAGGAAAGTCCACGCTATATGATCAAGTTACTCTTTTCTTCTCCCACTTGCCACTTTTGGAAAAAATTTAGTGGTGTTGTCCCTTTCTAAGCCTATCAAAATTTTCTCTGTCTCGAGTGCCTTTCCTTCTTGAAAAGCAGATCTTCGAGACTAAATCTCAGTCGATCCCTCTCAATTATAGATGCATGGGCAACTCCCCCCTTTCCTCCTTTCAATCTAGTTTTTATGAACTCTGACTGGAGGGGAGGTTGAACAATAAATTAACAAAATGAGTAGTACTTCTGGAAGTGTCATTTTAACTCGTGGAACATGAAATGATTTCTGTTTTGAAGCCTTTAAAGTTCCCCTTTGTATGCCAAGCATAATTTGTCATTTTTATTGCCTTTTCACTCTTCGGGGTTTTAGCCTCATAGAACACTGTATTGTGTTCATCTCTAGGTCCTTGCAGCTCTATTTTGGTAATATTTCATTACCTTTTGCTGCATGACTGATTAGTTGGATTGTAATGTAGGTGATTGTGGAAGAACAACAAAGGCATCCTGGATGGGGATCATATGCTCAACGATTGTTGGACCCAGCATCTGGGCTTTGGAAAAACCCTAGCAATGGTGGACATGATGACAAGGCCCATCCACCTATCCACCCCACTAAATTTTCTTCTGGAGAATCAGGATGGAGTCAAGATCACCATGTAAGTAGTCTAAGGCATGCACAGGTGATATTTTGTTCTGTGCACGTTCTTCAATTGCACTTTTATTTGATCCAAGCTGAGATATATACTTTATCTTGTATTATCTTTTTTTTTTCTTTCTGTTTTCAGAGATTGTATGAGCTGGTTGTTCGCCATTTCCTGGCATGTGTCTCACAGCCAGCTGTAGGGGCAGAGACCACTGTTGAGATTGATATTGCTGGTGAATTGTTCTCTGCTTCAGGGAGAGTTATACTAGCAGTGAGTTTTCTGTTCCAGTCTTGATTCTTCTTTACTCTTTGGAGTCAAATTTTGGTCTTGGTGGTTAATATATGTTTTTTATATTTTTTCTTAGTCCCCTGACTAAGTGTTTTCTTTTTGTTTTTTTGTTTTTTTGTTTTTGTTCAAATGTTGGAAACTCTGTAACCATTAAGCTGCTTGTTGTCTTTCATGAGAGAGGTGTTGTCAAGAGTCAAGACTAGGTTCACCTTGAAAAAATTTGGTTGGGTTTTTTTTTAGCCTACAGTGATCTTAGTGCCATTTCTTACTAGCTACTTGCACTGGGAATTCCTTAGATGTGTACTTTCTTGTGTTTTGGCTGGCTAAAAAGGGGTGATGGTAGGAGATCTGGTAGCGCATAAATATAAGAAATGATTAAAACTACTTACATCCCTCCAGTAGAGTTCCAGAAATCACTCATAGTGTCCTTTGGAGTGAGTCCTAGACTTTTAAAGACTTTGACTAAGACAATACATGAAAATCCTAGACTTTAAAAGACTAATGTTTGTTTCAAAACATGAATTATCAATTTTGTAGTCCTTTGGAGTGATCCTAAAATACTTGATTATGTTTGTAAACCTGTTTATAGAAATATATGTAGAAGTATTGATATCAGCAGAAGTATCTGAGGAAAATAGCAAAAGTTGGTTTCCTGACCAATTTCTTGAACCCCGTTTATAAAAGTTTAGTGAAACACTGTATGAGAGTGAGCAATATTTTCATGATCTGCATGTGTATATAAATATGTTTAATGCGGTGGCCCAGTGGTGGGAGGAGGAAGACTGGCGTTGGAGGATTGAAAAAAGATGTTTTAGCTGGATTTCTGGGGAAAGGTTTAAAGTAGGGTACTGCCAGCATTTGGTAGGGTAAATCCCAAAAATGTATTAACTAAGGAGAATTGAAGTGGGGAAATTGCGAAACAATGAATACTGATGTTCATTGTAGGAGCTTCACGTTCCCATGCTTCTCAAGCTGTACAAATACTTGTGACATTGGCTACTCCGTGCCGTGGACCCCTCGTGTATAGCTTATATGGGTGACTTGGGTTTCGAGTTTGAGTGTTTATTTTCTTATTACTAGTATGTAGTATGTGATGTTTTGCTAACATAAATGAGATAGACGGACCCCATGTCCAGGACCTTAGACCCATTACCTCTGACTCAGGACCAAAATATGGGTCCCAACACTCTGAATTTGGGACTTGATTTGGGGAATCTGAAATCCATACCAAACCTTGGTGCTGTAACCTTAGACTCCAGATCCATTTTCTGTTCTGCTTTCTTCCTAGTAAGTCTCTTTCTTGGTCCTGCATCAGCTCTGGACTTAGAAGTTGAACATTATCCTTGGGCCTTGCAGTTTTATCTTTCCTGCAGTGGGTTTGATATGCTTTTAATGTGTTCGTACCAGTGTATTAAAAGCGTGAGGCGTGGGCAAGGCGTTCGAGGGGAAGCCCGGCCTAGGCGTGAGGCGAATCCTTACGGGACCTAAATTTATTAATATATACACTGAGCTTACACATATACTATATTAAAAAGAAGAAGATTATTAATCAATAATCACCGTGAGCACACACATATATTATAAATATATACACACACACATATATATACATATATTAT
The DNA here is from genome assembly GCA_963580275.1 of Crataegus laevigata. Taxonomy (NCBI): domain Eukaryota; kingdom Viridiplantae; phylum Streptophyta; class Magnoliopsida; order Rosales; family Rosaceae; genus Crataegus; species Crataegus laevigata. The sequence goes on along the minus strand of OY756944.1, from coordinate 29,871,631 downwards.
ATTATATATGTATAAAATAGAGGATGAAAAGCACAATGAGCACACATATAACAATGCACGTAGATAGCACACACATCCATTATATAAAAAATAAAAATCAGAAAAAAGGCAGAGAGTCGAAAGTGCAAGGAAGAGGTATGAGGCAGTTAAAATTCTACCTAAAATTTGGGTTTGGGAGTTAAAAAAAAAAAAATTAAAAAAAAAAACCCCTGAGATGTGCCTTCCGCCTCCTAGGCGGCTCCGGCGAAGCCTTACACCCACTCCAACAAAACAGAGGCGTTAGCCTTCGCGCCCAGCCTCAAAGGCGCCTTGGGTGCACCCCGAGGCTATTTTTTTAAAACATTGGTTCGTACATCTTGCATGATTTTTGAATTGTCCCTATGTGATGGTTTGGCCCTACATAATCAATAGTTTTTATATGTTTGGAAAATAAGCAGTACTACATAATCAAGTCTCTATATGTAAATAAGAATGTGTTTTAAATTTTTTTATTTGACTCAATTACTTTTTCTTTTCCAGAAAAATTACTTAGACGTTTATCGATTTGAATCATGGGGAGGTTCGTTGCTACCAACATATGAATTTGGACAACAGGTGTGTTTATTAATCATTAAGCTATGCATCTACATTTTCAATTGGTGTTCAGTTATTGTTTTATTTCATTTCTGTATATATGATCTCTCTGTCACCATTTCACAAGCCTTTTCTCATATCCTATCAGCGAGCTGAAAACCATAATCTAGCATATGATTCTAAATATACATCCTACTTAATATGAAATGATTTCAAGAGAATATGTGTGGCCGAACTGTTAGGTCAAGTGATAAAACATGACTGAGTTACCCAAATTATCATGTAAGTCATCAAATTGCGGAGACTAGAAGTTTGGCTAATGTTATTGGTGATTTATGATGTATGTTTGACCCTTAATTAGGTGAGCATTAACTAAACTAGCCATTGATATGGCTTTAAAATTTCAAGTTTCTTTCTAGGATCCCTTATTAATTCAATGTTTTTTTGTTCTTAAGATTGAGTATTATTTCATTGAATCAACTTTGAATTCTTTTATTTTTTATTTTTTAGGGGGTGGATAAAAGTACTGTTGAAATTACATTTTGATTAAGTGCGAAATTCAATGTTTTTTTTGTTCTTAAAGATTGAGTATTATTTCTTTGAATCAATTTTGTACTTTGAATTCTTGTTTTTTTAGGGGGTGGATAAAAGTACTGTTGAAATTACATTTTGATTAAGTGCGACGATGGCATAACGGTTCAATGGGTGTGCAAAATTTGTGATTGAAACTCAGATCATGTTTTTAATCCTTTTAAACACACACACATACACACTGCAGGCAAAAGAAGGAAACGAAAATGGGAAGACAAAGATTCTAACAAATTTGCAGTACAGATTTCTATGTTATTGAGCTTGTGGTTAACCCTCTGCTTTATGACTGGCCAACAGAAAAGAAAAAAAATGAAACTGTGACTTATGTTGTAAATTGCATTGTAAAACCAGAGGATCTGTTATACATTAAAACAATAAACATTTATCTTGCAGTTTGTCCCAACAACATTAACTCTTGATTCGGGAGTCACTAGGCCTCCGCCACTTTTAAGTGAAGCTGATTTGCTGAGTTGTATGGACAAGGTATCGACTCTATGAATTTATCTCTTTAGTAATTTTCTTAGGCAGCTATATTGATTTTTATTACTTTGTTCATGTATATACCTCGTATATATTATTACATATTTTAAATATATTTTTCTAACCTTTTTGTTTGATTTATTAGGAGGGCATTGGCACAGATGCAACGATGCATGATCACATAAAAAAGCTGCTGGATCGATTTTATGCAACCAAGGACTCAAGCATGCGTTTCTCACCGACCAATCTTGTAACTTTTCTCTGGCTATAACAATATGATATATTTTTTCTCCCTCATGTTTAATCTTTGTATGGTTTTCCTGAATATTGTTGTTTTTTTTTAAAAAAAAAAAAATTTGGGTGGGCAGGGCTTGCCTACTGTTTGCTTCTTGTTGAGACGGAAACAATTAGTTAATATTAGAAAAAAAAAAGAAGTGGGAGCAAAATGAATTGGAAGGTTATATGTAGTTCTCAAAAGGTCTTCTCAGTAAAATGTTGTGTTGCTCCCATCTAGGCATGATAGCAGAATTTTGGAGTTGGAATAGTCTGAGTTTTTTTTTTTTTTGCACGACTTTTCCTACTTTCTCGTTTGTTGTTTATCTCACGAAATTTGAAAGGCTAAAGGTTGGGCTTTTTGCTTGGACAATTGCTCATAGTAGGTGAATACCTATGACATGGTATAGAGGAGGAAACCCTGTTGGTATCATTTTCCTGAATGGTGTGGAATGTGCAAAAGTGATGCTGAATGCTTGAACTTCTTTTTATTAGAAGGAGAAATTTCATTTTATTAGAAATTCTTTACAGTAGAGTGGACAAGTAATCCACCAGGAGCAGAAAGAAAAAGAACATTGGTACAGAAAGCTACGTCGATATGAAGAAACCAAGACTAATTAAGACACCACAGCCTTCCTGTCTAGCATAATGCTCGATAGAAATATATTTTTAATAACAGTTACAATATATACAGAAGCCCAGAGCACTGCCCAACACATGACCTTTTCCTGCATCTCTGCATGTCCTACCCCTCTTCAGAACCCCGTTGAACTTTGAACCACTTACTGATTGTTCTATGCATATTAAGATTTGTCAGCAGGCTCAGCACTTTATTAAGTCAAAACTGACTGAAGGGTTTATCAGCATTTCCTATTTTAAGTCTTAGGATTAACTGAGAGATATCCTAACTAAGGCTACTGGTAGCATTATTTTCTGTTTTCTTTAGATAAGTTGGGGGCCTTAAAGATATTACTATGCGCCAAAGTGTTAGGGTGATCGCCTTGTACTTCTATAAGGCTAGGTGACTTTTGTAAATGATTAGGCTGATTATACTGAACTGTTTTATATACCCTTGCACAGTATTTATCCATAAATTTAATGGGGAAGAATACGATTGAGTTAATCCTAAAAATATTCTTCTCTACAGATCTACTTGGCAACTTAAGCGTGTTATTGTATTTTCAGCATAATATAAAACCACAAAAAAACACTCTTAAGTCACCTAAGATACCAAAGGTGTTTAAAACCTCACCCTAGGTTGTAGAAGGACTCTTGGTATTAGCCTAGGACATGTCTGGTGTAGATAGGTGATGCTGGTGTAGATGTAGTGACTCCGGCCATAAGCATTTAATCTCTATGAACTTCTCAGATAACCTCACACAACTTTCCTTGAAGTAGGAGTGCCAAAAAACCATACGAGTCATAAAAATACAAATACTGAATTTATTTATCTTTGTAATTAGGTCCTTTCTGCTTCCTATTTGGTCTTCTTGGGAGCCACCTCATCCATTTGTTTTCAACCTTTGTATCAGAGGCATTAAGATTCGAATCAGGTAGCTGACACAGAATGTGAGATAGATGTTAAACGAGTTGGCAGTTTTTACTATACCTATGGAGAAAATACCTCTGTAAATACTGTTGATGTCTAAAATTCCTGTTGCTAAGTTCACTGCCGGTTTTTCTCCTGTTGCAAAGTTGAAGTTCCTACAAAGCATCTTTATTTCACAACAATAGAAACCCATGTCACATTGCATGCACACATCATAAAATGAGTATTGGCTTCTGTATACCCTCCTTATCCCCACTAGGTTAAAGATTGTACTTTTATATTTATAATATTTCATAATCTTCTTCAGGTAGAACAATATTATGTAATATTATTTTCTTTAATAGAACTGTATAAAACAAAGATGTCTTATGTGATCTCTTCTTTGCTCTTTAAATGTTGCATAGGTGTACTTGACATTTGTAACGGAAAATTGGATGCCATTATACTATTTCTTTGTTGTATCCTAGTAGAAAGCTAGTGGAGTTTGTATTGATAATTTGGCATAATTGCAGGGCGAAGCGTTGGTGATGGGATATGATGACATGGGGTAAGAAATTCAAATTCATCTTCATTTCTGAAAAATAATATTTGATTCTTAAACTACTGTTAAGAATCAGCTGCATTTTTTTCTTTCTTGATACAAGTGATAGAGTGAGAGGGGGGAATCGAGCCTAGGACCTTTAGTGTAGGGGTAAATGCTCTTAACCATTTGAGCTACAAGCAAGCCCGTTGTGAATCAGTTTCTATTAAACTAGTTTGCTATGGAATCATAATTTCTTGTTGGGTGGCATGTTAATGTTTTAGTTTATCCGCAGAAACTAACTAAAGGAGTTATATGAAGATTGATTTTGAATTTTCTTATCATACCTGGAAATCTGTAAAACATGTTTTATGATCAACAAGAGATATTTTATAAATGAATGAACAACCGAATGCTAGTAAGAAGGGATATTGTATGGTTCGGCTGTGGTCCATTTTAGATTCTGTTAGCAAATGCTGACTAGAGTCCTGGGATATCAATAAAAAAGTAAATCATTTATACATCATGAAAAATATGACAAAACATTGTGTACCGTTCAAAATGAAGACTGCCAATAAAATTAAAAAGTATACAAGGCGTTGACCGTTGAGGTGTAAGTCATTTGAGACTCAAACTACTACAATTTGAAGTATATATGAAACTATTTCCGATAAAAGTCCTCTCTTTTTGGAATTTTTTATGAGAGTTTATCATATAGATTGTGGATCTTTTGTTCACATCACCTAGTCTTTGTACTGTGTTGTTTGATTACTGCCAATTGTTTTTTATTAGTCAGTAAAATATATCGAAGATCAGCAAGTCTGCTGAGTGAACTCTTGAGGTTACCTATATTCTATCTATGAAAAAACCTCATATTTGAAATTTCAGTTTCTAGTTTACAATGTATGACATGTCATATGCTTACAAAGCTGTCAAATAATTATTATTATATGGTTAGAAGGCTTGGGAGGAGCTGTTCCCTCATGTAAGGCAAAAGGCTTTGGCTAGGGTAACTTCTGATCATTGTCCAATCGAACTTGACACCAACAAGGTAAAATGGGGGCCAGGTCCTTTTAGGTTCGAGAACTCATGGTTACTGCACCCAGACTTTACAAACAATCTCAAAGTGTGGTGGCAGTCGGAACAAGTCCATGGTTGGGAGGGGTACAAATTTATGAGCAAACTGAAAGGTCTTAAAAAGAATCTGCAATCTTGGAGCAAGGAGGTCTATGGCGACACAGAGAGATGTCTCAAAGATGCTCAGGCTCAACTACAGGAAATTGATTTTAAGGAAGGTAGGGAAGCTCTAGACTCGGATTCAAAAAGAATGAGGGGAGGGCTGCGCTTCCTAGTAGAAGAGTTGGCGTGGAAGGAAGAAGTCAAGTGGAGGCAGAGAAGCAAAGTGGAGTGGGCAAAAGAGGGTGATGGTAATACTAGTTTTTTCCATAAGGTTGCAAGTGGGAGAAAGAAGAGGAATTTTTTAGATAGATTGGAAGTGGAAGACGGTAGAAGGGTAGAAGGGGAAGAGGAGATCGAAAACGAAATTATTAATTTTTTCAAGTCTTTGTACAGTAGCACGGATGGGGACTGTTGGGGATTGGAAGGAATTAATTGGTGTCCAATTAGTGCTACTGAGGCAGCGTGGCTTGAGAGGCCGTTTGAGGAAGCCGAAGTCCGAAATGCTGTTTTTGATTGCGGGAAGGATAAATCCCCAGGCCCGGACGGCTTCTCTTTGCATATGTTTCAAAAATGTTGGGATATTTTGAAGGATGACATCTTGAAAGTGATGGAGGAGTTCTTCGAAAATGGAATTATTAACGCAGTGACAAATGAAACATATATTTGCCTAATTCCAAAGAAGTCAGATTCTGTGAAATTGAGGGACTTTAGGCCTATAAGCTTAGTCACCAGTCTTTACAAGATTGTGGCGAAGGTCCTTGCTACAAGATTAAAGGAAGTCATGGGCACTACAATTTCTCCTTCTCAAGGAGCTTTTGTTAAAGGCAGACAAATTCTGGATGCAGTCCTCGTAGCAAATGAGGTGGTCGAAGAGGTGAGGCAGAAGTCCGAGGAGGGCTTGGTCCTTAAGATAGACTTCGAAAAAGCTTATGACCATGTCGACTGGAGATTTCTGGAAGAAATGTTACTGAGAAAGGGATTCGGGAGTACATGGAGGAAATGGTGCTTGGCTGCCTTGCTACGGCTAACTTCTTAGTTATGATCAATGGGAGACCTAGGGGAAAATTTGCGGCTTCAAGAGGTTTGAGACAAGGAGATCCATTGTCCCCGTTCTTGTTCACTCTAGTGGTCGACGTGTTGAGCAGATTGATGGAGAGGGCTCAAGAAAATCTCTTGATCAAAGGGATGTGTGTTGGGCAAGACAATGTGGAGATCTCTCACCTTCAATTCGCGGACGACACTATCTTCTTCTTGGCGGGGTGTGAGGAGGGTTGGGCCAATTTATTACTTTTGTTGGACCTTTTTGGCAAAGTGTCAGGCTTGAAGATTAACAAAGCTAAGTGTTCTTTGGTGGGGATTAATTCTGAAAGTGAGAAAATCTCAAGGCTAGCAAGTGCTTGGGGTTGTGAGGTGGGCAGGTGGCCCATGACGTACCTTGGTCTTCCCCTCGGTGGAAGGCCAAAAACCATCAAATTCTGGGATCCGGTGGTTGAGAAGGTGGAACTGAGACTTCAAGGTTGGAAGAAAGCGTTCCTCTCTAGAGGCGGAAGACTAACCTTGATTCAAGCTGTACTGGGTAGTTTGCCTACATACTTCATGTCTTTGTACAAAGCTCCCTGTGGGGTCATCGGTAGGCTGGAAAAGTTAATGAAAGGGTTTCTTTGGGAAGGGGTAGAGGAAGGAAAGAAACTCCACTTAGTCAAGTGGGAGGATGTGTGTAAAAGCAAGGAGGAAGGAGGCCTTGGTCTGGGAAAGTTGAGAAATCGGAACAATGCCCTCTTAGCTAAGTGGTTATGGCGATTCCCACTCGAATCAAACTCTCTCTGGCATAAGGTGATTAGGAGCAAGTACGGGCTGGAGGCTAATGGCTGGGACGCCAATTCCCCGAGTCGAGGATCGAGTAGGTGCCCCTGGTCAGATATCTCGGCTGGTCTTCCTACACTACTTCACTCTTGCAACTTTGTGGTCGGCAACGGGGAGAGGGTGAGATTCTGGGAGGACGGTTGATCGGAGGGGGGCCCGTTGAAAGAGCAATTCCCTAGATTATTCTTGTTATCCAGGTCAAAAAACCAAAGTATCTCTACGATGGCGGCTCCTTCTTTTCAGCCAGTCAGTTGGAATTTTGATTTTAGGAGAAATCTCAGAGAGGCGGAGATTGATGAGGTGGCTGGATTACTACAGAAACTGGAACCTGTGCGCCTGAGCCATCATAGAGAAGATCGGAGAAGATGGATTTTAGAAGGGTCCGGTCGTTTCACCTGCAAATCATACAACTCTTTCCTTTGTAATAACGGAGATGTGCAACACTTTACTCCTTTCCCTCAGATCTGGAAATCAAAAGTGCCCCCTAAAGTCAAACTTCATGTGTGGTTAGTGGCGCTCGGGAAGGTTATTACGTGCGATCAAGTCCAAAGAAGATTGCCTTTTGCTTGCCTCTCCCCTCACTGGTGCGTTTTGTGTAAGTCCGGGGAGGAAAGTGCCAACCACGTGTTCCTCCATTGCCCGTACAGCATTCAAATTTGGTGGAAGTTGCTCAAGGAAGTTGGAGCTAGTTGGGTCACCCCAATGAGTTGTTTTGAGCTCCTTAGCACTAAATTCGATGCCCTAGGAAAAGGGAGGAAAGCCAAAACCTTGTGGGGTTCTCTGTTGATGGCCCTATTCTGGAACATTTGGCTAGAGCGCAATAAAAGAGTTTTTGAGGCTTACAAGGGAGTGGGGGTAGAGGAGCTTTGGGATAGAGTTAGGCAGTGGGCAGCTTTGTGGGCCTCAGTCTCAGTTGAGTTTAGAGACTACAGTCCTTCTTCTTTAATTAGGGATTTGTTAGCAGCTTTTAAGTGATTAGGTTTTGCTCTCTCTCTGTTCTTTCAGTTTTCTTTAGGTGGATTTCTCTTCCACCTCTGTACTTTCTTTCTCTCATTAATATACTGATCTCGTTTCTTTTCAAAAAAAAAGAAGTCTGAAGCTTCAAAGCTCCATATGAAGCTTACTTGCAGATATTTTTTGTTCACATGATTTTTAATGACTTCATATCTAGAAAGAGCAATATTTATTAACTGATGTATGTCGTTTCAAATTCAAAGGGAATCATATTAATGGGAATCTTTACTTACTAGGTATAAACTGTGGAAACCATACCTTAGAGCTGTTATGGAGCGTGACATGAAAGCTGTTAGTGAAGGTGCTAAGAGCAAAGCTGAAGTTTTGGAAACTTGCTTGCAGCAAATGAAAGCTTGCTTCCTAGATGTAAGTTTGTAGTTTGATTTTTCAGTTACTATTTATAGCTTAATTTTCTTTTCTATTCTGATTCTAGTCTTATGCACATAGACAACCATATCGTACTAATTTTTTTTTTTTTTTGAGAAGAAACAAACATTTTATAAAAGAACAGAGAAATACACAGAAGTGGATAAGAAATCCACCAAGAACAAAAACAAGAAAATCTCTGAAGAGGATCTGGCTACAGCAACAAAACCTAAACCTAAATCACTTTACTGCTGCTAACAGATCCCACAGTAACTGAGAAGGGGAGTAATTTTTAAAATCATTTGAAACTGAAGCCCAGAGGGCTGCCCAGTATCTTACTCTTCCCCAAAGTACTTCTACCCCCACACCAGTATAATCCTAAAAAATTCTTTTGTTATGCTCCAACCAAATGTTCCAAAAAACTGCCGAGACCAGACAACCCCACGAAGCTTTAGCTTTCCTCCCAATTCCTAGGGCCTCAAAACTAATTAGACTTCAGAACATATATCACCTAAGATGAAACTGTCAGGCTACATTTTGTATGCGGGAAAGAGAACTTGAGAATGGAAAAGTGCCGACTTTCCCATGTTTGGTAAGTCCAAGCTTGAGTAATAGGGGGTTTGGGGGAGGGGGGGGGGGGGGGGGGGGGGAAGTGAATCCCTCCACCCCCTTGGTATTCACTTTCCTTCCCCATGGGAAACCAAAAAATGTATTGATTGCCATAGTTCCTATTTTTCTATGACAAATTTCTCCTCATTAAAAATGCCCTTTATATCCCCCCCCCCCCCCCCCCCCCCCCACAAAAAAAAAAAGAAGATATTTTCTACCTTCTTTCCCATTGTTACCAAGCTTGGGAAAGAAATTTTGCATTTCCCTTCCTCTAGGAAAAGAAATGGGAAATAATTTCCCATGAATTCTGTTCGGCATACCAAGGAACCTTAGTGTCCACTGATATACTGGTAGTTTTGTTTTATGAAAATATCAGTGGAAATATGAACTATTAAATGAAATATCATGTAGTTAAAAAAATGACGAAAATTTTATTAAAAAATATTGGAGATTTTATGAAAATTTGGGAAAGCTACAAACACATCAATTAGACGTGTAACATAGATTGGCATGTCCATTGAAATATACAATGCATATGATGAAAGCCGAGCATGGGACTCATACATAAGTGGTCTTGAAACTTTAATTTTGTAACTGGCAAGATATTTTATTTTTCCACATGTATAAGCATTCTAAGTTCCTGTAAAAAAAAATTCTTCAAGCTGCTTCCATACACAATGAAAATCAGTTTTAAATTGTGTAACATGGAATAATATCCATCCCAAAGACCTTTGGCTTTGAAAACAACTTGGCAGTTTTGGATCGAATAGAAATTTCATTATGTTGTAGGATTTAAACCTTGACGATCACAAAATCTGGAAACTTTGCAGGCAAGGTTGAACAAAGTAAAACTCTTTGAAGCCATGTCAGTATTCTTTGAGAGGTAATTTAACTTTCCTCTTGTTTCTCCACTGTATATATTTTTCTATGATAGCAATGGCAGTCATTCAACTTGATGCAGATCTAGCAGGCCTAGTGGGGATGATCAGCACACATCTGGAGAGTTCGTTCGGCGATGTGGACTGTGCCACGAAGCAGATATGGTACTTAGACAAAACCGGGTAATTATTCACTTAAGCCTCATTATGTTTACGCTTTGCAAAGTTTCTTGCCTAAAATTATTCACTTAAGCCTCATTATCTTAAATGTGTAAAGCCTTCAAGAAAACCTGAGGTTTTTGTTAGTGAACATGTGTCTCTAGGAAGCAAGCTGGTTTCTTTGTTGATATGAAGTCATATAACCAGGCTTCTTTGTAGTTTTCATCTTTAGTGCTGTCAAAAAGTATAGTTAGCCATAAAAACCAGCATATAAAACATATATCATTAAAATTAGAGATTAAACTCAACAAACTCCTGTAGCAAGGAACCTTCAAAAAGAGAATAAACCATGTTAATTTTAGAATGAAAACGGTGTGATTAGTGAAATTAAAATGTTGTAAATTTCATTATATCGTTAAGCCATTATTTAATTCATTTTGATGTCTTTTCCTCTTAGAATATAGACCATTGATTAAGGGCATTTGAGTATGTGATGTGATTACAAGGAATCCTAATCCAAATAAGTGGAAACTTAATTGTTTTACTGAGCTTCCCTTTTTGGATGCTTGGTTTTATTATATTGCTTTCGAGTTCATGTAGTATGTAAATAGAGTATTGTTCAGATCTAAGTCTGTACATAGTTGTACTTTCTTGTAAATTATTTTTCAGGGGTCTGGCTTTTGTTCTCCAGTTTCCTTTATGGCTGACAGTTACAACTTTGTCATAAGTTTATTACTGTTTTATGGAAGTCTACAACCATTTGTAAATTGTAATCATCTCCACCTTTTTTTCTTATGTGATTGTTATGTGTCTTTTGTACAGGATGGAAATTTCATGGTTGGATGCATGGGTTATCCTCAGGTTGGTCCTTGTCTAAGATATACTTATTCCAGCTAAATTGCATGTTTGTAAGTTTATATACATTACTTTTACAAGGAAGAAAATCTATTGGTTATATCTAATATTATTCTGACCTGACTGATTAGTATGCCTCCTCATGTCCCCTTTTGTTTCTTATTTGTTAGTGTATATTTTATATGGAGATCAAGATTAAATCTTGATCAGAGGGACATCCCTCAATTTGTTCTCTTCATGGGGCATTATTGGGTAAACCTATCATGTGTTGTGTTAATTCTACTAGTAGGCTACAAGTTTCCATTTAGAATATTCACTTATATGAAGTTTCATTTATTATATTGGTATTAGTAGCCTTAATTTTTCTTTATGTTATTCGTAGTCTTTCTATGTTGGCAGTAATATCTAAAGACTAGAGAAGGATACCCTTTGCTCCTTGCAGTCTAACTTAATGATTCAAACGTTGTCTTGTGGGCTACTTATGTGTCTAGAGAAATTTGAATGAAGCATTGGTGGAGGAGCTATCTGAATTACTACTGCTGTTAGAAAGTGTGCACCTTTCTCAAAGTAAACCAGATTCTAGGGAATGATTTTTAGATCCCTAAGGAGAATTTTTATGCAATCCCTTTCTCAGATTTCTTTGTGACAGGCTAGAAGTTTCTTCCTTTCAACCTTAAAGGGAGAATTTGGAATGGTAATGGCTTGCTAATGGCGCATGGGCAAGTCAATATTTGTGATGTGGTTCAAATGGGAGAAGCTAATTTTTTTAGTTTTTAGTTTTTCTTCCCAGTGGTGTTCTCTTTCTAATTGAGATAGGGAAAGTGTGAATCTCATGTTTCTTTGCTGCTCATTTTAAGTCTATGGTGGAGGCAGTTGAGGAAGCAATTTTGAGTTGTTTGTCCAAAAATTGTTGACTGTTGGAAAGGCATTAGGTGGCTGGAAGCGGTAAGAAAGCTAAAGTGGTGTTCAGTGTATGGACTGGGAGCAAATCTTTCGGTTGTAGTGGTATTCAAGGAGATTACGTTGTATTCTATTTACTAGGCTGCGTGCTGATGGTTAGAGTTCTTTATTTCTTGGGTCTATGGTTTACTTGTATTTGTTTCCACGTAGCTTATCCTTGATTATTTTTTGTAGAATAGGAGTTTTTTAGACAAGAAAAGTGTGTGAGAGACCAAGTCATCAAGTCTCCTCTTATGGGTCTTCCTTTTGATCTCTTTTTTATTTAGGGCTTCTTGAGTCTTTCTCAAGTTGGAACTGTTTATTTCTGTTTAAATATGATGTTTGAAATTTTATGAGACTATCATATTTCATTTACTTGGCATCATTTTGGTCAAATAGTTGTAACACCTATTTGCTACACATTTAGTGTAGGAATGCTGTCTGGCTCCCTGGATCTGTATCAGAAGCAGCTGTAACAACTAACGTTTGCAACTCATGCACTCCAGGTTTCTTTCTGTTATTTTGTTTCCTTAAAGCTGCCTAAATAAATGATACAAATGCAATTTAAGATGTGCTTAAATATGGGGATTCATATATACATATAATATATAATAATATATCAGTCCCTTATGTTGAGGGATCCATCAACAAAAGGGGGCTTTATAATATGCGTGTATGTAGAATCGATGGAAACTTCAAATATCATCTGGATGTTGAAGGGTAAAAGTCATCAAGTTATTCCATCTATAACCTGAACTTTGTTTATGCCGTCGCATGTTTCGTTTTTTGTTTTTGCAAAATGAACCAATTTTTAATATTCGTATGATGAGGAAATTACTTAAAGAATCATCTCTTTCGTTACTATGATAGTTACGTGTTCTGACAGATCTTTTCCAATGCATCAACTGAAAGGGGTGGTTCTGTCAAGGATTCCCCTTTTTACATGCATCCACTGTACAATACAGAACAAGGGGAGTTGCATTATGATGGAAGACATGCACACATATTTTAGGGTCCAATTTATAAACATTTCAGGCCCATTCGATGCGATTTCGTTTTGGTTTTGGTTTTTATATTTTGTTTGTGAGAGGGCAAATACACGGGGGAACAAAGGGATGAAGAAGAGCGGATGAAGGATGGTGAGAGAGATGTAGAAGAAATGTACAAAGAAAGACGCCCAAAATGAAAATTCAAAACCAAAAATTAGCTTTTCTTTTTCACTTTCAATATTATTCTTCTGTTCCTCATCCCATCTCTTCCATCACCCACCACATCCCTTCTTTCCCCCATATACTTTTCTTCATATCTCAATCAAAACAGTGAAAACTAAAAACAAAAGATGAAATGGTTATCTATTGGACTTTTCGTTATTGGTTTTAAGTTTCTATATTTTTGTGTTGGGATGGAGAGGAAATATGTGGGAGAAAGGAGCAATGAAGCAGGGTAGAGGGAGGGTGGTGGGAAGGAGGATGGAGAAATGTAGGAGAATATATGAAACAAAAACCTGAAAGTGAACAACCAAAAGATGTTTTCAGTTTATTTATACCTTCTTTCCACATCTACTTCAGCTCCCTTCTGGAGCATTCATTTTTCTCTTATATTTCCCCTTCATAGGAAATAAAAACTAAAACAAAATGTTTACAAACATGGCATTAGCATACTGAACCTAAAACAACAGACAAAGCATAAAATCCATTGAAAAATTTGAAAGCAACAGACAAACCAATCCCGAAAGCACTCAGTGCAGAACCCCTTTCCCTAACTCTAGAAAAATTCTTGAATTGTTGGAAGAGATTCCTAAAGAGATGAAAAATGGTCTTACTCTATACCCAGATGCTCCCAGCCCCTCACATTGTCACACATCCTTCTTTCAGTCCATTCAAATTCTCACATTGCTCCCAGCCCCACGGAAAAACATGCCTCTGGCAAAATAAGGCCACAGTCTGCTGACTTGGCGCAACACAGATTGGCCTCCTTGAACTTTAACACGAGGGAAAGGCAATCAGCAACTCAACCAAACCATAAAACAGGTCTTTACAGGCTATAATATTTCCGTCTCAAATGAAGCGGACATGCAATCATCCATACATGATACTTCTCAGCGTCTAAAAAATGGGAGTTAGTTACTAAAAACAAGGAGGAAGGAGGTCTAGGGGTGGGGAATTTGAGGAATCAGAACGAAGCATTACTGGCTAAGTGGTTGTGGAGATTCCCAAGGGAGTCTCATTCTCTATGGCACAAGGTGATAAGAAGCAAGTATGGGCTACAAGATAATGGATGGAATGCACTTCCTCCAAGGAGGGGTTCAAGTCGTAGTCCATGGAAAGACATCTCGAGTGGTTTTCATCAGTTTCTTAGTTGTTGCAAGTTTGAGGTGGGCAACGGAGAGAGGGTGAGGTTTTGGGAGGATGGGTGGTTAGCAGGGGGATCGCTGAAGGTGCAATTCCCCAGATTATTCCTACTATCGAGGAGGCACAATCATAACATTTCAAGCTTCGTGGAAGCTACGTCAAATTCCTTGAGTTGGAACTTTGACTTTAGGAGAAATCTGAATGAGATGGAGATAGAAGAGGCGGCTAGATTATTACAGAAAGTGGATGAGGTTCGCTTGTCACTATCGAGAATGGATAACAGAAGATGGAATCTGGAAGCTTTAGGTTTGTTCACATGCAAATCCTATCGTTCATTCCTGAGTAGCAGTGGGATTGTGCACTATTATCCACCCTATTCTCAGATTTGGAAATCAAAAGCTCCTCCGAAAGTTAAAATACTTGTATGGCTTGTGGCCAATGGGAATCTCAACACTTGCTACATAATTCAAAGGAAACACCCTTTTATGTGTTTATCCCCACATTGGTGCAGTTTGTGCAAAGCTAAGGAGGAGAGTGTAAATCACATCTTTCTTCATTGCTCTTACTCGATCCAACTGTGGTGGAAACTGCTTCAGGAGATTAAAGTTAGTTGCGTCATTCCTAAAGGGTGTTTCGAGCTACTAAGCACCAATTTTAAGGCACTTGGAAAAGGGAAAAAAGCCAAAGCTTTGTGGGGTTGCCTGGTATCGGCAATTTTTTGGAATATATGGCTGGAACGCAACAAAAGAATTTTTGAAGACTATACTGGAGTGGGGGCATAAGTACTTTGGGGGAGAGTAAATTATTGGGCAGTTTTTTGGGCCTCGGTCACTAAAGAGTTTAATAATTGTTCTCTTTCTCAAATACTGTGGGATTTGTTAGCAGCAGTTAAGTGAGCTAAGTCTAGAATTGGCTGCTGTAGCCAAATCCTATTGGGATTTTCTTTCTATTGTAGTTGGTGGATCTCTTATCCACTTTCGTGTATTTTCTCTATTCTTTAATAAAATTGTTTCTTCTCAAAAAAAAAAAAAATCAATGGAGTACTAAAATTGTACGGGTATAACTTGGGTATATTAACTGAGTACAAAAAAAAAAGTCGAGCCCATAAATACAATTAGTGGTGTTGCAGTACTGTATTATTTTTAACTTTGGTGCTCACATGCACCCACTCCTAAACTGTTCCCATTTTTTGTCACTGAAATTGTGGAGGTCATGTAATTGACCTTCTTTAAGGCATCATATGGTACAGGTCGTCCACTAGTTCTGTGTGTTACTGCTAGTATTATTTTGGATCTAATTTTTTTCAACATATTTATTTATTTTTCAGGTCCTGTTTACTTGATTCAATTTACATTTCGGCGGCTAGAAATACCACCAAACTATAGTGCCAACCATTTGGGTAAGTGCAGCATAAAGTAAGATTAGCTTGTTTCGGCACGTACTATTTCCCAGCATCTTACAATCATCCCATTGTTTTATTAATTAATTGTCATATTTCACGTTAACCCTATAAATGCTTCTAAACATCTCTGAGGCAGGAGCTATGCTTTTACAATGACAGCAACTAACAAACATTGAGTTTTTCGGGGTGCTTGAGCATGTCTTCAATAGATTGTTCTTTAGCATTTGAATGGAAGTCATTTCCTTTTCCATTTTGCTCCTCGTCTTCATTAATCCATCAAATGATTCAGAGAATTCCATCATGCGTATGTTTGTTTGCATACTAAATATTAAGCCATTACACCATACATTGTTGATCTAGTATTGTTCATTGAATGAAGTTGGATTTGGGTGCTGAAAAAGGCTTCTTTACTGAGAGGATGGGCCTCAACTCTGACTTGGAGTCTATCTGAGTAGAGTAATTGGACATGATGATTCTTAAATTGTTTCTCAGTTCTATATTCATTTAAAACCTAACAGCCATTCTCTCTAGGCTTCTAGTGTCTGGAAGTTTAATGATTCCATAGTTAGTCTAACATGAAAATTCATGCATATGTGCAATCAGGTTGCATTGGCGGCTGTGATGAGACTCTTAGACAGTTGACGGAAATCTGTGGAACTGGTTCTCGGTTATCAGGTTTGTGTTGTAGTTGTTTGAAATTATCGAACCAATTCACCTTTTCAAATATAACCAATTTTTATATGAATTTTGTTATTGAGTATTTGAGATTTGAGTTATCTTCACGAATTATATTAGTCTCATAGTTTCATTTTTTCTTTCACCCGCCACTGTGACCTCCATCTACTATTTGAGGTTTGTGCATCATTATGCAAACAATTTATCATACCCTGAAAAGTGGGATACATTATGATGTGGATTTCTTTTTATGTAATTTTATATGGTTAAAAATATACTTGTAAGTTGTCCACTGAAGGCTTCAATTATTTTTTACTTGTAAAGTAATAACTTTTGAGTGCTCTTGAAAATTGTACTGTCTTTGTAAAACATCCTATAAAGCTTGTTTAAGTTAATAATTAATAATTCGCCTTTCTTTCTGGTCATTATTAGTTGAAGACCAAATTGAAAGTTAACTAAGATGATAAATGACATAAGAAATGAAAAACCGGAACTTTATAGAAAAAGTGCTCAGTGTATGTTTTTAATTTAATTTTGTATGCGAATTACACAATCTTGGTGAAATATATTAGTCCCATACGATTGAAATTACTGCACTTTTGTGAGAAATTTTATCCAATACAATCAGAAGTTCGAATTCTTATTAGAAAATGTTTTTGCTTTGAGTGCTGTTTGTTACATTCCACAAAACAGAATTTGCTCATTCGTATGGTAGCTAGCTTGGATTCCATGGTAAGATAGGGTCAGATGATCAAGATTAGTTCTTAGAATCATGAATGGGAAAATACATTTTAACCATAAGAGTGGTGCATGTCTAGACAATAGAAGTGTGCTTTTATAAATAAAAAAACATTTAATATATCTAATTGATATTTGACCTATGTTCATCATTGGACAGCATATAAATCTGGAAAAAATCGACCATTCAATCTTTTTCTAGACAAAATTTGAGATTAATTGTACAGTGTTGACTATTAGTCCAACTAAAGGTAACTTACATTATTGTGGTTATATGAGACGCCAAACAGTCAAACGCTGATGTTTCATATGTTTTTCAGCAAGAGGGCGTGGGCCAGCGACGTCCAATAATAATGTCCCACGAAGTAATACCAGGCAGGGTCCTTGCATATATTGTCATCAAGCAGGGCATTCGTCAGGCGATTGCCCTTCCCAATCTTCAGGTCCTCGAAGTGTGAGGCCTCAATCTATGAATGTTCAAACTGGTATGACTGCTAAACTTCTGTATATTTTCTTAATGAGAAGCTATTGCCTGGATTAATTGCCGAGGCATGCACAATCATTTAGGGTGAGAGCAGACTGATATAATGTTAGAGGTATTGTATTGTTAGTCGTATGGAAATGGAGTATGCTATCAAAATGAGAGTTTCATAAGGTTAGAGAGATGAATTTCGGATAGTTCTGTTTTAGAGAAATATAATCGTGATACTTTTAAGAACTATTAATTTAATGTTATTAGAATTTCACTCTTGTCGTTATATGCAACGCCAAGCAGTGGAACACCAATTTTTGACATTAAGTTTCATATGACATTCAGCAAGAGGGCGTGGACCAGCAATGTCCAACAATGTCCAACGAAGTAATACTAGGCAGGGTGCTTGCATATACTGTCATCAAACGGGTCATTCTTCAGGCGATTGCCCTTCCCAATCTTCAGGTCCTCAAAGTGCAAGGCCTCGACCTACGAATGTACAAAGTGGTATGAGTGCTGACTTTTGGTTTGTATTTGTTTAATTTTTAATTAGAATATTGAATGGATTAATTCCCGATGCATGTACAATGAGGATGAGAGGAGACAATAATATACTGCTATTATCAGTGCTTTGGAAGTAGATCGTGTATTAAAATAATCGTTATGGTGGTGATAAATATGAATTATCCCAAAAGCTTAAAGCTTATGCCTCCAGGATATGATATATTCTGAACAGTAAACACCATGACCATACCCTAAAATGTAGATTTATCACCTATATGAGCATAACACGTGAGGTTAAAAAAATTTGTTCTTAAATTTGTGAGTTGTAATCATTCCAACAAAATATTTCATATTCTGGATTATTGGAACTTAATTAGTAAGGCATGTTGTCAGATGATTAGCTTGCCAACAGTTTCTGACCTTTTGATCCCCCTTGGTTGTTCGTATACCATTTATGTTCGTGCCCCGTTTGGTCGAACTAATGTGTTTTTGTAATGTGTTTGCAGGACAAGTATCGATCTCATGTTCTACATGTGGTGCACCATGTGCTTTACGAACAGCTAACACAACAGCTAACAGAGGAAGAAAATTCTACTCTTGTCAATCGCAGGCGTGCAACTTTTTTGTGTACGTAAACATAAAAAGTTGGTTTTCTTAATTAATTGCTTTTTGTTAAAGATGCCAAATGGGACCTTATGAATCTATTATTTTCATTTCCTGCAAAGGTTTTTGCCCTTTTTTTCTTCAGTCTTTCTCATATTAGTAAGCATTTGATACTTCAGTCGTTGGATTGTATCCAAATTGAACAAAATGGGTTGTTATGCGCTAAGTAATTTGATTGAATCTTTATTTTATCGTAACTGCAACACACACAGTGCACAAATACACAAATCTGGGGGTGTTCGTGTTGATACATGACTCTAGACGCGTGTGCGTGTATGTTGTTACCTTATCTAATTCCCGGTCTATGCTTCTTTCTCCTTGTGCAGATGGGAGGATAGCCTCAACAATGACAATGGAGGAAGAGGTTTTCAGCGTGCAAATGTTAGTGCCTCAGCATCTAACCCGACGCGGAGTGGTGGCAACGGTAGAGGTGGCCGGGGTGCAGGAGATGCTGCTGGGGTGAGTTTTGTATCAGCGACTGGTGATCCCGTCTCTGGTAGAAGGTGTTTTGCTTGCGGAGATCCATCACACTTTGCAAATGTTTGCCCGAACCGTGGTAACTGATGCACCTCCATCTCATAGAGGACATCTCTGGTGACTACTTAAGATTGATGTCACTGTTCAGCGTGATATATCAGGTTAGGTTCCTAGTGTTCTACAGTGATGTTGATTTGAAGGGATAATTTTCTAATGAAAATCAAAAGATTATCTTCATTGCCTTCACGCCCATTATTTACATCATCTCAAATCAACAATGGCTTGCAATTACATACGTTTATCCATAAATTAAAACTTTAGTCCCAATAAATGAATAGTAATAGTTAAAATGACTTGCTTATACTCAAAAGAATGTGACGGTAGCATGAAAATGAACAAAATGTGGCTCACAAAATTGTGAAGGAATTTTCGTTAAAATATTTTGTGTTCAATTTACAAATGTTTGTGCTAAGGATTGAAATTGTTTATATTTTAAATCACTTTGTAAGATTATTTATGTAAAAAAAAACATTAACTAAAATTAAGGTTGTTTAATTAATCAACTGTAAAAGTAGATAAATAGTTCGTCATATTTTTTTTAATTTCAATCATTTGTTTTTATATAGTTTGATGAATAAAATTTTATTACTTTTATAGAAAGAATTTTTACATAGTAATTTATATTATGAAACCGTTAATCTACATTTTTAATCCATCTTTGCGGTCTGCTCGAAATTTCGTACATGTAGTTTCATTACTTTACGAGTGTTAGATGACATGTCAAATTCGGTGAATTTCCTCCAAACATATGTTGTCAAAAGACAAGACGTACTTGGGCCCGTGGCGTTACCATACAACACATGGTATTGGGGAGAAACATGATTTAACACATGGTACGTTGTTCCCTTTGTCAATTACACTGAAAAATATCTCTATTTAAAGAGAGAATCTAATGGTATGCATTGATTAACTTGTCTCCATTACCAAACAACCAAATGTCCCACCACCAAAACTACACATGTTTGCACACAGACAAAGCATAACCTAAATAAATCCATAACCTGTTCCTTGTTTTGTTGCCTTGTGATCTGTGGCGTCATTTGATTTTTCATTTGTTTATTTATTTATGTTTTTGTTTGTACTTTTAATAGTTTTACTTTAATGTCCCACTGACTCCATTCTTGTTGTCACAACGATTGACCCTACCTTTGTCTTGGTGTTGTGAATGGTGAATGGTTGAAGAAATTTTTTATCGTGACCGGAATACGAGTAGTACATTACGTAGTTTTGTATAAGTAGTGAAAAGTTTAATTTTTTTAAGTTATTAATTTTTTAACACACATATCACATTATTTGTATAGCGACATATAATGTACTATCCAGTATTCCGGTCACATTGAAAAAAACTCTCGAATGGTTGGCTGAATAATTGTTGGAAACCCTGCTTTGAATACATAGTTACTCAAATTCCGTGCTTGACAAAGTCACGCTTTTTTTATTTACTTTAATGAAAGCTGTCACTTGGTATTACAGTTTAATAGTATTTCTCTACATTTAGAAGTAAGATGTCTTAAGTTCGAATCTCGTGAATGACGAATTCGATACCAGATTAAACTGTTCATTATGACTTAGCCATACTCTTCCTCTCCTAATATAAAATATCAATTTGCTATAAAAAAATGAAAACTAGCATACGTCCACACACACGAAAGTGTGTGAATGTTTTTTATTTTTATTTTTAAAATAGAAAGAGAGAGAACGTGGGCGTGAGGAGAGAAAGGAAAGAGATTTATTTTTTATTTTTTAATTAGAGATATGTTAAAATTACATATAAATTGTGACAGCCCGTCCCGCCGCATTTTATTTTGAGACGTAAATTGACGGAATTACCCATTCGAGGTTATGTACGTGTGGATGTGTGTATGTGAGGATGGCCAATAATGAACTACCCTCAATTATTGGGGCCAATCAGATCCTTTAGGATCTTTTGTTCTCATTGGTGATTGACCACACACTTAACCATCTTCTCTCTCTCTCTCTCTCTCTCTCTCTTTATCTCGTAAGCTCTATCTCCTCTCTCGAGTTCACTCTCTCTCTACCTTATTTGCACGGACGACCACCAAAACCTCATAGATCGAAGTAACCAAGGCTACCATTGGATTCCTGGAGTCGAGACGAGTTCATCGACACCTATTTCAGGTACGAACTTCATCGTTTTCACGTCGAAACCACGAACACCGAAATGGGCATTGTTCATCAACTTTTTGTGAGTTGTGTTTTAGGCAAAACCAAGCTCACCACGAGCCTTAGAAGGTTCCCAGGAGGCTCGGAGACTATCGTTTGCACAGCTCGGACGTTGGGATAACACTGCACGAGTTTGGCCAGTTTTGGAGATTTTCCCCGACGAGATTTAAGGCCGTTTTCGAGGTTTTTGAAGGTATAGACTTGTTCTACTCTTAATTTTGAGCACGAAGGAAGAAAAATGGGACAAAATGGTGTAAAAATGGCGGAGAAAACCTGAGTTGCAGGTTTTCGGCGACCGGTGACCGGCGCCGGCGTCGCAAGGACAGGGATGACACGTGCCGCGCGTGGGGGGCGCGTAGCACCGTGCCCTGGCAGGCGCGTGACGCATCAAAAAATTAATTTAAAAATATGTTGACGTGACGTCGAGTAGGTCGCGTTGGTATATTCGTATGCCAAAATTGAGCTATGTATGAGAAGTTATTTTCGTAGTTGCATATATGTGCTTAAATAACGTATTTTTAGTAATTTCTCATATAGGTGAGACTTATTCCGAGGACGAGCGTAACCAGGCTAGACGTGGGGGCTACGACCCAGCGACCTATCAGTGAGTGGGCAACTATTTTTCCGTATAACCTATATATATATAATGATTTTCTCATAATCAACTTTTAAATGAAAAGTACGTTTTTATCGCCATGCATATAACTTAATATTGATGCACGAGTATTCATATATACATTTCATGCACATGTTGGTGCCGAGGACGCCAGATAAGTACCAGGTAGGTACATGCATTGTTGAGAAAGAACAATCGATGTATGATGAGATATGATGTGATATGTTACATAAACCTACACATATTGTTAGTGCTCACGCCTAGAGTTAGGGGCACAGTCTTTCACGTGTCATTCACCTCCCGCACCGCATGCTCGCCTTGGATCCAAGTTAGGTGCACAGTCTTGTCGTATAGACCACCTTTGAGTGGGTTCGACTTGTAGGTGACTCATATTCATTCGCACAGTCTTCACGTGATTGTAGCACTAGAGCATTTTTATACTGATACAATGATGTGATGATGACCTCATGAGGATATTGATGTATGTGCAGTGTATATATATATGATGAGATTGAAATGTTATGAGCTATATGTACAGCCGAGGGCTGAGTTGATATCTAGTAGCGATATGATTATTGAAACGCATTGCATGACATATTATGAGATACGTTTGATAATGTTTTATGCTGAGAAAGGTTGTGATATATATGTACGTATTATTTTATGGGAAACTATACCGGTTTTACGGTGAGGGGCTATACTTTGAGAAAATAATGATTTTGAAAAGATTTGTTTTGCTGACCCACTCAATTTTTTTTTCGCCCTCCAGGTTCTAGATAGCTAGAGTACCCGTGGTGGCTAGCGAGGACCATTCGGCAGTTCTGACAGACTCATTATTATGTAGGACACCCGTTGGTGTATTCGAACTTATTTATTCATGCTTGACTGCACTTTGACTTAGTACGCTCTGGTTCTATATAAGTACTATATTATCACTCTAGCACACTATCTTATCTAGGTTGCTAGTGGTTTGGTTTTAATTAGTTCGTACTTCATTAAAGATTCTTGCTTCCGCACTGTGCACTTGGCTACGTCACACTCACGTGACGGCCAGCACGCCCTACTTCCAGGTCGGGGTGTGTCATAAATGAGACTTTAAAATAATAAAATTTTGGTTGTATGAAATTACATTATTGCTCATGTTTTATTTTTGTTTGTTTTCAATTAAAGAGTTAGAATAATAATTTTATAAAATTTTGGTTGACATAAAAGTTCTATTAATATGTAGTTTAGATATAGAACCCTTTTTTACCTTAGAGATACACAACGGGTTGGCTCGACCCAAACTTAAAACGATCACAATCAATTAAAAGTTAGTTTGTTGGTTTTATTATTAAAGCATGTAATAGTGTTTTTATATTTATATGTATTTAATACAATTATCATCTAGCGATGTGATATAATTTATGTGAAATATATGTAGTACAATCACCATTTTATCGTTCTAATGGAGATTGTATTAAATACATAAAATATGATACCAAATGTAGAAATTCAAACAAAAAATAAATAAAATTAGACCATCTCTTGTTAATTTGGAGTAAATATGGATGTTAGCAACACACGTACATGGCTTATTTAGAAGTGCATTAAAAATGACTGAAAATGTTTTTGATAAAATGGATTTTGGATTCCAAAAGTATTTAAGTGTTTTTTTGGAAGTAACACCAGTTATGTGCTTCTTAAAAAAAAACTACTTAAAGTGTTTTTCTATGATATATTTTAGATGTTTATTAAAAAATAGTTGAATTTTTTTTTTTTTTTTACAAAAAACGCTATTAATTATGACACACCTCGACCCGAAAGTGGGGCGTGCTGGCCATCAACGGAATATTCCGTCGTCGTCAGTCAGAGTTAACAGTTTCAGTTAAGAACTTAACGAAATATTTCGGGAATATACCTGACGGTGTTAACTGACGCTGTCAGTGTGCAAGTCACATGACCGCGGATGGGGGTGCGTAGGTCCGTGCCGTCGCCGGCGCATGGAGGCCGAAAAAATTATTCTAAATTTTTTTGGGTGTTCGTGATGTCGAGTAGGTCACATTGGTATATTCAAATGTCAAAATTGATCAACGTATGAGAAGTTATTTCTAAAGTTCCGTTTATGTATGTTAAATAACGTTTATTCAATTACTTCTCATATAGGCAAGGCCTATCCCGAGGACGAGCGTAGCCAGGCTAGACGTGGGGGCTACAACCCGGCTATTTATCAGTGAGTGGGCAATTTGTTTTCTGTACATACCTATATATATTGTTATTTTTCCCAGGAAATGAATTTAAACGATGAAATGATTTGAGATGCCATGCAAGTATCTATTTATTTTAATTATGCATTAGTACTTGCATATAATTGTGATGGTGCTGCGGACGCACAAGTAAGTATCAGGTAAGATTCTATATTGGTTATGATGAGAATGAAATGATGTGATGTGATACGAATGAATGAAATGATGTGATTTGGGCTCATACACCTGCACATTTATATTAGTGCTCCCGCCCAGAGTTAGGGGCACAGTCTTTCACGTGTCGTTCACCTCCCGCACCGCATGCTCGCCTTGGATCCAAGTAGGTGCATAGTCCTGTCGTATAGACCACTATAGGTGGGTTCGACTCGTAGGTGACCCGCGAATCATTCGCACAGTCTTCACGTGATTGTAGCACTAGAGCATATTATGTTATATACAGAGATGAGTTGCAGACCACTAGAGGTAGTACAGATTTATGTGCAGGATATATATATACAGCCGAGGGCTGAGTTGATATAATGAGATGATGAGATGATTATGAGCTATATATGCAACTGAGGCCTGAGATGATTATCAGATATTTATTCACATCACAAATTTACGATATGAGCATACAGTTGAGATATTAGTTATGATACTTTTACATGGCATACATACAGATATTTTCAGCATGATTTTGAGATATATATGTATATGAGTATATTTTATTTCTGAGAAATTATACAGGTTTTACGGAGAGGGGTTACAGTTTTTTAGAAAAGAATGGTTTTGAAAAAGATTTGTTTTACTGACCCACTCAACTTGTTTTTCGCCCCTCCAGGTATTAAGTAGTGTTCGTTGGTGGCATACAAGGATCTCCCGGACGTTCTGACAGAATTCTCTTATGTAGGATTACCTGCGGGTGTTATTTCTATTTAGTACTTTCTGCTTGATTGCACGTAGACCATTTATGCTCTGGTTTGTAAAAGCACCTTAACTCTCGCACTAGCACACTCTATTTTATTGGATTGCTAGTGGCTTGGTTTTAGTTGGTTCATATCTTTCTAATCAATCTTGTTTCCGCAATGTGCACATAGTTACGTCACGCTTACGTGACGGCCAGCACGCCCTACTTTCGAGTCGGGGTGTGTCAAATTATTTAAAAAGAAAACTAACAAAAAATTTTAAAAAAATTAATAAAAAAAATAATAAATAAAAGTGTAGTAAATAGTATTAGAAAACATTAAAAATAAGATTTTTCGCAAAAGTAAACAGTATCAAATATTTCATTAAAACTCCATAAAATACGAGATTCATTTGTCGATAGCACATGGGTTCGTGCGCACATGATAATAACTTGTGAGCATTGTACATTCTTTGGCCAAAACTTTTTCCTACATATAAACAATACTAATTAGTAATTATACCTTATAATTAAAGTTTTCAATTAATATAAATGATTTATTTCCCTTTTCATGATGGGATTCCAGCACTCAATACTATTTTAATTTATTTTTTTACTGTTTTTTTCAGAAGAAAGGAAGAAGGAGAAACTCTGTCCCAAAAAGATAAAAGATAAAAGATAAAATAAAAAGGGAAAGAAAATAAAAAAAGAAAAAAAAAATTATGTACCCTTATTCTTGCGGTTAATTAATTGCAAGACCGTAATGGCCGGACACTCATCTCGTGGGCATAAGATTTCCCACCGTGTCTCCGTCCCCACCCATTCTCCATTCTCCATTCTCCATTCTCCATTCTTCAACAACAACCGACCACGATTCGATTTTTCAATTCGCAATTCGTAATTCCATCTGAATTTCCATTGGGTTTTGGATTCGTTTCTTTCGCTTGAATCATCTTCCTACCTAAGCATCGGCATCCCAAGAATATAACTGATTTTTGTCTGACGACTGGCAAGTGGGACACAATCGACGTCGGAGGCAGATGAGATGAAGCTGTTGAGTGGAACAGACGGTGCAGGCGGTGGTGGTGGGGGGAAGACGGTGGTGGTGGGAGTGAAGTTAGACTCACACAGCAAGGAACTGCTGACGTGGGCACTCGTTAAAGTGGCGGAGGCTGGTGACAATGTCGTTGCCATTCATGTTCTTGAGGACCACCTTCTCGCCCCCTCTGGTCCGTGCTCTAATTCTCTCTGTGGATTTTGATTTTCTTTCGTGATTGGATTTGGGTTTTTTGGGATTTTGTTGATTTTGGGTTTTGGGTTTTTGTTGAATTTGGTTTGTGTTGCAGAGGGGACTTCGTCATTGCTCTCACTCGTGAAGACATTCGACTCTGTGCTCTCTGCCTATGAAGGTTTCTGCAACTTGAAGCAGGTTCCCATTTCACACTGCGATTCTCTCTATCTTCTTATTCTAATTGTTTCGTTTGGAGGCTGAGAGTGCATTTCAATTGGGAACAGGTTGATCTGAAGCTTAAGGTCTGTAGAGGCGATTCGGTCCGAAAGCTGCTCGTTCGGGAAGCAAAAGCATTTCATGCGGCTACTACCATTGTTGGAACATCTAAAACCCACCACAGAATTGGGTCATCATCGACTTCCGTTGCCAAGTACTGTGCGAGAAAATTGTCTAAAAATTTCTCTGTTTTCGCTGTTGATAATGGCAAAATTGTGTTCAAGAGGGTCGGAACTGGTAGGACTGCAGATCAATTTCAAGGTTTTTGTAATTTTCTTCTTCTGGATTTTGTTGATTTTAGTCTGGTGCTGCCTAGAGTTTGTTTTTCTGTTAATTGCGGTATAAATTTGGTTTTGATTCAAGTAATAGGCTTAACTATTTTGCTTATTTCCCATGTCGTTGAACAGGTAATGGTCAGAACCGAAGCTATGTTCATACTAGCTTGGTTGGTGAGTCACTGAGCAAGAATGCAAAAGCACCTAATGATTCTGAACTAAATCAATGTCGACATTTCGTAAGAAAATCCTGTTCCAAGTGTGGAAAGAAAACCCTTCAGATAAATTGTGAGACATGTGTTGGAGACCCAGTTTTGTTGGACAATTCTGGGACTAAATTGGCAGATGAGTTGCCAGCGGAAGGTGTTGAAGACAATTCATTGGCTTTGGTACCAATCCAAAGACTAGACGTCGCTTCAAACTCTTTCAAGCTTCAAGATTCACAGTGTTTGAAACCTGGTTGGTCGCTTATACGTCAGGCCTTTTTGCCAAAGCGGCAACACGTGGATAAATCTGAGAAAAAGACATCTGTTTTTCGATGGGTCCTGAGACCATTGAGCTGGCATACTTCATCTGTAATCTATCCTGACCAGAAACAGAATAATTCTTGCCATGGTGAAGATTCTTCTTCCGTGCTGGATGGAATAAGTGGAGCAATTGTGCCATTTGAGCCGGATGCAATCTACTCTCCTCTATTCCCTAACCATGGCAATGACCCCCTTCCTGAAGAATTTGTGGATTCATGTAAGAAATTCTCATCCAGTTGTAGATTGTTTAGCTACGAGGAGCTTTTGTCAGCAACATCCAACTTCATTCCTGGTTTGTTTCCTTTCCCGAATTTTATGATCCTGGTTTTAAGTGTACTTCAAGCGGGATGTTATTCTCACAAGTTTTAAATCGCATGTTTCAGAGAACATGGTTGGTAAAGGTGGCAGTAGTTATGTTTATAGAGGGCGTCTTTTAGATGGAAAGGAGTGGGCAGTGAAAATCCTGAAGCCATCTGGAGATATATTAAAAGAGTTTGTTCATGAGATTGAGATAATCAAATCTTTAAACCACAAGAACATAATCTCCCTAGTTGGATTTTGTTTCGAGGAGAACCATTTACTTTTGGTCTATGATTTTATTTCGAGAGGAAGCTTAGAAGAGAACCTCCATGGTAAATAACTGTTCAAGGTCTATCTCTTTAGTATTGACAAATGTTTTGCTTCTCTGTTTTCAATTTTCTTAACTCATGAGGCACAATTTTCTGATCAAGGGAATAAGAAGGATGCAAATGCATTTGGTTGGAAGCAGAGATATAATGTGGCGATAGGTGTGGCGGAGGCACTTGATTATCTACACAATGGTTGTGAAGAACCTGTAATCCACAGGGATGTGAAGTCCTCTAATATCCTTCTTTCCGAGGATTTCGAGCCTCAGGTTCTGTGCTGTAACCTTAGTATTTCTTGTTAATCATTTGAAGCTTCCTCTGCTGATCTAACTTTTATATTGGTTCTTCAGCTCTCAGATTTTGGACTTGCTTGTTCGGCATCAGTGTCAACCGATATTAGCTGCACAGATGTGGCAGGAACATTTGGGTGAGTAGTGGTCTTTTAGTATATAGTTTCACCATTTGGTATTCTTGCTAACACTCTTCTTTACTGTGACAGTTACTTGGCTCCAGAATACTTCATGCATGGCAAAGTGAGTGATAAAATTGATGTTTATGCATTTGGAGTCGTAGTCCTTGAGATTCTTTCTGGGAGAAAACCAATCTTCAGTAAGGACCCAAAGGCCCAGGAAAGTCTGGTGATGTGGGTAAGTTCTCACCTCTGTGCAAACTTGGGACATGGAAATATTTGTGTGCGTAATCTTCTAATATTTTAGTCGTTTTGGATATGTAAGATTAAATGGAATGATATATTTCTTTCAAAAAAGAAAGTGGATTTTCTGTTTCAGAGTCCAGCAAATGTTTCTTTACAATCAAGTGTGTTGTGGTTCTGTAAAATAAAACTTGAATGAATTTAATTCCAGGCAAAGCCAATTTTGAAGAGCGGGAACGTCGCCCAACTGCTAGATCCAAGCCTGGGTATTGCCTATGATCATGATCAAATTGAGAGAATGATTTTGGCTGCTAACCTTTGTATTAGACATGCAGCTGGCCTTCGGCCTAATATCAGCGTAGTAAGTCTTGTACTTTTTTTCTTTCGTTTTCAACTTTGAATTTTACTTAATTATTTGGTTTTGAATTTATCTGCAAATTTATTTAATTGGTGGTGATTTGCATTTTTTGCCAGGTTTTGAAGCTTCTGCAAGGAGATGAAGAAGTGACAAGGTGGGCAAGACAAGTGAGTGTATCAGAAGAAGATGAAGCCGTGGATGGAGAAGCACCTTCTTGTAACATTCAATCCCATCTCAACCTCGCACTGCGAGATTTGGAAGATGATTCCGTTTCTGTTAGCAGTGGCGAGCAAAGCATCGCTTTAGAGGATTACTTGCGAGGCAGATGGAGCCGCTCATCAAGCTTTAACTAGTCGCGTTTTTGGACACGCATTGTGCTGTATGAGTAGGTTCTGTTGTAAATTCCTTTTGTGATTGTCCATCCAAAGTCAGTGCCTACTGGTTGAGTCACTTGAACTAGGTCCTGGAAGAGAGGTTGTTTGCAAGATTCGAGTCCTGACTTCCTCCTTGACCTAGCAGTTGTTGTATGGCAGTCTGACCGTCCCTCGAGTCCTCTGAGCCCCTCTGCTATACTTGTCGAGGCAAATGGATGAGAGAAAATGTGGCAGGAGACTCAGAATATCGCATAATAACCGCAGTTATCCATATGGTGTATATTAACTTTGGAACCTTATGAACTTTTCCTCACACTACTTGTAGTAGTAATGCTCTGAACAACTAACATCCTTGAGGATTGTGGCCGGAAAGCCTAACGTACATGAATGCTCTGAACAATTAACATCCTTGACCATATCAGCTATCATCAGATCGTACGCGCTAAGCTCCCTAAGCAATCACTTGGTGGAGATTTATTTGTTTGTAACGCATACATCGTTTGCTAGTATGAGAACTTTGTTTAATTGAGATTTAATCCTAGTAGACTTGACCAAAAAAAACTTATTTCAATCAAAATGAAACGAGTAAGATGCATCTATCTTTAGAAAATTATAACTTTAGATCTTACTGTTGAGATATTGAATAGACTTAAAATGACCGAAATTTCAATAATTTTGTTTGACTCGATTTTAATGACAATGTTAGTTAAAATTAAATTGTTAAATGCTAATTGATTTGGTTATATTTTTGGAATAAGGTTTTTTTCCTTTCTATTCTCGTCTTCTTACCTCCCGTTCTCTTACATTTTGGTTTTTGTTTTATTATTCTTATGAAGAAAAAAAAATATAAAATTTTGATTTAATTTAATCGTAACAGTTTAGGTAGAAGAAGAAAGAGATTAGCAAAGGCGTGGGCATGGTCCACCTGA
This sequence comes from Crataegus laevigata, assembly GCA_963580275.1. Lineage (NCBI taxonomy): Eukaryota > Viridiplantae > Streptophyta > Magnoliopsida > Rosales > Rosaceae > Crataegus > Crataegus laevigata. Next base: position 29,841,264 of record OY756944.1, on the reverse strand, counting down.
CCAATACGATAGATGGTTGTTGTAGGAATCAGACTGTTATTCCACACTGGGTCACAGGAGGCATCAATCAGTCAAGAATCATTGGAGTCCACTACATACACCACCCCCGTCACCAGTCCTTGTGGAAATTGTGGAATATTGTTTTTTTTTCTCTCTCTCTCTCCTCTCTCCTCTCTCTTCTCTCTTCTCTCTTCTCTCTCTCATACGCGCACTGCTGGGGTGCGCGCATGGACTTTTGGGGTTTAGGCTTGAAGCTCGCTCACCATTCAAATTCAATATCGGGTGGGTGGCTCGATCGACTTTGATTCCACGAGATAAGTTTGACCTCATTCAATTCCGATTGTTCGATGCAGATTTGGAAGCTCTGCAAATTACCCCCATTTTGTAATTTTGTTCCTTCCTAGTTCCTACTCTCTCTCTCTCTCTCTCTCTCTCTCTCTCTCTCAATTCAGAGATGGCGCTTCAATGAGTGAAGGCAAACCCACTTCAGCTTCAGGTCTGATCCGTGAACTTGTCTTCTTTTTTCTTCTTATTTGGTGAGAAAGGGAGCGTCTTGAAGGAATTTGTTACTGATTGTTTCACAATTTTGCTTCTTAGTTTTGTGAATTTTGTGAATCGTGAATTGCGCAGAATATATGTGTAAATCATGTATGTTAGATTTAAATATATATTGATTGTAGCTGTGCCTGTGTGTTGAATTTGTTGTTAACAGTGAATGGTCCGTCGGTGACGGTCATGTCGTCGGAATCCTGTGGCTCCAGCTTGCTTCTGGATCTGTCAGATGATGTGTTTTCCATTGTCATCTGCTCCCTTTCACCTCGGGACATTTGTAATCTCGGTCTCTGCTGCCGTAGTGTTTATGCACTCGTTGACTCCGATAAGGTCTGGCTCACCCAATGCCAGAGGCTTGGAATTGTACCTCTCCAAGACCTTCTTGTCTGGCGTCAAGCTGTCTCATCTTACAAGGCTCTTTGCCGCTTTCTCTACAGTGTTCAGTCTCTCATGGGAATTTGGGTTCACCAGAATCCAGAGCTTGGCAATGTAGTCTATGTCATGCCAGGTTTTGTTTCTGTTGTTGGCTGCCGCATTATACCTCAAGAACTCGGCCCGTTAGGCATTGAGGATGGCCCTCTTCTCTGGGCTCCTGTATTTGAAATTGTTGGTGATTCTGATGGTTCCTCGTCCTTTTTTCTACATGGAAGGGACAAGGGACAGGACTATGTCTATCCTGGTCTTGTGAAACCTGTTGGCAGGTCATGCAATGTTCTGTTGCTTGAGATCGAGCCTAGATCCCATAAAAATGGGGTGGAATTGTTGCACAGCAAGAGTTTTGTTAATGACTCAGATAAAGAGCTGTCAAGGATGATTTGTAGGTCGAATAGTGAACTTTCAAGGTCACAGAGGGTGTTTCAGCAGAGTGAGACTTCGGTGCCCTTCAGTCGTTTGGCTTTCAGTGACAGAAGAAAATTGCTTGAGGTTGTCATGAACCAAATCCGTCTAAAGGTTCCCGATGCAGCAATTGGGCCACTCTTTCCAAGCTTGAGGGGTAGTGGGGAGAACACTCAGATTGGTACGGCGCTCTTATTGGAACGAAGATCATTGCTTTTTCAAATGCGTAAACTTGGTGGATGTCAGATGGATTCGAATGAAAGTAATCTGCTTCCACCGAATCCCACTCAACTGCGGTTAAGTGAGATCAGAAAGGGTCTTGATCGGTCAAGTGGTTCACAAAGTTCTATTAATGAGGATGATGGCCACAGACAATGCAACAGGAGGAGAAGTCTTGGCAGGTACTTTAGGGATAGCATCAATCAAATGCTGGGAAAGTCAATCTCTTTCCATGGTAATTCAAAGAATAGTTCTTCCAGCAGTGAGAGTAAGTATGCATCCCTTCAGGATTTTCTGAAATCAGGTGATTCAATAGGACTGACTTTACATGCTTCCACTGTGAAGTTATCTTCTTATCGAGCATGGCCAAACATGCATGAAAGTCGATTTGCCATATACAAATTGCCTTTGCGGATCCCAACTGCTGAGCAAGAGTATGCTGGTTTATGGGGAGGCACTTTTGGGTGGCCTCCCGGGAGGCCGACCAAAGACAAGCCTGGAAAGGCTCTCTTCTTCCTTTTGCTTTCTTATGAAGAGTGCGAGGGGCAACAGCTTCTAATTGCGACCAAAATATTAGAGGGTACCCACTATGTTCTACACCCTAATGGCTCAGCCATGTTTATAGTAAATATCGATGAACCTTCATTGGATCCATTCCCTTGGGATACTGATGCTGATTCCCATCCTGTGAATGTTAATCATGCTTTTAAAGGTGAGGGTATTGCCAATGGGTATGGTTTTAGATACCCTGGCTCGAAACCCGGTTCCCTCTTTGTGTTTGAAGATGGTCAACTTGCCTTCATTTGGAAGGAGTCCAGGGCTGTCTTGACTTTGCAGAGGCTGGACTTGCAAGAGCTTTTGAAAAAAGGTGAAAGGGTGCCTGCACTACCTCCAATTGCTAACTTTTCATACTTAACCAAGTCTTACTCAAACGTGTTTGCTGAGTTCCCAAGCATCTCAACTTCGTGGGCATCAACAAGGTATGCCTTGCCTCCTCTTGATGAGCTCATGATACTTTTGTCTTCCCATGCACCTAAATAATCAATATCATCTCCGTGTTTATATTGTTTGTTGAACTCTATGCAAACAGGCAGGAGCAGTCTGACGCTCCTAGGTGAACTCTGATCGCAATAGATGAGGCTTTGTCGTAAGCAGGACGGGTAAGTAGTAAAAGGAGAAATACGAAAACAATCTTTAAAATGACAGTTGTATCTATTACTGTATTACACCAGGATTTATTAATCATCATTGAGAAACCAAGACTACAAATTTGGGCTTTGTGTGTGTCTGTGTTTCCCTTTTTTGGTACTTGAGTAAGGAGGAAATTTAGAGAAACCATTTCAGATACAACATTTTAATTATGAGTTTGTCTAAACTTTTAATTTATTTATAGTTTTTTTCACTTATACTGTATGAATACTTGAATTGTGCAGAACTGTTTTTGTTGTATAATTGTAAAAACAAATTTCCAAGAAAGCATGTATTTCTCAACCTAGTTAATTGTGTAAGGAAAAGAGGAATATTTTCCAAAGGTGCTTACCTAGGAGTATAATACGGTTTAGAATTGTATAATAACAAAATATCGCTAGGTTCCAGACTGTTGGATTGATAAGTGAATAGAAATTAGGGGAAAAAGACAAGTGAAAAGAGAAAAAAGTTGAAAAGGGCTTAGTTCTCTTTTGGGACCCTTGTTGGCTTGGCAGCTTTGCCTTTACTCTCTGGAACTTGTTCCTGCCTTATGTAAAAACGTAGCTTCTCTTCTCCTAGTTGGAGATGTTTGTATCTGTTTCTTTCTCTTGCCTCTTGCGTTTATAAAGGTACCTTTTCGACCAAAAAAAGAAACTGTTTTATGCATTAGGCTCCTTCTCGTTTATATAATAGCTTTGTAGCATACTGAGGGACCCTGATGCATGGCATAGTTAATTCGAAGCCTTGACAATCTTGTAATATATCAGTCACCTGTATCTTTCCGTCATGAAATGGTTTTCTATGAATTGAGACTAGGCAAAGTTTGTTTCATTGTAAATTAGTGATTGAATGTTCTTTTGAGTTGAGGGTTGCATGTTTCGTTTTGACAGGTGACGCATGATGTAGAGACTGAACAGGTATTGTACCTGCATTGCTCGATTACTTGATACACACGCAAGGCTAAGCATTTCTCAGCTGCTAATAATGGCCGGAATACACCAAACTCGATGTCCTTAATTTCGTCTTCAAGTCCTATCTCTTGGGTGACATAGAGGTGATGTTTATACTTTGTGGTGGATGGCTTATGCATGTTAGTTAATTTTCTTTTATGTTTAAAACAGTACATGTCTATGGACAATAGTTTGCCCGTGTAAATGATTCTGCCACTGTACCCCCTCCATCTTGCCTTTTACAACTTTGAAAGGAGCTTAAAGTTGATGGTAGCTAGGTAGATACTTGTGTTTTTTTACCTATATGAATAACAATACAAGGGAAGGGGTGCAAGTGAGATTGAAAAATTCGGTTTCGACCGTAACGAATTGTATTAAATTTGTTTGTGTTGGATCAATTGTAAGGAGGTCGAAGGTTTACTTTGCTTTACGTTTGTATGGTTAAATGCTAAATCACAAATTGAAAACTTATGATGAAAAGCGGGTGAAGGGGAGAGTTCTGTTATTGGTCTCTAAAAAGATCATCAAGTAAACCTACAAAAATAGAATGTTTTTAAACCGGAGGCGGAGGTGCGTGTCCAAATGCCTTACAATTTACAGGTGAGATTATTGGTAAGTCGGATCGGATCGGGATTTTGGGATACGTAATGAAAAAATGATGAAAATTTAGTGTATCCAATCAGAATTTTAAATGATTTTCTAAAATTTAGGTGCATTCAATCATAATTTTGAAGGAATTTTTAACATTGTAAATGTATCCAATTAGAAACTGAAGTTTAAAGGATTTTAAATAGTTGGGGAATTCGAGAGTATTAAAGAGATTTCGTACTATATTGTAGCATTTTCAAATCTCATCTTGAGAACTTGAGAGAAGTCACTCAAAGTTTTGTATAGAATTTCTAGAAATCTGTTAAACTCCATCAAAGAATTTATAAATCTATTAAAATTCTTAAAAATCTCAATTGAATACACACTCTTTAGATAAGGCAGGCGAACTATTCTCAGTATCCACATCATGGAGCCAGTCAATTGAATAATTATTATCCATCATATAAATACAAGTTTTCAGGAAGAGGACCCTTATTTCCTTTACCATGGCTCTAGTTTCATTTCGTTCACATTCCTTTTATCCTCTTTCAACTCTCATACGCCAGACATACAACTTAGTCTTTTAAACTCCACTTAAGTTCCTAATTAATACGTAATGCAACACACGTGTAGCAACACGAACGACACTTGAAGCTCTTTCTCGATCATGTCCCGTACCATGGACGTTGTGATAATCGTTTTGTACAGTACAAGTAAAATCTCATCGTCATCATCACCCTCCCCGGGGCCCCACCCTCACTAACTAGGAAGTCTGTAACTATTTAGTTATTAACTAGAGAAAGAAGAAGAAACTTTCATAAATCTCCTCCTCCCCCAGCCATGTCGTCGTCGTCAACTCCCACAACCACCTTCATTTTCTCACTCCTCCCCCTCTTCCTCCTCCTCCTATCAGATGCAGATGCAAATGCAAATGCTGTTGACTCGGCTTCTACTGTCTGCATCATCGGCAGCGGCATCGGTGGCTCCTCCGTGGCCCACTTCCTCCGCCGCTACTCCCCCCCGCATCTCAACTTCACCATCCGGATCTTCGAGCGCAACCCCGTCGTCGGTGGTCGCATGGCCACCGTCAACGTCTCCGGGCACATCTTTGAGGCCGGCGCCTCCATTCTCCACCCCAGGAACCTGCACGCTTTGAACTACACCAAGCTCCTCAACCTCGCCGTCCATAGCCCCTCCTCCTCCGATGAATCCTCCTCTTCCGCTTTTGGAATTTGGGACGGCCGTCAGTTTGTGTTCAAGACTCTGAGCTTCAAATCAGAGCTTCCCTTTGTCGATAAGATTGTTTCGCTTGCCAATTCACTCCTCATGCTCTTCAGATACGGCTACTCCCTTATCAGGATGGACAAGTTTGTTGAGGTATAAAACTAAATAAATGGTTTATTTATTGAGTTTTATTTTTTGTTGAATTTGGTGAATTTCTATGTGGTGTAGAGTGCTGTGAACAGGTTCTGCAAGTATTATGAAAGCTTTGAGACGAGACCCGCTTTCGAGACGGTGGATGAGATGCTCAAATGGGCTGGTTTGTACGATCTCACCACCACCACTTTGGCTGTCGAATTGGCTGATGCCGGATTGTCTCCCCTCTTGATACAAGAGCTTGTCACTGTAAGAACTAAAGCCCCCAGCTTTCTTCATGGATTGCAATTATCAATGGTTTCACTCCAGTTAACTTCATTTGCTACTGTTACGAAGAATACTGTTTGGATTCTATGCTTTCAACTTAGCATGATTGATAATTTGATTTTAATAAACATATTGGTATTTCTCCGCAAGTGCGTTGACTGTAGAATTTAAATTCATCTTGCACAAGTGTATTGGAGCCTCTGTAGCTTGTAGATACTATAGTAGAAAGAAGAAGCATCACCAAAATGTTTGATTTTTTAATGTCATATGCTTATTTCGAGACATGGTTACTGGGGTGGGGTTTCTAAATCCATAATTGTCATCTGTTTCATATAAACGAAACAAAAAAAAAATAGTAAAAGGAAGAAACAATATATCACCAAAATATTTCATTTAAAAATTTCACTGCTTATAACTAATAAGAGTGGGCTGTATGGTCAGCGAGTGGGAAATAAGTCTCATCCTCACTCCCAAACAACTAGGACTAAAGAAGAAGAAGGAGCAGAAGAAAATTTCAAATCCTCACCCCTAAACGACTATCATTGAAGTGAATCTACTTCAATGATAGCGAGCTTCTGTGATCTTATCTTTTGTTTGCAATATATAGTATGATATCTTGTGCAAAAAGTAGATATAGGAAGGAGTAGAACAGGTTCTTTCTTTTTTGGCGCCCTTGTTAACTTACTTGTAAGCATAAAGTCTCATTAAATTAAAGATTTTTCATGCCCTTAATTTGAATTGATTTCATTGCGCCCTCATTAATGCCCAGTTGAAATATTATATAGGAATAGAGAGACCTGCGAGATCTTGTAATCGAAATATATAAAAAAAAAAAAAGCACTACCAAGCTGTGCTGCATGTTTTCCACATTTTTATCTCCTCTAGATATTAAAAACTTGCCATAAGAGGATTTTTGTGCTCTGTTATGAGTCGTTTTAGATCCATGCATCTTCAAATTTCACAGAATCGGCACAAATTGTTTCAATGTTTTATTAAAACTATGTCATCACGCATGGGTTCGTAACTTTAAAGCATATGCAGATTAGAACTGTAAATATCATTTTGGTGGTTTAAGATGATATCTTATGGATTTTGGTGGGATATAGTTTTGCAAGACGGGCAATTAAGAACAATGGATGTATAACCTCAAATTTCAAAAGAACTTTATTTGATTTTGAATTTGTTACCTCTCATTTGTGTATAATATACTTTATCCTGGATGAAGATTAGATAAATGCTCGGTTTACATTTCGCTGGATATCGGCTTTTGGCTATGCCATTTATTTTCCTAAGTCTAAAGTTGTTATTGTTGTTCTTATATGTTAGTTTTCTTAGCATATAGGGCATCTAGTGTTTTTTTTTTTTTCCTGGTTTTCTTTATATCAGTGTTTATGGAAACAAAAGCATGTGTCATGGGTGCCCAGAGAGGTTCTACTTCATTTCAACATAAGTGAACTCTTGGTTTGTTGAATTTTGGTATGCAGTTATGAAGTTGACTTATAAGTACAGCAGTCTTCTGCTAAAAAAACAACAAAAATAATAAAGTGCAGCAGTCCTTGAGTTTTTCAAAATGCCCATTAGGACTTAGCACTCTGCTGTATTCTGCAGGTCATCACAAGAATCAATTATGGCCAAAGTGTCAGTATGAGTGGACTTGCTGGTGCAGTTTCATTAGCAGGATCTGGCGGAGGATTGTGGGCCATCGAAGGAGGGAACTGGCAGATGGCTGCCGGACTGATTGATCGTTCAGATGTTGAATTGCACCTTCAAGAAGAGATAGAGTCTATTTCGTCAAATGGAGAATATTATGAGCTTAATTCCACCCTCAGGAACAGTTATACATGTGACATAGCAGTGGTTGCTTCACCTCTAGATGAGTTGAGTCTCAAGTTTAATCCTCCAATCTCTATCCCTAAGAGAGAATTGCAACACACGCATGCAACTTTTGTTAGGGGCCTCTTAAATCCTGTAAGTAACTCAGCATTGCTAAAAATCATGTGTGAATTATATGCTTATCTTTTCAGCTATGTATGAGTTTGGGTTTAGTTTCTATGCTATCCCTAATTATTATTCTTTGTTGTTATGGGCAAGGTATATTTTGGCCTGAAATCTGTGGCAGAAATCCCAGAATTGGTTGGCACTATTGAGATTCCTGATCTTCCATTCTCAAGTATATCAGTTCTGAAGCAGCATGATGAGAAGAATTTCACTTACAAGATATTCTCTCGTAAACCAATGGCGGATGCAATTCTAGATAGTATCTTCAGGTAACAGTCTAGTTTTATAAATACAGCACTTGTTTTCTGGATACAGCAAAAGAGAATAGGGTGCTTGACATACTGGCATACATATTTTACCCTCAAGAGTTTCCTCAGTTTTCCTCTTCTGTGATTGAACAAGATTCAACTAGCAAACGGAATTAAAACTGAATAACCTTAAACATGCCTTGTTTGTGCTTAAAAGTTGTAGATACCGAACCAACATCCTAATTAGAGAATAGGCTTTTCTGCGTATCGCAGGGGATTTTGGTTTATGGTGTTGTAAATGAAAAATAATATTTAGGTAACTTGTCTACATGTGGGTAACAACCCCACTGTTTGTTAGCCAAGTTTTTAATTTTTAACAGAAACACATGAGTAACGTTTTTTTATGTCTGAGAAGCTAGGTTTTAGAAGCAACTCAGTTTTGATTGTTTGTTGTTTATTTTTATCTTTTTGTTTTTGCTTGGATATAAGGAGAATGTTTGACTGCTCTCTAACAACAATCGGATTTTTGTCCAAAATCCATTGCATTCGTTATCTTGTTCATGTGGCCGTTGATCCTTTAAATGAATACTGATTATCGATTTTCTTGTGCAACTACTAGCGCGAGGACGGAGACAATTCGAATAAATTGGGGTGCATACCCTCATTATGCTGCTCCTGAAGTATTTGCACCGTTTATTCTGGATGATCAGCATTTGTACTATGTGAATGCTTTTGAGAATGCTGCAAGTACTATGGAGACTAGCGCTGTGGCAGCTGAGAATGTTGCAAGACTCATCCTGTCAAGATTTTCTGGCGATGTACCTATAAGTTTGCCAAGCTTGAGCTCCAGGGCCGATGGAGTGGGTGGTCATGTGGATCTGTGAATCGTGTTTGTGGTCGACAGTCCAGTCATTAGTTTTGGTTGTAATTAAGATCCGGTGGCAGTGGCAAATATGTAATATAAGTTAGGCCAAAATAAGCCTTTTACTATGGAACAAGCTGCAACTGAGGTTTTTTTTGTTGGCAAAACTAATGTCTCTAAACAAAACTAATGTCTCTAACATTGAAATTTGGATTGTTAGTTTAGGCCGGGATGTTGCACCTTGGGATCAAGAGGTAGAATCTATTTCTCCAACCAGGAAAAGGCGGGTACGGTTTGATTCGTTTTGACACTACGGTTTGGTTTGGATTTGACCATTTTTACTATTGAAACCGAACCAAACTATTATTAATTGGTTTAGTTCGGTCAGCTTAGCCTATTCCAACATATCAACAAAAAATGTTCCGACTGTTCAGAGAGTTTTAATTTTATAAACAGCCACACCTCACATTTCAATTTGATCAAAAGATAAAGTTTATCGGAACATAAAAAATTCATCAAGTTAGTCAACTAAAACACTTTCAATTAAATAAAAAGAGCTTTAACAAAACACTCCTAATAATGTTCATTTTTAATGAAAAATTACATTTTTTCCTTTCTCTGATGCTGTTCACTATATCTTTAAAAATTCATCAAGTTATTAGTAAGCGTTTTCTGTCGATAATATAATTGAAGGACTTAAAGACATATAATAGTAAAAGAAATTAATTTGGTTTCTTCAATTCACTTCATTTCATTGTCGACCCAACGGAGTTTCCTACTTATGATCAAAACTGATAAGTAGTATTTGCAGATTCTTTGAAACTTTTATATAATAAAAGAAATTAATTAGGAAATTGAACTTTTAGGGGTTGGATGATATCTATTCTGGATCCAAATCCCAGGTCCAAATTCGAGTTGGGTAAGCCCATTTTCACAAACCCAAACTAAAAAGAAAGTCCAAACGGCTAATTTCTTGAAAACACAATTTAGACAATGAAATAATTTGCCGTGGGCGGCACAATTAATAATTTCTCAAAGGAACATATATAAAACTGCATGGAAACAAACAAGTTTCATCCCAGAGTATTCACGTTCTTGTTTCCCATTTTTCATTCCATGAAGAAAGACTGATGTTGAACAGGGGAATGCAAAATATAATACATGTTGGACCAATGCAGTGTTTGGACTGAGTCCTGGAAATACATATTTGTACAATCCAATTAGATTAATCAAGAAAGAACACAATCAAAGTTATCCCAATCATTTTTACTGGTACATGCCTGGTTGCGGAAGGGAGGAGGATCAATTGACGTTTGAAAACAGTTTGACACGATGGCAACCTTATTCAACTGTTCAATCCAATCAAGCTACTAATGGTTCCTCCATAACTACATATCCCAAAACATTGTCAAGCATTTACAGTTGAGTTAACGCTAGCAATTAGCAGTTGTGTTTGTGTGTGTGTGTGAGAGAGAGAGAGAGAGAGAGAGAGAGAGAGAGAGAGAGAGAGAGACCGACCTTTTGTCTTGGTGGACGCTTCTTCGTTCATAATCACATCAGGTGCAACTGGTACTTTGGTTGGTACATCAGGAAGGTCCAACTTCTCGTTTTCTTGAGATAGCACTGAAGCAGGAGCTGTAGGCAGATCTTGAACAGTGATCTGACAAAAGAGCGGAGTTTCACTTTTAGTTGAGATTAAATTATGTGATACCAGAATAGTAAAACTAACAAGACAAGAAACAATCAAAAGAACGTTAATTCTATGATTTGACATGCGGTTTACTTGGCAATACAAAATCTGCAAGATACAATTTCAACATACATGAAGCTCCAGTGAAAGACCTCAAACATATGGCTCAGTAAAAATCTTAAACTCTAGCCTTCAGGCTAAGTTGTCATTAGACCACATTCATAAGTGCGAATGCGTCTACGGACACAATGGAAAAACACAAACATGTAAAGGGTTGAAAATGCTTCTGACAGAAACGATTGGCATTTCTTTTTGTTGAGTTATTGGAACTATAACTTGTTCCAGAATGTGCAAGATGTGTTTATTAGTTATTGCAAAAATATCATCCCAAGACCATGTCCCCAGCTTACCCTCCACTCATTCCCACACTTTGCCTCCGTACCAGAAGCAAAGATATGATGATACAATTTCAAAAGCCAAAAGTCATGAGCAAAAGATAAACTCCCAAATTTAATTATGCATTCTTCCACCTTAACTCTTTCATCTCAGAGTCCCAAAAGAGTAACTGTAAAAACAAAATAAAAAAAAACTAAAAGGGAAAACCAGCAAGAACAAGAGAAAATTTTAAGAGAAGAAATTTCAAATTTACTTATCTAATTTAAAAATCACAATTTAAATGGGCGCCTACGTAAGATTGATTGTTAAAGGAAGGAAAAGGAAAGGTTAAGTGAAGGTAAATGAGGGTTAAAAACCTGCCTTGTACACTGTACATCAAGTTCATGTTCCCAAGAAGTCAACGAAGGAAATGCTTTTCTTTTTTTGAAGCATTTTTCATCCTTGAATGTTTTACATCTAAGGGTCAGAATATATCTTAGACCTTTAAAGGCACAACACCAGTTACTAAACACCCCAGTTGGAAGTCCCAAGCAAGTGGGATAAGGTACTGGCACATCTAACAATTTTCTATCCTAGAAGTCTAGAAGTAACAAAGTTGGAAAAGGGATGATGAGACACCATATTGCATTGCTCTTACAAGAATTGGATACCATGCATTGCATGACAACTAAATTGGCAATAGCAATATTGGTAATCGGATAAATGAAGAGCACCTAAGAGAAAATAACTTATTTTTCACCATGTTGATAAGTATGAAAAAATGATTTTTACACAACATTCCTAGATACAGTATGAGGTTTTCTATTAATCTCAGAGAGCAGTAATGCATTGTACGTTAATCACTAAACAAAGTACTGAAACAGGAACAGATGGGCTGCTTCAGAAGGGAAAAAATGACAAACAGGAAGCAAAATAATCGTTAGGGTTTGTGGACCCATTATTAGAATAATATCATACCTGAGCTTCCAAATGATCTAATTCTGCTAAAATATCCTCTTCGTCTTCTGCTGATAATTTGTCCCCCAAGATTGCATTAATTTCCTAACAAAATCATGGGAGAAATGGCAGAATTTATCAAAAAGAAAAAACTGAGGAGAAGATGATAAGCAAAGAAGAAGATAAAGTTTAGATGCTAACTCATCATTGTTTACCATTATGTGAAAACATACGGTGTTTTTCGGGACGGAATACACGCAAATGATGTGAAAAACAGAGGCATAATTTTTTATGAGATCACAGCAGATATAGTTATATAGGGTATCTAGTATCAAACAAGAGGATGGGTCAGGGTGAAAAGTAAACTTGTCAATAGGAAAGGAACATGTAAAAACTTACAAAAACGAAGATCTTTACAAACTCAACTTAGAGGTAAGCTTTTTGTCTTTCTCAATTTATAATAAAAACAACAACAGAATTCCAAGCATTTCCACTCTATTACCAAAAGAAAAAAAAGAAGGAAAGCTCTCAAATACTAATAAATGAGGGAGGTAAAGAGGGAGAGGGATGGTCTTGCACATAAGGAGCCTCATAAATTTCAAAACCTGGTGGACAAATAAAAATCTTCCCAAATGCCAAAAATGTGTTTGATAGAGATCCTCATTCTAAGAATGCAACCCAATGAAACTTGGGTGCAATACCAAATAAATAAAACCAAAAAAATAAAGAAGCGAAGTGAAGCTCACATCTTGGTATGCTTTAGCTTCATCAGTATCATCCATTAGCTTTTGCACGTCCTCGAGATTGATCTCACTTTGTAAGGCTTTAATTGCATTATTACCAGCCTTCAAACTATCGAATACCGCTTTCTGCTTGCTTGTCAGTTCGATATCTTGCAACTGAACCAAAGTATTTAGTATCAACATGTTGTTTACTTCTTAAAGTAGACCAGGTTTTACAGGAAATCGAAGGAAAGAAAATGGACATGTAGGGTAGGGTTTTGCAGTTACATACTTGTTGCTCAACATTAATAACCCAGGTATCAACTTGCTTTAACAATTCTTCCTGTGCCTTCTTCTTCTTTAATGCTAACAAAGCTCTCTCCTTTTTCTTGTCACGAATCAAATCCCTTGCGGCTTGCTTTTCGGCTTCGATTACAGCTTCAAGCTGGGCAAAGGTGGGATACAAGTGAACTCGATCAATGGGCAAATATAAAAATTCCACAAGTATATGCAAATTCAAAACCCCATTAAAAAAAAAAAACGGGGAATTCTTCGGTCGACAAAAATTGAATTAAATTCTTCGTTTTCTGTTAGCCCATTTGAGATAATTAAGAATTAAGAGATTAACAATTAAGAATTAAGATTAAGACCTGTTGTTGGTACTGAGCAAGCTTGCGTCTCTGGGTCTTGAGAGAAAGAATAGCTCGATCAACCTCCGTGATCTTGGGCTTCTTCACGAACAAATTCCCCATCTCTCAGTCTTCTTCTAATCCGATAACTTCTTAAACCATTTCGTGTTCGTTGAGAATTAATTACAATTCAATCACAATTATCTTCCACGATGATTTGATTGGGTTCGCTTTTGCTCCCTCCTAATTTCCCCACAGCAAATCTTCTTTCTCGCTCCAGAGTTCTCCGAGTGCTCGTCTCCCACAGAGAGAGACGGGAGAGAGAGAAGGTTTTCGTACTTGGTAGGAAAGGCAGCTGTGATGTTCGACTCGTGACCGACCATACAGATTTTTTTTTTTTTTTTTTTTTTTGCCAATTACCAGCCAAAAGATGCACAGTGGGCTAATATTCTAATTTTATTTGGGCCGCTGTGCTGCGCTTAAGGCCCATGTGGGGTGCTGGATCGGCTGCAGAACACGAGCCAGCAAGCGGACAGGGGGAAACCAACCCTAATTAATGGGTTTTAATTAATTAGGGTTAATTAATGGGTGAATAGCGATCGGGATTTAGGACTTCCAATGCGAAATGATGCCCGATGACTTGAGCTCTGGATGCATTGACTTTTGATCCAACCCCAGAAAATGTAATTGATTTGCGTGTGCTCTGCCCTTGACAAATGACAGTGTTTGGTACTACTAAAGCTGATAATTTGACATGCTCAAAGTTTTATTTTTCGTTGAATAAATCTAAATCAGATTTGCATGTGCTTGGCATAGTGAGGAACAACCATATTAATTCAATTAACAAAATAAATTATTGAGGATGCTTAAAAATAGCCCTCTTCGATTGGAGATGAGTTTTTTTTGTCAAAGGGTTATGTTTTAGCCTATGACCTTTTGGCTGGTTGCTCTTGGCCAACCCTTTGGCCGGTTCTCCAATTTTTGGTTGGGTGGGGCCCACGAGCTATTTGGCCTAGCCCTTAGTTGGAGACCGTTTTCGTGTCAAAACGGGATATATTTTGGCTTATGGCCCTTTTGGCTGGCTGGCTGCCCTTGGCCAGCCCTTTGGCCGGTTCTCCAATTTTTGGTCGGGTGGAGTCCACAAGTCATTTGGCCTAGCCCTTAGTTGGAGACGATTTTCGTGTCAAAACGAGCTATTTTTTAGCCTATGGCCCTTTGACCGGGTCGGTTGGAGATAGCCTTATAGGACATGGAGGTGCTAGGGTTCACAGTAAGTGGCATGGCATATATAATCAAATTTGGCTTGTTTAGAATGATGTCCATGCCATAGTTTTTAACAATCTAAATTATGTGTTATTTGATCATACTGCATGGAGCTTACTGAACAAATATAGAATGGAGAGTAATGAAATGGTTTGGGCTGCAAGAGTTGAAGGGGGTGAAAGTTAAATCTGCAGGATCCTGCCGTAGAATTGGACAATTCTTCAATATTCTAGTTTCTTCAGAAATAGGTATTCAGTAAAGAGGTGTCAGTTCTGTTGTGGAAGATTTTTTATTACGTTTTTGGTTTTTGAAGGTCCATGAGTGTATGGGCAACTGATGGAAGTATAAACATTTGGTCCATTCTCACAAGAAGATATTTCGCAGCTGGTTCAGCTGGAATCTTCATTAAAGATATGCCTTCACGAGACTTCGTTCTGGTTTGTGTCACAATCTAGTAGGATACCCTGTGTTGTTTTCAGATCAAGAGATCTGAACATGCCATTCAACATTATGAACCTTTTATAAGTAAGAAAATTGAAACATTTCCGAGCTCCTTATTGGAAATAGGCTATTGGGCGCATCGCCGAAATTTATTCTCTTATTGATCTTCATCTTTTTGGTAGGATCGAGCATGACACTAATCAACAACCCTTTTTTGTTTTAGATTTATCATTAGCTGATAAACTGGATAACACAAGTCCATTATTATGACATGTATAGATGATTCAGCAGTTTTTTTCAATAATGTCAATACCTACCTTGGAGGTGGATGGATAAACACAAATAATATGTTGGAACAATCAAATGAATAAGTTAATGGTACAACTGAATATGCTCCGCATTCAGACAGTAACCCCTTCTTTTGGGATGTTTGGGGACCTGACCACTCCACAATAGTGCCCAACACATGCATCTCAAACTACGTCTCTCTCTTCTTCATTGCTACCTGAAAAAAACAAAAGACTAAAGCATTACACTGTGTGTGTGCCTGTCTGCACATAACTCTGAATGTGGATCATTGAACTTATCTTGGGAAATATATTTCATCTGTTAGATTATGCACTGACTCATGCTAATTGACATATGAAGCATTGTTAGAGTAATTGGCGTTGGATAGAAATTCACTTGGATATGATGGATGGCACTGTTTATTTGCAGTCCTTTGGGTTAAAACTTTTTTGGCATGTATCTTACCAGACAGCTCGCGGTTGGAGGCATACCATGGCACTCACATCTGACTGAACACCCTATGGCTGGGGTTGGAATAAGGTTTTGCTTTCCGTTCCCTTAATTTCACTTATAAATCATTTATCCTGGTTCATGAATAATTTTTCTTTTCATTGCCCTTTTAAGCTTTTACTTTTCTCTGTCACTTCATCTTATTAGCAAGTCAGTTCCTCATTTCCCTTCTGGTTTGTTACTTACCTTTTTCTATTTCGTGGGCAGTTTGGACAAGTTGGAGTGGGTGACAACATCGATCCCTATATCCTGTGCAAGTTAAATTTCCTCATGAGCAGGTACATTGATCGGTAACTTTCATCTATTTATTTGAATTCCTACACAATATATCTGTTTAATATATGTTTGAATTTGGGATAATTTTGCTCCACGTTGAAGGAGTTTAAGCTTTTGGGAACATTAGTAAAGCTGCTGCTTATAGCATCCAAAATCATGAAATGTAGATTCTTGACCACTTATACGCATTTAGCTTCTTAATATTGTTGTTAATATAGGCCTGATTATACGCATTTTTAGCTTAATTAATAGCTTAATTAGCTATATAGGGGAATTTATTTCTCGGAATTCTGTGTAACTGGTGCACTCTCAATAAGATTGCTCTCTTCTGTGTCTAAAAGAAAATTTCGTTTATGGAATCTCAAAACTGATGATGTACTAACATTTTGGACTGAAGGAATGTTCCAAAGATTATAGAGTCTTTGAGTGTTGATGGATCTACCGGGCAACAAATAGAATCTTCAAAAGTTGATCCATCTGCAGGTGCGGTACTACCTTCCTTGCGTGTCACGTCCTCACTTGAAATTCTCCTATATAATATGGCCTCTTGAAAGTTCACCTATGTGTATATTATATAGTATGCGACTTGAAAAGCCCATCATTGGTAGCTTTGGATTTTGTATTTATTGTTCTGCTTTTCTGATCGATAAACGGTGCCCAGTTTCTGACTTGGTTGCTCTTGTTTTCAGGAATCTCACTGATGATGGATCAGGTAGGCGGATGTCTAGATTATTTCTTTATTTCTATATTTCAATGGCTGGCTGCTGAGAGAATTCTCACCCAGTAGATTTTTCATGTGCTGCGGAATCACGTGGAAGAAATTGACAAAGCTGTTAACGAGACATGTTAGCTTAAAGCTTTGGTTTATTACTAGATTATGTTGCAGCTTGATTCGAACGGCTGAAATTTTGTTTTGAGTGTCGGAAAGTGAAACAGGTGCCGGTGTTTTGCATTAAGCTAGAAGTGATTACTGGAAATTTGGAACAAAGCATGTAATGTAATCGCTTTAATTATCAACTATGTCAAGGAAAGTAATGGTTTGGGGGTTTATGATGGATCTTTTCTTTGATCGCCATAAATCAATCATTTTTCATTTTGTCGTCGTCCTCTCTTCTCTGTGTCCAAGTGATTATTTGTAACCATAACTAGCTGGTAACAAGATGTATAACAAATGGATATTCAAGTAGCGGCTATTGCTCAACTCAACAGTGCCGACTCCCGGCCCTAGCTCGATTCGATTTGCACACACCATCAACACTTCGGTTATCCCTACCTCCCTCGTGCAAATGTAACAAGTTACGAATCTTACACATTCATGGATCATAGTAGACAAACATACTACATTTCCATTAAGAAAACAAATACAAAACCTACGTGAACATGATCATTTTCTCTCTCTTCTGAATTCTAACAAACCCTAAACCACCCAAATTCAGATGACTATCATCCCTTTCCTCCAGTCACTAACAAATACACCAGCATGCCGGCATGAAATAGCGCCAGAATACAACGAAAAAACTTCACAATGAAGAGAGTTTCGGCTCGCGAGATCTGCCATTCCAAGTCCTCCAACACCTGCTTGTCCGGCTCCAAACCTTGGTCATTGAAGACTTGCCCAAGATGCAACAGCTTCTCCTCCATGTTTCTCTTGGCGTCTGCTTCCTCCTCGAAAACAAGGCCACCATGTTGTCCCGTATAGCTCCAAAAGCACACAATGAGTCCCAGGCGGACTTGTGTAGATGGCCCAAGTTCCGGGGGCGAAAGTCGAGATGTACACGAGGAGGATTAAAGATGGTGGTGGTGATGCCATCCAAGGTCAGGAAATGGACCTTAATGGCCTTAAAGGTGTTGAGGGCGAGGTCGACGTCGGCGTCCATTTGCGACCAGAGGGCTGGCTTTGCAGCAATGTCGGCAGTAGGGAAGTGCTGCTGAGCGGCGCAGAGGCTGAGGTGGAGTGCCTCGACCTCCTTCAAAGCTTCCTCAACCTCCTGCTCGCGTCTTTCGCAGGCCGTGGCATAGATTTCCGACAGGTCAAGCATCGGACAGGACATAGTTGAAGACGGAGGGTTATTGTGGGGGATTCTGGTTTTTCTTGGAATGAAATTTCTTCTTGGAAGTATACAGGCTTTAAAACATGAGTTTGGAATAAGAATGGAAAGGTTGGTTTTATTGGAATTGGTCATTTCTGTCTGGAAATGCCGGAAGTGGCAATCTCAACTCTCACAACTTGCTTGCTTTCCCACATATACTGAACTAAACAGGACGAGGGAAGGGAAGGACCACGAAAGAAAGGCCTATTTATGCAGACCAAAATTCTTAAAATGTTTGTGGTGGTTGACGGAACGGCTAGTTCATTAATGAATGAATTATTACTTCACTTCGTTGCGTTCGCGTTGGGGTTGGTGGGGGTGTGTGACTCACTTCGTTCATGACCCTAGGTCACATCTTCTTTCTTTCTTTTTTTCTTTTTCAAATTATACATATTTTTATGTAATAATGGGGTTTCAATTTACAAGAAAGTTAATATCCCCGTTCATCGTAAAATTTCACCAATGTGTAATAATTCAAAATTTTCACCTTATCAATGCTATGATCTTTGACAATAAATTTAATTTTTCTTTTCGTTGCGCAACAACCTCATAATTGTTACAATTGGCGCTACTTGTATATGGTACACAAAGAGCATTTTTAATCTGGAAGATTCATATGTGGAGTTCAAAGCGACTTTTACATCACCATATGCATCCCGAGAGAAGTAAAATCTGGCTTTAGCCCAAATCCAATGCACCCTTGTAATATATGGAGAGAAATTTAAATCTATCTTTATATGCTAAATATTCTTTTGTCAGAATTTAACGTGTTGATATCATCTTTCTCTCCACACTGACCAAAACATTACAAAATTATCATTAATATATATAATTTGTTCAATCTTGGCCTTCCTTCTATTTAAGAAGAGCATTAATCAAATAGTTGGAAAACAGTAGCCATCTGATCCATTCATACCGTACATCAAACAACTTATGCTGAAATATAAATTATTTGTTAATCTATTTGTTTTTGTATAGCCTATGAGACTTGTTGCAATCCAAAACACTCAAACAAATAAACACGGGTCAGTATCCAAGTATTAACCGAAAAATAATAACAAGAAGCAATTACAATGATAACGTTTTCTTTTTTAGGTTACAATGCGCAGATCAATCTATAATATCATATAACAACGTTCCTTCGTGTACATCTGATAAAATTGGAACGAAATCATGTCTTATATCACCACTCTTTGGAACTCCCCAGTTATATCATCCAAGTCGATAACATTTCTCTCATTTCCTTCCACTTTCCCTGTTCCAAGTCTATAAAGCTCAGATTTCAGTGCACCAATTTGCTTTTGTATTTTCTCCCCCTTATCTGGTAATCTTGAAACCATTGCCTGCAGACATTGTAAAGGCAAATCAATTAATAAAAATTGCAACTATCATGCGCTAATGAAAAAAGATTGTGAACATCTTCACCAGAAGCCAGGCCTAAATTGCTAACCAAATAAGATAGTGTGTAACAATACCTTATTTGCAAGAGTTTGTGACAGCCTGCTGATTCTCTGTTTAATCTCTGATTCTGTCAATTTATCTGCGTCAATCGGTGAAGAAGGCTTCTTGTTTATGATTACATCCTTTGGCTTGAATGCATATTCAACCCTGTCAACGATGCAAACCAGAAATATTAATCACATGAAATAGCTTTGCTTTCTGTTCTCAAATGAGAAAAGCCATGATTCGTAGAGCTCTACCCATTCACATCGCGTTCTTGTAAAGAACTTGAAAATGAACTTCCCACCGTTGAAGCTCCTCTGATTCTGTGCCAAGAATAGCAAAGTAAACCAGATAAGATTTCAAAGAAACAGACATACAAAAAAGAAAAACCAATCTGTTGTTACGATCCATCAAGCATAGAACCTAAAGTTACAGAACGACAATGAAATAGATGGATTTCACCTTTCAACTTCCTCTTCCACTCCTACGGCAACAGGTTGAGGTGCTGTCTTGGAGAAGAGTAAACTGTGGTGACTGATTCCTGCTATACCTTGAGTTTCCAAAAACTCAATATGGGACTTGAAGTGCTTGTCCCTACAGTAAATAGTAGAATGACAAGTAAATAATGAATGTAGTTTCTACCTTCAAAGTCGCGTCCAAAATGGAAATGCTTTTGAACACATTTGAGATGCCAATAAAAAAACATCTTTGCTCCAAAAATTCTAACATTTACAAGTAATATTCTTTATTCAAATATTATAAGTATCAAAAAAATCGTTGCTAGTAACTGAAGGCTTACTCTTTAATTTAGTTATACAAACACTATAGCATCAATTCACAGTTAGTCAGAAATACAATTACAATTGTTATTATTAACACTACTGCATACAAGTAATATTACATACATTGTGTGCTGGCGATCGTGCTCCTCATATAGTTGCTGCTGAGTAAGGGATACATCAAAACCTTCTTTTGGGAGACTGAAAAGTTCACGAAGATCCTAAAACAATAAAAAAAATTCAGCATAAATGTTGCATTCTACTTAGGTTAAGAATCTGAAATTTCTCACTATACCAACAATAACTACTACTTTAGAATTCACCTGCTGACTAAAATACCGAATCTGTTCTTTATGCTCGGTTGCAGTTTTAAACAATCCGCCCTTGTATATCTAAGCAAAATGTTTGAAGAATTAATATGAAGATTTTATACAACATTAATCAAATAATGAAGCAGAAGGGAACCACCTACAATAAAAATATCCAAACAGGCAGATAAAGGAAATGCTATCACGCCATAACAAATGAGGTCCGATGACATTGTTGTGTCAAACACATAGGCACTTAATCATTTAAACAACTATGCTTAATGTCCTGAAAAATCTACAGAAACCCTACTACAGGACCCCATAACACTTATGTAAGCATTGTCAAATAATGAAGTAGAGGTAAACCACATGCAATAGAAATATCCAAACAGGCAGACAAAGGACATGCTATGAGGTCCAATGACATTGTTCTTTCAAACACATATGCTTAATGTCCTCCAAAATCTCTGCACAAAAGCTAATACAGGACCCAGGAACACTTATCTAAGCATTGTTAAATCCTGCGTTCATACCATTGAATATAAATAGCTTGGAAAGCAATCTCTAACCTGTTTTCTGTATATCTTTTCTTCAACAGTCCCACAAGTCATTAATCTGTATACAATGACATCCTTATTTTGTCCGATTCGATATGCACGATCCACACTTTGATTATCCGTACTGCAAATATAAGAACCATAACAAATTAGGAACCACAGCTTACGCAATTAATATCCTTGTTAAGTTAAAAAAAGATACAACTAAAAGAGTGCAAATAAATGCAAAGGGGTATATTGCTCACATATGAACCTAAACTTAGAGAAAAACTTCATCTTTGTAGAAAACAACCAGGAAAAAAAGTATAAGAGAACACCTTGGGTTCCAAGCAGGATCAACCACTATCACACGATCTGCTCTTGTAAGCGTGAGGCCTAAACCACCTACTTGAGATGTCAGGAGAAATATGGGAGCTCCATTACCTTCTTGGAAATCCTACTCATAAAACCAACATGATTTCAGGAACATTTTGACTATTATTGTTACCACTTTTGGTGATTTAGATGATTTAACACTTACATCAACAAGCCTCATTCTGTCAATAGCTTTTGTGGTTCCATCAATGCGTACGAACTCATAACCATTGGATACTAGTGATTCCTGTAAACAAACAGTTACCCGTGACTAATTAACTTCACTAATTTGAAGTCCCAGAAAATATATTTTGAGATATATTTTCAAATAATCCAACTAGACTTTCATCTATTAAAACACTTTTGAATTCAGGAAAGTATTCCCTCAATTTCATATTGCTCCTGCATCAAGCTCCCTACTTGGAAAAGATGTCATCAACTCAAAACCGCAGGCACGGAATTCTCCATGAGAAGCTTGGAACTGAAATTATCTTGTCCAAGTAAAGAGGTTGAATATTTGCCATAAATAAAGAGAGGTTGAATATTTGCCATTCTTGAACATTTATATGCCACTGCATCACTAACAAGTAACCACACAGAAATGATTCCAAACCTTGAATATTTCCTCAAACAATTTCACACTCTTCATGAAGTACTTCACAACAATTTATCTTGTTTAATAGTATAAGCTATGTGTCAAGCATTTGCTTATAAAAAAATGCAGTTGAAATTCAACATAGTGACAGCTGCCCAAATAAGTGTGTTCAAACACTTTTTCTATTAAAAATTAAAATTAACAAGAACTTTAGGGAAGGTAAGCCCTATACTATTAAACTTGGTGAGCAACTAGTTGGCATCCAAAAAGTCATCCAGAATTGCACAAATTTCAGAAATTAATCACTTTTCTATTAAGGAAAACATTGAATTGTCCCATGAAATGACCATGTAATTAAATACCCCCAAAAATTCATATCATTAGTTTACTAGTAACATTATTTTAAATGGCTAACCTGAATAAGATTAAGCATCTTTCGAGTTTGAGAGAAGATAAGAACATTATGCCCCTGAGGAATTAAGTTTTCCTGTATAAAAGGTCATTGAACACCATTCCATTTAAAATAATGTCAACAAACGCATGAAAACATTAAAAACATCAAATCTATAAAGACAGAACACAATTACCAGTAAAGACAATATAAAAGATATTTTGCATGACAGGTTGGGATGCTTTTCGTCAAAGTCCTCTCTCTCAGCAACATCGGCTAAGTACATTGCTAATTTTTCTGCCATGCAAATTTCATCTGGCTTCAACATTGAACCCATCTCTTCTAGTACATCTTCAGCAGCTCGCTTTGTCAATAGAAGTGGATGATCACATATTTTCTTCAGGATCTAGTTCATATCAAACAGTCCTTGACAATTAGTATGATCAAAAGAGAACTGACAACCTAAAATATTATCTTCATTAACTATGGCTAAAGACCATAACAGCTTTAAAACATGGAGAGCGACAACCATGTTTGTCCTGGACTTCTGATCCAAAATCATCAAAGGATGGACAGGCTTAAAAAAACTAACATGAAGCAAAATTTGAATTTCTTCTACAGGAATAAAAGAATTTTTTCAATAGTTAATGATAGCTTACTTTCACATTTAAATCCTACCTTCACAAAAATTTAGTCACTGTATATTTTATTGTACAAAAACCATAATCTATTTTCATCCCAACATATCCAACTACCCCAAGCAGAGTATATGAAACAACAGCATGAAACCTAGAAATGTGACCCCGCCTACCAAAACAAATAGATACAGACAAATTCTGACACTGCTAAAAAAATTGAAAACAAGTTCATGGACAATTCCTTTGCGGCACACCATCAAATTATTTAGAAATTAAAAGAACATCATGGAGCATTGCAAAAATGAAGTTAAAGATAATTCAATCAATCATTACTAAATTTTCATATTCTCTCAAAATAATTCAAAAAATCAATTAATAAATGCCAACAAAACCAATAAGACAGGCCGATTCTCCTATTTTCTTTTAACTATAAGAAAAGCAATGGAGAAGCTTTTAAAGAAAGATAGCATTCTGTCAGTTTCAACTACACAGAAAAAACTCATAAAATAAATTTGTAATTTAACTGGATTTGACTCTCCTCAGAACAAGTTGCTTTAGAGATAAGCAGTATAAAGGACTAAGAACTATAAACAATTTGTACCGTAAGTGCAGCCAATGGGGAGCCATCAAAAGCAGAAAGAACCAGCTCACTCTTTAGAAAAGCTTCATAAAGTTTCCGCTACACCACATAAATGATCAACTTGAGAAACATACAAATAATACCTGAAACTACTTGGAAGGATTAAAAGAATATCATGGAGCATAGCAAATCAAACCTGACAGCCGGTCAATCTCAACCAAACAATGATCTCATTCTTTTTAGAAAGTTTGGCACTTGTTTGGTCATTGTCTTCTTTAAATACCTCACTCTTTAAGCGACGCAGAAAAAAAGGTTTAATACGTTCTCTTAGTTCCTGTAGTAAAATGTAACAGATATTTATCGTTAATATTACCAGACATCATAGGAACATAGTTTGCAGCAATATATAACAAGTAATATTATCAGACAACTGAAATAGTCAAGAATTAGAAATAAATAAATAATCATGAGTAAACCTGCAATCAAATAGTCAGCGTATAAAGACTTCTTATTTACAAACACAGAATATCTTGTATGCTTGCAAAGTCACCAATGAATTTTGCCTATTTCTACAATGCATCAGTTAGGTTCAATGAAAACATGATTAGATTTATAAATTTAAATTTAAACCATAGTTGGCAAAGCATTGAGATTCAAATAATCTAAGATTCTAATATTTCCAAACACTGGAATGTTTGATTCTATAATTTGTCTGCTAAACTAACAGAAAAGGACACCTGAAATGTTCGACATAGGTTACTGTCATCAAACAATTAGAAACCTTTAAGAGTGAGACTGAGGCCAAAATAAAACCGTATTATACACTGATTCCTATTGGTCTAGCATCACTACGGCCACATTCAATAACTAGATACAGGAGATACAACATAAACAAACAACTGAAACAATTTGGTCCATAACATTGTAATATAGACACCAAAAAGAAATTTCATGATATCAGGTCACACAAAGCATATTAAAACATTTATGGTGTCAGTACCTTTGCAACTGTTGAACCAATACGCTTTTCCCTATCCGAAGCATTTTTCTCATTTCCACGAAGAATGAGAGACTCGAACTGTTCCTTAAAACTGAAAAAAAAAAATTCGAGAGTTTTATACAGAAAAAGATAAATTACTCAAGGCAACCAGCATGGGGAGGAAATTATTACCATTTCTTATCTCCCAGTAGCTCAGGGCAACAGAAGTTGAATAAGGCCCACAACTCCTATTTTGAACATAAAAAGATACAAAGAATCAACAAATTATGTCTAGGTTTTTGTTTAAAACATTAAAAAAAAAGGAATAATATGGCACAACCGAATCTGACCTTCAGATTATTTTGCAATGGTGTGCCGCTTACAATAATGCGATGGGCACAAGGTATCTCAAGCAAACTTTTGGCTCTTTGTGTACTAGGGTTCTTTATGAGATGCCCCTGAGATATAAATAGGTCCATCTTATCATTATGCAAGGAGATAAAGTTCTTACACAAATAAATTAGGTTGTTTCATGCACTTTTCAGATAAAGAAATCTGGTTTCTCACACGCAACTAAGTACTTTACAAGTATAATTTGGTATGTTGGATGCGTGTGAGTACCGAAGTGTACACATTCAATCGAGACAAGCAAGGAAATTGATTGGATGAAACACCAGGGCGTGAAATTTTTCAAATGTGCAAACTAAGTAACACAAGATCATTTTGTTAATAATTACAAAGGCATCTATATATCTGAAAGAGGAATTGCTTGAAAGTATCCGGAAAAGCAATAAAATTTCTTGAAAAGATGACACTTCTAAAAAAATTACGGAAATACTAAACAATCAATAATTCACCAATTAAACATGCATGTTTTATCCTAGTATATCCCTGATCAATATGTGACGTGTACAAGGAAGCAAGGGTTCTCTTAGACGGGACCCTGCACTATGGTATGTGAGAGGCCGGTTGAGTACTTGAAATGACTAATAAGCTTTCTTTTGCATGAAGATGATTAATAGAAGCTATAATGTTCCCTTGAGAAAAAAAAACAGTAGCATATGCATTCTCACCTCATCAAGTATCATATAATCCCATATGATATCTTCTCTCCCATCATCAAGAACATAGTCATCCCCTCTTAAAGATTTTGAGTTAACCCGCACAATATCATAAGTTGTGAGAAGAATGCCTTTGTCCTATGAGAAAAATAATGAACAGTGAGGACAAAATCATATGGAATTTAAGCATAGTTCTTATTACAAAAGAAAAAAAGTGCAGCCAAATTTGTACTACAAGTTTACTCAAACTACATTAGTTAAATAATCTGGATGCATCATGATGCTTCATTCTGTGGTAATTAAAGATTTTAATGATTGCATCAGCTTCTCTCCATTCCTATATACATGTTGAATTCGAAAGAAAAAAGGGCATATGCATAGTTAAACATAATAAATATATTGCATCTCAGATGTTCATGGAATTTGTTTATGGTTTCTGAGTTTTTTCTGTGTTTTGGGTTGGTCTTCTTGACCAACCTCTTGTTGCTTTTCTCTACTCTTAATAGAATTGTTCTTTATGATTAAAGAAACATTGTAGACTGTGATTTTGATAGGACAAAAAGACACATCAATCACCTGATGTATTTATATTATGGAGGAATTACCTGAAGTACATACTGAAGCTCATATTTTCGAGCTTTAGCGCAAGTCCCATAGTATCTACATAGAAGCACAAGCAAATGATTACTGATTGGCTTTCTTACATACATGATACACGAGAAATTAATCATATAAAACAAGACCAAGCAGCCTCACTCTCTTATCTTATCAGCGAGACCCACAGATGATAATTCTTTAATCCAATGGGAAAGCAGTGTTTTAGGGGCCACAACCATAACTCTTTTAATCAACCGTGAATGAAATAATCCTGCTACGAAGCTACAAATCTGTAATAAGATCAAACCAGTAACTATGAATTACACAAAAGAAGAAAAAGGATACTAAAGTAATATCTGTTAAAGTATCCTCTTTCGTTACCTGCATCGTTTTGCCCAAGCCCATGTCATCACCCAAGATTCCACCCTTTCCCTGACAATGCAGAGACCATAGCCAGTTTAGGCCATCACGCTGATGCGGAAACAACATTGTCGCAATCTTCCCAGGCAACTTGTAAGTCAATGTGAGACCACTCAAAGTAATAGAACTATCAGTCGCCAGAGCACAATCATCAGTAGAATCATCGATCACAATAAGCTCATCAGATTCATAGCACTCTTTAACATTACCACTCTGCCTCCCTGATTCTTTAACTGTCTTATTGTCACTCAAAAATACACAGCCATCCTCAACACCAACCTCTCCTTTTCCAACTTTAGGAACAAGGGGACGGGCCACAGTTTTTGGTTTTTCATCCACCCATAAAGTTTCTTTTTTCTTTTGACCATCATGTTTCGTAGCCAGGCTGCCTCCTTGAGGTTCACTTGGCAAATAAGCATCTGCCTCCTTGCCTTTGGTTTTAGACACATTAGAACCTTCAACCATGTCCGCTTTTCTGGCACCCCTCCTCTCAATTGACAGTAACTCAAGCCTCGAGCTCAAGTCATCAAGAATATCCCTAATCTCATTCCCACCAGCATTGGCACTAGTCCTACTCGGATTTCTTTTTGGCACTGCCGGTGATTCATAACCAGCAATGCCAAAAACGTTGGGCTCATCAAGCACTGGTTGTTTGTCAGCATGATCACTGTCGGCCCCATAAGAAACTTTACAAAGACGGCGTCTACCTTCGATCTTAACCTTCGAAGGTTTTTCTTCTTCTAAAATTGATTCTGTAAACGAAAACAAAAACGCAATGTAAGAAAAAAAATAAAACAATTCGGGGTTTTGCAGTCACGCGAGCATTTAATCAAACAGATAGTGGGCAAGAGAAGAGCGATTACCAGGAGAAGAATCAAAATCAGCGAGTGAGAAATGAGGAAGGTTGTGAGCCCCTTGGCCTTTGATCGGTGGCTTCAGCTCCTCCATTTCCACTTTATCGTCCTCTGCTGAATTACCCAACAAAAAATAACAAAATAAAATTAACGAAAAATAAATATAATAAAGAAAAATTAAAGGGGGAAGAGAGTGAAGTGTATATTAGGGTTAATAGTACCGGCGGGTGTGGAAGAAGGATTGGGTGGAGGAGGAAGGAGGTCTTGAAGGAGGCGATAGTGGCTGTCGTTTAGACTCTCTGGTTTTTTGCTGCTTTTCCTCTCCGCCATTTCCAAAGTAAATATGACAACTTTTTAATTTTATTTTTCGTTTTTAATGTTTGCGGTCTTTCCATGCCAGGAGCTTTTCATTCCCGCTTTTGATTGCTTTCAAACTTTCAAATTTTTTCTTTTCTTTTAATACTCGATAAATTAGTAACTTTGGTTAAATAATATAATTAGTTGGTCACAATTTGAGGATAACGTTCTAAATTAGTATGAGTGTTATTAAATGCACTGTATTGTCTTATTTTTCTACTTATATTATAATTCCACTCATTATAACCAATTATCATATAAAAATCCAAATTTTTTTTTTAATTTTGATCTTATGTGTATTAGATGAAAATATTGATATGATATAGTTTATGATTTTTTTTATATTAATTTATTAAGTGTTGGATAAATCATATATATATATATATATATATATATATATGTCTTCATTAGTTTATATAATTTATATTTTGAATAACGCAATTTTACGTTATGTTGAAATTCTAAATTCGCATTGGCGTCATATAATTGAATAAGAGAGATATATTTGTCTACCACGCTAGCACGCTAATATAAAATTTAACAAAAAGACACAATTGATATGAAATTGATGAAAACTTTATTTCAAAAGACCACTTTGATTGGAAGGCCATAATTTGAGGGAACAACGGTGCTAAAAACCCTTTTAAATTCTATGAAATATGAAATATTCCGTGTAAGGGAAATAAAGGGCACACACTAATTGGCGGGAAATAAACGCTTCACACATTGCTCGCGAAACCCTTGGTGAACCCCGAATGCAAAATCATAGGCGACGAACAAAGGCACAGAAAAAAGGGCCAGCGCGGCCACACCCGGCGGCGAATCCAGACAAGCAGCAGGCCACCTCCCCAGAAGAAGAATTCGTCGACGAGGAAGGTTAGCTTGTGCTCCTAATTTCTTTTATGTTTATTATTCTACCGTGAAAATGTTTGGTTGGTGACTAAGAAACCTGAATTTAACTGTAATTTTGTAATACTAAAGCATCGGTGTTGTTGTTTCGTCAAGCATGTTGGTTATTTGTCTCAGAAATGCAACTTTTACCAAGTATTCTATGTTGCTGCACGGGAATAATATATGCTACTAAACTAAACTAAACTAAGATAATGTCTTTGTTTGGTAATTCAATAGGGGAGGATGGGGGAGGTCAACAGGAACAGCAAGGTACAAAAATTCATTCGCCGTATTGAAATGGTGGAGAAGGCAGCAAGATTCTGAACCTTTTCTCAAAATTGTTGTTGCTTTGCCAACAATGGTGGCCAGCAGCCGGGGTAAAATTTCAGTTTCATTAACATTCGATAACATGCAGGATCCGAGTTACTTTCTTGAATGAAACACCTACATGCAGGGAAATACATTTTATGGTTGATTATCACATAACTTCTTCGACGACAAATGTTCTCCCCCTTCTTTCGTGTCTTTCTTTGTGTATTATTGTACTGATCTAATTTACTCTTTGTAAGGACTTTATTTGGAGAGCAGTTCTCATACCGTGTCTTGCACCTTGCATATCAATGTTTACTGCGATGTTTCCATCATGTGGTTTATGCCTAATATTGTTTTATTACTCTTCTATGCTTCCCCCAATCTGCCAGGCATTCTTGAAAAAGGCATACAAATTGATGGCCTTTGTATGAAGAAATTCATGACATATGATATGACAACAGTGTTCTTTATGCTCTTCTTTTCATGATTGATTGCGTCATAGACTCATAGTTGGTGGAAATTGGATTGAGGTCCCTGCAGGACCCTGCTGGACAATATAAGACAACTAAGCCTTTCTCGTACTGCCAGTAAGAGTTGCATTGCCTGTATCCTTATGCATTCAAGGCACTATTTGGAGTTTGGCGAAACATGTAATGAATGCCATTTACATTTTGAGCTATTTCTAACTTGATTTATCTGTCCTCGACAAACCATTTTCTTAGATATTCAGACTTTATCAGCCATACTCCAGAAGGGAATTTTTTTGAAGATGGCTCCATTTTTTATATTGAGCTTTGATATTGAGTGTGCTGGCAATAAATGTAATTTCATGAGCCTATCCATGATCCTGTTATCCAGGTTCTGTTCTTTTCATTCCAAGTGTCGTAAATAAAATATTTAAGTGATGTGTACAAACTAAGGCCAATATCTATGCCAAGTCACAAGCCATGATGTATGCAAGTAACAGAACTGAAGCCAATTGATGGACAGTTTTACAATCCCCTCACCAAACAACACGGTAGTCTATAACATATGAGCTCAAAGCTAGTTATACTGAATAAGTCTTATTCTGGATCAAAAAGCTCTCTTTAGTGTACAGCAGGATAGCCTTAATTATAGGCTTCAAATAGAAATAGTAATACTCTTGTAGCTTTTTCAGTCCTGTCTCGGAACAAAACTCCCTTTCATTATAATGATTCAATGAATCACTGATGCTTCTAATATTCTTTCTTTGTGAATCAAAAATTCCTCTTGACTTATGTGCTTGGATCAATCTCTATTCATTTAGGTTTAAAACATTTGGGGCCAGAAATCTTCTCAGGCCAGCTGAAGATGTTGCTTTTTTTGTAGCTCGGTTTTTCAAAAAAATGCGGAAGTATGGTACTTCATTTGTTGCATCTATCATCACATTCCATGTTGATCAATTTTGTCCTTAATTTCTTTATTGTTGTTGGCATTACGGTTGTTGACATAATTATCAATAGTGTTAATTTCAGCATTATCTTTTCTTTTCTTTTCTTTTCGTGGTTTAGTATCATGGAGGAACAAATTTTGTTCGAACTTCAGGTGGACCATTCATTACCACAAGTTATGACTATCAGCCACCAATTGATGAATATGGATTACCTCGGGTTCCAAAATGGGGGCACCCCAAGCAACTTCACAGAGCCATCAACAGTTAGCCAACTAATGGATCATTGGGTCCTTCCCTGGGGGTATACTTTATGATAGTACAGTAGTACTTGACTATATCTTTGCTAGATATTAATCCTTTATTTTTGTATCTAAATTTAGTTATCAAATAAAAGTTAAAACTAGTTATAAGCTTGGTTGATGTAATTCAGGTTGTTGTCTTTGGCACTAAAACATGTTGAAAGCTTGGTATTTGGCTGACTTCATCTTCAAGATTATTGATATGTTCGAATTAATTTGATATTCTGATACTGACATATGCAAGAATTGCTTATATAGTTCTTGTTAGTGGATATGTTAAACCGAACTACATGTTGTACTATCATATCGTTGTTGCTTGTAATTTTCTACTTGAAGTCTCAATCTCTAGTTCCGCCTGTTTGTGCTTTTAACCATTATACCAAAAAGAAATTTGCTTTTAATCTGCTTGACACTGGGGAACCATTACTGAACAGTTTCCTGTATTGTAGGCTGATGTCTTCACAGACTCTTCTGGAGCATGTGCTGCCTTTATAGCTAACGTGGATGAAAAAAATGACAAGACAATGACAAGACAGTAGAATTTTGAAACATGTCATATCATCTTCCAGCATGGTCGGTTAGCATACTGCCAGACTGCAAGAATGTAGTGTTTGATACAGCAACGGTAACTATTAAGCTTCTGATGCCTGCATTCTATTAATGTAAGTTTTAAATGTTTGAATGTTTAGCTTATCTTGTATACAATGATACATGCACGTATCATGTGTATCTCTATATAGAGAGAAACAATTTAGATCTTACACATACAGGATGCTGTTCAAACTACAAGTCAGGTGGTTCAAATGGCAGGCCACTTGAATTATTACATTTAGATCTTAGTGTTTATGCTGTCCTGTATGACGAACTTAGCATCCTAGTAAAATGATCCTAACCGTCTAATTTTTAAATCTCCATTCACGGTTCATCCTTGTCAAGAAATCAGCCAAATATGAAGATACTAAATCATTTTATTACCATCATGATGACCCTTAAACAGAGGTTTAAAAAACAGACAGTTCAGATCATTCAACTATAATGCAAAGGTATTTCTGTGTTTTCCCTAAAATGGGGACCCCTCTCGAGATGCTCGCTTTATATGTCTACATGTGTGTGCTCCCATTCATGAGGAAACAGTTAAATAAAGAAACAGTGTGTGTGTGTGTGTCCACGCCCAAGCGCATACAGAGAGAATATAAAGGAAACAATATGCATGGAAATGATATGAAAATGATATATTTTCGTTCTTGGGAGAGGCCCTGAACATTGCAAGTTGTTCTATAATTGGTCTGGTTTACATGATTGACTAGTAAGCTGGCATGCTCTACAATTTATGGCATAGATGACGGTAGAGAGTTTGAAATAAAACTCTCTTGTACTGAGATCTACGATCTACATTACCTTATCAAGAAATATTCCATTGATTTATGAGTACTCAACAAGTGATATGCGAATAACTGCTGATGGATTGGTGATGACATTTGTACTAAGATCAACGATCTACATTACTTTATCATGATTGATTTCTGTGCTCTTTGCAAGTGATTCTCAAAATAAATACTGATGTCATATGCCCCTTCTTGTCCTGAATCCTTGTTGTATCACTTTAGCTTTGGATTAGGGTTTACATTCAAGATTTGATTTTTCAACAGGTTGTATCCCAAAGCTCTGTTGTTGAAATGTCACCTGAGAGTTTGTAGCTATCAGTGGGATCAGCAGATAAAAGCTTGAAAGCTCTGAAATGGGATGTGTTTTTGGAGAAAGCTGGGATTTGGGGTGAAGCTGACTTCGTAAAAAAGTGGCTTGGTGGCTCACATTAACACTACAAAATTTACCAGTGACTACCTTAGGTATACAACAAGGTTTATCTCTGCTCGTTCGAAAAAAAATAACGGCATAGTTTACCATTTAAAGTCATGTTCTCAAGGATTTCCTGAATCAAGTAATTTATATGACTCATTGGAGCAGGGCTAATTAGTATCAAGATTCAGGGATTCAACAATGGGACAATAAATTTGTCAGCGTATAATTGGACCTACAAGGTATTTTTCTCCCTTCTAATATCTTGTGTTATTGTCTTTTTACTTCTTTAATTGGACCGAACACAGTGTAAACTGCAACCCGTTAATATCTTACAGTGGTCTGAAATGTGGTTGCAGCCCATTTTAAATTTTTTACTTACCGACATTTTCTTTCTTCCATTTCCCAGATTGGCTTGGAAGGGGAGCACCAAGGACTTTACAAGGAAGAAGGTTTCATTACAAAATTTACCACTGACTATCGTTACTCTCATTCGGAAAAAATAAATAAATAAATAACGGCATAGTTTACCATCTAAAGTCATGTTCTCAAGGATTTCCTGAATCAAGTAATTTATGTGACTAATAGGATTCTTTAATGCAGCATATTGGTCAGTGAAAATTAAGAGTTCTTAAAGAAATGAAGCTCGCCAGTCCTTCTAATGGAGTCAAAGGGTCATGCTCTCCATGCTTTTGTGAATCAAGAACTCCAAGGTTATTTTTCTTGTCTAAACTATTTATGGTCCGTATATAAAATGCAAACTTCTATGGATTTGCTTCTTTTTATTTTTAAGTCATACCAGATCTGCAGTACTAGGTATTTTGATGATACACTTATGTTTGTAAAGATAATTTGTGGTTGAATTGAGACAGAAGTTTGTGACTTTTTCTTATTTCAAAAAAACGTCTCATAAAGTGAGACAGAAGTTAATGTTGAGAATGTAACAGTCTTAGATAGGGTATTCTTAGTGTTTCATTTCAGTAAATAAGCTCCTGGTTCTCACCTTGGGCAGTTAGTTCTGGGTTGGATGCCTAAGGGTACTACCTTCACGTGGCGACAGCAGATGGGCTTGTGAAGCGAGGTGATGGAAGGGATATACCTTTTGTTTTGTTGAGAGCAGTATTTGCTGGAAGTCAAAGGTATGGAGCAGAATGGACAGGAGATAACATAGCTGATTGGGATCACATTGGGGTTTCAGTTCCAATAGTTTTGACGCTTGGTCTTACAGAGTCTATCCATTTCATGTAGGTAACTAGAATCAGTATTTTGTAAATGTTGCAGGTGATAGCACTTAATAGTTCACAAGCAGCTGAAGGTGAACTCCGTCGACGATGGTGGAAGGTCTGAATTTCAGGAAGGGGCCTACATCCACCGTCGTTTTGTATTCTCAGATGGGAGGCTCACATCTGTTAACATGGCACCCGCTGCCCCTGGCCAAAACCAGTTTTCTTCTGAATGTGTTGTTGAGAGGATTGTTTTGTTATATATATTGTGAAGAACAAAATTCCATGGAAGTGAATCTTTCTCCGTATATGGTATTCTTTGAAGAGATGTGTTCAAATTGTCCGAGTGTACAAACACACACCCATATCAAATTATCAATGCCCTAGTCACGCAATTCAAGTCATTCGATGGACAGTTTAACAATTCCCATCAACGCTTTGTATCTATACATTTTTTTTTATTTACAGCATCAAAACTTTTATTTGAAGTCAAACTGCTACGCGTCGGGTGCTGGCTGCCTCCTGCCCCAATGGAATACGAAAAGGCCTATCACTATAACGGCGCCTCCCGCAACGCTGAAACATAAAACAAATTTTAAGTTTTCACGATAGGTTAAGATTAAACAAAATTTTACGTATAAAAAGATGCAATTTTTTTACCTCCCGCTGTCGAGTTCCTCCTTTAGTACTGTGAACCCTAGTACCATTACAATAATGGTGGCTAGGGGACTAAAGGAGGTCAAAAAGACCGCGTCTCTCATCCGGATCACCCGGCTCTGTAGCCATGCCGTGAATCCAGAAACCACCGCACCCTACAAGAATAATCCAAAACTTAGAATTATGTATATATTACACAGCCAAAAGATCATTTCAAAATCCAAACTGCGAAAAAAACCTCACCGAATATAGGTAGCATGCCAGCTTCACGTTCAAACCCAGCATCCATGCATACGTAGTCCTCCCAGTAAGCGCGACGGCCACTATAGTGTCCATCAGCGCTCCGATGGCGACAACGTATGCATTAAGCCAAACTAACGGGAAGTCAGCGTACTTCCTGGTAGTCGCTTGCTAAAATAACACAAAAACAAACGCAAATTGTAAGATAAAGATAAATGTCATTTTGAAAGCGAATGTGTTTGTGCTTTCATTCCAGTGCGAACAGTGTGTTTGTGTGTTTTAAGTCAACCCAAAAACAAACGCTTACCATCAACAAGCTGTAGCCTACTGAAAGGAGCACTGAAATCCCGACCAACACTGGACCTCTCACCCAATTATTCGACAGCTTGTAAGGGTGGCCACTGCTAGTGGAGGCGTGCGCTATGGTAATGGTGGGGCCATCAATCAAGCTCACAGCTATGGCTCCACCGATCACCATCAACACCCCCAGCAGTTTTGCTTGACTGCGCCTCTCATGAATATGCACCGTCTCTGACCTGTAACACGAAAAATGATAATCAAATTTAAATACTTTATTAACAAAAGTTAAATGAGTTGTAAATGACAATTAGCCGATAGTTTAGACATACCCGCGATACCACGAGACGAAGAATGTCAAGGCCGGGCCAACTGCGATAATACAGCTAGAGAAACTGGCCGGCGTGAACCGTAGTCCCGCAAATACAGCAAGTTGCCCTAAAAATGGCCTATTCAATGAAAAATAATTAATCCTTGAAATATAAATTATTTGTTTTTCAATTTTAATTTTAATTTAAGATTGGCTACTTACTCGAATATGGCCAAGCAAAGGATCCAAGCTAAGAGACGACCTTTGGGAACTGGAGGTCTCCGTCTGCTGTAGAGTGCCGCTATGAGGAGAGCAAACAAAGCTACTGTGTTTTTATAACATAAAAACACAGTAAACTTCATATCAGCTCTGAATCCACTCTTGATTATGATAGAGTTGCACCCGATAAGCACTTGGATTGTAAATCCAAGAATATACGGGATAACTCCCTTCACTCTTCCCACCGATGAACTATACCAAAAAAAAATTAATTATAATAATATTTAAATTCTAGAAGGATTTATAATCACGTGACAGAGAAACGAAATCCAAGTTGATGAATTCTTGAACATATCAGTTTTAAAAGTAATATGTTGGAATTTTGACAAGAAAAGATTTTCTGACCTATACTTTTTGAAAAGTGCGGGGTCTTTGTTTTCCGAACTTTCTTCCTCTTAAAAATGGAGGGTTCAGCAAGCCCTTTTCCAGAACACTTTGCACTCTTGGCGCTCATGTCACAAGCTTTTATTTTAGCTTGAACATGTCTTGTTCTTGAGAGTCGGGCAGGGAGAAACAACAACGTTTTTCTCCACTTTGATGCCTTTTTCATGTTGCTTTCCTGCTGCCATCTTTTGGTTGAATGAAAAACGCAACATGGTTTTCTTGACTGCAGATGTTGAGGGCAGTGAGAAATGACTTTCTGCTCTATTTTCAACAGCACCTTGCTGGAAATTTTAAGTTTGAGTTGAAATTTCTTTGTCCCACATTGGCTATTCACAAAAGTTCTCCTCACTTTATAAGGCTTTGTCTCTTATAGAAAGTGAATAGAGAATAGGCCTTGGAGAAGGAAAATTCGGCTCACCCTTGGGGTTGGGCTTTGGGGTGTGCTAATTAAATTGGTAATTAATATATATTTAATTATCAAAAGATGGGCCTTGGGGCTCGGGCTCTAAAGTTTTCCGGTGCTGGAATCTTAAACTTGATCGTTGAATCCTGGTGGAACAGTCGTCTGAAGAACTACAAGCACAGAGTAGGAACGAAATTCTGTTTCAAGGACATTGCGGTACGCAAGCCTCGATCTTACTGTTTCTGTATAATTTTATTTTGTTGTTAGAACATTGTTCATTAATTTATCCGCATTTATTATTTATTAGCATAATTAAATTTATCATCGATTGTTGATATATCTCCAACACTTGCAAAGTTTCTCTCTAACAAACGTCTTTCTTCTGGAGGGAAACAAATGCCTTCCTTGACTGCACTCTTCCATCTTTTCTGCTCCTTTTTTTTTTCCTTTCTTTCTTGTTGTTGGATTCGGCACAGAGGTTGAACACTTTGTGCTCCAACTTGTTCCTCTCCAACCTTTTTCTTCTTCTCTTCTCTTTGAACCGAAGTTCTGATACCATGTTGGAATTTTGACATGGAAGACAAGAAGAAAGAAAATATTTTGACAACTTAGGTACAGGGGGCTCTTCGGCTCTCCCTCAATCTTGTGTTGTATTTTCACATTAGAGAGACATTGTTCTCTCTCTCTCTGGGTTCACACGGTTAGCTTTTCGTTTACAGGAAAAGTCTACCCAGTTGCTTCTCTCACACGCCACAGGAGAATGGAGATTAGCTCACTTGATGTACATATTATGCGCACAAGCACTTGACACTAAATGCATAATTAAACAATGAACAAGTTTGAAGATATTTCTTCCAACTCTTCTCACACTTGCACTAGCTTTGGGTCCTATGGTCTCTTGTACACCAAGCATGTATTGGTGTAGTTATATTGATATTGAAACAAATTACCGTTAATATTTCGACATATAATATATATATATATACACACACATATAATGTAATGAATCAAGAAGTGAAAAACTATTGGCATTTATACACAAGAATAATTGAAATATAACTATCGGCATTCCATTTATACGACGTCAATCTTTATTCATACTTTCCTAAGATGATTTCTACTTACTGCAGGTTTGCTTAAATAAGAACCAATGCGAAATAGAATAAACATAAGAAAAATTAAATTAGGGTTGTGTGTGAGTGAAACAAAAAACATATAATGGATGTATTAAAGTGAAAAAATGGATGGATGTGAATTGTGAGTGGAGAGGCAAACTTACGTGATGTGAGGGAACATCCAAAGCGGCAACTGCTGAAGAATCGGCATCTCGAGCTGCAATTAACAAATAAATATTGAGTTTATACCTTATAACAAGATACCTTAAAAGTCTTTCACATAACAAATAATGAAAGAAGCAACAGAAATCGGTGGGGCATTAGAGCTTTAGTGAAGAAGGGCAATAACCTCACCCCTCCCCAAAAAAGGATCCTCGCCGGATCCCTTTCGTAGGGATCCTAGGGATCCCGTAATCTCAACCGTTCATCGTATATCGTGTGGTCAAAAATCATTAGATACTATTCATATTTAAATTTAAATTTAAAATTTTAAAATGATTTCAGACCGCACGATATACGATAAACGGGTGAGATCACGGGATCCCTAGGATCCCTAGGAAAGGGATCCGGCGAGGATCCTTTCCCCCCCTTTTGCCCTCCTTTTCAAAACAAACAAATACAATTGACAACAACTAACTATAGTCTACTTAATAAGGTTTCAGCTTTGTCATCTCCATTATTCCAGTGTTGGCACAACAAGTTCAGTTGGACAGACAGGATCATTGATCGCAGAGAGTTGCTCAGCCAAGCTTTTGACATGAGAGAGATTCAAATTGTAGAATAGAAACTAGAGACAGCTCCATGAGCAGCCATCACTTCCGATGGGACCAGAGGGGCGGAACCACCGCTCTTGGGCTTAATTTCCGGCGAGGGGGAGGCAACATATACAAATAATGGTGAAAAGTGGAGGCAACATGAAGAGAGAGGAAGGGAAAATGACAAGGGAAAAACGTGGTGAAAAGTGATGGGACCGTGCGTGCATGCGTGTGAGGTTCATCAAGAATCCCTACTTCAGCACTATACTAACGGATAATAAACCTTGCCAAATTCGAGTTTGGCAGGCTTCATGGAACAAAAAACCAGATAGCGAATTAAAATCAAAGAATGATAAAAGATCAGCTACAAAAATCACACAACAAGATAAACATCAACAAAATGCACATGACAACAGATAACAGAGCTTGTGCAAAGAAGGAAACAGATGAGAGATCCAATCCCAGAGTTATCAGTTGGAAGATTGACAAGCATGCACAGATGCACCCAACCACCTAGAAGGCAAGAAACTTCATCGTGAAATAGAAAGTGACTCAAACCCAACAGATCAATTCCATGGACGATACACAAAAACCCCATTTCTTTACGGATCGTCAGAATCGAACATGCATTTCAAATACCACAAATTTGTTCAAATCACCTTGAAAAAATTCACGAGTCCAGACAATAAGAATCGAAATTACATGAAGGAGTAGGGGAAATTACCAGAAATCCCTTGCGGTATTCGGGGCTTTGCTTGCTTTTCGGTTTCAAGCTCTGGGCAAGCTGTCAAACAATAAATAAGAGCTTGCGAATGGGACGACCTCTCTCGTGTGGATTGAAAGAGTTGAGATGTAAATGCAACTTTTGGCCATTTCTGGGTTTCAGTGGAATTGCTTAATTTTCAACTTGCTTGCTTTAACCAGCATAAACAGGCGGGAAACGGAAACTCCTACTTTTGCACGCTATGAAAATACACCCTGAAGATACACTCTATGAAAAAGCCAGCCGGATTAATTTACTGCCTTTAAATAATATGACTGTTTATTTGTCATCTTGTCTAAGCTACTATTCATAATGTTTGGTTACGTGCTGAAAATGCCTGGTTCCAAGAATAGTCTATATGTCAAATCGTTTTAAATTGACACGTTTATTTCTTATTGAGCCACTTAAGAGAGTAGGGATGAGTCACTTAAGAGAGTAGAAATGAACAATAATTATGGCGGGCGGATAATTATTTACTAAAAAAAACTAACGAATTAATTTACTGCCATTAAATAATGACGGTTGATTTGTCATCTTATAAATGAATATTATTGATCACACATGGCTATCAATGACTTTGTGGCATCAAATTTCTAAATCCGTACTTCCCATTCGTTTTTTCTTTTTCAAATCCGTACATCACGTCAAGCACAACGTTGCATATCCATGCTAAAAAATCCCCAATTCTCACCCCTACTGCATTATTATGATACGCTAAAAGCTTTGTTTGTAATATTTTTATGTATTGTTTCTGTTAGAATAATGCGTGTCAAAGCATCTCCAATTTACACTAAAAGTTTTATTTTGTAATACTTTTATTTATTTTTCTATTGGAGCATTGTGCGTTAAAACACCTCCAATTTAAAATGTAAAAAAAATGTCTGCACTGGAGGTCTCACATCTTGGTGACCCAATAAAAACCCCAATTTAGTTGCAAAAGCTGTAAAATCCATTCAACCAACAAAATTAAAAATAAAAATAAATAAATAAATAAATAAAGCTGTAAAACACCCATAACTTGCTCAACGCGTTTCTCAGATGGGAAGCTCACGCCTCTTAGCCCTAGTTTGGGAGCGAAGTGCTTTAAAAAAAGGGAACTTTAACGAAAAGCTCCTGGTACTGTTCACTTTAACGAAAAATCACATTTTTACACTAAAAAGTCAATCCTGACACTATTCACTTTACCCTTTATTTTGTCCTTATCATTAAAACTCAAAGTTTTCAAGCCATTTTCATTAGTTTTCCTTTAAAAAAAAGCACCCATGAAAAAAAGCTGTAAGAGTTTTAGGTGTTTGGTAAACTAAAAAAAATGGCTTATTTTAGAAGCTGCTGTGAGAATAAGCTGAAATCAAAGGAAAAACTGAAGCAGCTATTTGTAGCTTTGGAAAACTGGCTTTTTTTCAAAGCACAAGGAGCTACAGTGCTCCTTTAATGAAAAGACCCACTATCAGACTGTTTTTTTTTCCAAAAGCACTTTTACAAAAATGTTTACCAAACACTCAGCTAATTTATTTCACAGCCGCTTATTCTCACAGCACAGCCGCTTATTCTCACAGCAGCTTTTTTTCAAAGCACAGCAATACCAAACTAGCCCTTAATATGGCACCCGCTGCCCCCCTGCCCATGCCCAAAACCAGTTTTCTTCTGAATGTGTTGTTGAGAGGATTATTCTGCAAGGACCCCTCCACTGGGCAGAAAACTGCTCTAATTGAACCCGCTAATCAGTAGGCCGAAATTGAATTGGGCCTTCTCCTTCTTTCAAAACAAGCCTAATTACAAACTTAACACTAAATTTAACGTATTCAACTTTTCATAAACTAATTAAAATACTTAAAAGTAAAGAGAATAAAAACCATCACTCAATAACTTAACACTTCTCTATTCACTTGATAACTTAACACTTCTCTATTAGCTTGACCCCAAACTAACACATTCATCTTTTCATAAACTAATTAAAATACTAAAAATTAAAGAAATAAAGATAACCATCGACTGCAACTACTCAACCCCATCACCACCGACTGCAGCAACCACACAACCCCATCACCTCCATCCACTGCAAGTCTGCAACCACACCAGTGTCACCACCCTCATCGCAGCCAATGTGCGGAGACGCTGCAGCAAAGCTTTCTTCTCTTTTCTCTTTCTCTCGATAACTTAGCACTTCTCTCTTAACTTAACCTTTTTATGTATGCTCAATCTCTACACCATGAATTTTATGATTTGCGGAGCAACTTCCTTGCCTTGGGGTTGAAATGAATTTATACATCATTTTTTGGAGCAACTTCATGGATCATGGTTAAAAGTTAAAGTTCACTTTCAAATTCAAATAAGTTGTTACACTGCGGGCAAATTATTAAATTGACCACAAACATGGTCAATCCGTGACATCAATGTTGAATTAATAATATCAAATTCATTTCGGCTTAAAGCATATTTTAACGTCATTTAGCACTAAACGAACGTTTTTTAGCTTTCTCTTTCTAGTGAGAGTCTCTCTCTCTTTTTGAGAGTTTTTCTCACCCCCTTTGTGTGACGCCGACCCTAGCTTCGGCTCGACC
The DNA here is from genome assembly GCA_963580275.1 of Crataegus laevigata. Taxonomy (NCBI): domain Eukaryota; kingdom Viridiplantae; phylum Streptophyta; class Magnoliopsida; order Rosales; family Rosaceae; genus Crataegus; species Crataegus laevigata. The sequence continues at coordinate 29,799,324 of OY756944.1, read as the reverse complement.
ATCCTCCCCCCTCTTTCCTTCTTGTCTGTTTTCCTTACTTCTATTAGTTTTTAGCCTTGGTTGTTATAGTAATTTGACCTATTTCTCTTTACCTGACAGTATCTATCCTTTGTGTTCATCATTTTTTTGATCTTCAGCCATACAACCTACTGAGATTGTGTGTAGAGCTCCGGTGGTTTCACCAGCTCAAATGTTTCCAACACCACAACCTTCTCCTTGTTATCTGCTTTTTTCAGCAGTGTCGTTCGTGGATCTCTCCGGACTTCATCTTGATAGTTGGCTTCTCTCGTTTGGAAGTCAATACAAAAAATGTTAAAAAAAAGGACAATACTATCAGTAGAAAGAAAAAAGAAACCCATTAGTTATAACTTAGGTTTTTGGTTTTTAAATATATATATATATATATATATATATATTAAAATAAACGGGTACTCATTTATAATCGCAGTTAATACTCATAACCACCCATTTTAAATTTCCCGGATAAACGATTATACTCATAACCATTTAATTATCTAACCGGTTACCAATAATCGTAACAATAAAATTTAAATGGGTGAGTAACCGCGGTTACCCATAACCGATGGGTATTTGCCTATCCCTATAAGAGAGTGAGTAAATTGAGTTTCCAACACCAAACTACTAAGATTATGTGTAGAGCAACACCACCATTTTCTCCTTGTTATCTACCTTTATCGACAATGTCGTTCGTGAATCTCCCCATACTTCATCTCGATAGTTGGCTTCTCTCGTTTGGTTGCCAGCTATTCTTACTTTATGGTTGTGCTCATAAGGCATATTGGAGTTGGATGTGGCATTTGTGAGGTATTGCTTGACAATGAAAGAGGAATTGGACGGCTTGGGACGAACTCTGCCGGCAAAGGAGACGGTAGAAGTTTCTAGGTTCGGTGTTAGTGTTTTGCGTTTTGGGCCTAATTGTATCTTAGCTTTTGTGATGTGTTGTTCTGTTGTGGCCCTTTTTTCGAATGTTGATATGTTAGCTTTGGGCCAAATAATCACATACATCTGTAGGCGTGTACCGCGTCTCTCTTATTATCTTGATCCAACTAATTGGCCCGCTAGATTAAAGCCCATAATGACCTAGGCACAACTTGATCTGGGCCTGACTTTGACAACTTTGGATAATGTTTATCGAGTTTGAAATTGAGAGTCATTTGTGGCATTTGGGTCGGGCCAATTCTTGACCTCTCAAATGACTTTAGTGTGGAGAATGAGAAATTTTTAGTTATGACGGGAATACAGATGATACACTACGTGTTTTTATGCAAGTGGTGAAATTTTTTAATTTTTAAGTTATTAATTTTTTAACACACATAACCCACCATTTATATAAGGACACTTAGTGTACCATCTCGTGTGACGGTCACATTGAAAATCTCTCGTGGGGAATGACTCGTGACTCGGACATGGCTTGGAAAATCTCTGTACACAAAATCTTTTACGACAAGTCGTGAAATCCACTGCCTTTCTTGTCCGCTTTCTCTCAAAATACCCAGTGGACAAAATATAGCCGTTTTTGAGACCAAGTATAGAATAATGGCCTACTTTTTTTTTACTCATATAAATAATGATTCAGCTGCGCCTCTGTTCTGTCTGATTTCTACCATTTTCTCAATCTCCTCATTCCAACTTCAGTTTTGATATGATCCAAAACTCGAGGCCCTTAATCAACCTGCAAGTAACATCGAGGATAGAGATGGAAAAGAGAACGAAGAGAGAGAGCAGAGCTCTTGAATTGTTTTTGTTTATATTTCTTTTTGTGTAAATTCTGATTTGATTACAATACTGAGAGTTAGTGCTCTTACAACTCATCATGTCAGTTGGCCAATTATAACAAACTCCACTAAAATATGAATATGCCTAATAATTTTAAGAATTAAAGCCTTAATAGTGATTAAGCTAATCACTAATTACAGATCATATCAAGTTTTCAACCCTTATATAATTCCATGAGATTAAGCTTCTCTTTCTGTCCAGCATACACAACTCAGCTAGCCATTACGTTAATTCAGTCGTCTTCCTTGCGGCTGCGGCTGGCCACCGTTGTGCTGAGCAAGAACTAAGAACTATGAAGAAGACGAAGCTGCTGCTTTCGCTGTTACCCTGTTGGGCTATCGCACCATTGGCAACGGCTACGGCCCGCAATGTCAGCTACGACAGCCGGTCTCTGATCATCGACGGCCCGCGGAAGCTCCTCATCTCTGCTGCCATTCACTACCCTCGCAGTGCCCCTGCGGTAACTAGACTAACCCACTTTACTCTTTCCTTTCGAATTATAGTTGCGCAGAAAAGTTAGTATCTTTTGCATTTTACTCGGCAATTTAGTGTTTGATTTGAAAGTAGACCTCTGACTTTGAGCCATATCTGTTTTATTTTTGTTTTGTTGTTGTTGGAAATTTTGAGTTTTAGTTGAAATTTCCTTGTGTTCCATATTGGCCATTTCCAAAAGACTTCTATACTTTATAAGGCTTTGGCCTTTATAGAATGTAATTGGAGGATAGGCCCTGGGGAAGAAAATTGTGCTCATCCTCATCTTTGGGGTTGGACTTTTGGATGTGCTATTTAATTGGTAATTAATATATATAATTATAATAACTATAATAATTATAATAATTAATATATAATTAATTATAAAAAAGATGGGCCTTGGGCTCGAGCTCTAATATTTAATTAATTATTATTTTTTAATTAATTAAATTTGAATTTAATTATTTATTTATTTTAAACCCAACAGACTCATCCTTTCAGATGAAGTCTGAAGAGTTCAAGAAAAACGCCAGATCAAAGTACCACTTCAGAAAAGATGTCTTCCAACAGATACATCCCTTCTCCATACCTGTTGCGAACAGGCATAATCCCAGTATATATACATTCATCTGCTAGGCATTTAGAACACAGAAAATATAAATCCTCTTCTACATTCCATAGCATCCTTACTGAGAGTCCCACAACGAAATTCGCCAGAAGTTAATTTTCCGGTGCTGGATTTTTAACTTGATCGTTGAATCCTGGTGAAGCAGACGTCCTTAGAACTACAAACACAGAGTAGGGACGAAATTTCTGTTTCAAGGACATTGCGGTACGCAAGCCTCGATCTTCAAATTGTTTGTTTTATATTTCTGTTTTGTTGTTCATACTCTGTTAAAGTATTATTCGCATTTATTTATTAGCATATATAATTGTTATTGATTGTTGATATTCATATCCAACAGTTATTTGATTTAGAATTTTGCTCTCCATTGATGCGATTAGTGGTGGACCGTGGCCCGTCTCTCAGAAACTTTAACACTGGCTGCATTGTACTTGGTTCAAAGCATGAATCCGGTTTGTGTGCGTGTGTGTAGATGGGGCCGAAGCTTGTTCAAACGGCGAAAGGAGGAGGGGTGGATGTGAATGAGACGTGTGTGTTTTGGAATGGTCATGACTCATGAACCATATCCAGGCAATGTGAGTCAAGTTTCAAATCAACTAGCTCTTTGATTGTGGACATTGTGCTAAAGTGCTACTTATGATTCTTTATACAATAAACTGATTTGCACTGTTACCTTTTTTGGGCTTGCAGTATCGTTTTGGGGGACGATATGGTCTGGTCAAGTTTGTCATTTGATTCTTCGAATTGACCCATTTGTTGAGGCAGAATGGTACTTTGGGTATGCCCTTCTATTTTGGTTGTAATATTGTTTCTACCGGAGACTAGGTTAATATTGGCTCTTGCTGCATATCTCCATTGAGTATCGAAGTCCCTGATTGTTCTTCTTTTTTTTCTTTTTTTTCTTTTTACTTTTTTATTCTCTTTTTTCTGACTACTTATTGTCTGGCAACTTCTAAAACACGTTTGTAAATACAGAGGGATGCCCTTTTGATTGCATTATGTGCCTGGCACTGTATTTTGGACTGAAAATAAGCCCTTTAAAGTATGGTACTCAAATTGTTGAACCCTAGGTTACAAATCTTCGTAGATGATGTTCCAAGAAATTCTTGGCAAGAATATTTGTTCTCTTTTGGTTGAAAAGGTTATTCATACATGGACTCGCCCCGCCCCGTGGTTCCTAGACCCGTTTGCCCACCCCTACAAAGAATATTCGTTCTCTTTTGGTTGAAAAGGTTATTCATACTTCCTTAGTTCCTTATCATCTTGTGGTAAACCTTGACAACTAATTCATTTTGTTATTACTTTCTTGTTCGCCTCGATGACTAGGCCATTGTTTTGCCATTGTTCTTCAGTTTACAGAGACAGACTTGATACATCTCTCTAGTTTTTTCTTATAATTTTTTACTCAGAAGTCTTAATCTCTAGTTTTGCCTGTTTGTGGATTTAGCCATCGTACCAAAAAGAAATATGCTTTTGATCGGCTTTACAAGGGGGAACGATTACTCAACACTGTCCTGTATTGTAGGCAACTTTAATATTTTATTTAGATTTTAGATCTTAGTGCGGAGAGACGCAAAAATCACATTAACTGATTAACATGTCACTTTGCGTCTTTGAGAGGTGTGAATATGGATTATACTCAAATGGACAAGCGTTAATTTGAGATCTTATGTGACAAAAAGAAAAGAAGAGATGAGTAATAAAAGTTTCAACTAGAGAAAGGGAAATAGGAGGGAGCCATGTTTTCAATTTATTCATCCAAACACTTATTCGTCTAAACTCTTATTGTACCAATCACTTCTCACTTCTGCCAAATATACATAAGATCCCATCGATCCTTAACCTCATCGTAAGAAAACGCTCCGGTTTGTTTAATTCTCCACCAACACTTGGATGCACATCGATCATCATCCCGTTGAGCTTTGTACACATCAAAGCTTCCGTAGACATTTTGCCACCACATGTAACAATAGAATAGTGTGTTTGGGAAGATAGAATTGGACTTGAATTCCCAATGGAAGTAGCTCTGAAACGAGAGATCGTGTTTGCCAAGATCGTTGTCTTTGGATTTGCATTGAAGGGTGAGGACGATCCCTGGTCCCAAATTATTTGTTATGTTCACCACTCGCGTTTCGGCAGCCAAACTGCATTTTGATAGCTGCAAGAGCAATGATAAGATCGTAAGCAATGCTACTGATACTTTAGCCATTGCTTTTGGACGTACATATCCTCATGATTCACCCTTTATATATTCTGTCAAGGAAACGTTAATTAGCAAAATGAATAAATCAACCAGAAATGGATTTTCCTAGAAAATCAGATGTATACATCATGCATACTCTTTTTTTCTTTCTTTCTGATTTATTGAATTAATTGCAAAGATTAGTTCCTTTCTCGTCCTAGTCCATGCTCGAATTTCAAATGACTTGATAGAATTATGTATTATCAGTGATTAAAATATTTACGAGATTGTCCATATTTATTATCAGTGAATTTTTCTAGAAAACCAAATGTATACAACTGCATATTATTTTTTCCTAATTTATTTAATTAATTTCAAATATTAATTCCATTCTCGTCGTGGTCCATGTTCGAATTTCAAATGTCTGGATAAAATAAACAACAATAATTATTATTTATTATCAGTGATTAAAATAAATTATTACCACAAGTCACAACCCATAACGCGTAAAAATGAATTATTAGGGTATAAATGGTAATATCTTCGTTTTGGTTTTTAGTTAAAGATAGAGAAGGAAAATGAGGGGAGGGGGGGGGGGGGGGGGAGAGAATAAGGATGATGGACTTGAATGAGAGAGGAGAAAATGTATGTGACCTAAACAGTTGTGAGATTACTATATAATGTAAATAGTTTTATTTTGTCACTTAGTATTGCGGTTCAGTAGTATTTTTCTTCATTTATAAGTAAAAAATTTTAGGTTCAATTCTCGACAAAAGTGAATTTGAATCACATTATTACTATCCTATTATGAGACTAAAACTCACCACCCTTCCTTATAAATAATATTCTTTGTTCAAAAAAAAAGAAAAAAAAAAGGGAAGGGTGTGAGAAGATGATAATGTTTGCTTGTGGGTGGAGTCATACGATATCTGTTTCCTCATCGGGTCGATTGTACACAAATGGTTGGAGCAAATATGGTCAACTAGTGCTGTAGCCCTTGTTGCTTTGTGCCCTGGCTTCTTGCCCAACGCTGGAGGTGTCAAATGGGCCGCGGCATGCTGGCCCGACTTATTTACAGTGGGCAATTCGTGCTCTGTGACAGTGGCTTGCCTATACTGACACCAATTTTATAACGATGCCGGTCTAAAATATCTATAATATTTCGATATTTTCATCGAAATTTCTGTATCGAAATTTTTGTATTTTTTAAATTCTTATCCTCATCGGGCCGATTGTACACATATAGTTGGAGCAAATATGGTCAATTAGTGCTGTAGCCCTTGTTGCTTTGTGCCCTGGCTTCTTGCCCAACTCTGGAGGTGTCAAATGGGCCGCGGCATGATGGCCCGACTTATTTACAATGGGCAATTCGTGCTCTGTGACTGGCTTGCCTATACTAAAATATTCATAATATCTCGATATTTTTATCGAAATTTCTGTATTTTTGGACTACCGATATTTTCGATGTCATCGATATTTCCATCGAAATTTCCGTGTTTTTTTAATTTCTATATTTAAAAAAACACCAAGGGGATTCGAACCCCTCCCATATTACTCCTTTAACACTTTGACCACCATATCACTTATGTTTTTGTGAAAATATGCTAAAATATTTACATATTTTCTACACTCACAATGTTTGCCAACTCGCTATATAATCAACTTAAATCAGTTAAATCCATCATGCAATGCATTTCCTTCCAATTTTTTGTGATAAACTAATAGATAATTGACTAAATAAACATCTTACAAAGTTTCAATAAAAATTTCCAAGTTTTTCTTACAATTTCCGTGGGTTTTATTCAATTTTTATCGATATCGATAATATCCCGATATTTTTATCGAAATTTTCGTGTTCTTGAACTACCGATATTTCCGATATCATCGATATTTTAGACCTTGGCCATGACACAGGAAAACATTGTTGAGTGGACGGGTCCAAGTTCAAGCCCATCTTTTGTTTCTTTCTCTGTTCTTGTGTCTGGTGAATTTTTGCATCCCCTCAAGTAAATTTATTGTGAAAGTTTGTTTAGCAATTCCCTGATGAAAGGTGTCCTGGTATGTTCAAACTTCGAACGCAATCTCGCAGGGCTTTACAAAAACTGGGGATGATTATGGAGTAAAGGCAGCCCATGCTGAACTTAATTATTATGCATGCAGAGTGTGTGTCTTTACTAGTCGAAATTCTTTCATTTTTACACTAACGTTATGTTTAGATGAAGAAATTTTAAAATGACAGAAATTGAAATGACAAGGTTTTATTTTTTAGAATTTTCTTGTTTTGTTAACCTATTAGAACAATTGAATTGTATATGGAATTTGTTATTTTTAAACTCTCAATTATAGAAATTAAGAAATAACACTTATTTACATGGAATTTAAACTTAAGAATTGGAGGTCACAAATTCCAAGTTTATTTTCCATGGGAAGTTCTAAATTTCTATATTTATGAATCTAAACAAGAGAATTGTTGCATGTCAATTTATAAATTTTGACTTTTATCCAAATTCCAAGTTTATTTCTCTTATTCAAATATAGTGTAAAGCAGAAAGGGTAGAGGGTAGAGCGCATATCAGACAATAAAAAACAACATAACATTACAAGTTAAAAACCATGAGTCCTAGTACTAGTTTGGTACTGAGGTGCTTTTATAAAAGTAGGTATAAAAAAAACTGAGCTAAAAAAGATGTTTGGTAAACACTTAAAAACAGCTTATTTTCACAGTTTTTGGTGAAAAAAAAAAACTGAAAACGTGAAGTAGCAAAAATGAGCTTATTTTTACAGCACAGCAGAAGTAGTTTTTTTTTTAAAGCACAACAATACCAAACCAGCCCCTACTACTTGGCTACTTTAGAAAATAAATAACCTTTGGATTAAGTGATGAGTGAAGGCTTTGCACATTTGCAATTGCTCTACCCTTTCAAACTCTCCAATGCCTTCTAAGAGCAGCTTCTTTGCTTCTTCAATCTCATCATCCTCTAAAATGCCATTTAAGCAGAAGTTTCTCTCCATTTTCTTAAATGCCTTTTTGCCCAACCTCCAAAACACCACTTGAGTATCATATGCTATGCATGTTCCAAGGTATTAGCTCAAGCAATCTGGAAACTTAGGCTATCTCCAACTGAAGGGTTCAGAGGGGTCAGTGGGCCAAAAATAATCTGAAAACTGTCTCCAACCGAGGGCTAGGTCAAAGGGCTTGTAGGCCCCACTGGGCCAAAACCAACCAATTAGGGTAATGAGCTGGCCATTTGCAGCCAGCTCGATCAGGCCAGCCCACTTTTTTTTTTTTTAATTTCTAATTTTTTTCGTACACCATTTCTCATATATTTTTTTACCATTCCATACTATCTTATTTCATTTTATTTCAATTCTTCACATTTCATACTATAGCCATTTGGCCCTCAGTTGGAGATGGTAAGAAATATGGCTTTGCACTATTCATTAAAATATTAATTTCTTAGAAGGCCAGAGAGCTAAAACGAGTCATCTGGCCCTCATTCGGTTGGAGATGGCCAACCGAAGATTCCAGATGGCCAAAAATATCCCAAAAAAACCGTCTTAAACCGAGGGCTAGGCCAAATGGCTTGTGGGCCCTAATGAGCCAAAACTAGCCAATTAGGCTAGTGGGCTGGCCATCTCCAACCAGTCAGCCAGCCCACTTTTTTTTTCCATTTGCCAAGCTCACTTTAGGGTTTAGGATTTTTTTTGTCCCAACTAGTTTTTTTTTTTTTTGCCTAGTCCACTTTTTTTTTGGACTTTTTTTTAATTCTAATTTTTTCCTACACCATTTCTCACATATTTTTCACCGTTCTATACTATCTTCTCTCATATTATTTCAATTCTTCACATTCCATACTATAGCCCTTTGGTTCTCGGTTGGAGATGAATTTTTGTCACAGGGCTATGTTTGGTCTATGGCCCTCTGACCCATCGGTTGGAGATGGTAAGAAATATAGTCTTGCATTGTTCATTAAAATATTAATTTCTTGGATGGTTGAGAGCTAAAATAAGCATTCTGCCTCTCCTTCAGTTAGAGATGGCCTTAGTGTTAAAGCAGGCTGGCTCTGCAGGCTTTGATAGGCAACAGAAACACGAGTTGCCCCTCTAACTCCAAAGCCTATGTGATTAAGTTGGCAAACAATCAGTTAACTTCCTTTGGTTGGGCAGGCATTTCTTTGCTTTCTCTTTCCTGAAATATGTAAGCATTACGCGTGTTTGCAGCTTTAGCTCTAAGGTTTTGGTTCAACTTCTAAAACAATTTGATTTAGTGGAGTGATTTAGACCGAACTTTGAGTGTTGATGTGTATTTTGAACAACTTGTTATTCGTAGTCCGGATATTGCCAAAAACAGGTTCATACATATATATATATATATTTATTTATTTATTTTAAACTCTCAAAGGTTTAATATTTTGTTCATTTTAATTATCTCAATTTTGTTTCCATTTCATTTTTTTCGCATTATTTTTACTAGAAGCAGGGTGCTTATGGCTGGGTTCCATACGAAGTCCCATCAACTGACTCTTGGCCAATTAAGGGGCGTTTGTTTGCCCTCACTAAAAGGTACTGGACTGGACTGGACTAAGGGTTAGTCCAGTCCCATGTTTGTTCCTGACATGGACTAAGTTTAATGAGACTAAGTCTCACTAGCCTAGACTAAATCAGGGACTAGCTGGTCTTAGTGAAACCCCTAAAAAACCATGGGACTAGCTAAGACTGTCCCCTTTCTCCTCCTTTCTCCTCCTCGCCTTGCTCCTCGACCACTCACATTCGAAAGCCATTGGACTAGATGCTTTTCACAACCAATTTTCATATAAAATACCAAATTGAAGAAAAGATTGGAACAGACAAGGGAGAAAAAGATAGAGAAAAAGAGGGAGAGAATTGGGCGGTAAAGAAAGATTAGAGGGATAAAAAAAAAAGGATAAAAAAATATTAATAATTATGAATTAAATAATATAATATTAGAGTTTGTTAATTATCCTGCTTATTAGTCTGACACTGCACCAAACGCTTCACTAAGTTAGTCCAGCTTAGTCTAGTCTAAGCCAGTACAGCTTAGTCCCTGAAGCTAGTCCAATCCGAGACAGTCCGGTGCAACAAACACACCCTTAAAGGATAAATAAGCTAATCACTATAATATGGTGTCCCACAATGCTAAAAGATGAAACAAACTTTAAAAGTAAACAAATTTTAACAATATTTTAGGCTTGCTATACTAATACCTCATATATTGTTGAATGCACCTCACATTCTTAATATACTTCACATTTATTTTTTTAATTAAAATATATATTAGGGTAAATTACATAGAAACCCTTCGTGTGACATCCCACATCGCCCAGGGGAGTGATCCTTAAATGTATATTCCCATCCCTACCTAGCACGAGGCATTTTGGGAGCTCACTGGCTTCGGGTTCCGTAGGAACTCCAAAGTTAAGCGAGAAGGGGGCCAGAGCACTCCCATGATAGGTGACCCACTGGGAAGTTGGCCGTGAGTTCCCAGAAACAAAACGGTAAGGGCGTGGTCGGGGCCCAAAGCGTACAATATCGTGCTACGGTGGTCGAATGGGCCGGGGAAGTGATCCGCCTCGGGCTAGGATGTGACACTTACTCGAATATGACCAAACACATTATCGAAGCTAATATATAACCTTTTGGAATGGGAGGTCTTCGTTTGTTGGGGAGTGTGGTTATAAACAGAATAAAGAAAGATATTTTGTTTTTATAACATAAAAACATAGTGAACTACATATTAGCTTTGAATGACTTCTTAATAATAATTGAGTTGCCCTCGATAAGCACTTGGATCATAAGATCCAATTATCGAGGGCAAATCTATTACTATCAAGAAGGTGTTCATAGCTGATATGAAGTTCACTGTATGTTTATGTTATAAAAACAAAATAGCTTTCTTTGCTCTGTTTATAACTGACACACCCCGACCTAGAATGTCCACCAAGACTTTGAATCGAGTTGTGTTTGCTCTGTTTATAGCTTTCTTTGCTCTGTTTACTTTTCTCGTCATTCCTTATTTCTAACTCGCTCCTGAAACAACAAGTGTAGAAAGCAAAAGTTTACCAAATTCTCGGATCTGATTACTACCACAATCATATGATAGAATTAGGGCCTGCCAAGGTGTGGCATCATGCCCGAAGCGTGATCCTTGGCACCTAAGACCTAAAACTTCAAGAATAAGGGATAATATTCCTGAACCTTAACCCTGCAGAATCTACTTCTATCTCTATGGAATAGATCGTTGGTTATGCACCTGTTCGTGCCCCTACCAATATTGTTAAGGAGTACCATTCTCGTAGTCAATATGTGAGATTAATTTTGCTCCACCGAACACCGTTGGAAAAACATAATTTTGACATGGATGGCCTTATTGGCCGAATCTCCTTAGTAAACCATTTACTTTATGAACATTTTTCCATGTTATTGGATTCAAGTTTGGTGTATGTTTTACTTATGGATAATCTTATTGATATTGTCCTCGAATATGAGTTAATTGAATCATGTTTCTTAGTACATGTGACCGATTCAATTAAACATGTGATTAGGTAGGAATGTGGGGAACTTAGTTGTCTGGACAAATGCGTACTACACACACTAACTTTACACCTAAATCACATCTTTAACAACGACTTCAGGTCTATCCAACTTGATTAAGAGCATTGGCACGCTCCTCGTTGTATGAATGGTACTGCATCACCATTTAAGGGACCTTAAATTCTCCCTGACGTTGAGTTTTTTTAAGGATATTCGAGATGAAAATGATCATAAATGAAACCACTGAAGAAAATAGAGTGAAATATCTTTGCACCACCTCCAAAAATGAGCCTGAAGCTTTGATTTGGGGCCAATGGGTTGTCTCCCAATTGGGAACATGCCACATGTGGCCAGCCTAGAGCTGAGTGATTGAGTAGTTTACTTGCTTTGGCACGACCATTTAGGACACTTAGGTTGAATAATGATGCTACGACGCATCTCCTTACTTGAAGTAAGGATCTTGTGCCTACAAGCACACTTTGCCAAGCCTGCTCATTATGGAAATTGATTTTCTGTATCATTCCTCGCAAAGATACGAAATCACCTTATTTCCACAGTGGATTCAAGGGAATATATGTGGACTAATCCAATCAAAATGCGGACTAATAAAGACTTATGATTTTGATTGATGAATCGACAAATTGGTCACATGTTCGTCCACACACATTACTGCTAAACCTCTTGGCTGATTATGGGTTCACCACCCTACTTATCCCTTAAGGTCCTGGAGACTAGATAATGCCGGAGAGTTTATATCAACGGTTTTCGTAAAGTATTGCATGTTGTTTTGGGTTTCTAATTGAACATTGAGTTCCCATGTTCACTCCAAATAGCCTCGCCTAGTGATCATAAAGCGCAATTTAAATGATCGCCTGGATTTTGGTAAAAGTACCAAGTTTTCAGTTTTCTGCTTAGGGCTATGCAATCTTGTACGCAGTTATGTTGGTCCACCTTGAGGCCCATTGCCACCCGACCTATATGACGTTACAGTTGGTTACTGGGTACGAACCTGACGATTTTTGTATTTACGCATTTGGGTGAGCATTCCATGTGCCAAGTTGCGCCGCCGCAACGTACCACCATAGGTCCTTAAAGAAGGATGTGTATCTTTTGTCGATCATGATTCTCCTTCACATTAGCTCTCTTCGACCCCTTGCATGCGATCTCTTTACCGCTCATTTGCGGGTTGTCACTTTAATGAGACAATCTTCCCGCCGTTAGGGAGAGATAATAACGTCAACGTTCTTGTAGAATGACGTGAAGTTGCGTGGACATTGCCCACTATGTCTCATCTCAATCCCCATACCGCACAAGTGTGATAAGCAAGTGCGATGAATTCTAGATTTCAAAATGTTACTCCAGACGCATTCCTCTGATCTAGCTAAAAGTGACGAGATCATATACTAGCTACAAACATGCCTGCAAGGATAAACGTACTTAACGGATGTCGAGTCAACATCTTTGATGGGTGTGCCGCTCCTGTTGGACGGTTTGGACTCTGTTGGATGGTCCGGTACAACGGCGGATAGCCAATCAATCTGTCTTGGCTTGGAGCATGACATATCATTCGGTTCGTAGGATTCACTTCCCTAGAAGAGGAAGACACGACACAACTATGAATCTAAACTCGATCGCTGTCTCAAATCATTTCCATCTCATGAGATTAATCCGGATTACTCCCGAGACATGAAGTTCTTGGTCCAGTATACTAGTTTGGATGAGAAGAATGGAATTGAAATGAGATTATCATCGATGATGTTTTCACTTATATGGTAGCTACTGACATAAATGAAAAGCAACGATATCGAACCGTGTTCTGTTGATTAAGTGACAACGTAGAATTGATTAGACAACTGAGATTACAATCTAAGTCAAATTCCTTACCAAAGTGTGTATTGGACCTGTCGTTCCTACACTGCCCAAGGTAACCCTATTGTGTTACAAGTGGGAAAGGAAGCGTTATGAGATGAATGAAATAGTGCGATATGATGCACGCCTTACGGCGCAAGGTTTCTCTCAAACGTCATGTGATTGATAGTAGCATTATGAAATGTGGTTAGTGTTTTCTCCATGGGGATATAAATACGGAGATTGACATGTAAGTTCTCGAAGAATTACATGGACTAGTTAAAAAAAAAGTTCCAAAACCACGGAACACCCTATTGACTTGTTTTGAGGCGTTCACTTAAATTCAACGGATGTGGTATATCTGTTTAAGTGATTGTTTGATCAATCAGGGATATGAATTATGCCTTTGCGTGTTAAACTATGAAGTCTTGTTCCAAATTGCTAGAGTTACAATTTGTGTCGTTAACACGAATCTCACTAAGACTCTGGAAGAACTTGAGAAAACTGCCTCGCACCTGAAGATGGAATTTGAGATGAAGGATCTTAGGAAAGCTCGTTTATGCATTGACCTAAAGTTCAAAGCGTTGTTCTGACGGTACCTTGGTCTACCAGTCGAACTACACTTTGAATGTGTTACCTTTGAATATATCTTTGATCGTCCATACGTTATATGCAAATGAGACCCTTAAGAGGTTATGGAATATGAAATTCCATATCTAAGTTCAACTTTGTGCTTCGTTGTACTTAGCTCATTGTATTTAGATAGGACATCTCATTCGTTGTTGATCTTGGTAAAGATGCAGCATTGCGCCTACACGCAGCCACTGAATTGGTATTAAAGACATACCATGAAGGTACTACGAGAGCAAATCCCAACGCATCTTAGCGGATCCGACCCCCTGATCCTCGAAATGATGCTTGCCTTGTTATTATGCTGACGCTGGTTACTTATCTAACTCGCACAAGGCAAAATCCCCAAATGGTTATGTCTTTACCGTTAGGGACATTGCAATATCTTGGAGGTTCATGATATGACCTTAGTTGCAAAATCTTTGAATCGTTCCAAGACTCACCTCACTTCACTACGCCACAAGTGAGACATGGTTAGGAGTTCTTGTTCAGCATATTCAAAGTACTTGATCTGTTTTCATCCATCGTTGAGTCCCGACAACGATCCATGAAGACTATGCCACATATATCAATTCGACCAAGCCATGATACATCAACAAAGTCAACGCCAAGTAGGCCTGGCAAACGTGTCGTGTCTGTCGTGTTTCGTGTCGTTTTCGTGTAACACCTGTTATCTTAACGGGTCGTGTCGTGTCACACCCGTTATCTTAACGGGTCCTTAACAGGTCGTGTCACTTTACCCAACGGGTAAAGTGACCCGACCCGTTATGACCCGTTAAGAAAAAAATATATATTTTTTAATTTGCACATACCACATATATTATTATATATTACTTCAAAATATTAAAACATTTGTCGTTTAAGTACTATATCTACACTCGAAAATAAGAGCCTAATAAAAAAATAATACACACTACTAATTTATTACAAATATTAAATGTGCAAAGATATGCAAAATGAAAGAGTTTTTGTTTTCAAGGTTGTAACTTGTAAGTCTTTCTCAAAAGTTTAAACTTCAATTTACATCGATCATCATGAAATTGTATTGGAACTTTGGCTTGATCTATTGTCTTCAAGAGTTATGTTTATGATGTTTTCAGTAAGATTTTCCACGTCAGAACTCTTATAAATTGTATAAGTATTATAGTTTTTTTAGAGGTATAAATTGTTAAATTAATATATATAATTATTAATTTATTATAGTTAACTTTTATTAAGTATATAACATAAGATTTTAAATTGAAGATCGAATTCATTCATTGTATTCATATACGGTCAAGGAGTGTAGCTGTAAAAAATCATCAAAATCGGAGTTAAAATAACCGTTAAATCGTGATTTTTAGTTTATAACCGTCGAAAAACTTTGTCCCGTTACTTGATCTCTGAATGTTTTTTTTTTGTGATTTTTTGCTGATGTGATCTCGAAGCATATACATACAAGTTTGACGGTTGCGATCGTTGAAATTAGTTTTGGAGAATTCGTATCTCATTAAAACGATAGATTCACTAACACTTAGAGTTTATTTATACTTTCATTAAGTATAACATAATATTTTGTGGTATCCACTTGTATAAATATTTTAATTGAAGATCGAATTCATTCATTGTATTCATATAGGGTCAAGGAGTGTAGCTGTAAAAAATCATCAAAATCGGAGTTAAAATAACCGTTAAATCGTGATTTTTCGTTTCTAACCGTCGAAAAACTTTGTCCCGTTACTTGATCTCTGAATGTTTTTTTTTGTGATTTTTTGCTGGTGTGATCTCGAAGCATATACATACAAGTTTGACGGTTGCGATCGTTGAAATTAGTTTTGGAGAATTCGTATCTCATTAAAACGATAGATTCACTAACACTTAGAGTTTATTTATACTTTCATTAAGTATAACATAATATTTTGTGGTATCCACTTGTATAAATATTTTAAATTGAAGATCAAATTCATTCATTGTATTCATATAGGGTCAAGGAGTGTAGCTGTAAAAAATCATCAAAATCGGAGTTAAAATAACCGTTAAATCGTGATTTTTCGTTTCTAACCGTCGAAAAACTTTGTCCCGTTACTTGATCTCTGAATGTTTTTTTTTTGTGATTTTTTGCTGATGTGATCTCGAAGCATATACATACAAGTTTGACGTTGCGATCGTTGAAATTAGTTTTGGAGAATTCGTATCTCATTAAAACGATAGATTCACTAACACTTAGAGTTTATTTATACTTTCATTAAGTATAACATAATATTTTGTGGTATCCACTTGTATAAATATTTTAAATTGAAGATCGAATTCATTCATTGTATTCATATAGGGTCAAGGAGTGTAGCTGTAAAAAATCATCAAAATCGGAGTTCAAATAACCGTTAAATCGTGATTTTTCGTTTATAACCGTCGAAAAACTTTGTCCCGTTACTTGATCTCTGAATGTTTTTTTTTTTGTGATTTTTTGCTCATGTGATCTCGAAGCATATACATACAAGTTTGACGGTTGCGATCGTTGAAATTAGTTTTGGAGAATTCGTATCTCATTAAAACGATATATTAAAGTTTTATAAAATTTAATATATATATATATATATATATATAATTATTATAGATGATTAATATTTTGGGGTATAATTATTATAGTATATATAATTATTATAATTATTATAGTTAAAATTTATTTATTTATTTATTATAGTTAATTAACTTAATTTAATATATATATATTTATTTATTATAGTTTTTAGGGGTATAAAATTGTTAAATTAATATATATAATTATACTAGTATTTTTTTTAAGGTTATAAAATTATGAAATTAATATTCTGCTTATCGTGTATCGTGTTACCCACGTGTATACCCGAATTTACCCGTTATCTTAACAGGTGCTATCAGGTTACCCGATAACGACCCGATTCGTTATCGTGTCGACCCGAACACCTGTTAATTTCGTGTCGTGTCGTGTTATCGGGTCGTGTCAGAAATTGCCAGGCCTAACGCCAAGACATATTGCGTCTACATCTACATTAGCAAAGCATTAGGAGATTGAAGTCACGCAAGCCGATCCCAGACAACCTTGCCGACCTCTACACGACGTCATTGCCGAAGTCAACCTTCCAGAAGCTTGTCCGAGGAATTGGCATGCCTAACTATCATATGCAATGCTTGTAATTCTCATTTGGAAGTTATGTCAAACTCAGGAGGAGTATCTAGAAGTATACTCACTTGATCTTAATGTACTTTTTTCCCTACGATTAAGAGCATTTTTCCTACTGGGTTTTTGCTACCTAACTAGGTTTTAACGAGGCACCCATCCTTGGTTGATCATACCCTTGTGAGCTCTTCTACTTGCGTCCAAAAGACGTATAGTTTTGACTTAATGCAACTTCTCACTTTTCTCCTTAGACTATGGGTTTTTCCCCCTTAGGTTTTACCATAGCGAGGTTTTGTGAGTTTTACTTTTTATGCATTCTTCCATTGATTTGAGACTTGCATTCACTCATTGTGCCGACGACTTCATCAACTATACTTGCTTCATCATTGAAGACCTGATGCGTCATTTACTTGAGTATTTACACACTCAAGGGGGAGCGTTGCAGTCCTATTTAGAATAGGAATGTAATTATGTAAATCCTAGTAGATTAGGAATGTATCTTATATTCCTATTAGGAGTAGATTACTTATTAAGTATTGTAATCCTTATGGGAAAGAGTTTGCCCTTTCTACTTTTAACGACCCTTACCCGAGGTATACCTAGGTTAAATGGGCCGGGCCCAATCCCTATAGTTTTACTCGAAATACATCTAAATTTATGTGGGCCAAGCCCAACTTATTAAAACATTTTAAACCAAAGCCCTAAACCTTCTTTCTAGTAAATCCCAAGTGTTAGTTAGGTTAGCAAGGCCCAAAATCCTTAACTAAAAGACTAGGCCCAAAACCGGCCCAAGGTTAGACTTTGTTACCCAAACCCGTAACCTAGTCTTCTTCCTCTCTCATCTTACTGCAAACTGAGTTTTCTCTCGAAAACTCCTCTGAGTTCCGAGAGCTCCCATCCTTCGTCCTCTTCGAAACTGTAATTAATTAAAAATCGTAGCTCCAAAACCTCATATTTGGAATCACTGAGACCCAAGGAACCTGAATATATCCTTGCATGCATCATTGGACCACTATGGAGTGATCCACCATTGAAGCTGAGAGTTTCAAACCTTTGTAACTCGAACTCTGGTAGGGCTAATTTCCTTATTTCGTTTGTTTGAGTTATTTCCTGGTCCTTGGCATGTTTTTAAGGTGAAAATCTTGGGTTTAGACTTTTCCACTTCTCTGTTAGTGTATTACAGCCCCGGCGACGAACTCTGGCGAGAGCCATTGAGTTGAAAGCCAACTGGAAATCTCTCTCTCTCTGTGATCTTATTTAGTATGTATTGAGGAAGAATTAGGATTGGTTCTTGACCCAAATGGCAGGCTCTAATCTGTGCATGCATCTCATTTCTATTTTCCAGAAATCCAACGAAGTTCGAACCGAATTTCCGGCCATCCTTATCACAGTCAAGCTTGTGAAGAATCTAAGCTAGGTATAATATCGTTTTCTCTTCTTTTCAGTATCATTTTTGGGTGGAAATTTCAATGTTTTCACTTAGTTTAGACCAAATCAGAGCCGGGAGGAAATTCCGGCTATATGTCCCGGTATTCTTCCTCGATGAGGGTCTGAGGACCCATGTTTTAAATCGGGTCGACTTGACCCGTATGTGTTTCAACCCCAGTCCAATAACCCATTTCAATTTAGTCTAGCCCATTTATTTTAGCTAGGCTTTAGATTTAAATTGGGTTAAACCCATTACTTAATCCCTTGTTATAAGGCATTTGGGCTGTGCTTGTGCGTGTGTGTGTGGTGTGGTGTGGTGTGTGTACCCTGTACCCCGTGTGTGTGTACTGTATGTGGATGTGTAGTATGTGCTCTGTGTGTGTGTTTTGGGTGTACATTGGGTGTGTATATATATGCCATGTAGGTGTGCATGTGGGTACAGTGCACATGTGTGTGTATGTTATGAGTGAGTGTGTGGTATGCATGTGGGTGTATATATATATATATATATATATATATACACACACTAAGTGGATAGTGTGTGTGTATGAATATCCATATGTTTGTATGTATATACGGTGAGTGTGTGCAATGCATGTATATGTGTATGTGTATGTGAGTGTGTAGTGTGGCAGATGTGCCGTGTGTGTGTGTGTGTGGGTTATGTACATATATATTTATGTATAACGTGTGGGTGTATGTGAGTGTAGGTTGGGCTCAAGCCCAAATCATCATCTTTCATCCTAATCCTTAGAACCAAAAACCTTAGAAACCCTAAACTCAACCCATTCCAAGCCTAAACCAAAATTCCGGGGTTCCAAACCAAAATTCTTAAGTTCATTCAAATTCATTTCAATCTTTATATTTATCGAACTTCTGTCGTGATTAGGTGAAGTGGCTAGTCAGGACGTTTCCAGAACTCACTCGCGGATCGCTACTGCGGCGAAGTACAGTGAGTGGACCACCTTCCAAAATAAAAATATGATTTATGTTATGAAATGAAGTTTTACATATTATATAGCATGCCTTGATTTTATTGGAATTTATGAATTGTGAACAGGAAGCATACTTTATAACTGTGATTGAATGTTCTTATGATATAGAATGATTTTATCGAAATTGTTTTCTGATATAACCCACATTCTGGTAGACTATCCGATCTATGACGATAGGATGCTAAGAATGTGTTTTAAATGATTTTAGAACACCTCTTCGTAGTACGGGGGATGGATGAACTCTTGTTACGAAGTTGTATTTTAGAAATATGTTTTTGCAAATTAGTGAACACCATACCGCCTAGGGCGAGGTTTGTAGTTGGCAAAGGCCTGGAGAAATAATCCCTAGCGAAAGGCTGAGGGACCACGGAGTCTGGCATCGGGCCGGGAGGGAGTTATCTCATGGTGATGGCCATAGAGATTCAGGTGCAGGCATTGGGCCGGAAGTGTTATTAATTCGGTGTACTCACTAGCAGCACAACTTGTGATGCTTCATGGGTTTTTATTTGATGAGATTTACGAGATTGATACTATAATTGTCTTATGACTTTATTGAGACGAGAATTTGAATTATTAGTTGATTCGAAACATTGGAATTATTGGATTAATGATTTTATTGGCATGCTAGTGGTTTAGAAAACCTATTACGTAGTATATGATGCATATTTTTGGGTTTCAAACTGGTGGGGGAAATTATTATGTTCCGAACATTTTCATATTATATATGTATATAACTCTGGTCCACTCACCTTTGTTTTGCGCCCCTATTCAGGTCACAGAAACGAGGACTACGGGATTTCTTACGAGGCCTTCCCCTATCAGTAGTTGATGAACTTCCGCTTCGTTTCCTCTATGTAAATTTTCTATCTTTTGTAAATAAACTCAGTAGAACATGCTCGATACACTAGACTCTTAGTTAGCCCTCGTGTCTAACTCTTGTAATTATAACATTATCCAATGTATTTTCGTTCCCAATCACTTCTCTAGTATTCAATTAATGGCTTCGTCACCCTCGGGTGTCGGCCAGCACGTGCCTATCTCGATATTCGGGGAATATCGGGGTCGGGACGTGTCACTACTACTATAAATAGAGGCACAATGGGGTGAATAAAACACACCTCACAATTACACATCTCTCTCTTCTCCTCTCTATGTGCCGCACCCCTTCACTCTCTATGGCCTTTACACAGTTTAGTAAATTATACCTACAACAATAACAATCAATAATACCATTAATCCATATATTTAATTACAAAATCATACATGATTTCACTTAAAATTAAAAGATGGGCTATGAATCTTGTGGGAAAAACAAACTTTGACCAAATTTTTTTCCTACTGGTAACAATTTTCTTTTTCTTTTTCTTTTAGCTGAAATAATCTTTAAAATTTGCATAACTCTTTATTTTTAAATGAGATTTAAAATCGATAAATTTTGTCTTTAAGTTTGTTTAGCATCAGTTAATTGTTATTTCCGTAATATATCCGTAAATAAAGAATAAAATATAAAAAAATACTCTTAATTTTTTATCAAATATTTTGACTATTTGTTTATTAAATTGAGAGTATTTTTGTTATTTTAGTTCTTATTTAAGGAGATTTTTCACGGAATAGTCAAAACTATACTATTGGTAGTAGACAAGAGAGAGCACACTAGTACTGATTTCAAATCTTATATACAAAAGTGAAGAACTATGCCAATATAGGAAATGGATCCTCTCCGGGTCCCTTCCACCAAATCCATCAAATCAAATAATTCGGATCCTTGAAATTTGATCAAACGGCTAGAAACAGGGATCCACAATAAAAACTATGATAACTTTACCGTTTAATCAAATTTCAATAGTTCGAATTGTTTAAATTGGTGGAAGGGAATCTCTTTCTCCCAATATACAATAAAGTGTGAAAAAGACGAATAAATTTCGGATTTCGTGTGAAAAACATCCACAAATATCTTGATTTTAGTAAAAACGCATAAGTGAAAAAAAAAAAGAAAAACTGAATTGGAAACGGGATAAAATTAGAACAATTAAAAGAAAAAATATTAAAAATTTTGACAGTTAAGCTCCCATTACTTGCTTTACTTTTTTATAGCACACTTTGGAACCTTTGGTTAGGTACATTTTGGATCAGAGTTCTTTTTGCATAGAAATTGAATTGGTATTTTATATGGTTGTTGTGGATGACATGAGTGTTGGGGTCGTTAAGAAGGCAATTACTCTTCGGAGTGTGAGGTTTGACTAATTTTTTTATATATATTACGGGCAGTAAACAATAAAAAAATTTAAGACAAGGTGGAGAAGTAAATTTTGTAGGGGCAAGAACAGGATTTTCACATTCTTATGTGATTCACTGTTAAATAAACTTAGGGCTGTTCCTTTCTTTCTTGTAACCGTTCTTTAGTAGTTGGGAGCTTGGATTGGTTATTTATCTCTGGCCAATCTGTTGTAATTCAAGCTTTATGTCATTTCGGTTTTTATGTTATCTTTCCTCCGAACTAACTGCTGTTTTTGCTGGACTTGGATCCTCTTCGGATTCTCTCTATGGAGATTCTAGGGATCAAGCCACATGGGTCATTTATAAAAAATCGTGCGGTTACAATTAAATGTTTTTTTATGCAAAACAAAACTGTTTTATTTTTTAAAATATAAAAATTATTTAATTTTAGCCGCACGATTTTTGATGAACGACCCTTGTGGCTTGATCTCCGGAATCCCATGGAGGGGATCCGGAGAGGATCCAAGTCCGTTTTTGCCTACCTCCCTGAGATGGTTATGCAATGAGTTTTTTCATATCTTGTTGTCAAAATGGTTGCTGCTGGTCTGAACATACTGCAGCTGTCACAGAAGATGGGTCCCTCTATGGATGGGGCTGGGGTCGATATGGAAACTTGGGCCTAGGTGATAGGAATGATCGCATGGTTCCGGAGAGGGTTTCTATGGTTAATGTAAGTCTTGAGATCTGGTGCTGTTTATTTTATTCTGATTTGGGCCATTATATATGAATGATATTAAGTAACTGTGATGTGAAACCACATATTGTTCACAGAAGGGTAAACTTCCATCTACCCCTTCAACCCCCAATATCTCTAAGTAGGGCTTAAGAAACTTAAGCAAAAATGAAGGGAAAAAAAGATGGAATTTGGAGAAGGAGATTTTGGTGGTTGGGCCAGTTGGTGAATAAATAGTCAAATTTTGCCTTAAAAGTGAGCCACGTGACCATCATGTGACAGTAACTAACGAAATACTGGAACATTGTTAGAAATCTGATGGTAAGCCCTACGTTGTGATATTTTAACATAGTTTATGACCTTAAGGTACAAATACAATTTGCATAATTTAGGGACAACTTACCAGCAGACAATGTAATATCCCCCCATCAATGCATATTGTGTTCATTAGATTGTTTTCCTTTCTTTCTGCATCTGTAAATTATGTACTAAGTTGAAATTATAGAAGAAATTTGAATCTTTTAAAGTGGCGTTGTCTTGAAATTAGTCGGGGAGGTTCCTAAAGGGTTAGAGATTAGGCTTTGGAAGAGAGATAATATGGTGCTGCAGCATCCGTGCCAGGTCTCCACCTAATGGATGTGGTTTGTTGTCTAGGATTGTCAAAGCACGCTTCTTTTTTTATAGGCAACAGAAACACAAATTGCCCCTTTAGCTGGAAAGCTATATGATTAGGCATGATGTCAATGGGGAGTATTACACAAAAAAAGCTTTTAGAACTCCCCGGTAGAAAGAGATTTCACTAATATAAAAAAAGCTTTCAATGCTGGCCTATATCCCTTTCTTTTCCAAATATTTTTACAAATACGTTTTTTTGAAATAGAGGTGCGTATTTTTGGAACTGTCATTAACAAGTTATAATAGGTTTTTCTGTTGAATGTGAAAGACATCTATTGTTCAAAATCAATTGTTATTTACTATTCTCTATCTATTTTTTCTCTAAATTAGACTAAAAAAAAAAGGGAGTCCCAGACAGATTTCAAGTGGAAATCTTGTTTTGGAAGGTGACAGCCCGCCTTAGAATATAACTGATCACTGTACTCTATGTTTCCATCGATGTTTTAAAAGGAGAAAGCGAAGCCAAGGCATTCCATGGATAGCCTCTAGGTGTGAGGGTACCTAAAATTATTATAATACTTAATATATAATTGTATATAAAAAAATTATAATAAACTAATAGATACTAAATTAGAAACATAAAATTAGCATGAATTTTTAATTTTTCATAAACTCCAATGGTGAGAAACCCTAACCTTAAATTTAAAATTATACGTTTGTTGAGAACTTGTGGGAAATTGACAGGTTAGATAGGAGATTGGCAGCGTTGGCTTGAGACTGGGAATTTTGAAGTAAAGAATATTGAGGGTTTATTTTGAATTTATGCTACAACAGTGGGACCAAAAGGTATGCATGAGCCTATCAGTCATATGAGGAGGAAGACAATCGGTGAACTTCCTTTGTTTGGCCATTTCTGTGTTCTCTCTCTGCTGAATTCTATGTGAATTACACTGTTTGCGGCTTTAGCACGGTAAAACTTTAGTTTGATTTAGTGTTGTGCTTTAGAGTGAACTTTGAGTGTTGATGTAGGTGCAGGCAAGTAGTCAAACCACATACAAAGTTTGGTGTTCACGTTCTTTGATTGTATTCCTAAATTTGTGTTGGACATGCAATATGTTTGAATATTTTTCCTGGAAAATATTGAGATAATTGAAAGAGAAAAAAAATTGGCTGGTGCTGAATGATGTCCATGCCATAGTTTTTAGTAAATTTCAATTATTGTTATCTGATCATACTGCATGGAGCTTACCGGACAAATATGGGATGGAGAGTAATGAAATGGTTTGGGCAGCAAGAGTTGAATGGGTGAAAGTTAAATCTGCAGGATGCTGCCGTAGGGTTGGACAATTCTTCAATATTCTAGTTTCTTCAGAAATAGGTATTTAGTAAAGACGTGTCAATTGTATAAGTTAATGTACAACTGAATACGCTCCACATTCAGACAGTAACCCCCTTCTTTTAGGATGTCTGAGGACCTGACCACTCCACAATAGTGCCCAACACACGCATCTCAAACTATATCTGTCTCTTGTTCCTTGCTACCTGAAAAAAAAAACCAAAGACTAAAGCAGTACACTCTGTGTGTGTGTGTGTGCGCGCGCGCACATAATACTGAGTGTGAATCATTGAACTTATTTCGGGAAATATATTTCATCTGCTAGATTATGCACCGACTCATGCTAATTGACATCTGAAGCATTGTTAGAGTAATTGGCGTTGGATAGAAATTCACTTGGATATGATAGATGCAACTGTTTATTTACAGTCCTTAATTTCACTTATAGAAAATCACATTTGACATAATACTCTACGGCTGGGGTTGGAATAAGGTTTCTGGTTTCTGTTCCCTTATTTTCACTTATAAATAATTTTTCCTGGTTCATGAATAATTTTTCTTTTCCTTTCCCTTCTAAGCTTTTACTTTTCTGTCACTTCCATCTTATTAGCAAGTCAGTTCCTCATTTCCCATCTGGTTCGTTACTTACGTTCTTCTATTTCGTGGACAGTTTGGACAAGTTGGAGTGGGTGAGAACGTCGATCCCTGTTCTCCCGTGCAAGTTAAATTTCCCCGTGAACAGGTACATTCTCATTTCTGTAATATTCAGTTCTGGGGAGATTTTCTTTTGACTTGTCATCTGGGAGGAGTATTTTGGTAATGATGAATCTAATGATCCATCTTGCATTGGTAGAAAGTAGTTCAAATATCTTGTGGATGGAGGCACACACCTGCTGTTACTGGAAGACAAAATGTGTTCTCCAAGAGTGGCAAGGCGATAGCAAGATGGAGAGAATCGTGCTCATCACGCCACGAAATCACATGTCGGAAAGATGATTTCATGATCACATTCATTTACGTTATTAAGCTCCCTGATTTTATGTAAATATTGATTCCTTGTGCAAATTGTCAAAGCTTGTATAGCCTCTGTAAACCTGTATAAGTAGTGCCATATACTGAGATCAAAGGAAATCATCCAAATTCAATGAAAAACGTGTGTGTTCTCTATTTTATTTCCCTGCATGGTTTAATCTTTTACAAGTCTATCTGCAACAAGAGACCAGGCCAGGGTGGCCTTCAAGTATACGAGTTCAAGTATGGAGTCGATAGCACAAGATTAAAATACTTTTTATGCCATGAGCAAAGTTTTAAGGTTAGGTACAATTAACTGCAAGGTGATACTTGTAGCATTGATTTTATGATAACAGTTGAGTGATCATACATTGTCCGACCTAGGAAGTGTGTGTAAATTTTTAAATCTTCAAAAAACCCTTCCAATGCCTCAATATACAAAGATGGACACTATGATTCAAGCGCTAGACATGTTCCCTCGGTACAACAAGTTCAAAGTTGAGTACAAGAAAGAAGTTTGAGGTTTTGGAGTTGTGCTGGTTGAGAGGTGAATGGTCACTGAGGTAACTAGCTGCGCGTCTGCTGCCATTTTGCCCATTGAAAGACAAACAGGCCAATCACAATAACGCAGCTTCCCACAATGCTGAAACATAAAACAAACTTTTAAGTTTTATACAAGATTAAGAGTTAACAAAAGTTTAACATTATTATATGTAATAAATGGTGCAGTTTCTTACCTCCCAGTGTCAACATCCTCCTTCAGTATTATAGCCCCTGGTACCATGAAAATAACCGTGGCTAGGGGGCTAAAAATGACAGAAAGACGACACCTCTCACCTTGATCAGTAGGCTCTGTAGCCATGCCGGTAATGCAGAAACTACCAGACCTTACAAGAACAATGCAAAAATCAGAACTGTGTCTATGTTACGCAATTAAAAGATCACTTCAAAGTTCAAACTACCCCAAAACTCACCGAATACAGGTAGCATGCCATACGTTGTACTCCTGGTAAGCGCGACGGTCACCATGGTGTCCATCAGCGCTCCAATGGAGACAACATACGCATTCAGCCAAATCAACTGAAAGTCAGGGTACTCATTAGTGGTCCGTCGCTAAAATCACACAAAAAGAAAAGCAAGATGTAAAATAAACATAAAGACAAAAAGTTATTTTGAAATCTAATTAGCAGATGTGTTTGTGTTTTCATTCGAATGTCCGCCATGTGTTTGTGTGTGTTTGAATCAACCCAAAAGAAAACAAAAGGTCAGCGTGCTTACTATTTGTAAGTTGTAGCACACTGATAGGACCACTGCAGCTCCGACTAACACTGGACCTCTTACCCAATTTTTGGTGTACTTCAACGAGTCGTCATGGCTAATAGAGGAATGCGCAATGGTGATAGTGGGGCCGTCAATCTAGCTGACAACTATGCTGCCAGCAATCGCCATCAACACACCAAGCAGTTTTGCTTGGCTAGGCCTCTCACGAATATTGACTTTTTCTAATCTGTCACATGAAAAAAATGAGAAAAAAGTTTAAATGTTTTTTTTTTTTATAAATATAATGAGTTGTAAATTATACATACTTGGTACTTTGGACATACTTGAACCACCACGAGAGAAAGAAGGTCAAGGCTGGACCAGCTGCGATGATGCAACTAGAGAAACTGACCGGCGTGAACCGCAATCCCTCAAAAACAGTAAGCTGTCCCAAAAATGGCCTGTTCAATGAAAAATAATTAAATATTCAGATGTAACCTCATTATTCTTCAAATTTAATTTGATATAGGGTACTTGCTCAAGCATGCCCAAACAAATGATGGTGGCTAAAAGCCAACCTTTTGGAATGGAAGGTCTTCGTTTGCGGTCTAGTGCGGCTACAAGCAAAGCGAAGAAAGCCATTGTGTTTTTATAGCATAAAAACACAGTGAACTTCATGTTAGCTCTGAATGCCATCTTGATAATAATGGAGTTTCCCCTAATGAGTAGTTGGATCAAAAAGTCAAGTATAAACGGTACAGCTCCTTTCATTCTTCCGCACAACAGCAATACCACCTAGAAAGGCAAAAGCTAATAGGTTTTATGTGTGTTTCTATTTGAAAGAAACCCCAAATTAGAGTAGTATTTTAATAGATTGTGCTCGTTTTATGTTCGTGTCGGGCTAACCTATTGTATATCTAGAAGAATATATTTAAAGAAACAAAAATTAGGAATCCAATTTGCATTTCATATTAATTATTTACACCAATCTCTAACCCAGTGATTTGTCTCATTTTGTCAGTGTTCTAAGGCAGTGCCTAGGCGCTGGGCAATGGAGTGCCGCCGGGATTTATGCTAAAACGTTCACCAAATCGGGTAGGAGTTAGTCGGCCGCCTAGGCGCTATTTAGGCGGTCTCAGCGGTGGTAGGCGGCGGTCTAGGCGGCCTTTCGGAGCCTCGTCGGTTCTCCATTTCGCTGCAATCTGACGAGAAGAGAAAGTAAATTGGAAATCTCAGCGACACATACAAACCCCACTTGATTGTTCAAAGAATCCACCTCATATTTCTTTGGATGCTGTTTGCTCGTTGGGATTTTTGGAATTCTATCATATTTTTGGAATGAAAGTTGCAGGTTTGGAGTAGCTTTGTGGAGGCGGTGGGAGAGGTTTGATGGGGAGAACAACCTGGTTCTAAGAGAGAGAGAAGAAGAAGTGAAGAACAAGCAGCGATGGAAACGAGGCTGTTTTATGATACCAAAAAGAAATAGAGGGAGAGCTGAAGAGGTATGAGTATAAAAGTAAAACAACCCATGTGGTTATAATTAATTGATATAAACGAGGCACTCATAATAAAGGAGAGAGGTAAAGCATATAAAACTGCATGATTTGGTTTTTTTAATTAATATATTGAAACTATGTTGCAGAAAGTTGAGTGGAGAAGAGGAAACGCTGCATGATTTGGCTTTTTTAATTAATATATTAAAACGATGTTGCAGATGGTAGAGAGAAGAAGAGGGAAATAATAGAGTGGGCTGGGGTGGGCCGTTATATATACTTAACATCTTATTAATTCTTGAATTTGGGTTAATAAAACAGTTCATCTTATTAAGTATAACTAGTTTTTGTTATAATAAATTTAATTAAATTCCGAAAAATTATAAATCCTCATATATATAAATAAAACATTCACATATGTACGTTCTTCTATAAGAAATAACATATTAGTCAATAATTATTTAAATTTGATATAGTAAATTTAATTAATTCAAAAAAAATATAAGAAATTTATCTAAATCCGCCTCGGCGCCCGCCTATAACCCACCTAGGCGCCAGGCGCTAGCCCGCCGCCCGACTAGCGCCCAACGTTTTTTAGAACCTTGCATTTTGTTAGTATATTCGTGCTCACTTTATGTTTGGGTCGAGCCAACCCGATGTACATTAATAATATTTAAATAAACTAAAATATGAAACCCAATATAATGAGTTGTAAATTGCACATAGCTGGTAGTTTGGACACACTTGAACCACCACGAGAGAAAAAAGGTCAAGGCTGGGCCAACTGCGATTATGCAACTAGAGAAATTGGCCGGCGTGAACCGCAATCTCGCAAAAAAAGCAAGCTGTCCCAAAAATGACATGTACAAGGAAAAATAATTAATTATTTAGATGTGACCTCATATATTCTTCAAATTTAATTTGATATAGGGTACTTACTTAAGTATGCCCAAACAGATGATGTAGGCTAAAAGCCAACCCTTTGGAATGGAAGGTCTTCGTTCGCTGTACAGTGTGGCTACAAGCAAAGCGAAGAAAGCCTAAGTGTTATTTTAGCATAAAAACACAGTGAACTTCATGTTAGCTTTGAATGCCATCTTGATGATAATGGAGTTCCCCCCGATGAGTAGTTCGATCAAAAAGTCAAGAATAAACGGTACAACTCCTTTCATTCTTCCGCAGAATAGCAGCACCACATGAGAAAGGCGAAAGCTAATAGGTTTTATGTGTGTTTCTATTTGAAAGAAATCCCAAATTAGAGTAGTATTTTTAATAGATTATGTTCGTGTCGGCAGTATATATTTAAAGAAACAAACATTAGGAATCCAATTTGCATTTTATATTAATTATTTACACTAATCTCTAACCCATTGATTTGTCTCATTTTGTTAGTACATTCGTGCTCACTTTATGTTTAGGTCGAGCCAACCCGATGTACATTAATAATATTTAAATAAACTAAAATCAGAAACCCAATATAATGAGTTGAAATTGCACATAGCTGGTAGTTTGGACATACTTGAACCACCATGAGAGAAAGAATGTCAAGGCTGGGCCAACTGCGATTATGCAACTAGAGAAACTGGCCGGCGTGAACCGCAATCCAGCAAAAACAGCAAGCTGTCCCAAAAATGACATGTTCAACAAAAAACAATTAATTTTTCAAATGTGACCTCTTTATTCTTCAAATTTAATTTGATATAGGGTGCTTGCTTAAGCATTCCCAAACAAATGATGTAGGCTAAAAGCCAACCCTATAAAATGGAAGGTCTTCGTTTGCTATACAGTGCGGCTGCAAGCAAAGCAAAGAAAGCCTTTGTGTTTTTATGCTTTATAGCATAAAAACACAGTGAACTTCAGGGCAGCTTTGAATGCCATCTCGATGATAATGGAGTTACCCTTGATGAGCAGTTGGATCAAAAAGCTAAGAATAAACGGTACAGCTCCTTTCATTCTTTCGCATAACAATGGCACCACCTGAGAAAGGCAAAAGCTAATAGGTTTTATGTGTGTTCCTATTTGAAAGAAATCCCAAATTAGAGTAGTATTTTTAAAAGATTTTGCTCATTTTAAGTTCGTGTCGGGCTAACCTATTGTATATCTAGAAGTACATATTTAAAGAAACAAAGACTAGAAATCCAATTTGCATTTCATATTAACTATTTACACCAATCTCGAACCGATTGATTTGTCTCATTTTGTTGGTACATTCGTGCTCATTTTATGTTTGGGTCAGACCAACCCGTTGTACATTAATAATATGTAAGTAAACTAAAATAAAAAACCCAATATAATGAGTTGTAAATTGCACGTAGTTGGTAGTTTGGACATACTTGAACCACCACGACAGAAAGAAGGTAAAGGCTAGGCCAGCTACGATTATGCAAATAGAGAAACTGGCTGGCGTGAACCGCAATCCCACGAAAACAACAAGTTGTCCCAAAAATGGCCTTCTCAATGAAAAATAATTAATTATTCAGATGTAACCATTTTATTCTTCAAATTTAATTTGATATTGAGTACTTACTCAAGCATGCCTAAACAGATGATGTAGGCTAAAAGCCAACCCTTTGGAATGGAAGGTCTTCGTTTGTTGTACAGTGTGGCTAAAAGCAAAGCGAAGAAAGCCACTGTGTTTTTAAACTTTATGTTAGCTCTAAATGTCATCTTGATGATAATGGAGTTGCGCCTGATGACCAGTTGGATCAAAAAGTCAAGAATAAATGGTACAACTCCTTTCATTCTTCCGCACAACTGCAGCACCACCTGAGAAAGGCAAAAGCTAATAGGTTTTATATGTGTTTCTATTTGAAAGAAATCCAAAATTAGATTGTGCTCGTTTTATGTTCGTGTCAGGCTAACCTATTGTATATCTAGAAGTATATATTTAAAGAAACAAAAATTAGGAATCCAATTTGCATTTCATATAACTATTTACATCAACCTCTAACCCATTGATTTGTCTCATTCCATTGATTTGTCTCATTTTGTTAGTACATTCGTCCTCATTTTATATTTAGCTCGAGCCAACCCGTTGTACATTAGTAATATTTAAATAAACTAAAATTAGAAACCCAATATTCATTTCAAAAAAATCATTTACACCAGTTCTCTAAGCAAATTTAGTTCTACTCACTTACTCATATTGAATATATAAACTGCACAAAATAATACGTAGATGCAGTATGAGGTTTTCTATTAATCTAAGAGACAGTAATGCATTGTATGAATTGACATGGGGTTGGTTCATTAAGGATTTAATTGCCAGATAAAGCTTTTTAGTCCAATTCTGTTAGGGAGTGGCACCATGCCACTAGCGGCGGGAGAGAGTAAGGAGAAAGAAAAATGGTAGAGAACCCATGCATATGCACCACCACATCAAGGCTCATTTGGTATGTAAGATTGGAATGGAATGGAAAGCACCTGATTTTATGTAAGTTGATAGTACAAGATTAAAATACTTTTTATGCCATGAGCAATGTTTTAAATGTAGATACAATTAACTGCAAGGTGATACTTGTAGCAATGATTTTATGATAACAATTGAGTGATCATACATTGTCCGACTTAAGAAGTGTGTGTAAGTTTTTAAATCTTCAGTTCTAATGCCTCAATATACAAAGATGGGCACTATGATTCAAACGCAAGACATATTCCCTCAGTACAAGAAGTTCAAAGTCGAGTACAAAAAAGAAGTTTGATATTTTGGTTCTGTGCTGGTTGAGAGGTGAATGATCACTGAGGCAACTCGTTGCGCGTCTGCCACCACTTGGCCCATTGAAAGATAAATAGGCCCATTACAATAACGCAGCCTCCCACGGTGCTGAAACATAAAACAAACTCTTAAGTTTTTATACAAGACTAAGAGTTAACAAAACTTTTACATTATCATATGTAATAAATGGGGCAGTTTCTTACCTCCCAGTGTCAACATCCTCCTTCAGTACTGTAGCCCTTAGTACCATGACAATAACCATGGCTAGGGGGCGAAAAATGACAGAAAGACGGCACCTCTCGTCTTGATCACTATGCTTCTCACCCAATTTTTGGTGTCCTTCAACGAGTCGTCATGGCTAGTAGAGGAGTGCGCAATGGTGATAGTGGGCCATCAATCTGGCTGACAGCTATGCCGCCAGCGATCACCATCAACACACCAAGCAGTTTTGCTTGGCTAGGTCTCTCACGAATATTGACTACTTCTGACATGTCACACGAAAAAAATGAGAAGGAAAAAAAAAGTTTAAAAGCTTTATTAAAAAATATAATGATTTGTACATTGCACATAGCTGGTAGTTTGGACATTCTTGAACAACCACGAGAGAAAGAAGTTCAAGGCTAGGCCAGCTGCGATTTTGCAACTAGAGAAATTGGGCGACATGAACCGCAATACCCCAAAATACAGCAAGCTGTCCCAAAAATGACATGTACAATTAAAAATAATTAATTATTCAGATGTGACCTCATTAATCTTCAAATTTAATTTAATATAGGGTATTTACCCAAGCATGCCCAAACATATGATGTAGGCTAAAAGCCAACCCTTTGGAATAGAAGGTCTTCGTTTGCTGTACAGTGCGGCTACAAGCAAAGCGAAGAAAGCCTTTGTGTGTTTATAGCATAAAAACACAGTGAACTTCATGTCAGCTCTGAATGCCATCTTGATGATAATGGAGTTTCCCTCGATGAGTAGTTGGATCAAAAAGCCAAGAATAAACGGTACAGCTCCTTTCATTTTTTCCGCACAACAGCAGCACCACCTGAGAAAGCCAAAAGCTAATAGGTTTTATGTGTGTTTCTATTTGAAAGAAATCCCAAATTAGAGTAGTATTTTTAATAGATTGTGCTCGTTTTATGTTTGTGTCGGGCTAACCTTTTGTATATCTAGAAGTATATATTTAAAGAAAGAAAAATCAGGAATCCAATTTGCATTTCATATTAACTATTTACACCAATCACTAACCCATTGATTTGTATCATTTTGTTAGTACATTCGTGCTCATTTTATGTTTGGGTCAGGCCAACCTGCTGTACTTTAATACTATTTAAATAAACTAAAATAAGAAACCCAATATAATGAGTTGTAAGTTGCACATAGCTGGTAGTTTGGACATACTTGAACCACCATGAGAGAAAAAAGGGCAAGGCTAGGCCAACTGCGATTACACAACTAGAGAAACTGGCCGGCGTGAACATCAATCCTGCAAAAACAGCAAGCTGTCCCAAAAATGGCCTAATCAATGAAAAATAATTAATTATTTAGATGTGACCTCTTTATTCTTCAAATTTAATTTGATATAGGGTACTTACTCAAGCATGCCCAAACATATGATGTAGGCTAAAAGCTAACCCTTTGGAATAGAAGGTGTTCATTTGCTATATAGTGCGGCTACAACCAAAGCGAAGAAAGCCACCATGTTTTTATAGCATAAAAACACAATAAACTTCATGTCAGCTCTGAATGCCATTTTGATGATAATGGAGTTGCCCCCGATGAGTAGTTGGATCAGAAAGCCAAGAATAAATGGTATATCTCTTTTCATTCTTACGCATAACAGCAGCACCACTTGAGAAAGGCAAAATCTAATAGGTTTTATGTGTGTTTTTTATTTGAAAGAAATCCCATATTAGAGTAGTATTTTTAATAGATTGTGCTCATTTTATGTTTGTATTGACCTAACCTGTTGTATATCTAGAAGTATATAGTTAAAGAAACAAAAATTAGGAATATAATTTGCATTTTAAATTAATTATTTACACCAATCTCAAACCCATTGATCTGTCTCATTTTGTTAGTGCATTCGTGCTCATTTTATGTTTGGGTCGGGCCAACCCGCTGTACATTAAAATTATTTAAATAAACTAAAATCAGAAACCCAATATAATGAGTTGTAAATTTCACATAGCTAGTAGTTTGGATATACTTTAACCACCACGAGAGAAAGAAAGTCAAGGCTAAGCCAGCCGTGATGATGCAACTTGAGAAATTGACTGGCGTGAACTGCAATCCCTCAAAAACAATAAGCTTCCCAAAAATGGCCGGTTGAATGAAAAATAATTATTTATTCTGATGTAACCTCATTATTCTTCAAATTTAATTTGATATAGGGTACTTACTCAAGCATGCCCAAACAAATGAGGTAGGCTAAAAGCCAACCCTTTGGAATGGAAGGTCTTCGTTTGCTGTACAGTGTAGCTACAACCAAAGCGAAGAAAGACTTTGTATTTCTCTAGCAAAAAAACACAGTGAACTTCATGTCAGCTCTGAATGCCATCTTGATGATAATGGAGTTGCCCCCGATGAGTAGTTGGATCAAAAAGCCAAGAATAAACGGTACAGCTCATTTCATTTTTCCGCACAACAGCAGCACCACCCGAGAAAGACAAAAGCTAATAGGTTTTATGTGTGTTTCTATTTGAAAGAAATCCAAAATTAGAGTAGTATTTTTAATAGATTGTGCTCGTTTTATGTTCGTGTCAGGCTAACCTATTGTATATCTAGAATTATATATTTGAACAAACAAAAATTAGGAATCCAATTTGCATTTCATATTAACTATTTACACCAATCTCTAACCCATTGATTTGTCTCATTTTGTTAGTACATTCGTGCTCATTTTATGTTTGGGCCGGCCCAACCCATTGTACATTCATAATATTTAAATAAATTAAAATTAGAAACCCAATATAATGAGTTGTAAATTGCACATAGATGGTAGTTTGGACATATTTGAACCACCACGAGGGAAAGAAGGTAAAGGCCAGTCCAGCTGTGATTATGCAACTAGAGAAACTGGCTGGCATGAACCGCAATCCGGCGAAAACAGCAAGTTGTCCCAAAAATGGCTTGTTCATTGAAAAATAATTAATTATTCAGATGTGACCTCATTATTCTTCAAATTTAATTTAATATATGGTACTTACTCAAGCATGCCCAAACAAATGAGGTAGACTAACATCCAACCCTTTGGAATGGAAGGTCTTCGTTTGCTGTACAGTGCGGCTACAAGCAAAGTGAAGAAATCCTTTGTCTTTTTATAGCAAAAAAACACAGTGAACTTCATGTCAGCTCTGAATGCCATCTTGATGATAATGGAGTTGCCCCCGATGAGTAGTTGGATCAAAATGCGAAGAATAAATGGTACAGCTCCTTTCATTATTCCGCACAACAGCAGCACCACCTGAGAAAGACAAAGCTAATAGGTTTTATGTGTGTTTCTATTTGAAAGAAATCCAAAATTAGAGTAGTATTTTTAATAGATTGTGCTCATTTTACGTACGTGTCGGGTTAACCTGTTGTATATCTAGAAGTATATATTTTATGAAACAAAAATTAGGAATCCAATTTGCATTTCTTATTAATTATTTACACCAATCTCTAACCGATTGATTTGTCTCATTTTGTTAGTACATTAGGGATCACTTTATGTTTGGGTCGAGCCAACCCGCTGTACATTAATAATATTTAAATAAACTAAAATCAGAAACCCAATATAATGAGTTGTAAATTGAACATAGCTAGTAGTTTGGACATACTTGAACCACCATGAGAGAAAGAAGGTCAAGGCTAGGCCAATTGCGATTATGCAACCAGAGAAATTGGCCGGCGTGAACCGCAATTCTGCAAAAACAGCAAGCTGTCCCAAAAATGACATGTTCAATGAAAAACAATTAATTTTTCAAATGTGACCTCTTTAGTCTCGAAAATTTAATTTGATAAAGGGTTCTTACTCAAGCATGCCCAAACAGATGATGTAGGCTAAAAGCCAACCCTTTAGAATGGAAAGT
Source organism: Crataegus laevigata (assembly GCA_963580275.1). NCBI lineage: Eukaryota > Viridiplantae > Streptophyta > Magnoliopsida > Rosales > Rosaceae > Crataegus > Crataegus laevigata. The sequence continues at coordinate 29,763,210 of OY756944.1, read as the reverse complement.
TTTCTTGTGCTGTACAGTGTGGCTACAAGCAAAGTGAAGAATGCCTTTGTGTTTTTATAGCATAAAAACACAATGAACTTTATGTCAGCTCTGAATGTCATCTTGATGATAATGGAGTTTCCCCTGATGAGAGTTGGATCAAAAGGCCAAGAATAAACGGTACAACTCCTTTCTTTCTTCTACACAACAACAGCACCACTTGAGAAAGGCAAAAGCTAATAGGTCTTGTTTGTGTTTCTATTTGAAAGAAATTCGAAATTAGAGTAGTATTTTTAATAGATTGTGCTCGTTTTATGTTGGTGTCAGGCTAACCTGTTGTATATCTAGAATTATATATTTAAACAAACATAAATTAGGAATCCAATTTGCATTTCTTATTAACTGTTTACACCAATCTCTAACCCTTTGATTTGTCTCATTTTGTTAGTATATTCGTGCTCATTTTATGTTTGAGTCAGGCCAACCCGTTGTACATTAATAATATTTAAATAAATTAAAATCGATAACCAAATATAATGAGTTGTAAATTGCACATAGCTGGTAGTTTGGACAGATTTGAACCACCACGAGAGAAAGAAGGTAAAGGTTAGGCCAACTGCGATTATGCAACTAAAGAAACTGGCCGGCATGAACCGTAATCCTGTGAAAACAGCAAGCTGTCCCAAAAGCCAATAAGCCAAGATGAGCAGTTGGATCAAAAAGCCAAGAATAAACGATTTCATTCTTCTGCACAACAGCAGCACCACCTGTGAAGGGCAAAAGTTAATACGTTTTATGTGTGTGTCTATTTGAAAGAAATCCCAAATTAGAGTAGTATTTTTAATAGATTGTGCTCGTTTTATGTTCGTGTCGAGCTAACCTGTTTTATATCTAGAAGTATATATTTAAAGAAACAAAGACTAGGAATCCAATTTGAATTTCATATTAACTATTTACACTAATCTCTAACCTATTGATTTGTCTCATTTTGTTAGTACATTCGTGCTCATTTTATGTTTGGGTCGAGCTAACCCGTTGTACATTAGTAATATTTAAGTAAACTAAAATTAAAAAATAACCCAATACAATGAGTTGTAAATTGCACATAACTGGTAGTTTCGACATACTTGAACCACCACAAGAGAAAGAAGGTAAGTGCTAGGCCAACTGCAATTATGCAAATAGAGAAACTGGCCAGCATGAACCGCAATCCCACGAAAACAACAAGTTGTCCCAAAAATGGCCTGCTCAAAGAAAAATAATTAATTATTCAAATGTGACCTTTTTAATTTTCAAATTTAATTTGATATAGGGTACTTACTCAAGCATGCCTAAACAGATGATGTAGGCTAAAAGCCAACCCTTTTGAATGGAAGGTGTTCGTTTGCTATACAGTGCGGCTACAAGCAAAGCGAAGAAAGCCACTGTGTTTTTAAACTTCATGTTAGCTCTAAATGCCATCTTGATGATAATGGAGTTGCCCCCGATGACCAGTTGGATCAGAAAGCCAAGAATAAACGATACAACTCCTTTCATTCTCCCGCACAACAGCCGCACCACCTAAGAAAGGCAAAGGCTAGTTGGTTTTATGTGTGTTTCTATTTGAAAGAAATCCCAAAATAGATTGTGCTTGTTTTATGTTTGTGTCAGGTTAACCTGTTATATATCTAAAAGTATATATTTAAAGAAACAAAAATTAGGAATCTAATTTTCATTTCATATTAACTATTTACACCAATCTCTAACCCATTGAATTGTCTCATTTTGTTAGTACATTTGTGCTCATTTTATGTTTGGGTCGAGCCAACCCGTAGTACATTAATAATATTTAAATAAACTAAATTGAAAAACCCAATATGCATTTCATACAAATCATTTACACCAATTCTCTAAGTAAATTTAGTTCTACTCACCTACTCATATTGAATATATAAACTGCACAAAATAATACGTAGATGCAGCATGAGGTTTTCGATTAATCAAAGTGAGCAATAATGTATTGTATGAATTGACATGCGGTTGGTTCATTAATGATTTAATTGGCAATACAAAATCTGCGAGATCAAATTTTAACATGCATGAACATCCAGTGAAAGACCACAAACATATGGCTCACTAAAAATCATAAGCTCTAGCCCCCTAATCCATTTCATCTGTAACACCAGATAAAGCTTCTTAGTCCGAGTGGCACTATGCCACTAGCGGCGGGAGAGAGTAAGGAGAAAGAAAAGTGCTAGAGAACCCACGCATATGCACCACATTAAGGCCCATTTGGTATGTAAGATTGGAATGGAATGGAAAGCTCTTGATTTTATGTAAATATTGATTTCTCGGGCAAATTGTCAAAGCTTGTATAGCCTTTGTAAACCTGTATAAATAGTGCCATATGCTAAGATCAATGGAAATCATCCAAATTCAACCAAAAACGTGTGTTTGTTCTCTATTTTATTTCCCTGCACTGTTTAATCTTTTACAAGTCTTTATGCAATAAGAGACCAGGCCAGGGTGGCCTTCAAGTATACGAGTTCGAGTATGAAGTTGATAGTACAAGATTAAAATACTTTTTATGCCATGAGCAATGTTTTAAGGGTAGATACAATTAACTGCAAGGTGATACTTGTAGCAAAGATTTTATGATAATAGTTGAGTGATCATACATTGTCTGACCTAAGAAGTGTGTGTAAGTTTTTAAATCTTCAGAAAACCCTTCCAATGCCTCAATATACAAAGATGGGCACTATGATTCAAACACTGGACATGTTCCCTCGGTACAACAAGTTCAAAGTCGAGTACAAAAAAGAAGTTTGAGATTTTGGAGTTGTGCTGGTTGAGAGGTGAATGGTCACTGAGGCAACTAGTTGTGCGTCTGCCGCCACTTGGCCCATTGAAAGACAAACAGGTCAATCACAATAACGCAGCCTCCCACGATGCTGAAACATAAAACAAACTTCTAAATGTTTATACAAGATTAAGAGTTAACAAAACTTTTACATTATTATATGTGATCAATTGTGCAGTTTCTTACCTCCCAATGTCAACATCCTCCTTCAGTACTGTAGCCCCTAGTACCATGAAAATAACCATGGCTAGTGGGCTAAAAATGACAGAAAGACGACACCTCTCATCTTGATCACTAGGCTTCTCACCCAATTTTTGGTGTACTTCAACGAGTCGTCATGGCTAGTAGAGGAGTGCGCAATGGTGATAGTGGGGCCGTCAATTTGGCTGAAAACAATGCCGCTAGCGATCACCATCAACACACCAAGCAGTTTTGCTTGGCTAGGCCTCTCATGAATATTGACTTTTTCTGACCTGTCACACGAAAAAAATGTGAAGAAAAAAAAAGTTTAAATGCTTTATTAAAAAATATAATGAGTTGTAAATTGCACATAGCTAGTAGTTTGGACATACTTGAACAACCACAAGAGATAGAATGTCAAGGCCTGGCCAGCTACGATTATGCAACTAAAGAAACTGGCCGGCGTGAACCGCAATCCTGCAAAAATAGCAAGTTGTCCCAAAAATGGCATGTTCAATGAAAAATAATTAATTATTCGATGTAACCTCTTTATTCTTCAAATTTAATTTGACGTAGTGTACTTACTCAAGCATGCCCAAACAGATGATGTAGGCTAAAAGCCAACCCTTTGGAATGGAAGGTCTTCGTTTGCTGTAGAGTGCGGCTACAAGAAAAGCGAAGAAAGCCATTGTGTTTTTATAGCATAAAAACTGCTATAAAAACACAGTGAACTTCATGTCAGCTCTGAATGTCATCTTGATGATAATGGAGTTGCCCCCGATGAGCAGTTGGATCAAAAAGCCAAGAATAAACGGTACAACTCCTTTCATTATTCCGCACAACAGCAGCACCACCTAAGAAAGGCAAAAGCTAATAGGTTTTATGTGTGTTTCTATTTGAAAAAAATCCCAAACTAGAGTAGTATTTTTAATTGATTGTGCTCGTTTTGTGTTTGTGTTTGACTAACCTAACCTGTTATATATCTAGAAGTATATATTTAAAGAAACAAAAATTAGGAATCCAATTTGTATTTCATATTAACTGTTTACATCAATCTCTAACCCATTGATTTGTCTCATTTTGTTAGTACTCGTTTGATGTTTGGGTCGGGCCAACCCATTGTAAATTAATAATATTTAAATAAAATAAAATCAGAAATGCAATATGTATTTCAAACAAATCATTTACACCAATTTTCTAAGCAAATTTAGTTGTACTCACCTACTCATATTGAATATATAAACTGCACAAAATAATACGTAGATGCAGCATGAGGTTTTCTATTAATCTAAGAGAGCAGTAATGCATTGTATGAATTGACATGCGGTTGGTTCATTGATGATTTAATTGGCAATACAAAATCTGCAAGATCGAATTTTAACATGCATGATGATCCAGAGAGAGACAACAAACATATGGCTCACTAAAAATCATAAACTCTAGCCTCCTATCCATTTCATCTGTAACACCAGTAAAAGCTTTTTAGTCCAATTCTGTTAGGGAGTGGCACCATGCCACTAGCGGCAGAAGAGAGTAAGGAGAAAGAAATATGCTAGAGAACCCACGCATATGCACCACATTAAGGCTCATTTGGTATGTAAGATTGGAATGGAATGGAAAGCTCCTGATTTTATGTAAATATTGATTCCTTGTGCAAATTGTCAAAGCTTGTATAGCCTCTGTAAACCTATATAAATAGTGCCATATGCTGAGATCATTGGAAATCATCCAAATTCAACCAAAAATGTGAGAGTGTTCTCTATTTTATTTCCCTGCACTGTTTAATATTTTACAAGTCTCTCTGCAACAAGAGACCAGGCCAGGGTGGCCTTCAAGTATACGAGTTCGAGTATGAAGTCGATAGTACAAGATTAAAATACTTTTTATGCCATGAGCAATGTTTTAAGGGTAGATACAATTAACTTCAAGGTGATACTTGTAGCAATGATTTTATGATAGCAGTTGAGTGATCATACATTGTCCGACCTAGGAAGTGTGTGTAAGTTTTTAAATCTTCAAAAAACCCTTCCAATGCCTCAATATACAAAGATGGACACTATGATTCAAAAGCTAGACATGTTCCCTCGGTACAGCAAGTTCAAAGTCCAGTACAAGAAAGAAGTTTGAGATTTTGGAGTTGTGCTCGTTGAGAGGTGAATGGTCACTGAGGCAACTAGTTGTGCGTCTGCCGCCACTTGGCCCATTGAAAGACAAACAGGTCAATCACAATAACGCAGCCTCCCACGATGCTGAAACATAAAACAAACTTCTAAATGTTTATACAAGATTATGAGTTAACAAAACTTTAACATTATTATATGTAATAAATGGTGCAGTTTCTTACCTCCCAGTGTCTACATCCTCCTTCAGTACTATAGCCCCTAGTACCATGACAATAACCATGGCTAAGGGGCTAAAAATAACAGATATATGACACCTCTCATCTTGATCACTAGGCCTCTCACCCAATTTTTGATGTACTTCAACGAGTCGCCATGGCTAATAGAGGAGTGTGCAATGGTGATAGTGGGGCTGTCAATCTAGTTGACAACTATGCCGTCAGCGATCACCATCAACACACCAAGCAGTTTTGCTTTGCTAGGCCTCTCACGAATATTGACTTTTTATGACTTGTCACACGAAAAAAAAAAAAGAAGAAAAAAGTTTAAATGCTTTATTAAAAATTATAATCAATTGTAAATTGCACATAGCTAGTAGTTTGGATATACTTGAACCACCACGAGAGAAAGAAGGTCAAGGTCGGGGCAGCTGCAATTATGCAACTAGAGAAACTGGCTAGCATGATCCGCAATCCCGCAAAAACAGCAAGTTGTCCCAAAAATGGCATATTCAATGAAAAATAATTAATTATTCAGATGTAACCTCTTTATTCTTCAAATTTAATTTGATATATGGTACTTGCTCAAACATGCCCAAACATATGATGTAGGCTAAAAGCCAACCCTTTGGAATGGAAGGTCTTTGTTTGTTGTAGAGTGCGACTACAAGCAAAGCGAAGAAAGCCACTGTGTTTTTATAGCATAAAAATACAATGAACTTCATGTCAACTCTGAATGCCATCTTGATGATAATGGAGTTGCCCCCGATGAGCAATTGGATCAAAAAGCCAAGAATAAAAGTTACAGCTCCTTTCATTCTTCCGCACAACAACAACACCACCTGAGAAAGGAAAAAGCTAATAAGTTTTATGTGTGTTTCTATTTGAAAGAAATTCCAAATTAGAGTAGTATTTTTAATAGATTGTGCTCGTTTTATGTTCGTGTCGGGCTAACCTATTGTATATTTAGAAGTATATATTTAAAGAAACAAAAATTAGGAATCCAATTTACATTTCATATTAAATATTTACACAAATCTCTAACCCATTGATTTGTCTCATTTTGTTAGTACATTCGTGCTCATTTTATGTTTGGGTCGGGCCAACCCAACCCTTAGTACATGAATAATATTCAAATAAACTAAAATGGGAAACCTAATATGCATTTCATACAAATCATTTAGACTAATTTTCTAAGCAAATTTAGTTCTACTCACCTAGTCATACTGAATATATTAACCGGACAAGACTAACCTTTGAATTGAGGTTGGTTTATATCGTGTCTTTATTGGCCTATGATCAGTGGATGTGTTGGTTTACATCATTTTCTGAAAACAAAAACAAAAAGTTATGGAATTTTATGTAAGTAGACAAATTCTGGACAAGCCCGTAATTGATGGCTGAAGTTTTATTTATTCCACACTCAACCTGAACTAGATGACCGTCCTAATTTATGATATTAAGACACATTATGACTTGGATTAGATGCGCCCATTTCGATCTTTAGGCTTCCTCTAACCCTGGACTATTTTTTAAATTTTCTCCCAAAATTTCCCCCCACCCAACCCAAGAGAAATCTTTGGGCTAAATGCTAAATGCTAAACTTAGGCCAAATTCTCTTCAGGATTTAGCCCAGTTACAAGCAGGACCCCACCCACATGGGCATGTCTCCCAGGATTTATTGAATCAAAAGGTTGATATCGAATATAATCAAATCTAACAGTAAAAAAAAATTTAACGACCCAAATTTAAATCAAACACCTAAAATAATTTAACTTAAAATTCAACCAAATTTAGTGATTTTTTCACTATTTACCGGAATTTAAACATTTTTAGGTTAAAATGTTCATAAAATTAAATTATGATAGTGTACATAATTTTTTTTAAATTACTTTAAAAGAAAAAATTAGCCTAAATTTATTCTTTAATAATCTCTTGCTAAAAAAATTTAGGTAAGGGTTGGAGCAGAGAAATTATTTATAGACTAAAAGCTAAATTTTTTGAGTTAAAAATTTTGGCTTTTAACCCAAGAATTAGAGACTGTCTTAATGACCAAAAATTGATGTGGATGGTTATTGAGGTCAACTGCTACGCTTTGGTTGCCGGCTGCCGCTTGCCCCACTGAAACACTAAAAGGCCAATCACTATGTCAAGGCCTCTCATATCGCTGAAAGATAAACCAAACTTTAAGTTTTATGATACGTTACAAGTAAACAAAATGTTATGTAAGAAAAGGATGCAGCTTTTGACCTCCCATTATTTAGTTTTATGTGTGTTTCTATTTGAAAGAAATCTCAAATTAGAGTAGTATTTTTAATAGATTGTGCTCGTTTTGTGTTTATGTCGGGCCAATTCGTTGTACATCTAGAATCTAGAAGTATATATTTAAAGAAAAAAAAATTAGAAACCCAATGTGCATTTCATATTAACTATTAACACCAAATCTCTGACCCATTGATTTGTCTCCTTCTACTAGTACCTTCGTGCTCATTTTATGTTTTGGTCGGGCTAACTCATTGTACATTTATAATATTTAAAAAAACTAAAATCAGAAACCCAATATGCATTTCATACAAATCACTTACACCATTTCTCTAAGCAAATTTAGTTCTACTCGCCTACTTATACTGAATATATAAACTGCACAAGACTAACCTTTGGATTAAGGTTTGCTTCTGTCGTGTCTTTGGCCTATGATCAGTGGATATGTTGGTTTATATGTCGATTGCACCCCAAGTGATACAATCGTACAAGAATAATCTTATTACATAATTTACATTCCTTCTTTTACTTTATACGATAACACTTAATATATAAAATACTATTTTATAACAAAACTAAAATAAGAATATTAAAAGACGAACAAACAAATTTTTGTTCTAGAAACACTATCTTCTATTTTAAAAGCATTTTTAAATGGTGGTGGACACGAGATGGATGTGAGTGTGCTCACCTTGTAAAGTGCGTTCAATGATCATAATAATGGATCCGGATCCTCTCCTGAGCCCAAGGAGAGGATCTTCCTGACCTAGGAACCAGATTCAATAAAATTGAGCCTGCTGAGCAGGCGATCTAGTTTGTTGAAATTTGATCCAACGGCTACATACATGGGGCTCTCTAAAAGTTATAATAATTGTAGCCGTTGAATCAAATTTCAACGGCTCGGATCACCTGCTCAGTATATATGGATCCAGAGGGGATCCGGTTCCAAAATACTACTCTATAACACGCCTAAAATAAGAATATTAAAAAGACAAACAAACAAATATTTGTTCTAGAAACACTTTCTTTTATTTTAAAAACACTTATAACGAGTCATAACGTGTTGGACACGAGATAGATGAGTGTGTGCTCACCTTGAAAAGTGAGTTCACTGAACACTGACCAAACGTAGAAAGAAACGAATGGGAGAATTACCTACTTGTCCAAAATTTGTCTTTCTAAAATGTTTTTTATGTGAAAAAAAGTTATTGGGCTGAAAGAGTAAAAAAACATAAGTATATGGAGGCCCAATTAGTTGATACTTGGGTCACCCGGGTCAATACCCGAAACACCATCAGTGAGAGACTGACTGAGATCTGAGAAGAAGAGAGGAGAAAAAACCCTTCTTGCTCATTTCCCTTGGTACTAGTCCTACTGAGAGAGGTATGAACAACGACAATCCATGAAGATGGAAATGGAAAGGCAGATCAGAATCCCCAATCGAAATCCGACGGTCTTCGTTTTCCTCCTACTCCTTGTCAGTTGTCAGCTGTGCTCCGTCGTCTCCTGGAAGAAAGAAGAGTTCAGGAACTGTAACCAAACCCCATTCTGCAAACGAGCCCGTGGCCGCAAACCCAGCTCCTCCTTCGCCGTCCATGACGTATCTATCTCCGACGGTGACCTCACAGCCAGGCTTGTCCCCTCCGACAAAACCCTGGAAGATCAAGATCAAGACCAAATCCAAATCAAGCAATTGATTCTCACTCTTTCTGTTTACCAAGATGGGATCTTGCGGCTCAGGATCGACGAGGACCCCAAATTCGATCCACCCAAGAAGCGTTTCGAGGTTCCCGATGTGGTTATGCCGGAGTTTTTGAGCAAGAAGCTATGGTTGCAGAGGCTTTCAACGGAGACCATCGGCGGCGATGAAAGTCCTTCGTCAATCGTCTACTTGTTGGATGGCTACGAGGCGGTGCTCCGGCACGATCCCTTCGAGGTGTACGTGCGCAAAAAGGGAGGTAATCGCGTAGTTTCTATGAATTCTCATGGTTTATTTGATTTTGAGCAATTGAGGGTGAAAAAGGATGGTGAGGATTGGGAGGAGAGGTTCAAAGGGCATACAGATACGAGGCCTTTCGGCCCGCAATCGATTAGTTTCGACGTGTCCTTTTACGATGCTGACCATGTGTATGGGATTCCTGAGCGTGCTACAAGCTTTGCTCTGAAGCCCACTAGAGGTCCTGGGGTTGAGGAATCTGAACCCTATAGATTGTTTAACTTAGATGTGTTTGAGTACATTCATGATTCCCCATTTGGACTTTATGGTTCCATACCCTTGATGATTTCCCACGGCAAGTCACGCGGGACTTCTGGTTTCTTTTGGTTGAATGCTGCTGAGATGCAGATTGATGTTCTTGGAACCGGCTGGGATGCAGAGTCTGGCATTTCTCTCCCTACGTCACAATCTAGGATCGATACACATTGGATGAGTGAGGCGGGTATCGTCGATACCTTCTTTTTCGTAGGACCTGGACCTAAGGATGTAGTCCGCCAGTACACGAGTGTAACTGGAACACCTGCAATGCCACAGTTGTTTGCTGTGGCCTATCACCAATGTAGGTGGAATTATCGTGATGAGGAGGATGTTGAGCAAGTTGATTCTAAGTTTGACGAACACGATATTCCGTATGATGTTTTGTGGCTTGATATTGAGCACACAGATGGGAAGAGATATTTGACATGGGATAGAATGCTTTTTCCACATCCAGAGGAGATGCAGAGGAAGTTGGCAGCTAAGGGTAGGCACATGGTTACTATTGTGGATCCTCATATTAAGCGGGATGATTCCTACTTTTTGCACAAAGAGGCCACAGAAAAGCAGTATTATGTTAAGGATGCCACTGGAAAGGATTATGATGGGTGGTGCTGGTCTGGTTCATCATCGTATTTGGATATGTTGAGGCCAGAGGTCAGGTCCTGGTGGGCTGAAAAGTTCTCTTTTGAGAATTATGTTGGCTCAACTCCTTCACTGTACATCTGGAATGACATGAATGAGCCTTCTGTCTTCAATGGTCCCGAGGTAAGTTACTTAATTGCCACAGTACCATGCTTTTTATTGAGATTTGATTTCTTTTTAGTTATATATTTATGACTTATTATTTCAATATAATATTCTTTATTGTTTTTCAAGGAGAAATGTGAGCCGAGAACTTTTCTTTTGTATTTACGATTTTATTATTATTTCAATGAGGAAAGGTGGTTAGGACACATCCAATTACTTATTATGTATTTTTTTCATGAGTGAATTAGTTAAGTTTTGTCCAAGTATAGTAGGTTGATTTTATGTACAGATAATCATCATTTGTTTGTACAAACATGTATCATCTCTAACCTATGAGTAGGAAAATGTGGAAGATCAGAATGTTAAGGCACATTTATTAAGTTCAGTCACAATAAAAAAAATAAAAAAATTTGTTGCAGTACCATCATGAACAAATATATGATTACATTAAGGAAGTGGGAATGTGTAAGGAATCAGGTTTAATTGCCATAGCGACATTTTGTTGTCTTTTGTATTCGCTTGGAATCTCTCACTGCATTCTTGGTCTCTAGTTCTTACATATTATGTTTGTTGCAGCATTGATATCTTTTGTGGAATTTCTTTGTGGTTAATATTTTCCCATCGAATGTACAATGTTTCCTTATAGACTAGTTTATTGAAATATAATATTAGAATAGAAAACTTTTTAGTATTCAAATTATTCGAGCAAGGATGAGGTGGGCATTTTGGTTTACAGGCATCAAGTTCTGTATTTATGACTCAACCAAATCCCTGTACTAGCCTAGTTTGAGCAGGCAAATACTTTAATAATACTGCTGCTTGAGAATAAAAGGGGGAAGTTGGTCAAATTTGAGAGGTGCTGAGAAGATGGAATTTTTAAGTTGGTCATAGCACAAACTGAAAATCCGGAACATACAAATGAATTTAACTTTGATTTCTTTTCTTTACATGTAAACCTTCTATTCAAATGTATGCTTAATTTAGGTGAATTACACTCAAGATTTCTTACCAATACTGTCTTCTATATTAGTTATGATGTCTAAATTTGCAATGGATTTAGGAGTAACTTGTGGCTTCTTAGACTGGTTTGGAACTGATAACTGTATGTCAAACTCAGCGAATTAACTTTGGCCTATTGGTTGAAAACAAACAAGCGTACTAAACTCCTTGTTAGACTAGCCTAAATGCAGTCTCTAAAGCTTGAAATCAGCTCAATAATTTTTCCGAGTCAGACGCCAGTACAACTTAAGTTCTGAAACTCCCTGGGAATCACTTACTGTGGATTTTGGAGTTTATAGCCGTGTATTGCTTATTTTATCCATTGTCAATAAAAGGATAGGCTTTAGCTCGTTTATGAACTATTAGTGATACAATATGGGACTGACTTAAGAATGAAATCAACCTGAAAGGATTAGAGAAACACTCTCAATTTTTCATTTTTTGCTGATGCTGCAGTAGAGGACCATAGGAAATTGTGATTACTGAGTGTGTATGACTTGTTTGGTTAGCCCCTTTTTTCGTTAATTTTAATTTCTAGTATACCATCTAACCATCTCATGATTGTTGACCATGACCAGGTTACAATGCCTAGAGATGCTTTACATAGCGAAGGTACAGAACATCGAGAGTTACATAATGTCTATGGGTACTACTTTCACATGGCTACAGCAGATGGGCTTGTGAAGCGAGGTGATGGAAGGGATAGACCTTTTGTTTTATCAAGAGCAGTATTTGCTGGAAGTCAAAGGCATGGAGCAGTATGGACAGGAGATAATTCAGCTGATTGGGATCACCTTAGGGTTTCAGTTCCAATGGTTTTGACACTTGGTCTTACTGGGATCTCATTCTCAGGTATCAAACGCAATATTTTCGTATTAACACGAAGTTTCTTTTTCAACTGGTGCTCATGGCTGTAATGTTGTTACAGGTGCTGATGTTGGTGGTTTCTTTGGCAATCCAGAACCTGAGTTGTTAGTTCGTTGGTATCAGTTAGGAGCATACTATCCATTTTTCAGAGCCCATGCCCATCATGACACCAAAAGGCGAGAACCATGGTTATTTGGGTAGGAGTTCCCCTCTATAAGATGATTTTTACCATTTTAGAATATTCTCTATCAAGTGAATATCGTACTATCTAATTCAAACATAGGCCAACTTATAGTGATTTAATTTCTCTTTGAAAGAAATGAAATGGAATATTTGTAGTACTTTTGGTGGGCAAGAATTCCATGATGGTTAAGTGCCTTTAAATGAACAGTGCTGTGATACTTATGCAATATGACCTGTTGATGCTGCATGAGGGATCTTAAACAACATAGCAACATAGCGTAAAGTTTGGACTTTGGAGTAGACATGATTGTCATCATTGTATATTATCAGATTGCTTGCTTGGTCATGTTCCTTTTGAACATTTTAATGTCTAGAAAGATGATATTATTATTGCTTGAAATGTCACAGGAATCATAACCTGCTCAATGAAAAAACTGAAACGTGTTTCTATCTGATTGAAAACTTGATAGGAACATTGCCGGTATAGGATATTACCATATTTATCACTTAAATCACTCAATGGTCTTTACCTTGATTACAGGGAAAAAAATACTGAACGTATTAGGGAGGCCATACACACTCGTTACATGTTGCTTCCATATTTCTACACATTATTTAGAGAGGCAAACACAACTGGTGTTCCAGTTATTCGTCCATTATGGATGGAGTTCCCTTCTGAAGAAGCTACTTTCAGCAATGATGAGGCTTTCATGATTGGAAGCAGTCTTCTGGTGCAAGGGATTTATACAGAGGTAGTATAGAGGCTGATATTACTCATTCATTTAGCTTTCTTCCCGTCTATCTGTTTTTGTGTTCTCCACTTTTGATACTGTTGGCATTATTTTACTCTGTTGTACTAGCGTGCAAGACATGCTTCAGTGTATTTGCCTGGGAAGGAATTATGGTATGACACAAAAACTGGAGTCGCATACAAGGGTGGTAAAACCTATAAGTTGGACGTTAATGAAGAAAGTATTCCTGCTTTCCAAAGGGCTGGAACCATCATACCAAGGAAAGACCGGTTTCGTCGAAGTTCCACACAGATGGTGAATGATCCATACACTCTGGTATGTTTTTTACTTTAAAGTTAAGGATATTTGATTATAATAGATAAGCTTTTGTATGTATAGAAGTTAGAGCAAGGATTTCTGCATCTTTGATATAAAAATATCCATTAATGAAAGATGTAAATCCATTTGAGGGCTCATTGGTTGTCTATTTCCTATCCTTGCTTGATTCCCAATCTCTTAGGTAAACATCAAAGAAGATCCTCAGTTTTTAGTGTTTCCGCAAACTTCATCATGTTGAGAACATAGTTGAACTTCATCATGTTGATGAAATAGTTCCTACCCATACGTCTGAGATGAACAATTTAGCAAGAAAATCTAGAGGGTGTGGCTTTTAAGATTGGGGTTACTTCTGTATGGGTCCTAGTCATGGTCAATAGAAATACGATTGAAATACGATTGTAGATTGAAATACGTACACTTTAGATCAACACTTGCATACCATTTAACTGTGAAGTTGAACACCGTTGTAGTTTCTCTGTAGTACCTTTTTGTTTTGTATTACCTTTTTTTAGTGAACTTTTCTTTGTAGCATGAAAAGCGTATGCTGGAGAGTGGATGGATGGTTGTAATTTTTATTTTTTTTGGTACATGGTGCAGGTGATAGCACTTAATAGTTCACAAGCAGCTGAAGGTGAACTTTATGTGGACGATGGTAGAAGCTTTGGATTTCAGGAAGGGGCCTACATCCATCGTCGTTTTGTATTCTCAGATGGGAAGCTCACATCTGTTAATATGGCACCCGCTGCCCCTGCCCAAAACCAGTTTTCTTCTGAATGCGTTATTGAGAGGATCATTCTGCAAGGACTCTCCACTGGGCAGAAAAGTGCTCTAATTGAACCCGCAAACCAGAAGGCCGAAATTGAACTGGGCCCTCTTCTCCTTCCTTCAAAGAAAGGCCCAACTGCAATAACCATCCGCAAGCCGAACGTCCGCATCGCCGATGATTGGGTGATAAAACTGTTTTAGAAATTTAAATTTTTCCTTGCATTCCCATGCAGTGAACTGATAAACTGTATGGCAGGACCTTTTTTTCGTGTTTTTTTTTGGGGGGGTTAAGGAGGGATATTTCTTAGATTACTTATAATGCAGGAAAACACTATATCCGTCAGATATACGTTTCCGTCTAGGAGAGTTTTTGTTGTGGGTGGCGGTTCGACGCCTTAAAAACTCGACCTAAAAGGCGAGAGTGGAATTGGAATTGATAATAATCTTACTTCAGATGAGTGTCGAGTAATCGAACCTGAATAAAACACCAGACTAAGAGACCAATTGATTCCAGCAGGCAGCGGCGCCAAGCTAGAGTTCGATGATGAAACCGAGTTTAGAGGGTTGAACAAGGTGACCGTGAGGACTAT
Source organism: Crataegus laevigata (assembly GCA_963580275.1). Classification (NCBI taxonomy): domain Eukaryota; kingdom Viridiplantae; phylum Streptophyta; class Magnoliopsida; order Rosales; family Rosaceae; genus Crataegus; species Crataegus laevigata. The sequence continues at coordinate 29,748,137 of OY756944.1, read as the reverse complement.
TGTTTTTTGGGTGGTGGAGTGCAGGCATCTGAGAAGGCTGAGATGTCGGGGGCTGATGAAGTAATTAGAAAATTTAGGCTTGATGAAAATATTGAGGGACATCAACGCCTTTTTTTATCTAGGGGTTGGAATGAAAACCTAGATAAAAGTAAATTAACCACAAAGGTTTTCTCAAATAAATTCCCAAGGGAAAGCAAGTTTTGCCACTCGAGCTTTTCCGAATTATCTGTTAATACCGAAAGAAAGCTATTTCGAAAAACAAAAGCATATACAAAGCAGATTGAATTCATCCAACTCAGAGCTCAATCATACATTCACATACGAATAGCTTTGTTGTCAATACAAACAATGGTATATATATTCAACAGAACGCGCCATGTCTCGCAAACAAATACAAAAATATAAAGGGCAAAATCTGACCCCCACCCACCTAAAAATATCAAGTGAACCCCTGAATAAAGATGAGTGCAATACCACAATATGGTATTGTACATCAACCAGCCTTTCCCAGAAACCCATCTTTCGAAAACCCTGTAGCCCCTGAATACCCTACACAAACAATTACAAGAGACCAAGGGGAACAAAGAAAAGGGAAATATAAGACAATACCGACCAGGCATCTTGGCGGCCACCCGAAGCCTCTCTCGATATATTTTCAAATTCAATCAAAATTCCACCGTCGGCGATGATAAGTCTTTCTTCTGGAAAATAAGCAGATATTCTTCTTCCCATGCGACAAATGATTTGGTTGCCAAATTACGTAAATCGAAGCAGAAGAATCACTTGACGGTTTCAAAAAAGCTCCTCTGAATTGAACTTGTTCCAAGCTTCCTACATAGTGCCATAATTCCAGGAGTGCAATTTCAGAAGCTTGTACAATAATACTAGTGCCACACCAAAATGGGCTTGTATAACAATACTAATGTTAAAATCAAGTAACTGATTTGGAAATAAAACCAACTGTTATGGGAGAACGACAAACAGATATTCTAGAATACAGCTTCATTTATAAAAATGTTATATACCTTAAGAAGATCGAACACTTTCTCAGCTATATACTTCTGTTGAAGATTCGCACCCTTCTGTTGTACCTTATCAGGATGAATGCACAAAGTTGCCTTCCTATATACTCTCTTAACTGAGGCAGCAGTAATCATATCCGTTAAAGAAACTGGCTGCCAACCACACTCAGGCCAGAGCACCTGGATGGTCACTCCACAATTTGGGTCAGTATAAGCAGCACAAGTAATTTAGCACAATTAAACAAACAAACAAACAAAAAAACAGGTTTTATATATGCTCATGGGACTAAAATTGACAATTTAAACAACTTAAAAACTGATTTGGCATTCTGCTAAGCCTCCCTCTCTAACTGCCATTTGCAGACAAGAACACCAACATGCAAACAAACAAACAAAAATCTATTGAGCGTTCTCTCAAACCTCCAAGCACATGCAGCAAACCCTCTTGAACACTCTAGTAGGACTTCACCGATTTGGCCATCGATTAACCTACAAGCCTCCTCATAAGTCATAACCCACCACAGAAACCATTGTTCCGTAAAGAATGATTTCACAACTCCAAACCCCGATGCACTCTAAACCTCGACACATTTAAAAGGAAAAAAAAAAAAGAATTGTTATAATGTGGAGCATAAGGATGGCAAAATATTATTCCAACATACATATTGCATGGTCGATAGCAGAGCACGCAAGTTCCCCTCTTTCCCTGCAGCCCAACGCCTGATCTCAACATCTAGGGTTTCAGCAATCCTCTGAAGACATATACAAGAATAAACCATCAGCGACAACTCTATAACTTCATATGAGCTTCAGTACAGCTCAGATGCTACGGCATGAAGAGAAATAAACAGCGTGCAAATAAAAGTAAACATACACATACATACAAAAATTGATGACAAGCAAAAGTACTAAACCAATTCAAAATTATAAAATCACACTTTTAAGTGATAACACTAGCTTCCTAGGCAATATTAATCACAGATGTAACTTTGTGGCACACAAAATTAGAAGGCAAGAAATTGAGTTCTATATCTACAAAATGAGAACAACTTGAATTGACATCTTATGAAAACAATGCCAAAATATTTACATCTTTGGTTGGTAAACTCACACACATAATTATATGTACACAAATCACATGTGAATATAGTTCTTTATATAAGACACTAATGGTTCGTGAGCATGTGCATGTAGGAGAAGAGTTGAGTTGGTTTACGATTTGTTAATAGTCTTTTCCCCTTTATGCTTCTTACCACTATCATCCCCAATTATTAAAGTTGTTTAAGATTTGTTTGGAAGTTATAACAATAGATTAGTCTTATTATTGCTTCTAAATTGACAAAGAAGATTATCTTAGTATTACTGCAGCATTTTAGACTAAAGAGAATAACTGAATTTGATTCCACACACACTATAATGGAATTTTTACGTTTTTTTTCTTTTTGTTCATTGTTTTTGGTCATTCAACTAAGTATTAGAAAGTAAAAGACAGGAAAGACAACCTAGCACAACCTTAGATTGGATCAACTCTAGGTCAATAACAACATGCCTAAACCCATATTACATGCAAACCTTAGTCTATACATCCAATTAAAAAGAAAGATTCAACACATAGAACACATTGGAAGAATGGAAGATAGAATTACAGTTCTCTCCGCTTGGTCTCTTTGGGCTTGAAGGTCCCTCTCATTCTTTTCAGCAAGTGCTTTCAACTGAAAATCAAAGACAACAATCCAAACTTCTCAGAAATGATAATAAAGATAAACATAGCAGAGATGTGTGTGTGCATTATATAAATTAGTTCAGATCTGAGGAACATACAGTGAGATTCACAATGTATTTCAACAATCCAAACCGTCAAGCTTTTAGGTCTTTTCCCAAAGATCATCCTTGCAAAATCACTCCAAATCCAAAACTATTTACCACTAAGTTAAATGGTTGTTATTTTAGTATTTTCTTGAAAATACCGTGTTCCTCTATTCTTCACTACAAGTCTATAATTGGATGTCTTATTTGTTTCCACTGTGTCTAAGTTTTTGCAAGGATGATCTTCAAATAATGAACTGAGAAATAGATGGTTAGAATCACTGAAATAAAATTCGGACAGGGTTCCACAAGGTGTCCTTCAAACTGGCTTATTTGGAAAATTCCTCAACATAAGGGGCCTGGAGGAACATGTATCTTTTCCTAATTTATTCAAGGGAACAAAAAAATTATGTAAATCTAATGAAGAAACCACATACCGTACGCTCTTGGGTCCTTTGGTGTCGTTCCAACCTGGCTCTTCGCCTTTCTTCAGTCTCTCCTTCAACTTCCTGGAACTCTCCTCCAGAAGATGGAGCAGCTTTTCACAAAAATTAGGAAAGTTAAGCAGAAGCAACATTTTACAAAGAAACACGAGTATTTACAATCAAATAACTGAACTGAACTACGAGTTCCAAATTACCTCCGAAAATTGCTGAAAGATCATCAACAATATTTGTGGTTGAATTTGCTTTCCTTATGTTCGAGGAAGTAGTGGTCGATGCCTTTGGCACTTCAGGCTCTTGCCTATTCTGAAATGGATCCTGAAAATATACAGCCACTAGTCAAAACATGATTTTCAAATGTAAATGAAAAAGAATTTTGCAACATTGTCCTTACCGATGAGTTAGCCCTAGGTCGTGGTGCACTGCTAGCTCGCCCCATGCCGAAAAAGTCCTCGAGATCATTATCACTCCTTTGCTGGTTCGCCCTTGCTGCAGCAGCAGCTCTTTCACGAGCCTCTGCAGCAGCCCTTTCTCGAGCCTCTGCAGCAGCCCTTTCTACCGCAGCACGTTCAGCTCTAGTTCGTGCTTCAGCTCCAGCCCTAGCTGCAGCAGCTCTTTCTTTTGCTTCCCTCTCCTTTGCTTCTGCATTTGCTCTTTCTCTGGCTTCTGCAGCAGCCTTTTCTGCTCTTCCCTTTGCATCTGCTGCAGCTCTTTCTCGAGCTTCACTTTGAGCTCTCTGAACAGCAGCCCTTTCAGCCCGTTCTCTAGCTTCAGCAGTTGCCTTGTCTACAGCAGCTCTCTCTGATTTAGCCCTTTCAGCTTTCATGCGAGCTTCATTAGCTGCTCTCTCTCGTGCTTCCCTAGTAGCCCTTTCCACAGCTTGTCTGGCCATATCCCTTTCCCTCTCCATTTCTCTGGTTCTCTCCCTTTCCTTTTCAAGCCTCCTTTGTTCTCTCTCTTTCTCTTCCCACGCCCTCTCAATTTCCTTCTCTTTCTCCACTCTACTCTGTTCCATATCTTCCTCTTCACCTTCCCTCTGCATATGTTCGCTGTCATACCTCTCCTGTTTTTCTTGCATAACTTTCTCATCCTTTTCCATCTGTGCTTCTTTACTTCTAGCAGCCTTTGTACTTCCCCTCTCTCTCACTTCCTTCGCATGTCTGAATTTAGCCTCAGCTCTATCCATAGCCTCTTTCATGGCAGCAGCAACTGAATTCATCTCCAATTCTTCACCAGCAAGGCCATTAGCGTGTTCAGAAAGGTTAGTTTGGTTCTTACCTCTGGCAAAATCCTCAAGTTCATCAATTGGAGAGTCACCCAAGCCTCTCGCTGCAACAGGGGCTGACTTCGGAGCTTGAAAGAACTGTGTAGAAGATTCGGTAGCCTTCTTTCTTGCATTTGTGGAAGCAGGGGAACCCATTCTTGCCTTTGAAACTTGCACTGGTCGTGGAGGAGGAGGTCTTGATGGTGGTGGAGCACTAGTCGGCTGAGTCATTAGAGGGATCTCTGATACAGTGAGCCATACATTATCCAATGAATCCATGTTTTCTTCAGATCTTGGAGACCTATCCACTTGTACATTTGTTTCCTTAGGACTAGCATTTACATAGGAAGGTGGAGACATATTTTGACCAGATGATCTGTGAGAATCGCTTGAAACTGTAGGCATATCAAACAAGGTCTGATGAGAATCCCAATGATTTCCAATAGGGGCCTTCTTTTGAGACTGGTTATCTGGACTTCTCACAGAAGGTTTCTCAGTTGATTCTTTACCAGTTGAAGCTCTGCCGTTATTTGTGCTTGTATCTGCCCTTAAATTAACACTATCATTTCCCCTGTAATTTCTTCCCGATGAAGATGTTGGGACTGACTTTCCAAGGCCATCAAAGGGATCAATATTGTCAAATGCTCGCCCAGCATCAACAGATGGACTATCAACCTTCAAGCTTCCTGATTTGGAAAGTCTACTTATTTCTTCCAAGGGGTCACTATACTGCCCTGATACTACAAAAGGATCTTCCATCACCTTGGAGTTTGTTTTAGACACATCATTAGCAGTCGTTTCATGGGGCCAACTGGCCTCTGAGGTTGACCTGATTCACGAAAAGACAGTACAGATGCATAAATGTAACAAGATTTTTACTTGAAATGAACATGAACATGCCATGCATTAACACAGGAAGCAACACAGCTAAAAGTGGTTAATAAATTTAAATATAAATCACAATACTTCAAGTAAAAAGTGAATCAACATCAATTTAACTGCATAAATCTCGTCTACCCAAGAAAAAAAAATCAACAGTGAAAGATCATGAAATTACCCAAAATCAGTCAGTTAAACAGTGCATGACACATTCATGCTAATATAAGGTCAAGCTTGCCTGCAACTTCTAATTTTAAATATTTTTAATTTCACTGAATGTTAATCAGTGCTCTACCCTATGAAATAATATATGCATAAGCTCAAATACTATATGAATCAATTCGCATTTACAAGGAAATTTTGTCTTTCCAGATTGTTAATCTTATCAATTCATAAGGTTGATTATTGTTTAAATAACTGGTCACAATTGTGACAGGAAAAAGAATAACTGGTCACAATCAACTGAGGCTTCTCCTTATCTCTCTGTTTGACAAAACTATGCCTAATTTTTTAGTGAATCAAAGGGGATCATGCATCATTTCCCTTCATAGTACAATAAGACAATATTTAAAGAAATAGGACTGCACTTTCATCTATAGAGTTTCTTTTCCTCCTTATGCCACTGAGTTTGTGCCTTATTTTCACTCTACACAGTTCAGGGCAACCAAAACACAACATTGCAGAACCAAAATCTGAAACCTTAGCTTATGTCAAATGAATGTACAGCATGAGTATCAGACCACAAATGATCTTCCAATGTCCATTTCTCCATTCAACCAATTCAATGTCACCCACTAAAAGTGAAGCATAGCTTGATCTATCACTATCATTCATCAGGACTTGGAAATGAATGCCGATTCAACACAAAATACAGTGCAAGCCTAATACAGAAAATTTAGCATTTTATCAATCAGCGTCCATATTATATGAGTACAAACTTTAGAACTCAACGTGCATGTTGATCCTAATGTGGGTAATGCAAATAGATCCAAATTGTTCATCATACAATATTCTGTGCTTAACCAGTTTTCAGGTACATACCTAATAGACAATTTACCAAAATTTTAGACAATGCATAATTCGTCTCACACTATTGATCTAATTTGAACTACTTATGCCTGATCAAACAAGAAAATAACGTGTTCCCTAAACATAAAAGCACAACACATACATATACATTAATGATGGCAAACACCAATACCTTTCACTAGGAGCATTACCGCCTCCAAACCCAGGTAGCAAATCATCGAAGCCGGGCACGCCCTTCTCCACTTTATCCGATCCTCTGGAGCCTGAGCTTTTCAATTGGGGCTCGGCCTTGCCAAACCCGCCAAAAATGTCATCAAACCCACTGGTTCTACTACTCCCTTTGGACGGCGGCGACGTCACCGACGAGAAAATGTCCTCGTGCTTAACTTTTGTAGCCGTGCTCTTCAGCCCCGGAACGCCATCGAAAATGTCGTCGTCGTAAACGGGTTTATCATAAACGGGCCCCGAATTCGTCGACGATGACTTTGGAACCGAACCAGCAGACCCACCAAACATTGAATCGAAGTTGAAAGCCGCGTCATCGCCGCGGCTCTCCAATTTACCGGAATACCGCGCCGACCCGCCAAAGATATCGCCAAAGTCTTGACCTTTAGAGGATCCAAAGATCGAATCGCGATCGTCGGCGATTGACCCACTGAAGGAATTGGTGACGCGAGCTGATCGGGAGGTCCCAGTAGACCCGAGATCAAAATTTGAGGGCTTTGATGAAGAATTTGCAGAAGAAGCAGACATTGGGGCCGCTTTGCCGGAGGGCTTGAAGCCGAAATCGGAGGCCAAGAGACCCTCGAAGTCGTTCATGGCGATTGGGATTTCTGGGTCTCCCTCTCTCTCCTTCCTCCTCCTCGTGTTATTGGTTTTTGGCTGTACAAAAACAAATGGAAGGATCTCTGAATTCTCTCAAAGGGTAGATGTGGAATTATATGAAAAGTTAAAGAGGTGATCTTGTTGCAGAAGAGGACAGGGTCTGTTGGGGATCTGAGGGAGAAAAACTTTGAGAGAGAGAGAGAGGAGGTGAGGGAGGAGGGTAGAACAAACAAGTATCTGTACCTGATCTGCCTCTTTTTTACATGTTTATTTGTTTTTCTTTTTTCTTTTTTTCTTTTTTGAGTTTTGAATCTTTCTCTTTGTTTATTTGAATTTTTCTTTGTTTCTTCCTTTCCCTCTTCCTCCGCCTTGGGTGGTGGTGAAGATGGTGTTAACACGATGAGAAATAAGCAAGACTTGGGCGGCTATTTTTGGTCAGTGAGATTACACAAAGATTTTGGGAGTTGGAGATGCCTCCAAAGGTATGAAATCTATGGTATTGGGTCTGTTTGTGTACTGATTTTTTTTTGTTTGGGTAAAGAATAATACTAACGACATGCCTTAATCATAACGAATTCTTAATTTATATGTTTTTTATTTTGTACCTAAGTCGGATTTATTCACAAGAGAGATTCACCGTGAGTAAATATTTCAAGTTTTTCTTTAAATTGTGTTTTTGGTGTAGCCATAATTTAGTGAACAATTATGGAGGTCACCGAGAGAGAGAAATGTGTGGCAATAGTAAAGAGAAGAGAGAGATGTGTAATTGTGGGAATGTTCTATTTTATCTCATTGTGTCTTTATTTATATTACTATGATAGGTAAAATCCTTACTCTTTTAGGATTACGACTTTTAATAAGATATTAACTATTAAAGGAAATATACAAGATATTCATAAATACATTAGGATTTACACAATTACATTCATAATCTAATAGGACTGCAACAATTTTATTAATTTATTCATTTAATGGATATTTTAACATTTTTTAACTACATATTAACGGAAATGATTAAATAATAAATATTTAAACTTTAACAGCACAATGATCAAAATAAATTTTGACGTATAACATAGTAACGTTTTTAACGTTTTTATTTATGTTTTGAATAGACTCAAAGTGACCGAAGAGATGGATTGTCTGCCCTCCCTTTCCCATTACTCTCTCCATGCCTTCTTGTTTTGTGCGGTCACGGTTAAGTCACGTCAGCATTTTATATTAATTTTTGGCCAATTTTTTTTTTCGTGATCCCTGTGGTGACATGCCACTTTCAATGTGATCCTTGTGGTAAAAAAAAAATTAATTAAACCCTCGTGATGGGTATTGTTAGCAATTGAGGTCCAAATCCAAATTTCCGTTAGTTTTCCGTTAAATAAACTCACATGACTATCACATGAAAGGTCAAATTCGTTCTTTCAATCCAAATTACATCTTATTCAATGGACATCTAGTATAATTTAGGGTTTAACTGAAATTAGATTTTACAAAAAAAAAAGAAAAAGAAAAAAGCTTGAACGCGAAGATTGAAACTAAACCTGTAAAACCACGTCTATGGCTAAGAGAAGAGGTAAAGGTGAAGTCGCGCCTAACTTCTTAGGTATGATTTAATTTTGTTTGGAAAAATACTTACCATTGTTTTTTTTTTCAATGCCAACATGTCTTTGATCATGAGTTAGAGTCTTAGTCTTAATTTAATTTTCATTCTTGTATCAATTTGTATCAGTATGAATGCATAAATGCCTTTCAGTTTTGTCTTTAATTGGTAATGTGGTTTTATGCAGACCCTAGTCGGCCAGTACACAACCTTTCAATTTTTTTTTCTTAATCTCTTTGAATTTTAATTCTTTAACTTTCTTACGCTCTTGAAGTTCATATGCGGATGACGGACTTGAAGATTGAATTTTCTGCAATGCCTTTCACCCATTGTCTTTAATTCTACAATACCTTTCATCCGTCTGAATGCATATTTACTGCATTTCACCCATTGTCTTTAACTCTTTAAGTTATTCTTGTACATATGTGATTTTTCTACATTATATAGGTTGAGATACATGTGCTATCAAATTGGGGTGATGGTTAGTGACGGTGGAGGAGGTCTACTAATGGCTATGGCGGTGGTTGGGAGTAGGGGTGAGCAAACGGGTATAGGAACCGCGGGTCGGGGGGGGTAATGCGGGTATAGGCCGGGTACAAGCCGGTTCCTTTATAAAGAGAAACGGGGCGGGGGGGGGCGGGTCTTTGAAATTATAGGTTCGGGCCGGTTCCATTAGTGTAGAAAAACGGGTACCTGGACCGGCCCGTTTGTAACATTTTGCCATTCCTTTCTGGCACCTTCTCGAAGACTCTCCTCTCCTCATCAGTCCTCCCTTTCGGATCTGTGATTCTCAATCTCCTGCCCCTCGATCTCTCTCTCTCCCACATTCTCTCTCCCTATTTCTCCATGGACCTTCTTCTTCTTCGTCTTCTTCTTCAAGTTCTTAATCCCATATGGGTTTTCCACAGCTTCAAGACAATCGTCAACAACTTCAAGACCATAGTCTCTCTCTCTCCCTGAGCTCATCCTTACCAACTTGTTCAGGAGCGGTCGTCAAGGCGAATCACTCCAGATTTGGATCGAGCTTGGAGGGAGAGGAGTTCGGGGACTAGGTCCGAGCTGGATTCGGATAACTCGGTGAAGGCGGCAAGGAAGAGGACAGCGGTGGTGAGGACGAGGAGGGAAAATTTTGGAATTGAACCCATTTTGGGGGGTCCAATTGTTGCAGAAAAAAAATTTGCTTTGTGGGAAGAGGAAGACGAGGGCAAAAAGTTGAAATAAAGGGACCTCTGCTCTCAAAGCTTCTACCTTCAGGCTCAGAGAAGTTGATGAGCTGTGGCGGAATGGGACCCGATAATTGGTTAGAGGAGAGGTTGAGGACGACGAGGTTGACGAGGTACTAGAGGTCGGAGGGGATGGACCGGCGAGGAAGTTCGAGGAGAGCTTGTTCAATCTGTGCCAAAAAAAATGGAGGAACCATGTACCCGGCCCAAACCGGCCCGTTTCAAACGGGTCGGGTTAGGTCCGGTTCCTGATTTTGAAAATGCATTACCCGGCCCAACCCGACTTATTTCTTTTAAACCTGGGTCCGGTCCGGTCCCTTCAAACTTGGGCCCGACCCGGCCCGTGCCCAGCCCTACAAGTTTCTTTTATTTGTAATTTTATTTTAATCCAATCATGTTTTTGTTTTTTTATTTTCCAAAATAAATAAACTTAATTTTGACCGATCCACATGTGATAGTCATATGATTTTATTTAACGGAATACTAACGGAAGTTTGGATTTGGACCTCAATTGCTAACATGGCTCACCACATGGGTTTAATTAATAGCTTTTTCACTACAAGGGTCACATTAAAAGTGGAGTGTCACCACAGGGACCACAAAAAAAATTTAGCCTTAATTTTTTAATAGAGATAATAAGACAAAAAGTAATAAGAATATAAAATGTTGACGTGATTTAACTATAACCGCACAAACAGAAGGGCATTGGGAGAGTATGAGAAGGGGAGGGCAAACTAAATTGAATCAACAATTGTTTGATTTGGTACTGTTTCAACTTCAGTGGTACTATTGTTCAAAACTAGACCAAATACATCGACTTAGTACTAGTTAGTTCAATTGTATTTTCGACGTCAAATCAAAGCAAACCGATATGCGGCCAACCAGTCCCAATCCCATCCAAAGCTGACTAAAGAGTATGACGAAAACATCGTGACATAAAAAAATTTAAATGCCTTATGTAATGTACATCTTAACAATGCATCGAGTCTAAAGACACGATGGTGTCCAAATAGGATTTAACTTGGCTGCTGAATCTTTTAGTAGTCCCTCCGGTTGAGAGTTAATCACAATTTTTTAATTATAATTTAAATGTGTTCCGTTGTGATTGACCATCAACAAAAAGGACTGCTGAAGAATTAGTAGCCAAGTCTCTTTCTTCTAAATTTCTACTAATTAATAAAATTCTCTTTATCAACTAAAAGAATGTGAAAAGACAAATTAATCGTCTATCACATTAAAAAAAATGATGAGCAATAATGTTATTTCACAGGTCCAAATTTTACTGTTTTTTATTGAAGCTTCACCTGCAGGTAATGTTAAAATACCTCAAATATTTAATTTTTTTTTAAGAAAAAAAACTTCCTCTCCCCACATTCTCTCTCTCTCTCTCTCTCTCTCTAAAAAATGTGTTTATACACGCAAAGTGTGTAGGTAAATGCTAGACTGCTAGTATCCATTAAACCAAACGTGGCCGAGGGGTTGCAAATGGAAAAATTGCATAAAAAGCCCATAGAACTACCATCTAATATTGTGGACTTTGGAACCCATAGCAGATCAACATTAGACATATTTTATTATATTTTTCATCTTTACTATTAAATATTTACTAGAATTTTTTTTTTCAATAAAAAAAAATAAAAAAATAAAATTCTATTTGTCAATTAAAATAAGGCAAAAAAATCATCAGACCTATAAACAAAATTAAAGAAAAATTAATAAAATAAAATTTATGGACAATATAAAAAACTACACAAAATAATTTTACCACATCTTAATTATATCAATTGTCCTCATTTTTTCTCCCAGCTCCTCTCTCTTTTACGTTTTTTTTCCAAATAAAATAAACACTCTGGCGAAATAAGTACCTAAAAACAATTACTAAAGATATGAAAAATCTCTTGAGCGATAGAAAAAATCATTTTAATAGCCACACGCATAGCATATATAAATTGCTAATATGAATACATATGTGTAGATGCAGTCGGGCATACCGTGTCCCGACAGCTCTCAACAAAACACACCACCTGTATTTTGGCGTCCCCAGCCGACCTCACTAATCGCACCCGTCTGTGAGAGCAGCCGAAGATTAGGATGCCGATGCCCTCCTCAAACAAAAACTGTTAAACCCACCAGGGTCGTTTGGTATTCTGTCTACATAATACATAAGACCGGAGGAATACATACATTGTCCTTCCAAAGGTGCAGCAGTAATTTAAAACCGGGGGAGATGAGGGTACATGTTACTAATGCCATCGGCTGGTTCGATCGCTTACAGCATTACCGGAATTTATAAGAAGCCAGTAGGGCAGGTCGTCCTTGTGTCTACATTCATTTCAGACTCGCGTACGCTCCCAAAGACGGTCAAAACCGTATGCGTTTGACGTCGGATTCAGGAACACTTGCATCATTCCCATTACCCCCGACGGAAGTAGTAGATGCTTGCCCTCGAACCTGCAGAAACAATCATGTCAGTTACTTGTTTGTTGTTAACCTATCTCCTCAATTACATAAAATGTTATAGCTCCTTTATCACATGTTCTAACGGAATAACTTCTTGGGCACATTTGAAAAATTGAAAAATAATGAAATAAATAAAAAATAGAACTTGATATTCAGTTTTGTTGGAAAAGTGGTTCAGCTGCTGCATGTCATACGCTTAGCCTCTGGATTTGGTTAGCAAAAAGCAATGTTTTAAAAGGCTCGCCTCAGGGCGTGCCTAGGTGCCCTGTGAGGCTAGGCTTGAGGGTTGCTGCCTCTGTTTTGAGGGAGTGGGCAGAAGGCGCCGTCAGAGCCGTCTAGGCGCGCCTCAAACCCAAATTTTGGATAGGATTTTAACTGCCTCATACCTCTTCCTTGCACTATTGTCTCTCTGCCTTTTTTTTCTTCTAATTTTTAATTTTTTATATAATAGATGTGTGTGCTGTCTTCGTGCATTGTTATGTGTGTGCTCATTGTGTTTTTCATCCTCTATTATATATATAATATGTATACATGTGTGTACGTATATTTATAATATATGTGTGTGCTCAGGGTGATTACTGATTAATAATCTTTTTTTTTAATATAATATATGTGTACGCTCAGTGTATATATTAAAATTTAGGTCTCGTGAGGCTTCGCCTCACGCCTAGGCTAGGCTATCCTTGGACGCCTCACGCTTTTAATACATTGGCAAAAAGTAACCTTCATGATTTTCTATATGTTTCTGAGTTAAGAAACTCCCACAACGTGAACCTCTATAATTTGATCGTCAAGTGCCCAACTTTCGCAGTTGCTTATGGAATCTGATTCTATCAGAATCCGATGAAAACATGTTTTTCCCCCTAATTACCTAAGCAATCTGATTCTCCGTGTGCCGACAACTATGTGTCTATCTAATCCACTTGGATGTTGAACATTATGAGACACAAACTTACAGTTTCATCGGGAACAACTGCATATCTCTCCGATGGTGACACCCAAGTTTTCCCTGTTCAAGAGAAGCTTTAAAAAGTCACAAAATCTGAAGCTGTCAATAATGGACTTCTCAAGTCGCCATAATATATAATAGATACATAGGAGAACTTTCAAGGGGCCATATCACGTAGGAATTTCAAGTGAGGATGCGACGCGACAAGGAAGGGATTACTGCACCTGTAGATGGATCAACTTTTGAAGATTCTATTTGTTGCCCGGTAGATCCATCAACACTCAAAGACTCTATAATCTTTGGAACGTTCCTTCATTTCAACATGTTTGTACACCCATCATCAGTTTTGAGATTACATAAACGAATTTTTTTATAGACACAGAAAAGAGCAATCTTATTGAGAGTGCCAGTTACGTAGAATTCCAAGAAACAAATTCCCCTACATAGCTATTTTTTAAGCTAAAAATGCGTATAATCAGGCCTATATTAACGACAAAATTAAGAAGCTACATGTGTATAATTGGTCAAGAGTCTATATTTCATGATTTTGGAAACCAATTTAGGATGCCATATGTGGTGATTCAGAAACCCATAAACGCCATGTATTGTTGCTTTACTAATGTTCCCAAGATCTTAAACTCCTCCAATGGGGAGCAAAAATGATCCCAAATTCTAACATATATTAAACAGACATATGGTGTAGGAATTCAAATAAATAGATCAAAATTACCGATCAACGGATTCCCCATGCCCAAGCTGTCCATTTGTACCTCTACCCCAGGAGAACACATTTTGTCTTTCAGTAACAGCAAGTGTGTGTCTCCATCCACAAGATATTTTAACTACTTTCTGCCAATGCAAGATGGATCACTAGATTCAGTACCAAAAAAATTCTCCCAGATGACAAATCAAAAGAAGATAATCTCCACCGAACTGAATATTACAGAAATGAGAGTGTACCTGCTCATTTGGAAATTCGACTTTCACAGGAGAACAGTGATCGATGTTGTCACCCACTCCAACTTGTCCAAACTGTCCATGAAATAGAAAAAGGCAAGTAACGAACCCGAAGGGAGATGAGTAACTGACTTGCTAATAAGATGAAGTGACAGAAGAGTAAAAGCTTAAAGGGAAAGGAAAAGAAGAATCATTCATTAACCAGGAAAAATTATTTGTAAGTGAAAATAAGGGAATAGAAACCTTATTCCAACCCCAGCCATAGAGTATTCCGTCAGATGTGAGTGCCATGGTATGCCTCCAACCGCCAGCTGTCTGGTAAGATACAAGCCAAAAAAGTTTTAACCCAGAGGACTGCTAACAAACTGTTCCATCTATCATATCCAACTGAATTTCTAGCCAACACCAATTTCTCTAACAATGCTTCATATGTCAATCAGCAAGAGTCAGTGCATATTCTAGCAGATGAAATATATTTCCCGAAATAAGTTCAACAAAATTAATCCACATTCAGAATTATGTGCAAACAGACACACACACACACACACACAAAGTCTACCGCTTAAGCCTTTGTTTTTTCTTTAGGTAGCAAGGAACAATAGGTCTACACATTGTGACCCTCATCCCCTGCAGATGCACCAGGGACGGATATAGTTTGAGATGCATGTGTTGGGCACTATTGTGGAGTGGTCAGGTCCCCAAAGAGGGGGGCACTGTTTGAATGTGGAGCGTATTTGGTTTTATCATTAACGTACCTCCAAGGTAAGTATTGTCATTATTGAATAGAAAATGCTCAATCATCTATAGTAATGGGTTTACGCTATCCAGTTTATCAGTTAGTAATGGGTTTACGTTATCCAGTTTATCGGTTAGTGATAAATCTAAAACAAGAAGGGTTGTAGATTTGCGTTAAGCTCAAGCTCAACCCTACCAAAAAGATGAAGATCAATACGAGAATAATGTTTGACAATGCGCCCAATAGCCTATTCCTTACAAGGAGCTCGGAAATGTTTCAACTTTTTTATTTATAAAAGGTTCATAATGTTGATGGTATGTTCTGATCTCTTGGTCTGAAAACAACACAGGGTATACTGCTAGATTGGGATACAAATGAGAAAGAAGTCTCATGAAGGCATATGTTTAATGAAGATGGCGGCTTAAGCAGCTGCGAAGTATCTTCTTGTGGGAAATGGACCAAATGGTTTATACTTCCCGTCAGTAGCTCATAGACCCATGGACCTTAAAAAATCAAAAAGAAGGAGAAAACAAGAATATTGAAGAAACTAGAATATTGAAGAATTGTCTAATTTTACAGCAGCATCTAACTTTCACCCATTCAACTACTGCTGCCCAAACCATTTCATTACTCTCCATTCTACATTTGTTCAATAAGCTCCATGCAGTATGATCAAATAACATAGAATTTAATTGACTATCAGACAATCATTGGACCCTAAAAAGCTTAAGCAGTTAGGGAATGGACCAACAAAGACAGATCAATCCCATGTGGTTTGCAATTTAACAAATAATACGGGTGTGGAGAAGATAGATTTCACGTCATAAGAGCTCTGATACCATACGTGACAACCACAGATGCCAAAAAGGAACGAGAAAACAATAATATCAAATTAACAAAACATAAGGCAGGAAACTTAACTCAAAACTAGTACCAAAGCTGCTTGTATCTTTATACTAATCAATAAAGCATTATATTAGAGTCTAAAAGCTAAGAGATCACCTCACAAATAAATTTGTCACTCAAGGCTTCTAGCTTGTGAGGAACAAGGTGATCCTCAAAATCCCCATGTCCTAATTGACCATATTTGCTCCAACCATATGAGTACAATCGACCCGATGAGGAAACAGATATTGTGTGCCTCCACCCACACGCAACCATAACCATCTTCTCACTCTGCATTTTTAGAAGTCACAAATTGATCTGTTACGCAGTTGAGAAAGCAAAGGCAATAGAGGGATTTGAACCAAGTAGATTCGAAAATAGGCATTTGCAAATATCAACCTTATAAGAATCTAGCATTAAAAAAACACCTATAGTTTGATGAGAAGAGTTTTTACGTGTCGCGTCATTAGTTTAGTTAAAGAAATACTGAAAAAAAAAAACCGTCCAACTACAACCGGGAGGGTGCAGATAAATATCATCACATCCCATAACACCTAAAAACTACAAAGGAAGTTCACAGATTGTCTGCCACCTCATATCAGTGATAGGCTCAAGCATATCTTTTGGTCCCTCTATTGTAGCATAAAATGAACCCTCAAGTTCTATACTTTTTTCTAAGTAGTGACGGCCGCAGATCCCTTAATAGTTATATCAGTAAACTATTCTTGGGTAGGCCATTCACTTAGGGATGCTATATGGAACCCAACGTTTTAAAAAACTAGTATTAGAACAGCCCATGCGTTTATTTTGGGCGGGACATGAAGAAAACACCTCTGCCTAGTGAGAGCGGGCTACAGACTAGCCTAGGTGTTTAGGAGGGGCGCTTGACGCCTTGTCAAGGTGCCACCTAGGTGCTTGAATTCTTTTCTTTCTTTTAACAGCCCACACCCAAAACAAAGCCGTTTTGAGCGGGGTTTCTTTTTAACTCAAATTCTTCTGTCTTCTCCCACCTTTCTTTACTTCAAAATTCCAAGTCTCAAGCCAACACTGCCAATCTCCAATCTCACCCGTCAATTTCCCAAAAGTTCACAACAAATGTGTAAGTTTAAATTTAAGGTTAGGGTTTCTCACCAACATTGGGGTTTATGAAAAATTAAAAATTCATGCTAATTTTATATTTCTAACTTAGTTTCTATTAGTTTATTATATTATTTTATATACAACTATATTATTAAGTAGTATAATAATTTTAGGTACCGTGAATGCCTTGGCTTCGCCTTCGCCTTCCAAAACAAGATTTCCAGTTGAAATCTGTCTGGAACAATACTCCCCATTGACACCATCCCTAATCATATAGCTTTCCAGTTAAAGGGGCAACTCGTGTTTCTGTAGTGTTGCCTATCAAAGCAGAGCCTGCTTTGACAATCCTAGACAACAAAGCACATCCATTAGATGTAGCCCTGGCATGGATGCTGAAGCACAACAATATCTCCCTTCCAAAGCCTTAATCTCTAATCCTTTACGAAGCTCCCCGACTACTTTCAAGACAACGCCACCTTGAAAGATCCAATTCTCCTGTAATTTCAACTTAGTAAATGGGCATGTGGCTCACTTTTGTGGTAAAATTTGACTATTCACCAACTTGCCCAACCCCCAAAATTTCCAAATTCCATGGTTTTCTTCCCTTCATTTTTGCTTAATTTTAGACAGCATAAGCCCTGCTTAGTTTCAGATCACATTTACTTAATATCATAAATGATGGCCAAAATCAGAATAAAATAAAAAGCACCAGATCTCAAGACTTACATTAACCATAGAAACCCTCTCCGGAACCATGCGATCGTTCCTATCACCTAGGCCCAAGTTTCCATATCGGCCCCAGCCCCACCCATAGAGCGACCCATCTTCTGTGACAGCTGCAGTATGTTCAGCACCAGCAGCAACCATTTTGACAGATAACCCCTGCAACAAGATATGAAAAAGCTCATTGCATAACCATTTCAGGGAGGTAGGCAAAAACAGTAGTCTGTAGGAAAGATAATATAAAACGAAATGACATAAAGCTTGAATTACAACGGATTGGCCACACAGAGATATCCAATCAAAGCTCCCAACTACTAAAGAACGTTACAAGAAAGAAAGGAAGAGCTCTAAGTTTATTTAAAAGTGAATCACATAAGAATGCGACAATCTTACTCTTGCCCCTACAAAATTTACTTCTCCACCTTGTCTTAAATATTTTTATTGTTTACCGCCCTTAATATATCCAAATATTAGTCAAACCTCACACTCCGAAGAGTGTTTGCCTTCTTAACAGCCCCAACACTCACGTCATCCACAACCATAAAAAAAAACCAATTTCAACGCAGAAAGAACCCCGATCCAAATAGTACCTAACCCACGGTTCCAAAGTGTGATATAAAAAGTAGAGCAAGTAATGGGAGCTTAATGCTGACAAGGCGACCAATCTAAGAGTAATATGTGCAAGAACGCTGATCCTAAACCTGAAGGTAACAAAATTACGATATGCAACCCAACTAGACATTAGGCTTTTAAGAATAAGCCAGACTACGAGGCAGTGATGATCAGACTGAGATTTGATAACATTTAAACGTGAAAAGATCGAAAGTCCAAAGTGATTGCCTACTAATTTAAAGTTAACAAATAACAGTTACGTGACGTGGGATGAGAAATGGGATGCCGATCAAGAGTTGGAAAAGACATCCAGCATCAGATCGATTGGCATCTTCAGCCTAAAGGCTTGATAAATCTTGATCAGCGTAATTCCAATATTAGTGTTATAGAGGGAGTCACCAAAGAAACTAATGAAGCAACATGCTGGATGGATCCAGTTATTAATATCATGAAAGATGAATGGAGCCAAACTAAGACCGGTACCGCCATTCTGTATCACAAACTCTGAAACAAAACAAAAAGAAGAGGAAAAAAAAAAAAAAAACCAATCATAACCAGCCGAGCCCACTTAGCGGGATAAGGCTTGTTGTATAACTTGAAGATTAAAAGCATCCCACAAAAACCAAAGGCACTGCATTTTTTGAAAAGTCAGTTAATTCTCTCCGCCAACAGTTGACATTTCAGAAGAGAGACAAAAGAGGGTAATTTTCGGGTAAAAATAAACCAATTACTTCTTACAAGTCAGAGACAGAGAAAATGCCACAAATTTAACCCAAGTATATTATTGTTACATATTGTTAAACAAAAAAAGATCAAGTCAACTGGCCAAGCTGAAGCATAATCACTGAACAGAATAGCATAGGGTAGAACTTTCCAGTTTCACCAGAATGAACGGAAATTTCAACCATTCAATGCAGGGCAATTGGATGGCTTGATAGACGTTCAAGTCATACCACTAGACATGAGAACATGGTTTCGACCCATGAGAAGGCAATCCACAAACCAAAAATGTGGGATCATGAAGCTGAATATCTATATCAGGAGTCAGAGTCAGCCGGAAGCACAGAATATTTTCAGCACCGTTGACATGAATGTCATGGTTTCTGTGTATCACACATCAATGTCTAGAAAACTCAAGCCTTGGCAAAAATGATCCTTCGAGCAGTTGGAGTAAGTTGGCATAAACTACTCAGTTTGCTGCCCGCATAAAAAATTTGATCACCGCAGAGAGAAAATAAAATGGAGAAAAATATTGTTGATTCTCTCAGCCTTACTTTTGTTTGATAAATAATGTTAGGGTGGTTTTTACAGAAAAAAATACTTATTGAGTCTTCTCTAAGCTACAAGCTATGAAAAAATCTGCATTTAAGCACACCAATCTTCTAAGCCATCTTATAAAGCTTAAAAATAGGGTCACATAGATTTCTAGCCCGAATGGAAAGTGGAATGGTAAGCATTATCAGGATGAATGCAACATCCTTTTTGAAGAATTGGACTGAACAAAATATGATGAACCTGAGGCGTTGGACCTATAACTCCTAAGGTATCTTCCACTTTTGAATCTCACCCATCAAGCATCACAAGCCCTACTGTCAAAGTGGAACCTCCACACACGCTTGGCTCGGTAAAGCTATGTACCATTTTACTTTGTTTTCTGCCCAACGTTACCTCCCTTCTTATAAGAACTCTCTCATCAATTTATCTACAGTGGCGATTTTTCACTCTCCTATTTTGTAAACTAGCGATCCTCCTCCTTACTTTTATGCTTTGATAATTCGGTTGAAGCAAGGACATGAAATAGAGTACAAAGTAGGAGTACGAAATCACTGCCCCTTCTCCAAGGTCATATCCCCTACTTGACATTCTAAGATGGACAAGAAATGGATAGAAATACTACTGCAAATCCGTAGGATCAAAGTTTCCTTCCACCCATCCAATCTTTTCTCACTTTTTCCACCTCTGGTTCCCAAAAATCTTAAGAATAAGGGTTACCCCTAATAAGGGAACCCCAATTCTTTCTTCAAAGTTAAAACCCACTAACACCTTCAAAGGCCCAAGTTCCGTGTCTCCTAAATTTACTTAATTATAAGCGTAAGAGATTAAGACCAAACAGGAAACAGGAAACAATGTAACTAAAATACCTGAAACGCTTGAATTTTCTGTGGCACAAGAGAGTCTTCAGTGGTACCAAGACCAAGTTGACCATTTTGATTCCGCCCCCAACTGGAACAAAATGTGCACCAAAAACAAATCATTAGGTCCATTTGTATAACCCCTGCATGAATCACAGGTATGGGAAAGACAAGGGCATGACAAGGGCATCGGGACAAAGAAGAATATTGTAAAGGAGATATACCATGATAGAAAACTATTGTAATCGACATCGTAACTTGGAAATTAAGTTACCATTTTAAAAATAGAATTGAGAGAGCGTGGAGAGTGTGGAGAGCGAGAAAGAGTTTTATAAAGCACAACTAACCTTTGCACCTCACCTTCCATCGTCACTGCCAAACAATGACTATCCCCGCAAGCAATTTGCCTTATCTTAATACCTTGTAATGCTTTTATTGGCTGAGGTGTAAATAAGTCACTTGAATTACCATGACCCAATCTCCCAAAGTCACCCCTGGAAATAGTAAAAGACTTGATTCTTATGAAGCTACAAGAATGCAAGGAAAGAAAAAAAAAAAACCAAAACCGAGCAATAACAACTCACTAAGTGAATGATGCCCTTATTACAAAAACAACCAACCAACGATAATTTTTTTTGGTTGATGCATACCATACCTCACTTTGTCTATGAGATTTATTCAAACCTTAACATGATATATTCTCATATTTACATAAATAATTACGACATCAATCGAATAAAAGCGTGAAATCAAAGTTCAAACAGGAATGGGAGTATGAGCACTGGTGCCCATAAAATGTTGCTGTTATGCTTATGATTGTAATCCCCAGAAGATAGCGTGTGATATATGCCAAGTTTTAAAAAAGGGGCAAACACAAAAAGAAGAAACTGGAAACAAAAACACAAACTTGGAAGATAGAGAACAAACCATCCCCAACTATAAACTTGCGAACGAGAGACGGAGTAAGCAATTGTATGATCAGCTCCACAAGTAACAGACACTATTTCATGGCCGTCCAATGCGCTTAAATGCGTAGGTAAAAGTCGGTCCTCGGCATCACCATGGCCTAACTGCCCATCCTCTCCTCGTCCCCAGGAGCAAAACACATTTTCAGCTGCGCATTACCAACAAACGTTTCTTATAGTCCCGAATCGACTCCCTCTCCGCCTATATATTTATTTATACATACTTATCTATGATTTGCAGGGAGATGGCACCAAACAAGTTAAGAAGTAACAACAATTAGCTAGGACATGAAGCAGCAACTGAATACGTATATAAATTAAGCAATCAAATCAACCAGAAAGGTTGGTGTTTGGTAGTGGGGATTAGATTTAGGATTTATGAAACAAAGAAAGAACAAGGAAAGGGATAAAACTAGTAACAAAATCTTACAGAGAAGAGCAACAGAGTGACTGGCACCGGCGGAGATGAGAAGAACGCGGCGAATTGGAGTTGGCGGAGCAGAGACTACTACTTCACTCCCTTCCGCCCCCGCTCCCGCTCCCTCCTCCTCTGCCATTTTCACAATCTCTCGGGAGGACGAAGGACTTCCAAATTCCCACAAAGTGAGTGATATTTAGGTAATTATGTAATGTAGTGATATTTAGGTAATTATGTAATGTAATGTAAGGAGAGAGAGAGAGAGAGAGAGAGAGAGAGAGAGTTGGGGCCCGCGGGGGTTTAACAGGTAACTGTGATGAGGTCGGTGGAGTGGTTAGGAATGATGAATTGCTTGTCCATAGAAAAAGTGGAAAGTAAAAACCTCAAGGGAGCAAGGGAGCAAGGAAGCAAGGAAGGAGGATAGGAGGACGGCGTAAATAATAATGCAGAACGGAAACTACGGCATTCAGTGCGGCGGGGCCCATGCATTTGCCTTCTCAACCACACGTCTGTCTCTGTCCTCTCTTTTGCCATCTTCCTTCCTTCCTCCACCTTCTTTTTTGACTTCTTAGCTTTGTAACTTGTTCATTTCTTAACTTATTCGCTTTTGAACTTTTGACTTTTCATGTAATGGGTAGAAACTAGAAAGGTTGATTTCATTTCTCATCGTCCGTGGACCACGAACGTGGAATAAACCCCTTCGTGTTGGGCTGACCAATCCACTACATTCCGATTGGCAAAAAAATTTCAGCTTTTAAACTAATACAATATTATTGCTAATATGTATTCGGTTCTTATAAGGGGTGGTTTGGGAGTGAGGTGCTTAAAAAAAAAGCACCCATGAAAAAAAACTGTGAGGGTTTTAGGTGTTTGGTAAACTAAAAAAAAAAGACTTATTTTGGAAACTGCTGTGAGAATAAGCTGAAGCAGCTATTTGATGCTTTGAAAAACTGGTTTTTTTTTTCAAAGCACACGGAGCTACAGTGTTCCTTTAATGAAAAGACCCACACCGGACTTGTGGGTGAAGATCAAGTCGACGACAAGGGAAGAGATCTCGACGGAGCGGACGTCGGATTTAGGTTGTGGGTATTCTGGGTTTGTGGGTTTTCTGTCGAAATGTGATTGAAGATGGTGAGGGCATCGGCCTTGAGGGTTTTCTGGGTTTGGGGTTTTCTGGGTTGTGGGTAGAATAACTGGATTTCTAGTCGGGATCACTGAAATCGATCTGCTACCGGCTATGGCTCTTGCTCTGAGCGAAGACACGGCTGCTTTTCTTGGCGACTCCACTGGAAGTAGTAAGCGCGGCGGTGGAGGACGAGTCCCGTCGGGGCGATCGCGTGCGAGAGAGTGGCCATAAAACTTAAGATTTCTTCAAGTTTGTATTGATCAATGCGAGAGTTGGAAGAATTGCAGAGAGAGTAAATAAATAATTAAAGAGAGAAACTAGAAAGCAAGGAGGGATTGCAGAGAGAGTAAATAAATAATTTTAAAAAAAAACTCATTTTATATTTTTTTTTTATCATTTCACACAATCACAGCTGTTTTACATAAAAATTTACCAAACACTATCATACTGTTTTTTTTTTTCCAAAAGCACTTTTACAAAAAAGTTTACCAAACACTCTGCTCGCTTTATTTCACAGTCGCTTATTCTCAAAGCACAGTTACTTATTCTCACAGCAGTTTTTTTCAAAGCACAGCAATACCAAACTAGCCCTAAGTTTTCCAAATGAGAATCTTAAAAGAGCAGAGCTTAAATCCACTTAATCATTAATTAGACATAGAAGTGCACGTTTGTGAAAAAACCATACAAGTTACGAATGAAAAATTACTCAATTGCAATTCATTTATTAATGGAAATTTTAACGAAAAATTCTCGGTCCTGTTCACTTTAACGAAAAATCACATTTTTACACTAATTATATAATGTAGCTTATTATATATATTATGTTAATACTTTACATTATGGATTAAATAACCCAAAAATACTGTCTTCTAAACAATTTTCGTAACCCAAGAATACTTAGCAAATATTATATTATCTTCATTGGTAAGAGTTAAAAATATCACTCGTAAACTATTATTTTAATTATTGGAATGGTATAAAGACTTAAAAATTAAAATACGAAAATGTATGATGAATGTACCTATAACGGTGTTTAATTGTCAAAAAAAAATTTATGACAATTTTTAAAAAAAATTCAAGTTGTTAAAAAAACATGTAGATGGGTGAAAAAGGGTAAACGGGTACTAAACGGTTACGATTAAATGAGTATGCGGTTATAAGTATAGTTAACCGTTTACAAATGGTTATGGGTATGAGTATAACCGTTTAGGCAATTACCCAACTGATAAACGGTTATGCTGGTATGAACATAAACGGTTACGGATAAATAACCGCGGTTACCCATTTGTCATAACCGTTGCCCATCCCTAGAGTGAGAGAGTAGAGAGAAATAAGAAAATTAGAGGAAATAACCCGGTTATGTCCCCAATATTAAGAAATTGTCTTATTTTGAAATATTTCTCTATATAATAAAACTTGAGTCTCATCAACATATGTAAAGAAAAATGTCATAAATGTATAGTATGAAAAATATTATAAGAGCAACATTTTTATAATGAAATTGAACAAGAGTCTTGGTTTAACCAAATCAAGTCAACTTGAGGTCATCTATGACAAATTGTCAAAGTTTTTTTAAAGTCGTATTAATTTACCAACCACTATATAGGAGTTCACTTTTTTTTTCATTAAGCCATCTAATCTTGACAGCTCATGCCCATTTGATAAAGTTTAGATTTTAAATTATTTTCTGTTGTAAATAATAAGTGAATGGCCTACATGAATAGTCATTACTATTCATCTAAAAGAAAAAAATAAATGGATTACGATTCATTTACATTATTTTCACTATTCATTTGTGGAAATTTTGTAAAGTAAATAGTGTTGCTACAGTAACTTTTCTGTAAAATGAAAGTATACGAATGAAGATGAAGAAAGGAAGAGTAGTGAAAGACTCACAATATAAAAGAAGGAAGGAAGAGGAAGAGAGAAAAAAAGGGGAAGAAGAAAGGAGAGAATAGAGAGAGTTATCTTTGTACTCCTACTATTCCAAATTATAATGAAAGCACTACTGCTGTCCCGATGATGTATTACAGTCACACTGACTGTAAGGGAACCTCATAAATTTTGTGTCTTACTTATTTATTTCACTACACACACTTTCAATTTTATAACACGTTATTAGCACGAGAAGCTCTTGTGTCAGTGGAAAACACAAGGACAACTTTTCCCTCTTTACCCATCTGAATCGAAGGAGGAAGACACCCTCTGTAATTCAGGCGAGTTTTGTCCAGATTCACCAAACCTCTCATCCTCTCCAATGTCGAGCTCTGCTTCAATATGGCTCTTAAACCACCTCTCAACAACTCCCAGCCCTCTCCTCCACTGGGAGCCCTCTCTCTCCAACACCCTCATGGTCGTCACAAAACCAGGAGCCCAACGATGAGGTTTGGTACGACTAAGATTTGGCCGATGGAGAGCTGATCGGAGATGGAGGCTTTATTGCTTCTTGAATGGTAAAGCTATTCCATGTCCATGTGAAAAAAGCAAAGGAATGTGGCCGATAAGAAAAGAAAACAAAAACAATAAAGACAAAAGCTTTGGGTTGGTACATGGCACCATGCAGCAGAAATAAGATAATAATAAAAATTGAATGGTGCTTCACGCATTTGAAGGTAAAGAAATAATAAATAAAGAGATGTTGCATCTGAAAAGATAAAAAGGGACAAAAGGAAGTGGCAAAATAAAAGGTTCTGATACTTTTTATCTATGTGAATGTTGTTGGCTTAAAACACTTTAACAAGTTCTATTTACTTTAAAGCAATTTATTTATCATGGACGGTTTTACCATCTACTGCTTTAAGTTTTGATTTATGTGAATGATGCTGAATTAAAGCCCTTGTCACAAGCTTTATTAACTTATATGCAATTTATTCACTATGACTAAAATTACCGCATATTATTTTAATTTATTTATTATACTTGTTTTGTACCTCTATTTTCAAACTCTATGAATATATAAGATACACACAAGTAATGTGTGCGCGCGTGTGTATAACAGTAGAATTAATTGTGCAGGTTTGAGATAGCAGTGAGACGGTTGGGAGTTTCTTGGCATCGACTCCTTCGCTGATTGAGTCATGGAGGCTATGCAGCGTAGCAAACACCACTCCGGCACCGCTTTCGTATCCCACCAAGTCTGAGACGTCGGATATTTTGTATTCCGGAGAAGAATATTATTTTACGAGCTGCAGAAATTTGGTTGCGTTGGAGACCACCAAATCGGAGACGTCGGATATATTGCACCACTATCCAATAACAATAATCGTAATGATATTATTTAATGGAGAGGAAGAGGCTGAGGCTGTCATGGTGCATGCAGGGCTGCTCACCCTCTTCCCGCCTCTGCGTTGCTCCTAAACTTTACAAGACCAGGTAAAGATATATATCATCCATTCATCCATTTTTTTTTTCTTTTCCTTTTACGTATATGGATGACATTATTGTTGTTGCATGCATATTCCTACCCTACCTATATGGATGCATATGCTAACCTTCCTTTGTAACCTCAAAAATCTGGATAGTGGATAATGACAGCGACCCGGACCAATTAGGCAGAAATTCTCTATGGCTCTCTCCAATTGCTGAAAACCCACCACCAATAAAGAAAGAGATTTTAAAAATTAAAAAAATTAATCAATCAAATAGGGAATCGACCAAAATTGGAGAAGACTGACTGACAGACAGATGCTTCGGGAGCGCAAGTGTAGGACATGGGAGAGTGGCGGGCCTCAGTCTCGAAAAGGGTTTCGTCGAGGAAGACGTCATCGTCGACGAATTCTTCTTCTGCGGACGTGGCCTGCTGCTTGGCTGGGTTCACCGCCAGTTGTGGCGGTGCTGGCTGTTTTCTGCTCATGCCTTTGTTCATCGCCTTCGATTTTGCTTTTGGGGTTCTCCATTGGTTTCCATAGCAATGTGTGAACTCGCCCAACAAGGACCCGTGTGATTATTTTCCCGCCAATTTTAGTGTGTTCCCCTTATTTTCCCTGGCACGGTATCTTCTATATACAAAGCCATCGCAAAAGGTAAATAGTGATTTTAGTTTCACCAAGTTTTAATAAAAATACTCTTAAGACAACAAACTTCAAAGGCTTCTCAAAATAATGTATCAAATAAGGTAGGAGTATTTTTGTTATTTTAGTAGTGCTTTTTTTAATAATTAATTTTTTGGTATAGTTTTTTTTTTTGGACATATCTTATTTTTCTATCATGATGTTTAGTGGTTTTTAACATTTAGTACATCAATTTTTTTTCATCTCAGAGTTATACCTAAAGTGTAAATTTTGAAACAGTCTCATACATCTATTAGTCAAACTGTTAGTTCTCCAGTTAAGTGATGACGTGGCGCCCTAATTGGGTGCCACGTGTCATTAAAAATATTAAAATAATTATTTAAATAAAAATAATATTTTAAAAATATTTTAAAAAATATTTTTAAAAAATAATATTTAAACTGTCATTTACCCCTTTTTTTAAATTAGTGCCTCACAATAGGTTAGTAATACTGTGATTCAATTTCTCTATTTTTAAACACGTTCAAAACATTTTAGGAAGCGTGTAATGGTCGTTATAAAAAAGATATTTCGCACGCGGATAATAGTGTGATTAAATTTATTGTCAAATTATTGTTTTGTTTAACAAATGATATTATCTACACTAATTAAGGGAGATGGGAGCTTAACTTCACAATAAGCTAACAATAATGTAATTCAATCAATTATTTATTAAATATTATTTTCTCTATTCTTAATGTAGAATCGCGACCGCTATGTGATTGGCTGGAACTTGAACAAAATTTGGGCCAGTGTGATCGGCTGGAACTGGAATAGAGTTTGGGCCATGAGGACCATATGGGGGCGTGGGCCAAGAAAACTCTATAGGCCACGAGAAGCATGAGGCCCATAAGGCACATTTGGCAATGCAGCTCAATATGTTGCTTATGAGGCCTCTGAGACTGTGCCCCATATAGCACATTATTCTGAATTGGTGAAAAATATTAAGCCCGGTAGAGTTGTCCTTAATTGCGTAATAAATAATAATTCTTGTTGTTATTCTATCCAGTCATTTGAAATTGGATATGGACCGGGACGAGAGGATGCAAATGAGATGCAAATGAGATGTTATATTTGTTAGGTTGGTGCATGTTTCAATTGTAATTCGGTATTCGCATCTGTCAAGGATGCAAATGAGATGTTATATGTGTTAGGTTGGTGCATGTTTCAATTGTAATTCAGTTTTCAATATGACTTTTACATTTCACATTTTGCATCTTTTCAAAGGAGATAATCTTATAATTAATATTTCAAAAATATCTAGAAGTATTCATTTTAAATCACTACTGGGCATTGTTTCGTTATAAATAAAAGAATAGTGGGCCTGGTTTTTATCTTGCATTAAAAATGCTCTCACAATTCAATCGGCAGGAGCACCTCAAAATAATTCAATCAGCAGGAGGACCAAATTCAAAATTAATTAGGGCCTATTGCAGCCATGCAAAATAGTTGGCAAATATAATGGTATTAATTATAGGTGATAAGCAGAACCCACGTCACTCTCTATTCCTCTCTTTTTCTAATAGTTCAATCACTTATATAATGACACCTAATATTTCGCCTTATATATTGAGAATATCGAAAATTCTCTCCAAGACGAGGAAATCCATATGTGAGCATTTTTGCTTGTCACTATAAATTATATTATATGCTTACTACCTTATTTATCATCCGTTTTTCATCAAAGAAAAAAAGAAGAAGAAAAGACCCAATAAAAAATCTGTCATCTTAACTCTGAAACCAGCTTGAAATTTCTTTCAATTGATATTCATTTTGAAACTTTTTTAGATTGGAATTCGAAATCATTTTTTTTTATCCAACCTTTCCGAAAATTAGGACTAAATATATATGTTCATTCGACCCACAACAAAAGTAATATTTGCCCTTGTCTAATTAATTATAATCTATATTTAAAGATCATAAAGTATTATATTTATAAAAATAAAAGCACTTTTTTCCAGCCAAACATTCTACTGAGAATCAAAAGCGTATAAAAGTATTTTTTTTACCAAACAACAAATTGCGTCCTTTCATAAACTTTGGTAATTGTACTTTGATGCCATTTTGCATTCAATATTTTTAAAACTTGTTATTGTATTTAAATTTTAGATTTTTGTTTTATGCGCTAATTGATGTTATTAAGTTAAATTTATATTATATATTTTAAAATAAATTGTATAGTAAAATTAGGAAGCAGATTGTCTGTCCTCCTGTTACCATGTCCTTCCTATTCTTTCATATTTGTGCGGTCATGGTTAAGCCATGTCAACATTTTATATTAATTTTTTATACAGATAATAAGACAAAAAACAATAAGAATATAAAATGTTGATGTGGCTTAACCGTGACCGCACAAATAAGAGGGAATGAAAAATGCATGATAACAGGAGGGCAAACAATCTGCCTCTGTAAAATTATACTGTACTGTATAATGTATTATGTTATAATTTAGTAAATCATTAACTAAGCACGTTATTTAATGAAGGTTATTAATTTATTAAACATTAAATTATTAAGGTTTTACTATATAAATGCAAAACCAACTATATGTTTGTAGAAAACAAAATATAGAAAATTAGGCCGTGTTTGGTACATCGGATAGAACACCGGATAGGACTAATAATACGGAGTACGGTGTTTGATGCCCGTTCGTATTAGATAGTAACCGGATTAAATAATCTGGGCCCACCTACTTAATACGGTTGTTACCCGACTGCTTATACCGTCCAAAACCTTGGTACAATTTAGTCGGAGCGCCTCTCGCTGTCTCCTTCCTCTCCAGACGCAGTGTCCTCTTGCGCTCGATCGTGGTCCTCTCCAGACGCTCTCCTCTCGCGCTTGCTCTCTCGGCTGAAGTCCAGGTTCGTCTTCGTCTTCTTCTTCGTTTGAATCCCACCAGTTTTCTTCTTCTTCCCAGGTTGCGCCCGTCTCTCTGTTCTTCCCCCTTCTTCCATTTTTCTTGCAATTTTCTTTCAATTGATGAATCTAGTTATTGTTTTCTCTGTAATTATGCAATTGATTATGTAATTTTGTGTTTTAATTACAAATTTCGAATTTTAGGGTTTGTTGTTGGGGTCAAATTGTAGATTTGCCAGACCCTCTATCTGCCTCTCGCGCTTGCTCTCTCGGCTGAAGTCCAGGTTCGTCTTCTTAACATGAAGCTCCCAAGCTATTCAAGCAAGGTTTCTTCAAATTTTCCATCTTTTTATAGCAGATCATACAGCAATCTCAGGGTATTTGTAGCTACACCCCTGAATATATTTCTATATTTTGGCGGTTTTCAGTTGGATTTTCTTGAACATTATTGTCATTGTTTGCAAAACATCAAATTTTCTTAACCTGAAGCTCCCAAGCTATTCAAGCAAGGTTTCTTCCAATTTTCCAAATCCCATCGTCCATAATCATCATATAAGTTAGTATCTACATAGTCTCTCATGCCGTGAATTGCAAAACATCCAAGATATTCAAATATGACCAAGATTACCAGTTTCCCTGTCTCTTCTATCTTCTTCTTCTTGTTATTCTTTAGGGTTTTCTTAGCCATGGCATAAAACACAACGATCCCAGTGAATGTGGGGGTCATCCTTGACTTTGATTCCTTGTTTGGGAAGGTGGGGATGAGCTGCATTGACATGGCCCTCTTTGACTTCTATGCTTCTCATACAATTGTTTGATTTGAATAAAAGGAAAGAAAAATGGAAATAACTCTACCTTGGTCCCATACACTTGCATTTGGCTAAATGGGTTTTCGTTTCTTATGACTATGTTCTACTTTCTTTTGCTTATTTTCTGAGCAACCAAACAGAGCATTTTGGTTTTGTTGCTGACCCAATTTTCTAGATTTTCTATCATCTAGAAATTTCATTGGTAGCATCTCTTGGTATCATATGGGATCTCAGTTTAATTTGATTTGGGCTAAATGGTTGGCAGATCAAGTTATATATTTCACTAGTTTTGCTAAACATAGACAGTTAGACTGCTGAATTTTGCTTTTCCCGCTTTAATTAAGCTTTTATTTAGATAAAAAAAAATTGGTTGGGTTTTTATTCCACCCTGCCCCAGAAAAAAAAGGTCGAGTTATGACCAAGTGATAATTTAGATGGACATATAGTTTAGTTTTGGGGCTAAATGGATATAAGCCTAATTCATTATCCACAATTCTCTTTAAATTTTACTCCCAAAAGTAAAACCAAGCAAAAGTCACTGATAAGTGCATAGAAGTTGAAAAAAAATAAGTCATGGTATAAGGAAACAAACCTTGGAGGCCTTATTACGAAGCTAAGTTTGATCCGCCTAGATGTAGGATTGGAATTTATAACTCTACATTGGCCAATACCCATGTATGCTTGTATCCTTTTTGTATCCTACTACTGCAGATGAGTGTGATGATTTGCTTATGGTTTTTATCACTTACTATTAATTATATGCACAATTGATTATATGCTATCTTATTGTGTATGTAATTATAGGAATGGAAAGTGAAGAAAGTAGTCAACCAAAAGGAAGTAGAAGGGTTTGGAAACAATATGAAGAAGATGCATTGCTGTCCATACTTGAGGAGGCAGTTGTTAAGAATTTGCGATGTGATAATGGTTGTTTCAAACCCGGAACAATGGCTCAGTTTGAACTTGGAACTCCCAAGCTATTCAAGCATTTGTATATTTTATGAACTTTGATATGTGGTTGGATTAATCTATATAATGTAACGACTGTAGTTTTTTGTGAACCTTCTTTTATGTTATTGAAAAATATTTTGAGTTTGATGTACAGAATTTTCTATTTTTCTTTGTTATTTGAAAATTTGTGTGGTTTTCAATAGGTATAAATATGAGAAAAGTTCAACAAAGAAAGAAAGTTTCGTCAATTTTTTTTCCCTTGTCCTATCCGGTTCATTGCCAAACACAGTATAAATAATACGGTCATTAATCCGATACTGCACCAAACGCCCGACTAATTTAGTCAGTACTATCCGGTGGCTATTTATCCTATCCGACATAAATAGTCAGTACAGTCCGAGCTGCCAAACGAGGCCTTAGATTTTAATTCTTAAATAAGACAGGGCCAGTCCTGAGTTTTTTGGTGCCCAGTGCGAAAGTTCAAAATGTGTCTTTTTTTAATACGGAAACATATGTTTAAACAAAAATATTTAACGAGGATAATCACGTGTATGTGTAAAAATATTCATCACTAATAGCATGCAAAATGGCTTCCATGTGTCATGTGTGTAAAATTTTATTCACATCAACCAAGTTATGATCCAAAACAAATGGATAATCACATATACAAACCCACAAATGGCTTTTGACTTCTTCATTAGTAAGCCCATCAACCTTCATTAACTCTCTAATTTGTTTTAGTGTAGCAGCAAGAAAAAAAACCAATCACATAACGCATTAAACACACATCCAATACAACCCAATCCAATCAGATATCCATCCAATCATATAAAATAGAGGTATTCATCAATTTACCTCTGAACTTGTAAGGATTGGCCAACACAAATCTCTCTATGCAACATTTCTAGAAAAATGCTTTCGAAATCTTCGCCGGTATCCATTTGCAAATCCACAAAGACAAGTAATTAATGTTTCATATCAATCATATTAAGCACAAAGGTCCTAAACTGGTAGATTAACCCCCTTTTCTGTAAAGCTCAGAACCCCACAAACCTTTACTTTGGATTAAGTAAATTTAGTTTCATGCACTCATACAGAACCATTCAGACATAGACAATATATTAGCATTGAAATCAATATGGTCATTATTTATAAATCCCAACTGAATGCTTCAACTCCATCACGTGAAACTCAATCACATGAACACATAATATAATGAATTTTTTTTTAGAAGACTCACCAAAGCAGCAGGCTCTGTTGCCAAGCATTTCCTAGCTCTCTCAACATACTCACGTGCTTCATCATACTGTGCCCGGAAACAACAGAAAACAAAATAGAATAGGTCAAATACAATTAAAAACCAAAGAACGTTCCCAAAGTGTTCAGGCAGCCTTACTGGTTGCCACTTATTATATCCTTTAGCCACAACGAGAACTTCAAAAATTTCCCTTTCTACAATTAATATAAGATATACTGTTGTAAAATCGACGATGTGTGCAATGGAATAAATAAGCAAGACACAAAATTTAAGAGGTTCCTCTACAGTCAGTGTGACTGGAGTACATCCTCGGAGCAGCAGTAGTGCTTTTATTAAATTTTGGAATAGTAGGAGTACAAAGCAAACTCTCTATACTCTTTCCTCTCTTTTCTCTCTTCCTTCTCTTTTCTTCATTCCTCTTCTTTCCTCTATCTCTACCCGTGAACCCCTTTCAATTATGTAACTCTTCTTTGATTTATAGGCAAAGCATAAGCATTAAAAAACAAGTAGTGTGATAAATGGTGGATTGGTAGTGGGATGGGTGGCCATCCATTTTAATTACTTTACAACACTCCCCCTTTGATGGCCACAAGTCTTTGATTGACTCGCTAAAATCTTGATCTGTTTTTTTTTTTTTTTTTTTTGATACTCCCCCTGATTTCAAATCATTTAGGTTGATCGTTGATCATTCTGTTTCGATCTCTTAGCGAGAAGAGTTGCCAACAGAGTTGCTTTACTAGTAGTTAACTTTCCACAGGCTTATTCTTGAATTGGGCTGGAGGGCCTTCTGCTAGACTTCCTCCAAAGGTCTGAATTTACTCCTTTTATCTGGAGTTGAATTTGATTCAAGGGTGGTGGACAATTGATCTTCAATCAGACTTGTAATTCCTTCAAGGGCCGTCGAGGCTTGATCTTGAATGAAATTGGATCATGAGGAGCTTCATGTGGCAAGTGATCTTCGGCTTTGTTAGGGATGAATCGGCACGTTTTTGTTGCGCTTGTTGATTCTCCACGAGCATCGATGTATCATTTTCATTTTCCTTACTTGCTCCCCTTTCAGAAGTGGTATTTTTCCTGATTTTTCTCCATGCATATGTGGCATCTTCTTTTGTAGTATTTGCCCTCTGATGCAGGAGTTGAATGCAAACCTTACATTTAGATGGTCCTTCAGAACATCACTTCTCAGCGACTCATCATGCTTGGCAGCGGAATTTTGAGTAGAGGTTCCGACATATTACTTTCTTTATCCTCGTCTTAGTAGGTAAGAGCAAGGGCAAAGGAAAGAACATGGAGATTGCATGATATGAGATACTTTTACTTTCGACCCTGATGATATGAGATACTCTTGCTCTGGTGTGACTTGTTTGAAGAGGTATTCTAAGAGAGAAAGAAAACTGAGTATTTCGAGATGCTTTGTTGAAGATGCATTCTTGGATAGGAAGAGTTGGCTATTTTTCAGGTATGCCTTGCCATAGAGGATAGAGGTTGACATATATAGGAATTTCTTAATAGCTAGTAGTGATGCTGTTCATTTACTCTTGTCAGCAACTGTTGGGATTGGAACAGTAAGATTCACGCATTTTTAGACCCGTCTGTGACTTCTGCAAAGCTGAGACAGCACGTGAAGGGTGGCGACAAACTTCGATCTTTAAACAAGCGGCCCGACTTTCGGGGTTTGGAAAGAGATGTCAAGCCTTTCTGATTTTGTCCGTGACTCCTGCAAAGCTGAGATCACGTGTGAACAGTGCTGACAATTTTGATCCAGAAAATTCGACTTTTGAAAAAGGTAGTGCCTCTTCGATTTCTGAACGAGAAGCTCTTTGATTTCTGAACAACATGCCTCATTGCCTTTTCTTTTTATGAAGGCGTTAATTGTTTTCCAAAGCACACTTGAGATATCAATTTTGTTCAGATACACTCAGAAAATTGCTTCCTGCAGAAATTTCCCTTCTTGCACTTTTGAGATTTTATCTAACCTCATTTTTCATCATTTCTGAAAATGACTTGCCCATCTGACCGTCGTCTTGATTTGAATGGCAGGGAAGACACTGACATGTCTTCTCCAGACAACATATGGCACCCATCATTCTTATCCCCCAATGGTCCTCTTACAATTGGGGATGCTGTGATGAAGAACGACATAACCCCTACGGTGGTAGCGAAGAATCTTCTCACCCCCAAGGATAACAAGATTCTTTCCAAGCAGTCCGACGAGTTGGCTGTTCAGGACTCTTTAGCCTTCTCGAAGATAAATGATCATTCTTAGTGTCTAAATCATTTGAGTATTCAACTCATAATCTTCAATCCATATGATTCTTTAATATCATAAATATCATGGATAAGATTTGTGTTGGCATATTGTTTGATTCTACAGTTCAAGACAATATTTCTCTCAACACTTTATAATCTTTCTTAACTCTTCAGGAGTCCCAATTTAATATCATCAACTCTTCAGGAGTTATAATTTAATGTCATTGACTCTTGCAATAGATTTTAGTATGTTGCAACAACATTATAATGATAGTACTCACTCAGACAATTTATACCATCCATTGGTATTGAGTACATAATTTATGCTTTATCCTTCTAGGACTTACTTCAAGCAATCTGAATCCTCTAGGGATTTTCTACACTTCATGACACATTTTCATTTGGAATTTATACAGAGCAATTTGCTCCCATGTATACTTGAGGGATTTACTTATGGAGATATGATGTGGGCGACTCATAACCCTTCGTATATAATTCTCCATTCATATGAACTCGTTTACAGGAGTATAATTTCAGGTTTCAATTAGTAACCTTGTGTCATATCATGTGAGTGTAATTCACTGTATTACAAATGCCCATATGTAACCTCTTTGGTTCAACATCTTTTGGCTATTTGTATTATATTCAAATATATAGATCCATTTTTCCACGTTCTTACTGAAGGATTATTTTGTAATGACATGTTCATTTAAGCAACATCAATAGCATGCAATTAACAATTAAAGGCGGAATCATGCTTATATGCACTTAAAACAAAACATTTACCCATGAAATTCAAAGCTTAGTAAATTTGGTAAATCAATACATAACTCAAAAACAAAGTGAGTTAATATTTAATACCTTTGTAGATTCCTCTTTGCATAAGCAAAGGCTAATCACCCAAAGAAAGGGCCTTCATTCCTTGCATCTTAGATCCATGGATTTGGATGGATGAATAGGTTTCTCCAAGTTCCCAAAATTGAGAACCTCTAAGTTTCTTCACCAAGGCATATTGTAGAAGAAATGAGTGACCTAGAGGAAGTTAAATTGCTAGATTTTCCCCTCTAGGTGGCCGGCCTCTTTAGAGAGAAATGAGAGCTTGTGTTCTCATCATTTCCCCCAAAAATTAACCCTTAATGAATTTAGGCTATTAAGTCATACTTACACCTTAATTCATTTGAGTGGCAAACTTGTAAATAAGTCCAAAACCCACTCCTTCTCTAAATGGCCGGCCTTAGGGTGTTATTGGGCTATTTGGGCCTTTGTGAATCATTATTCATTAAGTTGTTATACAACTTAAGTTAATGGACTTGACGTTCGAAGCCCATTGGGCCTTAAGGTCCAAAATCATCCCGAGGTCTTTAACGAACTTATTCGTTTGATTAATAATCATATTAATTAATCTTTGCCATAAATAATTAAACCATTTAATTATTCTTACTCATCTCCGTTGAATCTTCAATCTCTACCTTACACGGTGTACGATCCATTAGGTTCCTTTTAGCGAGGCAGTGGGTGATTCAAACACTTTCAAATCGATTGTGAATTGAAACTTACTTTCAATTCTCCCTTTAGTGTTTGCACACGTTTAGGGCTTCCACAAACCATGAGTGACACCTAGCAGCATATCATGGTTACCCAAGCTAATCAGAAGAGGTGGAGAACCTATTCAGTTTAGGATTACAAATGCAATACGGTCTTTCTCTAATACAATACTCTTGACCACATTGTTTGGTTTGATAGTTTATTCATGTCTACTATCCAATGTGAATCTTGTACTTATATGATTACCTTGAATGTGATCTGGAATGCATTCCAACATCTCATTCATACTCTGGCCAGAGATTCTAAATCATATCATAGAGTATTCTCCCTCAAACAGTTTGAAGGTTAGAGATCCCTTGTTGCGCATTCACTTGTCTCCATGACTAGATAGTTTGACCCCAATCATGCCGTGAACACTCTAAAGGAATGCCGTTTGACATAATCAAAGATCAAGTACCTAACCACAAGACAGCTGTGATGCCTCAGGTCAAAGGACTACTTTGCATTATCCCAACCATGAGTTCTTATGTGACATGAGTATGAGAACTCCTCGTTGATCGTGTTCAGTGAACTCATTCTCTATTGAGCACCTACATGCTTGTCTTGGTGTCACTTACACCAATAACTCGAGACTAGTCACTCTCCCTGAGAAAAGACATAGCACGTACTGATCTTAACGGACTGTCAATGCCCAATTGGCAATCCTATGATCAGGAACGTTTAGGATGTGTCTACGAAAGAATGGTCTCATGAATCTAACTTCTTTAGATCGCATTCTCCCAATCACATATTCCTTGGACTTATCGTTTAAGCATATAACATTTATATGAGACGGCTCAAACAATAACCTTTGCCCTTTATATTTAAACTACATTAGTTTAACTTTGTGAAATGTCCGTAAAGTATCATCATATGATTGGTTTTAGGGCATATTTCCAACACTTACAAGATTGTAATGGAATTGCCTTTCTCCATTTTTGGCCAATAATTTTTCCTTTCGTCAACGAACAAAAGAACGTAACTCATTATCAACACAGCTTATTGATGAAATTTAGTAGCTACTTATAAAAACCAAATTTACCATTGGTTATCATCAATTCGTGATCCCATATTTCATGTGCATGCGCATGCATAAAAAGCTTTTCATTTCTTTGGATATCCATTGCCTCTTTAAGGGAATTACACTATCTCTTCCAGGATAGTCATAATTTAGAGAATACGGATCATAACCTCTTCTTGAGCGTTATAGAGCTTGGATTTTAATCTCCACTTCCGGGAGTTGAGTTATTGGAGTCTATACGTCTATCATGCTTCATGCATGAGACATCAAAATTCCCATGTCCGCGGATTGTCCTTTCTGGGACGTGTATCCATGCGACAACTGTCATGCTTCCGGCATGCAACAGTTATGCTTCGGGAATGCAATAGTTCAGTAGTGCCATATTCTTCTTCTTTCGAAGGACTGAACCTTTTGAGTCTAAGGGTTTGCCACGCTTCAGGCGTGCAACAGATAAATCATTTGCTGCCACATTATTTTGTCTAATAGGGACATCAATTCTTGTAGGCACATTTGCAGCAAATATATGTGATTTCATCACTTTCGTTACATCATTCAATTATTCTTACTTCATTTTCTTATTGATTGCTTCGTGAATCAAAATAAGACAAATTCTCTTCGTTCTTCTGGAACGGTCTTTTCTCATTATTCTTCTGGAATGATATTTTCTCATTGATTGCTTTGTGAATCAAAATAAGACAAATTCTCTTCGTTCTTCTAGAACGGTCTTTTCGCATCATTCTTCTGGAATGATATTTTCTCATCATTCTTCTGGATCGATGTTATTTTCTCCCCCTAATGGCGGGAAAACTGTCTTATCAAAATCATAGTCCGCAAACCATGCGGTAAATATATACCCAGTCAAAGGTTCTTAGTATTGAATGATAAATGATGAATTAAATCAAACATAAATTCTTAGTTTGCTTTTATGCCTCATTTCAGTACGTTGTATCAGTGCAACAGGCACATAGATAACATAATCAAAAACTCGTAAATGTGTAATGTTTAGTTAGTGCCCAAACACGAGTTATACTGAGAAGTATTAGTGGTTGGCAACATGTCTCAACCAAGTTAATAATGTATCATGTAACATGGCATGTCCCCATGTAAAAAATTTGGCAATTTCGTTTTCATGAGCAGAGCACGGGTAATCAATTTCATCTGCTTAATAAATGCTTCTGCTAAACCATTTTGAGTACGAACATGAGGAACATGATGTTCAACATCAATGCCCAATGTTATGCAATAATCATCAAAACTTCGAGATGTAAGCTCTCCAGCAAACATGTATTATATTATCATTTACATACATCAAGGAACTTCTGGTCCTTATTTAATTGCCTATGAATTGGTACTCTCATGGCTTTTATTACAATTAAGTTGTGGCACTTCGGCTCTTCAAACTTAAAGTACTCATCAAGGAACTTCATGTCTGATCTCTGAGGATCAAGGATCTTCATGCCCAATCTTTTTGCATGATGGAACTTCTGGTCCAATCATTTTTATATGATGAGGATCAAGAAACTACAGGTTCTAATTTGATCAAGGAACTTCGGGTCCTTGTTATACTCATCGTAACAAAAGAAGTACAATAAGTAAATTAAAGTAATAGGCAATAATTCCAACCATGGTAAATAAATTGCTTTTAAGTAAATAAAGCTTGTGACAAGGGCTTTGATTCAGCACCATTCACATAAATCAAAACTTAAAGCAGTAGGCGGTAAAACCGTCTATGGTAAATAAATTGCTTTAAAATAAATAAAACTTGTGAATGGATTTTAAACCAACACCATTCACATAAATCAAAACTTAAAGCAGTAGGCGGTAAAACCGTCCATGATAAATAAATTGCTTTAAAGTAAATAAAACTTGTGAATGGATTTTAAACCAACACCATTCACATAAATAAAGCAATAATAGAAAAGGGTGATGATTAAGTTTCCATCAATTTTCTTTTCTTTTAAAATGGTGCAACTCACCATTCCAAAACTTTTTCTTTGTCTGCCACTTATAAGAAGATCAAACCGTTAGATTTAGCTCAAATTTTAGTATGATATGGATAAGAGGATACCAAACAACTTTCGTGAAGAAACGGTTTCGATCTGAGCTACGGAAAATGGAGTTTTGGTACTCATAAGATGGCTGTCCAGTTTTCTACGGAAATTGGAAACTGGTTTGGTATTTCAGACATCTGTGACGATCGCACCGTTAAAATTTTCTGAGATTTTGATATGTTGTAGATACTGGGCGGACGGACAACTTTCAAGAAGAAAATTTTTCAATCCGAGTTCCGCAAGTTGGAGTTCCGAGGATGTTTCCTTGGCTATTAGATTTTCTACGAATTTTGAGTCCGTACCATTTTGCTTCTGCAAATGATGATATACACTTATACAACAACATATACATATTTGCTTCAAGAAAATCAGTAGTACAAATATTTTAAGATGAAATGAAAAGATTTTCTTATCTGTGAGATTCCAGGCGACATAGGTGAACAAGATTTGTGGCGTTGTGCTTTCCACTGACACGAGAGCTTTTCGTGCTGATATAACGTGTTGTAAAATCGACGATGTGTGCAATGGAATAAATAAGCAAGACACAAAATTTACGAGGTTCCTCTACAGTCAGTGTGACTGGAGTACATCCTCGGAGCAGCAGTAGTGCTTTTATTAAATTTTAGAATAGTAGGAGTACAAAGCAAACCCTCTATACTCTTTCCTCTCTTTTCTCTCTTCCTTCTCTTTTCTTCATTCCTCTTCTTTCCTCTATCTCTACCCGTGAACCCCTTTCAATTATGTAACTCTTCTTTGATTTATAGGCAAAGCATAAGCATTAAAAAACAAGTAGTGTGATAAATGGTGGATTGGTAGTGGGATGGGTGGCCATCCATTTTAATTACTTTACAACATATACATGTATTATGTACACAGATAATATAAAAACTAAGAAGCTGACTTGATTGTATAACAAAATGTGAACTTTGAAATTCTGTTTCATTCAAATAAGTGGTCTTTTAAACACAAATACAGTGTATTAATGACTATTTGTTAATGAAAAACATAAATGCTTCAAATGGTTTTAATATTAAGCTGATCCTTGCTGATTAACATATATTCTTACTCATGTTAGGTTTGATAAATATTAGAAAAACAGAATGGATGTTTCATGATTATGGAAAAAGTAAAGTGTACCTTTCCTCTTCGAACTAACAGAACAGCTCTAAAGAATGTTTCATTACTACTTCCATCCCCACTAGCAGTAGTGTTCGGAACTTTCTCCTGGAAAATTGAAATTTTCCATGGAAAAATCAAGAAAACAAAAAAGTAAAATCCAAACACAAAATCAAAGATCTACAAAGAGCAAGATCGAACCTGGATCCTGGAAATGCAGAGCTTTGAGCTCCACTCTGTGGGGAAGAGAAAACAAAGGCTCCAGGAGAGGATGAGGAGGAAGATTGCGAAAGAACTGGGAGAAAGAAGGCAACGGCAGAGAAGATGGAAAGAAAGATAGAATTTTAGGGCCCGTTTATTTGACCAGATTAGGGAGGACTGGACTGGACTAGACTATAGCCCCTTACTTTTCATGGTTATTGGATGGGATCTATAGTTTTATTCTAGCGTTGTTAGCTTCTTTTCATGTTCAATGCTATGTTTCCGATGAATAAGTTGGAACTACAAGTTTGTTTCCTAGATAGCAATTTCAATAAAGGAGGCGGTCTTGTGGTTTTTATCATACAAACTGTTTGTTCATAGTGGAGTCGATATGCACTATGATTGCTTAAGATTGTAATTTAATGTACCATTTCCATAGTTGATGTTGTGAAGTTGACAAAGGATTGGTGTATTTATGATGTTGTTGTGTTCACAGTACAAGATGTGGGAGTGTTCAGGGCAATCAATTCGGAACTCAAGAAAGTGTTCGTACAAAGGCTTTTAAGCGACAAAGCAAGCGGATGAGTATATTATGTGGTGCCTTTTGACATGGATGTATTTTATTAATCGTACAATTTTATGTTATGGCTTCTAACTTAGCTTTGCACTATGAAGTATTTTGGCTAATGCTAACTATGATTTTGTTAATTATGGAGATCTACTTTGAAATGCTATTCTATAGCTAACTGGCATTTTATAAATTATGGAGATCTTCTTTCTCTCTAGATTTAGTCCAAGAAGCAAATACCCTCGGGACCATATTATTTGCTTTCCTTTTTGTACCTCTAAGCAAGTTACTCTCAGACGCTTTCAGCAACCTTGCAAATGGGTTATCAAGAAGCACGATCTCAAGCTCCTTTTCGCCAATCAGTGCAGTTTCTTTCAATTCCATGGGAAGAAACTTTCAGGACTATCTTCTTGATTTGTTTCTTGTTTTCTTGTTTAAACTTGGAAGACTTGTTTTCTGCTACTAGAATTCTTGTTAAAAAGCAAAATAGTCTCCTTGTCAAACTATAAGTGGTAAAACCGTTTTATACACCAAGCCCAATTTCATTTGAATTAGGATATGTATTTATCTTTTCATTTATACTAGCAGGTACTAAAAACAAAATAATTGTCCTTTTTTATTTTAAAGATGTATAATATACATGGCAAAAATATGCTCCAATTAACCCATATCATGAGATTTGTAGCATTACTCTATTACACAATGGCAAAAATTTTAGGGCGTTGGGCACATGTTTTTGAGCTATTAAAATAGAATAATAATGTAGTCTTAGTCTAAGCAAACACAAATCTGGTGAACAGTACTGTTTTCATTATCCTGCTTCTTAGTTAGACACTGCACCAAACGCTTCACTAAGTTAGTCTAGCTTAGTCTAGTCTAAGCTAGTCCAGCTTAGTTCATGCAGCTAGTCCAGTCCAAGACAGTCCGGTGCAACAAACGCACCCTTAGAGTTTGTTTTATGATTTAGATGGTGTAAATATTAAAAAAGATAAGTGGTATTTTTGTCTTAACCTGGTAGTATTTCTCTTAACTTGGAAGTAAGAAGTCTTGTGTTCAAATCTTGTGAATGGCGAATTTGATACCAAATTAGGTTGCCCATTGTGTGACTTAGCTGAACTCTCTCTCCCTTTAGTGTAAAAATATCGAAGTGCTAAAAAAACACATTTCAAAATTTATACGTTTGCATTATAGATGTAAAATAGTTTATTTATCAGAGGCATCATTGGTCATCTCATATTCATGGGCATCATGTTTTGCCTTGGTAGTGTTAGCAATAATATCATGTACATAAGTATGAAGGTATGTCACTAAAAAAAAAAAAGGTCTTACTCGTTCTTGAGTTTTTCACATTAAGTTTAAAGGAATGTGAGTTTAGTAGGTGTCCGGTTTCAAAGGAATGTAATTGGCATAGTGTGATATATTTCATTGTTTCACATGTCACGAGAATTAAACTTATGTAAACGTTTGCTAAACTATTAATTTTGCCAATAAATTTATATAGTATAATCGAGATTTGCACGAGGCAATAAGACCGTACAAAGCAACGGACGTTTAACGCGCTTAGGCCTTTGCGTGCGAATTTTGTTCCCCAGCACAAGTTAATCAACAATGAACTAGCCAATATGTAAACAGAAAGAGCTAATAACAAAGTAAATAACTTGAAAAATCAAATTCCACACAATTACAATAGCAAGGAAATATGAGACAAGCACGACCAACAAAGAAGACTCACAAACATAACTTACAAGAATTCTAATAGTAATTTAATATATGTATATAATCAAGTCGTGTTCAAATCTGAGAATAACAATACCATCACCGCTCCATATCCAACTAAAGTGTTTTTAGTAAAATACCCAAACTCACCCAATAACCTCTATAACCGCCCCCATTAAGGTCAGATATCGGGGTAAGCAAACTCATGGCAGTTTGCCATCCCTACACCTAGACATGACATTTTCAATTTGGCCCATTAACCTGATCTGACTCGACCTGTTAAAATTAGTATTCGGGTGAGTGTTAAACGGGTCGGGTGGTTAACGAGTCAACTCATTAATCACTCGTTAAATAACAGGTCATTTTGGGTGAACTCGCGAAATCTGTTAACCACCCGTTATTGAGGACTTTTGTGTAATTTCAATAGTCTTAATAGAAAACCCTCACTCTCTATCTTGTGCACGTTGTCTCGCCTCTCGCACACGTCGTTGCTCTATTCTCCTTCCCTGGCTCCAATTATCTCCCTGATCTTCTTCCTCAAAAAAATTCATGAGCTATGCCACTCTCTCGGGTAAGCTCCACCACTTTCTCTCACTGGTAAGCTCCGATTCTCTGGCGTCATTGCTCTGTTTTCTTT
Source organism: Crataegus laevigata (assembly GCA_963580275.1). NCBI lineage: Eukaryota > Viridiplantae > Streptophyta > Magnoliopsida > Rosales > Rosaceae > Crataegus > Crataegus laevigata. The sequence goes on along the minus strand of OY756944.1, from coordinate 29,703,939 downwards.
TATGCTCTCAAATTGCATCTCAGATTGCTTTTCAGAAAACTAGTAGCCTTGGTGGTATTTTGGTCTTCAACATTTTGCTTTTAAGAAAAGGATCTGCAATTGGATGTCTCCATATAATTACAACTGATTTTAGCCTATCGGATTTTCACACAACGGTTTCATCGTAATTGGAGAATATTAAGTTCAATCTTGAATGTTAAGTTTGATGTCTTACCGTTCTTATGAAAAGTTTGGTCGCAGCAAGATAAATTTTTCATTATGAAAGAGAAGTGCTGCAGTGAGACACGGATGGAGAAAGAGTGTCATTGTAGTGAGACTTTTTTTAAGGAAGATAATTACTGTGTTTTAATTGATAAACAATTTCCCGATTCATGTTAAGATTCGAAGACACATATAATTGATAGAAAATCAAATTCTACTATACAAAACAGGGTTGTATTTGATTTGGATGAAATGTAAAAAACAAAAAAATTGTTAACGGGAGTTAACAGGTAGAACGAGTGACTTATTAGATTAACGGGTTGGGTTTGAGTGACCTGTTAGCTTAACGGGTTGGGTTTGGATGATCCGTTAAATTAACAGGTCGGTTAAACTGACCCAAACCCATTAAACATAACCCGTTTACATGTCTACCTACACCCATTATTAATAAAGGGGTGTGCTATCCATTCATTCCATTTTACTTCTCACACACTTCTTGATAATTTCTATCCATTAATCTTTTTTAATTTATTCGATCTGAATACCGAAAATTAAAAAAAAAACGTGCGAGAAGTAAAATGAGGTTTGTGGACAAATAAACCCTTTTGTGTTTGACCGGAGCGACGATGAGGTGGCCGCGTGCTCATCACTCAAGAGTCAATGTATAGTACAAGAACGTGGAACACCGCCCAGTCAAAACGCAACCGCGTTCAGAGGCACTGACCCGGCCTTGCCTGGCCCATTGAAATGACCCAATTAAAAAATTAATTCAGCAAAAAAATGATCAGGAGGTGTTAGATATTGGCCACTCTATTCCAAGTCTCCAATGACGGGGTCTACATGAATAAAATAAGCATAACTAATTAAGTAAACTTAATTAATTAGTTGTTATTATAATATCATTGTGAGTGCTCACACTAAGTGCTTCACACTAGGTCAAACAAATTTTATCAGGAGTGTTTTGAGATTCGTTAACGATTCTGGTCCTTATTGAGTCACTCATTAAGAACTCGTTAACGAGTTAGGTTATTGTCGGGTCACACGTTAAGAACCCGATAACGTATCATTTTTCATATCTAGACATTTCACATAGCAATTTTTGCATGACCGTTTAACCCGACATGAAACGACACGACTCGTTAATGATTTAAGTCATTATCGGGTCATCCGTTATGAACCTGTTTGGACCTAAAATGTTGGTTTGGGCTGAGTTTAGAATTTTTCTCGACCTAGAAGCTTAGTTCAAGGGTCGCTTCGAGACATTCGGTTTGTGGGCCACCTAGCCAAGGCCGGCCAAGTCCTATCAGGAAATGGAGTAATTCGAATAAGGATGAGGTGGGCAAGTCCTATTGTAAGACGGATGGTTGGGGGAGTGAAGTCCTAATGTGATAAGGGTTCTCAGCCAGATAAGGACGCTGAAACATTGAAGTGAATGTGGCCTGGTAAAAGGCTGGGTTCAAAGTCTTATTGGAAGTAGGACTAGCCAAGATAAGTTTGGATCGGAATAAGGAGTCCTAATCCGAACATAGATTTAACTGGATCAGATTGAAGGTTCGTTGCTATAAATAGAGGGGGAAGTGCACCGTTCAAACCCCCTCCAATTCAACACACAAATCTGCCTTGCGCAAACTCTCGCTCTATGCGAAACCTCTCAACAACCTTGAGATTTTTATTTTCCTTTTCGCCGCAACACCTTCAGTTTGGATAAATAACAAGGTGAAGGTGGCAACCGGTGATACCTTCAATTTGGATAAACAACACTATTGCCGTCGAATCAGCTGACCTCGGAGCACCTTCAGTTTGGATAAACAGCACTGCATCAAGGCCGACTGGTTATCTATCCAAGTCTCGGTCTTCGAATCCTTGTTGGTGGAGGTCATCTCATTAGCCTTCTCGGTGAAGTGAGGTGTTACAGATTATTGGGCTCGACACACTGAACGCCGAGTTATTTTATGATTGGATACTCACAAGTGGGTTTTAGAGTTCGGCATTCTGACGGTCGAACCACCTTTACAATTAAGACCTATATCTGCTTCGAGTACCTGTGCCTCTATAATTTAGTGTCGATTCGGCGTGAGTTCACCCTTACGAACACAATCACTATGACCGAATTCGGCACTAACGATTTGTGAACTTTGCAGAACTAGCAGCCTTGTCTTCAGGCTCTAGAACCCCAAGGCCGAGACATGTTCCTTCCTCGACCGCAGTAGCAAGATTGAGAAGTCAGCCGCGCGCTCAACGCAACAGCAGCATATTTTGCTCATCGGCCGAGTTCGGCCGACGAGTTAGCACGCCCTGCACATAACTGAAGGACGTAGTTAGCTCATTAATTACTTGACCTGCACGCCACGTAGACTTAGTAGTTTTTGGGGTCAACAGAACCTATTAAGATAATAGATTTGATACGAAACGATTCGTTAAGATACCAAGTATAACACGAAAATGTCACAATCACGACAAACACAACCTTCCCACTCCACACCAACCCCCACAAACTAATTGAGAATAGAGTAATTCCTTACCACTTTATATCCCATTGGTTAATTATAAAATTAAGCATCAATATTTGATATGTATATACTAGAATGCTTGATTGAATGAACAAGTATGGTTTGGTTAAGATATATAACCTGAGTTAGATATATGGTTTTTAAGCCGGCAATATAGTTAAAAGCATTACTCTTGTACTCAGTTTTCTATGTTCAGTTCCCTGCTTATCTGAAATCGTTTACCAAAAAAAAGAAAAAGAAAAAAAAGACCCATATATAAGTTTTAAAAAATAAATAAATAAAAAAATAAATAAATAAATATATATATATATATATGTATATATGTATTCAAATTCCATTCAAACTCTGTAACCGGTCACTTTAAAGACCCCCAAAGAAGAACAATTCTAGCTAGTCAGTCCATGGATGCCGAAGCTTCACCGTAAGTTACTTGATTGCTTTTTTTCATCGATCACCTTTATTTTCCAAACTGTATGATGAATATATAATATACACACAAATATATGTATCCACATATATATATAACAGTATAATTAATTGTGCAGGTTTGAGAGCAGTGAGACAGTTGCGAGTTTCTTGGCATCGACTCCCTTGCTGATTGAGTCATGGAGGCTATGCAGCGTAGCAAACACCACTCCCGGCACTGCTTTCGTATCCCGCCAAATCGGAGACGTCGGATATTTTGCTTTATCCGGAGAAGAAGAATGTTTGAGTTTCAGAAATTTGGTAGCGTTGGAGACCTTCGGCCACGGCCTTTGTCCACCATTATCCAAAAACAACAATAATAATCATAATAATATTATTAATGGAGAGGAAGAGGCCGTCATGGTGCATGCAGGGCTGCTCAAGCTCTTCGTGTCTCTGTGCTGCTCCCAAACTTTCCAAGACCAGGTCAGATATATCATCCATTCATCCATATATTCTTTTCCTTTTAATTATTTTACTCTTATTTATTTATTTATTTTTGGGGTTGATGTTAAGGTAATGTGACTGAATCCTCTTGTTCTGTCATCTTACATATATGGATGACATTATTGGTGTTGCAGGCATATCCCTACCTATATGGATGCATATGCTAATAATCAAATTGATGTCTAAGAAATCATGAGTTTTAACCAAATTGAATAAGGGTCTTGATTGGTTTAACCGCATGTATGTGTGTGTGTCTATATATATATAAACTATATAGTAATAGAATTCTCTCTGAGTCAGCCAAAAAATAGTGAAAATACTATTTGGTTTTCTATCACAACAAAAAAATGACAGGTAGCAACGTAATTTCAGCAAAATAAAATTTTGTTGTTTTTTTGTTTGAGCCTCATCTACAGATAATTTTGACCTCTCTAATTTTTTGAAAATAAATAAATAAAACTCTCTCTCTCTCTCCTCCCTCTCACATTCTCTCTCACTCTTTTTTTCTCTCTCATTCAATTTTAAAAACAAAAATAAAAAAATTTCACACACACTTTGTAAGAGTTTTTTAACGTCATAGTAAGTTACCAATTACTATATCTATATAATACAATGGAATTGAATAAGGGTCTTGGTTTAACCAAATTAAGTTAATTTGAAACCAATTGTGACAATAAGTTTTTTAGCCTCTATTAAATTAGCACTACAGTAGTTCACTCTTTTTCCATTAAACCATCTAATCTAGTTCGGTCGTGCCCATTTGGCCACTCCAAGTGCTCCCAGAACGTATAATATAATCAAACCGTTGACTTGGATTATGCAGATGACCTTGACTTAATCCCTAAAAAAAGGTTTTTTTGACCAAACCCTAGGGCCACCATAAGTGCATGTTAGGTAGCTTAAACCGAGTAAAAGGTTTGGGTTAGTTTAAAGCAGTCTTATATGTTAATTAATTTGTAGGGACAAAGACTAGCTCGATAAGTTTTGAAAAGAAGTGTTATTTAGGTGACAAATAAAACGTTTGGGACTTGCAGATCAGTATGAAAGGGTGATTTCAAACCGTCGATAGACTTTGCTTTTTGTTTGGTCATGATCGCGTACAAAAGGGGTTTGTATATGGCTTTTTAAAAAAAAGCTGTCAGGAGTATAAATGGGTGTGAAAACCGGGAAGTTAAGAAAAGTAAGCTTTGATCATATTTGAAGTCATAGAAAGTGAAGAAACTTTAATTTCTCTTTCCCTCTGGATCTTTCCAAACAAATCAAGAACACTGAATCCTTGATAAAATTTAAAAAATACAAAATATTATATTACTATCCTAGTTAAATTCCTATAACTTGAAATCTAGACAATCTTAGAGCATCTATATTGGTATAGGCAAATTAAGTAGATAAAATTGCACTATACGGACTTTTGTGACACGTTAACTACTCAGTCTTTATAGAAAAAAAATGATCACACCAATGGTTTAGGTAAACTAAATAAGCTTTAGAGTGAGTTTTTAATCCGTTGCTTTGTTGCTTTCGAGTCCAAATCTACGTTTGATTGGTAAGTAAGATTGAGTTGCGCAAAATGTTTGAAGCCAAAGCCTTTGGTAATAATAAATAGTATAACACGCTTGCTTCTTTATCTTACCCAAAGTTAAGGCATGTTCTTCATATTACAACTGATAGAATGCGAGAATCATTAGGATTACCTACTCAAAGTTTGGTGGTTACTTGTCTATACCATTCGAACAAGATTTGTATATATAGCTCATGCTCGTCAAACCATATTTACCTATTCAATTACCTTTACCAGTGCCCCACTCCAACCCACTGATGTTGATAGAATTTTAGGTTTGTCAGCTGTGGCTGTGAAGATATATTCCCTCTGCATGCCAACAACTAGACAAGTTGGCAAGTTAAAATTCGATTCAGTTGTCTACATCAAGGACTTGGATTGTGTGCCCTCCCACTTTCCATCCTCTTCCATCCTCACTATTTGAGCGGTCATGGTTAACCCACGTCGGTATTTTATATTTCTATTACTTTTTGTCTTATTATCTCTATAAAAAAATTAATATAAAATGTTGACATGGCTTAACCGGGACCACTCATATAGGAGGGGATGAGAAGTGGTAGAGCAGACAATCCAAGTCCCTACATCAAAACTTCTATTTTAATTAACACATTTTCAAGTGTGATTAGATAATTAAGTTCCAACTCGTGCGGTAATTAACATTTTCACTTTGGATAAATTTTTTAAACTAAATTTGCAAACCAAATGATGTGGTTGTTGATGATTGGATTATTAGTCAAGCGTCGTGCTTATTTCTTACTGGTGACACATCATTTAATTTGTAAATTTAGTTTAAAATTTTGATCTACCTACCATTTTTTGTTTTAGTTATGAATTAAGAAGGCAATAAACGAAAGATCAGAGATGGAGGGGAGAAAATATGTAGAAATCACAACCCAAACAATTTAAATTTAAAACAAAAACAAAATAGAAATTAGTGAAATGGCATGGCTGCCAAACAAACACTAAAAAATTTTGGACTCTGAATTGCAGTTGGAGCTTCAGAAACTCAAACCAAACATTCGTCGATCGATCTCGTACTTCAGGGCATACTGCTGGTTGTTTGTTGCGACTTGCAACACAACACTTGCATTATATTATTTGCATGTCGCCGGCGTCATTTTCGTACGTAAGCTAAGCACTGTTGTAAGCACTGCTGTAAGCACATTTAACCTTTTGCGCAAGAGACGTGTTGACTGCATAAGGCTTAGCCTTCGCATATATTGCTTTCCCACTTCGACATCTCTTTCGTCAACAAATTGCCAATCAATCAAACTCCATCTTTTTTTTAATGAATAAATTATAGAAAACTATTTTGAGAGATTATATATTCACACATTTCAAATTACTTCTCCTACACTTTTTAAATTTTTTTAATATTTTCTACCCACCACAAACACTTGATATAAAAATATTAAAAAATTAAAAGAGTGTGAGGGAAGTAATTTGGAGTGTGTGAATATAATCTCCCAACTATTTTATTATGAGTCGAATTACAATCTTATATTTCATGTTTTAAATTATAATGTCATATCTTAATTTATAAATTCGTTGTAATGTCAGACTTTTATTAAATGGTGTCAACTGAAATAAAAAATTAAATTTTTTATTGATAATTATTAATTTTTATTTAATAATTAATAATTAATTTTAAAAAATCTCTCTCTCTTCTGCCCAATTGCCGATCTTCATCTTCTCCCCAATTTCCGATCGTCTCCTTCCCTCACTCCTTCCTTCTCCATCACTCCCTTATCCTCATAGCAGCCCATCCCAAACCCAATTCCACTCCTCGCAGCCTCCTTCTTCCCCCGACTTTCCGACCCTAAACTCCGATCGCGGACACCCAGCCTCGACAAATTACTCGAGCCAGTGCTGACCCTTTTGTCACCCCTAAACCCAAAGAGGCTCTCCTGCGGCAAGGGCCCCGATCTCGTCTTTATCCTATTCAACCCCAGCGACGACGCCAAAATGGGATACACCGAAGCCGCCGGCTCCGCCACCCCCGATGCGGACGCAAACGACTTCTTCGTAGTCGCGCGATCGAGCTCTCGGACTCTGCCTAGTGAATCCACCGCCACCGCCAGAACTGGTACCAGGCGAGTCGTCTTTGGATGTGGATTTGAAATTCTGATTTTGCAGGGAAAGAAGCGTGAGGGGAGGAGATGATCGGAACTCAAGGGAGAAGATGAAGATCGGCATTTTGGAGAGAGATAGAGAGATTTTTTAAGTTAATTTTAATTATTAAAGAAAAAATTAATAATTTATTAATAATTAAATAATTTTCAATAATTTTTAATTTATTATTTATATATAAGCAGCGGACTTCGCTTCTGTAACGTCATCATTTAACAGTCAAATTAAAAAAAAAAAAGTATAAAATATGAGGTATGAGATTATGGTTCGACTCATAATTGAGATAATTTTGTGTAATTTATTCTTCTTTAAATTTGAAAGAGTATATAAAAAAAAAAAACAATTAAGTCCTGTTTTCTTATTTTGAAATCGTTTTGATGTTTAAGTTCTTTTTGTTCACTTAAATTAGAGTTTGAAGACTTTTGACAACAACAAAAAAATTAGAGTTTGAAGACTTATCACTTCTTACCTCCCTCTCATGTTAACACATATATATTTGGAAAAGTCTGAATTTCTCTTTAAAACCCGTAATCTAATACTAAAAATTCAAGACTCCTTCATTTCTTACTCTCTCTATTTTTAAGTACTCCAGACTCCTTCATTTTCCTGTTTTATTAAGCAAAAATGCCCTTAGTGTTGCTATGATGCTACATGTTAATAAGCAAAAAACTCTCACCTCTATATCTACTGCTAATATTGGGGGCAATAAGAGTTTGACCAACCAAATTCAATCTTTCTTTTGTAATTAAGGTAATGATTTGGAGTATGAAGGTATAGAAAAAAACCTTAAGTGTGGCAGGCATTACTGGGTAATTGACACTTAAGTCAATACAATCAAATAAAATCTTCTTTTTCTTTCTTTTTCTTTTTGTGGGAATCATATAGAGTTTGTTAGAAGGAAAAAAAAATACGAAAAAGATTACTTTAGTTCAATAAGTCAATGACCATTTCATGTCTTAGCTTAGTCCATCTAGTTATCAAGGCCTATAAGATTAGACCAAGTATTTTAAAATTAGCAGCAAAAATCCCTTAAAATTACAAATTGTTAGTCCATTCCATTAGTGAAACTATTAAGTTAACTACTAATATTTTATGGGCACTCAATATCTAAATATTCGTTTCTTTATATTCATAAATGTTCAACTTGTCAAGTGAGTTATAAAACGATCTGCTGGTGCTAGATATCCGCCTTGATAATAATACCTGCCAATTGATCTTTGGTCCTCACGAACGGAACGTCAAATGAATAAAATATTATCATTTCTATGTTAAATTTTAACTGCAAATTTGATTAGTAGGTTATATTGATTAATGTACCATATTGATCCGCTCACTACAAGTTATAGAATCAAGTGATATATACAAATGCTGCTGATGTTGGTGCAGATGTCGGCCCTAATAGGGAAAAGCAAGTCCATTGTGATCACAGGCCATTCTATAGGAGGAACAACGGCCTCCCTCTGTGCTCTCTGGCTCCTTTCTTACCTCCAATCCATCTCTTCCACCCTTTCAGTCCTTTGCATTACCTTCGGATCACCATTGCTGGGCAATGCCTCCCTTTCGCGCGCAATCCTCCGAGAAAGATGGGGTGGCAATTTTTTCCATGTAGTTTCCAAGTACGACATCATGCCAAGACTACTCCTTGCTCCAATTGAATCATGCAGCACTCAATTACTGCATTTCTTACTACAATGCTTTCAGCGCTTTCAAAATCACGGTGTTCATGTTCAACTGCGCGACGAAGAGAAAGCTGCACTATCCAGCTTCGTGTCAGCTTATTTGCGTGCGTCATCATCGCAAGAAGGAGAAGAGAGAGAAAATAGCAGCATGTCGTATTGTCCATTTGGGAGCTACTTGTTTTGCTCACAAGAGGGAGCTGTGTGTGTGGAGAATGCAGTGTCTGTGATGACAATGATGCATTTGATGTTTATGCCAGCTGAAGCTAACCCAATGTGCTGTATCCAGGATCATCTCAAGTACGGAGATTATGTTGACAAGATTTCTTCACAGTTTCTGAAGACAAGCTTCATGCAGCAGGATGAGCTTCCAGAATCAAGCTATGAAGCAGGGGTTGCATTGGCATTACAGTCCTTAGGAATAAATAGCCACGTATGTGTGTTTCGTTTGTGAAATGAACCGAACCTTTTTTCATCCGTTCATCTCATGTGTATATGTTGAATTAATGAATTTCAGGAACCAGCTGCCGCACCTGCGAAAGAGTGCCTAAAGATAGCAAGGCGATTAGGACGTACCCCAAGTTTGAATTGTGCTACTTTAGCTGTTCGGCTTTCCAAGTTCACGCCTCACAGAGCTCAAATTGAGTGGTACATGGCATCCTGCGACGAGTCTGGTGAGCAACTGGGGTACTATGACGCCTTCAAGCAAAGGGGCTCCTCAAAAAAGGGTAACAAGGTCAACATGAACCGCCACATGCTTGCTGCATTTTGGGATGGGGTGCTAAAAATGATGGAGAAAAATGAGCTGCCTCACGATTTTCACAGGCGAGCAAAATGGGTAAATGCTTCCCAGTTTTACAAACTCCTCGTTGAGCCATTGGACATCGCGGAGTACTATAGAACTGGTATGCACCATGTCAAGGGTCATTACTTGGAGAATGGAAGAGAGAGGAGGTTTGAGATATTCGACAGATGGTGGAGGGAGAGAAGCATCAACGATCAGGAGCAAAGAAGAAGCAGAAGCAAGTTTGCAGGTTTGACTCAGGATTCGTGCTTCTGGGCAAGGGTGGAGGAAGCTAGGGAGTGGCTTACTAGTGTTAGAAGTGAGACTGATGCAGGGAACCGGTATTCTCTGTGGGTAAATATCAATAAATTCGACAGCTATGCAACCAGTTTGGTTCAGAGAAAGGAGGTCTCTAAAGACGTTCTGGCCAAGAACTCAAGCTACATGAAATGGCTGCATGAGTTGGCAGATCTGAGATCGCAGGTACGTCACGTCCAGCTTCAGATTCCAAGTCTTAGAGATGGGTCTTATTTACTTCCATAGTTTGCATTCTGGAAGCTAGGCTATGCCATGGATATGCATAGATGTTTGAACTTTAAAGATTGGTGCTTTTAAGTCTTTAATTTTGTACTCGACTTTGTCAACTTCGTCTTAGTTATGGCATAAATTTGTCCATGTATATACAATCTGTGTGCGGGTCTTCGTGTGTTTGCTCGTGTAAAATACCATTCCGTTATCAGTTTCAATGTTTCTAACAGGTCCCTTGAACCATTTCCTTGCATCCAAGATCCACCAAAGCATTATTATCCCCAATCCCACACTCAAAGCAACAGGTGCGTAGTTGCATGTATTCCAAGTAATTGGGTAGAAAGTCGGCAGGAGGAGGAGGAGGCAACCAAGCAAATTGACCTTCTTGCTTTCCCCAAATAAAATGGTCCGTCTTTGATGAAGTTGTTCGCCGGCATTACCAATCTTGCAAAGGTTGGGACTGCATATCCTCCTACCCATCCAATTGCATGTACATGTCGAAGTTATGGCCGCGAAGACGAGATTGACTCTCAAGATTGGAAGTCCGAGGAGAATGCAGATATTCAGTAGATATTCAGTCTTTGTAGCCTAAAAGTTGCGTTTTGGGATGTTCACATATTATTCATACTGATTCAAACAGATGATCTATTTGTTAAGAAGTTTTCCTTTTCCCTCGCTCAACCGTTCAAATTCCTTCTAGTTTTCACTGTCAAGGAAACAAATCAATCAGCACACGGCAGATAACTCTATCAAATTCTCAATAAAATTGGATATATCGGTTGTGTTTCCTGCTATATTCTTGTATAGCAATTAGCAATGAAAATATGATAAAACTGTAATATGACAAAGTAGCAAGTTCTCTCTTCTTTCTTTCAAAAGTTGAAATATAAAAATTCAAAATTTCAGTTGCACTCTACTTCAACTGCAAGCTTCTTTGGTTCACTCAGACACGAACCCTTGTTAAAATTTTCTTCTGTTAATTCTATGTCGCATTGGTTCTTACTTAAGCAGACCTGCAATAAGTAGAAAGCACGTTAGGAAACTGACAGACTGACAGTAAAGACTCAAGTCGTATAAATGCCGACAATTATATTACATGAGATTATGTAAGGTAAGGGTGGATCCAGTAATTTTCAAAGGGGAAGAACTATTTATGGACAACAAAAAACGCCTAAATTTAAGGTCCAAATGAAATGAATTGAATTAAAGAAATACGACTTTTGTGTACGAGGTAAGGTTAAAGTTGAAGAAACACTGTCAAAAACCTCTAAATTATATGCTATCAAAGTGTAATAAAACTTGTCGACAAGTTTTGAATTAAAGATGGTTTGTAAAAATGTTAGCAAGCGTGCAGACAAGCCTACTGGAATAGGAAATCCTCCCCAACAATGACAACAAATACTCAATTGGACACATCTATAATTCCAGTTGAACTCACACGAAGAGGAGTTGGATGTGCTTACCTTTTCGACCACAGAAATGGAGTTAGGGTCATGGCAGTTGCCCTGTGTATAGGATCCACAGGCGCCTGTAGGATTCCCGAAGCTGGCAAATTTTACACTTGAAATATGTGTATCCTCGGGGCAACCTAAATGGACGGTTGCAACGGTTTCATTGCTTCCACTTCCTTCATTCCAAGATTCAAGGTCAATAGAGGGGTAATTCTCTGCTACAAGAGCGCACACACCAGTGATTTTCCGTCTTGAGAACTCAATTTTGGATGGATCTCCACCTTTCTCCTCGAATATCACCAGTACATTTCCAGATTGCTTGAACCAAGACCGTGGAACATGGTACCTGGTCCAGACACAGTAAGAGGTGAGTTTTTCATGGTGAAAAACAATAGAGCTGCCAGTTTGCAGCAGTTTCGTCTCATTAATTTTATAAGAAAAGAACTGAGAACACCATGAAGATCAAAGTCTATTACTGTAAAATATTTCGTGAATTGACAGCATAAAAAGTACAAACTTGTTGACAAGGAGAAACAAAGCATGACATTCGTATTTTGAGGGTTTGTATCTACACATCGAAGTGAAGCCTCTAAACCATAAACACCATAGTTATGTTTTTTCAGAAAGAAAAATGGCATTGAAAATTTGTGAAGGGATTCCAAAGTCTATGTTCTGATACATACACGTGTATGTATATACATGCTTGCTTATGTGTGTGTATTCATGCCTGTGCTTGATGGTCATCGTATCCTGGAAACAGTGTAAAAGCTTTTTCATACATTAGTCCAAGTACATAATTCTCTTGAGTCCTGAGCTTCTCCTTTTTCTCATTTTAAGATCTGATAAAGGTCACGGAACATTTACCAACATCTGTCTGGTGTTAAAAAATATTTTGGCAGCAATTGAAACGGATTCAAAAAATAATTGTCTTCCAAAAACAAAAGGTGTAATGAATTTTTCCGATTTTATATTACCATCTTTGCGTTGGTTCTCCACACCCTGTATTGCATTTGTCTGGATCGAATTTGCCTCTGTAATTGCATTCTTTAACACATCCATGTAAAGGGCCCTTCCTAGGCCAGTATCTTCCAATCTCTTCTCCATTTAACCAAGCTAGACCTTTTCCCATGTGAATCATATCCAACCCAACAGGATCATCACCCGGTGGAGGGTCCACAATAACCTGCAATATTTCGAGTAACTGATTATTCTCTATTATCTCCAGTAAACAGCTGTGTTCAAACCAAGTCATTGGTTATCGTCATACATAAGAGATGTCGCGTAATCCAAGTGCTCACCTTATACCATGTCAAAGGCTGTTCCTTTGGAGGTTCTGAGGCTGAAACCCAATTTACATTACCGAAACCTTCTTCCTTGTCAAGACCTTGATGCTCCCCTTCCAATCCGATCTGGAAATGGAAGGAAGAAATTAAGGTAAGTCAGTTAAAAATATAAAAAGGCCTGCAACCACATTTTAGACCCTTGTAAGATATTAACGGGTTGTAGTTTATGCTGTGTTCACTCCAATTAAAGAAGTAAAAAGACAATAACACAAGATATAAAAAGGGAGAAAAATACCTTGTAGGTCCAATTATACGCTGACAAATCTATTGTCCCATTGTTGAATCCCTGAATCTTGACACTAGTTAGCCCTGCCCCTACCCATTCATAAAATGATCCTGCGTTCTAAAAGCATGAAGAAAAGATCAATAAGCTGTTGAAAATGTTGGAAACAAGGTACATAGATGGTTGGTAAGGAGCCAACTAGTTTCAACCAGTACACTCAATACGGGAACCTCTATTGATGTTCGTTCAGCGAAAAAAGATCATATTATGGAGGCCCATCCATCAATGTGGTCCAATGTATGAAATGTCTTTTTTTCCCTTTACATTTTCCATGTAAGATAGCAGTACATGAAAAAATCGTTTATCCATGTGATTACCATAACGATCATATCAATGTTAATCAACACCATGTTTGTCTGTATATTTGACGACAATTAGACGAGTAAATAGTTGCAGATTTTGCAGGGATGACTCTTGAAGAAAATCCTACAAAATGTTCTCCAATTTGAAAGATTTTTTGTTAGATTGATTTTTGAAAGGGACCTAAAAAAGAGATGCTTCAGACTATTGAACCGCATTGTAAGTGAGCTCCTCAAAGAGGACTCCTCGTCAGAAGCTCCAATTCAAAAATTATTAAGTTAACAAAATAACCGGAGTTGCAGACATATTCAAAGAATACACCTGTGTACACTCGTAGTTGTTTTCCGTGGTGCACCGGATGAAAGTGGTTTACGCTACAGTCTCAACTGACAGTTAACATTGAATAAATGATGGAAATTAGAGATGACAGAAGACAACAATACCTGCAGACCAACTGTCATGCTTAGTAGAGCAATATCATTCTTCCCCTCCTTCAGAGAGATGGGAGTTTTTAATTTGAAGGGGAAGTGCGTGCCATTTCCAGCTGCACTAGCTGAACATCAAGCATATAAGACATTTATTAGCAAGAGGTTGTCCAAAAAGGATTTAGAATTAAATGACTCCAGCTATGGGGTTAACTAAATTAATACTGTCAACAAATAACAAAATTAACTAGAACGTCAACTAATCATGGAGGTAACCAGAACAATGCACCAGAATATGTAGAATACTGGATGGCAGTAATGTAGCACCCACAAATGAGATAGACATGCACCAAAAACTGTTTCATAAATCTAATCGCACAGATCTGTTTTCAACAGTCTATACTTTGTAAGGGTGTAGTTAAAGATGGAGCATCTAATTAAACATAAATTGGTAAATGGATGGACATGCTTAGGCTTCTTTGAAATGCAATGGTTTGAATATCAGAGGTGGGAGTTTCATATTCTCATCATGACTCCCCCACCCTTCCCCCCCCCAAAAAAAAAATGTGATAGACTAGGCCAAACATGGGAATCAGACATGTGGCCAAATGGGGCCTGACCTCTTAAAAACCGTTTATAGTTGGAGCATCCAACCCAGAACCAACTGCCAAAGGCAGGAGACCCAGGAGCTTATTTACTGAAATGAAACACTTCGAATAACCTATGTAAGATTGTTATATCCTCAAAAATAACTTCTGTCTCAATTTATGAGACGTCTTCATGAAATAAGAAAAAGTCACAAACTTCTGCCTCAATTCAGCCACAAATTATTTTTACAAGCATAAGCTTACTATCAAAATACCTAGTCCTGTAGATCGGGTATGACTTAAACAGAAAAAGAAGCAAGTCCATAGAAGCTTTCATTTTGAATACTGGCCATAAGTCGTTTAGACAAGAAAAAAAACCTTGGAGTTCTTGATTCACAAAAGCATGGACAGCATGACCCTTTGATTCAATTAGAAGAACTGGCGAGCTTCCTTTCTTTAAGAACTCTTCATTTTCACCGACCAATATGCTGCCATTAAAAGAATCATATGAGTCAAAGAAATTACTTGATTCAGAAAATCCTAGAGAAAATGACTTTAGATGGTAAACTATGCCGTTATTTTTTTCTGAATGAGCAGAGACAAACCTTGTTGTATACCAAAGATAGTCCGTCGTAAATTTTGTAGTGTTAATGTGATCTACCAAGCCACTTTTTACAAAGTCCGCTTCACCCCAAATCCCAGCTTTCTCCACAAATACATCCCATTTCAGATCTTTCAAGCTTTTAGCTGCTGATCCCACTGATAGCTGCAAACTCTCAGGTAACATTTCAACTACAGAGCTCTGGGATCCAACCTATTGGAAAATTTCAAGTTGAATTGTAAACCCTAATTCAAAGCTAAAGTGATAAAAAAAATTCAGGAAAGCAGAGGGGCATATGTCATGACCATTTATTTGTGAACCACTTGTAAAGAGCACAGAAATCAAGGGAATATTTCTTGATAAAGTAATGTAGATCGTTGGTCTTAGTACAATACGTCATCACCATTCCATCAGCAGTTATTCACATATCATTTCTTGAGGACTCATAAATCAATGGAATATTTCTTGATAAGGAGATCTTAGTACAAGAGAGTTTTATTTCAAACTCTCTACCATCATATATGCCATAAATTGTAGAGCATGCCAGCTTACTAGTCAATCATGTAAACAGTAAATCAGACCAGTTATAGAACAATTTGCAATGTTTAGGGCCTCTCCCAAGAACGAAAATATATCATTTTCATATCATTTCCATCTGCATACTGTTTCAGTGTTCTATTGTTTCCTTTCTATATATTTTCTATGTATGCGCTCGAGCGTGGACATACACATACTGTTTCATTGTTTCAGTGTTTTCTCTCCATGAATGGGAGCACACACATGTAGACATATAACGCGGGCATCTAGAGAGGGGTCTCCATTTTCTAGAAAAGCAGAAATATCTTTGCATTAGAGTTGAATGATCTGAACTGTCTGTTTTTCAAATCTCTGTTTAAGGGTCATCATGATGGAAATAAAATGATTATATATCTTCATATTTGGCTGATTTCTTGACAAGGATGAACCTTGATTGGAGATTTAAAAATTAGACAGTTCGGATCATTTTACTAGGATGATAAGTTCATGATACAGGACAGTATAAACACTAAGATCTAAATGTAATAATTAAAGTGACCTGCCATTTAAACCACCTGACTTGAAGTTTGAACAACATCCTGTATGTCTAAGATCTAAATTGTATCTCTACATATAGACATACATGTGATACATGCATGTATCATTGAATACAAGATGAGCTAAACATACAAACTTTTAAAACTAAGTTACCTTAATAGAATGCAGGCATCAGAAACTTAAAAGTTACCTTTGCTGTATTAAACACTACATTCTTGCAGTCTGGCAGTATGCTAACCGACCATGCTGGAAGATGATATGACATGTTTCGAAATTCTACTGTCTTGTCATTTTTGTCATCCATGTTCGCTATAAAGGCAGCACACGCTCCAGAAGAGTTGGTGAAGACATCAGCCTACAACATAGGATACTGTTCAGTAATGGTTCCCCATAGTCAAGCAGCTTAAAAGCATAAACAAGCGGAACTAGAGATTAAAACTTCCAGTAAAAAATTATATGCAGCAATGAGATAGTACTGCATATATTTGGGTTTAACAGATCCACTTACAAGAACCATATAGCAATTCTTGCGTATGTCAGTATCAGAATATCAAATTAATTCGAACATATCTAATGATCTTGAAGATGAAGTCGGTCAAATACCAAGCTTTAAACATGTTTTAGTGCCAAAGA
The DNA here is from genome assembly GCA_963580275.1 of Crataegus laevigata. Lineage (NCBI taxonomy): Eukaryota > Viridiplantae > Streptophyta > Magnoliopsida > Rosales > Rosaceae > Crataegus > Crataegus laevigata. The sequence continues at coordinate 29,686,940 of OY756944.1, read as the reverse complement.
CAATAACCTGAATTACATACACCGAGCTTATAACAAGTTTTAACTTTCATTTGATAACTAAATTTATATACAAAAAAAAAATGATTAATATCTAGCAAAGATGTAGTCAAATACTATGATAAAATATACCTCGAGGGAAGGACCCAGTGATACATTAGTTGGCTGACTGTTGAGCATAATATGCTCACATAACTTGATGGCTCTGTGAAGCTGCTTAAGGTGCCCCCATTTTGGAAGCCTAGGTAATCCATATTCATCAATTGGTGCCTCGTAGTCATAACTTGTGGTAATGAATGGTCCACCTGAAGTTCGACCAAAATTTGTTCCTCCATGATACTAAAGCAAGAAAAGAAGAGAAATGATAAAGCCAAAATTAACACCATTGATAATTATGTCAAAAACCATAATGCCAACAACAAGATAGCAATTAAGTACAAAATTGACATGGAATGTGATATTAGATGCAACAAAATGAAGTACCATATAGTAATTGTGTACGCTTCCGCCTTTTTGGAAAAAGCGAGCTACAGAAAAAGCAATATCTTCAGCTGGCCGGTGAGGATTCCAACCCCCAAATGTTTTAAACCTGAAATGAATAGAGATTGATCCAAGCACATAAGTCAAGATGAAATTTTGATTCCCAAAGAAAGAATATTAGAAGCATCATTGATTCTTTGGCCTTTTGGGATGGGAGCTGAATTGTATTTGATTTTCAAAGCGCCATAGTTTCATAAAGACAACTTATGATGAGGAAACCGTAACAGAAAAACTGCGCAGTATAGTAATAGAAACATGAACAGAGAGACAGAGGTGAAATACTACATTACCAGCCAGGCCAATTCTCTGTCCAAATTTTAGGTTTATTCTGATAGATAGGCGTAAACTGGTCACAGTAGAAGGAGTTACAAGTATTTATCTACAAAAGAAACATGGGATTGGTAATCAGTTATAGTCTATAACAATATAGACCAGTCACAAACAAGTAACCGTTTAATTCTGCCTGGGATCATAATGGGGTTTTATTTTGTGATACAAAACATGGCTAAGTAGATTTGCCAAATAAAATTCGTACATGTAATAGATAAGGTGAACAAATGAGCATTTTCAGGTTTTATATCGTTTTGACATAAAAAGAATACTTCATTTGAAAAATTGCAGTACAAAACTTTGATGAAAAATGTCAGAAATAGACCTTAAATCTTACAAACACATTTAAGGAAAACATTATTTGTTTGCACGTGTAGGACAAATGCTGTCCCGATTCCACAAGTAAAAACAAAAACTTTTTAATCTCATAAAATCATTTTTACTTTATTTCAAACATAATACACAGAATGTGGATTCTGCTAATTGTATATTTACATTTGATAATTGTAAAAAAAAACAGAAATTATCTATGGTATGATAAGTGATAAACCGTTCAAGACCCTTACCACAGACTCTGGAGCATCAAATTGTTGGCACATTATCCAAGGGACACCTATATTCTGAGAAACAGCCATACTAGCAGCCCACATAGCATATTGTTTACCCCCTTCTCCGTAATCCTTTTCATAGTATCCATATTCATTTTCTACCTGCAACCCACAATGCACCATTCTATGAATCTTAACATCTGCTCGACGACATACATAAATGAGATTTGAAGCAAATTCCCAACAAACAAGATGCAAAACTAAAGCTGGAGCAAATTCCCAAACCATGCAATTGATTTACTTGATAAAAAAAATTGGTTGTGGGTTCTGAAAGACTAAAAATTCATGAATGAATAGTTAACCAAATTGTGTAACTCTACATAATCAGACTCTACGGGGATTTCTCATATCAAATCTACTAGACACGAGAGATGTGTCTCGGATATCTACTTTCAAGCACCCATATCCTTTAACTCTGGGAAATTACTTTCAAATACTAGTATCCCTTAACATAAAACACTATCACATACACAAACAATAGTCTAAAGAACTTCAATATGTTTGGGATAATGCATACTATACTAGTAAGAAAACCAAAAATGTAGTTATGTTCCCTCATCCTTATATTATTTAATAAAATTCTGTTTCCAATCACAGAAGTGAAATGTTGAAATCGAGAACCACTTCCAATCACACGATGTGATGATTCAGGGAACTAGAATGAATACACAATGTCACCAAGCTTAGGTAAAGGCTAATCTAGGAAAAAAAGCAAATCAGAACAAATAAGATCGATATCGCCAGGGTTTTGAAATTTGGACCTAGAGGACCCATTTTAATAGAAGGGAACAAGGTTCATGAAACATATATTTCTTTCCTCCTCCTTTCGATATCGCCAGTGCATTTTCTAGAGTAGAAATGTATGATTCTGGCATTGAAATATTTTCTCCACTGTTCTTATCTTTCAAGGAGGATAAATATACAGATACAAAGTATTGGTGCTGTGTAATTTCAAAAAATCAGGATAGTTGATTGACTATCACCATATCTTTCGGCAAGAAAAAAGATTGACTATCACTCTCAAAGTCAAAGATGCTTGCCTGGGCCAAGATAATAGGACCCCCTTGCGATGCAAAAAACTTCTCCTGTTTCATTAGGTCAACTATGAATGTTGTGAACTTCTGCATGTGATACTGAAACCCCAGCAAGTTTAAATAAAAAAATGAATCAGTCAGAGACATGTAATTAATTAATCAAGTAAGCGTAAACTGAAAAATAATGGCAACACAATGGCCTAGTCATCGAGGCCAACAAGAAAGTAATAACAAATGAATTCACTATCAAAGTTTATCACAAGATGACATGGAAGTATGAATATTCTTTTCAACCAAAAGAAAATGAATATTCTTGGAACATCATCTGCAAAGATATGTAACCTAGGGTTTAACAATTTGACTCCCATACCTTAAAAGGCTTATTTTCAGTCCGAAACACAGTGCCAGGCACATAATGCAACCAAACGGGTATCCCTCTGTATTTACAAACGTGTTTTAGGAGTTGTCAGACAATAATTCAAGTCAGGAAAAAACAAAGAACAATCAATGACTACAATATTCAATGGAGATATACAGCAAGAGCCAATATTAACCCAGTCTCCGATAGAAACAATATTACAACCAAAATAGAAGGGCATACCCAAAGTACCATTCTGCCGCAACAAATGGGCCAATTCGAAGAATCAAATGCATCCCAGCCTGCTCGACGATTTTGACAAACTTTACCAGATCATATCGTCCCCCAAAATAATACTGAAAATCCAAATAAGAAAAAGAAGCACAAATCAGTTTATTGTATAAACAATCATAAGTAGCACTTAAGCACTATGTCCCTAATCAAAGAGCCATTTGATTTGAAACTGGACTCACATTGCCTGGAGATGGTTCATGACCATTCCAAAACACATACGTCTCAATCACATCCACCCCTCCTTCTTTTGCCGTCTGAACTAGCTTCGGCCACATCTGCAGACACACGCACACAAACCGCATTCATGATTTAAACCAAGTATAACAATGCAGCAAGTGTTAAAGTTTGTGAGAGATGGGCGCGGTCCACAACTAATCGCATCAATAGAGAGCAATTAACCAACAAAAAAAAAACACAAGCATCCAAAATTCTAAATCAAATAACCAAACAAAATTAAAACGGATATGGCTCAAAGTCAGAGGTCTACTATCCAATCGAACACCAAATTGCCAAGTAAAATGCAAAAGCTACCAACTTTTCAGCGTGACTATGATTTGAAAGGAAAGAGTAAAGTGGGTTTTGAATCAAATTTGAGAAATGAGAAGTGAAGTGGATTAGTTTAGTTACCTCAGGGACGCTGCGAGGGTAGTGAATGGCAGCAGAGATGAGGAGCTTCCGCTGGCCATCGATGATCAGAGACCGGCTATCGTAGCTCACATTGCGCGCCGCAGCCGTTGCCAATAGCGCGATTGCCCAACACAGTAATAGCGAAAGCAGCAGCAATGGCGGCGGCAGCTTCATCTTCTCCTTACTTCTTGCTCAGCGCAACGCTAGCTTAATAATGATAGCTTGATACGAGCTCACTCATTGGCCTTTGGGAACATGGTTAGTTGGCTGGGAAACACAGAGAGAACAGAGCATGTGATCTTGTGTAATCTATTTATGGCTGGTACACGAAGATATGTGCCCTAAAATATTAATAATTTAAAAAATAAAATTTCTCACTATTTTTATTAAAACACGTTGTGTATCACTTGTGTTCCGTCGCTGAAAAGTTTTCGAAGCTCAAGCAATCTGAGTGGGACAGAGACTGCCGAATACTGTCCAATGGGGATTGAGAGAAAAGAGGACGAGGGGGTTTTGGGGTTTTGGAAATGAAGTCGGTGGATCTCACGACTTCCCGTACAAGATTTTGCCTACAAAGATTTTGAAGCGTTGTCGGAGTCAAGAGTCATCTTATTCCTATCTCTCTCCTTAAGCGTAACATATGCCAATCATAGGTAATAATTTAATATGAATTAATATTACAAGGTAAGACACGTGTACATGTTAGATATTTGAGTTATTAACCTTACTAGATAAGATACGTGTTCATGTTAAATGAAGGAGGATTGTCTGCCTTTTTCTTTTTCGTGCTCTCTTGTTTTATGTGGTTACGATTAAGTCACTTTAATATTTTATATTTTTTTATAGAGATAATAAGACAAAAATGAATAGTAATATAAAATGTTGACGTGATTTAACTGTAACCATACAAAAAAGAAGGCATGGAAAGGAGGAGGGCAAACAATCCTCATCCATGTTAATTAGTCGGGTTTAATAGGAATTAATATTACAAGGTATGACACGTGTACACGTTAAATAATTGGGTGTAATAAGAATTAATCTTACAAGGTAAGACACGTGTACCTTTTAAGTACTTGGTTTAGTAGGAATTAATCTTATTGCATAAGATACGCGTATGTTTTCAATACTTGGTTTAATAGGAATTAATCTTACTAGGTAAGACACGTGCATATGTTAAATACTCAAATTTATTAGAAATTAATCTTACTAGATAAGACACGTGTACATGTTAAAAACATGGTATTAAGTGGGGATTGTCTTAAGTGAGATTAGCGCTCAAATTACAGCCATCACTAATGATCGCTCGTACGATAACTGTCACGAACACAATACTTGCTAAGACCGTGCTCCAACATGGAATTTCTAACAAAAACAGAATTTTGAAATGTTTTAATAAAAGCTTTATTTTGTGTAATTAATCACTCGAAATCAAGTGGTATAAACACAAAATAAAACGCACAAAATTTAATTATACGGATTAACGAAAATGAATAATATATTCTCAATGCATTTAATTAGATGTTTTAGAAAGATGAAGTTTCATGTCTCCCATTTTTCCTTGTATTTTTATTGTTTGCATTTCTAGAAGAGTAAGATTTATATCATCCGACTATGCATAACTTTTTTTTCCATTATCAATGAAATTCTCCTCGAAAGTAAAAGGTGTTTAGTGAACGCAAATGAACAAAATCCTACTTCTCTCTTAATTTAATTTTGCACTTATCTAACTCATAGCGTCCCTTCAAACTCATTCTTTCTAATGCTCCTCAATCGTGTACTCCTATCAACCTCCACCAAGAGGTGGCATTTTTGACCCGACCCGTTAATAGTAGTATTTGGGTGGATGTTTAACGGGTTGGGTCGCTAACGGGTGAACCCGTTAACAACCTGTTAAATAACGGGTCATTTTGGGTCAACCCGTTAACACCCGTTAGTTAAGGATGTTTTGGTAATTTCAATAAAGTCTTAACAACAAAAAATAAACTTTATGCAAAAAAAAAAATTTGTTAACGGGTCTAACGGGTTGGGTTTGGGTGACCCGTTAACTTAATAGGTCGGTTCAGGTGACCCGTTAGCTTAACGGGTCGAGTTCAACCCGACCCGTTTACAGGTCTACCTCCACCGATTCCACATCTGTCTCCAACTTCATTCATCGCACATTAATTAATTTTTGGCTAAATATCAGAAATAGTTCTTGAGATATGCATAACTCCTCATTTTGGTCCCTAAGATTCCAAATCAATCAAAGTGGTCCCTGAGATTGTCCATCGTCTATCATTTTAGTCCTTCCATTGGAGCTCTTGGTCGGAAGTTTTGGCAATTTTCAAACCTTCGTAACTCAATCGTTTCTTAACCAAATTTGACCCATAATATATCAAAATAAAGATAGGAAAGTGTAGAATAAGATTATACTTATTTGGAAGCCCAATGGTTGCCGGAGACGGCCGGAAAATAGCCTCAAAATTGACTGCTCCGAGCAAAAACTTGAAAACTCGCCGGGAACTGAGTAAACTTTAAACGTTAATAACTTCTTCAATACTCAACGAAATCAAGTGATTTATAAACAAAAATCATACCTCTCGACGAGACGAAGAGAATGGTACCTTTTTAGACAGCTAAATCACCGTGTTTTGACTGGAAAAGGCTCAAAAGTGGCTGTTGAAAAACGAGTCAGTAACTTTCGAGCAATTTTCCAACCAAACCACGGCGATTTAGCCGTTTAAACAGGTACCCTTCTCTTCCTATCGTCGAGAAGTATGATTTTCTTTTTTGAATCACTTAATTTCGTTGAGTATTGAAGAAGTTATGAACGTTTAAAGTTTACCCAGTTTTCGACGAGTTTCCGATGAGTTTTCAAGTTTTCGCTCGGACCAGTCAACTTTGAGGCTATTTTCCGGACATCTCCGGCAACTATTGGCTTCCAAATAAGTATAATCTTATTCTACACTTTCCTATCTTCATTTTGACAGATTATGGGTCGAATTTTGTTAAGAAACAATTGAGTTACGAATCTTTGAAAATTGCCCAAACTTCTGGCCAATAGCTCTAACGGAATGACCAAAATGATGGACGGTGGACAATCTCATGAACCACTTTGATTGATTTGGAATCTTATGAACTAAAATGAAGAATTATGCATATCTCAGAGACTATTTCCGCTATTTAGCCTTAATTTTTTATGTAATTTTGTATTATAAGATTATTGGTTTGATTCATTTTTTCTATCCTCTTCTGGTCAAACTGCAACTTTGTAATTTCAAAGTTAATTACTCACCCAAAGTGTACGTTCGGCTACTGAAACCTCACTTCAGAAAAGAGAGAGAAAAAAAAACGCGTTGAATTGAACATGTCGTTCCAATTTTATTTTTTTTTGTCAAAATACCCCCACCTTTAGGATTTCTTTGATCACGATGGATAATTTTTGTGGAAAATTATATATCATATCATATCATAGAGTATTTTCTTTTTAAAAGCTAGAAATCTTTAGTTGTGCCATTTTTTGAAACAATGTTTTTTTTTTTCAATTTTTTTAAATCGGTCAGCGTAAAACGTTGATACAAACACGTTCACATCATAAATTTCTTAGATTGGAACAAATTACAATGTTATTGACTGGAAAAAATACTTGTAAATATCCTTGAATGTAAATTAGAAAAAGATTTACATTTAATGGTTAATTATACAATAACTATATTATATAGGCGTTAATGTAATAAATTAACGACCAATTACTTAGTAATTGTTATAACGAAGCTCGTTGTGAGAAATAGGTTCATACATAGTGGAAAGTGAAATGGTGTTTATGGAAGTTTGAAGAGGGTTTCCACCAGATTCTTCAAGCAAAACTAAAAGGTTTCCAGAGTTTTTGAGGAATGATCGAGGAACATGGTACCTGGGAAACATAAAAATAATTAACCAGTAAAAGATTATTCAAGTCCTAACCTAAAAACTAAATTGAATATATGTACTGTACTGCCCAAAACAAAAAGATGAAAAAATTAGGGTTATGACATCTCTCTGTGCACCTATTTTAGTTCATACCCATGAGGTCTCCTTCGTTAAAAGAAGTGCGTGGAGCTCTAAGATTATCTCCAACAAACTAGCTGAAATTAAAGAGGGCTTTTGTGCTATCTTAACAGAAGACTAGCTATGATTTATATGAATTTGGTATTGAAAACTTACATTGTCTGCGAAGGTTTTCCTTTAGAAGTAAGAAATGAAACCCAATAACGACCAATACTTTGGTCATTAATCCAAGCTTCACCCTTCCCCATTGAGCTTAGGTTTAAGATGACTGGATCATTTCCTACCGGCGGCTCGAAAACAGTCTGCAATTTATAAGCAAGTGTGTTTAGATACATATATTATGAGCACAACAAATACACATACAGTAGAGATCCTCCAAATTTGACGATGCATCCCCTCTGGATTTTATTGTAACGATCAAAACGAATACAAGAGTTCTCATCTGTACATATTCTTTAAAAAAGATGAGAGCTAGATATGAAATCATTAAGAAATCTAATTGTGACACAATATAGACTATCGTGCTTCTCCAAGAATAATTTTATCACTATCTAATTAAGTGGTCTTATGTTTCAGATTTCAGTAATTGTTATGTAGAAATTATCTTTGAAAAAAACCTAAAAGAATACGATTTCAAATCATTAACGTAAAACTCCTAGTAGCCCTACAAAGATATTTTTTACAAATCGTAACTTTATTACATACCTATTCATAATTTTAGAGTTTATAGGTACTTCCCCAAGTATTTGTATTTCTTCTTGTAAAACATTTGACTTTTCAAGTGTATATATTCATTTTATTTTTATTATATGGTTATTAATAATATTTTGCACATACCTTGTACCAAGTAAGTGGTTGATTTGAAGAGCCTCCAACTTCAGCCCATTCAACGTTGTCTGTATTTTCTTCTTTGTATATTTGCAATTTCTCTCCAAGTAGTCCAACCTGTAAGGATCTCATTCAAATATATTAACAATTCGTTTCTGTAGGCTATCCGTCAATAACTAAAACTTTTTTTTTCTTCATTTTTTATAAGAGACCAACTGTTTCGTCGCTCTTTCAAGACCTAGAAGGCACATAGGCATTCCAGTATCTCTTTAACCATCATCGTCTAGTTCACCAGTGTTAGAAATCAATAATTAAAAGTTTTGAATTATTGAATATTGGTAATTGAGGTTTTACCTGATATCCCCAATCGTAATTAGTAAAATTGTACAATTCTTTTTCACTGCATTGAATTTCCACTCTTCTTAAGCCGGCAAATCTTCTTTCTAGAAAAGCTCCTGAATCCTTTGCAATTGCAGAGAAGAAAAAAGCTTGTTGAGTCGACAAGAAAAACTGGGTGACAAATAAATATACAAATGCAATTATCGTAGTCATACCGGAAGTCCAACCATTACGCTTAGCAAAGAAATATTGTTTGTGCCGTTGTTTAAACCAATTGGTTTCTCCATGACGAATTGCTTGGTATCATGACTGCCATGGCCATTTCCTGTAAGAAATCAAATGGAATTACATAAATTAAAACAAATAAAAACACTTGAAAAATAATTCAATTGACTTGCTTTCAAATTTCAAAATGATTGGGATGTTCTAATAAAAATATACAGCATGAGAATTGCTAAGAATACTCCAGAAAAAAAATTAAGTTTTTCATGTACTCCATGTCATCTCATACTTTAAACTGTGATCCATTATGAATAGGATGGTGCTTCTATTCACTAAAGTAATCATCTTTAAACCTAGACGATACAAAATTATTTTGATATTTATATGTGTGTATATATATGTTATTGCGTTACCTATATATATGTTGTTTATGAAAGCATGTGTTACATGTCCGAGAGACTCTACAACAAGTACCGGTTCAGCGCAAGAAATGTTGTGTTGAAAACTGTTCAAAAAAAAAAAATGACTCCATTAGTTATTGAACCATGTTTCGCTGCTAAAAGAAGAGCATCATGTGTTGTTGAAAAACCAATCATAAATAAATACGCGTTTAAATAATTGAAATTGAAAATTATGATTGGGCACTTGTCCATCTATGTTTGTATTTCAATAGTATTTACTATTCTTCTTTTAACAACGAAACACGGTTATAAATAAGAGGCCGTATACATGGAAAAAGTAGTATTTGGTAAGAGATGAAGAATGTACCTCAAAGTATACCAAAGATAATCCGATACATCTTTTGTCACGTTCATGTGCTCGAGTAATGTATCTGATTGTAGTGAAGTATTTTCAAAGTTTGGGATGACATCTGTGAACTTTTGCCATTTGTCCATTGTATCAAATATTTTTGTTGATCTTATGATTCTTTTGTTTTGCTTTGTATTAACCTATTAATAATAAGTAAGAACAAAACAAACCATTACTTTGCAATATGTGCCAATATTGCTCTACCATTATATGACAAGAAACTAATTTTAAAAAGGTAAGGACAAATAACAAAATAACTATCAAACATGTAAAGGTGATTTAAATTGGTCTCATCAAATAACTACCTGCTACGTTTAGAAATTTAGATTATACGTTAGGTCTATTGTTAAGTAATTACACCAACAAGGTTAAGTAATAACGTCAGCAACGTTAAGTGATGACGTGGTCAAATAATTAAGGGACATGGTTGAGTTTTCACTAACACATCATCTATGGAACTTTGATTTTCCATATCGACCTCTTTTAACCAAGTGAACATAGTGTTTAAGTTCGCAAAATAAGCTAAACTTAAGGGTTTGAAGCTCCTCTATATATGCGTGTCACTGAAAATTCAAATTTGTCTGCATTATCACTTAACATTGGTGACGTCATCAATTAATGCTAGTGATCAACAACCAAATTTTCAAAACATTGTGCAGCAATTACGATTGTTTTAAAAAGTTAAAAAACCAATGTGCAACCATCTAAATTATTTTAAAACAGTACCTTAAAATTTGAGTGATTATCGGTACTTAAACTAAAATAATGGACAATGATTTGGAAATGTAGTTGTTGACAAAAATGGGTAGCTTTTTTTCTTCATATATAACAACTATTAGATAACTTACTTTTTTTTTTCCAACCAAAACAAAGAAAATTAGATGACTTACCCTTGCAGTATTGAAAATTTGTTTGTCACAGTCAGATAGAATGCCGACTGACTTTGGCATGAGCTCATGAGATGCATTTCTGAACTGAACCGTAGCGTTATTTTTTTCATCGTTATTTATAAGAAATGCAACACATCTTCCTGCACTTTCTTCGCTAAAGACATAGGCCTAAATAAATAATAATTAATAATGGACTATGAATAATTGATGTTTAATAAATCAGCTGAAGTATAAAATGAAATAGTTATTGCTCAATTTTTTCTCCAACTTGTAACGATCTGTCAATTTTTTTCCTAAATTTGAATATTAACCGATCACCCCCTGAGTTTTTATAATTGATCAATATCTCCCTTGAACTTTAATTTTAACCAATTACCACCTCTGAATGCTATAATTGGTCAATTTTTCTCTGAACTTGGCCAATAACAAATATTAAGGAGTAATTGGTTAAAATTAAAGTTTATGAAGAAAATTGACAGCTTTAGGAAAAAAAATTGACAAATACCTCAAAGGCTGTTTAGTAAATCAGATAAATTTATATTATCTCACCTCTTGAAGTTTACCTAAAGAAAAATTAGTTTGGATTCCGTTTAGTAAGGTTGTAGAGCAACTTTTAATTGCAGCATGCAACTCCTTGAGGTGACCCCACTTGGGTTGCCTTAATAAACCTAATTTGAGAGAACAATTTATAATTAGTGGTTACGTAATTAACCATGAATTAAATCGATGAATAATTACTAAATAAATAAATATGATGCAAAATAACTCACCATATTCATCGAGAGGAGCTTGATCATAATAACCTGTTATGACATATGCCGAGCCCGTTCTTCCGAAATTAGTTCCACCGTGGTACTAGATTACAATCAAGTGCAATACCAATTAATTAATTATTTGATTAATATATACTATGGGACTCACACACTATGCGTGTAAATGTAAAATACTCGGGAAAAAAAAACTATAATATGGAAGAGAGAGAATTTGGAGAGAGAGAGAGAGAGAGAGAGAATGGGTTCTTTTTATTTTTTAAATTAGACTATTAAAAACTTGTTTTGATAACATATGGGCGAGAAAAAAAAACTTGGTACAAAATTACTTTAATGCTTATGATATTTCTTTTCAATTATGCATAAAAGAGTATAATGATGTTTTCCTTGGTTTTTTGTCGACAAAGAATGTTCTATTAATAGGTAGTATATAAAGGATTAAAATTGGGAATGAATCTTAAATTACTCACTTATATTAAAACTAGGAGACAATGTAGGGTTTTCTACAATGATTCTAATAGGAGAATCGCATGGATTGTTTGTCTATATAAATGTGGACTCTACTCTCACAGAAATATACTCACTCATTATTGAACTAAAATCTATTGTTAGTTGAGCATTAAGAATTTGATAGGGATAGGAGAAGGTCGGTTGTGAAGATCATGGCTTCTCCATCAAGTATTTCTTACAAATAACTCTAAATATATATGATTAGGTTTAAGAGAGGTTTCAAAGGAGAAAAATTAAAATATTTGTTCTAAAACAAAGATTAATAAAAGATAAGGAATGTTTCTCATGGAGCTATGGTAGTAGAAACTCAAACATACCATGTAATAGTTGATGTAGCTTCCATTTCTAGCTATAAAAAGAGCCACATGAAATGCAATGTCTTCAGCGGACCTTATGTACGGTTCTCCACCATACACTTGATAGCTTGAAAAATAAGACGAAACACAGAAAAAGTCGTGAAGAATTATATGTATTGACCACAGAAAAAGAAAAAAAAAGGAATCTCGTGAAAGAAACCATGAGAACAATTCAAGAATCGTGATTTAAAGATTGTGAATTAGAAACAATAAATTATGATTTATGAATTTATATTGATGACACGGACAAATACTAAAGCTCAAGAATATATAGACTACTATTGAATAAAATTTTGTGAGTGCTAAATTTAAATGTGTAGTGGATTAAAATGTCACTAGACGAAAACATTATGTGCAAAATATTTGTATGTATGCATAAACTAGGAAAACATACAATGACGTCCAATTCTCTGTCCACATAGTGGGCTTATTGGGTGAGTTTGGTCCTCCAAAAGTTTGCCCACATTTCATGCCATTGCATGTGTTAATCTGCACGCACGCACGCATATTAGAGCGGATAATTAATTATAATATTATTACTATAGATAATTAAAACAACAAAACTAGTACGTTTTTGTCCTAATTAAAATGGATTAGTGAGTACTGACCACAGGATCAGGAGCATCGGTTTGCTTGCACATGATCCATGGAACACCAGTCTGGAGGTCAACTGCCATTTTTGCAGCCCAACGAACGTAGGAGGGTCCTTTTTCATGGAATGCTGCTTCTATGTTTTGATATTCATTCTCAATCTGTTTTAACACACACATATAGGGATTACACGTGCACTTACCCGTGGGTACCAATTGGCATTGATTTTTTTTTTTAATACAACGATATATTTACATTAAGGTGCAAACTTATTATTTTCGATATTCGAACTTAAGATTTCACTTATAAGTAAAAATGAATATTGTTACACCATATTACTAAGTGACAATTGATATTGAATAAAATTGAAAATTAATTCATTCAAATTAATCACGATACCTGCGACAGTATGATTGGGCCTCCTTGTGATGCATATAAACCCTCTGACTTCATCAAGTTCACTATTTTTGTTGTGAAGTTTTGCATATAAAACTACCAAAAAAAAAAGATAAAATAAAAAATACGGTAGGCAAGCGACATGATCATAATGCTATTTTATAGATAGTGTTACAAGTGTTTAGCCATAAAGTTTGATTTCCACAATTATTAAATCTTTTATTTTTAATTTTAGCCATCATTTGTTGTATCACTTAACAGTACGTACAACTAAAGAAAAATTGTGAAATTAAATATCCAAGAGCCAGACAACTATATATATGCATTGTTTATGCATGCATGCATGGAAGTAACGTTATTCATACCATATTTTTGTACTACCTTAGTTGACATATGATGTAGACAGCCACATTATTTGAAAAATTTGCAAAACTCAAGGAAATGAAGTAGAAAGAGTCCTTGTATACCACAATCATCATTTAATTAACTGATTTTTCTTAATTATTAGTTTATTAAATAATAAACTAAATTTAAAAATCTAATTAATTCAAATGATGTGACTTTCCACATCAAATGCCATCTAAGGTGATATGAAAATGTGATACAAAAACATGATATGAAATGAATAACATTACTCTATGCATGGGTATTGGGTACGTGGGTGAGGAAGGGAACATCAAAGACATGCCTTGAATGGTTCATTATCTGAGCGGTAAACTATGCCTGGGACGTCATGCAGCCAAAACGGAAGTCCTCTGCAAATAATTATACATTAAAGGGTTTTAAAAAGTTTACCTATAAATTAATTCCCCAATTGCTGCAAATTCATATTGTAAAATAATAGGGCTAATTAAGTTACCCATATGTCCATTCACTCTCAATGAAGGGTCCAATCCTGAGGCAAGCATAAAGTCCTTGTGCCTGGATTTCCTTTATAAATTTTACTAGATCATTTCTTCCACTGAAATCGTACTGCATATATGCCCATACATATATACACACACAATATTCAAAGTAAATATTAATCAGATAATATTATGCCAATGAGAGGAGAAATTTTTCAGTGTGTTAGGAACATGGCTCGATATATCAAATGTTATAAAATAAATAATTAGATACTTGAAGAAAAAAAAAATTCCAACCATTTATGTATGACACTTATTACCAAAAACTGTGTTTTCGACGTCTTGAAATATTTCTCTAATGAGAGAGATGGAATAGATATCAAACTAACCAACCTGGCCCGGCTGCGGCTCGTGACGGTTCCAAAATACATAGGTTTGAATTACATCAAGTCCTCCTTCCTTGGCTTTCCCAATCAAAGATCCCCACATCTACAGTACATACCAAATAATTCATTTGAATTTGATAAACACACACACATGCATACAATTATAAACGTTGTCTTTTACTTTCTTAATTCTTTGATAAATTTACTTTTGATTTGTTAGCTTCTATTTGGTTATTTTATTATTGAGGAATAAAATGAACAATGCTACTTGATGATTAAAATTGTTTGTTTTGTAGATCACTCTATAAAAATAAATTTGCTAAAAATCAATTAAGTAAAAAATCCGTTCAATCAGTGTTGTTATAATTTTATTGTTTAACTAAAGAACTTGGTTCGTCCATTATTGGATAACTAACTAAATTGGGATTTAACTAAATAAATGAAAAGAATCATCAGGTAATATCATAGCATTTGTTTTGTTATCATTTATCTTATAATTAATCAAAATCAACATCTAACTTGATTAGTTAATCTTTCCACTCCTCCAAATCCAATGAATTTAATCGGCAATATCAATATACGTAATCATTCTGCATGCATCCAGGGTTCACATTCTTTACAGTTACTGATCTCTAGCATCATACAAAACAGATATAACTTGCATATTTCCAAAATGCTATGCGAAGAAAGTCAGAAAAGGTCGAATACCTCCTGCTACCCGTGACATATATTTATAAACAGACATTTTGTGTTTGCAACCTAATATAAGTTGTTTTTAGTCCCACTCCATTGCCTGAGATTATAGACAGTTGGATTTGAGGATAACTTGTGGAACTTATTTTGTATTTTTTTTTCAACGGTTTGTTTAGATTATATTGTAATTCATTCTTAGGTATCTTAAAATAATATTATTATACAAATTCGAAACAACTAAGACATTCAATTGTAGTGAAGAAGAAAAAAAAGACTCTGGTTCGCTTTCATGAAACAGTAAATGATTCTCTTTTACTGATCATATGATTCTAATTTGGGTGATTTTTTAGAAATGATATTTGAGAAAAAAAATCTAAAAAATAGACGAATCAAATGGTTCAAATACAATTCGAAGCAGGTCGTGCAAGAGTGTCCCACAAATAAATTTAGTTGAAGGATATCACTCGATTGAAGCTCACTGTTGGAACAGTAAATGGGTCCTTATTAAGCAATTCATTCACAATAATGGTACTATTATTAAAACATGAATAGTGTTAGGGATACTCCATTAGTGTACCATCCCATGTGGCATAGGAATGTATGCAACTAATGTCAAATGAGATAAATTTATTGAGTAACGTGACATATACACATCACTTATCACATAAGATGGTACACCAATGTGGTATCTCTAGCATTTTCCTTAAAACATATAGTAATTCCTATATATATTTATGATTAATGTTTAGATTTTAGGGATAGTTTACCATTTAAATTCTCAGTTTTCACTATTTGAAAAGAAAAAAATATTAAAAACCAAAAACTGGAAACTACGTTCTTGAGTTTTTACAACTTGGCTTGAGTTTGCATTTTCTAAAAAATTAAAAAATTGAAGTAATTACCAAACAAGGTTTCAGTTTTCAATTTTTAAAAAACTGAAAGCTAAAAGTCAAAAACTAAAAATGAAAAATGAAATTGTTATCGAACAATTCCTTAGTTATCTGTACCATATATATGCATTTGACAGAAACTTGACGGCTTGTATATATATTCTACATAAGAGAACTGTATAGGTGGGGTATAAAAAGATATTATAAGAAAATCAATATGTTAACTGATTCTGTGTAATCATGAACTACTTAATATGTAGTGACTTTAAATTTCAAGTTCTGATGAAATGAACGGCTTAAAATGTTGGGGGGTTCAATATATACACAAGATAATTACCTCAGGTGTACTCCGGGGATAGTGAATAGAACCTGAAAACAGAAGTCTTCTATCCCCATCAATGATGAGCGACCTGCCATCGTACGTGACATCTTCTCCGCGAACACAACCTTCTTGTGTTATAACTACCACCACCGCTGCCACAACAATAGCACGCCGCAGCTGCCACCACCATAGCTCCATTCTCTCTCTCTCTCTCTCTCTCTCTCTCTCTCTCTCTCTCTCTCTCTCTCTCGACTACTTATGCATAAGAAGGCGGGGATGGATGGACTTTAACGTAAAGGAAATTAAGCTTTAACATTCTTGTTACACTCACTCGCGTTATATATATACACAGCTAGCTAGGTTCAACTCCCCAATAAACAGATGCCAGGCATGCAGGTAGAATGAGTTAGGTTTAAAAATGCAGGACACGTGACATGCACCAATTGGCTTTTGCACATAACACAGGATGAGTTTTTCAATGTGACCATCACATAATGTGGTACATCACGTATCGGTATACAAATGATGAGATACGTGTATTAAAAAGTTAATAACTTAAAAAATAAAATTTCCCACCACTTACATAAAAACAAGTAGTGCACCACTCGTGTTCCCGTCACAGCTAAAAATTTCTCATAACACAGTGGCAAAATGGTAATCCAAGTACATGAGAATGAGAAGAAGCTGATGGGTCACATGCACCATCTGTGTATGCGTACGTCATAGCGTGGCTAGGATGGCAAGGTTGATTAGGCCCCCAACCACTGCCGCGCCTAAGCGTATGTATGCACAACAAGAGATAGCTTAAAGCATTTAAAAGCACTTTATTCTCCTGTGAAAAGGCCAAAGCACCAAACCTATTGCTCAAACTGTGGCCAAAGTTTTACCTTAATGTATGGAATGAGTTTACCGGAATATGGCGTTCTAATTCAATATCATTG
Source organism: Crataegus laevigata (assembly GCA_963580275.1). Classification (NCBI taxonomy): domain Eukaryota; kingdom Viridiplantae; phylum Streptophyta; class Magnoliopsida; order Rosales; family Rosaceae; genus Crataegus; species Crataegus laevigata. The sequence continues at coordinate 29,669,337 of OY756944.1, read as the reverse complement.
TCATGTTTTAAAAAGCTTACGCATTTTATTTTTATTAAAACAGAACTTCACGATAAAAATAAATCCATTCTATATTAGTCATTCTCGTTGTTTTGGGTCGTGTTTTGCATCAGCCCATGTAAGAGTAAAATTGGAGTTATAAACGGGCCGCAAGATGTGGTAATGGACAGCCCAAGGATTAGAATGCATGGGCCCTTTTTCTTTTTCACACAAACACTAGTGAGTCAGCAAAGTTGAAAAAAATGGAAAGGAAAAATGTTTGGATTTAGGCCTAAACCGCTCAGGCCAAACCGGTTTGCAAAGTTGAGAAAAATTATTCTCTTCTCACCCTTAGATAGACACATTCCCACAGTGGCAAATCTTTTAACAATTAAATCGTTTTTCTTTTAGGTTTTTTCTCAAAATTATTTTTATTAAAAACCACTCAAATCGAAAATAATATAATCATTGCATAAATAGTGATCAATTTAGTATTTCTTTTTATTTATTTATTTTATACAGTACAATTGAATATTTTAATAGTTTTGAATTTTTTTGAATTTTTTTATAAAAATAATTTATACATAATAAATTAAAATATAAATGATTTATAATGTTAAAAATTTGAGATTCCAATCATTCCATTGACATTTTCAATTTTAATTGGACGAGGATTTGTAGTAAACATTATCATTGCATATATTATTAATATGCACCTTCAAATTGGGATGGACCGAGAGCACAGGCAGTTTGACCACACCCAACAACTACTTACTACTGTGAAGTATGACCTATTTCTCAACCAGATGCAATTCAACTACGGCTTGCCCCAAATTACACTCCACTACATATGATTAATTTTTCTTTTGATAAGACAATATATTATCTATTCTAAAGTTGAGGAGGGATTTACTGTAGCTTAGCTACAGTCAATTGGTTGACACTCGATTTCACGCTATTTACCATAATGCCACAGCCAAATGGTTGGTTGGGATGGTAGTTATCAAAATGTATGAGGGTAATTTTGTCTCTGAACATATTTCAAAATATTTACGGATTTACCATGTATTCTAAAATGGGGATTTTGCATTATTTACATTTCTGCCACTGTGTGTGTGTGGCTGTGCAGATTGGTGGAGGGATTTCAGGGAGAGAGGCGTGGGATGGCAGGGAGGGTAAGGGAGAGAGAGGAGTGAGGCTGCCAAAAAGTGGGGTTAGGGTTGATTTTTCCTCCTCAAATCAAGGGTTGGAGTCTGTGATTGAGAGATTGATGGCAGGGATGGGAAGGGAGAGAGATGAGTGAGGCGAAGCTACCAAAAAGGAGTTTAGGGTTGATTTTTTCTCCTCAATTCAAGGCTGTTGTCGGTGATTGAGGGATGGGGAGGGATGGGCTTTTGATTTTGTGAAAGGAATTCAGACTACATCGACTGCATCTTCACCTCTCTCTCTCACTTCGACCTGTTTGAGTCACCATAGACAGCCCGACTTCACTCTTCTCTTCGTCACCTTTCACTCTCAATCCACCGCTGCATTAATTTTTGGGCCGTTTTGGCAGGTACAAATTAGAATTAGAAGCATGCACAAAATCTCCATCTCCATGATCAGATCCACCACTCCATCTTCAATGCTATTCATAAACCGAGCTCAGCCGTGCAAGTCAGATCCCAAACCTCCTGATCTTGGTGCCGACACACTCACATGTAAAATTTTCTCACCAATGCCTTTAACTTCATCTCTGATCATAGTAGATTTACGGGAAAATAGAAGATGGTTGTCTCATGTATGTATTCTCTAAGTAGAAGGCTCGAGATCGAAAACGACGGTGGTTAGGCATGAAGGAGGGGACCACAGAGCTCAAATATGATGTTCCAAAATAAGGCGGAGGACACGAAGTTGTCAAATCCAAGATGAAAATGTATAATCCACTCCTCTGCAACTATTTGTGTCCTTGATATATATTTTCCATTAGTTTTTTTTTTTAAATGGCAAGTAGAAATCTTAGAAGTTAAAGAAACGAGCGATAATATGTTATCCATCACCCAACTGCGGTTGCATTTGGATTTTATACAAATACATTCTTGGTCAAACAAAATGGGAAAAAAATGGTTGTATCAACAACACCTCTTTAGTTCTACGAGAGGAACTAAATAACACATTTTCCCGAATCCTATAAGCATGGAAGAAGTAAAACAAGCTAAGAGTCATTTATACAACATAAACACATGAACTCTGTTCGAATTCTTACTCTTATTCTCTCTAATTTTTTGCTGTTTAGTTTGGACCCCCATCTCAGCATCATCGTCTGCTCTTGCAGCTGCTTTTGATGCAGAGGTTCTCAGCCATGACATCTGAATCAAAATTCTGGTATGCCACTTGACCTTTGATGCAGTACTTCCCCGTACTTTCCGTTTGAGTGATTGTTAGGTTTTGTGGATAAAATATCTGAGGCCTCTTTATTCTTCGACTTGATTCCAATTTGGCACTGTATTATTTCTTTAAGAACATTTCAAATGACTATTTGTTTATGAGGTGTATGTTGTAAAATTCTCCTCTTTTTATGGCTCCGTACTTTACAGCTTATTAGCTTTAGAATTTGTACCATAACGATTAATTGTTTTTACTTCTCTGAAAAATAGAAGTCTTCTTGGTTAGTCATTTTGCACTTGAATTCTTTTTAGTCAATCATTTTTATCTGATGCGAAGACTTTTGTATCAATCATTATTTCAGTTTATCAGCAAAAATGAATGACTACTTTGTTATAAAACCCCTCATGCTGCTGAAGCACTTTTACTTCTTTTGAGGTTTATGTAAATTTTCAAAGAAATTGCATGATACCAATAAATCAGAGGTTTAAACTTTAAACATAGTAAATATTACAAGCAATGTGTTGGACGAGTTTTGTGCTTCATAGAACAGTTTTGTTCTTAAAGGCTGTCAAAATTTGGAGTATTGGTGGGATATTCAATTGGTGATAGGTACTGGTGAAAGGATCAGATTTTGGTAGGAGTTGTTGTTGGGAATCACATCTTTGTGATCACATTTTTTGTTTTTTCCCATGAACTAGGACATAAATGGAGAGAACCTTCAAGACTTAAATTGTTGCCATCTTTCTGATGTGCCTAATGTTTATGTTCGGTTGAATTTCAACTTCTAGATTTATAAGTAATCTCATGGTGGTTTGGAAATATTAATTTTTTTTACTAACTTCTGTGTACTATTTGGATAGCACTGGCTTGCTGAATAGAAGTTGTCATCTATTTGGATAGTGCATTGACTATTTGGAAATATAGTACTGACCTGCTGATTAGAAGTTATTACCTTTTTAGTTTTCAATTATCATCAAAGAAGCACATCGGTGAGTAAAATCTGGTCATGCTTGGTTATAAGTTTCCATTCAAGAGTAATCTCATTGTGATACAAAGAAAGAAGCAGACATTCAAACAAAAAAGCTAAAAAAATATGAAAAGATTGGAGTACAAAAGTGAACTAGCCAAAAAGAAATTAAAGTGAAGGAGCATGAAAGTTACCTATTAAGTGAATTTGAATAATTTTTGACAAAAAAATAATAATTTTCAAATCCCAAGTTTGTGCATAGACAATCCTGTAAATCAAGTTCAGCTTTGTCTCAAATATGCATAAAGTCATTGGTGATACACTTGGTAAATTATGAGTAGAGCTTTGATAAGAGTTATTTATCACTGATCGATTGTTTTGCAGAACCTCCTCTTTTACTTATGCTACAAGTACAAGGAATCATGATTCGATTTTGAATCTCTGTGCAGGTGCATTTTAGCCACATCACCGATAGCTACTACTGCACTTTAGGTGCAATTAAACAACCATCATTCTCCAATTCATGTGAAAAACTCATGTAAATTGCATATAGTTGGGACGTTAAAAAATCTTCCATTTTGTTTGCACTTAGGTTGTTAATGTAAATTCAATAGAATGTAGATGCAACTGAAAGACTTAATTTTACTATGTTGATTCAACTGCTTTGATTGGTTTTTTAATAATGTAAAAATTGGTGTGTTAAATTGTGGTTACGAATTCAAAACCCGCAGCGGAGCGCGGACATTTTTGCTAGTTATAACTAAAGAGTAAGAGAATAAATTCTAACTCATCTTCGAATTTGTCAATCACAAAATTTCAACCTATAACTTCTCATTTTTTTCTTCAGTCTCACAATGAGCTTGCAATAATGTTATTCAAATTCATCTTTCAGCGAAAATCGAAGCTAAGACCTCTTACTTACAAGTGAAGAGGAATATCACTCGACCGTAGTACTAAGTGACAAAATCTCTCACTTATAAGTAAAAAAAAAACTATTAGAATGTAGTACCAATTACCAAGTGACACAACTGTTTTTTTTTTTTTGAAACAATATATATACACTAAATTAATTACAAATGCGTCATCTACATTTACGACGTTCTTTTATATATATATATATATATATATATATATATATATATATATATATATATATATATATATATATATATATATATATATATATATCCATTATGGTTATGTTTGAAAGGACGTAAGGGTCAAGATTGGCAACCAATTTATGAAAAATAAAGGAAGCTTCCCAGCAAGTAACGAGGTGTGAAGCACTTGATGGAATACGACATGGAAAATGGGTTCATTTCACTTGGACACAACATTTGGTGGTCGTGATGGTGATGTTTTATTGCCTTGAAGCAACATTCACACACAATCAATAGAAACATATAGAGCTGATTGGAGTAGGATTAGTGTTAGACCGACACAGTATCAGTATGGAACGCAAAACGGCGGCCATTTTATGTATTAAAATGCAACATTTTCATCATTCGGGGCCGCCTCATAAAACTCTCTGTGTCAATGGCAATTCGATCAAGTTGAAAGAATATAATAATAGAAGGCAGATGATTTTCACATACCGCTGTTAGTTTTTTATGACTTCTTTGTATTTCTCACAATTAGATTGAAAAACAGTCATATGAAAACAACAGTAAGAATTAAACAAGAGTGTGTTGAGAGGGCAAAAAGGTGTTTGCTTATCATTCCCTTATTAAAAATCAAATAGTGCTATCCAAAAATCTCTTTTTAATTTTCACGTACTCCTCTTAATTTTCAACTGTCAAATCAAATGAATTGAAGAAGATTAATAGACAAAAATTAACAAGCGTGCGGTGAAGAGAAATAGGTTTGTGAATAGCACTATCTTAACAATATTACATTGGCCCTTAGGTGAATGACAAGTATACTCTATGGATTACGAGTTCAATAATACTACATGGATCGCCACTTAGTACTACCGGCTAATGGTATTTCTCTTCACTTGTAAGTGAGAGGTCTTCGGTTTGATTCTTCCCAAAGATGAATTTAAACTACGTTATTATGGATAAACCATTGTGAAGCTTGACCCACCCTCTCCTGTTAGTCCCCTTCACATAATGTAGATAATATTATTTGTTTAAAAAAAATACTATAAAGACCAAGAGTTTTCCTTATTTCTCTTTTTTTTTTGCTAATACAAGTGATATTAAAGTAGTTGGAGTACAAAACTTTGAGAAATAATATAGAGACTTTCAAAAGTAAGATCTTTTATGAACTGTTGATAGCGAGATACAAACACAACCTCATTAAAGCAGTAAAATTAACAATAACCAATCAAAATTATAAAACGTGACTTATGCTTAAGGCAAAAGTTGATGAGAAGAAGATGGGGGATTAATACTTTGAATTAGGTATATTCAAAAGGGGTGTGATATCTATATAATTTTTTTTACTTCTTACACTGTTTTAATTTTTGGCCTTTGAATCGAATGAAATAAAAAAAAATTCATAAATAAAAATTAATAAAAAAAATGTGTGGATAACACAGCTATTTTCGAAAATTTGCTTGACCACAACGTAAACGATACTACAACAGTGTCAACGGGACTACAAAAGTCATAGCCAGCTTGAAAAGTAATGCAATCGGGTTTGACCCAACCCAATTTGGCAATTTGTACCAGTTGAAGGAAGAGAACTTGGTACACTGATGTGATCCAGGAGGGTTTTATTGTCCATAAAAAGTATTTAATTAATTTACTTTTTGATGTTTGGGTCACAACTGGAGTCTGCTACAAGCTCCGAGTAGCTTCCTGCATGCTTCCATATGTATATTTGTTGTTTATTCTTATCCATACATATGTCACGGACCACGTCACACACATTATGATATGATGCAAGATCATCTCATATCTTAATCGTTTATCTTATATCATGCGATAAATTTTTGTTAAGTATTATTTTTATTTAATTAAATAAAAAAATAAATTATTTATGATCACACTATGTACGATAAATGATTAAAATATGAGAATTTTTAAAACTAAGCTCGGGATAGAATTCAAATCATAATATAATAATGGATGCTATTCCTGCCGATGAACCCGGACATTATTGTTTTCTATTTTATTAACCTGTTTGTCGACTAATGAATCCAGACAAAATTCAATTCTTGCTCCCCAAGTTTCCCATTAAACCTCTTTTTTTTGTTGTCCTTGTCGTCGTCTTATCTTTTGACTCATTTTCACTTTTCAATAGTTACACACGTAATATGAGACTTTTTTTTGGTGCCTTGAGATGTATCGGGTATGTAATGCCTTTACGGTGAAATTTTTATTTAAAGGTACAAAAATTAAGATTTAAAATCTAACAATTAAAACATTCAAAGCAAGGGATATTTTAGAGCACCCAAAACTTTTTTTTGTTTGACCCTTTTAATATTTGAACTTCGGACTGTATCATTAAAATTTTCGATTAAAAAATTTGAATTTTTTTAATATGAACATATTCGTTAGGTATTATTTTTGTTTAATTTAAATAAAAATTTAAATAATTTATAATATTAACCCTCCGTTTATGTCTAATTAGGTCTCCGTTTACATGCGTATGTTGTGTTGATAATAAAATTTACCGTCTATAGTACTTTAGTTAAAAAAAAGGTTAATTGGAAATGGTAATGCTATTCATACTATATTTTTATACCACATTTCTATACCACCTTAGGTGGTATTTGATGTGGACAACCACATCATTTGAAAATTTTACAAAACTCAAGGAAATGAAAGGAGAGAGACTGCTCGTATACCACAATCATCATTTAATTAATTAGTTTTTCTTAATTATTAATTTATTAAATAATGAACTAAATTTAAAATTTTGATTAATTCAAATGATGTGGTTGTCCACATCAAATGTCACCTAAGATGATATAAAAATATGATACAAAAATATCGTATAAATATCATTTATCAATTAGAAAACAGAAGTAAGGAGAAATAGTTATCATGGACTGGTTGGACCCATGGAAGAAAATATCGAAATTATCGGCGAAATATCGCCGATAATTTCGTTTTTATCACCAGCCGATATTTTTTTGTTATCCATATTGTTTTCGTTATAATATCGCGATATTATCGATAATATCGCGATATTTCCTATAATATCGCGATATTTACTACAATATCGCGATATGTGTGGAAACTTGGCACTGTGCGACTGAAGAACGCCGGAATTCGCCGGAGGTCGCCGGAGATTCGGAGAAGACCCAAAAATAATCCTGTCAATAGAAGGAAAAATCAATGGCAATGACAAAAAGGAAAAAAAAAAACAAAAAATCCGAGCTAAGCTAAGAACCCCAAATCTGTAGTGGGATTTCTAAGTAAGAACCCTAAAATCCGAGCTAAACCTAAACCCCAAATCTGCTATCCTAGCAACCGAGTTCCAATTACCCAGTTCAATCTTTCAATCTCCCAACAAAAACGTAGAAATAAACAAAAATAGAGGTTGAGAGAAGAAAATTTACCCTTTTTTTTCTGTGAAGTTCACCGGAGTGGCTGCATGTGTGTATGTGGGTCTCGGAGAGAGAGACCGAGAAGAGAGATCGAGACAGAGACCGAGAAGAGAGAAAGAGAATAAAGAGTTTTGATGGATATGTGTGTGTGTGTGTGGGATAATGGAGAAGGGAGAGAAGAGAGAAGGATGTGGGAAGGAGGATCGAGAGAGACTCGACTGTGGGAAGAAGGGATGGAGAAGAGAGATCCAGAATGGAGAGGACAGAGAGGAGAGAAGAAGGATCCAGAATGGGAGAATAGGATGGTCTGCGTGTGAAGATATGTGTGCGTGTGTGATCTGGTGTGTGTGTGAGATCTCATGTGTGGCTCTATTATTGAAAATGTTAGACAAAAACTGAAAAAAGTTAGACAAAAACTAAAAAAGTTAGACAAAAAATTGAAAAAGTTAGACAAAAAGCTCTATTATTGAGTAATTAAGTAATTAATACTTGGGTGTTAAATTTTTTTAAGTAATTAAGTAATGTTAACAATTACATGTTAATTTTTTTAAGTAATAAAGGAATGTTAACAATTACATGTTAAACTTTTTAAGTAATTAAGTAATGTTAACAATTACATGTTATTTTTCTTAGTAACAAAGTAATGTTAACAATTACATGTTAATTTTTTTAAGTAATAAAGTAATGTTAACAATTACATGTTAATTTTTTTAAGTAATAAAGTAATGTTAACAATTAAATGTTAATATGTTTAATGTTATTTATTATTTTATTAATATTAAGTTTTATTATCAAATTGGATTATTATTCATTAATATTAGGTTTTTTTTATTGTCAAATTGGATTATTATTCATCAAATTGGATTATTATCAAATTGGATTATTCATTAAATTGTATTATTATTAAATTGGATTATTATCAAATTGGACTATTATTCATCAAATTGGATTATTATTCATCACTATGTTTAATATTTGGATTTTTTTATTATCAAATTGGACTATTATTCATTAAATTAGATTATTATCAAATTGGATTATTCATTAAATTGGATTATTATTAAATTGGATTATTATCAAATTAGATTATTATTCATCACTATGTTTAATATATGCAAAACTTTTTTGGGGATTTATCATTTGATGACTACTCTTCACAATACACTTACTCTACACATAGAGATGATGAAGATAGTCAAAATTTTGAACCTCATAGGAACTCTATGTGGTACTAAGTTACTCATGTATCTTACCATACAATGTATAACGTGCAAAATATTGTACTAATTCATTATATATAAATGATTATGGTGTGTTTAAACTTCTTTCATTAATTACTACATATTTTATACACTCACAATGTTTGCCAGCTCGCTATATAATCAACTTAAATCAGTTAAATCCATCATGCAATGCATTTCCTTCCAATTTTTTGTGATAAACTAATAGATAATTGACTAAATAAACATCCTACAAAGTTTCAATAAAAATTTCCAAGTTTTTCTTACAATTTCCGTGATTTCCATGTAATTTTTATCGATATCGATATTTTATCGATATTTCCGTCGATATTTCCGTGTTTTCGGACTACCGATATTTCCGATATTACCGATATTTAAATCCTTGGTTGGACCTTCTAATTAATCTTTTTTATTTTATTTAATCTAGAATTAAGGATGGATGCGGCAAATCGAAAGTTCAAAATTCAACGAGAGGGAGGGAATTTTCCATTAATTTAATTTGTCAATTTGTCGATCCAGCAGAGCAATGACGTTCATTCCCATGCGACATGTTTGGGGGCCAGGCAACCTCACTGGACATCGTGCCTTTCGACCCAACCCACACACTTGTTGTAATCCTCGGACAAAATAGTCCCTCCCCACGTATGACGTGGCGAACACCCAGTGGTCGCTCAACGAAAACAAACACGATGGCGGAACACCGGATTCTTTCGCGGATTGAGACCGACCGTCAACGATTCAGAAGAGGCGGAGTTATAAAATGGGTAAACTTTCGCGGAAAATAAAATAAAAGGAAAAAGATTAAGAACGTCCAAAGTAGGTGACGAAAGCGGTGACGAAAAAATCGGAAGTGGTCTCGTGCACACGTGTCACTTTAACGTTAAACCGTAGACTGGTGTAACGTGACATATCTGGCTGCGGTCAGCCCAGCGCCCTAATCTCTATCTCTATCTCTCTCTCTCTCTCTCTCTCTCTCTCTCTCTAGGACTAGTCCAGGACTGAGTGGCACTCTCTCGGCCCACGTGTGAGAATTAAAAAGTGGAAACACGTGCTGTGCCGGCTGGTGTTGGTGCTCTGGTCTGGTGGGTTATATATATAACGCCTCTTAGGTCTCTTATGCTCCATAATTCTGGTTCGAAATCTGAGAAGAAGCAAATTAGCCAGAGCAAGAGGAAAGAGAAGAAGAAAGGAAAAGGGAAGGAGAAAGCGAAGCAGTAAAAAGTAATCATGAGCGGAATAGGAGACGAGCAGCAGCAGCAGCCGCAGCTGGAGTTACCGCCGGGGTTCAGATTTCACCCGACGGATGAGGAGCTGGTGAACCATTACTTGTGCAGGAAATGCGCTTCACAGCCTCTCGCTGTTCCAATCATCAGAGAAATTGACCTTTACAAATTCGATCCGTGGCAGCTCCCTGGTATGTCAAATTTATTCCCAATTCCCAATTTCAATTAATCAATTTTGCTTTCTTCTTTCTCCCCCAACCCAACCCAAATTTCATTTCTGAAAATTATGGTCTGGGTCGAACTCAATTTTCTCTGAATTTTTGGATTTTTTTGTCTAATTTTTTATTTTTATTTTGGTGTGGTATGCAGAAATGGCACTCTACGGAGAGAAAGAATGGTATTTCTTTTCGCCAAGGGACAGAAAATATCCAAACGGTTCAAGACCGAACCGGGCAGCTGGAACCGGGTACTGGAAGGCGACCGGGGCTGACAAGCACATTGGAAAGCCCAAGGCACTCGGGATTAAAAAGGCACTCGTTTTCTACGCTGGTAAAGCCCCCAAGGGAATCAAAACCAATTGGATCATGCACGAGTACCGCCTCGCCAATGTCGACCGGTCCGCCGCCGCTGCCAAGAAAAATCAAAACCTGAGGGTACGTCCGTCTTTCCATAACCTTTTTTCTCTTTTACCATTATACCCTTGGACCTTCGCAACTCATTGACCGTGGACCAAATTTTTATAATTTGACTAAGATATTTATGCATTTATTTAGTACATTTATTATTTAAACGGTCAGCTCAGCTCAGCTGTGCAATCTAAAAAAAAAAAAGAATATTGTATCTAATTATATTTGACCATTATAAGATGAATGTATTAAGTAAATTCATGTACATTACTCAGTCTCTCAAATTTTGATCATGTCGTTGCATTTGCATCAATGCCTCTTAAGAATGCATGTTGTAACTTCTCGATGATTAAATTAGAATATCGCTTTCGAAAAATAAACGAATCCGGCCTAAAATATTTTAATCTTAATTTTGTTTAATTACTCAGAGTGCTTATCATTCTAAATTAATGTTTATGTAATGCAGCTTGATGATTGGGTCCTATGCCGCATATATAACAAGAAGGGCAGCATAGAGAAATACAATGTTACAACCAAAATGACCAATTACCCAGAAATATTGGACGAGCAGAAACCTGATATGACTATAATGCCCCCACCTCCACAAGCGGCATTAAACACGCATCACGTGATGGATTCGTCGATGGATTCAGTACCAAGGTTGCCACAGACGACGACGGACTACTCGAGCTGCTCGGAGCACGTGCTGTCACCGGAGGTCACGTGGGAGAAGGAGGTCCAAAGTGAACTGAAACGGAGCAATGAATTGGAGAATACCTTTAATACCCTCGACGATCAGTTTCTGAATTACATGGATGGCTTCTCGGATATTATGGACCCTTTTGGGGGGGAATTGCAAATGGAGCAGCAGCAGCCCTACCAGTTGCAGGACATGTTCTCCTACCTCCAAGCCCAATTTTAAGCCGACTTACAAGAGTACAATTGGAAAATGGCTAGACGGAGAAGAGGAAAAAAAAGAAAAGAAAAGGCCCATGATTATTTGATTTAGTACTAGTTAAATATTCTTTTGAATTTGGTTACATGATCAATTTAATTTGATTTTGGATGTCTACAAAAAAAAAAAAAAAAAAAAAAAAAAAAAAACTGAACGTTTAGATAGTGTTAATATGTAATGAGATTCCTGTAGAAAATTTTCATAATTTGTTCCAAGTTATGTACCACAGAGAATTGTTTTGTTTTTATTTTAGTACGTACGATATAAATGAGAAATTTTTTCTCGATGAATTTTTTTTTTAAAAATAGAACGGCCTAACTCTAATTTAATAAATTTTAATGGTAAAAGAAAATTTTAACAACTCAAATTTAAATTAAATGGTCAAAATAATGATATTAATTAGGGTAAATTACATATAAACCTTTCAGGTTCTATTACAACCATATACAACATTTTACTTTTATACCTCACGTATTATTTTATTTCAAAATAATATTTCCGTTACATTTTTCATCTATTAATCCGTTAAGTGCCGACATGGCAGCCACATTTATGCCACGTGGTCAAATTTTTTTTTTTTAAAAACCTTAATCGTCTAAATTTATAAAAATAAAAAAAAAGTTAGAAAATCCAAATCCCACCCCACCCCACCCCCATACTTGAACGGTGGAAGAAGGGAAAAAAAAAAGAACCAGCCGATCCCATATCCCCTCAACCTAGATCCCATACCCACCCTCATACCTGAACGTTGGAAGAAGAAGGAAAAAAAGAGAGGAAGAACCAGACGATCCCATATCCCCCCAACCCCAGGGAAAGGGATATGGGTTTTTTTTTCTTTTTTTTTCTTTTCTGGGTTGACAAGTTAGGCTCGGTTGAGGGGGGAGATGGGAAGATGTGTGTACGGTGGATGAAAGATGACAATGCTCCGGGGGGCAGTGGCGAAGTCACATAAGGGCGAGGGGGGGGCGTCCGCCCGTCCGCTCACTAGAAAACAAGCCCAGTAACGAGTCTTAAGTCCTTTTGCTTCGGCCGGAAACTGGAAAAGACGGTGGCTTTTCTCGTTCTCTATGCTGCTGCGCAGCTTCCCTTCGCGCATGGTTTTATTTTTATGTATATACTCAGGTAAAAAACGACATCGTTTTGGGCTTTAGAAAACAAAATTAAATGAAATGGTGCGTTTCTTTTCAAAGGCAGACCAAACGATTGAGACAGCGGTGGGTGAAGATTGAAGAGTTGAAAGGCAGACAACACACAGAACGCTCCACCATGAAGTAAACCAAGATGGGGAGCTTTTAGGTTTTGTTTTGATGGATCTATGGGAGGTAAAGGCGAGCCGAGATGTTTGGGTTGTCTGAGATGGTGATGTCTTAAGAGGAGACCAGTTTTACGGATCTTGATTAAGAGATGGGGGACACATATGACTCTAATTCCATGGGTCGCCGTTTAATTGTGTCATCATCGTGGATTTTAAGGAAAGATTGGTTTTTAAAGGTGAATTCAAAGGTGATGAAGTCATTAGCCATTAGAGAAGATGGACAGACTATGAAGATGTGTGAAACAAGAGGGAGTGAATGTACCAATTTATACATTTAGTGTTTTGCATTAACTCATTAAAAAAAACAAGTAAAGAGAGATTGCATGTTTGACACTTGATTACCATGCAGTAACATCAAACAAATTAGCCGCTAGGTGTCTTCATCTAGCACTCACTAGTCATGCCATCATTTTTTTATCTTTGGATTTGTATGACAAATAGTGACGTTTGACTAAGTTATTTTTTGTGTTTTTTTGTTATGAATTGTCAAACACCATTGCATTATGAAATGAGAGATTAATAATCGAATGATAGCTTGGTTATTTATATTGAGAGAGATGTTTTGTATTTTTATTGATAATGAGCTTCATATGTGACGTTTTTATGACAAAAAGTGATGAAATGTTGACAACAACAATCATAACTTGTTTGTATTAATAACTTATGAATGACATTAATGTTGTCTACTATTAAAAGGATTTGGTTGTTTACATTATTTTAAAAAAAATTACCCTTTTATATTTCGCCCCTCCCATCAACAATTCCTGGCTTTGCCACTGCTCCGGGGGGGGGGGGGTATGGGATCCGGGTTTCGTGGGGGTGGGGGTGGGGGGGTTGGGGGTGTTCGGGTTTTGCACGCACAGGGAGGGGGCTGGTGGTTTGATGAGATCTGGGAGGGAAGGTGTGCTGTGGGATCTGGGTTTTCTGGGATTTTCCTTTTCTTTTTCTTTTTTTTTTGTTGAAGATTCAGTTTTTTTTAATTTAATTTTTTTTTGCCACGTGGCACACATGGCACAAATGTGGCAACCATGTCAGCACTTAACGGATCGATAGATGGAAAATGTAACGGATGTATTATTTTGAAATAGAATAGTACGTGAGGTATGAAAGTGAAATGTTTTAAAGATGTTGTAATAGACCTCAAACCTAAGGGGTTTCTATGTAATTTACCCTATTAATTAATTCAAATTAGATTAAACATCAAAATTCCGTCGAAACACACTCCTAGAAAATTATGGAGAAACATCTACTCCAATATACTCCAAGAAAGAGGAGGTATTGTCAAGCTAAAGAAGGTGCAATGCATTTATTCTACAAAACTCATACTCGTATTCGGACACCGAATTCTATCATCTATAGATCTCGAAAAGTGATTAGTGTCATTGATTATCGTTTTTAGTTTTTTAATTTGTGTAATCTTTCCAGTGGGTCACCCATTTTAGGATCACTCTCACCCAAACTCGCTTAACTTTAGAGTTCTTATGGGATCCGAAGCCAGTGAGTTCCCAAAACGCATATTGCTATATAGAGGTGGGCATGTACATATAAGGCATAGAGGATCCCCCCCTGGGCGATGTGGGACCTTACAAACATGCTTTAACTATCTTTGTGTAATCCCTTTGTTATTCATGTAGTGTTATTAGTTTTATGTAGCGTCAAGGAATTGTTTGTGTTCACCATCACATTCATCATATGATATCTAACTCAAAAACATCTCAAAAATCTATTGTTGGGAATTTGAAATTTTTACATCAAAATGTTCGTAAAAGTAAACAAGATAGGTTATACAAAATATAATTTCAAAATTATTAGCAAAAAAATAATAAAAATCAAAAGTCTAACAAATTATAAAGTTGGAGGTGGGAATTATATGTCCCTTACCCGTTGGAAGAAAAACTGATTAATCTCATACGTATAGATCAATAGTTGAAAATAAGGGGCTCAATTTTGAGATTTCCAACCTTTAGGTTGGAAATGGCCTTAGAGCATGACGCATGATGATATGAGCATATTTATGCGACTTTGTTATCTTATTTCTTTGCATTTACTTAGTTAATTTCCATTTATTTTGGTAATTTAAGTTATTTTAGGTGTAGTTGGTAAAGATGACAATAAATAGCCAAATGGAGTAATTTGGAGCAGTTTTGGACTTGAATTGGATAGCAATCAAAGTTGAAGCTTGGAAGATAAGGAATTACACAAGAAAGAGGAGTCCTAGTTGGAGAGGAGCATTATCTTATCCAACCTTATTTTATCCTACCTTATCCTACTTATCTTATCTTTATCTTATCTCCAGCTGCAAGGAGAAATCCTTATCACATTCCAACACTTTTTACCTGATTCTTAGAGTTCTTAAAGAATTCAAAAATGCCAAAACCCTTTCCTCAGATTCAGCCATTCCCCTTCTCTATGTATATGAAATTCCTGCACGTTTTAGTGTGTGCCATGCCTACCATTCATCTATTGAAGTTGTTGGAATTTTCAGAGTTCTTTCTCTCTTCGTTTTAAGTTTCAATGTCTATTTTAGTTTGCTTTTCAGTTATGATGAACATGAGTAACTAAGTTTCTTTTTAGTTAGAGGTGAATTCGAAGCCATGATCATATGTTTTATATAAATTGATTACATCCAGTTATTGTTTCATAAAACATGAATGCAATTTACTTATATGCTTTATAAAGAACTTATTCTTGTATGTTTATTAAGGATGCATACTTAATTTGCATGCAGAGATTTGATGCTAGAATATAAGGGAATTTCACTTAATCTATATGAACTTATATTTGGAAGTAGTAAAAGTCACTAGTCATAATTGAGTTAAGTAAATTCTTGGCACGAGTATCATGCTTTTCATAGTTACGAATGCTTTGTCAATGCTTATGATTTTCACATAACTTAATGATCTTTGAGATGTATCTCTATCATGCTTTTCATAGTTAGGGAACTTGAGAAGAATAATTTGGTTGCGTTGCTGAGTCCAATTCAATGAACTTAGAAAAATCTAAGAGTTAATTAGTGCGGTTCACAATTAATTTGGGGCATTGTCATTCATGGTTTATAGAAAGAATAACTGGAGATCGATTTGTATGCATATGATTCATGTGTAGAGAAGAATCCTCCAGCTATCATTTCATCCATATTTCATTCACAACTTAATTTACTTGTTGCTCTTTACTTTTGTTTTAGTTAAATTTGTCCAAAATCTTCCCCTTAATTGTTTTGTTGTTAGTTTAACTTAGTTTTCAGTTTATTAAGTTTAATTTGTGTTGATTAGTATCCCCTCTAATCCCCGGAATAAAACGATCCCTACTTACTCTTACTACGATTGCATAATTTACAGGGTTTAATTTATGTTTGTGTCTTTTCTTGTGTTTCTGATTTAGTTTAGTTTTGTGTTCTTTGTTTTAGGTACTAGTTTATGACTTGAAGTTCTCAACCTATTCATAAGCATATATTGGAATTTGATAATGATTTTGAACGAACTTTGAGAAAGAAGAGGAAACATCCAGAATTCAATCAACCTAGTTTTAGTTCTGAATCTGAATTTGAAGCTGAAATTGAAACAGAATTGGAAGAGGAATAAGACATGATTGTTGACAATTGAACAATCAAGGAACTTTCAGCCTCGGGATTGGACAATGTTGTTCCCCTTTGCATTCAATACCCTGCGGCAGTTCAAGGCAAAATTGATGAGTTTAAATTGAAGTCTAGTTTGCTGCATCACATTCCCAAATACCATGGACTGTCCATGGAAGATCCGAACAAGCATCTTAAGGAATTTAAAGTAGTATGTTCGAGTATGACACCAATTAATGTGGATGGGAATATTTTGAAGATAAAAGCTTTTCTATTCTCTCTTTTGGAAAAGGCTAAAGATTGGCCTTTTGAATTAGCACTTGGAACCGTCACTTCTTGGGAAAACATGAAGAAAGCATTCTTAGATAAATTCTTCCCAACTTCAAGAGTCATTCTTTTGAGGAAGAGAATTAGTGGAATTCAACAAGGCCCAGGAGAATCATTTCCAGCGTATTATGAGCATTTCAATACTTTAGTTGCATCTTGTCCACAACATCAAATGAAGGAAGAGCTTTTAATTCAATATTTCTATGAAAGACTACTTCCACTTGAGAGACAAATGCTTGATGCTTTAGCAGGAGGTGCTTTGGTTGACAAAACACCAGTTGCTACTAATATCTTAATAATGAATCGAGCCTTGAATGCACAACAATACGAAGGAGTTGGAGGAAGAGAACATGCAGACCAAATTCAAGTTAATGAGGTAAGTGCTATTTTAGAACTTTAATCTCAAATGGCTAATCTCTCTACTCTTATGTCACAAGTTGTAGAAGGGTCTAAAGTGCAAAATGTAGCTACATGTGGCGTGTGTTCTATGCAAGGACATTCCACTGATCAATGTCCTCAATTAATAGAGAATGAGAGATGAAAAACTACCAATGCCATAGGTTATCAAAGCCAAAATCAACAAAGGAATGACCCGTTTTCCAACACCTATAATCCAGGTTGGAAAGATCATCCAAATATAAAGTAGAGGGAACCTCAACAAACACAACAACAAGGCATATATAGACAGCCACCTCCTGGGCTCTATCAAAGGCCATTTGCACCACCACAGCCTCGCCCACAATCTTCCTAACCAAATTCAAGTTCGTCAATGGATTATGATAAAATTCTTCAAGCACTAACTTCTTTGCCTCAAGGGTTACAAAATCAAGTCAAACAGATGGGCAAAGTGAAGAATCAAATGGGGCAGATGGCAGAATTCAAGGGACAATTTAGAGAACAAGGCAAACTTCCTAGTTCAACCATTGTCAATCCAAATAAAGGTTTTGAAATCGCTAAAGCTATCACTTTGGGAAATGGTATGGAGGTTGGAGCTGAACCAAAGATGTCCAAACATATCCTAGAAGTAGACAAAGAGCTGTTGTCCGAAGAGAATGATGAAGATTCAACCACGGCAAGCTTAGAAGAAGCCTTGCCGCATCACCTAATCATCTCTAATCCTATTGCCACAACTACCCTAGCTCCACCACCATCCAATTCTAGTAAGGTTGGTTCAAATTCAATTCTTTCTAATCTTATTCCACCAAATGTACCTTTTCCTCGTAGGTTTTTGAAATCCAAGAAAGAAGAGAGTGAAAAAGACATCTTGAAAACATTTCCAAAGGTGCATGTTAATATCTCGATTCTTGGTACAATAAAGCAAGTTCCAGAATGTGCTAATTTTTTAAAGAGATTTGTATAGCAAGAAGACATATTCAAGAGAAATAAGTGACTGGGGAATATGTAGAATTCATCAAAGAGGATGTACTTGAGACAACTATCCCTAAAGAAGTTGGATTTTATGACACGGGATAAGTCACTGCCTTCACACCAAATCTGGCCAAGAGCAACATTCCTGAAACTTTTGAAGTAGTGTTTGTCCTTGAGTTCTTGTCGCTGCACATAGGTAAGCCACCTCCTCAAATTTCAATTTCGTTTTCTACTAACATGTTGTTGATTTCAATGATTTAGGCACCCACTCTAAAATTTAAACCATTACTGAATCATTTCAAGTATCACCTTCCATTCAAAGATCAACTTCATGATGCTGGTCCTAGTGAAGATTAAATTGAGGTGTTGTCCGGCTGGAAGACGTTAAAGCAAACGCTTCTTGGGAGGCAACCCATGTGTTCAAATAAAGAGACAATGAAATTTCTGACTCCTGCAACCAAATTTGCTCTCTTTTACCCTTCTCTTTATTGTTTTTACTTTGCCATGATTGTCTTGTTTGCTAATTATCTTTTACTGCGTTCTTATTTAAGTTTATTTTTGAAACATTGAGGACAATGTTTGTTTTAAGTGTGGGGGGAATGGGGTAAACAGATAATGCTTTTCATGACTTATTTTCAAATTTAACCACCTATCACTACTAATGTTGTTATTCTTTGTTTTAAAGTGTTTTATTGTGTGTTATAAAAAAATCGAAAATACCAAAAAGGGTCGTTTTTGTTGCTTGTTTGTGTCTTAGGGTACCTTCCAACACAATGATGAGGATTTAACTTTTAATTGCATGATTGTTAAAGAAAGTTACAAACATGGGTGAAAGTTTGATATACTCCTTGGTTAATACTTAGTGTAGTTGTCATCTACGAATTCACATGTAATCACAAGGAAAAAAAAATCAGTTTTTGTAACATGTTTGAAGGAAGAAACTCAAACTAACGCTACGACCTTGTGAGACTTAAGCCTATTCTTTGTTTGGAGAGTTATTAATCTGTGATATTCTTGTTTTCTAGAGTCGTTGCATGATCTCATTATTTCTTTGCTTGGTTGCTACTTAGAATGCTTTTTCATCATTTTAGTTCCAAATACTAATCAAAGCATAAAATTGATTGCATAACAAATAACAAGATGAAGATGTTTAGTTACAACCAGAGCTAAAAAGCCTTATCCCTTGCATATGTATTGTAGGTTTAACCCCTTTGAGCCTTATTTAGCCTATTTTCTTTGTCAGCTTGCGTTACTCCTACCTAGCCTAGTATAGGAATATCCATACCCTTGTTCTTAAAAAATAGTGGAGCATGACTTGTTGGGAATTTCTTTTGATCTACGATTTGCAGAAAAATAAGTGTGGGGGAATGATTTGTTCTTTTGACTCTAGTGAAGTAGTGTTTATGCTTTATGTTTCGGAAGAAAAAAAAAACGTTGAGAAAAGGAAAAAAAAAGACAAAAAAACTGAAGAAAAAAATGTGTTGAAAAAGAAGGAAAAAAGTTGAAAAGAAGTGAGAATGAGTTCATAAGTGTTGGTTGTTGAAGAAGGGTCCAAAAATGTGAACTTGACCCTAAAGTTGTATGAATCTCCCCTTTGTAAGAACCTTTGTTTATCCTTAACCATTCTTTGTTAGCCAATACCTTAGCCCCATTACAACCCTTACACTTTTATCTTGATTGTTATCTTATTCAATATGTGGAGTTTGAGATTGGTACGAGCATATGGAATCCCTGGTTCTCGCTTCTACATAGTGGCATTCCGTTCATGAGATCATCTACATGTTTGTATTAATAATTCTAGAAAGTGCCTTCTTTGATATAATATATGTGAGTGCTAGTCTACATGTTTACATCAATCTTCTCACATATACTTAGTATAGGGAGTGTATTCAGAAAATCTGTGTGAAAATAGAGAGTATATCTGGTGAGGAATTGAGTGAATTTTCTAAGGCATTTTACTACATTCAAATGTTGTTTTAATTGATTAAATGCGAGCTAGTGAGTGATTATTGCAGTTAAGTATAAGCTCAAGAGTAAGGATTGCTAAAATCTATGTGAGTAGTGAATTTTAACATGTCATGTTTCATTGGAAATCTCTGAGGCAATTGTTGGAAGGTTTAGATTTTGTTTTGTTTTCATTGTTTTGCTCGGTGACTAGCAAAAGCTAAGTGTGGGGGAACTTGATAGGAGCATGTTTATGCGACTTTGTATCTTATTTCTTTGCATTTACTTAGTTAATTTCCATTTATTTTGGTAATTTAAGTTATTTTTGTATTATTGTAGGTCATGTTGGTAAAGATGACAATAAATAGCAAAATGGAGCAATTTGGAGTAGTTTTGGACTTGGATTGGATAGCATGCGTGGATAGCATATGGGCTTGACGTTTTTAGTGTTTAAAAGGTGTTAAACATGTGCTAAAATCTGAAGGAATCAAAGTTGAAGCTTGGAAGATAAAGAATTACACAAGAAAGAGGAATCCTAGTTGGAGAGGAACATTATCTTATCCAACCTTATCTTATCCTACCTATCTTATCTTATTTTATTTTATCTTATCCAACATTATCTTATTTTATCTCTAGCTGCAAGGAGGAATCCTTATCACATTCCAACACTTTTTACCTGATTCTTAGAGTCCTAAACGAATTCAAATTGCCAAAACCATTTCCTCATTGGATTCAGCCGTTCCCTTCCTCTCTATATATGAAATTCCTGCACGTTTTAGTGTGTGCCATGCCTACCATTCATCCATTGAAGTTGCTGGAATTTTCAGAGTTATTTCTCTCTTCGTTTTAAATTTCAATGTTTATTTTAGTTTGCTTTTCAGTTATGATGAACATGAGTAACTAAGTTTCTTTTTAGTTAGAGGTAAATTCGAAGCCATGATCATATGTTTTATATAAATTGATTACATCTAGTTATTGTTTCATAAAACATGAATGCAACTTACTTATCTGCTTTATAGAGAACTTATTCTTGTATGTTTATTAAGGATGCACACTTAGTTTGCATGCAGGGATTTGATGCTAGAATATAAGGGAATTTCACATAATCGTTATGAACTTATATTTGGAAGTAGTAAAAGTCACTAGGTTCTTGGCACGAGTGGCATGCTTTTCATGGTTACGAATGCTTTGTCAATACTTATGATTTTCACATAACTTAATGATCTTTGAGATGTATCTATATCATTCTTTTCATAGTTAGGGAACTTGAGAAGAATAATTTGGTTGCGTAGTTGAGTCCAATTCAATGAACTTAGGAAAATCTGAGAATTAATTAGTGATGTTCACAATTAATTTGGGGCATTGTCATTCTTGGTTTATAGAAAGAATAACTGGAGATCGATTTGTATGCATATGATTCATGTATGGAGAAGAATCCTTTAGCTATCATTTCATCCATATTTCATTCACAACTTAATTTACTTGTTGCTCTTTATTGTTTTTATAGTTAAATTCGTCCAAAATCTTCTCCCTCATTGTTTTGTTGTTAGTTTAACTTAGTTTTTAGTTTATTAAGTTTAATTTGTGTTGATTAGCATTCCTTCTAATCCTTAGAATATAACGATGCATACTTACTTGTACTACGATTGCATAATTTATAGGGTTTAATTTATGTGTTAGTTTCTACTGCACCACATGACTTTTAGCCTAAGCTCGAAGAAGATCTAGCCCTAAGTTGTGAAGAAAAGCTTTCTAGCACACTTCAACCCAGGCTAGTTGGAGCCCGAGGCTTGTTGTGTGGCCAAGTGAGCCTCGGTTCTTGCCATGAGAGGGCAATTTAGGACAAAACTAGTAGTCAATGAAAATCAACCACCTAACACTTTTTAGCATCTAGCCTCTCTCACTATTAAAACCACAAAAATTTTGGAAGCCTAAATTTCATGAATTGTATCAGTTTGAAGAGCTGGATTTCGTCTTTAGCCCATGAACCTTACCCTTACTATTAGACATGCTCTTAATATCATCGCTCACCACGGCAGGCAATGGTGGAGCACTCTTGCGGAATTGCCAAAGGAAATTTGATGCTATCCTTGCGTTGTCCGTTGTATGTTGTAACTTGTATTGGAAGTTTAGAAGTTCGGAAGCTTGTAAGAAATTGCCTTAAAACTGTGTTTTTTGGCGTATGAATATGGCGGTATCTTGTGATTAATTTTGTTCCTAAATCAAACCCGAAGGAATGCAAAACTAGGCAGCAAGTGAAGAAAAGCATAAACCAACCTGAAGAGGAAGAGGGGAAGAAGAAATCAAAGCAAACAAGCAAAGCCATGAATCCACCTTAATGTCACGTTATCCTTTGAATAAATTCAGCGTTTTTCTTTCAGACATTTTATCAAACATCTTGTGCACTCCGCGACAAACTATCATTTTCTTTCGTCTTAAAATAATAATTTCGATTCGATAGCGGATTGGAAATGGAGGGCGAGTCTGGGTCGTGGCTGCTGTTGACGATGGTGGTGATGGGTTGGTATGTAACTTCGTCATCAGCTTCTTTCGGCGACCAGTACTATCGGGGCTCTAGGAAAACTGATGCGACGTCGTCTTTGGGGTTCAATCGCGCAGCACCCTCCTCCATAGTATTACCAGTTCATGGCAACGTCTATCCAACTGGGTACGTTCTTAACTCTTTTAATTATATCATTCATTTACCTGCAAAAATAATAGTTTTCGATGCTCGTAGCTCATTTGGTTAAGAGCATTTGGCCCGCAGCCGAAGTCCCAAAAATGGGTTTGTTTTGGTTTTGCAGGTCCTATAATGTGACCCTGAACATTGGACAGCCTCCAAAGCCCTACTTTCTGGATCCAGACACTGGTAGTGATCTCACATGGCTCCAATGTGATGCTCCTTGTGTCAGATGCACTCCGGTATAATTATCGCATAATTAAGTTAATCATCAAATGTTATTTAGTGTTTTAAAATAAAATTTACGAACTTTTCCTGTTTAGCATGCATAAGTTTGTTACTTGTCGTGTTATCACTATAAACTGATCGTCATCGGAGAAGGGTCCTAAGAAATATTCATCTTCCCTCTCCGTTTGCAGGCTCCTCATCCATATTACCGTCCAAACAAGGACCTCGTGGCCTGTAAGGACCCCCTCTGTGAAGCCCTGCACACACCCGGTTCTCACAATTGCGATGTTCCGGAGCAATGTGACTACGAGGTTGAGTATGCTGATGGTGGTTCATCCCTTGGTGTGCTTGTGAAGGATTCCTTTTACCTCAACTTTACAAGTGGACTCCAGCTACGACCTTACCTGGCCCTCGGGTTGGTAACTTTTCATTGTTCTTTTTTGTTGAAGGAAACTACAAACTTAAACTAACAGAACCTTGCAAGTTGCAACTGCCAGTAGAAGGCTTTTAAAAGGTTATAAAAGAAAACAATTAACGGTGAGAAGTTTAATTAATTTGTTTAAGCAGATTAAACAGTGCAGTGACGGTGGTTTTGATGATTTGAAATCAAGTGTACATGAAATGCATGCCTTGTGTCCCACTGGGCACTTGATGAAAACATAACCTAAAGTTTCAGAATTTGGTGTAAAGTAGAAACAAGCATTAGATTAGACTGAGTCGCCACAAATCTATAGTCGCTTATGTGCTCAATGTTGGCCATTGAATCGTTTAGTGTTCCTTGTCTACAGGTGTGGATATGATCAACTTCCTGGATCATCTTATCATCCCATTGATGGAGTCCTCGGCCTTGGCAAGGGAAAAACCAGCATCATATCACAACTTAGTAGTCAGGGTTTGGTGCGAAATGTCATTGGTCACTGTTTAAGTGGCCGAGGTGGGGGGTATTTTGTTTTCGGGGATGACATTTATGATTATTCACGCATAGTTTGGACACCAATGTCACTTGATTACTCGTAATGAACCCTTCTTGAACTCTGTTTTTCATCTGAGTCTTTTTTGTTTCGTTTGATATATCCTTAATAGTTCATGAATCATAACCGTATTTTCCTTCCCCGTTTATTCTCCTTGTGGTTTATCTCAGAAAACACTACTCGCCTGGACCTGCGGAACTCATGGTTGACGGGAAATCTACCGGGTTTCAAAACCTGCGCATGGTTTTTGACAGTGGGAGTTCCTACACTTATCTCAGTTCTCAGGTTTATCAATTTTTGACTTCATGGGTAAGTTAGAGCTTTATGAAAAAGTAGCTGGCATTTGGATAACCCGGATTTGCAAAGATTTTTTCCGACCATAATTTGACATGTTAATCCCTCTCCATTTCCTTCCCTCTCTCCATTCCTTAAATTACTGAATTCCTTCAAAGATAATGAACTTAACATTGGTCTGTCTCTCTCATCAAGTTTTTTTTATCATTTTCCAGTTAGAATTTTTCCGAATGGTAGTGTCTTCTGCTTTTCTTTTTGGTAACTTTAGAAGAGTAGTTGATTCATTTTTTGCGCTTGTCTTATTGCAGTTGAAAAAAGAACTAACTGGAAAGCCTTTAAACGAAGCTCCGGATGACACAACTCTCCCGCTCTGTTGGAAAGGTCGCAAGCCATTTAAAAGCATACGAGATGTTAAGAAATACTTCAAGCCCTTGGCACTAAGGTTCGGCAGTGGTAGAAAAGACACAGCTCAGTATGAATTACCCCCTGAAGCATACCTAATACTATCGGTGAGTGAATTTCGCCTTTCACGATCTCCCTATCTTTCTTCATTTTGCTTTCCATTACAAGGAGAAGAAATTTGTGTTTGGAAACTAATGATACATATGTGCGGGCAGTCCAAGGGAAATGTTTGCTTGGGAATTCTAAATGGTTCTGAAGTTGGACTGCAAAATAACATCATTGGAGGTAAGAGTTTCCATGTGTACGTGTTATGAAGCGTGACCTCTAATTTTAACGGCAAACACAAGGCCCCTTTCATTTTTACGCGGGATTCACACTCCCAACACAATATTGATCGTTTTCCTTCTGTTTTGGGTTATTTATTTATTTATTTTACAGACATTTCAATGCAAGATAAGATGGTGATTTATGACAATGAGAAGCAGATGATTGGATGGGCTCCTGGAAACTGTGATCGTCTACCCAAGCCTAGAAGTGGTTTCAGCTTTTGGTGATGCTTTCTCAGGCACCAGGGCAACAAACGTCGAGCATACGAGGATGCTGCCCGTTTCTCAGGCACCAGAGCATTCTCTTACACGAAGAAATTAAACACATATATAGGGTTTAGGGCGAATAATTTATATGTATATACACATTCTGTATATGTCTCCCATTTCCTCATTTATATCTAAGTCGATGACATTTCTCTCATTTCCTTCCACTTCCCCTGTTCCAAGTACGCCAATTTGCTTTTGTATTTTCTCCCCCTTAACTGGTAATCTTGAAACCATTGCCTGCAGACATTGTGAATCACAACGGAAATTCAATTAATAAACTATATGATTATTTAGACTAAACTGAATCGATTTTGAACATCTTCGCCGGAAACCAGGCCTAAACTGCTAACCAAAGAAGATAGTGTGTAAGAATACCTTGTTTGCAGGAGGTTGTGACTGTATTTTGTAAACGGAAGGCGAGGAGAGGAGGAAAGTCTTAACTGTTAAGGAAGGAATAGAGGAGGGAAGGAGGAATTTACCTATCATGTGGAAATATAAAAAGACACTAACAAGAAAGTAAAGGTAGAAGAATAATACCTCATACATATAAGTTACATGAAACAAATTCAATAAAAATATCCGTATTTAAAAGAATATTTTGTTTGAACATATATTTTAAAATACGGATCTTTACAGGTCATGAGTTTAAAATGTCGTGAATTGTTATTGAATAAAGATTAGGACATCAAGATTATAACACGGGAGATTGTGTGGACACTCAAAGAGGGTCTTGATATAAAACCGTAATTTGTCAAAGGTTCTGAATATTAATGTGCAGCCGTCTAGGAAGCAAAATTCTTGGCCAAAGAAACAAAAAAGAAATAGTCAGAGTTCATGCAAGAGTGTGTGCGTGCTCTCGAGTCGGTCATCCTCCGAAGCTTCACATCGGAGGATTTTTTTTTACACAAAAATTCTGGTGTCGTGTTCACTTTTAATTTCAGTTTAGTTGCATTTTGCTTTCTATGATTTACACCAGCAGCAAGCTGCTGTTTCCGCCGGAGCAATTGGTAAAATTTGGGTTCACAAACATTTCAAGTTACAAATTGGTCTCGGCCTTTTGGATTTCGGTTTTGATTAGTGAAAACTGAAATGTGAAGGAGAAAACTGAAGAGCAATTAAAGATACATATTTTGCAATGCATTGCATACAAAGTACAGCAAAGAAAAAAGGACTAACGCTCTCTACTGAGGACAGTTCATCCTCTCTACGCCTGCCTAATTCGTTCATCATTTAGACCATCCAATCAGAGATAAGATTATGGTAAGTATGTCGCGATTAATCACGGCCCTGAATAATCTTTGCTTTTCCGGCGTGTAGGGTGGATACCTCAAATCGGAATCTCCACCGAATCCTCGATAAAGAACTGCTTTCTTGTGGCTAAAACCATCAAAGGAGAATTTTCCGTGGTATGAGCCCATTCCACTCTCCCCAACTCCTCCAAATGGTAAACCGCTTATGCTAACCTGCCCGCGTATATAATGCAGTAATAATTTGTTACATACATGTAGAGAATCAATTCAATTCTTTCCCACAGAAACTCACGAGAATGATATAAATTCTACCATTGATTTTTATTTCGGGATGTTGATGATAAGGTCGTCATTTTGGTTTGTTAAGATGCAGAAATGTGAAGATGTATATATATATGCATAGAAATTGAAGAGAACAAAGAATCTCACATGAAGGACGGTGTCATTGATGAGCATTCCTCCAGATGATACGTTATCCACGAAGCCCTTCTTCAGCTGCTCACTGTTTGTAAAGGCATATACTGCAAGAGGCTTTGGCTTTGAATTTATCACACTGAAACTGTCTTCAATCTTCTCAACCTATACGGAACACAATCATAAGATACGATAATGATTACAACGACTTTAGAACTACCCCAGATTCCAGGCCTTTGATGATATTGAAAGTAATTTGATTACTCACAGTGACGATGGGCATTAATGGCCCAAATATCTCCTCCTGCATAATTTGAGCGTCTTCTGGAACATCCAACAAGATAGTTGGAGCTATTTTTCTGCATTGGATCGGATGATGTATATGAGTAAATCGTTTTAGAAACATTGTACGCATATGCATTTTATTCAGATAGTGTTGTTGCCTTCCTTAAAAGATACACAATCACAAAAAGTCATTGTTGTACTTACAATTGCTTCTCATCCATTTGGCCACCGAGGACAATCTTGTTAGAGACCTTATCCTCATCCAGCAGCTTCGCCAACCGTGTAAACTGGGTAGAGCTCACTATCCGCGATATATCCTTTGAGTTCATCGGATCTTTCCCAAAGAACTGCTCGAGTCCATACTTTAGAGCTTCTATCTGTTAAGTAGACATGCTTTCAGAAAAATATCCTGAATTAAAATAATAAAAAAAGCATATATATTCAAGTATATATGCTAGGCCAAACATATCGTTCCTAAGTTTTTCAACAAGAGCATCCCATCGTACCAACTTAGGAGCAAAGTCTTTCGTAGTGATAATGTAATCAACACCGATGCATGCTTGTCCATTGTTCAGTGCCCATTTGCCTGCCATTATCCTCCTAACAGCCACCTTTAAATTTATAAACAGAAAGAGTTAAACCAGCTACGCCAGAATATTTATTAGAAACATTGTCCGCTCGCTTTAAGAGAACCTAGCTATTACTTCTAAGTTAACATCTGAGTCGACAACAGCTGGGGACTTTCCACCAAGTTCCAGAATTACAGGTGTAAGGTGTTTTGCAGCAGCAGCCATCACAATGCGCCCTACTCTTGCACTACCTGTACAATGTGCAAATACTTGGTCAATTATGTTGCTAGCTCCCTAGGAATCAAAGAACGCATGAAGCAGAACAACTATGAAAGAAAAATGCATAATATGTATACAAATGGAGTACCGTTCTCTTGATAAACTTATGTTTGTGTATCTGAACCACACATTTCCTTGAAGAAACATAGAATTAAACCGTAAAGACTAAATACTTAAATATGTATTAGAAAAAGAACTGATGCATGGTAGATTTCACTGATGCACAATTAAGTATGAATTATGGACAAATTCATGAATGAATTATGAACTCCTATACCTCAATATAGAGAATACATCAGTTAGCAATGCAAAGGCTAATTACACAGAAAATCATTTTTGAAAAAAAAAGAAGATTGTGCGTAGTGCAGAAACGTTGATTATATGCAGGGGAATGTCTTTACTTTGAGTAGTGTTGTACACGTACTACAAACGCATTCAAAAGAGGCTCTCATAGAAACCTGAGGAAGTTCATAATTAGAGAGAACGGTATAAATTAACCTGTATAGAGTATCTTATCCCACTTCTGCTCTAACAATGCAGTTGTTTCTGGAACAGCGCCCTCAACAACTTTTACAGCTGAGTTATCTAAATACTCCTCTACTAAATTTGCAAGGAGTGAAGATGTAGCTGGAGCAATTTCTGAAGGTTTTAGCACAACCGCATTACCCGCTGAAATAGCTCCAATGACTGGATCAAGAGATAACACTGGAATGTAAAACGGCACGTGTTACTAACAAATATATCAGTCATGGCATGGCTTAGTAGGAAAGCTTCAACAAGGTGAGAAGTATGTAACTTATGTATCGCCTAACTAGTTAAGTGTGAGCTGTGCAGCAATATATTAACGTACAGAAAGGGAAGTTCCATGTTGAGATGACCAACACAACTCCTAGAGGTTCCGACACAATTTCTGCTGATGATGGATATGTTGTGATTGAAGTGCTGACCTGAAACAAACATCAAAAGTTCCACGTTATATATACTATTAGCATTATAGTAAATATTGGAGGATATGGTGGTCAGGAACAAGAATGGACGAAGGGAATTTTCATCCTCGTATCTGACCAAAAGGGTATTTACTCTAATCACCTTCTGTGGAACCATCCAATGCTTCAATTCTTTCAATGCCTCGTTACATGACGATCTTGCCTGAACAATCTGCAGTAATCAAAAGTTAATATTTAATTTTACAATGCCGAAGAACATACACAAGAACATGTTCCATATTAACAAAGCAAAACCATTAAAACTTGAGAATACAACAGAATATTCACTATAAGAAACAAAGATATCAAGGGACTTTGCAAACAGATCGAATTCTGACCAAACAGAGTCAGAGTTTTAACCATTGCAATTTTCCCCGAAGGACTGCTTTCTGATCAATAACACTCCTTATGAAACATATGGTTGCTCGCCAGGAACCATATGTCTATGATGGTTAGTCTTAGTCCAGCATACCGTTCAATTTGCTCAATTTGCAGCTCAATATCAAGAAAATGGCGAGCTGAACTGGGGGTACAGGCGGCTCATGTGAACGGAGAGAATATTTTTTGTGATACCTATGTGACTCAAGCGTTAGATGGTGCAACTAGGAGAAGGAAGTGGATACCAAAAGGCAGTGAAGAAAAACATGTCAAATAGAAGAAGAAAGAATAACCTGCGTGGAACAAGTAAGCCCATGAATGCTACCTATC
Organism: Crataegus laevigata; assembly: GCA_963580275.1. NCBI lineage: Eukaryota > Viridiplantae > Streptophyta > Magnoliopsida > Rosales > Rosaceae > Crataegus > Crataegus laevigata. The sequence continues at coordinate 29,639,288 of OY756944.1, read as the reverse complement.
GAGTTAATAGTGACTATATTTCATGACAAGGTTGTCACTTGTCACTAGTGAAGCTCCATGTACATGCTTATAGCACACGTTACGCTTGCTCGTGTAGTTGGCATACAACTGAATTGGGGAATCACACTGCAAATACTAATTCAGTTTTTGTTTTCCAGGTTGACAATTGTAGTGATCTTTATTCACCATTGTATAATATGAACAAGCACTGATAACATGCTAATTAAGACTATTATGTAAGACCAAAAAAGGAAGCAGAAGTTATGTAATCAGCATAACCGAAGGTAAAGAGGGAGACCTCGGATATAAATGCTTCGATTTCAGGCTTTGAAAGGTCCTTGTAAAGAGCTTCAGCAATCTCCTTCTCTTTTTCTTCAAGCATCCTTGCAATATTCTCCAACTGCGACCTTCTCCACTCATAGCTTTTCGTCCTTCCCGAATTAAAACTCTTTCGCAGCTCCTTAACTAGAAGACCAGCTGTTTCCGGATTGAATGTTTGCTTTGCTTCTTCAACCTCCGCGGTTACAGCCGACAGAGTTGCAGAACAAGGTTTAGTGCTAAAAACAGAACAAACAAGAATCAGATAATACACATACATACATACATGCATACATGCACGTTCCCTTGATTTTTATGGAAGAAAAAGGGGAAAAAGAGAAGTCGACTTACGAGTAGGAAGAGCATGTAAGTTTGGAGGAAGAGAAATGCTTCTGGTTTTGATAGTTGCTTCTTCTTCTCTGAAACGGGTGAGCGAAAGCTCTGCTGCTTCGAGTCCCAGTCCCTATCCCAGCAGTACCCGCCAAACCCAAACTGGTTTGGTTCCATTCCATTATAATTAGTTAAATAAACAGAGCATATATGTTGACATAAAAAGAGTAGAAGAAGAGCAAGGAGTACCTGTAATTCTTAAAAAGATCAATGCAGAGGTCTTTCATGGTTGATCAGAGAGAGAGAGAGAGAGAGAGAGAAGGCACTTCTGCTAACTACTGCAGTCTGCAGATGGAAGTGTTGAAAGCATCATCCCGTTGCCATTTGCATTAGGATATAGAAACAGAAGGAGGACCGCTCGGGAGGTAGGTACCAAGTACAAGGGACCAGCAAGCAACGGTTTAGGTGGGTTTTGAAACAGAAGCCAAAGCCACGAGATTAAAACTAGGGATACTTTCTCTGCCGCTCGTATTAAAAGACAAGGGGATAAGGTTTGACAAACATTATTGGTGGAGTGTGATATGTAGACTCACAGGCGCGATCCGGCTCCAAAATATGTCTTTACTAGCTTTTTGTTTGAATGAAAAAAAAAAAACTCGAAATTTAAACAACAGTTAAATTTATAAATTAATATGTATCAATTCTCTTGATTCGATTCATAAACATATAAATTTAAAAAATTTGTGTAGAATAAAACTCATATTTTGAGACTTCTAATTTTTAAATTAAATAATTGTTATTTTCGAATTTTCATGAATGAAAGCGTGGTAACCAAATTTCACAGGGTCGACACGAGACGTCATGAGACAGACTCACACAAATCTGTACGACGGACCAAGAAGACTCTGCAAGCCTAGAAGGGCTCGCATATGAGATCAACCCAGAAATGCCTGATAAGGTAATATTCAACAGGATCTTTGAGAAAAGCATGGGATTGTGATCTAGTTTGGTTAGCAGTATTGGCGTGTGGTGGTAAAGATAGGCTTTAGCTTGGGAAAAGCAAGTCTGGCAGATTGAATTTGAGAAGCAAATTGGCATGAGATTATGATGATGGGATGAAGATGAAATAAAAAGCAAAAGAAAAACTGATGTGATTAGACTCGTGGAATAGATTGGGTTCAGAGTTTCGGTTTTGGTAAGATTCGACCGAAGCTTGAGTAACTCGATTTCTATAAATACAGAAGCATCAGCAACGTGAAAGAGTATCTTCAAATTAACACACAAATATGTTCTGCACAAACTTTTGTTCAACCGGCATTATTCAGTTTAGATAAACAACACTGGAGTAGTAGAATAAGGCAACCGAAGAGCACTTTCAGTTTGGATAAACAGCACTGCTTCGAGACTAACTAATTATTTATTTAAGTCTCGATCAACAAGAAATCTCTAAATCTTTTTTGGAAAAGGTCACTTAGTGAGGTGTTACCAAATTGCTTAGTATTCGGCACATTGAAAGCCGAATCTAATATTGAACCTTATCTCTAAGCTCTAAAATTCGAAGGCTGAGACATGTTCATTCATTGGCTGCAAGATTTAGAAGTCATCACGCCCAACGCCACAACACTCATGCACTCCCCGACCAATTTACTTAAAACCTACTATTCCTTCCAACTTTTGGTTCCTAATCTTATTTTATTAATAGCCATGATTGGGGCTATAATACTTAATATGCACAAGACTACAAAGGTGAAAAGACATGATGTATGCCGACAAAATGGTATTAATTTTAAGAGGACCATAATAAGGAGGATGATGGCACGCCATACATTCAACCGAAGAACGTAGTTAGTTTGTTAGTTATTTGACATGCACGCTATGTAGACTAAGTAGTTTTTAGGGTTAGCATTGCCCCCATCGCGTCTCTCATAGTTAGCCGTCGTTTGCTAAATGGATGGAAAACATGGAGTCGGACCAACCACTCAGAAATGATCATATGTGCCCTAACGAATCATTTCAATGTGAAACTAACCGTTCCTTGGCTAAGAATCTCATAACTTGAGATTCATTTTCTTAAAGTTAAGTTTAACTTGACATCAAGGAGCCTTTGACTCACACCACACCGGTGTGACAAGGTCCCACTTGTTTTTGCCTTTCTTGGTTATACTAGCGTAATTGTTTCTTACATACAACCACCACCGCCCGCCCCATCATCACTGCCGTTATCACAACCTACCATCTTCACTGTCATTGTTACCACCACCCACCATCATTGTTGCCACTTCCACACATCATCATTTTTCGCCACCATTACCACCACCACCTACCATTTTCACCGCCGCACCATCACCTTCCACAATTATCACTTTCGCCACATCCCTCAAACATCATCATCGCTGCTACTGCCACTACCACCTACCGTTATAATCGCCACTGCCAAAACCATCATTATCCACCATCATCACTATCGCTTTCTCCAACCACCATCATCACTTCCGTCGCCACCACAACTCACCACCATCAACATTGTTGCTACTGCCACACACCATCATCATTGGCAGCCCCGCCACCACTTACCTTGTTAAAATTGGAAAGGAAACACTTATTCTCAACATGAAATCTACTTATTTATTCATTTTTTGTGTGTTAGTAAACAAATAATTTGTCAAGCATTTGAATGATATCCCCTACTTTGCATTCCCATTCTTTGTAAGTGAACAATCCATAACTAGGAAGCTTGTGTTTTGTTGTTTTGATCATATCTCATTCCATAATGTTTTTCATCTTTGTTGCAAATACTTTTGATTATTGACATCAACCATATGGAGTCCCAACTTTGATTTCAAATCTCTTTGACATACAAAGAGTAGAAGGGCTGGGAGTACCTGCAATTCTTAAAAAGATCAATGCAGATGCCTTTCATGGTTGATGAGAGAGCGTGAGAGAGAGAGAGATATTGAAGGCACTTCTGCTAACTACTGTAGTCTGCACATGAAGTGTTGAAAGCATCATCCAATTGCCTGCATTGGCATATAGAAACAGGATGACCGCTCCGGAGGCAAGTACCAAGGGCAAGGGACCAGCAACCAACAGTAATGGTGGGCTTAGAAACAGAGGCCAAAGGTACGAGATTAAAACTAATGATGCTCACTCTGCCGCTCAAATTAAAAAGATAAGGAGAAAATGTTTAACAAACATTATTGGTGGGCAATATACTCTTACTCGTTTTAGATTCTCAGTCGCAATCCCACTCCAAAGTATGTCTTTACCAATTCTCGACAGAAATAAATAGGGATGGCAATTCTAACATTTAAACTAGATAACCGTGAATGACCGTCTGCATAGATTGGATTTGGGTATGAAAATTCGGGTATATTTTGGGTATGAGGAAAAATCGTGATTATTATTCGGTTATGGTTTTAGATATGTTTATAAAAGTCCCCAATCCGTATCCATAACCAAATCCGAACCGAATAATATATATTATATATAATATTAAAGTATTATATATATTTATTTATTTATTATTCACTAATCCATTATCTTGAGAATACAAAAATTGCATTGTATGAGTTGCATTTTGTGAAAAAGTTCAAAAGTTTTAATATGAATAAAACTCTATGAGAATTCAATGGTACTTATGGGAGATATCAAAGATCAAACCAACATTATCAAGGTTTAGTTTTAATTTTATGCTTCACAAGATCCATTCATTAAATCATTTTATACATCAAATATTTAATGATGAAATTAATATTTACTAAATTATAATACGTCAATTGAATGAATATAATTTTTTTTATTGACGAATGGATATAGCCGTTAACCGATGAGTAGGTATGGTTATGGATAATACCTGATGGTTAATTTGCGGTTATGAACAATAGCAGAGTTAGAAAATTTTCACTGGGTGGGCTAAGCTTAAAGATTAAATCTTTATGAACAAAGAAACTTTTCACAAGGTTAGCCAAGAATTTTTGTTATTCAAACTAATTCAAACTTGTACATGTTCAAGAAGGATGAGAAAAAAGATGTGAGACCAAGAGATGGTTTGTATTAGGGGTGGGCAAAGGATTCCTGGATCCGCAGGGCGGGCCAATTCCTTGCGGTTCGGGGTGGGTCCAAAAATTATAAATACAAAACGGGGCGGGTCCAAAAATTATAAATGGCCGGGCCGATTTCTTATAAATAACGAGGCGGGCCGGTTCTAAAAATTGGAAAAAGAGGCCCTCAGCCCGGACCGTTCATTACATCTATGATCTACCTTCTATTATTACCCATTTACCCTAACTCTTCCTTCACCCTCTCTCTATCTCGTCTCCACTCTCTTCCCTCGATCTCTCATCTCTCTCTCGATCTCCTCCTTCTCGATTTCACATGAGATGACTAATGCCAGAGATTAACCAGGTGGAAGCAACAACAGTGGCAGTGAAGGTGGATTTCATAGAGTGCAAGTAGAGACTTAGAATCCAATTGGGAACTCGATTATTTGCTTCGGTGAAATACCCACTGAAGCAAAAGGTCATGTCGCTATTAATTTTGCAGAAGGTGTTCCTTTTGCTTCAGACTACTTTTCTTTTTCTTTTCTTTTTTTTTTTTTTTACTTTCGGAATTGTTTGTGATGATTTTTGTTGGGTGTAGCTGCGCTACTTCTTCAAGGTTTGGTCTAAGTGCATAGCCAAAAGGTGGAGTATCGGTACTCATTAGTTTTGCATGCTTTGGAGTTCCTTTCCAAAAAGGGGTTGGTGGTGTTTCTTTCCCATCCATTTTAATTCTTCTTTTTTTTCGATTTTATTGTAAATTTATATAATTTGAATATTTTGCTTTGTGGTGTTGGTATTTTTTCTAAAGTTTATGATATTATTTCCGTAAAGATTTGGTCTTTGTGGATATGCACCCAGATATGTGCATTTGTGTGTGATTTTTTTTCCTGGAGCGATTTGAGGATGTTGAGGAAGGTGACGAGGTCTTGGAGCGATTTGAGTTTGTGTGGGGGACGAGCGAGTTGAATCGTTTGGAAACGGCGCGATAGCGGATGAGGGTCTTGATGTCGAAGACCAAGTCGAAGATTGGGAAGGATGAGAGAGTCCTGGAGGCGATCAAAACTGGACAAAAAAAAAATAAAATGACCCGTGGACCTATGGACCAGTCCTGAACCGACCCGTTTCAAATAGGTCGGGTTAGGTCCGGTTTCAGTGATTAGATTTACAATACCCAGCCCGACCCGTCTCGTTTCCTACTTAAGCGGGTCTGGTCCGGTCCCTTTAAATTTGGCCCCAGCTCGTGCCTACCCCTAGTTTGTATATTGTATTATATAATTAAACTGAGAGAATTCGAATCATTGAATAAATATGTGGTGGGCTACATTCGAAAATTAGTAAAAATTACATGTAAAATTTTATTTTCTATTGAAAGCCCTTAATGCCTTAATGTGGCTCCGCTGGTGGTTATGGATATGGTTAGTTTTCGTGGTTATGGGGATAGATATAGCATTTCCATCCCCAAACAGAACCGTTACCATCCCTAGAAATAAACTTAATGTTTACACAAAAATCAGAATTTTACAAATTATTAGGTTCCGAGTCTCTTGTTTTGATTCATAAATATACAAATTTAGAAATTTTATGTAGAATAAAATTCGTAATTTGGGACCTTCTATTCTTAATTTAAATAGTCGTCATTTCTAAATGTTCATAAGTGAAAGTGTGGTAACCAAATTTCACCGGCCCTACAGAGGAAATTATTAGACCATCTCCAACCGAACGGTTCAAAGGGTTAGAGGGCCGAAAATAACCTAAAAATTGTCTCCAACCAAGGGTTAGGCTAGAGGGCTTGTTGGCCCCACAAAATCTGAAAGGGCCAAAAGGCCAACTGGCTGGGCCAGAAAATTGAGCATTCCTGTCGGATATAACTGACAGCAATATGAATATATTCCTGTTAACTATATTCGACAGGAATGCTAGGGCAAATTTTCAAATGCAACAGCTAGCCGTTATTTTTGAATTTTTTTTTGTACAGTTTTATTTTTTTTACAATTTTTTTTCCTATAACTTCTATTTTTAAATTCTATTTTTTTTCTTTCTATAACTTATGTTTTACAAAAATTTTCCTTACAACTTCTATTTTACAAAATTTGTTTCATATTTTTTTTAAAATTCTATTTTTTTCCTATAACTTCCTAAGTCATAATACAACATCAAATTAAATTAAGTAACATGAAACAATATTAAACAATATAAAACAACATTAAATAACATTAACCAACATAAAAAAAAGCATTTAACAACATGAAACTTAAACAACATTTTTAAAAACATTTAACAACATAAAACTTAAATGCCTACTTCATGCTTCTTTTGGCCCAAAGATGTGCAACAAGATCTTGTTATAGGTACTTGTTTGTGGCACGGGAACGTATCATCTTATAGCCTCGTGTACTCATTTATAAAGACACTACCAGTTCTTAGATTGAAAGGCAAATTAGACCCATCATATATTTTTGCATAAGCCACTCTTGACCTATTTGGATACTCTTGGTCATCATCGGACTCTCCATCAATATACTCATCTCGCATATCCTCCACAATCATGTTGTGTAATATGATGCAAGACATCATGATGAAGTCCAAATTTTCTCGACTTCACCTTCTTGCCGGTTCCTTGATGATTTTCCACCATGCTTGTAGAACACCAAAAGCTTTCTCAACATCTTTCTGGTATGTCTCTTGGTGTAAGGTAAAACACTTTTCGACGTCATTTTTAGGGTTTGGAATTGCTTGGACAAGTGTCGGCCACTTTGGGTAGATGTCATCTGCCAAGTAATACCTCATTTTGTACTGACGAATGTTGATGTAATAGTCAAGTTGAGGTGATTTACCTTCCGTCAAGTTATTGAAGAGGAGTGAATGCTCAAGAACTGTAATGTCATTTTGGGATCCATGGACTCCAAAGAAAGCATGTCAGATCCATTTGTCATACGAGGCAACCGCCTTTAACACAATAGTTGGCTTTCCTGACCTTTCGCTAAAGCCACATTGCCATCTGGTGGGACAATTCTTCCAATTCCAATGCATGCAATCTAGTGACCCTATCATGCCCGGAAACCCACGGTCTTTAGCTTTGCGAGTGAGCCGATCCAGATCTTCTTGATTTGGCTCACGAAGGTACTTCTCTTTGTAAAGCTGAACAATTGTGTTACATAATTCAGCATGAGTATCAAGGCATGTAGACTCAGACATACCATGAGTTTCATCCATTGAATCAGTTAGGGAGCCATAGGCCATCATTCGCAGTGCAACAGTAATCTTCTGATGAGGTGAAAAACCAGGGTGGCCTACTATGTCCAATTTTTGTTGAAAATATGGATTGACCTGATAGACATCATGAAGTACGCATTCGAAGACACGACGCCTCATCCGGAAGCGACATCTGAAATCATCTTTTGTGTACACCGATTTAGGGTTGAAGTAGTTGTTCATTAGATTGGCACGCGTCATCGCTCTGTTTCATGGTTTGTAAGAGCGATTAGCAATAGAGCCACCGCATTGAGGTTATTCCTTCATTGGCTGACACACCATGGCTGCCACATATTGTGTGTTGCGCCATGTTTCATCTTTTTCATCAGACTCTTCATCTTCTCGTCTCATCTGCGCCCATTTTTCTTCCAATTCAGAATTGGATGAGGACCCCCAGTTGGAATCCAAAGATGATCCAAAGTTGGAATTCATTGTAAACTTGAATTGAAAGAAATTGAATTGAAATAGACTAAATTGAAAGTGATTGGAATGAAATAGATTGAATTCAAAGGTGTGTGAAATATAGCCCAATATCCAACCTATTTATAGCAAAAAAAAAAAAAATCTAACAACTACCTGAAGTCAGTTACCAATGGCTAGCTGACATCATGCTGACATCAACTAGCCTTTTGATTTGAATTTGAATTTTTTTGGCCAAAATTTGTAAAAAATATATATAAAAAATTGTCATTTTTTCCTATAAATTTAAGTTGTTGTAATTTTTAAATTTAAGTTGTAGTTTTTTAAATTTAAGTTGTTGTAGTTATTAAATTTAAATAATAAATTATATTTGGCCCTATGACACTTTGGCCCTTAGTTAGAGATAATTTTTTTTGTGACAAGGCTAAAACGAGCTCTGTGGCCCTTAGTTGGAGATGGAGGCAAATATAGCCCTGTACTGTTCATTAAAATATTAATATCTTGGAGAGCCAGAGGGTCAAAAAAAGCCTGAAAACTATCTCCTACCGAAGGCTAGGCCAAAGGGCTTGTGGGCCCTACTAGACAAAAAATGGCCAAAGGAACCAGCCAGCCTCCGGAGGGAGGGAGGCGGATTTTGAATTCCAACGGTAACTAGCTGAAGTCATGTTGACGTCATCTAAGAGTTATATTTGATTTTTTTTTTTACAAAAAAAATTAAAAATTCTATTTTTTTTCCTATAACTTCCTAAGCCATTAAACATTAAATAACATGAAACAATATTAAACAACATAAAAATTATACAACATAAAAAAAACATCTACCAATAATTTCAAAAACATTTAACAACATAAAACTTAAACGCCTACTTCATGCTTCCTATAAATTTAAGTTGTTGTAGTTTTTTAATTTAATTTGTAGTTTTTTAATTCAAGTTGTATTTTTTAAATTTAAGTTGTTTTACTTTTTAAATTTAAATAATAAATTATGTTTAGCCATATGGTCATTTGGCCCTTGGTTGGAGATTGTAAAAAATATGGCCATACACTGTTGATTAAAATATTAATTTCTTAGAGGGCCACAGGGCTAAAACGAGCCCTTTGTCTCACATTCAGTTGGAGATGGCCTTATGTGTACCTGTTTGGGCCCAAAATAACAGTTTGGGCCGAGGAAAGTATTTCTCGGCTTGAAATAAGATATTACGGATGGTCGATTCGTGGGCCGATTAAGTTGGGTCGGCCGGATCTTAGCAGGAGAAAGATTTATCTCAAATAAAGATAAGGGAAGCGAAATCCATCTGTAGAGACAGAATCCCAGTTCAATAAGGAGTTTCGGTAGGAGTCCTAGCTGAGGAAGGAGTGGCCGAGGCAGTCGGATAGGGGTAAGGAGTTCCAATTCGACTAGAATTATGATTGATCAGAAGAGGACTCAGCCCCTATAAATACAGAAGCAGTGGCAGCGTGCAAATGACCTCCAATTCAACACATAAACCTGCCCTGCGCAATTTCTCGCTCTACGCGAAACCTTTCAACAACCTTGAGATTTTCATTTTCTTTTTTGCCTTCACATCTTCAGTTTGGATAAACAGCACTGTGAAGGCAACCGGTAAACACCTTCAGTTTGGATAAACAGCACTGTTGCCGTAGAACCAAGCGTCCGTGAAACACCTTCAGTTTGGATAAACAACACTGCGACAGGGTCAACAGGTTATCTATCCAAGTCTCGGCCGACAAGGGTTTTCGGATCCCCGTTGACAGAGGTCATCTCACCAGCCATCTCGGTGAAGTGAGGTGTTACTACTACTTAGGCTCGATGTTTCCACGCCGAGTGATTTTATGATCGCATATTCTCAAGTGAGTTTTAGAGTTCGGCACTTAGACGGCTGAACCACGTTCATTGTCAAGACCTTCATCCGCTTTGAGTATTTGTGCCCCTATACTCTAGTATCGATTCGGCGTGATTTTACCTTCACCAATACGATAACTGTCGCCGAATCAGACGATGACGAACCGTGAACTTTGTAATTGGTAGCCTTGTCTTCAAGCTTGAGGACCCAGAAGCCGAGACGTGTTCCTTTCTCGGCCACAGTTGCAAGACACAGAAGTTAGCTACGCGCATCCACACCATATCAAGACAGCTCGACCGACGAGTTGGCACGCCCCGCACACATTCGAAGGACTTAGTTAGTCTACTAGTTACTCGGCCTGCGCGCCACGTAGGCTAGGTGATTTTTGTAGTCAACAGTACCAAGGTGGACCTAGCCGAAGAGATTACGCCTAAGACCATCTCCAAATGAGATTACGCAACACTCATGTTCTACTAAGGGGGATACTTGCAGACACCTCAAATCCCTTCACCTCAACCAGCATAAGCAATGAACTCCCAAAGAACCAAGGTCTGCCATTCAAAACCGTACGCATATCCTTTTCCGAATTGAAGGAAAAGAGAATTCCATCCTCCTCAATTGCCTTCAGTCGCCATAAATCCTTGATGGCCCTCATAACAATATGGGAGCAAGACTTTCTTGTCGTGAGAACCTTCTCTACCACGAAGAACTTAGCTATTTTCACCCTCTCCTTAGCCGTGTCACTGAACTCTACCTCAATCTCCTCCCCCTCCGACAACCAAAGCCAGTTACAGAATAGCCTCAAGATGCAATCCATCGTTCCCCCATCCACTGCCCAGCCAATCACCGTAACTGACACTGACGGCAAGCGATGAAACCCTAGACTTTTGAAATCCTCACGCACGTAAGCGGACTCTACATGGGTTGAGTATTAAATGCGAGATTAGATGTCTCCCTAGCAATCACGTCTAATAGAGGTGACAACTGCTAGTGTGCACACCACACTTCATGTGATAGACTCACGTAAATCGATACGATGGACCACTCCCACTTTGCATAGTTGGTGGGCTCATTGGGCCAAGAAAGACTTTGCTAGCCTAGAAGGGCTCACAAATAAGATCAACCCAGAAATGCCTGATAAGGCAATATTTAATAAGATCTTTAAGAGATGATGGTTCTTACAATTCTGGCTCATACATAACCACGGCCACTGTCACGTTAAGAGTCATTCCTAAATATGACTCTTGATTGGTGCCTGTTTGTACCTGATTTTACATCATCAGCCGTGCAATCGAGGCCGTTCAATGAGTAGAGTTCTAAACCGTTGGATGAAAAGCTAAAATTGAGAAGGAAACACTTATTCTCAACATGAAACCTGCTTAGTTATTCATTTCTTGTGTTTTAGTAAACGAAGAATTTGTCAAACATTTGTATGATATCCCCTACTTTGCATTCACATTCTTTGTAAGTTAACAATCCATAACTAAGAATATTCAACTTATGTTTTGTTGTTTTGATCGTGTCTCATTCCACCACGTTTATCAGCTTTGTGGCGAACGTTTTAGATTCTTGACATAAATTGTATGGTACCCCAACTTTGATTTCAAATCTCTTCCAGATACATTCATGTGCGTTAGGATGGAGAAAGGAGAAATTAGGTTGCTATGAGAGTTTTACGAATTCTCTATTCGATTGAAATAGATGGAAAAAAAACCTACTGTATATATTCTCACCCACCTTATATTGATTTGTCATTTATGAAGTAAGATCTCTCCTCTAAATTTCTTTTCACTTCATTTCCTTTTTATTTAAACGGTCACGATTAAGTTACGTTAACATTTTTATAGAGAAAGAAAAAAAGAGAAAAATGAGATAGGATGGAAAGATGAGAGAATTTAGAGAAGAAAGAATCTTACTCCGTCTTTTATAAGGTGGTGTGAAAATAAGATATAATGTACATAGATGAAGACAACGACATCACATTATTCTTAAAAAAAAAGAAAAAAAAGAAGGTTTACTACTCTCAAGTTTTGTGGTTTTCAATATTTAGTATATGAAGTTTTTTTTATTCCCAGAGCCATACCTAAAGTGTTAATTTTGGAACAGTCTCATAAATCCGTTAGTCTGGCTGTTAAGTCTCCTGTTAACTGATGACGTGGCGCCCATATAAACACTAACTAGACGCCAAATATCATTAAAAATATTAAATTAATTAATTAAAAAAAAGTATTATTCAAAAAAAAAAAAAAAAAAAAACCAGAACCCCTTCGTCTTCCCCACCCTCCAACCTTCCACCCTTTACCCACCGACAGCCTTCCTCTTACTTGATCCCCACCCCTACCACCAAGCCTTTTCTCCTTCCCAAAAAACCCAGCCCTTTCCTTTCCCCCCAAAATTCCCTCCCTCCATTCGTTTCTCTGCAAATCAAAACAAGCCCAGGAAACAAACAAATGATAAAGTAAAAGCTTTTAATTGGGGAAGCAAAACCTCTGAAGTGACTTATTCATGGCCATGTTACTTATATAAGGTGGGGAAGAGTTGGTGCGGGAGAAAAAGCATTGGCCCTCTTTTTATTAAAGAAAACTTCCAGAGTCCCCGCCAAAAGCTCAACTTCATTTTCTTCTTCTACTTCTTTCAGTGGTTCTTCTTCTTCTTCTTTGCCCTCTTCCTTTTTTTCTTCTGTAAAACCCGATGAGCGTGGCAGTGTTGGGAAACAGCTCCATTCTCTCAAACAAGTACTGCTTGACTAAGTATGCCAGCACAGACACATACCCAGAAGGCAAAAGCATCGACTCCACAAAGAACTCGGCGAGCAACCTAACGGTGATGTCCAACTCCTCCGGCCTCATCACCCAAACCCACATCGACCCAGATTCCAATTCCTGGTAATACTTGAAACCCTCCCCCAAAACTCCTCCGCAATTTTCCTTTCAATTCTCATCATTTCAGGTAAATCCCTGCTCCCAATTTCCCTATTTACTTCCAAAGTTCCAATCTTTTTTGAAAATTTTGAATTCTGGTCAGCTAATCTACCACATTTTCTCTGTTTTTTGTTTTTGTTTTTGAAAAAGGTTCATGTTTCCAGAAATGGTAAATTTAATAGGGATAAACTACAGCCAAATCACCAACAACTTACTTTCTCTCAATGACATTGATTCGCTTGTGAAATCAATCGGCATTTCCAAAATCAAGCTCTACGACGCCGATCCCAAAGTCCTCAAAGCCTTTGCCAACACCGGCGTCGAGTTCATAGTGGGCCCCCCGCCATCAACATCACCTGCATCTTCATCGGCAACGAGGTCTTTACCTTCAACGACACATCGTTAAGCAACAATCTTCTCCCGGCAATGCAGAGCGTCCACATCGCCCTTGTCGGTCTAGGCCTCGACAAGCAAGTCGCCGTCACCACCGCCCACTCTCTTTCCATTCTTGAGACCTCGTATCCGCCGTCCATCGAGATCTGATCGGCTCCATTACGCCGATCCTCAATTTCCACACCAAGGGCTATTTTGTTGTTTTGATTTGCAGAGAAGAGAATGGAGGATAGAGCGGGGGAATTTGGGGAAAGAGAAAAGGCTTAGTGGTAGGGGTGGGTATCAGGAAAGATGAAGGGTGTCCGGTGGGGAAAACGATGGGGGTTTTCGGTTTTTTATTTTTTTTTACAAAAAAATATTTTTATTTAATTAATTTTTTTAATGGCGTTATTGTCCACGTGAGCACTACGTCATCAGAAAGACTTAGTCATCAAAAAGACTTAACTATCAGAATAACAGATGTATGAGGCTGTTCCAAAACACTTATAATTCTGAGATGAAAAAAATTTCATATAAAAAACTTAAAAGAGTAATAAACTGATATTTATCTCTAATTTTTTTTAAAAAAAAATTATTATACAAATTACTAAATTTGCCGTGGTAAAAAGTAACCCGGTTTGTGGAAGATAAGAAAGAGTTAAGACGGAAAGAGTGACAGAAAAGGTAAAGGCAAGATGCTGCCACTAAAGCTGGTACGCTCTCTTGTGTTTGGAGAAACCATCAACAACAACCCTCTCCTTCTTCCCCAACATCACGACGACGACGACGACGACGGCAGTCACAAACAAACGGGCGGCAGAGGAAGAAGCAGAATTAGCAGCAAATCGAGAACCCCATTTCTCCTATTCCTCCCAACCAAAGAGATTGTCACTGACACGTACAGACTTGCCACCGTAGCCAGAGACATGGGCATGGATTTGCATCCAACCCCATCTCTCTCCCACATCATTCTCTCCTTCCCGCCTCCGCCGCCGTCCTCCTCCTCATCTCCCTCTACAGCATCGCCGTCCTCATTTCCATCGTCGTGGTCCTCATCGTCGCTGTCGTCAACGTCTTTACCCGACGACGCGGTTCCCCTCCCCTTCCCCTGTCTCTCCGCCGCCCCAATTTCTCATCTTCGCGCATTTGTCAAGCTCTCCAAAGGCCTTTTCAAGCTGGTTTTTGTGCGCTCCGATTGCAAACCCAGTGAGGCAAATAACGTTGGCAGTCAAAGCAATTGGAATTGCAGCTCAATGTCGCTGTTTTCGCGGCTCACCAGTGACAGAATTGATACAATGGAAGGGTTTTCCCGGGCTTTGGCGGGACTGGGATGGACCCTTTTCAAGACCAAGGAAAACCCAGCAACGGATTCGAGGGACAGGAGAGTTTTCGGTGGCAGACCGGTGTATCTATTTAGAAAGGTGGATACAAACAGGGTTAGAGCTTGCGCGGTCGGGGAGTGTAGGATTCGGGAGCTGAGGTTGCCCCCACTGGATTTTAGGAATGCCCCTTTGAGGATTTTGCACTACATTCTTCTTATGACTGATGATATCTTCTATCTTGCATAAACAACAAAAAGGTGTGTCTTGCCACCTCTGACTGTTTTGTGTTTTGATTCTTCATTCGACGTCGCTTGTAATCTACTTATACTTTGTGTGTGGTGATTCTATGCTAAGATATTATCGGTGAATCATATATCTTTATGGAGTTTTCTAGCCAATGTATGCCAACCGTTGCCTTGAATTGGATTGTTTTGGTGTTTTCAACGTATAAATGTCTAGGAAGGATGAGCCATCCTTGGCTCTCCCCGGAATCAAAACGAAAATTAAGTTTGTTTTTGTGTTATTGGAATAGGGAGTTCAAGGATGACATCATTTGAAACTTACAAGCATCCGAACAGTGGTTTAAAATTTCTCATCATGTTTTTGGAAGGCAGATTGACTTGACACAAGTTTAAGCCTAAGGGTGACAGTGCAGCGGTTTAAAATTTCTCATGCATTCTGTTTTTTGGAAGGAAGATTGGCTTGATTCTAGTTCATAGTTTAAGGGTGACAATGGTTAAATCATAGTTTTGGGAACAAATTGACATGAGACTAAAGCTGAAGGGGGTTATTTTTATAATTTTCTATTTTGTTTTTCCTGAGATTTGAAATATCATGAGTATACTTATTGTTTCTAGTACCATGGCTCTTGAGATTGCTCTTGAGCCTGTGGATGCACAGTAATTAAAAAGAAAAAAAAAACTATGGAAAAAGGAAGATGAAGAAAAACGTATGCTTGCTCACCCGATGTCTCTGGGGGTGAACTGATTGCAGCCATAATCAGTCCAACAATTGTAACTAGTTTACAACTTGAAGAACTTAAACCGAATGAAAATGAAAACCCGTGAGAGTTGTTTAGGAAAACGGCCATGTTTGGCAAAAGAATACAAAAAGAACCCATCAGAGAAGTTCTTTCTTCTTCATTTTTCTTATTTTTCTCTCTTTGTTGCACTGGATTGGCTAAATTTTCATAGCTATCTCCTTCCCTCATCTTACTTTCTCTCACTAACTCTTTTATCTCTCTTTCTAGGGATGTTCATGGCAGCTTGACCCTTCCTCTCTATGAAGGGTTACCAAAATTGGCCACCGTCTATTCCTTCAAAGATATGATTTTCTTCAGAGGTACCTATTTAACTTTTTCTTGAATCATCGGAAAATATGTTATGGGTTTTTTTTTTATAATTTTCCTTGCCATTTGTAATTATGAATTGGTGAGGAGTCACTGAATTGAGTTTTTTATTTTTCAATTTTGTTTTAGTAAACCTCACCATTTTTAAATGATAGTTGTGATTGGGCGAGGTTTCAGTTATATGTATTTATCTTCTTGTACACCTCACCATTTGTAAACTACTTATGCCATCATGTGGGTATCAAATTCTCTTCTTTCTGTTAGTGAAGGTTTTTAAGGATCTTTAAAATGTGGGATCTGTTTCTTAAAAACTAGGACTAGAAGTATGAACTGAAATGAGAGGAAAACTGGGGGCAAAATATTTTAACTCTCACTCTATGTGCTACTACGACTCTGAAATATTGTGGTACAATCATGTGGATGTGGGTATTCCAAACATGATGACATGTTATTGCTCATTAACCGAGGATTCAAGTTGACAAATTTAGTATCGTAAAGATTAGGTGGTTAGGATAGGCCTGCATGGTTCACTTCAATCGTAATGAAGAGTGTTCGCTGGTTTGGCTTTGTGGTTTTGTTTCAAGTGTGATTTAGTAAATGGATGACACTTTGGAACCTGGAAGTCCATGAGTAGGTATTACAAACTTTCCTTCTTATTTTAATTTAAGAACATGCGACATTGGAACTATCCAAAGGGGAAAATGGGGGAAGAGTCGTTGATGAGAACGGGTAGGACTAGGAGGGGGTTATCAAGAAAATAGCCTGAAATAAGTAGGAACGCATAAGTGGATAAGATGGGTGGGTAAATATAATAGTATGTGATGAGGTGCCCTAAATCTGATTATGGGGTTAGCAAGTGACCACATTAGTAAAGTTACTAGAATTCAGAATTTTTACTCCCTTCAGACATTGGGATAAAATTTTCTGGATGAACACAACTTTAGATTGTACGGATCAAATACAGTAGTGGTCAAAATTCACGGTCTATCAATGTAATTTAGCTAAACGAATATGAAGTTCACATTTTATATTAGAAAGAAACCCCACGTATCATAAAAATTAACAAATATATGAAAGAATTGTTGTTAGACTCTGAAGAACAACATGTCGATGTCTATGTCTTCCAGAAGCCTACGCTGAGGAGGAAACTTGGGCAAGCAATTCGCAATGTTTGTAGCGGTTTCTAGATATAAGGAGAATTTAGTGAGCAGCTTATCGTTTCCGTCTTTAGATGACTTTCCCTGTGTAGCATTGTCCCCATGGGTGGGCAAACTATCGACATCAAAGTTGAATTTGGTCTTCCCAATTAGGTCTTGAAGTGCCTTCTTCTTGTAAGTCCAACTTCCACTTCTCAAACTGAAGTTATATAAAGGAAGAAAACGTTGTCCATACATAGCTATGAACTCCAGCGCAGCTAAAATGAACTCCAGTTCCTCGTTTGACATGTAGTAGGGAAAGCTGATTCTAGTCCACCCTGGTTTCACTCCGAGATAGCCCTGTACATAATTTTTTTAGAACCCATAGTAAATCTTAAACTCTGTGTTAAAAGTTGAACATTGTAAGAAAATGTTTCGTTTCAGACTGTATGACATCAAGAGTAAATCTTATGTTTGCCGAATTGGGTATTTTGACCATACATCAGGATGTGCAATTTAGATTTACAGTCTGTCAGCCATAAGTCTGGCAAGATAACATTACCCGAGCATTGAAAACTTAGTGTGGTAGGAGAAGTTGAAGATGAATGGGATTAGGAATTACCTTCTGAATGGTAGATCTATAGGCATGTGAAAGAGTGTGATCAATTTTGAGGAGATTGTGACCATAGGGTCCAGCACAATCGCAGCCACCTCGAGCCTGAATACCGAATAGATCATTGAGCAGAGCTGCGACGAAGGCCCCATGAAGGGGCTTGCCTCTGCTGTTTCCCGTCTCTCCCCACATGTAGAGCCCTTGGTCAGCTCCCTCTCTGCCATTATCTGTTTTCGTGGCAGCCGTTGAGGAGCAATTGGTCGTATAATAAACGAGGAAGGACAAAATGGCTAGTCTTTTGGCGCTCGTATTTCCTAAAATCCATATGTTTTGGTTAGGGAGAAGCCTCTCTAGTGCCCTTTTAACATGGAGTTGCTCTTTCTTTTCAATGACTTGATAACCAATGTATTCCTTCACCCAGAAAGCCAAGGCTGCCCTAATTGTTTGGATGATTTGAGGAGTACCCCCATTTTCCCTCTCTTCTATGTCCTCGCAGTACACTGTGTCCTGCATTTGTCACATAATGTATAAACTTTCATATATGATAAAACTACAACATATGTGATATTAGTTGCCATTAAACCGCTCTGTTAGAGAAAGTCTCGAGTTCAAATCTCATACCCGATAAAATTTGAATAGTCACATAAATTATAGAATTGATTTAATAAATGTTGATAATGTATGAATGTAATATTAAGAGAAAATTGGAATATTGGTCTCTGAATTTTAACCCAATTGGACTGAATTAAAAATTCGTGAGTATTAGTACTTGAACTTGTCACAATGTGAAGTGATGATCATTTTTGGTAACTCTGTTCGAACTCATGTTCTTAGTAAGTTCTAACGGTGTTATCTAGAAGGACCGTTTTTCTATATTGTGACAAATTCAGGGACCAGTACTAATCCTACTTTTTGGCAAAACCCAAGATTAGACTAGGATTAGGGATACCTTAGGATTGAAGCCATTGACGTAAGCAACAGTTCCACCACCACACGTTGAAGGGGGAAAAGACCCGAGCTGATACAGTGCCTTGCTCATCACAAGTATGCCTGGGGTTCCCGGCCCACCTACAAACTTGTGTGGGCTCAGGAAAATACCATCGTACCCGTCCATCTGTCCACTCCTCATCTCAATTTCCACGTAAGGCCCACTGTATTTATTAATCACACACCAAATCAGTATACCGAAATCGCTCGTATACAAACAATATTAATTTAATTAATTTGACCAATTTTTTGTTCAATTGAATTTAACCAATTTTTTTTTCAATTTGAACAATTTTTTGTTTAATTTAATTAAATAAGAACAAGTAGCAGTATACCAAACTAGTTGATAAAAAAAATCATAAAAATAGAAAAATTTAGCAGTAGTTGTAATGTCCAAAGGTCCTACTTGAATTTGATTTTATACCCTATATCTGAAAATATGACTTTAGCCCTTCAAACTCAATTTTCTTCATATAAAACCCTACATAACATTTTTATTCAAAGAAAACCCAGTGACTAGGATTCATATAAGCAAATTCATTAATTTCATATTACTTCACACATTTTACAATTTTCACGTGCCTAAAATACCCCTATTCCATATTTGATGTAGACAATTAATTGTAAGGAGAGAGTAAATGATTTTGCAACAAGAAAAAAAAAACATTAATGTTAAAAATTTATTGCATATTAATTTTTTAGAAAGGCTTTGAATTTTCATAAAACTATTCAATTCAGTTTTTTCACCCTACTCTTGAATACTTTTGAATTTATCCTTTTTTATTAATATATTAGAACACAATCTTTCATTATCTACATGCACATTAATTTACCTACAACAATTATACCATGGGTATAATATAATATCTCTTTTTTACAATGATACAAAATAAAGTTTATACCCACAACAAAACATGCCTAACATATGTACTAATACATGGAAAATAATTTACCTATATTAAGAAGAAATGTAGTTCAATGCATATAGTATTAAAAATACTATGTTACACCCATGTTTATACAACAATAAAACGTGCCTAACATATCTAACAATACATGGAAAATAATTTACCTACAAGTTCGAGAAATGGTATTTGGTTGGGTGTAGTATAAATTTTTTTAATAATTGGAAAAAATTAAATATAACTAGGTGTAGTGTAATTTTTTTTATATAATTAGAACAAATTAATTTACCTACCTAATATTTGAAATGTTCATTTCCAATGATGCAAAATGTTCATTACCTAACTACAAACTAATTTCCAATAATTTACCTACAACAATTATACCATGGGTGTAATGTAATATCTTTCTCTACAATGATACAAAATATTGTATGTACCAACAACAAAACGTGCCTAACATAAGTACTTGTACATGGAAAATAATTTACCTATAACAAAAGAAATGCAGTTTGATGTATAAAATCAACAATATTATGTTCCACTCATGTTTATACAACAAAACGTGTCTAACATATATAACAATGCATAGAAAATAATTTACCTACAAGTTAGAGGAATGTTAATTTGATTCAAAATATATAATATAGGTGTAATATTTTTTTTTAAATAATTGGAACAAACTAATTTACCTACCAATTAATATGGATAAAATTGCTACAAAATATATGACCAAAAAAAACTACTATTCTAATTTGACATGGATACAATTAATGCAAATAGTTTGTACATTTTATTTCATTTTTTCTATTATTTTTAATTTGGCATAAATTTAGGAATTTGAAAAAGGGACAATAAAGTATGGGTGGCATGGGTGTAAATAAATTATATTAATAGGTCAATAGTGTTCCTATATGTTTGCAAATTTTAAATTTGGGCTTAAACTGAATTTTTAAAGATATATGAGTTTTTATCTAGAAATAATGAGTTGTAAGGGCCAAAATCTAAAGCACCCTTTATATATTTAACAAAGGCATTGAGGTTCTTCTGCGATCGATTCATTTCTCCTGATATCGCTTGTATGCAAAAACAAGATGAAAGAAAAGGAGTACCTTGCTGCGAAATCAAAGCATGCAAAGCCGCCATATTGATGAAGAAGTCGAGCGATTGCTCGTGTATCCGAATAAATTCCGGTCACATTGCTACAAGCCGAGAAGGAACCCAAAATGGGGCGGTTGGCGTACTTGTACGACTCGAGTTGTAGTCTAAGAGCCTCCATGTCCAACAAGCCATCCTCGTCTAGACCGATCTCGATCACTTGAGCTAAGCTTTGCCGCCACGAGAGGAGGTTCGAGTGGTGCTCGTAAGGGCCGACGAAAACCAACCACCTCTCTTCCATGCCTATCAAATCACTGCCCAGCATTCTATCTCTTAGGGTTGATGGCACGGCAACGCCCATCACTTCTTGGAGCCTTTTGATTGCTGAGGTAGTGCCTTGGCCGCACAGCAAGAGTGCATCATCTGCTCCAACCCCTAAGCATTTCTTCAAGTATTTGACTGCTTCTCCCACCATTTTCGTCGTCCGGTTTCCGACGAAGCTGTCACAGGTGTGAGTATTCCCTTTAAAATGTTAACACACACGTTCATTAGTAGATTTGTTCTTGAGATTAACCAAATACTCGTAACATTTGATATAATACAGAGTTAATATACGTACCGTAAAAGGGAAGGACATTGTTGACGATGAAGTTTTCGATGTAGAGAAGAGAGCGTCCGGAGGCAGTGTGATCGGCGTATGTGAGTCTTCGTCTCCCGAAAGGAGAATCGAATTCTGCAGCGTCACCGATGACTTGAGAGCGTAGCCAAGACAGCCTTAGCTGCGCGGACTCGCTCTTTGGCACCTCCTCCATCTCTAGTGTTGCACAGAATGACGATTCTCCGCCGCGGTTGCAGTCGTCATAAGGTGATGGATCTGATGATTGATGATCAGAAGAAGCTGATGTCGTACCAGTGCTGCTGATGATTGCCGTTGGGGAAGGGGAGTATTGGATTTCTCTTAAGATCGGTTGCTCCAAATATTCAAATTCCATATGTTAATTAGCAAAAGATCAACGAAAGGAAAAAATTATGAACAAGAAGAAGAATGAGTTGGAAGGAATATATCATACATACATATATATGTATATATATTAATATTGTATAAAGAAGTTAGGAGTGTTCCGGTGGGTTTGCATTGTATTGTTAAAGTAGATGGATAATTCGGCACCCCCATTGCATTAAACCAATGGGACCTATGCAATTCGATTAAAATATTGTGCAGTTTTCTGGCTGCCGCTGTCTTTGTGGAAAGCATTTGGATTGGATTTTACGCGGCTCTCATGCCAACAGTAAGTAAAATCCGAGTGCCTGACATTATTTTGGTTCCATACGAAACCACGGCTCACCTTTTCATTTTTTATTTGTAACACTAGATTCATTTCAACTGCTGAAAACATCATGCATGGGGCATACCAACATCAATTCAATACTCTTATTGTTATCAGATTCATCTCTCTTCAACCAAATTAATTCATTGAATCATGCTCCATTGATGGGTGTGAGGGAAGAGCACCATGAAATGTGATGTTGGCTTGGTGGAACTAGAAGCGAAGTGCAAATATCTTGTTCTTTAGTCGTCACAAGTTTTGGAATTATTAGATAATTTGTTTTGTCTTCATTTCGTATTTGCTTTTTTCCTCTTTCTTTTTTTATTGGACCAATTTATCAAATTGGCTTATCATGAATAACTTCAAATATATTGTAATGTTTTTTGTAATTAGATGTTGCTATTTAAAGATGGAATTAGTATCTACTAGAATTTATAATGCGTTAATTGGATGAATATAATTTATTTATTTTTTGACGAAGATGAATATAACCGATAACCGATTGAAAATCCGTTACCTGGTAAATATGGTTATGAATAATCCCCGATGGTTAATTTGTGGTTATGAATATGGTTAATTTTCGTGGTTATGGGGATGAATATAGCATTTCCATTCCCAAATCGAAATGTTGCCATTCCTTTAGAGAAGACATAGTTTGGGTGGTATAAGGGTGGGTCCCCCCATGCAAAAAAAAATAATGATTTTTTTAGTTTTTTAATATTTAATATTTATTTAATTTTTTTAATAGAGTGTGATGCCCGTCTCAAGTCACGTCACTATTTAACGGAAGAATTGACAGAAAACTGACGGAAAGTATGAAATTGTAAAAAATTCATAAATGAGGTATGACATTGAAATTTTTTAAAGATGAAGTATGAAACTATGACTGACCCAATAGTTGAGGTAATTTTATGTAATATACCCCATTTTTTATTTATAAACAATATTTTAGACTAATTTCATTTCAACTGCATAAAAGAGTTAGGCGTAGAAGAAGAGTACATTGCGTGCTCTAGCCAATCTAACTAAGTTTACGTCTCCAACTTTTCTTAGAAATAAAAAGCAATCTAACTGTTTGATTGAACTAAAAAATGATGTTGTCATTTAGTATTACGGTCTAGTGATATTTTGCTTTACTTATAAGTGAAAGTTCTTAAATTCAATTCTCGCTAAAGGCGAATTCAAACAACATCATTGCTAACCTATTGTGAGGTTAAGTCTACCATCCCAATTAATGTTGGTAGTATCGCTTGTTTTTAAAAAAATGATGGCCATTTTATGTTGGGCCAATATCCACTTACCAACCTAAACAACTTTGGGCCTTCGTTTAAAGAAAAAATAAATAGTACCTCGGCCCAAACAGCTTTTGCTTTTTTATTTGAATTATTGAGCATGCTTTCACAAGGGGAAATACTTTGGACAATGCTCTGGTGAAAAATTTGATTCTGACTAGAACAGAAATCTTTATTCTTCTTCAAGTATGTTATTTAATTAAATTTAATTGTTGAATTTAAATATAAGGATGATCATAGATTATATAATTTGAGTTATGTGAATTGGTTGATATAAAAATGAGGATATGATTTGACGCTTGTATATGTTTTGTTTTCCTTTTTTTTTCTTTTTCAGATTTAATTAAATGGGGCTTGCATGCCTCCTTCCTCCTATTATTCTTGGAGTTGTAATCTTCTATACCCTGTTTTTGTAACTCTCATAATCCTTTAGTATTTTTTTTTAATAAACAATATTATTTACGCTAAGGATAATTCTTTAGTATTTTATTTTTTGAACAAACGATATTATTTACGTTAAAGAGAAATATCACTAAACTGTAGTACTAAGTGGCTAATCCTTTAGTATTAGGTTTCTATTATGATGAATATATTTAGGATAGTTTATGAAGAAAAAAGAAATTAAGATGATCCCAAAAAGACTACCACCTGCCTTGACCTTTCGACTAAATTGTGTGGCTCGTAATTGAATCAATTAAGTCCATGATGTGATATCATTGAATTATTGTTTTTAATTTATGTTTAAGGAAGGAAGTCTTTTCTCCGGCACAAATTGAAGCACTAGCCTTAAGATCGGGGCTTGAACTGGTGGTTGAAAGGGGTTTAATTAATTTGGAAATTGAGAGTGACGCGCTTCAGATCGTTTCAGCAGTTTTGGATCCCTCAGTGGACCGGTCTCTTATTGGACCTATTATCGAAGATATCAAATTCTTGCTGAATCTGGTCGCTGAAGCTTCTGTTGCCCACATCCGCCGTCAAGCAAACTCGGTAGCACATCGTCTGGCTCGTCATGCCCTCCACACTGGAGGCGACTGTACTTGGTTCGATGATCCTCCTCTTATCATTAGTGATCTTCTGTTAGAGGAGATCTCCCTACCATGTACTCATTAGCTGGATGACTTTATGAAATATATATAGTCCTTTTTCAAAAAAGAATGCATAAAACTTGTAATAAAATCCAAGCTAAATAATTATTTAATTGAAAAGACAATTAAGAAATGATTTGTGCCATGTTAGCACGCTAATAACATTATTGACGAAATCTAAACAAAAGAACCAAATTGATTGGAGTCCAAATTGACGGACCAATGGAGGAGGCCAATTTGAGGGAAGAGGATCCTCTCCGTATCCACTTTGTGGGGATTCCCACATCCTAATTGTTCATCGTACATCTAAATAATTTTTTACCGTACAATGCACGATGAATGACTAAAATGTAAGAATTTATAGGATTCCACAATTTATATTCGAATGGGATCCAAATCCCAATTTGAGAGGCCTCTGGTTAACTATTTTCTCTTTGTATTCTACAAGGGAGACATGAAGTAAACGGTGTCGAATAGTATCTGATATGGGGACAGGTGGCAGCAAATATAATGAGGGGGACACTGAAACTTCTGGGACAAATCACAAGCACTCCCTTCCCTTCATTGCCCAGTCCTGAGATCTCACGTCAGCTCTCTCTTCCGACGGCTTTGCACTCTACTATTGCATTTCGCTTTCCCAGCACCAAACCCTAAATCCCTCCCACTGTTTCGTTCTCAACCATCAATCCAATCCAATCCAATCCAATCCCCTTCGCCTTCAGGCTTCCGGTGCCGTACACCTCAATTCCAATTCCAATCCTATCCTATCTCCCTCTTGCTTGCTCGCTCTTTCTTCAACAATCGAACACACAGACACTTAATATCTGTGCTCTGTTTCTTCAGGCTAGTGCGGCGACGGCGGCGGCGGCGGCAACAAAATTGAAAGGGGCAATGTAAGCCCCCCTCATCGATTTTGCTTGTCAATTTCTTTCTGCATCTACTTAATTTTCTGAATTATACATTGTTATAGGGTTTTGATTTTCTGTTATAGGGGTTTGATTTTTCAATACATTGCGATACGAGGCTCTGTGAATTGAAATTTAGTTTAACAATATTGTAGCTTATCCATTCAGTTCAATCCAATCCAATCCAATCCTCTATACCAAACGAGGCCTTAATATGGGTGTGGGATGTCACGTTAGTGGTTGTCCTGCAGGCTGCAGTAATAGTTTCTTTTTCTATTATCTGGTTTATAATTGTTAAACTATTTCCTGTTTACTTTTGTGGTTTCTTCACATTGTATATGTTCATATTCATATAACAACTCAGGTGTGTGATTTTACAGTTATTATCCTAGCATGCTTTTATCTTATGTTGTTAATTATAATTTGGTCGTCGACATGCCTCCCTCTGACATATTTCCCATGCACTGCTGTTTTAGCTTGTCAGTGGATCTAACCGTAACAGGGTATATAATGACTCTACGTGGGAGCAATGTTTAGATTAAGTCTCATTAGAAGCTACAAGGAGATGCAGAGTTCATGTTTCCGGCTTTTTTAGTCTCTTTACCGGCCCTTGTATTATGCTTGGAGAGTTAACTTCTGTTTACAGCTGGAACTGAACTTTTGTTACCTGCCATTATTCTATGGAATGGCAGTTCTTGCCTTATGTTTTTTATGATTGTACACTGGATGTAATGACCTGGATGTCGGAATTATACCAAAATAGAGAGGTGCAATAACTCAATAGCACAAATTGCGTTCTTGAAATTAAACCTCAACTGACTTGATGGGCAAGGAAAGCTTATCAGAAGCTAGCATTGTAGCCTGTGAGGACGATGGCTCACCTGGACATAGTGATGATATTGGTACTCAAGCACGCCATAGTCTTGACAACGAGGCCGGCTTGCTAACTTGTCGCGTGTGCCATTGTGCTGAATCGGACAAAAGGGGAGATGCAGTGTTAGGGTTTTTGGGTATTGTTCCTCCTGTACAAGAAGCATGTATAAGCAATGCGGAAGTAAAATCTCATAGCACGGTAGTCCCTAAAGATGCTGAGTGTGATATATCCGCCCAGAAAAATGTTGGAAAAGAATCTGGTTTTTTGGAGTTTATAAGCCCTGATGGAGAGGTTTTCATATGTAGTGCTGATTTAGAGACTGGTTCATGTCACCACGAAGACATGTTAGTTGAGCTTGGTTGCTCTTGCAAAAATGACCTTGCTTTGGTACACTACGCTTGTGCACTCAAATGGTTTGTCAACCATGGATCCACTGTTTGTGAAATCTGCGGACGCGTTGCAAAAAATATCAGAACTTCAGACTTCAAAAAGGTTATGGTCTCCTTAAAGGAGTATGAAACATTGAGGGAAAGAACTGCAAGGGGGGAAGCCGATGCCACACAGGTCAATACATGTACAGGTATAGATCCTGATGCTGTAGCTGCTATCAGAAGGCAACGACTGAGTGAAATTTCACTGTGGTTTACTCCATATGGTAATAGTAGCAGTAACAATAATACAGATAGCAATTCTGTTGCAATTTCACAAGTTGCATCAGAACAACCTTTGAATTCTGTCATTGTTCCTGCTGAAAATCCTACAACCAAATGGGCTGTGGAAGGTACTGGAATTCTGCTTGCTACAGGGCTTCTTACTGTTACTCTTGCATGGCTTATAGCTCCTCGTGTTGGGAAGGTACGTTAGATTTGGTGTCATTCAATTATTAGAAGAATGGTGCAGATAGGAATTTTTTTCCTTTAAATTCTGCAAGCTTTGTGTGGAAACTTAATTTATTGGACCATTGACTGATCTTTACATGCCAGTCAAATTTGAATTTTTTCACAAACATTAAGATTTTTTTTTTCCTGGGAAGAAATGATAGAATTGTATTAAAACAATAGAAGGAATTACAACAAGTGGATAAGAAATCCACCAACTATCAAAACTTGCTGAGTCCAGTCAAGTAGGACTACTTTTACAAGTAACTAGAATGAGATTAAGATCAAGGTGATAGATTAGTATTGGGGAAGAACTCTGTTTTCATTTCTTTTTTATTCTTCTATGGTGAAGCATAATTGTAAGTGTTGTGATTGGTTATGCGAGACCTATTTTCTCTGGTATTCCTAGGTGGTCTAGGAGTAGAATTAGTAAAGAAAGAGTACTATTCTAGTTTTACTAGGTTCTACCACCTAGTCTTCTTTTTGAAAAATGAAAAGATATGTAACCCCACGGTCTATGTGATATAATTAGCTGTTTCTGAGAGCACGTTGTCTTGCAAAATACATATTGAGAGGTATGGTGTGAGAGAGGGATTGTCAGCACGGCTTTGGGGTTTTAGCCAGGGTTCAACTAGTTCTTGTAATCTGTGCTATTCTTCATAGTGCTTATGATTTCTCAAGGTATCACATGGGGAATTAGGCAAAGTTAGCCGAACCTCAACAACAATTATTGGTGTGTTGTGTGTGCTTGTTTCGTTTGAGTTTTTATTATTCTGCAATATCGCATATTAGCTTCCTAGGGTTTGCATTTCATCACAGTACAACATTACCAAGATCTTAGAGGTTAAGAGAAATTATGGATCACCTTCACAATTTTTAGAATACATGTGATATTTGGGACAAAATTTTGTTTTTTGAGGTATGGCTTCGGTGTTCAAAGATTGACTTCCAGCTTGAGACTGAGGAAGGAATGGTATGTAATCAGTCTGTTAAACTCTTTGAAAGTAAGCAGTAGAAGAAAGAGAGAGAGATTTAACAATGACAGGACTCTGTATGGTTAAAGTTCATGTACGTTATGGTTGAAGCTTGATAGGGAGAACCCTGTAAGTTGGGTGATTCCTGCAGGCTGCTATCCATTATATGTGAAAAGTGTAATGATGGACTGGAAGGAGCTGTGTACTAATATTTGTTTAGACTTTGGTTTATACCAAGGTTCTAAAAGATGTTAGGCGCTAGTCGGGCGGTTGGCTAGGGTAGCGCCTAGGTGGGGGCCTAGGTGCACTAGGCAGATTTAAATAAATTTATTATATATCATATAAATAAGTGCATTCTTATACTTAAAAAGTACACAATTGCATTGGGATGCATAAATTGAAAAATAGAATGATATATAGATTATAAAGATATAGATTATAAAGTATTAGAACATAATGAAAATTTGAGGAACAAGCATATAATGTGTGTTCATATAAGTATTCAACAAATCTCTTACAATTTAGTGAAAAAATTAAATGCAATATGAAAGTTGTCTAAGTGAGAGTTGCGACTTAGGCGGATTTAGGCGGGCTAGGCTGGGATTTTTAGAACAATGGTTTATATGGCTTAGGCTGTGGTAGTGTTTATTGTACAGATCAAATTATGATTTGTAATCTTTTTCTAGTTACTTGCAGTCTTAAGTAGAATTATTGGATCTCGGTTTCTCCTGAGTTCAAGAGAATCTCCCTCTCCCTAATTTGGCTTGATTGGAAGGGGGCAGCCTTATAGTTTTTATTAGGGTGCTTCCTTCTCTTTTGGAGCTGGTTGTGTTTATTCTGTTTTGTGTTTGGGGGTGGACCATTCTCTTTGTTCCTCGTCTTTCTTCTTTTTAATAATACAGTCTTTCTTTCTTTTTTAAATAAAACAAGTGCTTCCTAGTATAAAGTTCTCTTCATATCAAGTCAAAGGGGCCTTTAATCAACTTCCTCTTCTTTTCCTATTAAGGCATTCTTAGAAATAAATCATGTATTACACACCATATAATTTCCATTAATCGCCATCATTTATTTCATTATTTGATAAACTCTAGTTTTTTTGTGCAGAAAACTGCCAAAAGCGGTCTTCATATTCTCCTTGGAGGAATTTGTGCTTTGACAGTTGTGGTTTTCTTTCGCTTTGTAAGTAATTATACCTTTCTCGTTTTTCATTTTATCCTCCATTTATAATGTTTGTTTGCATTGAATTTGGATTACACACATTATTAAAATGGGACAAACTCTTATGGTTTCCCTTCCTTCCCACCACCGTTCGTTCTCTCTCTTTTCTCCCATATAATTCCCGGTTATCTCAATCACAACAAGTGAAAACTAAAAAGCGAACTATAAGTTGTGTTTTCCTTGCCTTCCATCTTGTACTTGATTTGAATTGATATTCATAGGTTAAAAAATTGTGTTATGCTTCGTTTCCAACTAATCATATGTTTGAGGGAATTTTGATTCTGTGCAACAGCTACCAGAATCATTATGGACCGAATGAGACCGTAATAACCAATTGGTTTTATATGTTGCAGTTTGTGCTCACCAGAATCAAGTATGGACCGGCACGCTACTGGGCAATATTGTTCGTTTTTTGGTTTCTAGTTTTTGGTATCTGGGCGTCACGGACACATGGTTCCCATACAACATAATTTCTCTTGGATTTGTGTGTTTGTGTGTGTGTGTGTGTGTGTGTTTGTTAAACCATTGTCTTGAAAAGAAACTCTACACAACAGAATTTATTTATATTTCAGAGTTTATTTGTTAGCCTGTCTTTGATGGGTGCATTTTCTGTACTACAATTTCTTCTTTTTTGAAGAACAAGACATCTTCAATTACATTACATGATGTAGCCAACAAAAGAAAAGGGAACATCACATGAACCCCATCAGATCTAGTACAAAACTCCGGCGTCACAACACTCACGCAAAGGCAGTGGTACTTTTGCATCATTTCGGCGGTGCGTGATGTACGGTCGTAACTGCCGTGGGGTATAATATACTGTCATAGCTGCCGGTGGGTGTGCGACTCAAGAGGAGAGAAGTGAGAGGTTCAAGACTCGAATGAAATTTCATAATGAAAAGCAGCCACGTGCGTCAGACGTGGATGGGCTTTACATCATTTCCATGCGCTGCGCGCGGCCAAAGCTGTAGGATTAAACTAAAAAACTACGCCATCAACAGAAACCAAAAATGAATGTTGAGACTCGGAGAGCTCAAGCTGAGAGGGAGAGAGCGAGATTGAAGCATCACAATTTTGTAAACCAGATGATATGACGGTAGAATGTTGTTATTTATTTTTATGATTTAAAGAACGGATCCAACCACTAACTATCACATCATGTGATTCACAAAATCGTGTGATTTACAAAGTATGGTTTAAAATAACCTTCTCTCAAGCAACACCCATTTCAGGTTGATTCGAAACACTAGTCAAGCACAACCAAACTAACCATACCAACCACCGCATCATGTGAACTAAAGAATATGGTTTAAACTAACGATCTCTCTAGCAACACCCATTTCAGGTGGATTCGAAACAGTAATCAACCACAGTCAAACCTAATAACCAATATAACAAAATTGCCACATGACATTATCTAGAAGATGAATTAGTTAATACAGGTAGAAGGGTACTGTTGTAATTAGACCTTGTGGTTATATAAGAAGTGATAGGGCTGTCATTTGTGAAAAAAAAAGTACTGTAATAGTTTCTGAAAGCATCAATACAATCTCTCTCTTCTCTCTCTCTCTTCTCTTCTTCACTTCTTCCTTGACTCTGTCATCCATTGTTGTTCATAGTTTTTCTTTGTTAATATGGTATCATTGTCACAGTTAGCTCGTCACCATTCTTGATTCTGGTGAAGACTTCCGCTGGTTTGGGTGCTGCTTGAAGATTGGGTGCTTGGTGATCCGAAATGGCGCTGTTTGGGTGTTTGGAGATTTGCTTGTGCTCATGCAGTCTTCCTGATTAATAAAATGCCCTGTAAGACCTTGTCATTTAGTTCTCCTTATCTGCTGTTATACAACAAGGTGCCTGAGTTACAGTCCTTAAGAATTTTTGGATCAACTGTGTTTCCATGGATAAAACCTTTTAACAATCATAAATTGCAGTTTAAGTCCAAAATGTGCATCTTCTTAGGCTATGCAATGGGGTATAAGGGAATCAAATGTTATGATCAACAGTCTAAGAAATGCATTATATCAAGACATGTCATTTTTGAAGAGTCAATATTTCCTGCAAAATTGGGAACTTCTTACAGTGGTGAGGCATCTGCTGAGACAGTCAGACAAACTAGTTATGTGATTATACCATTTCCTATTCCCATGAGTACTACAAGGGTTCAATCTGAGCATGGTCAGCCATCAGAACTTCATCATGTTGGGACATCAGTTTCTCATTCTAGTCCTCATGTCAGTATTAATCCACAGAATCGCATTTGTGAAGACTCATCAGCATCAACATCTGATAGTTCCTACTCTACAACCAGTGATACACCAACTCCACCTCCTTTGCTTCCTGTCCTCGATTCTACTCAACTTCAGGTACTATTACCTTTTTCTGAGAGCTCATCTAGTGACCATACCAACCAAACCAACATTCAACAATTTAACAAGAATTTGCAGGCTTGTGATGACAATAACAATGGAACTAAGAAATCATCCAAACTGAAAAGAACAAGTGGCAAAACCTAAATAGACATATACATATATGTGTGTATATTTCGTCTTGGGAAATGGAAGAAACATTTAATTTAACATATGGAAATGTTTACTGCAAAGCATTAGAAAGAGAGTAAATAAAGTCCAAGAAGCCTGTCCCCTTAAGAAGACCTTTCCCAGTCAAGAGTTCAAAATCTAACAACAACAGGAACCCAATCACTGCCGCCTTCCCGTTTATTATTTCATTCCTCCCCGTGAAGCCGAACGCCTCGTCCAGACCCTCATCCACCACCATTTTCACCTGACATCGCATACCATACGCGAACACGTTAACTTGGGACCAGACTACTGTGATTTGTCTGTAAGAAGGAATGGCTCGTTGCACTTGCACCGCAAGTTATTAATAAGAAGAAAAACAAAGTACCTCATCCACATTGACATCAGTGGCTGTAAAACCAGGTTGAGCCTTGCCACTGAAGACAATCTCGGCAGCAGCGGCAGCATCATCGGAAGCAGGGCCGAGGCTGATGTAAATGTTCTCTTCATCAGTTTTGACGGGGTAAACGAAAAGCGTCCGCAAAGCAGGTGTAAGAACTCTCAGCACGGGGTTCTTCGGATACCACTCCCTGATGCCTCCGGTGCGCAGATCAAATGTGCTATCAGTTGATGGGCAAACTATACACCCATCCTGCACCCACAACAGTTAACTCTTAATTCGTTATTCAATCAACTACAAAAATGTGCTAAGTGTATAATTGCTACCTACCTGGGTGAGCTTGGCATTGAGAAGGCCTTCGCTATAAGCCCCTTCGGCAGGGGACCGATTCTCTATTGCATACACCTGATCCTTGTACCACAGCAACAGTATGGCCTCCCCATCCTGAATTATCACCCGCCGCTCCCCCCTTGGCAGCGCTGCCAGCGGCACCACCGGCACCCAGTTGTCTCCTCCTCCTCCCCCTGACGCCGACCCTTCCTCCACGGACACCTCCATCGCCTTGCACCTCGTCGTCAGGATTACCCGAGAGGTAGGATGGTAATTCCCCACAGTAACGGATGATGATACGGGAATTGGATTAGCAGCAGCATGAGCATGGTAAAAGCTGTGCGGCGGTTTCTGGGAAGTGAGGAGGGGGCGGGCAGATGCAGATGCAGCATGTGTAGGACGAGCACTTGGGTGGTAAATCCGGGGCAATGCCGGGGCAAAGGGTGAGGCAGTGGCCATGGAAGGAAGACTGGTAATGTTTGGGTAGAGGAAAGAGGAAAGGGTAGCAGGAGAGGAGAGGAGAGGTGTGGAGGGGAGGGAGAGTAGCAGTAGAGGTCAGCATCCTTCCGGACCCACGGCAAGTAGATATTGGATAATTCAAAGGTTGGGCAAAGGTATGGTTCTTGTGCGAGCCACAACCCCTATTATTTGGCCTTTGGATTTAAATCCTTTTTTTTTACACCAAACTAGAGAGAGGTGGGTTTGGACTAAGTTAGTAATAAAGTAGTTTAAATTCGTATGGGTTAAAAATTGAATCTAAGACTTCTCACTTACAAGTGAAAAATAATATCACTAGATTGTAGTACTAAATGACACTAAATTCATCTTTAGTCTATCCCTAATTTTATTTTGAGCTATTTCGTTTTGAAAAATTATCAATAACTCTAAATTATATTCATTTTTCTTTCAACCTCTAATCTATGCTACTCATTAGCAGAGGCTCTTTGTCGACAAAAATCTTATGAAATTACGGTAAAAACATTCATACATAACTTCAATCCAAACTGGTTATGATCGTGGGTAAGTATGTAAAACACAAAATAAGGGGCAAATACGGGATAACATGGTGTGGTTGGGGATGTATTTCAAATTCGTATTCCACATGACACGTCTTATGTGGTGCATTACGTGATTGCGGTCAAGAGAAAATAAAACACCTGTGTGAGTTTTTCAAACTTCAAAAAAATGAAATGATGTGGTAAAACCACCCGCTGGTTCCTTTTAAAAAAAGAGAGGAAATTGATCAATTTTATATACTTAAGAGATAAATTGGATGAAAAAAAGAAAGTAAATTGTAGCTATTGTCCCTTAACTTTAACTCAATTTGAGCAATGGTCCCTCAACTAAAAATCCATTACCATTGGTCCCTCAACATATCAAAACGTGCAGTTATGGTCCCTCAACTAAAAATCCATTACCATTGGTCCCTCAACTTTAATTCAATTGGAGAAATGGTCCCTTAACTTTAACCCAATTGTAGCAATGGTCCTTCCAATATAACTCATTTTGACAAATTTTTTGACATAGTTGACAAAAAGAACCATAATTATACACTTTGATGAGTTGAGAGACCCTAATTGTATAAATGGTCATTCCAACATAGCTTATTTTGACAAAATTTTGACAAAATTGATGAAAAGGACTATAGCTACACATTTTGATAAGTTGAGGGACCAATGGTAATGGATTTTTAGTTGAGGGACCATTGCTCCAATTTGATTAAAGTTGAGGGACCATTTGTACAATTTACTAAAAAAAAAATAGTTTAGGGGTAAATTAGCCAGGAGCTGATAGTTCATGAGATAAATGATTGTTTAAAGAAGTAAGGTGAGACTGAGAGATCAGAAAGGCAAAAAGGAAAAAGAGAAGATGGGACGGAGCATATCGAAGTCGCCGTCGTACAGCAGAGGTCGAAGCCGGAGAGATCGAAGCCGCTCACCCTACTCGACCTCCAGGTCACTTCTTAACCCTCATTATCCCATATTTTACAACTTAAACTCTCGAATTTTCAAATATTTACAAGTTTCTGATTAATTGGTTATCCGGAAACACAGAAGAAATCGTTCGAGTGCCTCCCCGCGCCGCCGTAGGAGTCGGTCGGCAAGTTATAGGCGACGCAAGAGTCGGTCTCCGACACCCAGACGGCTCAATAGACGACATAGAAGCAGAAGCAGAAGCAGCTCTTTGTCTCCTCCTTTGCCCAAATCTCACAGTCCACGCCTGACCTCAAACGAACGCAAAAATGCTGCTGACAAACTCAAGAAAGAGGAGGAAGACAAAATCAGGTCTATTTTATTGATTGTATAAACGATTCTTAATGTGTTGGTAGTTGGTATATGTGAATTAGATAATGTTTGGTATATGTGAATTAGATATTGTTTCAAGAATTGGATGAAATGTGGTGTTTGCATAACATTTCGGTTTGGATAGTTTGCGGATTTTACTTTCGCCGACCGTGGTGTGTTTGTTGCTTCTGTTGAATATGCCGTTTTCCCTATTAGGCGGCAGCAGGAGGCCGAACTCAAACAGTTGGAAGAAGAGACTGCAAGGAGACTTGAGGAAGCGATTCGGAAAAATGTGGAGGAGAGGCTGGCTTCAGATGAAGTTAAGTTAGAGATTGAGAGGCGTATAGAAGAAGGTCGGAAGAAATTGTTTGAGGATGTTAAAGCTCAACTTGATAAGGAAAAGGAAGCTGCTCTTGTTGAAGCAAGACGGAAAGAAGTAAGCAACTTGGCTTCTGGCCTTAATTTTATCTCCCTTCATTTGGGTTGCCACATGAACACAAATATGACATTCCGTCTTAGCTTTGGGAATTTTGGCCCTAAAACAGTGCTGTTGAATGAATAAACTTGATCAAATAATGCCATTATCGTCAATGTTTTCACATTCTATCATCTAATGTTTTTATTGATTATCCCCATAATCATTTGATGCGGTTCCATACATTACTCAGGAACAAGCTCGGAAAGAGAGAGAAGAGCTTGATAAGATGCTGGAGGAGAACCGGAGGAGGGTGGAAGAGGCTCAGAGAAGAGAAGCTTTGGAACTGCAGACCAAGGAAGAGGAACGGTATCGAGAGTTGGAGCTGATTCAGAGACAAAAAGAAGAGGCTGCGAGGAGAAAAAAACTGGAAGAGGAAGAAGAACATGCAAATCTGATGAAGTTGTCAAGTAAGAGTAAATCTCGGTCAAAGTCTTTTGGTGGTGGTTTTTAACGGTGGCATGTGCCGATCATTTTGTACTGCTATCTGCTACCATCAAATACTATTGACTGCAAGTCTAATATTTGACAAATATTAGTGAGAATCCTGTTTCATCCTACACATAGTTGTTTCTCTCTTTGATTGCCTCTGGATTTGAAGGTCCTCAAATTGTCACTTGTTGACATGTGTTTATTGGGTTAAGGTACTAGCCTACTAGCTCAAAAAATGAAAGGTGAAACTGGAAATGAAATCGAACAGCCCAAAATCTCTTTACATTATCGTAATTATTGATCCTCCTCCTGTTTACTTTGTCATCTGGCAAATTCCCACTCTATTCCAATCTAAATGCAGAGTACCAACACCTACTTAGAGTATCAGTTCAAATTTATAAAACTTAATGAGTTGCGCTTGACGTAAACCTACTAGCAGTCCTGTGCATATTATGTATTTGGATGATCTCTTAACATTGACAGGGAGAGTTGTTGAAGCTTTCTTCCCATAAGAAAAACCATACAATTTATGTTATCAGAAACATTCAGTAACACAGAGGATGCCAAATATTTTGCTCGTTTTGGAGTCCAGAAAGTAGTGACACTTGGAATATCTCAGAGTAAATCTCCTGTCTGTTAGCATCTACCATTTGACCTGAGTTTGGGATTGAGCTCGGGGAAGAACTTGACGCGGGCGTTTTAATTCCAAATGTGGGACTCGGATCATCTTCTTCTGGAGTGGCAGCTTTCTTCAAACTTGGTTTGCCATTGTCTTCTGGTGCTGGAAGGGAACCCTGTTGTATTTGAGTGGTGATTGGTAGATTTCCTGCTCTTGAACATTCTCATGTAGCCAACCATGAAAATCTCCTATTTTCTTAGCTATGGAATTAGTTTGTTTAGCAGGCTTGAGTGTTTAGTTAATTTATCCATGTCAGGAAGGCAGATAGATCCCCTGCGACTCGGTTCTGAAACTTTTAAGATCCACCACCAGAAGAGGAGCCATGTGGCATGTTCTTCTCTTGATGTTTCAGTTTGTAATCAGAGGATCTGTAAAAATCCCAAAACGATTTAGACAAATCTAAATTGAATTCCAACCTTCACCCAAATCAGAGCCAAATTCGGACTTGAGAGAAAATCCACACCCGTAGAAAACAAAATCCGGTCACAAAGACCGGTACCTAAACAACTAAGGGTTCGACAAAGAAACTTGATCCAACAGAGGTATATGGTGAAGTAAATGCAACAGAGGTATATGATGAAGTAAATGCAATACCAGATCTCAGCGAAGAAGAACAAATCAAAGCATGTGCTTGGTTGATCGAAAATGACAAGCAATTTCTCATGTTGAAGACTCTCCCAATTGAGAAGAAAAAGAATATGGTATTATTGCTTACTTCACGAGGCGCATAAGATTGTTTTCATTATGTTTTTTATTTTAGTGTTTTTCAGTAAGACATTAGTTAGAATAAAAGTCTTGCATGTCACGAATGTTGGTTGACATTTGCAAGTGTGCTTTACCGGGATTTTCCTACTTCAATCAACTCTTATCATATTATTGCAAACATTTTTTTTCCAATGAAATATTATTGCAAACCTTTGATATGTTCTTAATTGCTGGAAAATTTAGACAGTTTTGCCTTTAGTGCGGGTTTGGCAGCCCTAATCTTGGGGTTTGATGATAAGTTCTTATCATTGATGACTTGGTTACCAATGTAACATTTTTCTTTTTTCAAATGTGTTTTCTTCTATGGAATACCAATTCTAGGGAATATCCAAACAATGAAATTTGTAATTCCCTTCATTTTGCAATTTCCATTTATCCAACATCCAAACACTGAAATTTCAATTAACAGGATTTCAATTACTGGGAATTGTAATTCCCGTCATTTAGAATTCTATGAAAATTTAGAAATTCTCCATCCAAACACAGTGTAAGGGTTCGACAAAACCCGGCCACAAACTGGGGGAAAACAAAACTCTCTGCAACGAAATGGGGAGAGAGGCGTCCGGCCTTATTACCGGATGCCAGAAAATAGAAGTTTGACGGTGGTGTTCCGCGCGGTGTGTTTTTAGATGATGAAACTTTCTGTGTGGTTTTCATTATTTCATTTGCATTTTTATCACCCGTTGATCATGCTATCGGTTATTTCAGTAGCACGTTGTGGATCACTCCGATAGACTTTACAATATTGTAGCCTCTTTTTGTAAGTGAAAATGGATCATCGACGGTGTAGTTGAATAAATTGTTTGGATGGCGAATGCTTTAAAAGAAAGAAAAACTAATTAAAAAAAATGCTTGAAAACTTTGAGTTTTAACGATAAGGACAAAATAAAGGATAAAGTGAATAGTATCACAATTGACTTTTTAGTGTAAAAAATGTTATTTTTCATTAAAATAAATAGTACCAGAAGTTTTTTTGTTAAAGTTTCCATTAAAAGAAAGGTTTTCTCCATAATGCCCAAATCGGAAAACGTTGGAATTGATTATTGCATTTGATGTTTTGAGTTCGGCTTTTCTATATTACTGACATCACTTTTTATTTTATTTTTATAATTAAAATTAAGGCTTAATTATAATAAGGATTTTTGAATCTTATTCCTAATTTAATTTCGGATAAATTATAAAAAACTACCTCAATTATTGGGTCATCAACAATTTCATACCTCGTCTTTAAAAAGTTTGAATGTCATACTTTATGTACGAATTTGTTGCAATGTTCTACCTCTGTTACGCTGTCTATCAATTCATCCGTTATATGTTGACATAGCTTATGCTAGGTCCCATCTTCTCCACATATGAACTTCCACGTTGGTTTCTGATATATGTGGATCGTCTAAAAGCATGACACATGTATATTACAAAAAAAAAAATTAAAATTATTATTTTTAAATAACAAAAAAAATTAAATTTTTTTAAATATTCCCTCGTGAACCATGCAATTTGAGTTGAAGCCTAAAGCCCCAACCGTGCAATTTCATTTCATTTCATCGTTCTAGTTCCCAAATCAAAGAACCCTAACCCTAATTTCATATCACCTGCCCCAATCGCCCGCCAAATCACGATCATTAGTTCATTTAGTGAAAACTCTTTGTTTAGGGCTTGTCATCACCTACCTTTTTTTTGTTTGTTTTTGTTGAAAACCCTAAGTTCTTTTGGTTTTCAAAGGATTTGACAGTATTTCGAAGGAATTGAAATTTGGTGGAATGTGCGTGAGGATCCCAAGGAAATGACACCTACCTACTGTAAGTACAAATTTGAGTTCGTTTTTATGCTTCATTGGTTCCCTTTTTTATTCCCGTCCTTATGGGTTTGTTGATTCTAAAATC
Source organism: Crataegus laevigata (assembly GCA_963580275.1). Lineage (NCBI taxonomy): Eukaryota > Viridiplantae > Streptophyta > Magnoliopsida > Rosales > Rosaceae > Crataegus > Crataegus laevigata. The sequence goes on along the minus strand of OY756944.1, from coordinate 29,600,066 downwards.
TTTGTTGGCAATCTGTGGGTTTCATTGATTGTTTATTCAAAATGCTTACTGATATTTTGTAGAAAAAGGGTTTTATGGGTGCTTTGTTTATTCTTGTTGAGAAAAAGGTTGTTGGGTGCTAGTGGTCCTGGGGCAGTGTTCTAAAAATCGGCCTAGGTGTTGGGCGATGGCCGGGCGTGAGGATTGACTCAACATCGGGAGCAAAATCGGGACAAGGATTTGGCGGCCACCGAGACGGCCTAAACGGCCCTTGGGCGGCCTAGGCGAGCGACTGAGTGGCCTAGGCGATCCAGCAATTTCAGTTTTGTTCTGTTTTCTAGAATGTAGATCAACTGCAATCTTGCCTTTCTGGGTTTCTGGTTCACAGTTTGGCGAAGATGAAAGTATGAAGACGATGAGAAATAACTCTCTCTCTTCCTTTCATACCACGTACACTCTACATACTTTTCTTATTTAATTTTTTTTATTTAGTTTTCCTCCAATCAAGTTTTGACAGCATGCAACAAGTTGCTTACTTTTGTAAAAATCCATAGGCTGTTAGTCACAGCATTGATTTTTCTCGTAATTTTTTTTTGGGGGGGGGGGGGGTGTCTGTCCCTACATTCAATATTTGACACCTTTATTTCTCTTTAAATTAAACATAAAAATATTTTTAAATTACTATGAATCACACATATTCACATCAGAATTTTCTCTTTATTATGAACCACTCAACCCACTACATGGGATTTTTACTTTTAAAAAAAATATAGATATAATCATTCAAAATATCTTAAGTTATATGGCATATATGCTTAATGTGTTTTTAAATTTTGGACTTGTTGAATACTTTTTTTGCATTTTATCCATGAATTTCATACAAGCATAATTTTGTGTAAGAGTCAATATGCACTTATTTACAAGTATAATTTTGTGTAAGTGTCAATAGCCCGCCACCCGACTAGCGCCTAGCGTTTTTTAGAATCTTGCCTGGGGGTCATTTGGATAATTGTCTAACAAACAAAAGTTCAAATTTGGGTGCTTTTGTTTTGTTTATTCTGCCAAGTGAAATAATGGACGATCATTTTGGTGTTTTGTTTGTTGGAGATGGGTGGGTTGTTTTCAAATTCAAACTTATTCAAAATGCTTACTAATTTGTTGGATAATGGGGTCATTTTGGGTCCTCTTATGGTTTAGGGTGAGTGTGGTCCTAAGGTTTGTTAAATATATTGAATTGCAATTGCTTGGATTTGGGGTTGATGTAGTCATAAGGTTTGTTGGCTGCATTAACTAGGGTCCTTTTGTTGGTGAAAAAGATGTAGTGTTTTCTTTATTTAGGGCTTAGGAGGGCTTAGGGGTTAGGGCTTAAGGCTTAGGGGTTAGGGTTTAGATGTTAGGGCTTATGGCTTAGGGCTTAGGGGTTAGAGCTTAGGGCTTTTCTCTGTGATGTGCTTTAGACTTTATTTTGTTTACATTTGGGGTGAGATGTGGTACTAGGGTTTTAACCTTTTTTTTTTTTTTTTTTTTTGTGAATTTCAAGTTATCCAGAACTATTTTCAATTCGTTTGCATCATGGTGGGGAGCTTGGTCATGAATACTATTATGGGGGAAAGTTGATTATATATATTATTGCGACAATGACTTAATGTTACTCCTCCTTGTGATAGACTATATGGTGGAAGCTCTAGGGTATAATGAGATGTTTATGAACTATTACTACAAGATTCCCAACATGGACATTAGTAATGGTTTGAAGCCCATTCAAAGTGATGCTGATGTACAGAAGATGTGCAACTTTGTTCCAAAGGCTCGACTATTAGACATGTACATTGAAGAATTGTCTATAGAAGAAGTCCTTACCAAGGAACAACATTTTATGGAGTCTATGTAGTGCACCGGTCCAAACACAGTGGTTATTGAGGAATTAAGTGATGAGGAAGGGGATGTTTTGTTAATAACTTGTAAATCAAGAAAAAGAAAGAGGTTGCTAGTTATTGAAGGACCGTAAGATAATAAGTGGGTGTCTATTGAAGAAGAGGTGACGGTTATGTGCTCGGATGATGGTTTTCACCAAGAAGAGGTGGCATGTACACGTGTGGCCGAGGTTGAAGGTGTACAAGTTGTTGAACAAGTTAATGAACAAGGTGTACAAGTTGAGGTTGAAGATGTACAAGTTGGTGAACAAGGTGAAGAGGAACACGATAATACCTTATTTGATGTACCTGTCGATTTTGAAGGAGACCAAGAAGGAAGTGATAAAGATGATCCTGAAGAAGACAGTGACTTTGTAAAGAGTGAGTGTGGGAGTGATGAAGATAACCTAAATTTTGCTAAGTATAATGTGATTCAGGAAGCACATGAGGTGTAATTTGAGCAAAGAACACGAACGAAATCTCAGAAAATGGAAGAAAAAAAAGGCAAATTGAGGAAAGCAATAAAGGAGGAAAAAAGCAAGTCAATGAAGAAGAGGGGAAAGACAAGAAGAGGAAGAACAACAAGAGGTTGAAGAAGCTGGAAATGGGGATGTGAATCTGGTTCATGATTCTGATTATAATTCTGATGATCTGGAAAGTATACATTCTAAAGATGAGGAAGAAGGAAAAAAAAATAGCATTATCCAGAGTTTAATGAGAAAACGGACATGAAGAATCCAAAATTTACCTTAGGGCTTATTTTCAGAGACAATGTGCAATTCAAGAGAGCTGTCATGATGTATTCCTTAGTGAATGGATATGGGGAAATTCATTTTCATAGGAATGAGAAGTTAAAAATTATTGCCAAGTGTGCAAAGGACTGCCATTGGATGTGTTCTGCTGGCAAGATTTAGGGATCAAACAGTATCCAAATCAAGACAGTCCTTGATGACTACATATGTGGGTGGACTTGAGCAAGTAAGAACATGACTGCTTCTTTACTCACAGATTTGTACTTGGATCAGATAAAGCTCAATTCCACATGGTCTGTCGAATCTTTTTTATCCACTATAGAATTCGAGTGGAATCATGGGTGTACAAAGGTGAAGACTTATAAGGCATTGAATAAAGTTTTCAAGATTATTGATGGGAAACATGCAAAGCAATATACAAAACTGTGGGATTTTGCTGATGAAGTAAAAAAGATTAACCCTGGAAGCACTGTGAAGTTGAAGTTGAATGAGGGAAGGTTTCAGAGGATATATGTTTGCTTGAACGAGGGAAGGTTTCAGAGGATATATGTTTGCTTGCCACACTTCAAAAAGACAATGTATGAGGTTAAGAAGCAAGATAAGGAGGCCTATAAATGGCTAGTGAAGAAGCCTGTAACTCAATGGAGCAAGTCTCACTTTGATACCTATCCAAAGTGTGACATGTTGCTGAATAATTTGCGTGAATCATTCAATGCAGTCATACTAGTGCCAAGGTAAAAACCTATTATAACTATGTTGCAAATGATTCACACTATGTTGATGAAGAGAATTCAAATGAGGAGAGGTATAATGATGAGTCAAGTAGGAGATCTCTGCCGTAAGATTAAGAAGAAGTTAAAGGAAACCAACCTTTTAAGTGGCAGGTGCATTGCGCAATGGTCAAGAGGGACCAAATTTCAAGTGGAAGCTGGAGGTGTGGAATAATATGTGGTGGACATGGTTTACAAGACATGCTCTTGTAGGAAGTGTGACTTGACAAGAATACCTTGCGACTATGCAATATCTGCCATCCATTTCAAGAGGGAAAAACCTGAGGATTATGTGGATGTTTACTATTCAAAAGCACAGTACTTGGAAGTTTATTCTTACTTAATAATTCCAATGAATGGTATGTCATTGTGGGAGGATACTGAAAACCCACCAATCTTGCCTTCATTATATACAAGGCAACTTGGAAGACCAAGGAAAAAGAAAAACAAAGAAGCTGCTGAATTGGAGAAAGATGGTGAACAAACTCCCACCAACCCACCAAATAATCCTGAAGGTTCTCCTAAGCCACTTAAGTTAGGAAGGAAATGGCAAGGCCCTTTGAAGTGTACTATATGCAAGCAAGAAGGACATAATTCAAGGACGCATCATCGACATCTTCCTCCAATGGACAAATAGGTAACATTTTGTATTTTCTTTAATCCTTTAATCCTTAATCCATGTACCTCGAATGATTTTATACTTTGTTATAGGCATCCACATTAGCACAAGGGAGAGCATCATCATCAGTCGAGGCTGCACCTAGAAAAAGGACAAGGAAATCTAAGGTAAAAACCTAATCATTTCCCTTGTAGTTTACAACAACAAGTTTAGTTTAGAACCTTGCTTTGCATCTGACCTTTTGTAATGAACATTAAAATTAGGCATCACAGACAGAGGATGGTTCATCTGCAAATCCTGAAGCTCATTCACCGAGACCCACTAAGTAAAGAAAGACAAGACAAACCAAGACTTAAAAATGCCATAAATTGTAACAAATTACTGTTTTTGTGTTCATGTTTTATGTGCAATAGGAATTGAAAGAATGGTACATGGGTTATGGAATGACACATCACAAATATTGAATTTCTTTTGGTTTTTTGAACTGATTTGGAACTGAAAATGCACTATTTTGCATTGTTTTGCTAGATGAATTTTAGTAGGTTCTTTGAATCAGTGCACTGTGCATTTTGGGATAATTAAGGATGTCAAATGGATATCTTTGTAAATGTTGGATGGATTAACGATGCCATATGAATTACAGTTCATCTTTTAGTCTTTGCAAATGTTTTGTTTAAAGTGGACTTTGTATTCATCTTTTGGTTATATCATGTGTTTATGTAGGATTTGTGTTCATCTCTAGTATACATCATGTGTTTATGTAGAATTTCCATTTGGTTTTTTAGGTTGGATTATCTTCCAAAATTGGACCTTTTTAAAATCTATTTTTTTGCTGACGTGGACTACTTTTGGCGGGAAAAAATTATGTTGAATTTTTTTTTTTCAAAAATGGTGTGGAAATTAATTTTGGAGGGAAATCTACGTGGCAGACCGCGTGGAAGTTCATACGTGGAGGGGATGAGACCCAGCATAAGCCACGTCAGCATAAAACAGAAGATTTGATAGATAATGTAACAAAGCTAGCATATTGCAACAAATTCGTACATGAGGTATGACATGGAAATTTTTTAAAGACGAGGTATGAATAGTTAAGGTAGTTCAGTGTAATTTACTCTTTAATTTCAGTCACAACTTTCTATTAGTTTCTTTAGTCATTGAACTCAACAATGTGTTGTATCATTGGTCATTTAACTAAGGTTGTCTATACTTTCATTAAATTTAAATGTATTTTAATAACTTTTAAGACAAATGTATGAGAAGTAAAAATGTAGAACTAACCAGTATTTGTAAAATATAGTTAACCCAAAATATAACATATAAAAAAGTGGCTTGGGTTGCAGCTATTATTTTGTTTGGATCTTTTAACCTTATTTTTTGTTTGTTTATTGGGTTTCTTCTAAGCCTTGTATTATTGTACTAGTTTTTTAATATATTGAAATTTTTACACTAAGTGGAGGGAGAGTTCGACAAAACCACACAATGGGCTGCCGGAGAAGAATTATCTCTTCTCTTTTCCCCCTCTCCTTCCCTTCCATCCCCTCCTATTTTAACGGTCACGGTTAAGTCACGTCGACATTTTATATTAATATTTTTTATGAAAGGAAAAAACAAAATAGAGAGTGTAAGAGGAGTGGATGAAAGGGGATGGAAAGAGAAGGGAAGAGAATCCTAGTCTATGGGCAGCCTAATTTTGTATCAAATTCGCCATCAACGAGATTAGAACTTGAGACCTCAATTTTTTTAGTATATTGAAAGTTTTTTTTAGTACATCGATATTTTTACACTAAAGGGAGAGAGAGTTCGGCAAAGCCACACAATGAGTAGCATAATTTGGTATCGAATTCACTATCCAAGAGATTCAAACATGAGACCTCTCACTTTTAAATAAAGATGAATACCACTAGATCGTATTAAAAGTTTGGGTAAATTACACCATACCCCTCAGGTTTGAGGTTTATTACAAATTCCTACATCTTTAAAACATTTCACTTTCATACATCCAGTACCATTTTATTTCAAAATAACACATCCGTTAGATTTTCCATTCATTAGTCTGTTAAATGCTGACATGGCTGCTACATTTGTGCTGATGTGGCTACCACATAGCAAAAAAAATAATTTTTTTTATACATAACAATATTATAACATTAACCCTATTTAAAAAAAAACAGAAAAACCCAAACCCGAAGAAAAAGAAGAAGGAAGAATGAGGAAAAAGAGGAAGATATGGAGGAAGAAGAAGAAGAAGATCAGACCCTCCCACCCCCGCGCGACCTTACTCTCCCCCTGGCCGCTCGACCTCACCCTCACCCTCCCCTTGGCCACGCGACCTCACCCTCCCCTTGTGGGGACTTCACCCTTCCTTCTCACCGCTGCCCCCCACCCAGCAATAGAGGTATACGAGATATGGGTATTTTTATTTTTTTTTTATATTTTTTATTTTTTTTTTGGGTTGTAGATAGGGGTTGGGGAAGAAGATGAAGATGAGGGAGAAGATAGAGGGATGAGGAGGGGAAGTCTTTTATTTTATTTTCTTTAGGGTTATAGGTAGGGGGAAGAAGATGAAAATGGGGGAGAAGAGAGGAGGAGGACGGGGAGGGGGAGGGAAATTATTTTTTTTACCGCGTGGCAACCACATTAGCACAAATATAGTAGCCACGTCAATATTTAACAGATTAATGGATGGAAAATCTAATGGATGTGTTATTTTGAAATAAAATGGCACTGGATGTATGAAAATAAAATATTTTAAAGATGTTGTATGAATATATAATAGACCTCAAACCTGAAGAGGTATGGTGTAATTTATCCTAAAAGTTTTATTGACAAAAAAAAAAAAAAGAGTCGAAGAAAATCGAAGAAAAGAGTAAAGCTGTGGGTCCCGCCGAAAACATTGGAAGGAAATCAAAGACTGGAAAAATTAGATCAAATCCCAAATAATAATAATAATTTAGAAAGTGGGGCGGCCGGGAGGCGGAAGGAGGTAGAGAGCACAGAAAGAGATATTTGCCTATCTTCTCTACTACTGCACGTACAGATTCAGGTGGAGTGGCAGTGGAAGTCCAACCCAGCATGGGTGACGGCAGCGCAAGCGGCAACAGAGACCATAACAACAATCACAACCACCACAACAACCACAGCCATGGCCACGGCCACGGCCACAACCACGGCGGTGGTTATAGTAACAAGCCGGAGTGGCTGCAACAGTACGATCTGATAGGGAAGATCGGGGAGGGCACGTACGGCCTGGTGTTCCTTGTGAGGACCAAGTCTCCTTCCAACCGCGGAAAATCCATCGCCATCAAGAAATTCAAGCAGTCCAAGGACGGCGATGGCGTCTCCCCCACCGCCATCCGCGAAATCATGGTCTTCTTCTTCCCTTTTTTTCCCTTCAATTTATTTACTTTTGAATTGCAGACCCTAACGTTCGAAATTTCGTTTGGGAATTTTGTTCAAACATAAAGAAGAATGATTGAGAGTTTTTTCCTTTCCTAATTTTTCCTGGTTTCCCATTAATATTACTTTTAAAAGAAGATAAATTTGAAAAATGGTGATGTTTTTGGATTGCTCAGTTGCTGCGGGAAATATCGCACGAGAATGTGGTGAAGCTTGTGAATGTTCACATCAATCACACAGACATGTCCCTCTATCTGGCTTTCGATTACGCAGAACATGACCTTTACGTGAGTATCTGATGTATTCTCCTTTTCTTCTTTCATTCATTTGAAATGGGATTCTTGAGTTCCGCTGATCGAAGAAAATGTGGTGGGTTCTGTACATTTGCTTCACAGGAAATCATTAGACATCACAGAGACAAAGTTAATCATGCTATCAATCATTACACTATTAAGACATTGCTCTGGCAGCTGCTCAATGGACTCAATTATCTCCATAGGTATGGTTTTGTTTGTTTGACATTTGCCGCTGCTGATGTTTCGTTCTGTTGCTGTATCTACATTATTGTTTGACTACTTGTGTGCAACCTTCCTTGCAGTAATTGGATCATTCATCGCGATTTGAAGCCATCTAATATCTTGGTATGATTGGCATAACCTTTCTATTCTCTTCTCGATGCAACTTTGTTTGACTTTGCGTTGCTTACAAAGGATGAACAATCATAAATTTTTGCTACGTTTACTCAATTTTTTGTTCATAGGTTATGGGCGATGCAGAGGAACAAGGAGTTGTGAAAATTGCGGATTTTGGACTTGCAAGGATATATCAGGCTCCTTTGAAGTCGTTGTCTGACAATGGGGTAAGGAGACATGTTTGTATCACATAACTGCATTGTCAATGTCTGGAGTACCATGAATTATAGTTTATAGAGTTCCTAACTGTATTAAACTATTGGTTTTTAGTGGTTTATGTATCAGCATCCCCTTTTATTCCCCTTTTATTCTCCTTTTCTTCATTTTTTTTGTTTTGGTTTAAGAAACACTTCTGTTCGTTACCATTGGCAGTAATGCATTCGTATCTTCACAACAACCATAACTTCCACAAGGAAAGCAATTTCTATTCCAATTGGAATTTTTTTAAGGTTGGCATTCACTTGCTGTGGAAGTATGATCCTGTATGTATTCATTATATGTGATAAAGTGGGATAGAAAAACGTATGTTACTGAGCTTTTAGTTTCCATAAAAGGCTGCTTTGGTTGGGGCAATAATTGGGTTATCTCAATATGATTATATTAGTTACCACTGTCTACAAACTCGCCTTGAGGTGTGGATCTAGTGAGTTACAGAAAATCACCTTAGGTATACTGTCCTTAGCGAAAGCCAGTAAAAATGCATGCCTTGATGATAAGTCGGCGAGAGGCCCATACCATCTTCCATGAGGTGGCGCAAGGTGTTGGCTGAAAGAAGAGATGAACCCCCCCTGCAAGAAATAAGTGAAACTGTATCGTCCTGCAGTTGGGGATCTTCCTTTGTTGAATCACTGTGCTTTGTTTTGGGTTTTCTGGTCTTGGGCTTGTGGTGTTTTAGTATAAGAATTAAAAGACGTGGTCCCATGTAGTGACCAGCAAAGTAATGTTACGTATGTGTGCAGCACACTTCCACTTGACGATAATTTTAGTTATGAAAAAATTTCTGTGAGATTCATAACTAAACTTTTGAGACCCGAATATCAAAATAGAAAGACTACTAATATTATAAAGCAAGATGCTTAATCTTGTAAGTGTTGGGTTTTTCCAGCCCATGATAAGTTGTCCTACGTCTATAAGGAATTATAGTCTTAAGAGGATTAAATTGTTTTCTCAATTGGAGTTCTTTTCCCAATTGGAGTTAGTTTCTCAATGGGAGAAGGATTCATAACTAGATTCCAATTAGGATTAGTAATCCTTATTGAAGACCTTTATTATGTCTATATAAAGGGGCTATTGTACTAGTTTTGATGGACGGAGCAAAACTATAAATTGTATACAACTCAAGGGATTAGAGTGAGAGAATATTGTAAAGTGTGTGCGAGAGAAAAGAAAAGAGATGGTGTATTTCTTGTTCTTGTTCTTTCAAGTTTTTCGTCAAGTCCTAGTTCTAGAGATTTGGCAAGATTATTGGTTGTACTCATTAGTGAAAGATTGTTGTTGTTGTCCCGTGGACATAGGCACATATTGCCGAACCACGTAAATTCTTGTTGTTATTTATCTTGGCTGTTTGTTTTCGATTTCCGGAGTTTGTTCTATTTTTCCCATTTTAAACGCGATATTCTCAACAAGTGGTATCAAAGTATGGTTTCGCTGATATCCGTTTAGAATGGAGGGTGCAATTATGATGAAACTCAACTCGGGTTATGTGGAAATCAAGAGGAGGACATGCTTTACTGAAGGTGTTAAGAGCAAGCCAACAAGTATGTCTGATGCTGATTGGACCAAGATGAAGATAAGCGATGTTTTCTGGAAAAGAAGTCTATAATTGCCTTTGCCAATGACGATGGTAGTTCTAATCAGGGGAAGCCTGGTCAAGAGAAGTTTGGTCAAGAGATGTTCAATCTGGTCATAGGTATTGCGATCAGGGGGAGCCTGGTCAAGAGAAGTCTAATCAAGAGGGTCTTGGGTTAATGAGTAGTTCGATCAATGGGAGTATGGTCAAGAGGAGCAATCCTATTTTTTTGGTATACCTTTGGAGGGGGAGATTGTTGGGTTTTTCCAGCCCATGATAAGTTGTCCTACGTCTATAAGGAGTTATAATCTTAGAGGATTAAATTGTTTTCTCAATTGGAGTTGTTTTCCCAATTGGAGTTAGTTTCTCAATTGGAGAAGGATTGATAACTAGATTCCAATTAGGTTAGTGGCTATATAAAGGGGCTATTGTACTAGTTTTGATGGACGGAGCAAAACAATAAATTGTATACCACTCAAGGGTTTAGAGTGAGAGAATATTGTAAAGTGTGTGTGAGAGAAAAGAAAAGAGATGGTGTATTTCTTGTTCTTGTTCTTTCAGGTTTTTCGTCAAGTTCTAGTTCTAGAGATTTGGCAAGATTATTGGTTGTACTCATTATTGATATAGTGAAAGATTGTTGTTGATGTCCCGTGGACGTAGGCACATATTGCCAAACCACATAAATTCTTGGTGTTATTTATCTTGGTTGTTTGTTTTCGATTTCTGGAGTTTGTTCTATTTTTCCCTTTCTTAAACGTGATATTCTCAACAGTAATTGTACTCTTTCTATGAGAAGAGTTGAACAAAAGTATAATAGTAGAATACAGCGAGGGTATCTATATCATATATAAAACTTATACATACATACTTACAGATTATTTTTATTAATTAAAATGATTGATTCAGAAAGCTTACGCCTAAATGCCACAAGGCTTACACCTTGCCCTTTAAATTATTATTAGTGACAGATGCACCTGAGAGTGCGGTCAATTGCAAGGATTTTCGAAGTCACTGGGCATTCAGTGGTTGAATTGAAGATGATCTGTTTGTTGATCTTTTTATCATTATATGTTTTTCTGTAATTTGTTTCTCCTTTTTTTCCATTATTGGTATGTTAGATTTTTACAATTTTTGTATCTTCTTTTTCCTGTTACATCTACTGTACTTCTTATTGTTTTGAGTAATTAAACCTTTTTGCAGCCCCCAGTTGATTGCTATTATCCATTTGCATTGAAACAATAATTCAGACTCTAACGCGTTAGATATATTACTTGCAGGTTGTGGTAACCATTTGGTACCGTGCGCCGGAGTTGCTCCTTGGGGCTAAGCACTACACAAGTGCTGTTGGTATCCTCCTACACCAAGTTATTTATCCTATTTGTATTAAGTTCATGTGTTTACCATGTGATTAAAATCATGAGCGCACATTCGTAGATTACCTAAATGCTAAATAGTTTCTAAAGGCCTGCCTCTTTGTTGTTTGAATATTTTTATTTTCAGTTGATGTAATTATGTTCTCTGGTGTATTGAATTATATGAGCAGATTAATTTTAAAGACAATGTTTTCTTAATATGAAATTTAGATATGTGGGCTGTTGGATGCATCTTTGCCGAGCTTTTGACTTTGAAGCCACTATTTCAAGGCGCAGAAGTCAAAGCTATACCAAATCCTTTTCAGGTTGTGAAACGTTGCATGTATTTACATTTTTGTACACTTTTATTACTAGTACTGTTTTAAGTTTCGTAATTGTACCACATCTAATAATAGCGTTCACTTGTGCAGCTTGATCAACTTGACAAGATATTCAAGGTCTTAGGTAATATGTTTTACCTTTTAGGCCGTTTATCTTTTATAAGTTCCGTGCAGCTACCTTACAATCAACATTTATCACATCAGGTCATCCTACACTAGAAAAGTGGCCAGCACTTGCAAACCTTCCACACTGGCAACAAGATATGCAACATATTCAAGGCCATAAATAGTAAGCTTTCTCATATCTAATGTATGTAAAACTTGTTTAGTTTAACATATAAAAAAGAATATAAACCTTGTGCTAGGAATCTGAAGAAATTATTTTTGTCTAATTTGTCATTCTCTAGTAACTCCCATGTTTGGCTTCATTTTTTTTTCTCTCCCTTTCCTTGATCAAACTAACCAGTTCTTTTTTCCTGCTGTATGCTTTTGACAGTGATAATACTGCATTGCATAGTGTAGTTCACCTCTCTCCAAAAAGTCCTGCATATGACCTCCTATCTAAGATGCTCGAGTAAGTGGTGCCTTTTAAATTTACAAGAATCTCATTTTGTTATTGTTGAGCACAGGGAGAGGATGTGACTCATTACTATACCCAAAAAATTGTAATTCTCATTTTACCAATTTTTCTAGTCTTTTCTAATTTTTTAGGATTCTAATTACAAAGTACAGAAAGTTATCCTTAAAAATTTGGAGTGATGATACATCATGAATTATTTTAATAAGATTTATGAATTGAGTGCCCTTTTAATTGCTGATAGAGTATTGTCGTACGGAATCTTTGAACATAAATGGTCTCGTGACTGTAGAAGTGTAGATATTTGTTGATAATTCAAGATTCAAGGATTAGATATGAGCACAACATAGTTAGAGGCCTAAAATGAATGATTTCTGTGGACTATAGTAAGGTTCTTAATCCCTATCTTTTCATCCAAGTTTCAGAGAAAGGTTCTCTCTCTCCAGAGGTAGTTTCTTCTGATTACAACAGTAGATAAAGTATTTTAAGACCTTGACTGGATTATCTTTACTACCATGCAAGTACCAGGATAAATGACAATTAGAAGGGTACTAAAGGAACATTCTCTTCCTTGGGATTTCACTGACCAATTATATAACAGTTTGAGGCTGATCGATCATGTTAGTCCCCATATTTTCATTGTTTGGCTGGTGACTTGGAGTTGAATTTTTCAATGAGATGGCTAGTTTGTACTTTAATAAATCATTTGAAGGAACTGTTAGCAACTATAGATATATAATGGAGATGATGGATGTAAGATGAGGATACCAGGTCTACTGTTGTTCGGTTTTTCACATTGGTGAATCAGTGGTGAACTGGTTTGGACATGCTTTTTTGTTCACAAGTTGTAAAGTGGAAGCTACAAGTAAATTCAGATATTTCAAGCCAATTTGTATATGAATTATGAAAAGCAGTTCAAGGTGTCAATTTGGATCTACAAATTTAAACGCCATTTCTTAGTATTGGTTGTCTTTTTTGTCCATATGCTTGCTAATTTTTGTACTAATTTTTTGTCAAGATTCGGGAAGGTCGGAGCTTCTGACTCAAAATAAGTTTTTATTTGATTTGTTTTTGTCTCTTCATGTCTATCATACAGTGCCGAAATTTTGATAAAATTTACAGTTGTTTGACTTAAAAAGTGTTGAACTATAACTTACAATATGTTTCTGTAGTAATTAGTTACAGGGGCATGTAATTTGTAAGGTTTTGCAGTTGATCTTGCATTTCTTTTTTCTTAATGAAGATAAATTAATTGTCTGTTTCTTTCCCCAAACAACTGTGTGCAGATATGATCCTCGAAAGCGTATAACAGCTGCACAAGCATTAGAGCATGAGTAAAGCTTCTTGTTTCTTTATCTCTCATATTATGCTTATTATTCTTCCTCCATCCTTCCTTTTCCCTCACCCTCATGATCACCTGTGAATGAATTATTTAACAAACTAATTAATACAGGATTCGGGATTTTAATATTCTTAAATAAAAATTGTTTACCTAAAAATATAATTGCTTTCTAAAAAGATTCATATTTTTTCTTTCAGGTATTTTCGTATCGATCCTCTACCAGGTCGCAAGTAAGGTTTTCTTCATTAACTTTTACTTCCCCTGTTTGGCTTGGACCTTTTCTGTTGTGATATGCCCAACCGTTTTGAGTCTCTTTATTTTCCAATATGTTGACCACCTTTTCATGAATACCACCTAAAAGTTTGAAAAAGAAAAGAGACTAATGGAGATACTAGATGCTATTGTAAGCATATAGTGCGCCCCATATATCTTATATTGACAGGTATATTATTAATGATCAGTGCTTTGGTGCCTACCCAAGGAGAGAAAGTAGTGAATTATCCTACTCGTCCAGTAGACACAACCACAGATTTTGAAGGGACAACTAGCATTCAACCTTCACAACCGGTATGTTTCATGGTTTTACAACTAAATGAGTAGACTTCTGTTCCAAAGCTGCAGCTGTTTAAATGAAGTGCTAACCATGGTTTGTACAAAATTTAATTGGAATTTTAGAAATAGCAGTGAAAGCCAGAGTAAAGAAACATAATGGAGCAATACTCAATTGTGTACTCTACTGTTTCGAGGGTTATACGTATACTTTAAAATAATACATTCTTGAAAACATTATAATCACAAATTTTGATTTGTGTTACATGTTGGATGTAGGACAGGAAATCACGATAGTGTTACTATTAGTAGATAAATATTGTTCACTGAGTTGAAATCGTCCACACCTTTAGTTTTGTAAGAAGCATTATCTTTTATGATACTGTTGAGGGGAGATGCTTTTAGTTTAGTTCAAGGTCCGTCTGTCAGAACCTGGAATCCCCTTCCACCCTTTTTTGCATTTTCTTCTCTTTCAGTTCCTGGTTGATTATCATAATTTTATTGCTCAGTGAAACTGGTCATATCCATTGTTGTAAGATGTATCAATGTGGTTGGACATGTATCAATACTGATGACATTAATTTTGTTTCCATCTTGATATACTCATTATGAATAATTGTATCACATCTGCTTTCCTCCTCTTTAATTGTTAATCAGAGGACACAGAATTAATTTACGTTAGAATTTATTCAACTATTTATCTGCTTTATATCCCATAGAACAAGTTCATCTTTGAGTGATTTCCTACATAGAAGAGTGTTAAGGCGTGAAAATAACATGTTTGCATATAGTAAACGTAGGAAGTCTTAACATCTCAATCTTTGTTCACTATGGTATGTGTGCATTGGTCATCGTACAATTATCTGGACCAGGTATCGTCTGGAAATGCAGTATCTGGAAACATGTCAGGTGCTCATGTGGGGAGATCCGTACCCAGGCCTATGGTTAACATGCCGAGAATGCATCAGGGCATGACTGCTTATAATCTTGCATCTCAAGCAGGGATGGGTGGTGCAATGAATCCTGGCGGCTTGCCAATGCAACGTGGTGTAGCACAGGCCCATCACCAACAACAGGTATATTGTGATGAGTATAGATTGTTTGGACCTTTAGAATAATTCTCTCTCTTAATTCATGCTGTTTTTATATTTTATTTTATTTTTCAAATACAGTTGAGAAGGAAAGATAATGGAATGGGGATGCCAGGATACCCTCCACAGCAGAAATCCAGACGTTTGTGAGGAATATTGCACCTATTGTACTTTAATTGCCATGGATGATCTAAAATTCATGAAGGTTAGTTTTTTTATTGATGCTTTGCTTCATAGGCTACTAATACTTTAAAACTGTTCTTTATATCTTCATCATTAAAAATGAAAAGAAGGTAAACTCCTTTGACTTTTCCTACTGGTCTTACTGACGAGGGGTTGAGATTTCAAACTCTCATCTTCCACTGCCTGTCCCAAGAATCACTAGTTTTCCTAAATAATTCAGAATCCTGTAAATTAAAAGGGGGAGAATCTATTACTATCTATCAACCATAACAAATAATCTTATCAGTATCGTTTTTATTTATTGGACAGCATTTTTGTTAGTCTTCTCACTGTTGCATAAAAATAAGGCTTTGCTGTTTTAAAGATAAAGAAATATACTTTTTAAGCTTTTTCTTGAGGGATTTCTGAACTGGAAGTCTGGAACTCATACTTGCGTACATTTTCTGGTAGCAAAACACTGCAAGTTCCATCTTTTCATCCCCACAAGCTCCTCTTGTTATCAATTATTCTCTTGGTACCTTTGATCTCCCTCTGCATCGGAGGCTCTGTTGGATTTATTAGTATGAGGCTTACCTTTCTACCAGCTCCATTAGCCAACTGGTCTTGTTGACCCATAGCATACATTATCTGCTCGAATGGACCTGTGCCCATCACCACTTCCTTAAATATACCTGTTTTATTTGGCTATGTTTTAATCGAGAATACTAAATCATGTGCACGATGCTTTGTGAAAAAGGTTGATGCACAAGCTTGATTCGTGAAGAAACTTGCAGCCTAACTTGTTATTCTGTCAGAGGTGGAATGCTGTAGAGGAAATTCGGTTATTCTTAGAATGCTGGTCGGTGCAGTGGGACGAAGATTTCAGTTACCGCAGTCTTTAACTGTTGCTCCTGTAGGTCACAACGTGCACACTTGCAAATTGTGACTCGATTTCTGTAAAAATTAGACAAGTTGTATGAAGGCCGCATCGATGAGCTTTAAGTATTGAAGCATCCTCACTAACAGAGAAAACGGCAAGGAAGGATGGTAGGGGATATAGAAAGAAACGCATTTGTTTGGATGAGATCCCTCGACTTTAACTGGGACTCTCACACCCTGTTACATATGTGTGTGTGTAATATTTCTTGTAACCCTTTTTACGCACTTTCAGCTTCCGCCCGCCCTCTATCCCCTTTTCACAGCACCAACTACGGCAATGGTTTCACTCATGCGTCCCGCTCTCCCGCTGTTCCTCCTAACAAAGTACAATACAATTGTGAATGCAAAATGCCACACGAGCCATTAAAGTACAATTGTGAATGCGAAATGCCACCACTAATCGTCTTTTGGAGATGCTCTATATAGGCAATGGCGGAGTTGCCTAAATCTATTGCACTCGATGTTTCTGGAGTTTTTTTTTTATTTGATGATACTCTGGCTGAATGCGCAATAGTTTTGTGAGTACTTTGATTCGACTTATGTTAAATCTTTATTAGCTTATTGGGACTATGGAGGTTATGGAAGTTTAGTAATTGAATGCTACTTGAACGCACAAAACTGACGCACTTGCTAACATTATAAAATTGCGCAATATGGAAAGTGTAAGTCCTTGCAAGGTTTGCTTCTTCTTCTTTGATGTGGGACTTTACCCTAACATATGGATAAGATAAATTGGGTGACGTGAAACACTTGTGGGCCAATTTGTTCCCATACCATGAAAGAAGTTGAAATTCAACTATAAAACTAATTGACAATATAAAGAGTAACTCAAATAAATCTTTTAAGATTTCTAATGTGGTACTTTGTATTTCACATAGACTATTCAGGATAATGCTTTCATCGCTCCTATTATGGAGAAACATCCTTCTCTTTCCCATCATCATCTAAATAATATTTTGGAAAGAATAAAAAAAACATTCGAACTTGAGACCATTTAGTCATCTATATTAATTCAAGGTTCTAAAAAACGCTAGGCACTAGTCGGGCGGCGGGCTAGCGCCTAGCGCCTAGGCGGATTTAAGTAAATTTCTTGTATATCTTGTAAATAAGTGCATATTGACACCTAAAAAAGAAACTATACTTGTATGGATAATAAATTAATGATAAAATACAAATTAGGTACACTATTTCCATAAGTATTGGATGAACTTGTAGTAAATCCATCATTTGCAAATTAGATACACCATTTCCATAAGTATACCACCATGAAACCAAAAAAGAAAAAAGCACACAATTAATATTAAAAAAAAAAAAAAAACCTCCTAGGATCGCCTAGCCTGCCTAGGCCCAATCCGATTTTTCTGCCCGATTTGCCCAAAAACGCCTCGGTTGCTAGGCGGCCACCTAGGGCGTTTTTTAGAACACTGTATTAATTTGTTGAACAAGTCGATAGTTATGATAGAAAATAGTATTTTCTTAATGAACCGTCAATTTCCTCGATTCATTTGGATGACTAAGCGGTCTTCAAATCGAATGATTTTCTACATAGATGATTTTTAGTTTAACACTGCATCAAACGTTTGACTATGTTAATTAAAATTAATTGATGGATAGATTAGTACAATTCGACTAATATGTGCATCAGATAGTACTATACTGACTATTTCAGAACGTCAAACTGTAGTCATTGGTGGAGCCACTAAGGGACCAGAGTGGTTTCGAGCCCGTCTTGATCACTATGTAAGAAATTTCCAACAGCCTTAAGCTTGCTATTGTAGAACCGTGAGACATGAGGAAGAAGATGAATTTTCCTCGAGAAGAAGTTGAGTCGAACAATGTCGTGTCATATTTTTCTAACAGTTTTGTTTGTTTTGCCTTTGTAGTTTAGTGAAACTCAAGGATAGGTTTTTAAAATTGACTTTAATATTATTTCTAAGGCAACCTAATCAACTATTATTTATAGCCCTCCTCTTTGCCCTCATTTTCTATCAAACAGTTCAAACTAGATTTCTTTGTATTTTCTTTCTTTCTATAATTTCAAATTTACTTTGTATTTTCTTCTTATAATTTCAAATTTATAACTTGGTACATTGCTTTCTACCTCCCACTTTTTTTTTTTTGAGCAAACAATATTTTTTATACTAAGGGGGAGGGGGTGCACTTAGTCTCATAATGAGTTAACAATAATTTGGTTCCAATTTTTCTTTTGCAAGAATCGAACTTAAGACCTCCAATTTACAAGTGAAGAGGAATACCACTAGACCGTAGTACTAAATGACTCTCTACCTCCCACTTAATTGTATTATACATTTCTTTTGATTTTCTCTATTAAATTTAATAGGTCCTTCAGTTTTATGAACATTACTTCAATTGCTCATGTTATGATTCGAAATTTTTTTCTTAATATATATATGAAAGGATCCTCGCTCACAAAGAATTCTGACTCTGCCACTAACTATAGTGACTGTTATAATAAGTTAAACTCAAGTAGTCAGTGCAATTCCAGGTACTAATTCACTTTGCGCTTGCAAGTAGCCGTCAACGAGGCAACGCATGTGGATTTTCCGCACCTTCTGTGGCTAATACGACAATGCATGGAATGCAATCTATTGAATATAGAAAAAGGGTAAATTATACTTTACAGCCTTAGGTTTGGGGTCAATTTCATTTCCTTACAACATTTTTAAAACATTTCATTTTCATACCTCAAGTACTATTTTATTTCAATATAATACATCCGTTACATTTTTTATCCATTGATTCGTTAATAGCTGATGTGACTGCCACATTTGTGCCACATGGCTACTAAATTTATGCCACTTGGCAATTTTTTTTTTTGTATGCATTAAAATTATTATAAAATTTGCCCTATTAAAAAAATAATCATCGTCTTCCCCGCAACCAAACTCCCTCATCCCACCCCACCCCCACTTCCACCGCAACTCCCCACCCCACCACCCAGTGGCGGATCCAGAAATCTTACCACAAGGGGTCTTAGTGTAAAAGTCCAAAAAAAAATTTTGGATGGAAAAACATATTGAAAATGAAATCATAGTACTTTCATTCATAATTCATAACGGAAACAATATTACAAGCTATAATTGTCCACGACGAGGTTTCATATTTTGAAAATGAAGCATTATAGCTTCATTTTCAATACAAGTAAAAATATCTCTCTCAATATAAACAAGCAAGCTATCACTCAACCATTCATCTCCCATTTTGTTCCTAAGTGGACCCTTAACAATATTCATGACAGAAAATGCTCTCTCCACTGAAGCAGTTGCAACTGGTAAAACTAAAGACAATGTAATGAGCAAGTATACATAATTGAATACTTGATGCATCCTTGTCTCCACCATTTTTTTTGCAAGATCACCAATCCTTTCCAATTGAGAGAAATCACTACTGGAACGCACATAATGAATATAAATCTCAAGTTGATCTTCAAGTGCCAAACGATCCTCATCCGAAAAGTCTTGAGGATAAAATTGAGCAAGACGAAGTAACTTTGGTTTATCAAAAGTTACAAATGAAACTTTCGGACTCAAACATGCCAAACAAATAAGCAACTCGGTATTTACCTCATTAAAGCGATCCTCTAACTCCGTAATTTTCTCATCAATGACATAAATAAAGAGCTCCACATGATTTCACTAAAGCCATGGAGGTCAAGGCGTAATGCTCCAATAAAGACGACACTTCATCAACCAATGTATCGAACCCATTATTCCTCATCCAATGTAGTTTTTCCTTGCATGATTTCACTAAAGCCATTGCATTCACAATTTCTTGATCTTTCCTTTGCAATGCTTGTGACAAATCATTTGTGAGTCCCAATATGACTTTCATCAAGAAAAGGTGAAACACAAACTCAAAAGTACGTATTTCTCTCATTAACTTATTTGCTTCACCCGCACTTTCATTGGGATTATCATCAATAACCATTTGAAGCACATGAACCACGGATGAAAACATGGAAATGATGCTAATCAAGGTACCATAGTGTGAGTTCCATCGTGTGTCACCGGCACGTTTGAGACTTGTTTCTTGATTTAAGCCTCGCTCCGTTATAAGACAATTATTTTCAAAAGCTATCACAAGCTCTTCTTGAAGTTGCCCTCTAAGTAAATCACGCCGCTTACAAGATGCTCCAACATTATTAACCACACTATTAGCCGTTGCAAAAAAAGAGGCAATGTCTATATTCTTCTTTGCTACGGCAACAAGAGCTAGTTGAAGTTGATGAGCAAATCAATGAACATAATATGCACAAGGTTGTTCTCTCAATATCTTTGTTTTAAGGCCATTCAACTCACCTCTCATATTGCTAGCACCATCATAACCTTGTCCTCGTAGCTTGGAAATGCTCAAACCGTTGCGAGAAAAGAATGTGTCAATAGCATCCTTTAGTGAACTTGAAGTAGTGTCGGTAACATGTTGGATACCCACAAATCTTTCAATTACATGCCCGTTGTCATCCACATAACGCAACACCATAGCCATTTGCTCTTTCACCGACACATCACGTGCTTCATCCACCAATATTGAAAAGAATTTATCTTTTAGACCATCCATGATAGCATCAAGTGTTTCAAGGGCACATGAATTCACAATTTCTTTTTGAATGGAAGGAGCTAGTAATTTGAGATTCCCCGGAGCATTTTCCATCACAACTTCTCTAACTTTATCATTATTATCTGCAAGGAATTGTAATAGCTCCAAGTAATTTCCCCTATTGCTTGAAGTGGCACTTTCATCATGGCCACGAAAAGCAAGACCTTGTTGCAATAAAAACTTAGTGCACTTGATTGATGCATTCAAGCATGTGCGATAAGCCTTACGAGCTTGGTCGGAGTGTTTGTTCACTGCCGTTTCAATATGTGTAGCTTGATTCATCAAATTTGTAGCAGCTTCTCTAGCCTTATTATGAACACTCCCAACCGGTCCAACATGCATCTTAAATCTTTCTCTCCCTTTCTTCCAAGTCTTAAATCCATCTCCAGTGAAAGCTTCACTACCCACTTGTGCAGTTTTAAAGAGATAGCAATAGAGACAAAATGCCGCATCTTTAGATATACTATACTCCAACCAATCAAACTCATCAAACCATTGGGGAATAAAGCGTCAATTAATTCCCGACATATTAGTTATTGGGAAATTATGACCTCTAGGTTGACAAGGTCCTCTTTGTAGATATGCCCTTCGGATCTCATCTCTCATATTAGCATCATAATCTATCATTCGAGTTCTTAATCCAGGATCCGCTTGAAGATTACCCAAAACATCATCTAACTGACTTTGTCTTGAACTTGGAGTTCTCTCACTACCAACAGTATTTGAACTATCAACATTATTCGAACTACCCGAACCCGATGATGACTTTCTCTTAAAAAACCGTTCCATAATAATTCTACATATACAAAATATTCAAAATAAATACTCACAATATAAACAAACCATCAAAATAAATATGAATTGAATTTCAATTAAATTAAATATATTCTACATATTCAAATAATGAAAATAAAAACTCACAATATAATCAAACCACCAATATAATCAAAATAAATATGAAAAGAATTTCAATTAAATTAAATATATTCTACATATTCAAATAATGAAAATAAAAACTCACAATATAATCAAACCACCAATATAATCAAAATAAATATGAAAAGAATTTCAATTAAATTAAATATATTCTACATATACAAAAAATAAAAATAAAAACTCACAATATAATCAAACCACCAATATAATCAAAATAAATATGAAAAGAATTTCAATTAAATTAAATATATTCTACATATACAAAAAATGAAAATAAAAACTCACAATATAAACAAACCATCAATATCATCAAAATAAATATGAATTGAATTTCAATTAAATTAAATATATCATACATGATACATAGGGTTTAGAACTTACTTGAATTGTGAAATTTCACAATAACAATGAGCAAATACAAAGAGAGGAGATGGCGGTAGCAAGGGAGGAGATGGCGGCAGCAAGGGAGGAGATGGAGTTGAGGGTTTGGAGGGGGGGATTGAGTTTGGAACTTAGGGTTGGAGGAGGAGAAGAAATTGGGGGTTTTGAAATTAGGGGATTCGGATCTGTGTAAAAAGGGAAGGGAGGCGCCGGGGGGGGGGGGGGGGGGGGGTGGGTTGGGACTCGCTGGGCATTTGGTTTTTTTTTTTTTTAAGACCTGGCCCAAAACGACGTCATTTTGGCCAGTTCATTTAAAAAAAAATTTCCCTGGGCCAAAACGACGTCGTTTTGCCCAGGGCGTTTAAAAAAAATTTCACACGCGTCCTCCTTCTTCAACCTCGCGCCTGGGATTATTTTTCGTTCAGGACTTTCATCGAACAGGTGGTGTGCCACGAGGTCGCACCACGGCACCAGCAGCTCCAAGGGATCGCACCAACAGCTCCAAAGGACCTATAGGGTTATTTCCATGGCTTCCAAGAGGTCATGCGACCCCTTTGACCCCACTGTGGATCTGCCCCTGCACCTACCTATTTCCGGTGACCTCCTCCATCTCTTTGTCTTCTCCCTTCTCTCATTCTAACCCCGAATTGACATCGATTGGACCCACAAGATGCCAACAGGTTTCAGATCTGGGAGTTGAGACTTTTGAAGTTGTCGGGATTTGAGACGCCACCACCGAGCTGCTGCTGTTGCAGACGCTGGCGTTGGTGACCGTGCCATTGTTGTTGGTTCTCGACAAGTTTATGGGGGAATACGAATAGGGTTTCTCTCTGAATTCTTGAGGCCTTGAGCTTTTGGTGTATTCCATTTCCATTTGGTGGGTGTTTCGTCACTGCCACCGCCACAAAAAATCGTTATGCGTCTCAAGAAAAACAGAGAGAACTTGCTTTAAGATGGTGTTTGGGTTGCAACTTGGAAGAATCCTTGGGATTTGGAATTGGAAGAGTGAAAAACAAGGCTTTTGATTTTTGGTTTGGCCCTTTGAAATGGGAAAAGAAAGAAAAAGGAGAAAAAAAAAATGGTTGCGGGGGAGGGGAGGTGGGTTTTGCATTTTCAGTTTTTTTGTTTTTTTTGGGGAGAAGATTTAGTTTATTTTATAAATTAAAAAATTATATATTTGCCATGTGACACACATTTGGCAGCCACATGGCACAAATATGGCAGTCATGTCAGCTCTTAATGAATCAATGGATGAAAAATGTAACAGATGTATTATATTAAAATAAAATAGTACTTGAGTTATGAAAATGAAATGTTTTTAAAATGTTGTAAAAAATTGAAATCGACTCAAAATCATAAGTAGTAAAGTGTAATTTACTCTAAAAAAAAGGTCAACCTTAAATGTATTACAGTTCATTAAATTTAATGACAATTGCAATAATATAAGCAATCCAGTTGCATCACAGTTGTACTTGATACATATAGGCCCGCAAAGAGGATCAGAATCTTCTCTTGAGCTTAGGAGGCTCAGCCTGATGAGCAAACCCATTTGACCGTTGAAATTTGATCAAACGATTACAAATAAAAAAAACTCTTTAAAAGTTATAATAATTGTAGCTGTTTGATTAAATTTTAACAGTTCGATGGATTTTCTCAAGAGGCTCAGGAGAGGATCCTGATCCCAACAAACGGATTCTCATTTTTTTAGAAAAAAGAGAATTAATTAAGTGTGGGATCACATCACATTGAAATTATTTGTCTATTTAATTATCAAAATAAAATTTTATTGTTTCTTATATAACAAAGTATTAGTTAATTTTTTTTAACTCAATTAAATATCTTAAATATTTTCGATTTGACTAATATTTTGTAAAGATGATTTATGAGATGCAACTTGAAAAATAGACAGTTCGGATCGTTAAAGTTTGACGTGGTGCGTTTCATATATATTAATCGTCTATATCTCGTCGTAAAACGGGAGTCCGGGGGCGGAATCACATACATGCTCGACTGGTCTTGAGATTGTCTGGAGATCGGGGAAATAGAAAACATGCAGGCACCACATCAACTTATCAACTTGTTTCTTGTTTGTGAAGGCGCCCACAGGACATAGCTAGTAGTTTCAGTTTCAGTTTCAGTGCTTGCTGATGCAGTGCATTTTGCATATGTGGCTGGCTATCCGAGTCTCTGAGCTTCTCGTTTGCTGCACTGAACTGAATTATTCTCTATTGGCTTTCTCTGAAGCAAAAGGACAAAGACCGCCAATCCACAAATATCTTTCCCTTCATTTAATGTTGACGGTTCAATCTTTTCTCATATGGTACCAAGAAGTGTAAGTAGGTTTCTATCCTTTTCAAAGGACCAAGGATTTTATTTTCTCTAGTTTACATTTTCTGATTGTTTGTTTCAGGAATTTAATCCATCTATCTCAACAGACGCAGGCGCAACTATATTGGCATGTTACTCGAGCTCCTAAATTCGAATCACATTTCTCACTATTTAAATTGATTTTGTTGATGCACAACATCGGTTCGATGTGTGTAGTAATGAAGTGACCTTCCCAACGAAGCTTTTTCAACGATAGACGTACGAAGTGACCTACAAGAAAGAGTAAGTATCGAAGGACACCGTATGCTACCAATCTTAGAGACTTCGATATTGTTTACGATGAAAAGATAAATGGTAAACCCTTCCCATCTCAGAGTTGGGAAGAAACAAGAAATATGGATGAGTTGTAATTAATACAAGGCAACCGAACTCTTTTTCTCCCATCTCATTGTTTTGGCATGTATGTATGAATAAAATAAACCAGACCTGGGAATCTGGGCTTTTCCCGTTCGTATAATAAACCAGACCTAGCTAATGTGTATCGTATTGGGAACCCGGGCTTTGTCCATTTGTATATAAGGACTAGCTAATGTGTATCGTATTGGGAATTCGGGCTTTGTCCATTTGTATATAAGCACTAGCTCATGTGTATCGTATTAGTTCGTAGTAGTGGTAGTCAGCCATGGCAAACACCAACATTCTAGCCGCTGAGCGCGAGAGCTTCCACAGGTTCTTTGAGTGCTGGCTTGATGAACAAAACCAGCACCTCCACGACCTCACTATTGCCGCAAAAAATAACACCACCGCCACCACTACCACCGCTACTAATCCTGCAACAACCACTGCTGCTATTAATACTAGCAGTAGAAGTTTAGGAACACTGGTGGAGCGCGTGGTTAAGCACTACGAGCATTACTACGAGGTCAAATCGAGATGGGCTAAGCAAGACGTCCTTGGGATGCTGTCGCCTTCTTGGTTGAGCTCCCTTGAGGACGCCTTCCTTTGGATTGGCGGCTGGAGACCAAGCATGGCTTTTCATCTCTTCCACTCGAAGTCGGGATTGCAACTCGAGGTTCGCGTCGCGGAGTTTATCCGAGGCTTTTGTAGTAGTAGTAGTAAGGGCGACTTGGCGGATTTGTCGTTGCAACAGCTCACGCAAGTGGACCAGATGCAGCAGAGGACTGTAAAGGAAGAGAGGGACATCAGCGAGAAGATGGCCAAACGGCAGGAGGCGGTCGCTGACTCCTCCATGGTCGGCTTGTCCCATGTCATTACGGAGTTGATGGATGCCGGTAACGGTGGTGATGATCCGGTTGCGGAGGAGGACCCCCGAGTGGAATCCGCTCTGGCATCCAAGGAGCAAGGTTTGGAGGAGGTTCTGCGTGGGGCTGATGGTCTACGGCTGAGGACGCTGAAAGCTATCACTCACATTCTGACTCCAATCCAGGCCGTCCATTTCTTGATTGCTGCTGCTGAGTTGCACTTGAGGTTTCATGACTGGGGAAAAAAGAAAGACGCCACTACCCATGCCCAATCTTCACAAACCATGATCATTTCATCTCATGCATCCATCCCGTCGGTCTAAATTAATAACGAGTTTTTAGGCGAGGCCTAAGTACGTCAGTATCTTGTCGCGCGCAATAGTGTACTAGATTATGAAATTGGAGTGAGACTATACTGTACGCTCGAGGTCTTCCCCACTCGGTTTACTCCGGGCAAGGTTTTAATGACAACTAATGACGCCACTTTAAGCAAGCGTACCTTGTCATAAAGCTTTATTTTTTTGTCAAAACAAGATTACTTACATTAAAAACTAGTACAATGTCCAAAAATAGCCAGCTAAACAGTACAAGGCCCATGCAAAAAGAGAACTGCAATCAAGGATCCAACCATAAAGAAACCCGCACATACTTTAGGTCTGAAGACTGCAAAAACAAACGACGGATTCGGCAAGAATCACATTTTGGTAGTACGAAGGGGGAATTGGCCTAAAATTGGATTAGAAAGCAAACTAGGATCTGCACACAAAAAAAAAAAACATAATCTCAAGCAGCATAAACAAAACAGATAAAAAAGTGAGGCTAAGGGGTATGCAAAATACTCTTAATGTGGCGGAGGCCATAGGACACTTAGCCTCGATGGAGATCAGGCATGCCGGTTAGGGATGGAAGGTGAGGGATGTGGATCTAAAATTTAATTTTTGAAATTTAATTTTTGATCGGAACCCGCATATCCGAGCACGCGATGAGGTGGGCATGGAATATCACGACTAAGTACGAGGGAGGAAGGAAAGTTAAATGACAAAAAGCAGGTGAAAAATGTCAAATAAAGAGCATGAAGCCCAAAACTGAGACAAGCTTAGGGAGGTAATTGAGACCAAGGAGGGGGTGGGATGTTGTGAGGGGAAAGGGGCAGAGAAGATGAGAGGGGAGGTAAAGTGGGAAAGGGTAAAAGAGGGAGGGAGTAGCAGGCTGCTGCCTACCCCGAGCAAGGGCAAGAGGTGGTGGTTGAAACTTTGATAAATGTTGGGTTTCTGCAGAGCAACACAGAGAGGGAGCCATTGTTATAAATCAATAGTTGTTTTTGTTGAATATAAATCCTACATCGGGGAGCTAAGAAAATAAAATACAATATATAGGTGTTTTATTTTAACAACACCGAAACTTTTTGTGTAAAACACACCTAGCAATAAGCAGTAAGTTAAAATAATATCGGAGTGGTTAAGAGTGCGATATTGGCCCGTCACTATGAATATCTAACAATTTCCGGGCACATTCATGACCTGAAATCATTTGGAAGTCCAACACACACTAGGATATTTTTGACATTTTGATCCATTCTAAAAACTCTGTCACGTACTGATCACTAAAAATTTAACCATCCATCCAGCACCAACAAAATTTTGAGGATTTCCAAAACAATGATCACTCAAAAGCTCCTCTGTGAAGCTCGTAGCAGCCTGCGTCGGGGATTGAGAAATCGGAACATTGGACAACAGACTGGGTTCAGTGGTGTAAAGGCCTTCCAGATCTACCAGGGCTCCTCTGCATGCTGGCTCTGCCATTCCAAAGCACAGCACATAAGAAGGAACCATCCAGATTCTCCACCTAAACCAGATCAGATCAAAGTAGGAAATTGGGGAAACAGTTACCAAATCAGGGCACTGCAAAGTGTGTAAAAAGGTCAAGAAACGAGAAATTGAGCTTTCTCAAATCGTCGCCTCACCTGTGCACTCTTTAAATACAAAGAAATGCCTTCGTATTACACCAACAAGCCAGTTAAAGTTCATTCCTGATAGATACAAAAAGGATAGGAAATAGCACACCTCTAAGAATCAGTGAAAGGTGACCCCCGGAAAGCTCTACCAAAGCAACGAAGTTGGCCTCACCATGTATCAAAAAGTATCACTAAACAGAAATAATAATAATCCGGTCTTTCTTTTCTAGTAAATCATGTATATATAGCTGCTAGGACATAAAACCTAACTTCCAGGCCCACAAAAAAAAAAAAAAAAAAAAACACGAAAAAAAAGACATAACCTAACCTTAACGACCTTTTGCAGGACCTTGAGAAAGAGAAAAATATTTCTACTAGTTCAGCATAATTCAGTTTAGAGCTCTAACTTGATTTCTGGTCCTTGAGCATCTTTGTATTCTAGAACCTTCTTTGGGATGTTGTTTGTAATCAGAGTCCCACCATTATAGCCATCGATTAGCAACTTCCCTATTTTTGATCTCCATTCCGAGCTATCAGTTTCATTTCTTCTGTCGTGAACAACTCTGCCATGGTACTTGAGCATGGTTCCCAAACCAGTATTGGGTTCCCAACCATATTCCATTAGCACCTGGGCCTCGCCTTCGGTCAAGTCTTCACCAACCTTAACCGGTCAGGAAAAAGATACAGTTAGAACCAAATCAGATATATAACCCTCTAGAATGATAATACAAAATGCCCAAACTGTCTATTCATCCAGATAAGCCATGCTTAAAGCTGAATCCAACTGATTACAAATTGCCCACAAAGAATGGCAACAAATGGCAAAATACAAACTTGGCCAAAAAGCGTGCGTGTGTATAACACATCACTACAATACAGAGGCCTTCCGATTTGGCTACCTCAACAATAGCACGTTATTCTTAAGCATACAAATCTATAAATATATAAAATGGGAACTGTTCTTGGCACTCCAAAAAAGTCCTGCACTCCTTTATGAAAGCACACGGGAGAAAATAAACACGGAGAGTGCAAGATAACATTTTTGGAGTGCCAATAACAGCTCCCTCGAATATTTCTCAGATAAAAAGAAACTATTAAAGTAAAATAAAAGCTCCGAGTCATAACACAGCCCGACCATTAGACATTTGTACTCAAATTCCAAGTCTAAGACCACAAACACTAATTTGAGCATTCTCCCCGATGTTCAAGCAGCAATTCCAAATCCTACATTTCCACAGCTAGTTTTGAGCTGTTAGTCCAACACAAACCACAGGCTGGATGTAGGTTTCCAGCACAGCAGGAACAATGATTATGGTTTGAACCACTTCGTACCTAGAAAACCCAAACCGAGTTGGCATTCTCTGACAAATAATCCATTTCCTCATCTATTGCATCACAGCACATCTTCCCAGAACCATATCCTTCATCCTCTACTAAAACAGTTATGCCTCTATTGAAATAGAGCCACATACTTATCTGGGATAACCTAACAAAGATTGGCCCCCTGACAGGGCAAGAACAATTGGTTCACACTCTCTAATCCATATGTGCGCATCACGCGCCATTAAGAAGAAAACAAAGAGAAGGCTTTCCCCTCTGAACCAAATCGCATGCTAACCCTCCCACAAGCAAAATCTAAGGTAATTATTGAAACATTGAAGATACTTCCTTTCACCAAATTGCATATGCGAGGATGAAAGGATAATGGAATAACCTACAGAAACCCATCACATATTGAACCATTTTCACTTGGAATCCCTAACCATCTGAAACCAGAGGTAGTTATTATGATCATGGTAGATAAAAAATGTGACCTACAAATTTAGGAGGTAAACTGAAGTGATCTACAAATCTAGGGGGTAGTTTGGCAGTCTACTCGTAAATTAATGATAGATCAAAGTTGTGAGTTCATTAAACAACTGTCTCCATTGTTTGACACATTTCTACCAGCAATCATCTCATACATGTTTTAAAATCATTACCGATAATGCTTTGTCCTCAATTAGTGAAATCCTGCTACAGCTGGTAAGCTTCATTGCAGTCACCAGGCGCTTGATTTGCCATTCAATTGGTAAAGAATCTAATAGCTCAAAGAAGTATGTTGCATATCCATATTCGGGTCGTTCCAGCACAATTCTGCAGTCAAGTGATAATCAAATGTCAAATCATCCAGTTCAAGTTGAGAGGATAAACCAACCTTAAGAAAAATATGCAACTCATGCACACCTATTATGTTTAGCAAAGACAAATATAAATGACTGAAGGTCTCGGCACCAACCCCATTCAACCGGCCAATTTCTGAACTGCAGATAACGGCTCTGTAATAAAATGAAATGGGATTTATTGTAAACAAAAAGATAAAAGGCTTGCAGGCAGATATAGGGAAAAGTTAACTGAAATAATCAGCCTGTTATCATGCTGACGAACTAATCATAAGAAACCTATTACCTGCTCCACAAGTGAAATTAGACAAGCCAAGCAATAAGTAGCTCTTGAGCCCTTGGTGCATCTTATCGGAGCAAACTTAAAAAACGGCTGACGCTGTGAGAAAAGCTGTCCAAAATGAAGATGCTAACATTAGAAAGACATTAATGAAATGGTGTACCACATTTAACTGTGCAAGGCAATTCAAATACAGATGTTTAACTACCAAAATTTGGCCGATAATATGTTATCCAAAACAGAAACTCATACAGAATAGTCACTATCTATAATGTGAAGAAGAAATGAACACATTATTAATCAACAAGACTTCATGGCAGTGGACCACAAATGCACTACAAAAAACAAACAACAAACAGGAAGCAAATATAAAACAATTTCCACTACCCACATGAACCCCACTCCCAATTATTTGGCATACTGCAGCTTCCCAATCTTACAAAAATTGAGGGGAGCTATCCTTTAACTCTGTTGTTTTATATTTGCTTCCTGTTTGTTGTTTGTTTTTTGTAGTGCATTTGTGGTCCACTGCCATGAAGTCTTGTTGATTAATAATGTGTTCATTTCTTCTTCACATTATAGATAGTGACAAGAATGGGCAAACCTTTCACACAAAAAGAGTAAACCCCTTTTGGAATAATGCAAACCATCCAAATTCCCATCCACCAACAGTGAAGAAAAACATGATCTGTCAAATTCCCCCACTCTTTACACACGGTACAACAGAGAGGGGAAAGCATGCTCACTGCCCTCTTTTCTGAAGCATCTCTTCTACCAAGACAATCGCTTCGTAACAACCAAACAAGGAGGAGGATTTCTTAAAAAGTGTAACAAGATGGTTTTAAAAAAATTCTCATCATTCTCAAAAGCAAAGACTTAAGAGTATTTGGATTTAACGGACGACATGACATAGGACCGAGCACAATGGCGTTCTAGGATTCATATAGCTGACCCCACTTAGTGGGAAAAGGCTTTGTTGTTGTTGTTGTTGTTGTATTCTCACAAGCAGCCACAAGTTTTCTTTTCAATTGCCTTATAGAACAATGTGTCCAAATGAACCTCTTTTCATACGTTAAAATTATTAAATAAGCCCTAATTTCGTCATTAGTTAATCAAGAATTAACTATTGTTTTTCAAGAAATGTACCCCTGGCAGTTTCCTCATAGATAATTCACAATTGCAGTAGCAGATCTGTTGTGTACTAAATGGTTCGCCCTAGATCCTATGGGGAACTCTAGGAATTTGAAAACCCACCCCCACCCCCTCCCCCGCAAACAAAATCACAAACCGTGATGGGGTAAATGTTTTTAATATTAATCTTAACAATGAGCCCGGAATGATTGAAGGTTATGCTACAAGAAAGCTGCAAGAACAACACATAAAATTGGGTAACAAGGCTAAGACAAGAGGGAAACCTCATAATACAAGAATTGTGCCAACCTTTGATATTACAGCTTCAAGCTCCGCAAAGTTATCTTCACATAGGGCTTCATCACTCTCAAACTCGCCGTAAAGCCTGATTTCATTAACCAGCACCCCCTTTTCAACTAATACCTGCAATTTATCATTTTAGGAGTCTTCATCCAAATGGTACTGAGAATGCAACTGTGAGAAACATGGAGTACCTGCAGTAGTCCTGGAGCATCTTCCTCCAACGCCGTTTCAACGGAATCCCTGCAGTTAATTTCAAACTATATCCTTAAGAAAAGTGGACATAAAATTAAGTGGAAAATGACCTGCATAAACATAACAACATACGTGGCAGTCTTTTTCCTTTTTCGTGGACGAATGATGCTTATTGGCTTAGCAGATTCTGAGGCAATAGGGCTATACTTGGCAGAAGGCACAACTTTAACAAAACATCCATGACTCCTAGATATGCTCAATTCAGAGCCAAAACCAGATGCCAACAGATTCAACCGATCTCGCAGCCGCATATGGTCAACCTCATCTTCATTAATTTCATTGAAAACTCTTGGTTCAGTCTTTACGGGCAGTATGTCAAAGGAGAAGTTACCCCCAGCATTTCTGTCTGGATTTTGGAAGACACCGTCATCCCAAGGTTCATCCTTTACTTTAACAGATGTTGATGGGGTTGAACAATGCCTTCTACTTGTGCATGTAGGCACATAGTCCTGTCCCCCACATGAACTTAACTCCATGGCATTAGGAGGCATTCTCTCAGATGAGCATTTCTTATCACTTTCAGAACCTTTTCCACCATAATTGGACTTATTGGAATTAACTGAATATTGATAGGTTGTCGAAGATGCTTCAACAATGACATTATGAGGTGAACTAATCATAGAAGGTCTACAAACAACTGAACTATTTCTTCCAGAATTGTCATGAAGTGAACTGGTAGCCACTAAAGCTTCTCCACCGGCACTACTAGTATCTGCCTGTCCTTTACAAGCAAGCTGTTGCATAAGGTCTTTTGACAGTGACCCTGGAATATCCTGTATTATACAATATTAGAAGATACTTCCATAATCAGAAGAAATTCAAGTATATTGTATCCAATTTTTATTTCAAAGTAAGTCTTCAAAGTAATATTTGGTTTTTATGAATTACACCATATTAATTGTGGACCTCAAGTTCACCGAGTCTTGTACTGTGTTTTTATTATTTTTTCACAAAATTTTGTTTCTCATGAAAAAAGGAAAACCCCACCGGTCAACTTTAAGAAATAGAAAGTAAAGCAACGAGTTCTGATTGTCAATGGAACAATTCCAACTTTATCTCACTTGTCAATCGTCCCCAGCCAGGTACCATTTCGTAAGTCTTTGAGCAACACGGTATAGTAAGATATGACATTGTCTATTAACATGATTTTTTTTCATAAACCCTACTTCTGAGCTCAACAGTAGCCACAAGCTTCTCAACAATTAATGCACACATATAATTCTAAAAACAAACATAAGGATAACAATATTACCTCAATAAGTGCTTTTTCAAACCCGAAGAGTTTCCTGCAAAATGCCATAAATAAAATAACTAAAAAAAATCTAAGAATTTATCCCTTTACAGCAATATGAACTACATAAATACATTCAGGCACGTTTATAAATTTCACAAACTGAAATTCAATATTAAAAAAAACCTGAACAAATAAAATTTGTACTTAGATGGTATACTTTTCAATCAAGGGTGGAGAACAGATTCTTTCAACAGTGAAGGTGAAAGACTTGGCACTTGGGTGTGAGGCTTTGCCATTGATTTTAATGATCTTCAATTTGATTTGATTCAATTGGTTAAAAGAATTTATGATAATTTGGCCACTTAGTTCTACACACAAATCATTTTGATGAGGCATGTGGCACATGTATTTTCTATCGGACCCATTACTTGCATAAATCAAAATGTCCAACTCTTGAACTGGTGACTATTTATTCTAACAAAATATTTCACTGAACTGTTGATGCATGCATATCTCCCAATTTGACGCACAACGTGCAACATACTTGTCACATGCAGCAGTTTTTGCCTGTTGAATTGGAATTCTGTTTTCCTTCAACTGTCAGTGTACCCGCATTTGCCACAATTTTTGCTCCTTTGACTTGCTAACTTGTTTCTTCATTTAACAAGCTTTAAATTTCTAGTTACATTAATGAAACAATGTTTCTTTCCATCAAGAAAATTCTCTCATTTAAAATTTGTTTACTGCATGACCACTAGCCTATGCAAAAAAATCACAAATAACCACTTATAATGTCGCTGTACTTTAAAATTAAATTCTCAAAGCTTCCCAAATACCCTCATGATGAAAGATCACGACAGAACATAGTTGAAGGGTTTGGTTTTGCCCAACCTTTGGTTGAGCAAAACATTTCAGGTTTTCAGCTCAATGGACTATGCCTCCATTTTTTCCTTCTTAACATCAAACTTTTGATTGAACTACCTTTTTAAAGGTCTTTAGCAATTAGCACAGAAAGCTTTCTTCCAAACTCTAACCTTAAGAAATGGGTCTTTTAGTATTATCTCACTGAAGAGGAATCCCTTATTTTCATATGTCCTTGATTTGATTCTCTTCAATTAATTTGATTTGATTAAAAGAAGACTTAATTTACTTATTTGGCCTCTCAGGTGTTGGCACGTGTCATTTCCTAAGACCCGTAACTGGCAGGAATCAACTTTTACTAGCCAAAGAGTCAAACGTTGAAATTTTTTATTGTTCATCAAAATGCAGTGAATTTTGTAACAGAAGTTTTGAGGTCTGCAACTTGCGTGTGATTGTGTGAGGAAATTAATTTTGAAAAGCAAAATTGTGCCAAGTCATAAAATCATCAAGGAGGAAATGGCACCTTGATTGCAGCATCTTTTGTCGCTCTTTGAGGGAAATGTGGTCCAAGTGATCATAAGTAAAGTGATCAGAGATCTCACTTTTTACTTGAACTGCTGACATAGAAGAACCAGCAAAGCCATTCATACCACCTCCAGATGAACAAAAGAAGCTGCCAGAGTAAGCAACCTTTCCTTTGGCATGAACTTCTAATAGTGATGGACTTTCAGGTAGACTGGAAATATTGACATCAGGTTTTTCAAGTTGAGCAACATTAATATTAGAATCAGTACAGACGATCTGCTCTGAAGAAACAAAAGTATTTACTTTTGTCCCAGTGTAGTCAATATCACCAGGCATTTCCACATTTGGGCTGCAAGAGTCATGTTGTAAATGCTGATCAAGTAAGGGATCTGCCACAGTTTTACAGCCTAAGAGTTCAGATGTAGCTCCACTAGAAATTATAGAATACTGATTTTT
This sequence comes from Crataegus laevigata, assembly GCA_963580275.1. NCBI lineage: Eukaryota > Viridiplantae > Streptophyta > Magnoliopsida > Rosales > Rosaceae > Crataegus > Crataegus laevigata. The sequence continues at coordinate 29,565,121 of OY756944.1, read as the reverse complement.
TTCTTCTTCCAATAATTCAACTCCGACTTCTCTGACAGAAGGAAAAGACAAAACATCCTACAAAACAAGCACATTCTATTAACCATGCCAAAAAAGAAAGGAAAACGGCAGAGGTAAGAACAAACAGACAAAAATTAGGTGCCAACTCAAACTGCTTGCACTGAAATTATTTCCAATCTTTTCCAGGTAAACTGCTTCCTATTTCTGCCAGTCTCATCCATATTCAAGCTGTAATTTGACCCTATGTTAAGCCTAAAGCACATTGCTAAAACGTCAAATAAATATATAAGTAAAATATACAAAAACTTTTCCAAGGAAATTGCTTCACAAAGTTATGTCCGTTGAGTTTTTTTCTCTTCGAACATTTAAGCACAGTTTTCATAAACATGAGAATGATCCACTTTGATTTGTGGACCATCTATAGTGTCTCGCCCATACATCCACTGTTTTAGGTACATTCTAATTTCAAATCACTTATCTTCTCATGTCAAATCGACAAAAACTCTTATTTTCATGAATCTATCCAGGGTCTTGCGTATACTTCTGGCTACATTCAAATCTTTACAAGACAAATAATATTGCTATGTTACGCGACATTCTAACTGGATTCTCATACCGTTCGTACCTAGGCAATGAAATGAAATATATTGAAAAGGTGGATAAACAAACATAACGATAACTAAACTCTACCCCATCCAATCAAGCAATTTTCTAAAATCTAGTACCTCCTCTATGTTATATAAATGCAAATATACCTTTCTCCACATGTGCAAAGACTTTGTAAACTTTTCCAGTGAAGACAATTTGTAACAAATCCAGTAGCCCATACGTTGCATGTAAGCAATACCTTCTCATTATTGGCCTTGCACTCACAAAGAGTTTGTGATTTTTGACCAAATAATTTCGCAAATACCCATGATAACTCCATAACTTCTATGACCTAACATTACATCCTAAGATCCTTCATATAAAATTCAATACTTTTCTTAATTTCAGATGCCCAAATAGACTTCCAATATCCATATTCTTCAACATTAAAACGATAATTAAATTGTCAAAAATTCAATATTGAAATCATAGATTCTTCAAGTATATGCCCTTTTTGTTTCCTTATATGGATCATTAGTTTCAGCTGCAAGATACAACTTTCATAAGAAGAAAATACATCAACCAATCATCTCTATTATTCGAAGTGACACAAATGGGCACAAGCATTCTGTATCTTCATGGATCAAAGACAAAATCAATCAAACACTAAATTAACGGCTAAAAGGATAATCAACTACAAACTGTTTACGCCAATGATTATAGACCAGTTCAATGTCAAGAGCAGGGCCATTTGTTATTGCCTAGCTATATCTTATCATTAAATGCTTATGACACCACTGTAAAATTTCAAAAGAGAAGGAATTTGGAGTCATATTACTGAGCGTTATAAGACAAGGCTTGAAGCATTCACCTCTTCAAAGCTTTGAGCTCAAATCAATCACCACAATATAATAACACTAACTATGATAATAAGAAAATAAATAGTGGAACTAAAATGTAGAGATTAACAAATTACTTGTGACTTGGAGAGCTCATCTTCTTCTTTTACCGGAACACCAATGAGGGACCTGTAAACCCCAAAGACGAAGCTTCCATCACTAACTTTAGAATATATCTGACATACTTCAAATGAACATCAAAAAATTTATGCGTGTGTGTGTGTGTGTGTATTAAATGGAAACAAGGAGCTCACTTCAAATTTTGCTTTCCAACCAGTAACAAATTGCGCCGTTGTATCAATGGAAGATAGTCAAGCTCATCAGACGAACCAGCACCATCAATTTTAATATGATTACCATTTGAACCACAAGAAGTAATAGCCATTTTTGGGTGCACCTTCTTTCCACTTCAGTTCAGGTAGTTAATTCCTAAGTTACTGGTTGAATAACACTTGCGGCGCATCGGAACAACTCTACAGCTCCTAAATATCAACATGCAAATCAAACACAAGAAAAGTTTCAAAATTTAGGGTTAATGGAAAAAGCAAACTATGCTAGGGTTTGAGATGTGAGAAAGATAAAAAAAACAATATATAACCATATCACGCGGAGGGATTCAAGCGCTTAAACCGCCCAGATACCGGTGCGTCAGTGTGCCACCGCAGTTTCTAATTCGTGCAACACATTTGCTTATTATTAATCTCTTGGGCTAATTAGTTTGCCACATTTGCTTATTGTTAATCTTCTGGGCTAATTAGCTCACCGTATTTGCTAATTACACCAAAAAGAATCAGAAATCAACCATACTTAGGAAACATACATCCATAAGTTAACTAAAACAGGTACCACTACAAACAGAACTTCAAACCAAAATAAAAAATAAAGAAAGAGCGGGAGGGTTTGGTATTCTCACGCTTTGGCTTCTCCCTCTAATCTTCCGGCAGCAGCAAAACCATCAGAAAAAATCACAATTAGGCGGAGCGAGGGAGCGGAGGGAGGCAGCGAGCGGCTGAGAAATTGGGAAAACGGAGGTGGAATGGACTGAGCGGCTGAGATAGGAGGTGAGGAGTGGAGTCGGGGGTGCTGCGGTACCGGTGCAGGTGGGAGAGGGACCGAATTAATTTTTCCTTTTTGCCAATTTAATTTACAAAAAGTTGCTACCAAATCCAGTAAAAAGTTATTATGCTCCCTCCAGCTAATTCTAACAAGGACCCCTAAATTTGTCATCATATTTCATTTTAGTCCTTGTATTTTTATTTTTGTTACTGAATTCTTTTAATTTTTTCTGGCATTTTTTGTAAGAGTTTGTGGCGTAATTTGTTAAAAGTATTTACTTTTGCATGTCAGGTTAGCTTGTCTCACAAATTATTATTTTTTTTTATTTTGAGTTCGCAACATTGTCTTGCATAATTTTTATTTGGCTGAATATTTTTTATTGAAATATATTATTCGCACTCTAAAACAATTATTGTGTAGTTTTTATAAATATATTTTATTTATAAATATAAAAAATTTAAAATGTACAATAAATTTTTTTGAGTGTGAATAACAACACAATTTCTATTTTCATAAATTTATAAAACTAAATATCTTAAATTTAATCAAATTGCGGACTTACTTAAACTACACCTTTAGAGCAAGTCCACCCCTAAGGACTTTGTGCCAGCACCGAGTACATTTATCCACTCAAGTGAACTGTAATAGACTTCAGTGAACAGTAATAGGCCAAAACATCTCCACCCTAACAAAAAATAACCTAGTCCATTTTATTAAAATATTATTATTTTATTATTATAAATAATAATTTTTTTTTAAATTTATGAAGTTATAAAAAATAAAATAATAATAATATCTAAATTTATTACAAAATTTAGGTATTTTTTAAAGGTGAAATTCTTAATTTTGGGGGGGGGGGGGGAAAACGTGGACCGTTGATCTGTGATCGGACGGTCCAGTTTAAAAGTGAAATTCAAATTTTTTTTACCATTGGACATCCAACGGTCTAGAATAACTAGCCGTTGGAAATTCAACGGTTGAAATTGGGCCACGTCGCCCACCTGGGGTGGGGTGTGAGTGCGCCTGCGAGGCAGGCCTAGCCTCTGAACGGCTGTCGGCTACTCGCCATGAAGGCCGCGTGAAAGGCACGCGCCAGCCCAATTGCCCGGTTCCTTGCTCAGTCAAATTTGGGCTGGCCTGGAGACCAGCTTGGGCTGTGTCCCAGGCAAAAGGGTGGGCTGGAGTGGATTGACAGGCTCCCAGCCTGATTTTTGTACTTTGTGTTGGGCAGATTCCACTCCGGTGGACTTGCTCTTAAAGGTGAATCTAGAATTTTGCTCTTGTGGAGCATCAGAAAATAGAGTATTGGAGCATTAGACTCTTAATTATGATCGATTGTAGTTTTGGCCCTTTAATAATAAACTCGTTAAATTTATTAGTTGATTTGATAAAATGTGTAACCTTGGCCTATCTAATTCGAATTCTGTAAGATTTGTCGTGGGTAAAAGGTTGTTGACGTGTGAATTTGGTCCCAACCCCGATCAAATCTTCTCTCAAGTGTCAAAAGGCTCAAAATGCACGAATAATCAACAACACTCTTCCATGCCTCCTTTCTCGCCCTCATGCTCCTTTTTTCTAAAGATCCTAAAGATCAGTATCCGTTTATCGTACATCGTGCAGCTTATAAATCATTTTAAATATTTTTATTTAAAATTAAACGCAAATAGTACCTAACAAAATCTGACAGCACAATGTACGATGAACGAACACGATTCCATAAGATCATCACCAATAAAATTCGAAGAGGATCTTGTTGGTCTTTCTGAATCAAGAACCGACCAAACTAAATCGAAAATAACCCTCTATTAGTAGGTTAGTTGAGTATAATGAGCTAAATGATGTAATATTTAATGAGTCAAGCATACGCGGTTTGATTCTTAACCATAAACATAAGGGAACTTTAATGGAAAGCTTCTGACACTGTTCGCTTTAACGAAAAACCACACTTTTACATTAAAAAGTCAATCATAATACTATTTACTTTAATATTTATTTTGTCCTTATCGTTAAAATTCAAAAATTTTAAATTTTTTTTTATTAGTTTTCCTTAAACATAAAAGCTTGCACCGCACATATTTGGATAATCAAGAATTGTATTGGTAACATCACTTTTCGCTTGAAACTACCCCTTAAAAAAATCAAGTATAAGAGAATTGCATAAAGAGAAACAAAAGTAAAAATTACTCTCTATCTCGAAAATGGCTCATACAAATTAATTTTTAACAATTGATTAAACGATCAAATTATCTAAAAAGTTAAAAACAGAGCAGACTGTAAAACGTTGAATTGTAATGCGAGAAAATTAAAACATTATTACCCATTTGGAAATGTGGCGTGAAAAGGTACACGTAAAAAAAATATAGAGGGAGAGCAAGGGAGAAAAGGAAAGGAAAGGAAAAATAAAATAAATAAAAAAAGCAAGAGGCAATACAAATGAGAACCGCCCCTTCCCTCTCTGGCCTTCTCCCATTCTCCGCTTCGTACATTCAGTCGGGTCAAGTTCTCCATTGTAAGATTCCAACTCTCTCTCTCTCTCTAACTCGCTAAGAGCCGCCCACGCCCACACCGCAACACACTCGCACCGTCGCTTTGCATGCATCGATTACCGTGTATTTTTTCCCAGAGTTTTGCTTGTGGCGGGAACGCACTTTTGGCGACATTGTCGCCGATTTGTTCCTTTTTCCGGTATTCTTTTGATTTTTTTATTATTTGCTGCAATTGCCTATTGAGCCTCAATGCATTTGTCTAATTGTCAATGAAACGCGAATCGCGTGCCGGTTTGGTCAATTGGTATTTGTGTCCACAAACGCGGCGTTTCTAGAATCTAGGGTTTCTGTTGTTTTGGCTACCGGAACTGGGTCTGTTTGGCTGGTGAGAATATTGGGTGTTGAAAAGGAGAGAGCGAGAGAGATTTTGTATTTTGATTTGTTTTCGAAAAATGAATGAATAAGCTTTCGGATGGAGATGTTAGGGGTGAAAGGACTTAAAGCATTCTCTTTTCGTTTTTCCATGTGTGTTTGGTACCTTATATATCATGCCATGCGTTGATCTGTGCTTACTGAAGATGTTGATTGTTGGGTTTGGTTGAGTGGATTGTGTTGATATGAACCGATGTTTGCGTTGTCTTTGTTGATATGAACCGATGTTTGCGTTGTCTTTCTTTTTTTCGTTCTAACGGGATGCGTCTATGTGCTTGGGATCTTGTTACATTGCTTATCTGGTTTTATTTTCTTTATGCTCCGCTTCATTTCTTGGGAAATCGAGGAAAGTGAAAATTTCAAGCCATATGATTTAAGTCGATATAGTTTGTCATGTAGTGAAATATCTTTATGTGGGATGTTGTGTGTGTTTTCTTGTTTCAGGAACTGAATTAACCATATGCAAGTTTGTGTGCCTTGGCATTGCATCAGCACCGAGTAATAAGGATGCCTCTATTGAAAAGAAAGCCATTTCCCTTGGCTGAACTGCCTGATGATTTGGAGTCTCATGAGCTTGTATACCAAGTTCGAACTACAAAAGAGATATTTCGAGACTATGGGTATCCTTTTTTTAGCCCTTGGAAGCTGTGTGGCTTTTTTGTTTTTCTTTTCTTTTATTTTTGTAGATTTGTTTTTATTTTGGATCTCTTTAAGTTTTAGTACTTTACTGTGGTGTCCGAGGCAATTTAGTGGAATTTATGCAAACAAGGTCAACCAAAGTCCGTTATGTCTTTGACTTCTTAAAATATTGGGAGAACACCCTTTAGCTTCTCAAGTCTCCTGCATTGTCACAACCTTTCGTTTGTCTGACTTAACATGGAGCAGTGAATATCTGAACCGGATAAATTTGTATCGCCAGAGAATTTGGATGTGCAAAGTGTCTGGAAAAACTAATTTGACATATGAAGAGGCTTTGCTATCAGAAGAACGTGCTACTGAGAAGGTTCAGCAGTTTCCCAAGGAGCTCGTGGCACCTGCACTACAGATTATCCAATACAGTAAGAACTCTCGACTGCGATCAATGAATATCTTGTGCTTTGAAATAATCTTTAAGTTTTCCCCACTCAATAGTTTCAGATAATTTTTTTTGTGGAGATTAAGTGCAGTTTTGGTGACATTATATAGATGAGCTTTTTCTGTCTACAGGCTAGTTTCTAACTTTCTGTTTATGACATGGAGGGGAAATCTTGTATGGATTCCCCTTCTAACATAAATAACTCACATTAGTATACCTCTGAGTTCCTTACATATCAAAATACTGTTACATGATCTTCCTCGTGCATGTTGCGGATGAATTTATGTGGTGGTGCATGTCTGACCATTGGTTTTCTTCTTTTCTTGCTTTGAGAACCTCGCCAATTGTGCTAATTGTTAAATTTTTCTTGTCAGATTTGGATGGGGTGTATGTTGGTGGAAAAGATCCCCTTTCAATAAGAATTTTGTACCCTTTTGTTCGACAATATGAATATATGCTGTAGGGTTTTATAGTTATGATGGCAGATGTTTGGTTGATTAATCTCTTATTTCCACCTTGTCGGAGACTGATGTTGGTAGTGAGGGGTAATCAAATTTCATACTTTGGCTACTTGAGATGATATATCAGTTTGATTGTTTCCTTATCTGTGATGTATTTTCTCTAAGTATGTATATTAGCAATGTAGATTTTTAAACAGGTATTATGCTCCTCGCCCAGTTTAGTGAAGCTGAGGATTTTATGGACCCTGCATTAGCGTCTTGTGTCTTGCTAGTAGGGTAGTGTATAGACCTTGATGTATGCAAATAATGACTGTTTACCTGTAACATGGGGGTTGAATGTGAATTTTGTGCATGATTGGGAAGTGTATCTGGATGCTGATGAAGACATGATAAGCTAGACGTGCTTATCATGACCTTGAGCCAATGCTTCTGTATAGTTGCAACATTCTTGAAATTCTGCATAACTCATTAATTTCCTGTCCTGACAGGTATGCTTTCGTTGAAAGATCTTGCTGACATCATAGCCACAAAGTTGCAGGATCACATATATGTGGGTGCTGAAATGTATGGGAGGAAGGGTGAAGATATGTATCCATGCAAAATATCAAAGGTTATTGAAGAAAGTGTTGGAAAAGTTGCATATGAGGTAGCTTGGCTTGACAGGAATAAGGAGGTTATGGAAACTTCAGTAATAAATCGGGAAGACCTGAGACAGAAGAAGCCACCATTTAGTAGAAATTTTTTGAAATCTTTTATTCGGGAATCCACATACCGAAATGCTCCTTGGGTGCTCCATGGTAAACTTGCACAAATTCATGGAATCTCAACAAGTGTTCCAGAGAACTTAAGGGGCAAAGTCTCTTTCAAGGATGGTTTACTAGTCTGCAATAAGAGAAGTAAAAACGAGGAGGTATAATATTCATTTACTTGTTGAAGTGATGACATTATCTGCCTGTCTTATATTTTTTATTATATCCAGGAAGCAAAACATGAACGTCAAAATTTTAAAAGGAAAAAAGTTGAAGGTTCAGCTATAGAAGGTATAGTGCAAATATTTGCTTGATTACATTTTTGTTAGTGGTGGAGCCCTGTACATGTACATGGGTGTTTGCTCTTAAAATTAAATGTTTTGCATGGTTGCAACTCTAGTAAAGTTCGCCTTTCTGTTATTGTATCTTGAATTCGCAGAAGGTGACGAACCAGCAGAAGAACCTATCAAGTATCCAATTGATGACCTTTTGGTGCAACCAGATGCAGATGATCCAGTTTTCACGGATCGCCCTTCGCCATTGACGGACTTTAATGTCCCAATGGAATGTGTTGGTGACCTTTTGATGGTTTGGGATTTTTGTTCTTCGTTTGGTAGGCTTTTGCACTTGTGGCCATTCTCTCTTGAAGATTTTGAGAATGCTATCTGCCACAAGATGGGCAATTTGATTCTTCTTGTGGAAACTCATTCGGCTCTTCTTCGGTTGCTCATGAAAGACAATGATGAATATTCTTCAACCATACGGAAAAGAAATCGAAAATTGAAGGTCATACGCCACTTGCAATCTATTATTTAAATATCTATGTCAATAGAACCCTTGTTTCTTATTCCTGTTCTTTTCCTTGGCCATATATTTATTTTTGGAATTTATGCTCTTCTGATTTCTTTCTTATATTTTTTTTTTGTTTGATTGTTCTTTTTAATTTCAGATAACTCTAATTACTTGGACAGAGTATTTGTGCGATTTTCTAGATATGGTGAACAGTTCTGAGTTACGTGGTTACATAGCAACTATCAAGCGGGGGCATTATGGCATTTTAGATGGTCATGCTAAATTGCTAATCTTGCGAGAATTGGTCAGTCATGCACTTGAAACAAATACTCTTAGGGAGAAGTTGGCTAAGTTTGTTGAACAGAGGCAGGCACTTGGAGCCACAATAAGGGGGGAAGCATTGGAGGAAGCTAGAAAGAAAAGAGAAGAGAAAGATCGTTTGAGAGCAGAGTATGATTCCAATCAAGTTGTGGATTTGGAGAGTAAAGGAAGTGCATCAACAAATGGTAATCATATGAGACAGAACGGAGACATAATAAAGAAAAGAAATGGTGAAATCCAAACATCTAGACAGAATTGTGCATCAGAGGAAAGGTCTTGATTCTGCTACTAGCCTTCATTGATATGCTTGTGTATGTGTATCATAATGATTTTCTATGGGTTCAGGTTTAACAATGTCTTTTTTCATTTCTAATAGTGAGAGCAATCAAATTGACAATGCACTAAAGAAAACGGCCAGGAAACAGAACTTGGAAGTGGACATCCCAATACCCAATGGGAAGGGTTTATCTGAGAAGGACCCACATGAATGGTCAAGGGATGATAGAAAGGAAGTCGCCGGAATGAAAAGCAAAGAACAGAGGGTTTGATCTATCTCCTTATTCAGTTCTTTTCTGTGCCTGTGTTTCTGTTCTTGCCTTCTTATGAAACTGCTTACTACAGAAGGAATATTATGAGCGGGAGATTGAGAAGCGGGTTATACGTACCAATTCCTTGGGTAAAGACCGAAATTATAACAGATATTGGTGGTTCCAGCGTGATGGAAGAATATTTGTTGAGAGTTCTGACTCCAAGCAGTGGGGGTATTACATTAGTAAGGAAGAGGTATTCAGCTGTTAATATTTTACTAATTGGTTGTGTTTGTTTTCTCTTGTTATTGTTAAATTTGTTTTCTACTTGACATTTTTGAACAGCTGTATTTGTTGATCGGGTCGCTGAATTGCAAGGGTGAGAGAGAGAGGGCACTTAAAAAGCAGCTGGAAAAATTCAATAGCAGAATATGGTTAGTCTTCATTCCCTCTTGCAGTTGATGCTCCTGGCATGAACACACTCAATTAAATATCCTTTCTGTCTTTGGAAAAACTTTGAGATTTATGGCCAGCATGTAAGCATGTGCATGTCAGCATGTATATGATGGATTGATGTCAAACATTCAAATCCTGATTTAAGATTGATTACATAAAGGTTCAATTGATAAGGTAGAGCAAATGATGATTGGGGCCGGCCCCAATAATGTGATCACTAAGGCTCTTGAGAGATATGAGTTAAGAATAAAAGAGACATCTTTCTGTTGTTAATTCAAATAGTTTTGGTAGGATGCTGTGTTGAATCCTCAAATTAGTTGGAACACGTGATGAAACGTTAGTTATTCTTACTGTCATGCATAAAATTGACGGCTCCTAATAGAATTGAGGAGTTATACCCCGCAGGGAAAAATATATCTTGAAATTGTCCCTTTTATTATAATTTAAATTGCATCGCTTTTGTTGTCGGCTAGTTTTGTTGGCCCGTCCCTTTTGTTATTAATGGCTGCAGTAGTGTGATATTTCAGTAGGAGCAATTCAGCCATGTATATTTCGCTTTTATCTGAATAGTTTTGGTTTGAAATGCAATTTTTCACAGCCTGGAAATGGAAAAGAGATCAAAGGACTTGGTTCAAGAGGTTGCATTGGAGGAAGCAGTGCTGCGAAGGTCTTCTCGTGTAAGAGCCCCACCGAAGAAAAATCCTGCCAATGCTTTCCTAGAGTACATTAACAAGTGGAAGGAAGACTAATTGAGCTCCCATTTTTGGTTTTTCTCTTTTCGGTTTTTGAGTCCATTAGTCTAGTGATTGCTTGGCTTTGGGGAGTATCTCTGGAGTTGAAGAGGGGGGGGGGCAAGGAAAGCGGTGACGGCTAAGTAGGAAGGAGAGGAATAGGGATGGAGCAGTTTTCTTTTGTTACTGTCAATTTTTTGGTACCCATTCCTCTAGCAGTTCAAGTAGACAGACTTGTATTTTTTTTTGCTCAATACTCAATTTGAGCAAATACGATACTCAATTTCTACAATCTGAGGGATCAAACTATGAGGTTATGGTCATTGCTTCTTTGAAAATTTCTATACTCGGTTTCTATAAATGAGTCGAGACCTCCATCTTATTTGGTCTTATTTGGCCTGCGTAGTAGCCACCCCCTACCCCCTACCGACCTATGTTGATGTTATTACCTGGTTCTGGTCTTAAGTCAACTAGGAAATGTATTTATGGGCTTTGGTTGAATGATTCTACCAATTTTAAGATAGTTATCGGCCTAAAGTCAAACTTGAGGATTCTTTGATTGATCAATCCAATCTGGTTCTGGACCGCATATTCCATTTAGCTTGGGTCTTGATGTCTAAGCCTGGTTTGGTACTGAAGTGATTTTGAAAAAAAACTGGTATAAAAAAAAGTTGGCAGCTTTTTTGTGTTTGGTAAACATTCAGCTTCAGCTTTTTATTCACATTTGTGAAAAAAGGCCATAAACAGGAAGATGCAAAACTCAACTTTGAAAAATCGGCTTTCTTTTTTCACATCTGTTTTACATAAAAGTTTACCAAACATTGTTTTTTTTTTTTTTCAAAAGCACTTTTACAAAAAAGTTTACTAAACACTCTGCTGTTTTATTTCACAGCTGCTTATTCTCACAGAGTCACAACACAGCAGAAACAGTTTTTTTTTCAAAGCACAGCAATACCAAACTAGCCAGTGTAACCCCAAACCCTATACTGGATTGTATTAATTTAGAAGGGATTGAATAGGTTATACGTATGTGTTAGCATATAAGGAGTGGTTAAGATAGTGCCAGGTGTCATTAGTAAAGTAGAGAAGATTGAGCTAGTTATAAGGAGGTTGTATTTATATATAAGTGTGTGATGTAAACAGTTTGAGTTAATGAAAATACAGAATACTCTTTTACTCTCTCTACTTTCTCGCACTACATTTGCTTTCTGTACATCTCTCCATTATCGTTGTCATGGTATCATCGCCGGCATCGGGTAACTCCGTCGTCGGTTTCTGATTCCTAGGCTTCCGCTCGGTTGTGTTGGTGATAGTCTTATGCTCTCGTTGATTTGTGGAGTTTCGTTGGTGGCTAAAACCCTAATTCCCAAATTTGGGGATTTTTTTTTAGGTCAGTGGTGGTTTTCTGTCCGATTTCTTGGTTAATTGTTGCGATTTTGTGTTGCTTGATGATGCTGTGTTGAGGATTTCTCGTCGTTTTGTCTTGATTGCTTGGGTAATTGGTTAATTGTTGCTGAAATTGTTTCGTCACGATTTTCTTGTTCTTCTCTGCTTTGGAGAGCTTGGTCTGTGTTCTTGTTACATCTGTTGCTTGCCTACGTATTGTTGTTCATCTGTGGTGAATCCTATCACCGAAGTGTGTTGCAGACTTTTGTTCATTTGGTTGTTTTTCTTCGTCTTGAAGATACGTTGATTTGTTGTAGTTTTGATCATGGTTACTGTTGCTCAATTGGCACTTACTCAGTCACCGATTTCCTCGTTAATTCCTAGTGTTGGTAACACTGTCACAGTGAAATTGGATGATTTGAATTACGTCACTTGGAATTTTCAAATGGGGCTCTTGTTAGAAGGCAATGGAATCTTTGGGTTTGTGGATGGTTCTATTCCTTGCCCGTAGGGGTGGGCACGGTCCGGTTCGGTCCGGTTCCACCTTCAAAACGGAACCAAAATTAGAAAATTTCAACGGTTCGGTTTGGTCCGGTTCCGCTTAAATTTTTACTAAAACCGTACGGTTCGGTTCATAACGGTTCAGGTTCGGTTCATGCCGGTTTACGGTTCTAACCAAAATTATATATATATATATATATATATATATTTTTTTTTTTTCCTTCTAATTTTTCTATTTCTAATACCAAACACATATTTTAACCACAAATTCAAGCAAATTTGAATTTTCACTACTAGATCTACAAGATTTGTGACCGGTTAATAGTAAGTGTGCATATAAATATAAATCAAAAGATAAAAAGGTTCATATCAAGACCAAAGTGTAGATCTTAAACTAAAACTAAAGTGTACATAATGCATAACATACTAGAAAAGAATGGAAAAATAATGGAGGGGGAGAAAAGTGATAAAACAACAAAGGAGGGGAAGAGAAGTGAAAAAAAATATTGGGCTTATGCACATGATCTTCTTGAAAAAATGTCTTATTTATATAAAAATAATAATAATACAATAATTTATATTAAAAACGGTTCGGTTCGGTTCCTCCGGTTCTTAATATTTCCAAACCGGAACCGGAACCGTTTAAAACGGTTCGGTTCGGTTTTTGTTCCGGTTTTGACTTTTTTGGTCAACGCGGTTTTTTACGGTTTTTTTTGTCACGGTTCGATTCGGTTTTCCGGTTCGGCGGTTTTTATGCCCACCCCTACTTGCCCGGATAAATATCTTGATTCTGAGGATGACACTGTTCATCATCCTCATCATGTTACTGATGATTACAAAGTCTGGAAAATTCGTGATAAAGCTCTCATGACACTCATCACTGCTACATTGTCTACTGCTGCCTTGTCTTGTGTCATTGGGTGTCAAAGTTCACAGGAGATGTGGACTAGTCTGCGGGAAAGGTTTCTAACATGACTAGAACAAGTATTGTACAAACGATTGATTTGCAGAACATCAAGAAAGGGTCCGAGTCTATTAATCTGTCTCTACAGCGCATCAAGGATTGTAGGGATCAACTTGCTACTGTTGGAGTACATATTTCAGATGAAGATATTGTCATTGTTGCTCTTAAAGGCCTTCCTCCTGAGTTCAATACTATCAAGGCTGTTATAAGAGGAAGAGAGAATCTGGTTTCTTTAAAAGAACTGAGGTCCCAATTGAAAGCAGAAGAGGCTACTTTGTAAGAAGTTATTAAACAGGCTTCTATTATGTCTGCTATGTATGCTTCTAATTCTGTCTATAATGTTGCTGGACCTTCTGGGGGTTCAACTCACAGTGCATCTTCACCTCAGTTTAGTGGCTCTCCTCTTCCAGGGTTTCACCAAATGCCAGTTTCAAATCAACTGTTTCAGATGACTAATCCTCTTGCCTTTGTGTCTCAGAGTGGGTCGGGTACTTATAACAACTTCAGGGGGCAAAACTTCAAACCAAATGGGAAAGGAAAGAAATTTTATAATAATTTTCAGTCATTGCCACAACCTGGTGCTATATTTCCACATCAATCTTCATCAAATGCTTTTCAGTCTCCCACTTCTCCTATGGTTCCTGAGCAAGTGTATTAACCTTTTCAAATTTGTCAGATATGCAATAAGAAAGGTCATAGTGCTCTTCATTGTTTTAAAAAAAAGTGTCAAATCTGCAATCGGAAAAGGCATACTGCGGCAACCTGTTTTGACAAAAATACTGGTTCTTCTCAAATGCTGCCTCCACCGTATTATTCATCACAGCAAGCCTTCTCTCCACAACAGCTTCCATCTTCTGGATCTCAGTTTTCCCTTCACTCTCAATAGACTACTTTTCCTACTTCTTTTTCATCTGCACTTGTGGTTACTTCTCCTCAGTTTTATTCTACATTTGGAGTTCATTCACCTCAACTTCATCCTACCTTGATGAGCTCTCATCATTAGTCTCCGATTGCTATGGCTGCACGGTCTGATCCTTCTCCGTCCACTCCACAACAAGAGTATTGGTTACTTGACTCATGAGCCACTCATCATATGACGTCTAATTTGTCCAACATTCAAATGGATGCTCCTTACTCATCTTCTGATATTGTCACTGGTGCTAATGGAGCAGGTATCTCTATTGCACATATTGGACAATCTACTCTTCCCCTACAGTCTCATACTCTTTGTTTAAAATCTGTCTTACATGTTCCTCAATTATCACAACCTTTATTGTCTATGCATCAATTGTGCAAGGATAATAATTGTAGGTGTATTATTGATGAATTTTCTGTGTGTATACAAGACAAGCTCACTCAGAAAGTTCTGTATCAAGGGTTGAGTAACAATGCAGTTTATCCTTTACCAGTGTTACAGTCTTCTTCTGTTTCTCCAGCAGCATATATTGGTCAACGAATAAATTCTGCAACTTGGCATTGCAGATTGGGTTATCCGGCTAATTCCATTGTCAAAGCAGCATTTTCTAAGGCAGCAATTCCTTTTCCTTGTATAGATACTTCCTATACTTGTACTGCTTGCTTAAAAGGCAAATTTACAAATTTACCTTTTCCTTCTCTGGTCTCCAAGTCTGTAATCCCGTTTGAAGTTGTTCATACTAATGTTTGGGGTCCGTCACCGAGTTTGTCTATTGAAGGATACTGGTATTATGTGTCCTTTATTGATGAATGTACACGGTACAGTTGGATATTTCCTGTAATGAATAAAGCTGCTGTTTTTGGTCTATTTGTTTAGTTTCAAGCTTTTGTGCTAAATTTCTTTAATGTTCCTATCAAGATTTTGCAAAGTGATAGTGGTGGTGAGTATGTTGGGATTCAATTTCAGACCTTTCTTAAGGACAATGGTATTTTGCATCATAAGTCTTGCCCTTACACACCTTAACAAAATGGCCTGGCGGAGAGGAAAAACAGGCACATTACAGAAACGACTATCACTCTTCTTTAACAAGCTTGTCTTCCTCCTAAGTTTTGGTATCATGCATGTACCACGGCTATATATCTCATTGATCGCATGCCTACTTCTGTATTGTCTATGAAGTCTCCTTTTGAAGTGTTATATCGTTCTTCCCCTCCACTGGATCACTTGAAGATTTTTTGCTGTGCTTGTTATCCCTCATTGTGGCCTTATAGATCAAATAAACTTGAACCAAAGACAAGTGAATGCATCTTTTTGGGTTATGCTGCTCAATACAAAGGGTTTATTTGTTTTAGTCCTACAGCCAATAAACTATTTGTCTCTCGGCATGTGCTTTTTGATGAAGGTCGTTTTCCTGCATTAATGACTACTCTTTTCCCCTCTGGTTCTCAGTCTGCCTCTGTTCCTTCCTCAATCCATGTTAATAATTTTCATCATCCTCCATTGGTGCCTGTTCCCTTTCCTCAAGTGTTTTTTAACAATTCCAGTTCTTTGTCTTCTTCTCCACTATGTTCTTCAGTACCAAATGCAGTAAGTTCTTCTGATGGTCATTCTTTATTACCCGTGGATATTTCTGTTCCACTGGATCCTATGTCCCGTGTGGATTTTTCTGGTCAAGATCGCTCTAAGTTACATCCTGATCCTACTATTTCTCAAGTTTCTGAGTTACAACAACCTTCTATTGTTGCTGTTAACAATCATTCTATGCAGACTCGATCGAAGTCCGGGATTTTTAAGAAAAAGACGACATTTTCTGTTCAAGTTTCATCTGGTGATCAAGAACTTCTGTCTTACTCTGCAGCATCTAAATTGTCACAGTGGCGAGAGGCAATGCAACAAGAAATGGCTGCTCTTCTTCATCATAACACTTGGTCCTTGGTTCATTTTCCTCCGGTATAAGAACTTGGTTGGTTGTAAGTGGGTTTATAAGATAAAAAAACATCCTGATAGGACTGTTGCTCGATATAAAGCTCGGTTAGTCGCTAAGGGGTTTTCACAAGAAGCCGGGCTCGATTATTATGAGACTTTTAGTCTTGTGGTTAAACCTACCAAAGTGCGACTTCTTTTTTCTTTAGCTGCCTCTAATGGATGGAAACTTCACCAATTGGATGTAAAAAATGCTTTTTTACATGGTTTTCTTAAGGAGCAGGTCTATATGGCTCAGCTGCAGGGTTTCATTGATCTTCTTCACCCCACACATGTGTGTAAACTTCAGAGATCTTTATATGGGTTGAAGCAGGCTCCACGGGCCTGGAATGAGCGTTTTACCAAATTTCTTCTCACTTTGGGTTTCAAATCTTTTTATACCGATCCCTCTTTGTTTGTGAAGACTGACAATCATTCTATTGTTGTTCTTCTATTGTATGTGGACGATATTATTCTTACTGGAAGTAGTGTGGTTGCAGTTCAAAGTGTGATTACTCAGTTGACTACTGAGTTTGATATGACGGATCTTGGCCTTTTGCATTTTTTTCTTGGGTTACAGGTTGAATATCACTCCAGTGGCATTTTTGTTCATCAATCCAAGTATGTCAAGGATTTGTTAACCAAAGCCGACATGCTTCTTTGCAAACCTTGCATTACTCCATGTCATTCTAACCACAAGTTGTTGAATCATGACAATCCCTCATTCCCAGATCCTTTCAAATATCGCAGTCTTGTTGGGGCTCTTCAATATCTCACATTTACCCGTCCTGACATAGCCTATGTCGTGAACCAGGTCTGCCAGTTTATGCATGCTCCTCTTGATGATCATTTTGTTGCTGTTAAATGGATCTTGCGTTATACTCCTCTTGATGATCATTTTGTTGTTGTTAAACGGATCTTGCGCTATCTCCGGGGAACTATGCATCTTGGTCTTCAATTTGGCCGTGGTTCTCTTGATATTAAGGCATATACTGATGCTGATTGGGCTGTGGATCCCAATGATAGGCGATCGACAACGGATTTTGTGGTCTTTTTGGGTTCCAATCCTATTTCGTGGAGTTCCAAGAAGCAACATACTGTGAGTCGGTCCTCTACTGAAGCAGAATATCGTGCTATGGCAATCACTACTGCTGAAATTGTGTGGATTCAACAACTGTTAAAGGATTTGCATATTTCCTGTCCGTCTGTTCCTCTTCTTCATTGTGACAATCTGTCTGCCATGGCATTGGCCACTAATCCTATTCTTCATTCCAAAGAAAAACATATTGAGATTGATTGTCATATTGTTAGAGAACGTGTTCAACAGGAACCATCATGCTTCAGTTTGTTTCTACCATAGACCAGTGTGCTGATGTGTTCACCAAAGGCTTATGTTCTTCTCAGTTTCAGAGACATTGTTCCAATCTAATGCTGGGTTCTTCCCTTCATAAGATTGAGGGGGAATGTTAGCATATAAGGAATGGTTAGGATAGTGCCAGGTGTCATTAGTAAAGTAGAGAAGATTGAGCTAGTTATAAGGAGGTTGTATTTATATATAAGTGTGTGATGTAAACAGTTTGAGTTAATGAAAATACAAAATACTCTTTTACTCTCTCTCTCTCTCTACTTTCTCGCACTACATTTGCTCTCTGTACATCTCTCCATTATCGTTGTCAGTATGTTCATAACCAATTTTACAAGTTTTGACAACTTTGACAACAAGCAACGAATTTAGAGTGCACAACAATTTAACAAGGTAAAACTCTACCACTTGGGAAACGTCCTCGAGCACTTTGCCAATCAGAAGATAATCCACAAGTAATGAAATCACGAACACACCGAACTCGACGCAACATGACATTGGACATGAGTTCCAAACGCCAGGGAGCATGAATCATAAACTTTAATCTCATGTCTCAAATTTAAACTACATCTCAAGGTAACTCAAGATGGAGGTGAAGTTGGGTTGTATCGTAAAGCAGATTTGGGTTTGATTAGTTAGTTTGTTTATTTACATAATTTCAGGTTCTATCTATTGATTTTTGGATCTCTTCAAGATCTCTGTGTTGAAGGGTGTCGTTGTTTTGTTTGTTAGATTTACTATCAAATGGTGCTCTTGGATCATGTTGTGATTTGGAGTGACGTTTTAGATTTTCTGTTGTGATTTGGAGTGACGATTTAGATTTACATGCATCGTGTTTCTTTTCCCAAAATTGGATTGCGAACCTAACTCTTTCGAGTGTGTCATACATGCAAGCTCCCTATTATCTCTATAAAATATTCAGATTTTCTGTTTAGATTTTTTCTCCTATGAGGTGCCTGACTTTTACCATAAGTCTGCCACAATTAAAATGATATTTAAAGACAAAATGCTTCACATGCGTCAAATTATAATCTTTAGAGTGCGTTTTGCAAATTTTCTTTCATTTAGTGGTCTGAAAAATTAATGTTTAAATTTTATATATAGAGACTTAAAGAATATTTGTAAATCAATTTTTACATAATATTCATACGTACCATTATAACTGAACTTTTAGTTTAGTTGTGGTAAATTTAAGTGAAAAGTCAAGTAGAGTAGATAAAGAATTCACGTGTTTGTAATAGGACAGCACATTTAGTAGATTACTTTATATTACGCGAAAGTGACATTCATAGATAAAATCGCTTTAAGCCATATAATACTTTAGCATGCAGGGTAAACATTTCCAGTAGAATTTAGTGAAATTCCTTTGACAAAAAACACAAAGTACAGACAGAAAGGGAAACTTTGTTTTGGAAAACAAGGTCACATGGATGTCAAGAAGAACTTGCTGAGTGATCTACAAGTACAACCACACACTATCACATACCGCGAGATGGAAGAAACTACCATTACCTAATCTGGAATCTGCAATAGCCAGTATTGGCCTTAAACTTTGAGAGGTCACGTCACTATCACTTTAAGTAATTAATTGATTGTATCCGTTGCTGGTTGTGAAGGATTTACCATACATAATAGGTCGTTGTACATTTATTATAATTCAAATTGCTCATATTATAATTGATTATACAAAGATATCTCAACAAAAAATTAATAAAATATGAGATTATTTAGTTATTGAATTAATAAAAACAAATAATTGAAATCGGTAAAAAAAATTACAAAGGGTTTATCTATTTATTACAACTAATTAATTAGTTTTTAATTGATTTTTCTAAAAAGTATCTTTTTAGAAAGTGTTTTATAATATAAATAGTTCATAAAATGTATCGTGAACCGATGTTCTTGCGCACGAATTACTCCACACCTTTTTCTGGAGCCAAGTATATCCAAATAGGGGAAGTGTAGGACCCTATGGACCCCTCATTCCTGAGTCGTTCACCAAAACGGGCAAAAAGCACTAGTGGATACATATATACATATACATACACACAGATATATATATGCACACGTATATACATCTAATATATATACATACACATATATATATGTATAGATACTAGTCCTGTGCATTAGGACATTGGAAGAGGAAACTTATCAGTTGGAATGAGGCCCAGTCGTAACAAACCAGTTTCATCTTTATCCTCCATTTTAGTGGGATTAATACTCGTATTAAATTTGGCAGTAATTTTGTTGGCAATCTCAGGCGCCTTCTCATCTTCTTCTTCTTCTTCAGATATAACATCGACAGTAGCTGCTGCTTCAGCAGCAACTGGAGACTCTCTTCCTGCTTTATCATCAGCTCAAACACCACCACAACCTCCACTCCTAACTACAGCCACCGCAGCTCCTGCTCCTGCCCCTCAAATATTAGTGAGTCGCTCTCTCTCTCTCTCTCTCTCTCTCAATTTTCTTAATTATATATCTCAAGTTGATCTGGTGTTTTGTTGATTAGGCAGCTGATGTGTTGCAAGAGACGATAATCCAGAAAGTAGAGGGAGATGTAACTAATTATACAGCTAAAAAGAATGATGACTTTGCTAATAGAACAGTGTTCATCAGCGGCAGCCAGCTTGATAAAGTAGAAGCAAGTTTGGTTAGAGCAAGGTCTTCCATAAGAGAAGCTGCTCTAGTTAGGGATAAAACATCTACACATCAAGACCCTGATTATGTTCCTCGAGGTCCCATATATCGCAACCCTAACGCTTTCCACAGGTACGTTACTTAGATCAAAATCTAAAGTAACATTAGTTAGGAATAAAACATCTACACATCAAGACTCTGATTATGATATTAGACTTAATAACATTAGTAAATTTCTTCGATAAAACTTGACATGGATACATTCTCAAAATATAAAAAAAAAGAATGTATCCATAAGTTTAAAAATAGATTAAAAAAATTGAATAGATTTTATATAAAAAAAATGGTACTATTTTTTTTGCTAGCAAAAAATGGTACATTTTACATATAACAAATTAGTATATTTAAGAATGGGTACTTTTTTAGATTAAAATTTTGAAAAAAAATACATGAATGGGTACATATAAGATTAAAAAATTGAAAGCATTTTTTAAAAAGCTAATGGGTACAACTTATTCTAATTTTTTTATTTATTTTGGAAATGTTTTGGATTAAAAATTATTTAGCAGTTTAATAAAGGTGTGAGTATTAAAATCTTAAATCAATTATTAATTTTTATTTTAAAAAATTATGTAACTGATATGTAAATTCATTATTACATTAATGCTAGGGACTTGGATCAAAATATAAAAACTAATAAGGTTTTAGTCAATAAACATTAGTAATTAGGGATCAAATACTAATTTTTTGTTTTCAAAATAATAAAACTAAACTTCCTTCTTGAGTTTTCAAATTTTAGTTTTAAACTTTTAATTTTTTGAAAACCAAAAATAGTGACCAAACAAGTAAAAAGTATGAAATGGTTATTAAACTGACTCTTAATAAATTAATTATTGGTATATATATCATTAAAAAAAATGGAAAATGGCATGCAGGAGTTACCTAGAGATGGAGAAGGTGTTCAAGATATACGTATACGAAGAAGGAGAGGTTCCAATATTTCACGACGGGCCATGCAGGAGTATATATTCATCGGAAGGAAGGTTTATTCATGAGATGGAGAATGGCAAATTGTACCGTACAAAAGACCCTCACAAGGCACTTGTTTATTTCCTTCCATTCAGTGTGGTTAACATGGTTCATTATATCTATATGTCCGAAACCTTTGATCTAAGTGGCGTGAAGCTTGCTGTGGTCGACTACATCAATCTCATCTCTCACAAACATCCCTTCTGGAATCGAAGCCTCGGTGCCGATCATTTCATGTTGTCCTGTCACGATTGGGTACGTATCTCACCTCTGTTAATTACCTTCTACATACACTATATCTACCATCTTTTTATAATTAACTATATTCACTCCAAACTGAATATTTTATATCTTATGTGTACTCGTAAATGCAATATGGGAGGCTAAATAAATTTAGAAAAAAAAAAGACTTGATTTTTATTGGATAATACTTGCATAATTTTATTGCAAATAATGTTCTTGATTGTACAAATTTTATAATTGAAATTGTTCAATTTCTTAATCTTCATTTGGAGATCATCCTTACAAAATCATTTCAATAGAAGATCATTTAGTCATGAAAATGTATGCAACAAATGGACAATGTAGGTACAAAGTCATATATTCATGATAAACTGTATATTTATTTGATACATTTAGATGATTAAACGATCTCAAATTCGAATTTTTTTTTATAAGATTGATCTTCAGATGAAGATTAATAAACTGAGCAGTTCCGATCATTGACTTTATTCGATCAAGATATGTTATTCAAAAATGAATGTATAAGTGCATCTTCATATTGGGATGCAAAGTCACTTGAATTTTTTTGTTCTTTTTAACTAATTAATAGTAAAATAACCGTTTTCATAAAAAATAAATAAAAGTAAAATAACCGTTTATTAGCTTCCAAATTCATATAAGGCCAATACCAGCACACAATTCTGACAATCCTCTCCTTTTCTCATTTGTCCTTCTATATGTCTCTTTCATTTTGCATATAAATGTAAAGGGCCACCACTGCAATTTGTGGTTTAGAGATATCTAGCTAACCACCCACCTTATATGATTATATTCTCTTTGATAGAAAAAATAAAAATAAATCATGATGGAAGACTTAAGTAGGAATTACTTAAGTTTTAGTTCGTCTAGAGCATGGAATATTCCTGATCTTAATTAATTTTAAACAAAGGTTTAAAACATTTGGAGTATTCTCATATATACGATTGTATAATGGTTGATATTTTGTAGTGACTAGTCCAATTGCGATGGCGATGTCAACGTGCCACCAAACTTCAATTTCATGAGGGTTGAAACTTCCTTTAGGAATGTGGTGGGTGGGGGGAGCACTTCATACATCGAATAATAATATTCTTCTTTGTTTATTTGGTGTCATTTCTTTATATATATATATATATATATATATATATATATATATATATATTATCTAGTACTTATTTTAATTTTATTTTCTAGTTAATACTTATTAACAAAATGCCAATAATTCTTACAAGATATATACTTATTATTGACCTCAGCCGATGTCTTTATCCCAACATCGTCACTCAATTATTTTTCTTTCCTAGAAGATAGGATATCGCTCACGATTATTATCATTATTTATTTTGGAAATAGACTATTATCATTATTAATTTTTATTTGTCTTGTGGCAATTATTAATTTGGAAAATAGATTATTTAATCTTTTCCCTGTAAGCTTTTTTTGTTATGCCAACTTAAAATTCATAAATCATTAGAAAACTCATTTTCTTGGTTTACTTTATTACGTTGTTAAATATTTTATGCATATAAATCTAAACTAATATAATCTTATAGTTAATATGCATTTGGTCTTTAGAGGTTCGATCTTAGGAGGGAAGGACTGCAATTTTAATATTTTTATTTGGTTGTTGCAAATTTGCAAGTTCTTTTCTCTACCACCAAAACAAAATTTTCAAAATTCATATTTTAGAAATTAGGAAGTGTTTGTTAGTGGTGCCAGCAATACAATACAGAGACTTTCTTTATCAAGTGGCAAGTGCCTTAGTGGCCATTATCCTTTTCCGTATCCCGTGTATGTCTTTTTCTCTTTTTACTTCGAAATTTCTTTGGGAAATGCACAATAATAACACCTTTTGAACGAGCTCCTACAAAATTGACACTGGTGCAAAAACGACTATCTATATTCAGTAAATGTTTCATCTATATTTGGTAGATATTAATAATATAACGTCGATATTTGCATACTTATAATTCAATATAACGTTGATATTTGGTTGCAATGTAATCGTCATTGCGTTGGTATTTGGTTGCAACATCTTCTCCTGCACATCGTTTGAGTCGCTCCTTCGAGTCATTTTTGTCATTGGTGCAACTTGATGTAATTTTGTAAGTGCTCGTTTTAAAGGTGTCATGATAGTGCATTTCCCTTTTATTTTATTTTTTTTAATCAATTTGGGTGATGTTATTAACACCCAAAAATCTCGTTGTGCACTCTAAACAAATGATATTAGAAAAAAAAATATATTTTATGGTTAATGTAGAATACAATTTTTAGGGTATCAATAATCGCAATCTTTGATTTTGTTTTCTGAATTAAAAAAAAAATTGAATTCTGAACATATTCTAATATTAACTCATTACTTCACTCTGTCTCACAAGTCACGACTGACTCTTTCCTTTCATTTTTTGTTATATCTTCAAACAATTGAGTCGTTATAATAGAACACACCTAAACTAATTACGGTCTAAATCAAATTTATTAGTTGAAATATTACATTTTGTTTCTTCTATTTTTTTATTGCCAAGTTCGACGGTTTGAGTTGTATTAGTTGGTTGATGATATAATTGAGCCCTTATTCATTTTACAGGGACCAATTACGACGTCCTTCGTCCCCGATTTATTCCACAACTCCATAAGAATTTTGTGCAATGCGAACACTTCAGAAGGATTCAATCCGTCGAAAGATGCGTCATTTCCAGAGATTCATTTGAAAACATCGGAGATGCCAGGAATTGGCGGTCGGCCTCCATCGAAGAGATCCACACTAGCTTTCTTTGCAGGGGGTCTACACGGCCACATCAGGTACCTTCTCCTAAACGAATGGAAAGGCAAAGACCAAGATGTGCAAGTTTACGACAAACTTCCTCGGGGAGTGTCGTACGAGAACATGCTCAAGAGTAGCAAGTTTTGCTTATGCCCAAGCGGGTACGAAGTGGCAAGTCCAAGAGTGGTGGAAGCAATTTATGCCGAGTGTGTGCCGGTGTTGATTTCAGATGGTTACGTTCCTCCATTCAGTGATGTTTTGAACTGGAAGTCGTTTTCTGTACAAGTTCCAGTCAAGAATATATCCGACATCAAGACCATATTGACAGCCATATCGAGCAGACAGTACCTCCGAATGCAGAGGAGGGTGAAACAAGTGCAACGACATTTTTTGGTGAATGGACCCCCGAAGAGATACGATGTTTTCCACATGATTGTTCACTCCATCTGGCTCAGACGCTTAAACATTCGCATTCAAGATGTATTTGTTAAAGAAGATATCTCAAATTAATTATAGTAAATATTGTAAATTTGTGATTAGTTATTTGTTTACCTGTTATAGTTTGATTTCCTTGATTGTAGGCATTAGTTTAGGATCAGGAATGTATATGTTTCCTATATTTATTGTAACCCTAGCTTTCGGTGATAATAAGAAAACCTATTCTACCATATTACGTTTCTTAGATGGTACCAGAGTGATCGATCTGGGAAAACCACGACAGAAATTTAAACCCTAGCAACCATAGCCATGGGTGACAAACCAGATAAGTCAACCTCTTGAGGCATGACTTTACATCAGAAGTGGGAAAACCGTAATCATCCACTTTACCTTCATCACTCGGATCAACCTGGCGCCATCCTTGTGCCGCAGCCACTCGTGGAAGACAACTATGGCACATGGGCGCAATCCATGACCATGGCCTTGATGGTCAAAAACAAGTTAGGGCTAGTTGATGGAACAATCACGAAGCCAACTGATGTGCAGGTTGAAGAATTACAGCAATGGAACCGGTGCAATAATTTGGTAAAAACATGGCTACTCGGTTCCATGTCAAAAGAAATCTCAGGAAGTGTCATACACTGCAAGGACGCACAGCAGATGTGGCTTGAACTGCAAGAAAGGTTTTCTCATGTGAACATTGTTCAATTGTTTCACATAGAAAACGAAATTTATAATTGTGTGCAAAGCAACATGACGGTGAGTTCTTATTTCACCAAACTCAAAAGCCTTTGGGATGAACGTGATGCCTTATGTTCAATCCCGACATGCCATTGTGAAGTGAGGAATGAGATAACATCATATGTTGAGACTCAGAAAACAATGAAGTTCCTCATGGGTTTGAGTGACTCATATGCTACGGTTCGTAGCAACATTCTCTTGCTGGATCCATTGCCAACTGTTAACAAAGCTTATGCGCTTGTCCTTCGTCATGAGAAACAAGTCAAAGTGTCAAATGGAAAGAGCAGCACCGTGCAACCTGAAGCTGCCGTGTTCGCAGTAAAAGGTGCTGGTCGAGAACCCGAGACAGAAGATGGTAGTCAGCGATGCGCCAAATGCAACAAGACCAACCATAGCACCAAGAATTGCCGTGTTCATCTCAAGTGCACATTTTGTGGTTGGAAGGGACACACTTTCGACTTTTGCCGCAAACGAAAAGCAGCGGCTGAAACTGACCAAAGTCGGCCTTCCAAGGGCAACCAAGTCACGGCATGTGACAAGAAAGACACAATGCCCAACTTTCCTTTCTCTCCGGAGGACTGCAAGCAGATTCTTCAGCTTTTGAACAAGAGCAAATCCTCATTTGCTAATCAAGTGGGTAATTCTTCGAAACATGAAGAACTTTCAAGTAAAGCATTTTCTTTTGGGCGTAATGGAAAGCCAACCATTTGGATTTTGGACAGTGGCGCCACAGACCACATCGTATGCAGTCTTGAGTTTCTCACGTCCTCAAAACGTGTTGAAAATCATAGTGTTGAACTACCAAATGGTTCTCTTGCTACCGTAACCCATGTCGGCCAAGTGGTCTTCTCTCCCAACCTTATCCTTGACAATTTTTTATGTGTGCCATTGTTTAGGTTAAATTTAATATCCTTTAGCAAGTTAGCCTATGATTCCCTTTACATCACCATTTTTCTCAAACAATTTTGTGTCATACAGGACCTACGTTCGGGGAAGATGATTGGGACGGGAATTAAACGGGAGGGACTCTACTATCTCGAACCACCAAAGAAGAGATCCTGCAACACCATAACCACCATGAGCTCTCCTTTTTGGCACCAACGCCTTGGGCATCCATCACCTAAAGTGTCCTCGTTACTTCCTTTTGTGCACAATAAATCGTGTGATTCAAATAAATGTTTAATTTTCCCGTTGGCTAAACAAACCAGATTGTCTTTTCCCTTGAGTTCTATATCTACTCATTCATGTTTTGAATTAATACATATTGACATTTGGGGTGGTTATCAAGTTCCTTCCCTCTCAGGTGCAAAATATTTTCTCACCATTGTTGATGATTACACATGGTGCACCTGGGTTTACTTGATGAAACACAAATCTGACACACAAGACCTTTTTGTTCAATTTATTCACACGGTTGAGAATCAATTCAACACAACCGTTAAGGTGATTCGAAGTGATAATGGTCCCGAGTTCAAACTTGCCACATTTTACAAACTCAAAGGGATCCTTCACCAAACCAGTTGCGTCAACACACCACAACAAAATGGTGTTGCTGAACGCAAACACAGACATCTGTTAAATGTTGCTCGAGCCCTTCTTTTTCAAGCCAATCTTCCTAAACACTTTTGGGGGGATGCCATTCTCACTTCGGCCTATCTTATCAATCGCACACCCACACCTCTTCTTCAAGGGCAAACACCATATCACAAATTGTTTCGCAAGGCACCAAGTTACATGCATTTACGTGTTTTTGGATGCTTATGTTTTGCATCAACCTATGCACAAAAATCCTCTAAATTTGATCCTCATGCACGACGATGTCTTTTCCTTGGGTACCCTTATGGTCAAAAGGGTTACCGTTTGTTTGATCTCACACTTAAAAAGGTTTTTGTGTCACAGGATGTCACCTTTTTCGAAGATCACTTTCCCTATCAATTGTCCCATACTTCCGCCCACTACCAATCCCACTCCACTTCCCATAGAACCCCATTTGCCATCGTTTGATCCGTCCCCTACTCTCTTTCATTCACCTACCATAGAATCCTCTCCTGAAGAAGACTCTGCCCTTGTCACTATTTCACCACATTTACCCGTTGAGACCCCTTCCTTACCGTCACCATCACCTCCGCCTTCTCTTCCATCTCCTACTGCACCACTGCCCCCCCCAGTCGTGGCACACGCTCTACCAAACCCTCATCTTTCTTGCATGATTTTCACGTCGAGATCTCTCTCCCGTCCCGACCTGTTTCTTCCTCGAATTTGGTTCAGTCCTCAGGTACTTCTCATCCTTTGTCTTATTACCTATCTTACCATCGTCTTTCTCCCATGCATAAACATTTTGTCACTAACCTCACCACCATCCAAGAGCTTACCACTTTTCTGCAGGCTGTCCAACATCTACAATGGCGTGTTGCCATGTAACATGAAATTGCTGCTCTTCAGGCCAACCATACTTGGTCTCTCGTTCCACTTCCCCATCACAAAAAGCCGATTGGCTGCAAATGGGTGTACAAGGTCAAACTTAAACCTGATGGGAACATCGGGCGTTACAAAGCCCGGTTGGTTGCCAAGGGCTATAGCCAAATCGAAGGGGTTGACTATTGTGAAACCTTTGCTCCGGTTGCCAAGTTAACCATTGTTCGTGTGCTTCTTAGTGTTGCTGCTGTGCGTCAGTGGCATTTGCATCAACTCGATGTCAACAACGCCTTCTTGTATGGTGACCTTGATGAGGAAGTGTACATGTACTTACCTCCTGGCTTCGGACGAAAGGGGGAGACTCATGTATGCAAGCTACACAAATCCATATATGGTTTAAAGCAAGCCTCAAGACAATGGTTCATCAAACTTTCCACTGCTCTCATGGCTGCCGGATTTCACCAATCATGGTCTGATTATTCCTTGTTCGTCCGAAGTTAACAAGGTAACTTCATTGCTTTGTTGGTATACGTTGATGATGTGATTCTAGCAGGCAATAATTTGCAAGAAATTGAAGCAACAAAGCAGTTTCTCTCGTAACAATTCAAATTGAAAGATATAGGCCAACTTAAATATTTCTTGGGGATAGAGGTTGCACGGTCAAAAAATGGCATCACCTTGTGCCAACGAAAATATGCATTGGATATATTAGATGATGCGGGATTTTTGGGTGCCAAACCTTCACGATTCCCTGTGGAGCAAAATGTTTCTCTCACACAGGCAGAAGGAGAACTTCTGATGGATGCCTCATCATATAGGAGACTTGTGGGTAGGCTGATCTACCTGACCATAACAAGGCCGGACTTAGCCTATGTTGTGCACATGTTAAGTCAGTTTATGGAAAAACCTCGACAACCACATCTTGAGGCGGCACATAAAGTTCTCAAATACATCAAGAGTGCACCGGGACAAGGCATATTTTTGCCATCTAAGGGATCTTTGCAGTTAAGGGCATTTTGTGACGCTGACTGGGCTAGATGCAAAGACACAAGAAGATCGATAACAGGTTACTGTATTCAACTTGGTCAAGCACCGATATCTTGGAAAACAAAGAAGCAAACCACTGTCTCTCGTTCCAGTGCAGAAGCTGAGTATCGTTCCATGGCAGCCACATGTTGTGAGATCACATGGTTAAAGAACATTTTAAGGATTTAAAAGTGATTCATTCACAACCAGTCACGTTGTTTTGTGACAACCAAGCAGCCATATACATTGCTTCGAACCCGGTATTTCATGAAAGGATAAAGCACATAGAGATTGATTGTCATTTAGTAAGAGAGAAGATTCAAGAAGGACTGATTCGTACGGCCTACATACGAACAACTGACCAGCCAGCAGACATCTTCACCAAACCGTTGAGTTCTACACAGTTTGAAACATTGCTCAGCAAGTTGGGTGTTATTAACATACACTCCAACTTGAGGGGGAGTGTTAAAGAAGATATCTCAAATTAATTATAGTAAATATTGTAAATTTGTGATTAGTTATTTGTTTACATGTTATAGTTTGATTTCCTTGATTGTAGGCATTAGTTTAGGATCAGGAATGTATCTGTTTCCTATATATATTGTAACCCTAGCTTTCAGTGATAATAAGAAAACCTATTCTACCATATTACGTTTCTTAGAGTATTCACCTAATTGAGTTCATCTATTTAATTAATAAAAAGTATTCCTTCAAGATGTTTTCCACATGGTTGTTACTGCACATATATCATCAAATTGTCTTACGAGGGCCTAAGCGTACGCGTACGTCTAACAAAATAAGTTCGACGCAGGCAGTTGCGGGCACATAAGCTGTTAACAAATTTTCAGACATAACATAATTATATAGATATATATTCTTAATACAACCCTGAGGTCATAAGTGTTGGAGCAATATTAGAAAATATGAAAAATAATAATATAATTCCAATGATAATAATATAAACAACTAGAGAGAAAGTTAGAAAAACTAACAAACTTGGAGATTGAGGCTTGCATGAATACAATGTCCTAAAGACAGAATTTCACCCCTACTCTTGTGCTTGTAGTTCGGTAGGCGTCCGTCTCCCAGGATTCAACAATTTATAATCCGAAGTCAAAGCACTTCAATCTTCGGACTCTGGCGAACTTCATATATTCTATACTCTCAAGACACGACTCGGAATTTGACACATGAAGAATGAGAGAAACAAAGTGGGGAAATCCTATTTCTCAAGAGTAAAAATTAACTCTAATTTTCTATTTTAATACCAATTGGTTTATATAGAACACAATTACTACTTATTAAAGAGATGCAACTTTTCATCCATAAGTATACATCACTTATCAAGAGAATACACCTAACCAACATAACTTTTCTAAAAATTGGTTAACAATATTTTTCATTCAATTATTAAAATTATATATTACAATATTTCATATTATAATATATAATTTCCAACAATAAGATATAACACCATATATGAAAACATGTGATCAAATATGGCAGAAGCCTTGGCAGCTATATTCTCCAGCTTTCTACAATACTAACAGATCAGAAACCCTCACCATATAAACTACCAATATATAAAGAAAAAAACTTAAGAAAATAAAAACCTGGTCAGACAAGCCCTCGAGTACAATAGTCATTCAATTCATGCTTCCACTGCGAGAGCTACTGGCATTATGACTAAGTAACGAGAGACCCCTCACATGGCCAGCCAAACCAGAACCATCCGTCCTGGTTTCCTGGAAGTATTTTTCCCTCTCATTTTCTTTCTACCCACATCCAAAACTGTTTCTTCCTTTTCCAAACAAAATGAGATGGCTAAAATATTTGTATTAGTAATTGTTGTAAGATTGAAGCATATTTAATAGTTTTTCATTATTTGTCGGATTCTAAATATGTTTAAGTTAAAATGTTCATAATAATAAATTATAGGATAATCTACATAAATTTTATTTTTAAAGAAGTTACCCAAAAAAAAGAGTCTAAATTCATTCTTCAATAATCTCAGGCTAAAATTTTAAATCAAAACCATTAGAGGATAAAAACTGTTTTTATGGGTTAAAGCTTAAATTTTTAGGCTAAAAATTTAGTATTGAACCCATAAAAACAGCTTTTATTTCCCAATAGTTTTTGGCTTAAATTTAGTATTTAACCTCAACCATTAGATTTGGTCTTAGTGGATACCTATGGATAGGATATGTATATATAGATACTAGTGCTGTGCTAGTGTTGTGCATGTGTGGTGGATGTATATGGAGCTAGCCTTTTAAGGAATTAGCTAGGACACTAGGAAAAGATCATCAGCTGGAGAAAAATGAGGCCCAGTCGTAACAAACCAGTTTCATCCTTATCCTCGATTTTAGTGGGATTAATACTCGTATTAACATTGGCAGTATCTTTGTTGGTAATCTCAAGGGCTTCCTCCTCCTCCTCATCATCATCTTCTTTTTCTTCTTCAGATACAACATGGAAAGTAGCCGTAGCTTCAGCTGGTGGTAGTAGTGATCTTAATACTACTACTACTACTACTAACTCTCTTGCTACTTTAACATCCACTCAACCACCACCACAACCTCTAATTTTTAGTTTCTCGTCACTAAATAACCTAAATACAGCCGCCCCATCTCCAGCTCCTGCTCCTGCCCCTCAAATATCAGTGAGTCTCTCTCTCTCTCTGTATGTTAATTTCTTAATCATGTCTTTATATATATCTTAAGTTAATCTAGTGTTTTGTCATTAATTAGGCAGCTGATGTGTTGCAAGAGACGATAATCCAGAAAGTAGGAGACGTGATTGATACAGTGGATAATGATGTTGTTGCCAATAGAACAGTGTTCATCAGCGGCAGCCAGCTTGATAAAGTCGAAGCAAGTTTGGGTAGAGCAAGGTCTGCCATTAGAGAAGCTGCTAAAGTTAGGAATAAAACATCCACACATCAAGACCCTGATTATGTTCCTCGAGGCCCCATATATCACAACCCTAACGCCTTCCACAGGTACGGTATATATAGACAAATTAAAGACTTGATTAATTAATGATTTAGATTTACAGTCTACCTAACAACAAAATTAAGTGTCTGAATCGGAATTATTAACAAATATTTAGTTAATTAACTGTTGTTATACAATATAATAATTAAAAATGAAATAAAAGGAAAAGTTGGCAGGAGTTACCTAGAGATGGAGAAGGTGTTCAAGATCTACGTATACGAAGAAGGAGAGGTTCCAATATTTCACGAAGGGCCATGCAGGGGTATATATTCATCAGAAGGAAGGTTTATTCACGAGATGGAGAAGGGCAAATTTTATCGTACAAAAGACCCTCACAAGGCACTTGTTTATTTCCTTCCATTCAGTGTGGTTACTATGGTTCAGTATATCTATATGCCTGAAACCTTTGATCGAAGTGGCATGAAGCTTGCTGCGGTTGACTACATCAATCTCATTTCTCACAAACATCCCTTCTGGAACCGAAGCCACGGTGCCGATCATTTCATGTTGTCCTGTCACGATTGGGTACGTACATCATATGTTATCTTCTAATTACGTGTGCTAATTTTTTTTTAAAATAAACTATATGCACTTTAAATTGAATATTTTATAAACTAACCTTTACTCGTATATACAATATATAGGTGGCTAAAAAAACATTAAGAAAATCACTTATTTTTCCTTTTAGTTACCAACTCCTTGCTTCATGATAAAATTACCGCTTATTAGCTTCCAAATGCACACAAGGCCAATGTAGCACAATCTGGCCCTACTATATTTTTCTCATTTTTTGTCTTTCTATATGTTTGTTTCAATTTGCATATGTATATGAAGGACCACTGCAATTCGTAGCTTAGAGATATATATGAAGCAAGGTACGTGATCTCCTTGTCTGAAGAAAACATGATTGGCAAAACCTTTGTTTCTATTAGGGGCATTTTGATATAGACCCCTCATTTTTAAATGTCATAGACTAAACATCTATTATTTTTGAAAAATTGATTAAAAATTTTCCCTACAATTTTGGTATTTAATTACATTTCATTTTATTTTATTAGAAAGATATTCATGTTATTTCTTTACTGCGTTTCTTTTTTTTTTCCTCCTATTTTTATGCATCTCTTATTATGATGATTTCAAAAAAAAAATTATTTTTTATTAAAATATTTATTTTAGTAAATTAAAATAGGGTAAATTACAAAAAACTACCTCAACTATTGGGGTCACAACAGTTTCATACCTCATCTTTTAAAATTGACAATGTCATACCGCATCTTACGAATTTGTGACAATGTCATACCTCCATCAATTTTTCTGTTAAGTGCTGACGTGGCTTGATTCAGAGCCCACTTTCTATTAAAAAATTATTAAAAACTAAAAAAAATATTTAATATTTTTTAAATATTAAAATAATAAATAAAATTAAATATTTTTTAAATATTAAAATAATAAATAAAATTAAAAAAAAAACCTTAGTTTTCCCTCACCCCCCTCTCTTCACCATCTTCATCTTCTTCCTTGCTTAAATCAAACCATCTTCATCTTCATCTTCTTCCTTGCTTCATCTTCGTCCCCTTTTCCCTCTACCTGCAACCCAGAAACAAAAAAAAAAACAAAAAACAAAAAGAAAAAAAAATTCATACCCAGTTTCAGCCCAAGAAGAAGAAGAAGAATGAGAGAAGAAAGCGAAAAAAAAAAGTGACAAATCCAGTTTCGGCCTAGGAGAAGAAGAAGAAGAAGAAGAAGAAGAAGAAGGAGAAAGGGGATGCCGCACCCCTAGGAATTTTTTTTGTTTTTTATTCTTTATTTTTTAATATTTAATTATTTTTTAATCAAACTGGATTAGTGAGTGGTCCTCATCTCTTGCCATGTCAGCACTTAACATAAAAACTAACAGAAAAATTGACGGATGTATGACATTGTCACAAATTCGTAAGATGCGGTATGACATTGTCAATTTTAAAATATGAGGTATGAAACTGTCGCGACCCCAATAGTTGAGGTAGTTTTTTGTAATTTACCCATTAAAATAGAATGTAAAAAAAGTCGTTAGGTATGTTTGGTTACTTTTAAGATAATTTGGTTTATGATATATTTGAATTTTTGGTACATTTGGTTTATTGGTACATTTAAATTTTTGGGTACATTTAGTTTTTGGTACATTTGAATTTGTGGTACATTTAAATTCTTGGTACGTTTGTTTTCAAATCATAAGTTTTAGTACTTTTTTATACTAATAATGAGGAACTACTTTAATAGTTTAATAATGTAGGAGTTTAAATTACTTTAATTAATTATTTTTATTTTATTTTATAGAAAGAGTCATTAAATCGTAGGAGTTTAAAAGGAAAATTAAATTTCCTAGATTGTAGGGAAATAGTTACAAGGTGAAGTGAATGTTCCTTTAAACTAATTATATGTAATTTAAAAAATAGAAAAATGTGATGTGGAAATTGATCAAAGCCTCTCAATCAAATTTTAGAAAAGAACCAATGTTTAATCTAAAAAGTATTGAAAAAATGTAAGGGATTCTAATTTCTCCTTTCCAATATCTCAAAATTTGTGAATGGGTACAATTTTGAAGTTTGTAAAGCTCGACCGAATTTTGATTAGAGAAGATTTTTCTTGTCCTTCTATGTCTCTAATGTCACATCCTAGCCCTGGGTCGACCACTTCCCGGGCTCGAATCTGTCATAGCATGGTATTGTCCGTTTTGGGCCCCTATCACACCCTCACGGTTTTGTTTCTAGTAACTCACATGAGAACTTACTAGTGGGTCACTCATCATGGGATTGCTCTTGCGCAAACTCGCTTAACTTCAGAGTTCCCACGAACTCCGAAGCTAGTGACCTCCCAAAAGGCCTCGTGATATTTGGAGGTGGGAATGTACATATAAGGCTTACAAGATCCTCACCTCTGGGCGATGTGGGATCATACAATCCAGTTTTAACCGTTGGAAAATAAAAGTGATACTCCGTCATGTTGTTACTGCATAACCGAAACATCCGAAGAACACGTCACACTGGATTTCGAAATGATCAAAGTCAACAAAAGGTGTAAAATATGGTAAGATGAGACAACGTTTCAGTTGTCAGAAACTTTATTCATTTTCAACAACCCAACCTAAAATTTTCTTTCCTCAGTCGTAAATGAGGAATGACACTATAGCCGAAAAGACCGCCAACAGTTTGTCGATAAATCAACAAGATTAAAGATATCTCAGTTTCGCAACACTTTGCGTGAATTTCAACCTTTTTGGAAAAATAAAGAATGTCCTTTACTGAGATCACGTCTCTCAAGAAAGTACCAACTTAACTATGGTTACTTTGAGGGAATGGTATAAAGTTGAATGTCGATGTTCCCAACATTCCATTCTGCTAAAATTCAAGATGAGTTGCTGGTAAGACCACTCTGAATTTCGTCAGGCTATGAAAGAACTCTCAGGTTAATTGTGACATCCCGGCCCGGGTTCGACTCCACCATAGCACGATATTGTCTACTTTGGGCTCCGACCACTCCCTCACGATTTTGTTTCTAGGAACTCACTTGAGTAGAACTTTCCAGTGGGTTACCCATCCTAGAATTGCTCTCACACAAACTCGCTTAACTTCAGAGTTTTGATGAACTCCGAAGCCAGTGAACTCCCAAAAGGTATCGTGCTAATTAGAGGTAGGCATGTACATATAAGGCTTACAAGATCCTTACTCCTGGGCAATGTAGGATCTTACAATCCACCCCCTTTAGGGGCCCGACGTCCTCGTTGGCACACTTTCGGCCAAGGAGTGGCTCTGTTACCAAATTGTCAGATCCTGGCCCGGGTTCGACTCCACCATAGCACGATATTGTCCGTTTTAGGCCCCTACCACACCCTCATGGTTTTGTTTCTCAGAACTCACACGAGAACTTCCCAGTGGATCACCCATCATGGGATTGCTCGTACAAACTCGCTTAACTTCAGAGTTCCCATGAACTCCGAAGCCAGTGAGCTCCCAAAAGGTCTCGTGCTATTTGGAGGTGGGAATGTACATACAAGGCTTACAAGATCCTCACCCTTGGGCGATGTGGGATCATACAATCCATCCCCCCTTAGGGGCCCGACGTCCTCGTCGGCACACTTGCACCGAACGGTGGGGTGGCTCTGATACCATTCTGTCACACCTCAGACTTGGCTCTGCCATAGCACGATATTGTCGGCTTTGGTCCTCGGCCATGCCCTCACGATTTTGTTTCTAGGAACTCACACGAGAACTTCTCAGTGGGTCACACATCCTGGGATTGCTCTCGCCTAAACTCGCTTAACTTCGGAGTAAGCGGACAATATCGTGCTACTACATAGTCGAGTCTGGGGTGTGACATCTAACATGCTCTTGCAGCAACAATATAAAGAGCGAAATTCCACCACATTCTTGAATTTTATTACTACCTTTCTACTCGTGGAAAAGCACAATAGTCTCCTAATGATGACTCGTTAAGCGCTGCCCCATTGGCTCAAAGACACATTCCTTGCCTGAAGCAAGCGCTGGTGCTTGCGGAGCCCAAACCACTAATTATTAGCATTGTGAATTATTTTCCTTTTCTGAGAAGATTTCCTATTGCACATAGATTAGGTCCTTAGGGTTTTATTTCCTTTGTACAGAGATTAGGGTTTCATTTTCCTTGCCCTACAAGGGATTGTATCACTATAAATATGTCTCCACAGGGATACGAATACATAATGTAAAATTCACTCACAGAGAAAGGAATACATAACCTAAAATTCCTTGTAAGTTATCTCAATAATTTAACAATAAGAGGGTCAGTAAATTGGGTAATGATTAATCAGTACCCAAGTATTGTACCCAACAAAAATGACACCAAGTTGAAACAAATACAAAAATGACCCATTCTTATTCAGTAGACATATTTCATCGATATTTAATAAATTTTGTTGAAATGACATCAATATTTGGTATTCATACTTCAATAATGTTGTTAAGATGTCGTTGATATTTGGTTGATATATTGTCTTCCATATTGTTTAAGTCACTCCTTCAAGTCAATTTTGTACTTGTTACAATTTGTGCCATTTTTGTAATAGCTCATTCTAATGGTGTCATTACCGTGCATTTTCCCTTTTTTTTCAATAATTTAAATTATGTTATTGTCATTCCAAATATCTCATTATGCATTCTAAGCTTCTGTATTTAGAAAAATGCACTTCTGAGAAGTGCAAAAATGAGATTACTGAAGTACCAAAAATAGCACCCTTAGATTTTTGTTCATTTATTTTTTCTTCTAAGTTTGATTTTTGTTTATTAAATTAAAGAGAATCAATTATAATCCTAACTCATTATCTAACTCAGTCTCATGCTGACTTTTTTCGTTTTTTTTTCCTTCTACTTTTCTTTTTGCTAACCGACGGTACGAGTGTATTAGTTGGTCGATAATATAACCGAGTCCTTGTTCATTTTACAGGGACCGTTTACGACATCCTTCGTCCCTGATTTATTCCACAACTCCATTAGAGTTCTGTGCAATGCGAACACTTCAGAAGGATTTAATCCGTTGAAAGATGCGTCACTTCCAGAGATTAATCTGAAAACATCAGAAATGTCAGAAATCGGCGGCCAGCCTCCATCGAAGCGATCCACACTAGCTTTCTTTGCAGGGGGTCTACACGGGCACATCAGGTACCTTCTCCTAAACGAATGGAAGGGCAAAGACCAAGACGTGTTAGTTTACGACAAACTTCCTCAGGGAGCGTCGTACGAGAACATGCTCAAGGGCAGCAAGTTTTGCCTGTGCCCTAGCGGGTACGAAGTAGCGAGTCCAAGAGTGGTGGAAGCAATCTACGCCGAGTGTGTGCCGGTGTTGATTTCAGATGGCTACGTTCCTCCATTCAGCGATGTTTTGAACTGGAACTCGTTTTCTGTACAAGTTCCGGTCAAGAATATATCCGACATCAAGACCATATTGGGAGCCATATCGAGCAGACAGTACCTCCGGATGCAGAGGATGGTGAAACAAGTGCAACGACATTTTTTGGTGAATGGACCCCCGAAGAGATACGATGTTTTCCACATGATCGTTCACTCCATCTGGCTCAGACGCTTAAACATTCGCATTCAAGATATATTCACCTAATTGAGCTCATCTATTTAGCTAATAAAAAGAAATCCCTCAAGATGTTTTCCACGAGGTTGTTGCTGCGTATCATCCGATTGTCTTACGAGGACCGATGCGTGTGTACATCTAACAAAATAAGTTCGACGCAGGCAGTTGCGGGCACATAAGCTGTTAATAAATGTTGAGATTTAACATATATAGATATATGTATATTCATACGACAAACCTGAGGTCATAAGCTAAGATCACATATGAAAACATGAGATCAAATATGGCAGCTATGTTCTCCAGCTTTCCACAACACTAACATATCAGAAACCATCGCCATATCAACTACCAATATATAAAGAAGAAAACTTTGAGAAAATAAAAACCTGGTCATACACGAGAGGCCCCTCGAGCACAACAGTCATTCGCTGAAATCCATGCTTCCACTGCGAGAGCTACTGGCATTGCGACTATGTAATGAGAGGCCCCTCACATGGCCAGCCAAACCAGAGCCATCGGTCTTGGTTCCCTGGAAATATCTTTCCCTCTCAATGTGTTTTGCAGGTGGGGGTGGAATTGCAACAGGTGGAAGATGCCCATTTGCAGGCGGAAGATGCCCATTTGATTCATGCAATGGCTCTAGCAAAAGTGGTCGTATAAGTGGACGGTTCAGCCGTTCTGCTGGCTGGGTTGATCCAAGCAAGCCCAAGTGGGGGCGCTCGGCTGATTGCTCTTCATCCTCAGGCCTTACACAAGCTTTTCCTTTCCGTAGCCTGTAAAGTTTTTCAGTAAAAGACAACTGATTTCAGATCATCAAATCATACATGTTTGTAGACATCCCCATACCCAACTTGTATGATATTTTTTCAAACCATAGTTTGCAGTGATCATAAAGAATAAAAATGTTTATACAAGGAAAACCTTAGGCCCATGTAGTTGAACATACCTTCGGACAAGCTGCTCAGCCTCCTCTTCCTCCTCAGCCTCCTCTTGGTTAAGATGGTTAACAGTTGGTGTAGGCTTACAAGAAAGTAGGAATTCATGTCTTGCAAGAACCTTCTGGAGCTGCTCATTTAACTCAATAGCCCGAGAAACTGCCTTCTCGTCTCTAGGAAAATTAAAGACAACGTTCAGCTGGAGCTACAAGTACTACAGGTTATACATGCAGGCATGTTTGTTTTAAAGAATGGGCAGCATCTGTACATATACTTGTCCCCTAAACCAAACTATCATATTTTAAAGGACTAACTACGGATCCCATCAGAGCCATACAAATATTTAAGACCACAGTCCAAAATCCCATCCTTCAAAGTTGAAAACAAAACAATTCGGAAAGTGTTCTCAATCCCACAGTTTTTCCAGTCTTGCAATATCAACTATATCACTATAGAAAATAGGAAGTTCTTCCCTTCGAGCTAAAACCAAAATGTCAATGAGCATAATTAGTACTACAGTTTAACAACATCCAAGGCTCTTGAGCCATCTAGGTTTTATATATCTGCACTTGAATGTGCAACTATGGATTTCAACAAGAAATTTATGTAGTCCAATTACTATCACCTAATTGGAAAAATTGGAAAAATTGGAAAAACTTCATTTGCCTTTACATATTTCTTCAACTTTAGATTAAACATCAAAACACCACCCCAAGCAGGCAAAACTTCTCATTACATTTAAAAAGTAATGCTATCCCTGTATCCTTAAACAAAATCCAACTACATATTGCTAATGAGGTAACTGAAGCAACTCAGTATCTGGGGGAACAAACTCACCCCGTCTAGAGTTAAACTTATCATGTACCTAATGAGATTTCATTAGCATATCAACAAAATTTAGTAGTAGTACAGTGCTATGCAACTAATAAAAAAGGAAAATTGTTATACTTTACAGAATAATAGAAGCCTTACCGAGAAGTCATCACAAGATGCATAATTTTTTGCTTTTGGAAAGAACATTGTTCCACAAGATCAAGTGTGAATTCATCTTTTGCCCCCTAGAGAAACATATATCTGAGAGTCAACATTACAGAAGATAATTTAAACATTAAAGGACACCTTTAAACATCAATTTGCTGACCAACCAGACATGCAACGTAATTATGTCATAATCATCATTTGATTCATTTTAATACAAGGTACATGCCCCTGGGGGTAACCCCATGTCCAACGTGAAAGATGAGGACACAATGCAACGGAAAAATGACTAAATGTGGCTTAAGAGCAACCAGGTTATGACAAAGATGAATCCACGCATCCCCATTGGATGGCTTATTTTGCACAATGAGTTTTCATGAATGAATTCCCTTTGAGAGTTATGAGGTGACATCTGTTTTACATTTTCCTAAGAAAATCAACATATTTTGTTGTATGACTTACATGAATGTAAGCAAGGCCCCTGCAAGAAACAGTAAATAGTCTTGCAAAGTTCTCCTACCTTCTATTATCTCATGGACATCTGGACTTTTTTTTAGTTTCATCTTTTACTTTTCTGTTTGTATTTCTAAAGAATTCGCCCTAACATCAGAAAAGAACATGACGATCATGATGTCACCATTTAATATAGCATAACAGCTAGGTCACATTAGTTGATATAGCTATTGCATACTACAGAATGCATACAACTGCGTTCATGTGACAAACCGTGGTTGGTCAAGATTGACTCACACAATGACTGCATAGAGAATATCTGGGTAAGTAATAGTCATGTAAATTAGCTCCATTACGAGCCTCTATTCATGTCAGAATTATCAACTAAGCCACCAAACTCAGACATTAATTTCTGATTAGTCTCCATGTCTGACCACAAGTTTCCAGCCAAGATAGCACGCATTAAAATGTCCAGAACAGACTTCCTCTGAGACAAGTAATACCTTACATTAATCTTTAAACTTCAAGTCTTCAACCTAGAAACAACAAAGCTAGCTTAATTCTATAGTAAGAAAATTTGACCCAAAATCAAGGACTAGACTTGAATGCCCCAACTCTTACTCCCAGTGATAACAATGTCATCAACGCAGACAATCAAAATTGCAATGTCATGATCTGTCTCTCTCTATTTAAAGAATGTTGAATGCTCACTCCCGCTTCTAGTCTTGGCATGAATAACCATTATTGTTCTCAACCGGTCAAACCATGCTGAAGGGGGTTGTTTGTAGGGGATGGCTACCTTACTGACAAATCAGCTAAACCGAACAACACAACCTGGGTTGGTTTTCTTCCGTTCTCTCTTAATTTTCACACTAGGGTCACAATCCAAACCAACCGGCTCCATTTAATGATAACTGGTCACTCTGGGGACCCGTAATAACCAAACCAACAATGATTCAACTAACTGAATACTTTTTAAGTCGTGCCATTTCCTTTTAACCTTAATAGGCTATAACTTATCCCCTTTCACTTTGTTCTGGTCACACATCCCTCTTATCAACTTTCACATCTTCCATCTTTCACCTACTTTGTAAGCACCTCCCAACGCCAATACTCCTTTAGCTGTATAGCCTCCTTCATTTTAAAGGTTTAGTAAGTTGACTAACCCAAGGCTTATTACTTTCTGCATATAATGCATGCCTGTTGTTTGCATGTAAACATAAAATGTCATGTAATGTTGTTTTCTAACAGTGGTTTTAGTAATCTGCATCTTTCTTCTGAACTATATATATCCATACGCATGCCTAGTAGGCACACTGTAAAAGTACGAGGACTCTAATTGGACTGTACCCTCAAAGTACAGAACCAAGGAAAAAGTACAATAATCCTTGAAAAAAGGGACAGATTTTCATAAGAGACGGAAAAGGAATAGGCAATGCAGCTCACGTTGTCCACCCACATTAGAAATTAACAAGGAAGAGTTCCACACTCAAGCAATAAATTAATTCCATTAGACAACTTTTGGCATCCACAAGGCTCCTGTTCATTTCCATATGTGAGGTTGGGGTTGAAATTCACTTTTAAGCTAAATATCAGTTATGATAAGATAACCACCTCCTAACACAAACTTCCCATCATCAAGCACTAACTTGACTCTTCAAGTAATTATACATGTCATATTTTCCAAGTCAATCATAAAGAAGAAACAAACCAGCTAAGTGATAAAAAATTTAAACCATTGTAAACTGGACAATAACTACTTAAAAGG
This sequence comes from Crataegus laevigata, assembly GCA_963580275.1. NCBI lineage: Eukaryota > Viridiplantae > Streptophyta > Magnoliopsida > Rosales > Rosaceae > Crataegus > Crataegus laevigata. The sequence goes on along the minus strand of OY756944.1, from coordinate 29,522,919 downwards.
CAAGGAAAAATATGAACATGCAACGGCTTTTGTGTCATATGGCAATGAAAGACACTGTGCAAATGTGCAACTCATCTTTCGAAGTATTTAAAAAGCAAACGCTAGTCCACACTCCACAATCATACCTCAGGATGCTGACTATCAACAGCATCAAGAACTTCCTTCAAAACATCTAATGCATTACTAGCCTTCTGAATAATACTGCATGAAATAAGTACAGAAAAATCAAAACAAGTGCTATCAAACTACACACACTAAGGAAAAAAAAAAAAGCATAACATGCTTAACCCCTCATTCACAAAATTTATCAAGCCATCGGTACAAAATAAATTCAGAAGAAACAAAAATGGATGCACAAGGAACAACTCGCTGTAAGGATTTTAGAATTTTTGAGTAATGGAATACATTCTCATTTGCATTACGATAAGAAAAATGTGAAGGCCTTACTAATAATTACGATAAAATATACAGGCCTACTAAATAGGTCAACAATGAATGGCTTCACATGAGAGCACCAACGTTCGCAATTTGCATCGGTTAATTTCAGTCACCAGATTGGAAAAACATATTTATGTACATTAGTTTTAAAATAAGAAATGGATAACCAAGAATGACAGACTATAGTAATGGTGGTTTTTTCTAAACTGTTGACTAGTGCAGTCCAAACCATTTGAATGCCAAAGTGTATTCAAAATAAATGTGGACGGTACCTAGATTCAGGAACAATATGTGGCTCTGCTTGAGGAGCAACCCCTTCATGTATAGATGATGCTAATTCACCATTAGGTGAACTTTTCTTAGCTGATTGTGGCGTTGGGCAATTCATAGTGACCTGACGAGGCCCTTGATGGAACTCTAGTCCAGCACTCTGAAAATATTTAATTCTGTTGAAGTTAGGATAACATCTAATCTGAAAGTATTCAGAAATTTAAGACACAAGATATAGTCATTTCCTAAATATCTTTTACCAATAAACCAAACCATACTAAAAAAACTGCAAAATATGCTCTTTAGAAGTTGACCAAAAAGCAGATGTTTCAATTATATGAAAAATTACAACCATGACGCCTACCAATACACTAATCTAGTTTCAGAACAATTTTCACCCTATAGGAGGCCAAAATAGACATTTTACTATCATGTGCAGCATGCCTCACAACTTGTAATTTTGAAAATTATTGAAACTTCAGTGTGTGTGGTTGCTTATTTAGCTAAACAATTTAAAAGACAGCATTCATATCTGAACCCAAAATGGGCCCTCAGGTGAGCTATCCGCAGTCCCCGGAGATCTTTCCAGTATATGATCAATTATATAAGCAAAAGAGCTTGATTTCTATATGTTATTCGGACATTGGCATGTGCTTGGTGCAAGGAAAACAGATTTGAAAATATGAGGGCTCTCCAGAACACAATCGTACGTTAAAATTACACTCAAAACTGGACTTTTCATGAGGAAGAAAATCTTCTGCAAACTGATGATTGCATTCAAACCTAGAAAAAGTATTATTAGTTGTCAACTGGAAACTTTACGTTAACATCATACCACCACTAGTTTACCACCTCAAACGCCCATCACTCAGCACCATTTTCCCCAGAATCATCCAACTTATTCATCTGGATCATTCCATCAACCCTTACTTTCTTAAAATGGCCTAATTGCCACACACAAAATTGGTCACTTCATCAACAAGATTACTTACAATTATACGGCATAACTTTGATTTCTACCCATAATAAAATGACAAAATCTTCAAATATTTGAAACTATACATCCAAATGCTTGTATTACAATTTACAATTGATTGTGAAGAACAAATAACAAAGAGCTCTATTATCTATAGACCTCGAAGTTCACATGACATACGTGGTAAAATCTACTCTATTCTCCAGCTACAACATGCCAAGAATCTAAACCAACCTACATGTGGAATAATTCTAATTTGGTTTGTTCTCATAGTCATAAAATGAGAGTCTGAGTATGTATATTACTTGTTTGTACGTACCACCAAGTCATAATAAGCAGTATAATACTGTGGGAACTTCCCAGAAGCACCACCAAGGGATGTCTGTGTGGCATCTAGAAGTAGAAAGATGCGCTCTCGCACTGGCAAGTCTGACTGCAACCACAGAAAAATGCGAACTGGATAAATTAATTATGAAATCAGCCAATTGTTAGCCATAGAGTAAATGAGAACAATTTTACACCTTTTTCTTGACTATCTTTACTAGAATAGGAAGAAGCCCAACATCGACCACCTGTTTATGAACATGTTCTCCTATGTTGTTCATCAACATCTCCAGCAACTACAAAATAAAAGGATAAATGGATGATATTACATCTAACTACATAACAGTAGAACAATTTAAATATTATAAATAAATAAAAAATCTCAGGTTTGAATGTCCCTTGATGCGCACAATTCAAGGAAAAAGAGAAGGGTAGGAAGGTACAAGAAAAACAATCAACATGATGGCTAACATAAACCAAATATCATCACAAAATCAGGCAATTACTCACCATAACTGCATAAAGTTGAGAATTTGCATGTTTACTCCCCAGTCGTTTTTTGATTGCTTTAATGACATCTCTAGCTTGCCTGCGCCAACCCAAAATTCATAGGTACTTAAAAGTAATTTCAGCTCAAGTTTCAATTTCCAAGCTGTTAGGTGTAGGTAATGAGAAAGCAATTTATTAAACTTGTACGTGGCTAGAAAGGGAACATCTCAGAAGAACTTTCCAGATACAATACTCAAATCAACATATAATATGTATTAGTTGATTCAGAACTTCCAACTCAAGGTCATAGGTTTCTTCGACAAAGTCGTATAGTCCCAATACAACAATGAAACCTAGATACAAATGTGTATAGTTCTTAAGGGATTAGCTACAAATGCTTATGAAAAAAAAAATTCTATCTTTTTTTTGTCAAACTTAAATATCCTAAGGTCCCAATAACAATGATGTAACCTAGATACAAACAAATTATGTGCAATCCAGTTTACTAGTGCTACCATCAACATCATATTAAACATGTCGCCCATAAAGTATGCATAGGTAAAATGGCAGTAAGCCAGTTCACACTATACTGAACCAGAAATACCTTCTAATACATTGTCCCCCTTTCCAAGAAAATTAAAGGTCGTAATTAATGAACTTAGAAAAATCTTAGGACTACAAATCAAAATAACAAGCACACATGCATTCCTAATGTGTTACCCTTTCTTCTGAGAGAGAGAGAGAGAGAGAGAGAGAGAGAGAGAGATTTGGAAGCTTTTAGAAATTATACCTATGATCGTGCGCAACTAATTCACATATTTGAATATTCTTCATCCAGTCCATTTCAGCCAGTTTTTCGCTTGTAGCAGAATTGACAAGCTCAGCAGCCATCTTTTGGTTAGTTCTGGACTTTAAAAAGTGAAGAGAAAGTAAGAATATGAACTAAAGATAAATTCAATCATTGAGGTATAAGTTCAAGGAAAAAGTGCCTATGCATCCTATGTTGTTCCTACTTGCACGCCTCTTGTGATTTCATAAAGTATCTATTTGTCATATATCATTCATAAACACATAGACACAACTATCCTCCCATAATATTGACACCCCCCACCCCCTCTCCCCCCCACCCCCCAAAAAAAAAAAAAAAGAAAAACCAAATCCATCTATTTTGACCATTACGACCATCCATTATTGTCTCAAAAGGCTACAAGGCTAATCGTCATACAATGTCACATAAAACCCCGAACTAAGAATGTAAAGAACTTTCCTATAAAAACCCAATTTCAAGAGTAAAAACTGTAGGTCCGAAATGTCAGAGGACGAGATGCCCCTAGAAACCCAAACTAAGTTCCATGATTCAGAAAGACAATAAATTTTGTTACAATAACAGATCCTCTGAAACAAAAGCCGCCAAATTTGCAAACAAAAATTTTAGTGCTTCCCGATACAATGAAGAAGCCGAATTTCATAAGAATGCCAAAGATCGGAACTTTATCCCAAAAAGGCTCTAACCACTATCCCCCAAAACAGTCAAACATAACCAAAGAAGAGCCACCAGACCCTAAGAAAGTAACTTCAAACTCTAAATTACTGCATTTCGGTCACAGAAAAATTCATAAGTAGTCGATCCTACAGCCATTCCGTTGACTATTACTCCAACCTACCTAGTAGAAGAATTTTCTTCAACACTACGACCCATTCATATACACATACATTTTATATGCTGAATAAAAAATAAAAAGTAAATAAAATATCAAAAAGAATTAACCTGAGACGGAGAATTGGAATGTCAGCAGCAGCAACTTGAAAACTGATGGCACTTCATATGCTAATGCCACTCTACTCTGCAAGCAAACATTTTTCACATATTTTTCTTAATAAAAATAATAAAACAATTAAATTCAATATATATAATTGAAGAAAATGAAGGGGGAAAAAGGAAAACCCTTGGATTTCACTCCCGAGACGAAAGAAGAAGAAAAAAAAGGACGATATATATATATGTATATATTACCAGTAAAGAAACAGGGAGAGGAAGAGGAAGAAGATGGAGATGAGCTGGTAAATCCTCAAGAGCTTAAGCATTTCTCCATGTACCCAAAACCCACACAGATCAAATCGAAGAGAGTTTACACTGATTTGGTAGTTGAGCATATATAGTATGATTGATTCCAGTTATTAACAACAAATTATGTATTTAATAATATTACAAAGCTTACTTAAATAAGTTTAATTTAAATAAATAAATAAAAGGTGATAGAAAATGTAAAAAGAAGTAGGAAAAGTTTAGATAGCCAGAGGGGCTTGAGGAATCTTGTCCAGTCTTTCCTTCCTACTTTACTTGCTAAGCTTAAAAAGATGGAAATGATAAATGATTGGTGAAATATAAGATAATTGTTATTAGCACTTCAAAAATCTCATTTAGTACTCCAAACTTTCTATAATTAAATAAAAAAATATACTTATGAAAAGTGTAATATGAAATTTTTAGAGTGCAACAATTTCTGAATATAATATATGGAGTTGTTGAAGTAGGGGCACCACCAGGGCCCATCGAGCTCTATATTTCCTCAAAAAAGTAAAAACTTGGGTTTGGATTTTCGCAAAACTAGAAAAAGATTATTTTGAACGGAATTTGGGCAAGAATAGTGTTAGGATGTGTAACTTCTTAAAAAGTTTTGTGTTGCATTTTCCTTTATATTTTGTCTTTATTTTTTTGCCTATTTTTAGCGGCTCATTTGTTTTCTCGTTTCGGGGATTCTTGTAGGTAGGAAGGCCATAAGGTTCATGGAGTATGCCCAAAGCACTGGTTGTATACAATTACGAGACATAAACTAACAGATGTGATCATACAAACTCACATGAGCATTATAAACTTAAACAAGTTTGGATGAAAGTAGTACTAGAATAAGTGACCTCTTAAGAGTCTTCGTGTTGCATCATCTTTATTTTTTTTCCTTAATTTTTCGCCTATTTTTAGCGGCTTATTTGTTTTCTCTTTTCGAGGACTCAAGGCTTCTAGGTTATGATGATGGCCGATTAATTTAATAATAATATCTAACTACTCTCTAGGGAGGAAGGCCTCGTGGGTCATGGCCAAAGTAATGGTTTTATACAAGTACAAGGCAAGAATTGACGAATGCGATCATACCTACTCACATGTATCAAAATCGGATTCTAACAAAATTCTGAAATTAAGCGAGCTTAAACGAGAATACCCCTCCATTATGGGGTTTGACAACGGACGATAAATGTACTAATAATATCTAATGGCTCTTGTCGAGAGGAAGGCCCAAAGGTTATTGGGTCATACAAAACAATGATTATATACAATTACGAGTCATAAACTAACATATGCGATTAATGAAGGCACGCTACTATACAAATTAACTGTTAAATCTTGGGCATATTTTCATTTATCTCCACGGATGAATGTAGCAAACTTGACATAATTACTTGATTGTGAGCTTTGGCCGTCTTTTAGCGGTGAATCCGAGTTTGACACGCCCTCTTTTAGCCTTATTAGGCTGCATCTTGACTCGCCTGCGTCGAAACATTTGCCACCAATGCAACTTCTTCTTCTTCCTAATAATGCAACTTCTTCTTCCTCCTCCTTCTCCTCCTCCCTTTGGCAAGTAGTTATTGGATTTCTTCGAATGCCTTGCGTGCCTCAACAGCCCTTCCAACAGCGCATGAAAATGCCCAACCTCCCCCTGCTTATTATGCAACATGTTTTTCACTTTCACCAATGATTTTTTGTTCCCTCTGCTTTCGCAGATGCCATGCGGGTTTTTCTGGCTGTCAAACATCTTCCTCCGTAGGTGTTTCCACCCAGAATGGCCGCGATCATCATCACTATTACCATTTCTGTCATAGTGGTGATGATGATGGTGATGGTGGTGAAATATTAGTCCCAACCTGTTCTTGAGCCTCCTAAACCGTCCAACTGACTTGTCCGGATATCTTTTACAGCTATAGAGATCATCATCCTCCTGCTCCTCCATTGATGAGCTACAGCTACTATTCCGTGAACTACTACTAGCACTTACTTCTGCCGCCCTATTTATCGACCTTGTTGAGGAAGTGAGATCACCACTCATTCTCATATGAATATCACGAGTACGTCTCCTAGATAGGCCTCGACTCCAGGAATCCTCCTTTGAGTATTCATTACTACCAGCGCTGCTTTGAGCTTCAGAATTTTTCTCACTTGTCCACGTTGACCAGGTTTCGGAATCAGTACAACCTGAGCTAGTCTCCTCCTCCTCCATATCCAATACTTGTTTTCGTGGCATTCTCTTCTTCTGTTGGCCTGCATAAGACATTTTGTGTGTCCCACTAGGCTTGTGTTCATCTAACAAAACTGGCTTCACGGTCATTGTATAATGTCTCTGGTTCGTCACTAAACTAATTTTCCGAGGTTGACTCATCAACTTCTTACAACTAGGTCCATGTCCAACTGAAGAAGCTATGGACTGAGGTGGCACGAACTGATTAGATCTTGCAGACCCTTTTTTTCTAGCCGTTGCATTTTGGACTGGAGTGGTTTTCCATGTTTGATCAGGTGTCTTAACGTGCATAGGAGCCTGATTTAGAGTATGGACCCTTAGACCATTCACATAACCTGCCATCTTCTCATTCTGACTCACTGGTTGACTCAGAGGGAACCTCCGCGATCCCAGATTCTCCATCAGGCCCTTAGAGGAACCATGTTCCCTAGAAGTAGAAGCATACCACCCAGTCGGATCTTGAGACAGTAGTTGACTCGCCTGACGAGTTAGCAACTGAGTTCCACCCAACAAAGGAAAAGACTTGTCCATACCACTCAACTCTCTTCTAGTAATAGTAGTACTAACAGTAGTAGGAGGAGCTACCTGTTCTTCTATCTGCGCTGTAGGAGTAGGAGTAGGAGTACAAGGATAAAATGAAATGTCGCGCTTGAAAGAACCATGTTCATTAGCATCGTTGTTGAAAGAATTTGCCATCCCAAAAGAACTCAACTGCACAGCCAAAATGCGCGACTCAATTTGTTTGATTGCATTTGCAACTACTTTAGAGTAATCACTGCCCTCATCTGACTTTGCCTCGCTCTGGTCAATCGGGTGCAAACCGACTTCTTGCTTGCTAGCCATTCTTGTTGGAGATATTGGGGAACAAACACCAAAACTAACAATGCTTGGATTTCCAAGAGTTTCACTGATGTCATTCCCTCTCTCTTTGGACTTTGTATTAGATTCTTGTAACCTTTTAGCATGCTCATCGAGAACATTGAGATGACTACGCCAATCATGTTGCTTATCTTGACTAACACTATTTTCGTCCTTGACTCTGTCATTGGTGAATTTTGTATCCTTGGCTGAGTACTGTTTCTTCAGATTGTTTTCTAAGCAGATTCGACACACTTTCTTTTTCTGTTCAGGCAAGTCCGATGAGATGCTTAATTTAGACTCCGCAATTTCTCTCTCAGGCTTCAGCTTCTTCAGTGACCCATCCTCCTCAGGAGCGAACATGTACTTTTTAGAATCCTTTCCATCAATATTCAAGACTTTGTTAGGAGAAGATTTCACTGTAACTGTTGGGGAAAGAGGAGAATTCTTCTTAGGCACAGCCTTGGGTTGCTCTGGTTGAGCGGGGCAAGGTTTGCTACTAACAGCTGCCTGAGTTGTTATCGTCTGCAAAAGACCAAAACCAAGACCGTTAGAAACAAAGTTAGAAATAAAAGTCACAGGATGAATTAATTGTACCGTACAAATCCTATGTCATAGAAAATTATAAATTCACAAGAGAGAAGCAGGGAAGAAAATCATAAAGCAGTGCTAATACTGCAGAAGTGCACCGTTGCCTCAAAAGTACCTTCAACTGAGTATTGAAAATCCTTTCAGCAGCATCATCTAGAAGATCTTTTAACAATTGTCGCGCTCTCGTGTCCAAAGCTTTTTCCTCCTTCGCGAAAATGATATCAGGAACCAACAGAACATAGAAAGTCATGTTATAAACCAAAAGAGCATAGAGTGCTAACTTACATTGTTTGAATTTATATGTTGCGGCCAGCCTTCACCATTTTGGAGGAGTCCATATAACTGTCTCAATGCATAGAGATCAGACAAGAGCTCCACAGGATTCATGCTTTCTCACTGGAATCGAACCTGTAAGTATGCATTTCCAACATAGATGAAGTTTACAGACAATGAATTGAGTTATAATAAGGGAAGAATGTTCAGATATCACTAACTAACATCAGTAGGTAATTGAATTTGATTTTGATCAAATGACATCAATGTTTACTTAGTACTTACAAGGAATAAGAATTGTAATCATTTTATTTTTAAAGTTCCTGTGTTTACTAAAGTGTAGGTATGTGAAGCATTTCACTCCCTAACTTTTCCCCGCGTTTACTTACACATATGAATTCGGAAAACTATAGGTTTCCTTTTGAAATTCTTATTCAAATACCTCAAAATCAGGAATCATATCAATTAGGGGTAGTTGACCCCACTCCCTTCCTTACTCCCTCTGTTTCTAAGTTTTCCGATTCCTTCCTTTTTCCATTTTTGTTATCCGATTCCTAATTACCAAAAAAAGAAGGCTTATACCATTAAAAGAAAGAACTTGAGAAAAGAAAAAAAAACATGAAATTGATTGATCATTCAACAAGTGGCAGTGTTAGTGTTGCATACTGACAAAGAATTTATCATCTACCAAAGTTTAGGCGAGGGACTTCCAAATCTCGAGAAAGGAATGCACAACATGATCATTTCATAAGTTATGCAAGGGAGATATGGAAATTACTACTCCAAGTTCCAAATCTACGTCGAATTGGAGTAGTCATTTCCAATTCTCTCTTACATAACTTTGTAATGCTCGCGTAGATTGTGGTGCATTTCTAATCACTCCTATCTAACATTTTTACGGTCCATAAGTTGGTCTTAATACCACCCAAACAAATTGCAAATGATTCCTTTCAAGTAGTAGTCATTTGCAAATTTTCAATCCAATCTTTGAATCTAGAAAAAAAAAGGAATTCCGGGAAATTAGGGTGGTGATGATGATGATGATGATGATGATAGAGAGAGGGAGAGAAACTGGAGTGGGGTTTGATATTGCTCACAGAAATCCTAGAAATTGAACAGGCAACATCAGAAAAGCAAAATATATAAATTCCAAATGACGAAAAATGCGAAAATGCAGTCAGAGAGAGAGAAAGAGACCTGAATGCGGTTGTGGTTTGAGCCTAGTTTACGTGCACTGCTTGAGACTGGTTGAGAGGGAGAGGGAGAGGGAGAGGGAGATGGAGAGGAAGAGGGAAAATTACGTTAAGGGTCCGATGACAGGGTAGTTGATGGAACAGGGAAAGGTTACAAGTTACAACCCATTTGCAAGCGAATGGAGAAATCGGAGAAATTATACAACGATGCTGAATCACCACGTCACTTCCACTTAAAATCTGCCATGTGGAAGTAAACAAAGGACTTCTAGCCGGGAGAATAAGGAAGGTTGCGTTTGAGGATCATTATTTTTCTCTAATTAATTCTCTAAATTAATTAGATAAAAAAAATTGTTGAAGTTAGGGATTGAGGATATACTCTATAATTTCTCGAGAAATGGGAGGGAAAACTGCCGCTTTTATTTTTTAGACTTATTGATTGTTCTCAAACTGTCATTTAGTCTCATTTTAGTATGTGAAACTGTTCTTTTTGTCTTATTTAGTCTCATTTCACTTTATTTTTATTCGTTCTGTCAAGCATTAAATTAAAGAGTAGTATGTACATTTCATTTTCACACAACCTTTTGCCTTTAATATGCCCGCTAAAACAATCTAATTTCCGTTTTTGACAACTCTAATTCAAACTCAGGACTTTCTCCAAGTGTACAACAAATTATTATTGTTGCCAAGAAGATTAGTCATCAACGGAACCCAAGGATTGGATTCTCAATCCTGAACATTTTTCTCCTCTTTCACCTAAACTTATACGCTGTGTCCCCAACTTTTCTCGCCACAATCAAGTGCCACGCGACCGATCAAGTGGCATATCTCTGCTTGTGTGACAAATGAAGCGTCCATACTACCCTTTAATTTAACGTTTACTAGACAAAATGGATAAAAATAAGACAAAACCAATTTAATGGGGTGAAATGAGACTAAATCACGATAGATGGGTCTAGTGTTGGAGACACATATAACACGAGTGCCAGTGACGTCGCATACTAACAAAATGGAGACGTAACGTAGCGGTATAGCTTGTGTTGGTGAATTCCAGGGAATAAGTGGCGCGACCTTATTAGTCGCAGAAGCAAAGGGGAAAGTGAGACGTTGCTGGAAAAGTAAGGGGATGAATTATACCCTAGACGGGGAGAGCGAGAGGAGGATGGGCGGGAATGAGGGTGACACGCCACCATTAAGCATTGCAAAGTCAAGGAAGAAGAAAGAAGACAAAGGCAGATGTGTTGATGATGACTCGATGATGATAAAACAGATGTGTCCTTTTCCATGGACCTCAACCTGGAAGAAGAAAACCTCTCTTGCAAATTAAAATATTAAATTTAAATTTAAAGAAATAAAGAAAGAAGCTTTGCCCCTGCTTCCTCCCCCTCCTCCTGGGTCCTGAGATCTGCAGCATCTGCAGGTTGGTTGTCCCCTACAGTCCTACTACTTATTTACTGCCATTGAATTCATTTTTTCAATTTATTTATACTTGTAGAATACAATTTCTTTTGAATATATAGAGATATGTATGTATGTATTCCTTGCAAATTGTAATTGATAAGTGACTACAAATTGATTGGGTTTAGTTGGTAGTATATCTATTTCCAGTTTCTTGGGATATCCTTGGCCGTTGGGTGGGTGATGGGTCAGGACTCATCAGCATCAGCAAGCAAGCTAAGCAAGTGTGTTCCATTCCAGTTGTATTGCCCTTTAATTAAGGGGTACTTTGAATCTACATACAAATAGAGAGAGAGAGAGTCCTAGGTCTTTCTCTCTCTCTTTCTTTGTTTGGGTTGGTAACTTGGTAGTTGGTGCTGGAATACTGGTGGAGGTTGGTTAGATCAAATTGGACTGTATATTTTAAGTGAATTCTAAGCAATTCTGCTGACGATGGAACATTTGCTATACAGCAAGTTTCTCAACTGGGTTCTGATTTAAATTATCATATCTTTGTTTGAACCTCAAGTTTCTAGCACAACTGTGTATCTGGGGTCTCAAGTCAAGGTGGCCTGTTGCTTTCTAATGGTGCATAACATTATCATGAAACTTTGATGATAATGTAGGCCAAGGCTCTGACCGAGATGCTGCGGCGTTGCTGATATTCCAGATGGACAGGCGGAGTCGGCTATGGCAAAGGAAGTCATCAGACAAGAGTCCCGGCGACACTGAGAGTTCGGGATCCATATCTTCTCACTCTGAAAGATTTTCTGATGATCAGGTTGATGGCATTCACATTAATTGTTTCCATACAATTCAGTTTGCGTTTTGAAGTTTGATTACTAATTGGATTGTCGAATTGCACGAATGTTGCAGATGTGAATGTTTCTGCTTAACATTTTGATACTTAAATCATTTTTTCTTTCGGTTGCACAAAACTATTTGTCAAAAAGCATTCATTGTCAAAAAGTTAAAAGCTGTCCTGTGTTGTTGAGTTCCACCAGAATATTTGTCCTCTAAGTGCATGATTATTTCTCTGTTCAAGTGATGTTATTGACCAAACTCCAATGTTTCTTACTTTGATGTCAAAGGCAAATCCAACTCATGGATTTTTATCGCCTTCTAAAGTTCCACCTGATGATCGACAAGTTAATGGGAGTGTTGAGGCTTTGACAGAGAAGTTATCCGCTGCTCTTCTTAACTGTAGTGCCAAAGATGATTTGGTAAAGCAGCATGCTAAAGTTGCAGAAGAAGCTGTCTCAGGTTTTAACTTTTCTGCTTTCCATTTGCTCCCACTATATTTTACTGCAGTTTGAAATTTTGGCTATTTTCTTGAATCCTGTTGTGCATCATGTGTATTCTTTACTCTGAAAAAAAGAAACTCTAAGGATGCGAATCTCAAAATTAATAACTGAAGTTAGAGAAAACATGTAAACGATATAAATAGAAAGCTAAAGTGCATTTTCTTCCTATTTTAAGGCACATTTTATTATGAATGGTATTTAATGACTGTATATCTGCATTGTTCGCATACTTATGCAATCTGCCATTACTTGATTTTGCTGAAACAGTTTTCTTTTTCCAAGAACCAGAATTTCATGAAAGTCATATTCTTAATGTTTCTTCAAGTATTTCTACAATGGGTGTCGTGGATACTTTTACATTATATTGCTTTTCCCTATTTAAAAAAGGGTCTCATTAGTTGTTCCTCTATTCCATTATAATGGTAGGCTGGGAGAAGGCTGAAAATGAAGCGGTTGGTTTAAGACAGCAACTTGAGGCTGCAAATAAGAAAAAATCAGCTCTTGAAGACCGAGTTGGTCATCTCGATGGAGCACTGAAAGAATGCGTGAGGCAGCTTCGACAGGCACGAGAAGAACAAGACAAGAATACCAATGATGTTGTTGCCAAAAGAACTCGTGAGTGGGAAAGTTCAAAGTCCATGCTTGAGAGTCAGATTGTTGAGCTCGAAGCACAACTTCAAACTGCTAAATCAGGAGCTGCTGCCTCAATTGATTTTGATATGCTTTCAAAGCTTGATGCTACTGAAAAAGAGAACTCTGATCTTCAACTTAAGCTTCTTTCTCGAGTGAAGGAGCTAGAAGTCAGGACTATTGAGAGAGATTTGAGCACCCAAGCTGCTGAAACGGCCAGCAAGCAATATTTAGAGAGCATAAAAAAAGTGGCTAAGCTTGAAGCTGAGTGCCGTAAGCTAAAAGTCTTGACTCGCAAAGCATTACCGGCTAATGATCACAAATCCTTTTCCGCATCCTTAGTTTGTGCAGAATCTTTTACAGATAGCCAGTCAGATAGTTGGGAGAGGATAGTGGCAATTGATCTGGATACACACAAAGTGAGTGGCTTGGAGCATGATCCAAGCCAGTCGGATTCATGGGCTCCTGCTCAAATAACAGAACCTGGCCAGTTTAAGAACAAGAAGAGGTTTGGAAAATATGTCCCTTCAGTAGAAATCAATCTCATGGATGATTTTCTTGAAATGGAAAGGCTTGCCGCAACTCCAGATACAGAAAATGACAACTATCGTCAACCTAGCGTTAGGGAAAACCCTTTAAAAACTGAACTTGAAACCATGATACAAAGGACTGTGGAACTTGAGGGGAAGTTAGAGAAGATGGCAGCAGAAAAAGTGGAACTCGAGATGACTCTGACTGAGTGTCAAAAGCAGCTTGAGACATCACAGAGTGAACTTATGGAGGCTGATACGAAGTTGGAAGACCTTAAAAGACAGTTGGCTCTTGCAAATGACTCAATGTATGATTCACAGGAAGAATTAAAGTCCTATCAAACAATGAGAGAAGTTGCAGAGTCACAACTAAGAGCTGTTCAAAAGGAATACAACTCCTTGCTTTTAAAGGCTAGTTCACTGGAAGAAGTGGTTTCTAAGGAGCGAGATTTATCAGCTGAAAATGTGGCCAAATGCCAAAAACTGGAGACTGAGCTATTAAGTATGAAACGTGAAGCTGAGCTCCAGCGTGAGGTTGAGCTCCAACGATTGCACCGTACTAATGGTGAATTGAAGATAAAGCAGGTCGGTTTTCTTGAACACGCTAAACCCAATTTTCAAATTATAGTAAATGAAACTATGCATGTTGGAATAGAAGGAAAAGTGAGGGGAATATATTGAGTAGAAAAGAGAGCTAAAAATTATGGATTCACCGGGAAACAATGTATGGTGTGGGTATAGTTTAAGAATAAAATTAGGCTTAGGTGGTATGCGATCTAATAAAAAAGAATAAGATTAGAGATTATCTTTCAGATATGTTGGTTTTTGATGTTGTTTTCTTGTTTGTGGCAGGAGAAAGAGCTAGCATTGGCTGCGAACAAATATGCAGAGTGCCAGAAAACAATTGCATCTCTTGGCCAACAGTTGAAGTCACTTGCAACACTGGAGGACTTCCTGGTGGACCCTGAAAGGCCATCGGAGCTCATCAGCGCAGGGATACAGTGTGGAACAACATGATTTACACCCAAATCTGAGGCTAGTATAAATTTTGAAAACAGCAGATAATTAGCCGAATCCTTCAAATATTGGTGGGTTTAATGAATTTGGTGAGCTTTTTGCTAGATTTTGAAGGCAGCAAACGAGAATTGTAATAGGAAAATTGTAGATAGGTCTTTTAAGATTCATTGTATAGCAATAACTGTGGAACCAAGGCCCCTCAATATACAGTTTGTATTTACAGACGTGGTGGTAATGTTGAAACAAGGTACAGTACAATAATAAATTGTAAGGCACATGGTTTATGGAATTTTTTTAATACATTCGTTATTAATTCGATTCAATTTTGCTTTTAGCGAAAATAGAACCTAAAAATACCATTAGACCGTAGCACTAAATGATTGTTTGTAGAAGTTTTATATTGTGGGACATTTTATAATAAACGTACTCTCAAGGCTATAACTTCAAGGAATTGAACAAAAGCCAAATACATTATTTCTCACTCCAGAAAAAGTACTTTGCATGAGGTGCATGTTGGTCCATGTGTGAATAACATTTTCTTCTCGTCATCCTATTTGTGTATGTGTGTTAGGCATGGAATGTGTGATGAGGTGTTGATAGCGAACCATAAAGGACCAAGCCTGACAATATTAAAAGAGACATGTCGATCGCGGTCTAAAGTTGTAGACTACTCCTACGTGCATTTATAATGGTCGTTTGTAACATCAACATACAAGCCTCTTGATAAAATTAAAAGTGTGTTTCTATCTCTTTGTATTACAATCAAGTGGTATCTATTTGTATTACAATCAAGTGGTATCTACCATTCTCCCTTTTATGTAGATAATATCGTTTGTTAAATAAAATAAAAAATAATTATTTAACAACTAATTTAATCACATTATTATCCACGTGTGAAAGACTTTTTTTATAACCGACATTATACGTCTTTAAGATATTTTGAACGTGTTTAAAAATAGAGAAAATAATATTTAATAAACAACTTATTGAATCACATTATTTGACACATCCCGGCCATAGCACGATATTGTCCGTTTTGGGCCCCGACCACGCTCTCACGGTTTTGTTTCTAGGAACTCACACAAGAACTTCCTAGTGGGTCACCCATCCTGGGAGTGCTCTCGTGAGCTACTCGCTTAACTTCGGAGTTCCGACGAACTCCGAAACTCGTGAGCTCCCAAAAGACCTCGTGCTAATTAGAGGTGGGAATGTACATATAAGGCTTACAAAATCCTCTCCCCTAGGCGATGTGGGATGTTACAATCCACCCCCCTTAGGAACCCGACGCCCTGTCGGCACACCACGACCACAGTTTGGCTCTAATACCAAATTGTCACATCTCGAGCCTGACCTCTGCCGTAGCACGATATTGTCCGCTTTGGGCCCCGACCACGCCCTCACTGTTTTGTTTCTAGGAACTCACACGAGAACTTACCAGTGGGTCACCCATCATGGGAGTGCTCTCGCGCACTACTCGCTTAACTTTAGAGTTTCGACGAACTCAGAAGCCAATGAGCTTCCAAAAGGTCTCGTGCTAATTGGAGGTAGGAATGTACATATAAGGCTTACAGAATCATCTCCCCTAGGCAATGTGGGATGTTACATTATTGCTAGCCCATTATGAAACTAAGTCCACCCCCTCCCTCTTAATAGAGATAATATCGTTTGTTAAAAAAAAATAATCATTTGACAACTAATTTAATCACATTATTATTCACGTGCAAAAGACTTTTTTTTATAACTAGCATTACACGCCTCTTAAGATGTTTGTGTGACAACCCGTTCTTAATTTTAAGTTTTATAAATTTTAAATTAGTGATTTTACGAAAATACCCCTTGAGGCAAAGATTTTGACCTTCGTTGACTATTGGTTAGAGAGACGTATGACTCATTCTTTTAGCATATTTGTGTAGTACTCAATAATACAAACGCGTGGGCATAAGCGGATTTGAATTTGGAGCAAAAACGGGGATATTGTGGAATTCAAAATGTAAGGGTATTTTGGTAAGTTCACAAATGGAGATATTTCTCCACTTTGGACCACCACATAACTGACATGTGGCACCACCCAATTTCTGGTGCCCTTTTTCTTTTCCCTCCCATGATCTCTCCTTCAAGAACTCTCTCATCTCTCTTTGCATCACTCATCATCTCTCCCTCTCAAACTCCCTTGCTGCAACCACTATACAGACTCAGTCATTTAACCACCGTGATCATCACCACCATTTCATGGTGGCAAAATGTACAATCACCATCGTTCTCGCGACGGACCACCATCACCACCCTCACTTGCCATTTTTCACGACAACTTCCTTCTGTACACAACTAAGGTAAGTTTGGAAACACCCCCCCCCCCCCTCACCTCAAATCTTCCTTGTTTTGATCCCATGGTGATGTTTCTAGTCCTAAATAGGAGGTTTATGGGTGATTTGACGCATATTGTATCTTGGGGGAAAGATTTTCCCCATATTTCTGGAGAATGAACCGTGGCCTTCGAGCCACTTTCAGATCAATTTTTCGGTTGTTGCAGACCATGATTTGTCCCGGTGATGGTATGATTATACTTTCCTCATTAAAAGCTTCAAATACATAGGTAGAACACAACAAGTTGGCCACTTTCAGACCACTTTTCCGATGAACTCTGTCCATGACACAACCCAAAATGGGTATAGATCTATTTCCTGCATTCCTAACTTTATTTAGGTTTTTGAATCATGGATTTTGGTTGAGAATCGAGCTCGAAATGAGCTCGAGAAGTCATACGTTTCAACCCGCAAAAATGCAGGTTCTCGCGAGGGAGGAGAAGAAGGAAAAAAAAATCCAAACCTGAGGTCCTTATATGAATTGACGATCCAACCATTGGATCGTCACCAAACTTTAATACATATTAGTACGTAATATTTGAGGACCATAGGAACTTACAGATCTGGAATCCGACGTACGGATCTTTCCTAATTAGATTTGTAAGTTCATAAAATAAAATGTTAACCGCCACTTGAATTTGTAATTGGCGGAGATCCAACCGTTGGGTCGTAATGAATCTTTAGTATGATGTTTTAGAAGCATAATATTGATCTTTGGAAGTTACATATTAGAAATCTGAGATGTGGATCTTCCAGATCGAGTTACGTAAGGTTATGAACCTTACCGTCGATCTTTAACCGACGGTTGACTTTTGGTCAATGGGTCTCAAATCATTCTAGAACGTCCTTGGGGATGTGTTTTTTTGTAAGTTGTGTGTTCTATCGATAAGTACTTTGAAACGTGATTTGATAATTGTTCTAAGCGCCGATTGTTCGTGATGCCTCAATATTCGTGCTAGGGAGTTGAAGCGCGGACTCCAAGTGAGTGTGTCTTTTCCTTTTTATAGTGTATATATATGAATGATTGTTTCCATAAATGCTTTTGAATTGATTCATGCACTTCATGCCATGTCTAAAATGTGGGAAATTTTAAGTATTGCATTGTTATGATTGTGAATTATATTAAATGATGTTACAAAGGCTCAAGTAAGCATCAGGTGAGTATTATGTGATTGAATCAGTTGTATTGCATTGACATGCGTACATTTATTTAGAGCTCATAATGGCTACACCCCGATATTAGTGCTTCTGCCCCGGGCCAAGGCACAGCCTTCACGTGATTGTTAACCTCACACACCACACGCTCACCTTGGATCCAAGTCTAGTGCCAGCTTGTCGTACAGACCACAATAGGTGATTCCGACTCGTAGGTGACCCTCGATTTATTGCACAACTTTCATGTGATTGTATCACTTGAGCGTACATATTTATACCCAACTTGTCGTACAAGTCACATTAGGTGACTCCGACTCATGTGCTAGCCTAGATTGATGAGCTATAGTTCCAGTCGTACAGGTCACATTAGGTGACTCCGACTGGCATACTATTTTATATTGATTTCATGCACCTAGCTTACATATTTTAGTGCTGAAACGTTATGATATGACATACTTTAGTTTTCACTGGTCCTGTACATTAGTTTTCAATACGTATGTAGTATTATTTTCTGTGAACTATACGAGTTTTACAGCGAGGGGTTATAATGTTTTTAAAAGATTTTTATTAAAACTTTATTTTCAGGCTCACTCACCCTTATTTTTTGCCTCTCCATGTTTTAACTGCTGAACGTTTGTATCGACAAGGATTCTTGGTGAATCTCAGTATAGGTGGCTACCTCTGAGGGTATAATCCTTATCCACTCTACTGTACTTTACTTATGCTCTGACGTCACGTGTGAAATGGGTTCATTCCTGCTCATAGCGCACTCTTGTATTTAGGCACTTTTAGGTTTTAAATTTATTCACATTTTCCATATCACTACACTTTATGGCTTTGTCACCTTCCAGGTGTCGCCCAACACAGCGCGTTTCGGAGTCCTAGTAGACATTCTGGGTCGGGGTGTGTCATTTTGAAAATATTTAAAATAGAGAAGATAATATTTAATAAACAACAAATTGAATCACATCATTGCTAACACATTGTGAGGCTAAGCCCACCCCTCCCCTTAGTGTAGATAATGTAATAATTCAACCAATTGGTTCATCAACCACAACTTAAGTCATAAACATTAAAATTAGTTAAGAGCAAGTTTGTTAACTTAACTAATAGTCATTTTAACACTATGTACAACTTATCCATAATTCAACAAATTGCTTCAATAAAACCACAACTTGGATTCCAAGCATCCAAATGAATCATGAACCGATTAGTTCTCGATTCCTCACCAAAACAGATGATGAATAATCTCAAATTAATCATATCAACTTAATACTATTATGCAACCAATTTATATATCAAGTTAAAGATAATCCCAATTACAGGATTTACTTATCTTACAAGAATCCAAAATCACTAGTCTAAACATTGTAACTAAGAATAATTCGTCAACAACTACTAATAATATGTATCAAATCAAACGTACCAAAATTATAAATAAACGTACCAATTAATAATTTTTGTAAATTCAAACGTACCCGCAGATAATTTGTCAACAACTATACTTATAAAAAGGGAAAAAAATATAATTTCACAAAAAATATTGAAAAAATTACACAGAGCTTTTATGTTGAACACCAACTATTTGAAAATAAAAAACCATTTGGAAAAAGAAATAATATTAAATGTTTGCATAACAAAAAAAAATTGTGATCGAAAAAAGATATCTGAAAGAAGAGAAAATATAGTTTAATTGCTAATATCTCTATTAAATAAGGAAAAGTGCATCACGCAGATAAAATGATAAATTAAAAAATTATTTTAATTAAAAAAAATATAATAATACCATGTAATTTAGGTTGAAGTGACTATTGATCAAAGCACTTTAATCAAAATTTAAAATGGCGCATATGTTTAATCTAAATAATATAAAAAAACTATAGAAGATTCTAATTTTTCCAAAGAAAAAGGACGAACCAAGCATTAAATTTGAAATGCTCATGTGAAGTGGAGATTCCACCTCAAATAGCCAGGTTGCCAAAAAAGAAATTGGATCCCCTCCCCTTGGGGATCTTAGGATTCAACGCATACAGACTGTTAATTAAAAATCGTACGGTTACAAGTAAATGCTTTTTATATTTTTTAAAAAAAAAATTGCGTGAAAATATGAAAAAAATTATGACTGCACACTTTTTATCAATGATTAGTGTACGTTGATCCCTAAGATCTCTGGATCCCGCAAGGAGCCAATTCCCCCACAAAAGGCGCTATGATCAGTATTTCCACTTTGCAGTTTGCGTACTTGACTAGACAACCAAACGTAAAATTATTAATGGTTTTATCAACGTATGACGAAAAAAACAAAGGAGGCGGCAGGTGAGAGTAAGACAATGATTTGTATGACGCGAGTGAATTCGTCATAAAATTATTAAAGTAGTTCAATCTATTTATAAATTTACGTAAGGTCTTTTCTTTAATTAATGGGAAATTTATTCTTAACCAGATGACGTGGTGCTTGTATGATCATTTGGCTTCACACGCGAAGAAATTTGGAGTTTTATTATAAAACCAATTACCAATATGGGGAGTAGTTCAACCTATAAGCTCCTCTTCTTATTAACGTGAAATTCATTTCCAATAACAACTACATAATTTCAATAGCGTCTCATGCTTATAAAATAATAACGTTTAAGTTTTTATTGACGTTTTTATTTTTTTTACACAAAATACCACGCCACGACGTCATATATAAGAGTTGTCCTCAGCAGGTGGAGGAGAAAATCTGAAAAATGTGCTTTTAACCGGAAAAAGGTCGGATCGTCTTCGACTGCATCGACTGAGAAATAAATAATTCCAAACTTTAGTGACAGCAACGGTTGCCTAACATTTCGTTCCCTCCCGCCAACTCTGTCTCCTTCCCCCCTCTCTCTCTCTCTCCCTCCCTCTCTCTCTCTTAACTAACATTTAACTTTGCCTATCATGCAATCATCCATCCGTGAACAAAAGCAAGAGGGTAGTTGTATGTTAGGCAGTTGGGGTCTTTCAGTTTTATTCTGGCGTCTGTCCCTCTCCCTATATATTAATAAATAATTACAACCAATTTTCGTCTACTTATTAATAATTATTCCTATCATCATCAGCATCATCATCATAGCTTCATAGCTCATAGGGATCTTCTTTTCCAGTTGTTAGATTTTCTTGCCTTCTCCGCCATCCCTCCCCTCCTTTTCTCCTCCCCAGTAATATATATATATATATATATATATATATATATATATATATATATATACACACACACATACACTCATACGTATATAACTGGGGAATATACTGGTTGCGTTGGTGTTCTGATTCTTCAAGTGTGTTTGTAATAGTATATATATAGTTTGGGAATATATTGATTGTGGGAATTAAAACAGAGGAATTAATATGAAAATGATGAAGAAGGAGAGTAGAGTGGTTTACCAGGCTGCAAAGGAAGTTGATCTGAGTGCAGGGAGCTCCCAAACCTACTTGCGAGCCAATGTCAAAGGTCCCTTCCCTTCCCTTCCCTACCCCTTCTACTTGTATATATCTTCTTCCTTTCCTTTTCTAGCTACTTTAATTATGTTGTTTCTTTTTACTTTTAATCTTTTTATAATTTGTATATGATCATCGACTCGATACATCGTTTTAGACTGTCAAAGAAGCTGCAGGTTGTCTATTAATTATCAGTCTTCTCAAATTTGGTAACCACTGGATTAACACTGGACAAAACATCCAGTGATTTTCTGTGCTTGATTTGCTTTAATCTACTGTTTCTAAGCAATAAGCATGTGCTTTAGTGAAATTTAGAATTTTTCGATTTGTTCAAATGTGTGTAATGTATCTACACACTAAATCTCATTTGCTCTGTAGCTCCTCGTGTGGCTGGATTTCTGGTCAAGGTGTTCGCATGGTTTTTGGAGTCCCGGATCTTTGGAACCTTGTTATTGTACATACTCAAAAGAGATAACTTAATTCATAAGGTACACACCCACTTTTTATATGTGTTGTTTTTTCCATTTATCTGGTAGCCTGGTAGGGGAAAATGCATGAAAGCATTCAATTGTCACAAGCAAATCCACCATCCTATCCAATAAACCGATCAAAACTGGATTGGATCAGTCAGTTTGGGCGGGTTGGATGTGTCACCGTTGT
This sequence comes from Crataegus laevigata, assembly GCA_963580275.1. NCBI lineage: Eukaryota > Viridiplantae > Streptophyta > Magnoliopsida > Rosales > Rosaceae > Crataegus > Crataegus laevigata. Next base: position 29,500,663 of record OY756944.1, on the reverse strand, counting down.
ACTTTAGTGTTAAGGTTCTTCTGTTTCCACCGAAATGCTTGCTCATTATATGCAACTCCCTAAAAGGAATTTGCACAACATTTTTGTAACGAAGGAGCCAGCCACTATATCTAGTTGATCACTGCACGCCCATCATCCGTTCTCGGTTGCTGACGATCTCTTTGAACTTTGCAGCTGGTCTCAAATGCTGAGATGGAGGAGGCACCTGTGTATGTTCCCATACATCCATTTGACGGTATGTATTCTTGACTTTATCTTTGCCACTAAATCCCTCTGAAATAGTCTATCACTTTGTATCAAACGGGACTTTAATTATATGTATTATGTACATAATCTAATGTTAAGGTACCAAATTACTACTTACTCTTACAAATGAAATTTTAATCAGCTGCTACTGAAGCTAAAGCTGGTTGGCAATGGAGTTACTGACCTGATCCCGTTGAGCGGAAATTGATTTTTTTTTTGTGGAAAATAGCACTTGCATCCATTTCAACTTCACCCTCTGTTGTCTTAGAAATGATTTTTACACAGTGATGAATTTTGTCTCATTTTTCAATTTGTAATGAGATTAGTTTTATAATCTTGTTAATGCAGATGAAGAAGAACAAGATGTCAAACATGTAGGGGCTGATTTGTCTCCACCTGAACTAGTTCTGCAGGCAACGGAATGTCTGCCTCAGTCCTTAGAAAAGAGTGAAAAGATATTTAATGGTTTAAACTCCTCTTTTCGTTATTGGACAATATCTGATTATTCAAGAGCCTATACCTCTGGAGATGTAACTCCTCGAACGGTATGTAATATTTTTGCCACTGTTCTTTTCTTCTTTCAATACTCTCTGCATACTCCATATACTGTTTTCAAAGTTTTTTGTGTTGATCAGAGCCAAAGGCCAAAGAGATTAGCGCTTATTCACATTTTTTTTTTGTTTCGACTCAGTTGTTATGTTTCCTAGTTATCAATCCCCAACTACAATTAAAAATAAAACGTTATTCTGTACTTACATACCCTCATAGGCCTTTTTTCGGCTATTTCTGCAGGTTGCGGAGCGCCTTATAGTTGCCATCCGTGAATCTTCTGCTCCGTCATTTCAGATGTCATTTTTTATCAACTACGATACTGAAGATATTTTAAAGCAAGCAACCGAATCCACTCGTCGGTATGAACAAGGTACTCGTGGAGACTTAATTGTATTCTTGAGGACATGGTAATACACCAGCATTTGCGGTCGAATTGAGAATTTTTTTACTACTCACCTTGTAATGAAATGCATTTCTACACTGATTTTCATCTCTCTCTCTCTCTCTCTCTCTCTCTCTCTCTCTCTCTTAAACTGGGAAGTTTCAGTCGCAGATACTTAAAAATCAAGACTCCTCAGTTTTGAAAGCATGTTAAACTTTGGTAGTTTTCCAAGTCATAAGGACCAACTATTGTTTCTTATTCCCTGCCAAATCCTGCTACACACTCTTATATCATCTGTATTACGCTTCCTTTCCAGGACTGCCTATTTCAGCTCTGGATGGGGTACCAATTGCAATCAAGGATGAAATAGATTGCTTACCGTATCCCACAACAGGTAACTTACGTTTCAGGTTTTCCGTTGACAGAACAATTCATGTCAGCCAACATTCATATTGTATGCATTATAATCACAGTCTCTTTAGTTCAAATTTGAATAACAGTTTACAATCTGAAAACCGATTACTAGGAGGTACAAAATGGCTTCACAAACTAAGACCTTGCACAGATGATGCATGCTGTGTTAATTGCCTCAGACTATGTGGTGCAATAATTGTTGGGAAAACCAATATGCATGAACTTGGAGCTGGAACAAGTGGGATAAATCCCCACTACGGGTAAGATCGATCTAATACTCCACATTATATTACCAGAGAGAATTTTTCCTTATCCTATAGAGGTCTTCCAATTTTATCAATATATCTGCTTTGTTCTGAGTCAATGTCAACTGAGATACTAGACTCCATGGCCTAATTGCCGGAAAAATATCGCTGTCGTCTTCTTTTCTCAGTTAGTTCCGTGATCTCAACTATTATCAGCGTGTTTATTTTAAATCTGCTGTAATGTAGGGCGACCAGAAATCCATATGATCGCAGCAAGATAGCTGGAGGCTCTTCTAGCGGATCTGCTGCAGTGGTGGCTTCCGGATTATGCCCTGTTGCTCTTGGTGTTGATGGAGGAGGTAACTTATTTCTCTCGTGGAAGAAGTTCGTGTTGTAATATAGTTTTCATTTATCACATTAATTATCATCGATAACATCATTTTACTAATGTTGTGAGAGAAGAGCAGAAGGTCCACTTTTAGTTAGAACCAGAAGGTGAAAGGAGAGCAAAGTTAACACAATGGAGTAGGGAAATTTGGAAAACTTATGTCCTCATGCCTGCATGCGTGTGTGTGTTGGAGATAAATACGTATTATGCAGGAACTGAACAGTGTATTTCATTTGTAACATATGATTAGGATCTGTACGGATGCCTGCATCTCTTTGTGGTGTTGTTGGTTTTAAACCCACCTTCGGGCGAGTACCTCATTCGGGGTAAATTAGTTGTTCAATATTCATCTAGTACTCTCTCTTGTTTCATTTGTTTGAAGGTTTATTACCATCATTCCATACTGATTTGGTTTTTTTTTTTTTTTTTTTTTTTTTTAGCGTTCTTCCTCTAAATTGGACAGTTGGGATGGTTGGAATACTAGCAGGCACTATTGAGGATGCATTTATAGTGTAAGTAATGTCCTTTTTCTATGTGTTTGTAGAGGCCTTTTATGATATTGAGGTTACAGCCTTTTCATTTCACGATCTGCAGCTATGCAGCTATCAGTGGGCGACTTCCGCCACAACCTACTGTATCAGTAAGAATGATGTTCTGCATATTAATTAAAGCTATTCGTTACCATATACGTCTTTTCCTGTTGTGAGACTCATATTGTTTTCGTAGCAGTCTTAGCGTTCACCTTTGCTTACCTTAGTTGTTCTTCTTTCCGTGCTTGTGATTTTTGATTGAAAATGTTCCGGCAGCCCAAAGTATATTTTCCGCTGTTGAACCCAACAAAGCCTATATCCGGTATAAAATTGGCAAAGTACGGAGAGGTAAATGACCTGCAGTTTCTCTACCTTATCACATATATGATGAAAAATTACATTTCAAAGACAAATGATAATTTTATGTATTAAATGAGTTCTCGCTAACACTCAGTTATTTGATTGTCAAAACCACTAATTGGCTCAATTAGTGGTTTAATGATTGCAGTGATGATATCAGAGAATGCTGTTCTAATGCCCTGGACAGGCTTCACAAGCAATACGGATGGAAGGTACTCGCTGTCAATTGCTTGCTTCAGAAGCACAGTGAAAACTTGTACACTTTCCATGATTACTGCATGGTCAATTCAGGAGCCGCTATCGATTACTTTCTAATTTTTTGATTTTCTTCTTCTTCGTCTGTAGACTGTAGAGGTGACCGTACCAGAGATAGAGGTGATGCGCCTGGCACATTATACAACAATCGGATCTGAGTGTACCGCTTCGCTTAGTAATTCTCTTGAAAATCTGTACGTTGTTGACCACCACGGTTTTCTCTCAACTATCCTATCCTTTTCTAACAGACAAGAAATCCAAAATGCTGACATAACAAACTCATAAAAATAGGGATTACAAAGAGTTGGGATGGGATGCAAGGGTAGCACTTGCGGTCTACGGTTCTTTCAGCAGTAAAGAGTATATAAAGGCTCAAAGAATCAGGTAATCCTTGGAATATATATCGTTAAACTGCTAAAAGTTTCAATGATTTTTTGCGAAACAAGCGATATTACACTTTAAACTAAAAGTTTCAATTTCATCAGACTAGAACCTCTTACAAAGGTGTCAAAGTGGTCTAATCATCAAAACCGGAAACGCTTAATTTACGTCCTATATATTCATTTAAGAAGTGGTCTGTATATCCACAGGAACCGGCAGATGCAGTTTCACAAGAATATATTTGCTCATGCAGATGTGATTGTTTCTCCGACAACAGGGTAACAGACTGTTTTTACGAGATAATACATGAAACATCAGATGACATTTTGAAACATGTGTTTTCGATTGAATCTAATTACGGACGTAACAGGGTAACTGCGTACTCGATTTTCGATGATGCTCTACAAACCGGCGAGCTTGACTACATAAATGGAGGTATGAATGAATCGACACGTACGCCCAGAGTCACAGATCCGCCACTTAAATCGGCACCATCGATGAACTGCTTTCATGTTTTGATAACATTAGTAGAGTGATGTGATTACAAAAACGCTTACAACGGAATCTAATCGGTTTTCATTTACGCAGCTGCGCTTGTTCGATACTCGATAGCAGGAAACTTTCTGGGGCTACCGGCAGTGAGTGTTCCGGTATGCATGCATGCACGCATCATCTCGTCATTACCATACGCAACCTTTTAATTACTTGAGATTAATGTTAAGTAGATAATTTTTGTGTGTTTGTGTTTTGTTTCCTTGATAGGTTGGATACGACAGAGCAGGGCTGCCAATTGGTCTGCAGCTGATAGGGAAGCCATGGTCTGAGGCAACGCTTATTCACATAGCCTTTGCGCTGCAGGAACTGTATGTCTCTGAATACAGAAAGCCGGAAGTTTACTACGATGTGCTAAACCAACAAAAATAATTAAGTTTTGTAATTAAGGAAGAGTTGGCAGGTAATTAGCAGCAGACTGTTCAATTTGTAATGGTAATTTACACACCATTGACACCAAGACCAAATCGTATTGATAAATAGTGAGTGTGGTGTGTTTATAATTACTGACTGTTCGTAAATGTTTCGAAGAAAAATGGTGGAAGATTTCTATATTTTTTTTGTTTGAAGTCTTTACATATATGAAATTTCAAATTTATTTAGACAAATGTTGCCAGTTAAAAACATGGTAAAAAAGAAGGAAAGGTAAAAAAAGTCCGTCCGACCTACCGGATTCGAACCAGTGACCTAAGGATTTCTGTTATATTACAACTACAGTCCTCCGCTCTACCAACTGAGCTAAGGTCGGTTTGATGTTAAAGAGCAAAGCTGTTGCTAATTACCCTATATCGAGAAGTGTTGGTTCGTTTCCCACATCCATCACAATTAGAAATTAGGGGTGATTTGACCCCAAAAAAAAAAAAAAAAAAAAGAAATTAGTGGTGGATTTTCAAAAAATCGGATCAGAAATAACGCTTTCAATTTTTATTTTAAATTTTAAAATCGGATTATTTTTCTATTCAGAATCTGAATAATCTCGAATATTTTGAAATCTAATTCCAAAATTCATATACTTTACAAGTATTTGAATATCATGGTATTTGATACAATTCCAATGTATAAATTTATTTAATTTGTGGTATAACATCTCTCTCTCTCTCTCCCCCCGAAAGAACAAACCCTAGCTTTTGTCGCTTACGCTAATCTCAGCAACTCCCTAACTATGATGGGTGGTTCCCATATATTGCTTTAGTTTTTAAGGAAAACTAATAAAAATGGCTTGAAAACTTTGAGTTTTAACGATAATGACAAAATAAAGGGTAATGTGAATAGTACCAGAATTGACTTTTTAGTGTAAAAATGTGGTTTTTCGTTAAAGTGAACAGTACCGGGAGTTTTTCGTTAAAGTTCCCTAATTTTTATCTATCTTTTCTTTGCCTTGACATTTTGGTGCCCTTATCTGAGCTTTTGTCACACTTTATCCACGAGCTCGTCACAAATCCAAGCTTTATACCCCTCTTTTACTCAGATTTCAATTCTTGTCACAAACTGTGACCCCCTACTTGGCCCATCAGCTCTCTCCTCAGCCGCACTCTTTAGTGGTATGTGATTTTAAAGTGCATTTGCACCATTTGATAAGATTATGACTGCACAAGTAGCTCCCTCACTCCTATTTTCCGCTCATCCAGTTGTACGTTGGCCTTGCGGTGGCGGCCCAACTGATTCGGTGGAGGTGGTTGTCTTCAGTCTCCATATTTAAGAAACCGATCGCCTAGAACATACTTTCTCCAACTGATTACCTAACGATTATGTACCAATATTCAAATCAAATTTCTAGAAGCGAGGTGATTGCAATTGTTTTGGACTACGAATTCAACAGAAGTAATCGTAATAATCATCAGTGTACAGTGCACTTTCCCACTGCTTGAACAATTTTCCCAGCAACCAAACAGATATTACATAACAAAAAAATTCCAGGAAAACAAAAACGGATCCATAAAATAGAATTGAAGACAAAGCTGCACTAACAAGTCGAACTTATATTACTTGAAAGTAAAGGTCCAAATTACATCAATACTAAATGCTACCATGAAAAACAATTAACCCTAATTCCCAAAATATCGACATGAAATTGCCAATTTAACCCCCGAAACCGTAGAGGGTCCTTCCTTGCCTCTTCAGAGCATACACCACATCCATGGCGGTCACAGTCTTCCTCCGGGCGTGCTCGGTGTAAGTCACGGCATCACGAATCACGTTCTCCAGAAAGATCTTGAGCACTCCTCGGGTCTCCTCGTAGATCAGACCGCTGATACGCTTCACGCCACCTCTACGAGCGAGACGCCGAATCGCAGGCTTGGTGATACCCTGGATGTTGTCCCTCAGAACCTTCCGATGTCGTTTCGCCCCTCCCTTGCCCAAGCCCTTGCCTCCCTTCCCTCGGCCTGTCATTTTCTCGGGAAAATATTTTGGTCGAGAAAGCTTGAATTTTGGTGGGGTGGTTGCGGTTTTGGGTATTTAAATTATTGGGGGTTAGGGGTTTGCAACTTTGAAAGGTTGGCGGGGTTGATATTGGCCGTTGGATGTGGGTGCTCATCGAGGGCTCGAGAGCATCGATCCGCGTCATGTTGTGAAACTGGATTTCTGTCGTTGATGGTTTGTACATCTACGGTTGAGAGCGGTTCGACTTTGGTATGGCACGGATTATGCTTTTTAGCGATTGTTGGCTTCGCGGCGTTTGAAAGGTGAGCCCAAGAGCGCAGAGGGATTTGGGGTTTGAAATTTGAGTTTTATATTTTTTTTGTTTTTTTAAATTATGCGCTCGATTTTGATCATTTTCAATATTTAGATTAAATTTTTAAATTTTTAAATTTTTAACTCAAGAGAATTTTAATTTTAATTAAGAAATTGTTATATTTGATCTCAACTTTTGAATTTAATGTATTTAAAAATTTTAAATTGTCTAAATTTTAAGTTTTAACTTAAAACTTATTTTAGACCCAACCATTAAAAAATGATTGAGTTAGTTTTTTTTTCTTTCTTAACAAACGATATTATCTATATTAAAGATAAGGGTGGACTTAGTCTTACAATAGGCTAGTAATAATCTAGTTTAAATTTATTTTTGGCGATAATCAAATCTAAGACCTCTCTCACTTACAAATAAAGAAAAATACTAGTAAACCGTAGTATTAAATGACAAATTAGTTTAAAACCTAAATTTTGATAGGCGGACCTTTTAATCCTAGCCTAAATTATAGGTTAAATTAGCCCAAATTTTAAGTTTTAACCCTTAACTTATTTTATGTCTAACTATTAGAGAAAAATTAGGCTGGTTAAAATCTAAATTTTGTATGGTCCGATAATATTCATCTTCACTTGAAAATGAGAGAACTTAAGTTCAAATCTCATGGATGGCGAATTCAATATCAAATTAGGTTACTTATTGTGTAGTTTTGTCGAACTCCCTTTCCTCTTAGTGCAAAAATATCGATATACTAAAAAAAAAAAAAATTAAGTTTTATCCTAATGATTTGAGATGGTCTTAGACCAGATGTTGCTTCACTTTTATGGTAATTTCGCTTCACCCTTTGGTGGTGACCTGGGCTTCGCATTCGTCTTGAAGCAAAGAGACGGTGCCGCCACTGTTGACACCGCAAAAGCTAACCAAACGGAGGTGTACACCCTGCTTCACTTGCTGCAACATTGTTGTTTGTTTTTTTCGTTGGTTTTCCCATAACCTTGTTTCAGCCTTTTTATTATCTGCAGTAGTTTTTCTTTAGTTTGCTTCGGCTAGTGTTTGTACTTCATTTGTACCCTTTTTAATGAAGTTTCAAGCTTCAGTGCTCACATTGAGTGCATAACAAAAGGAACTAGCTTCATAAATATGTACATTGTGCGCAATGGCAACTGCGAAAACATGCGCAAAGAGAAGATGTACCGTGCCTAAGATGCCTTGCCTGCATACTTGTACCAACTCACATGCCCATGAGGACAAGAAGATCCTCGGCCCCTACGTCCCTCTGATCCTTTGCAGCCTTCCCCCGGAAAGCTTCCTTTGCAAGTTTCTTCTTTTTGTCTTGCAACTCTAATATCCTCTCCTCAATGCTGTCTCGAGCAACAATCCTCACAATCTTCACACCTTCCTTCTGCCCAATCCGGTGAACGCGATCCATTGCCTGTTCTTCAACTGCTGGGTTCCACCATGGCTCCAACAAATACACTCTACTTGCAGCTGTAAGGTTTATACCTGTTCCTGAAGCCTTGAGACTTGCAAGCAAAATCGTGGGCGCATCTTGTCCCGTCATCCCAAATTCTTTGACTACTTGTGCCCTTTTCTTTGCATTCATGGACCCATCTAACCGCAGAGTCTTAAAACCAGCTGATTTGAGCGGCTCTTCAAGATATATCAGCATCTTTCGGAACTGGGAAAACACTACTGATTTCGTAAGTGAGTTTTGCTCCCTCGATGCAACTAGAAGTTTTAAGAGAGCATTTACTTTTGAAGACATGGTTGTTTTCGAGGATACTGTGTTGTCGCTGTCAGAAGCTGTTTGAGGGGCTGAGAACAGATCAGAATATGATAAAGCACGGCGACAAAGGGGACAGCAGGGTTTTGTGCGCTGAAGGGTTTTCAGAATACAAGCTTGACAAAAAATGTGAGCACAACAAGTAATAACAATATCCGTTGGCGGAGAAATGCAAATAGGACAGTCAAAATCTTCACCATCTTGCAGCACCTCAACAATCTTTTTCAGCAACTCTGGGTTCTTGGACGCATCTGCGTAGAATCAACTTTATAAGTACAGAATAACAGAACATGAGAAACAGCCATATGATATTAACTCGGAACATTGCACTAAAAGAATTGTTACTTGATACCAAGTGCATATTGCCAAGATACTTCATTAATGGCTGAACATATCAACATTGAGCTTCTTTTTGGACTCGTCGTATGTGCTTATATTTGAAAGGTATATGATATCTAACAGGAAACAAATAATATGGTGGCATATTGACAGGTGAGCGTCATTCATCACATAAAACATTTACTAAGTCATACGACACTATAAAAATTGAGCAGCAGCAGCTCAAAGTACTAATAAATTTTGATAGTATATCTAAAAACAAACACAGACACCAGTTTCCAAAGGGTATGGCGGAAACATAATCCTAAGAATAGAGACGGACGTGAAATTGAGTAGCTACCAATTTTGGAAAGCGAGTATACAAGTACTGAAAAGAGTGTGAATCCAAGAAGGTAAATAAGTAGAACAGAATCCTGACAAACTTAAATAAGGTTTACTGATTGAAAAAAAAAAATTAAGACTGAAAGAACTGTAAATAAATATAGCAGTGAGGGTTCCACTGAACCAAGATAGCATGCGAGTGAAGTTGCATAAAGCAAATATAAACAAGATGCACAACTATAACATCCTTTCAAATACCTTCAATATTGTTCGAAGGGAGAAGTGATTTGAGATCAGAAGGGCACAATGCCACATCAGTACAGATCTGCCGAAGTCGTAAGATGATGCTAAGTACAGTGGAATAGTTGCGCATTACACTATCAGCATCAATGTAACTCCTCACAACACTCTTTGCTTCTCCTTCCATCTGATCATACAGTTCACGCTCTTCACCAGAGAGTTCCACATAACAAGTCTCTATAGTTTTAGGAGGTAATCCAATCAGCCCCTTGTCTTTTGTTCTTCGCAAAGAAATGGTTTCCATTAGAACCTGAACTATCACAAAACGAATTAGGAACCTGGATCTTTGGAAAAAAATAAAACCAATTAAAACAGATAACAAGATTCTGTCTCATTAATTTTCAGTTAACTATTAAAGAATAGAGAAAAAAAGAAAATATGAAATAAAGCACCAAAACGTATGCACGAAAATTAAATCCAAGGACTATTAAGGTATTTTATTAGCTTTATAAAGAAAACAAAATCGGAGAGGTAAATCATGGATCAACCATGTCATCAATCATATCTTTCTGATCATCTAATACTTATTTCAAAGGAAAGAAATTTGCCATCCCAGACCCTAATAACAAAGTGACGGTATGCAGGTGGGCGGCCTAATGAAGTTTGATTATATTAGTTATTGAAATACTTAAGTTCATTTGCTAAAGAACAATTCAAGTAACTCATCTTGACTTCAATCTTGATGCCGTATTTTGGGGTCTGGAGAGAAATCCAATTTTGGAGAGAACTGCATGTAATGTAAACTTCCGTTGCCTGCATCTGTTTATAGTTCATAACAAAAGAAAAAGAAAATAAAGGTAGCATGGAATTACCTGCAGCCGTAAGAGCCCTTTTTGGTTGCCATGAGCAATTGGCCGCTGCACCAAGCTTTGCCAGTAGCTCTTAATTGAAAAAGGCTCAAACCGCAAGAATGCCATCAAAGAAAACAAATCAAAGGAGCTATTCTGGATGGGTGTTCCAGTAACCGCCCACCTTCGCTTAGCCTTCAAACTAGTAACAGCTTGACTTTGTTGAGCATTAACATTCTTAATCATGTGTGCCTCATCCAAAATCACCCTCCACCACTCAATATGTTTAACAGGGGATTCCGTCCAAGAATTTTCGGTAGCCAAAATACTATATGTAGTCAACACTATATCATACTCCTTAAGCTCCTCAGCATTGCTAGTCCGCTCTCCGTAGTACATATACACCTTCAGTCTACCCGGCCTGGTGTGTTCTCCTAGTTGTGTTACCCAAGTCGAAAATACAGAAGGTGGGCACACAACTAATGTTGTCTTGGTACTACAATACCCCAAAGACTTATCATCTACACTCAAACATTTTTCTTCCACATTGCTGCCAGTACTGGCATCCTCAGTTTTGCGTTTTTTCAGTGACCCGGTGCCTTTTTTACCTGGGGCACCCCTCTTACCTTTCTTACTAAAAGAAACAGACAAAGACTCATCCTCACCCATTTTGTCATCATCTAGTACGCTTACATCTGAACTATCATATTTATCAAACGCAATCAAAGACAGCAAAGTTAAAGTCTTACCCAACCCCATATCGTCCGCGAAAATCCCACCTCTTAGAGGCTCCGGTCGCTTATCAGTGTGGTAATTGGTCAAGACATTCACAAAAGAACCACTTTTCTCTTCCCAAAAGGGAGGCAAGTCACCAGAATTTTCTCTATGCACCAACCATCCCAAGCCTTCTTTCTGGTGAACAAACAGCTCTGATTTGATCACTTGTTTTGGAGGTTCCAATGCTTGTAAGGCACCCTTTCTGCTCGCACTCTCCTCCACCAGCTTGAAAATCTCATCTACACTCTTGGAACCCCTCTCAGCCTTCTTCTCCTTGACAACCACTGACTCGGATAGAGTGAAAGACGCATCGGAATCGGAAATCAGCTGCAACCCAGATTGCAAAATTGCTGATTTCGCAGAGGGAAAGGCTTCAAACCTTGCAAAGATGTGAACTTGGCAAGGAATCTTGAACCTGTTGGGCTTAGAGCGCATATTGGGCACAATGCCTTCGACGGAAATCAAATTCAAGTCGATCAAGGGGGCGAGGACGGCGGCGACGGAGCGTTCGATGTGACCCACCTGACGCGTTTCGGTATTAAGGACTTTGATGGCGTTGGAATCGTAGGGATTGAGGGGTTCGCGGACAAGACCCACCATTTCTCGGCCACTGATGGTGCCTGAATAGTATTGAATTCCGACGATGCTGGCGATGACGAAGCCGAGCATGAAGGTGTCCGAGGAAGAAGAGAGAGACTGCGAGTCTTGGTCCTGGGAAGAAGGAGCGGCAAGGTCATCGGCGTCGGGCGGAGGGTCTTGCCACTGATCGAGGGACATGAAGAGTTTTACGGGATCTTCTTCCTCCATTGCTTTGATGTGATTTCTTTCTACAATTTGGATGATGAATGGCGGTTTCGAGTTTAGAGAGAGAGAGAGAGAGAAGGGAAGAAGTCGGTGCGTCGGCATCTGATTCGGTGTCGCAATCGTATAGGATGGTGATTGAAACTTTGAATGGCATCGAAAGGAGGGGTGCGGTTCAAGGAGAAGATGACACGCACCATTAAGAGCCAAGACTGTCCAAACACCCGTTACTCGGCTTCAAATGGGTGGACACGTTAAAGCATCATCTCCGATATAGAACACGAAACATCCGAATGCAGAAATGCATGGGCGCAGAGCTTAACAGGTCAGTCCGCGCCCATGAAATGCAATTCATTTCAGAAATATCACATTTGATTTCACATGTTTATATTTCGCATTTTTAAACTTTTTGTTTCCCCCGCATGTTAAAAGACTGTATTCCTCTGCCGCCGCCAACGAGAGTTAGTTCACTCGGTATGGACGTGTTTCTAAAGATGGATTTAGTCTCACAATAAGTTACTAATAATATAATTTAAATTTATTTTTGACTAGACCCTTGACCCAATATCGCATTAGAGTTAAGATCGCAAACTCAATGACGAATTAAGGCCGAAGACCTAAGATCGAAAGTCAAAACTAGAGTCGAAGAGCCTAAGATTGAATATAGGCTTGCGAAGATTATCTGCTGTACTTATTATTGAAATAGAGAATGTTGTTGTTGTTTTGTGTACATATATAGGCACATAGCTGAATTACATAAAGTTTTTGATATTATTTGTCTAGATTATTTGTTTTTAATTTATGAGTTTGTTTTGTTTTCCCATTCTTAAACAAAATATTTGTGGAGCTGAAAATAATTCAAAAATTCCTGGAGAGCTGACACGTGATTTTTATCTACACGAATTGATGAGAATGCCCCTCATTAATCTGGCGAGACTCACATTCTTTCACAAGCAGTTCAACCATCAAGAAGAATTGTGATGCTTAATAGTTTCTTCAAGCTCCATTGCACATGGCAAGGAGATAAGACAAATGAATTAGGGAACTTTAACGAAAGGCTCAAAATATTGTTCACTTTAACAAAAAATCACATTTTTACACTGAAAAAGTCAATCTTAATACTATTCACTTTACCATTTATTTTGTCATTATCGTTAAAACTCAAAGGTTTCCAACCTTTTCATTAATTTTCCTATGAATTAAAGGTAGAATTAATAATTAATTCATATCTTTAAGTTTTCTTCATCGAAGACTAATTCCTTCTAGCAAGGAATTATAATCAAATCTAACCAAGGATTCTACAAGATAATTCTAATATATGATTAATTTAATATTTATTCAGGATAATTTTCTACTCCATCCAATGGATGACACACTTTAGCCAACTAGATGCTGATACGTGGTGCGAGATCCCTTACACCATGGTTGCCTTTAGCTTCGATAAATACCCAATTCTACACTATTTTTTTGGTAAGCTTTTGCTACTCAATTTGACACACCCCAACCCGAAAGTGGGGTGTGCTGACCGTCACGTGAGTGTGACGTAGCCAAGTGCACAGTGCGGAAGCAAGAATCAATAACAGAATACGAACTGATTTAAGCCAATCCACTAGCAGCCTAGATAAGATAATGTGCTAGAGTGATAATATAGTACTTATACAGAACCAGAGCGTACTAAGTCAAAGTGCAGTCAAGCATGAATAATTAAATTCGAATAACACCAACGGGTGTCCTACATAATAATGAGTCTGTCAGAACTGCCGAATGGTCCTCGCTAGCCACCATGGGTACTCTAGCTATCTAAAACCTGGAGGGGCGAAAAACAAAATTGAGTGGGTCAGCAAAACAAATCTTTTCCAAATCATTCTTTATCTCAAAAGTATAGCCCCTCACCGTAAAACATGTATAGTTTCCCAGAAAATAATACATACGTATATATCACAAACTTTCTCAGCATAAAACATTATCAAGCGTATCTCATAATATGCCATGCAATGCATTTGAATTAACCATTCAGAATCTCAAGAACCATGTAATACGATGCATTTCGATAACCATATCGCTACTAGATATCAACTCAGCCCTCAGCTGTACATATAGCTCATAACATCTCAATCTCATCACATATATATACATTGTATATACATCAATATCATCATGAGGTCATCATCACATCACTGTATCAATATAAAGAATGCTATAGTGCTATAATCACGTGAAGACTGTGCAAATGAACGCGAGTCACCTACAAGTCGAACCCATTCAAAGGTGGTCTATACGACAAAACTGTGCACCTAACTTGGATCCAAGGCGAGCATGCGGTGCGGGAGGTGAACGATACGTGAAAGACTGTGCCCCTAACTCTGGGCGTGAGCATTAACAATATGTGTAAGTTTATGAGCTAACATATCAAATCATATCTCATCATATATCGTCAGTTCTTTCTCAACAATGCATGTACCTACCTGGTACTTACCTGGCGTCCTCGGCACCAACATATGCATGAAATGTATATATGAATACTCATGCATCAATATTAAGTTATATGCATGGCGATAAAAACGTACTTTTCATTTAAAAGCTGATTCTGGGAAAATCATTATATATATATATATAGGTTATACGGAAAAATAGCTGCCCACTCACTGATAGGTCGCTGGGTCGTAGCCCCCACGTCTAGCCTGGCTACGCTCGTCCTCGGAATAAGTCTCACATATATGAGAAATTACTAAAAATACGTTATTTAAGCACATATACGCAACTACGGAAATAACTTCTCATACATAGCTCAATTTTGGCATACGAATATACCAACGCGATCTACTCGACGTCCACGGACGTCAACATATTTTTAAAATAATTTTTTGATGCACCACGCGCCCCCACGCGCCTGCCAGGGCACAGTGCTACGCACCCCCCACGCGCGGCACGTGCCTGGCACGTGTCATCCCTGTCCTCCAGCTCACCAGACTGGTCTCGCCAGCGACGGAAAATGTCGCCGGTTTCTGGGCAAATTTCAAATCGCTATAACTCGTCCATTTCTCAGCCATTTTGTCCCATTTTTCTTCCTACGTGCTCAAAATTCAGAGTAGAACAAGTCTATACCTTCAAAAACCTCGAAAAACGACTGGAATTTCGTCGAGAAATTCTCCAAAAATCGACCACTTTCGTTCTACTCGATCCTGACGTCAAAACTTAGCAAACAATGGTCTCCGAGACTCTTGGGAACCTTCTAAGGCTCGTGGTGAGCTTGGTTTTGCCTAAAACACAACCCACAAAAACTTCATGAACAGTACCTAACTCGGAGCTCGAGTTTTCAATGTGAAATCGATAGGTTTCTTACCTGAAATGGGTGTCACTGCACTCGTCTTGGTTTCTTCGATCCGTGAAGATTTGCAATGGTTTGTGGGTGTGCAGTACGTGAATGGTTAGAGAGAGAGTTTCGAGAGTGAAGAGATATAGAAAGAGAGAGAGTGGCTACGGATGGGAGAGAGAGAGGGTCTGATTGGTTGAGTGGTCCAAAAGCCTCCAATCAACAAATATCTCAAAAAATTTCCATTTGTCCCCAAACCTTGTAAATTATGCAATTGGTCCATTTCACACACTCACAACCCCGAAGGGGTAATTTCGTCAATTCATGACTTAAATAATATATGTATCGGGACGGGTTGTCACACAATTAAGCACTAAACTCTTTATTTTCATATAGGGTGAAGGGCCGATTTAGTTCCTGAATTATTATATCAGTGAAAATTAGGTCCATGAATTATTTTTTCGGTTAAATAAGTCCCTAAATTCATTAAAAATTACTAATTTCATCCCCACTATTATATTCAAAGCTATTTTTTTCTTTAACTTAAGTCACTTAACACACTTTAGAACGTACTATTGTCATTTTCTCGCCTATAAGCCCTTTACATTTCATATATGCTACGAATTAACATCTAATTTACTATCCAAAGTTAACTTACACTATTTCTTATGTAAAACTATCAATTTACCCTTCAAAGTTAACTTTATACACTATTTATTTATGAAAAATTATTAATCTACCCTCCAATGTGTATCACGTACAAGTAATATGACTTAAATTGATGAAAATTTGAATATAGTAGCTTTGAATATAATATTAGGGATGTAATTGGCAGATTTTTATTATTTAAGGACTAATTTTTCTAAAAAAAACAGTTTAGGTACCTAATTTTCACTGAGGTGATAATTCAGGGACTAAATTGGCAATTCACCATTTCATATAAACTGACTTAAGCATTAGAGATCCATTGACGAACCCCCAACACTTCTTAGGTGCGTAGTTTTGGTCTTTGATCAAATGTGCTTAATTGTTTTGTAGGTACAATTTAGTCAAAACTAAAGATGATGGATTTTCGCTACCACAATATTCACAAACCACTCCTTACTTACACAAAACTTCAAAATGTGCATTCAGAGTTCTTCGCGACGAGTGATTTATAAGTGTGCAGATTTCAATCCATACACATGTGGAGGTATTGATTCTTGTAAGAAATTTTGATCCAACACCAACAGAAAGAAAAAAAAAACTTGTTTTACAATGAAAGCACTACGTCCCAAGTGGTTAGAGTCTTCATCTTCAACCCAAAACTTGTCAATCTCAGATCCTCCCATCTACTATGTCACTCCTCGATCCCGACATATGTCCAGAATCGACACGTGACATCACCAAGTATCCGTAAATCCAACAAACTCCGCATCTAGGATATGTACAAAGCATAATTCAAGATTCGAATTGCATAGTAATTTTTGTATACTTTATGGTTGCATCTAACATCCTCGTTAGATTGCCTACGTACCCTAAAAAGAGATCAAGTCATTCGTAATTCACCATTCACTACACTTCGATGTTTATCACAATATTTTCAAGCAGAAAAGCATAGCATTCCTTAATCATTTATTAGAACTTGACGAACATGAAATTACTAGGTCCATAGCTGCAAACAAACTCACATGACATTCAAGATTTACATTCCATCAATCATATAAATCACTATGTTTTCAACATGATACCTCAATCCACAACATGTAACATATCAAATAACCAACGAAGCACAATACTATTCTCAAACCACATTGACCTACTAATCTATTCATAATAATAACAATTATATCCAACAACACTCCACAATCACATCAATTAATCAATTCCATGAATCAAAGATGCACGATATTAACGTCTGACTACGTTAATCAATCAATGAAATAACATATCATTTCATGAATTTAATTAAAGAACTCTACATAATTCCCTACTTGGATTATAAGTAATAACACAGTAAATTTCATTTATATTCACAAGATCTAGTGTGGTTAATCCCCATGCACTCGAATCTAGGGTTTCAGACTAACTTATGAAAATGAGCAAGAGCAAGGATTCCAGACCACTCAACGAAATCCAACTAAAATATGACACCTACCGAAATGTTCCAAGTACCACTAATCCTCATCACCTATGGTATGTGTATGGTCCCCCATTGCGAATATACCAAGCAAGACCACATCCTAACTCTAGGTAGTGATCACTCATCGCGGATATACCAAGCATGATCACTCATATAATGTGTATGGTCCCCCATTGCGGATAAACCAAGCAGAACCATAGACAGTCTAATAACATAGGCAGTGATCACCCATTGCGGATATACCAATCATGATCACCCCTAACAGTCCCCCATTGCGGATATACCAAGCATGATCACTCCTAGAATGTGTATGGTCCCCCATCGCAGTTATATCAAGTAGAACCATAAGTATAGTCTAATCGTGCAGGCGATGATCACCCATCGCGAATATACCAAGCACGATCACCCCTGAAATACGTATAGTCCCCCATCGCGGATATACCAAGTAGGACCATCCATGTACCACTACTACATGGTGCAATAAATTCATCACACATTATACATAATTGTACGCATAGGCGCTATCGATTCAACGTATCAATCGAGCATCTAGTCATATGGAGCACAACACAAGGAATTTCCTTAATTACTATTTCTACTAAAAATCTTATAAAGTACCTGACTTATCTTCTGACTTTCATCTCTATCTCGCACTAGGTAGTAATGCTAAGTTCAGATAGGTATTCAGTTGGCAATCATATCCAAATAATTATCAAACATTATTTAGATCCCATAATAGTACGAATAATAAAGAATAACACTTATAATGGAGTTTCCCTAGAACTTCCTACCTCGTGTTCGACTACCTTTGTCAACGCAAGTCCTCCAAACTTTCTAGCACAACACCCGAATCTAAACCAATTTATAAACACATGAACAAATGAAAACAAATACAAGTAAATGCATATTAGCAAGCATGGAAGTGAATAATTATAAATTATTAACTTGTGTAGCATAGACATTATTTTAGTACAACTTATACTTCAAATAACGACATTAATATAAAGCAAAAGTAATTTAAAGAAAAACAGGAGAATGATTGAGTACTATAGAAACAATACTCCTCCACAAAAGCTGCATAAAAACTGCTTTGATCAACCAAATTTAAACTCACTTTTGAACGCTCAATCCTGAACTAAATGGTACAAACTTAAATGTTTTTGGAGACTTGTTTTGTGTAATTTATAACCACATAATGTTGGTAGAAAACAGAGCTCTAAATTGGAAGTAATGCCAACTATAAAATGGATCCCAAAACTAGAAATGCAGAACTTGCTGTCTGGCAGCTTTGTGATTCAACTTTGAACATAGTTTTGGTCAACCAAAACTCAACGGAATTAAGTGAAATAAGATGGGTTTTGATAATGGACACATATATTTTCAAAACACACAATATTAGATCAAAAGGAGCTCACAAGGACATAGAAATCAAGAGCCAAAGTATGCTACTTGAAACATAGTTTTTCTCTGCAAAATGAATAAGTTTTCCGCAATGTAAAACCCATACTCGTTTAATCCAATTTGCAATTTCAGGGCAATCCCAAACTATCCATGAATCATATTTAACTTCTATTTCAATGTGTTAGCTTACCTATATCATGCTTACTTCTTCCTCTTTTAGCCAAAGACTACAAACAATTCAATAAAATTAAAGTATGTACCTTTCCTTGTTCTTGTCCTGCCCTCCAAACTCCTCCAAAGTTGTTCATCCATCTACCACTTAGCTACTAAGCTCTTAAATCAACATCACCACCACAACTCCTCAACAAGAACCCCAGAATTTCAAGTTAAACACATAAATCTCAAACTTATTCGAAAATGAAACTTGAAATTCGAAAGATCCACTTACATATCCTGGAAGCGCATGAAGAAAGGAGTATTTTTCTCTCTTGGGTCGAGACCTATCTTCGGCGAGGTTAGCCAGAATCGGCAAAGAAAACTACAAAAACCATTGAAGCTTCTAGGCTTCAATATATGGGCGCGCTTGGTTCCAGCATATGAGTTTGGTATCAAATTGAAGAGGGTTTCGCTACGAATACATAGACTTTGACCGTGATTTCGTTGTCGTACGAGAAAGTTATGATTAAATGAAGTTTTTTGGAATGAAAGAGAATTAAAGAGGAGAAGAACACAGCAACAGAAAGTTCCACTTGAATTTTCCAAAATGTCCTTTCATTTAGAAATTCGTAACTTTCTTGTTTGAATTTCAAACTCCAACCGTTTTGCGCTTACGCGTTCATGGTAACACGTAATATCTAAATATGCCAAGAACAGTAGAAAAATATGAAAGAATCAAATACGTCTATGTAAGAGGGGCATTTTCATCTTTTGACAATTTCAAGAAAAAAGTAAACGCCGCACATATAAACGTGTCGAAACTAAGAATACAAAATACCTAATTTTAAACAGTGAAATTCAGAGACGGTGTTTCACATGCTAAGTGTGAATTAATACAGTAATATTCCTTACATTAAAAACATAAAATAAAAGCAAATGCAATCACTTAATATTTTGGTATAGTTATATTTCAATCCACATTTAAGTGACAGTTATTACATTTAACTTCAACAAACGGTGTGTTTGATATAATTTATTATGATTGACTCATTGTGTGTCTTAATCTAAATATCTCACTCTTTAGTTTTAAAATATTGATCCAAAAAGAAAATTTAAAAAATCAAATGCAAAAGTTTAAGGTTGAGAACTTTTAGCCACTTAGTACTATAGTCTAGTGATATTGCTCTACATTTATAAGCGAGAAATCTTAGGTTTAATTTTTGCCAAAAACAAATTTGAACTATATTATTGCTAGCTTATTGTGAGACTTAGTCAACTCCCTTATTTCCTTAGTGTAAATAATACCGTTTGTTAAAAAAAAAGTTGAGAACTTTTGAATCTCAAAGGCGTTTACAAACTAAGAATCGAAGTAAGCAAAAATCTAGTTACTAATTGTTAGGAATCAAAATAAAAAATGTATAATAAAAAAAAAAAGACGGGTGAATTATAAGTTCCAAAAGCATGTTCAAAAAAGAAAAAGAAGAAAAAAAAACTAATGAAAAATATTTGAAAACTTTGAGTTTTAATCAAAATGATAAAAAAAAAATGTTGTAAATAAATAGTATCAGAAGTGATTTTTTAAAATTAAAAATGTCATTTTTGTTTAAAATAAACAATATCAAAAATATTTCGTTAAAACCTCTAAAAAAAATTCAAAAGCAAAAAGGACATTTTTGTAATTGGGGTGGGGGACATACGGTCCATCTCCCACGGGTTACGTGCGTTCGCGTTGAATCCCGAAAAGGCAAGAGCAAAGCCGCGTTCTTTGCTTTGGGCAGGCGAAAATGAAAATGCGCGCCCTTTTCTTTTCCCTTTGTCGTCCGTCCCGCATTATTATTATTATTATTTTGTGAAAAATATATATAATATATATATTTATTTACTTTGTTTCCTTCAATCTCGTAAGAAAATTAATACTTTTATATTATTATTTCGTGAAAATTACAATAATATGACATCTGAATTCAATTCCCTTTCTCAACTCCAATTCTGATATCTCAGGTGATCGTTGTCGACCACAATTCCCGCACCCTCGAAAGTCCTCTCTCTCTCTCTCTCTCTCTCTCTCTCTCTCTCTCTCTCTCTCTAAAGAAAATTCACTTTCTGAATCGCTAGTGTTTCATCGTCTCCTTCTTCAGGTACTTTCACCTTGTAGATCTAAATTGGATTTCTTTGAATTGCATTCTCCATTTCTAGATCCCACTCTTTTTCTATCGATTTTTTTTTTGTTTATCATTGATTTCTCAGCATGTGTTTATTTCTTTTGGAATTGTTTATTTGTGGCCTGCAAATACATTGTTTCATATTTTCATTCTGCTTGAAGGAGGTGTGGTGGGTTTTCATCAACTTTTTGTTTGCATTGTTTATTTGTAATTATTATTGCAATATTATGATTCTTTGTGACCGAAAGGTCACGATTTTGAGTCGTGAAAACAGTCTATTTGCAAAGCAAGTGTAAGACTGCGTAGATAAACGTTTTCTCCGACGCCTGCAAAGCGGGGAGCCCTGTTGGCTTGGGGCTGCCCTTTATTTGTGAGAAAATTTGAAAACAATATAGGTGGAGAATTTTGACACTCATCATTAAATCTGATATAGCAGCTATAGCTCAAGTTAGACACAACAAAATTTCGATGTACCTGCCTTCCTGGTGATCATTGTTTAGTTACCAGTTTTTTCATATTGATGGATCATTTGGGTTCACGTACATTTTCCAGTTCCGCTGTTTACAAGGATGCTACATTCCCACAAGATAGATATAACTTAAAGGGCAACTTAAAAGATAGATTAATAGGATTATTGCTATTCTTATTGTAATTTTCATATTACTCTCGTGCATCATATGATCATGGAGAACTGGTGGCTTCTATTGTATCTTGTATGCTAACCGTTTTGTACTTCAATCATTTAGACTCTTAAATCCAAGTTAAATCTTGCTTTGTTTGCTTGATGTGCTCTGTGCTTGCTAATCATTTTGTTTCTCGTAAATCAATTCCTTTCACAATCAGGTTTCCTATACATAATCTATATGTTGCCGAGCAATTTCATGTTTTTAGTTCTGGACAAGGAGCTGTATTATAATCTGGGACAAGGAACGATATTGGAAGTGGAGAGTTAAGTCATGATGGTTGATTTGGGCCTTTCACTTGCTAGGTTTGTGACCGCCGCGGATGGTTATGGTCCATTTCTCTTAGGGTGGCTGGTCACCGGGTCATTCGGGCTTGTAGCTATCATCTTTGCTTTTCTTAAATGGCAGAGAAGGACATCTCTAAAATGGGTTAAAGCTGCAGCTAGAGCAAAAAAGAAAGTCTGGAAGAAGCTAAAAGTTCCTTTATCACATCATACGTGGATCGAAGATATTACTAACGGTGAACAGCCATCCACATGTTGTGTTTGCTTGACTTCTTTGGTGTTTCTTCAATACCTAGGTACAAAAGCCTCATCGCGTACTCCTGTCCATCGTTGCTCTGTTTGTGGTGTAGCAGCTCATTTCTATTGTTCCCAGTACGCAGTAAAGGATTGCAAGTGTATGGCACAAGCTGGTTTTACCGATGTTCGACACCACTGGTCAGAAAGATGGGTTAATATGCATGATAATCCTGAGATATCGGCCATTTGTTTTTATTGTGATGAGCCATGTGGTGTTCCTTTCCTCGATGCTTCTCCTACATGGCATTGCCTATGGTGTCAGCGCCTCATACATGTCAGATGTCACAACAAAATGGCAAAAGAATATGGCGATGCTTGCGATTTGGGTAGTCTTCGGAGGATTATCATTTCCCCTCTGTGTGTGAAAGAAGTTGGCCAATATAATGGACGTGGAATGCTAAGTTCATTCACAGATGAAATAATAACCTCATCTGTTTGTGGCCAGTATAGAAGAAAGCGCCACCACTGTAAGCATGGTAGTCAGGCAACTAATGGTAACTCTGCCACTGGTGCATCTCCAGATTATCTGTTCAATGGATTTACTGGTATAAAGAGATCCCGTAGTGAGAAGAGTTTTGACTACTTAAAGAAGAATGATAGGACACTGAGTTTGAAGGGCAACCATAATGGGTTTTTTCAGAATAATGGGGACACTGTCACCTATGGTCAAATTAAGAGATATAAAGTAGTTGATTTGCCACATGATGCAAGACCTCTTTTGGTCTTTATCAATTCCAGAAGTGGAGGTCAACGTGGGGCTTCTCTAAGGAGAAGGCTAAACATGCTGTTGAATCCTGTACAGGTAATGTTGTGCCTTTTTAGCATCATTCACTGTGATGGATTATAACTTTACATTGTTTTAGATGGGCAACAAAATGTGATCTTTGACGTCTAATGTTCCCTTGCTGTGTTGTAGCTCTTAATTTGCGCCAGATAACTTACAGTCTGCTGTAATTCATATACATATTTTTGTTTTATGAATGAAACTTGATACTTAGTGACCTTAAGAAAATTCATTATGTCTGCCTTTGTTTCCCTTCCTTTTTCGAATTATATATGATGCCATGGTTGCATCATGGTTTTCTGGGTAGAAGGTTGCCCAAACGCTGTGGGTTATTTTCCCTCATACGATGAAACAAATAAGAAATGATATTAATAGCTTGATGTGAGGCTTAGAATAGTCATAAGGAGGAAAATGCAGAACAATAAAATTTCTCTTGTTGCTCGGAATCTGAGTTGCATTCAAAGTTTTTGTACTTTTCCCATGCTGGATTCAGGTTAATTTTTTTTAATTCAGTTGTTTGGATCTTCTATTTTGAGAGCATAATATTAGTAGTATGTATTCCATTATTAAATTGCCAATTTTTTTTAATTCAGTGATTGATATGTGTGTTATAGTTTTTATTTTTATTTTTATTGTTACTTTTTATTTTTTGGCATTTTTCATACCTTGGTTTTTAGGAGTAACTAGCCAAGCTATATTTCTAAATTGCAGGTTTTTGAACTGAGTTCTTCCCAAGGGCCTGAGGCAGGTTTGGAATTGTTCAATGATGTGCAATATTTTAGAGTTTTGGTATGTGGTGGAGATGGTACTGTTGCATGGGTTCTTGATGCGATCGAGAGGCATAATTTTGAATCACCCCCACCTGTTGCTATTCTTCCCCTAGGTACGGGAAATGATTTGTCAAGGGTGTTGCAATGGGGAAAAGGCTTCTCTATGGTTGATGGACAAGGTGGCTTAACTGCACTGTTGCATGACATTAACCATGCTGCAGTTACCATGCTAGATCGCTGGAACGTAAACATCAAATCAGAAGCTGATCCGAATAAAGTTCAGTCCAAGTATATGATGAACTATTTAGGTATTTCTCTACATTTACTATTACCTAGTTATGGTTGTGGGATCTGTTTGACATTCTCTCATTTCTTTGAAAGGTATTGGATGTGATGCGAAGGTTGCATATGAATTTCATGTGACCCGGGAAATAAATCCTGAGAAGTTCAGTAGTCAGGTACCTTTGTATTTGGTGTGATGCTTTCATTATCACCCATTATTTATGCTTTCCTAAGCAACAAAATTTTAGAGAAAGATTTGTCATCGTTCATTTCCGTGATTTGGCTTCACTGATGGTTGCTTTTATGAACAGTTTGTAAATAAATTACGATATGCCAAAGAAGGGGCCAGAGATATAATGGACCGAACCTGTGCTGACCTACCATGGCAAGTTTGGCTTGAAGTTGATGGGAAAGACATAGATATTCCAAAGGTTTACATTTATGAAATTTTTTTTTATTATGTTTCAAGCTGTTTTCTTTCCTTTTGAAGTGACTCCTTTTTCATATTTTTCTCCTTTTCCCAGGATTCTGAGGGTCTAATTGTGCTCAACATTGGCAGCTACATGGGTGGAGTAAATCTTTGGCAAAACGATATTGAGCATGATGATGAATTCAGTCTTCAGTTGATGCACGATAGAATGCTTGAAGTTGTATGTGTATGTGGAGCTTGGCACCTTGGAAAACTTCAGGTTTGTATAGTATGTCTATTTTTTGTTTCATTCATAATGTCTCCTCTCCCCGATGTGGAATTTATATTCTCAACACATACACCCTCCATTGCAGAATAATATAAATCTAAACTATCAAAAGCACGAGAATATTTACATAATTCTTTCTTTGAGATGTCATTGTATATTTACATCGGAAATTATATTCTTACTATCTATTGTACCACAATTTTATACAACCTTAGGTGGCAGCTGATGTGGATAGTCACATCATTTGAAATAATCTGAATTTCTATTTAATTAAAACAATTAAAAAAAAAACCAGCGGAGAAAAAAGAGAGAGAACCAAAAACCTTGCATGGTGTAAACTGGGTTTCAAGTAAGAAAGTAAAAAATCTAGCAGCCCAATTCTTAGGAGTGTCCACAGTTGATCCTTTACGTGCTCCCTTTTCGTTATAAGGTGTTCTTCCGCCAAAAGTGGCGCTGGGGGAAGGGGGGGACGTCGGCTCAGGCTTTGGGCTATAGGTCATGTTTCTTTTTTGAACAAGTAGACTAACCTAGTGGATTGAATGAACGGAAGAAGCTAATGTTTGTTGTTTTGCTGTACAGGTTGGACTTTCACAAGCTAGAAGACTAGCCCAAGGGAAAGTCATAAGAATTCATGCCTCCAGTCCTTTCCCAGTCCAAATAGATGGAGAACCATATATACAACAACCTGGCTGCTTAGAGATTACACATCACGGACAGGTACAATCTGAAGCTCCCTGTGATCATGTCTTGTGGTGCACACAAATATGCCTCGTCGTGTAGGATTGGTTAGAGATGTATACTATGCGTTATTATGTTTGGAACATCTATCACACATTCGGGCAAGAATCGAACATGATCAATGGGCCGTAACCATATTCTACCAACATGAGGTGGTTCGCCAAAATTTTAGCAGATTTTGGTGGGGTGAGAGGGGTTTTCGTGCTATTCTCAGCCAGCCATAGCCAGGGAATGATACCAAACCCCGAATGTTTGGTTATGCACACAACCAAACCCTAATGGAAACTAAACAATGCTTTTTTGTTTGCTGGTTGAGGTCTGAATTAGGGGGTTTGTTCGACACTGGTGTATGAAAGAAAGATCGATTCCAGAACCCTTAAATTGCTAGAAAACACTGAAACTCAACAGATACGCACCCGTATCTGTCCTTTTATTTTCTTAATAATTAGATGGACATTGAACTGGTTGTCTTCTTCTGTGTCATTCTGTTTTCAGATGTTCATGTTGAGGAGAGCTTCAGAGGAGCCCAGAGGGCATGCGGCTGCAATTATGAACGACGTTTTACTAGATGCCGAGTGCAAAGGCATCATCAATGCATCCCAGAAGAAAATACTTCTCCAGCAGATGGCCCTCCAGCTCACCTAATTCACTCCGCTTCTCTTCGCCGGTCTTCTAATTTTGTTAACAATTCTTTTGTCCTCATCGGTTTCCATACCTGTATTTTGGGCCAGTGGCCTACATATTTTTGGAATTGCTTCTTTTGTAGAAACAGATTTTTTGTAAACCCAGAGAGAGAGAGAGAGAGAGAGAGAGAGAGAGAGATTTGTTTGTAACGTTGTGATATGAGAATAACTGACATTTGGTTGACACTCCACTTTTCTGCATTTCTATGATTCCTTTTGTTTTATAATTGAAGTACTTGCAATAGTAACGGAAGATACTAACTATCATCACGAAGACTATTTAAAGTTATAACTTTTCAAGTTTCTTACACAATTTGGGCATGTGCAATACACGCACCAACTTGAGGGGTAGTATTGACTTTTGAGTATATTCATATAATCTTGGGATTATTAGTTTAGTATGATTTCATGTAAATTAGCTCTCTCCTTATTGATAGGATTGCAACATCTTGTAAATTAGCTCTCTCTTTGTAGATGAATAGAGGCACAATACTATTACAAGAGTTTTCTCATCTAAAACACCAATCAATGAGGGTGGAACACGATGTAGAGTTTTTTGTAAATATGTAAAAAATATACTTGTGAGGAGTACAAAATGAGATTTTTAAAGTACCAATAATAGACAATCAATTAGTCACACATTTTTAATTTAAAGACCAAAGCTCCAAAAACAACAACTAAGCCTTATCTCTCTAAGTGAGGTCGGTTATATGAATTCTATAACTTCACAACATTTGGTTTTGCGTCAAGTCTTCCGTTAGCTCTTAGGTACTCCACATCGTTTCTAAAAGTCTTTTTCCAAGTCTTCTTAGGTCTTCCTCTACCCCTTTTGCTCTAAGTCTCACTCTCATAATTGCATATTCTAACCAGAGTATTCGTAGGTCTTCGATTCACGTGTCCAAACCACCTTATTTGATTTTCTTTCATCTTATCTTCAATTGCGGCCACTCCTACATTACCTCGAATATCATCGTTTGCCCACACATCCAATGAAGCATTCTTGTCTCTGTTACACTCATTTTTTGCACGTGTTGATTTTTGACCCCCCAACATTACGTGCTATAAAACATTGTTGGTCTTATTGCTGTCCTATAAAACAATTTCTTAAGCTTTAGGCGACAATAATTTTACAACATACCCGATGCACTCTTCCATTTCATCTATCAAACTTGTACTTTATGGTTGAGATCTTTATTTGATTCTCTATTCTTTTGCAAGATAAAATCAAGAGAATGAAAGCAATGTTTACTCTTTGGTACTTCTTAATCTACTATGCTTACTCTCATCTCATTTGGACTCCCATTCCCACTGAACTTGAACTCTGTCTACTCTGTCTCTAGCCTACTTAAAACCTTTAGGATGCGTTTGTTGCACCAGACTATTTTGGATTGGACTAGCTTCTGGGACTAAGTTGGACTGGCTTGGCTTGGACTAAACTGGATAAGGATAGTGAAGCGTTTGGTGTAGTGCTAGACTAATTTATGGACTAAAATTATTTTAGAGCCCAAAATATTTTTTTTATCATTTTTAATTTACTTTTCCTTTAAAAAACCAAAAACAAAAAACAGATAAATATTATATTATAAAATATTTTATTTAATTTATTTTCCTTTCTCTTATCTTCATTGTTTCTATCAAACTCTGCATCTAACTCCTATCTCTCTGCCGTTCTCTTTTCTCCCAATTAGTCAAATCTCCCTCCTCTTTGCCCTTCCACTTCTTGCTTTCTTAGCAGATTTGGGGTTTTTACAATTCCCAAATTCCCCCTTCTTCGTGTTTTGGCAGAATCATGTGTTGAGACATCGCGTTGTTCGTCGTCAAATCTTCAAACAGCTTTTGGGAAGTGGTGGAACGAGCCTGTAGCAAGGCCCGACGAGCTAACTAGCGGGGAGTGGGGGGATTGTGGAGTTAAGGGAGTGAAAGACGAAGGTGACTTGGGGTTGGAACGCTTGGATTTCTCGAGGCGCTGCAAAACCCAAAAACGGTCTTAGTAGTCCGACGCTTTTCGGGGTCTCTCGCTAAGACCCCTTAGCGAGCTTTTTAGCCCATGCGAGTCCCACCTAATCTCATTAAAGTTAGTCCTTTTTATTAACAAACACTGGAGTACACTAACTTTTAGTCTAGTTCAGTCCAATGAAAGTTAGTAAGGACAAACAAACACACCCTTAGATTCTAAAACTTCCCGCCAAAGATTAAGTTTCACATTTACTTCATCTTGCGTTTCATTTATCAACACTATATCATATGCAAAAAACATACACTAAGGGATGTCATCTTGAATAGTTCCCGTTAACTCGTCTATTACCAATAGAGAAAGTTAAGGACTTAAAGTTGAGCCTAATTGTGTAACCATATAGTTATGGGAAGCTTTCAGTTTTGTCCCTCATTAAAAGAAAAAAAAAATAGTTATGGGAAAGCTTTCAGTTTGTCCATCATGAGTTCTTGCTACATTCCTTGTTCTTTCATACATATTCTTTATTGCTTGGGTATATGCATACTCGTACTTTTTTCTTTTCTATAAAATCCTTAAATGAGTTTCGTATACATATTCTTTATTACTTGGATATATGCTTATATGTACTCATTTTTTTTCTAGAATCCTTCAATAAATTTCTCTTAAGACCCTATTATACGTTTTTTCCAAACCTATATTAAACTATGTGTAAATTCTTTTGCATATTTCGAACCATATCAAAGAGAAATCTCTACGGGTGCATTTGTTTCACCTCCTTAGGAGGGACTGGCTTAAGTAGGACTATAATACTGTGTTTGGTATGTCCTTGGACTAAAGGGGGTGTATTCAATTGAGAATTTGAGAGATTTTGATGGATTTATAAATCTATGTATTTTTATGGAGTCTAATTGATTTATAGAGACTCCATGTAAAATTTTGATTCAATTCCCTAAAAATCTCTTGGGGAGAGAAGAGATTTGTGGATGCTTAAAAAATACACTACAAAATCTCTCAAATTCCCTCAAATTCCTCAACTTTTTCAAATTCTTTAAAATCAAATTCTAATTGAATATACCTGGAATGTTATAAACTTCTTTAAAATCCTAATTGAATATACCTGGATTTCTGAAGATTTTAATAAACTATCTTAAAATTTTGATTGAATACACATTGAATTTCAGAGAATCACTTAAATTCCTGATTGAATACCCCTAAATTCATTAAAAGAATTAAAATCCTTCAAAATCTCAATTGAATACACCCCTCTAAAATAAGTGAGACTCGCCTGGACTACGAGGCCCTCTGGGCGTCGCTAAAGCAGGCTATCTAATCCCAAGGTTTCACTTAGCCCTAGTTTGGGAGTGAGGTGCTTAAAAAAAAGCACCCATGAAAAAAAGCTGTAAGAGTTTTAGGTGTTTGGTAAACTAAAAAAAAGGGCTTATTTTGGAAGCTGCTGTGAGAATAAGCTGAAATCAAAGGAAAAAGCTGAAGCACCTATTTGTAGCTTTGGAAAACTGGCTTTTTTTCAAAGCAAACGGAGCTACAATGCTCATTTAATGAAAAAACCCACTATCAGACTGTTTTTTTTTTTTTTTCAAAAGCACTTTTACAAAAATGTTTACCAAACACTTAGCTGATTTATTTCACAACCGCTTATTCTCACAGCACAGCCGCTTATTCTCACAGCAGTTTTTTTTTTCAAAGCACAACAATACCAAACCAGCCCATAGTACTAAAGGGGACTAGAAAGGAAGGCCGACATCCAATCCCCAAGTTTTGCGCACTGACATCCAATTTGAGTTCCCAATTGAAAAATGACATTGAATTTGAAGAACTAAAATGAGCGACAAGTCTTCGAGCTATATGGAAATTTCAGTGCTTTCTCTCTCTTTTTCTAGAAAGCGGATATTTGGTTTCCTGCTGCCCTAAGAAATTTGCAGGTTGGGTTGGATATTAAAATTGGGGAAAACGA
This sequence comes from Crataegus laevigata, assembly GCA_963580275.1. Classification (NCBI taxonomy): domain Eukaryota; kingdom Viridiplantae; phylum Streptophyta; class Magnoliopsida; order Rosales; family Rosaceae; genus Crataegus; species Crataegus laevigata. The sequence continues at coordinate 29,470,264 of OY756944.1, read as the reverse complement.
AAAGGGGTTGATTTTTTTCGACATATTTGACCGTTTGAGGGGGGAGAGGGAGAGAGAAGAGTGTAGGGGTAATTTGGAAAATGAGGAAATATTGAAAATCAATGGAAAGATGAGTTAGAAAGTTCAAAAAATCAATTTGATTTTTATCTGGGTTCTTCTAATTCATATGAGTGGTAATTCAATAGAAAGTTGAGTTCCCAATTGAAAAATTCCAAGGGTTTTCGGCTGGGCTTTTGGGTTCCATTGATTTATTGGAAAGTTTTATTTTTAGGTTAAGAGAATGTAAAATTTGAGGGTTCAAATCTCGAGAGAATGTAAAATTATGGAGACGGTTTTATTAACATTTTTTTTCTTTTTTCCTTTTGTCCTTAATTCTGCTTCTTAGTCGACCCTATACCAAACACTTCACTGTCACTTAATCCGACTTATTCTATAAAATTAGTTTAGTTTGAGGTCCGGTTCAACAAATGCATACTAATTAAACTAAAATTGAACCACCGTCGCCCCCGAATGATAAAATGGGTACGACAATGGCATATAGCCGGGTTGAGAAATGACAATTGACAGGGCGGGATTCGGGAAGGAGGGGCTGAGGACTTGCAGCTGAGAAAGCACGCCATCTTTCATTGTTTCACATTTGAGAGAGACAATTTCCCACAAATCAGATGCATCTCGTCTCGTCAAAGCATCAAACCACACACTAGGAGTAGCGTAGCAATTCCATCGTCCAATTCCCAATTCTTCTTGTTCCGAATCGAACAAAAAAGAAAGAAATTTCGAGGTTTTGGGTTTCGATTTGGGTAATTGGGAATTCTTGTATGTAGAATGAGTGTCGCTCCGGCTCCGGCTCCCTCTTCCACTCGCAACTCCACCCATTTGGCAATTTTGCCTTCCGCCTACTACTCCTTCCAGTCTGTACTCCTCCTCTGAATTCATAGCTCCAAATTATCACCCTCCCCCTCCAAAAAAAAATAAAAAAATTTACCAAGCCAATGTACTCGAGTAATTTGAAGGGCTTCATCTTGGCCGTCGTCTCGAGCGCCTTCATTGGATCCAGCTTCATCTTCAAGAAGAAGGGTCTCATCCGGGCCAACGTCAACGGCCCTCCTGCCAGTATGTTCTTTCATTTTTTTTTTCTTTTCTCAAGGCATTTTCTTTTTCATATTTATGATGATTTGACTGTGTCTGATTGTTAATTTTCCTTGTTTTTTCGCTTTTGTTGCTAATGTATAAAAGGTGTGGGAGGATATGGGTATCTGAAGGAGCCTCTATGGTGGATAGGAATGGTAACAAGTAAGTATTCCTTGCTTCTTGTTCAGTTGTTCTGCTTAATTTAATTAATTCTAGGGCTCTGTTATGATGATATGAAGAAATTCAAGATTTTTCTGACCTGGGATATGCTATGCTATTCAAAATTTCATTTAAATTGCGGTTAAGTTTTATTCCCACTATTTCATTTCAATTGGAAAATTTGACCCTTTGTTTTATTCAATTCATTTCTCCGCTGCTAGACGGGGTTGGATGTTGAATTTTGCATGTTGATGATCATCGTAATTTTGGACTATTGACAGTGGTTATTGGAGAGCTAGCCAATTTTGTAGCATACATTTACGCACCTGCTGTCCTTGTAACACCACTAGGTGCATTGAGTATTATTGTTAGGTACATTCCGTATTTCCCAATTCTATTGCATATCTGATTGTACCTATGTTTTTGTACATTTCAATCGTCAAACCATATTTCTGATAATTTCAACTGTGGATGAATATGTGTAGTGCTGTTTTAGCGCATTTTTTGTTAAAGGAGAAACTCCAGAAAATGGGAATGTTGGGGTGTCTTTTATGTATAGTGGGTTCAACTGTGATTGTACTCCATTCACCTGAAGAGCGATCTCTCAGTTCGGTCCAAGAAATCTGGGAATTAGCAATACAACCTGGTATGCTTCTAAAAGGTTACTAACTAATGGCTGCCTATTTCTTCTCCTTCTTCTTCTCTTCTAATTGTTCGCTTTCTTGCCTTCAGCATTTCTTTTGTATACAGCCTCGGTGGTAGCTGTGACGTTAGTACTGATGTTGTACTATGCTCCCCGCTATGGCCAAACCAATATACTGATTTATATAGGAATCTGCTCTATAATAGGATCATTAACAGTGAGTTATTCTACCATTCTTGCCAAATTTTAGTTAAGATATAATGATTTCATCAATTTTTGGTTTCTTCATCATGCACAAAAAATTACATTACTTCCCTTTTAATGTAACATTGGCTTGCCCATTTGATTAATTATCCCTATTGCAGGTTATGAGTGTAAAAGCAGTTGGGATTGCAATAAAACTCACATTAGAGGGCACAAACCAGCTAAAATACTTCCAAACATGGATTTTTGGAATGGTTGCAGTTACCTGTATCATCACTCAATTAAATTATCTAAACATGGTCCGTATCTTGTTATGCTCTATTACATTGCATCATGGCAGCTTTGTGTCCTTGTCATTTCTATTTTTGGAATGGTAGCAGTTACCTATATCATCACTCAATAAAACTCACATTAGAGGGCACAAACCAGCTAATATACTTCCAAACAAGAATTTTTGGAATGGTTCTAGTTACCCGTATCATCACTCAATTGAATTATCTAAACATGGTCCTGTCTTGGTATGCTCTATTACATTGCATCATGGTAGCTTTGTGTCCTTTTCATTTCTGTTTCTTTTTGTTTTTTGTTTTTTTTAATGATTATGTCTCGGATATATATATATATATGTATCTGTGTTTCTTTTATCATGAATAAGGTGTTGGTATGGTGTGGTTGGGTTTTGGGTTGAGCCCAAAATTTGTGAGGTAAATCGTGGGCTATAAGGTGGGGGGTTGTTGGGGACCTCGGGGTGGGGTGGGGGTAGGCAGAGCTTGTGGCTTAGGGTTTAGAACTTGGGTTTTGGGTTGAGCCCAAAATCTGTGAGCTAAACCCTGGGCTATAAGGATTAACCCAATGCTATTATTACTTTTTAATTGGAGTTTTTTGTGTGAAAAAAGTGGGCCATTGTGATTGCTTCTAAATGTGGTTGCATGCTTGTAATTTGTTGTCTTTGTGTGGACTATTTATCATGTTTAGGCCCTTAATCAATGGGTTTTTTTTTTTTTAATTTTAATTTTTACTAAACCTTGGGATGCAAACTATTTATTTATAGATTGTTGAAGGATGAGAGTGTTGGATCTTAAGCTACCATTGTACATGAACTAGAATAAAGGAAGATCACCCTGAGGATTAATTCATTTAGAATAAACTTTGCACCTTCATAAGTCAAAGTACAACTGGTTGATGCTTGAATTTTATAACACAAACATCCCCTGTTAACATACTGTTAGCTAACCACATATTTTTTTGTGTGGAAGGAAGAAGGGGGAAGTCTTGGGGAGAGGTGTGCTATGGTAGCTGTGTTTTGGGTAGTTTGATTGGAAAGAATTAGGAGGATATTTCATAGTTAAGGGGAGAGGATGAGAGGATGTGGGATAAATTTTGTTTTTGAACATCCCTTTGTACAAATTGGAGAGTTCTCTTAAAGAGGGGGAGGTTATGTTATTGTTGTGTGATTTCACCAGAAGACTGCTAGAATTTTGGCTCTGTGTACAGTGCACATCTCGTTCTCTGCATTGAACTTGTACATATGAATTCAATAAAATCTTTGTTTCACATTCTCATAAAAGAAAAGTAGTCTGAGCAGAAATTATCTGCATCAGATTGGTAATAAATGAAATCTGTCCCCCCTCCAACTATACATGAACTTTTTCTACTATTTTCTTTTTGTGTAAGCATGTGAATGCATGAAGTGCTGCATTCATCACCTGTATAAACCACTTGCTTATCTTTTCTGTTTTGGTCATAAATGTGTAACTTTTTAGCTGGTTTTCACTCTTTTGTGGTTGCAGGCTTTGGATACTTTCAACACAGCAATTGTTTCTCCGATCTATTATGCTATGTTCACATCCTTTACAATATTTGCCAGTGCAATAATGTTTAAGGTATCATCATGTCAACATGGTGTGTTTTTGTAGTTGTGTTTGTGTGAGTAAGAGAGAGAGAGAGAGAGACTAACCATTATGTTATAAATCTAAAATGTATACCCTTTTGGTAGGATTATTCGGGTCAAAGTTTGAGCAGCATAGCATCAGAACTTTGCGGTTTGATCACTGTGTTATCTGGGACTGCTATATTGCATAGTACAAGAGAGCCAGATCCACCTTTAATTACAGGTTTGTATCTTGTGTATCTGATTGCATGTCTATTCGGAGATGCAGAGCCTTATCCTATTAGTTGACAATTACCTCCGAAAATTTTCCCTTTTATTTTCTGTCTGAGTTTAAATGTTGAAATCTGAAACCAAATAGTGTAAGATCTATTGAAGTGTTCATCCTAAAAGCTTAAGCTGTTAAGCAGAGAGACCAAATAAGTATCTATAGCTTTCTTAAATGCTTATCCCAACCAATATGGGACTAGTACTCAATAAGATCCATTCTCGGGGTCAGGATTCGTTTTCCCCATCGTTTCAGAGTTGAGAGACTTATGTTTGCAGGACTATACCACCAGTCCATCCTGTGGGGTAGTCTCTTTAGATTTTAAGGAATGGTCCTTCCATGCTATTTCCTCTAATTGGGATGCCGTTGTTATTCAGTTTTGTTCCTTTGGTGTTTTAGACTTTTGGTTGGCTTCTATTCCGTTGTTTCTTTAGGTAAATGTTCATGGTATTCCTTGTCACCTGTGTGCACATTCTTTCTCTTTTTGTTAATTTTGTTTCTTATCAAAAAATATTTATTGGGTTATTGACTCAATAATACAGGTCTTAACATATACGGTTTGTTAACTATTATTTATAAGATGGTAGTATATATCCAGCAGGGTCTAGTAGCTCAAATGGGAAGGCCAAAGTGTAGTGGTTTACCAGAGTAATGTGTTGAAATCCATAAGGGCATCAATGCACGCAAACCATACTTGAGAACAGCAATGATTTTGATTGTGATGGTGAAATGGTTAGGATTCTCATGCACATCTTTAAAGTAAAATGTGCAGGGTTGCACCATCATGCAAGAATATGAGTCCTGGATGAATTCTTTTTGCATTTGAATTGAAATTTTGCAGGCTTCAATTCCATATGCAGTAGTATCCATTTTGTCAAAAAATGTTTACATTTCTCTTGAAACTTGCAGATTTGTACACACCATTATCTCCAAAAGTATCATGGTACAAACAAAGCAACGGGGAATGGAAGCAGAAGGATGAGGATGGCTCAACCCCTAATTTCATCACAGTTCTTCGGCAAGACTACTTCCAAGTAATGGAATAAGCTTCCGACATTGAGTTCTTGGTTGCATCTCATGACTTGAGTGTGAAATGATCACCTCAATTCATCACTTTTTTCCAGCTTGATAACCGTAGGTGTGCTGGGACTGTAAAAATGCTCTGGCATGACTGTGAAGTAGCTTGTGCATGCAAAATCAAGCAGATATGTTTTGCCAATATCTTTTCGGCTTTCTATTCAAATTTTGAGCAGTGTGTTGTGCAGTTGTCAATAGCCATAGTTTTAGGAGCGACTTCTTCATTCATTCATTCTCTCACCGCGCGAGATTTTAGTATTCAGTCCTTGTAGAGAGCCAGACAGATCCATCTCCAGCTTATAGCTTGTAATTTGATTTTATTCAGTCCTTGAAGTAGCAGCTTGATGTTCCTTCTAAATGATCATTTTACAACCATGAGACCAATGCAAAAGCTGCATTAAATGTTTGTATCTGCTTTAACCTTGTGTTTAATACCAGTTGAGGATATTATTCTGTAGACATATTGTACATTGGAATATTTGTAAGAATAGCCAAAATACTATTCTTGTGTAGAAATTTTAGCCAACATATGAATGATCATTTGAGCCAAAAGTTGATAAATTCCATATAGATCCACCTACACTTAAGGACATAGGCGGACCAGCTACAACCATCACTGTGACGTCCTGATCTAATAACACAATGTCATTTGAAGTGAGAATTACACGTCTTGGGTTCGATTATTGGGATGGCCAGCAGAAAGTTGAAATGCCTTTATGAGCCTTTATGGTATCTAAAAAAGTGAATTGCCGTGATGAAGCTATTAGCCGGTCCCCCAAGTCGGAAAGAACCCCCACACGCCAACGGCTAAGTTCTCCGATCGTAAACCCCACTCTCAACGTATCTATTAAATGATAATTCTCTACCCCCACCCACACCCCCCCCTCCCCTCTCCCCCGGCGCGGGGGCGGGTACCGGTCTCTCCCACCTCTTGACCAATCAATTTTCTCCACCTGAGACCCTAATCGTTCCCATTGTGTGTTATTATGCAATAAAGGGTTTCTATTTGAATTTCGTATGTTCTTTGTGATATTTGTATTAAAAAAAAACTTGGCAGAAGAACAATCGCAATAGGAGGGAGTTTTGCCATGGCATAAAACAAATACACAAGTAAATTTCAAGATTATACTACACTTGTGTATTTGTAAGATTAGAGGGTGATTTGCTGGAATAAAATCACCATTCTTTAATGTCACTTAGTATTATGGTCTAGTAATATTTCTCTACCTCACCTCTTTCTTCTTAGTGTAAGATAATATCGTTTGTTAAAAAAAAAAACTTTCTTTAAACACAAGGACAAGAAATAATGTCAGTATTGTAAATATGTTGAAGTTTGGTGGCACCGAAAACTATTTCTTCATAAACTTTTTTATTATGAAGAAACTTTAACTTAATAACTATACTATCATTGTGCCCCCAAACTTCAACTTCATAATTTGTTTTTTTTTTTTGGTTGAAACAACTTCTTAATTTGTTACGTTCCATTATTTTTTTTCCTTATTATTAATTGTCTGAAGTACTTTGCATTAAAACTCCCTTTATGCTACACACACACACACTCGAAAGTCGAAACCATCATCTTCATATCACCAACTCAACGACTTTTAGGGTTTACAAAAGCTCGAGATAAAGCAATTTGATGCACTATATATTTTAGAAAATGCCGTGTCATACATGCATAGACTGCTGGGTAAGATGTTGATCAGTGGATTCATCCACAAGAGAAGCACCTCGATGCACAATGATAATCGATGCATTGGCAACAAATCTGGACGACACCAACGTATCTCCCAAAGGTCCTAGCTCTGGACAGTCACCCCACTCGGATAGCCCAAAAGTGATGAGTGGTGAGGAAACTCCTTGCCCTTTTCCCACAATATAAAGATCACAGTCACTTGCCATGTCGCTTAATAGTTGGAGAGTTTCCTCTCCATTGTTCACTACCTCCGTAATTAGTTTTATGTAAGGATGGTTCTTAGCATTGAGCATAAAGCCCTCTATACATTGGTCGTCCAATTGCTTCTCGTTCTCGTTTCCCTTTACGTCCTGCAAAATCTTATTGTCTCCTTCCTCGTGATGGTCATCGTTATTCTTACCGACAATGAAACGTACAATAGTTAACCTGATATTAGGGTTTGGAATAGGATTGCTAGCCAGCCTCCACGCATAAGCCAATGCCTCGCGGTCGTCTGGGCCGCCAATAAAAAGCATGGAACAGCGGTGGTGACGGTGCCCATGACGGTTATTTCCATTTTTAGTTTCAGATAAATCGCCGAGGCCACGATCCACAAAGACAGCCACAGAACAGGGTACATTCTCTAAAAGGTTCCTGTTAACGTCTCTAACACTAGCGTTTCCACTGTCCAATCCTCCGTCAATGGTGGATTGCTTATGAAAAGGAACAATTATAAGGTCTGCCTGTTTTTCCTCGGCAAGGTTGCAAATGTCCTCGTGTATAGTGGTGTAAGAAGACACAGTCGTTAGTGCCTCGACAGATACGCTGCCTTCTTCACTCTCACTCTCAAAATTTTCAAAGGCAGCAACAATGTTGTTAAACGATGTCGAAAAGTGCGCATGTTTTGCGTGATTTTGATTTTTAGTGCTCGCACTGGTTGTCCTATTCAAGTTGCATGTGTCGTGCACTATGAGCATGGCCGAAGCATGACTTCTTAGCTCCACCAGGTGGACGGCAAATACAGAAATTGGGGATTGCTTCGTGGGATTTGAAGCCTCCAAGAGGTTGATGATGCCGGAAACATTGCCTGTCGAATGGATGCAAGTAAGGACTCGAAACTCCGAGTTTGGTTGAATGCTTCTTATGCTTCTATGCTTGTACTGCTTAGATGTCCCATTGCGCTTGTAGATCAGGTTCAAAATGGGTCCAACCGCAGCCGTCATTACAAAAACTGCAACCATCATTACTGAAAATGTGTGGTGGTCCAAAACCTAAAATTCAAATATTCCGCCATATAAGATTGACTGGGACAAACATTACAATTTGATATATAATGCACAAAAGGAATTCAAACCAACAATTGTCGCCAATCGCCAATGTTGTTGGACCTCAAGTGTTTATGATATAGCTCTTTTTATTTCTCACGTATTAAACTAAATCCTTGATTTTTTTTATAAGAAACTAGAGACTTGTATGGTCTTTTTTAAGGTCTTCATCAATTGGTTGGAAATTTTGAGTTTGATTCTCGTTAATTGAAGTAAAAAAACTCAAATAGTGAGCCGGAAAATTTGAGTCTAATAATAGGGGTCAGTTCAATTATTAAATGTATTACATGGATAATACATCTCATGAGTTTGATTCCTATTAAATGGATTATATATGTAGCAACGTTAATCAAACACTATACCTATAATCTGTAAACCAGTCACAAAAATCAAATTGTTACATACATATGAAAAATATATTGATAAAAAATCTATGAACAAAAGGAATTAATCAAATCACATGCACTTGCATTAATGTAAACAAACAAAACCTGTTGAAATAGAGTTATACTCAAGAGGAAAAATCTAAAATTAGTGGCTGCCAGAATTGAGGATAACTAGTTATAGATATGCGCGAATGTATACATACCTTTAAGTCCCTGCCAGAATTGAGGATTATTAGTGAGAGTACGCCTTTGGTGTTCATGACAATTCCGAGGGCGAAACTATCGCGCATTGGCATTTTGTTAATGATAGCAGCGACGAAGGTTACAACAAGTTTAGCGAGCGAAGCCAAAAGAATAACTGGCAAGACAAATAGTATGTCTTTTTTGTCAAGGATGACTGCTTGGACATGCGTTCTCATCCCAAGCACTAAAAAGAAGAGGGACATCATAACGTTTGACACAAAGTCGTCAACTTTCTGTATAATTGCGTTTTTGAGCTCTCCCTTTGGCACTATGGCTCCCATTGTGAAAGCCCCGAGAATGGAGTGTGCCCCGCATGCATCACTTAAGTACCCGAAAAATAAAACCCCGGCTAGAATGAAGCATATTTGGGGATCCATGTCGTAGAATGAAGTACCATTGTCGTTAGAAGCGTCGTTGGTGTTAGAAAACATCCATGACAAGGTAGGACGAACCACAAAAACTAAAAATATTATTAATGCGGAGGTGGATAAGAACGTATAAACTTGATAACCCTCACTTGTTGAGGTCACTGTGCCCACATGAAGAATCCAACAGATGAGGTCGCTGATAACACTTACAGACAAGGCCGTTCGTCCAACGTCAGAGTGGAGGAGCTTCACGTGTGCAAGTACTCCGGCGAGTTCCCCGAAGTTGGTGGAGGCAAGAGTGATTCCCCAGAATATAGGACCGTACGTACGAGCCTTTAGTTTAGTAGCAGTAGTAAGACCATCCTCCTGCCGTGTTAGGACTCTGTACAAGGCATAGCCAAAAGGTAGGGGAAGAAGAATACCAGCAGCGGCAATGCTCAAAACTTTTTTTCTAGCGTGGAATATTGGCTTGAAATCCACTTGTAAACCCAGGACGAACAGGTAGTAAATCAACCCTAGGTTGGCCATTGTCTCTATGGTCAACGTGCTTTTGAATGGAAATACGTAGTTGCGAGCGAACGTCGTGCCCCCAAACGCAGATGGACCCAATATCACGCCACCCTTTCAATATGATTAATGAGTGCTTCAATTAGTATTCATTCATTTGCATTAAATTTATAAATATTATGATAATTTTCTATTTAAATTAAGGAATTTCATTTGATAGCGTACGTACAACTAGAACCAAATACGAACTGCCAGCATGTAGCAAAAGAAAATAATGAAAAGTGCGTGCATGCATGACGCATTAATGTATGATATGTGAGGATGTGAAGGTAAAAGAGTCCACATTGGTGAAAAGAGAAACCTTGCAAATACTTATGAGGTTGGACTACTCCTCATATAGCCAATTAATTTTAGAGTTCTTTAGATATAAGCCAATGCAACACTTATTTTCTTGACAAAAACCCATCTCATTTTAAACATTCAAATAAAACCCAAATTTGAAGTAGACTGCCATGTAAACAAATAAATACATATTATTTTCAAAATATTTACAATTGTGCCACAACACTCTAATTGTGTTAATGAATTTAATTTCCACCATAATTGTGAGAAACAAGTGCTTTATTATTATAAAATTATATATGCGTGCAAATAATTTATCTATATTTTTATGTAAAATAATATGTAATTAATTAATTGAATCAATTGGCTAAAAATATTTATTTATTTTGTAGGTAAATTATTTTTCATGTGATATTAGTATATTACATATATACTAGCCACATTTTGTTATTATTATATGGAGTATGCAATCAATCGACATTCTTTTATTTTTTAGGTAAATTATTTTGCATGTAGGTAAATTGTTTTATTTCATTTTATTTTATTGAAAAATATTGGTATTTAATTAATTTTGAATAAAAATATTTTGTTTATTTTGTAGGTAAATTATTTTGCATGTATCATTACGTAAATTACTAGGAACTTATATTGTTATTATATATATGTTGTGCAAAATAATTCACCTATGTTATATTTAAAATATTGATAATTTTGAATAAAATCACTTATATATATATATATTTGTAGGATATATTAATTTACCTGTTAGCATCATGTCAAAACAACTACATATATAAGGAACATTGGTATCATGTAAATTTGTGTTATTAAATGCATAGGAATCATGACATTTAAATTTTTTTCCAAATCCCCATAAGGTATGGCTAGTCATTGGGTTTTTTTTAGAAAAATTTACAACAATGGGTTTTAGTTAAAGAAAATTGAATTTCAAGGGGTGTACTCATATTTTCTGTTAATTTTATAGTCAACTTTTTTCAGGATATGTACGTAGCCTCATGCATAATATATATGTTTAACATATATAAACACACACGTGTAGAGATAATTGAAAAAAAAGAGAGAATTACGACTTACAATAATGTGAGAAATAACGCGAGGAATGTGAAAAGGTGCAAGAAGAAGCTTGAGAAGGTAACAAAGGGACATGATCACAGCTTGTTGGATGAAGAAGAGAGGAAGAGTTGAAAGCAAGGCATTTTCGGCCTTCCACAAGCCAGTGGTGTGTGTTAACGTCTTATTAAAACACACCCTTATAGTTTCTACATTCGCCTCCAGTACCACCCAACCATTCCCCCGTCGTTGACCCCGAGCAGCCATTACGTATGTACTGTTCGTAATACAAAATCGCTAGCTAGGTTTTCATTATTTGAAACTGGTATAGATATATACCCCAACCATAACCATAATATTATTTCCCCATCATAGCCAGCACCTTATTAGTTGGGATCGAAGAGAAAAGCAAACATAAAGACAGCTAATGAAAGCTTAATACAAATTAATTAAAGAGGCAAGTACACATAATATATTCCTCATTTTACCAAGTCAACGAAGACGTTGATCTGTCCTAACCTATCTTTGTTGTGAAACTTACTAAATTGAACAGATGCGGTTCTTCATAATCAATTTTTTTTTGTAATGCTAAGAATAATAAATTTGAGTCCTAAAGATATGCCACACTGCGCGCGGTAAAATAAAAATATATTTATGGTCATCGTGCTTTTGAATGGAAATACGTAGTCGCAATGAAACGTCGTTTCCGATGGACCCAAAGTCACACCACCCTTTCAATATGATTAATGAGTGCTTAGTATATCCCATTCATTAAATTAAATTATATACATGCTAATTTTCTATCGAAAGGAATTTAACTCTTTTGATAGCGTACGTATAGTACCACCAATAATACTACCTGCATCAGCATGTCGCGTAAAAAAATATGAAAAGTGCATGCATGCATACGAAATGATGCATATTGGTAACTTGCGGCCGCCACAGATCTAGAGTGAATGCAGATCAGTAGATAAAAAAAATAAAATCGAGGAGAGATAAACACACACACGCGCGCACACGTGTAGAAATAATATATTGAGAAGAAGAGAGAATTACAACTTACAATAATGTGAGAAATGATGCGAGGTTGGTGGAAAGGAGGAAGGAGAAGCTTGACAAGGTGACAAACGGACATGACAGATTGCTGGATGAAGAAGAGAAGAAGAGTTGAAAGCAAGGTATTTTCAGCCTTTCACAAGCTAGTGGTGTGTGTTAACGTTTTATTAAAACAGACCCTTATAGTTTCTAGATTTGCCTCCAGTACCACCCAGCCATTCCCATGTTCTTGACCCGGAGAATCCATTATTACTTACTATGAAATCTGTTCTCTAATTAAATTCAAGAGATTAATTAGCTAGCTAGGGTTTCATCATTTGCAACTAGTCCAAGGCAAAAGCAAACACAGAGAACTCACGAAAGAAAAAGAAAAAGCATCGAAGATAAGCGCTCAATACTAATTAAAGAGGAAGTACACGTGAATGATAAAATTATAGTTTCGGGAGTTTAGCAACTAGTTCAGTTAGTTGATTAGTTGTTTAGCTGTGGCTAAGCTATAACTGTAACGTATGGTTTTCCGGCGGCTTAATTTGGTTGCCATATTCTTCTTAATCCAGGATAGACTACTTTTTTCATGCACACAGTTAATTCATTAGGTTTGTATGACTCCTAAGTCCTAACTAAGATTTGGTGCCACCCCGCATACGTATAGTCCTCATTTTGCCTAGTCAACGTTGATCTATCCTAACTTAATCTAGCCCATAGGTAATTCAGGAAAATACTAGAATAGTATCACAAAATGATATATTCTTGTTTTCAATCATTTGTATACTAGATAAAGTTAGAGCTAGTAACGCAAAGTCATCCATTTGTGTATGGGGTGTGCTATTCACACACCCATTTTTACTTCTCACACACCCCTATTATTTTATGTCCGTTAGATCTTTTTCAATTCATCCGATCCGACGGCCGAAATCTAAAAATGTGTGAGAGAAGTAAAAAGGGGTGTGTGAATATCACACCCCTTTGTGTATATATCTAATTTTTCATAATGTTATTTTGACTAATATTAATTGGGGTGATATTCACACTATTTTTTACTTCTTACACACTATTTTAATTTTCGATTATCGAATTGAGTGAATTGAAGAATATTAAAGGACATAAATTAATAAGAGGTGTATGAAAAATAAAAATAAGTGTGTGAATAGCACACCCCTATTAATTATGTTATGATAGTAAACATTCACATTAGTTTTTTAAATTGAGAGCTTTAATAAAAAAGTTTGGACTAAGTTTAATTTAATAAAAAAAATTACCATAAACTATTATTTAACAAAAAAAAAAGTATTTAATCATTAAAAACAAAACTATTCATATGTCATATGTGCCCTACAAACATTAAAAGACACGAGCTGAATTAAAAGCCCACCATGCAATAAATTTTTTCTTCAACCCATGCCCCTGATAGAAAATTCATCCCGTCGGAAATAAACTTGTTCTTATTTACAAGTATGCAACTATCTCATTAAAGGAATCAGATTCTCTTCAGATCTGTTCTATAGGAGCTCGAGGATCAATAGATCTCGATTCTTTAAATTTCATCTAACGACTAAAAGAAGAAAAGTTTTTAAAAAGTATAATAATTTTTTACTGTTTGATGAAATTTGAAAAATCGTAATCTATTGAACCTCCAATTCTGGTGAAACAAATTCGAAAATGATCTGTTTTCCGCATTAAAACCTAAATATCAAATAAAAATGAAAATTTTAAATTTCTTCATTAATTATTCGTCATGTCATATCATATAAATAGCTCATTTGGTTACAAGATTAGGAAGTGTTGGTGGAGCTTTGGTCTATGTGCTTCTTTATCTCCTTGTCATATCACATCGCTATTAATGTGGATTATTTCAAACTTTGTTGGTTTTGCAGTGAAATTTTTCCTAGTAGCCGCTTGACGTTAGACCTTGTCTTAGGTGGTGGCCTACCAAAATGGAGAATTGTGGTAGTACGTTCCCATTGTATGCTTTCATGCTTGCTAAGATACAATTGCAGCCAGTCGGGATTGGAATTTAGATGCTTCCCCTTCATGCTGTTCTACGTGTGGAGAGGTTTTGTTTGGCCGAAAGACCAATTTCTGATTTTCCTTCATTTTGCTTTTCATGATCGAAGACGGGTTGTTTCATTAGAAATACTACAAGTTCTTTTTATTTTGTTTTAAAAATAGTGTTTGTTATTTTGTTATAGTTTTAGAAATAATGTTTATTTTGTTCATTTTCAAATATAGTATGAGTTATTTTAGTTTAGGCACACAAATAGTACAGGTTATTTTGCTATAGTTCTAGAAATATTGTGAGTTATTTTGTTTCTGTTTTAGAAATATTGTTGATGTGAAATTAAATTGCACTCAAACTTAAACCCTATCAATGTAAAATGTGTAAGGAGGGATCGTTCTAGGCCGGGGATTAAAATGGTTGCTAATCTACTCAAATTAGACTTAAAAACACAAACTTGACTCAAATAACTTAAAACAACAACTAGGGACTAATCTGGACGTTTTCTGACTCTAGACAACTCAAAACAAACTAATATGACTCAAAACACACAAACTAGGTTACTAAGACTCAAAACTAACACTTAAGAGTGATTTGGACGAAAATTAAACTTTACTTGACTCAAAAGACTAACAGGGACTTGTTTTGATGAATTTAAACTAAACTAACACAATTTAAAAACAAGGGATTGGTTTGGACGAAAATAAGACTTAAACAAACGAAATTGTAAAACAAACTCAAAGTGTACGAAATTGTGTGACTTAGATGGGTGAAAGACTAGCTAGAGGGTCATTCTCCACACATGACACATACGCAACACAAATAGATTTCCAGTTATTCTTTCTATAAACCATGAACCTCAATGCCCCAAGTTAACCGTGACAACACTTCTTTAACTCTCAGATTTCCTAAATTCATTGAATTGGATGGGATACGCATCGTCAACCCAAATTATTCTTCAATAGTTTTCTACATGAAAGGCATAATAGAAATGCAATAAAAGATCATTAAGCTCTGTGAAAATCATAAGCATTGACAAGGTATTCGTGACTATGAAAAGCATGACACTCTTGCCCGGAATTTACTTAATGTGATTGTGACTAGCAACCTCCACTACTTGTAAATATAAGTTTGTAACTATTAGGTGAAACTCCCTTATATTTTAGCATCAAATTCATGCATGCAAACTAAGTATGCATCCTTAATCAACATACAAGAATAAGTTTTAATCAAACAGTTAAGCAAATTGCATTCACGATTTATGAAGTCACAACTGGATGTAATCAATTCATGTCACATATATGTTCATGGCTTTGAATTCTCCCTTAGCTAAAAACGAGTTTAGTTCCTCATGATTGCAAATAAACAAAGAAAACTAAGTTTAAACATTAAAAACAAAGATAGAATACACCTAGAATCGCTCCAATAATCTAACGTCTTGAATGGCAAGCACGACTCCAGATGACTCATTCTTCTTCCTTCCTTGCAAAACTTGCGGCTCAAGAGGTGTGTATGGTGTGGATGGAATGGTGGATGGTGTAGGTGGTCTGATGATAGGGGATGGTAGAGAATTTATGCGGCTGGAACTAGGTATTTATTGTCTAAAACTCACAACCTAAGTGTTGAAGGGAAAGGATTGCAATATATAATTTGCATAAGGGAAGAATAACACAATCCTAGGAGGAAAAGACTATCTAGAAGGCAGAAACTTAGGCTTCTAGAAAGGATCCAGGCGCCAGATTTATAGGACAAGGTTAGAGCGTCCAGAAAACTTAAGGAAAAAGTCTTCTAGAAGGGATAGGTGTAGCACCAATGTAGGAGAAGGATAAGGTCTTCTAGAAACATGTTTTAATGTGTCATAATCTGAAAATAACTCCCCCTTGCAGCTGGAATTAAGTTAGGATAAGATTAGGATAAGATAAGACAAGATAAGGTTTGGATAAGATAAGGATAAGATAAGGCAGTTTGGATAATGTTTAGATAATTCTCCTTCTTTTGAGCTGATTCCTTATCTTCCAAGTCTTGAATTAATTTCTTCAACTCTTTAGCACATTCCTAGCCTCATTTGATCTTTAAATTCGTCCATTCACTTGCCCATTGCTTGTGATATCCATTCCAAGCTCAGAATTGCTCTAAATGCTCCAAATTGCACTTTCTTGCTAACTTTGTCACTTGGACCTACAAACACACGAAAAATGACTTAAAACACTCTAATAAGCAATAACTAACTAAGTAAATGCAAGAAAACAAACTAACTAAGTTGCATAAATATGCTCCTATCAATTGTCTAATGTTGTTGTAGTTCCTGAAATAGTGTGAGTTATTTTGGTTTAGTTTCAGAAATAATGTTTGTTATTTTGATGTGGTTCTAGAAAGATTATTTATTTTGTTCATATCAGAAATAATGTGAGCTATTTTGATCAGTTTTTAGAAATAGTGTAGGTAATTTTCTATAATTTCATAAATATTGTGAATTATTTTGGTTCAATTTTTAGATATAGTGTTGGTAATTTTGCTATAGTTTCATAAATAGTGTGAATTATTTTGGTTCAGTTTCAGAAATATTGTGAGTTAGTTTGATTCAGTTTTTAGAAATATTGTAGATAATTTTGCTATAGTTTCATAAATAATTTGAGTTATTTTGATTTAGTTTTTTAAAATAGTGTAGGTAATTTTGTTATAATTTTAGAAATATTATAAGTTGTTTTAATTCAGTTTCAAAAATAGTATTTGTTATTTTGTTATAGTTTCAAAAACAATGTTTATTTTGTTTCATTCCAAAAATAGTGTGGTTTATTTTGGTTCAGTTTAAAAAATAGTGTGTTTTTTCTTTAACTTCAAAAATAATGTAAGTTATTTTAGTTCAGATTCATAAATAGTGTGAGTTATTTGTTAGTTCCAAAAATAGTATGAATTATTTTGGTTTAGTTTAAAAAATAATATGAGTTATTAGTATCGCATACTACCAAATTAAATTTCAGATTGTGCCAGAACCAAAATAATCAGTGTTAATGAACCAACCTGCAGATATTTTCACAGAACACTAAATACAAGTACAATCAATGTACATAACAGTTGCAAGGGACTGACTCAACAAAAAAAATTCCAAAACTTCATTGATTAATCCGTCATGCAATCTCAAAAAACCAAAAATTCATTTGATATATGCTCAAAAAGCCAAATAACACGAAAATCTCACATTAATTTTTTTACTTACAAAACAAAACTCAGATGTATAAATTTAGTAATATCACAAATTCCAATCTAGAAAAAAAAACAGTTCATGTTTATCACTAAAAACAAAACTCATTGTACGTGGCGAGGATAAAATATTGGAACTTTTTTGTTGGGTATTTACTATTTACAACTCTTCATTAGTCACTTTAATATTATTCAATTTGTTTTAAAGTCCTAATTTCAGTTTTTATTTGTAAAATCAAAACTGATGCATTTAAGGGGGCTTATAATGTTGGCATTTGATTATGCAACGTGACCTTGTTAATTACAGCCTACTTTGTCATATATAATGTCATCCTCTCTCTCTGAGGCTTAGGCTAAGAATTAGTGTGGAGTACTCTTTTTTCATTCCTACAATCCTCACCAAGTTGAAAAGAATCTTACCATCCATTTCCTAATCTCTTGTATTCTCTTAAATGCTATTATAATTTCCACCTCTTATATGTCAAAAAAAAAATCGAGTCGTTCACTTGATTTAAATATTGCGAGGATCGTATGTTGTTGTATCTTGGAGAGAAGGGTGTCATAACCTGTTACACCAAGACATTATCTTAGAGGAGTAAAATCTACTCTTAAGGACAATGAATTTACACTCCTCAACCTAAAAATCTTGTTCTAATCAAGGATTGACAAATAACGGTTTCTACCCTATAACAGATGAGTATTTTATTGTGTTCATTTATTTTAAGTAATTAATTGTGGCTACGAAAAGTATCATAAACTAATATTTATCATATGTGATTTGTTGTTGGAGAAGTAGCATTCATATCGCCAATATTTCCAACATAAAATCCAACAGTTCATGTTCATGTTCAATCTCAAATTCCAATCTTAAAAAAAAAAAACCACATCCTCAATTAAACTTTTGCATCTAAATTTCATTTGTTTTATGATAAAATCTAATGATGTGAAATTGGTACAAGACGGAATATCCTGCAAAAAAAAAAAATTTACTTTGCACAGTAGACTAGCCAAATGAGTTGGTCAACTAGTTACAAGTTAGTCAGTGATAGAAAGCGTATTTGCAAGAATAGGTCCAGGTTGAACCGTACGTCCAACTAGTCAAAGTCTACCCAGATCAGTTTCACAACACCAAATCCTAAACTTGAACACATTTACATATCAATTCAAACAACAGTGACAAAGCAATTATGAATTAAAGTATGCCGGATTGACTAGTCAATCTTATCAGTGAACTAAGTACAAATTCGTCAGTTAACCAAACACAAATTACAAATCAAACTTAGTTCACTATAAGTTATTCTAGTCAATAACAATTCAATTCATAGCACATCATATGCAGTGTAAACTTAGTCACAAACACATATCAATTAACAACTCAAGGGATGCATGAAACATATAAACATATACTAGTAAATAAGGTACGAGGACAAGTTTAAGAGACAAAAGACGCAATAAGTTTTTGGCTGGAAAAAACCCACCTTTGGGTAAAAAAATTGGGGACCCTCCATTGAGTCAAATCCACTAATGAAAATAAGGTTCATACAAAAATCCACACAAAACTCAATTCCTTGATCTAATCGACAACAACGTTATCTTTGTGCAACCTTACTTTGCACGAGTTAAGGATTCATTTGGTCTTCACGAAGTGGTAGCTCCTGATAAGCTCATCACTTTAGGGTTTTCAATGAAGAACACAAGAGGCAACCCAAGGTTTTAAAAACTCTTTGAAAATGTAAAATTTCCTAGCCAAAACAATTGAGCATATAAGAAGATTTAAACAAGCATTTTCAAAGAATTATAAATATTCAAAGAAGAATATTACCCAAAAAGAATGTTTGATGCTCCTAGGGAGATTTGAGATTGAGAAGAAAAACAAACCCTCTCAAAATTATAAACTTTCTCTCCAAAAACGGAATGAAATCCTCTAACCTATTGATTTCTACAAACAAGGTACAAAGAGACACATGTTAAATGTACAAGCAATCTAAGTAGACACATGTTAAATGTCAGTCAACCCATGTAGACTATCCTAAATTGTGTGCCCAGCTAGCTGGACAACATTGAGAAATTTTGACGAGACAAGGTTACTAGTCAAAATGCATTAGTATGTTAAAAGTGGAATGCATATGCATGAACAAACCCTTAAGGTGATATGCCACAATCTTGATGTGAATATTTCCAATAATAGCAGCCATTTTTACGAAGTATGTCCTAAAACTAATTTGAACATGTGTAATACATATTACAATATTAACAAGGAAAACCAAACCTAACAATTTAGAGTTCACACCATGTTTCTTGTTTGCTATCTTTTCTCCCATGACGAGATTGCCAACAAGATTATTTATTGATGCTTTTATTTGTCGGGAACCTTTTAAAATAGTATTAGTTAGAAATAAAATATTTCATTTTATTTTATATATTTTACAAAACCATGGTTTTATGAGTATTGTTTGACATTGTACTTGACCACGCTCATTTGCACTCGTACGCTTAACCCAAGTCTCTTTCCTCATAGAATAAATGCATTGTTGCATTCGTTATTCAAGTGTATTCGTTTTCTGCACTCAAAAGTTTTTGTAGTTTTTCTGTGCTTTTGATTTTATTGAGCATGTATTGAGATTCGGGACTTGAAGCTTGATTTTATTGGTTGTGACTGTTGAGATGCTCAATAAAATCAAATGCACAGAGAGGCTACATGAGTTTTTAGATGCAGAAGATTTGGACTCGTAACTGGGGCAAGGCAAGATAAAGACCTAATTTAGGTGCCTTAATGCCATAAGTTCTAGTGTTAGAATAAGACCCAGTATCACCAGTTAAATGTATAAAGTTCATGAAACAGCCAGCAGCAGCTCAAGTCAAAATTGATTCGGCATAAGACACACTTGAAAGACTAACTTGTAAGTTGTAACTAAGATTTAGCATACATCAACTATGCCACACACACTAGATACATCGATCTTATATGTGGAAATCAATGCGCGTGTGCAAAACGTTACAAGCTGGTATGCAACATAAACGTGCTTTCCAAAAGTCACATCCAACAAATACCCTTTTCAACCCATTACACGTTTTCTGGAATCTGAATTTTTGAAAATTATTATTTTCTCTAATTTTCACCACCGTAGCTACTGTATCTCCTCGTCGTGGCTAAGATGCATCCTCACGTCCTCGTCCCCGTCAGCTATCTGTCCTCTCATCATCGATCTCGTCTAATCCCAGCTAAGCTCTGCCACGACGTCCAGCTAGTAGCTGCCTCTGAAATCAACGGCCGAAACAAACTTCTGTTTACTGATGGATTAACTAAGAAGAAGAAGAATCAGAATCTCCACTTTGATCCTTAGTTGACGATAGCAAGGGGAGGACCCGCGTGACTTCAATTTCCTTGTCGTTTCGTAAGAAACGGAGGAGACAGAGAATAACAGAGATGCATAAAGAGTGTGCTATCTATACACTCTAAATTATTTTTTACACACCTCTTATTAATTTCTGTTCGTTGATCTTCTTCAATTTATCTGATCCGACAACTAAAAATTAAATTAATGTGTGAGAAACGGAGGAGACAGAGAATAACAGAGATGCATAAAGAGTGTGCTATCTATACACTCTAAATTATTTTTTACACACCCCTTATTAATTTCTGTTCGTTGATCTTCTTCAATTTATCTGATCCGACAACTAAAAATTAAATTAATGTGTGAGAAGTAAAATAGGGTGTGTGAATATCACACGTCATGCATAAATGAAGAGGGATATTAATCGGACAAAAGCTTGCCGTCAGGGAAAAATTAGAAACTCAATATTGGGGCCATTTTAATTAGATTGATTTAGTATTAGATTTTGTCATCACTATTTAGTAATTTTTTGCTAACATTCAAAGTTTTTAAATATTTTTCACTCATTTTTCTTTATAATTTGAATAAAAGTACGCTGCAACGATATTGAATTTGTACCCTATATTAATTACTCAATATAATCTTTTAAACTAAAGTTAATTGATTCAGAATCTTCTTCGTAATTATTGTTTGTATTATAATAATCTAATTTGTAATTGTAATTAATGTATGATTTCTACTAAATAGAGATTGACGCAACCCTGCATATGATAATACTTTATCAAAATTCATAAGGAGTCATATTTCTATATGGTTACAAAACAAGTACTCCCTCGTGTAAAGCTCAACATTCATACGAGCTATATGTTACTCTGTTTGTGTTGTTTACATGTTAGGTTTGAAAATTTTTCACACGTGAGATAGCGTGTTGAGAGTATGAATCATGCATCGAAGAAACAAGGAACTTTAAATATGTTTATAAGTAATTAGGCTACTTCTTATATTGCTAATTAATTTTACAGTAAAACCTTATCTTTCTTATGGCAAATCATCAAGTTTATTATATTTCTTCCACCAATCAACCTTGGCATCGTGAATTTGTTATATTTCTTCCATCAATCAGCCTCGGCATGGTGAATTTTGTTACACTTGTCTGATCAAGCTGTGTGTGTTAAATACAAATTAAATAATTCAAAATCCTCTAATGTAATTATGGTTTTTTTTATTTTATAGAAATGTAATTTTTAATTGTAATTAGTGCGAGTTGCTAGAGCTGCTATTGTCAACATCAAAAACTGTTGTCTGTCAACATAGACATGACAATTGTCAATGTTAATTACTATCCACAATAAATGTTGTCAAGTGAGGTGGCAACATGTAGTTAATGATTTTAGATATTAGTTGTAAATGTTGTAATATAAAGAGTTCCTTACAGAGCCAAATGTAATAAAATGAAAACAAACCACTAACAACCTATTATTTTTTTGGAAAACTAACGAAAAGTTCTTGAATAGTGACAGTTTTAATGAAAAGTCCTTTTTGAAGGTATAATGAATAGTGACAGTTAAAGGTAAAAAAGTAGTTTTTCGTTAAAAGTAAACAGTGTCAGGGGTGTTTTATTAAAGCTCTCTTATTTTTTAGATTGTATCAGAGCAGTCAATCATGACTGACTCTTGATCACCATCGGAAGCAAGATATTCTTCATTTTTCTTGTATCAGTTTTATCTGTTATTTCAACTTCATCGATCCTAAGCTTACACAATAGCTAGTGATGATGAAGTATCAAACCCACCAAATCAGTCCTTCACACTAAATGAATCAAACTCCACCACACAAGTTGTCAACATTCAAAGTGATAATTCTAATTTCACTACATGAGTTAAACTTGTTGGTCGAGAAAACATGGGCATCTTTCCGGTGATACCAAGCAGCATGCAGTTACAGACCCACTGTATAACAAGTGGTGAGATGAAAATTGCCAAGTCAAAAGTTGGTTATTTGATGCTATGACACCTAATCAGATGATGCGGTTCATCCGTTATGACACCACCATGCAAGTATGGGATGCCATAAAAAAGACTTACTTAAATGGCTTTGATGAAGCCAAAATTTATGATCTTCATAAAAGGTCATTCACCATGAAGCAAAATGAAGCTCGTATTGCTAATTACAGTGATCTCACTAAGATTTTTCAAGAACTTGATCAACTTAGTCCCACAAACATGAAGGACCCAAATGATATCTCATCAAGGCAACAAGAAATTGAGCGACTTGGAGTCTATATTTTTCTAGCAGGATTAGGTAGCAAGTTTGAACAAATTCGTGGTGAGATTTTGAGGATAGAGCCCAAACCTGGTCTTGAAGAAACCTACTCTCATGTCAAACGTGAAAGCAACTGACAAGGAACCATGTTAGAAAGTGCCACTATGCCTGAAGCTATTGTGCCCTTTACCATAAATTCTCGATCTCCATAAGGACCTCAACTTTAGAACATAAACTCCTTAACAGCTGATCGATTTCGTAATCGACCACTTATCCAGTGCACCAAATGTGGACTAAAAAATCATACTATTCAAGGCTGTTATGAGATTATTAGCTATCCAAAAGGATGGGTTCACAAAGAACGAAAGAAGGAATCCAACAGAGCATCATTCACCACTTCTGAGTCTTCTAATGATGTTAGCTCATCTGACCATGTCTAGAAAGCCTTGAACACCTCAGGTATATCTAATTCTACATCCGCTAATACTTGTAATAGATCGTGAATTATTGATACAGGTGCCACATATCACATGACGTTTGATGCTAACATTTTTCACTCACTAAAAAAGTCAACCAAACGTTTATTACTAGTGCCAATGGTTCAATCTCTTCAATTATAGGGCTTTCTTTCACTAACTTTCTCACTCAATCTTGATCATGTCTTAGTTGTACCATCCCTAGATTACGATCTTTTATTTGTTTCTTAAATTATTAAATCCTTAATTGCTCTGTTTCTTTTTTGCCACTATATTGTCTTTTCCAGGATCTGCTTAACAGGGCCGTGATTGGTTGTGGTATTAGAAGAGGCAAACTATATTATTTGGACTTAACGAAAGAATGCAACAATATATTGA
Source organism: Crataegus laevigata (assembly GCA_963580275.1). Classification (NCBI taxonomy): domain Eukaryota; kingdom Viridiplantae; phylum Streptophyta; class Magnoliopsida; order Rosales; family Rosaceae; genus Crataegus; species Crataegus laevigata. The sequence goes on along the minus strand of OY756944.1, from coordinate 29,446,273 downwards.
GTTAAGTGCATCATGTAAGCAGAGATGAATCAACTCGGATGAAGAAGATTTGGTTATGCCACAAGCGATTAGGACATCCCTCATTTGGTTATCTTAAACTTTTATTTCCTTAACTTTTTTCCCAATTCATATAATCGAATTTTCATTGTGAAATTTGCATTTTGGCCAAAAGTCATTGCGTTTCTTATCCATTAAGATTAAATAAAAGTTCTGTGCCATTCATGGTTGTTCATTTTGATGTTTAGGGTTCTGCCAGAATTCCAACCACCTCTGGCTTTAAATGGTTTATGACATTTATAGATGACTGTACAGGTGTTTCCAATGAATCACAAGAGTGAAGTGAGTTCATTATTTTTCATCAATATGTTGCAACTTAGTTTGACAAGAAAGTTCAGACACTCATGTTTTATAATGGAGGAGAATATGTCAATCATGCTTTGCACACCTATTTGTAGGAGCATGGTATTGTTCATCAAACCACATGTGTCTATACACCTCAACTAAATGGTGTGGCAAAGAGGAAGAATCGACATCTCTTAGAAGTGGTTCATGCATCTTTATATGAAGCCAACATGCATCATAAGTTTTAGAGAAAGGCACTGTGTTCTGCAAAATATCTCATAAGACTATCCAACATTCTCCGATATCAAACACCATTCCAAACACTTAACCACCTTCTCACAATTTCATCTATCGCAAACTTAGAACATCAGGTGTGTGGCTTATGTATAGGTTTATCCACATCAACAGGGGAATCCATGTGATCTCCGTGTGTATTCTTGGGTAATTCTGATACAAATGCTTTCATCCTCATACCCAAACTCTATACATCACTGTGGATGTCTAGTTTCAAAAGGGAAATACATATTTTTCAAATGGAGACACTGAGTATCCTCTACAAGGGGAGAATAATATGTTTGAAGATGATACCCGAGACATTAGTAACATTAAAGTTGTTGCAAAAATTTTAGAAAAATGCTGATAAGTCGGCAAACGATAATAATCAAACGATACATGCAGAAACAGATAAATCGACTCTAACAACAGACACAGAAGTACATCCAACAACATTAAGTCCAGAATGCTTACAATTGCATTCTTCGACAGTACCACACGATTAATCAGCCTCTAAACACAATTAATGGATAACTGATCAATCTAATTCTATTTCTGATGAGATTTTACCTGAGTCAAGTCAAATTGAGTTCACTAAATATCAAATTCCTTCTTGAAAATCTTGAGGGATTCCTAAACAGTTATATGATCATGATCCTAGAGCCAAGGTTAAATACTCAATTGCTAACCATGTGCCTTTTCATAGGCTATCTACATCATGTGAGGCATTTGTAAATCAATTATCCATTATATCTATTTATTGTAATGTAGATGATGCTATGAATAATCCCAGGTGGACTCATGCAATGAATGACGAAATGGAGACACTCCAGAAAAATTCCATTTGGGAGTTAACTAACCTACCCAAGAGGAAGATAGCAGTTGGTTACAGGTGGATATACACAGTAAAATTCAATGCAGATGACACTATTGAGCGATACAAAGCAAGACTAGTGGCAAAAGGCTACACGCAGACATACGACATTGACAATATAGAAACTTTTACCTCTGTAGCTAAGATCAGCACTATTCGCGTACTCAGCAAACCTTGACTGGCCTTTGCAACAGTTTAATGTCAAAAATTTCCTTCATGGAGATTTAGAAGAAGAAGTGTACATGGAGCTTCCTCCAGTATGCAAGCTGGATCCCAATCAAACCAACACATTTGTAAGATAAAAAAGATGTTGTATTGTTTAAAGCAACCACCAAAAGCTTGGTTTGGGAGATTTACCAAACTGATGAAAATTTTCTGATACAAGGAAAGCAACTTAGATCATACTATTTTCTTAAAACATAAGAAAGGTAAAATTATTGCTCTTATTGTATATGTGGATGACATGGTGGTTATAGGAAATGATCTAAAAGATAAGGCAGCACTACAAAAGTATCTAGTAAGTGAATTTGAGATGAAAGATCTTGGTGTCTTAAAGTATTTCTTAGGCATTGAGGTGGCCCGCTCACAACAAGGAATATTTCTATCACAACGAAAATATGTTCTTGATATTTTGACGAAAATCGGGATGCTATTAAACAAACCAGCAGATACCCAAATTGAGTTGAATCACAAACTTGGTGAATATTTGATTAGATACCTACCAACAAAGAGAGATATTAGCGACTTGTTGGTAAACTAATATATCTTGCACATACTAGACTAATATAGCATATGTAGTTAGCATGGTGAGCTAGTTTATACATGCACCAAGTGAAACACACATGGATGCTATGACCCGTATCTTGAGATATTTTAAGTCATCTCTTGGGAATGGATTAATGTTTTCAAAACATGATCATCTAGACATTGATGGCTACACTGATGCTGACTGGGCTAGTGATGTAACTAACAAATGATCAACGTCAGGATACTTTGTTATTGTTGGAGGAAATCTAGTCTATTGGCGTAGTAAGAAACAAAAGGTCGTTGCTAGATCAAGTACTAAAGCAGAATACCGGAGCATGGCACATGGAGTATGTGAATTGCTTTGGAAAGGAACTTACTGATAGATTTGGGATTTAGGCCTAAGCATGCTATGCGTCTACATTGTGACAACAAGGCTGTTATTGACATTGCTCATAATCTGGTTCAATTTGGATAGACATTTAAATTTTATTAAAGAAAAACTTGAGGCAAGACTTATTGAAGCACCATTCGTAAAATTTGAAGATCTATCAATTAGCAAACATGTTCACCAAACCAGTCACAAGTACAGTATATCACAGCTCACTAAGCAAGTTGGGCATTCACGACATCTATGCACCAACTTGAGGGAGAGTGTCAACAAGAGCTGCTCGAGCTGCTATTGTTAACAAAAGAAGTTGTTGTCTACATTGGCGAAGCCAGAAATTGAAGTTAGGAAGGGCCTCTAAGCCATATGAAAAAGTGGAGAAAAAGGTTATTTTTTGTAGTGGAATGAAATTTTTTAATCAAAATAGACTAATAAAGTCACAAACTTTTTTTTTAGAGATAATTATATCGTAAGCATCGAACTTCTTTATAAGTTCCTAATGAAGTGGAACAAAAATTAATACTCATGGCTCAAAACACTAACTATGAAAATTCTCTTTCGAGATAAATTCTTCCTCTATTCTATATATGTGTGGTTTCACTTAAAACAACACTCTATCATGCAAAATAAGGAACTAACTAAGGAAGGCTAGTTGATATATGTCTTTGGTTTCATAACAATATTTGTAAAACATTTATTTATTTTTGTTAAATAGAGAAACACAATAAAGCTAGTTGAAAGCAAACACATATAACTTGAAGAATGTTGGGTATCCAACTAAAAACATACAAATAGAAACTACAAAATAAAAAAAAATCCAAGGTAGGTCAAGACCTCTCCTGGTCCTAAAGTGGCTCTGCCACTGGCTGACTGTCAACATGGACATGACAATTGTCAATATTAATTACTACTCACAATAAATATTGTCAAGTGAGGTGGGAACATGTAGTTAATGGTTTTATATATTAGTTGTATAGTTTGTAATATAAAGAGCTCATTAGACCATCTCTGATGGAGATGTCAAATATGCCAAATAGGATTAAAAAATATTCAAGTGTTCTCCAATGGATATGCCATATATGATGTGGCATGTGAGTCATTTGACTCCTTGCTTTCTAGTTGCCTTTTTTTTTTATAGCAAACAAAGAAGGAGTCCAATATATTTAATTTAATTTTGTAATGCATGAGTCCCATTAACAACCAATAGAGTAAAAACTAAAACTAATTTTGACACACCCCGACCCAGAAAGTCCACTAGGACACTGAAGTCGAGTTGTGCTGGCCGACACCTAGAAGGTGACGAAGCCATAAAGTGTAGTGATGTGGAAAATGTGAATAAATTTAAACCTAAAAGTGCCTAAACATCAGAGTGTGCTCGTGAGCGGGAGCGAACCCATCTCACACGTGACTTCAGAGCATAAGCAAATACAGAAGAACGGGCAAGAATTATACCCCTCAACTGTAGCCACCAGACCAGAGATTCGCCAATAATCCTCGTCGATACGAACCTTAACAGCTAACCTGGAGGGGCGCAAAACAGAAAACGTGAGTGGGCAAAAACAAATACTTTCCAAAATCATTTTATAAAAACCATAAGTAACCCCTCACTGTGAAACCCGTATAAAAACCATAGTACATATATAACTTATATACGAAAACCTCGTCTAAGAATCAAAACTCATTATCAAACTCAAGAATAGGCCATGTCGATATACCAACTCAGAAAATCATCAACATCAGGCAAGTAATGTAAATCAGGGGTGTCCCTAATGTCATGTCAGCCGGAGTCACCTCTAGTGACCTGTACGGCTGAATCTATAGCTCATCCATCATACTCAATCACTATCAATCATTATCCTGCACACGAGTCGGAACCACCTATAGTGGTCTGTACGACAGGCTAGGTGTATGATATTACGCTCAGTGCTACGATCACGTGAAGGCTGTGCGACGAATCGCGGATCACCTACGAGTCGGAACCACCTATAGTGGTCTGTACGACAGGCTAGACAACTGCCTTGGATCCAAGGTGAGCGTACGGTGCGTGAGGTGAACGATCACGTGAAGGCTAGGCCCTACTCTGGCGGAGCACAAACACCCGAGGTGCAGGTGATGAGCTAAATCACAATCCATCATCATCTCAACTACTAACTATCATACTTACCTGACTTACCTGGCCGTCCTCAGCATAGGAGCGTAATAAATGCAATCATAATCATATTTATAAAATATAATTGGCAAACGACATGGCAACTCAATTATAAAATCCATTCAATTCGTAAATCAATCAAATTACGTTTCTGGGAAAAAACGTCAATTATATATATATACTGAAAACAAAAGCCCACTCACCTGGAGTCCACGCTACAGCCCCCTAGCACGACTCTCGAGACATCCCAAATGATCCCAAATGATCACCGCCTAGCATAAATGTCAATTCATGTCTCAGAATTTGTACTGAGAGAATATGCAATTTATATAAAACGCATCCCTACGAATTTGATCCGGAAGATCCGTACCACGAATCTTCGATCCGTCACTTCCAATAATGTACATTAAACTTCTATAACAATACCCCAAAGTTTCGTTACGATCCAACGGTTGGATCTCCGCCAATTGCCAAAACCAAGTGGCGGTTAACGTTTTATTTACAAACTTACAATTCCAATTCGGGAAGATCCGTACGACGGATTCCCGATCCGTAAATTCCTACATTCCTCAAATATTACATACTACCACATACTAAAGTTTGGTGACGATCCAACGGTCGGATCGTCGATTCATATTTTGACCTATTCCATAACCGTAACGAATTTAGGTCCTAACGACCAATCTACATAAATCCATCATCAAAACTAATATCAAGGCATTGAATAATGCCTAAAAACATCATTGGCGGCCCTCGGGCCACGCGCCGCCGCACGCGCCGCCGCGGGTGGCGGTTGGCCGCCCCCGAGTCGCCGGAAAATTCAACATTCACTAAAAATTCTCAAAATCTCCAGAATTAAAGATCTCAATGAGTAGAAAAACTTTCATACCTGTGAGAAAGTCCAATTTTGCCTCTAAGACCTTCAATTTCATCAAAACCCGCAAGAACCCTAAGTTTGGGGTGTTCTCCAATTCGACTTTAATTCGATTCCGATGCTCCAAACAATGATTGGGCTTTGTTCCTGGGTTCTAGAGGAGTCTAGTGGTGGTGTCAATTTCATGAAAACGTTTCAGGATTGGGAGGATTTGAACACGACCCGTTTTGCACCACTTTCGGTTTTACCCATTTTCAAAGCCAAATCTTCCCAAATTTGAAGTGAATTAGGTAGAGGGAAGGTTATGGAAGAGATTACAAGTGGAATATGGGTGTGATTCGTCGGAAAATGGTGGAGAAGTGGCCGGAATTTGCCCCGGCCGAATGGGTTTGGGTGAAGGCCGAATGGGTTGGAGAAAGGTGAGGGATTTTGGTCCCCTCCTTTCCCTCCTTGCTCCTTTATCCGATTGGGCATGGCCCAATCACCCACTGAGAAGCCTCCACGTGGCACACCTAAATTTCTGGAACTTTCCAAATAATTTCAGAAGGTATCAATTTTGCCTTTGACTTCAAACGTTAATAACTTCTTTGTTATAACTCCAAATTCGAATCCGTTTGCGCCTACGCGTCCGTAGCCACGAATACTACAAGAATATGCCAAGAAAACTAATCTTAGGCATCACTACGAGGTAGTCAACACCAATCGAAGTATGTGCCTCAAAGGGCATTTTTGTAAACTCACTTATTAAAATTATAAAAATCATTATTTTCAAGGACGGGTTGTCACAAATTTTAATTATTTTTAATAGTTAATTTAACTATAGGCTCAATAAAATAATAAAATAAATATTTGACACATTCATTGGAAAAGAAGATGATTAGCACTTGTATTCAATTTGTCACATTAGCCATCGAATAAAATTTTGACATATTATATTTGATATCTCATTTTGAGATGCTCTTACGTTACGTAGTCAATGCAATAAAATGAAAAGAAACTTACAACCCATTATTTTTGAGAATTAGTGTAAAATTCCTACTTCAATACAAAATAGGGATTGACATAACCACACGCACATATATGTTGTAATATTTTACACAAATTAATACGAGGAGTCATATTTTTATATAATCAAACTACTCGTCAAGAAATTCAAATAATGTTTATCAAGAAAACTTCGTAAATACATTGAATTAATTTGAAGCTCTTTCAATTTTTAATTATTTGCTTTAAGAATGTATTGGCTCTTTTAAAAATGTGAAATAGAGTTGTAGAGTGGGAAGCATCATATGCTGCTTCGCGTAAGAACATGGTAGGTCTTGACCAAATAAAAGAAAATGGTAGGCAATCTCAGTTTGCGGTAAGCACAAGGCGAGAGTAAAGGGGATATCTCATTGAATATTCAGGTGTCAGCTTATGATACTGGCAACAAGATTCTGCTACTTTTGAGCAAAGATTCACGGGACGAATTGCATCTTCAAGACCAGTTGTCCTTAATTTATTTTGATTTATAATAAAGCAAGAAATCCAATGGCCCAATAATACGACAAAAACCGTCCTAACTAGTATCTTAATTTAGAAGGAAAACTAACGAAAAGTCCATGAATAGTGACAGTTTTAATGAAAAGTCCTTTTTGAAGGTATAATGAATAGTGACAGTTAAAGGTAAAAAAGTGATTTTTCGTTAAAAGTAAACAGTGTCAGGGCTGTTTTATTAAAGCTCCCTAATTTAGAACCTTAAACTTTTGTGCCAAATTACACTGCCTGACTTTTCCTCGTATCATTATGATCCACCAATCATGAAATTGAATTTCAACCCCATCTCCTCTTCTTTATCTACCAGTTTTATTTATTTTTTTATTTGTCGAATTGTTCTAGAATCTGCGGTATCTACATTTATAAAAACTGCCTTTTCTCTGCGGTATTGTTATCTTGAATAGTCGAAACTCCTTCAGTCTCCACACCCAAAAATACTGGCAGTAATCTCGACTTATCCAGTTGGTACATGATGGCTAGTCCTCCTCCATACAACCCAGTGCCGATTGCATACCAGGGAGGCGCGGGGGCAGTGCCAGTATGGTTGAACAAAGGGGACAACGCATGGCAAATGGTATCTGCCACCCTCGTTGGTCTGCAGAGTGTGCCGGGTCTCGTCATCCTCTACGGCAGCATCGTTAAAAAGAAATGGGCGGTTAACTCAGCCTTCATGGCTCTCTACGCTTTTGCCGCTGTGGTCCTCTGCTGGGTATGCTGGGCCTACAAGATGTCCTTCGGGGACAAACTCCTCCCGTTCTGGGGCAGAGCTGGCCCGGCTTTGGGCCAGAAGTTCCTCATCAAACAGGCAGCTCTCCCCGCCACCACCCACCACTTCAGCAACCACAGCGTCGAAACCGCTGAGGCCGAGCCGTGGTATCCGATGGCTACGATGGTGTGGTTTCAGTGTGTGTTCGCGGCCATCACACTGATTCTGCTGGCGGGGTCGGTGCTTGGGAGGATGAACTTCAAGGCGTGGATGATGTTCGTGCCTCTGTGGCTGACGTTTTCGTACACGGTGGGTGCTTTCAGCTTGTGGGGTGGCGGATTTTTGTTCCAATGGGGTGTCATGGACTACTCCGGGGGTTACGTCATTCATCTTTCTTCCGGGATTGCCGGCTTCACCACTGCGTACTGGGTACGTTAATCTGATACTGTAAAAACCAAATTTCCACAACTTTCTAATTTCTTCCCATTTAGTCAAAGTCTAGTTTTCCTTTATTTAAATTAATAATTTGTCCATTAATCTTTCCCTCATGTTAGGAAGTAGGAATGCGGATTGGATCCGAGAATCTTTTAATTGCATTTGTTTATCGTAAATTACGCGGTCATTTTTTCTTATGTATTATTTGTATTTAATTTAAAATTTAAAATTTAAAATAATTTTTGACCGAACGATATACGATAAATGTATATGATTAGAGAATCCGGAGAAAATTCTCATTCAAGAAATAGTGGCTCTCTTTTAATTTTTTTTCTTATTTTAATTTTGACTAATAATAGAAAGACTAAAATTTTAAATTAAATTTACAAATCAAATGATGCAATTGTTGATTATTGAATTATTACTTAAACGTTAATTAACTTAAGTTGAGACTTAATGTTTATTTCTTTTGGGGAAAGTGATTCTCTTCGGATTCCTTCTATCAAATCCACCAAAACTACAAATCTGAATTCTTAAAATTTAATTCAACGGTTAAACTTATTATAATTTTTAAAATACGTTCTTATTTGCAACTGTTAAATCAAATTTCAAAAATTCAAATTTATGACCTTGATGAATTTGGCGGAAGGAATGTAGTGGGGATCTCATTCCTTCTTTTGGTATCTTCCGAAAATTAATAATTTTTGGATTTGACGTTTGGTGTCTTTTAGGTTTTGCTGTACTAGATAGCTATCAATCACACTAGTTCTTTGACATATATGCAATTATGCACTGTATTCAAATAAGAATTAATTTTAATAGTGATAGTTGATGTAATCACATTAACAGTTTGTTATTTCACATGTGGGTCATTCCGTTGAAGGATTCAGCAAATAAATTTATTCGAAGGATTTCTTATGGGGCCTAATTTACAATGAATTTTGACAATTCAACTGTTGAATATTTGTTTTTTAATTCATTAATCTTTGCAAAATTTCATCAAATTCAAAAATCATTAGGCACTTAATTAGAATAAAACCATTTTTTTCCATTACAACAAGTTATCTTAATGGCGATAAGATATATACACAGACTGTTTCAAGAAAATGGGCTGGGTCAAACTCTCTTGATTCGGTTACAAGGTTCTCTAGCTATGTTCATGTAACCATGGAAAAAAAGAATTGATGAGTAATTGTTCAAAACTCCATCATACAAATTGTTCTTTCTCCGCTTAAAAAGCGATGTCTATATGGATGGTATAACGTGTTGAAAGGACAAAATTGATTTGACTAGGAGCTTAAAGAATGAAGGCCAGATCATGCTGCGTTAATATGAAGTTGTAGCCGCGTGCTTTGTGCTTGGATGTTAGTATTTGAATCTTAATTAGGGTTTAGATTAAAAATTACTTAACCCTGCTGGACCGTGGACGTGGAAATCAAAATATTAAAAACAAATCTAATTGCAAATAAACAAAAAGAAAAGATTTCTATATGAATTAGTATTATATGTCGTAGTTGCGTGCTAATTTTGAATCTTAATTAGGGTTTAGATTAATACCAGCATAATAAGGGTGGACCCTGGACGTGGACATAATTTTTTTTATATTTATGTGTAATATAGTATTGTGAGATGTGGAGGGACATGTAAGTTTGTATTGTAAGAGTTGACAATATAAGGTTGTATTGTATGAATTAACATGCAGGTAGGACCAAGAGTGAAGAAGGACAGGGAGAGATTTCCACCAAACAATGTACTGCTGGTGTTGGCAGGAGCCGGGTTGCTGTGGATGGGATGGGCGGGTTTTAACGGCGGAGATCCGTACGCGGCAAACACGGACTCGTCGATGGCCGTCCTCAACACCAACATCTGTGCTGCAACGAGCCTCTTGGTCTGGACTATGCTTGATGTCATTTTCTTCGACAAGCCCTCCGTCATCGGAGCTGTCCAGGGAATGATCACTGGCCTCGTCTGCATTACTCCTGCGGCAGGTATTTATACGTCTTATATAACTAGCGAGGCACCTTAAAAACAAGTTAAGCAAAGTTAACTTTTATTTTTCATCTAATTTCATGCATGCCTACATCCTTTGTTAAAAAAAATGCTAATTATTGAGCATTTTCAGATTAAATATCAATTCATTGTATAGGTTTTAAGGAAAAATGAAATTGTCAAGTCCAACTCACTCTATTTGGATTATATACGTCACAATTTGTAGACCAACACTTATGCATATGAACATATACATTTTACCCTATCGCACATGGCACATATGCCACCAGCACAAATGATGGAAATTGTCGCAAGTCACCGTCATTGGTTTAGAAAAAAATTCCAATTGGCGGAAAATTTTAAGTCATTGTGCAATAATGGTATAAAAAATAACAATATGTGCAACCGTTTCATTTTCAATTACGTTTGTTGTGTGAGTTTGTTAGTATTTCACATGTATATACAATAAAATTATGTAACTTATTAGAAAATTCATCATTTTAGATTTTTTTTTTAAATTTAAAAAAGTCATTTTCGGACTGTGACCTTGAGGTTGAAAATTTTGATCGTTCAGTTGCTGAAAATATTTGGCCAGTCGGAAAACGTAATAGGATTGAGTGACGATCGTTGTAATTATTTTGCATTATAGTAATATATATAGAATTGTATTGGTTGACTTTTCCAACGGTACTTCAACTAAAAATATGATATTTTAATTAAAAGTTTTCTTTGAATTTAATATTTAAACTAAAATATTTCCTATTTATACTTTGCACCTTCTATGGGTTTGGAGCTATTTACAAGAGTCCACAATGTAATTAAATCAAAAAATTATTATGTTAGTGCGTGCAGAAAGACAGAAAAAGAAAATCCTGATTATAATGTACAATGTTTTGGTGAGGAGCTTCTAAATTCTAATGGATTTAAGTATAGGAAAACTAATGAAAATGACTTGAAAACTTTGAGTTTTAATGATAAGGACAAAATAAAGGGTAAAGTGAATAGTGTCAGGATTGACTTTTTAGTGTAAAAATGTGGTTTTTCGTTAAAGTGAACAGTACCGGGAGCTTTTCGTTAAAGTTCCCTTTAAGTATAGTGATGAAAAAATAGATCACAAAAAGTTAAATGACATAAGAATTAGAAATACACCATATGAGCATTACAAAGGGTATATGAGATGGATTTGTAGATGACTATTTAGAAGGAGTCATTTACAAATTCTTCCTACATGCCTTTGTAATACTCATATAATGCATTTTCTAATTCCTTCTACATAAGTTTTTGTGATTCGTTTCTTCTTCATTTTGCCTAAATGTCTTAGAATTTAGAAGTCCCTCACCCAAGCATACCTTAGGATTGTTATCCCCCTGCATCTATGACCTATATACTCTTTTCTTATTTTATTTTATTTTTTCATCATAGAGTACTGATAGAAAATTGTCGCGTGTATATGCTATTGAATTAGGTCTTGTTCAAGGATGGGCCGCTATAGTGATGGGAATCATGTCAGGCAGTGTGCCATGGTTCACAATGATGATCGTAGACAAGAGGTGGAAAATGTTATCCGCAGTTGACGACACCCTCGGCGTAGTTCACACCCACGCTGTGGCCGGCTTTCTTGGCGGCATCTTAACGGGTCTTTTCGCAGAGCCCCAACTGTGTGCACTCTTTTTACCGGTCACAAACTCTCGCGGAGGGGTTTACGGAGGAGGCATGCAAATCCTCAAGCAGATTGTAGGAGGGCTGTTTGTCATTGGATGGAACCTTGTGGTCACCTCGATTATTTGCATTGTCTTAAGGTTTGTAGTTCCGTTGCGTATGCCAGAGGAACAATTGCTGATCGGGGACGACGCAGTGCATGGGGAAGAGGCGTACGCATTGTGGGGTGACGGTGAGAAGTATGATGCTACTAAGCATGGGCTTTCCCCCGATGATACGTCACACCCTCATAATCATCCATCAAGTGGTGCCACTCAGGTGGTCTAACTTTAGTTTCGAACATTTCTCTTATGTATAACTTCTCTCTCTTTTTAATGGAATCACAATTATGTTTCACAACTTATCACCCCTTGTACGATGGTACTAAGTACTTGTAAGTACTATAGCCAGTCCCCATAAATTGTTTGTAATTGTACATTGCTTTCTCGATTTGCATTGGCATATGGATGTAACCAAATCAATTGTTATGTGTTGATTTTTTTTTTTTTAAGGGGACAACGAGTGGCAAGCCACGGTTATCTATCATTTTTGAGGGCCGGGAATTGTTATGTGTTGATAAAAAGAAGAGGAAATTAGGCTCACATCCCTAGTGACATTGCTTTGATCAAAAAATTAAAAACCATTAAGATTTTAGTCACAAGATGTTAATCTCTAGGATCCAAAGTCTCCCTAAAAAGAATTCTATCTTTAATCAACTCTGGCTCATTGTAATTTTGGGCATAGGGTTTTCCTATAGGCCAAGGGAGCTTTCAAGATTTTGCATGGCAGAAGTAGCGATATGGGGCAATATGGAGCGACACGGCCCAATCATGGGTTTCAATTAGGATCAAGCGTTACAACGACAAATTCGTTTTATGCGTTTCATGTAAGAGAAGAGTCTGAGTCTCTGACAGAGAATTGAAGGCGATGATGGTTTGCCAACTTTTTCTTCTTTTGACTTTTAGCCAAACAGATCAAGTTCGTTTACGACGATAATATTCTTTCGTGCCGCTGAAATTTCTAAAATTAATCTAAGATAAAATAAAATAAATAAAAAGTTCGATTACAACAAATATATTCTTATAGATGGACCTAAACGAAACGAAACGAAACGAAACGAAACTTGTTCAGTGTGGCTAACTGCAAGGTGTTCAACTGAAGCTAGTTGGGGAAACTTTACTTTGTTTCCGATTCCGAACACACAAAAGTGAATTTTCCGAGACAACTGCCTCCAAATCGAATCGAATAATGGCTGTTATTGGAAAGATGAATTGATTGATGATCAAGTTTCTTGGTTCAATCCGACTCAACACGTAAATAAATATCTCATGCATATATATAGACCATACGAACATGTTCCAAACGCATATATGACATTGATATTTCACAACTTTCTTTTCCTCTCTCCTCTCTTATATATCTTTACACACAGATATGATACAATTAATAATTTGTAATATTCGAGACACGAAGTTTTTGGATTAATTTAGATTAGAGCATCTAATTGTCAAGGAACCCTATCTCGGCTTGGACAACTGTATAGCTTCTTGATCATGTGTAGACTCTTCAGCCCAAGCAAACTGGTGAGACAAGACTGAGAATTCACTATTCCTTACACCTTCGAGCTGCTCCCACTCGGCCCATCTCTCTGCTAGATCCACTCCTTGTAGCAATCTAACAACTTCTGCCATTTTTGGACGGTCCTCCGGTGAGCTTTGAGTGCACAGCAACGCAACCTGAATGACTGTCTCAACTTCTTTTGGATCATGCATCTTCATGTTTCTGTCCACAATGTCGTCAAGTCTATTTTCTCTCAGCAACTTCTTGATCTGTGGACATCGTATTTAGGTCATTCAACACAACAAACAGAAAGTAGCAACAATTAAAGCACTAAATATGAAAAAGGAGTTCAATGTGGCTGAAACTTGTTCTCAAAATATCGAGAGCAGCATTGGAACCCGAATAAGTTTGAAGTTAAAAGGACAATTTACCCTAAACCCTAAACCATAAAACGTACCACTTTAACAGGAAAAAAAAATCCCATTGAAGTATTTGAACATATGGCGAAAGAGTTCGAGAAATTATAAAGAGACTACAAATCTTACATGATCAAGCAGAAGAACATCCTCCTCTTCTTCCAGCCGAGCAAAATCTATTGCACGCTGACCAGTGACAAGTTCGAGGAGTGTGATGCCGTATCCAAAAACATCAGTCTTTTCTGACGATTTTCCGGTGGACAAATACTCTGGGGCAATATGCCCCATGGTTCCGCGTACTTGAGTGGTAACATGAGTCGATATTGTATCAACCAGCTTTGCTAGCCCAAAATCTCCAAGAACAGGCTCAAATTGATCATCTAGAAGAATGTTTGCAGCCTTCAAGTCACGGTGTATTATCTTCGGATTGCAATGCTCGTGCAAATACTCCAAACCATGGGCTGCACCAAAAGCAATGTGTTTCCTTGTCGACCAGTCCAACCCTTTCTCACCAGGTTTTAGATCTGAAACATATACCAGGGATAAAATGTATAATCAAAATATTAAACAGTCAAGCATAAATAGAAGTTCAAATTATGGTTGAAAACATGCTTGTGTTCCAAGCCACTCGCATATGAAACAAGGAAATAGAAAGTTGAACTCACGCAATGCTCGTTTGGGGACATACCTCTCAGGCGATATGCAACACTAAGATTTTTCATGAACGGATAAACAAGGATTCTCTCGGATGAGGTTGTACAAAACCCAATCAACCGTAAAAGATTCCTGTGAACTGCAACACTAATGAGTTGTACTTCTCTAAGGAATGCAGCCTCTCCAGCAGGACTGTTATAATCAGTAAGGCGTTTCACTGCAACATTTACATTGTTTGAGAGGACACCTTTGTAAACTCTTCCAAAGCCTCCTTGTCCAATTATGTTGCTTTCATCAAAGTTATCCGTGGCGAGCTGAATTTCACGCCAAGAGAATCTTTTCAACTGGCCAAAGGAAATTTTGCACTCATCTTCACCTGAATTTCATGCAATTGGAACGTTCAATGCAGTTTATCGGTAAGAAATATTTATTCATCTCATTTACTAACCTCGTACAAACATTCTTACCTTGTGAGAGGGACATGATAGGTTCTACCTTAGTTCGGTTGAGATGATTTCAATTTAATTTTCCATAACGATGCTTAGTAGAGAGTAAAAGTGATCGCAAAAGTTAAAAAGTAAGGAAAATTTACCTGCAACGTCAACAAAGACATCATATTTTAGTTTTAGTTTGTGCATGCGATAGTATCGATATGCGAAAAGAGCCCCAATCAACAGAATTACTGATACACCGCAACTTGCCGAAGTTATAACTGTTCCAAGTTTTGATTTCCTGTTTGAAGCTGCCAATTTTTGAAGTATTAGGTTATTCCTAGGCAATTCAAACATAATTGGTAAACCGAAACAGTAGAGTTCCTCAAAGCATAAACCTCGGAGAGCAGAGCCAGAAACACAAGGCTGCTTCAAGCTAGAACCACAATCAAGATGTGATCCTGTGAAACTGTATGGAAAAAAAAAAAAAAAAAACAGTTAATAACGAGGCATTAACAATGTATAATGCAGCAGCTGGAAACGAGAACCAGAGTTGGTGATAGGAATAGTACTTGAAATTTGGAATGGTGAAGAATTGCATTGGAATTCTTCCTGTCAACTCATTCAATGAAAGATCCCTGCCAAAAGAAGATTTAGAATCGGTAAACAATAAGACCAACGTTAGGGTTCTGAATCAAGAACTGCCTACAGTTGAGTCCACCACAGGAATGTGCAACACTCAGATATAACAGAATACATACAAGAACGTAATGTCGCACATACGTATACAAGCTCAGTAGGAACAGAAATTGCAGCTCTTACAAATGCTTCAAATTGGAAAGCCGACCCCAAGCATTTGGTATAGGACCTCTGAAATTATTATTTGCAAGATTTAGGTTCTGTAGATGTGTCAAGTTTGCAAGATACACTGGTAACGGACCCGTTAGATTATTGTTCTGGAAGTCCCTGCATAAACGAAATTGT
The DNA here is from genome assembly GCA_963580275.1 of Crataegus laevigata. Classification (NCBI taxonomy): domain Eukaryota; kingdom Viridiplantae; phylum Streptophyta; class Magnoliopsida; order Rosales; family Rosaceae; genus Crataegus; species Crataegus laevigata. The sequence goes on along the minus strand of OY756944.1, from coordinate 29,430,220 downwards.
TTTTATCAAAATTCATGACTCGGATGCAAAAATACCATCTTCGGAACTAAACAAACAACTGAAATAATAAGGGTGTTGGTATTGCAAGATTGTTTGAGAGAAAGTAACACACTCTGGACGACACCATTTATGGGAAATAGGATACTGACAAGTTTGAGTGAGGTCCAGATGCCTTCAAGTTTCAGGAGCTTAATTTTCGAAAATCATACATGTGCATCGACAAGTTTACTTACAGGCTAGCCAAATATTTCAGCTTAGTAATCGAAGGAGAAAGTGTTCCAGAAAATCCATTTGAAGCCAGGCTCCTGCAAAGACAAATCACTTTCAAATACAACAATGATCACAAAAATTAAAGACCAGGAAATCATGCGTTACATTTAGATGCACTTACAGGGATATGACATTGCCATTTCTACAAGTGACACTAGACCAGCTGAAACAGGGGCTCACGAAATTAGCATTCCAATCTGTTATTCGGCCACTCGAATCGTTCAATGCGGTGAGCAAATCGGTCAATGCTTCACCTGCACATTATCAAAGCGAAGAATGCAGTTCTTAAATATAAACTACATCCATGCATATCGATGATGTCAGAACATGAACCGACGACCAAAAAATCTTGCTTAAAGAGTATATCACTAGCATTGTATACATACCTTCCACATCCGGCTCCGTAGATGCAAACCCGATTGTTGGCAAAAGGAGTAAGATTAACCATTTTATGATTGGCTTGAAAGGATGCGAGCGAGAAAATACACGAGACATGTCTCCAACTTCACCTCTAGGCTCTAGGCTCTAGGCTCGAGCCTCCTCCTTTTCTTTTGAGCAGACTATCTAATGTATAACAAAGCATGTTCTACTAGAGTTCAAATCAAACAGAGACAGGGAAAATCAAAATACACCAGAATCAAATGAAAACTTAACTTTTAAGATGTATGGAGAAATTAGGTTAGATTAAGGATATTATGTTGTGGTGCTAATTTGACGCTTGCTTGCCCCGCAATCAACTGTGTTTAAGGATTACGTATGTGCTCCCACTTCCCAGGTCTAATTTGGTCCTTTTTTTCTTCCGAGTTAGATAATTCTCCTTCAAATTCATGTATGTTTCCAACTAGTTTACCAGAATCGAAATTCATTTAGCGAACTAAGTAAGAACTCAACCAAACCGAACCGAGCCAATAAGAATTGAGAAACTAAAAAACATTCTTCCCTGTCTAAGGTGAGAAGAATCAGATTATAATGCCTATTAATCATCGTGCCTTGGGTGAAAAGAAAACCAGAAGTATATGTGTGAGAGGGAGGAGGACTCCTCCCAGTACAAACACAACACAACCATTAAAAACCCTGATAAAGCAACAGGCGAGGCACGGCACGGACAAAACATGAATAAATAAAAGAAAAGAAAATATAAAGAACTAAAACAAATGGAGGGAAAGGCAAAGAACTTGCCAGTTTCAGGCAGGCATAGGCATGGGCGTGGCACACCAGGAGACCACAGAAAACGCAAAGGACAAGGAGGACGAGGAAGGACTCTTAAGTTAAATAATCCAATAATCCAATAATGGTAATGATTAAAATAAGTTATCATGATTGTTAGTGCAAAGGTTGGTCCACAACCTTCCCACTGGAATAAAAAAGGAAGATATATCGATCGATCAGAAAAAGAAGAGGGGGATTTGGTTGAGTAGAAGAGACTGGAGAGGAGGCTGGAGAGTAGAGAGAATATGAAGTTGTGCGCTGCTGGTTGCTTGCTGGGTGTGTGGGGGTGTGGGGTGTGGGGGTGTGGATGTGGGTGTGGAATAAGAATTCGAATCCGTCAAATCAATTCATGGCATCCCATCCCATATCCCACTAATCGTTATTATTGTGGCTTTAACCTGATAACTACAACCATTATCTTGTATTACGTCTTCTTCTCGTCCTTTTTTATTCAAGTCAAATATCAACCATTTGCAAGTGGTGCATGCATGTTCTTCCTTATTTGAACTAAATAATTATATTTATATATTGTATATATCTATATATTCTTCCTGGTTAATCCACTGCTGTCGGGTTCAAACTGTTAGAATGAGTCCAAATTGATGGGAGGAGAGACTTTGTGTGAGCTTATAAAAGGTTGAGCTACTTCATGTATTGTCAATTGGTTTTGTGGTGTAACTCCAACTTTATTCACAAACGCTCTCTTATTTCTTGTGTAACCACCCATTTTAGGAAGGTGAGACCAAAGGCAAGACAAGGGCAAGAGCATTATCTTCTACTACCTCTTCTTCTCGTCCTTTTTATTCAAATCAAATATCAACCATTAGCACTTGGTGCATGCTCTTCCTCATTTGAACAATAAAATATATATATTCTTCCTTGTTAGCCCATTGCCTCTCAGGTTCAAACTCTCTTTTATTCTTTGTGTAACTAAGAGTAAGTCCACCCGTTGTAGGAGGGTAAAAGCAAAAAGTAAATTAAAAGTAAAGAAAAACATAGCATTACAAATGCATAATTAATTAAAAATAAAAAGCGAATGAAGAAGATGGATATTTATAGAATAAACAAATTATTATTTTTTTCCTATTTTTTACCCTTTTTTTTCATTTTTAATGATTGAATTAATTTTGACTGTTTGATTTTTTTTTATATTGAATATAACACTCCACAACGTGCCATATGGCACAACAATAACATTTTCAAATTTTTTCTATACGGTCCAAACAATCAGACTATTGGAATTCCAATAGCTCTCATCGTGCCGCGTCAAGCAGCCGTTGGGATTTCTTTTGGAGCTCCCAACAGCGGGGCCACAACATCAAAAATTGTCGGCCCACACACCCAATTTGCACATATATTACATGCACTAACAAGACGTGACTGACATCATGCTGACGTTAATTTTGCTCACTGATACAAAGCTTGGCTTAAATTGTTTGGGCATTTAGGCGGGCATGTATTGGCCCACCAAATGCCCTCCACCAAATAACCTGCTAGAAGCATGTTTTTGGATTATAGGGCTAAATGAATATAAATATCCCTAGATCTGTTTTCGCTTTCACTTTAATATCGTCACATGACTTAGTTGTTTTTTTATTAAAGCCGATCGAGGATCCAACAAAATGCCATCTATTAGAATTACTGTACTAGTAATAGTGCAATAAAACACACACAGATACATCGAAATCCAGAGAAAATAAAAATAAACAAATAAAATCTACAAATACAAATATAAATATATGTGCCCAAAAGCACCATCCTTTAGCTCTATACACCCTCATTCAGGAAACCAGTCACTCACCACTCACTACCATCCACACTGTACATTTTCCTTCCCCTTTTTTTCATGTTTGGTCGAAACATTCACGATGTATAAGCATGGTGAAACTATGCACAGTAAATTTCTCCCCCTTTGCCGCACGCACCACTTGACTTGTCTCCGCGGAACGACGTCTATAACACATAACATTCTGTAAACTCTACGTGATTGTGAGTCCGTCCACTCTATCTATAACATCCAGTGCTTTTTCCTTATCGATACCAAAATCAACGCCAGACGAGGGCCTACTCAAATGTACCAATTTCTCGCTTCCTTGCTCGTGTGAGTAGCTGTTACTCTTACTCAATTTTCTGCTCTCTGTTGAACTAGAGCTGGCACCGTCAAAGTCCTGACTCTTACTATTACCTGGAATCCGTTTTCTCTTGCTCGCATCCTGCAGCATCTCCGTGTCTTCAGTTGTCAGCATGCTTGGTTGAACACCGGTGGGCAGCTTGTTATTTGTCTTCACGAGGGTTGTACTGGTTGTGGATTTGACAGGTGACTTCATGCCCCCATCATCGGCACTAGACTTGGTTTTAGAAGCCAAATGGTGTAGCCATAAGATTAGATCGAGTATACAGGCTTCTGTTTTTTCCTTGTTTGCATGATGGAATGTCTCAATTTGAATTGCTTCAGTCTGCAACAATGGCTTTCGGTTTGACTCGGAACTACAAAAGCACAAGTATAAATTACTAAGAAAACAGTGAAAGCCTTCAAACACACACAAAAATGAAAAAATTGTAAAAGCCAAATTACAAAACAATACTCACCCAGAACTCGCCCACTCTCCTACCCAGCCAAAACCATGATGGGCTCTGTTATTAGTTTTTGCATCCAAATCAACAAAATCATGATCAATAACATAGAAACGTTACAACTTACAGCTACAAAAAGAGTTTCACAAATACAAAAGTTATGTTTTGCATAACAGCTGGCCACCTTACTTTGCTGTGTTTGTAGCAACTGGAACAAGCCAGTGTAGAGTTTTCTCCATCTCAGCTTTGATATCTGTAATACTAAGCTGCAGAAAAGAATTCAGTTGGACAATTTAGTGGACACGGATCTCTCCAAAGAATGATTTGCAACAACGAAAGAACCAAAGTACCAAAACACTGCCCACCAAAAGCACTCAAAAGTTATGTTATGCATATTCAAGGTGCATTGTTATAATTATATAGGCTTTTTATCCACAATGGTCCCTGAGATTTGCATAACTCCTCACTTTGGTCCCTGAGACTTGAAATCAATAGAATTGGTCCCTGAGTTTGTCCACCGTCAATCATTTTGGTCATTCCGCGAAAAATCTCCATTAAATAAGAATAAAATAACCAAAATACCCTTAAATTTTGTCAAATCATTTTGGCCTATTGTTTATTAAATTGAGGGTATTTTGTCATTTTGATCCTTATTTAACATAATTTTGCACGGAAGGACCAAAATTATTGATGGTGAACAATCTCAAGGACCACTTCTATTGATTCCAAATCTCTGGGACCGAAGTGATGTGTTATGCAAATCTCAGGGATCATTATGGCTAAAAAAGCCAATTATATATATATATATATATATATATATAGAATTAGAAATATACGGCAAAGTTCTCTTGCCATACAATTACATATGTTACCTAACTGAATTTGAACCGCGCATTCAAACAAGAACCAACCTGATAGGCAAGAGAACATTGGCCTAGGAATAAATTTATGTATAGCTAAAGATAAAGAAATGAGATATTACCTCTTCTTTAACATGAAAAGACTGTAATTTGGAGCGCAATGATGATTTTATATTAGGCGGCAGGTTCTGGTATAATGTATCCTTTGTATTTTGAGGCATAGAACTTGACCGGGCTACCTATATACACCGAAGCAGACTCAGAAAAACATCCATATCTTTTGTAATAGATAATACCCATAATTTTATCCCTGATCAGCTGAGCCCAAAGATCTGAAGTTACCTGTTAGAATACCATAATTTAATCTAAATAAATCGCGTAATGTCAGTGCCAAACTAAATAACTTGATTATAAACCCCCATAACCTATTTGTTTGATTATGCATATGTCATTAGTGCAATGAGAAACATCTAGGGTCACCATGAGAAAGTGCAACGCTCGACCCCTGATAAAGAAGCCACTTGGAGCGTGAATGCTAAGTTAGGACTACACCAAATATCTCCAATACTAGTCCGTTTGAACTTCAGAGTACCTCTTTATATTATGTTGACTTTATGGTGTACTATATTTAAGTTTTAACAATAAACATAATGTCTACATTATGGTTTGAACTTCAGAGTATCTCTTCATATTATGTTGACTTTATGATGTATTATATATTCTGTTAGACCGATATATGTTCATATATGTTAGAGAAACATGATTACTGGGTATCTACCATGGTGTATGTTTCAAATTTGATGACAGAGATCAAGTCATAGACCTAATGACCTTGGTGTATGTTCCAAATTTGATGACAAGGTCAAGATTACTGGGTATCTACCATTTTGTTTGTAACAGACACTACCTTTCTATGTTTCCACATGCTTTGAAAAGCAGAAGCAAGTTTCTAAATGTACTCCATCAAATTTCATGCACAAAAAGGACCAAAATGGATTTTTTTTTTTTTTTTTTTTTTTTTGAAAGAAAGGGGAAAGAATGAGAAAGAGAAAAGTTTCCTTGCTCAACTTACCAGATTTGATTAAGCAACCTACCTTTCTAAGTAATATGACACCAAATTAGCATACCTCCCTCCAAAACATGATAAAAAAATTTGTTCTCTCATTGCTGAGGAGGACCAAAGCCCAGAACAAACAAGAATAAAGATAATTTCCTCCCTCAACATTCATATTGAAAGCATATCCTTTTATTCGGAAGTTCAGGCCATCCTATGCCTGACTTTTGTGGAATCATCAACCATCCCCCCAATCTCTATGATTTGCTACCCTAAACATTGTTCATATTAGTTTAAATACACCCAGATAAAGTCCAAAAGAGTAAAAACAGACAAAATAAATGATGCAATGGTATAACTCTTTATTTTCATTAGTATCATGTAAAATGCAAGAAAAGGACAGAATAGAGTAGTACACTTACAAGACTATCAATTTGGAGAATTATATTTGCATAGTGTAAAGAAAGTCCAGCTGGTCCAAGTCTTTGATGATTGCTCGTAGGTCCCTCCACTGCTTTATGACTATCTGCATATGTAAATGAAGAAGCATCGTTTCCATCATCGCTCTTCAAAGGAAGAGGAATTATATAGAACACTTTAAAGACAATGCACTTTCATTGAAGAACAATTCCTACAGTTTAATAAAACATCTCTGCGATGACTATCAGCAGCAAAGAACAAAGTTGAAGAAAATAATTTGAGAGGGAGTATTTGAGAATTTATGGGATGGCAGAAAATACCTTCTAAATAGCTTCAAAAGTAGCATGGGTAAGGGATTAAGCTCCTATCTATAGGCTAATGGACTAAACCCTACAAACTAATCTATTAATAAGACTTCTGAATGAGCGTGTTGAACAGTAATCCATTATTTGTATCAATATCTTTCTTAAATGCTATTAATTAAACTAAAGGCTGTTTAAGCTAATTTATTTAAGTTAAAAAGAAAAAGGCTCTTTAAGTAGTAAGAAAGTGATTAATTATATGCAAAATAAGATTAAGTTGAACCACAAACTCAACTATTAAAGCAAGAGTGATAAATAGTTCTTTGTGCAACTCAAAACGAATTGGATAAAGGTAGGGACACCCAAGATATAACATATTTGGTGCAACGCTGGACATACCTGACGTGGGATTTATATTCTCAGCATGCCTAATTGTAATTGGGTAGATAGGTCCAGGATATTGTATATCATGGTGCAAGGTACCCGATGTGAAATATATATTCTAGATCAGATAAAAGAGAAATTGTAGTGGCGCTTCACACATACAAATACTCTAGATTTTTAGATGTGATCATGAATTTCATTAATTAGAAAACCTTTTGAGCCTGAAATGCTAGGCTCTTTAAAGATGAAGATGAATCATTAACCAAGGCAGGCATATGCGTAGTTTAAGAACCAAAGAACCATAACAGATACATACCAGCACCACCAAAGGCCGAATGTATTTCTAGATGTAAAAAGTGGACAATATCAACAAGCTTCTCCATCACCTGTATTCCAAAATGTCAAATTTTCCAAATTACAAAATGCCACTTGTATGCCCCTTCCTTTTTTAATGAATCAGAGAATGAACTTTCAGGTTTATATTTAATTATTTATCTATAGCAAAATAAAGATACATAATATAGCAAACATATTATTAACAATACAGTGCCAAAAAGATGAAACAAAAAACCTAGGTCATGTAATTGATCTTTCAGGAAGACAGATTGTTTGGATGTGTTAAGATTTTCAATTTTATACTTATTTCACTGTCCTTAGTAGCTTTTTCCACATTTCTTCTGCGCTCTGGAATGCAACAAGCAGTCTAAAGTTACGGTGCAAAACATATCAGAGTTTACATAAAAGGGGGCATAGTTTAAAACAAGAAATGTTACAGATAAGTAATACTCTCTTTTGGGAAAATTGCACATATACCACCTGATATATGAGGGGTACGTGATTGCCAACAATCCACCAAAAAGAAAATAACAATGTCAGACCCAAACTTTGTTGCAACGTCCCACCTAGGTCCGTTCTTATCGACATTTTTGTTAGGGGATATGATTTTCACACTACCCTTTTCTTCTCCTGCACTCCTATGCTTGTTTTTGTCCGTTCATTCACCGGTGATATACTCAATCATGTTGCAAGAAACAAGAGGGGGAATGCAAATGATAAAAAGTGTGTAGATATCATTTCCCATTTGTTAACTGAGTCACGTACCTCACATGTTAGTTTTTGTTCAAGGACAACTTCGTCAATGTCTTCTATATTTACTTAAAAACCAAATTAAAAAACAAAAGATAAAAAATAAAAAATAAAAAACTAAGACAAATTTTGTTTTCATTTACAAAATGCGTTCCAGCTCATCCTCTGCATTTTGGGGATTAGAGTACCGAATAACTTATTAATTTCTGACAAACAAAAGAACATATTTTACGAAGTAACCTTAAAATTTTCGAATAGTACACATTAATTAGCTCTGGATAGATTAGCAATATCATTAGCACACAATAGGAAAGCAGCCATATATAAATGCAGTAACAGGAAAAGACAAATGCCTACAAATAAAACTTGATGAAGTTTTCCTATGGTTACCTCTTACCTCTTCCATACTCTTGGACCAAAGCGACTTTTTCTTTAAAGATTTAACTATTTTCCTTTGGCTTTTTAATCCTGACCTCAAGCTTCCGAGGCCGTCACCTATGAGATGAACAGCAACAATAAATTATTTAACATGCATTACTTAATGCTATGTTAATGAATATGGAAAAAAATAAATAAGAGTACTCTACATCAGAGCATGAATCACGACTTCATGAACACACAAAGTAGCACATGGTGACAGAATCTAGGGTCTCAAGGTTCATCACTATGCACATAATACAAAGGAAGAAAATCTATTAGTCACTTTTGTGCTCAAATAATAAATAAATGGAAAGACAGAACTACAAGATGATAAATTGTGAAAAGGAGATTTTAGGTCTGTTCAAAATCCTATTTGTGATGGACACAACAAAGAAATTTACACTTATTTTAGGCATGCATATAATTATAAGGATAACATTTGCATTTCTTATGTAGTATTTTGGGGACTTAGTTTTCAAGGTTCAATTATAATGCCTTGCAATATTTCGTCATTTTCAGGATTCTATTATTTTGGAATGCCTGTAAAGTGCTCACTCCTCAAATGGTCTATACATCTAGTTAGTTCTGCTACAGTTCAAACTGTACAAATAAATGTCCTAAAAAAGAATACAAACCATATCATCACCCTCTTTGTGTGGAAACTGAATTACCTTCCTCCTGACGCTTGCGTCTATAGATTTGTTCCAATCGGTCCAACGCATGAAAATCATGGTATAATTCCTGCAGAGAAATGAATATAAATGTTTTGATTTTCAAAAGTCGGATCACTTTAAATTGAACATTGAGCTCAGTGTTGGATACAGTATTTGAGGGCACAACCGACGAAACTTTCTTAAAGGGCATAACTCTCCTATGCTTTTATGGGTCAACTATAATCAAAGCTGATGCTCTAAAATATTACTACTAGTCAGTACAACTAAATATTGTTTCTGTTATTTTATGCTAATTGATAATTAGTAATTACAAATAATCAGATTGCTTAATTTAAAAAATTAGATGATTAACAGTCAACATTCGCAACAGATCTCTTACAAATGATGACTAGTAATTACTAATTTCTAACAAGATAGCTAAATCAAAGAAGACCATATCTTTCAAGAGAAAGGAAACAAACACTTCTAGGAAACAATGGCAGCATCTATTTAATTATTTTTCCATATGAGACCACAACTGTACAACTAAAGAAGCGGAATATACTGGTAAGATGGGACAGAATTTAGTCAAATCTAATTTAAGATCCCCAAACAAGAAAATATATTAGTCTCAGTATAATACTCCCAAATCAAGAAGAATCGCAACAGAAAGATTGTCTTTAAAATGCTTAAGCCAATGCAAAGATAAAATATTGAATCCTATTCACATCCCAAAGTTACTCCATTTCCTCAAAAGACCCTCATGCATTTCCTACTGAACTATCCAAAACCTCCAATAATGCAGCCCAAATTTTCCTAGTAAATTGCACTGTAAAAATGTACGGTCACAGCTCTCCCCCTCCTATTTACACAACTCACACCATTGTGAAGACAAACATGCAACATGCCTTCTTCATGGAGGAAGTCACGAGTAAATATTTTCCCATGAACCACCAACCAGGTGAAAAGTGGCATTTCATTCGGAGAACCAGACTCGCAGAACAACTTATATGGGTCAAAGCGTGGATCCAATTAACTAGTTGAAGAAAGATCGCTCAAAGAAACAATGTACAAATCTGAATATTCTTGGAACTCTGTTCCACTCAAATTTAAACAAGATGATACTTACAGCAGTATACTGGACCAAGGTCATCAGTTGCTGCATCAACGAACCTGGATCCTCCTTCAGATGCTTCAGAGGGGTAAGTTCCCTGCTGATTCTGTAGAGCAAAATAAGACGTCACCAAGTAAAGACAGTGTATACAAAAAATGAAAATGGCATTCCTAAAATAAGTAATGCAAGGCAAGTATATAGTACTTGTCAAAATATCGGTCCAAGTTGTGCCACTGAGACTCCTTGCATTGATTTCCAAAGCGAACAACCTCCCCCGAAAAAATTTGTAGTTCTTCCCTGTAAACCAAAGGTAACGTTGTACAAATGAGTTATAAAATAAAGCTCACTGATCGGCAGAAACAAAAATAGATGGTAAGTATTTGGCACTAGATTGAGCTTCCACCTTTTGTCAGCTGCAACAATCCTTAATAATTCATCCATATCTTTGGACACCAAATGCTGCACACCTTGCGAAACAAGCACCACTTCTTTCAACTGGCGCATAGATCGCTTGGAAAGAGATTGCATAAGATTGAAACCCTTAACAATAGTGTTGGCAATCTCAAACGAAATGATTGCAATTTCATTGCCTTTGGCAGGTGCTGCGGACGCGAAGCCAGGGCCGGAATTCAAATTTGTCATGCTGCTCCCGAGTGTGTCCAAGACCTGGACTGCCTTTCCAAGGCCAGCACTGCCAGCTCTGCCCAAACGCGAACTCACCTCAGAAACCTGCAGTATTTTGCATTAACACCATTTTCATGTGGAAAATTAACCCCTTCTCCCTATATACCGAAAAAGGGGCAGCAGAGACGCAAGCAATCAATATTACAACACACACAGTACAAATAGTAAGTATTATATCAGAGAGTGAGAAATGGAAGAACAAGTAACCTTAGCGGCGGCCTGCTTAGAGCGAAAGGAGCTGGATTTCTGAGACAAGGAGGCGGGATAACGCGGAATTCCGTCGTAGAATTCATCGTCAGACTCATACGCAAGAGGATTAATTCTATCAATCTGAATCTGATTGTCTTCCTTGTCTGAAAACTGTTCCTCTATGTCTTTCTGCAAATGCACATCCGTGCGCGGAGGCTGAGGCGAGGACGGAGCGACGCCGCCACCGGTCTTCAAGCTTGACTTGGGCTGGTCAACTTGAACTTGTTTCCGATTGATATCCCAACCGGCGCTCTTCACACTCGTACTCCTCGACTTCTTGGAACAAACCGCTCCCATCTTCTTAATTTCCTAATGATCACCACCGCAACGACAGAGGCAGGGATTTTGACGGATGAACAAGTGATTGATGATGATGATGATGAAACCCCAATTCAGAAAAAGTCCACCACCACCAGCAGAAGCAAAAACAAAAGCGGAAGCCGAAGCCAAGGAGTTGAAGCAGCGGCTGCAGCCAAAGAAGCAGGCCGCGCTTTGGCTGTTGTTTTAATTTATTATATTTAGAGGCTGAAATAACAAGATTAAATAAATGCATAAGAATTTGGTAGAGCAGCGCACTCACATTCATTATTTGGGACGAATTTCAGCAGCCGTCCAGTCCCCTCTCTCTTCTCAGACTGGTGGAACTTCAGAGTCAGACGGAGAAATGGTCAATAGTCAAACTTTGCGCGCTGACCACGTTCATTGCCATGTGGAAGGTTTTAGCCACCTTCTTGTCATTTGAGTTACTCTTCTTTCACTCGTCAAAGTAAGAATGAGTACGAAGACACTCCAATCACGTCCGCTTACAATTAAAAATTATTGTTAATTTTTTTATTTATTATTAAATATAAATAATATTTAACGAAAATTTCTAAAATCTTCACAAAAAAGATCAGCAGAGAATCCTCATTCTCAAAGTAATACTACTATTATTGTTATGGGCTATTTTGCTGAAGGAATAGACGGCGGCAATACCATAACATTTATTTTGAATGTGTAATTACTCAAGTAGTTTTAGCATCAGATTTTCATGAATAATGTATAAGCAGTTGATGAAGTTATCTCATCTAATTGGCACATTGAGTAAAAGTGAGTCTCTAAACAAACCGAAAAAATGCATATAGATGTACACTTCACCAAAAATGAATGTGGTAAAACTCAAGGCAGGACAAAACTCATAAACTAAAGAAAAAGGTGAGAAGATGAATTAAGTCAAAAGAGTAGTGGTTAATTTTTGTCCATTGATATTCTTGAATTCATTAGATCCGATGGGTGAAAATTGAGAGGAGTGTGTGAAAGGTAAAAATAGGTGTGTAGATAGCATCATCCAAATCAAAACTAAACGTCTTCAGAACGCACTAGAAGGCAACAAAAATCTAATGGGACAAAATAATCCTGATCGTTGAGAAAAGAGTACATTACAATTAAGTGAGTAGATTTATGAATACTCCACCTGAGTTTGACAAATCTTCGAAGAAAAACTACTAGTATTGCAAATCGGACAATTTACACATACAAATTTCTTGAACATGAAGTGATGATAATACTTGAACACTGATTAGTGATTACTCACTTTTAGATTTTGTCCAATGGAATTAAACACATGTTTATGTTTTTTTTTGTTTTAAAAAATAATGGGCTATTTAACTTTTCTTGGGCTTCATTTTTTTATCGAGTCGTACCTAACTCCAATTGTTGAAGTAAAACTCAGATTTTAGGTTCTAAGCTACCCCAACTTATTGTAATCATTAGGTCAAATATGAGTTTTAACTGAAAATTAAAACTCATTAGGGGCAGATTTAGGTCAGGATTCTCCCTAGGTGAGTGGGTTAGCATCATATATGTGTATTTTTTTATATTTATAAATTCACTAAAGCCAATGGTTAAGGCCAAATATTATCAAATTCAATGGTAATAAAAAAGATCTAATAGTCCAAATTTAAATTCAACGGCTAAAATAATTATATAAATAAATTCTTTCATTGTGTTCCACGAGTTTTTTGGTGCCAATTTAGTGATTTTTTTAGTATTATTGGAATCTAAATATTTTAGGTAAAAATGTTTATAAAATTAAATTTGGATGGTCTACATAATTTTTTTTAAGTTACTTTAAGAAAAGAAAAAAATATCCTGAATTCATTATTTAATAATCTTGGGCTAAAAAATTAATCCAGAATGGTTGGAACAGAAAAATTATTTGTGAGTTAAAACCTAAATGTTATGGGTTAAAAATTTTAGGTTTTAAGTTAAGGGTTAGAGATGGTCTAAGTGGAGGATAATGCTTATGTCCTCCATTTAACAGACATTTACCATCCGAACATCATAATCATAATCATTTATTATCTTTATTATTATATAATGATCAACTATGCCAAAATTATTTAAATTAGAGATCATTTAGCTATTTATATGCATAAAAACAAATTGGCAGTTTATCATGAGAATGCTACTTGTTACCAAAACAGTTTATTTGTTTAGCACACATAAATGACTAAACGACTTCCAAATTAAAAAAAAATTAGATGATGATAAAGAGAACAAATAATTTCCATTTGAATGATAAATTTTCGTTAGTCGCAAGTGGGATAACAAATAAGTCTCCTAAAGCATGGAAAGCAGGGGAGCCATGAGAAAAATATGGGGGAAAAGGGTGGAAGCAGAGCAGGAAAAAGACAAGAGTCCAGGACTAGGCTATCTCCAAGATAAGAGTGGGAAATTCCAAATTTTAGTATTTACCTCTAATAGTATAAGACCTATAATTCCGACCCCCAACTTTATAATTTGTTAGATTTTTCATTTTGTTGATTTTTTTTTCTTCTAATAATTTTGAATTTAGTTTTTTATTTGTTGTAAAATCTATCTTGTTTAATTTTTGCGAACATTTCGATGTAAAAATTCAAATTTTGAACAAAAAAATTGTTGAGAAAATTATGGCCTGTTTGGCATCCTACTCAAAAACTTAGGTTGTTCCTAAAAATAAGTTTCAAATAATATCATTTAAAAACAATATTATTTTAAGTCTCAAAATTTCTAAAATCTGTTTGGTTAACTTTTTAAAAATATTTTTTTTTAGTTTGAATTCAAAATTCCCTTAACAAAAATTGGATGAGAGAAAGAATTGGGAAAGAGAAAAGAGAGGAAATAGTTGGTGAAGAGAGAGAAAGACAGGGAGAAGACGAGGAGGATAGTGTCACATCCCGGCCCGGGCCCCCACCACAACCTGGGCTCAACTCCACCATAGCACGATATTGTCCACTTTGGGCCCCGACCATGCCCTCACGGTTTTGTTTATGGGAACTCACGAGCAACTTCCTAGGGGGTCATCCATCCTGGGATTACTCTCGCGCGAACTCACTTAACTTTGGAGTTCTTACGGAACCCAAGGCCAGTGAGCTCCCAAAAGGCCTCATGCTAGGTAGAGATGGGAATATACATACAACTTACAAGGCTTACATGATCCACTCTCCTAGGCGATGTGGGATGTTACAAATAGGGAGAGCAAAAAATTACGGTGAGAAGAAAGAAAGTGTAATGCGAGAGAGAGACAAGACAAAAGCTAATGAGAGAGAGAAGACAAGGTGTGATGTGGGGAGAGAAGAAAGAGAGGGTTGAGAGAGAAAAAAAGAGAGTTACGAAAGAGCAAAATAAGGTGTTGAGGAGAGAGTAGGAAAACTCTAAAAACTCACTTTTAGTGTTTTTTAAGAAATAATCTATGTTTTTAAGTTAGTTTTGAATCTAATTTTTAAAAAGAGTTCTACCAAACTAGAATTCAAAGTCTAACATTCAAAAAGTGTTTTTGAGTTAAAAAAATTGAACTCAAGTAGGATACCAAACAAGCCCTTAAAATTTTTTGGATTAGAGAACAAATGGATGGGTATGTATAGAATTTTGGTGTTGAATCTAATTTGAATTATTATGACCGTTAAATTTAAATATGAGTCGTTGGGTCTTTTATTATCGTTAAAATCGATTAGATTGAATTTGAGTCGGTGGATTTAAAAAAGATGTAGTTTGCTTACCACATTAGATAAAAAAAAACTCAGTAGGCGCTACAACCATTAGATCTCAACGACGCGCCAATTTGGGCTGTAGGCTCGTAGAACCTTTGTTTGTCGTGCATTCCCCCAGCCTTGGGTGGGGGAATCCCTCTACCATCTTGTTGCAGTTGGCGGGGCCTCGGCCCACTAGAAAGCTTATCAATTTGAGAGGCGTAAAAGACATAAATACCTACCCTAAACCCAAAATTCTATTTTTATCATCCCAAAATACATTCATTAGAGATGATTTGGACCTAAATTTTGTGTGTTATAAGTATTTGATTGGTTATCTCAATAATTGAACCCAAAAAAAGATTAAAAAAATATAGAATGACATTATTATTTAATATATCAGGTGGAGAAAAAAATAGTAAAAAATGTCAAATTGCTACATGTGACAGCCCGTCCCGAGATTCTATATTCGATAATGTGAAAAAACGAAATTGCCCTCGAGCGTTGAGTACGAAACCGCATTTTGAGTTAAAATCATGGTCCAATTACATAAATTCCCAAAGTTTTGGGACCAATGAGAACTAAAATATCCCTAGTTGTGATTGGTGGTTGATATTGGACCACATACACTCTTTCTCTTTCTCCCGTATCTTTCTCTATCTCTCTCTTCTCCTCATGTACGGACACGCCCATAGAACCCTTAAACTCAACAGATCGAAGGAATTAATTACACCATCATCTTCATCTCGTCGATACGAGTTCATCCATACAAGTTTCAGGTAAGTTTTCCGTTGTTTTCACGTCGAACCACTTACCCCTGAGAATACCACTGTTCATGCATTTTCATATACGTGGTTGTTAGGGAATTCTAAACTTATAGGAAGCTTCTTGACGTCTCCACGAAGCTCGGGGTCGTTCGTTTGACAAATTTGGACGTTGGAGGGCCGAGATCAACGTGTTTCTAGGTAAGCCGAACTATCAAACCTTCTTGGAGAAAATCTAGTGAATTTTAAGCCTTGAAACTTATATAGCGTGATTCTTCATGTTATTAGCTTCAATTTGAGACAAAAATCACGAAAAATGGTTGAAAAATGAGTTATATAAGACGTTTAGAAATTTTTTCCAGAAACCGGCAAGGTCGCTGGCGACCGGCGTTTGACCGGAGAAGATGACAGCATATTCCGTCAGTTTTGACGGAATATGCTAACGGTGTTAGCTGACGTCGTTAAGAGATGACGGAATATTCCAAGTATATACCTGACGGCGTTAACTGACGCTGTCGGTGTGCAAGTCACCTGACTGCGCGTGGGTCCGTGCATATTCCGGCGCGTGAGGGGTCGAAAAATTATTTTAAAAATTTGGGGATGTTCGTAATGTCGAGTAGATCACGTTGGTATATTTAAATGTCAAAATTGATCAACGTATGAGAAGTTATTTCTAAAGTTCTGTTTATGTACGTTAAATAACGTTTATTCAGTTACTTCTCATATAGGCGAGGTCTATCCCTAGGACGAGCGTAGCCAGGCTAGGCGTAGGGGCTACGACCCAGCTATTTATCAGTGAGTGGGCAGTTTGTTTTCCGTACATACCTATATATATTGCTATTTTCCCAGAAAATAAATTTAAATGATGAAATGATTTGAGATGCCATGCAAAGTATCTATTTATTTTAATTATGCATTAGTACTTGCATATAATTGTGATGGTGCTGCAGACGCACATGTAAGTATCAGGTAAGATTCTATACTGGTTATAATGAGAATGAAATGATGTGATGTGATACGAATGAATGACATAATGTGATTTGATCATATACACCTGCACATTTATATTAGTGCTCCCGCCCAGAGTTAGGGGCAGAATTTTTCACGTGTCGTTCACCTCCCGCACCGCATGCTCGCCTTGGATCCAAGTTAGGTGCACAGTCCTGTCGTATAGACCATTATAGGTGGGCTCGACTCGTAGGTGACCTGCGAATCATTTGCACAGTCTTCACGTGATTGTAGCACTAGAGCATATTATGTTATGTGCAGAATATATATATATATACACAACTGAGGGTTGAGTTGATATGATGAGATGATTATGAGCTATATATGCAGCCGAGGGCTGAGATGATTATCAGATATTTATTCACATCACATAAATACAATATGAGCGTACAGTTGATATATTAGTTATGATACTTTGGCATGGCATACATACAGATAATTCCAGCATGATTTTGAGATATATATGTATATGAGTATATTTTATTTCTGGGAAATTATACAGGTTTTATGGAGAGGGGTTACAACTTTTGATTAAAAGAATGGTTTTGAAAAAGATTTGTTTTACTGACCCACTCAATTTTGTTTTTCGCCCCTCCAGGTATTAAGTAGTATTCGTTGGTGGCATACGAGGATCTCATAGGAAGTTATGACAGAATTCACTCATGTAGGATCACATGCGGGTGTTATTTTCATTTAGTACTTTATGCTTGATTGCATTGACTTAGTATGCTCTGAAGTTGTATAAACACTTTAACTCTCGCACTAGCACACTCTCTTTTATTGGATTGCTAGTGGCTTGGAATATAAGTTGGTTCGTATCTTTCTAATCAATTTGCTTCCGCACTGTGCACATGATTACGTCACGTTCATGTGACGGCCAGCACACCCCACTTTCGGGTGCGGGTGTGTCACTACACAAGCCATCAAATATCATATTGGTGTTTAAATTTGACATCTACTCAGAAAGAAGCCATTTACCAAAGTGGTAGAAATGTGTTGCGCCGTAGGTTCAAATTCCGTCGGTAGCTAATCTAACATCTAATCTATCAAAATCTATCGTTTGACATAAAAAAAATATTTGACATTTACTTTAAAGGTGCTCTCATATCATATGTCAATTCACATAGAATTAACATATCAGTTAAAACTTCTTTCTACCTTTAATTTCACCTTCAAATTTAATTACATCAAATGCGACTAAGATTTGACATATGAATGGCGTTTCCTTCTAAAACGGCACACTTGCTCTAAAACTCCAAAGGCAGCTAATTTGACTGCAGCGGCATCTTCCCAGAAGCAGACGCCAGCACAAAACATTTGACTTAGCTTTCTCAAACGCCACACCGGTGTCTGTAGTCTAGCCTCCACCTAATCAAACCTAATCGATAATATTTATATATTGTAATAATATTTGTATCTGTGTTGACCAGTCTTTGATAAAACAAAGGCAACCAAGAGAAGAACAACGAACAAGACGACCGCCGGCTTGCTTGGCAATCCATCCATCCTGCTAAAGGTGTTTGGTTGATGAGAAAGTGAGAGAAAATTACACGGAGAGAGATGAGCGGTCGGACGAGTGGGAAGAGAAGGGCGGCGGCGGAGGCGGAGCTTGCAATACAGTCGATAGGGTTGGGGTATGATTTGACCGTGGACTTGAAGCTCAAGTACTGCAAGAGGCAGCAGAAAGGGCTTGATAGTCGGTTGATCGTCATCGATGATGATCAAGTTCGAGAGATTGCGGTTCCAGGCGCAGGCGGCGTTTGCATACCCAATGTCCCAAAGTCCATCAAATGCGACAAAGGCGAGCGCATGCGGTTCGCCTCTGACGTCCTCTCCTTCCAACAGGTTTAATTCACCATTTTTTCTTGAGATATAATTAGAAATTGAAAATCGAAATTGGGTGTGTATTCAGTTGGGGTTATGAGGTGTTTTTATTTTTTTTAATAAATATAGGGCATTTAATCAGTATTATAAGTGATTTTTTGAAATTTAATGTTTATTCAATCATATAATTTTAAGGCAGTTCATTAAAATTCTAAGAAATTTGGGTGGTTTTAATTTTTTTTAATAAATATAGGTCAGTATTTTAGTGATTTTTTGAAATTTAACGGGTATTCAATCATGATTATAAGATAGTTTATTAAAATCGTTAGATTTTTGGATGTATTCAATTAATATTTTAAAGAAGTTTATAACGTGTATTCAAATTTTAAAAGGTTTAGGAATTTGAGGAAATTGGAGAGATTTTGTGGTGTAGGTTAAGCATTCACAAATCTCACCTCTCTCCCAAGATTGCGAGGGAATTGAATCAAAATTTTATATGGAATCTCTACAAATCAATTAAACTCCGTCAAAATTCATGGATTTATAAATCCAATTAAATACACCCCCTTAATAAGAATTCGTAAGAATTAATTAATTGTTAATTGATTGTAGATGTCGGAGCAATTCAACCAGGAAGTGGGTGTGTCAGGTAAAATACCAACAGGGCAGTTCAATACAGCTTTTGAGTTTACAGGAGGATGGCAAAAGGACGCTGCCAACACCAAAACACTTGCTTTTGATGGAGTCTCCATCACCCTCTACAGCGTTGCTCTCGATAAATCCCAGGTTGCCTTGTCTGATCATATCAAACAAGCTGTCCCCTCCTCCTGGGATCCCGCCGCACTTGCTAGGTTACTGCTTAATCCTCCCATTCCCATCGAATGCTCATACCACACAACTTTACAAAACAAACGAACAAACTCATTTAACATTTCATTCATTCTTTCTTTCTTTCCAGGTTTATCGACAAGTATGGCACACATGTCATCGTTGGGGTCAAAATGGGTGGAAAGGATACCATATATGCCAAGCAGCAGCACTCCTCGCCTCTCCAACCTGCTGATGTTCAGAAAAAATTGAAGGACATGGCTGATAAACTGTATATAGATGCAACTGCTCACTCTAGTCACACTTCCGAAAAGTTGTATGAGAGAGACAAGGTTTGAACAATTCAATCGTATGCTATGCTTAATACCACTCAATTCAAACAAATGTGCTTTTGGTTGTAAGCACATAGCAACTTCTTTTAAAACAGCACATGCTTTTACATACTCTTTTGGAAGTGCTTCCTAAGAAACCATTAGGGAGCGTTTCTGTGCCAGAAGGTTTTACTCAGAAGCAAACGTAGCACTTTTATTAGTAATGCTTCTGCAGGTCATGTAAACCTTTTTGTCTGAAACCCTAGTGCAAACTATGATTCTTGTAGAAGAAC
Source organism: Crataegus laevigata (assembly GCA_963580275.1). NCBI lineage: Eukaryota > Viridiplantae > Streptophyta > Magnoliopsida > Rosales > Rosaceae > Crataegus > Crataegus laevigata. The sequence continues at coordinate 29,409,924 of OY756944.1, read as the reverse complement.
CGGAATAAAGGATTGTTCCTATCATTGGATTGCTACAGGTTTTTGTGTTTCACTGTTGAGGAGTACAATTTACATTTTGTTTATCAATTTAGATGCAGACTATTGTTTTGTGTAACCTTTGTTTTTTCCACCTGTAACAGTAAGAAGGTTCTTGAAATTTTCTTTCGTCCGTGTTTATGTGCCTGGACTTAATTAAGTTGGTATCTGCTCAAACCCGTCATATTGTATTCGTGAATTTTGTCCATTTCTTTTTTGAATAGCTTTCATGTGTGATTTCACTATAGAGGTCATGTCTTGTCACTTTGTCATGGTTCTTTGTGGTGGTTCATTATAATTTTCTTAAAACTAAAGTTTTAATTTAAATTTGAGTACTGTTTTAAACATATTTTGTTACTGAGACTCAATATAGAACACTATTGAATGTATAATGGAATTGCTTTGATTTAGCAGATGCATTTCTTTTGCTACTGTGCCTTCATACAATGAAAATAATGCCAGATTTATATCATGTCATACTCTATAGCTTACTTAACCTCTGTTTTAATTTGTTTCAGTTAGTCAAGGAGTCAAGGGCTATCATGGATAATATCCCTTCCAGTTCTTATGCATCTGTAGAGGTGAGAAAAGACAAGAAAGATCTCTTTTTAAATTGGAATTTTGTTGGGTCAAAGATCCTTCTTGTTACAACTTAGACCAAGTGGACTTGCAGGTTCTGATTGTTATTGAACGCTCCTCTAACTATCTGTATCAGTAACAACGCTTTCATTGTTGTCATGTTGTGGTGCTTACCAAAATCATATTTTTCATATTGGGTTACCTATAACATGTTATATGTTCTTATCTTTTCTTGCTACAAGCTTTTTGATTTAATTTCTTGCTTCTAGTTGGTTAACGGCTTCTGGTTATAGAACCACAAAATTCAAATCCATCAGCATCGTAAATCTTGGAGCGCGCAGAGGTTAAAACTGAATGCAGTTATGCAGGGGATGTCTTTCTATACTATCCTCATTTGTTTAACGTCTTAAATCTTGGGTTTGTAATTCAGTTTCAGGATATTAAATTCATGTGCAAGCGGAAGGGTGGAAGCTTGTATAAAAATCTGCCCCACAGTGAGTGGTGTCAAACAGTTCAGACTGAACCTGATGTGATCTCAATGTCATTAGTTCCTATCCAATCCTTACTGAGTGGGATACATGGGAGTGGATTTTTGAGCCATGCTATTAATCTCTATCTTCGTTGTAAGCTGAATCGTACTTTCCTTAGCAATTTAATTTATTTATAAAATTCTAATTGCTTGCGAGGGAACTAATATCCTCTAAAAATAATATTCAATAAGACACAACACAGCAGGCTTTTTATGAAATTTACTTGTGCCCTACAGTTTCAAAATTCTCCTTGTTATGCTTGGCTTTTATAATGTCCCTTTTTGTGAGTTGCATCTGAATCCAGCACTCATTTTAGGGCGATGAAGGTGTCCTTTTTTGTGAGTTACATCTGAATCCAATACTCATTGGAGGGCAAGTATGTAGGTGTCCTGTTTTGTGGTAACCTCCATGTGCTTTGTCGGGTTCTCCTCCTGGCAGCTTAAGCTTGGGTAGCTGTGATAACAGAATAGCTTTTGTATTCATAATTTTGTCAACAGCATGCTTTACATAAGACTATCTATCTTAGTGAATGCACTTTCTAGAGAATGACATAAATAATAGTCTGAGTGTTTGGATTTTTATTCCTTTGGTTTGCGGAGTTTCTTCAGAATAAAGGTTAAACCTATGTTAGTGACTCCATCCCAGAAATGTATAAACATCCAATTCTATAGAGGTAGATTCTTATATCTTATATTTTCTCCTGGTTCTTAGTAGCAAATCACAATCTACCATTTTTATACTAATCCAAATTTCTTTCAAGTTTCTGTTTAATTTTTTGTACAAACTATGAGAAATAAAGGAAAATGTAGTACAATTGTTTTACCTTTTCCAATTTTCATCAAGCACAGATAAACCGCCAATTGAAGAGCTGCATCAATTTTTGGAGTTTCAACTTCCAAGGCAGTGGGCACCGGTGTTTGGTGAGCTTGCTCTTGGTCCTCAGAGGCAGCAGCAAAGCGGTGCATCTTTACAGTTTAGCTTCATGGGTCCTAAGCTTTATGTTAACACAAATCCGGTAATGGTATTAGTATTGTGTTTTCTTAAAGTTAGAAAAGCTTTCTGTGTTTTCTTAAAGATAGCAAAGCATGTAAAAATGGATGTATTGTCCTGGATTTTCCATTAGTTAAAGTTGACTGAAAAGACAATAGATTAAGCATTAAGCGTTCACAAACAATTTAGGGAATGTATGATCATTATTTTCTGTTAGCATAAGCTTGATTATGATATTTTACTGGTGATTCCTCTACGTTATTAGCAGCTATTTAATAGCCTAAACCCTCACTCTCTCAACAATGCATATTCATAATTAAAATACCAAAAACTTGAGTGCGGCGGTTGGTCTCTTCCCCCCTCCCTATCTCCTTATGATACAGGAAAATGTGTTTAAATAGTTTACAGGAAATGACATTGCAGAGTTCTTATGGTGGTAGATTATGGTTTATTATGCATTTAGTTAGCATCATGGTGATTGATTTTTGATGAATTACATAATAGGTTGATGTGGTTAAGAAGCCGGTGACTGGCCTCCGGTTGTATTTGGAGGGAAAAAGAAGCAACTGCTTAGCAATTCACCTGCAGCATCTCTCTACGCTGCCAAAGACCTTCCAGCTCCAGGATGCAGTGAATGGAAATATCTCTCAACTTTCATCGGACCGTAGATACTTCGAAAAGGTTCAATGGAAGAGCTTCTCTCATGTCTGCACAGCTCCTGTTGAGGCTAATGATGATTTGTCCGTTGTCACTGGCGCTCACTTTGAAGTTGGAGACTCTGGCCTGAAGAAAGTTTTATTTTTACGGCTTCATTTTTCTAAAGTAATAGGTGCGACTAATGTTAGACAGGCTGAGTGGGATGGTTCCCCTGGCTTGGCGCAGAAATCTGGACTAATTTCAACCCTTATTAGCACCCGTTTCTCGAGTGCTAAGAAGCAACCTCCTCAGCCTGCTGATGTGAACATAAACTCGGCTGTGTATCCTGGGGGCCCTCCAGTGCCAACACAGACACCTAAACTATTGAGGTTCGTGGACACGACGGAAATGACAAGAGGACCGCAGGATTCCCCTGGGTATTGGGTTGTGTCGGGGGCAAGGCTTATCGCTGAGAATGGTAAAATATCTCTACGAGTCAAGTATTCTCTGCTGACCATGATTTTGCCTGATGAAGAGATGCAAGATAACTACTGAAAGCTCGTGTGGCACATACTCGGATGTTCGTATTTGCATCTCTCAGATGGAGGGCAGGGATTCTGTTGGAAAGTTTGTCGAGTTTGGGTTTGGTTGTACATAATTTATTTTGTAATATGTAACTTCCTATGTAAATTCTTCTCTATTCTTTTGTTAAGTAGATTGAACCTGTCTCTATGTGGTGATATCTGGATATTTGAATTGGATGAGTTAATTGACCAGGTTTGTTTGTTGTGGTTTCGTTTTTGAATCTCCGTTGTTTCTTTTTTCCTTGTCTAATCGTATAACAAAAATGCTGCTCTTATTCTATTTTTCACACCACGTTTGCATCACCTCTCTAGCAAAGATGAGATTTGCACGTGTCAGTGAGTTTTACTCTTACTAGAGAATAGGTAGAAATACGATATGAAAAATATGATAAGTGTCGCTTACGCATCATATAAATCATAATCTTGTCATTTCCTTTTACTTTGGATGGTGATTTTTGGTGGATCCAAGGAATTTATTAGTGATGGGATGGGAGTTGTGAATGAAGGGGTTAAAGATGAAGGAAAAGGATCCTCGTCAGATGCTTTTCCTGGGGATTTTAAGAATTCCGTGATCGTGATCGTGGATCGTTCATCGTGCAGTGAGAAATCATTTCAAAATTTAAAATTAAATATAAATAGTACCTAACAAAAACTGACCGCACAATGTATGATGAACGATCACGATCTCAAAATTCCTAGGATTCAAAAAGAAGAAAAAAAGGGATCTGGCGAAGATCCTTTCCAAAGACGAATGGGTTTTTAGGTTCCAAGAAAGGGAATTTTGATTTATATTTGTTTGCAATTTGAAAATGGAAAATATAAATTACAACTGTGAAAAAGAAAGTTTGGATTAGGAATTTTCAGAAACGGTATACATTCAAATTTGATAAATTTTTTTTTTTTTCTTTCCTAGGAATGGTTTTCAAAATTTTCAGATTGGATAAAAATAATAATTGGAGATGTTCTAAAAACCGATAGATGGTAGTCCGGCAACAAGTAAGAGCCTACCACTTAAGGAACAAGGCAGTTTTTCAATTTTGATTAAATTTATTATATAACTTATATAAAAAAAATAAAATATGAGGAATAATTTTCAATTTTGATTAAATTTATTATATAATTTATATAAAAAATAAAATATGAGGAATAAGCAATAATGAGATGTGATCCAAGCAATTTGTTAAAAATATAACTAAAATATATCTATTTTTTGAGATGTGATCCAAGCAATTTTCTTAAATATAATTTAAAACAAAAAAAATCATAAAACAGGCCTGCTTAGGCCCACCTTAGCGGTCTAGGCATGAGCCTAGACCAAGCTAGAGGCCCTTTCTTAATTTTAAATGTCTAAGAATTCATCGTGCTGGTATCCAATCGCCTAACGCCTTGGACACGATTTTTTACCTGTAATGGCATAAAACAATTCAACCTGCCTATCAAGCTAATAATCATGTCACAAAATTGATGGAAGATTTCATACTCCACTACTCTAAGCAGCCAGAGCCAGTAAGAAAAGTAATACAGAAACAAATGAAATATCAAAATGTGGCATTATCAATGGAACCAAGAAAAGTGAACATATTCAAACAAAGGGCCTAGTTAGATCACTCCCTCCAACCAGACCAAAATACGATCACCTCCTCCGAAAAGCTTACCCTACCGGCCATGGCCTGCAACCAAACCTTTACTAAAACAAGACCTAATTTAAATACGTAAACCAAAAAGGAGAAAACAAGATTATGAGAATAATGTTTACCCTAATTGAGTTGCAATTCGTTGTACAAAACCGAAATCATCTATAAAACATCACAGCTTATTTGGTTTTCTTCTCTTCTTCTTCCTTAACAGCAGTGACCTCTGCACCATCCGTGACCTCTGCACCACCCGTGACTTCATCGTCACCACTGAAACCAAATTCATTGACACGCTTCTTGTCGACTGGGTAGACCCATCTCTGGTATACGTATATCAGAAATATGACATCTGCCAGCCAAGAATGAAAATCAGTAAAACGGGGAGATAAATATACGAACCAAAGTCCAACCAGCATTCAAACAAACACAGAATCAGCTACTCGTACTAGTTTCAAATAAGCATTCAGAATAAGATAGTCACTTAAATGTAACACGCTAACCCAGGCGCACCGGTCCACCAAGTGTAATCATACAATTGGTTGGAAAACTTTTTTTTTTAAAGTGTCCAACAAATTTTATTATTACAATGGGTATTACCGCGCACTGTTTTACAAAAGGAGCATCCAGAACACAAATGAAAATCACTGACAGTTTCCTCTCCAAAGATTAATCTTAACAGCATTCCAAATATCATAACTAAGCATCTGCACACTGCTTCCCAAACAAGAAGATTACGGGTTGTTTGGGTTTTCAGTCCAACACACAGCTTTAAGGATGAACTATTTTTTATGAGCTACGTCACACGGGTTGACATATCAACATGATGGTAACCTAAACAGGATTCTGCCACCAATGTTTACTAGCTCTCACTCAAATTTCAACGAGGTAACAATGTACCCCAAACATACAGGTTATGATCCAAAAAAGAACACAGATTTTATGGTATATGACAACTGCAGAAAATAAACCACAACTCACCATCACGGAAGACAGAAAGGCGATGTAACATTGGCATTTTTATGACGAATGCAAATAGATCATCAATGATGGTGTTGAGGAACTTGTATGTCATCTGCCTCCACGGCATATGAGCCACTGACTTCAGCTTATAGTTAATGAACAATTGAGGGCACATCATAATAAAACCTGCAGTGACAATGTATTAAAAACAAGTGTGACACCAGCAGTAATCAATTTTTAACCACAAATAAAACTAACGACCAATATATGCAATATAGGAAGATTGACATTTCCGTCAACTCATTATTATGAAGTGCAGACTCTCTTCAAAGTCAATTAAACCAGGTTTACCAAAGTTAATGAAAATGGTAGTACTAACTTAATTCTCACTGGAGAGTGAAAAATATAAAGCTATCCTGAAATACAGTTATAAATTATAGTGATTAGTGCAGCCTCAATATGAGGTCCCTAATACCGTCTTTGATACAATCATAGAGAGTACTGAAATGATTTAAACTGATGACCAAGTTGTGAAATTTTTTACTACAGTAAGGAGAAATATTAGCATATAAAAAAAAAACAATGGGGTGAACCGAGAACTTACCAAACATGTAGACACAGCTTGTGAGTGAAGACAGAATCCAAGAATACCAGCTCTTGTGACGCTCGTACTTAAGCGAGTAAATAGCAGAGCATGCAACAAGGAAGAAGAGCACATATGACAAATACTTCATTGCCATATCATCATATTCTTTCGTCCTATTCCCTGCATATGACTCACGGTCTCGGAACCTCAACTTAGGTATCCTCCCGGTTCTATCAATCTGGAGATGGAAAAGACACAAATATTAAGCTTATAAGCTCGAAATCAGGATAATTATTTAAAATAGCTTTGTTATGTCACTGAGTTTCAAATCTGCAGAGTTTCATACGTATAGAGGATTCCTGATCTTTTGCAGGAATAAATTTAAAAGAAGATGCAAACAAACGTTCTACACACTCATTCCAAACTCATAAGCGTAACTCCAAAAGAGTAGCTAGAATGTCAAAAAATGAGAAGAAACAATATAAAAAACAAAGTGAGGTGATTTATTTGGCCTAATCACTTCTGTGACATTATGCAAATTTAATCCGATACCTCTATGTGCATGGCCTTCCCAATTTTCCAAAATTCAATGCAGCAGCCAACTCCAGAACTTGCAAGTATCATCCATGAAGTATCATTATCAAGTAGATAGAGGAAGACAATGAGCTGACATATGAAGCTCACGATAACAGACTTTGCAGATAGTCCTTCCATAGATTTATTTTTGTTCCAAAATTGAATATCTGCAGAGAAAGAAAAATTAGACTAAAAATCCATCACATATCCTCAATATGTTTTTTAGCAAGCAAAAACAAAAGAGAACAATACTTACCATTCTTGAATGCCAAGAAGTCGAACACTGAATGAAGTAAAGAAACAACCATTGTGATTACAAGGAGGTAAGGGTTTCCTTCTAAGAATACTCTCTGGAAAGCATAATAAATCAATTAGCATTTGAAAAAAACAAGAAAACCAATATATATCACATTCGTCCTCAAGAGCAAGATTCATGAAAAACAATAACACTACAGCACATATCCCCAGAACTACACCCCTCCCTCCAAAATAACTTATGCATCTTGCATTACAAAGCCACACAATCCTGGAACAACCCAGCTCAACTTTGGCTACCAAAACCGCCTAAACCATAAGCACAAAACAGCCAAGGCAGTGCAGAAACAAATTATCTTCAATCTCAGCACCCTCCTATTAGCAAAGAACCTTCATGAGTAAGATTTACAAGAAATGTCCCTGAAAATTCCAACTTCCAGTTCTTCCGAGATTGCCTAGAAGGATGCAGTTTAACACTAATTGTGATAAAAAAACAATAAAAAAAGTGATAAAAAAACAATAAAAAAAAGGGAAACTCCCCCATTTCCTCATCACTAAGATCCATATGAAACCCATAATTCCACATCAGTGCATAGGAAAGAGGATGAAGACACATACTAGCAATTGAAGTGGTGTCGGATAGTGACACACTGTAAAACCTAGGAAAAGAATGGGAGAAAGCAGTTCCCAAACTTAACACTACTCCCAAACCCTCACCAGAGAGAATTGCTATCCATGGGCAGCAACTTTTGCCCCTAATCATAAAATTGGAATCTTAATCATTCTCCTCCAATCATCCTACAATGCTTATATTACAATACATTGCATATCTTTTGTTTATTTTTTGAACTCCCCAAATTTTTTTTTTATCAACCAAAACAATAATCTGATTTACCATATTCCAAGCACTGTAGGAAGTGTAGGAAGTATATCAAAATCTGTTATCAGATTTATTAAAGGCAAACGCCAGAAATCTCCTACAGTAACAAAAATAAGCAATACCTTCAGTTCATCAGCCTCGCCCTCGAGCATGCTTCCATAACTACGGTGAATCTGGAAAGACTGATCAATCTGCAGGAATAGTTGCCATTTGGTCATGCTTATGGGACCTATCTCCAGATTTAGAGGCAATTCTTTCACCGTCTCATTAATTGGTATCAACTTATCTCGAAGTAACCAAAATTCATTGAAGAAAATAGTTGGAAAGTAGTCCCCTGAACTAGGCTCAACATTCAAGTCTGCAAATCTAAAGTTAAGAAAACCAAAGCTCCAGTCTTAGGATGTTTTACCTCAGACACCCCACATTTTAGTCAACTTAATGCTTGATACAACCAAAAGACAAAGGTAACAAAAATAAATCAAAGAACTAATGAAGATCACATATTTTCAATCGATGATGTTAAAAATAAAAACACAAATTCCAAATTATTTTTTTCCATACAAAAAAGCACCATACATATGTATACAACCACCAAGAATACAAATTTTATTTCACAGTTAAAACCCTCATCCCCCTGCAGGGATTCAATATATACTGGGAGCTGTAATTTGTCATAAAAACATGAAACTCAGAAAGCAAACCAAAAATAGAAATGAATGAATAAAGAAACAGAAGAAAATTATAATGTTGGTACGTGTCTAGTTTGTGTGCAGTGGCAGAAAACTAAGATGTTTTTAACTGGTATCTGTTAACCACCAGGCATAACTTTGTTGTAGCATGTAGTTAAGACACAATGAATAAGGGAAACATATTACTCAGCCAATGTCCAGAACTAAGATGTGTTAGCAACTTAGCATGAAACCAATCATGCAGAAATTTCAATGATATGGTGTAGTCCAATCGATCCCCATCACTAGCAACCAAATTAATAGGGGAAAGTGTGTAGCATTAGATTCTACAATATGCCAATATTTGTTGGTGAGTGTATTTACATGCACATAGACAAACACAACGTACTTCACTGTCAAATTAGTATACGCCACAGAAACATGTAATGCAACGAACTGTTGCATTAACAAACATTCCAATACAGATATTTCACAGAACAAATTTCACAAAAGACCATAAAGTATGGCTGTGAAAGACAGTATGGCAAATTAGAAGGATACAAGGGGCAACATTAGGTGGAACAGCATTATGAGGGTACCTGCAGAGGAAAAAATAAAGTCAAAAATGGAAAATTCATTTGAGAAAAATATACTTGTATGTGGGATAAAGAAATGCTAGCAATATGAAATAAGCATATTTTCTCTTTAAAATGTAATTCACCAATTGCAATTTTATAAATAGTTTATCTTAGGAACTTGGCAAAATGAAATACCATTGAAATTAGCTTGCAATATCTTAACTTTCGAATTCAGAAGCAAGTTCTGCTAAATAAAATATTCTGTCAAGAACTTGCAAAACCTTATAGTTGCATCATACTCAGAAAGCATACCGCGTAAAATCATCGACCAAATTAATAGTAATATTTGGTTTCCAATATGATACCCACTCCACAGGACCATCATCTTCAGAATCACCTTGAGTATCATCAACTACCTAGAGTAACCAAGATAAATTTCATCAGGATAAATAACCATAGCACTATAGAAGAAGAAAAAAAGGATGGAAACTCATGCTCTTTATCATGAGAATTTGAAGTTGCTGGTCTAATTTCTCTATATCTTTTTTTTTTTTTTTTTTTGAATAAACATGCAACTATATTGAAAACCAAGACAAAGATACAAAGAAGTTGGTCAAGGACCAATCGACACCAAACTTGACGTAATTGTAAGAGTTCAGAAACAAATTAGGCTATTCTTCATTCTCCTCATCACCCCACCGACAGCCACAGTATCCGACTCCCTTGATCGAATATCACCAACCTTCTAACCTTGAACTATTAAAAACTATGCCTCCCCCCACCCCCCGGCTGCGCGGGTCCACAACGTTCCAATCTCCATAGTTCAATATAACCACTTTTAAGTGAGAAAGAGGACTCGGACAGTGTGATCCATACCAAAAAAACTTTTAAATTACAACCAACCATGAGATAAAGCCAACAGTTGAAGCTCTTTCTAGGTCCATTAAGTCTAGAACTCAAACGTCCATATCTACATCCGTATCCATAGTTCCCATTAAAATTCAGCAAATATCACTTTCGACCCTTTCAGGTGGACTCTTCTCGTCCACCCAACCCCTTGTTCAGGGTGTAATTCTTTATAAAATTACTGAAAAAGACCAAACATACAGATAGAGATTCTAGTATTCAAATTTCAAAGTTCATTTATTAATAGTAATCTTTTTGTTTCTTTTTATTTGAGATACAGACAATTTTATTGCTAACAAACAATAGCACTACAGGGAGCAAAAAATAAAAATAAAAAGGTCAAGAAGACCACTATAGAAAAACCAAAAGAGAAGCCTGCAAAGAAGCAACTGGTGCTAAGTAGTAATCTAAACAATTTCTGTAAATAGCAAATAGAAAAGAATACAACGTACCTCAACAAGTGGTTCCTTCTCATCAGAATCTTTCGAGCCCCCCAGCAAACTCCTCTTTTTATCAGCTTTTGACTTTGGCAGGTGTGTCACAATAGCTGACAGCAACAAAAAGAGAAATTAACTCCAGTATTCATGATGAGATGGAAAAATTTGAAAAGAAAATGTACAAATGAACTCTAGGAGACAATCTTACAGTGTGTCTTTCCAAATGCAGCAAGAGGCTGATATTCCGGATCAGTTGGGTCTGGAGGGTAACCAGAGCGTGCAAAGAAAACATGAGCATAGAGACTTCCATTGTGCTTTAAGGCCTGAAAGAAGAAATATTTTTACTTTGAATTTGGCAGCCTACCAAATACTAGTACACGAGAAAACACATAGACCGTGTCAAATTTACAGAAGTTTAAAAGTAATACCTCAGATGGATAGTACTTCGTAGACAGAGTCCGGGTACTCTCTGGCCCCCAGACAGCATAAGGGATATTAGTTTCATGCCACACAAGTTCACGTTCACTGCCGAATTCATTGAACTTTTCACGTTCGGAAATATACAACCACATATCCTGAGGAGAATAGATAAATTACAATGAATTTAATTCTAATAATAAGAAAGGAAACAATAGTATTAAGGCAAAATCAGGCATACTCCAGAAAAGAATAACACTTAGCAGCAGTATGGAATTAACCCTTTTAACTGTTATAGATTTAAACCCAAAATGCTATCTTTTCCATAATCAATCACCAAGACTATCACTTTTCATTCGGCGTATATCTTTCCCAGTATATCCACTTTGGTTCTACAATCATAACGTATGTGTTCATTTACAAATATGTATCTGATACAACCAGCAAGTAACGAATATTTGTAAATTTCTTGAGGAAACAAAGGCCGGAACTTGAAATTGATGGTTGAAAACAAAGAGAGATGGAGAGAGAGATGCAGACCAGGGGCTCAGCCTTTTGGAAGAGATTGGAGCTGAGCTGAGAGGGGTCAGAAGGAGCCTTCTTGGGAGAAAAGAATTTGGAAGCGAAGTACCAAAACACAGCCATCCGTATGATTCCAGTGATGCTCTGACCAAACCCTCCGCCTCTTCCTTGTTGCTGTCCACCTTGGACTTGACCATCCGCTGCCGCTGCCACTGGCGGCGCCATCTTCTTCTTCTCCTTCTCAGTTGGAGGTTTAGGTTTCGGAGAGTACAGAGAGATCGGTGAGATCGAAATAGAGGCGTGAAGGAGTGAGAGAGAGAGAGAGAGAGAGAGAGATATTTGTAGTTGTTTATTATTTGATAATCTATCGAAAAAGTGGGAAGGGAACTAGTGCTTTGGCGAATCTCGAATTCCACTTCCTGTTTTATTTCCGAACATAAATCAAAAATGCATTTTCCGTTAATATATTAAATTCATTATTTACGAGATTTAAATTTAAAACATGTTATTTATAACTGTATCGAAATATTGCTTTCTGCTATTAAGTGGCAATCCTAAGCCTTTAATGATTTTTTTTTAATTCCTCTCACATAATAATATTTTACACTAAGTTGTAAAGAAGTTTAGGCTATTCCACATTATAAGTTTATCGTAATAACATTATTCATTATCTATAAAAGTTTAATTTTAAAACTCTTACTGACAAGTTTCATTAAATCGGGCACCGTTTACAAAACTTTCTTGTGTTGTGTTATATTCTATTTTTTAATTCTAAAATATTGTTATACTTTTTTCTCCTCCTACGGTATGTTCCACACTTTTGTTCAAATTATTTTTTTCATTTGATACTTTACGTAATCCTAACAGTTTATCAGTATCTTCTATAAACTTTGACCAAAATTTTGCTTAACTATGTTAATGTCTAAATTATCAAAAGGCATTCTAACACTTCAATGAATTTCACTCTCATCATCTTCTAAATTAACTTGTTTATAATTATTAAATCTAACTGTTGCTTATCTTGAGTGAGTGTTATAAATTTGTGTCTTATTTAGTTGTTTATTTCTTGTTACTTGTAAATTATGTAGTGTCTAGTGAGTTCATTCTAAAATGTCACTGTTTACAGATTTTGCTTTTATCATATTGATATGTTTTGCTACCAAAAATTTGGATCAAATTCTGAAATTCTAGATTCAACCTATGATTATAGTTATAAAAAAATTTCCTATATACAACATGTTATGTCACTATTTTTTGTGTTCTTGTTAATACTCAAAATTGGTCAAAAGACCAGTACAGTCAATTCTCGATGGGACTCGGGGTAAAGGTTAAATAAATAAGAAACAACAAAGTTTAAGTGGTTCATCTTAAAAATTGGGTTACATCTATTGTAGTGATTTGTATACATTTGACGTGGATTGTAAAAATGTTCCACGACAGTGTGATGTAAATTTACTTTTGTGTGTCTGATCGCTTATAAAAGGTACTTATCCCTCTTATGTAGCCCTTTAGGCCATCTCCAACCATAGGATGGCTAGAAGGCTCTCTTTAGCCCTATAACCCTCCAAGAAATTATATTTTAATGAACAATGTTATGCTATATTTCATACCATTTCCAACCGAATGGGCCAAAAAGCCATAGGCCAAACATAACTCTGTGACAAAAAATCATCTCCAACTGAGAGGGCTAAAGGGCAATAGGCCAAACATAATTTATTATTTTAATTAAATTAACATAGTTAATTAAATTAAACTACCATATTAAAATAAAATTTTCGGATATAAGAAGATTATTGAAAGAGGTGGCCATATGAAAATTATTGAAGATTATTGAAATATGTTTTATTGTGGGAAAGGGTATGGATATCGAAACCCTTGTTTTATGTTAATTATACACTTTATATACCACAAAATATGTAATACAATTCGATCTATTTGAAAAGCACTCATGGTGTTGAGTGAATTTTTTATGTGTCTAGAATATGGGTTGGTACGTTATATTTTATTATACTAGTAGATGAAAGTTTTTTTCTTTAAATGTCCCTTCACTTGCATAGTGACATGTATGTATTCGTGTTCCGAGTATATTGAAAAATCTTCAATAGCATCAATGTATTTCAAATCATTTTGCAATCTAAACTATTGGTCTCATCCAACACGAACTTCTAAAATGTGAGTCTAGTGTGCCGCAGACGATCTTCGCCCATTTCCTCACTTCGGCTTGCACGAGACTTTTCCTTTTCTTCTGGAATTCAAAACTTGGCTATGCAATCTTCCCATCCCGCTCTCTTCCCCCTAAATTTCAGTGCAGTGAACATCTTAATGGATCCTCTACAGAAATGGAAATAGATCCTGATGACCTTTTAAGAGATGACGGACGCAAACATTGAACTCTTCCAGGTTCTTTCTCTCTCTTTCTTTTTCCCCACTGTTTTTGGTGTATTTCCAGTTGATATCTCTATTTTTTTTAAATAATGTAAATTAATTTTGGTAATTCAAGGAAAGGAGTCGACGAAGGAGCTTGTGGTGTACTTGGTTGATGCTTCCCCCAAAATGTTTAGCACTACTTACCCATCCGTGTCTTCTTGTTTTTTTTTTCAACAACTAAGGCTTATCAGGCTGAAGATGGCAAGCCCGCTGGCCTGATTTAGAAGTTTTGGCCCGGTGGAGCTTACAAGCCATTTGATCTAACTTTCGGTTGGATACGGTTTTCATGTCAATTCGTGCTATTTTTAGTCTTATAGCCCTCTGACCGGATCGGTTATAGATGGCCTTAGAGCAACTCCACCGTTGCTAAGGCCCCTTAAGGCTATTCATTATTTAATCCACAAAGTGAACAATAACTGCCTTTTGTATCTCCACCCCTACACTGAATAACCTTGGCAATAGGTAATAAAATATTTGTATTTTTTTATATAACATAATACAAAGTAATTTTATTTGTAATTCGGATAAGATTTTTAATCGTTCTCGTTGCACCACTTGTCATTATTCGAAAAGACAATTATTGGTGATGAATTCCGATAAGATTTTTATCCAATGCTGTTGTGCCACGTGTCGTTACCTTTTCAGAATCGTTGAGGATAGGTTTCCGATAAGATTTTTAACCATTCACATTGCGCCATTTGTCACAATCTGTTTACAATCTTTGAAGATAGATTTCGATTAGATTTTTAACGAATGACGGCATGCTACGTGACATTATCTACAACCTAATATTTTTTGAATCCTCCATATAATCCACCATCCATCTTAAGAAATCTCACACCAATTTTCTTAAGATCTCTATTATTATACATAGTTTCTGCTTCCTTCTTACAATGTCTTCTTCTTCAAGGATGATGTGGGAAATCGATCAGAAAGAGGAAGAATTGTTTAACCAATCAGAAGAAATGTTCAACGTCCAGGTGCCCCAAAATGAGATGAAAGAGGATGGGGAACGTAAAAGAAGAGATGACGAATCAAGAATGGCAAGAGCCTCACATTTCCGTTGAGTCATCCAAGTTGTGGCTCAAATCTCCAGGCCCAATTGGTTTGCAAACATTGATAGAAGCATGCAACAGTGAGGTAAGGATCTCTCAGACGATTATTTTGTCTGTAATAGTGCATTCCCTGATACATACTTTCAATGTCATTTTAGAATGTCACAACATTTATTTAACAAAATCATGGGCGCTGTTTGCAATAATAATTCTTACTTTATGCAAAAGAATGATGCTTTTGGTGTTATGGGTCTCCTGCCTGAGCAAAAAATTATTGTTGCCTTGCGAATGCTTACATATGGAGTATCTACAGACCAAGTGGATGAGATAGTGAGGATGGGGAAATTAACCATTCTTTAGTCCCTAATGAGGTTTTACTCCGCCATCAAATCTATCTACACTGCAAAGTACCTCTGTAGACCTACTGAGATGGACTTGCAAAGGCTTCTAAAGAAGGGCGAGATACGAGGTTTTCCTGGGATGATTGGAAGCATCGACTGTATGCATTAGACTTGGAAAAACTGTCCAAGTATATGGCAAGGAACTTATGGGGATAGAAAATGAGCAAAAAGTATCATTTTGGAGGCGGTGACATCATTTGATACATAGATTTGGTACGCCTTTTTCTGGGTTTCGGGAGCTCAAAATGACCTCAATGTCTTTACCCAATCCTCAGTGTTCAACGACGTCCTACAAGGAAAAGCATCAAGAGTCATGTACTGGGTCAACAGATATAAGTACCACGGGCCATACTACCTAGCAGACGGCATTTACCTAAGGTGGTCATCCTTTGTCAAAACAATGCCACGTCGTCCGCGAAGTGCAAAGGAAAAACACTTTGCAAGCTGTCAAGAGGGGTGTAGGAAGGATGTGGAGCGTTGTTTTGGCATCCTCCAAGCTCGTTGGACGATTGTTAGGGGTGCTGCCGGAATGTTTGATTTAGAGTCGCTTTGATCCATCATGATGACGTGCATCATTCTTTACAACATGATTGTGGAAGATGAGTACGATTATGATGCCGTTGATGAATATGAGCTAGACACGATGAATAATTTCAGAACACAAATCTATTGTGCTCATGACGCCACTGAAGAACCTGTGCAACACAAGCTATTAGAAAGGGATAGACGTTACAATGAAAGGTTCATTCAATGATATATTGCATTTTAGGACCCATATATGCACAATGTCTGGCAAATTGACTTGATAGAGCACCAGTGGGAAATGAAACAAGCTCAAGATGATTAAGTTCATTTAGTGTGTTTATTTAATTTTATTTGGTGTGTTTTTTAAGTTCATTTAGTGAGTTTTTTTTTTAATTATTTGGTATGTTTATGTAATTTTATTTGGTGTGTTTATGTCCTTTGAATAAAGATTGTTTTAGTTTAAATAAATTACCAAATTAAATAAATATACTCTTAGTTTAAATAAAGTACTAAATTGTAAGATCCCACATCGCCCAGGGGTGAGGATTTTGTAAGCCTTATATGTACATTCCCACCTCCAATTAGCACGAGGCTTTTTGGGAGCTTGCTAGCTTCGGAGTTCATTGGAACTCTGAAGCTAAGTGAGTTTGCGCAAGAGCAATCCTAGGATGGGTGACCCACTGGGAAGTTCTCGTGTGAGTTCCCATAAACAAAACCATGAGGGCGTGGTCGGGGCCCAAAACGAACAATATTGTGCTATGGCAGAGTTAAGCCCGGGAAGTGGTCTAACCCGGGCCGAGATGTGACAATTTGGTATCAGAGCCACTCTCTGGCCGAAAGTGTGCCGACGAGGACCCCTAGGAGAGGTAAATTGTAAGATCCCACATCGCCCAGGGGGTGAGGATCTTGTAAGCCTTATATGTACATTCTCACCTCCAATTAGCACAAAGCCTTTTGGGTGCTCACTGGCTTCAGAGTTCATCGGAACTCTGAAGTTGAGTGAGTTTGCGCGAGAGCAATTCTAGGATGGGTGACCCACCGGGAAGTTCTCTTCTGAGTTCCCAGAAACAAAATCGTGAGGGCATGGTCGTGGCCCAAAGCGTACAATATCGTGCTATGGTGGAGTTGAGCTCGGGCCGGGATGCGACATAAATTCAATAAATTGGAAACAATATAAAGTACTCTATTCAATAAAAAAGAAATTAAAACCCAAAGTGATTGGAAAATTATGGGCTCGTGAATGGATCATCATCATCTAACCAATTTGTGGTGCTAGGATATTCTCTTGTCGTGCTAGGACCATCTTCTCTTGCTCTCGCTTCTCTTGCACACCTCATTCGTACCACGTCTGCTTTCTCTGACTTCCAAAAAAATTTAGAATTCAGATACTTCCCTTCTAAAAGCGTGTTCATAATGTCACGATCTCGTTAAGCCATTCTTTCTTCTCTAACATGATCCATTTCTTGCCTAAGTAGCTCTCTTTCTCTCTCATTAGCTTGAAATTCTCTCTTAACAGCTGTAGCTTTTGCCTCATCTCTAGCCTTATCAGCCTCAAATTTAGCCATACCCGCGCCAAAGTCAATTCACCTTGGCGAGCAAGTTCTTCCATATACTTTGCATAATCATTCTTGGAAGCACTCCCTTTTCTCTTTGAAGCCTTCTTAGGCCTAATTGGATAACAGGTCGACCCCGACGCTTGTTTAGGGGAGCGTTTCCGGCACTTCTTTTGCGTCATCTTCATGAACATACGAGGCATGCTCGGGCGTAGAGTGTAGATGGGTACTGTTCATGAAAACTTCTGGACCGACAGGCACAATTTTGAATTTAGGACAATTTTTGACAATATTCCAACATTTCCATTGGTTGATTGATTTGTTTTTGTTGTTGGTTTTGGCATTATACCAAGCTTGTGCTTGAAGTGTCTACACAAGGCGGGAAAAGAAATAATTATAATCAAAGTAGGTGATGTAAATTTGGGTATAGTATAAACTAATAAATAATATATTGTTACCTGATCTGCTAAATTTTCCCCACTTCGAAGATTACTACTAGCTTGTGCCAAGGCGTGTCTCCACATACTAAACGATTGACTGAGTATTCTCCAATGACTGGACATCAATTCTTTGGTTCTTTGCCCACCAATTTTATCAAGATAATTGGCATGAATAAGACTCCATATTTATCAAGCTTTAAAAGTCCTGAGATCACCGCTTTAGCATTAAATGAATTAAATACGTAGACACCACTTGCTGGCTACTCTATTATTCAATTGACACATGGAGATGAAGTAACACTTGCTCAGAGCTAGTTACAAGATTTCCTAGGCCAACACATGCCAAGCACCTCGCTCGGCCAAAAGTGGAGTGCATGCAACGCTTCCACTATTTTAATTTCGTTTTAGTTCTTGTATGTACATTGTTAGTCCACAATCCGAATAGAGATCACCGTTTTCAACTGAGCAGAGACTAGTTGAAAGTATAGAGAAAAAAATGCATATTCTTAAGGCTCAAGTATTTAAATATCATGTGATGGTAAAACTCAGCTCGCTCTGTCGTCCACACGTCAGTGTGGAGCTTTAGGTCGGCTAGTGTGGTGACTTCTTTAACTGGAGGTTTCAATAAGCACATGTTACCTCTCTTCTTAACTCGAACAGAATCGTTTTCGGAGCAGCAGAGAGGAACGCCATAGTTGATGACCCGAGATAGCTCTCAAAGATGGCAAGAAACAACCCAACTTGAATTGCAGTAGCCTGCTATCAAATCTCCCTGCTACACGGGCTGCAACATCACCAATACATTTCGCTGTAAAACAGTGAATGTGATGAAGTGTGGGAAATGGAGGAAGTCGAGAGACCACTGTGCCCACAACAACACGTTACAGCAGCAACATCACCAGTCTAGATAACATGCACCATAGCTACATGATAAAATTTGATAAAGTTGAAGATTCCTTGATGCATGCCTTTAATCATATAAATTAAAGCGGATTTTTGTTCCAAGGAAACTAAATACGAGTGATTAATACTCATTTTCGATAAGATGTAAGTATTTGTTACTATTAATGAAAGTAACTCCACGTAGGAGAGTGAAGCTCCCAATTGACAAATTGAAACGACAAAAAAATAAAGAGCTTCAGAAAGAAAATGTGCCAGAGGATTGGTGTTCGAAATCTGACAGAGGAGATATTGTGTCTGAATCAAGTTGTTCAGTAGAGAAGATAATAGCAAGTGAACTTGACGACAAAGAAAAGTTGAGTGATTCATTCTGGTTATTGGAGAAATGTACAAGAACTTAACAGAGTTCGAGAAAGCCCTTAACTAGTACACAAGGAGTTGGAAAGTACCGGTTAATTGATGACTTGGAGGTACGTCTGCATTTTCGATAACATTATACAACACGCCTTGTGTTTTGTTCTTTTTAACAAAGAAATAGCATAGGTAGAATTAACAAAAATGCTTTTATAATTTCTTAGTGTAAATTGACATGATATATACTATTTTCTGTTTGGTAGATGCTTATGCTTACGCAACCCTTAGGGGCAGGCATTAGCTAAAATTGATGCAGGTAATGTTTTAAACAACTCTGACAATCGGCAAAGAGCGTTAGAGGCATACAAAGAAAGCTGCAGGTATGGATTCTCTAAAGAGCTGCTCCATTCATGCTTGTGGTTGTACGCCTCTAACGCTCCTTGCCAATTGTCAGCTATCTAGAACATTACCTGCATCAATTTTAGCTAATGACTGCCCTTGAGGATTAGCGATTATGCGTAAGCGTAAATATCTACCACACGGAAAAGAGTACAAATCATGTTAATTCACATTGAGAAAATTATAAAAGCATTTTTGTTAATCCTACCTATGATATTTCTTTATTAAAAAGAACAAAACACAAGACATGTTATCAAAAAGAACAAAACACAATGACCAGAATGAATCGCGGACCTTTTCTTTGTCATCAAGTTCACTTGCTATTATCTTCTTCTGTACCACTCAAGGGCTTTCTCAAATTCTCTTAGCTTCTCGTATGTTTCTCCAATAACCAGAATGAATCGCGGACCTTTTCTTTGTCATCAAGTTCACTTGCTATTATCTTCTTCATGTTTGCAAACACACAGAGCTAAAAAATAAATTCACAATTAAGGCAGGAACAAATTTAATTATATATGAAGAATACAGTTATATTTTATGGTAATAAATTTGCAGTTAAACATGAAAAATAAATTTGAGCGTTAATGTGAACAGAGTAATGACCATCCTCGGATCTTAAAAGCATTTCATGACAGGTTCGACCTGGTTGGGTTCTCGCTCTTTGCTGCTCTACAAGATCATTGGCATCCTCAGCAAGCTGTAAATGTTTTTTTCCTGAAACAAGGATAACAATAGTAAAAACATCAACCTTTTCTTCGAAAAAGCACGATTAAAGCATCCGCGCCAAATTATAGATTTCTAATTTAGGGAAATTGGCTATGTTTGTATCATACTTGACCAATTCCGAAACTACTGAGCACCATTCAACATTATATCGTCAAGGACTCACAAGAGTTTCCCTTCAACCAGGAGGCCAATCACAACGTGACACATGTCAACGTCAGATGCCAATCACAGTGCAACACGTATCAACGTCAGAGATCAATCACAGTGCAACATAGGTCAACATCAGAGGCCAATCACAACATGACACGTGTTAATGTCAGAATATAGCTAGAAACTCTCTTCTATAAATAGAGATCATTACTCTCTTCTATAAATGAAGATCATTCTCCTACAATAATCCCTAATGTCATTTGCACTAGAATTCACTAAAGGAGAGCTTGAACCTATGTATTTGTGTAAACCATTCACAATTAATGAGAACTCCTTTACTCTGTGGACGTAGCCAATTTGGGTGAACCATGTACATCCTGTGTTTTCTTCCCTATCTCTGTCCATTTACATACTTATCCACACTAGTGACCGGAGCAATCTACCGAAGGTCACAAACTTGACACTTTTTGTTGTACCAAAGTCCTCACTGATTTTGTGCATCAACATTTGGCACCGTCTGTGGGAACGACACTTATTCTTACTGTCTCCATCTTTGTCAAGCTGGTTTCCATAGTTTGTACACTCTCATTTGATCAAGCATCCATATCTAACATGGGGAGCTAAGGAAGCCACAGCACACCGAATGACACTTCACTTGTGCATATTGTGAGGCAGCGAAGGAAAGAATGAAAGAAGTTTGCTCTTCAAGCTAAAGTCAATGAGCTGGAGGCTCAGAATAACAAGATAGCAATGAAGAATGAGATCCTTCAGGAGCAGTATGAAAAGCTCTTAGAGATGCTCCACGAGGCTAGGCATACTCGATCACAAGAGCTCATTGCTCATATTGACGTCAACCATCACCGGGATGCCCCCAACATAGAGGGTCACCTATCCTCGACATGGATATTTCTGATGAGGAGCAAGTTACCCATCGATGTGTTAATCAACTTGAGACTTCTCTCAACCAAGTTGCTTCAACCCGAAGCAAGAGAAGTGAAGGGAGACACCTCTTTATAGAGGGAGTAGAAGGATCGAAAGCCATTTATTACGACTGTCGAGATTTTTTGAGGCAACATCGAGATAACCCCATCCATATAAGCTCAAAGATCAATGACCCAAAGGTTTTTGAAAGACTCGGTCTTCTACCATGGCCCAGACCAGTTACTAATCTAGGGAAGGAGCGGCAGGTCTTAAAGGAACACGAGGGTATAGGGGATTCAGAGGTCTTCTGACAAACACACCCTAGAAGTCAGTACGGTGAGTCCAAGAAAAAATCACATGCCCTTGATCATACTTCCATACTTCTAGGAAGTGATGGAAACTTACGGAAGAAAGCTCCAATAGTCCATGACTCCACTCATGAGCCCTTTGTTTTACAGTTCATAGAGGAAGTAAACAAGTTGAAGGCCGAACGTCAGGCTAAGATACCTGACTGGAATCAACCCATGCCTGGTCTTCTTACAAGGAGGATCCTTGACACACTTCTCAAACCAAAGACAAGGCAAAAGCTTGGCATACAACTGTATACTAGAAGAGAGGATTCGATTGAACACCTTAACCTTTTTGAGTCCACCATGGCATACCAGATGCATACTGATAAAGAACAATGTATTCTCTTCCCATCCACCCTCTCTGGCGGAGCTTTAAACTAGTATTTCCGTATTCCACCTGAGACAGTAGATTCATTCGAGGAGTTGAGGAAACTGTTCATCTCTTAACACATTTTCCAGACTGATTGCTTGCATTCCGTAGATGATTTGTACACTATTTGCCAAAAGCTAGACGAGTCACTGCGTGAGTATGCTGGTCGCTTCATCCATGAGTACTCTTGTTGCGTTAAAGCAGATGATAAAACTGACCTTAAAGCCTTCACGGCAAGCCTACGTGACTGTTTTTTCAAGTACATGATCAATGCCAACACTTAGAAAACTTACTTTGAGGTAATGGCCCAAACCTACAACCATGCATCCGCCGAAGTGAGGAGATATCAAGGGAAGCCCCTTATGACTATCCCTTATCAACAAGTGGGAAGTAAGAGCCAGATCCAACCAAGTGAGAATACCTCAACCTTCCGAACGACTGTGGCATCTCCTCATGCCTTACCTAACGCTTTATCAGGACAACAAACATATCAATCTCAGGGCAAGATGAAGGATTTCCATCCTCAACAGTTTAATAAGAAGAATATGGGTCACTAGCGCGACAACCAATGGTATCGCTGTGACAATGCTCGCCCCCAAGCAGTTAATGCAGTGAACTAAGCGCAAGTCAAAATAGGCCCTACTCTAGGTATGAGACACGCACACTATTGAATACCACATGCGCAACCACTTACCTCAGTATAGGTCACTTGATACCAAAGCCAAAGTCGAGGCAACCAGATTACAAGTCCACAAAGAATATTGGTATGTTTTGTTGCTACCATGAGTATAACAACCATGATAGCGAGAAATGTATCACCCTCCATAACTATATCGAGGCTTTGGCACGCGGAGGGGAAATTGATCAATTCCTTCTTCACCCTTCAAGGGATAACCGTAACTAACACTAAGTGAATGTGATATATTCTATCAGTGGTGGTACGCCCATCTCTGAATCTTTCAATAGGGCTATGAAAAACAATGAACGAGCCTTAAGGCTTGGCCACTAAGTGTTTCATATGGAAGATATCAGGGGAGGAAAGCATCAAAGGCCTAACTTGGATCCAATATGCTTCTACCCTAAGGAGGAAAGATGTGTCATCTACCCTCACAATGAGCCACTGATAGTGGAGGCTCACATAGCCAACTTTGACATGTGACAGATCTTTGTAGACACATGTGCTTCTGTCAATATCTGGTGATATCGTACAACCTTTAGGGAACATACACTTACCACTCACCATCGGTACATGACTTTACACAACTACTATTACCACTAACTTCCTCGTGGTCAACTGCCCGATGGCGTACAATGTCATCTTTGGGCGCATAGGCATCAACGATCTTAAGGCTTTAGTAACCACACATATGTTGTTGATGAAATTTCCAACACCTTCTGGCAATGGTTACTTCAGAGGAGATCAACTTAATGCACGATCATGCTACAACACTTCCATCAAGCAACAACATCTGCATGTGCCCAAGAAAACCCTTTCCATACATGGCCAAGTAATAAAGACCAGCCTAGATGAAGCCAACTTGGCTCTTCGTAATGCAATGGTCAACCAAACGATCCGCAAGATGACTCTTTCACCTAGCAAATACAACCTGCTGAAGAATTGGAGAAGGTCTCTATCTTAAAGGACTATTCGGATTACATAGTGAAGATTGGCACCACCTTGTCACCACCCATTCGGTTAACATTGATCTTCTTTTTCCAAAAGAACACTGAGGTCTTCACTTGGTCATATAAGGACATGCCAAGTATCTCTCTCGATATTATCTGTTATCGCTTGAGTATTGATCCCAAGGCTAAACCAGTGAGACAGAAACAAAGATCTTATGATGTTGAGCGATACGAGGCAATGAAGACATAAGTTGAAAAACTCAAAGACATAAGCTTCGTCCGTGAAGTCAATTATTCAACATGGGTAGCAAATGTTGTCCTGGTTAAGAAAAATCCAACCAAGGAAAGTCTCTTGCTTCAAAAGATCTTGTGGATAATGTGTGTCAACTACACCGACCTAAACAAGGGATGCTCGAAGGATAGTTTTCTCATTCCTCTCATTGACAAACTTATAGACTTTACGCATGGGTGTGAACTCTTAAGCTTCATGGATGCTTACTCAGGGTACAACCAAATCTTCATGAACCTTCCGAACCAAGAACACACGGCTTTCATTACTGACAGGTGACTATATTACTATAAAGTCATGCCCTTCGGCCTAAATAATGCAGTGGCGACTTATCAAAGACTAGTTAATTCAATGTTTGCCAAACAAATTGGGAAAAGTATGGAAGTTTATATTAATGATATGCTAGTCAAGAGCAAACATGCTGACCAATATATCACCAACTTATCTGAAACCTTTACCATCCTGAAGAGGTATTGAATGAGGTTGAACCCCAACAAATGTGCCTTCGGCGTAGGCTCTGACAAATTCTTGGGCTTTATGATTAGTCAACAAGGCATTGAAACTAACCCCGAGAAGATCAAAGCAATCTTTGACATGAAAGAACCAGTAACTTCAAAAAACATCCAGATCCTTACTGGCAAGGTGGCAGCCTTGACCAGATTCATCTCTAAAGCCACAGACAAATGTGCTATTTTCTTCAAAGCACTTAAGGGAAGTAAGAAATGCATTGCATGGACTGATGAATGTGCAGAGGCATTCAAGAACCTCAAGGAGTATATCACACCCCGGTTCTGAAATATTTATTTTCGGGAAATAATTATTGTTGATAGGCCCAACTAAACTCTTATTTAGTTTATTACCATTAATCACATTCAATCACTTCCATGATTTAATTTCTTGCCAAAACTATCCCCATTTTTATATTCCAACCCATACAATTGAAATATTAACTTAATTCACTAACATTAGTCACAATTCTCCAAATAAATTAGTTCACCCTATATGTGAATCATAACTATTATTTTTAATCAACATATACATTTTCATTGTCAATTATAAGCCATTTTCTTCTCTTCGATTAAATCTCCAACTAACAACAACCTTTCGATTATTAACCTCCCTTATTTTATGGCTGCATCTAACTTCCCGTTAGACTGCCTACGTACCCTAAACAGGGATCAAGCCATTCGTAGTTCACATTTCCAAAACTCAAACCAAATTCGAAACATTCATTTAATCCAACACATACCACAATAGCGTTAATATTCAAGCCACATCAGTGAGACCTCAAAAGCATAATTAGAATAACAAAATTCGTATAAAAACACAATGTCGGCTTCCTGGCCGTGTGCCGCCGTGGGAGGTGGTCGGCCGCCCCGACTTGCCGGAAAAATTTAACTATTTCTAAAAATTCTCAAAAATTACAAAATGAAAATCTCAAAGAGTAGAGCAAACTTTATACTTGTGGCCAAGTCTAATTTGGCCTAGAAAGGCTCCAATTTGCCTCGAACCCATCAGAACCTTATAAATGTGTGGCCACGGTTCGTCACCTTCGATACTCCCGCCGCCTCTACTAGTGTTTGGGTCTTGTTCTAGACCTCAAGGGGAATCTAGTGGTGGTATTAATTTGATGGAATCGTTTCAGAATTGGGGAAATCGAAGACACAGATCCACCTCACCCACCAGTGCGGGTTTCACTAAATCAAAGCCAATTTCCTAATATTTTGAGTTGTAATAGGAAGAATGAGAGTCACTGAATTGAATGAAGGGGGTGGCTATGTCCAATTTTTTGAAAATACGCCAAATTTGGCGTTGGAGCGTGTTACCTTAGGAGGGTCACGCGGGTCAAGGGGGTTACCCAGTTTTTCTTCCCCCTTTCTTCTTTCCTTCATTGCCTTCTTTTCTGATTGGGCCGTGCTCAACTCCTCTTCTCATAGCCAACCACATGGCTCCACTCCTCCCTGTTCCAGAAGTTCTGGAGCCCTCCAGAAAATGGTCAAATGACCATTTCACCCTTTTCTTTACTCGTTTATATCTTCTTCGTTAAAATGTCGTTTCAAGAACGGTTTGTGCCCATGCGTTCGTAAGTTCAAGCTCTATTCAAAAATACAAATTATGAACTAAAACGGTTGACGGATTTTAAATAATCAACTCTCAATCTTCGAACTTCTTGACTAGTTTAATTTAAGACTAAACTCAAATGAATTAATATAAATCTTCGATTACTTTCACATATTCATAATTATGAATGTCCATTTCATATATTTAAATTTTCCAGGGTATTACAGAGTAAATGAGTAGTGTCGAACGGTTCATCTACTACTCTAGCAAGGCCTTACAAGATGTAGAGACACGATACTTCAACATTGAGAAATTAGCTCTAGCATTGGTCATGTTTGCTCGAAAACTTCATCCTTACTTCCAAGCACACTCTAACATCATGCTTACCAATCATTCATTTCCACAGATACTCTAAAGCCTGACACTTCGAGACGAATGATCAAGTGGCCGATGGCTTTGGGTGAGTTTAACATCTCTTACCAGCCAAAGCCAGCTGAGAAGGGCCAAACAGTTGCAGGTTTCATTGCCGAATTCACATATCCTATTAACTTTGCTTCTACACCCAAGGCATTGGCTTCGTTACCCTTGGAAGCTCGGAAAGTAAAACCAATATTCCCAGTATGGACTCTATATGTTGATAGCTCATCCAACCAACAGGGCTGTGGAGCAGGACTAGTCCTTACTACCTCCGACAAAGTGGCGATGAAGTATGCTCTTTATTTCAAATTCAAGGCGTCAAACAATGAAGCCGAGTATGAAGCCCTTCTGGTATGCTTACGTTTGGCCAAACACTTTGGGGTTAAACAAATTGATATCTTCAGTGACTCTCAGTTGGTGGTTAACCAAGTCATGAATAACTTTGATGCTAAGGATAGCTCTATGGCAACATATCTTGCGTACACACAACTTTTGCTTAAGCACTTCCATTACCAAATCACCCAAGTTCTTCGAGCGGCAAACAGTCATGCAGAAGCCTTGGCTTGCTTCACCTCAGCAATGGAAGACAAGATTAGAAGAAACATTCATGTCGAGTTGTTAGCAGCACCAAGCACCATGGCCATGGAAGTGTGTAACTTACAACAATAGAATAGTTGGATCACCCCGATTTATAAATTCCTTGCTCATGGTACCATCTCAAATGATAAAGTCCAAGCTAAGAAAATTCAATACATGTTTACCCGCTACCTGATCATTAATGACTAACTCTATAAGCGAGGTTTTACCCTGCCATACTTGAGGTGCCTTACGCTTGTTGAAGGGGAAATTGTCATTCAAGAGATACATGCGGGAGTCTGCGGAGATCATTCTGGATCTCTGTCCCTAGCACACAAGGTTTTTCGCCAAGGATATTATTGGACAAAACTTCACCAAGATACCATCAAAATATATCGCTCATGCGACAAGTGTTAACGTTACGCAACCATTCCTCACTCCCCTCTTGAGCCTCTCACTCCTATGATTAATCCTTGGCCCTTCGCCCAATGGGGACTTGATTTGATCGGCCCAATGCCGGCGGGGAAAGGCAAAGTCGGTTATGCGATTGATGCAGTTGACTACTTCACAAAGTGGGCCGAAGTAGAACCCTTGGCAACCATTACTGAGGCAAAGACAGAAGACTTCGTATGGAAGAACACCCTTTGCAAATTCGACATTTCCAATGCAATTGTCATTGACAATGGGTGACAATTTGACAACAAGAAGTTTAGGATTTTTTGTTCTAAGTTCAATATCAACCTATGTTTCGCCTCCCCAACTTATCCTCAGGCTAATAGACAAGTTGAGGTCATCAACAAGATAATCAAACGCATATTGAAGACCAGCTTGGACAGGCTAAAGGTTGTTGGACAAAACTTATACCCCAGGTTCTTTGGTTATACCAAACCTCGTATCGGACTTCAACATGAAAAACTCTATTCTCATTTGCATTTGGTACAGAGGCAGTTGTCCCAATTGAGCTTGAGCAAGCAACATACCGAGTTAAGAACTACATGCAAAGTGAAAATGACAAACAACTCACCCTCAACTTGGATCTAGTTGAGGAACACCGAAATCAGGCTTACTTGAGGAACATCGCTTACAAGCAGCACATCTCCAACTACTATGACTCTAGGGTCAAACCTCGCTTTTTCAAAGTGGGGGACTAGGTATTGAAGAAAAGACTACTTTGTGATAGAGTTCCGAGCGAAGGCACACTCAGTCTAAACTGGGATAGACCATTTGAAGTTGTTGGCATCAGTCGCCCTGCTTTTACAAACTCAGAAGCTCCGATGGCAAGACCCTTGGCCATCATGGAATGCCGATCACTTGAAGTACTATTACAAGTAGACTCACATTGTACAAGTGTTGAGTTATAGTCATTTGGTATTCTATGTAATGAAGGCTATCTGGCCAAATTCAATAAAGAGGTGATTCAAACAACTTGGTCTTCACTCTTTTACATTCCCAGCAATGAAACACTTGGTCTCACCCTGACCTAATAAAATCCTAACTCAAAACCTTAACTTAAACGACTTTTGTCAATCAACATAAACATTATACATTTCCTTCATGCATATTAAGAAATTCATAAGCATCACTCATGTCAATCAACATAAACATCATACATTCCCTTAATGCATAACAAAACATTCATAAGCGTCACACATATCAATCAACATAAACATCATACATTTTAACACATTCATAAGCCAATCGAGCTTCGAAAGGGGTCAACATACTCTAATATCATTCAGCAACTTGCCACTCTTACCACCAACTAGGTGATGAGGGAACTCACCTTCATATCACCAACAAGGCGATGAAGAGTACAACTAGTACTATTAATAAATATTTTTGCCTCAAAAACTCACCATTCTTCCTATCAATTAGGTGAGAAGCAGTACAACTTGTACATGTGAACTCTTAGCATTCACAAATAATCAAAAACCCTCAAGCTTTACAACTTAAAAAGGGGATAAGCAAGCTTAACTTAACCCAACCGGGGGAGCACTTATGACCAACAAGGGTTATAGTCACCAACAAAGTCTTATTACAAGCTAACAAATGCTTCAGTGTATAGTATACAAAGATCAAGCTCTTCAGCCTTTTTGCATCTGCTCCAGACATTTCCACTCTATAACAATGCAAACACTACAACTCGTAGAAAGCTTCGCACACTTTTGATCAAGACTGTGCGAAGCAAAATCAATTTATATGGTTCCTTAAAACCTTCAACTACTACAATGTGTGGCTTGCCTCACACACTATTGCTCAAGAGTGGGGAAGCAAAATTTATATGTGTTGTCTCTCCCACATGTTCTTGTCCCTAGTTCAAAAAAATAAAAAAAAAATAAAAAAAAAAATTTTTAAAAAGAAAAAAGGAAAACACAAAAGCTTCATCAATGGAGGACAACTACAATTCTCAAAAGCTTCACACTCTTGATTAAGATAGTGTGAAGCAAAACCAATTTATGGTGCCAACAAAGCTTCATCAATGGAGGTTAACTACAATTCTCAAAAACTTCACACACTCTTGATCAAGATAGTGTGAAGCAAAACCAATTTATGGTGTGAACAAAGCTTCACCTACAAAGCTTCAACATCAAAGCTTTACCTACAAAGCTTCACCTGCAAAGCTTCAACTACAAAGCTTCACATATAAAGCTTTACAAAAAAAAAAAAAAAAAAGGGTGAAGTTTTTTTAATTTGGAAACTTGACTACTAGCAAGACACCTCATTCGTCAACTCTCTTCGACCAGAGATTTGGGGGACTCCCACCATATGCTACTACATCTCGGTACTTGGAAGTTTTGTGACTACCCAGTGACTTAGATCTTTCGAGTCCCAAGCCAAGAAGCTTTCCTCACTCGGGAAATTAAGGAAGCACTATTTCAACCTACATGATCCACCCACAAAGTTTCAACATGCAAACTTCAACAAAAGAAAAAAATTCAAAGAACTTAGTGAATGATGCTCTAGTGTATTTAACACAATACGCTGAATGAAGTAAAGTTTATTTATTTATATCTCCAATAAATTACATATATGTGCATACACAAGAATTAAAACAAACAAATAAGAGGGAACCTTCACAAATGGTGCTCATGACAAACCTCAAGACTCGGCAGAGCCCTAGAAAGAGGAGGCACAAAAGGGTAATCATTTGGTGCCTCAGTACTGGGCAGAACCTCAGAAAGAGGAGGCATCAAAGGTTGATCATTTGGAGCTTCAGTACATGGTAAAGCTCCAGAAGACGAAGGCAATAGATGCCTTTGGAACAGATCCACAAACCTTTGATAATCACTTAGAATCCGACCCTAGGATTCCTGCAGCCGGTCAAGCTTTCTCTTCATGCTCATAGAGTAATTATGTGCAAGCATGTGCATCTGTCTATTCTCGTGCTTAAGCCCTCTAGTCTTCTATCTGAGACTTACTACCTTCGCCGTCAATGATTCAAACTGGTGAGATCGAGCAAGTAGGCGTTGGCCCATATTAGACATAGAACCTGCACACTGAACACTGAGAGCCAAAACATCATTAATAGCCAACTCATCGGATTGTGTGGAAAGTATTCTGTTATCTTTAGAGGTGAGACGATTCCTGGCCACCACAGTAGCAGTCATGTAATTCTTCATCATAGAGTCCTCAATGATAAGAGGACCAGTAAGGGATAAGAAGGATGAGTGCCATATGTTGTCTTAAGGAGACATGGTTACCTTTTCCACAACATTCAAGTCAAAACGACAGTCAGATAGGCAAGCCATTTTCAGAAATTATGAAGGAAAAATGAGGTCTAATAAATCTCAGAAGTACAAAAATAAGGGAAAACTTTTGCAAGTGGCAACTCTTTAAACGTACTTCTTGAACACAATTTGTAGCCCTATATAAAAAAGGGGCAACATGGCCACTTGTTAAAAAATCGAAGAGGCACCACACTCCGAGTTTCAAGAGCCAGATTTCTCTGGATAAAATTTGTCGACAATCTTCACACACAACATCAGCTTTTCGGATACCATAGGTAACTTGGCCAAAGATCTCTGACAAAGCTAAGGCACGTGAATTTTGAAGTGTCAGCTACCCTACTATTACCCACAAGGGCAAAGGAATAACACCGCTACTTGCTATGTGGGAAATCCTTATATGTGTTGACTTCTATCCTCCATGGCAAAGTAGACTTGTGAGAATGCCTAATTTTTCCTCATCTCTAAGAATGCGTCTTTAACATATCTGCTTGTTAGAAAATTAAAGAGGTTACCTCGAATCTCAAGAACCAAATTTTCAACAGATCTGCTTGTTCAAAATTTGAAAAGGCAACGCTCTCCAAAGTTCGAGAGTCAGATCTTCAATAGGGCTGCTTGTTCAAAAATCAAAGAGGCACCGCTCTTTGA
This sequence comes from Crataegus laevigata, assembly GCA_963580275.1. Taxonomy (NCBI): domain Eukaryota; kingdom Viridiplantae; phylum Streptophyta; class Magnoliopsida; order Rosales; family Rosaceae; genus Crataegus; species Crataegus laevigata. The sequence continues at coordinate 29,378,237 of OY756944.1, read as the reverse complement.
ACTTCGAAGAGCTAGATTTTCCTGGATAAAATTTGTTGGCACCTTTCCACAAGCAACATCAGTTTTTCAGATATCATGGACCACTTTATCAAAGATTTCTGACAAAGTTAAAGCACGTGAATTTTGTAGCTTTCACTACATTGCTATGACTGAGAAGGGTAAAAGAATAGCATTACTACTTGCTGTTAGGGAAATTCCTATATATGTCGACCTCCATCATCCACGGCCAGGCAAACCTGCAAAAATGCTTAACTCTTCCTCACATCCGAGAGGGTACTCCCAATGAAGCCTCTCGAAATACTCATTTTTCTTCCCCCTCCCCCCCGATGATACTTCTGCAAACAAGCCACACCAGAGCAAGAATATCTTATATCATTAGGGTCAAAAGCAAGAGTATCCTATATCATGCATTTTCTCTGTATTTTCCTTTGCACTTGCTCGTACTTGCAAGACAAGGAGAAAGAAAGCAATCAGTGGGAACCTGAAATCAAACTTCTGATCTGGAACTGATTGCCCATAACCTTTGCTTGGTTGCTTACCTAGCATTGCTCTTAAGTACTCATCCTTAACTATTGTCAAGGTCACGAATTCCTTCGGCAAATACCTTAGAACAGTTGATGTGGTATTGGCTCTTTACACTGAAGTTGCCAAGCATGGATGAGTCACTGAGAAATAGTGTTCTGAATGACCATTCAAATGCAAAGGTTGCACAATGCAAAAGATTGAAGTAGAAGGTTCAATGATGAGCTGGAACAGGTCACTACAGCATGATGCCCTTCCTGCAAAACCGTATAATCTAGACGGATGAGTTTAAGTCAAATCTAAACTCAGCATCGCTACCTTAACCGAAGAACTCGAGAAGCTTCAACAACCTTTCGCTGGCATCGTCGCCGAAAAGCAAAGTCTAGCCATACCACATCCGCTACTTTGTCAACAACAAAAGTATCCCATATCATCAGGGTCGAACGTACTCTAGATTTGACAAACTTGTTTTGACCTTCAAATTCTTGAGTCGACTCGCTCATTTGGAGGAAACCAGAAAACCTTCAAGCCCAGTTCAATAATAGGCCTTTAGAAAGTCAACTAGTACAACAAAACACGTGCCGATTCATCCGTTACTTTTTCAAAAGTAAAAGTATCTCATATCATCTATTCTTCATTTTCTTCTCTTTATCCTTGTTGCTGCCTGCAAGACAAGGAGAAAGAGAACAATCAGCCAGAACTTGATATCAAACCTTCGATCTGGGACTGCTTGCTTGGAACTCTGATTGCTTACCTTGTCTGTCAGCTCATTCGGCAGATCTTCTCAATCAGAGACTTGGGGGACTCCTACTATATGGTTTGTATTGCTTTTGACCAAGCTTGAAACTACAAGTAAGCTTCAAGTGAAAATGATACATTACCTTGTGCGTCAACATCAGTTCAAGATACCACTCCTGGATGGAGGACAAGTACCTCCAAAGAAGATACAACTTCTACCTATGGGACAAAGGCAACTGAAAACGATACCACACTTCGGCACTTAGAAGTTTCATTATTACTTAGTGGCTTGGATCTTGCAAGTCCCTAATTGAGAAGCTTCCCCTCACTTGGGAATTTAGGGAAGCACTGTTTGTACCATACTTGGCCAATCTCGAAACTACTGAGCACCGTTCAACATTATACTATCAATGACCCACAAGAGTTTCCCCCCAACCAAGAGGCCAATCACAACCCCACACATGTCAACGTTAGAGACCAATCACAGTGCAACACGTGTCAACATCAGAGGCCAATCACAGCATGACACGTGTCAATGTCAGAATATAGCTAAAAACTCTCTTCTATAAATAGAGATCATTCTCCCACAATAATCCCTAATGTCATTTGTACTAAACTATTCACTAGAATTCACTAAAAGAGAGCTTGAACCTATGTATTAGTAAACCCTTCACAATTAATGAGAACTCCTCTACTCCATGGACGTAGCCAATCTGGGTAAACGACGTACATCATGTGTTTGCCTCCATGTCTCTGTCCATTTGCATACTTATCCACACTAGTGACCGGAGCAATCTAGCGAATGTCACAAACTTGACATTTTCTGTTGTACCAAAGTCCTCACCAATTTTGTGCATCAACATGCTAAAATTATCAAAAAATAAATCTCGATTGCCAAACTGATCAGACACCCTTATAGACCCGTCATATCGCTATCACCTATCCACTGAAGTTATCATTTCCTAGTTTTCTAATTTTTGTTTCCCCATATTTCTTAGCACGCAAACAACCACAAAATTCCCAACTCTATAACTGAAAATATGTGAAGATTTAATGCAGTTGAAAAGCCAAAAGTCAAAAATCAAAAGCCAAAAGCCAAAATTGTATACCTAAAAAAGAAAAGCGTGTGGAAAACCTCGAGGCAAAGATAGAGCTCACCGATTGACTAACAAGCGCCAGACGGGGAAATGCTTTTGGGACAAGTACTTGACAGAAAGATGGTAGTCGATGTTGGCCACTTGAGGGCCTCCGCTTACTGCCCTCTCTTCTTTGACATGTTACCAACGACTCTCTTATGTTTTGGTGTTCTCGTACGACTTCTTAGCTGACCTCAGAGTCGTCATATCTCTCATCTCTACTTCCTTCATTAGTCTGAGGGTTTGGCCTCTGAGGGTAGGGTTTGGGCGCTTTAAAACAACATGGGGAGACGATTGAGGGATCAACAACTCCTGCCAAAACCTATTTGGTGGCCCCGTGAGCTGCGACTCCTTGTTATAAATATTTTTGGATAATCGCGTAGAACATTCGTATCTGACCTTTTGTTGTATCGTATTCTCGCCATATAAATTTAATAATCAAGATTGTTTAACTTTTTTAATTTTTATTTGAAGTGGAGATTGTTTATACATTCAAATGCATGGACATAGCCAATGAAGGCTCACTGGGGCATATGTCCCCACTCAAGTGATTCAATCGTTAAGTTGTAGACTATAATTATATAATTATTTTTGAAGAAAATATATGTATCCAATATCCATCATACCTTCACACTATGGCTGGGCACGGGCCGGGCCGGGCCCATTTTTGAAGGGACCGGATCAGACCCGGAATTAAAGGAGACGGGGCGGGCCGGGCCGGGCATTACAATTCTGAAAATAGGAACCGGACCTTACACGGCCCGGTTGAAATGGGCCGGTTCGGTTCGGGTACATGGGTCCTTTTTTTATTTTTTTTCCTGTTTAAAAATGTTTGCTGCACACAGATTGCAGTTTTTGCAGTTTCTCAAACTGCACAGAATGCAGTTTGAAAAAATTGCACAGATTGCAGTTTTTTACTGCATAGATTGCACAGATTGAAAAAAACTGCACAAATTCCACAAATTTCACAGATTTCACAGATTCCACAAATTTCACAGATTTCCACAGATTCCACAAATTTCACAGATTCCAGAAATTGCAGTTTGAAAAAACTGCACAGATTGCAGTTTGCATTTTGCAGTGCACAGATTGAAAAAAAAATAGCACAGATTGCAGTTTGAAAAAAATTGCACAGAATACAGAAAGTACAATGAAATTATGAACTAACCAAGGTCCCCGCTAGAAAAGCCGTTGGATTTCTCACTCCAAGCGAAAATCGTTCAACTGAAAACCAAAATGCACTGAAATGTCACTATCTAATACCAGAATTCAAGCTTAATGGATTTGCTATAATCTTGTTATACAACACAACCTCAATATTTATTTACAATGCCTAGTTAGAGTTTATAGAAAAATAAGTTCCTTGTTGAAACAAACACAAGTAACACATACTAATAAGCCATGAAGTGATATAATTACAGATTATTAACATGTGTAACATAGATATTATGTTGTACAACTTATATTTCAAATAAGAACACTAATATATAGCAAAAGTAATTTTAAAACAAACTGGGAGAAGAATTGAGTATGTAGAAACCACCCATCTTTTCCATAATGCAGCAGAAAAACTGCTTTGATCAACCAAGTTTAAGCTCACTTTTGAATGTTCAAAACTGAACCAAATGGTACAAATTTAAATGGTTTTTGAAGCTCGTTTTGTGTACTTAAAAACCATACAAGATTTGTAGAAAACTGAGCTCCAAATTGTAAGTTTTGCCAACTATAAAAAGGAATCTCAAAACTGAAAATGCAGAACTTGCTGCTGTCTGGCAGCTTTGTGACTCATCTTTTGACATGGTTTTGATCAATCAAAACTCAATGGAATTAAGTGAACGCAGATGGGTTATGATCATTGATATGTCTAGTTTTAAAATACATAATATTGGATCAAAAAAGGAACCCAGACTCTTTTAATCCAAATTACAACTTCAGAACACTTCCATACAATTCAGGAATCATGTTTATAGCTTCTATTTCAATTATACTCACCATTAACAAGAATTGACCTTTTAAACCAAACCCTAGAATATGATATTTGATCAACACACCCAAATTATAAAATTAAAATTGAAATTACAGTTTCAGACCTGTGATATTTAGAACCTTGTGTATTTATGCAGAACTAAATTTCAGGAAAATAGCCAAACCCTAGGAATACAGATATATGCATCATATTCTTCCTTCCCAATATAAAGGTGTGACTTTGTACAATCAGTACATTTCAAATTGTCATTATTCTTTCAATCTAAACTGCTTATGCATAACCCTAAAACAAGATTAAAATTAAATAAGATCTTACCTGATTGCAGCCACCAAGTCACGCGAAGATGCAAGAATGTGGGTGTTACTTGTGTTTGTTATTCACCTTGAATTGGATACACAGTAACCTTGTTTCTGGGTAGTGAAACAAATTCTACTTCTCCCAGTTCATAATATTCCAGATCCTGAAACATTTTTACAGCTCAATCATCAATCTACAAATTCTAACTTAAAACCCCTAAAAATCCCTACACCATAAATTCACATTAATAGTAAAACCTAATTCAAAATTACCTAGATTTTAGAGGGATGATGATTGGTACTTGCCTGTACTGGTAGTAGCAGTGTCCTCGACGGTAATGATGGGGTGATGATGGTGGTTGCGACGGCGGAGGTGGTGATGGGGTGATGATGTTGGTCGCGACGGCGCTGTGACAGTGGTGAGCACTGTGAGTCGGAGTCGAGGGAAGGGATAGGGAGAGGGATATGGAGAGGAACTCAGGGAGAGGGAGTCGACGGAGAGTCTGAGATTCCGAGAGACTGAGGTTGGCTAGGGTTGAATTGAAAGTTGAACTCGGGACTTGGGGAAGGTTGGCTGGGGTTGAATTGAAAGTTGAAACTTTAAACTGACGGTTGAGATTGGATGGAGAGATGATATTAAATCTCGTCCGTCCAATCTAACACAAACGGGCCGGTCTGGGTACCCGCGGATCCTATAAATTTGGAACCGGCCCGCCCCTAAAACTTCAATTACCCGCCCCGCTCTATTTTTACAAAACTAAGAACCGGCCCGTACCCGTCCCGTACCCGTATTACCCGCCCCTACCCGCGGGTCTAGGACCCGTTTGCCCAGCCCTACTTCACACTGCATATACTCCATATTAAATATTATATGAGCAAAAGTGCTCTTGTTCTGTTATTCAAACTTAAAAAACCTCTCCCGCGTAATCATGTATTAATATTTTTCTTATCACTTTGCCACTACTACACTGAACTTTTTGTAACATTGGAAGTGTAATGCATCATCATTTGAAACCATCCCCATTATCATATTAGGTATAAGTCATACTATGATAAGGTTTTCTTAGTTGATTTTCGGGTTGCCCCCACTGGAAGAAATTTCTAGCTCCGTCCCTGTTTAAATGTATGAAACAGATTAAAAATGTGAGTACCAAGTAATATCATGAACCGTATAATATTTTCATACATGTTAATGGTTAAATGATCTCCGATTTGAATAATTTTTTTTATAAAAATATATATATTTAAATGAAGATTAAGAGATTTAAAGGTTCAAAATATAAAATTTATTCAGTCAATAAATAATTCGCAAATGGTTAGATATGTGCATTACCCCTTGAATGATGCAAGTGCTATTCAATATTTTTTTTCTCTATTCAATATTTGGTATTTCTTTTCGAAACTCATTTTAACGCATTTATTATAATTGTTTTTTCATCTAGGAACATGAATGATAATAAAAGAGTTGTTTCTGCTTGGAACACGTGAATAATTCAAAGTAATTCGGTGGAAAATTCCTTCATTAAGAATTGGCGTCATTGGAGAATGAAGTGGGGGTGGCTGGTTCATGCATTTTTGTTGGTCGATGCATCATGCAAAATGCACATTGGATTAATAAGACCATTTCCAAATGAGATGTCAAATTATAAATATAAAATTTAAATTTGAAGGCTTATGTGACACATTGATTTTTTTTTTTAATTTTGTTATTTAACCGATATGTTAAATTTAAACTATTATTTATTAAATTATTTACTTTTTATAGTTGTAAATTTGTAATTAGTATTTTAAAACCAAAAGTACACAAATTATTTAAAACATTTATTAATTTCTAAAAATATACTTGAAGCTGCTGTCAAATTTGATAGCAACTTCCTCTGCTGCTTTTTCATGTCGTGTTACATAGGAATTGGCATTTCGGTTAGAAAATACTACTGATATCTTTTTTTACCATTATCGCTGATGTAGATTTTTTGACATCTCATTTGGAGATACTCTAAAACCATCTCCAACACTGAAGTAAAACCTAAAAGTTTTAGCCCAAAAAGTTTAGGTTTTAACCCAAAAACAACTTTTCTGCTCTAATCATTCAGGCCTAATTTTTTTTTAACCCGAGGTTATTAAAGAATAAATTTGGGCTAATTTTTAAAAAAAAATTATGTACACTATCCTAATTTAATTTTATGAACATTTTAACCTAAAAATATTTAGATTCCGATAAATATTGAAAAACACTAAATTTAGGTGAATTTTGAGTTAAATATTTTTTTAAAATTATTTTAGCCGTTAGATTTAAATTTGGACTGTTAAATCTTTTTTTATACTGTTGGATTTGATTATATTAGATATCAGTAGTTGAATTCAATAAAATTATAAATATAAAACAAAAACATTAATTAAATTAAATGTGAACCGTTGGATAACCAACGGCCCGTTTGAATTTCAACCATTTGGCTCACTTTTCTTGGCCAACATTTGAGACACACCCACATGTGTGGGGCTGCCCTTTGCAACAATGATAAATGCTGGAGCGCGTCCTTCATATGGCTCTAGTGGTTTTGGGCGCTTGACGTCCAACTCCCTCTCTTCGACTCTCACATGTGGGCTCCACCACTAACCTTGGCCTAAATTTGGCTTTTTCTTTTTCTTTTTCTTTTTGAGTTTTAAGACCTAACCCCATTTTAGAACAAGGATTGGAATGAAATGAGAGAGGGGGAATTGAAGGGAAAATTTAGAACTTACTCCAATGATTAGAGTTGATCTAAGGCTCTTCCTCTCCCAATTTTAATATAGGCATTTTCCCTATTAATTACTATGTAAAGTAATGACTAAATAGTTATTATATAAAATAATTAACATCCATATATAATAATGACAATTTAGCATTCATATTTGTTTCCATTTTGAGTAAGGTGAATTGGCAAACGATTTAAATAAAACCAATTCCATCCTAGTTTGACTCCACGTAATTTAAGTAAACAGTTTTAATTTAAATTAGATTTTGTTAATTCACTTCTTATTTTATTCGAATCACGCATTAGCAAACGCGCCATAAGTGTGTGAGATTGCTCTTCTTGCACTCTCCTATGTTCATCGAGTCTAGAGTAGCTCTTGTTGTACCAGTTATTTGATATGGTGGAAGAAGTTTCTACGGTTGTTCCATGAACAAAGGCACTTATTGTAGAATCACATAAATTCATCGGTGTACATTTTTCATAAATAATTAGACTAAAAAAGGAAATGGAACCAACCAACAAGCATGACTCATTTGCTCTTTTACCAGTCAACAATCGGTTATTAAAAAAAAAAAAAAAAGCCAAGCCAATAGTCAACATGACAGAGTGATTAGTGGTAAAATCCTCCAAAAATGGAAAATGTTAAAACAAATTAAGCAAAGGCAAATCTGGTAGATAGTTTTGTTTGCCTAGCCTTGCCTGTCCTCCTTCCCTCACTGCCTTAATTGGCTTCTGTTCTGAGTGTAGGCCAGCCACACCATGCCTTCATTTTTAGCACTCTTCCTTCAACTAATTTCTTTCTTTCTTATATATAATAATTATATACATTAACTTCTGTACATCTCCTTAATCTCTCCCTAATTTTATTCCTACTTGTTCAACATTGTTAATTTCTTACAAATCCAGTCCATCGGCGTCGATGGCCACTTCAGAATTACGCGCAACTAGCACCACCAGTCCATCGACCACATTTGTCCAAACAGACGCAGACACTTTCCGAGAAATAGTGCAGCGTTTAACAGGCGGCAGCAGCGGCGGCGGGGAGCATTATCATGAAACAGCTACACCACAAGTACAAGGGAAGAACAAGAACACCACCACCAACAATACGATTAATGGCAGTAGTGCTAGGAAGGTGGCGGCTTCTTCTTCGACAAGCAAACTCCATGAGAGAAGGCAATGTGCGAAGATGAGGCCTAAACTCGAGATAGTTAAACCTGCAACCACCACCTTCCATTCCAAACCGCCGTCCCCATCAGTACTCAGCCCTAGTACAATGTTCTCAAAGCTGTCCATTCTGCAGCAGGAACAACTTGAAGAACAAAAACTGTTGTTATTGGGGTCGTCGCCGCCGACGCTAAAGATGACATCTGGATCGTCGGATCACCACCACCATCATCATTGTCATCAAGCAGTAATGAATGCTCATCATCAAGACCTAGAACAGGAAAAAGAAGAAGAGAAAGCCATCCAAGAGAGGAGATTTTACATGCATTCATCACCTAGAGGGGGCAGGCCACTAGAACTCCTTACCTTGTTCCCTTTAACATCTCCCAAATCAAGTCAAAACGAATGACAATTAGTTTCCTTATATAATATTTATATGCTTAATTTCAACTTAATTATTTGTCATTTTAATTTCTCAGTTTTTGTTCCCCTTTTAGCATTCTGTTCCTTTTCAATCAGAGTCTGTTTTTGCTCAACCCCTTTAATCCTGGTGTCCATTATGGATGTTTTAAAAAGCAAAACTAAGGCATTTCATAGATTATCCCACCTAGGCGAAAACCTTCAGGCCTGAGACTCAGCCTTAGGGGACCTAAACAATTGAGGACTGTTGTGGGTTATAAAAAATAATAATAACTAGACTTGGTTAGAATGGCGTCGTTTTGGACCAAGTCATTTAAAAAAAGAGACTTGACTAAAACGACGTCGTTTCAAGCTTAAGAAAAATATTTTTCTTCGCAATCTTCTTCACCACCGCTGCAACTGATATTATAATAATAATAATAATAATAATAAAACACAAAAATCCAGAGCGCAGCCTTTCGAAAATTTCAAACAACGAGTACAACCGTCTCAGAACGCCCCAAGGCGTGCCTTATCAAACTATACTTAGTATATACGTTTAATTATTTCCTTTTGGACAATAATTAGCTACAAAAATTACGAAATTAATCTGACAAAAAAAAAAGACTTTGATAGCATTGTACTGTAGTCAAACTCCCCAGTGCATAAAGGTGATCAGTTATATATCCAGCAAACAAGGATCCAAACCCAAAAATTCATCACCCACGACGACAGCCAGGGAGCTCCTTCCATCGTCATTGCAGGCAACAACCAAATTTACCATATCAAGGCATAGAAAATGGGAACATCAATTTAATTTGCTAATGAACATTCCCTACATGACATGAAATCAGAAGAAAAAAACACAAAATTAAATTATTCAGTGACAGTATGCCTTATAGACCACGACTAACAAATGAACTATGACCTAATGCATATCCAAATCTTAATGTTTTGCAACTTTATTTGGATAATTCTGCTGAAGAATGCGCTGCAATAATACGGCTTGATTTGAGCTCTGACCTGCCTTCCAAATTTTGAAGTCGGGAGGAAAGTAGTCTGCATCACTCCAGCCCTTCAACAAAGCAATTGAAAATGGACCCTGTATGTTTCCTTGGGGATCGAAATAATGCCATATTGAGCTTCCCAGCTGGTCAGCAGGGATCCTCTCTCCGTCGCATCGTTCTTCATCTTCATCGTCGCTTAAATCAATTACCTGAGGTGCCTGTACCAGCTTATCCAAGCCCTTGGTGTCTATGCTTCCGTGCTTATTCTCGCCATTGCTCCTCTTTATGGTCTCTGTTGGTTGTTCTTGAGATGTCTGTACCAGCTTACCCACCAGTTCCTGAAAGCCCTTAGTGTCAAAAGTTCCACGCTTTTTCTCACCGTTGCTCACCTTTATGGGCTCTGTTGGTTGTTCCTTCCATTCTTGCCAGGAAATACCATGCACTTTTGCTGCAGAATAATCACGAGGATAAAAATCAATGATTAATTGCTTTTATAAATGTTATTTTTTCCTTATATTTATCAATATTAATTTCTTTTTTGAACCCTACACCCAATAATAATTAAATAGTCACAAAAAGAAGATGGGAAACACTCTTTGAGCCAAAGATTAGAACCGCTGTGCACAAATAACTGCATCCACTAGAAAAAAGAGCACTTTCCTACAGTACAGAGGCCTTCCAACTAAATAATAGAAAGGAGAACTTTTCACAGCACAGAGAAGCCCAAAAACGCACCCTTTCCCATAAGCACTCCACCTTCTAGCACTACCCCCTTTTTTCTTTCCACCAAAAAACTTAAGCTCCCTACATGGTCTCGGTATGGACCAACATAAATCTGCCTCCTAGTCCACATAAAAAAAAAAATTAAAAATTAAAAATTAAAAAATAAACCCCCACCAGACAATGCAATAACAAATGATCCAAACTTTCTGGAGCGTTTCTTAAAAGTTAATATTCACGGGTCCAATATTATGTTATACTGAGAGATGTGGGGCATGTCTGGCCAACCTGGGCCTGACATATTGTTGAATTGCCTGCTTCTATATCATGTTAACTTGGAGCATCCAATCCAAAACCAATTGGCCATGGGTGCAGATGCCCAGAAGTTGATACGTTGAGATGCACAGTTTGGAATACATGAGATGAAGTTTTCATATTCTTGAGAACGCACCTTCAGAAATTATGCCAGTTGCAGTCCAAGTTATTAGATTTTTCTCTGCTGGTATATCACAAACAGGAGCTTCTGAAGCTCCTTTTATGATATCTCTTGTTGAACTTCGGTTCTCTTCTTGTATTTCATCTGCACAATCCTTCGGTGCATCTTCTATCTCTAGCTCATCTGCAATGACTTCTGGAACCTCACGCAACAATCGTGCCTGTTCATCTGGAGTCTGAAGCAATTGCCTTCTTTCCAAGTACTCAAACAGCGTAAATATCAAGCAAGTTAAGGATTCAATCAGCAGATTATTTCAATGTTAAAAATACAAGGCATCTTGGCTCATCGTGAGCTCAAAGTTGATTGGGCAATACTTCTGCAAATTAGGTAACATATTATGGAATATAAAAGAAGATATTTTGAAAGGATATTCTCGACGCCATCCCTTTTCATTGGCTCTATCAATTTGGTTCTGTAACAATGCAAGTTCTCTCGCAAGCCACTGAAACAAATCCACCACAAGATGAAGAAAGTTTCACACAATCAACCTCCATTTAACATCAAAGGCATCAGAAGAAAGTCCAAGGTGAGTAGTGTCTAGCCCAACAATGGAGGCACCAATATTTTTATTTTTTTTGTTGTTGTTGAAGGAGGCACCAATATTAAATAAGTAAAAGGTAATCAAATACTGCAAAGTCTTCTTCGAATAGTCGCTGAAATAAGAACCCAGCAGAACTGCAAAAATGTTTTGAAGAGCTAATATATACAGAACACATTGTCCAAACTAAGAAACATTCTCAGATATATCCCTTAGATCAAATGGTAAATTATATGGAATACAAGTCTCATCACAATCTGAAACTAAATAATAACCAAATTACTTAATTTAGAATACTAGATCACACTATTATACAAACACAATTGCTGTTAAGCAGCCTGGGTTATTCATTCATATCCAGCAACTTGTTATATATTTATAGATAGAATCCACCATTTAAGAATAATCATAGAAACCTCAAAAGATGTATGTAACCTCAAACATCAATACGATTCAATGATATGAACCGTCCATTCGTTAAATTTCTATTCAACGATCGAATAATACAAAGTCATTTAATTATCAACAAATAGATAGAAGAACACAATCTTCACAAATATTCAGGATGACAATCAGATGATCAAACAATCTCCAATATGCTAACTTTTTGCAAGGATGGTTCTTAAATAAAGATATAAACATTAGACAGTCTGGAACATTGGACTTCAGGTGGCTCTGACAGTGCAACCCACAAACACGTTGCGAGCTTAGGTCACATATTCAGACAAAACTCAACCTGATCAACGATTCAAATTCAAAGTATGGAGACAAAAGGTGGTTACATAATCTGGCAACCTAAGATTCATAAGAATCTTATGTTTCCAGACTGTCCACCATGAGAACATTCTCATGTGTGTGTGTGAGAGAGAGAGTTTGTATGCGGAGTCCCTTAACAGGTCAAAGGGGATTGTATTGTTGGGCTACTGCCACTACTCTGCAATGGGTCCAATGAATTGATCCATCTAAGTTCAATGTTTTTTAAAGTATTACAAATATTAGGAATAACATAGTTAAATGTTACAATTTCATGATTAATGCAAAAGCTCACGCTAAAAAATTTCAATGGCCGTCGACTGCCCCTAATGGGCCTATGCTAGAACCTCTATTATGCGAATATAGTATATACATTGTTAGCACCCAACCGCAAATTTTGTCCAATGATCTAAACCGTTCTTAGGTTTCATAACTTTCACTAGTGGAAACTGGGTGTTCATTATCAGATGTCCTCATTTGTTCATCACAAATAAAGGGTATTTGCAAGGTGTAAAATGGAAACTTTTCGTGAGTTGTGCATTGAAGGAGAGATTTTCTTCCTCCATAAGGTTGCCCAAAAGTGTGTACCAGCGCACATTGGCTCCAAGTATCTTTTATCATTAAGAAAAAAGAGAGAAGGGAAGGAAGAGCGAGAGGAGACTTTCATTTATTGTTTTATCATTTATTTGGGGTATTTATTGTTTATCGTTTATTTAGGGTATTTATGAACATTGTCGGAAACTTCGACATACTACAACAGGGAGAAATTAAAACATGGGGTGAAAATTTCAAGAGCAAAGTGAGTCCAAATTCATTCATGGGGCAAAGTGGAACATGGGCTATAATTCATGGGGACAGATTCATTTGGTGACACAGTGACACACATAAATTTATCTATAATTGAATACTTACATGCTTCATTATATCCTCATGCAATATCCGGACCTTCTGCTGAAGCTCCACCTGTCAAAAGTTAAACAAGCTCATTAACAAGATTACACGTGTAGTGGAACATAAAGAATAGAAGGAAAAAAACTAGAGAGAATGTGTTTGTCAGAAAAAAAATCTGATTAATCAATATCGTGGTAAAGAGAAATAGAAGTCTACCACCAAAGAAAACCAAGATTACAATGCTCAGAAGCTGACTATGTTCATGGAGAAGAGAATACACAAATTAGCAGTAATAATTATAAAGGGTACTATGCCGTCTAGGGTGGTAAAAATTAGCATCTGCTAATATATTGAACAACAAATTATAGTCTTTATTCCATTTGTATTATTTCAAGCAATGAATATCTTTGCTTCATGGTGCCCTCACAATGCTGCCCACCTGCAACCTCTTTGCACTACGGTGCTTAACATGAGGTTAGGCGGACCAAGTTCATGTAATACTCTGAGAAGTATTTTATTTAGGACTAGCTTAGTAAACATCAGCAGATAATTTCAAAGCACATCTCTCTTACATACTCTTGTAATTACTAAAACTGTGGTTTCAGTTAAAAAATATATAAATTCCATTACGAATCAAACCCTAAACCCTAATATATATATATATATATATATATTCCATTACGAATCAAACTCGATGTCATAGTGAAGCATTCGTAGGAGAAACTTTATTATTGGCCAATTCAGTGCATTCTTTCCTTTTTGATAGGATAATAAAAAAAATTCCCTCACACAGAAAACTATTAGAGTTCAAAAGGGTAAAATTCAAAACAAAATCCAACAAACAGTGAGCTAAGAAAAGAGGTGCCCTAATTCATCACTCAAACAGCCACCTCAATATCTGAGCCTTCGCTTTTACAATGGAGCGTTATACCATTCAAAAGCTCTAATGTATCTTCCTAGCCACTAGGACCAGAAACGCACAGCTTACCACAAAAGACTGCAGTAAAAACTACTGCAGATAATGATAAAAGAATCTCCGACAGACAGAACATAAGCGAAAACAACCTATTAGTAAGATCCTCAGCACAGTTTGCATCCATCTAAACTCACTTAAAACCAAACAGAATAAATGATTTAGTTTCTCCCTTAAGCGCATTCAACACTTGTTTCCAAAAAGTTTCCATGTCCGGTTCATCAGGGCCAGGCTACAAGACTAGAGATAGATGAGACCGGTACAAGCCACTAAATACACGTGAAACTTAAACACGACAAAAAATATGAAACACGAGACATGTTGCCCCACTCATTATCTGATTTCAGGGACATCTCTGATAAAAGTACATTTGACCAACTGAGTTTCATATCAGTATGCAAGTGACACCTATTAAACCAAAGGAATACAACTGTTTTGGGGCATTGAAAGAAGGCAAACCATGGGGCCTTTAACCGGGGGAAGAGGAAGGCGAATGCTTCTTGATGCACATTGTTTCTTCTATGTTTCCAGAATACTGACTACATTTTCATCAACTCCAACAGAATAGAAACTTTTAGAAGGAAAAATCAATGAAAGTTACCACTGTAAGGCTCTTGAGCAAGCCCTCTTTTATTCTTTGACGCAAATCCTCGCATTCCTCCTGCAACAGAAATGATCAATAAAACATTTCAGAGATTGTTTGTTAGCATTTCCTACATTTTCAGCAAGACTGGGACTTTATGAAGAAATGAATACCTGAGTGAAGTTATCATTGGAAAGCTGGGAGATTGGGACCTCTTTGACGAGGGCGAGGCCGGAAAGGCAAAGCAGAAGAACTCCGGAGGAGGAGGAGGCGGCTGGCGGCTTGTTGAGAGCAGTAACTTGGAGTAGCAGGTGAGAGTTCTTCTGCAAGTAGTCATTGGGGTCCGACTTGATTCTCACAAAGCTTCCCACAACTTTACCCTCATTCTCCTTTTCCTCATTGAGGAGAAGATGCTCCACCAAAGACCTCTTCAAATACACCAACTTTATGTTCTCCGGAATCACCGCCGCAAAGCAGCTTTTCGGGGGTCCCACTCCCACTCCCGCTCCCACTCCCATTCCCAATCCAAAACCACCCTCCTCCATGATTCTCTTGGCCTTTTTTTTCTTCTGCTTCCGATGATTGCCTTCGCCGTCGTCTTCTTCTACATGTTCTGCACTGACATTGAGATTAATGTTAAGGGGGCGGTCGTTGCCGTCGCTGTCGTCGTCGGAAGAGGAATCGTCCTCCATGTTGTCGGCGAAATGCTGCTGAAGCAACTCGTAGATTTTGACGCGACCGATGGTTTTCCGGCCGAAGAGGAGGAAGAGGCGGTCGTCGCAGACGATTCTCTTCTTCTTGGTCGGGTGCTGAAGCTGATGCTGCTTCACGTAGTCGGTGATGATCGATTCGACGTCGTATTGGGAGATTTTGTGGGTCGTGTCCCTCCCGATCGATTCCAGAAATTGAAACAGCCGCCTCGACCCCCACCCCTCCAAATCAAAATCCTGCTGCTTCCTCGACCGCGGCCGCTTGCTGCTTCCTCTGAATGGACTCGGAATCGGACGCGAACCAGGACTCGGACTCGGACTCGGACCCGAACCAGGACTCGGCTCCGCCATCCAACTGAATGAATCCATTCGGGTCCCTAAATCAAAAAGTCGTCTTCTTTTCTAAGTACTCCAAACTCCAGCAGTGGAGCCGCTCAGTGACTCACTAACTCGGTTCCAGAGGCCTGAGTCACTCGGTAACTGACTCGCCCACTCCCAATGACATAATATAGTAACCGACTGACATTGCCTTTGCCTCCGTCCCTCTCCGGAGCAGAATGAAACGCTTTATAAGCGGCGGCAGGTGGCTGTCTGGAACCGTCACACCGCAGCAAATTTGGCAATTACCAACCAACAGCAGATTGCCACGTGTTCTTTTCGCCTCTTTCAATTCATTTTTTTTTTTTTTTTTGTATTTTTTTCAAATTTTGTGAGTTCAAACACGCGAATCTGAAAGACCAAGGATGCAGAGAAAAACTGTACTTTCACAATCTATGTAGCGCTTTTCATATTATATTTTAGGATAGACTTAATTCTTGAATTATTACCTCATTAAAAATTAAGTTTTTGAATTAATTTTTTGGTAAAATAAGTCTTTAAAATTATTAAAAATTATTAATTTCATCCCTACAATTATATTCAAAATTATTTTATCTCATTTTTCGTCAACTTAAGTCACTTGACACACTTTAGAGTGTAATACCATCATTTTCTCGTCTATAAACCCTTAACATTTCATATAGGTTGCAAATTTAATGTCTTATTTACCCTCAAAAGTTAACTTACACTATTTTTTTATGAAAAACTATCCATTTATCTTCCAAACTTAACTCTATACACTATTTATTTATGAAAAACTATCAATCTATCCTCCAATGTGTATCACATGCAAGTAACGTGACTTAAATTGATGGAAAATTGAATATAGTAGCCTCGAATATAACATTACAGATGTAATTGGCATATTTTTATAATTCAGGGATTGATTTTTCTGGAAAAATAGTTTAGGGACCTGATTTTCACTAAGGTGATAATTCAGAGACTAAATTGACAGTTTATCCTATATTTTATATAAAAAATGGTCACTCCAAAGAACTAAGCAGCACACACAATTGCGCAATTATACACTTTTATTTTATTTTTAATTTACTTCTCACAATGTTTCTTTTTAATTTTTGGTAAACTTACAAGATTTTTTGTATATGAGGTTGTTTGGACCCGATTTTACACTATCGGCCCGAGTAATCGAGACCGTTGAATAAGTAGAATTTTAGACCATTGAATGACAAAGTGGTTGAAATAATTTTCAATTATTATCAAGAAATAATGTTGTAATTTTAATCATGATATTATCTCTTAATAATATATTAAATTATTTAAACCTATTATTTGTCTAAATCCCCATTGATTTGAACATATGGGATATTGGGAATACGCACGGCAATGAAGCATGCAAGGATGGGATTATGCATGCATACAACTACAAATGGATGAATGTATGCGTCGGTTAATGCGACAGGGTGATAGGCCTGGTGATGTGATAAGCTTAGGTGTTGTTTTTGCTTTTTTGAAAAGTCATGGATAATCATAAAGGATCCTGAGATTTTGTCAGATGGGTTTTGATAGAGAATGGTCTCTTAGAGTGATCAGGTTGTGTTGTAGATAAAATGCAATTTAGTTTGCATGCACAGTTACAACTGGACTAACATGGTGGTGAAAGAGAAGTTTCAGTTGGAATATGACGCTTTCATTTGGTGAGGTCACGTATGCGGAAATATATATTTATCAATTATCTAGCTGTGCCAAGCAAGTACGTCAGCCTTTTAAATACAGATGCAATGGCAACGGAAAAATGGACCTCCAATTCAACACATAAATCTACCCTGTGCAAACTTTCGCTCTACGTGAGACCTCTCAACAACCTTGAGATTTTTATTTTCCTTTTCGTCGACACATTTTCAGTTTGGATAAACAGTACTGTGAAGGCAACCGATGATACCTTTAGTTTGGATAAACAACACTATCGTCGTAGAATCAGCCGACCTCGAAGCACCTTCAGTTTGGATAAACAGTACTGCGTCGAGGCCGACTGGTTATCTATCCAAGTTTCGGTTAACAAGGGTTTTCGAATCCTTGTTGGTAGAGGTCATCTCATTAGTCTTCTCGGCGAAGTGAGGTGTTACTGATTATTGGGCTCGGCACATTGAATGTTGAGTTGTTTTATGATTGGATACCCACAGGTGGGATTTAGAGTTCGGCATTCTGCTGGTCGAACTACATTTACAGTCAAGACATATATCTACTTTGAGTACTTGTGTCCTTATACTCCGGTGTCGATTCGGCTTGCTTATACCTTCACGAATATAATCACTGTGACCGAATTCGGCGCTGACGATTTGTGAACTTCGAAGAGATAACAGCCTTGTCTTCAGGCTTTAGAATCCAAAGGCCGAGACGTGTTCCTTCCTTGGCCGCAATCGCAAGACGTAGAAGTCAGCAGCGCGACCAACACTACGCAACACATTTTACTTCCCGGTCGAGCTCAGCCAACGAGTTGGCACGCCCCGCACATAACTAAAGGACGTAGTTAGCTCATTAGTTACTCGGCCTGCGCGCCGCATAGGCTAGGTAATTTTTGGGGTCAACAGAGGTTTTAAAATATTTCTTATAAGATTTCTTGTAGATAAACGCATTTAAAGATTCAAAATCTAAGTTTAAGGAACTTAAATATATTTTTATTTTTAAAGGGCATAATGGATGTAATCAAAATCAAATGAAATTGGACTCAATCTGAAAACAGTTCAATTTGTTAGACCTGGATCAAAATACCCCAACTAACTAATTACTACTTGGAGGGAGTAAGTAAACTTTTTCTTAGAAGGATTAGATTGGAAAACACGTTTCCAATTTCCAATTTGAAATTTCGAGGTCGAATCAAAACACAATTTTTAAATTTGAAATTTTCAGAATTTCATATATTTTACAAGTTTTTTTAATACTCTCAATTTTTTTAATGTAATTAATTTTTCTTTATAAATATTTGGTATATGTTATGTATAGATTCAAGTAATTTTGTAGTATGCATAGAAATTGGAAGTTTTTGGAAGTTTTTTTAGGAATAAGTTCTGAACTCTTTAGAAAGTTTCGGATCAAATATTCATAATTATCAGAATTACTAAATACATTTGGATTTCCGTTCCAAT
The DNA here is from genome assembly GCA_963580275.1 of Crataegus laevigata. Classification (NCBI taxonomy): domain Eukaryota; kingdom Viridiplantae; phylum Streptophyta; class Magnoliopsida; order Rosales; family Rosaceae; genus Crataegus; species Crataegus laevigata. The sequence goes on along the minus strand of OY756944.1, from coordinate 29,359,104 downwards.
TTTACGAAAAATATTAAGACTCAAAACTTTCGTTGCATTTGCATACTCTTAGAGATCCTCTTATAAATAAGTTGTGAGAAAAGCAGTTAACTTAAAAGTGCTTATAAGTGATGTTGATGCTTAAAATTGGTTTAATAGCAAGGTTACCTCTCAAGATTAAATGTTATGCAATTCCTCCAAACCAGCTCAGTGTGATGGAGCATGTCGTGGGGGACATTATTATGGTGCCGATCAAAGGTCTTCCAATACCTAAGTTAGTCGAGTATTTGAGAGCAAAGTGTATAGAAAAAGATGTTCGGACGTTCGTTAATCTCACGACGCACAAAACATGTTGGGATGTTCGTTAATCTCACTGAGTCCCACATCACGCGAGAGAGACGAGATACAAGTTGGGAAATGCCTTGGTCACTAAGCAAACGGTCACCATATGAGAGAACATGAGTAACAACAAAACAAAAATGGCGTCCAAAGTTAGAAAGCTCTTGCTACCTTCTTCCCAGCATTCATGCTTTTAACAGTTACTTCCCAGACAAAACTTGTACCGATTAGATTTGGATGTCGGTGACCAAAATCTGCGGAAAAGGAAATCAGTCAGACATCGATCTTCAAAAGCATTTAAGGAAGAGAAGCTAACTCAAAATATACTGTGAAGCGAATGATATCGCCCCTCATCGATGTCAAAGAAGAGCGGTACATGAAGAGACTTTACACTGCAAATAACTAAAATCAGCTACTTTCACCGCCTATCATTTACTTGTGTTGGAAGTTTGGAACCTCCAGTTGTCCCACGTTGGCCAGAGGGCCAAAGAGAAAGCAGTTTAAACAGAAATACTCATTTCTAACTAATATTGAGACATTTTGTGATAAAACTCTACACCTGAAGATTGTATAGGTAAAGTGAGGACAGTATCAGTGTTGTTGGAGTGGGCCTCGGCCTATCAACCTGAAAAATTCCACAACTTGCCACAGTAATAAATAGAATTATAAACCCATTAGTGCTCAGTAGAGAACAACACAGATAGTACGATTAACTGCACATAAGTTTCAAAATCGAGGCCAGGCTAGACATCCTTTTCCATCTTTCACCAGAGGCAGCAGCGTCTTTGAGATGAGAACAACGTTGATTGTCAAAAGCTAGAAAGTAAGCTGAATTTTCTGTAGCTTCAGCTACCCAAGGGAAGTTCATTTCGTCCTTTTCTCTCTTGGTCAGATTACAAAACCCAACCTGTAAACAGGAAAGGTAAAAGATCATAAACACAAAACGAGGGTGGTAAATGGTGATGGCAATTTTAGCATGATATTAACCCCCGCAACTCGATGTCTAAAGATGAAAACCAACTTTTGTAAAGGTACTTGAGGAATCCCTTCTGAGGAGGGCCTGCATTTTGTTATGGTCATGTGTAGATGTGGAGTCGAATGCTTTCTATCTAGTTACCATCCAGGTATACAACTAAGAGGCAGCAGATTCAGTTAGCACTTCCGGGTGGCGTTTGATTGGCCGTACTAGAACTGAATTGGGCTGTTTAACACTAATCTAAGTTTGGACCAAACACGAGGTTAATTAACAACTGGAAATAGAACCAACCCCTCCCAAACCCCAATCCAAGGCAACCCTATAATTAGTCCAAGCCAAGTTAATCCTATGTATCAACCGTTACCTCAATCTTAAAAGGTTCTATAGCCATAATTAAGAGCATCTCCAATATTTTATAGCAAAGTTTTAGCTAAAACTATCAAAAAGTTATTTTAGGAGCTCTATAAACAAGTTGTACTCCAACGATACTTCCTACTTTAGACAGTCATAATGACTATGAGTCAATAATTAGTCAATAGGAACTAATTATTTATTGAAAATAATATTATAACATTTAACATTAATTATAGAGAGCCACTAGGAGCTCCTTTCTCCCTTCCTGTATTAGGAGCTCCTAGACGAATCTCTATCTTAAGAGGGGGATAGGGAGCATGATTGGAGTTGATTTTTTTGAATCCTCCCTAAATTATAGTTAGGAGCTCAACTAGGGAGTCCGTTGGAGATGCTCTAATGAGTTGTACTACTTCCTGGTGAAGATGGAAATATTATAGTTCTCATTAAAGAAACAAGAAAGATGTTCCCAAGCGCAAATACAAACTTAAAGAGCTATGTGATTATATGTGTCAACTGTTGGTTACAATATGTTTAGGTGTATAAAATGCAAACTTGAAACTTGTTTTTAGACTCGAGACAGAAAAAAAGAAAAGAGTAAACAAACAAACATATCATTCAGACCTAAGCATTCAGGTAATTACAAATTCCAATCAACATCATATCTATTCAAAACGTAGGATTAAAAGAAACCAAAAAAGCCACCTTCATATTGTGTTTCAAGATATTAGTCGTACTTACGCAGTGATTTGAATCAGTGACGTTCTGGAATTAACTGAGAAGAAACATTACATATCGTAGATCCCGTGAGGTTATAGCTTATAGGAGCATTTGAAACACTGTATGGTGAAGAGGAGCAGATTGCAAGTGGAGAATCACATAATCCTTCTGACTGTAATTCAGATTTGGAGCCGTCTGTCACAAACACCCACTGTTTCTTTTGGCGAGCAGCTATATAAGCCTCCCCCACAAACACAACGAATGCAACAATATCAAATTCACTGGATAACAACCCCCCAACCCAAAAAATAAACAACGGAATGTTAGATTTTTACTAAAAATTATAGTCTAGTTTACTGGTCAGTAATAAGTTTTAAATCTCGTAAATTGCCAGTTGGATATCAAATCATTATCAATAAGTTTTAGTAACTTCTACTAACTGTGAATCCCTCAAAATCTCATAGAAGATGATGGATTTGTTAGTTCTTAAAATACATATAAAACTCTTCGAATTCATTGAAATCCATCACTTTTTATATTCCTTCAAAATCAAATTTTGATTGTTTAACATTTTTATTTTGGTCTAATTGATTAATATTTAATACACTTGAACTGTAACTGACCCGTCTCTAAAAATTGTAGTTTTATGATTTTAATAAATGAAATTATGAAAATGCCCTTCGAGGCAAATGCGTTGACTTTGTTTGACCGCCTTATCTTGTCATGTGAGATCTATTTTCTTGGCATATCCTCGTAGTACTCGTCACTATGGATGCGTGGGCGCAAACGGAACGTAATTTGGAGCTATAACAAATGAGTTATTAACGAACAAAGTCGAGGACAAAATGGTAAATTTATTATTTTGTGGAAGACTCTAGAAAATCTGGAGTGCCACGTGTATGGCTTAGACAAAAAGGGAAGTAAGATGGGTGGTGGAAATGGAAGGACAGAGAGAGAGAGAAAATGAGATAGTGTGGCAAATTGGAAGAGGAGAGAGAAATGGTATCTGCCCAATCAGAAAAGAATGGAGAATCAAGGAGGGGAGGATGAAGCATGGGATTAGAAACCTTTCTCTTTGACCTGTTTCCCCTTGCGTCCTATACTAGTTCTGACGAAATTTCGTCCACCTTATCGATATTTCACGATTGTCCTCCACTCCCAAACAATTTTCCAACCATTTTTTCTCATTTCCACCTTTGTTTGACAGGATTTAACCCTAATTTTGTGGAGAAAACGCCCTCGGGTCCGAGCACCCTTCATATGCAATTCACACATTTCTGAAACACTTACCTTCAATCAAACCCACCAAAATACTTCCCTTTCACCTAGGAATCATGCCTAATCAATTATTGAGGCCTTGGGGTTCGAATTGGCAGCGATTCGAAGAACGCCCATATTAGGGTTTCGGCGGATTCGAGTTGAATTGGAGCACTTCCCCGCCAAATTGGCCTTGGTCACAGGTATGAAAGTTACTCTACTCATTGAGATCTTCATTCTGGTAAATTTTGAGAATTTTTAGAAAAAGTTGATTTTTCCGGCGAGTCGGAGTAGCCGACCGACACCCACGGCGGCGCGTAGCCAAGGGGTTGTCAATGCTATTCTTAGGCTAAATTAGATGCCTTGAGTTCAATTTTGATAATCGTATGATGTAGGTTGCTCATTAGAACCTAAATTATCTACGATACGTTAATAGGTCATTATATGAATTGACGATTCGACCATTGGATCATCATCAAACTTTAATAGGTTATTATTCATAATATTTGAGGACCATAGGAACTTACAGATCAGGAATCCAATGTATGAATCTTCCCGAAGTGGATTTGTAAGTTCATAAAATAAAACGTTAGCCACCACTTGGTTTTGGTAATTGGCGAAGATCCGACCGTTGGATCGTTCCGAAACTTTATAATATTGTTCTAGAAGCATAATGTGGATCTTTGGAAGTTACAGATTAGAAATCTGATTTACGGATCTTCCGGATCGAGTTACGTAGGGTTGTGGACCCTACCGTTGATTTTTTATCGACGATTGACTTTTGGTCAATGGGTCTCAAATCATTCTAGAACGACCTTGAGGATGTGTTTTATGTAAGTTACGTGTACTATTGATATGGATTCTGAGACGTGGTTTGATAATTGTTCTAGGCGTCGATCGTTCGTGACGCCTCGATGTGTGTGCTAGAGAGTTATAGCGTGGACTCCATGTGAGTAGACTTTTGGTTTTATATATATATATATATATATATATATATATATATATGTTTTATGTTTTCCCAGAAACAGCTTTAAATGGATTTACGTTTTAAAATGCCAAGTCAATTGCATCACATTTTAATATATACATTAGCATAGATATGCATGATATTGAATGACGCTGCAGAGGCCAGGTAAGCTTCAAGTGAGTACATTATGATGATAATGCTAACATTGTGTATGGTTATATGTAGATGCATTTAATGTTCATTATCCTGCACCCCGGTGTTAGTGTTTCTCCCGAGGCCAAAGCCTAACCTTCACGTGATCGTTCACCTCTCACACCACACACTCACCTTGGATCTAAGGCAGGTGTCAACCTGTTGTACAGACCATATTTGGTGGTTCCGACTCGTAGGTGACTTGCGATACTTCTCATAGCCTTCACATGATCGTAGCACTTGAGCGTATTTATTTACACCCAACTTGTCGTACAGACCACATTTGGTGATTCCAACTCGTGTGCAAGAATAGATTTATGAGCTTTATATTCAGCCATACAGGTCACGTTAGGTGACTTCTGTTGACATATCATTTTATATTAATTTAATTCACCTGGCTTACTTATTTCATTATTGAGATACTCGATATGGCATATACCTTGGTTTTCACTGCTCTCGAGGTTTTACAATGAGGGGTTATATGTTCATAATGAGAAATGTGTTTTAAAAGCTTTGTTTTTGTCCACTCATGTTTTCTGTTTTGGCGCCCCTTCAGGTTTTAGCTGCTGAAAGTTCGTATCAACGAGGATTCTTGGCGAATCTCAGTATATGTGCCTACCTCTGAGGGTAAAATCCTTATCCACTCTACTGTACTTACTTGTGCTTTGACATCACGTGTGAAGTGAGTTCATTCCCGCTCACCAGTGCACTCTGGTATTAAGGCACTTTTACGTTTAAATTTATTCACATTTTCCACATCATTACACTTTATGGCTTCTTCACCTTTCAGGTGTCAGCTAGCACAGTTCGATTCGGAGCCCTAGTGGACAATCGGGTCGGGATGTGTCATGACCTTTCTTAGATTCATACAAAATTTTAACTGAATTAAAATTTTAACCTTTTTAAAAGTACTCCTATACATACTTGTCTTAATGTCACCACATCAATTACTAAAGACCTGCCATTCTCAATTTTAGCGGACATAATGTATACCGATCTCTTCAAATTACAAATATTCACTTAAATAATCTTACGATTGGAAACAATTTTAGAATATCTCATGGAAGGTCTCTATAATCTAAGCCAATCACATTTTTCTCCCAACTCACTTGGATTACGTCTTCATGTTTGTGGGTGTCATCCATGGACCTACTACTAAAATTGTTAGAGTACTATTAGATCCACCTCAATGTCTTATTTTCTCACCCACATGATAATCCCACCACCATAAAAAATTAAAAAAGTAAAATGTTATTTCCCTACCTACTGTTATTCCCAAAATAACCATAATATATATATTTTAAATAACTCTAATATCTTTAAATAATATTATAAATAAATAAATAAAAATAGAAAAAATGAAAGAAAATGCAAGACCTAAGACCTAGACATTCATCATCTCTTTCACAACCATCATCGCCATGCAGAGACCTCGTACCCCCAAACCACTATTCTTCTTCTTTTTTTGTCAAAACCGCAGATCTCACACCCAATTCTTTTTTTTCTCTATTGAGCACACGCCCATTCCGTCCTCCAACCTTTCTATTGATTCTAACCCAAATATTTCTCAACCTCTTTCCACCAAAGATATTACACCCCACCCACCATTATTTAGTAATTATTTTAAATTATGTTTTGTTTTTTCAAAATTTAAGTACTGAATTAAATAAGGGGTTTAAGAGTCTTCTTTTAAAATGATAAATATGTTATTAACATTTTCATTAAATGGTGGGCGGGGAAATATGACACTGGGTGAGAATATCACCACTCAATTACTGTAGGTTGTTTTTAATCAGCAGTCTTGTCTATTGATCAGATTAATTATGGATCGGCTGATGTATTGTCCTAAAAGAATTGCTTCTTCGACAAGTTACAGAATGAAGAGATTTAAGTAAGGAACGTATTCGCACCACTATTTTTTATACATGTTTATGTAGAACTCAATTTTTAATGTATTTCAACGATTCAAATCGTTTATTTTTTAGGTTTTCCTTCAAAGATCATGTCCACCAAAAATCACCAAAATATGAAACCATATGATTGTTGAATTAAGGGAACTTTAACAAAAAACTTTCGGTACTGTTCACTTTAACAAAAAACCATATTTTTACATTAAAAAGTCAATCATGGGGACTATTCACTTTACCCTTTATTTTGTTCTTATCGTTAAAACTCAAAGTTTTCAATTCATTTTCATTAGTTTTCCTTTGAATATTAAAGGTTTAGTATTTATTTGTAGAACCATATTCGTCTATTTTCTTCGTTACAAATGAATGTCATAATAGTTTTGGATTTGCATAATTTTTTGTAAGGATAATCTATGAATAGTGTTCTAAAAGATAGACATTTCGGATCGTTAAAATACATTACACATGGATCCACAAAAATGTGTTTCAAAAATTGTGTAAAATAGGTGGTGTTGCATATCGACCTTTTAGATAATATTTCATACAAGTTGTTCAATCAGGGACGAAACTAGAGATTTGTATGAATTGGGACATCCTCAAACAACAAAGTCACAATTAAAATTTTCTAGAATTTATTGAACAAAACACTAATATATTAATCCATAAAGTTTTTCATACAACATATTACAATATTTCTCGAATCGTTTTCATGTTTTGAAAGCGTTGCATGACAATATCATTACCAATACCATTAAATCTCTCTCTATAAAAATAATCATGTTATCATTTATCCATTCTCTAAATCAAAAGGCTAAATTCTAAATTGAAATGCCAAAAACAAATTAATGAAGTAAAGTCGTATAAAATACTTTGTGGAGTAAAATTCTTGTGTTGAATTTTGATAATTGATTACTTGAACTCCAACTGTCTATAAAACTCCAAATCCAATTGAGTTTTGGTTGAATGAAAGGGGAGGAAAAATCTTGAGAAGATGAGGACTGTAATTGCTTTGCTATACATGATGGGATGAGTTTTGTGTGGATTAATGACCTAGGGTTAGGAAAACAGGAAGGCACAATTAAATTAACTGTTAATTAAATTGTCGTCAGGTAGGGCATTGGGGATGCAAAACGATAGACCAGTTTAGTTGCCTACTAATTTTTTAAATTGTAGTTTAATTAGGACTGGTTATTGAAAATTGGAATACAACCATATACTTTTTTTTAACAAATGAGTGGGGGCATCCGCCCCCTGGCCTACACTAGCTCCATGCTTGTGTTCAATCTAGCTATCAATATTCATATCTCTGTATTTATGATAAATTGGAAAATAGCATAAAGCTAGACAGATTGAAGTTGAAGAATTCCAGGACCTTAAGCATCAATCATATCTCGAGAAGACCTTGGACTAATGGATACCTAAACCAAAGAAAAGGACCTTCTTCTCTACCTGATACATATCAAAGCTGTTCACCCTATCATATATGCGTACAATACAATAGCGTTCCGCGTTGATTTGTGAGTAAGTATTTATTTATATGACTCCAGCGCCTCGTATTACCCCCTCGTATTATTTAGTTTCATGATCTGAATTATTTATTTTTGGGTATTAATTTATGAGAAGATCGTCTCTTCAAATATTCACCAAAATCAGAGATAGTTAAAGTATTTGACCGTAACAATAAAAATAGACGGGGAGAATGATGTTGGAAAGAATCGAAATGTTGAGGGCAATAAGTATAGGGTTTACCGTTGAGAGATTGTTTTCCATTGTAGGTTTAAATAAATAAGAGACTACATTATTTCTGTCCTAAAAATCGGACAAACAAGGACTAACCAAATAACAATATACAAGTAAGGAAATCCCAAATTTTAGGAAACAATATTGACAAAAAAGAAGTATGTTTGAACAAGTGATGAGATGACAAGTTGAAAGGTGGTAGCCATCACTTTAACTCATAACTTAGCTATAGTGACAATTACAACCCATACTTGTGATTGTGATCTATTCCAACACTCCCCCTTAAGCTTGGATCGAGGAGATTGATTGATCCAAGCTTGGACAAAAGACCTTGAAACGTAACAGTCGCCAAGGCTTGGTGAAGAGATCAGCAAACTGACTAAAACTCAAAGTGTAACGAGTTTGTATGATCTTTGATTGAACCTTTTCACGGATGTAATGGTAGTTAACCTCGATGTGCTTGGTCCTCTCATGGAAAACAGGATTAGAAACTATATGCATGGCTGCTTGGTTATCATACATGAGAGTCATTGGTTGAGAGCTAGGAAACCCTAAATTAGACAAAAGGCTTTGAGCCAGATTAATTCACAAGTAGTGGTTGCCATAGCCATATACTTAGCCTCAGCACTAGATCGAGCAATCACACTTTGTTTCTTGCTTTTCCAGCTAACCAGATTACCTATAACAAAGATACAAAACCAGTAGTTGACTTGCGATCCAAGGAGTTGCCTGCCCAGTTCGCATCAGTGTAACCAAGAATGTGAGTGTGAGCATTGTTTTTCATCAAAAGACCACATCACATAGACCCTTTCAAGTACTGCAGTATTCTCTTAACAATGTGCAAATGATCCATTGTTAGAGAATGCATAAATTGACTCATAAGACTGGCAGCAAAGGCAATGTCAGGCCTTGTTATTGTAAGATAAATAAGTCTCCCAAATAACTTTTGGTAGTAACTGATATTAGTGAGTGTTTCTCCATCCATGGTCATTTTGTGTTTGCAGTTAATAGGTGTAGATACAGGTTTGCAATCAACCATATCGGCTTCTTGAAGTAAATCGAGAATATACTTTTGTTGATTAAAAAACAGCCCCTTCTTAAAAGTTGCCATTTCAATGCCAAGGAAATATTTAAGTGTCCCAAGATCTTTGATGGCAAACTTTTACTTGAGGGTGTTCTTAAGTAACACAATTTCACTGGCATTATCACCAGCGATAATGAGATCATCCACATAAATAAGAACCACTAAGGTTCTACTAGAACAAATTCAAACAAAAAGATATGAATCTGCATTGCTTCTCTTGAAGCCAACTTCTTCAAGAACTAAACTTAATTTTGAATACCAAGCATGAAGGGATTGTTTTAATCCATAAATAGATTTATGCAACTTGCAGACTAACTTCGAGTCACTAGATTGAGGATGACTAGGAGTGAGTTTCATATAAACTTCTACTTCAAGTTCACCATTCGGAAATGCATTTTTTTACATCCATTTGATATAAAGGCCATGCATGGTTAATAGCAACAGATAACAACACTCGATATGTGTTCATCTTAGCTACATGAGCAAATGTCTCCTTATAATCTACCCTAAACGTTTGAGTAAACCCACGAGCTACCAGTCTAGCCTTATGTCTTTCTAAGATGCCATCAAAGTGAAACTTGGTTTTGTACACTCATCTAGTTCCCACTGCCCTTTTTCCTGGTGGTAGTTTGATAACACTCCAAGTTTTATTGACATCCAAGGCCTTCGACTCTTCCTACATAGCTTTCTTCCACTCAACTTGCTGCATTGCCTCATGAAAGCTTCTTGGTTCAGAAGCATTTGATATAGAATTGAGAAATGTTGCATGCTTTGGTGCCATCTTTTGGTATGAAAGGTACTCAACAACTTGATACCTTTCATTGTAAGTCACATAATCCAACAACCTTGAAGGAGGATGATAATCACGAGAATGGTTTCTTCTTCCTTGAGGCAAGACATGTGGTGGTTCTAGATCATCAGGAGGTGAGTGGGATATAGGTGATTGAATTGATAACTCTAGCAAGGTTTCCTCTTCATGACTTAGATGATTCCCATATTCTCTGTCAATGGACATATATATATTTTCGTCACTGGTTGTTGGACTTGGTAAAGTGAAAATTTCAAAGACATTCTCCCCCTGACTTAAATCTTCCACTGATTGTTTAAAGAAAGGTGTAGTTTCATCAAACTTTACATCCCTTGAGACAATGATTTTCCCTGAGGAAGGATTGTAGCACTTGTAACCTTTTTGTGTTGAAGAGTATCCCAAGAATACGCATTTGCTATCTCTTAGATCAAGCTTGTCACGATGCATTGAAGCAATATGAACATAACAAGTACAACAAAAAACTTTCAAATGAGACAAGTCAATATTTCTTCCTTTCATGACTTTATAAGGTGATTTTTGATCCAACAGCCTACTAAGTAGTATATTGATCAAATAGGTAGCAGAAAACACCTCTTGAGACAAAAACTTCATGGGAATATTCATATGCAACATTAAGGCTCTAGTATTCTCAAGTAAATCACTATTTTTTCTCTCGGCCACTCCATTTTGTTGAGGAGTGCCAACACAACTTGTTTGATGAAAAAACCCATTGGAACTTAAGTATTGTGACATGTTATTTGACATGTACTCAGTGTCATTGTCAGACCTTAAGGTGTGAATATGACAACCAAAATGAGTTGTTACAAGTTTATGAAAATATTTAAACACATTCATGACTTCACTATTGCACTTTAAAAGGTATAACCAAGTAATCCTTGAATAATCATCCATAAATGTTACAAAGTATTTATAACCATCAAAAGATTCAATTACAGGTCCCCAGATATCTGAATGAACAAGTTCAAACAACTTACTAGCTCAAGACACTAAGGAATTGAAAGGTAACCTAGTAGACTTTGAGAAGTGACAAGTATCACACTCCAAACTACTTTTACACATTGTGGAAAACAAAATAGACAAAACATGGTTTGAGGGATGAACAAGATGGTGATGCCAAAGTAGTTGTTCTTGAGAAAGGGTTGAGCTGACTTGAAGACTCTTAGGTTTTGGGAGATCTTTTGAAAGATAGTACAATCCATTTAGGAAGAAACCCTCACTAATCTTCCTCTTGGTGACTATATCCTGAAAAATACTTGATCAGAAGAAAAAATAGCATGACAATTTAGTTATCTTGTGATTTTTCCTACTGATAAAAGGTGAAATGGAAAATAAGGAACATACAAGGATATTGACTTTATTTGATTGGAGATCAACTTAATTTTTCCTTTTTAACGATTGAAACACCCTTGCCATTTGCTACTCACACTTGTGAAGAGTTTTTCATTTTTTTCAAAATCATGTAATTGTGAAGATTTGTTTGTCATATGATATGTGGCTCCTGAGTCTATTATCCAATAATCATGCATAAGACTAACATTTAAAGCAGAGGAGAAAGCTTTCAGTATACTTGGAATCTGTTTACTTGAATCTTCATGATCAGAATCAGCAAGGAACCTAGAAAATTTGCTCAGCAAGGTAGTAGGGTTTTCAATTCCAGTCCCAGTGGTGTTCTCTAGATCTCCACTTCTTTGTTTTTCTTGTAAATAAACAGCAAACTTGTTGATCAAGTTTATTGAATTTGAAGTGAAGTCAAGCAAACTTTCACTTGAGGACTGAGGAGTTGTTAAAGCTGTATGATTAGCCTTGTATAAAGATGGTTGTGAGTTTCTCTGGAGCCCTTTGTTCTTCTAGGAGTTTGGCCTGAGCTCAGGATGCAGAATCCAACATTTGTCAATGATATATCCACTATAGTTGCAATGTTTGTACTTCAGGTCAAACCTTCTACCATTATCTCTTCTATCATCTGAGAACTTGTGGTTGGAAAAATACAACCTAGATTCAGGCAAACTGCTTTTGGTTTCAAGAATCTTCACCTTCCTTCAAGTTTCTTCACGTTGAATAATGGCACATACACTTGAGAAGGAAGGCAACTCATTGTTCATCAAAATGTGATTACATAGATCTTCATAGTTTGAGCTAAGACTAGCCAAAAGTTAAAAAATCTTATCTTCTTCAGCTCTCTTCAGAAGCACGAAAGCATTTGTGGTGTGAGGCCTGCATACATCAAGTTCATTCCACATACTCTTGATATCACCCAAGTGTTGAACAAAAGACTTACTCTCTTGTTGCAAACCTACAAGATCCCTTTTTAGTTGAAAAATATGGGCATCATTGTTTTGATTTCCATACATCTCATGGACATTCTCCCAGAGCTAAAAAGAAAATTCTAAATATTTGAAAATCTTAGCTAGCTTCCTCTCCATAGAGTTGAGAAGCCATGACATGACCAGTTGATCCTTGCATAGCCATGCCTCATATAGAGGTGATCAGATTTCAGGTGCCTGAATGGTTCCATTTACGTAACCAAGCTTCGATTTTCTACCAAGAGCAAGTGAAATTGCTTGAGACCATAGAAGATAGTTGAACTTATTCAGCAAAACTAAACTGAGTCTTTGATTTGGATTAACTTCTACTTTGGTAAAATTTGAAGTGGGTGAAACGCTAAAGCTTGCACCATCAGGACTGAAATGATTTTCCTCAGCCATTTGAAATGGTTATGTGAGAGCAAAAATGTTAAAGAAGATATGAAGAGACAGGCCACTATGGTCACTGCTCTGATACCATATTGAATTTCAAGGTTTGTATATTGATCATAAACTTTACAAGAAAGAAAACAAGCTCTTTTAAAGAGCCAGAGAAACAAACTACAAAACAGTAGACCTCAACCACTACATGACTTCTGCCCTAAAATCGGACAAACAAGGACTAACCAAATAACAATATACAAGTAAGGAAATCCCAGATTTTAGGGAACAATATTGTCAAAAAAGAAGTATGGTTGAACAAGAAATGAGATAACAAGTTGAAAGGTTGTAGCTATCACTTTAACCCATAGCTTAGCTATAGTGATAATTGTCAATGCAAATTTCAGTCGTCTTCAGTCTTGATGAAAATGCACTTGCAAAATAATCAACACCTTTAATCAAAGACCTAAGCCTCACACATCCACAAGGTTAGGGGGGGGATTAGGTCAATGGATCTCTGATGCCTAAGTTAGTTTCTTTGAGAGAGTAAAGTGTTTAGGGCTTTTTTTAGGGTTGCAAAAGCTCTCAAAATTTGGTAGAATATGAGGTATTTATAGGGATAGGGCCAGCCATAGTGTTTAATGGAGAGATATTCTCTAAATATTCCCAAGATATTAAATAGGAAATAATATCTTGAGATAATGGTGTAATTATCCATAATTTATTTAAATTAGGATTACTTACTTGATTGGAGTCAATCTTCAAATTGGAATGTATTAAAGATAGGATTTGGGTAATTAATCCTTATCTTTAATTTCTTGCCAAGGGAAGGTGAGCTATGGGCAGTCGTGTTTAGCTGTTAAGTCCTCCAGTGATCTGAGCTGCGTGTGGGGCATCTGAGAAGCCTGCCTATTTATTGAGGGCAATCTTGTATTTCTAGAATAAAAGTCCACGTGATGCTTCTAGAATTTTTGGGATTATTTTAGGCTCCACAATAATTATTGTGAAAGATATTGCATAAATATATCAATTATTTATATGATCAAATATATCAAATCAAATATATAATCACTATCAGACTTATGAAAATTAAATTAAGAAAAAGGGAATAAGAATATCTGGCATGTGAACCAAAGAGAAGTGCGATGTCGCTACCCTAAAGCTGTAGATGTCTCTCTACGTGCAGGTTATGGCGGTGCCTACAACTCCAAGATACAACCCAAAGCCTCGCAGGATGTCTAATCCGTTATGCACGCCAACGACAGACGGAATTGCCAAGTAGTGATCAATTGCCCAAGAATTATGAAGTAGGAATGTAAATTGACTGATAGAGATGTGAGAATTGAGGGAGACATAAAAAAATTTAGCGTATTTTGTTTTCTATCTGAGGGTTCTTATTTAAAGAACTTCTCATACCCTTTTAGAAAAAGGTTATGACTCTTCAAATAAAACACAACTCTTAAATATTAAAATAAATAAATAAAATAACCAACAATCCCCTACAATGATTACTCTTTTAGAAAAAGGTTTTGAATCTTTAAAATAAAATATAATTAAAATAACCAACAATTCCCTACAAGATTCAAACTCTATAAGGAATATAATAGACATAATTGAAGAAACAGAAGTTTGGACAATTTGTATATCATGCAATGGGTGTAGGTGTCTTTTGGACTTGAACCTACACTTAGTCTTCGAAACAGAAGTTTGGACAATTTGTATATCATGCAATGGGTGTAGGTGTCTTTTGGACTTGAACCTACACTTAGTCTTCATAGCTTTCATCTGAAGGAATCATACCTACACTTAGTCTTCATAGCTTTCATCTGAAGGAATCATAGTGAACTAAGTCTTGAACTAGATTCCTCTAATTCAGATTACAACATATGACACATATAGTATTGATAAAAAAACTTGGCGCAGGTTAGCGATATTTATGGCCATGTGCTTAATCTTGATTCTCATAAGTGTTTTTAGAGAACAACTTAATTCTCACAGTCGCAGCCTCACGACTACTCTCACTTAGGTGAGTCCTCCAAGAGTACATGTGATCTGTACTCTGTGGGAGATTGCTCGCCTTGGAACTCATTTAGGATAATGTCTTTCATTAACATCACATGTCATCAGCACAAATGTTATAAGGATGAGCAGGGGATTTTATTTCAAATCTCCTATTTTAGAGTGCTGGAATATAAGTCAAGCAATATGGATTATTTCTACCCATTGAACCTTCTTCATGGGATCTCCAATCACAAAGATTGGGTTTCTTTCCTAGGTGACTTCCTTATGGGTTTAAGCCCATCCCCCTCGATAAATCTAGGACTCTATTCCTAGGTAGACCTTTGGTCAATTAATCAGCAATATTCTTTTTCGACTTCACATTGTCCAAAGAAACAATTTCTTTATTTAACAAGCTTCTCACAGATTTGTATCTAACATTAATATGTCTATTTAATTTCTTATTTGTATGTGTCTGCCTCACTAAATCTATCACGACCTTATTATCACAATGTATAGAGATGGCAGGTATAGGCTTACTCACCAATGGAGTATTAAGCAAAAAATTCTTAATCCATTTAGCCTCTATACATGCATTATCAAGAGCTATGAGTTCAGATTCCATTGTACTTCTAGAAATTATTATTTGTTTCTTAGATCCCCAAGATATAGCTACTCCTCCCAATAAAAATACATATCATGAAGTAGATTTTACTTCAGAGCTATCAGTGATCCAATTTGCATCACTGTACCCTTCTACTACATAAGGAAATCCTTTATAGTGTATAGAATAATCCATAGTTCCTCTTAGATACTTAAAACACTCGCCTTAAAGCATTCCAATGTTCTTTATGAGTGTATCTACTTAGTCTTCCAACCGCATAAGCTATATCAGGTCTAATTTTATTTGCTATATACATCAATGACCCAATCATTTGAGAATACTCGAGTTGATACACAGGTTCACCACTACTTTTAAGTAAGCACACACTTGGTTTATAATAAAACCTGCTTGTGTTCTTTCTACTTTCATTCCCAAAATAATATTGGCTTCTCCTAGATCTTTCATGTCAAATCTCTTTGATAAATAAGATTTAACATCTTTTACAATTTCCAGACTTGTTCCAAATACTAGTATATCATTAACGTAAAGGCATAAAATAACACATTGTCCATTGCATTCCTTATAGTAGACACACTTTTCATGCTCATTAATTTCAAAATCATATTCTAAAATGACTTTGTCAAACTTCTCATGTCATTTCTTAGGAGCTTACTTGAGTCCATATAACGATTTAACCAACTTACACACTTTATGTTCTTGGCCTTTCACTATAAATCCTTTGGGCTGCTCCACGTAAATTTCTTCATCTAAGTCTCTATTAAAAAATGTTGTTTTAACATCCATTTGATGAACTACTAAATTGTGTATAGAAGCTAATGCTATGAGGATCCTTATTGTGGTAATCCTAGACACAGGAGAGTAAGTGTCAAAATAATCAATTCCTTTCTTTTGAGTGAATCCATTGGCTACTAGCCTAGCTTTGTACTTGTCTATACTTCCATCAGACTTTAGTTTCTTCCTAAATACCCACTTACATCCAATTGGTGTAGTACCGGGTGATAAATCCGTTAACTCCCGAGTGTTGTTTTGTAAAATAGACTCAACTTCACTATTTATAACTTCTTTCCAAAATAGAGCATCGATGGAGATCATGGCTTCTTTATAGGTTGTTGGATCACCTTCAATTAAAAAGGTATAAAAATCATCACCAAAGTTCTTCTCCACTCTAGGTATCTTACTCCTTCTAAGTTCTGTTAGAGGTTCTACTTCAGTAGTAACTTGATGGCTAATACTTGTGGAGGCTTTGTCAGTACTAATGCATGATCTATCTGCCACTTGCTTTTGTATTCTAGTCTTGAAAGGAAATATGTCTTCAAAATATGTTGCATCCCTAGATTCCAATATAGTGTTATTCGAAATTTCATTTATTTCATAATTGATGACTAGAAATCTATTGGCACTACTATTATGAGCATAACCTAAGAAAATAGTATCCACAGTTTTAGGTCATATCTTCTTTCTCTTAGGTTCTAGGATTGCAACTTTAGACAAACACCCCCACACTTTCAAGACTTGGAGATTTGGCTTTCTCTTTTTTCCACATTTCATATAGAGTAGTAGTGTTGTCTTTAATGATTACTCTATTTAATATAAAACATGCAGTCAAAATTGCTTCCCCCCACAAAATTTCTGGTAATCTAGAACTCAAAAGCATTGTATTCACCATGTCCAATAATGTCCTATTCTTCCTTTATGCAACTCCATTTGATTGTGGAGCATAGGGTGATGTTACTTCATGTATAATACCATGTTGTTCACAAAAAACACTAAGATCGGTTAGACTGTATTCACCACCTCTACAGACCTAAGTCTCTTTATCCTTTTCTCTAATTGATTTTCCACTTCTATCTTGTAAATCTTGAATTTACCAAATACTTCATCCTTGGTCTTTATCAAATAAATATAACAATACTTCTAACAATCATCTATAAATGTGACAAAATACTTATTACCAGCTCTAGTAGGTAATCTTTTTGAGTCACAAAAATCACTATGTATAAGCTCTAAAATTTGGGTATTCCTTTCCACAGACTTAAAAGGTTTCTTGGGTTGTTTTGCTTGTACACAAATTTCACACTTATGCTTAAGATTCATGTTTGACTTTGGGACTAGGTCTAAATCCATCATTTTCTTAATTTTGAACAAGTTTACATGTCCCAAACGTCCATGCCAAACATTACTAGATTCAACATTAAGAACTTTTGGAAAAGTATTGCACTCTGAAGAAACACTTAACTTAAATAATCCTTCACCAATAAAACCTTTTCCAATAAAAACATTATTCTTGGTTATTACAACCTTATTTGATTCCATTACAACTTTATAGCCTTGCTTTACTAAACATGATACACTAATTAAATTTCTTCTAATATCAAGTACATGTTGCATGTCTTTCAAAATTAAGATCTTTCCAGATGTCAGCTTTAGTTATATGTCTCCAATTCCAAGCACTTACAACATTGAGTCATTTCCTAGAGTTACATATCTTCCACCTGATTTCTGGTAGGTTTTAAAAAATTCACGATCAAAACAGACATGTACATTAGCTTCAGAATCTACCCACCAATCCTTATTTTCATAAGTAAACTTGACAAAGGAATCATACTTAAAATGTGTTTGAGAAGATTGTCGCTCCATCAACATATTCACTTGGGCTTTTGGACCATTATGATTTGACTTATACTTGTTCTCCTCAGTCTTCTTGTGGAAGCAATCCTTAGCCTTATGATTGGTTCTTCCGCAAACGAAGCAAACCTCCTTCTCTCTCCCTTGATCCTTAGTATTGTGGAAGTTTTTATTTTTGTTGGGTGATTTGAACTTAAAATTTGTTCTCCTAAGTTTGAAGTTCTTCTTATTATTTATGGTGAACTTGTTTTTGTTTTCCCCAATTTTGTTGGTGTCATTCTTAACTAAGTTCACAGTTGTTTGCCTTTTGGTTTCTTTCTTTTGGCTTGACCTATGTTTCTCTTCAATCCTAATTGAACTTATGAATTGAACCAAAGTAAGTTCTCCTTGTTTATGCGTTAAGGTTCTAGCAAAGTCATTCCAAGATTGAGGCAATTTATCAATAAGGCATGAGACTTTAAAGTCCTCACTAAACTTTGTTCCTTTCTTTTCAACACCTCTTAATAGCTCTTGATACTCATGTATTTGTTCCCCCACAAACTTAATATTAATATTAACCATCTTATAATCATTAAAGTTTGAGACTGTGAACCTATCCATCCCAGCATCTACAATTCCATATTCCGCTTCTAAAGTTTCCCAAGATTCTTTGGCGGTGGATGTAGTAGCATGATACACATCATACAGGTGATCAGAAGGGACACTTAAGATTCTATTGTGACAATGGTATTCTATGAGTTCAGGGGTTAGTTTAGAAGATGACTCTTTAGAAGAGGAATCTTTGTTTGATTGAGTTTCTTCAAGTGTGGATACAAGTCCTAAGACAGTTAACCAATATTTCACTTGTTTTTGCCACCTACGAAAATTATGGCCACTAAAATTTTCAAGTTTAACACTATTGGCTTCTTCTAGGTTTGCCATTTGTTATGTAATACTAACTAATAACAAGTGAGAGAGATGTAAGATTGTTATAATACTGTAGAAATTAAAACAGTTTGTTACTTAAATTTGTTAACAAGTATAGGACAAACTATACAACTATATAATAACCACAGATCAATTAATAAAGATAATTATGCACAAAATTTAATTAAAGCATGAAACAATTAATATATATCAATATGTAATTGTTGGTCAAATCATGTTGGGATTAAAGCACAAGATTTAATTAAAGCATAATGATAATTACGCACAGTTTAATATTATATATATCAGTATGCAACTGTTGGTCATATCATGTTGGGATTATATCACAAGATTTTAAATAAAGCATAAAAGATGCAAGTGCTTGATACTGAATAATCACACATAAACTGTAATACGCATTGATGCAATTGTAGTCAAATTATTTGACAGACAAGCAATATTAAATAATTGCAGTTTATAAGTAACAGTATGCAATTTAGAAGTAATATTAAATCACTTGACAGACACGGACTGACACAACTACAATTAATAATTAAATATTACTTGTAGTTTACCAAGATTATCAATCCCACACAATAGTTGACAGATATACAATATTAAAATGTTTTGGTACTAAATAAAATAAAGAAAATGCAAAGAGTCAAAAAAGCAATGAATGAAAGGCAAGTTTGTCTTCTCGGAAAAATGAATGACAGGACGCAATGAATAAAACAAATGCACAGAGTTAAAAAACGACGACAAGATCCGAATTAAAAAAAAATGTAGAGAATAAGATGCAGACGAAGACAAGGTTACCCTGCCTACGTGCAGAGAGTCGGAAAAGCAACGCCAGGCCCGAATAATAATAAAAAATTCAGTCAAAAATACAATGAACGACAGAACCCTAAAATTCCACTTTCAACATAGAAAAAAAAAACTACAATTCTTAGGGCTTTTAGGATACTGTAAAAAAACAGATTGTAAAATTTGCAATTATATTATCACGCTAATACAGCTTTAGATTGTGAAATATATTGCAGAAATATATCAATTATTTATATGATCAAATATATCAAATCAAATATATAATCACTATCAGGCTTATGAAAATTAAATTAGGAAAAAGGGAATACAAATATATGGCATGTGAACCAAATAGAGGCGCGATGTCACTGCCCTAAAGCCGTAGACGCCTCTCTACGTGTAGGTTACGGCGGTGCCTACAACTCCAAAATACAGCCCAAAGCCTCACAGGATGTCTGATCCGTTATGCACGCCAACGACAGACGGGATTGCCAAGTAGTGATCAATTGCCCAAGAATTATGAAGTAGGAATGTAAATTGATTGACAGAGATGTGAGAATTGAGGGAGACAAAAAAGTTTTTTAATGAAGGAAAATTTGTGCAAAAACAAGTTCATTTGAGCAACATCAACAACATGTAATTAACAATTAAAGGCGGAATCATGTTTATATGCACTCAAAAACAAAACTTAACCCATGAAATTCAAAGCCTAGTAGATAGGTGAACCATGACTCAACTCAAGAACAAAGTGAGTTGAGAAATCTTATACCTTTGTTGATTCCTCTTTGCATAATTAAAGGCTAATCACCCAAGGAGAGGGCCTTCATTCCTTGCTTATTAGCTCCATGGATTTCTTGGAGGAGGATGGTAGAATGGATTCTCCAAGTTCCCAAGAAAGGGAACCTCTAAGTCTCCACACCAATGAGAGCATTTAGAAGAGATGAATGACCTTGGAGGAGGAAGGATTGCTAGTTAATCCCCTCCAAGGGGGCCGGCCTCCTAGAGAGAAATGGAGAGACATGTTCTCACCAATTTTCTCCAAAAGAAACCCTAATGAAGAAAAGGCTATAAAGTCATATTTATACCTACTTTCATTGGAGTGACAAACTTGTAATAAGTCCAAAACCCACTCCATTCTCTATGTGGCCGGCCTCTTAGAGTCTTTGGGCTGTTTGGGCTCTCTTGAATCTTTATTCATTAAGTTGTCATACAACTTAAGTCAATGGGCTTGACGTTCGAAGCCCATTGGGCCTTGAGGCCCAAAACTAACCCGAGGTCTATAACGAACTTATTCGTTTGATTAATTAACATATTAATTAATCCTAGCCATAAATAATTAAATCATTTAATTATCCTTACTCATCTCTGTTGTTTCTTCAATCTCTACCTTACTCGGTGTACGATCCATTAGGTTCCTTTTAGCTAGGCAGTGGGCGATTAAAACTCTTTCGAATCGATTGTGAATTGAAACTTACTTTCAATTCTCCCTTTAGTGATTACTCACTATTAGAGCTTCCACAAACCATGAGTGACACCTAGCAGTATATCATGGCTACCCAAGCTAATCAGAAAAGGTGGAGAACCTATTCAATTTAGGATTACAATGCAATACGGTCTTTCTCTAATACAACACTCTTGACCACATTGTTTGGTTTGATAGTTTATTCATGTCTACTATCCAATGTGATTCATTTACTTATATGATTACCTTGAATGTGATTCGGAACGACTTTCCAAATCTCATTCATACTCTAGCCAGAGATTCTTAATCATATCATAGAGTATTCTCCCTCAAACAGTTTGAAGGTTAGAGATCCCTTGTTGCGCATTCACTTGCCTCTATGGCTAAGTGGCTTAACCCCAACTACGCCGTGGACACCCTCTGATGGAGTGACATTGACATATTCAAAGATCAAGGACCTAACCACAAGACAACTATGATGCCTCAGGTCAAAGGACTACTTTGCATTATCCCAACCATGAGTTCTCATGTGACATGAGTATGAGAACTCCTTGTTGATCGTGTTCAGTGGACTCATTCTCTATTGAGCACCTACATGCTTGTCTTGGTGTCAGTCACACCAATGACTCGAGACCAATCACTCTTCCTAAGAGAAGACATAGCACATACTGATCTTAACGGACTGTCAATGCCCAATTGGCAATCCTATAATCAGGAACGTTTAGGATATGTATACGAAAGAGAATGGTCTCATGAATCTAACTTCTTTAGATCACATTCTCCCAATTGCATATTCCTTGGACTTATTGTTCAAGCATATAACATTTATATGAGACAACTTAAAACAATAATCTTTGCCCTTTATATTAAACCATATTAGTTTAACATGTGAAATGTCTATAAAGTATCATCATATGATTGGTTTTAGGGCACATTTCCAACATTTAACGTATTCTGTTTTCTGTCTGAGGGTTCTTATTTAAAGAACTTCTTGTACCTTTTTAGAAAATGGTTATGACTCTTCAAATAAATCACAACTCTTAAATATTAAAATAAAAAATAATAATAATAATAAGTTTTGAATCTTTAAAATAAAATATAATTAAAATAACCAACAATTACAACCCATACTTGAGATTGTGATATATTCCAACAACACCCCACATATTACTAATATAAGATCAAGTTTAGATAAATATTTGATATAAGATTAAAAATTAATTTTAGTCTCTAGACTCTATTTAATGTCAGCGTATGCAATCAATGTCATTTTTTGTCCTTTTTAAAAATAATTTCTTGGTGTCCTAAGTTAAATTTAGGCTTATTATATTAACACAACCACAAATTGTTGAATAAACCTCACATACTTAATACACCACACATTTGCTTTTTCAATGAAAAATTATCTTAATACATCCCACTTACTACCCCATAATACCCTCACACCTCACATTCTCAATATACACCTTATATTTTCTGCATGCACCCCATATTTTCTATGCACCCCACATTTCTCAAATTTTATAAAGCTTTTAATTTGGACAAAAAATGCAGACTGGAATTTTGACAAAAAATGCTGCCTGGGATTTAAAGCATATGTGGGTTGTTTTCCATTCCACAATTAAAACACATGTCGTCTGTTTTTAATATTTGGTTGTAATTTTAGGTGTTTAATTTTTCATGTAATCCCTATGATCCCTAAAAGATGAATACGAACATAGAAGCTTAAATAACACAACAAAAGCAAGATTAAATAATTATCGATGTCGTCAAAATCACTAAAACAATAAAGAATATGAAGTCTTACCTCATGTGAAGATTCTGAAACATCGATTTCGTATTTCATTCGTCAAAAATAAATTTTCTCAATCAACATGTTTGTAGTTTCATTGGTTAGTGTTTTCTTCAACAATAAAGGGTCGGAGGGATTTTGATAGTTGAAGAAGATAAATAATACGTTAAAAGTGATTTAGGGTATATTTAGAATTTTTTTAACCTGATATGGTCAAAATTGCCATTGTATAGTAGCGTAAATGAATTATTTAATATTAAATTTTAATATGGGGTGCATTTAACATTTTGTGGGGTGCTAATATAAAAAGCCTAAATTTATGAAAAATATTATAAATTCTAATACTCATTTGAAATTCAAATGAATTTGCATTTATTTATTAACATTTGCATCAACAATTTATGGTGAGAAACTTATACAAGAAAATATTTAGGTATGTTTTACCAAAAAAAAAAAATTATATTTAGGTATGAACTTTTCAATACACTTATATAAGAAAATATTTAGATATGGACTTTTCATTACAATATTAAGGTATATGGGTTTAGGTATACTAGAGGGGGAAAATGTTCTCGTTTAGGTACCATTTATAAGAAAATAATTAGAGAAAGTTAAACAAAATAATCTACCTATCACTATGTTTGGATGAAAAAATTTAAGATTGCCAAGAAATTTGAAAATGACGGGATTTTATTTTCTAGAATTTGTGATTTTTCTTGTTTGGTTAACCTAAAAGAATAATTGAATTGAATACAGAATTTGTTATTTTCAAACTCTCAATCATAGAAATTGAGAAATAATACTTATTTACATGGTATTTAAACTTGTGAGTTGGAGATCCCAAATTCCAAGTTTTTTTTCCACGTTGAAATTATAAATTTCTAGGGTTATGAATCCAAACAAATGAATTGGTGCATGTAAATTTATAAATTCTGACTTTCACCCAAATTCCAAGTTTAATTCTCTCATCCAAACATAGTGTAAGAGTTTTCACTTGTAATAAGAGAAACCTCTGTGGTAAACATCTATGCCTTTTTAAAATTTGATTAGAGTGCTTTGACCAATAGTTACCTCAAGCTAAATTACATGTCATTATTATATTCTTTAAAATTAAAATAATTTTTGAATTTATCATTTTATCTGCATGATACACTTTTCCTTATTTAGTGGAGATATTAGCAATTAAACTATATTTTCTCTTCTTCCATATATGTTTTTTCGATCATAGTTTTTTTTTTGTTATGCAAATATTTATTATTATTTCTTTTTCCAAATGGTTTTTTATTTTCAAATAGTTGGTGATCAACATAAAAACTTCATGTAATTTTCAATTTTTTTTGTGAAATTATATTTTTTTTCTTCTGCTTTTTTAAGTATAGTTGTTGACAAATTATTATTAGGTATAATACATATATTATCTAACGTATATATTATCTACGGGTACGTTTGAATTTACAAAAATCATTAATTGGTACGTTTATTTGCAATTTTGGTACGTTTGATTTGATACATATTGTTAATATTAGTACATTATTTTTTTTGGTACGTTTTATTTTGTACACATTATGTATTGGTACGTTTATATTTTTCTAAATCCTATTTTCTCATAACATACTAAAAGAAAAGCTTATTTTTCGTACGTTTGATTTTGTGGGATTTAAAAATATTTTACACTATTTTGGAAAGAGAATATCTTAAATCGTAGACGATTATTGCTAAATTGTAGCATTATTGTGAAAATAAACTGAATCTAACCAACTTTTTTTTTACAACTATCTCTAACGGAGGAGGAGAGTATAATCAAAAGGCTAGATTATAGGAAATTTGTTACAATATAATATGCATATAGCACCAAAATTATGACAAAAAAAAATTTAATCAAATCACTAAAAGGCATGGATGTTTGATTTAAAAAAAATCAAAACTGAAGTACCTATATCAAAAGATCCATTTTATTACAGAGGAATACTTATCACTACATCATAGTAGTAAATATCAACATGAACATACCAATTATCACCACACGATTCTGAGAGTAAAATTGGCGCAAATGATAAAAGCAAAGGCAATAATATCAGCAATGTGTATATACACACATAGTAACAATATAAAATGGCGACTCTAAGCCAACAAGACTTTCCATTTTCCATCGTACGCAGTTTTACTCTTACTTTGCAAAGAATTGTCAAAACTCGAACATGTGACATTTCGGTATAGAATCCAAAAAACAATTTTTCCATTGCATCAAGGCATAAGCAAATTAAGATAGAGATGGATGAAGCTTTTTAACCGATCACATGTTTCTCATAAATGCAGTTGAAGAAATATGAGGCAGAGTAACAAACACACTCATCCAGCTCCTACGTACCTGCAGGGGAGAATAGAAGTGTATACCCCACGAAACCAAACATTCTTAGTTCAACTGCCATTCATCAACCATGCATTGAATTGCAGAAGATAAAGCGAAACCACATAAATATCGAATTCAGCAACTTGAAGAAGAAGATCAGAAGAATCTGTTATTCTCATCAACGGATAGGATTGATTCTAGTCTCTTAAGGTCCACAGAAAATTTGGGTGGTCCGTCCATTATCCATGTTCATAGTTTTTTTTATAAGAGTTTGTCCATTCATTAGTTTCATTTTCATATATTAAATGCTTATATAATTATCTTTGTTAGTAATATTAATATATATCTATCTTTTGTGTTTTGCTTCAAGTGCTACTATAGATTAAATATATCTAAATTGCGAAAAATGAGATTCAAATGAAGGAGCACATATCTTTATCCAACTCAACTAAGCCTAGCTAGGTTCGCACTAAGGTTTCTTCCCATGTGTTTTGCTTCATGTATCTTTTTCGCGGGGTATTAAATAAATATTAATTATTGAAGGAATATTTATGTGAAATGGTGTGATATTCACACACCCCATTTTATTTTTCACACAATTTTCTAATTTTCGACCGTCAAATCAAATGAAGTGAAGAAAATTAACAGAAATAAATTAATATGGGGTGTGTTATTTACACACCTCTTGTGTGAATTCACTGAATTTTGAGCGTCACTGTCATTACTTTAGCTATTTGTGAATTGTGAACATCAATCACTGTACAGTCCGTACTGTGTAATACCTGCTAGTAACCACTTGCATATATAATTTCTGTTGTATATCTAATTACACCGATGTTGTGTAAATTTAATCACCTGCACGGCACAGTAGGTAATTGATTTTATTCACAAAAAACCTGGATATTGTTAGTAGTGAAACTGTTCATCTATAAATAGTAATCCATTTTGTCATGTTGTGATGCGGGATTGCATTTTTCAACATATATGTATGTAAAACTGTAATCGATTCCGGTTCTTCTTGCTCTCTTCAAGCTGTCACTTTCTATTACTCTGTGGTTTATTTTATACCATAATCTTGATAAATACTTGTGTGAACATTCTGCATCCCGTGCAGATGAGATATAAAGGTTACAAGCTGCATTAGTGGCTTAGAAATTTTTGTACATTGCGCCATCATATCGTATCTTGTCAATATTTAATCAATAATTTAAGTTTTATCCGACGCTGTAGATGTGGCAATTGGTGTAGGGTTCCAGAGACCTTGGGATTTTTTCCCAGCTCTTAAATTAAATGAGTATAAATATATGCATGTTGGTTCAGTTCAGAATTCACTACTCTGGGAACCGACTGACTCCCTGAGACTGAGGCAGATAGCTAGCTTAAAAACATTAATAATTAGGAAGGAAGAATCAAAAGATTAACCATGGATGAAATTGGTGTCCATAACCCCCTTCTTCTTTCAAGCCAACCTTCTCGACGTGCCTTCGTCCGGAAGATACCTCTTTTCGTAACCTTGGCAAAATGGATTCTCAAGATCATAATGTGGGTGGTTTTCATTTCATGGGTGGTTTTCATTTTTCTGTTCCCTCTAGGCTCTGTGCAGACATTATTTGGTGACTGGATTGCGGCCACTGATGGAACTCTTTTCGGGACTACAGGTTTGTTGGCAGGCATTTGATCAACTCATCATTGCCTCCTCTGCTCTTCTTTTCACCTAAAACTAAAATTAAAGTTAACTTTGGAATCGGATGCAGGAACCCTGCTCCTTCTGTTCAACGGTCCTCTTCTCCTTATTGCCTTGCTTTCGATAGCATTTCTTACTATCTCCGGGGAAGAAGAGCTCCCCCACAAGTATGTCCATTGATTTCTTTTGAAAAATACATTGATCACTGCTTTCCTTTACCAGCTGCTTTCCTGCCTTTACTTTAATCAGATTGATGAGAGTATATGTACTTCTTCACGTTTCGGTGTTCTAGTTCAATCATATCACTTGAATGTTCACCCAATCGATATTTTATTGTGTAGTGTATGAACTGTGTGTGCAGGAAGAAGAAGACTTCACAAAACCCGAGTTTCCGCTTGTGGACATTCCCAGTTCTTGTGGATGGACCATTTGGGGTTGTTTCTGCTGCTGAGTTGATTGGGATATTACTCTTTGTTGTGTATACTATGTGGTCTGTGTCCTATTATGCCGTGAGCATTCTCGACGCGATACCAGATGCGTTAAATCTCAAAGCACAAAGGTATAATTTCTATCTATACATGAGTTAAGTGACTTTATTTGCCTTGCCTGTAAAATTCGTAAGCAGATAAACCAATTAGCTAGATACGTGGAATTCACCATGATGCGTACGTGCTCGAGTGTGTGTATATTAAGAGCAGCTTCTTAGCAGGAATCCCGTTTTACTATAGATGGAAAGCATGGTATTCTTCTTCATCTAGGTGTCTAATCACTTACCTTTTAAATGACGCATGTTCTCTGTAAATGACTGAGAAACTGAGAATCTCAGTTTATAACGTCGGAAAATTACCTTCTTTGCTTATGTATAATGTTGAAAATCTCTGATAAATTAACCGGCAATTATGTTTGTTGCCCCTTTCCCTTTATTCTCTTGTGGTATGTCATGGTGAATCGTCAGAGTAAACTTATGTGCTCTGTCTCTTCGGTTTCGAGAGTGGTTTAGTTTGCTGATGGTTGTCCTTGTTTACTTGAACTTGTCAGTTGTTTGTTCCTGGAAATTTTCGGGGCATACTTAGCCTCGATTGGGATGTTTTGCTTGGCATTTTTGTTCCTTCCTATTGCAAGGGGATCCGTTCTTCTTCGCCTCATAGATATCCCTTTCGAGCATGCTACAAGATATCATGTATGGCTGGGACATCTCACGATGTCGCTCTTTACTCTCCATGGACTATGTTATGTAGCGGCATGGGCAGTGGAGGGCAATCTTCTTGCTAAAGTGAGTGTTCATGGTAAAGAAAGATTTAGTCGCATATAGGATGCTCGAGTGCATATTTAAAATTTCGATTATTGATTTGATGCAGATATCGGAGTGGAGGGAGATTGGTGTTGCAAATCTTGCAGGAGTAATCAGCCTTGCTGCTGGTCTGTTGATGTGGGTCACATCGCTCCCTCCAGTTAGAAAGCTGAATTTTGAGTTGTTCTTCTACACTCATCAACTATATGTCATCTTCATTGCCTTCTTGGCTATGCATGTTGGTGATTTCCTTTTTGCCAATGCTGCCGGAGGCATATTTATTTATATCCTTGATCGTTTTCTGAGATTCTGCCAATCGCGAAGGACTGTTGATGTAATCTCAGCCAAGTGCCTTCCATGCGGAACTGTAGAATTAGTCCTCGCAAAACCTGAAAGTAAATATTTTTCTTCGCGCGCATGTTTGCTTGTTTCATATTCTGTTATACCATATGAGTAACAATTTGCTCTTGACACCACATTTTAGATCTGCAGTACAACGCGCTCAGTTTTATTTTTCTTCAAGTCCGGGAACTGTCATGGCTTCAATGGCATCCTTTTAGCGTTTCATCCAGTCCTCTGGACGGCAAGTTTCACATTTCCGTCCTCATCAAGGTTCTAGGGAAATGGACAGAAAATCTTCGACGAAAGATCTTGAAAAATTCGGAGGCTGAACAACAACAAAGCGCCCTCTCTTGCGCGCCTCCTACAACGCTAACAGTGTCTGTCGAGGGGCCTTATGGGCATGAGATACCATACCACTTGGTGTATGTACTCTCAAGTCTCTCAATTGTTTTGATCACAAGTTTTTTTGTATCATGCTCTTGTTTGACTAATTTATATATTGTTCTTTTAATTAGGCATGAACACCTTGTCTTAGTAGCGGGCGGCATTGGGATTTCGCCTTTCCTTGCTGTCCTGAGTGACATTGTCCATTGTGTTAAGGAAGAAAGATTGTGTCAAGTACGAAATATTTTGATTGTCTGGGCTGTCAAAACATCAAATGAGCTTCCTCTTCTTTCAACCATTGACATGGACTCAGTTTCCAGTAAACTAAATATTCAGACTCTAATTTACGTCACTCGGGAATCTGGTCCTCCGTTGGTATGTTTGTTTACATATCGGTTTCGTTGTATTTCCTATGAAATGTGTTTTATTCACCCGTTCTTGACATTTAGTTTGATTGCTACTTGCAGGAAGAGGGTCAAGTTCCGAACAGCGAACTGGAGTTTCCTCCTCGTCCTCCTCCTAGGCCGAAAAGGTGTAGCATGTCTGTTTTGGTTGGTACCGGACATAATCTATGGTCCGGACTATATCTCATCTCATCGACGGTAGGCCTAGTTATCATGTTGGGTTTGTTGGATGTCTTGTACATAAACCCGTACAGTATATCTGCATGGTGGTACAAAGGGCTTCTGTTGCTGCTCTGTATGGTTGCAAGTGCGGTTGTCTTTGGGGGTCTTGTGGTTGGTTTATGGCATCTTTGGGAGCGAAAATTTTCGGCACAGGATCAATGCGAAGACGATAGTTCAGATGTATATAAGGCAGAGCATGAAGAAACTGCAGGTCACAGTGATTCAAATGAGCACCGAGAAAATCTTTCAAAGTTAACCGGCATTCGTTATGGTGCAAGACCGAACTTCAAAGGTATGCCCCCCTCCCTGAAATGTCGAATTGACGTATATTTCCGCAGATGCCAAAGACCGACGAGAGAAACTTGTTCCGAGTAATACATGTTCTGATTACTTGTTACTGAATGCAGAAATTTTTGGAACCATATCCAAGGATTGGGGTACCGTCGATGCGGGCGTCATTGTTTGTGGTCCTCCAAGTTTTGAATCAAGTGTTGCCAAAGAGATCAGGTCGCACAATCTGAGGAGACAACGCGACGATCCTATCTTCCATTTCAACAGCCACAGTTTCGATCTGTAGACGTAGCCGTAGCCATAGCAGTAGCCTGCACATACAAATTTATATGGTTCTATAACCTAATGTGGTCCTCTTATTTCAGGACAGTGTGCTGTATGCGTAATGATAAAGTACCAACAACTACTAAAAAAAAAGGCGTGCTGTATGCGTAATGATAAAGTACCAACAACTACTAAAAAAAAAGGCGATCCCAAGTAAACAAGGCTTCCCGCTTTATATGGAATAGAAGAAAAATGTTCCCTAAGATCTGGAAGTTCATAACGCAGGTTTCGTCTAGTTTCCGTAACGCAAGATTCAGCCTTGCTTTGGTTTACTAATCATTATGGTGACAACTTCTCCAGGAAGTTCATAATCCAACTTGACTCATCATTTAACTTATACTAAACGAGTAACAAACTCTTTCTGCATCCGTTATTAGCTCATATGTGATATAATCAACAGATAATCATTCGATCGTCATCGCAATACGTAATGTAGACAAGGGTCCATTTAAACAAGTCTCCCCCAAACGCATATGCAACAAAGTTTGCGTAAATATGTCCACCTGTGGCTGTGGATCATTTCATTTGGCATGTCATTCAAAAGATAAAGTGCATCCTAGGAAAACGGTCTAAACCTATATATTACCATCAGCGGTGTATTGACATTTGCGCCACATTTAACTTCAGGTTGGTATTAAATTAAAGGAGCAATACTTAGAAGGGGTTCTGACTCAACATGTAGGTTAGAAGCGGGTCTCACAGGTTCAGTAGCTGGAACGGCGATTTCAGGCAGCAGCTTCGTGAATGCTATACAACATCTAAATCCTATGGTTCTTGCTAGTCTAGAATCATCCTAAAACATGAAACAAGGATGATATTCCATACAGTGAGTTCCGTCTTCTGGTACGTAAGGGGCTGGAGGAGTCGATACTTTTGAATTCTGCTTCATGACATTCACGGTATTTGATATCTCACTCAGCTTCTGCTCTGTTATGTACTTCCAATTAAACAGCTCCTGAAACATTTCCTGTCAATATGGAGATTTTAATGAAGCATTGTTTACGTCATTCCAGAAAACTTAAAATGAAACAATTTCACATATCAAGTCCTCTATTAATCTGTTGTCAGCATATCACCTGAAACACAACCAGATTGTCAAGATCCGACTTTGAATTTGCAGTAGCAGAAGAATCGGGGGTCACATTAGCTTGATATTCACTTTGCTTCTCCAGTAACAGCTCACGCACATCTCTGTTTCTAGCAGCAAAATCACAACAAGCTCAGCTTAGATAACAATTTTTTATGGTTTGAGGTTTTATATTTTATTTTTTACCTCTCCATTTCGGCCTTATCTTCCTTGACTTTGCAAAAAGGGTCCTGAGATGAGCTATCACCATGCTTTGATCTAAGCCGCAGGGCTAAGCGGGGATCTTGAATTATAACTTCTTCCTCAGAATTAACCAGACTGTTGCTCTCAAACCACGGCACAAGTTTATTTCCCTGAAAACTGTCAAGGTTGGTGCTCTCTAGCCAATCTTCCCATTGCTCAGATGCTTCAGGCTTGGTGACAGTGTATTGCTTTGGTCCTTGCATATTATTCAAAACATTTGTAATTTCCACTACCTGTTGCTCGACTTTATCCTTCCATGTCATTAATTCCTCAAAATTGTCCTGTAGAAAAGAAAAGAATATGAAATTTCATCAGAACCAAACTGATGTAAACATACGTGACAGAACACATACTTCTTGTCCAATAGTAGATGGATTTTGCAAAACATGACAGAACAATTAACTGGGATGGGATTTCCATTTTATATACCTGCATACCCTTCCAAGAACCTAAAATCACTTTCAAGCTTTGCTCAGACTGAGCCTTCCATTTTGCCAAATCCTCGAGCCTCTCCTGTTTAAGAAACACTGAGATTTAGATTTTATCCCGCAGTAGTCCAATATCAAATTGTAATGTCGATAAAATGTTGTTTAACATTAAACTCAACCTGGTTGGCTTGGTCTTTCTCTTGCTTCTGGGATAAAAGCAGCTCCTGTATATCACTTTTAATAAAAAGAGACAGATTATTTATGAACACATATATCTGTTACAAATTTGTTTTATAAAGATTCCATTTACCTCTTCATTTTATCTACTTCTGCCTTGAGTAGCTTCAGTTCTCCAGCAGAAACAGAATCATCAAAGGGGCCACCACCTGGCATCAACCTAGAAGTTGGAATCCAGTAAGGATCATGCACCCCAGCCTCCTGCCGTATATTAGCCAGGTCATCACTCTCCAACCAGTACTCCATTCTTCCACTGGTGTTGAACCACCTCCGAAACCGCTCATTCCCACCTGGTGCCACTTTACCATCAAGGTGCTTCAGTAAGTGATCGAGCAGCCCAGTATCACCAATCCTCTTACGAGCTGCCATCCTCAAGTCGCTCCTGGAAATTGGGTTTCCAAAAGTTGCATCTTCGGCCTTCAAAATTTCCAGTATAGCTTGCTCTGCTTGCTTATACCTGCATATATACTTAATTTGTTGTGATATCATAAAGCCTTACAAGCAGTGTAATCAACCAAAAGCTGATGTAGGGTCTACCTTCCAACTGTCCATCTTTCAATCACATTACTACACTTCTTTGTCATAACCTTGGAACTAGTTGGCCTCTTCGTACAAAGTAACGCTTCCTTCTCTTTCAGTTCACTGAGGCTAAGGCGCTTCCTCTTCTTGATCTCTGGTACCTCCAGGGGTTCAGTTTTCACAGCTTTCACTTCATGTGCTGAATCACTGATGCTGGATGAAAGTTGAGGTTTATTTGCATCTTGTCTTCCAAGGAAGACAATTCGCCGACGAGTTCCCCACTGTGCCATCTGGGTGTCTCCTAGCTGAAACCAGTAGAATATCTCTGTGCTTTGTCAGTCACCTACAACTTCAGTGCACAACAGAAGTACATGCAGATGCGATCGAACGCTCTGAACCATTAAAAGTCCTATTAAACTACTAGTTAAGTTTCTAAGAGAAAGAAGTTGATTGGTGTGATTCTAAAAGTCTAAACATGAATTCAATTTCAGTTCAACAAGAGCTAGACATCTTATTAGGCGAACCCTTCATCTACCAACTGTATTCTGAAACATTTGATGGAAAAAATATGGACGCAACTGATGACCTGATTCAATTCTGGTGTACACGCATGAATTTGGAAACAAAAAGCCACATTTCTTAGCAATTTAGATTCTGCAGTTGACAAACCATTTCTTACAGTAACTACCAAAACAATTGACCAAGTTCATTTCATTAGCTCCCCAAACACACCCATTTAAGAGCTTGGCACGGAATAAATCTGCAACTTACTACCTACCCATTACATCTATGAAATTTTAAAATATTCATTTATTATAAGTAACCGCTACGCCTATCCCTCGATCTGAAAGCTGTAGTTTCCATATCTCAGATTAAGGGCATTACATCAATTAATGATAAAAGGCGAGTGCTTTAGTCTCCGGCAGAGCATCATTCATATTCGTATAATCAGGAACCACAAACAAATCACAAAATGCAAAACAAAATGCGTGATAATGGCAACTATATATCTGCAAATAAAAGAAAAAATAGATAAAGTTTTAAAATTTAAAGGCCGAGCTTTACACATAACATAATGAAATTGAAACCCCTTTAGGCTTTAGCCCCTGGGTTAGAAAATGGGTTTCCATTTTTGTCTTCGTTACCAAACACAACGTATGAAAAAATTTCAAAGATTTAAGAAAACAAAAAAAAAACAAAATTCAGAAATTTGTTAGGTTGGGAAAACTCCGAAATCAGACGGACGGACGAAGAAGCCCGACAGAAAGAAATGAAAAGGGGTTTTAGGAGACAATGTGGTCCGTTTGCCATCCATCAATGTAGTTGAAAACCCTAAATTACACATACATAATAAAAATCATGCATAAAAAGTGAAACCCCCCCCCCCCCCCCCCCCCAAATTCTTCGTTTCGTGCTCGCGCTGGGTACCACAGAGAGAGAGGTTTGGTTTAGTTTACCTGAGTATTTTCGGGGCAGAAATATGGAATCAGGAGCTAGAGCTGCAGCAAGTGCTAAGGTGCCTCCTCGGTCCTCCCAGAAGAGGAATGCAAGCAAGAGAGAACCAAATAAGGCGAGGCTCGGTGTTTTTCACTTCTCCTAAAACCCTAACCGCCAAATTCCCCTTCTATTCTTTCTTAAACCCACACACGACACGTGTTTACCTAGTTGCATCTAATTACACCTATTCGTGTTTGTTTTTTGTTCCTTCGAGGTCATCCGATAAAATTAAACCGATACAAAAAGATTAGAATATGACTTTGCGTAAGGATGACCCGCATGATTCAAGATATGGTTGAAACTTTTTGTCAATTATATTTACGTTCATTTATAAGTGAGAGGTTTAGACAAATCTCATAAATAATATAGGAAAAATAGAAAATAAAACAATTAGATCAGACTTTGGCTTAAGCCTATGACCCAACTTGAACGGTTCAAATTTGTTTCGTGATTTGGCTCGAGTTCTGTCTATAAATGAAACAAGCTAAGTTTGAATAAAATATTATGATAAAATCATATGAACCTGACCTTTGAACTCATATTTTTTAATGTTGGATGTGCAATCATTTCAAAGTATTTGTTATTATGTTTTTATTTTAGTTTATTTTAACATCATTTATTTTTCACTAAATTGTGCTAAATAAATTTTCAAGTTTGATTTACAAACGAAACGAATTTAAACTCGAAAAATAGTTATTCGAGTCAAGCTTGAACATGAAAGAGATCTTCTTCGGACCCCTTCCACCGCATTCTCATCATCAAACAATTCGGGCTTTTGAAATTTGATCCAACGACTAAAGTTATTATAACTTTTAAAGTGGACCCGTATTTTTAGCATTTGGATCAAATTTCAAAAAGTTAGATTATTTGATGAGAAATATTAGGTAGAATGAATCCGGAGAGAATTGTTTTCCGCTTGGACATATTGTTTGGAGCTTCAGCTTTAGCTTAAGGACGAGTAATATCATCTCAGCCGAACTTGAACACCTTATCACTAGTCCTTGCTCAAATTATACAACTATAAATAAATATAAAAAATTATAATTAATTTATCACTAAAGTATTTTATATATACAATTTTTTTGAAATACTAAGTAAATTACAAATAGAATCCTCCGCAGATCCTTCATGGCTGATTCAACAATGTGTATAAATTTAGTGTGTACGTTCATGGGTCGGGCCATAACTCATGGGTTTCCAGTCGAGTTGGGCTGAAGCAAAAATAAATCCGTTCATGGGCTGGGCCAGCCCAAACTGAAGTTGATGCCGCATGGAGAGAAGCGCTCATAAAAAGAATGGATCACCGCCGTCAATTGAACCATATGAAATTGGCAATTAGCGGGATTCCTTCCTTCCGGTTGGTTTCTGTCTCCTGTCATCACTAAGTAGTCTGCTCCTCCTCCACCATCCGCATCGTCCCACCGATTCCGTCCGTATCAACACCTCCATAACTCCATAAGCAACGAGCAAAAGCAGCTACCTTGGAGCCACAGACACACAGAGGATTGAATTTGATTGGAGGAGAATTAAACAAGGTAAACATGCAGCCTACTCAATCATTCATGTTTGTTTATGTATTTATTTATTTATATTAGGGTTTTCTTCTTCTTCTGAATCACATTGCGGGTGTGCTTGTTTGTCTAGGGTTTTTTTTGCCATTAGGGTTTCATTTCTCAATTTTGTGAACTCAGTTTATCTGCTTTATATTTCTGACCCTAAAATAATTTGGGGTTTTGTTTTGTTATCCTTTTCAAGGGAATTGGATTTCTGTTGTGGTTGTCTTACTTACGAGCCAAAGTTGTGGTTTCTTTTGTATTTAGGGTTTTCTGATTGGTTGTTTGTTTGGTTGCAGTCATCAATTCTTCCAGTTCCAGTCATAAGCAAGGAACTGTTGACCATGAGTGGTCCGCCTAAACGACCTCACGAAGAGAGTGGTCATTCCTCCTCTTCCAAATACCCGCATCCTTACCCGCACCCACAACCACATGACGATTCTGGACCATACCCCAAGCTCTCATCCTCTGTTTCCAATGAACACCATCCTCCCTATGACATTGGCCCCGATGCTCGCTTGCCCAAGATTCCCCGCACTGATTCTCGCGACCCTGATAGGCGATCTCCCCTCCACTCAATCTATCGAATGCCATCGAATTCAAGTGATATGCACATAGATCATCCTTCAGCTCCCGACAATAGATTGGAGTCCAGGGACCCTAGAGATGTTCGCTTTGAGAACCGAGACACAAAGACAGAGGCAAGAGAGTTGTACAACGACGCAAGAAGGGATGCTCAGAGTTCTAAGGGTGAAAAAGAGGTAAGGTATGACAGCAGAGGAGATGACAACAAGGAGGTCAAATATGAAAGGCAGAATTTTAACGATCTCAAGGCTGACCCCAAAATGGAAGGTTATGCTCTGGCCACTAGTCACTTGAACTGGAAAGAATCAAAAGATTACCATAGAGGAAAACGACATTCCGATGCCCCACCCGCAACTACAGACACCTGGCATCGCGGCAGTTCTCAAGGCCACGTTGAAGTTGGAAAAGAACTTCCCACTACGGAGGAGCGGGATCACGTTGAGGCGCATGAGGCTGTTGGGGAAAACAAGTTTGATTCTAAAGGTGATGATAAATTCAAAGAAAAGGATAGAAAAAGGAAAGACGCAAAGCACCGGGATTGGGGCGAAAAGGATAAGGAAAGAAGTGATCGTAGGAGTAGTATTCAAGTAGCTATCAGCAGCAGTGAGGGCAAAGAACCAGCAAAGGAAGAAAGAGATGCAGAGAGGTCAGAGAGGGAGAGAAGGGACACTGGAAAAGACAAAGAAAGAGTAAGAGAGCGGGAAAGAGATCATACCAAGAGAGACCCATGGAATGGAGTAGACAAAGATGGTTCGAATAATGAGAAGGAAGTTGGTGATGGATCTATTAGAATGTCAGAGCAGGATAATCTTCCACCAGAGCAAAAGAAACAGAAAGATTTTGACAGTTGGAGAACTGTCGATAGGGAATCTAGAGACAGGAGGAAAGAAAGAGATGCTGATGTTGAAGGAGATAGAGCTGAAAAGCACCGCAGGGGATATGACAAAGAATCAGATGATGGATGTGCAGATGGTGAAGGGGCCACAGACAGAGAAAGGGAAGTCTATAATCATGGAGTTCAGCGTAAAAGGATGCAACGGTCAAGGGGTAGCCCTCTGGTGGCAAACAACGATCTGCGTTTTAGGCCTCGCATTCAAGACAATGAAGGGTGGGTTTTAATATTTTCCTACTCTGTTTCTAACTTTATTGCAAGCATGATGGCTTACCAATTTCACATTATTAAACGTACGTGTGAAAATTTGCTTTATTTGTGTATTTGCATAATCATTTTGCATGCATAACTACTAACTTCGAAACTAAATTAGTGGTTTCATATTTTTTTTCTTTATTAGCATGTTTTGCCTATCTTATTGAATTAGAAGAGTTACCATTATGTAATTATTTGTGCAATGTCCATAAGTAATATATTTTGTAGGTATATTTGAAATTGTGGATTTGATCACAAATGACCCTTTTATCTTATCTCAACTCATCATTTTGGTTCTTTATGTTCCAAAATCATCAATGTCTTCCCTTAACTATTCCTCAACTCATCAATGTTGTCCCTGGTACCTAGCTCCATTAGAAAATCTGTTACTTTTTCATGGGATCCGTGCGGAGCCCATGTTGCCAATCATATTATGACACATATATTAAAACAATTAAATCTACAAGGAAAAGCTTAAGCCCATGTAGGAAAACAAGAAAAAAATTGAAAAATAAAAAAGGGAAAACCACTGGACAACATCACCTCCCACTCCACCCTTCCCCACCATCACCCCCTCGTCGACACCCACCTGTACCAGCGTGCCCAAGATCTCTCTATTGAAGAATTGGATTTGGTAATTTGAATTTGGTTGGTTCTTTGCCTAACCAACACTGCCCACTCCACTCTCAATATGCAACTTTTAATCCCAAATTCAACTTCTACAGCCCATACCCCTGCCGCCCCCTTCACTCCACCTTTGCCTCCCCCACTAGATCAACCTAGTCACTCGCACTCCCACCCCCGCGTTGCACCCAGCCATCCCATACCCAACCCTAATCGGCACCCTTCCTGCTACTTCATCCACAACACACCACTGCCCTGCTTCCCTCCCCCAAACCTACCTTCGTTCCACCTTTCAGTTTCTCACTTTTTTTTTTCCTGTAGTTTTCTTTACTTTTAAAATGGATTCTTAAATTTTAAAATAATTAAATATATTTCTTACTAGTTTTAAATGATTGACTTTTTATTAATCCAAATGTCATCATATAATTAGCTTTGAGGCCCCCACAAGATGCCACATCAGCAAACTAACGGATTTTCCAACGGATTTAGATGTTAAGGACAACATTGATGAGTAAAGCAATAGATAAGGGACACTACTGATGAGTTGGGAATATAAAGAATCAAACTGATGAGTTGACAAAAGATAAGGGAACATTTGTGATAAAAACCCTTAAATTGTTTTGAAGTGGATGACTGAACTTTTTGCAGTGCATACACTATTATACAGTTTACACATAAATAAAATGGCAGTCATCTCGTTACATCATAATAGGATAAATATTTGGGGACACTAATTTTTTTTTTCTTAGCACAAGTCATTTACTGAATGATAACATTGATCTTGTAATTTAGTTTATATTGATTCAATTTGCAATAAATGATAAACATTATTTGTTACTCCAAGCACTTTTTTTTTTGTTTTTACCCCAAGTCACTGGATAAATGTAATGGTAGCCTAAGTTAACTGCTTAGTAAAGCATTAATCTTATAATACCAGTGCAAATTCAACCGTCAGGTTTTTGAAACGAATTATTTCCTTAACAGTGTGCTTATTATTTTGTGACATATCAAAGTGGTTTTTTGTTTCTTTCCATAGCATGTCATTTTTCAGTATCTTTCAGTTTTATGCTCAACTTTATGATATCAAAGTGGTTTTTTGTTTCTTTCCATAGCATGTCATTTTTCAGTATCTTTCAGTTTTATGCTCAACTTTATGATATTCATTTATCTGTGATGGACATACCTCGTTTGTTTTATATACCCATTAATTTTTCTTCTGTGCTCTTGTGTTTTGCAGATCCCAAGGTGTGCTCTTGTATCCAATTTCTGGCAACAAGAAATTTTTCTTGGTGAAGTTCTGTAGATTGCAATAGAAACCTCTTGACTTTACCCTCCAAAAAATACATACATGTAAATAAGCTTTCATGTTGATGAAGAAAGTCGAAAGGATGGTTAATGATTGTTTGAGGTCCAAAAATTAGCTTTTGTTCATAATGTAGAAAGCCTTCACCCCATCCCAGTGGCGAATTAGTATGGTCAGGGGAAAAAAGGAGTTCTTAAGCATCTTCCCTGGTGGAAAGTAAGAAGCAATACAAACAATTGCTTGTAGAAGGTCATATGGATCATTCAAACAAAAGAGAGAAATATCCATAAACAAACATTTTCCTAGGAGGAAAAACTTCTCAATGGTTTTTTCAGCTTTCTTTTGCACAGGCAGACACGAGGGGAGATCATTTTTCTTGGGTAAATGTAATTTGGAGTTTCAAAGAAGGCTGAGCATGATAAATACGTTCTCAGCTTCTTAGAAGTTGTTTGCTAATAGGTCCCTCTCTTGTTAATTTTCTAACCGATGCACGCATGCCAAGACACAATGAAAGAGGGGAGAGAGTCAGAGAGTTGTGTAGTGTGTAGTAAACATTTTTTTCATAGGGTGGCTATA
Organism: Crataegus laevigata; assembly: GCA_963580275.1. NCBI lineage: Eukaryota > Viridiplantae > Streptophyta > Magnoliopsida > Rosales > Rosaceae > Crataegus > Crataegus laevigata. The sequence continues at coordinate 29,318,776 of OY756944.1, read as the reverse complement.
ATATTTAACATTTCAGATATTAGATGGTAATCTCTACACATAGGTTATATTTTAATGCTGCTATTGTTTCAGGTAAAAGTGAAGTATCACCTGTTGTTTATAAAGTTGGCGAATGCATGCAAGAACTGATAAAAGTGTGGAAGGAATATGAAGCATCTCCAGGTGAAAAAAATGGTGAAAGTTCTCTTACTGGTCCAACCCTTGAGATTCGGATTCCAGCTGAACATGTTACCGCAACAAATCGTCAAGTAAGATCTGAATTAGGTTCATGCCAAATATTGATAAATTAAGTTCATACAAAATTGACCTACAAAGTACTTGTTTTTGCCCATTTTGGGTATACTACTTATTTTCGATTCTAGAACTCCTGCTCTAAATTTTCGTAATTTCGGTTCTTGATTTCTATAGTGTTCATTATTGTTACGTTGCCCGTACCTGATGTGGTGTAAACACAATTATGTTGATATTTGATAATAGCAGCTAATCTAACCTTACTAGGCTTTTAAGTGTCACACCTCTTTTTCCTTTCTCCAGTTAATAAGCTGCCTCTGTAGTTCACTTTTTGTTTATTATGTTTCTCATTTGTTTGCCCTCATGAATCAATGTGTTAGAAAAGTGTTTTGTTTTATCCTCATTCTTGTCAGTGTCTGAGTCAGGGCATTGCATGCAAGGTTAATGATTGATTCTTGTTTTTGTTTGTAATTTTCTCTATATTTAATTATGTTCTTTTAATTCCATTATATGCAGGTTAGAGGTGGCCAGCTATGGGGGACAGATATATACACAGATGATTCTGATCTCGTTGCTGGTGTGTGGTTTTGTCATTGGTTTTTTTTTAGAATAACTTAGATTAGATTACATATGAAAACCAGTATTAATGGTTCAATCTTGCTTTCCAGTTCTCATGCACACAGGGTATTGCCGGCCCACAGCATCTCCTCCGCCTCCTGCTATCCAGGAGTTGCGTGCTACAGTTCGAGTACTACCTCCACAAGACTGTAAGTGACTACTCTTTATGCTTTATAATATGCATGTTGAATTAGATGAACTACATAGATTTTCTAATGCCATATCATCAATTATTCATTCATTAGCTTATAAAATAATTAATACGATCTGCAACTCAATTTTAATCATTTGCTTATTTACAAGCTAAAATATGTGTAATTAATTTAATGAAAAATAACAGAATTAAAGTTAATAACTTATAAGCCATCATTGATTGAAAGATCACATGAGTTGGTGTGTGGTGTCCCATCCTCGGTTGCTAAATGTTTATAGAGATTTCCCATTGAGATTTGTTGAAGCCAAAAATTGATCAACAGTCGTAATGAGAAATAGAAAGATGAATTGAGTAAAGATTGACCTCTCTCTAGGTGAGAGCTGGACCTCTCTTCATGTGTTGGATTTAAATGCAAGAGTTTGTGGCACAATCTCAAAGTGGGTTACGTTTATGGGAGCCAAAAACTAAAAGGTTAAATGTGTATGGTGTTTGTGGGTATTAAAATGGGTTGTGGGTTTAATTGAGGGCAACTAAATGATAATCAATCTTCGAAGTTTTCCACTTTCAATTAAGGACAACAATTGCTGAAGTTCGAAGTCTTTGGTTGCTAGCTCTATTGCTTATCTAAAGGGATTATGCTTGCCTAGTTTAAGTTGGATGACCGAAGGAAGAGGGGAGGGCACTCCCGTATTACTCAATTATAAAAATCCCAATCGTTCTAATTTAATGCAGTGCCTTGATTTGAGTACATCAACATTGTTTAAAAGACAAACCAAAGATAGTTCCTTTAATTTTTTACTCCTCCCGGTTTGGTAAATAACTATGAAATTATATTTCATACAAGAAACTGTCTGATACATTTAAGATAAAATTTTATGTAATAAATGAAAGTCTATAAGACGAAACTGTAATTTTATTTCATTAGATGAAATTTTATTAGCAAACTCCACAGTAGGATAAAATAAAGCTTTGTCTAATTCTGTTTTGTAACGTTTTTATTAGGTTACATTTCCTCACTCCGAAACAATGTTCGATCGCGTGCGTGGGGAGCTGCAATTGGTTGTAGTTTCCGTGTTGAGCGCTGTTGCATCGTCAAGGTGATAAAACTTAAAAGTTAATTTATTTCTTCTTTTAAGTGTGTGCGCGAATGTGTATGTGTTATACCCTTTTGAGGAATGCCCAAATTTTATTGCAGATACTAAGTACATATATTTGGACCCAGACTTAATATTGTTAAATATGAACTGGAAAGTGTTTTTAATGATATTGCTGGGCTTATAGTGCCTGATGCTTCTTCCGAATTGTTTGGTTTGTAGAAAGCGGGTGGAACCATTGATCTTGAAGCTTGTCTTACACATACTTCTACGGTGGAGCCTACCCTTGCTCCAGTGATTGTGGAGCGCTCAATGACTACAAGGGCTGCAGCTTCGGTATTTTCTACTCTGCTCAGCAATTAATTTTATTTGTATTTTAGTTGAAGTTTTTCTTCCTTTTGGAATGTATCCCCTAGTCCATTTTCCATTAGTGCAGTCACAATGTCACATATAAGTTTTAGTCATCAAACATATAAACCTCCTCTGTTTAATTAAGTTTTTTAGTTATAATTTTAGTTGAACAAGACTTCTGTTGTTGGATTATATCTTGTATTTCATTAGCCATTACCTGCCGCAGCTGACAACTTTTCATCGTTGAAACATATGAGTGGTTTGGGGTTGTTCCAGATGAAATTGATTGCATGTGTGCCCACTATGAGTATGAGGTGGTCCACGGGAGGGGACGAGTTTAAAGATGAAAATCCCACATCGGAAACTTGAGAAAATGTAATACAATATGAAAGTGAGTGGTTCCACTACTAATAAAACAAGGCCTTTTGTGACAAGACCCCACACCTGCTGTGCTAGCAGCTGGTAATCTTGTTAAGCATCCTTTTCTTGTTTTCTTTTGAGTTGGTAGCAGGCAAGAATACCCAAGACTGATTATTTGGAGGGTAGTGTGCACTGGAATCCAACCTTTTCAAAAACCTTTAATGATTTAGGAATGGGTTTTGTTTTAATTTCGAAAAAAAATTAATATTAGAGTTTGAGGTGTTAGAGATCTGTGGTTAGATGGAGTTTTTCTTTAAGTATGAGTTTGAATTGTGTCATGGCGGTCTGCTGAGATCCAATACATCTTTTCCTTGGGAGAGAATTTGGTGCCCTCTTGTTTTGCCTGTGGTGGATTTCAACTCTGTAAATTGTCATTTGCTTTTGCATGTTTTGTGAAGCTGTGTTCTCCGTACTTGTCTGATTTGTTTGTGAGTTGGCATGGTCAATTTGTCAAAGTACAAATAGGACTCTTAGAGAATAGTTATTTTTGGTCTTTGGTTCATGTAACAGTAATATAAATGTGTTTTTTATTCTTATGAGGTGTTAGAACATTCTGCTTTGAAGGTTTGAGGTACTTCTTTGCTTGGCCTATGTTTCTATAGTATATCTATACTAAGGATGCACATTTTTAGTTATAGGGAAAAAAAGGGGAAACAAAAAGAAAAAAAAAGTGTGCACAAGAAGTTATAGTTAGTAAAACTGCAAGTCTGCAAGGAAAGTATGGCGTTTACATTGTTGGGGCACACTAGAAATACGTTCGAAGGCAATGGAGGTACAAATGACCCCTGTGAGGCTGGGTGGTGACGGCAAATAACCTAAAGCTTTATTTGGGTAGAATCCATACACTTGCTTGCATATTCTTGATAAGATCTTAACTAAGATATTAGGAAAAAAAAACTCATGCAATTCTAAGTTCCATTTTGATCAATGCATGATATATAAAAAAAAGTGCAAGTTAATATATTGACTTCTTTGAACAATTTTAAGTTAATTCCGGAGATGTTTTCTTAAGGTTGTTGTAACAGTATTACCATGGTTAAGCAGTGTCACAACATATTGAATTTTATATGCATATACCATGGTTAAGCAGTGTCACAATAAATTGAATTTTATATGCATATGTAGACTTGGCAAATTTTCATTTTAAAGAATCGCCGTCATATGAGTTTCTTATGTTTAAATTTCTAGAAATTACTGCAGCGGCATAAGATTCAGACTTGGGTAGTCTTTATATATGGATTATCATATGCTTTTATTTTCATAAAGCACACAACATATATAGAAGCCCTTCAGCAATTATCATTAATTCTCAGCTTACATGATGGTTTTAATTCTTCAGAATGCATTGCGACAACAGAGATTTGTACGAGAAGTTACAATACAGTACAACCTCTGCAATGAGCCTTGGTACATTTTAAGTCTTCCTTTTTGACCAAAATAATTCTTTGTTTTATGTCCATTCAGAATAGAGATACTTATTTTATCTATAATCCTTTTTGTCTTTTTTTTTTTTTGGAGGGGGGGGGGGGGGGGGTGGTGTGGAGCTCATATCATATCATATGTTATTTCTGGAAACATTCTTTAGGTTTTTCCTGATCTCTACCCCCTATATAGGTTGTAAACGAGCTTTCTCTAGCACCCTGATCCACTAAATATTATCCTCTGTTTCTTTTATATAAAATAAAAAGTAATTTTTAGTTCAAGGCTGCAAACATTTTTTTGAAAATTTGTGTGTCTGTAACAACTCAACCTAGGAACAGATCTTAGTTTAATTTTTCTTGTGATACTAGACCGCATCTTAATTGCTACAAAATTATGGTTTCTAGCATAGCAACTTTATCCTTTTTTGGGAAAAGAAACGGTACCATTGTTAACTCAAAAGCTATTTAAAATTCATAGATGTGAAATCTACATTCTAAATTTCAAATTACGAAAGGAAAGCAGCATCAAATACTCTAATCCAATAGGAGGCAGCTTCTTTTGTTTTATTTTATATTCTTTTGAGAAGAGACTAATAGGACTGCTCATGGAACTTGTTATTATAATTTTGTTTTTGGTAAACCTAATGATCTTCTTCTTCTTCTTCTTCTTTCTGAACTTTCAGGATTAAGTACAGTATAAGCATTGTTGCTGACAAGGGTTTGAAGAAAACCCTGTATACTTCTGCACGTCTGAAGAAGGGAGAAGTTCTTTACTTAGAAACACATTCACGCAGGTACAAATGCTAATTATTTATTTTACTCTGTATTCGGGATGCGTTCATGAGCTCTTTTTTTTTTTTTTTTTTTTTTTTTTGAAACTAGTGTCTCCGGATCTTTGACCCGACCTCTTTTAAGAACTAATATTTGATATTTTCTCATTTTTATTCCTTTGTTTGTATTGGATAATGAAGTTTACATGACATAGGAGATTAGTTACTTTTTGGATAGGGAACTTTGGCCTTTTCTCTCTATTTCATGCTTGTTTAGCTATTGAACGACATTTACTTAAAAAGTAAGGACCTTTTCTCCCTTTTTTTATTTCTTTTCCGTTTCTTAGTTGCATTGACCCTGTTTGGTTAAATGATATGTTCTTTGCAACGTCTATCTGTGTGTTTCAGAGTTTTCTTTTTGTTAAGTTTTAAGAGTTATAACGAAACACTCCTAATACTGTTCACTTTTAACGAAAAGGACATTTTTACTCTAAAAAGTCACTCATGGTACTATTCACTTACAACACCTTTTTTTTGTCCTTTTGATTAAAACTCAAAGTTTTCAAGCCCATTTCATTAGTTTTCCTTTTAAGTTTGATCTTTTTATTTTTGAGGTGGGTGATGTAGTCATGCTGCACTAGATTTTTTTAAATGCGTAGTGTTTTCTTACATTTTGATCTATTATCTTAAGGTATGAGCTCTGTTTTACCGGAGAGAAAATGATCAAAGCTGCGCAGCTGTCTCAGATGCATGAAGGCGAGACAGAGAAGAGTCAAAAGCATGTCTCACATTCCACCAATGGTGAAAGAAATGATTCTGATAATGTCATGGTTGATGTCTTCCGTTGGTCTCTATGTAAAACGCCTCTTCCCCAGAAGGTCCTGCGTTCGGTTGGGATCCCACTTCCCCTTGATTATGTGGAGGTACTACATGTTGTTATCCTTCATTTTTAGTTCGTTAACATTATGAGATTTGATAGAAGTGGTCGCTGGGTTAATTGTGAATTCGGATAGTGTTTCTACGTGAAGCTATTCGCTTTTGTATGTCTTCTCTTTGTGGATATAGATTAAAAATGTTGTTTTCATGGTGGTTAGGTGTTGGAGGAGAACCTTGACTGGGAGGACGTGCAGTGGTCGCAGACGGGTGTTTGGATTGCCGGGAAAGAGTACACACTTGCCCGGGTGCATTTTCTGTCGACAAATTAACCGAATGTAATGCGTCTCGATTTCTGAATTTGTTTGTACAAGGAAGGGTGTTTCTTGACGTTTTTTTCTTGCTGTCCTGATTTTATTCCTGAAGTTATGTGTGTGGGGTTTGGTAATGTATGTTTTACTTGAATCGTGAGGGGTTTACAATTAACACAATAATAAACCATATACTATTCGTTTTACATTTTACGGACATGATGTGCTAAGTTTTATGTACAAAACGAATTTTGTTACACGGACGGTATTCTCGGGTGATGGTTGGGGGTGCTGCTACCTCTATCCCTACATCCGTTTGGGATTTTTTTCTAACCACATCCATAACCATTCTTCTTAATTCCCAGAGCCAATCGCCGCGGAGATAAACGTGGATTCTCATCCCCTCCTCCGCGGAGAATGGTACTTCCACACCTGCACCCGCCAACCCGCTTATCATGAAAATTTATCTCTTAAATTTGATTATGCAACACAAGTTAATCAATAATCAACTAGTGTAATAGACGTATGTAAAGAGGACTCTCAAACCTAATTTATCGTGTAATCCAATGAAGCTAATAACAAAGAAAATAATTTATTTTATTTTTATAAAAAAAATTGTACATAATTGTAATAGCAAGGAAATATGAGACACTGCAAGACCAACAAAGAGGACTCACAAACCTAATTTATAAAAATTGTATTGACAGTTTAATAGACGTATATAATTAATCACCAAACCCACCACCATACCCATTTATTGTCCTCCATAACCGCCCAAATCAAGGTCGGTTTGGCGGGTTTGTTTTGGGGGTAGAGGGGAGAGGGTTGGGGGCGTGTTTTGTTTCTGAGTGAAGTGAATTTTTTGTTTTTTCGAGATAATCTTTAGATTATGATAAAAAAAAAATGAATGATTCGAAGGATGAGTTTGTTGAGTGAAATAATCTCATGTCGTCATGTAAGGAGGAATGAGTGAATCACTAGGAAGTTCTCGTGTGAGTTTTTAGAAATAAAACTGTGAGGGTGTAGTAGTTCAAAGCAGACAATATTGTGCTATGGCGGAGTCAAGCCCGGGCCGGGACGTAACATGTTACGTGTAACATATACTTGTTGAAACCACAATAACAACATATACTTAATTGTTTTTCTACATTTTAACTGGATTTGCAAAAAAAAATTAAACTTCCAAGAGACTGATTGAAACTCTACCAAAATTTCGATAATTTTTTTTTTCTTCTTAAATTGATATTATAAGTTTAGCTTATGCTTTGCAATTTTGGATCCGCCGCCGTGAGGGTGTCAATGTTCTCATAGTAATTGAGCCTTGATTTTGCAACTCAAATGGATTTTGTATTTAATCCTATTAACCTAAAAGGTGTATACGATTAAACACACAGAAGCGCACTAACTTGGATTTACAAACTCGATGGAGATCTTCTTGAATATCTTTATATAACACCAATAGTGCATAACCAATATATCCGGGGTTTGAAACTCTCCCTTCTCTTGAAACTCTCCCTTCTCTAAGTAAACCCTTCCCAATAGGGCGTAACCCTGTGTAACGCCTTTCACAAGCCCATAGGAATCCTTATGCATCTGTCAAAGGTTTCAAGTCATTTTCATTATTTTTTTTAATTTTTTTTAAAAGCCTCGTTTGGCAAACTGAACTGGCACGGACCGAACTATATCCTACGATATCATGAAAATTCACGGACTGGCACAAGCTGGATTATGTCCTGACGTGATCCAAAACTGTACTAAAACTTAATTAAGACCCTAAGTTGAACGTAACTAAAACATCCAAGTCCAACAAAATAAACAGAACAATCACAAAAGTAATTAACGGGAATTACACGTACAATGCACATCTCAATTTCATGGGGTACTCTTAGATCGGATTTAGTGCTTCATTTTGTGCAAGGCTACAAAAAAAAAAAAAAAAAAAATCAAAAGTATACAAGGACATATTTCCTCTCCGATGGATGAGTACCAAACCTTTCGCTTTTTGACAAGTATCAGCCTAAAAATCAGTGTCAAAACACGCTACCATGACCTTCGACACCATGGATCTTGCAAAAGGGATGTAGCTCAAGCTGTACCTGTTACCTCAGAAGAACAAAAAGAATGGATAAATGAATACTACCAAATAGAGAAGGAAAGGGGACGGAAAATAGATCACGTGGAGTAGTTACTAACTCACCATTTTATTCCATACAAAATCACGTATATATAAGCAATAAGGTATCAAAATTTGACATTTTTAAGCTTTAGTTAACCTTAAAGAATGCTAAATTTTACAGCCTTCGAATATTGTGAATCTTCCCTTCTTGGTTCAATACCCTAAAACTTAAAAACTACAAAAACATAAGACGACAAGGGATCAAATTTCATAATCAATCAGCTCTGAAACTCAATTTGGTGCATTCAACAAGTAGTCAACTTCTGATCAAGGAATCTAGGTTGCGTGGATGAATCAAAATTTGTCATGTAAAACTGACTTTTGATGATTTCATTGTTAGTTTAAAGTTTGGGTGAACAGGTTAGATACGGGTTAAGAGGAGTTGGAATCTGCTTCGCACCTTTGCACTTTGCAGTGCACTATAGCAATACAGTTTTCAGGTTTCCTCAGTTGGAATGACTTGGTTGTTATTAGACTGAGTGGCTTATCTTGGCTTATACTGACATGACTTCCCCTGAAGTTTGACTTGTTTGGCAATTTCCCCCCCTGAATGACTTCAATATCCCCTAAACAATGATTATTTTGGCAGTGTTCTCTATGATCATCTGGATTCAAATTAAAAAACAAACTTACAACTCCTGCATCTGTGACTATCTAGAGTTCGCAGCATTCTCTATTCTCTAATGATATTTTGTTGAAGTCAAGTATGATCTACTTGCAAAGCTATTCAAACCAAGAGAATTTGAACATGCCCATGTCTTTATACCGGAGCTAGCATAACAGTGTGATACTTGACCCCCTATTTTGACGATATCAAAAGGACCCATAGGCTATCAAAAGGACCCATAGGCTAAGTAGTTTTAGACATCAAAATATTGAAAGCAGAACACATCATTCATGGTGCACTTAGCATTAACCTAGACTTTGCTGGTCCACATCAAATTCACATGTCAATTTTGTAAGCTTAATAACCGCTCAATGGTTGTGGCCCATAATTGATTAACCTATTAAAGAATATCAATTCATCAAATCCATGTGCTCAACCCCATAATTGATTTGGGGAGGAGCAGAAACCAAATTTTTTTTCTTCAGGAAACAAATTCCGAAAAGTTCAAGGGTACAGATAAAAATTTCATTTAGCAGTATGTGGATCTCAACCCCTCATTAACCTATGAATGAGATTATTAAAAACTAGCCACAAAAAGCATGTTAATACTATCACATACCAGATCAGTGCACCAAACTCTAAAAGTATTGCCAAAAGTGTCAACAACTTGTTATGAACCTGCACAATGCAAAAGAAAATTGGATGACATCAGATGCTAAATTGATTCAAAGGAAAACTAAAACTGTTTAAAATATACTTAGGGAAAACTTAACAACAAAAGGAAGCCCATTGCAACTTACATAAAGAGCACAAAACAATGCAATTACTATACTTGCAAGGTATACTGCTGTTGCATAAATTCGGACAGGGTCAAGCATCATTGTCACTTGCCGTTTAGGGCCGATGAGGAATGCTGTGCTGCCAGACAAAAGAGTAAAAATTAGAGGTGAAAATTTTTCCCTAGACAATGTATAAAAAGAAATACTAGGGACTAATATATATATATATTATTTTAAAGAAAAGAGTTGCTTAAAAATATTGATTTGAAAAAAACTAGGACCAAAAAACAGGAAAAGAGTATAATTGCTCCCTTCTGGCGCATTCAAATTATTCTATTAGCCTTCGATGGTTTTGTCTTATTCTTATTCTTTTTCCTGAGGTCCAAGGCACTCAACGGTTTTTTTAAAACCAAAGGAAAAACCTGCGGAGCTAATACAATAATCTGAATGCACAAGGAGGGAGCAAATATACGGGTTTAATTGAACAGTCTTGTGGTAAAATCCACCTACTTCCAAGGCCTGTACAAGTTTTGAGCACAAATAGCATCCCCAAGGTTGCCTAGCAAAACAGAAAAAGTGGAAACTACGTTGGGCTATAAAATTAAAGCCCAAAGGAGATTAGATGTTCTGAAAATTTTAATGTCACAGATTATGACAACATTTCAAGGTTGCACACTGTTATTCTCCATAGCCAACAACTAAATAAATAAGTCTTGCTTCTCTGTCATTTAGCTAAGCACGGTAAGTGTGTTCCATATTGATTCATTTGCTACCTTAACAAAATTTGCAATACATTTTAAACACCTCATGGATCACATGAGGAGCAAATCGAACACTAACCTCCCAAGCGAAAGCAGATTTCCAAGTGTGAATGTGATTGCAAACTTGATTGGGTGGAAGAAAACAAGCATCGACTGTCACATGAAAAATAATGAAAAAGAAAAGAACCTGCATATCAGTACCATCGTAGGTCCCTGACATCTATCTAATTCATGCAAGTCAAATATTCAATCCTCCCGTAACTATAAAAAATTATAAGTATTAAAGTTTTAGAACACCTTAACAAAATTATAACATTGAAAACTTATTTACATTGAGAGTTCAGGTTTCCCGGAACACAGTAAAATATCATATATTGGCTAACAGTTAGTAGTCCGTTCTAGGATGCTTCGATGCCCTACCCCACTAAAAGCATATAGTAGATACTATATACATATATATATATATACACACACACATATATAAGGAAATGTGATGGGTGAATTATTATGATACTGATTCCTTCTAGAATTCCTAATGCATAAAAAAGTTTGGGAAGAATATAATGAGTAGAATGGCGAGATTTTGACTTGCAACCAATTCCGACACCAGATTATTGAGCCCAAGAGGCTAATAGCTATTAGCCTATTACTAGCTTAGGCAGATTGTTATTTGACTTCACACAGTTGCATCATGGTAGAGAAAACTAGTAGCTCCACTCAACGAAAACGAATACTTTTTTGTACAGATCAGGTATTAACTAACAATGAACTAGACTTAATTATGATCGGACATGTGAACTTGAAACATAGCAAGCTCGGTTTGTGAGTCATTGCAAGTAATTAACAAAGACGCATTTGATAAAACATTGAGCTCAATGTTGACGAACAACTTGGGAAAAAGGAAAAAGAGTATGCTTTGAATAATTACAGCTTACCAAGAGCGTACAAGTGATTCCGGTAGCCAAGCATATGGAGAAACCGTACAGCCTCTGTAGAATTGAATCAAATCGAATGAAATCGAATGAAATCGAATAGAATCGGAGAGATTAGATATGAAATTAGCAGTTTGGTGGAGATGGAGATTTAGGGTTTAGTTAGTAGCATTAATCACCTGTTTGGTGGACAATGTGCAGTTGCGATTGAAGTCATCCATGAAGTTGGAATCCTGCTGTAGAGCAGCAGAAGCCTGGTCTTCTTCGTCCACCTCCATACCCACCAGCATCTTCACCTTCTCAAACGCTAGGTTCATCTTATCCATTCCCCTCCCTTTGGAATTTTTGGAAATTTGGAAATAATTTGGAAACTGGAAACTGGATCTTCCTTTCTCACTCTCTGCCTACTCTTTGCCCAGCTCAAATAAAGGGTAAATTACATTACCCCTCAAATTTTCCTCCAATTTCAACTTCATACATCTAATTTTTTTAATTTTATACAAACGACTCTCCGTTTTGTATCAATTTTGTACGACTGTTCACAAATTTGTTAACTTCGCTATGAAGTATAAATATATACAAGGAAATTGTATTAATGGCCGTTCAACTTAAATCCAATTGTAGGAATTGTTTAATTTTAACAGACATAACTAATGAAAATGATTATAAATGTACATTTTTATGACTTAAACGATCTATAATCACATATTTTTAATTGAAAGACTATTGTTTTAATTAAGTCAAAAATTAAAAAACCACTATAATTTTCTCATTTAATATAAATAATTTTTTTTCATATAACCTCATTGTGAAGAAGTTTTTTTTTTAATATTGCACTTCAAACGATGTCGTGCAAACTGTGCAAATTATATCATCTCCAATGAAAGTGAGATGCATTTTTTGGGATTTGGATCCTCTCCAGATCCTCTCACTGGCAATTAAGCCACAAGTACCGTTCATCAAAAATTGTGCGACTACAATTAAATGTTTTTTACGTAAAACGAGACTGCTTTATTTTTAAAAATATAAAAATCATTTAATTGTGACTGCATGGTTTTTGAAGAACGGTCCTTGTGGCTTGATCCCCAGGATCCCAGGGAGGGGATTCGAAAAGAATCCAAATCCCATTTTTTGTGTTCCGCTGGATGAGGGTTCTACTTTTAAATCTAGAATTATATTAAACCAACATGATCATCTCCAGATTCTTTTGGTGAGGATCCTAAGGATCTGTGAATCTTGTTCGTTCATCGTATATCGCATGGTCAGTTTTTGTCAAGTATTGTTTGTGTTTAATTTTAAATAAAAATACTTGAAATAATTTATAACCGCACGATATATGATGAACGAACACAATTTACAGATCTCTGAAATCTTCACAAAGAGAATCCGAATTCTATATTAAATGCCAAATATCACCTTACGCTTAACGCTAAAGTCATATGATGAAGAGAGAGAGAGAGAGAGAGAGAGAAAGAGAGAGGTGGAGGTGGAACTGTCGTTGTTGCCCGATCTTGAAGATACAACATGTTGTTTAATTTTCAATTATCAGTCCTACTTTTCTTTCAACTCCTAGTGAATTAGAAATAAAAATTCAAAAGAAAAGACGTTCCATTTTTTATCAGTGTGGCATTGTTATACAGTTGAAGTCTCTCCAGTTGTATAATAACCTGTGACACCAGTGTCCAGGGATTCAATCGTTTATTTGGATTTATAGGTCCCAATCACGTGTCACATAATCAAACTAACGGAAGTTTTATCAGATATAAACGGGGGGGCGAGATTGATGAAAGTCATAAGATTATGAGTTTGCAGTACATGAGAGACCATTTGAGAAATAAAAAACCTTTTGTTATATTATTAAGAAAAAGTGTTGAGGCAGCCCGCCAACCACGGGGGTGGAAGAATATATACAAAGAGGAAGGGAGAAGAGGGCTTCTGTACACGTCGTTTCTGCGACCAAGAAAACCAACGCCCCTTCCAGAAACCAAAAACCAAAAACCAAAACCGCTTTCTCAACACCTCTAAATTAACTCAGCGAACATCGGGTGGGACGGTCAAACTACTCCCTGTGCAGCGGCTATCTCCGTCTACATTAGCAACTACCTCGTCTTTGCAGGGGCCGCCAGATTTCTCTACGACGACGGAGCTTTTGCATCTCTCGCAAAGAAATTTTGCAGGAACTGAATCAGAGTCGGGGATTCCAGTACATCTAGTGTGCCGCCACACGCCACAACCATCGCAAGCCAACATTCTTTCTCCGTCATCATCCTTGGCCCCACAAGTGCAATCTACTGTCCATCTCTCAGTCCCCCTTTCCATCCTAAACTTACTCCATACACTCTTTGCGTTGCACCTCCCTCTCACCCCAACAAGTTCCGCTGATCCTAACAAGTGCTTGACCTGGGTGGATTCATCAACATCGCTGCAGTGAAGCAACTCTTCAGCTTGAAACCTTTTTAATATCAAATATACATCTTGGAAAGCTTTCGATGCTGCTAGCTTGAGATCAGATACGGTAGCATTTGACAGGACAATCAGTTCGGGAGGAGGATTAATGAAGGAACATTCTTCAGATTCATCTATAAATTCCACGCTACACAAGACACATGTCACAGATGGGTCGTTAGTTGACATCTTTTCAGGCTTGTAGTCTTTCACAAACTGCTTGCAGTCAAGTAGCTTCTCAGCTGAGCTGATTGCAAGATCCCTTGTTACCTGAGGCACGTCCTTCATCATAGTTTGGGGTTGGAGCATGTACTCATATAAGAAGCGCAAGTCCAGCACGAGAGTTTCTTCTGATATGCTGCTAGAGAGAGAAGAACTAGAGCAAGCAGTGCTTCCCTTTGATGAGACACTCCCAGCCACGAGTCTGAAGAACAGTTGACATACAATCTTCCTTAATAGTCAACACATAAACATTACAAAGTAAAATGAACTAATTAGACATAGCTTTCTAAGTTCTAAGACAATAAGTTCCACAACTTGCAGAGTTTCAACTTCTAATAAACTATTATGCCAAACTGATATTTAAAACTCACAAGTTCCTAGAACTCTAAAATTCAAAATACACATATATCGGCAAAAGTATATAACAGCATGCACAACATGCACCAAAATGCAACTTTAATATTAAGAACCAAATAACTCCAGAGCATTTAGATCTTTATCTATGGTCAGATGTTTTGGTACCAGGTTAAAAGCCGATGATTGTTTAAATTAGTAAACTTCATATGCATCTTGTAAAAACAGTTAAAAGTGTAAAGCTGGCCTGACCAAACTGTGGTGGAGCCGGAAGAGCTGTAAAATGTATGATGTGTTCAAATGAAACTCGTATAAATGCTTTAGGAACACCTAGAAGACAGATCTGGACACCACCTAGAAGAGTATGGCTCCAGAGAAGCTCATAAATCTGTGTAGATTGAGAAGTTTTTCCATGTGCACGTCCTTTACATATAGGACAATAAGGGTTTTAAGATAAACAAGAAAAAACAATCTTGTACTAGTGAAGTTGAGCAAACCTGGCAAGGAGTGTCAATGTGACTTTAGGTGAATTGTTGAACGATGTAAAAATCTTGATCGTTCAATGTGTTTTAATTTTCCCTATCTTAGTGAAGTGAAATTCAAAGCTTGACTGTGCAGAATGCACTTTGTGGAGAAATTGTGTAGGGATAACACGAAAAGAAAACTCCTTTGCGATGACATTACTATACAATTTCCAATCAAACGGACTTCAGCTCATAGTACCATCAATAGGCCTAACTGAAAGAGCACATGAACTATACTAAATATATAGAGTATACTGAACATCGGGGAATGGCTAAAGAAGATTAAGGCTAAATGTACCAGAGAAAAAATAATAGTAAATGAATTTTATTCATTTTAAACTATAGAAACTAACCATATGAATTTTCTTTGAAGCAAATTAAAAATAAATAAATAAATGTTACTGGGGCAAATTTTCTGAGGATTAGAATGATAACTAACCTGTACTCAAAAGCCTCTGTACCAGGATTGTATCTGGAACAAACATGCATCCCATCCCCCACCATTTTCCCTCCAAGTTCCCTAAGGCAATAATCAAGGAGTTCTGGCGAAGCCACCTTAAACACAGCACGTTTAAGATTACGTGCACTTACCCAATTAGAACCAGAAACAGCACGCAACACTTTGAACATGGCCTCTTCAACACATTCAATATCACTCTTAGTCCATGTACACAAAACTCGTGAGGCGGAGGCGGTGCCTTGCTTCTTGCACAAGGCATCATCAACCCTTGAGGAATACTTGTGAGCATCGTGGACCAAACTAATGAGGAAACCAAAGAGATCCCTTATATTGTCAAGCTTGCATTCTGATAGAGACTGGTATCGTGAAATGATGTCATGGACGTGAGAACCATGGTTTTGACCTTGGGAAAGAAAGATGGACAGCGGTAGGCTAGAGAGTATTTCAACAGCCAATTTATAGGCATCACGAGTCAGAGCAAAACTACCAGCAGCAAATTCATAACCCCAATCACCATACCAGGGATGCCCTTTGATAATTGAATGAAGTAATCGATATTCCAACCCATACTTCTTTGACACATCCATCACACTGACCATTCTGCTCATGTGTAGAAAATGACAAAAAGGAGTTTATGTCATGGAAGACTCGCAATAACTAAACAAAACGGGCAATGAAAACGACCATGTACAAATAAATTAATAAAAACAACAACAACACAATTTTTTCGTGAAATCAACAAAGCTCTTAAAGGAATACATACATTAGCTCAGTGCACAGATTCTAAATTAATTACATAAAGGTATTCCTTCACATAAAAAAAAAATACAGAACAACTAAGGGGGCTCTATATGCAACATAAAAACCTCAGACCTGAACACTAGTCCAAGTAGCGTGGTGGTATTTCATTCCCTCCATTACAAGGGTTGTTAGGGGTCCGATACTAATAGAGTACAGTCAAACCCTTAGGTAAGGCTTGTGCAGCCCTGTAATTTGAAGCAAAACAGAAAAAATACTAGCTAGAACTATAAGCGTGATAAAAAAGTAGGGACGCTGTGGGAGAGAAAAGTTTGTGCTGGTATTTTGTAATTAATATTAATTGCATTTAACTTTTGAATTTATTTGAAACTAAAAGGTCAATATTGACAGTATGCATCTTATAATTGACAAAGGGTTCCCTCTCCTAGGCCTTTTCAGAAACCAGTATATCTTATGCGCCTTGAGCACAAGACTAACATATTATCTTACATTGTTGGGTGGTTGTTTTGCAACATCTCAACTGAAGCTTTTAAAAACGCATTGTACCCGGATAAATAAGGAGAGATGAAAACAGAGACAAGAATCATTGATTCCCTATTTTGTGCATTCTTGTACATTCAAGGCCCTCGGTAGTGCTAAAAGGGAAGAAAAGAAAAGAAAAAAAAAAGCCTAACCTGACTCCAAGTAATTTACAGAGCCGGTCCCAAAAGTCCATTATATGACATCCTGAAAGAACCCTCGAGCCACCTTCCCTTCCATTGACCCTAAGAAGGTGTCCAAAACCATTCGAATGGACTACTCCATGCAAAAGATGAGTTGTGTTCTCTAACTGGTTATACACCCAGTCTTCAAAATCTTTTGTACTTGCATCAAGATTGCAAGATTTGCACCTGTAACAAAGACACATCAACCACCATGTAAAATCACAACCCTATCAATGGTAGTCACAAGGTAGGAAATTAGGACGAATTCTTGTGTGAATCATTCAGTAATCTGATCCAACCAATTGCACAAATTAAGCAAACCTAGAAGTTCCAGAGGAATCAGTCCCGTTCAAGGGGCACAATCTTACACTTGCAACCTCTTAATATTTCAACTCTAACAGTTCAAAAAAAATATGATGACACCAAAAGAATAAACAATTTTTTACAAATTTTAATTTTTTATATTGTATGCGCTACAAAAGTTGAGATTGTAATTTGTTACTTGTAGCACATACAATTCCAAAATCTAAAGGAATATAATACACCAAAAACACAATTAAAGATATTTCCCTTACACATAAACAATAATTTTGAATTGCTTCATAAAATAATTTAAAAGATAGTGCCTCAATAAAGATATATGTATACCCAGCCAACAAAAAGGTCGAACTAAGTACAAAAAAAAATGCAGAAGGAACAATAATATGATAAGGATGACCAGGGCCAGCCTTGAAGGGATAAAAGTTAAGTGCATTAAAATAAACATATACAGATAAAAGTATTTAAGTCCTCACTTGGATTCGTAGATATGCACAACATCTCCACAGCACATACAAGGCTTGTGATATCCACCAATGGAATTACCATCAGCCTTAATAATAAAATGATAACGTTTCCCGCAAACTGGATGACCACTCCATCCTAAATGTTTGAAAAGGAATATAAAAGGTCAGAACTCACCTACGATGACTATTGTTGGTTGGTAACATTTTAGCAAAGCATTCAAACAAGTAGTTCTATTCTAACAAAACCCTAAGATGATTACAATATCAAGGGCCCGAGATCCCTAACCATAAACTAGAGTGCATAAGGTCAATTCCCTGCTTCAGTCGTACAAAATAAACGGAACAACAAACTACCACAAGAGGCTTTGAATTATTGAGTTTCATGGCAGGTTGTAAGAGGTTGAATATTTGAAAATGGAGTTGGTCATTACTTCTTGGTCATGAATTTCTTTGCAGCCAGCACAAGTAACAGAAAAATATACAGTCGATAACTTCTGAGTGTGCTCAAAATCCACTAGAGTAAAACATTATTCAACCGCCCTCTAAAATGACGCCCTAGTCACTTCAAATTATGAAGAACTAAACACTTAATTCACTAGAGTTTACAACAGACTGTTACGTGAATGATCTTGACATTCATATCACAATATTATGGCATGTCCTAAAAATCCTTAACCCTCTCTTAGGTTTTCGTATTAGGTTCAGTAATCAATTCAACGTATGCGTATGCAGTGACCACACGAGCTTCAAGAAAAGGTAAATACATGAAAATGCACAGAATCACATTGTTTTACTTGTTAAAAAGAATTTAGGCTCGATATTTTGATGGCATTAAATCCCCAAGTAAAAGACTTTAGATTGCAGAGGGCATATATGGAACAAGTTCACTGCCCCCAGCCACTAGTACATCAGACAAAGTTGGTGTGATTCATTTGTCCAGCCAGGGGTGAAGGACCGCGTAAGTCGCCTTCCGTGGGTATTATCTTCTCGTCCGTTTTCTCACGATACATACAGTTCAATGACAATAAAGTAAAAAGCTTCGAGCACTAAAGAATGTTTCAACTCGCGAGATTACCAGGATATTTTAAAACGGAATTTACAAGAAAAATAAAAGAAAAAGTAACGAGTTGGAGAAATGAGTGGGTGAGTGAACTCACCAACGACTCGGCAGTGATCACAATAGACGGATCTAGATCTGGCGACGTCCTCCTCCACGATGTCGAGACAGACGACGGCAGCGTCGGCTGGGGATGATGATCCGTCATCATCCCCGGCCCTGAAGAGGATCTGCCACGTCATAAGGTGAGGGGAGAGGGAAGAGGGAATCATCAACGCGTGCTTAGAGATGAAATCATTGACGCTGCTCCTGAAGGGCCCCACGCGGCGGTTGGGCGACGCCGACGGGAACGTGAAGAAGTCATTGAGATCCGCCGTGATTCGCCTCTTCATCCTTTTCAGTGGTCGCTCGTTCACCACCATCACCATCGCGGCCTTCAGAGCTTCAGATCTAACCTGTTTGGTTTCCAGAATAAAAGAGGAGGAGGAGGAGGCGGAGGAGGAGGGCAGAGAGGAATATTCGGTAATAGTTATTATATTTTGGATTTTAGTGAGGGCTTTCTTTTCTTCTTCTTCTCTCTTGTTCGTGTTTCGACCCTCCTCCCTTTCGTTTTCGCCTCATAATAATAAAATTCCTTTCGAAATTCTCTTCTTCCTTTTTTTTTTTTTCTTGAAAAAGCCTGTTAAAAATTGGAGAACTGAAAAAAGAAAAAGAAAAAACTTGAGATGACTAAAATACCCTTATTATAACTTAGAGGTTGGCCAGGTGGCCTCATATCAGAAGGAAAAGAGCAGTGAGTCCATCTCTAATTCAGCGGCTAAAAATAGGGGTGTGATATTCACACACCCCTTTTTACTTCTCTCACATCTTTTTGAATTTCGGCCGTCGGATCGGATGAATTGAAGAAGATCGAACGGACAAAAATTAATAGATGTGTGTGAAAAGTAAAAAGGAGTGTGTAGATAGCATACCCCTAAAAATATCCTCGGAACTTCTAATTGTGGCACTCAAGACCTAAAATGAAAATCAAATCTTCTGCACTTAAAAAATGTGTTATTTTTTTGTGGTCTTAATTATTGTTTGAAATGTGACAACAAAGTTGAAAAAAAGTTAAATTTGTAAACACGTGTCAATTAATGATTAAAAACAAAGAGATCACATTTATTTTAGTGCAAAAAATTTGATCTCAAAAGTGCTAAAGTAGAGGAGTGTCCAGCAAAAAGTTGATTCAAAATTTGCATTCATAGAGCTCTTCAATTTCCAAGATGAGTCCCAGCCAATCTCTAGAGGCTCTTTCCAGATATAGCAAACAGTTGTGCTTTCCAACCCTTTCCTACTCTCTCTATGGAATTGACTCTGCTAGGCACTCGGTTGGGAGTTAGCTCTCCCGTGGTTTTTCTTTGGAATGTCCTCTTGACCTTACCGTCAAGGCAAGGGTTCCGGTGGAGCTTTTGTTTAATCTCGAGGAATGTCAAGTTCACATTTCATGGTCCATTTTAGGAGAAAGACTTACATGAAATGGATTTATCACTATGTGGGATTCTCTATCTAATAATGCATTGTGCAAATTTTTTTCACATGATAATATTGTTAACGCTCAAAATTAGGAGGTCAACAAAGATCAATATGGTCAATCGTTGATGGGGCTCAGGGTAAAAGAATAAGTGATAGACAAACCAAGTTTAAGTGGTTCGCCTTCAAAATTGGACTATGTCTACTGTAGCGATTTTTATATGTTTGAAATGAATTTAAAAAGTGCTCTACAACAGTGTGATGTTAGATTATTCAAGTGTGTCTGATCACTTAAAAGATGGACGAGCCCTTTGTGAGCCCCAAAAGTCATGGACTTCAAGTACTTCATCGCTCTGGCATTAAATTAAGTGTAGAAACGACTTGCTAGCTACTCCTTCATTATTCGATCGATGTGTAAAGGTGATGTGTCACTTGCTCAAGGCTAGTTGCAAAGTTTCTTGGGCTAACATGTACCGAGCACTTCACTCGGCCAATAGTGACTGAGCATTTTTCCAAACGTTAAGTCTGACAACTTTTACATCCCTTCATAGACCTCTACTCTCGTTGATGGCAAACACATGGCTTGGAGTTCGTGTCTGGGTAGGCATGTCTCTAGGCTTCTTGCCATATAATTGTTCTGTTCGTCAACTTGCTCGAGTGGTTGAAAAATACTCTCTAATTAATCACTCTTCTTCTTTGTCAATAGTCAAATTAGTTATGTAAGTGATCGTTGTTAATCCTTGTGATGGTGCTCTGTCATGTAGTTCCATTAGATTGGCCCATAAGCCCAAGGCTTTGATTTTCTCCTCTCGTATGCCCTCTCTATGCTCCACTTCAATGGGTCCAATTTACAACTATATGTTATTTTATAGATCTAAAAATGACCCTACATTATTGCTAGCACATTGTGAGTCAAAGCTCATCTTCTTTCTCTTAATAGAGATAATATCATTTGTTCAAAAAAAAAAACCCCTACGTTAACAAGTCTCCCAATTCCTTATTGAAGGATTATTTCTCGTGCATGGAGTAGAAATGGTCAATCGGGCCTAAAAATAATATAGGGATTGTAATTTGTATGCAATTTAATTTTTGAAACTCTGGTTTTGCTCTACTACTTGGTAAGACAAAATTCCAATAGTCATCCGACTCTTTGTCCAAAATTAAAGTGTTTTTTTTAATAAACGATATTATCTATACTAATGAGATGAGGTGGGCTTAATTTCATAATAGACTAGCAATAATGTTGTTCAAAATTGCCGAATATCGAACCTAAGCTTTCTCACTTACAAATGAAGGAAATATCAATAGTCCGTAGTACTAAGTGGCGAGAGAGAATTGGAAGTAAATTATAATCTGCCTCATTGTCCTCTCCCAGGGTCTCGAGTCCTTAGGCCATCTTCAATCGACCCCGCCAAAGGGTTATTGGCTAAAAATATCTCAAAATGACACGAAAACCGTCTCCAACCGAGAACTAGACCAAAGGGCTTGTAGGCCCTTTGAGCCCAAACCCCCAAATCAGGTCAGCGGGCTGGTCATTTCCAACTAGCCAGCCAGCCCTCTAGCTCTAGAATGTCAAGCTTAACATTTTGCCAACCCTTCAGCTCAGCCCATTTGAATGCCAACGGCTAACTGGCGTTAGCATGATGCTAGCTAGCTAATGTCATGCTGGCATTAGGTTACCGTTAGAATTTGTTTTTTTTTTTTTTGGACGAATTAAAAAAAAATCAAATTTTTTTGCTATAAATACCTACAACATTAAAAGCTGAAGATAAGAAATGATAAGAATCCTATCTAAAATTTGCACAACCAATTACATCTCGACAAGTAGCACTTGAAATCTTATCTGAAAAATTATTAAGATTATATAAAGATATGAAATCTGGAGAGTTACTCACTTTAGCAACACGTGTCACTTGAAATCATATTCGAAAAATTATTGAGATTACATAAGGATAAGAAATCTGGAGAGTTACTCATGTTAACGACACATGTCACTCGAAATCCTATAAAAAAATTATTGAGATTATATAAAAATAAGAAATCCGGAGGCTTATTCATTTGGCAACAAGTGACACTCAACATATGTCCGAAAACCTTATTTTAATATGGTAGTTTAATTTTAATTAACCATATTAATTTAATTAAAATAATAAATTATGTTTGGCCTATGACCATCGGTTAAAGATGATTTTTTGTCAAAAGACTATAGGGCTAAAGGGAGCCCATTTAACCCTCATTCGGTTGGAGATGGCCTGAGTTCTGACTCTCTTAGTCAGTCGTGTTGCTAGGGGCATTACACATAAACGATTTGCATGCCACAAAGGCGTTGGGGGCGAGCGACTAAAATTGGATGGGAAACCCTCATCCTTATTTTATTTTATTTTTACAAGAAACGATAGCATAATCTTTCATTAATCAACACCAAACAATTATAGAGTGTCAATGGGTACATAATTTCAGTGACCAATAAATTGATCTGGAATGAATTTGCACAAAACAGACAAATAACAAAAAACGCCTAGTAGACACCCATAAGCACAACCACATAATCGCCAAGCGCACAAGAACTACCAGTATAGATCTGTCACAATAAACGATAGCCGCAACCGAGAGATACCGGCAGACACAACAATCATTGCTGAATAGTGAAGCCACAAAAGTCATCGCGAAAGGGTGAGACCACATCAAAGTCATCGTTAGCAGACGAGACTCACAATACACAATACACAAAGACGAATACCAAATTAGCCAAAACACCAGCGCCATCGCAGTGCACAAGGCAAAAGGAACTAAATTACACCGAGAATGGATTCAATGTACACCTCATAACAGGAGGAACAAGGCACATAACCTTAGGCCACCAACAAATTCCGGACGGTGGGATGCTGGCTTCCACGCACAAGCCGAGTCGAGCTGTAACGAGGTGTACACACCAAACTCCCAGACTAAGCCGAGCCTCTAGAGTTGAGATCACTGAAGCCATTAAGGAGGGTGACACCACCATGGAACCAAGTTGACGATGAAAGATCTATCTACCTGCAGCACAGACCTAAACCCCACACCAGGAAAACGAGCGCCAAATTGAAGAAAATCTTGAAAAGGCATGGCCCGGGTCGAGGTATAGGACATAGATCCATGGATATCTGCACCCAAAATGATGGGAGAGAAGCAAGAGAGGGGATATGATGAAGGGGAACGTCTGGAATAAGGGGTCGGCATCAGGTAGTG
This sequence comes from Crataegus laevigata, assembly GCA_963580275.1. NCBI lineage: Eukaryota > Viridiplantae > Streptophyta > Magnoliopsida > Rosales > Rosaceae > Crataegus > Crataegus laevigata. The sequence continues at coordinate 29,295,228 of OY756944.1, read as the reverse complement.
GGAAGAAATAAGAATGCCGAGGGGCGGATGATGGCTAGGATGGGGGATGGGGAAGAAGAAAAGATGAAGAACTAGGAAATGGATGGGAGAGGCTGCCACCGGGCCCCCAACCATAGCCAAAGGCTGGCAACGAAGGGGTTGACGGCTAAGGTTTGGTTGAAAGAGGGAAAACGTTTTGGGAGAGAGAACAGATGGTTTCGTCTTTTTTTCCCTGAAGAATAAATAGGTTAATCTCAGTTTACTACCTTAAAGTTTATTGGTTTTCAACATTTGGTACATGAAGTTTTTTCCATCCTAGTCTGGTACCTAAAGTCATAATTCTATGACACTTTCATACATCCGTTAAGTATTCTCTTAAAAACTCAGTTAACTGATGACATGACGCCCACGTGGACAATGACTGAGCGCCACATGTATATTAACATTAAAAATTAAAAATTAAAAAAAAATGACCTAAACACCCACCCGCCTTCTACCTCACATCCACAACCCCCTTCCCTTCTCTCATTTGCAACCCGCACCCAACCTCCATTTTTTCCTCTAAAACTCGCAGCAATCCAACCATGGTAACCAAGTAGCATCAACACCAACAAGGAGAAATTGCAACTCGCAGCAATCCAACCATGGTAGCCAAGCAGCATCGACACTAACAAAGGAGAAATTTCTCCTTTCGCCGTTCTCAACCCTCGGGTCGCTAAAATCAAGGCGAAGACGAATAATCACAGAAACGCACAGGATCCATCGTCAAACCATATTGCTCCCTTCTTCTGCAATTACATTCGTTGTCTCTCTTTTTCCCTTTCTCATTCTGAAACCCTAGATTAACCCCCAATTTGACATGAAATCCAAACCCTAATATCTCATTGAGGTTTCAGTCTCAGCCTCAGAGGACACACACGTCCTTTGATGAATTGTTCACATTCCAAGCCCTCATAAACCCAGCAAAACGCACAGCGATCCCGCACGCATCACCTTTGCTTAGCCTTTTGCACCGTTTAATTTAAAGATTAGAAAATTAGGGTTTGCTGGGCTTTACTGTGGAAGGAGAATCGAAGACAAAGATGATGGTCGCTGATGGATGAAGGCGACGATGAAGATGAGGGAATGGAGGGTGGGTACGGGTTGCAAATAAGAGAAGGAATGGTGGGTGCAGTTCCAAAAGATAGAAGGGAGAAATGGGGTTGGGGAGGTGTGAGGTAGGAGACGGGAGTGTTTGGGTCATTTTTTTTTTAATTTTTGTCATTGTCCACTTGAGCGTTATGTCATCAGTTAACAAAGTTTCTAGGACATATCTCATTTTTTACCCTGATGTTTAGTGATTTTCAACATTTAGTACATCAATTTTTTTTCATCCCAGAGTCATACCTAAAGTGTAAATTTTGGGACAGTCTCATACATTCGTTAGTCAAACTGTTAGTTCTCCCGTTAAGTGATAACGTAGAGCCTTGATTGGACGCCACGTGTCATTAAAAATATTTAAATAAAAATAATATTAAAAGTTATTTTAAAAATTATTATTTAAATAAAAATAATATTAAAATAATAATAAAATGTTTTTTTTCTTCTTCTTTCTTCCTCATTCTTCTTCTTCTTCTTCTTCTTCTTCTTCTTCTTCTTCTTCTTCTTCTAGGTTCGGTTTCTTTCTTTTTTTTTTGCCTCCTCCTCCTCCTCCTTCTTCTTCCTTCATCGTCCTCCTCGTTCTTCCCCCTCCCTCCTGCGCGCCCCACCCAAAACCCAGATCCCATATTTTTTTTCTTCTTCCTCCTCATTCTCCTTTTTCTTCGTTCTTCTTCCTCCTTCTTCTCCCCCCACCCCCACGTGCCCCACCTAGAACCAGATCCCAGATTTTTTTTTCTTCTTCCTCCTCCTTCTCCTTCTTCTTCCTTCTTTTTCCTCATCTTTCTTCTTTTCCTCCTCCTTCTTCTTCTCCTTATTCTTCCTTCTTCTTCCTTTTCTTTTATGGGTTCGGGTTTTTTAATATTTAATATTTTATTTTAATATTATTTTTTAAAATAATTATTTTAATATTTTTAATGACACGTGGCGCCCAATCAGGGCGTCATGTCATCACTTAACGGGAGAACTAACAATTTGACTAACGGATGTATGAGACTGTCCCAAAATTTTCACTTTAAGTATGACTCTGGAATGAAAAAAATTTGATGTACTAAATGTTAAAAACCAAGAAACTTTAAGATAATAAACAGAGATTAACCCTTAATAAATAGTCTTCACACAAACGGCGTGGGGTCAACAAGATAACTCCTCAACGTGTACTCGTGTGGCTGACTGAACGAATAAACCGACTTGCGCGAGGAGAGACCCATCCAGTGACTCCGGTCCGGCTGCCTCCACCGCGCTCTTTGGCTTTGGAGGTTTGGATTGGCTCCAAAACAACCTGCACCTGGGGCAATTTGCAATTTCGCAGCAGAGAAAGGCGGCAGAGGCAGATGATGAAATTGTTTGACGCGCACTGTCACCTGCAAGACCCAAGAATCTTTGACAAGGCGCCCCAATTGATTGCAGCAACCCTCGATTCTGGCGTCGTTCGTTTTGCCGTCAATGGAGTCTCTGAGGTACCTTTTCCCTTTTCTTATTGTTAATAATTTCGTCACCAATCTAATATTATCTTTCAGAAGGATTGGCACTTGGTCAAGCAGCTTGGGGAGTCCTATCCTTGCGTAATTCCATGCTTCGGTCTCCATCCCTGGTAAATCTCTCTCTCTCTCTCTCTCTCTCTCTCTCTCTCTCTCTCTCTCTCTCTCTCTCTCTCTCTCTCTCTTCTGAGTCGAGAGTTGAGATTCAAGGTATGCTGTATATGTGTAGGTTTGTTGCAGAGAGGACACCGAATTGGCTTAACACTTTAAAACAATTCTTCGAGTCAACGCCCTCTGCAGCGGTTGGAGAGGTTGGTACTTGAAGATTTAATTTTCTTTGTTCCTTAGTTTATTTTGATACCTTATGTTTAGCTGTATGCAAATGTACGATTCGGGTTTTAATCAATGGCTCCAAGTGAGGAGCTCCATTTTGATAATCCCTTTGCCTCCCTACTTTTATGCTGCAAAAGCTTGATTTCATTGGGAAACGCCAAACATTTCAATTGATCTTGATTAAAAGTTCAGGTAACCAACATGTATGTAACTTGGCTTTTGGGTTGAACTTATGGTTTTAACATTCATTAGTTCTAGCTACCCCGTCTGAGGGGTTTTCCTTGCTATCTAATGACGACGTTTATGGGTTAAGCTTTTGATGCGTCATCAGTTCTTTTGATCACATGAAGTTCTATTCTTTGCAATAGCAGAATTTATATATTCCAAAATCTTTGTACACAAGAATAAAGGAACCTCTAAATTCTAATACAACCGTGTAAATTCAGATTGGCTTGGACAAAGGTTCGCATGGGAAGAAGGTCGATTTCACGGATCAGGTTCTTATCATTCCAGCCCAATTTTTGAAGGGCTCATATAAGTTGGTCATCTCTTCTCATTGGAACTAATTGTGGGATGACTTGCTTTCTGTTTATACATTGTGGATATGTTGACCACTTGTGTAATCTTATTGCCATAAGTAAGAAAATTTCATTTCTTTCTCCCAAAAAAAAAAAAATAATAATAATTATATGTAACACCCCAGGAAACATAGATGAAAAAAGGGGTTTCAGGGCATTTCTAAACTTATAAAATGTAAGTAAAGAGTAAAAATAACAGTTATTTAACTTTTGCATATCTCTATACCGTTCTATCGATTTCCTTAAGAGATAGATTGCCTCCACAGTCGAGCGCCTTGGCATGAACCCCAATTGATTGTCTGATGACCGTGTCTCTTGCCTCAGTCTATGTTCAATTACTCTCTCTCAAAGCTTCAATGTATGACTGATTAACTTGATACCCTTATAGTTCTTATTTTTTTTGATAATTTTTTTTTCCGAAAGTTTCATTGTATGACTCAATTACTCTCTTCCAAAGCTTCATTGTATGACTCATTATCTTAATGGCTGATTAGAATTTTTTTTTTCCCTTTTATTTATGACCATTTTCTTTTTTAAAGAATGATCACTTTATTCCTTAAAATTGCTAATGTGTAAGGTGTCCACTGCAGGTTAATGTATTCAGGCAACAACTTGAACTTGCAAAAGAGTTAAAAAGGCCAGCATCCATCCATTGTGTCTGTGCTTTTGGTGACCTTCTTCAGATAATGAAGTATATAGATGCTTCCGTTTTCTCTATTATGTTAATCATAGCTTGTAATTTATGAGGTTTATCCAAAGTTTATCATCTATGAATCAATGAATGCTTCATGTTCATTGTTTTATTTAATGCTTTCCTTGTCAGATCTTTAGGGCCTTTTCCTGCTGGCGTGATTCTTCATTCTTACCTGGGTTCTGCTGAGATGGTTCCTGAATTTGCCAATCTTGGTGCATACTTTTCGTTCTCTGGATTTCTCATGTCCATGAAAGTAAACAAGGCAAAGAGGATGCTGAAGATGGTAGTTCCGTATTTGGATTGGGGTGTGTGTGTGTGTGTGTCTGTATATATCAGACATTATGGATCCAATTTTCTTTGTAAATTGTTCTTTTCTAGGTGCCTTCTGAAAGAATATTACTGGAGACAGATGCACCTGATGCATTACCAAAGCCTGAGTTAGGTTCTCTGCATCTGGTTGAAGGAGATGCTTCCATCCCTGAAGAGCTTCGGTCGCAAGAAATTTCCTCAGCTTCAACGGCTAGTGCAAGAGATGCTTCAACACTTCCAAAAGAAGCACTAAATCACCCAGCAAATATTCACAATGTATGCGTTTTACAACTCGAATCTTGCTCATTATCCATGTTAAATATGTTTGTTTTTGTTGTCATTCTAGTTTCTAGTCTACGGCCGCTGTTCAAACCCTAAACCCTTGTGATTAAATCTTTTTACATGAATCTCCGGGACCCGTGGGGGTGTGTTTTGATACTTGTACCCTTTGGTTAGGCTGTATACAAATGGGCAGTGTATTTCAGTTACTTTTAATATTTGAACATCCTTTCTCAATGGCAGGTACTCATCTATGTCGCATCTTTGCTAGAGATGACCACAGAAGAACTTGCTGAAATAAGTTACCATAATGCAGTGCGCTTATTCTCTTACGATGTAGGAACCTAAATATTACCTGCAACTCCAGTTCTTGTTTCAGATCTGAACTAAACGGTAGTTTGGATTTCTGTGGCGGGCTTTTGTAACAAATTCTCGCGCACAAAACAGATAAAAAGCGTGTTTGTAATATTATCGTGTACCCCGATTACTTGTTTCAGATTTGAATGTCTTAAATTTAAATCAACAAAAGTGACTGTCGAAAGTTTGACCCAATGACGTGCGAGTGCCCGCTCTCAGATGAACTAAGCGGTGCAGTCGCTTGGCTGAGAATGTCAACACTTCAAATGATTTACAGCACGTCCTGCTCCAGGATCATTCTACTTTGTTCGAGACGCTTTGCATCGTTTCATTTTCTTGCTTTCCAAGGCAGGACCACACGGCAACTGCTCTCGCTTAAATTTTTGAACCATAGTGTAAACCTGCATCGGGATGACAAACCAGAGTGCAAACGCATTTTTATAAATAAAACACAAAAGTCTGTATTGGAACAGATAATAAAAACTACGATTTCATCGTATTCTTCTGACGTATGACATCACCTTTCTTACACCAGATGTCAAACCCAGGCTTGAAAGGACCTTGGCATCTACGCATTTCCAAGGCACGGTTTCTTTGAGCTGCTTGCTAACCATCCCACCTTCGTGCCAATGAAAAGCAAACTGCGATTAAGAATATCTCCAGAAACACAGTGCATGATTGTACGACCGTGCCATTTGTGCGGGTTAAATAGTTTTGGTTCCAGTGACTCAAGATTAATGAATTAGTAAACATGTGTACAGCAGCTCTGACTTTCGAGCAGCTTCTCAAATCCTTCTCAGACACAGTTCATTGAATTTACCAATTGCCATGTTAGGTGTTTCTAAATTCTAATGCAGAGAAGCTGCAAATATCCCTGTTAAAAGAGCAGCTATACATACAAATTACAATTCAAAATAAAGTTTCCAATACGATATCTGCCTATTTTTATCTTGTTATGGTATAGATAGCTAAAATTAAAATTTTTCAAATTCATTTTTGCAAAATAAGCACTTTTCGATACTTAATAGTGTGAGAAGAGAAAGAGATGGAGGTCAAACCTTTTATATGTAACACCAACCATTCCACGTACATCTTGAGACGAATGTGAGAGAAAACATGGACATATTCTCCAACATATTCCCTTGAAACTGCGTCGCAGGGGTTAAGTCTAAAATGTTTATTTAAATATTTGTCAATTTCTTCTCTCCTAGTGACCAAGTCAGCTTCTCCAGCCAGCAGGACAGATGGGAACTCCCAGAGGCCAGCAAGCAACCCTTCATCAGGTCGTTTTACAAGAAGAAACCCATTGTTGATTTGGGGCCCGTCTGATGGTTCCTCATCTCCTAATATTTCGACAACACACACAGCAGAAAAATCATGTCTCTGTTTGGCCTTTACCACCTTAACTGGATAATCTGTAACCAGCACTGAACTATCATGCCTAGAGATTGACAGTGCACGACATTGGCCTGATGCAGGACATGAGCTGCAGCTTGGACTCAATGGGGTACATACAGTTGCGCCAAGCTCCATGAGGGCCTGATTAAAATCCCCAGGCTGGAAAGGATCAACTAACTGAGCTGCTAGTTTCCTGTTTCACACGCACGTTAAAATCAGATAGTGATGACAGCGTTCTCATTACATAAGTTAGCATTTGATCCATTGGCATCATTTTCTGCATTTTATACACATCTATGTGATAGCATTTTAAAAAGTCCAAAAGTCTGTTACCCTTTAAAAAGGAATTTCAAATCCTATAAAAGAACAAGCAGTGATTCCATAAACAAAAGAGCTCACCAAAATTTCTTGACAGTCAAAGAGTCTTTTGGATTGGCAGAAATAGCCCTTAGTCTAGCGACCACCCTTATTACATTTCCATCAACCACGGGAACCACCTGAAAGATAACTCTTAGAACATGCTCTTTCTTGATCAAAGAAAAATCAAAGAAATTTGTTTTTGGGTCCGACTCAAACCTAGTAGAGAAGTTACTCACCTCTTTAAATGCAATCGAAGCTATTGCTCCAGCTGTATAGTCTCCAATTCCCGGAACTTTTCGTAGTTGAGAAACTGTTTTAGGAAATTGAACTCCTTCTGCAACAATCATTCTAGCTCCCTAACAATTTGACAAAAAAGAAAAAAAAAGAAAAAAAGAGACTGAAACCAGGGCATGTTTTCTATAGAAATATGAAAAAATAGAACTGCCTGTCATTTTCAAATTTACTGTTATTTCTTTGTTAAAGAAGAGATTTATTATTTTCAAATGAGATCATTGACAACAACAAAATTTTAGAACACGAAAAGGTCCAAGGGCCTTCATTGTAAAACTCAGTATCATTCTAGGTTCATAACTCATAGTCAATAACAAGTGTGACGAAAGATCATCAAAGGTTTGATTGAATCCGTTTATTTGTTTTCCATATTAATAATCTCACATGACAATAAGTGAATAAAAACCAATGCAAAGAGAACACAAGAATAAACATGTGCTACACCTCAATACAAAGGTAGCAACCATACCCTAAACCCTAAACCCTGGGGGCTACGAATGAGTTGACCACAGAAAGGCATAAACAGCTTCCTAAACCCTAAACCCTAAACCCTGAGGGTAGGTACACATGAGTTGACTACATAAAGGCGTAAACAACTTGACGAAAAATTCAATTAAACGAAACAAGACTAGCAACTTGAGGGATTGACAACATACTATCATTTGGTAATCTTAAACCCTAAGTGTTCCACCTCACAGCTTTATTTAGCGCATTATAATCTTAGGTTTCATATCACACAAATTAACACTGATTCAAGTGGTGCCTTTGGCGGAGTTTAGAACAGCTCACTGAAACAAGAATGAAGAGAAAGCACCTCTAAAAGAAATCGGGCGCGTCGGTAGTAGCCCAAACCTGCCCACATTTCGTTCACCTCCTGCAAAACAAAAGATTGGATTGCTTTTGTTTTAGCTTTGGCAGTTCAAAAATTCAAATGTGAAGCAAAAAGATTGGAACTTTCGGGAAGTTAATGGGAAAGAAAGTAACCTCAAGAGAAGCCCGGGCGAGGTGGTGAATGGTGGGCCATTTGAGCAGCCAACGGTGGTAGTACTGAATAACAGTCTGAACCCTCGTCTGTTGCAGCATCACTTCCGAGACCCACACTCTGTAGGCTCTTATCTCAAGGTCCTCCCCAGCTTCCACTTCTCTCCACGGGAGCTCTCTGCGGTTGAGGCCGTACCATTCCAGCAGAGACTTCCTAATTCTCTGGGTCTCCTCTTGGCTGAACAAATCTTCTATGTCTTCAATGTCTTGTACTTCCTTTTCCCTGGCCGATGGCCGTCGCCTCTGCGTTTGTCTTTGCGACGCCGGTGCTGCTCTTTTAGCTGTTGCTTTTTGATCGGGAACAACAACAACTGCATTCCCCATATTCTTATTGCTTCGGCTGCTACTCTTGCTCCTGGTCCTGTCCGAAATCATGACGTCGATTTTAACTACACCTAGTGCCTGTGGGGGGCTCGCGGCATGCAGCAAAGATTGTGCCGTTGTGAAAACCTAAATACAGGGAAGGAAAGGCAACTGGGATTCAATTCAAAAGAGCCTAACGACGCCCGCACAGTGCACAGAGAGGTGGGGAGGGAGGGGACAGACGGACTCCAATATTAAATTTGTTTTGACTTTAATTTGAAACCAAATTTTTCTTTCGTTTCTGATATAGATAACAATTGTTATAAACAGGCGAAAGAGAGAAAGGGGGAACGTTTGCTGGAGGTTGAAGTGGAACGATATCAATGTATTACAATGTCATGTTATCTTTATTTGTTTTGGATATGAGAGACGGATGCAAAGAAAATGCGAAAGCAACTTGTATGAAGAAATTTATGTTGTTGTTTCCGCCTTGTTGCTCACAAGGAACAAGGTGAAATTGGCTTTTTTGGGTCTGTATTCGGAGTCTCAGCATGACTCCTTTATATAGGCAAATATAATCGACTTACATTTATTTTTTACAAACAAAATGATGTAGCACAATAGTAAGAAACTAGTCTATCTATGCAAATAAACTATTTTACCAACATGGCATCGATACTTACAACAAGAATTCTGCTGCCTACTGAATTCTAAAAATGGATGGTACATTTTTTTGTTTGAAAAAAAGGTAAACGCAAGAGAAAGGTTTCGCCCTTCGTTTTAGTTAAATAAATAAGGGAAATGTAAATCGGGCCGCTAAGAAAATGAGGGCCGGGCCCAAAGGCCCAAAAGAGAATTTGGGACTCGTCAGAGTGGGAGACGAGAAAAAAATGGAAGAGCTTCAATCTCAGCCATTCGTTGAATGATAGGCCAAGAGAAGAGAAGATGGTTTTATTTCAGTGGCGAATTAAGCTCCAAATTGATCACCAAGCAAGCAAGCATGGCTTCGGCTATTCTTTCTCTGCCCAAACCATCTCCTCTGCAGGTTCAGCTTCATGCTTTTCAATGTCGACGACGACGACAGCCAAATGGAAAGCATTTGGCAGAATTCTCAGCTCTCCCCAAGCCATCGGCCCGCCTTCCTTTTCGAAGGAAGACCTCAAACCATGTGAGTACTGAGTGCTGCTATTTCTGGTTGTCTTCTACCATTCAACAAGCTTAAGCATTTTAAAAAACTTGCCGAACTTGTATGTGCGAAAAAGTGTGCGTAGAAATCATTTCCCGTCGATTATAGTCTTAACTTTGAGACCAACCCTAACAAAAAGGATGTTATGTTTCATCTGGTTTAGCAGGAAATGATGAAAAGTAAAGTGGTAGCATCTCAAAGAAAAAGGAACATTGCGCGCTCTGCTTTGCAAGAATCATCTACTTCCACTGGTGAGTTGCTCTATTTTCACAACTTATGGCAGGGATTCATTGCCTCGTGATTACATCTTTTTGCCCCGTTTACGTACTAGCTGATGCTGATGCTGATGCTGCTGCTGCTGCTGCTGATACAAGTACGAAGGAGGTTAAAACAGCTGATCAAAATGCAGCAGCTCCGTCGAAGCCTAAAGTTGCAGCGAAAGCTCCGGTGAAGGCGTTGCCTCAAATGATGGAGGAGGACGTTATCCCGCCGTTGAAAGCAATACTCCAAACTCAAGCTGAACTCTCTGATATTGAGCTTTGTTTTCAAGACGGCAGGGTCAGCTCAGCTACCTGCATATACTAATTGTCTTTCAACTTTCATTTCTTCGTTCCTAGCATTTTCATTTATAATTTGTTCTCAAATTGACGTGTTCTACGTGCTACAGCTGGAAGGTTCCTTTATAAAGAAGGGCAATCCCTACTCGTTTTGGGCCTTCTTTCCCAGTGGAGTCCTCACAGGTACCTCTTGCCTCTTGCCTCTTGCAATGTCAACAATGTCAAGTATTCAATTTATTGATCGATGGGTTGCGCACAGTTTAACGAATGAATTTACAGAAAACTGAGATTATGCAGAATATGGTATGCATGCAGGTCCAAAGGGGTTTTCGCTGTCTTCATATGGCTCAGGAGCGAGCACTGTTGAGCCTTTTCTCATTGATGAGAAGAAAATCACAGCAAAACATATTGTCTTTTGGGTCGAAAAGCGTTTAGCCGCTCAAGGAATCATTCCTGTCTGGAAATTAGACTAGTTTCAAATATATTTGAAAGTCCATTGTCGAACTCAGTCGATGCTCAGAGGCTGCGATGAGTTTACCAAGTAAAAAGGAGTTTCAGAGCTCGAGAAATTGTCGCTGATTACTCAGGGCAGTTGAACTTTCATACCTCCGAATTCCAATAAAATTACCATCCAAATTCCAAAATACAGCATGAACAATATCTATTAAAACAGCTACAGGGCTAGAAAACAAAGCGTGTAACGGTAACCATAATGTTAATCCACATTATATAGTTCGAACAGCAGCAGCTCACCTGCAGCGTCAGTTACTAACCATTCCAGGGGAAACTTATCAGCCTCCCTCTTCGCAATGACTTGGTCCTCCAGATTTGAAACAAATTAGAACATCCAATGTCTTCATTGTCGGGGTAGGTTTAGCTCAGAGAGACGAGCACTTACTATTGCTGCATATACAAAAATCTCAGGTTTCATTTCCTTCTCTTCCATCTCACGAAGATAAACCAGTGCCTCATCAGGCCTGCCACACTTGCAAAGACCCGTAATGAGAGCCATATAAGCAATTCTATTTGGAGCACATCCTTTCTTTCCCATATTGTTCCAAAGCGCAAGAGCATCATCGACCCTTCCAGCATTGAACAGCCCGTCTATTAATGTTGTGTAGGTAATCACATTTGGTTCTCTGTCTTCACCAAACATCCTGGAAAGGCAAAGTATCGCTTTATCAATATGACTAGTTTTACACCATCCATCAATCAGCAGATTGTAGGTTACAACTGAGGGAACAAGACCCTTCAACACCATCTCATCCAAAAGAGATTCAGCTTCTGATACTCTTTTGGCCTTGCAAAGCCCACTTATCAATATATTATGAGAAACTACATCGGGACAATACCCATGAGCACAGATATCCTGGAACAGCTGCACAGCTCGATCTACTTCTTGAATTTTGACCAATCCGTTTATAGCCGTAGAATAGGCAACTATATCAGGGAGAAAACCTTCTTGAACCATGTTATCAAGAAAATTACAAGCTTCAGCTACCTTTTCATGTTTGCACAGCTGCTTCACAAGCAAGGTGGAATTTTTTATCCATGGTTCATGTCCACAAGCACGCATCTCCTTCACTAGGTTAAGGGCTGCTACAACATCCTGTCTTCTACAGAGGCACCCAAATATAGAGTTGTGGGTAAAATGTGTTGGTTCAAGTCCTGACTGCTCCATCTCTCTCAGAAGCTTATAACTTTCGTCCAATCTATCTGAATTGCATAGTGCATCAATCAAATTGTTATAAATTGATACATTTGGTTTACAGCCGATCTGAATCATATCTTTGTAAAGGCTTAAGGCCATGTCAAACTTACCAAACTTGAGTAGACCATCAATAACAATTTCAAAATTAGTTGTGATGGGACGAACCCTTTTCTTAACTACAAGGATCTTATCTACCTGATCATCAGAATCGGATTCATATTGCATCATTGCCTGAAGAAGTTGATAAGCTTTGTCAATGGAGCCGTTATTTGTAAGACCATTCAACGCAGAAGTGTAAAGCAAAAGCATATCCTTTTCATCTAAATCTCCTTGGACTTCCTCAAGCACCCGGATCATTTCTACTTCATCAGAAAAGGATGGTATGAGCTTTGCTAGTATCCCAGCATCAGCATGGATTCCCAACGCCTTCATCTCCGAATACATAGACAAGGCTTTTTTGAGCTCTTTATTCTTACAGAGTCCTCCAATCAGTACATCATAAATAGAAATGTCGAGTGCAAAACCTGACTTGCGCATTTTATCAAACAATTGGAGGGCCTTGTCCACTCTGGACTGCCTCACAAACCCATGAATCAGAACATGAAATGTCTTCTCATTCAATCCAAGGTTGTGATCTTCCACTCTTTCAATCAAATCAAAAGCCTCATCCACCTGGCCCCACTTGCTAAAAGACACCACCAAGATGGACATGACATGGGCATCAACCCACCCCCTCTCATACATTTCGTTGAAAACATTTAAAGCCTTTTTGAACTTGCCTGCATTGCAATAGACCTGCAATGCCGGGGTCAGCGTGTACTTACCGAATTCCCACCCGGAATCTCGCATTTCTTGCAATCTCATTTCAAACAATTCAGTTGAGTTGGACTTAGATTTAGATATAGCCTCCAACAAACAATTATAGCTATAACTATTCGGAACACAAAGACCCTTGGCCGTGACTTGATCAAAGAAAAAGTTAGCTTCTTGAACCAAGTCTACGCTCGCTAAACATCTTAGAAAGAATCCTAGAGCCCCAGGAGTGAGAGAACAGTTGGAACTCACAACTTCCATAGCCATAGCTCTGAGTGGGGCATTCTGTCGAGCACGTGATAGGTGAGACGCCATGGCATTGTAAGTATAGCAGTTGTGCGTGTAGCCGCGTTGGTTTGGTGCCCAGGTGAAGAAGACGTGAGCGGTTTTCCAACTCCGGAGGCCATTAAGCACACTTTCGACAGCTTTGGTGGTGAGTCGTGGAGCGAGGGTCTTCAACTCCGGGTCGTCCGGGGAAAAGGGTCGCTTGGTGAAGATGGAAATGAGAGCGCTGACGAGAGAAGGGTCGGTGTCAGTATCACTAGCATGATGATTTGAGCAGGCTGTGGATGTGAGCTCCTTGGAGAAGATGATGGGCGGCAGCCGCGGCGGCGTTGATTTCCACAGATTTCGATGGGTTTTTGAGATTCTTGGCAATAATAATGCCATTTAATCTGTTCAAACAGCGAAGCCAAACGGCTATGATGATGATGCCACTTGACTTGTCATGTCCAAAATATGAGTCTGCTGATGCGAAGGAGAGAAAATTCTGTGGCAACAACAAAAGATATGTTCTGTTTCCACGGCAGTGGGAGGGAAAATGCTGCTTCCGGAGTCCACACCATCCCGCGGCACGTCTCATCTTTCTTCGAGTAGTAAAAACGTTTTTAATGAAATTATTTTTAAACTAATTCTTAATAAAAATTCAAGTGAATTTTAAATAATAATAAAAAATAAAGTGCTTTTAAAATATAAAAAAAATTCAACAAAAGTATTCTCGGTTATTTTAAAAAAAACTTCCAAATAAGTCTTTAGACCATCTCCAACCCTGGGCTAAAAGCCAAATTACTCCCCAAAAGTTCCCCCAAACTCACTCCAACCCAAGGGGAAAATTCGGGCTAAATGCTAAATGCTAAACCAAGGCCAGATTTCCCCTAGAATTTAGCCCAGAAATCGGTGTGGGCTCCACCAAACTGAATGAAAATATTTATCGAAATTTAATTTTTTTTTTGATTAAAATGTTTATAAAATTAATTTACGATAGTCTACATATTTATTTATTTTTTTTAAATTTAATTTAAGAAAAAAATAGCCTAAGTTTATTCTTTAATAATTCCGGGCTAAAATTTTAGGCTAGAAAGGGTTGGAGCAGAAAAATTGTTTTTGGACTAAAAGCTAAATTTTTCGGGCTAAAAAATTTGGTTTTTAGCCTAAGGGTTGGAGATGGTCTTAGACTGTAAAATCATTATCCACGTTATCAGGTTTTAGGTTTCTATTCTTGCATGGGCCAATCATTTTCTATTCTCACGAGGATGAAATTTGAAGCAAATTGAGTAAGTGTACGAGTCTTTCAAGATTATCTCCAATCCTGCCTATAACTTATTTTTCTCCTTCTATTCCCCCCTCAAATCCAACCCAACCCAAGTGAAAAATTGGACTTAAAACGTATAACTTAAAACAAAGTTAGAAATAGTCCAAAATTTAGCCCAGAAAATAGTGTGGGCACTCTCAGCGAGACCCCACCCACATGGGCATGTCCCCCATGAATTATTGAATCCAACAGGTAAAATAAAATATAATCAAATCTAACGGTAAAAAAAATATATATATAACGGCTCAAATTTAAATCCAACAGTTAAAATAATTTAAAAAATTATTTAACTCAAAATTCACCCAAATTTAGTGATTTTTCAATATTTATCGGAATCTAAATATTTTTAGGTTAAAATATTCATAAAATTAAATTAGAATAGTGTACATAAGTTTTTTTTTTTTCCAAAATAAATTACTTAAAAGAAAAAATTAGCTTAAATTTATTCTTTAATAATTTCGGACTAAAAAATTAAGGTCATAAAAGTTGGAGCAGAAAAACTGTTTCTAAGTTAAAACCTAAATTTTCTAGACTAAAAATTTTAAGTTTAAGGTCAAGGGTTGGAGATGGTCTAAGAAAGATAAAGATGGGACATCCTGCTTACGAACTTTTGATGTTGCAGTATCATACAATCAAAGTGTCGGAACAAAATCAGCAAAATAATGAAAACACGAGATGAGTTTGATAAAAGAAAATATGCAGGACATCCTGCTACATGACATGAACTCAACTCGCAACTACTATCGACATTCATGCATACACAAACAAATCGACAAGCATGCCCGTAAAGAGAAGAATCAGAGTTTATCATAGGGGTAAATCCAGAAAACTTGCAAGTTTACAAATTTCAACAACAAATAAAAAAGTACTGGGGAAATTAATTCCCTATCATCTTGTATCATAAGGGTAAACCAGAAAACTTACACCAGAGTGTCTCTCATATTATACAAGCATTGTAATCTAATCTTAACGGTTGGATAGAACATTTTTGCACGTGAAGGAGATCGCAATATGAGTAATAGTACAAGGGCTCTACTGTAACCCTTGTGCACCTACTTGTGCAAATGGTCGTTCTGATTTGCAAGCAAAAGATGGTCCGTAAATTCTGCTAGCTGTTTCCAGATGTGGAAACTTCGGCGCTGCAAACAGGGCAGACCTGCAGTAACAGAGCAAGTGAATGCCCTTTTTGTTTTTGTTTCTCTATCCACAAGCATGCATGCAAACACAATTTCAACGTGACAACACTAATAAGAAATCACCATGCCTCAACTAAAAGCAAACAAATTACGGAAATTTTCAAAGTACAGTCAAACAACGTGAATACAACATGATACAAACTTAAACCATAGCCACACATTTTTTGGAAAGAACGAAGATGTTATAAACCACATGAACAGATTATAGTACAGAGTAAGCACCATTGAATTGGAAGTGAAAAGAAAACATGAAATTTCAAAATCATACCTTGTTAATTGTCAACCAATTGTTTATGCACTCAGAATGATAGGAATGTTTGCAAGATAGTAATGTCAACTTTTCACCATCCTCGTAGTCCAACCGACAAATGACACACCTTAAACAGAAGTAAGAAAAACTTTAAAAGAAATAGCACACACAACACTCTATAAAGTACATAAAACTAAGGAATTTGTTAGTGCTTACGACTCATTGCTCCCATTCTGACTACTTCCTGTCTTGTAGCTTACTGAAGGCAATGAGGCGATATTATCAGCTGAAAGCCCTCTGCTCTCAGTTCCAACAACTTCACCCAATGCAAGTAACTCCTGATATAGTTATATAAAAGTCATGGAAACAAGCCATAAAGTAAATGCACCACTGGAAGCATTAGAATTTAGAACCATCTTACCTCATATGAAAGTTCATCAGGGTCAACCTCATCCCATGTATCCTACAAACCAAAAGTAGGTGAGAAACATGACGCAGACAGAACAGTAAACTGCTACTGCCTTCTAGAAGAGTCTCAGTCATCATACTAATCTCATTCTCAGCATACAAGCAACAAATTATTACCTGAGAGTTACCACCATGTTCCTCTGTGTCCTCAACTTCGCCTGAAAAACAAAATAAGACAACAGAAACATCAACTATTGCATAATGTCAAGGACTTCAAAAAAGTGATATTATAAAAAGAGCACTACAACTCTAAACAGTCACAAGCACTCACGATCATTAATCCTAGCAAGTGCCATCAGTCTAGCAGCCATCTCTCTATCTTCAGCATCCTGCAGGGCTCTTGCATAGGCCTCATCGCTTGAAAAAACAGCCGGATCATATTCGACACTGGGGTTATCATTCTCTCCAGCATCATCATGAGCATGCACATCAAATGCATCTTCATCATTGTCAACCTCAGTTCCATCATATTGTTCCTCATCATCATTATCATCAGTATCGTCGTCAAATTCATTGGAATCATCCTCATCCTCATGCACATAACTTCCAGCTTCCCAACTTCCATAATCACTGCCTTCATTGTTCATTCGTAGCATCATGTATGCCCTTTCCTACTCAATAGCCAAACAACGGCAATCAAATTGCATGCACAACAAGATCAAACAAAATCTCTCCAAAAAACAACCAAGATCACATATAGATAAGATTGACAGCGAACAGCATTCACATAAAGATTGAATGATGCAATAGCTATAGCTTCATAGAAAAATATCCTTCATTGGAAATACAGGACTAAAAGCGCACTGGGCCAAATCTAACAACAAGTCCTTTTTGGTGTAAAATGAAATGTCAACAATTGTCTACGAGTAATACGAAACAGAAAAATAAGCAAATAAGTCAAGCACCCAATCTAAGAGTTGATATCCATTGCCACACCCAAAAAAATATAAAAAAATAAAAAATAAAAAAAAAAGACGAAAAAAATAAAATAAAAATCAAAGAGTTGATAATGAGCTGCTTCTCTTTTGAGCATATATGAAGCTTTATTGCGAGCATTTATTTGGCTCCTAGCAAAATTACAATATTTTACTATCTAATGTATTTTGTATTTGATGAGTCTTTTTATATTTGTGTAATATCTAATTAAGTATTTTGCGGTTTTAATGACCTTTTTGCTATGTTTAGAAGTCATTGAAAGGTCTATTTGAAGCCTATAAATACGGCTTTGTAAGCCAAAAGGAGATTGAATAAATCACAGTTAAGGATTTGTTGGGGAAACTGTTTTTGCCTCTCTCTCTCTTTGTCTCTCTACGTTCTTCTCCATCTATCTACTTGCTCTAACTTACAGCAACCCTAGATTGTTTCCTTCTCTAAACCTCTCTTGATTAACAAAATTTCTGCCATCTAAAGCCCACCACGTCTCAAAGCAACACTCACCTTGTATGTCCTGCATCAATTTGGTACCTGAACAACATATCCTCCTTTTCCTTCCAAATTCTTTTTGTTTAATCAATTATAATGGTTATAAATCAGAACTTTCACTGAGAGTTGAAGTTACAAAAGCAATAAGGAAGGCAATTGATGAGTAATTAGCAAAGGTCAAATCTTCGTAAAACAACATTCAAATATTTGTTTGTAATAGGAAAAAACATAAGAAAAGGGAAATTGTAAACATGGATTTTTCATCCCCAACCCCTAGGAAAGAACCTAAAAGGAATACAAAGAGGAAGATTGACAGAGGACTATCATTTTCAAAGATGTGATTCGATGTAATGTTTAAGGGGACGATTTTAATACTCCCTTTTTTTACTTCTGCAATCCCTACGTTCAGGCTAGCTTGTTCAATAGGTTCCACCACCACATCACCATGCCCACCCACCACCATAGCTCACCACCTTACCTATCCACAGACACAAACTCCTAAACCCAACAACGGGCCTGTTTGGGATTGCTTGTGGAATGCCCTACTATTACAACCCAACAAAGCAGGGTCTCCAAAACAGAGTGTCATGCACACAAGAGTTTGGCACTAGTCTGCAAGAAAGTTTAAAGCTACTGACAGAACCACTCACTAAATGTTACTCTTTGATTCTACTCAAAAGGAAGTAAGTATGTCCTTTGATGAGATCGAATAGAGAGGAAAGGGCATATATAATCATCGAGAGATAATGAATGCTAAACAATTGAACTGTATATATATATATATATATATAGAGAGAGAGAGAGAGAGAGAGAGAGAGAGAGAGAGAGAGGTACTAACCACACACCTATTTTTACCTCTCACACGCCCCTCTCAATTTCCATCCGTCAAATCAAATGAATTGAAGAAGATCAATAGACAAAATTAACAAGGGTGTGTGAAAGGTAAAAAGGGGTGTATGAATAGCACTACCCTTCATATATATTAAAAAGTGGAAAGAAGCAGAAACCACTCCAGAGAGCTGAAGAACACCCTAACACAAACTAAAAGGAAGCCGCCTTGCGATATGATTTGGGTAGATCTAAACAATTGAACTCACACAGAAAAAATAGGAAAAAACTTTTCAATGAAAAGATTAGGAAACCAATAAGAACCACTTGATTCCCAGCAAACCAAATCCAATCCCAATTACCTTGACCGATCGTCTCCTCTAATCCCACCTAATTATTCATCAACATACGGTTTTATCCTCTCTCAGTACCCGATCAACCGCTCACTCTCTCACTACCCCCACATAATGCTATCAACATCAAAGCCTCTAAGCCGCCGATTGCAAGGCGCATTAAGACGATTAGGATGATGTGGGTGAGCGGACCCGAAGTTCATAGGATGAAACCTTGCCCCTCCAATAGTAGGAGCAAAAATTGAGCTGACACATTTGGCACAAAAACTATGAATTATGTCTTAGGTTGTATTTATCTTCTGATATCACATAACAAGCTCAAAATTTAAAACGGAAACCGAAACAAAAATTGTTCACCGGATGGAGATTGATGATCGGAATCAATCCGCACTGTAATTTCCATTGATCACTGAGTGAACGAAAGAGGGAAACAAAATTGTGGTGGGTATCAAACAAGTACCGAGATAACACTCTAAGGCCAACTTCTATTGCTAACGAAGCAAAAACGAGTGGAACATGAATCCTTTGTTTGCAAGCAAATCAATATGCAAAGAGAATTGAACACCTGTTCTTGGAGGGTTCGAGCAAGGGCTAGGTCAGCATCGACCTGACTCAGATTGCTGAAGGGAGTTCTTGAAGATTGAGGAACAGGAGGTGAGGAGGGAGGATCCACCTCCTCTTCCTGCGAAGCCTCACTTCTTACTTCTTCTCCTTCTTCGCCTTCATTCAAACAGGGGTTTTGTTCTTGTTCGCTGACGCTGTTGTTGTTGTTGGATTTGAGTCTGCCGGCAGACCCCAATTTGACGTCATCATTCTCCATGGATGATTGTGGATTGAGAGAGAGAAGTCGAATAAATTGGAATTAACTGTTCAGAGATCGAAATTGATAGAGTGGGAGAAGAGTGGAGGCGGCGATGAATCGCAGAATATTTCAAGAATCTCAAATAGCCGGATCCGGATACTGATCCAGGCCAATGGGTCGCGGGTGTTGAAGCCGTTGGGTCGGGTGTAAAAAGTCCCAACAAAAGTTTAAATAAAAAACTAATCAAAATCTTCACACTAAAAAAAAAGAACAAAAAACAAAAACCTAATTAAATCTGATGTGACATTTATTATAGAATTGTGTGAATGTGTATTTTTTTAGAAGGCTAAGAAATCTCGTTCTTTGAAAATTTGAGAGAACTCACTTAAATTTTATATAAATTTTTAAAAATCAACAAACTTTGTTAAAATTTAAAAATTTATGAATTCAATGAGAAATCTCTCAAAATTCCAATTAAATACACCCTTAATATTCCGGGTCATGTTATCGGGACATTACAAAATTTCTTTATTTTTTTTTCCTTCATTTAAATGATACGAATTATAATTCAATTTTTTTTCAAATAAAATAAATCTTAAAAGAACCAATTACATGACTTGGCAGGAAGCTAGTGGAAAAGAAATGGTGGTGCGGCTTGAATTTGACTGGAGGAAGTTTGCAATTCGAAACAGAAGTTGTGGTGCTTGGGCGCTTGTTTGCTTGCGCATGCATCAACTCTCCGACTCCGACTCTTCAGTCTCCACTGCCGCCGCCGGCGAGGCTAGAGAGGGTAGAGCGTAGAGCATAGAGCAGTCTCTCTGAGTCGTTGAGGATTGGCCGCTGCGGACTACGACGACGACTACTGTATACGCAGCAGCAGCACTCAAAGATGAGCATTCATTCAGCTCCCGCACTCGGTCTATTTGATTTGATTTAATTTGATTATTTATTATTGTAAATTTGTAAGTGGGTATTTAGTACTAGAAGTGAAAGAAGAAGAAGATGAAGGAGGCATTGGAATTTGTAACGTCCATGGAATTCTGGAGAATGGCGGTGCTCTGGACATTCTGTCTCCTCATCTCCTACTGGAAGCTCTTTCTTCAACCCAATTCCAATTCTCGTCCTTCCAAATCACCACCTTCGACTTCGCCTTCGGGATTTTGGCCCGTCTGCATTATCACTGGTGTAAGTCTACTGCCTTGTTCATTTTCTTCTTCAATTGCATTGTCTAAGTGTTTCAGTCTCATTGATAATAACGCAGGCTACGTCTGGATTGGGTGCGGCTGCTGCCCATGCTCTCTCCGACCGCGGTTTCTTCGTGGTTCTCGGTAATCTTATTCATCTTGTTTGTTTGAATCACTCAATCATGTTGCTAGATTAGAGCCTAGACCAGTAACTTGTCATTTATTTTGCAATAGAGAATATATCATTCAATATATGCAGTCTGTTCATAACTTTATAAGAATGTAAGGATGCATGTTTAGCTCATTCTCCATTCCTCTCTGCGTGCAGTTGGACGTTCATCCCACTTGTTAGCGAAGGTATTCTAAGTTTTTGCTGCCTCCCTCTGCTTTATATAACTTTCTGCTTTCTTGGGTAGTTGTAAATTTCTTAAATCCATTTCCTGGTATTTATTTGTTTGTGTCAGACGATAATGGACATCAAAACTCAGAATCAGAATGCACATCTCAAGGCTTTTGAGGTTGACGTCGCATCCTTCCACTCACTTCTCCAGTTTAAAGCCTCCCTACAGCAGTGGCTTTCTAACTCAGAGATGCACCCTTCCATCCAACTCCTCATCAACAACGCTGGGATACTCGCAACTTCATCTAGACTCACCTCTCAAGGCTATGATCAGTAATAACTTCGTTTTTCTTTCGTCTATCTTCTTCTTTAAGAATTTGTTTCCTTACAATAATTGACATTTCAATATGGCACTTGGAACTTGGAAGTAGCCCTGCATCCACTTTCCCTTCAATCGTGCATTGCTGGCTGATAATTTAGCCTTTTCTTTTTGTCATTCCAGGATGATGGCTACAAATTACTTAAGTGCATTCTCTCTGAGCAAACTATTATTACCACTTCTCAGAAACAGCCCAGTTCCTTCTCGTATAGTGAATGTCACGTCCTTCACACACCGAAGTGGTAAGAATCTTTTCAATATGTGCACTTCAACCTTTTCCATTCATATTTATTGAGTCAGGCTATGCATCCACAAAATCTTCGCTATAGTAAGATTAGTATGCTTTTGGAAAATGCAGTTTGCCCAATTCTGGAAATACAAAAGAAATTGGAAGGAAATGAATAAGTTGCAACTTGCAAGGCAGGATATGCTGTAATAAGAGTGCTTATCCTGTTGTTTCTGAATTTTGCTAGAATTTGGATGAAAATATTTTGATAGGGAAATTTGGATGAAAAATCTTGTTGATTTGCGCTCTGTGTGTGTGTTTGATAAAAAAACTTATTGGTTCTTCCCTTCCCCTTGCCCCCTCTCTTCAGTTTTGAATATACAGATTAACAAGGACACTGTATCTGGGAAGTGCTTCAGCAGACCAAAGCAATACCCATTTGCTCATGTCTACGAGTGTTCCAAATGTAAGCTATGATTTCCATATAAGATACCCTAGACAATCTTCTCTCTCTATTCTAATTTGAACAAGCCCCTTTTGTTGATAGTATTCCTCCTGCTCTTCTCCTATGAGCTTCATCGGCAACGTGGCTTGACGGATATATCACGTCAGGTCTCCGTCATGTACGTGCTCACACTTTCTCCCATTTCCTTTCCTGAAAGGTGTAAGCAGAATTCTTAATAGCAAAGATACCAATGGAGTCAATTACTGTCTCTGATTATTATCAGACGTTGAATCAGACTTTTTGGGATTCATGCATTTGATACTTGCTTTTAAAACTTGATTTTAGTTATGGTTTTGTATGATTTTGAAGTGCTGTAGATCCTGGAGTTGTGGAAACTAACATCATGCGAGAGGTACCCTCATGCCTATCCAGTCTGGCGTTCATAGTTTTGAAACTTCTGGGCCTTTTGCAGTCACCTGAGATTGGAGTTAGTTCCATTCTTGACGCAGCACTCTCCCCACCAGTAAGTTTCTCCTCATTCTAAGTCCTTGCAGCTTTCTCATGTGAATATGAATGCCACTGATTGTCTGTCCTAAGGTGTCGCAAACTTTCAGTGTTTGGTGTCAAACCATCTCAAGATCTAGCCCAAAACAAATACATTTCATTTCCAGTGCTCTAATACTGCTGCGGTTTGTTTTTCGTCTCATGCAATGAATACTAAAATATGCGGCATATTATTTTTGGGCACTTCAAAGGATTTAGTCAATGCGCATAACTAGAAATCTGGTGGTTTGAGTGGTGACGTCCTTGATTTGAGTACTAGTTCTTCTGGCGTTTGATAGGAGCGTAATGTTTCATTTTCCGTCTTATATTGATAATTTGATATACATCCTCACTCCTGAAATGGAGTTGTTCGGTGAGAAGTAACAATTCAGAACATCAATGGATTATTATATTAGCGATTCTCTATCAATTTCAGGAAACGTCTGGAGTATATTATTTTGGAGGAAAGGGTAGGACCGTCGATTCCTCTGTGCTCTCATACAATGCCAAACTTGGGGAGGAACTTTGGGATGCATCAACTCATCTGTTCTTAGAGTCACAGCATGCTTCCAAGGAAACCTTCACTTCTAAGTAGAATTGTATATCATATAATTCATAGGTAACAAGCAGTAGTACACAAATGGATGCATCAACTACGAAGGTGTCTTGTAACCCGTTTACTTTGATGCTTATCTCACTACTTCTGGGCGACAGTCACAAGTTGGGCAGCCGTCTAAATTAGGGTCTGTTGATAACTATTTTGTTTTTTATTTTTTGGTTTTTACTTTCTTGATAGAAATAAAGAGGTTTACAGGAAAAGGAGGGATGAATAAGGATAGACGAAGGTTGATGAGTAACATGTGGAAGAAACGCACATAGAATGGTACATAACATTAAAACCAAAATCTTAACGATTTTAAGTAGGTTTTCCTTTTCTTGTCTTGGTTAACATTTTGTCATTCCATGTGCATTTTATCGAATTTGGATCCTCTCTGGTCTTCATTGTTCAGAGCCTACTGACTAGAAAATTCAGACTGTTTAAGAGAGAAATAGAGATCTAAACCGCTAGTTTGTGTCAAGTGAGTTAGCAGAACAAATTAATGAGAACGGTCGAATTCAATTTAAATGGTTTGAATTTTCTCGTCTTTGAGCTCTAGAAAGTGCAATCCAAAGAGTATCTTGTCCCATTTTTTCCTCATACCACACATTGTTCATAACAATTTTTCTTTCTTAATAATGAAAAGATGATACTAGCTCTTTAGAGTAGATGGTATGAAGGAAGCGGAATATATTATACGCGACAATAGAAATTTATAAAGATTAAAGAGAGAACATCAAGTACAAATCATATAGTGTGGATTACAGTTGCCACAAACTACATACGAGAAACGAACCAACAAAGAACCAGATCGTATCCATTACGCCAGACACTGATCAAGCATGATATACGCGCAATTTGCACCAAGAAATTGAAACAGGGGATATTCAAAAATCCCAATGAGTTATTATTACACAACTTAATGACATCAAATTTATAATCCGACTTGCAATGAAAGCACCACTTTTAAGGGATTTAAGAAGTGGAAGAGTTGACAGAACAGCTCATTCAGAAATCGGCAAATACAGCAAAAACATCACCGTGGATGTAGTCATTATCTACCAAACTGACCAAAAAGTAGCTGCTCTGCACCTGCAAAAGTCGAGAACAAGATGGCGTCGATATTACTATTCTCAATTCCCGTCAAAAGATCGAGAGTGGAAAGGTGTCTTTTGGGTGTGGTAAGCATACATTTGAACAATCAAATCATAAATATGTTAACAGGGGAAGAAGAGACATTAATGAAAAACACAAACCTCTTCAAGCAATTTCCTAGATGAGTCACCCTCGGGGTATAAGCGGGCCCATCCTCTTGACCAGATTGCAAATGCCTCATCCTTCCAAACTATAAAACTGGCAGGATCTACGACAGTTGGTTGGATTATCTCCCTTGCTGGAAAGACACCCCATGTTACTGCATTCACAGCAGTCTGGCCAGTATTAGATACCCAGCTCCCATCTTTGTTCACGGCCATGTAAGTTAGAGATGGAAGAGCCTTGCATTTTTCAACAAGAGCGTCCAACTTTTCCTTCGAACAGAAAAACTCTAGATAGGCTTTCTGATAAACATATCCTCCAGGACCACCCCACCCTGAGAAACGAATTAGATATGTTAAGAATCTAGATAATATGCAATTTTCAAGATAACGTATGAGGATGATAATCACATGTAAATATTAGTTTCAAGGAAAAGGAATAGAAACGAAAAAAATAAAAAATAAAAATCTCCTTCTTGTGCTGCAGTGTTGAAAAAGTAATACAATCTGAACTTCATGAAAAAAGAAAAAAAAAATCATCTATCATATTGAATTTTCTAAGTTATCAAGTTCAAGCTAGTTTACACGGCTCAAATGAGACTCAAGTGATTTCAGTGATTTCAGTGATTCTGATGAAAACTCGTTGATAAAAACCAAATTACTTGAGATAGAGCCTCACTCACAAAAATGAGATACAAATTGAATCTTCGAATGGTTATCATAATCGCAAAATGACAAACATATTTATTCTTATTGCTTACCAACAGACGGCGAGTCAGATCTTTCCCCATTTACTGCTGGTTGGCTGTTGATGGTAAGGAAACCCTTAGTGTTAATTTTTCCTAGCGATTCGTTTATGATCCCCGTCTCTGGCTGAAGCCCATCTAGTTCAGACCAAGGGCTGCTTTTCAATTTTCCAAGGCAGAATTTCTTAAATTTCTGAGATAATAGCAATTCCATTACGTCAGTTCATAGGTAGTTTGCTGACAATGCAAAGACAAAATACACAGTGAGATGGAAACTTCACCTCGCAGATATCTTCAACGCTCTTCAATGGGACAACCCATTCCTCAACAAGTTTCTTGTCACGAGCACGCGGCCGCATGAACTGTTGAAAAGTTATGACTTAAGGTCAAGTATACCAACTCCAGTGCAAAGGAAAAATGTATAGTAAGAAAGAACATGTGGTTGTGAAAAAATTTAATCAAATGAAATAAACTGGATTAGGAATAAAAGTAAAATTTTCTCTAAGAGAACATCATTGGAATGCTCAAGTATTTAACAACGCTGAAAATTTTGATAAACACAGAAACTGATCCGCCCAAATCCATCCCAAAATTATAGGCACCAAGACCAAATTTGTGTGTTTATTGTACCTGATAATCAGTCAATGCTCCATATGACGGGTTACCGGAATCACCCCACCGCCCATGTGGGTATAGTTCCCAGCCTATGGTTCTTGATATGTAGCTCTTGGGACGATTAGCCCTACATCAATTACCAGGACGATTAGATATTTTCTTTGGTGTGTGTGTGTGTGTGTTTGGGGTAGCAGTTGGATTGCATACCAGAAAATTGGGCGAACATCTTCTTTAACACGGAAAACATTTGCAGGGCGTCTCCAAGGTAAGGGCCTTGATATTTTGGACTCTTCAATCAGACCAAGATTCTGCCAAAGCAGTACAAGTTTTAATCAAGCAACTCATATAATTTGATGTACATCTCAAGTCAATTGAGACAGAACAAGAAAGATATAGACGAAAACCTGTAATATAGCCAACGCAGATTTCTCCATGTTGAGAGTATAAAGATGCAAAGTCCTAATCCCAGAAGCCAAAATCTTCTTGCACATCTCGGTTCCAAGGTGAATTCCGTACAATCTCACAGCTTCTTCGTTGTCCTTGATAGGCTCCAAGGCAGCGGTAACCTCAGCTGGTATCTACAGTGTGCCATTTTCTTGTTTGTAAAGTGGGATGACGAGGAAGATAAGAGGAGAGAAAAGGCAATTTCTAATACCTTGGTTTTGCAGAAGCCAGTCATGCGTATGAAACCCTTGTAGTTATTAATAGGCATAATTCCAGGAACAATGGGGCAATTAATTCCAATTTGGCGACAGTCATTCACGAATTTGAGGAAAACATCAGTGTCGTAGAACAACTGAGTGACGATGAAATCGGCGCCAGCATCAACCTTTCTCTTCAAATAAGCGAGGTCGCTCTGATACGCTTCTGGAGAGGCGAGGCCATCGGCTGCAATGGCGTCCGGGTGAGCCTCTGGATAACCAGCAACAGTGACGCCGAAGTAGTCGCCATATTTGGCTCTGATATGGGTGACCTGCAATTGCAATTGCAAAGGGTGATTCAGCGATTTGGAATTTACAATATACAATTTGCAAGCAATATATGAATGAACGAATGAATGCGTCAGTCAGATCTGGGGAATTTGAGTAAGGAAGGGAAAGTAGGAACCAACCAGGTCGAGGGCGCAGGCAAAGCCTCCTTGGATCTGAACAAACTTGTCCTGGCCATGGGGCGGGTCGCCGCGGAGAGCAAGAACGTTCTGGAGGCCGTTGGACTTGATGGTTTGGAGGGCGTGGTCGATCTTGTCGACGGGCATGTTGGTGCAGGTGAGGTGCATCATGCTCTCGACGCAGATGAGGTTCTGCATCTTGTTGGCAATGTCGAGCGTGAGATCGGCGGTGGAGCCACCGGCACCCCAGGTAATGTCGCAGAAGGCGGGGCCGTGGGCGACCATCCGATCCATCCTCTCCAAGAGATTCTCGACGCCATCCTCGGTCTTCGGGGGGAAGAACTCGAAGGAGAAGACCACCTTCTTCTCATCCACCAATGACTCCTGGATCTTCTCTATCACCTTCATCCTTGCTTCGCTTGCTGCTTGCAAGTCTGTGAGTCCGTCAGTCTGCACCGACACACGGCACAATTGTTGTAATATATATAGATATATGTAAATCACCGGGGATTATAGAATTTAATTTCAGATTTAGATCCCGATTAGCAAATCTAAGGCCCGGCAATTTGCCAGAAAATGTAAAACTAACAAAGTGTGTGGTGGCAAATGGCAATTCTCCTCGCACCCCCTTTCTCTCATTATATAGTTGGAGAGACCCACCAACCCCAATTCCATTTTTTTTTCCTTTTGTTTTTACTCCATTTTCAACTCTTTCAACCAAAATTATGATTTTATTCCTCTAATTTTATTATAGAGAACTTTAACGAAAATATCTCGGTACTGTTTACTTTAACGAAAAAACACATTTTTACACTAAAAAGTCAATACTGGTACTATTCACTTTACCCTTTATTTTGTCTTTATCGTTAAAACACAAAATTTTCAAGTCATTTTCATTAGTTTTTCCTTTATTATATCTAAACTATATATTAATATAATTTTCTTTGTCAACTAAAAGAAGACAAAAAAATTATTTAATTTTTTATCACAACAAAAAAATGAAGGGCAATAACGGAATTTTATAAAACAAAATTTTGATTTTTTTTTTTGCTCAAACTTCACATATAAATGATTTTAACATCTCTAATTTCAAAATTAAAAAATAAAAACAAATAAACATGTCTCCCTCTCTCTCTCCACTCCCATGATCTCCCTCACTCTCTTCCTCTCTCCTTCAATTTAAAAAACAAAAATTAAAAATTTCACACATTTTGTGTGTGTGTGTGGTCGTCTTGTAGTAAACTATCGATAATACCATTCAATGGTTACATTACGTATAGGCTTGCTCGCCGTCGAACCACCGGTGTTACTCATATAGGCTTGCTTGCTTTGGTCTTACTGTTAGTCAATTTCGTACTTGATGATTTAAACAAAGACAATGTCAAACTTCAAAACCAAACCAAACCAAAGAATGAGGGAGGTGATCGGGTACACATATACGTAGACTATTTCTCGTGCTATCTCTCCTTGTACAAGTATAAACCACTTGAACTGATTCCTTTCCGGATCTGGATTGTTTGCCTTCCTAGTTACTATTTCCTTCCATCTCATTTCATTTGACCGTTCACAGTTAAGTCACGTTAACATTCTATATTAATTTTTTTACAGAGATAATAAGACAAAAAGAAATAGGAATATAAAATGTTGTGGCTTAACCGTGACCGCTCAAATAGGAGAGGATGAGAAGAGAACGGTAACTGAGAGGGCAGATAATCCAAGTCCTTTCTTTCCAATTTCAATTCTTATTTCTCCCAAAAGATTGGGAAAACCCACCTTACACCAACCATCACCAACCCACGAGTAATGTTAAGAAATTTTTTATATCATTTAATTTATAAAATTAATAACATACATTTAAGCTCAATTGCATTACCCAAACCACAAGTCTCCTGCTCGACCATTCTCAATTTGTCACATCCTTTCCCTACTCTCCTGGTGGTCCCCCAACTCTCACTTGGATTGAAGATTGGGTTGGGTTGGTGGCCAGGACCCACCACACCTACTCTCTACCACTCCTCCATCGGCGGCAGCCACTCGGCGTCCTCTTCTTGTTTTTTATTTTATTTTATTTTATCTTTCCTTTTCTTTCTTGTAATTTCTTACATTAAGAAGTAGCGAAATAAACTTTACAATAAATTAATTATAATAATTTGATTCGAATGTATTATTGGTGAGAATGTAATTTATAATTTCTTACTTAAAATTGAAGAAAAATATAATTATACTGTGGTCTAAGTGACACTTTAAAAAAGAATTAAAAGCAAACTTTTCGTTATTGATTTCGTGACTATTTCTTTTCAATACTTTAATTAGTTATTTGAGTTACGGTCTGATAATATTCTTTTTTAGTTAAAAGTGAGAGATTTTATGTTCGAATATCGTAAATGACAAATTTGATATCAAATAAGGCTCGCCATTGTGTGGTTTAGCCGAATTTCTTCTCGTAAAAATGAGAAAGAGATTTGAAGATCCCCAAAACCCTTGGATCAAGTGATCCGGGCTCTTGAAATTTGATCCAACGACTAAAATTATTATAACTTTTAAAAGAGGCATCTGTTTTTAGTCGTTGAATCAAATTTCAAAAACCCGGATCATTTGATCCGAAAGTCTTGGTGGAAAAGATCCGGAGATGATCTCTTTCCTTAAAAATGTATCAATGTACTAAAAAATTAGTTGTTTTAATATGTGTTGCAGTGTGAATTTGCATCTATGTAAAAATGGTTCCTTACATGTACTATCCAAACAGTACCAGTTTACTTTTCCAGATTGTTCGAAGGCTCAAAAGCACTATTTGGTTATTTAT
Source organism: Crataegus laevigata (assembly GCA_963580275.1). Classification (NCBI taxonomy): domain Eukaryota; kingdom Viridiplantae; phylum Streptophyta; class Magnoliopsida; order Rosales; family Rosaceae; genus Crataegus; species Crataegus laevigata. Next base: position 29,265,268 of record OY756944.1, on the reverse strand, counting down.
TATTTTTTCTATGACTAAAAGCAGCCGCTCCATTCGTTTTAGTCAATCTTTCCCTTGCATTCTAAGCATACGTATTTATTTGTTTTGTGTGGGTCTTTTTTGTATTCTTCTAGAAAAACCGGTGAGGTCTAACAACTTAGCTCATCAACTAATACTTCTTTAGAGAATAACTGGGACAGACAATTTATTGTAATGGTCAATCTGGCATTGTTGTGTTTTAAAAAGAAAACCGCTTCTGTTATACTTTAAAAATAATTAACTATAAAATAAAGTAGTTAAGCATTTAATAAATTATATTTTTTAAAATATTGTGAGCATACAAATTGGTATAAAAACATTTGGTAAATTTTAAAGTAAAAATGATATAATCGTATACAATGAAAAAATAAATAAACATGGCCTTATGGATAAGCAGGATATTTATTTTTATCAAACACTTTTTTATTACTTAACTATAAAGTTAGCATCAATTTCTTCATTCAAATTTAGTGAATTATCTATATTTCAATTCAAACAAATCCTCAACACGGCCCATAGTAAAGAACTTTCAACCAGTAAACAATAATCTCCTATTACAGTGAGTTTACACATTTACTATCCAGAAAGTAAAAGACAAAGAAAATGTGAAAAAATACATTCGATACAACAACAACATTCTCACCAACCCCGTGCTTCTTTGTGTGATGTTTCTCTTTCGGTTTTTTTAATCTCTCTTTTTCTTTAGGGAGGGGGGCCTGGCCTGTCCTGGCCTGGACTATCACTAAAATTCCTACATTAGTGATTTGTTACAACATGCATTGCAAAGAATTTGATCAACCTTTTTGCTCAATGAAACAGCAGAGTGAAGGCTAGATCAGTGTCACTAACTCTAGTTACTGTTATACATGTTACGATTTCCAACTACCACGAGCCGTCCTTGCTTCTGCAGAATCCTTCACCAGTAAAATAAGCACCAAACCAAAAGTTATCATCAGACATTGAACTTGTAAAACTAGCACTGCCAGTAAAGGAATGCGCGAGCAACACAGAAAATAAATATAGGAACACAGATCTCCAGAGTCATGGGAAGAACCACAACCGCATACAGGCCTCAAGTGGCTGCGGGACTCCCAAGCTCCAGCAACTCCTTTGAAGGTTATATATAAACTACAAAACTACGTGCCATTGTTCACAAAGTTGTTACCATCACACAATGCAAGATAAGCGCGTCGCAAATTCTCCATGAAAATGGGAGTTGAGGTATGACAGCATATCCATGCAAAATCAATGATGCAACCAATCCTCCCCACCCCCTCTTTCCTTTCCTACTACCCCAAAAGACATGTATTATAGTCGAAGAGTTCATGCGTAAGTATGCAGATAATACTGAGTTAAATAGATGATCTAGCCTTGCTACTGGTACAACCCAGTGGTCGCATCTCATCAATATGAAAACCAGCCATTCCGTATCACATATTTTGTTTTGTTCTTATATCAATTTTATTTAGAAAGTTCAAAGAGCCAGCAAACAGGATTGTGAGATATCCTAAGGCTCTTATATCAATTTTATTTAGAAAGTTCAAAGAGCCAGCAAACAGGATTGTGAGATATCCTAAGGATAAAACTCGAAACAAGGCACTGAGGATGAGGATAAAAGTTTACACTTACCTCACGATCATATCACAATGTTACAAGCTCCCAATCTTCTTTTGACATGTCAAGGAATTCAATGCCACCATCTTCAAACATAATCTGCAGCAAAAAATAAAGTTCATTTTCAATATCTTAATATGACTACGACATTTACGTCTCACCAAACAAAAAGATAAATAAGGTGATTTATCTAATACCGAGTGTTTTCTGGAATATTTATCGAACCGTTTGACAATCCCAAAAGACCTGAAACATTGGAGAATAAAGAAGAAATATTAAGCAGATTAAATTAAATAACATGAAACCTGAGAACCCAGAACAACAAATATTTATAGAAACAGAAACTTCTTAAAGAAATTTATATAATTTTATTTCTTTTTCATTAGCCGAAAGTAGCAAATGGAAGAAAAAAGAGAAAGCGCAGTACAAATAAATAATAACTTTAATAGAGGAGACAGATCAATCAAAGGCTATTGTTCCACCATAAAAATTCTTTAAAATTTTTTTAGGGTTAACGTTACTTGCGCAAACACAGAGTCATGAAGGTGTTCACATTTCAGTCAGATTTATATTATCTATGTATTGCTCCAAAAATAAAATAAGGTGTGTTACAATCCCAAATATTTTCCTTTGTGCCCATTACATAGGTGGCAAAACATTGATGTTTTCTCAACTTTCCACCTTTTGTTTGGTTTTGGTATCATCCTTAAACCTTCCTAAGGTAATGAAGGTTAGCCGCCTTTAGTATCAATATAGTAAAATGATTACAAGGGAAAGCATGATGTATTCTATTTCAAATGTTGTAAGACATATGTAAAGATTATCAGTGGTATTAAAAACGTCAAGGAATTCCCTACCAAGATTATTATTCAAATCATCTTTAGATATTTGCTGCTCAACATGAAAACTCAGAGTAAAAGTAAATTAACCAGTTACCAAATTCATTAATCAACTTACATCTCATAGTAATACTTAAATATTCAAAATATATCTAATTCAAGGAAAGACTAATTTCTGATATCACAAATCATTATGTTGATTTTTGCAAGCAATAAGGTTGCAAACATGCAGCACGATGCACACATTACTAAGAGCTCATTGTGCAGTAACCAAATCCCCAATCTGATATGAAGATGCACATTTACAGAAAAAGAAAAATAGAAAACCACAAAAGAACCTAACAAGAACACACATCCACGTATGGAATCTCAAGAACAAGTTTATACAGAAAGATTAAAAGTGATTTTTTGAAAACATGCCCAAATTTGGACCTAAAAAGAATTCCAAACTTAGACTGGGTTCTGTTTTTATCTGGCTTTCTTTTATATTAGTGGCCTTCTTGACCACTTTCCTTTACCCTTTGTTGTCTTATTGTCTTTGCTGCAAATAAAATAGTTTCTTTCTCAAAAAGTAAGTCTTTACTGGAATAAAGGGCTAGTTGTCAAGATTTCCCAGATTAGACATGAGAGAAGGTTCCAAGTTCTCACAATATTTTTTCTTGGTACTGCACATAAAACAACTAATGCAAGTGCATAACACATTCAGAAATATGAACCACTGTCAGAATGAAAGATTCGTAGATATTCCAAAATTACCACTGATTTGGGGGGCGACTTATTCGAATCACTTCACCAATGCAATTACAAGAACGTCTACCGCTTTGGTTATGGATGGGTTCTGAATTTCCTAATAAATAAATAAGATGAATAAAAAAAGAGTTCCAAATGAAGTATATCACAAATTTTGAAACACTAATAAAAGACAATAACCACAGAATAGATAAAAGCTCACCAATATGCAGACTCCCATTCGGAATAACCTTTACCAAAAAAGAGTACCACAATTAGTCCATAATATCATTTCAGAACAAAAGTCCTAAGAAAACTTCCATACTTTTGAATGGTAACTAGTCACTCCATAGACTCTATTCTAGTTTTCTATCATCCCTTTCAAAATAAGAATCTTTTTTTTTTCAAAATTGTAATCCTCACTCCTCATTGACGGTTCAATCACAAGATCATGTAAACTGAATCATCCTAAGATATAGAAGGACCTATTTCAAGATAAAATATTTAAATTCAAAAACCAAAAAGAAAGTTTTCGGAGCAGCAAATTATTAAGAATGCTTTTGTCACAAGCCTCAAACCCTCTGTATCTTCATATGTTTCTTCTTTTTTCAAAAGAAACAAAAAAATTATGATTTATTAAGCAAAATATTAGAAACTGATGGAAGCAAACAACATCAGACACCTATACATACATCTTTTGCAGAGATAATAGCTTTCAATTTAGGGGAGGACACAGCCACCTGGCATGCTACTAGTTTCAACGCAGCATCTGATGATATCTTTGACTTGGTAGGTTTGACACCAAGTTTTCGTCGACAACCAATCGCACCACAATGGCAATCTTGATCTGCGCCAAATTGAACAAACCTGCTAAATTTATTAGACTGGACTAGAGGAATAGAAAGTTTCATGTCCAGTAATTGTAGTTCTCGAGCAAAGGATGACCACCAGATTGATGATTGTTAAAAAAAAAATACACTAGCTTAAGCAAAGATGCTCAATTAATAAAAATATTAAATTAGTGGAGTTATGCAGGTGTTCATACTGATAATCATAGGTCAGGTGCTCGCCCATTTTTATGTCACGAGTTGCGAATATACCAATTCTTGTTTCACCATCAATTATCCTTCAAAAAGGTGAACAAGCAACACACGTAAGATAAATCATTAACAGCAATGACCTTGAAACCAGTAATAAGGTCCAGTAGAATACCATTTTTGCATCTCAGTATTAGGACAACAACTATGGTTTATATATCTTGACTTGTTTCCCTTGTATGTGGCATCAATAACCATATCTCGATTGATTTCACATAAGTAAAAGTTTGTTTCTCCGCGGTGTTTCATATTCCACAGCCTTTGCTCACATGTTTTATCATCAATCACTGTACAAAGAAACATCATTGATTAATAGTTTTCAAATACATTCGTGGTAAGATAATAACTTTCAAATATAACACTAGCTACACATAATGACTGTGACCTCAAGAGGAGAAATGACTAAGAAGTTACCTTCTCCCACATATTCTATCACAAATTCTCCTTGCTTAATATCTTCATCCGCCACAATTCCAGAACCACATTTCTCAGTCTATAAGAAATCCCTTATTCCATTAAGTACCTTAACAATGTCTACAATTCTGATAAATAAATACAATACTTGAAAACAATTTAATCTATGCACAAGGCATTATAATTGTCAAAGAAAAAACAATAATAAATGGCTATCAAAATAGCAATGCTTAGGGTTAAGGGTTTAGGGTAGCAATGCCAGCACCCTCCATTCAGAGAAAATTATGTTACCTTAATTGTTTTATAATAGGAAACACTCGGTAGTCTAATGGGGAGAAAATCAATAACTTAAAACCATGAGACGAATAGTCATATTGCTAAACAAACTTATTAGGTGTCTTGCATAAGTTGTGGGCTAGCAAAGTAGACACCTAATAAATTACATATGATGAAAGTTTAATAAAGGGCAACATGGGGAGATCGGAATAGACCATCAACTATTTCTTAAAAAAAACATGTCAGCCTTCAAGTTATGTTACTTTATATGTTTAAAAACATCGATCAGAAAATCAGAAAGGCAAATAACCAGCATATGATGCGAAGTTAAAACCACTGCACTTAGATTTTTCAACATAAGACAAATTACCTTAACCAGTTTCATCTTCTTCACAGGTCGGTGCTGGAATGGTTTGTTTAGACAGGAACTTCCACATTTACAAGCTGAGGAGCAGCTAGACAGAAGCATCCTGAAGATGTAGCACATTCAAACCATTTACTACAAGACTATGATGAAAGATCTGCCTTGAGAACATCAAAATTATGCACAAAAGCGCAGTACAGGATGATCGCACACAACAACCTTTACATGCCTATTTTATTACAGATGCAGGAAACATAACCATCATCAGCCAAAAATGTGCTTACCCACAATGGCAATCTCTACCACAAACAGTAGAAGACTCTGGTGATGGGTTGCAGGAACAGAATATGCCATCATCCTCAAGTCGTCTTTTAATCCTCTTGGCGTGATATATATCTTAAATTTGTCAACGAAACTAGGAGTAGCGAGATAAGATGCGTATAAACCACTAAATAAAAACACAGATGGAGTATGTATGAGACGACCTATGCAGCAGCATGTTTGATGGGGGTAACATAGAGAAAAACCAACAGGCATGTAAGATGATAACAGGGATTGCAGTAAAGTTATACAATGATTCACAGGACAAGTTCGGACTCCGACGCGGTATGATTTGGTGAATAAAAAGTTAGTAATTGAGAGGATACTGCGCTTGATAAAAGTGTAGGGCATGGGTTTCCACTTGTTGAACCAATCTGGAAGTTCAAAATCAACAGGATTTCCAATCTGCTTCAGCAACTTGTTGAAGACATTCCCAATGTGACTTCGCTCAGAATTCTGGTAAGCGAAAATGAAAACAAAAGCATAAATAAAACCCAATTCATTCATTCATTCATTCATTCATGCATGCATGTGAAAGACTGGAAGTTGAAGAAAATAAAGAATGAAAAGAAGAAGCAAGAACCTTCTTCATAGCAGGCATGGCACCAAGAACCGCCACCTCGTAGTACAATTTTTGGAAATAACAACCTACTCGATCGAGATCGAAATCGAGATCGACTAATGGAGTCGTTAGTAAGTATAATCCTAGACAGACAGACAGACAGACAGAGAGACGGAGTAGGCCTGCTGAAGTAGTATTTAAAGCAAATCAACAACTTACTATTTCCTCCAAATTTCCAGGTTTATCTTCTGCAACTGCACACGACCCCAGTGACTGCAAAACTCCAAGTTGTGGGGTTCGGGTTCGGGTTCGGGTTCGGGTTCGAGTTCTAGTTGGGTCAGAAATTGAAGACGCAGACTCAGAGCAAGGAGTAGTAACAACTAGAGAGGGCGGAGGGCGGAGGGCGGATGGGTCGGAGATGGGGGAGAACTGCTGAGATTTTGTTGGCTGCGAGCCCGCGATTGAGACGTGGTTCGGAGTCTGTTGCGCGTCTTGATTTGGATTAAACGAGTTTCAAATGTCAAATGGGTACGGAAGGATATTACCAACTGTTTTTAGGATAATTTCAAATTTGGGAAACAACAATTAAAAAAAATTTCATAATAATATTCGTCTTAATTTGAAATGCAAACAATCCGTTTTTTTTTTATTTTTAATGTCCAATCCTAACCAAAACCGTTTGTTCTTTTGATCGTAATCTTCTACAAATTATTTACCTAAAACAACTATCTCTAAAAAAAATTATTTAATTTGAAATCCTCTTCTTAATGTTCAGAAAATAAAATGTTTTAAAAAAAATTATTTTTGTCTTCTCATTTTTATGTTTTGCACCTCCTCGTGATCGTAGCTGTGATCACAAGAAGTGGAAGCACATTCCAGCACCTTTGGGTTGGATAATTTAGCAAGTGTATACCGATGAGGATGTGAGCCTATTTTAATTAATTCAGATACTATTTAGTACAAAACTACACCAAACACTTGAGTCAGTAATATTTATCCCATCCAGTTCGCTATACGGCTTGTCAAACGAGGCCTTATGGAATTCCTTTCGAGTTATTAGTATTCTGCACTAGAATTTGTAAACTAGTAACTACGGTGTGAACCTAATCATGCATGTAATAGAGGGTCTGAGATTCATTAGGTGTGGCCCTTCAGAAATGTGTTTGAATTAAATGTGGTTACTTGCCAGTGTTCTATTTCAAATTTGTCTTTATTTTAGGGGAAGTTTTGTTGAATATTTGGTTGATTTATATCCATTAACTTTAATTTTGGCATCATGTCTATGTCATCTAACTGGCGATGGCCACCACATCTCGAGTTTGATGTCAACTAGATACCGGACTACATGCAATTCCCATTGAAACTTGCATTTGTGTCAACGAGACGACTTTGTCAACTGTTTTTTAATTATTCATGAGGAGTTTATACACTATCTACATGAGAACTATCAAGTACAAAATTCCTTAAACTCTTCTCTCTCGAAATTTGCCAATAATTAATATTGAATAATCATATTAAAAAAAATTCACTCTAAAATCTCATTTTACACTTTTCACATATATTTTTCACCTAAGTATAAAAATTTACAATGCAAAATAAAAAATTTAAAGTACTAATAACAAGTCCCTTAAAGAAACAAAAATAACACTCATCCTACTTTTTTATCCCACTGCTTAATTTTTCTAGTTCTTTCCCTACCAATACCTATCTAATGGATCGTTTGGAGCTTCATCAAAACATCGTGATTGTATCGAACATTGGGCGCAAAAGAATAGACAGTTGCGATCACTAAACCAAAACGACATTAGAGCCAAGCTGCAGTTGCTTTCTGATCTATGGCTTGTTTGCCAAAAAAAAAAAAAAAAAAAAAAAAAAAACTAATAAAAATCATTTCAAATAAACAATACCGAAATTTTTTCGTTAAAAGTTCTCTTAAAAAAATTAATCAATTCCTCCAGTGTAAAATAAAGCTTACAGAAGGGGTAGCATATCACACACATCATTAACTTGAAATAAATAGTTCTCTGATCAATTTTAATTCTGTTTATATGCTTCCACACACTCACAACCTGAAAATAACACGTTTTTACAGTACAGTTTTTCTTTGAAACGACGTTTGAAACTTGAAAGTACATTTAGAACGACATTATATGACATATCAAGTCTACGATTTAAAGCGAGTGAAAACTCATAATCTGAGGATTACCACCGCCACCGGTAAGGTAACTTTACCACTCATTCTTCTGCAGCACTAGCAGCACTTAGGTCCACACTGAGGTCAAGAACCTGCTCAAACATTCCGCGTAATTTGGTTAAACATTATACGAGAGACATGATTCTTTGAAACAGTAAAAAGAATCAAAGGCAAGTTAGTCGCACTAGTTTGTGAACTTTAACCGATGTCCATCGACTTTAAGGATGACATGAAATGGAAAACAACAGAACAAAACCGATTGGGCGATGCATAAAATTGTATTTCTTACCTTCCCTGTTATCAAGGTATACATGTTGAGCACATCCATGACAGTGGACTCAAAGTGTGTCGTGGCATCATAACTCTGTCAAACATAAGGAGCCTTTTGTCAAGCGTGCATAAATCATATTGAAGAGTGCCCAGGAGAGGTCAAGGCTTGAAAATGACTTACGGTTGATATAAAGCAATTGTCCAAAGTGGGTTCGTTAACGGGCTCATATCTGTCATACATCTCAAAAAATATCTCATCAACAGGCCCTAAAAGGTCAATCCCTGGCTTTAGCTCACTCTCGGGATGATCAGTCTCTGCGTCTGTTGAGACAAATGCAATAAATTTTCCCTTTGGAGCAACATTGTGAGAGTAGGAGCAACAGAAAAGATACCTGTTCAGTCAATAATAGCACCACAAGACTTAGCCTCAAGTAATAGAATAATACAACAAAAGAGAAACAGAGATAACTCGGGATGAATAACTGTCCACCAATAAGCCATTTGTTTACAGTATACGCAAGTGCCCCAGAGGCCTGCTCTACATACCACTGTTTTCCCCTTTTAGTAGTAGTTTGGGGTAGAAATTGTAGTAGGATAATATTAATCATGCATCACACAAGTGTTACCACAAAACCCTTCCAACTGTGAGAGACTATAACCTCCACAGGATACAACGTCGCCTATCCAATTACACAACAGATATTTAAAAAACTGTGGTTTATTTGACATTGTATGCATATAAACTATTTACCATTTCTTTCTTCCTATTAAAGAAAACCCATTTCTTTCCCATACCATAAGAAAAGCTAGTCATGGGATTGTTTTGTTCTAAAGCAACAGTTACATAGGACTTTCTCAAATAAGCAAAGGGCGTCCATTGCAACATAAATACTTGTAATAAACAAAATAAAGAAGAACTCACATATCTGATCTGCGACCCAACTGCTTCTGTGGCAGGATAACCTGCACTGAGTGAGATTCATTTGTGTTTGGAATTGGGTGGCTCATAATGGCAATAGCCCTTGCAACCTTACCAACCTTCCTAACCTGTCAATATGCAATAAATTTCAGTAAAATATGGGAGAATAAACATTTTTCTTCACCATTCAAGCACAATAGAGAAGAACAGAGAAGATATTATGTCCCTTGAGAACCTATAAATAAAAACAACCAAATGCATACTGGAAAGGCATAAGGTGAACAGAAAACTAATATTACCATCCCAACACCTTCAAATACTTTACTCAGAAAGGTTTACCTTGTTAGGCAAGTAAGACGGATCACAGACAACTTTTTTGCACTTAGCAGTTTCCCCTTCAGATGTAACACCGACAACTTTCCCTTCTTCATTGAACTCTACCTGGCATTATGCATCAAACTCACTGTCAAGACAGGAACTAAACACATAAAATATGGAGTAGAAAAAACTAATACAAAACGAAAGAGTGTTAAAACCAAGAAAATGTGTAAGGATTACCTTGCACTCAGGCTTATTCAACATATAAGTGCCACCATAAACTGCACTAAGTCGTGCAAATGCCTAAATGAAGCACCACAAAAGAAAATGAATATCTTTACCAACTCTGAGATGAATTACAATAATGTAATTAAATAGAAAGAAACATACCTGAGGAAGCTCTCCTAATCCATACAGAGGGTATATGTATGGTGATCCTCCTTGAAAACGTGCAAGGGACTCCGCATAAAGCTATGACACAACCATGTTAAACTCAAGTACATTACAAAATGAAACTTTAATACGTGAGAATTTAAAAACAAGACATAAATATCGTCTATGAACCCCAACCACTATTTACCTTCATCCTCTGCACAGTTTCTAAAGCAGGCTCATTCAGGTAGCGATCATCCCTATGCAGTGCCAAAGCATGCCCAATGAAGTCAACAGTGTTGTCATCAAGACCATATTTTCTGTCAAAACATCAACCACACAAAAATATAAACAAATGTTCTCCGGTTATTACATTATCGAAACAAGACCACCTTTCTCTTCTAGACAGATTAACCATATACAAAAGAAAACAGAGGCAAAGCATTGGTACAAATGAGACCATCAAGAACGCAAATTATGAGTCTTCTTATAATGATTATAGAGTTCACTTGCAAAAAGGTTAATGTCCTAGCACTTACGCGATCAAATCTCTAGTTGTCACTCTTGTTAAGTCCATTCCATCATGTGTTTTGGGATCAGTTTCATTATAATCTTGAACATATATGAAGAACTTGCGTGCACGACGCTTTTCAAACAGACCCATGAGTGGAGACTTAAGTGCCTCCATGTCAGTTGCGGGAACCTTGTGAACCTGTTGCAACAATTGAGATCCCACTCATAAGGTTTAAGATCAAATTTTTTACAGGACCGTGTGTGAGTGTCTTGGCGTGTGTAGTTACTAAATGCAGTTTTCCAATGAATTAGCAGAACTACCTTTCCTTTATTATAGACAAAACTGCCATCCACAGCTTTGAAGTACAAATACTTGGTGACATCTGTGTGAATGAGGACACGCACTAGAGTGCCATTGGCCATCATAAACTAGACAAAGTAAAATGCAACAAATTAGGAAAACATGAAAACACATACATAAAAAAACTAACGAAAAAAAATTAGTGGGCCAAAAACAATGCAAAACCCAAGGACACACACAAACATACCTTAGGGACCATGTCCACATTATAATCCCTACTAGATCCCAAGTGTGCTGGGGGCTTATCATTTCCCCTGAACCTCTTCCATAGCTGCAAGATAATGATAATTTAAAGATCAAAACAAATAGCACAGTATAAAGTTCGAGAGACCGAACGAGTGGGCAAGAAAGGGAAGAGGACTTTAACGTAGACAGGATATGTGGCAGAAGGGAACCTGGACAAGATTAAGTGATGCACACTCTCCACCATAATAATCGTTCCGATCCATGTGCAGAACCTGGTCCACAAAATACAAGTATCAACCGTGTTTCGATCCACACTCGTCACATTCAACAGAAAATAAAGAAACGACAAATATACCGAACATTGATATTAAATGATAACAATCGTGCCATACACTTTGATCCATTTAAAAGCAAAGAAAGCATGTTAAGAGAGATTTGAATCAAATAAGATCCATCAACAATAAATTTGACGTGTTAGCAAGCACAATCAGGAACTCAAATACACAGAATAGTAAATTACAAGTAAAATTTTCTTCTTTTTTTTTTTACTTAATTTTTCGTTATGGTCTAATAATTGATAGTAAGTTGATGTGTTGTGTGATAACAAACAGTTTAAATGAATCAAACATAACATCCAATTAAACAAAAAACGGGGAAATGAAAATCGAAAAGACGGCGATTGAAGCTAGATCCGTCCGATTGCAACTGCGAATAGATCTCGTCGGCCCAATTGGCTAATCAATCACTCATACAAATCAAATCAAACCAAACCAAATCATACAAATCAATGGTGATGAGATTGAGATTTGAGGTTGAAATTGAAAAAATAAGAAGAGAACAAATAGCAGTAGAAAGAGTAGGGGAGTTGAGAGTGGTGGAAGAAGAGACCTTGAGGCCGTCAACGGAGAGAAGACCGCTGAGGATGCATTCTTTCAGACCCGTTCCCAACACTATGACGTCATACTCTTCATCCATTTCCTCCTCCCTCGCTCGCTTGCTCAGTCAATCGGTCAGTGAGCGAGTCGCTCCTCCTATCCAATCGTATGATCTCAAAGCAACAGATCACAGAATTCTAGGGTTTTGGTCTCACCTCTCTCTTCTCACTTCCTCACGCAGGTCTATCTATGTCTTTTACACAGTACTAACTAATAGGGGTATATATATTACCACTCCGACTTTTCCTGTATTTATTTATTTAATTTTCCTTTTGACACCTGTGGTGTACAAGATGCTTTGTGTGTCAACTAGGAAAAGCTTAAAACGATTTTTCTTTTCTCTGTATTCTGGTTTTGGATGCCTTCAGTGATTTATTCAAAAACACTTTTAAACATGTCCATCATTTTTTAATAAAAGTCACTTAAGTTTAGTGTTATTTTTCTTTACATGAAGGTGAGAAATCTCACGTTTAATTTTTATCGAGGACAAAATTAAACTATTGTTGTAGGCCTATTTGATTGAGCGATCTAGGGTTAGAGAGGGAGAGGGAGGCCGGCCACTTTAGAGAGAAGAGAGAAATATTTAATTGTGAGGTGTGTTTTATTCACCTCATTGTGCCTCTATTTATAGTAGTAGAAAGGGCAAACCTTTTCCCATAAAGATTACAATACTTAATAAGTAATCTACTCCTAATAGGAATATAAGATACATTCCTAATCTACTAGAATTTACACAATCACATTCCTATTCTAAATAGGACTGCAACACTCCCCCTTGAGTGTGTAAATACTCAAGTAAATGGCGCATCAGGTCTTCAGTGATGAAGCAGGTACAGTTGATGAAATCGTCGGCACAATGGGCGAATGCGAGTCTCAAATCAATGGAAGAATGCATAAAAAGTAAAACTTACAAAACCTCGCTATGGTAAAACTCAAGGTGGGAAAAAAACCCATAGTCTAAGGAGAAAAGTGAGAAGTTGCATTAAGTCAAAACTATACGTCTTTTGGACGCAAGTAGAAGAGCTCACAAGGGTATGATCAGCCCAGGATGGGTGCCTCGTTAAAACCTAGTTAGGTAGCAAAAACCCAGTGGGAAACATGCTCCTAATCGTAGGGAAAAAGAGTACATTAAGATCAAGTGAGTATACTTCTGGATACTCCCCCTGAGTTTGACATAACTTCCAAATGAGAACTACAAGCATTGCATATAATAGTTAGGCATACCAATTCCTCGGACAAGCTTCTGGAAGGTTGACTTCGGCAGTGACGTCGTGTAGATGTCGGCAAGGTTGTCTGGGATCGGCTTGCTTGACTTCAATCTCCTGATGCTTTGCTGATGTAGATGTAGACGCAATATGTCTTGGCGTTGATGTATCATGGCTTGGTCGGGTGGATACATGCGGCATAGTCTTCATGGATCGTTGATGAATGAAAACACAGCAAGTACTACGAACATGCTCAACAAGAACTCCTAACCATGTCTCACTTGTGGCGTAGTGAAGTGAGGTGAGTCTTGGAACGATTCGAAGAGTTCGCAACTAAGGTCATATCATGGACCTCCAAGATATTGCGATGTCCCTAACGGTAAAAGACATAACCATTTGGAGATTTTGCCTTGTGCGGGTTTGATAAGTAACCAGCGTCAGCATAACAACAAGGCAAACATCATTTCAAGGATCAGGGGGGTTGGATCCATTGAGATGCATTGAGATTTTCCCTCATAATACCTTCAGGGTATGTCTTTAATACCAATTCAGTGGTTGCATGTAGGCGTGGTGCTGCATCTTTACCAAGATCAACAACGATGGAGATGTTCTGTCTAAATACAATGAGCTAAGTACAACGAAGCGCAAAGTTGAACTTAGATATGGAATTTCAGATTCCATAACCTCTTCAAGGGTCTCATTTGCATATAACGTATGGACGATCAAAGGTATACTCAAAGGTAACACATTCAAAGTGTAGTTCGACTGGTAGACCAAGGTACCGTCAGAACAACGCTTAAACTCCAGGTTAAGGCATAAACGAGTTTTCCCAAGATCCTTCATCTCAAATTCCATCTTCAGGTGCGAGGCAGTTTTCTCAAGCTCTTCCAGAGTCTTAGTAAGATTCGTGTTAACGACATAAACTGTAACTCTAGCAATTTGGAATAAAACTTCATAGTTTAACACGCAAGGGCATAATTCATATCCCTGACTGATCAAACAATCACTTAAACGGGTATACCACATCCGTCGGATTTAAGTGAACGCCTCAAAACAAGTTAAGAGGGTGTTCCGTGGTTTTGAAACTTTTTGAACCAGTCCATGTAATTCTTCAGGAACTTACATGTCAATCTCCGTATTTATATCCCCATGGAGAAATACTAACCATATTTCATAATGCTGTTATCAATCACAGGACGTTTGAGAGAAACCTTGCGCTGTAAGGCGTGCATCACGTCGCACTATTTCATTCATCTCATAACGCTTCCTTTCCCACTTGTAACACAATAGGGTTACCTTGGGCAGTGTAGGAACGACAGGTCCAATACACGCATTGGTAAGGAATTTAACCTAGATTGTAATCTCAGTTGTCCAATCAGTTCTACGTTGTCACTTAATCAACGGAACACGGTTCGATATCGTCGCTTTTCATTTATGTCGGTAGCTACCATATAAGTGAAAACATCATCGATGATAATCTCATTTCAATTCCATTTTTCTCATCCAAACTAGTATACTAGACCAAGAACTTCATGTCTCGGGAGTAATCCGGATTAATCTCATGAGATGGAAATGATTTGAGATAGCGATCGAGTTTAAATTCATAGGTGTGCCGTGTCTTCCTCTTCTAGGGAAGTGAATCCTACGAACCGAATAATCTGTCGTGCTCCAGGCCAAGACAGATTGATTGGCTATCCGCCGTTGTACCGGACCGTCAAACAGGGGCATCCAAACCGTCCAATAGGGGCGGCACATCCTCCAGGGATGTTGACTCGACGTCCGTTAAGTACGTCTATCCTTGCAGGCATATTTGCAGCTAGTATATGATCTCGTCACTTTAGCTAGATCAGAGGAATGCGTCTGGAGCAACATTCTGAAATCTAGAATTCATCGCACTTGCTTATCACACTTGTGCGGTATGGGGATCGAGATGAGACATAGTGGGCAACGTCCACGCAACTTCGCGCCGTTCTACAGGAACGTTGACGTTCTTATCTCCCCCTAACGGTGGGAAGATTGTCTCATTAAAGTGACAACCCACAAATAAGCGGTAAAGAGATCGCATGCAAGGGCTCGAAGAGAGCTAGTGTGAAGGAGAATCATGATCGACAAAAGATACACATCCTTCTTTGAAGACCCATGGTGGTACGTTGCGGCGGCGCAACTGGGCACATGGAATGCTCACCCAAATGCGTAAATATGAAAATCGTCAGGTTCGTACCCAGTAACCAACTGTAACATCATATAAGTTGGGTGGCAATGGGCCTCAAGGCAGACCAACATAACTGCGTACAAGAATTGCACAGCCCTAAGCAGAAAACCGAAAACTTGGCACTGTTACCAAAATTCAGGCGATCATTTAAATTGCGCTTTATGATCACTAGGCGAGGCTATTTGGGGTGAACATGGGAATTCAATGTTCAATTAGAAACCCAAAACAACATGCAATACTTTATCGAAAACCGTCGATATAAACTCTCCGGCATTATCCAGTCTCCAGGACCTTAAGGGATAAGTAGGGTGGTGAACCCATAATCGGCCAAGAGGTTTAGCAGTAATGTGTGTGGACAAACATGTGACCAGTTTGTCGATTCATCAATCAAAACCATAAGTCTTTATATGGTCCGCATTTTGATTGGATTAGTCCACATATATTCCCTTGAATCCACTTATGGAAAAGAGGTGATTTCGTATCTTTGCGAGGAATGATATAGAAAATCAATTTCCTTAATGAGCAGGCTTGACAAAGTGTGCTTGTAGGCACAAGATCCTTATTTCGGGTAAGGAGATGCGTCGTAGCGTCATTGTTCGACCTAAGTGTCCCAAAAAGGTCATGTCAAAGTAAGGAAACTGCTCAATCACCCAGCTCTAGGCCGGCCACATGTGGCATGTTCCCAATTGGGAGACAACCCATTGGCCCCAAATCGAAGCTTCAGGCTTATATTTGGAGGTGGTGCAAAGATATTTCACTCTATTTTCTTTAGTGGTTTCATTTATGATCATTGTCATCTCGAATATCCTTAAAAACTCAACGTCAGGGATAATTTAAGGTCCCTTAAATGGTGATGCAGTATCATTCATACAACGAGGAGCGTGCCAATGCTTTTAATCAGGTTGGATAGACCTGAAGTCGTTGTTAGAGATGTGATTTAGGCGTAAAGTTAGTGTGCGTAGTACGCATTCGTCCAGACAACTAACTTCCCCACATTCCTACCTAATCACGTGTTTAATTGAATCGGTCACATGTACTAAGAAACATGATTCAATTAACTCATATTCGAGGACAATATCAATAAGATTATCCATAAGTAAAACATACACCAAACTTGAATCCAAGAACATGGAAAAATGTTCACAAAGTAAATGGTTTACTAATGGGATTCGACCAACAAGGTCATCCATGTCAAAATTATGCTCTCCCAACGGTGTTCGGTGGAGCAAAATTAATCTCACATATTGACTACGAGAATGGTACTCCTTAACAACATTGGTAGGGGCACGAACAAGTGCATAACCAATGATCTATTCCATCGAGAATGAAGTAGATTCTGCAGGGTTAAGGTTCGGGAATACTATCCCTTATTCTTGAAGTTTTAGGTCTTAGGTGCCAAGGATCACGCTTCGGGCATGATGCCACACCTTGGCAGGCCCTAATTCTACCATATGTTGTAAAAACAAACTCGAAATTGGATTGTGAGAAGGTATGCCATTCGGTGTATCTCTGTCGAAGCCGTGCATCACCATTTGGTAGTCTTTGACCTAACTGGGTCGACCCATTTGGTAGACTCCAGCCGAACTGAGTTTATACCATTCGGTAGACTCCAGCCGAACTGGGTCTATACTTTTCTCTCACGTTTGTGGTAGTAATCAGATCCGAGAATTTGGTAAACTTCTGTTTTCTACACTTGTTGCTTCAGGAGCGAGTTAGAAATAAGGAAGGACGAGAAAAGTATTCTCTAGTCAAAATTCAATCGAATTTATAAACTTTAGAATTGTACTCATTCATGTACGTAATCATGGTATGCTTCGGGCAATATCTTTCATGATTAAACAGTCCGTAGAAGCGAGCCAAAGAGCCATGGAATCCTCGTTCGGAGGTATTTCCATTTGTAATGCTTCGGGCATAAGTCTTCGAATGAAGATCATGGTGGAGGCTTATTCAGCTCTTCCATGCCATTGTTGGCTTCAATGGTTGCTCAACTTCTTGATAGTCAAGTGGAGAGTCACGTCTTGTACCCCACATAAAGTGGTTTCTATTAGAAACGTCCAAATCAGGAAAATCAAACTTGTGACGGTTCGATAATCCACTGAATTGGAAGGAACAAGATTGTGATTGGTGCTATGGGAAGGAATCATCCATAAGCATCAAAGTTAGAACATTCGAGTTCTTAAGACATGATTTTCATGAAAAACGTCAGGTTTTCATGGGTGTATTGTTTTATGAAAACTTCGGGTTTCAAAGGCACTAAATTCGAAACTACAGGTTCGATTTAGTTTATGAATGTTTAGTTCATAAAAGAGAGGTTCCTGCAAGAACCACAGAATGCAATATACAAATATACATATAGTGGATTTGAGGTTCTTCGAGAACTCAAGTGTGAAAGCTTCGTTACTACGAAAGTATGTGACAGTTCAAAGTATAAAAATAAATTATTGAATCGTTAATGTCCAAAAATGATCTTCAGATCAATAATTTTGGATTTATTATCAGATTAATGAACTGCAGGTCAATTTTAATTAATTCAATAAATCGGGCCATACAGGGTCGATTATAGAAGCAAAATAATATTAAAATAATATTGTTGAGTCGAAAATAGAGCCCCAAAATAATATTGGGCTTGGTGCCGTGGTTAAGAAGGCACGGGTGTGGGTAGGGGTGGTCTGCAGGCCACGGGGAAAAGAGAAAAACCCCAGCCGTGAGCTGGGTTTTAAAATTGGACCAAAAAAATTGGGCAAGGGTCAAGGCCCAGCAAATGCTGGCCTTGGGTTTGCGCGGGAGCGCCCAGTCGCAAGGCTGGCTGTGTGTGTGAGGGTGCAAAACCCAGCCACGTGGGCTGGCTTCATGCAGGCCGCAAGAAGAAGGCCCAGCCGTAAGGCTGGCGTGAAGAATGCAGGCCAATGCTTGCAAAGCCCAGCAACCATAAAGGTTGCGGCAGGCAGGCTGAGGGACAGGAAGCCCCAGCAAGCCAAGCTTGCGAGCAGTGGACCGAAGGGAATAAGGCTGCAGGCCCGTGGTCAACCAAACCAGGCCAAAAGCCTGTGGTGCCCTAGCAGCAAAGCTGATGTCGAAGTCCAGAGGGGCAGGGTGCCCAGTTTGTGCCGCAAGGGTAGAATTAATTTTCCCAAAATTTTCGAAATTGTTAGGGTTATACAAACCCTAATATGCTTCTAATTTAATTTTATAATTTGACTCACAAATTCCACATAACAATTTAATTGTGCGATGCATGAAACAAATATATATATTGACAAATA
Organism: Crataegus laevigata; assembly: GCA_963580275.1. Classification (NCBI taxonomy): domain Eukaryota; kingdom Viridiplantae; phylum Streptophyta; class Magnoliopsida; order Rosales; family Rosaceae; genus Crataegus; species Crataegus laevigata. Next base: position 29,246,286 of record OY756944.1, on the reverse strand, counting down.
TATGAACATATACAATATATATATCGGAAGGAAAATATAAACATAGGGGGTTCATGCATCATGGGGAATGTTTTCATGCTTCACGGTCGTTTCAAATATCTTACTTTATTTTAAGCGTACCTGATTGGCAGAAAACTTATAAAATCCTTCTCAGAAAGCCGAAATTGCGTCTCCAATGCGTTGTACCACGTTCAACAAAGAAAAATTAAATTTGAATTAATAGCATGTAGATTAATTCAAAATAATAATAAATTAATCACAAAAAGAATAATTAAAACGTAATACTCCCCTGATTGAAGAATAAACTCTCTTTAGCGTAGCGTCAAGAGCGTGCTGATAACGTGTTGTAGGCCTATTTGATTGAGCGATCTAGGGTTAGAGAGGGAGAGGGAGGCCGGCCACTTTAGAGAGAAGAGAGAAATATTTAATTGTGAGGTGTGTTTTATTCACCCCATTGTGCCTCTATTTATAGTAGTAGAAAGGGCAAACCCTTTCCCATAAGGATTACAATACTTAATAAATAATCTACTCCTAATAGGAATATAAGATACATTCCTAATCTACTAGGATTTACACAATCACATTCCTATTCTAAATAGGACTGCAACAACTACATTATTGTTAGCCATTATGAGACTTAATCTACTTTCTCACCTCCTAGTGTATATTATATTGCTTGATAAAAAAATATTTTTCAAAGAAAATTTTATTTATGAGTAAAAGTGGTTTTTTTTTTGACAAAAAAAAAGTGTTTTGTAAATAATCTCAAATAAGCCGTTAATCTAAATTATATGAAGCATATATGTGGGGCTAATGCACTTGTGCTTCTGAGTTTAAATATTCTTTTATGTAACTTAGCTTAATTTAAAGATAGTGTAACAACCTGTCCCAGAATTTACGGAATGGAATGTCATTTTCATAATTTTATTGTGGTTGAGTTAGATCTTTTGAAATGTTGCTTTTGGGTCTTATTTGGTGTGCCCAAGGGCACCTTTGGATTTGGGTCCCCCGGCCCACTCATCTTTATTTCTCTTTCTTCTCTCTTTTCTTTCAACCCTCACTCTCTCTCCCCGAAACTCTCTATTTGCAACTCTCCCTTCCCTCATCTCCGACACCCACATCCACACACCTCACACAACAAACGTCGACGACCCCCCATTAGACATGCACCACATTCCGAAACCTTGTTGTCTTAACCCCAGGCCAAAATCGTGGACCTCCGGCAGTGACGAAGTCATTTTACCCAATTCCACCGACACACTCTTGACATGGGTAGGTGCTTAGAAACCTTGGGGTTGTGTTTAGGGTTTGATTAAGGTAGATTTTATGTGGTTTTCACTTGTTGAACACAGAAACTGCACGGGGAAGAACTTCCTAATATTCCGGCGAGGTATGTCGTGCCTTCTAGCTAATTTTTCGGCCAACTTCGACCATTTCACATCTCCAATAGGTATTTTCTGACTCTTGTTCTATGGGCTTCAAATCCATATATAGATTGACTAAGTTTAGTTGCTTCAAATCAACCCAGCGAGAGCAAACAACCAGGTCGTTAGGCCTAAACCAAGCTCAACCTTAAGGTAACCCAAACCCAAACCCTTACTTGAATAGACCTTTGGGCCATTTGGAACTCGAGCCTTAGGCCCGTTTCCCTTTAAAACCCAACCCAAATCCTTTTATTTTGATTCATTTATTTTATTTTCTAAAAACCCTTAAAGCCCTCTTATTTTGGGCTAGGCCTTCAGCCCAAGACCAAAGGACTTTGACCCGTGAGCTTTAAACCTTTGGACCCAGGCCTTTGGACCTTGGAATCCAACCCAGGCCTTTGGACCTTGGAATCCAACCCAGCCTTTGGGCCAACCTATGCAACCCATATGGAATATTTCGTTAGGGAATATTCTTGTGTTGGCTTTTTCAGAATTTACCCATGAACCTTTCTTAGGGTAATTCGATGTCCAGAACCTATTTTCGACGTTCGTTTTTCCAAATTCAATCGTTTGAATAGAATTTTATTAATTTGACCCTCTATGTGCTTAGGTGCATTTATTGTGGCATTTCCGTCTACGCTAGTTGCACGGCTATTCGACGACGAAGTATCTGTGAGTGGATCCCTTCTAAAATGCATGTTTTAATAGTAGAAATGCATACAAGAAAAGCATGATTTAATGATTATGTTTTATGAGATATTATGTTTACTGAGAATATTTTGAATTATCATATTTTATTGAACTGATGTTCTTTGTAGATATATGATGGATAGAATGACTGCTTATGAACATGCTTTTACACACTTCTTTATAGTATATATGATGGATGACTATATGCTATGAAGATGCTTTTGAGATATATGCACCTATCTTTGGAAATACTATATTCAATGGTTTTATGCGTATCTAGTGCTCATTGTTCTGCCTTCAGGCGATGATGCTTATATTGACCTTCGGGTTTGGTGATGTAGGAGCCTTTGGGCGATGATACTTATATTGACCTTTTGGGTTGGGTGTTGTAGGAGCTTTCGAGCAATGATACTTATTTTAACCTTCGAGTTGGGTGTTGTAGAAGCATTTAGGCGATGATACTTACATGACCTTTGGGTTGGATGCTGTAGGAGCTTATGGGCGATTGATACTTGTGAAGGAAATGTTCTAAAGAAAGAGTTCTATATGCCTTCGAGCGATACTAATGCCACTAGTTAGCACACTATATACGACATATGTTTTATGAAAGGTTTTATGGCATGTTAGGGTTTTCGACTAACCTATCACTTATTATGCTATTAATTTTCATAAAACTTTGGGGGTTAGTATGTTGATAATTATTTCAATATTATATATATATATATATATATATATATATATCACTTGGTCCACTCATGTTTATTTTGCGCCCCCTCATAACTTAGAATTGAGGCGTACAATCTCGGCGTCAAGGCACTCCCGCAGCGGCATCTTCGTGTCCTATCGATGTAAGACCCATTCCTTTGTTCATTCAATTTTATATTATTTCCTTTCTAATGTCTCAAATTAGTTGTATGCTCTGAACACATTCCTCAATTGCATACTCATTGAAATTTAATTTATAAATATTTATTTATGTTCGTTACTTCTCATGCATGTAAGTATGACTTCTTTTTTTTACTTCTCAACACACTTTTTTCAAATATTTATTGTTGAATTAAATGATGAAGATGATTAATGAACAAAAGTTAACAAGAGTGTGTAAGAAGTAAGAATGAATGTGTGAATAGCATAATCTAATTTAAAATACAAAAAAAATTTGGTAGGATATCGCTTGTATATGTACAAAAAGTTTTTTATAAATAGTCCTTGAAGTTTGGTTAACTCATCAATTTGGTTCTTCATGCTTTAAATCGATCAAAATCATTTTTAAAATTTAACTTTGCATGTCACCTTAGTTTCTATTATCCAATTTTTGTATTATATGTGTTTTTATCTCACATGATTTCTGATATTTTGCTAACTCATTATTTTGGTCCTATATTTCAAATCAAAATCGTTTTAGAAGTTTATGTATACACTTCAATGTAGTCCATGTCGTTAAACTTGAAAGTATCGTGCATCACACAAATTAGGGACGACTTTGTTCACTTAAAACATGAGGGGTCAAAATGATGAATTAGACTAACTTTAGGGAACAATTGTCATAAAAAAAAACTAATAGAAATGACTTGAAAACCTTGAGTTTTAACGATAAAGACAAGGTAAATAGTAAAGTGAATAGTACCATGATTGACTTTTTAGTGTAAAATGTGGTTTTTTGTTAAAGTGAACAGTACTATGAGTTTTTTTGTTAAAATTTCCTAAAAAAATCCATGTGATAATTTTGTAGACAAAGAAGGAATTTCTCCTAATCCATCAAGTTATGGGATTCGAGCCATTGAAAAATGATCCAATGGCTAAAGTTATTATAACTTTTAAAGTGAGTCCTTATTTGTAGTCGTTGGATCATTTTTTAGAGCAAGTTCAGCGTTGGCAATTGCCAAGGGGACCTGCTCCATTTGCAACCCAATAGCCTTAACTCCTCGCTCCAGCCCATGCCAGAGATTAAGCTGAGGGTGGCTCGTGTGAGATGGCGGGCTCGAATTGCAGGCCAGGGCGCCTGAGGCAAGCTGATGCAATGACGTCAGCCACATTATAAAATTAATAAAAATTTAAAAAATGTAAAAAGTAATAAAAAAATGTAAACAATTAATAAAAATTTTGAATTAAAAAAAAATCTATAAAAATCTTATTATTATTTTCCACCTTACACCATAATTTTATATTTTCTCAAATACTTTGGGTTGTAATTTTTATTTAATGAAACATGGTACAATAAGACCAATTAAAAATCATATCCGAAATTTGAAATAAAACTATTCTCTTTTATTTTATAAAATTAAAAAAAAACATTTTTTTTCATGTTGCCATGACTATTCAGTTTAGGGGTGGAGATGCAAAATGCAATTACTATTCATTAAAGAAATTTACTATTTACTGAAGAGGATTCAATAGGTAGTTGCCCTGTGGGCCTTTCCTACACTAAAGCTGCTCTTAGACTCACTCCAACCTTGCCTTATAACCTAAAATTCCTTTTCATCCCCCACTCAAGCCCAACCCAACCCAACCCATGGCTTAAAACTAACCTAAAACCTAAAACTTATTATGAGGCCAAATATTGGCCCAACTTTAGGCCACAAAGTAAAGTGGACCCCAACAAATGAGACTGAAACCGGGGCTGTGAAGCCCACTGCCCAAAACCTAAACTCCTATGCGCTACACGCGCTAGGCTTTTTATGCAGCCCAACCAACCCACATGGGGTTGTTCCCTCGGGTGTTAGACAATTATGTAGCCCAATGACTACCTTTCTTCATCCACGACTGGATTTAAATGGGCCGTTGGTTAATCCAACGGTCCAAGTTCAATTTTTTTTAAAATTTTAAATTTATATATTTATTAAATCCAACAGCTTAGATCGAATATAATCAAATCTAACAATAAAAAAAGATCTAATGGTCCAAATTTAACTTAAAATTCAACCAAAAACTCTATAAATACCTATGTATTTGTTCAAACATCCACATAAAACTCACTTTTCTCCTACAATTCTTCCAATTTTTCTTTCTACCATTTCTTCTCATTTCCAAAATTTTCAAGATGGCAAAAGAGCATGTTAGAGGTTGTAATTGGACATTTGACGAAGGTATTGCTTTATGTTTGGCATAGATTTCTGTTAGCGGAGATGGAGCCGTCAGCACGAATCAAAATATAAAGGTTTTGAGGGGTAAAATCGTTGATAAGTTTCATGAAAACTCCAACGCCGGTCTAAGGGAAGCAGGTGGTGTTTATGATCGGTGGAAAGTTATCAACAAAGCGTGCACTTTGTGGAAGGGAAGCTTGGAGAGAGCCATGGTTGACATGCCTAGTGGAAGGGCCACCTCATAAATTGTGAGTTTATTTGTTGATATTTTAGTTGTCATGCAGATAATAATATTTTGCAACTAATTTTTTTTATTTATTTGTTGTATAGGGTGAAAAAGTAATGACAATTTACAAGACAAGAACTACACCAAAAAATCAAGCTTTTAAGTTGCATCATGCTTGGAACATCCTCAAGGATTGTCCAAGGTGGGGAACCAATGCGGACCAAGAATGGGGAAAATTATTTCATAGTGAAGCCTCACCCCCAAATGATGTTAATGAAGGTGTGAATTTTGCCGACAATAAAGGTGTCGAACAAATGACCCCGACTTCTTCTTTTGCAAGGCCCCCGGGTAGAGATAAGCAAAATGAAACAAAGAGAAAAGGGAAGTCCCAAGATCTGATAAGTGCACAACTTGCTAGCGGATTTGCAAGAATGAAAAGAAACCATATCTCTCGGCAAGAAGAATCGCCCCAAATGTGTTTGGCCATGAAGAAAGAAGAGGATAGGGAGTAAGAAAGGTTCAAAATTAATTTGATGATGGAGGACATCGACAAATACACTATAGAGAGGAAAAAATATTTACGTGGTAAGCAAAATGACATTTTACGAATGAATGCCACAAGAAGTGTATTTCAAGATGATGATTCATCTCGAGACTAACACCCAAGTCCATCACCAAGTCAAGATGGTGTATATCATTATTAAGTTTACGTAGTTTATGAGTTTTTGATTGTATTAAGTTTATGTGGTTTATTAATTGTCTTTTTATTTTTATTTTTAAGTGTATGTGGTTTATTAATTGTCATTTGTATTAAGTTTATGTGGTTTATTAAATGTCGTTTGTATTAAGTTTATGTGGATTATCATGATTTTATTTAGTGATTTTTCAAAATTGATCGGAATTTAAATATTTTTAGGTTAAATTGTTAATAAAATTAATTTTGGATAGTCTACATAATTTTTTTTTTCTTCAAAAAGTTAATTTAAAAAAAATCCTAAATTCATTTTTTAATAATCTCGAGCTAAAATTTTGGACCAGAAGGGTCGAAGTAGAAAAACTATTTATGGGTTAAAACTTAAATTTTATTTTTAGGCATTAGGTCAAGGTTGGAGATGATCTTAATGATCTAAGAGCAAGTCCACCGGAGTGGACTTTGCTTGGCACCCAGCACAAAAACCTTCCTGGCACCCTGTCCATCCCCTCCAGCTCACAAAAGAGGCTGGCACCCAGCCCAAGTTGGTCTCTGGGCCAATCTGAAATAGGCTGAGCAAGAAGCTGGGCAAATGGGCTGGCGCGTGGGCGTCACGCGGACGAATCGGCGAGTAGCCGACAAGAAACAGGTTGCGGGCCCCAGCCCGCAGGCGCACTCAAATGCCACCCGGTAGAGGCGACGTGGCAACATATCTGCCGTTGGATTTCCAACGGCTATTTATTATAGACCGTTGGATTTCCAACGGTAAAAAAATTTTAAATTTCACTTTTAAACTGGACCGTCTGATCAAAGATCAACGGTCCAAATTAATTAACTTAATTAAAATTTATTAAAAAATACAGAAAAAATATTTTAAAAATACAGAAAATTTTAAAAAAAATTATTTTTTTCTTTCTATAGTTTATTTGATGAGTTTATGTAATTTTATTTTAGTGTTTTTTTTTTAAGTTTATTTGATGAGTATGTAATTTTATTTTAGTGTGTTTTTTTTTAAAGTTTATTTGAAATTTTATCCGAAATTGGTTAAAAATCATATCCGAAATAAACTTTAAAAAAAAACACACCAAATAAATGCGCTGGGTGCCAGCACATTTTTTTAGGAGTGGAGATGTAGAAGCCTATTACTGTTCACTCCAGTATATTACTATTCATTCGAGTGGATAAATGCGCTGGGTGCTGGCACCCAGTCTTAGGGGTGGGCTTCTAAATTTCCGGACTTAATGAATTATGAGAAAGGGATCGGATAGGATTCCTTTCCGACAAAGAAATTAAAAAAAGATAAGAAAATGAATAAACACGACAGGGGTTTGGTCTGTGATGAGTCATTCTCTCCTCCCCTCGACCACAATTAATCCGAGGTTTGTTCTTCACTCTTTATTGAGCTGTTACTATTTATGCACTAATTTTCCATTTTATTACTCCTTCAGTCCCTTTATTTTCTCATTTCCACAACGAATTCTCCCCAGTTTTTATAAATTTGTTAAATTGTTGATGGAAAGATTGTGGTTGGTGCTCTAGGGATGGATATCTTCTCGATCCTTGATTGGTTTCCGTTCTAGGGTTTTCTGATGTTGTGTTACTGCGACTGTCTTCCGTGAAAGACAGGATCCTCTCAGCTGGGCACTGCCTTTCAGTTCAGGCATTAACTGATAAGGTAGGGTCTTACCGGCGTTGGTGGGGCCCGTACTGGTGGGTTCATCAGGTATCTGCTCTCTCTTTATGTAAAAATAAAAAGCATTTGGTATTTGACTGGTATGGTCGCTAGATTTGAACTCGTCTCTCTGGTTTGCTTGTTTTGGATTCTCTTTTTCCACCAACATGCATAGGAATTTGAGAATTGAGTGCTGGTTTTAATTTCACTGCCTGTTGCCTGTTGGGGATGACTTTTATTTTCGATCCGTTTGCATAACTCCGAGTGGAGCAGTCATCCAAGGCGGAGGAGAAAGAGAAAAAGAGAATGGAATTTTGTAACCAGCTCGTGCATTAACCGTTTAGTTTTGTTGGAACAGGAATCGCCACTGGCGAGCAATTGGTTTCTTCCGGCATTTGTTGTTACTACTTTAAGCTGCTTGATGGTGCTGTTTGGGCAATTTGTGTGATTATCTGGTTGGAGATTGTTTTTTCCCTTCCCCTTTTGATCTTATTATTGATTAACGGAGAATAGGGGGGAGGCGGGGGATAGCATAGCCTATACACTATATTGGGTGAGGATGGAAAAGGGGATGGCACCTCTTGAGGGTAATGATGGTTGTATTGTGGTGAATGAGACTAAATCCGAAGACCCCATATATATCGACATGGAAACTGAAGAGTATGGGAGTGATATTTCAAAGAATGGAATTCAAGGTTTTGCATCAGACAAAGGTGAGGGAAGTAATGTGGTATTCTCTAGAGAAGGACCTCTTGTCAGGAAGGAGTCAAGAATGCCCTCTAGTTGTAGTTGTAGTGCCAAGAAACTCAAATCTCGGGTTGATGCGGTAGACTCCAATCCGGAGAGGAGGGATAAGGTTGGGCAAGAGAAGAAACTCAGTAGACAAGATAGGATTGAGTTGGGTCGCATGTTTCAGGGTGCTGTTAGTTCCCATGATTGGGAAGCTGCTGAGAGTTTGATCCTGGTAGCTGATCCGCAAACCCTGAATGATGCTTTGTGCATCACTCTGGACTCAATATGGTTCTTGAGCACTCACGAAGAGCTTTATGGGATAACGGAATTAATTAAGAAGATCATTGTCAATGGTGCTTATGACTTCACGAGAGCTGCCTTGCGTACTTCATTTCTTGCTTCGTGTGTTTCTGCTTGTCAGAGCCGAACAATGAGTCTTGCAGATACAGTGACAGTAATGGCGCAAAGGTAAGGTTTACTGCTTTTCAGCATTCGCGGGGAAATATTATTTAGATTAACATATTGCTGATAAGATTAAATTTGATGTAATAACATACATGTTTTTACTGTATCTTCTATAGTTAATGAGTACTCATCTCTAAACATTTGAAACCGTGTTAATATTTTTAGTACTATTCTAGGACCTCAGCTGCCAAAAAACTAAGATTGGTTAAGTTGTATATTTTTCTGATAACTTTACCATTGGTGATGTAGGACAGAGTATGGCAGAATTTAGATATGTTAGCGAAAGCGAAACACAGAAAACTAAAACTAAAACTCAAACAATAATAAAGGATAACTGGAATTGCTCCAGGGCATCACACCCATTTTTGGCCTCTCACCAAGAATTTTGGTATCTCGCCAAAATAATCCCATTGCAGGATTAGAATTCCAATCTCTGGAAATCAAAGCTTTTCTATTCATTGTTTGTTAATCTGAATTACAAGGGATATTTAGAACGCCTTAAACCTAATGAATGCCGGAAAGTAAACTTATTATAGGAAAGAAATTCTAATCCAAAATAGAATAGGAAACTAAATCTAATCCTGATCAAACTGGAAAGAATCTTAATCATTATAAAAGTAGGAAATCCAAACACCAAAACCCTAAATATTAAGATACTAAAACCCGAGAGAGTAAAAGACTAAAACACCCTTTGATTTAGGGCAGCCTTCACTTTGATTCTGCATTAATTGGTCTGGTTTTGATATTGTTCTGTTTGTCAAACAGGCTTATGTGTGCACAAAAATTAGAGCATTCAGTTAGAGGGTTGTGTGATCTACTGCCTCATTGCGTGGGAAAATAGGACTTTTAATTTCATGGCATACAATATAGAATCTATAAGCATTTAAGGGCATACATATAGAGTTTATTGTATTTGCATTCTACTTCAGCAAGGAATTTTCAGTTCCCTTTTTTCACCTTTCGCATTTGTTGCACAGGCTTCAATCAGAAACGCTTAGAAAAGTCTTTTGTATTGTAGTGATAAATTGCCTGGGTGTGTGTAAATGGGTCCATAAAGACTACATAAGTCTTTTCCAGAATTGAAGATGAAGACTTTTAAACTAAAGGGGAGGACTAGGCAGAAAAGGATGCATTATTTATCTTACAAGTTACAAAGTAGAATAAAATTAATCTAGTTCTTTAATGAAGTGAGCAAGCTCAGGTTGATTTTATGTAGTCTTTCCATGTCAGTTCATATGATACCAGGAAATCTTTTTATGAACATACATGTAGAAAACCTTGGTGTTACACTAATTAGAATTTGTCCTTTGGCCAACACCATGAGTAAGTAGAAAGCTTGATGGGTTAGGAAGTGCCCCACTTGCTACGAGAAAGCTTAAGATGCATCAAATTTCATTCCTTGAAATCCTTGGATGTTCCCTCCCTTTATTTATTTTATTTGAACTACGACAGTGCAGTGCGGTATTGTTTATTGTGTCTGCTGAGCACGTTGCCCATCTCTTTCCACTTTATCCTGGAATTGGTGTGCTATTGCTTTATTGGTTACCCCTCTTATTTTTTGTAGATTGCATGAGCGCCTCCAGGAATGCAATGGTGATGAGGTCTTGAAGGCAGAAGCTGCTGCTAAGGTTCAAAAGTTTACTGAATGGGCTCTGAAATGTATAGGCTTTCATTCTCGCTCTCAAGGTAATAAGGATAAAGTTAACAATAGCTCATCGGTTGAGATCCAACTCCAGTTATCAGCATTTAAGGCATTCATAGATCTTGCTGGTAACCAGCTTTCCGGGAAGGACTTCACTGAGGCCTTTGATGCTGCTTGCTTTCCCCTAACTCTCTTCTCTAGTTCATTCGACTCTGGCTGGGCATCTGGGATCTCGGCAACTGCAATTCAAGGTTTGCTGGGTATGTTGGTGGAGGGGGGCGCAGACAATGTCAATCAGTGCTTCCTTGAAGCCTCTCGTTTTGGGAGTACTGAGCTTGTGCGCATCTTATTGCAGGTGACTTCAATATGATCGTACATCATTTTATGTTCAGTTGCCTTCCTAGCTTTCAGATATTAGTTTGCTTGACTACTTTTCTGTATTTGTTTTATGATCAATATTCAATACTTAGTTATTTTACTAAACCTAAATAAGAATTAGGAAGAACTATAATTATTGCAAGATGCTTTTGTATATTGATTGGTGCGCATTGTTTTCCCGTTGCATGTTAAATGGTTGCAATTTTGTTTGTTTAACCTTTCCTAAACTTTTGAATACTTTTCTTTTATGTGTTAAAGTTTCCATCCTTATTTTTACTAGAGCAATGCTGGGAGCAACCGCTGCCTCAGTTGCTGTGTCAGTTGGTCTTTGTGGGCAGGGCATGTGGCCAACGATTTTGTGAAAGTAAAATGGGGCCTTCTGATTGCTAAAAAAGGAATTGACTTTTATACCCTTATTGTTCCTCCTTGTTCTACTTCATTCAATCAAATCAAATCCTTGTATTCTGTTTTCTGAGAAAAAAGACCAAACCATTCCCAGATTTGAAGAAAGATAATCAACAACCACTGTTCTAAAAATCCCCGCCTAGCGCCGCCTAGGCCCCAGCCCGCTGCCCCGATTAATGCTAAGGGCGCCTAGACTTGCTGAGGCACCGCCTAGACCGCCTAGGCACCCGCCTAGACCCGCTTAAACATTCGCCTAGGTCGCAACTCACTTAGACAAAAAATAGATAACTTTCATTTTGCATTTTGTTTTTTTCCCAATAAATTGTAAGAGACTTGTTGCATACTTAAATGAACACACATTATATCCTTATTTCACATATTTTCATTATGTTTCAATACTTCATAATATATATGCATTCTATTTTGTAGTTTATGATGAAATTATATATATTTCAAGTATAATTAGACACTTATTTATACGAAATATGATTGATTTACTTAAATCTGCCTAGTCCGCCTAGGCTCCGCCTAACCGCCTAGGCGCTAGGCCCCAGCCCGACGCCCGACTAGCGCCTAGCGACTTTTAGAACCTTGACAACAACAACAAAGCCTTTTCCCACTATGTGGGGTTAGCTATCTGAATCCTAGAAAGCCATTGCGCTCGTTTCTGTGCCACATCTTCTGACAGATCCAAGTACTCTTAGGTCTTTTCTTAGAGTCTCTTCCAAAGTCTTCCTAGGTCTTCCTCTATCCCTTCGGCCTTGAACCTTTGTCTCATAATCGTATCTTCTAAGCGGAGTGTCAGTAAACCTTGAAGAAAGATAATCCCAAAGAAAAATTTATCCAACACCAAATCCAGAATGGGAAGCAGGGCGGGAGTAGAATAAAGGCAACGGCAGCCGCCAGAGACGCTGTTCTTGTCAAAACCACCAGTCTCCGACCCTTTGGGCACCATCTCAGCCCAAAATATCCCAGACTGTACATATTTGCAGCGGCAACTCCCTACCAATCTCACTGCCACCGTGCACCCCTGCATGACATGGACCCGGGCGCGCCTGAATTGAGCGAGGCCAGTACGCTCCGTCACCGTACTTGGAGAAACTGTAGGAGTCTCTACTCTCGCTGTTTCCCATGATGCATTTGGTGTTGCTGGGAATTAAATTTCAAGCTTAAAGCTTTAATCTTTCTTCAGAACTTATAAAGGAGGAAGAAGAGGAAGAAAAAGAGTTGGAGAAAACAAAACAAGGGTATAATGTCAATTCCACTTAGCAATCAGATTATCCATTTTACTTTTACATAGTCACTGGACACTAGTTCGGCCCACAAAATGCCATGTATTGTTCCTAGCATTGCTCGTTTTACTAATATTTATGTAAATCTGGAATATCAATATTTTTGCTGACAGCCTGACATTGACATTTTTCATTCTGTTATGCATACTTGATGATATGATTTGCTTATGTATATACACTAGAAGAATTGTGAGAAGCGATTGTGATCCAACTTTTGCTTTCATGATTTATGGTTCATGTGGTTGTACCGGAAAAAAAGATATATGATTTGTGTGGCATCTTTTGTCTCATTTTTGTTTGGCATATTGGTTTTGTGTTGGTAGATTGCCCAAAGGAACAGTTTGGATGTTGATGTTGACCTGGCTTTGGGTTTTGCTTCTCACTACTGCAAGATTGGTACTATGGAATGTCTTGTCGAAGAGGGAAATGCAATAGCTTTCTTGGGCCCTCTAATGAGAGCTGCTGAGAGGGGCTGTATGCAGGTTGTTGAGTGGTTTGTGAAAAGGGGCTGCCGAGACATGGAGCTCTGCCTTGCTCTCACAGCTGCAACTTCTAGCAGCCAAGTTGACGTTGCTGCCTATCTCCTTCCTCATGTTCCTCATCATGTCCTTGCTGCACTCAGCATTGAAATTCTGAAGGCTGCTGGTGAACGAAGTGGTGGTTCTCTTGATGGTGTTGCATTTCTTCTCCATTCCGACTTCTTAGGCGATCCTGCAGCCACTTATGCTGTTGCCAACAGTATTGCTTTGTCTGATGATGAAGGTGTAGCTCCCGAGTTAAAGGCTTTTCTTCGTGTGCACTGGTCTCAGGAAGCTTTCTTGGATGGAATAAGACAAGGACAAGAACACTACATGAACATTTTGAGGATTTTAAAATGGGGTGAATCTCCTATCTGCTTAAGAGATCTTCCAACCCCTCTAGGGATAGCGATTGGTTACCTGCCACTGTATAGGGAGTGCGTGAGAGCGGGTGGCTGTTTGTTGTCACAAAGGCTGAGAGGACAGCTTATTGAAGCTGTTAGCCGGCTTGGCGGTGGAGTCTTAGAAGGGGCGGGCCAGTGCAAAGAGCTATTGGCTGTTCTGGAGCATCATCTTCCTCCATTTTTTACTTGATCTGCCTAGCACTGTGCTGCAAGATGTTGCACGTAGACGTTCTGGGACTTGGTTTCCCCTTGTCCGCGGCTATCTGATAAATTTGTAATGGATGATAACAACAGTTCAGAGATGGGGTCAGGTGACAAAGCCAAGGCTTGTCAATTTTCAATCCGTCATGTTGTTGTTGCCTTGTAATTTAGTTCGTCTACTGTCTACGTGACGCGTACATTTCTGAATGCGCATGTTGATCTATTATTTAAGACAAAGAAACTATGTGATATTCTGTAATACCTTGAAAATTTAATTATGAATAGGTGGAGAAAATCGAAAATAAAATGATTTATAGTTATGAAAATTAAATTGAGAGATTTTTAAGTTTTATTTTTGGGAATATTTATAATTTACGTTGGTTTTTCTTCGTCGATAAGTGAAATGACCAAAATGCCCTAGTTGACTAAATTGAAATATACGAGGATGCATTTTATCCAGGCATATTTTATCGTTTTCTTAGCATACTTGAATATAGTTCGATCTCATGAGAGTGGGCGAAAACTATTTGTGAAACGGAATTATAACGAATAAAATAAAAACGAACGAAGGTAGTGGCGGAATGGTCATTTTGCCATGAATATAGAAGGCTCAGGGAGCGTGTCGTGGAAAAAAAAAAGAAGACTGTCGAATGAGATGGGAAAAAAAGTGGAGGAATGCCTAATCGGGGTGGGGGAAGAGAAAGTAGAGTGACGAATGGGGGAAGAGGAAAGAAGGGGAAGAGAGAGAAAAGGGAGACACGGGAACAGGATCCCTCGCCCATCAACCCACGCGACCCGATACAAGGATCCGATAATTTGAGCAACTTTCCGACGAAATTCCGTCGGATTTCTGACAAATTGGGCAAACCCACTACTCCCAATCATCCGCTCGACCCTCCCTCTACAAATTCCACCTCAAATTTCATACAATTTGACCTTGGATTCACGGAAAAAGCATCGGTGGGTGCGGTGGTAACCCGGCGGTGATTCGTCGTTTTCTGCAACCCCCCTCATCGATACTCACCATCAAAATACCTCCCTTGAGCTCAGGAACAATGCTCAACCATTGGTCGGAGTCGATTTGAGGACGAATCAAAGAACACCCTTTTCCAGGGTTCCGGTGAGTTCGAGGCAATTCCGGCCACTTCCCGACCGAAGCCTAAAGTTATTCCTCTCATTAAGCTCTACTTGCTTGTAAAATTTGGTAATTTCAAAGGTGCTTGACCAGTGGGCCACGCTGTGTTTTCATGCAAATTTTGATATTTTAAATCCTTAATTGGTATCCATTAGATGTGATTCGATTGTAAAAGCTAAATGTTGAATAATTCTCTTAATAGAATGTTTTTGGAAATGGAAAAGAGAATGATTTGTGAACTACGAAAGAGTTGATCCCGTTCAAGAGTTCGTAAGCAGTCTAACAGAGGTTAAATGTAGCCTTAAATAATCGAGACAAATCGAAAATTGAGAAATTGAGCTAAGTAAAGAATTTGGTTAATAACTTGAGATTTAACCTTATGTTTTGGTAGATAAATGTTGGTCATAAATCAATGTGTGGGATTAAAAAATTGATGTAGAGAATCGTAATTAATAGTAGTTAACTAAATAAGAGTTTAGCTTGAACTTATCACTGATATTATTTTTTAAAGTAAATATTTTGAAGCGGAGCGTTACATATTCCATAATAGAGCCGGCCGGCCAGCCAGAGACAAAAACACTGAATTGAATTGCAAGTCTTAGTTCGCCTTCCCTCTGTCATAATTATTCTTTATTGAAAAGTATAGATGTGATATTCCGAAGTACATAATTTTACCATTGCTTTGAAAATAAGTTATTCTTATGTGCCTTATCTTTATTTTACAAATAGGTAGTTTTTCCGACTCATACCCTTTGAAGTTTTGGTCAAAAAAATGCAACCTAGGTGGTTTTCAGGACTCATATCATACCCTGTGAAATTTTGGTCAAAAAAATGCAACCTTTACGTTCTGCGAAGGCTCGGCCTCAATAAGGATGGAATTGGAAAAGTTGCATTGAGTGATTGGCTAAACAAGAAGAAAAAGAAGTAAAAACAAGTGTTGTTTCTTGTATTGAACATCTGAGTTTAGTACAAAAATTGTATGATGACAGTGAAGATCCTAGGTCTTGGAGACAAACGATTTTACTTAGCTAGACGTATGTATAAGTTAAATCCCTCACATTCGACGGCATGAAAGCCAAGATCATAAGCACGCCCAGAATGCCAATTGGAAGCAACAGCAGCATGAAGGGCGGGGGTGGTAGCGGCGGAACTATCAAAGGAAGGATGAGCAGAGTCGCCGTGAGGCATACAAGCAAAAGCAACGACTCCAAGCTAAAGTAGCTGGTCGGCAGCAGTCTTCTGCCACTCCCTCTACCGTGAGATAGGGTTCGCCGGTATTCTATTGCCTTTCCTTGTCTCTGAATCCGATGATAATACTCTACCTTCAGCCCTTGATCCGCTTGGGAGGGATCTAGTGTTTGGGCACCAGAAACATTTTTTGTTTTCATCTCCATGGCGCAACTTGTTAACGAGCGATCTGACAAATGAATAAGTACTCGTCTTGGGCGATCTGCTTCAGGAACATCAAACTGTCCAATGCTGGTTTTATACACACAAATCTCTTCCAACTGTAATGTCAACGAGAGGCAAGCAATGCAATGCAGAATGCAGGCGACAACTCCGTCGATCTGGTTCGCTCGCTTCGTGCTGTCCCGGGAGGATCTCAACTTGGACAATAACACGCTCCGCCTTTACTTGAGGATACTGCTGGAAATGGCAAGACAAAAAAAAGATGGGATTAGTTTCATCCTTCCGAGTCTTTGAATGCAAGGCAATGCACAAAGAAACAAAGAAACAAAGAAACCGATAAACCGCGAGACGTCGTCCCTAATAATCCAACAGAATACAGAAGAGAAGAATCTCAATTTGAAATCAAAATCAAAATCAAAATCCAATAACACGCTTAGTAACAAGAATCAATCAATCATTGCCCCTCCTCCCCTACGAAAAAGAAAGGCAAACTTTCTTCTGATCGGAGGGGATAAATGAAAGAAGGAAATGAAGAACATAAATTAGAAAGGCTGAGGGCACGCACGCGGAAACGAAATCAAATTAAGCTTCATACAAATATATACATACATACATATACCTCTGAATGAATCACTGAATGAAAATTTATCAGCAGCCGCAGCAAGGAATAGAGTTGTTGCGTTTGAGTTTCAGAAATTTAAATAAGAAGAAGATGGGTCGGTTGGATTTATTTTCCCTTGCCCTTTCCCTGATGTTTGTTTTATGATTTTCTAGAGAGAGAGAGAGAGAGAGAGAGAGGAGGTTTGGTTCAGTGAATTGGACTGTACGCATGGACAAGTGGGCCACTCTTTGCTGACATGCAAGTTGCTAGTTTTGGAAAAATCAGCCTGGGTTCCCCGAGGTGCTTCACCCCTGGCCTCCCCCTCTTTTCTTCTCTCTCTCTCTCTCTCTCTTCCTTTCTCTTTCTAGAAAAAAGCCAACCCGTTCCACATCTACTTTTGTAACTTGCAATGTAATTCACGCCTTTGAGATGAGAATGAGCTGGGTCTATTCAACTGTTAAGGTTTCAAAAATATCCTTTTAAAATAATTGAAAATGATGCTACGAGTTGAGTGTATACTCATTAAGGTCTCGTTTAACAGTGTCTTTGAAATAATTAAAAATATTTTTGAGTTCTAAAAATTAAGGTCTAAAATATTCATAATATTTCGATATTTTCATCAAAATTTTTCGTGTTTTTAAAATTTTTATATTTAAAAAAACACCAAGGGAATTCGAACCCCTTCCATTTTACTCTTTCAACCCTTTGACCACCATATCACTTATGTTTTTGTGAAAATATGCTAAAATATTTATATATATGGTTTTGTTTTGAATTCTTTTTGCAAGAAACAAATTTGCACATGACAATAAATCTTTGACAATTTCTTTTCAAGTATCTACTTTTGAACTACTCACCACGTTCACTCACCTAATTAATTAGTTGTAGTCATATTTCTATGTATATGGACAACGTCAACCAATCTCGAATCTATATGGGTGGAAAGAATCCAAGACTCAATCTTCAAATGATTTTGCTTATGAACAACGTCAACCAATCTCGGATCCATATGGGTGTCATGTTAACAATTACATGCAAAACTATTTTGGGGATTTATCATTTGATGACTACTCTTCACAATACACTTACTCTACCCATAGAGATGATGAAGATAGTGAAAATTTTGAACCTCATAAGAACTCTATGTGTTACTAAGTCAATCATGTATCTTACCATGCAATGTATAAAGTGTAAAATATTGTACTAATTCATTATATATAAATGATTATGGTGTGTTTCAACTTCTTTCATTAATTACTACATATTTTCTCACTCACAATGTTTGGCAGCTCGCTATATAATCAACTTAAACAGTTAAATCCATCATGCAATTCATTTCCTTCCAATTTTTTGTGATAAACTAATAGATAATTGACTAAATAAATATCCTGCAAAGTTTCAATAAAAAATTTCAAGTTTTTCTTACAATTTTCGTAGTTTTTATTCAATTTTTATCGACATCGATAATATCCCGATATTTCCATCGAAATTTCCGATATCATCGATATTTTAGACCTTGCTAAAAACACTTGAATTATTTTTTATAAATTTTTTATAAAAACGTTATGCATTTCTTGTTAGAAATACTTCAAATACTTTTTTTTATGATTTACTTACATTTTTATTAAATATTAATTTTAAAAACATTTTTATCAAAAATATTTTTAATTATTTTTTAAAAGCATTTTCAAACCGGCGCTCATTCATTTTCTCTGCAAATAGCAAAACTGTGATGGTCAAGTATGGAATCATCCCATTCCATGTATGGATGTCTCGAGTCTTTTTTTTTTGTTTATTTTTTTTTTAACAAACGATATTATCAGTTGTAAAGAGATGGGAACTGTGAATTAAGTCTTTTTTTTAACAAACGATTAAATAAAATGAATGATTAAAGATTCAAATTCGTTATCAAGAAACTTTATGTTTTCCGGATCAAGGAAACTTTTATAAAGTTGATTTGTCCGTCCGTCCGGCAGTTATCCAAGTGATTAGAGATCCAATCAATTTTAATTAATTATATTATTCTAGTTTTGTTTTGGCCAGACGAAACGAAACCATCTCAAAATTAACAAAACCCAGAGAGACAGCCCACAGCATAACAATATTAACCAGCAACTCTTTCTACTTTTAACTTGGCTCGATTCGAATGATATATGATGGGACAAAAATCCACTTGGTTCATTGCAAAACAAGTAGTACCCTTTTCTTAAAAGTCAAAATCGAAACAACGCAAAAATGAGAACAAAACAAAAATACGGGCCGTGGCGGAGAGAGAGTTGTGTTTGTAGGGTTATGTAGAAGAATGTATATTATTCTCTTTATGTAGTGTATTTATTTATAGTAATAAGAGAAAAGAAATTATTGTGTATTTATTTATAGTAATCAGATAAAAGAAATTCTTCTTTTATAAGGAATACAAGTCCATATAAAAATAAATAATTAGAATCAAGTCTAATATAGAATTTACACAATCACACTTAAACTATAAGTTACAACAAATTAAAGAAAATTTAAGAAAAATGAAAACCAGAAATGGAAGCCCTAAATAAATAAATAAAAGATGAAGTTTATGTAACTACTGTTGTAAACTTTACTAGTTTAAGTTTGATTGTGTAAATCCTAGATTATATTTAATTCTAATTATCATTTTCTATTACAACTTGTATTCCTTGGGGGTAAAGGAATATCTTCTCTCCTTTTACTACTATAAATAAAGGCACTATGTGGGAGGGATAATACACGCATTCTCCTACAATTCTACAAACACGTCTCTTTCACTCTCTCTTCTCCTTGCCGCCGTGTCACGCCCCGCCCCGAATTAGATGTTTTCGGGAATTAATTATGGTAGGCCCAACTTATAATCATAGTTAATTTATTTCCATTAGTCACATTCCTCTCAAACAATAATTCAATTTATTTCAATCTATCCATATTTGCTTAAATGTCAAAACATACAATTTCACTTCCCATTTAGAACCACTTCCTCTATTACATCAAGATTCCATCTAAGTATTAATTCTCGATTATTCAACCTTATTTGTTTTATGGCTGCATCTAACGTCTCGTTAGACTGCCTATGTACCCTAAACAGGGATCAAGTCATTCGTAGTTCACATACCAAATCTTATTTCATAATCTTCACATTTTAAAGTGACTAACACTTCACAAATTAAGTCCAAATAATTGAACCACGGCAAACATATTATAAATATGGACTTAGAACATTGTAATTAGCTTAAAAAGAGCAATATGGTCGTCTTAGCCACGCGCCGCCGTAGGTGGCGGTCGGCCGCCCCGACTCGCCAGAAAAATTCAACTATTTTTAAAAATTCTAAAAAATTACAGAAATGAAGATCTCAAATAGTAGAGAAAACTTTATACCTGTGGCAAAGTCCAATTTGACCTAGAAAGGCTCCAATTTGTCTTGAACCCGTCGGAAACCCTTGAATTTGGGTGTGTTCAATTCGACTTCAAAGTAACTCCGACGCCCTTAAACTTGTTTGGGCTTTTTTCCACACCTCTCACGCTGTGGGTGCGGGTATCCCAATTTCAACCTCCATTTCTTCCTATGTTGGGGTAGAATGAAGTGGTGGAACGATGGGGAAGGTTTTCTAGGTGTTTAAGAGAAGCAACTCACAGGAAAAATCCACAAAAAACCCACCAGAATTACTTGAGAAAGCCGGGTCGGGTCATGGGTCGAAGGGCACTCGTTTTCCCCTCCTTTTTTTCTTCCCTCATTTCTCTCATTTCTCTCATTTCCCCCTTGATTGGCCCTTTCTCTCATTTCTCTCTTTTCCTCCCCCTTTGATTGGCCCATGTCTCTCCATTTCTCTCATTCCCTTTGCTTCACAGCCACACACGTGGCTTATCAGATCCTGGCTCCAACAAATATGGAGCCTTCCAGATATTAATTAAATGACCATTTTATCCCTAACTTCAATCGTTAATAACTCTGTTTCATGAACGGTTTGCGCCTACGCATTCGTGAGATCGAGCTCTATTCAAAAATATAAATTGTGATCTCAAAAGGTTTACGACTTTTAAATAATAAATTTCCAAACTTTAAACTTCGTAAATTATAAAAATTTCCAAATTCTATTTTCATAACCATAAATCGATTTTTTTTTTATTTTCTCCACATATTCGTAATTATGAATATATAATTCATATATTTAAATTTTTAGGGTATTACATTCACCCCCGTTCAAATAAATCTCGTCCCCGAGATTTCAACCGTCAAGTTACGAGAAGAAACTCGCACTATTTCCACCATATCTTCTACGGTGAATAAAATTATAACCTCCATCTACGATTTTATTCAAGTTTCAAAAACAAGCACTAACGAATATTAATTGTGATTTTCACTCACATTCTCACATTTCCCTTGGCCAATCATTTACCACTATTCACTCACCATTTCTTTCTCAAAATTTCTATTCACAATCATTGGCGTTATCCAACCTCAGAATAGTCTTACCATATTCATCATTAATAAATAAGTATCATACATCTCAGCCATGACCATTATCGAACCAAGAAATATAAAAAATACAAGCCATACTCATTTGTGGCCAAGTAATTATCACATTCACTGAGAAATGGAAAGAAATTTAAAACCAACCCGCAGTACTGTTAATCTTGAATGAAATCAAAATTTATTCTATGATGTCATTCCTCCCCATGATTAAGCTAGATTACTCGTGATTAATTTAAAACCTTATTATTTTTTTCCAATCTTTCTTTCAATTGTTTCTCTTTTCAAATTACTTCAAAGTGCAGCGACAATTTAAAAAATGAGTGACTCGCACTTCCAGAGTATCATTCACATTTCATCAGTCAAGAGAGAAATTTAAATATATTACACTCAGATGACCAACATAACAAAACCTTATTTATCCTATACCCACGAGGATATGTGCTCGTTATTGGTTTGGTTCACCATAACCAATCCAACAATGACAATTCATGAATGTGGCAACCAAAATAACCAAAATTGTAATTACAAACTTCCCCAACAATTCTTTGCATCAATTGTAAAAACTCAACTGAAAACGTTTATATTAAACAAACCCAAAATCTCATTCCACTTTATAAATGAACAACCCATAACCACAATTTGTACTTTTCTTCCCGTTCAATAAATCATCAATACCGTCATAAGTATTAAGGGTTTTAACCATAATTATTATTAGTCAACAAGACTAATCTTTATTAATCACATAGTCAGGAAAATAAGTGTTCTTCCTCAGGTCTGTTTGCAATATCAAATCTAACAATAGTAACTCATGATTATGGTCACCAAACTAATCCAGTTTGCATTTATAAGTTTTCCTATCAATTATTTCCAACAACCGGAAATACATAATTGGGGAGTCGTTTATATTAAACGAACTCGATGTTTCATCCCATAATTTTACTCATATCCATTAATGAATAAAGGAAAACTTCTTGGTTTTTCCACCATTTCCAAATTATAATCACTAAAGTATAACCTCCATTTAGGATTTCATTCTCATTCAATGAATCCTCATACTGAGTCCCAGTCACATTATTTGGAAGTTTACATTATACTCATTTAAAAAGTCACTTACCACTACTTTTGGCAACACCAATACCAGAGATTTTGGACATAAACAATATTGGTGAAATCAAACGTCAAGTTTCAAGCCATGACTGTCGTGGCTAACAAAATATCAAAATTTTCACGCCATAATTCATTAATGGCAAACCAAACCAAACAAATTTGTAATTATAAACTTTTCCTATCAATTCTTTTCATCAAACATAAAAAACTCAGCTAGAGAATCATTTATATTAAATGAACTCAAATTTCATTCCACAATTTCTCTCATTTCCTCCCTCCTTGATTGGCCATTTCTCTCATTTCTTTCTTTTCCTCCCCCCTTGATTGGCCCGTGTCTCTCCCTTTCTCTCATTCCCTTTTCATCACAGCCACACACGTGGTTTATCAGATCCTGGCTCCAACAAATCTAGAGCCTTCTAGATATTAATTAAATGACCATTTTATCCCTAACTTCAATCATTAATCACTTCGTCGTTACAACTCCACTTCACGAACGATTTGAGCCTACGCGTTTGTGAGATCGAGCTCTATTCAAAAATATAAATTGTGATCTCAAAAGGTTTACAACTTTTAAATAATAAATTTCCAAACTTTAAACTTCGTAAATTATAAAAATTTCCAAATTCTATTTTCATAACCATAAATCGATTTATTTTTTCGATTTTCTCCACATATTCGTAATTATGAATATATAATTCATATATTTAAATTTTCAGGGTATTACATGCCGACCCCCTCATCTTTGTTAAATAAGATAGGTTACAACACGTTATCAACATGCTCCTACTACTGCGCTTAGGAATCTGACGTTTAAGAATTTTTCTGCATCAAACAATTTGGTTTTATATTTTTTTCACCGACACTTTAAATTTGGCTCGAAGTCCAAATAATTAATTCAATTACAAATCGTAGACTTGAAGTTCTATTTGCATATTTTTGTGTATATATTTGGGTTTGCGTGCAGGAATAACTTGAAGTTCATAATTATTTTGAAACTTGAAGTTTCTTAAAAAACATGCCTTCTTTGAAAACCTAAAGTTTTCATTTAAAAACATCACCCATGAAAACCTAAAATTTTTTCATGCAAAATTAAACCAATACATGTCTATTAGAATCTATATGTTTTACTCATATGTGAATGGATTGATTTTTTCTTCATTACACTAACCACATCTTGTCCATCTATTTTGTGATAAGAACATGTCAAATTTGAACAAACTCAACTTCACCACTTTGGAGGTCTCTGGAAGGAACTACCTCAAGTGGGTCCAAGATGTAAAGCTCTGCCTCACTGCAAAGAACTTACGTCCTGCCATTGAAGAAGATACGGACAACCCTGCTGGCGAAGCTAAAAAAACCACTGCTATGATCTTCATCTCAAGACATATCTATGACACCTTGCAAACTAAGTATCTTGCTGGGGAGGATCCACGTGCACTATGAGTTGCTTTGGCTGATCGTTTTGATCATCAAAAGGACATATTCTTGCCTGAAGCAAGACATGACTGGCAGCATTTGCGCTTCCAAGACTTTAAGTCTGTGAATGAATATAATTCTGAAGTTTGTCGAATCTGATCACTTCTCAAGTTTTGTAACGAAACTTTGACTGAAGAAGATCTCCTAGAGAAGACCTATTCAACTTTTTTTGCTTCTAATATTGTCATGGAACAACAATATAGAGCTCAGAAGTTCACTAAGTCATCGGATTTGATCCCTGTTTTACTTCTCATTGAAAAGTAGAACTAGTTGTTGATGAAGAATTATCAAGCTCGACCTATTGAGGCGACTGTTGTGCCTAAAACACATTATAGCACAAATCAACGCCCAAAATGCCAAAAGAAGCATGGTAGGGGTAGCCAGAAGCCATCCCACCAAGGTCAATAGAGTCAATTCCCATCGAAGGGAGGAAACAAAGCCTAGAAGAGCCCAAACCTCGCCCCCCAATGTTTCGAACTTCAAGAATAAGGGCAAAACACCTGAAACCATGGATGCAGACATGTGCTATCATTGTGGTTCAAATGACGATTGGTCCCGTGTTTGCCGAGCTCTTAAGAAGGTTGTAGATGAATATCATTCTCGTCATAAGAAGTTTGAAGGTTTGAATATCATCCTCGTGCAAGTAGACGAACCGGAGAACACAAAGATGGAGGTTTCTGACTTTCAAGAGGATACCACCTCTATGGAAGATTAGAATCTTAGACATAAACAATTTTAGTTAGTTAAAATTGAATAATGGGGCCGAACCCCCCTTTGTTTTTGGTTGATTTTCGAACAATTTTCCTTTATATTTGGATTATTTGTTGGTGATTTGTTTTTGGATATTAAGTTTTCATTAATTACTATCCTTGAATAAATGAAATTATTTTGAATTGATATTCATTTTTAGAACTTTTATGCATGTGACCGATTCAAATTAATTTTTCATTCTAGGTATGACTAGTGGGGAAGTTGGTTGTTAGGCAGATAGTATAACGATACAATATTCTCAAGCTCATTCAACCTGATAGAAGGATATAGTAAGGCACGTATAATGTTGTCCAATGGTACAATATTAACCATTGCTGAGGCATTCTATTCTCAACGTTCCGAAAGAATATTGTTAAGTTTCAAGGACATTAGAGATAACAATTACCACGTTGAAACCCATGTTGAAAACGAAGTTGAATTTATGTGCATAACTTCCTATGAATATAGCCAGAAGCGTGTTTCAGAGAAGATGAAGTGTATCCCGAGTTGTCTGTATATTATGACCATACGCTCCATAGAATGCCACTATGTGGCCGGCCTTACTATTGGGACCGTGTATGAAATTACACTTTGGCATGATCGTTTGGGACATCATGGACAAATAGTGATGCGCCAAATCCTCAAAGCATCATACGGGCATCCACTAACTCGAAGTTTAGGTTTGATCCAAGGAATTGCATATGGACCGATTCACCCTCCCTGCGGACCATTTAGATACTTTATGGTTTTGGTTGATGCTTCCACATGTTGGTCACACGTGTGCTTGTTGTCCACAAGGAACGTTGCATTCTCCAAACTATTGGATCAAGTTACCAAGCTGAGGGCTCATCACCCTGATTATCCGATCAAATCTATTCGATTGGATAATGTTGGAGAATTCACATATAAAACTTTTGATGACTATTGCATGTTAGTTGAGGTTAAAGTTGAACATCCTGTACCCTATGTTCATACCCATAACGGCCTGGTAAAGGCTTTCATTAAGTGCTTACAAATGATTACTCGATCGTTGGTCATACGTACCAAGCTCCCAATCGCTGCTTAAGGCAATGCAATATTGCACGCAACAAAGTTGGCCTGCCTGAGGTTTGTTGCGACACAACCCTTTAGTGCCCTTAAGGTGGTTACCAGATATGAACCCAACATATAGCATCTGTGTGTTTTTGGTTGTGTAATATATGTGTCGATCTTGCCGCCCTTACGTACAAAAATAGAGCCTCAACGAAGAATGAGAATCTAAGTTGG
Source organism: Crataegus laevigata (assembly GCA_963580275.1). Taxonomy (NCBI): domain Eukaryota; kingdom Viridiplantae; phylum Streptophyta; class Magnoliopsida; order Rosales; family Rosaceae; genus Crataegus; species Crataegus laevigata. The sequence goes on along the minus strand of OY756944.1, from coordinate 29,220,241 downwards.
ATATCATTCTCCTTCGATTATTCATTACTTAGAACCTTTGATAGGCGATCTGTTTACCGCTCGTTTAGCAGATTGTCACTTCTATGAGACAATTTTCTCGTAGTTAGGAGGAGATAAGAACGTCAACGTTCCTGAAGAACGACGTGAATTATTGTGGACAACCCTGATTTTTTCTCATTTAGATCCCTACACCACTCATTCTGAAACTGAAGTGTAGCGCATATTAGATCTCCAGAGCATAGCTCAGAGCATGACAAATGCTTTCACCGATCTAACGCGCGTGACAAGATTACATATTCCAGCTACGAATACGTCTACAAAGATGGATGTACCAAATGTACGATATACTTCCATTTTGGAAGCCTAGAATGCCAATCTTGGTAATCCACATACATTAGCGGCTTGCCAATCATCTGCCCCTACACAAAAGCATGGTAGACCTCTTGGTTCAAAGGATTCACAACCCTAGAAGAGGAAACCCCCGACACAAGGTCCTGAAGAGTCTACCGTGAATCTGACTATCGCTTACTCATTCTATCCAACTCATGAGGAAATTCTAGATTACGGAAGAGCCCTTGAAGAAACAAATTATCCTTTTGAAAATCATGAAATTTCAGTCTATTATGCTGGCTTAGATGATGTGTGGCGTAGAAATGAGATGATGGTCGACGATGCATTAGCATTTGCAGTAGCTATTGAAATTATGTTGAGCGATGACATTGAACTGCGTTCCGTTGATGAATGTCAACGTGGAACTGATTGGTCAAACTGGAAACAAACAATCCAAGTCGAACTCGATTCATTTGCGAAACATAAGGTGTTTGGACCTGTAACTCATACTCATCCACATGTGAAGCTCATTGGCTATAAGTGGGTTTTCGTTTGGAAGCGTAATGAGAATAATGAAATTGTGCATTACAAAGCTTGTCTTGTTGCATAAGGCTTTTCACAACGCTTCGGGATTGACTATGACGAAACTTATTCACCCGTTATGGATGTGATTACTTTTCGCTACTTTATTAGTTTGGTAGTTTTTGAAAAACTGAGTATGCAGTTGGTGGACGTAGTAACCGTGAATCTCTATGGGGATCTTGATACAGAATTTTACATGAAAGTTCCCGAATGACTTACATTGACTAGTTCAAATATTTTCAAACCCCAGAACAAGCTCTCAATTGGGCTAAGGCGTTCACTCTACAGTTTGAAACAATCCAGAAGAATATGGCATAACCGTCTGAGTAAGTATTTGACTAGTCAGGGATATGTGAACAATGAATTATGCCCTTTTGTGTTCATTAAGAAGTCACATTCCGGATTTATGATCGGTGCAGTATATGTCGATAACATGAATCTCATCGAAACTTCTAAAGAGCTCGCGAGAACTGCCGCGCACCTGAAGTTAGAATTTGAGATGAAAGATCTAGGTAAGACTCGATACTGTCTTAGTCTCGAGATAGAGCATTGTTCAGATGAAATCCTAGTACATCAATCGAACTACACCCAGAAGATGTTGCGCTGCTTTAATGAGGATAAAGCGAAGCCTTTGTGTACTCCTATGGTCATTCGATCGCTAGATGCAAAACGATATCCCTTCCGTCCAAATGAGGATGATAAAGAGATTTTGGAAACTGAAGTTCCTTATCTAAGTGAGATAGACGCTTTATTGTACTTAGCTCAATGCACTAGACCCGACATCTCATTCAATGTTAATCTTTTGGCAAGATACAATAATGCACATACACACAGATACTGGACTGGAGTGAAAGACATCTTCCGTTATTTTTTACCTTAATGGTACTACGGATTTGGGCTTGTTCTATCCCTACGAATCCTCGAGTGATGCCGCAACCTCTGCTTCTCAAGTCAATTTTCGCCTTGTTGGTTATGCCGACACATGATACTTGTCTGATCTGCACAAGAAGCGTTCTCAAACGGGTTATGTCTTTACAGTTGGACGCACCGCAATCTCTTGGCGGTCAACTAAACAAACCTTAGTTGCCACTTCATCTAACCATGATGAAATTCTCGCCTTACATAAAGCAACTCGGGAATGCTTTTGGTTGAGAGCAGTGATGGGCCATATTCGAAGCTCATGCGATCTTTATCTAGCCGTTGATGTTCCGATGATGATCTTTGAAGACAATGCAACATGCACTGAACAGCTCAAGAAGGGTTATGTCAAAGGAGACAACACCAAGCACATTACGCCGAAATTCTTCTTTTCACATCAACAATTAGAGCATTAGAAGATTGAAGTCACGCAAATCTGTTCGTAAGACAATCTGGTCGACCTCTTCACCAAATCATTGCTGAAGACGACGTTTCAGAAGCTTGTTCATGGAATTGATATGCGTAAACTTTTTGAGTTATAACATTGCAATATTCTCTTTGGAATTGTGTCAAACTCAGGGAGAGTATCCTGAAGAATACTTGCTTGATCTTAATGTACTTTTTTCATTACGATTAAGATCATTTTTACCACTGAGTTTTTGCTACCTAATGACATCCCGTAGACGTTTCTTTTGATTTTTGCATTTCTCACACATTTTTCCTTAGACTATGGATTTTGTCCCTACTCGAGTTTTTGCCATAGCCTTAGAATTTTTTAGTGAGACTCACTTATGCAAGTTCTTACCTTATTGAGAATAAGAGTTGTTCCTTAGAATTAGTGTCAACGAGTCGAATTCGTCAACTTCTGCATAATGCTAAATCTACCTTGAGTATTTACACACTCAAGGGGGAGTTGTAAACTTTCCTAGTTTAAGTGTGATTGTGTAAATTCTAAATTAGATTTAATTCTAGTTATCTTTTCCTATTACAACTTGTATTCCTTGGGGATGAAGGAATATCTTCTCTCCTTTTACTACCATAAATAAAGGCACTGTGTGGGAGGGATAATACATTACACACATTCCCTTACAATTCTAGAAACACATCTCTCTCACTCTCTCTTTTCCTTGCTGCTGGCCCCCGTCATATAAAATAGGCTACAACAACTACCTAATTTTTAGAGGTGAGCTAAAATTGATTCTTACTTTTTAAGACATTCAAAATAACTACTTCATGTTTTCAAAAAATGAACATTTGTTATGTTCACTAGAGTTAAGAAATGGACAAGTATGCATTGGCATCAAGTGGACATGAGAAATGCCAACTGTGCAATGCATTCTACTTCTATGGCGCAATTGGTGTTAATAGTTGTGGATAACTCATTAGATTCAACGTGTATTTAATTAGAAGTTTATAATATGTATATTGAAATTGCAAAGTTATCAAAGTTGAAGATAAAAAAAAAAGACGAATTAGTCAGAAGAAAATTTATCTCTTCCAACTTCGACAAAATTTGAAGTTTGACATTTATTTTTTAGAAAAACTAATGAAAATGACTTGAAAACTTTGAGTTTTAATGATAAGGACAAAATAAAGGATAAAGTGAATAGTACTAAGATTGACTTTTTAATGTAAAAATGTAGTTTTTCGTTAAAGTGAACAATACCAAGAGTTTACTAGCTCAATCTAACCAAGAACAAGCTTGAATTCCAACAATCTTATATGAGAGCAACAATGAGGGCGTGTTTACGTATAGGGAATGGATATAGCGGAATGGGAGTGAAAAAAGTGTGTGGGACCCACTTAATATAGGGAATTAGATTCTCCAAACTCCTGGATTTCAATTCTCGACATTGAGGTGGTAATTGAATTCCTCGAAATGAAGCTTATCAGGAATCCATCTTTTGTACCAATATTACCCTCATAGTTTTTTTTTCCTAATTCCTAAACACTCCTTGCAGTTTTACCTTCCAACTTCTCTACAACCCCCTACCACCCCCTCAATCTTCTGTCTTTCCCAAATCTACCACCATGAACAGACATAATAACAATCGTACCCACCACGCTTATCACAACCCCTTCTAAAATCACCACAAATATAACAGCCACCATATGTAGAATTATTGCACCCATCCTCGACTTCAACAATCAAAATTTCAAATTTACAGAAAATGAAAAAAAAAAAAAAAAAAAAAACTCATCAGCCAAACATCATACCCACTACAATCGATAGTAGGAGACCCGCTCAAGAATCATATATGAGATCTTTGAACTTTGACCCACTCATCGACTTTCACAAACGTGTTGGATTGAATGGCGTTGCGAACCATGGCGAGAGTAACCAAGAAAACGGAGAGGGAGGGCATAGAGGAGAGAGATGGATGGTTTCAAAAATTGGGGCAAGGGGGCAGTAGCTATGGGGAATGAGGATAACTGGGATGAAGGGCAAGGAAAGGCAGGGATGGGGGAGGGCTGTTGCGGCTGGGAAAATAGAGCCTTCAGGATGAAATGGGCGATGTGGGGAAGACAGACACAGGGGTTTTGGGTGGTATGGGGCAAATGGAAATGGAGGCAGATTCTCTGCTCCTTTTTTTTCCATACACAAACAGGGGGATGATGAAAGTGTATGAGAAAAAATGAGCAAAGAATTTGCCTCCAATGGAAATAACCATCTTCTAACAAAAATAAACCTCTTTAATTATTTTTATATAGAAAAATTTTGGTATTTAAAATTAGTTTGATTATTATTTTTTTAACAATAAATTAGTATAAAAATAATTTATTTATATAAGGACAATTTAGTAATCAAGCTAGTTTTAATTCCGATTTCAGTGAATTAGTAAACAACTTATATAGAACCAGCATCATTCATCTCCAATTCTAGACAGTTTTAGTAAACAACTTCAACAAGAATCTGAATCTACTTTCACCTCATTTCAATTCCACATCAATTCAATTTCTCCCCAATTCAATTCCTTTCAATCTGATTATAGATTAGTAAACGAGCCCCAAAGTCTTTCAGCACTGATTTGATAAATTTGTCAATTTTTTCTCTATTAAAAAAAATCCAGATCTTTTCTTTATTAAATTAGAATCTAAAAATTATCTGAGTGGAAAATTTACAGCTGTAACTAAAACTATTATATTAAAATAATGTATCCCACGGCTCCATGGTTAGCTTAGTAAAGTCGAGAGACTTGGGTCATTGAATTTTCTTTTTAGTTTCTATTCAACGGCTTCATGTTTGCTCTATGCAAGTGAATATTTTTATAAAAAAACTAATGAAAAGAGTTTGAAAACTTTAAGTTTTAACAACAAAGATAAAATAAAGGGTAAAATAAACAGTATCATGATTGACTTTTTAGTGTAAAAATGTGATTTTTCGTTAAAGTGAACAGTACTGAGAATTTTTCGTTAAAGTTTATTTATTTATTTTTATACAGTTTTCTTTTATAAAATAAAATTGAGAATTTCAAAAAAGATATGATGGAGATGCCAATAGGATCCTCTTCGAATTCTTTTGGTAAAAATCCTGAAAATTCGTGAATCGTATCTGTTCATCGTATATTGTGCGGTCAATTTTTGTCAAGTATTATTTATGTTTATTTTTAAATAAAAATATTGAAAATGATTTTTTACCACACAATGTACAATAAACAGATATGATTTACAAATCTTCGAAATTCTTGCAAAGAGGATCCATCGAGCATCCGGACTCGTGGAGATGTACAAGGAGATAAAAAAAATTTCCTTGTGTTTCCCTCCAAGCGTTAGCATCCCAATTGCAAGACATGGTGGCAGTAGTCAAGTTGATTCCAAGCTATGGTTGGCTGTTTCGCAACTGGGGCATCAGAGTATGCTTAGTTGTTGAGGGTGGAACCATGACTAATGGGGCTAACGGAGAATTATTGAAAATTTAGCTTTTGTGCTTAAATACTTACGGAGTTCATCACAAAAGTTTAAATTTTTTTTTTTTTTACCGCAAGAACGACCTTTTAACTTCCCTATTAGCACAGGGTTATTTACTCAATTAGGCCTTATTTTTTTTATTCAATCTACAATGAATTTGGTAAATAATTTAATTTAGGAAACTTTAACGAAAAATTTCCTTATTGTTCATTTTAAAGAAAAATCACATTTTTACACTAAAAAGTCAATCATGCTATTATTCACTTTATTCTTTATTTTATTTTTATCGTTAAAATACAAAATTTTCAAGTCATTTTCATTAGTTTTCTTTTTAATTTAATCTAATCCTTCCTAGTCTATAATCCTAAACACCGTCCAAGAGTTCACAAAAAAAAAAAAAAAACACCGTCCAAGAGTATGCACGTGTGTAAGAGTGGGAGATAGATTTGATATGCAGCCAAGCCAGCAGAATACGCATGAATCAGCATGAATCATGATGATGGCACATGGGCATGCATGTGTGATGTGGACCTTCACCACCCAATTCAATGCATCTTTTATCCGACACCAACAGTTAATTAATTAAATATCATACAACATGTAATTTGAAAATGCAATGTAATTTTCTTTCCTTGATTCTGAATTGTGTAATTCCCATCCCATACTTTTTCTTTTTCTTTTTCAAAGGATAAAAGTTTTAAATAAATTCGAATGGAAGAGTTTTCATCAAATATCAAAATACTAAACAATTACTCTAGCTTCAAACAGTTTTATCTATGAAGGCAACTCTCTCTCGAAATAAAAGAAGTCACTAAATATGTTGCCTTATTATTATCACAGGTAGCAAGAAAAAATTCTACTAGCCTTAATTGCTGTTGTAAACGTTGTAAGTCATTTAGGCAACCTTCAAGCATAGCATTGTGTTACATTTGCACCACAAGTCATCCTATCCCATACTTGAGAATCTATTTGAGAAGAAAATTTTCCAATACCCACGTATTATAATATGAATGAAGACAATATATTTTTTCTTGTTTCCCTATTTTTATTTATTAAACGTAGAGTATCCGCTTGAATTCCAAACTTTTGGAAAAATTTCTTCTCTAAAAGAGATAGATTTCCTTCCTCGTACAGGTACAATACAACCCTTTTCTTAGCCTCTTTGCCCTGAATCCGGATCCTCTTTGTGAGGATTCCAGAAATTTGTGAATCATGTCCGTTCATCGTACATCGTGCAGTTAGAAATTATTTTAAATATTTTTATTTAAAATTAAACACAAACAGTACTTTACAAAAACTGACCATACGATGTACGATAAACGGACACGAATCACGAATTCTCAATAGTCTCACCAAAAAAATTCGAAGAGGATTCTGTTGGTTTTGCCATGCCATGCCCTCCTCTGAGTCTTGTCTGGTTTTTTTCCTTGAAAATTTTGAAAATATTGAATTATTTGCACTTTCCGCGCTCTCCATCTACTCCGGTACGGCACGGCACCCCCATTCATTCCCCACCGCACCACCAGTAGCAGCAAATTAGGCAAGTCCAGGAAATTATCAAATTAACAAGACCACTACCATAACAAAAATAAAAAACACGAGGACCAATGGTGGAAAGCAAGTGCACGAATCAAAGATATATAGGACAAGTTGGGGGGTGCGATGGGACTGTCGGACTGTGAACAGACCTAACGAATTATTATTAGGCTTTTTAGTCCAACTTATTTTTGAAATTATCATAACCCGTTTTTTAAAATTTAAAATCAATAAAAATAATTTTGTATCATCAATTATTTTGATTATCTCATACAAAATTCAGTTAAATAAGAAAAAAAATGACAAAAAATACTCTCAATTTTGACCCATTGGTCCTTATTTAACAGTTTTTTTTTTCTCTTTCCAGAAGAACAAAAATAGTTGATGATGAACAAACTAGTACTAATTTTATCGATTTTAAATTTTAATGACCAAAATGAGGAGATATGTCAATTTTAAGAACCATTTTAGTTAAAATGCCTTATTACTACCACATTCCTTCATTCTAAGTTCCTACTCAATGTTGATTTGACTATATCATCATACTATCTCAAATATGTTCATTTGCTACAAACAAGTTGTTTGTTTACTAGAAGACAAATTTTATTTAGATCCATTTATTCTCTTTTTACACTCAACTTATTATTTTTTATTTTGAAATTGTAAATGTGCCCAATAATTCTCTTTCTACACCCAACAAAAACAAAAAGAAAATAATAATAATTTAGCAATAGGCAACTCCAGCCACCCTATCTCTTCAAACTTCAACCACCCAGTTTCTAACCTCCCCAACTCCCCACCGCCACCTCTGAGACACCCTGTCCCGAAAGTGGGGCGTGCTGGCCGTCACGTGAGCGTGACATAACCATGTGCACAATGCGGAAGCAAGGTTAATAAGAAGGATACGAACAAATTAAAACTAAGCCACTAGCAATCCTAATTAAGATAGTGTGCTAGTGCTAGAATTAAGAGTGCTTATACAAGACTAGAGCATACTAAGTCAATTGCAGTCAAGCAGGAAATAATAAGTTTGAATAACACCAAAAGGTGTCCTACATAAGAGTGAATTCTGTCAGAACGTCCGAAAGATCCTTGTATACCACCAACGAACGCTAGCTACCTAGAACCTGGAGGGGCGAAAAATAAAAGCGTGAGTGGGCAGAAACAATTCTTTTCAAAATCATGCTTTCTCAAAAGTTATAACCCCTCTCCGTAAAACCTGTATAAGTTCCCAAAAATAAAGTATATACTTATATATATATATATAAATCTCGAAATCATGCTAGAAAATATGTATGTATGCCATGCCAAAGTATCTCAACTGAACTCTAATCATAACTCTGTGAACGTGATTGAATGCCAGGTAATCAACTCAGCCTTCAGGTGTATATATAGCTCATAATCATTCTCAATAATCACTTCAGCCCTCGGCTATATATATAACTCATAATCATCATATCATGTATATATCCTGCACACAAATCAATACCACATCTAGTGGTCTGCACATCATCACTGTATATATAATAAATATGCTCTAGTGCTACAATCACGTGAAGACTGTGCGAATAATTCGCGGGTCACCTACGAGTCGAACTCACTTATAGTGGTCTATACGATAGGACTGTGCACCTAACTTAGATCCAAGGCGAGCATGCAGTGCGGGGAGGTGAACATCACGTGAAAGACTGTGCCCTAACTCTGGGCAAGAGCACTAATATCTAGGTGCAGGTGTATGAACTTTCATCACATCACATCATTCAATCTCATTCTCATTATAACCATTACATATACTTACCTGACACTTACCTGTGTGTCCGCAGCACCATCATAATTAATGCAATCACTAATGCATAAATAAAATAAATAGATACTTTGCATGACATTTCAAATCATTTAAACATTCAGTTTCATTTTCTAGGAAAATAGCAATATATAGGTATATACAGAAAACAAAAGCCCACTCACTGGTAAGTAGCCGAGTCATAACCCCCACGCCTAGCCTGGTTACACTCGTCCTCGGGATAGGTCTCGCCTATATGAGAATTAACTGAAATAACGTTATTTAAGCACATAATCGGAACTTTGGAAATAACTTCTCATACATAGCTCAATTTTGGTATTTGAATATACCAACGTGATCAACTCGACATCACGAACACGCACATATTTTTAAAATAATTTTTCTATGGCTCACGCGCCCTTACGCGCCTGGGAGGGCACGACCTCATGCGCCTCCCACGAACATCACCTTCAACCTCCAGACGCCAGAACAATGTCGCCGGCGCCGGATTCTGGGCACAATAATCATCCCACTTAAACTTAACATCTTTCCTGGTCAATCTCGTCAATGGTAAAGCCATGACTGAAAAGTCTTTTACAAACCGTCGATAGTAACCTACTAAGCCAAGGAAACTTCGTACCTCGGTAACGGTTCGTGGCTGTTCCCAATTCTCCACAGCTGCTACCTTCTGAGGGTCAACCTGGATACCTTGAGCATAAACAACATGCCCCAAGAATGCTACTTGATCTAGCCAGAACTGGCACTTGCTGAACTTAGCATATAATCGTTGTTCCCTCAGCTTCTTCAAAACCAAAGAAAGATGTCAAACATGGTCTGCTTTTGACTTAGAATACACCAGAATGTCATCAATGAAGACAATGACGAATCTATCCAAATATTGCTGAAACACCTTATTCATAACCCCATGAAAGCTGCTGGTGCATTAGTTAATCCAAACGGCATTACGAGAAACTCATAGTGACCATAACAAGTCCTAAAAGCAGTTTTAGGAACGTCGTCACTCTTGATTTTCAACTGATAGTAACCAAACCTCAAATCGATTTTTGAAACACACAGACACCTCAAAGTTGATCAAAAAGATTGTCTACACGCGGCAACGGGTAATAGAGTTTCCTTGGCTTAGCAGGTTACTATCGACAATTTGTAAAAGAATTTTCAGTCATTGCTTTACCATTGACGAGATTGACCAAGAAAGATGTTAGTTTGAGTGGGTTGATAATTGTGAGCGAAGTTTCCAGCAATTGAAGTATTGTCTCACTTATGCTCCTGTATTAGCTCTTCCTGATGATGATTGTTACATCCCGGCCCGGGGCGGATCACTTCCCGAGCCCACTCTACCACCGTAGCACAATATTGTCCTCTTTGGGCCCTGACCACGCCCTCACGGTTTTGTTTTTGGGAACTCACGAGCAACTTCCCAATAGGTCACCCATCATGGGAGTGCTCTAGCCCCCTTATCGCTTTACTTCGGAGTTCCGATAAACCCGAAGCCAGTGAGCTCCCAAAAGGCCTCGTGCTAGGTAGGTATAGGAATACACATTTAAAGATCACTCCCCTTGGCGATGTGGGATGTCACAATCCACCCCCTTTAGGAGCCCGACGTCCTCGTCGGCACACTTCTGATCAACGATAGGCTCTGATACCAATTGTCACATCCCGGCCCTGGGCGTATCACTTCCCGGGCTCGCTCCACCACCGTAGCACAATATTTTCCACTTTGGGCCCGACCACGCCCTCACAGTTTTGTTTTTGGGAACTCACGAGCAACTTCCCAGTAGGTCGCCCATTATGGTAGTGCTCTAACCCCATTCTCACTTAACTTCAGAGTTCCGATGAACCCGAAGCCAGTGAGCTCCCAAAAGGCCTTGTGCTAGGTAGGGATGAGAATATACATTTAAGGATCACTCCCCTAGGCGATGTGAGATGTCACAACCTCCCTTACAACCTACAACAATTTAGAAATTAGAACATTATTCACAACAACCCACGATTAAAAAACCCAAAAGAAACATGTCAATATTTTTTTTGGGAAAAATTAATAGTATTATTAACATATGCTCCAACACAATTAGATTCAACATGTCAACAATTTAGACATAATTCGGACATGTTAGAAGGACTACATGGAAGAGAGAGCTATTGTGTGGCCGGCGAAAGGTCAGGAAAAGGACATTGATGGCTAAGATCTTTAGGGGTTTCGTTGTGGGTGATAAGAAGATGGCGGTGGGGGTTAGGGAGGGGTAGAAATTAGGGGTGGTTAGGGTTGTGATGGCTTGTCCCAGGTTTTCTAATGTTGGAGTTTAATATTTTATTTTTTTTGTTCTTTTTTATTATGGGTGTAGAAAGAAAATTGTTGGGCAGATTTGAAATTTCAAGATTAAAAGCTATAAGTTGGTTGTAGAAAGAGAATAAACGGGTCTGAATAAAATTTCCCGTACCGGAATCCAGATGATGATGATACAACATTCTGAACGGAAGATGGTTATCTTTGGATCCACTTTATAGGAATTCTATGGATCTTCACATCCTAGTCATGATGTGTAACTAAGTTCATAGCTAGAGATTTAGATGTAGCCTTGTAAAATTGATCCATGTTTTTAAGTTAAAGTATTCAGTTTATCAATCTGCTTCATGTTTCATTCACTGAGTTTATTGTTAAATTTGTTTGTTGATTTTAATGTTTGATCACCATTAGGGTTAACTATAGATCATTTAATCAAGATTATAGTAAACATCATGCTTAATCTTGGTAGACATGTGAATGAATGAAGAGAATGCTATGCAAACATCCTGCCATGTATTTTCTTTGGTTCTTTAACGTTTTCTTGCATGTTACTATTTGTGTTTAATTTTAAATAAAAAAAGTCAAATAATTTCTGACCACACGATGCACGATGAATGATTAAGATGCGAGAATCCCTAAAATCCTCAAAATTTGGATCCAGATGGGATCCAAATCCATTCTGAACCACCAACAATCCATCCATCTAAATAATAAGAAATCGTTTTAAAGCGTGTTTACGTATCTGCAGTCGGAATGAAAATATAGAATTGAATTCCGATTATGGAGTATTCAAATGTTTACTAAACATTTAGGAGTCAAAAAAGCAGAGGGACCTACACAAATTTTGGAATTTAATTCCTTGTATTGGTGGAATTAGATTTTTTAAATGTAGGTGGTAATTCAATTCCTGATTGCTTGGGCAATCGGAATGACACTTTTGTTCCCTTTATGCCCCCACTTACTTTTTTTATTTCCAAGACCATCCTTTAATCTGTTCGTTAAGTGATGATGTGGCAAATAAGGAATCCATATTTATGCTGACTTGGCTGTCAAATTCGTACCATGTGGCAAATTATTATTATTTATTTATGCATTACAAATATTATAATATTTATTCTATTTATAATATTAAAAAAAAAACCAATCAAACCCAGAACCCCGACCCACTCCCTCTCCTCCGCCCCACCCCACCCCTATTACTTCCCCTTCTACACTGAGCGCCAGAAGTTCCCCTTCGCCCACCAGCCCTGGGATTCCGGCAACCTCCGATTCAAGTTTGTCCTCGGCGGGGCCCCACCGTCCCCCTGGGAAGACTTCCAATCCAATCACAAAACCCTTGCTGTCGTCGGGCCACTGCCCCTTGTCTCCCGATCTCGACTTCGTCATTGATCAATTCGACTCGGCTCGCCACACCTACCCCTCCGCCCTCGTCGATCGCTGCTTTGCCTTCTGCCTCGGCGATTCTCAGGTCCAAAGAATGCTAATCTCGATTTCAAAATTTCGAATTTTTTGGATTTATTGTGTATTGATTGGATTACAGTTGGAAGATGGAAGTAGGAAAAGGTGGGGTGGGTCGGGGTCTCTGGGTATTTTTTTAATATTATAAATAAGATAAATATTATAATTTTTTAAATGCATAATTTTTTTTGCCACGTGACACAAAATTAATAGCCACGTCAGCACAAATGTTGATTCCATATTTGCCACGTCATCACTTAACGATTTGCTTAATAGATTTTCTAACGGATGTATGAAATTGAAATAAAATGATAAATAAATGTATGAAATTAAAATGTTTTAAAGATGTTGTAAGAAATTAAAATCTACCCCAAACCTGAAGGGGGTAAAATTTACCCTTTAATTTTTTTCTTACTATTATATATTATATCAAATTTTATTAAAAAAAAATACATAAAGTATTTGATTTGGGACAAAGTCATTTTAATAATTATTATGATTTATATTTCAATTCTGTTAAATTAGTAAACAACTTTATAGAATTAGTGTTATTTCTATTCAAAAGAACATTTAAGTAAACAACTTTAATATAAATCCAATTATGACTTCTTTCTCATTCCAACTCCTCAATCCAACTCCTTATGTTTTCATTATGGTTACGTAAATATGACATTAAACAGCAACCAACAACTTAAACAGCAACCTTAATAATTAATAATCATAATATAGATTAGGTAAGTAAGAAAGATACAGATTTTAAACATTAATAATCATATTATCATCATAATCCCTTTCACAAGCACTGAAAACTCAAATCACTTAATTACTCCAACGAAAACTGCAACACCTATTAGGCTATTACAATAACACACCAACTGTGACACCTTTCCTTTCCATGATCCATCCAACCACAGCAATTATACCAATTTCTCCTCCAAAACAACTCAACTTACCACCAGAAATAATGCCTCAATATTCATCTATTATTCCAAAACACCAGTACAGATAAACAGACGACAACAACTAGTAGTTTCGCTTGTCAACCCAACCCAACATCCCTCTCTAATCCTGCAAACACAACATTTCAAAGTTAGTTATAACCACAAGAAGGCAATGAATCATGAATCCGTTGTGACTCCGTTCACCCGATAACAAAAAAAACATAGTCACACTTATTGAGCACGTATGCATAAAAGTTACTATGCAATGCATCCATGAGTTTTATTTACAACTGCAAAGCATATGTGGGCAGTAATCTGTATGTATACGAATACGATTCCGATGCTTGCTAAAGGGGAGTTGCAAACATTCCATCCAGTGGTTAGTCAGGGAACAAGTACATTATCATTCATAGTTGGTATACACCACACCATACACAGAGCATACTTATAGTTGATCATTCATTTATGTCCTCCTTTTCAATTTGTTCCATCATATTCATACGGTAAATGATTAATTGTTTACGGATGGGCCATGGTGGCGACATATATTACCAATTTAACACATAGTCTAATAGTTGATCCCTGTTTCAAGGTTTTTGATATATATAATGGACCCAAGAGATATCATATCAACTACAAATGATCCACTATCTACTCTTGGAGAATCATGAGGATCATGCAGAATGCACACATAGTTTACATATATACACATTACCTCATCATCATCGTCATCACCGCCATCTCCCTTGTTCTTCTTGATGCGTGTAGTTCCACCCTCCTTGACAATGGGCAACTTCATGGCTCCAAAGGGCGTGTCCACATTGATATTCCCTTTGATGCTGTAGCCGGTACCCTTTCCCCGAATCATATCCCAGAGCGCAGACCCGAAATCCTTAGGCCTGAAGGTAATGGGAACATCGACATAAGTAATGCCCTTTTTAGTAAGATTGGCAGACTTGGCGAGCTCTGCACCCCCAATGCTCTCATCACACAGCCAAATCTCGTAGTCGAGAGCATTGAGGCCTAAGTCAAAGTCATTCATGTTCTCCAGCTTCAAATGGAGGACTGCAACGGTTTCCTCAAAGGAGAAGGTTTGAAACCTGATCTTCTCAACATCGACATCAGGCTTGTAAGGGATGGGGATTTCTCCAGTTTTCTCGACGGGGATAGTGATTCTGCCGATGACAGGGACATCCACAATGAGATCGACCTTGACCCTGTACGGAATGATGCTTCCAGGCTTGATGTCATCGTAGGTGTTCTTGATGTCATCGTACACCAGGTGGACGGGAACTTTGACAGTCTCCTCCCCGTGGGCGTGGATTGTCCCGGCATCGGGGATCAACCCGGAGACAAGTTTCCTCCCATCACTTTCGATCAAGTAGTTAATGTCGATGAGAGGGATGGGAACCGGATTAGGGTTCTTGATGAGCACATCCACCACGAACTCGGCCTTTTCGAGATTGATGCTGGGGATGTGAATGGCAGTAACATCGGCGGTTGGCTTGCCGAACCCAATGGCACCCTCGATCTTCTCCCCAATGTCATGGATGAAATCCTTCACCTTGTCAATAAATCCACCCTCCTCCTCCCCCTCCTCCTTCTTGTGATCTTTCTTCTCCTTAGCACCCCGATCCACAATTTCGGGCTTATCATCAGACGATGCCATGGATTCCCCTATAAATTAATAAACATACATAAATTTGCAATTGATTCCCTTATATGGTTGTCTTCAACACACTAAATCAAACAGAAATATACAATTTTGAGATCAACACAAATCTCTCTTCTGAGAAAAAGAAAAAGAACATGTATGATGAGAGATCTAAAGGCCAATCATCAGAGACGTGATGGGACGAGATCTAAAGGTCAATGATCGAAACACTTACCTCAATTCAAGCAGCAGCAGCAGCAGAGATTCAAAGAAAATTCAATCCAGGTACAAGTAGATTTGTTAACTTGAAAAGCAGTGGACAATCTCTTATATTTTTGGCCGGCTTATCGCATTAATCATTTTTTGAAATTATGTGTTGACAAAATATATGAATTAATGTTTATTTTTATGATTATTTATGAGGAAGCCGGGCGACGTGTACAGTCAG
Source organism: Crataegus laevigata (assembly GCA_963580275.1). Taxonomy (NCBI): domain Eukaryota; kingdom Viridiplantae; phylum Streptophyta; class Magnoliopsida; order Rosales; family Rosaceae; genus Crataegus; species Crataegus laevigata. The sequence continues at coordinate 29,204,377 of OY756944.1, read as the reverse complement.
TGTTGTATAGATAGGGATGGAAGAGGTCCCACCTCATTAAACTGTACGCGGGACTCACACCCAATCTTCGTTACTCTGTTTGGTAATTAATTTGGCCAAATAAGGTGGGTAAATAAATTAGTTACTTTTTTTTTTTTAAACGATAGCGTTAGTGATTAAGTTATTAGTTATTGAGGAAAAGGGGATAGGTGAAAACCGAAAGCGTATCAAATTGCATAAGTATTGTTACTTTTTGCCATTGTGATAAAACGTCATTTACTTTTTTTCTGGTTGTTTGTACATCCTTGTGTATATTGTTGGAATTGGATGGGTCATAGATTAGGTGTCTTTTGCTTCAAATTCAACCAAAAAATAAATTCAATTGAAGGGAAGGCTCAGCAAAGATATTCCAACTTCCTTTTTTTATCCTTTTTATTTCATCTGATTAGCTGGAGATTGACTGGAGTTGTAAAACTAAAACAATCAAAATTCAAATGAATGAATGATCAGAGAATGGTGCCATCTGGAATTACTGCACTCTGAAGAAGGACTAGTATTCCGTCACGAATAACATATCCATCACCTTCTCTGTCCGCTTCTTTCACATTATCTTTATTGATGATCTGCACCAAGCGCACACAGCCACCAGTCCACAATATTATCATCAAAACCCCACTCATGCTATTTCATTAAATTTGAAGATAATGGAAAACCGAGTGTTCTAAGATTCATACAACTGACTCCACCTTAGTGGGACAAGGCTTTGTTGTTGTTGATGAAGATAATGGAAAGTAGTAGTATATATCCATAAATACATACATACCATAACATTGTTGCCAATTCTTGCATTCTTGTCGATAATAGCCTTCCTTACTTGAGTATCTTCGCCAATTCCCATCACGGGGAGCGCACCCGCCATGCCTTTCCTCTTCCCTCTATCTTCTGTCTGCGACTCTCACTCTCACTGTCAGTATATAATAACATAGAGAAAAAAGAAAGACAACAAACAACAAAGGTCAAGGGGATGGATCCTCAGTCCTTACTTGGTACGTAGTTGAACCCATGATGACTGAATCCTCAACTATAGCCCCATTTCCGATTCTCGTCCTCATACCAAGTACTGCGCCTTTGATCCTGCATCCCTACTCTTGTACAAGTCCAAAACCCCCCATGCATTCAGTTTACATCAGTTGAGTATGTACCGGTTTTTCGGAGACATCCAATCGATAAAATTTGAAGAAAGAATTTAAAATCCTACAGGAACAATGCTCTGCTTACATTGAGGATGCAACCATCTCCAATTACACTGTTTGTAATTACAGCGTCAGTTATTTGAGTTGGAGGCAGATGCCGAGGCAATGTGTAGACCAGACTTTTTCTGTCGTAGAAGCTGCGCTATATATATGCAACCACCAAGTTTGTGTGTTAGTCAATGACATTGAGGACTGAGCGCTCCAAATCAGCTTTCAGCCTTTCTCCGCATATTATGTGTGCGTGTGCGTGTGCGTGTGCGTGTTAAATGTTTTATGTATGAGATCGAGTTACTGACTTATATCCTACGTCTGCATCCTTTGTGCTTTGCATATTTGCTTCGTAGAATGCTTCAATATTCCTCATGTCCTCCCAATATCCATCAAATGCATAAGCTTGAACCTGACCCCTCGCACAAAAAGCGCAGTAGTGTGCTTGAATTAGCACTCTGAAAGTAATACCACAAGAGAAAAATAAATACATATTACACTATGTATGCAGGTATGACCTTCATTCCTAAAGATATGGCACCCGGAATTACTTCACTTGTGAAGTCATTTCCCTTTGGAAAATGTTCTTCCAGAAGCCTTTTCATTACACATCTGTTGATGAGATAAATTCCCATACTTGCCATACTACTTTGAGCCGTTCTGTTGGATTTTCTCGAGCTTTTGGCCTGAAATTTCAGTTTTATGCTGCCTCAGAAAACACCGGAAATCATACCATATGAACAGACATTTGTGGAAGACAAAAAACAAAAAAGAATCTAGTACTTACCGAAGCAACATTAACTGACTTCCCCTCCAAATTCAGTCTGAAATCTGTAACTTGATTTTCAGAATTCACATTTAGAAAGCCAAATCCCGGATCATGAAGTCTCCTGGCAACAGATGTAGCGATGGTAATGTCAGCGCCATTGTCTCGGTGGGACATGATGAGTTTCTGGTAGTCCATTCTGTAGAGATGGTGACCAGGAAGGACCAAAAACTCAGTCACTGGATACTCTTCCAGCACCCACAGACATCTTCTCACGGCATCAGCAGTTCCCTAATATCAAGTTACTAAAATTTCAAGACTCTGAAGTGTAACTACCGAAGTAATAAAAGTCAGGATTATTTTCAGTACACGAGAGATTTCAGACCTGAAACCATCTGTTATTGCCGGGGCTCTGATACGCGGCAATGACCTGAACAAAGCCCTCAATCCCAAGACCAACTCGAGAGTAAGCTCTGGAAAGGTGGGAATTGAGAGAAGTAGAGTTAACCTGTGTGAGACCATAAATGTGGCTTATGTTGCTGCTAATGCAGTTGCTCACAACTGAATCAATGAGCCTGTAATTTGCTGCGATAGGTATCGCCCCTTCTGATCTTCTCTTTGTCAGCGGGTAAAGTTGTGATTCGTGCCCATCCCCGAACACAACAGCTGCCACACTCTGACATGAATAAATGTACATATACGTAATCTAACCAACTTGAGAGTTTATGCATCATTGGCGTGATTTAATTAGGAATTGAATTAAACCTGATTGGCCGGAGGAAACAAGAAAGTTGGGGTCTCAGACTGGTGTGACTTGGATATCAAGAAGCTCGGAGGAAGAGTGGTAGAACGAAGCTTGAGGGAACGGTTTTCGTCAATACTACCACCTGATGCAGCAACGGAGCACTTTGCTCGGATGCTAACAACGGAGGGAAAACAAAGCTGCAAGATCACCATCACGGCACACAGACAGAGCACGACAAGATTAGAATGTATGTACAATTGCAAATCTATGTTGAAGGAATAATTTGCTCGTCTTCGTCTTCTGAATCCAACTGGTTTAAGACTAAATAGAACGTATAACAAGGGGAGTATTGAGCAAACCTTGCTTGCATGGCTAGATCAGGGTTAGAGGCAAAGATTTGGTCTCCTAGCAGCATTGCATAAACGTGATTAGAGAGGCCTGATTAGAATCAACATTTTTAATGAGAATTGTTATTAGCACTCCAAAAATCTCATTCTGCACTCCTCACAAGTATATTTTTGTTTCTAATTATAGAAAGTTTGGAGTGATAAATAAGATTATTGGAGTGCTAATAACAATTCCCTTTTTAATAACTTAACTTTGATTCCGAGCTTCTTTTTCTCTTTGTTCTTTTCAGTTGTTTGTTCTCTTTGTTTCCCAAGACTTCAAGTTATTCATTTCGTACTTAACAGTTGCACAAACAAAACCTCTGCTGTTTAGCAACAACAGCTTGTCCAGTACTCTAAACAAGTAACACCCTTTTGAATTACTTGGTACTTTGCAAGAAAAAATGTCTTTTGCTAAGGGCAGTTTTGTCACTACCGTTGGGCATTTTGGAGTGGAGTGGCATCCAAGGCAGGCATTGTTGGCTCTCTCATCTTCCTCTGCCCGTCTTCTCTTTAAAATAATATGAAATGAAGAAGCACACGCCATAAAACGGATTTGGTTTCCATCCGAATCTAACTTGTGGGAATTTTCACATTGTAGCCGTTTATCGTATATCGTACGGTCATAAATTATTTAAAATTAAACATAAATAATACCTAACAAAAACTGACTGTACGATATACGATGAACGGCCTCGATGTGAAGATCCCTAGGATCCCCACAAAGAGGATCCTGAGGTCCCCATAAAATTAGTTTGCGTTTTACAAGTATAAGTCTCTTTATTTTGCTGTGATGTGAAGACATTCCAGGGTGGCCATCTTTCTGAGTTTCTGCCATAAGAGAGCAACTTATATGGAGTTAGTTTCTACCGTAGCAGCATTTTGGTGTAATAATACATTGTCATATGTCATGTAGAGAAAAACTTACACTTGACGGTGTATGATTAGATCGAAACGTCGTATAACAATGAACTTGTTTCATGTAAGTCTTTCTCATAAACAATTGAATCCGAGATTTTTTTGCTGCTTAGATATTTTAATTCAATATTGTAACCCTAATAACAAAAGGGGCTTGCACCTAGCGAAATCTTCTGATACCCGACCTGTTTCTTTACATCGACATCTTATATTATGTTTAAATGAGAGAAATAAACTTGAAATTTGGATTAAAATCATAATTTATAAATTGACATGCACCAATTCTCTTGTTTGAATTCATAAATTTAGAAATTTAAAATTTATGCGTAAAAAAAAACTTAAAATTTGAGACCTCCAATTCTCAAGTTTAAATTCCAAGTAAATAGGTATCATTTTTCAATTTCTATGATTAAGAGTTTAAAAATAACAAATTTTGTATTCAATTTCATTGTTTTTTTTGGTTAACCAAACAAGAAAATTCACAAAATCTAGAAAATAAAATCCCGTCATTTCAATTTCCATTATTTTAAAATTCCTTAATAATCTAAAATTTCTTCATCCAAACATAACGTTAAGTTACAAGCCACATTCCCAACATGAAAGCTCTGTGCAAATGTACACGAAAACAAGTACGCTAATTTGGCTAAGCGCAGCTCATGTAGTAACAGCACACCAGCCTCCAAAACATTGCAAGAGAAAATGGCAATACAGCAATAAGACCTCCTAACGGCGTTTGATGGTTGGTGAAGGAGCCACGATGATCAAAGAATCAAATGCTTGCAAATGTGGAATAGCAACACAAAATCACACGTACCCAGAAAGCGAGGAACTTTTAATTCGTAACATCAAACATACTTCTTATTTCTACTCAATTGCTCTTTATCAGGGTTTAACAATCAACAAAGAGCCGACCACAGTTTGGGATATTGTGGTTTACCATGTTCCAGTTTTAGATTACCCACAAGACATATTCTATCAGTTCAAAAATGGAACAACAACAACAAAAAACAACAACAATGAGCACATCTAGCAACGGAAAACACTGAGTCACTGACCAAACTACAAATTTATCTGCCTCTCCTCAGACTCGGAGTAACATTACCATTACTTCAGTTGGTGCTCAAACAAAGATGCCATCTCAATCTGCGGTACAAATCAAAATAATCATGAACGGGTTATACCTAAACTAAAAACACAAAGAAAAATGAAATTACCCTTGGAACAAACAGAAAATAATCCAGTCTTCAACATGGAACCTACTTGCTTCTATCCTCTTATCCATACAACCTCCCAAAAGGCCAGGTTATATTAGTGTCATATGGAAGGGTTTTAATCAGATTACAGTTTCTAATTAAAAGTTAAATTATATTAATGCATTAGAAGAAGTTTAAACACTACATTTTTATAATTCTCAATACTCAAAAAAAAAAAATATAAAAGGAAGCAATTAACCAAAATCAAATGGAATACCTCCGCTTCCAAGATAACTTATTAAGAATAATTTGAGATCAACTTACAGCTGTCATAGCAGTCTCTGCACCCTTATTTCCAGATTTACCACCCGCTCGATTTATAGCCTGCGATGGTAGTAAAAGGAAATGGTATGATCAATCATTTTCCCCGCTTCCGTAATAAAAAGAACACTCTCCAAAGTTTTCAGTGCTACATTTGAATACTATGATAAAATATTTACCTGCTCCATATTATCACAAGTTAGGACACCAAATATGCACGGCACTCCTACAGAGACATAATAGAAGCAGTTCAATTTTTTTAACAAGGAAAGAAATTTCAAGCATATCAAAAGAAAAAGAAACCTTAATGTATGCGAGAGAGAGACTACCACCAATCCAAGAATAGATTCGGGAATGGACAGACCATCCTTACAAAAAACTAACATGGAAACTAACAAAAAGCAAACAGGCAGCAACCTGATTGTAATCCGGCTGAAAGTACTCCGGATGCTGCTGAATTAGCAACTGCATCATAATGGGTTGTATCACCTCTAATCTACTGACAAGAAGTTGATAAATTAGCTTTCGTGGAGACAATGTACTATTTTATAAGGATAAACAAAATGCATGAAAATACCACAGCTCCGACGCATAGAATTGCATGATATTTTCCCAAACTTGCAAGCCTCTGTGCAGTTACACCGATTTCAAAACTACCAGGAACCCACACAACCTGAGGGAAAGGCAATAGCAATAATCAGGCCAGGCCGTGTAAAATCAGGTGGTGGAAAAGTAAGAAACAAACATACGACATGATACTAACTGAAGGAAGCCGAATGGTTATGGGTATAGTTAACCATTTATAAATGGTTATGGGTATGGGTATAACCGTTTAGACAATTAACCAATGGGTAAACGGTTATGCGGGGGTACGAGAATAAACGGAAAAATAACCGCGGTTACCGCCCGCCCGCCATAACTATTTCCCATCCCTAGACATGCAACTAACTGAAGGAAGCGGAAGAATGCAGATTATGTATGTATTAATGTATGTGTTTGTGAGCTTATGTTACATACATCAACATCCTCGTCTTGAATTGAGTAGTTGCGGAAAGTGGTCAGAGCTCCCTCTAACAGCTGCTTTGTTATAAACTCATTGAACCGCGCCACAACCTGAGATTTGATAAGATTTGGAAGCATTAAAAGATTTAGGAAGGTATTAAACATCAGAAGACTTGTTAGAAGAAACACAGATTTCGATTCGATTCGATTGGATTGTAAATAAGAAAAGAGAAGAGAGTTAGGGAGGGAGGAAGGAGTAGCAACCACTGACCACTGCGAAACGGAGGCCCTGAGTTTTGGTGACGGAACCCACGAGATGGCGAACAGCCGCTGTCTGAGCAAAAGACGAACGCTCCTTCCTCTCAATTGCGCCTGCAATCAGAAACAAAACCAAAATCGATTTTGCTTTGCCAAAAACCAGATAATAACAATACGAAATCAGAAAAGAAATGGTTGAATTATTATCTACTAAGAGAATATAAAAAGTCAACCTCCTCCGACGGAAAACGAAGAAGAAGATGGCGACGAAGAAAGAGAGAGGGATTTGGGAATATGAGACGACAGGAGAAGGCGTTCAATGCCGCTGCTGCCTCTGCCTCCGCGGGAACGACAAGTATCCGGCAGGGGGAGGAGGCGAGAGTTGAAACACTGTGTTGAAGCCCAACCAGCAGCCATTTTCTTCCTTCAACTTTCACAGCAGCAGACGGATCTCTCAAGTGATTTTATCCCACACACCCCACTTTTACACCTACCCCAAACGCTGCGTTTAAAGTGCACTCTTTCCTTCTCACGCGAATACTAGACGGTTTTTCGTAAAGAATAAAACAAAACATAAAGTAAATAACATCAAAATTGATTTTTTTTTTTTGTTAAAGTTACTAAAAGGCTAAAACCCTAATCAAATCCAATCACCCCCTGCGACGTCCTCTGTCCTAAAACCCTAACTCCCAAAGAAGCCTCCGCTACAATGGCGACCATGCTCAAATTTCCAGCCGCCAATTGTGCGATTCTTCCTCCTCAGCAACAGAAGCGGGCGTTCTTGGCTGGAGCTGCAACCACCAGATTGGATGCGGCTACCGTCTTCACTGCTCGGAGGCAAACACTTTCATTGTCGTCGTCATCAGCTGCAGCAACTGCAAAGGTGATGTCAGTTTCAGCCGTACCCGGCCAAAGCGTTGAGCTTGAGCAGTCTCCCTCCAAGAACAAGATTGACATTCCTATCATGGTAATGCTTTCCTTATCTTGTTGTCTGCGATTCTAAATCAATAGCCTTTTTAGAAATGTCAATCAATTGCCGTCAAACTCCCAGCACCTATGATAATTTGCATGATTGGAACTTTGATAATTCAAATCAAAACTCCCAGCACAGCAGCTATGTTAGTGATGCCAAATTCCATGAATTTGTCTTCTTTTTTTTTTGTCCAAAAGGTAAATGGATGTAGTGGAAAAATGGGGAAGGCCATCATCCAAGCAGCAAATTCTGCAGGACTCACTGTGGTTCCAGTTTCTTTTGGCTCCGCTGAGGAATCTGGCCAAACCGTCCAAGTCGGTGCAAACGAGATTCTAGTGCATGGTCCTCATGAAAGAGAAAGCACCCTTGCATCTCTTTTCCAGAAATATCCCAATTTGATTGTCATCGACTTCACCGTCCCTTCTGCGGTCAATGGTAAGTAATACCATAGGTTTCGAAAGTTCTATATCGACGTTCTTTTACTTCAAAAGTGTTTTCCTTTCCATTGTTGCTGCAAATAGTGTAGGTGATTCTGTGTCTTTATTCTCTTGGTCTTCTTTTTTTTTTCTTCTGTCGTATCCAGATAATGCAGAGCTATATTGCAAAGTTGGAGTGCCCTTTGTGATGGGAACAACAGGCGGGGACAGAGATCAATTGTATAAGACTGTAGAAGACTCAAAAGTCTATGCAGTGATTTCTCCACAGATGGGGAAACAGGTGATTAAGATTTGGTACTTTAATAGTTTCTAATATTCTGGGGGCTTGCCTACTATATCCTAATCGTTGTTTGGTATGAATAGGTTGTGGCATTTCTTGCAGCCATGGATATCATGGCTGAGCAATTTCCTGGAGCCTTCTCTGGGTATTCTCTACAGGTACTTCACTTTTTCCTTATAATTTGTTACTGATGCTAAATATAATATAAGAGAAAGTAATTATTTGATAAAAAGGTCATGTTTCAGTATAATATTTACATTCATTTGACTGGTGTGCTACATTTTTCTGGAAGTTCTTCTTTTATATGTTTTCTGTTCATATTATTTGATGTTCCTTATTCATATATTTTAAATTTCAGGTGATGGAATCCCATCAAGCAAGTAAAGTTGACGCATCTGGAACTGCCAAGGCTGTTATTTCTTGCTTCCAGAAGTTAGGGGTGTCCTTTGATATGGAACAGGCATGTTAAATGATACATGTTAATTATAGCTTTTGATAATTAGAAATGGTTAACTGTAGCATTTCTTTTTCATTTTGCCTCATCCGGTTAGTTTTATATTGAACACGTTAGACTCCTTATTAGTTTATTTTTCAAATTTGAGGAAAGTAGGCTTGTGTTACATATCATTTTCTTTGAGGTTAAGAAAGCATGGTCAGTCCCATTACATGAAGTACCAAATAAACTTGGATAACTCTTCTTTCATCTTTCATCCGTCATCATTTTAATTAGTTTTTCAATCTTCGGACAATTTCATCAGATCCAATTGATCCGGGATCCACAGCAACAACTGGAGCTGGTGGGAGTTCCAGAGGAGCATTTGTCTGGTCACGCATTTCATATGTATCATCTGACCTCACCTGATCAAACGTAATAAGAATATCCTCTTTCGCTGTCTCTATTTCTCTCGCAGACAAATTTTCTTTTGTTTATAGTTGTAACTCTGGTCTATTGAATTTGTTTCCCCTTTTGTAGAGTTTCTTTCGAGTTTCAGCATAATGTTTGTGGTAGATCAATTTATGCAGAGGGTACAATCGATGCTGTTATTTTCCTTGCCAAGAAGGTGCTGAAGCTTTTCTATCCCTCTTTTGCTTTCCTACTTGCTGCAGTGCTTATCGTGGTTTTAATAATAATGAAATTTTGGTCTTAAGAAGCGTAATATATTAACCAACTACTTTGACGACTGGAAAGAAGATTGGTTAAATTCCTATTCAAATATAGTATCCGATTTGAATACTCATCAATTATTTGGCTAGAATATTGATAACGTATATTTGGCGATTAAGCTAGAAACTCGTAGTACCTTTTATGCAATACTTTACTTTTATGATATGAAATATTATATGAATGCAGATTCATTCAAAGGCAGACAAGCGGATCTACAATATGATGGATGTCCTGCGAGAGGGTAACATGCGATGATAGTTGGCTTTGTACGAAGGGTGTAGTCTGTAGTTTTGACAAAGCCAACTATCATCGCATGTTAATAATTAGATTCTATTTGAGGAAAATAGGGATGTAAGTTTCGGACTAGTAGTTTCGACATTACCTTTGTCAGTTATTGTTTTCCTTCCTGCTAATGTTTTGTAGTTTGGTTGAAGGAAATATGAATTTATATGTTTACGTTTATTTTGGAGATGCACCTGATATTGTTGGCCGATATGGTAGTGTGCACTGAAAAGCTGTTGAGCAGGCCTTTCTTGTCTTGGTTTGTGAAGATTCGAATACGACAGATGTGCTTGGCCGTTCGGTTAAGCACAGAAACTAAGTGATGGTTTTTGCTAGTGTTCCTGCAAACAGGTGCTCTAGTTTGAGATGAGATGAGCTGACCTAAAGTAGGAGAGATTTTTCAGTGTGACTATCATAAGAGGTGGTACACTTCGTGTCCTTATATAAATGGTGGGTTATGTGTGTTAAAAGGTTAATAACTTAAAAATTAAAAATTTCCACCACTTGCATAAAAATACGTGGTGTACTATTTGTATTTTCGTCACAACTAATTTTTTTTCCTCAAGTAGGCAGTAGAGGAGCATGCTGCTGCTGCCTACTAGTAGTCTGAGTTACTAAGATGTATGGAACGCAAAATTTGAAAGAGTATCACCGGATCAACTAACCCAGAGCTGGTTGGTATGCTCCCGTTACCTTTACAGTTTTTTTTTTGGGAAGAACCATTACCTTTACAGTTTTACTTGATGTTACAAGGTTCAATAGAAATATGAACCAACACCAAATAGAGGCAATGCCACCTTCAAATTGCAGCGCCTGGTGATGGAGAAGCAATGTGTAATACTTTCACTTTGGATTCTCTTTTGTTTTATTCGATTTAATGGTAAAAAGTAAAATAGTTTTATTTTAGCTAATGGTAAAAAATAAATAAAATGAGTGTTACTCATTTCAAAGAGTGAGCCTTGATGAAACGGAAATATTATTTTTTAATGACAAATATCATGAGTTCGAGTTGTAAAAAAAACTTTTTTTACAAAGTAAGAGTAATGATACATGCAATAAAGTTTATCTTGTGACCTTTGCAAAGCGTGAAGACTTTTTCATTGGGGTTGCAGTTTTAAGATTAACCACCCTGAATCGTTTGAAAATTTTGAGTCCTTTTATGTTGTTTTGGACTCGTTAGCTCCGCATCGCTGACGGGCCCAAGCCCGAAATAATTAGTATTTCCCCGCAGAAAAACTCTGAAATATCACGTGGACTCCCAAAAAAAAAGGAAAAAAAAAAGAAAAAAAAAACAGCTGCTTTCCCCGGAGAGCAGTTCAACAGAGTGCGAGGGAGACGAAGAGATACCACAGAATGGAAGGGAGGGAAGACTTGAAGTCGATACTAGAGTATCTGCCGGTGGTGGTACGGTCGTGCAGTCTGTTCTGGCCGTCGCAAGTGGTGGATGCTCTAAAGGCGTTGGCGGGAGGTCCTGAGCAGAGTGGGGTGCATTCCGGGGAGCTGCTATTCATAGCCATTTCGGACCTCCGGCACTCTCTTTCGCTCTCCTCTCACCCCTTCGCTCCTTCCGCCCCACACGGCTACGCCCTCTTCTTCGATGAGGTCTTGCATTTCTGCAATTCATTCAATTTTGTACACTTTTATTTTTAATTTCCTTTTTCTGTTCAAGTGTTTGATATCCATAGCATTAGCGTACCATCTGAATTCTGAATGGAAAGGCGTGGGTTGTGCAGCTCATGTCCAGGGAGGAAGCGAGGAAATGGTTTGGAGAGGTTGTCCCGGCATTGGCGAATTTGCTTTTGCGCTTGCCCTCTCTGCTAGAATACCACTATCAAAACGCAGGTGGCCTTATCCATGGAGTCAAAACTGGCCTTCGTCTACTGGATTCACAAGAAGCAGGAATCGTGTTACTCAGCCAGGTATCTATATCATCATTGTTGCTTGCACTTGGTGAACATTATTTTGGCTTTTTATCTGAAGAACCATAAGCGATCGCATCCCAAAACTTCCTTTAGTTGAGGTATTGCTTTACAGATTAATGTCCGCGTTGCTTTTCAGGAACTAATTAGTGCTCTTCTCGGGTGCTCGTTATTTTGTTTGTTCCCCACCAATAAACGAGGTGCCAGACATCTCCCAACCATCAACTTCGACCATTTGTTTGCGTATGTCATCTTTGATTTCTTAGGTGGCACTTGTTTCTTCTAGTTTACTTATACTACACATATAGTTGTAGTTAAATATACCTACCACCTCGAATGTTTTTTCAGGACGTTATATGACAGTTATAGTGAACAACAGGAGAATAAGATAAGGTGCATTATACACTACTTTGAAAGGATAAGTTTCCATATGCCTGAGGGTTTTGTCTCATTTGAGCGGAAAGTTCTTCCTCTGGAACATGATCCTTTAAGCATTTCTTACCCCAAGGCTAGTTTTTGGAGCAAGTCAGACATTCCTCTCTGCCGCTTTGAGGTAAAAGATGAGCAGATGTATTAAATAATAAGCCTCTAGTTACACACAGATGGATTGATTTCCCCTTTTCGTTCTCCTAGTCCTACTACAGCTTTGCAGTTGCGATACGTTGCTAAGTAGTCTTTTCATATCGTTCAATAAGCCTCTAGTTACACACAGATGGATTGATTTCCCCTTTTCGTTCTCCTAGTCCTACTACAGCTTTGCAGTTGCGATACGTTGCTAAGTAGTCTTTTCATATCGTTCTAGGTTTACAGCTCAGGCTTGATAGAAGATCAATCAAGTGGGGCTCTTGAAGTTGACTTTGCAAACAAGTATATAGGAGGTGGTGCTCTTCGCAGGGGCTGTGTACAGGTCTGATTTTGTGACTCTTTATATGTTTCACCTAAGTGTGCGTGCCAACACTTTTAAACTGTATTTTTATATGTTTTACCTTTTCTTGGATCACGCAGGCGATGATATAGTTGCCGAAGCACCTAATTTTGTTTGTTATTATCATCTCACATAGGAAGAGATCCGTTTCATGATCAATCCTGAATTAATTGCAAGCATGCTGTTCATGCCTTCCATGGAAGATAATGAGGCTATAGAAATTATTGGTGCAGAAAGGTTTTCCAATTATACAGGGTGAGCATTGATAACATATTGTTTGCTTATTTCTTTGTTAGACAATAATCACATATATTTTGATTAGAGGAGTTAAACATTTGTTGTTCATACACACATACGAATTTAGTTTGGTTCTGCTTTCCAATTGTCATCATTTTTTAAAAGGAAAACTAATGAAAAGGGCTTGAAAACTTTGTGTTTTAACGATAAGGACAAAATAAAGGGTAAAGTGAATAGTACCAGTATTGACTTTTTAGTATAAAAATGTGGTTTTTCATTAAAGTGAACAGTACCGGGAGCTTTTCGTTAAAGTTCCCTTTTTTAAAGTGGTGTAGGTATGCTGCTTCTTTTCGTTTTGCTGGTGATTATGTGGACACAAGGGATGTAGACTCTCTCAGAAGACGTAAAACCAGAATTATTGCAATAGATGCATTATGCAGCCCAGGAATGAGACAATACAAACAAGAATTCCTCCTCCGGTATGTATAATTCAGTTAAGCACAGACAGATTATTTGAATCATATGGTATAGTCATGCTTCTAGAATAGAAACCCATAATCTACCTAGCCAATTTTACATTGTTTTATGGCACGATCCACCCAACTCAGCCAAGATAATAAATGCTGCATAAGAGAGTGGGAGGCCGGCCCTTGGGGACTCCATACAATAAACTTTTTGAGACTTAGGAAATGAAACTTCCATTCAACTATAGTCGAGAGGAAATAAGTCTCAGCAATCAGGTCCCTGCAACTTCAAGGAAGGCTTCAAGCATCCCAAATTACTTTTGTTGAATTATTCTTCACAAGCATAAAGTAGCACCCCAAATGACATGCCCCTATCCCAATGTCCTTGATGGTCACGTGCTGGTCGACACCCGAGGGTGACGAAAGCCATTTAATGAATGCATATGCTGAGAACATGTAAAACATGCGTATAAATTTCATGCGTGATTACGCAAAGTAATACTCAAATATACGTCTTACAAAATTCCATATTAATGCTCAGAGCATACATCAAATTCAGAGTACATGCATATTTTCATTGTTGGCAATTGAATATTAATATGGTATTTTGTAAGACTTATATTTGAGTATTACTTTGCGTAGTCACGCATGAAATTTATACGCATGTTTTACATGTTCTCAGCATATGCATTCAATAAATGGCTTTCTACATCCTTGAGTGTCGGCCAACACGTGATCATCCCGATGGCCCTCGGACATCGGGATCGGGGCGTGTCACCAAATCCTTGGTTTTCTTCTTTGTTCAAATTCTAAATCCTTGCCTTCAATTTCTTGGTGATATTATGCTGGATTGTTGTCACACTTGAGTGTAGCTTTGATCTCCTTCATTTTATAGCTGAAGTTTTATCTATCCTACTTGTTGGCTTCAACAGGGAAACTAATAAGGCATTCTGTGGATTTTTTCAACAATCGAAATATCATCAGCACAAGAGATTGTTTCGAGAGGATGGATGTTCTGGAGTTCAGCTTCATCTAGATGTTAAAGACTCCAGTGACATATGTAGTGATAATCTTTTGGTATGAATTTTCTCTCCCTTTTAATTTGGTTTGTGTGTGTTTACGTGGTTTTCTACATTTGGAAATGATATCTGCATTACTAACTTTAGCCAAGCTCTTTATGTAAAGTTTATATTTGGTTTAGCGTCATGTGAACTTGCTGTTCTTGTACAAGAAAATTTCTTGTTTGACTTTTGACTTTTACTTTTCCAAGTTGCAGGAAACTAGCGTAAATACTGATGAGATGTTTGGAGGACAATCTGTACACCAACGGATCAGAGATTCTGAGATGTCATCTCTGGATACTGAGGATAATGAAGTTGGGATTGCAACTGGGAATTGGGGATGTGGTGCTTTTGGAGGAGATCCTGAAGTGAAAGCCATAGTTCAGTGGCTAGCTGCCTCTCAGGTAGTTTAATGTTATACCTTCAAAGCAACTAAAGGGAGAGTTTTGTGAAAAAGCCTAAATGTTTGTGTGTGTGAAATCTTTAGCTGACTCGGACAATTTCACGAGAATTCTAAGTGATCAAAATGGATATGATTTCAGGCAGAAAGACCATTCATTTTGTACTACACGTTTGGCATGAAGGCATTGCGAAACATAGAGCAGGTACATTCCCTCCACCCAACTCGTGCCAAGCCTTTATGCCTCTGTGTGTATAGCATGTTTATATTTTACTTTCTGCGCTTTGTGGAGTAGGTAACTCGATGGATACGTTCGCATGAATGGACAGTTGGAGATCTGTGGAATTTGTTGGTGGAGTACTCAACGCAGAGATTGAAGGGAGAGACGGACGATGGATTCTTTACTTGGCTCCTTCCATCTCTATTTGCCCCTCGTCATGATACCGATATGTTGGATTTGCCTATTTCGCCTTAAATAAAACTTGATGCCTGTGTTGTATCGTCCCATATGGTCGCCTTTCTTTTTTCTTTTTTTCTTCTTTTTTTTTTTTTTTTTTTTTTTTTTTGTAAAAGGATTTCATTTTTCTTTTGCTTTGTTTTTTTGTTGCACATTCTATTTATGGCATGGCATGGCATGCAAACGGCTTTCAGGCTTCAGGTGCCGCGAATATTTGCCGGACCTTAAACTTATGCTGCTACAAGAGAAGCTTAAAATTGAAGCTCTGAACGAACACCGATTATCCAAATGAGATCAGAAGCTGAAAAGAAATGATAAAATTTGATATGCGTGTTGTTATCCACCCGCCATTTTACACTTTTCACACTCCTCTCAATTTTCGCCAATTGAATCAAATGATTTAAAAATGATCAACTAACAAAAATTAACATGGTGTGGAGAAAGTTAAAAAAAAAGTGTGGATAGCATCACGCAACTTGCTGTGCTCACTCCCCTGTGAGTTCCTTGTAGCTCTCGTGGGCTGGGCTTTTGGTCGGTGGGCTTTATCATAAGTGGAAGCCTGCCTTATCTGATTCATTTGACAGTTGCAGTTGCAGCCGACGCGCTGCGTTCTGCTGGTTGGGGGTTTTAGCTGCTGCTGCTGATGCTCTTGGGGGTTTTGGTTTCTCCTCGTCATCATCATCCCAAGCTCAGGTCAGTTTTCTTCTGTAGTCTTTTCTCTTTCTTCTTTTACTTTCATTTTTTCCTTGCAGACATGAAGGAATGAATTGGAATTGAATTTACACTTTTCACTTTTGTCGAATAGATTTGCAATCTGCTATTTACCGACTGCTGTCAAGTGTTGAAAATGGCTCTGCAAACTACCACCGCACTTCCCTATCTCTTCTCCTCACCAAAACCCAACAACAAATTCTTCATGGTCCTTTCGTTGCCTCCTCATTCCCAGCAAACCCAAGCTAATCACAACAGAATATGGATGAACACCGCTGCGAGTGTCCCTACACATGTCCATAGCTCCAGCTTTACTAGATTGTATGCTTCTAAACCGTATGACCAACAAGAGGGGGACTCTTCTGATGATGATGATGAACCTTCTTCCGGTATCAAAGATGATCCCTATGTCATGGGTTCTCAAGAGAGACGTGAATGGAGAAACACAATTAGACGAGTTTTAGATACCAAACCCGATGTTGATGAGGAGTTAGACCCTAGTGAAAGGACAAAGAAGGTGCAACAACTTCTGGCCAATTATCCTCTTGTTGTAGAGGAGGAGGATCCTGAGTGGCCTGAGGATGCGGATGGCCGTGGTTTCAAGTTGGATCAATTCTTTGACAAGATTACCATCAAGAATACACCAAAGAAGGATGACGATGAGAATGATGACAGCGACAGTGAAGTAGTGTGGCAAGATGATAACTACATTCGTCCCATTAAAGATGTATCAACTGCAGAATGGGAAGAGACTGTTTTCAAGGACATCAGCCCTTTAATCATTCTTGTACACAATCGCTATAGAAGGTCCGGTTTTCCATTTTTCTCATGATTTCTTTCTTGCTATGCTATGTTACCTTGTCTCTTATCGAAATTTATGATCTCAGTGCCTTGTTTCAGTTATAGTTCGTTATATGAGAAAATTGTTTCGGTTAACATTTTTTCCTCTCTTCAGACCAAAAGAGAATGAAAGAATCCGGAATGAACTGGAGAAGGCTATACACATTATATGGAACTGCAGGCTACCTTCACCAAGGGTAAGTCTACCCCCCAACTGTAATAGTGTACGTGTGCTTAGTACCCTCTCATACACCCCTTTACTGATCATTATGGCTAATATTTACTTTCCATATCTAACAGTGTATTGCAGTTGATGCTGTTACTGAGCATGATTTAGTTTCTGCTCTCCAAGTGTCTGTCTTCCCCGAGATCATCTTCACTAAAGCTGGGAAGATCTTATATCGCGAGAAAGGTAATTTTTATTTTAGAACATGGGCGTTTGATTCGTGCCTCCAAATTGCTGCATGATTTCAGCTCCTTTTTTATGTATTTGTTCAGAAATTCGAAGTGGAGATGAGTTGTCAAAGGTGATGGCTTTCTTTTACTATGGAGCAGCCAGACCACCTTGTTTGAATGGCGTTGGAGATAGGCAGGAAGCAATTCCATATGTTCCCGTCAATGCCCAACCATGATTTTGGTTGTTGGTAAAGTTTTCCTCGTAACAGATATTCAGGCTGAAAGCCATTTAGTTTGGAACTCCTACAATATTATACCAGGACAAGTAGGCACAGAGCAAGGCAATGCCAATACCCATCCACGCTTGTAGCCATAGCATCTCTTCCTTGTTGCTCTCTTTCTCTCTGTGTATATATATTGTTGGTAATTCCTAACAAGACATTTATATTGTTATATATAACAACACTTTTTTCTTGTTCTTGATGTTATCAGATGCCTTTGTTTGTTTTTAATTTGATTGATGGAATTTAACTTGCAGTTCTGTATTGGTTTTTAAGTAGAATATAAGACTTAGCTGGTAATAGGCTTAGGTTGGTCTTCTTTCTTAGTCGAGTTGTGGAAACTGGACATGAAGAAGTTTTGATCAGCTTATTAGGCTTCATTAAATCTTAGTTAAGAGGGACTGAAACTCATCCTAGACTACAGAATGGCCTGCACAGCTACACTTGATAAATTCGGACATACATTCTAAGTACTAAACCAAAATATCCACAGCGCTTCGCCCTCACCTTGCTGACTCGAAACAACCATTCCATGTTCCAACTTCCAACTTCCTACCAACCAGTAAAACTGACAGAGAGAGACAAGTTTGATTCTCAAGTATATGCTGTGTTAGCCAAGGGAATGTGCTTGGCATATTCCTTTTTATACATTATTCAATGTCAGAATACCTAACATGGGATGTGATGAGATGGTCCAAGTTTTAAACTCAGTGCAGTCTGAATCTGAAGCTCAAGGTTATCTACTATCTATTTTCTCCTTATCACTACTATACTAGTTGTTTTACTACTTGTTTATATGAAGGCACCATTTTGCCAAACTTGTGCGCGACCGAGCGGCCTATCGAGTATTGGTGGTGGTAATTTGCAGCAGTGGATATGTTTGTTGCTGGTCACCTAGTTATTCCGTGGTTCCATCCATCTGCCGGCTTCAATATATAATTTGTGTTTGTATATGTTGTATGTATACATGCAGTATTGTATATTTGACCCATGACGGACGTTCTGATTAGATGACCATCAACGAACACATTCATGATGCAAGCAATTTATATCGATCTCTCCTGTTCTGTTCTGTCTCACCATCTCATCGATTACTGGTTTTGCAGTTACAGCCATAAAACTAGCTAAGCTTTTCTCCAGCAGTGTTTGTTTAAGTTTTGAAAATTCGTGTTCCTTTTTATAACTTCTATATATATATATATATATATATATATATGTAAACGCTTTTGTTTCAATATATATTCGAACGAGGAACATGTATAACTTGAACTCCTTATATATATACATTGCATATTCAACCGCTGGTAATTTTCCAGGAAAATTATATACAAGACGAAAGCAGAGAAGAGATCGATACAAGAAGAGAGCAGACAGCAGAAGTACTTCTTACAACATTCAATAAATCTGTAATTGAAATAATCAGCACTTTGAGCTGTGAGGTACAACCTTGCTAGTTAGCATTAGCTAGCTACTGCTAGGCCTAGGCACCACCACTGATGCACGAGAATATTCGTCTATGGCCCTGAAACTGGACAAGTTGCTTTGAAGGAGGGGAATTAATGGAATCATCAGCGTCCACCGATGACGAGAATCCTTGCATAGAGTTGGAAGCAGAACCGAGAGCAACAGATTTGTGTCCGCGGTGTTGAAACTGACGACCACCATGATTGATAATGTTTGTGGTTGTGGACGGCTGATCCCGCGGGGCAGATGTACCATTGACATTAAATATCGTTGGAAGATGATGATGTTGATCAGCCGAAGGTGAAGGTTGGGGGACAGAGACGTAACTGTTGTGATCGATGTAGAAGTCAGCGATGTTGGAATGACTAGTTTGACCTGATGCTGGTGGCGGTGCTGCTGCTGCTAATGAGGCGGAGGAGGAGGAGAGGCAGATGTACTGGCGGCGAGTTCTGTTCCCCTTCATTGCCTTGTAAATCCTTGGGATCAGACCCTCCATAATAATAATTATCGATTGGATCTCGACCAGTCTAGTCTAGTCTAATGAAGCTTATCGATCGATCCGTATACTCTGTTAAGCTGTTGTAGGCTCCAGGTAGCTCAAGAGAGAAGAACACTCTTTGCAATATATACAACATATATACATATACGCGCGCGGCGCTCGCGCACACACACATGTATACACACACACACACACACAGATATATATATATATATATTATACATAAATGAAATCGCCCGTTGCCAGTTAGCCTTAAATTATATATAAAAAATAGATAGATATAATTGTTTGGTTTGTTTCGTGATTCATTGAACCAAGTCCTACACGCCAGTTTTATATTTGACTTCAAACTTGTAGAATAGAATGGGAGATAACTTTTTTATATATTTTTTGTAAGGAAAGATAGATGTTATATATTAGGAAAAGTAATTACAAAGTTCGCGTATGGAAGAGATACATTCTAGAAGAGGACATTCAGTAAAATCTCTGGAGGGGTAACATCCCATATACATTCATGAACTGCAGTAAGACCAAACCGAGCAAGCCTATGCGCAGCTTGATTGGCGTGACGGCAATGTGGGTAAAGCAAGCTTCAGCGATTGAGGAGCGGAGGGCCTTGATGTCCTCAATAATCTGTCCAATAGGGGAAAGGTTAATTGAAGGGTCCCTGAGAGCTTCTACAATCTGAAGTGAATCAGTTTCAAAGATGTTGTGAAATCCCCTAGAAATCGCCCAAATCACCGTCGATCGAACCGCAAGATCTTCAGCCAGAAGAGGGGATGAGGTATCCCTGAAACATCCAGTCATCCCTAACAATGAGCCCGACACCACCCAACCTACATGATGAGATCCAAGCGCCATTGATGTTCATTTTTAGGGAACTCAGTGGGGGTGGAGTCCATATAGGGGAATGGGTGTTGTCCGAAATTTGACTGTACGTGCCAACCTGGTACTAGCAAATTCCAAGCACCAGGCGAGGCAACGGGCCGCCACCACATTTGGCGGGTCATAAGTTCCAGTCCAAAGCTTGTGATTTCGAGCAGCCCAAAGACACCAAAGAATCATAAGCACCATCTCAAAACAATCAGGAGGGCTCGAGGATTTGATTGACGTAAGCCAGTAAATTAAGGAGGGTGGAGAGATGTTCCTTACACCTTCTCCAACTCTGAGCTAAAATCCAAATTTTTCCTTCCTCCCCCCCAAAAAAAAAACCTAAACCAAACCTAAAACTTATAAGGAAGCCCAATACCGGCCACAATTTAGCCCACAAATTGAAGTGGGACCCACGAATGAGTGAAAAGTGGGTTGTGAAGCCCACACTCCAAACCCAGTCTCCCCAATGCGCCTCACGCGCCATAAACTTTCCAGCCGAAGGCCTACCCACATGGGTTGTCCCCCTCCGCTATCAACATCATTGTAGTCCAACGGCTACTTTTCTTCATCTAACGATCAGTTTAATTGGACCGTTGGTTAATCCAACGGTCCACGTTCAAATATATTTATATATTTATTGAATTCAATGGCTTAGATCGAATATAATCAAATCTAACGGTAAAAAAAAAATCTAACGGTCCAAATTAATCCAACAGCTAAAATAATTTAACTCAAAATTCACCAAAAAACTCTATAAATATCTATGTATTTGTTCAAACATCCACACAAAACTCACTTTTCTAATACAATTCTTCCAATTTTTCTTTCTACCATTTTCAAATTTTTCAAGATGGGAAATGAGCATGTTAGAGGTCGTAATTGGACCTTTGATGAAGATATTGCTTTATGTTTGGCATGGATTTCTGTAAGCTAAGATGGTGCCATCGACACGAAGCAAAATAAAAAGGTTTTGTGGGGTAAAATCGTTGATAAGTTCCATGAAAACTCCAATGCCGGTCGAAGGGAAGCTAGTGGTGTTTATGATCGGTGGAAGATTATCAACAAAGCGTGCACTTTGTGGAAGGGAAGCTTGGAGAGAGTCATGGTTGACATGCCTAGTGGAATGGGCACCTTAGAAATTGTGAGTTTCTTTGTTGAGCCTAACAAATTGTGAGTTTCTTTGTTGATATTTTATTTGTCATGTACATAATAGTATTTTGCAACTAATTATTTTTATGTATTTGTTGCATAGGGTGACAAAGCAATGGCAATTTACAAGACAAGAACTACACCAAAAAATCAAGCTTTTAAGTTTCATCATACTTGGAACATCCTCAAGGATTGTATGAGGTAGGGAACCGATGCGGACCAACAATGGGGAATATTATTTCATAGTGAAGTCCCACCCCCAAATGATGTCAATGACGGTATGAATTTTGCCGACAATGAAGGTGTCGAACAAATGACCCCAACTTCTTCTTTTGCAAGGCCCCTAGGTAGAGATAAGCAAAAGGAAGTAAAGAGAAAAGGGAAGTCCCAAGATCCGATAAGTGCACAATTTACTACCAGATTTGCAAGAATGAACGAAAACCATATCTCTCGTCAAGAAGAATCGGCCCAAATGCGTTTGGCCATGAAGGAAGAAGGGGGTAAGGAGCAAGGAAGGTTCAAAATTAATTTGATGATGGAGGACCTCGACAAATACACTCCAAAGAGGAAGAAATACTTACGGTGGTAAGCAAAAAGACATTTTACGAAGGAGTATATTTCAAGATGATGATTTATCTCAAGACTATCACCCAAGTCCATCACCAAGTCAAGATGGTGGATATCATTATTAAGTTTATGTAGTTTATGAGTTTTCGATTATATTAAGTTTATGTGGTTTATTAATTGTATTTTTTTTAAGTTTATGTGGTTTATTAAATGTCATTTGTATTAAGTTTATGTGGTTTATCATGATTTTCATGTATTGATTTAGTGATTTTTCAAAATTTATCGGAATTTAAATATTTTTAGGTTAAAATGTTCATAAAATTAATTTAGGATAGTCTACATAATTTTTTATATTTTAAAAATAGCCAAAATTCACTCTTTAATAATGTGGGGTTAAAATTTTAGGCCAAAAAGATTGGACTAAAAAAACTATTTTTGAACAAAAATTTAAATTATTTAATTATCTATAGTCTAATCTAATATACCGATTGCAGGAGAAGGAGAGTATGTATGTAATGTATGTGATGTAATTGGAGTATTACTATATTCTCCAAGTATCTATTTACTTTTACAACACGCAAAACCAACTTTGAAATGTGATTAAATAAATATTACTCTCTAAGTACCTATTTGTTTACTCGGTCCAGTTTTTGTTTTTCTTCCACCCGCCCATTTGACATTTGGCCCCGTTTGGAACTTCGCCGATTGCCTGCCTGCCTGCCTGCCTGCCTGCCTGCCTCCCTGCTGGGGATGGGCAATGGTTATAACGGGCGGGTAATCGCGGTTATTTTACCCATAACTGTTTATGCTCATACACGCATAACCGTTTACCCGTTGGGTAATTACCTAAACGGTTATATCCATACCCATAACCGTTTATAAACGGTTAACCATACTCATAACCGCATACCCATTTACCCATAACCGTTTAATATCCGTTTACCCATTTATCATTTTTAGGTCCCGTTTATCTTTTTTTTTTACGATTTCCCTTTTTTCACCCGTCTACATTTTTTTTAACAACTTGAAAATTTTAAAAAAAATTGTCATAATTTTTTTTTTTACAATTAAACACCGTTATAGGTACATTCATCGTACATTTTAGTATTTTAATTTTTTAAGTCCTTACATCATTCCAATAATTGAAATAATAGTTTACGGACGATATTTCTAACTATTACCAATGAAAGTAATATAATATTTGCTAAGTATTCTTAGGTTACAAAACCTGTTTAGAAGACAACCCATAATGTAAAGTATTAACATTATATATATATATATATATATATATATATATATATATATATAATGAGCTACATTATATTATAATTAGCTATATAAACCATGAACTATAGTCAATAGCATTGATCTAAGTTTTGTCTGATAGAAAACATGGTTTGTGTTAATTTTACATATATAAAATAAATGGGTAAACGGTTACCCGTTTATAACCGCGGTTAATACCCATAACCACCCATTTAAATTTTACGGGTAAACGGTTATACCCATAACCGTTTATTTATCTAAACGGTTACCCATAACCGTAACCGTTTAATTTAAATGGGCGAATAACCGCGGTTACCCATAACCAATGGGTATTTACCCATCCCTACTCCCTGCCTTAATTTGTTTGTTTGGCAATGAAAGATATCACACCACCATGAGTCCATCCAAGGTATAAAATATCGATAATATCGAAAATATCGGTAGTTCGGAAACACGGAAATATCGACGGAAATATCGGGATAATATCGATATCGATAAAAATCCAATGGAAACCATGGAAATTGTAAGAAAAAGATGGAAATTTTTATTGAAACTTTGCAGGATGTTTATTTAGTCAATTATCTATTAGTTTATCACAAAAAATTGAAAGAAAATGTATTGCATGATTGATTTAACTTATTTAAGTTAATTATATAACGAGCTGGCAAACATTGTGAGTGTATAAAATATGTAATAATTAATGACTGAAATGAAATTAGCTCCCCCCAACCCACAAAACCGCTGCCGCCCACAGAAATGAAATCTCCACCCCCCCCCCAAACAAACCCATTCCCATTCCCATTCTGACTAATTTATTGCCAACAATTAACACATATTTATGCAATATTTGACAGTTACTATTAGTACCGAAATGAGTGTTTAATTAGTTGGATAATACGTTTTTGGTACATAATACTTCCAATGGCTCATGAAAAAATAAAAAGAAGACTATATTTTTCTTTTTTTGATTGGATAAGATGAAATAATTAAGAAAGTTGAAAAAGCAAGAATTTGATAATAAGGTAAAAAGATGTTACTGCCCATTAAAGTGTCGATGAAACCTGGCATCCAAAATATTCACGAGATGGTGCTTCTTTCTAAGTGCTATCCCCACAAAAGCCCATTCCCATTCTGACAGAAATTAAATATCCCCACCCACCCCCCCCAAAAGCCCATTCCCATTCTGACAGAAATTAAATATTCCCCCCCCACACCGAAAACCATCTGACTACCATTCCCATCCTGACTGAAATTAAATACCCCATATCCCCCCCATCTGACTAATAAACCATCTAAAAAACCATCTAACTAAAACGAAATCCCACCCCCCACCCCCCACAAACCCACCAAAAACAAGAAAACCAGAAAGTCTCTCCTCTTCTCTCCCTTCCGTCTCTCTTTTCTCTCCTTCCCTTCTCCAGTTCTCTCCCACACGCCACTCTCTCTTCTGTCTCTCTCTTCTCTCCCTCCCTCACGCACAGAACCCCACATGCACACACCTCCCTCGTCCATCGTCTACCCCTCCTCCGTCGTCTCCCCCTCCTCTGTCGTCTCCTCCGGTCCTCCCCTACCATCGCAGTCTCCTCTCCTCATCGCCGCCTACCATCGCAGTCTCCTCGCCTTCACCATCGCCGTCGATTTTTCAAGAAAAAAATCGATAATATCGCGATATTATCGATTTTTTCGATATTTCGTCGATAATTTGCCGAAAACCTTATGGATATGTGTTTAAATATCGATCTCTGCAAAAACCGATAATATCGGCGATATTTCGCCAATATTATCGGCATTTTAGTCCATGAGTCCATCCAAGACCAGGCAGGCAGTACAGTAGCAGTAGCCAGTAGCCACCTTTCTTTTACTTTTACCACACCTTTTCAATTTTTACCGTTCTTAAGCTTCCTTTCCTGTACTTTGGAAAAGAAAGACTCACAAATGCCTGCATTCCCATAAGGCAGTACAGTATATGTATATTTGACCCATGACGGACGTTCTCATTAGATGACCATCAACGAACACATTCATGATGCAAGAAATTTATATCGATCTCTCCTGTTCTGTTTCTGTTCTGTTCTGTCTCACCATCTCATCGATTACTGGTTTTACAGTTACAGCCATAAAACTAGCTAAGCTTTTCTCCAGCTGTGTTTAAGTTTTGAAAATTCCTGTTCCTTTTTAGAACTTCTATATACATATATATATATATATGTAAATGCTTTTGTTTCAACATATATTCGAACGAGGAACATGAATAACTTGAACTCCTTAGGCCATCTCCAACCGATGACTGGCCAGAGGGCTCGTTTTAGCCCTCTGGCCCTCCAAGATTCTTCAAGATATTAATATTTTAATGAACAGTGCAGGGCCATATTTGCCTTTGTCTCCAACCGAGGGCCAGAGGGCTCGTTTTAGCCCTGTCACAAAAAACCGTCTCCAACCGAGAGCCAAAGGGCCATAGGGCCAAACATAATTTATTATTTAAAAACTACAACTTAAATTCAAATAAATTCAAAACCAACGGCTAAGTGACGTCAGCTAGCCGTTGGTAGCTGACATCATGCTGACGTCAGCTAGCCGTTGGATTTGAATTTTTTTTGCTATAAATAGGGTGGATATTGGGATATAATTCACACAACTTTGAATTCAATCTATTTCAATTCAATCTCTTTCAATTCAAGTTTCTATTTCAATTCAATCTCTTTCAATTCAAGTTTGCAATGAATTCCAACTTTGGATCCTCTTCAGATTCCAACTGGGGGTCCTCATCCAATTCCAAAAGAGGATCAAAATGGGCGCAAATGAGACGCAAAAATGAGGAGTCTGATGAAGAAGTTCAAGTAAGGCGCAGTAAACAAAACAGAGCAGCAGCCATAGCTGCGGCCATAGTGTGTCAACCAACTGAGGAACAACCTCAATGGGGTGGCTCTAATGTTGGTTGTTGTTACAAACCACGAAATAGAGCGATGACGCATGCCAATCTGATGAACAACTACTTCAACCCCAACTCGGTCTACACAGAAGAGGATTTCAAACGTCGCTTCCGGATGAGGCGCCATGTCTTCGAGCGTTTACTTCGTGATGTCCAGCAGGTCAATCCGTACTTTGGAGAGAAGCGGGACAGAGCAGGCCGCCCTGGTTTCTCACCTCAGCAGAAGGTTACTG
This sequence comes from Crataegus laevigata, assembly GCA_963580275.1. Taxonomy (NCBI): domain Eukaryota; kingdom Viridiplantae; phylum Streptophyta; class Magnoliopsida; order Rosales; family Rosaceae; genus Crataegus; species Crataegus laevigata. The sequence goes on along the minus strand of OY756944.1, from coordinate 29,177,760 downwards.
TTGCACTTCGAATGATGGCCTATGGCTCCCCATCTGATTCGATGGATGAAACCCATGGTATGTCTGAGTCTACATGCCTTGATACTCTTCAACAATTTTGTGACACAATTGTTCAGGTTTACAAAGATGAGTACCTTCGTGAGCCAAATCAAGAAGATCTGAATCGACTCCTTCGCAAAGCTGAAGACCGTGGGTTTCCGGGCATGATAGGGTCATTAGACTGCATGCATTGGGATTGGAAGAATTGTCCCACTGGATGGCAAGGAAGCTTTAGCAGAAGGTCGAGAAAGCCAACTGTTGTGTTAGAGGCGGTTGCCTCATATGACACATGGATCTGGCATGCTTTCTTTGGAGTCCCTGGATCCCAAAATGACATTACAGTTCTTGGGCGTTCACCCCTCTTCAATAACTTGACAGAAGGTAAAACAGCTCAACTTGACTACTACATCAACGGTCGTCAATACAATATGGGGTATCACTTGGCCGATGGCATCTACCCAAAGTGGGCGACACTTGTCCAAGCAATTCCAAACCCTAGGAATGACGCAGAAAAGTTGTTTACCTTATACCAAGAGGCATACTGGAAAGATGTTGAGAGAGCTTTCGGTATTCTACAAGCACGGTGGAAGATCATCAGCGAACCGGCAAGAGGGTGGAGTCGAGAAAATTTGGACTCCATCATGATGTCTTGCATCATATTACACAATATGATAGTGGAGGATGAGCGAGATGGGTACATTGATGGAGAGTCCGATGACAACCAAGAAGATCCAAATAGGTCAAGAAGGGCTCATGCAAAAATATATGATGGGCCTAATTTGCCTTTCAATCCAAGATCTGGTAGTTTCTCTATAAGTGAGTACATGAGGCGCTATAGAATGATACGTTCTTGTGCCACAAATAAGTACCTACAACAGGATCTTGTTGCACATCTTTGGGCAGAAAGAAGCGTGGAGTAGGCGTTTAAGTTTTATGTTGTTAAATGTTTTTAAAAATGTTGTTTAAGTTTCATGTTGTTAATTTTTATGTTGGTTAATGTTATTTAATGTTATTTCATATTGTTTCATGTTACTTAATTTAATTTAATGTGGTATAATGGCCTAGGAAGTTATAGGAAAAAAATAGAATTAAAAAAAATATGAAACAAATTTTGTAAAATAGAAGTTATATGAAAAAAAAAATATTAATCAAATTTTGTGAAATATAAGTTATAGGAAAAAAATGGAATTTAAAAAAAATATGAAACTAATTTTGTGAAATAGAAGTTATAGGAAAAGAAAATGAAATTTAAAAAAAATATGAAACAATTTGATTCATATGAAAAGGATAAAAAAGGAAAAAAATAAATTCATATAAAAAAATGAATACAGCAACTAGCCGTTGAATTAAAAAAAAATTCAAACTATTAGTGTCGGTTACAACCGACACTAATAGTAATTCAAAAAAATTTTTTTGCCTTGAATCCTTATTACTGTCGGTTATAACCGACAGCAGTAAGAAAATTATAAAAAAAAAATAGCCAGCCCTCCAGCCCTTTCCGATCCCGTGGGGCCCTCCCAGATTCCAGAGCCCTCTGGCCTAGCCCTCGGTTGGAGACCGTTTTTGGGCTATTTTCGGCCCTTTGGCCCTCTGGACCCTTCAGTTGGAGATGGCCTTATATATAGGGGTGTGCTATCCACACACCCCTTTTTACTTCTCACACACCTCTATTACTTTTTGTTCGTTAGATCTTCTTCAATTCATCTGATCCGACGACCGAAATCTAAAAAGGTGTGAGAGAAGTAAAAAGGGGTGTGTGGATATCACATCCCTATATATATACATTGCATATTCAACCGCTGGTAATTTTCCAGGAAAATTATATACAAGATGAAAGCAGAGAAGAGATCGATACAAGAAGAGAGAAGACAGCAGAGGTACTTCTTACAACATTGCTAATTAGCTTTAGCTAGCTACTGCTAGGCCTAGGCACCACCACTGATAACTAGACAAGTTGCTTTGAAGGAGGAGAATTAATGGAATCATCAGGGTCCACCGATGACGAGAATCCTTGCATAGAGTTGGAAGCAGAACCGAGAGTAACAAACTTGTGTTCGCGGTGTTGAAACTGACGACCACCATGGTTGATAATGTTTGTGGTTGTGGACGACTGATCCTGCGGGGCAGATGTACCATTGACATTAAATATCGTTGGAAGATGATGATGTTGATCAGCCGAAGGTGCAGGTTGGGGGACATAGACGTAACTGTTGTGATCGATGTAGAAGTCAGCGATGTTGGAATGACTAGTTTGACCTGATGCTGGTGGCGGTGCTGCTGCTGCTAATGAGGCGGAGGAGGAGGAGAGGCAGATGTACTGGCTGCGAGTTCTGTTCCCCTTCATTGCCTTGTAAACCATTGGGATCAGACCCTCCATAATAATAATTATCGATTGGATCTCGTCCAGTCTACTCTAGTCTAATGAAGCTTATCGATCGATCCGTGTACTCTGTTAAGCTGCTGTAGGCTCCAGGTAGCTCAAGAGATAAGAATACTCTTTGCAATATATACAACATACATACATATACATACATACAGAACCCTTAAGGAAATGGATTTCTATTTTTTTTTTTTAAATGTAGACACCCTCTTGATCATTGGATTGACTTTAATGAAATCGTGTGGTTGAAATTAAAATACAGACCACATAATCTCAACCACACAATTTCATTAAAGCGAAATCCAACAGTCAAGAGGATGTCTCTATTTTTTTAGAAAAATGGAGATCTCTCCTATATATATGGGAAGCCCTTAAGGGGAGGGATCTTCATTTTTTCAAAATAAATGGGAACACGTTTCCCACTGTTGGATTTAACTTTAATGAAATTGTGTGGCATGTGTTTTAATCTTAACCATATAATTTCATTAAAGCCAATCTAACGGTGGAGAGCGTGTCCCCATTTGGAAACACACTCCCCACCGTTGGATTTAACTTTAATAAAATTGTGTGGTTGAGATTGTGTGGCCTGTGTTTTAATCTCAACCACACAATTTCATTAAAGTTAAATCCAATAGTGGGGAGCGTGTCCCCATTTTTTTGAAAAAATAGAAATCCCTCCTATTAAGCTTCATGTATATATATATATATATATATTATACAGATATGAAATCGCCGGTCGCCCTAAATTATGTATAAAAAATAGATAGATATAATTGTTTGGTTTGTTTCGTGATTCATTGAACCAAGTCCCACACGCCAGTTTTATATTTGACTTCAAACTTGTAGTATAGAATGGGAGATAACTTTTTTTATATATTTTTTGTAAGGAAAGATGGATGTTATATATTAGGAAAAGTCATTACAAGGCTTATGGAAGAGATACATTCTAGAAGAGGACATTCAGTAAAATCTCTGGAGGGGTTACATCCCATATACATTCATGAATTACAGTAAGACCAAACCGAACAGAGGTGCCAAACACAAATTTTGACCTTAGGCGGGAAGTCTAAGATCCAGAGACTGAAACAGGTCAGTCCACAAAGACCAAAACACAAAAAACCTTATTTATTCCATCCCCTGATTTGTTATGCTAACCACGGCTCGTTTAGCATCTCACCCCACTCTCACAACACCTTGCTCCAGGTACCGCACCCAAGACCTTCTCCATCCCAAGGGCCAAGACCTTTTCATCCCATCACAATAATAAGAGGAATAGGGACATAATACAATACTACACAAAAGCTTTACATTTGTGTATTTATAAATTCAGTCTAATTAGTTAATGAACAAAAGATATAGAGAAGAAAATGAATACTCGTGAAATGTTCGTCAAACTGAATCTATTCATCATCACTAGAGTCTAGAGTAATCGTTTTATCGTCCTCCTTTATATTTTGGAAAACAAATTAGCTAGCTAGTTGTATGTGGTCTAATATTCTAGTGGATAAGGTGTTGGGTTTCTACCCATGCTCCCTGGCTTTGAAATTTCCTCCTCCCTCTATTATAATAGTTTCAAAACTTTCCCTCTCACCTTAATAATAATAATACTTTTAAAAATAAAAAATATATAAAAATAAGCTAGCTAGTTTTAAACTTGCTAATTTTTCGCAGCTGCTTCTTGCCTCTTAATTATGTATTATCTATAATCTAATATAATATGCATATTGTCACATCCCAGACTCGACTCACACGAGAACTTTTCAGTGGGGCACACTTGCACCGAACGGCAGAGTGTCTTTGATACCATTTTGTCACATCTCAGACTCGGCTCCGCCGTAGCACGATATTGTTCACTTCTGAAGCCAGTGAGCTCCCAAAAGGCCTCGTGCTATAGGGAGGGGAACATGTACATATAAGGCACATCACCTGCTCTCTGTTGGTCGATGTGGGATGTTACAATCCACCCCCCTTAAGGGCCCGACGTCCTCGTCGACACACTCACACCGAACGGCAGAATGGCTCTGATATCATTCTGTCGCATCCCAGACTTGGCTCCGCCGTCCACTTCCGAAGCCAGTGAGCTCCCAAAAGGCCTCGTGCTATAGGGAGAGGAGCATGTACATATAAGGCACATCACCCATTTCCGTTGGTCGATGTGGGATGTTACAATTCACCCCTCTTAGGGGCCCGACATCCTTGTCGACACACTCGCACCAAATTGCAGAGTGACTCTGATATCATTATGTCACATCCCAGACTTGGCTCCACCGTAACACGATATTGTTCGCTTCCGAAGCCAGTGAGCTCCCAAAAGGCCTCGTGCTATAAGGAGAGGAGCATGTACATATAAGGCACATCACCCATTTCCATTGGTCGATGTGGGATGTTACAATTCACCCCCCTTAGGGGCCCGACGTCCTCGTCGACACACTCACACCAAACTGCAGAGTGGCTCTAATACCATTCTGTCACATCCCAAACTCGGCTCTGCCGTAGCACGATATTGTTCGCTTCCAAAGCCAGTGAGCTCTCAAAAGGCCTCGTGTTATAGGGAGATGTACATATAAGGCACATCATCCTCTCTTCGTTGGTCGATGTAGGATGTTACAATCCACCCCTTTTAGGGGCCCGACGTCCTCGTTGGCACACTTGCAACGAACGGCAAAGTGGCTATAATACCATTCTGTCACATCTTATTGGTCGATGTGGGATGTTACCAATTCACCCCCCTTAGGGGCCCGACGTCCTCGTCGACACACTCACACCAAACTGCAAAGTGGCTCTAATACCATTCTGTCACATCCCAGACTCGGCTCTGCCGTAGCATTATATTGTCCGCTTCCGAAGCCAATGAGCTCTCAAAAGGCCTCGTGTCATAGGGAGATGTACATATAAGGCACATCATCCTCTCTTCGTTGGTCGATGTAGGATGTTACAATCCACCCCCTTTAGGGGCCCGACGTCCTCGTTGGCACACTTGCAACGAACGACAAAGTGGCTCTAATACCATTCTATCACATCTTAGACTCGGCTCCACCATAGCACGATATTGTCCGTTTTGAGCCTCGGCCACGCCCTCACGGTTTTGTTTCTGGGAACTCACACGAGAACTTTCTAGTAGGTCACCCATCTTGGGATTGCTCTCGCTCGAGCTCGCTTAACTTCGGAGTTCCAACGAAATCTGAAGCCAGTGAGCTCCCAAAAGGCCTAGTACTACAAAGAGGGGAGCATGTACATATAAGGCATATCACCCCCTCTCCGTTGGTCAATGTGGGATGTTACATAGATTGCAGGAGAAGGAGGGTATGTATGTAATGTATGTGATGTACTTGTATTATTACTATACTCTCCAAGTATCTATTTACTTGTAACACACAAAACCAACTTTGAAATGTGATTGACTCTCTAAGTATCTACTTGTTTACTCGGTCCAGTCCAGTATATATGGGTTTTTGTTTTTCTTCCACCCGCCCATTTGACATTTGGCCCCGTTTGGAAGTTCGCCGATTGCCTGCCTGCCTCCCTGCCTTAATTTGTTTGTTTGGCAACGAAAGATATCACACCATGAGTCCATCCAAGACCAGGCAGGCAGTACAGTAGCAGTAGCCACCTTTCTTTTACTTTTACCACACCTTTTCAACTTTTACCGTTCTTAAGCTTCCTTTCCTGTAACCTAGTAAAGAAAAACTCACAAATGCCTGCATTCCCATAACGCAGAATTTGAAACATCTCAATTAAATTGAATCGGAGAGAATTTATGTCATACATAACTCAAATTATAACAACTATGGATACAACAATGCATGCACTCTTGTTGGTCCTTCAACCGTAATATTGTTTCTCCATTTCCGCCTGCAGGAAAAACGAAACAAAAACAACCACTTTGGACCGGTCAAGGATTGTCGCACTTGCTCTACTGCAACTAGAAACATACCAGAGAAGAGATCAAAGGAAGTAATCTGTGTTATGCACTGAACAGCTCATTCTTGTAGCACTGACTCCAATCTGAATCCCCTGAAGCAAGCAACCCTCCACCTCCATCAGTGCTTATCGACTCAGCAGTAGCACACACTCTTGATGACGACTTAGGACGAATGCCGCCTCCTTCATCATCCAAAACTTCTGCCGTCCGCAACTTATAAGTTACATTCTCATCTTCTTCCCCTACCTGGACGTTGAGTTCAGGACTATGACTTGCTTCTTCCCCTTTTAATGGATCTTTGCCGCACCCATTGATATCTTCCTCTTCATCTGATAAACATCTGCAGCAATCATCTTCATCCATATCGTTGATACAACTCATTAACCCTTCTCTCCATGAAATCCTCATCTCCGATTGTGATATATTCTCTAGTGTAGAGTTGGAGAGCCAGGAAGCACGATCATCCAAAACTTTATGCCATCGACTGATTGAATCGCAAGCTGTGGTTAGACATTCAAACTGGAAACTGGATTCAATCTGATCCTCAATCAGTACATGACTGTTCGTCTTCGGGGACAAGCTTGCCATCTGAATAGCTTCAGCCACTGAACTCAGTTCAGAATCAAAGTAGTGTTTCCTATGATTTTCTATACTCGAGCCCGATAGAGGAGTACGGATAACATTGCCACTGTCCAGTAAAACCATAGAAAATGGAGAAGTCTCACTGTCATAGCCATGGTGGTGTTCTCTCTCCTCGTCCAAGGTTACAGCCTCACAACAAGGCGTGCAATGTGGAGAAGACAAAACACCAACATGCTCATTTACGGGCTCCAGAACTTCATGAAAACTTGGAGAAATTGGAGTACTCCTCCTGCTACAATTAGTAGTACTTTCCGTGTTAGTATTTTCACCTCCATGACGACCTGAGGTTGAAAATGGAGAACAAAGATTGACGGAACCTCCAGAATTCTGTAAGCTATCATCGGAATTCTCCTTGTGATCCTCATCCCCCTCATCACACGGTGATAACAGCCAATGCATAGAAGCTTCAGTAGGTAAAGGAACAACAGAAGAATCAAGATTGCCAACAAACCCTTTGCCAGTTCCATCAACATCACCATCACCTTCACCACCTGCGCCGTCATCATCATCATCAAAGCTGCTTAAAGCCATCCCTTTACTGAAGCCTGAATCATTCTCTCCTACACTGAGAATTCCTTTAGCTCTGCACTTCCTCTTATCAGTGATCCCTGAAAGGACATGACCAGCAGAATAACAAGCAAGCTTGCTCGTGGACACCACAGATGATCCGCATTGTATCTCTGGAGATACGGCGGCCTGAACTGGTGGGGTTCTACTATTAGATTTGTCAGAATTCTCGAGCACATCCTCAGCCTTATCAACCTTGGAGTCCAAACCCAACCCAGTCGGTATCTTACTCAAAGGAGTAAAATTTCCATCAATACCATCTGATTTGAGCTCAGTGGGCTGACCTGCATTGCCCACTACCCTGACAATACTACCTTCCACCTCAGACACAGATTCTAACTTACTCAGGGAATTTCCATTTGATTTTGAAACTGAACAAGTTTTCGACTTTGGTCCACTTCTAGAAGAATTATTCTTAGATTTACTTGCATTTCGTGAGGTGGGTTTCTCTGGGTTTTCCAAAGCATTGAATTTGGAACGGTTATCCTTGGATTTTGATGGTCTTGTAGGCCTTACAGCAGGAGCTGATTTAGGGGTTTTGGAGAGAGTTTTGGGTGGGTAAAGGGGGGTTTTGGAGAGAGTTTTAGGTGTGTAAAGAGGGGTTTTTGAATTAGAGGAAGAAGAATGAGAGAGAAGGAACCTGAGGCAACCTCGTGGGGCTTCGACCGAGATTGAAGACGAAGCGTCGCTGCCAGTGTTGCTAGTGCCAACGGTGACGGCATTGAGATCCCGTAGTGGATTTCGACGGCTCTGCTCCTTTTGCTTCTTCTTCTTGTTCGCCGTCGCCAGTGGCGGGGCCGGAGAGGCTTTCTTGGCGACCTTTGACGACAACGATCGGTTCATAGCCTGTGGTGTGGAGGCCGTCACTCAGCAGATCTGAAACCAAACCAAATGATTTGAAAATCTGACGGAGGGAGGGTGAAGCAGTAAAGGGGAGAGATTTTTCAGAGACTGAGGAGGGAGGGTAAAGCCGCAAAGAGGAGGTTTGTAACGGTCTGATCCTAAAATTACGCAAAGAGGAGATTTCTCGTCAACTCTTAAAATTTAATCAATAATTAAAGTTATCATAACTTTTAAAGAGAATTTAAAATTTTAATTTAAGTTAAATTTTAAGATTTGAAATTGTTTAATAAGAAGGATCAGAACAAATGAATCATTTTCTAAAAGTAAAGGTGTGAAAAAAATTTCAACCATTGACATTAGGGTACCGTGTTTCACCGTACTCTGAAAAATTTCTCTGTAAAGCAAAAGGTCATCTTCGTTTGACCAACATGCCCATTTATTACTGACATATTTTCTGAAATGCCATCACTTCGCCGAGTGGGGCTGAGTGGTGGTTCCCATGATATGACCCATACCGATAGCACGAACTTGGAAAAAAAGAATTAACGTGCAATTCGAATTGAATCATCCCGATTCCCAACCTTTTTAATTGGTTCTCGTACAAACAATCCAATCCAATCCAGAAAGTGGTTTCCTTTGACTGTTGGATTGATCCAGACTCTCAGTTTCAGCATCAGCATGGCAGAGGGGGCAGAGAGGGAAGCCAAGAAGATCATCATTGACACCGACCCTGGTATCGGTAAGTTGGGATGCCATCTATTTCTTTTCTATTCTGTATGTTCGATTAATCTGTGTTTTATGGGGGAGGGGATCAGAAAATCAAGGGAGGATTCTGAATTTGTGTTTTTATGCCGTCTGTGCTTGCAGATGATGCCATGGCCATATTTGTGGCGTTACAGTCCCCGGAAGTGCAAGTGATTGGAATTACTACTATTTATGGAAATGTTTATACCACTCTCGCCACGAGAAATGCCTTGCATTTGGTAATCTTACAACGTCTGCTTTTTCTTTCTATCTCGCTTTGCACTAGGCCTTTTGTTGACTGTCTTGGTTGCTTACTTGTACTTCGGGTTTAGTTGGAGGTTGCAGGGAGAACCGATATTCCGGTGGCTGAAGGATCTCACGTCACAATAACTGTATGTTCTCAACCCATAGCTCAACTTCTTCTTGTCTTCCCCATATTGTTTTCTGCCTTGAGCTGTTTTTCGGTTTTGTGGTGTCTTCATATAGCATTTGTTTACTGCACGCCTGTGCGATACAAGTTTAAACCAGTAGACTATAGTGATCATACTTTTGTTGACTCTTAAGAAATTTCTTCTCTATTTCTTTCGGTATCTGTTTTTCACCTTTATTTCTTACATCGAAATAACTTAGCAAAAAAACCTTAATTAGCAAACCTGCATGATAGCAGCTAAAGTAGTTTCGTAGGATCCTCTTGTTGCCGACTGTATCTTTTGCTCATGTAGTTTTGATGGCCATGTTCTTGCATATATTGACAGGTTACTGTATGTTAAGATGCATAACTCATCAATTATTTCATCTTTTTTCCACGAAAAGAAAGGTACAAAACTTCGTATTGCTGATTTTGTTCATGGTGTGGACGGACTTGGCAACCAAAATTTTCCCCCGCCAAAAGGAAAGCCAATTGAACAGTCGGCAGCAGCTTTTCTGGTTGAACAAGCAAGCCTTTACCCTGGAAAGGTCACTGTGGTAGCATTGGGCCCTCTTACAAATATTGCACTGGTCAGCTTCTTGATACGTTGCATGGTTTTCGATTTTCAAAATTATTCTTAATCGTTTGTAATACAGTACATCCCTTAATGTAGGCTACTCAACTGGACCCTGCATTTGCAAAGAACATAGGGCAGATTATTCTTCTTGGTGGTGCTTTTGCAGTCAATGGGAATGTAAATCCAGCAGCAGAGGCCAATGTAAGTTGCTTAAACTATTTGTATCTAAGATTCGAATTTTTAAAGACTTCAACTTGAGTTTCTGCAACTCGCTTTATGTTCGGAAACCAGATATTTGGGGATCCAGATGCTGCAGATATGGTATTTACATGTGGAGCAGATATTTTGGCTATGGGGATTAATGTGACCCATCAAGTTGTCTTGACAGGTACTACGTTGTGAAATTTCTAGTCCTTCTAACAAGTATACTTCAGATTTGTGATTTCTAGCACAGCCTTCGAGAACACTTTGTCGCAGAGCCTTTAACCTTACCAGGAGTTCAATCAATTAGCCTGTATGTAAAAATTCCACAAAATCCACTTCCTTGTATAGTTCTTCTGGAAATCCTAAAATACACCTCCCGGAATCCATGCTGGAAATTTGCTGTTTTGTGCCAAATTGATCATTTCTCTGGATAAAGTTCTGGTATCTGTGAAAGCAGTGTCTTGGAAATGGCCGCTTGATAATTAAATTTCTTGTAGGAAAACTTCATGCGTGATTGTGTTATTACATAAATCATGTTTATTTTGCTCTCTTTGCTACATGCAGACGCTGATAGAGAAACGCTGGCAATGTCAAATGGAAAGTTTGCTCAATACTTGTGCAAAATTTTAGATGTGTACTTCTCCTACCATCACGATGCGTATAGCACAAAAGGTTAGTTCACTAAAGTGTCGATGAAACCCAAATGGATTGGAATTTCCTTAATCATGGACATACTGATGGTAGATTTAATCGTGGTGTAGGAGTTTATCTTCATGATCCTGCAGTACTTGTTGCAGCCGTTAATCCTTCACTTTTCACTTACATGGAGGGTGTTGTTAGAGTCCAGAAAAATGGCATCACAAGAGGACTTACAATTTTGTACAACAAACAGAAAAGGTAGAGCTCTCTATTTGTGTTCCAGATGAAAGGTAAAACGGTAACCTGGTAGAGGTATACCATGGTTTTATATGCATCTCCATCCTGTTGATATATTTCTACGTAACTAAAGTCGATACATATAGGTTTGGTGAGGTGACGGAGTGGTGTGATAAACCCACAGTGAAGGTAGCAGTGACGGTTGATGCCCCCACAGTTGTGAAATTGGTTATGGAACGGCTCATTGAGTCTTGAAGTGCTCTGCTTAAGCTGCACATGCCGCGGGTTTGAGCCTCGAGGACTTGGCTTCCTTTTTGTTCATTCAGGAAGGGAAAATTAGCTCCAGACTCCAGCTGGTTCGTGTTTGTCACTGATGTTAGGTTGTGTTGTGCTTGCTTGGTGTTTAAGGCATCCTGTTTGGATACACCTGCAGCACAATCATGTACAATTAATCTTGTGCTTCGTACAACTGTGAGAATAAAATGGTTTCTAGTCTCTTTCTCTATGTTGGTGGCAATAGTTTTTCGTGATGATGTGGTAACAAGTAATTAATCATGGAAGCGGGTATGAGTCATGAGAGTGAATATTTGATAGACAACTCCCGTAGTTATCCCATATATACCTTTGTTTTGCAACTATGCCACCACGTATGTGATATACAATTATGGGGATTGTGTAATTATATTCGTTTATCAGCTGTTAGAAATTATTTTAAATTTAAATTTAAAAATTAAATATAAATAGTACCTAATAAAAATTGACCGCACGATGTATGATGAACGGATATGATTACTCGATTTCCGGGATCCTCAGGAAAAGGATCCAATTGTGGTAACAATTAATCATTTCATTCATTTGGTTGTTAATAAATGCAAATGATAATTCGTACTTAATAAATCTATTCCTTAAAAGTAAACACGCTCAAACTATATATCAACCTAAATATTCATGCTCTTTAAAAAAAAAAAAATTTAATTTAGCTGTGGATTTGTCGCGGCATTCTACCATTTCGATGGTCGAAAAGACTCGACATTTCAGCCTCCCTTTGTCACCTTCGTACGATTCACGAGTGTCAGGAATTGAAACTAGAATGTGTTGTGTGAAATACGAGCTTGAAATTCGTTCTTAACTACTAGACCAGGTGATCACACCACCACCTTTCATGGATCAGGAAGTGCATGTTGCTCCATCTCGAGTGTTTACACCACCATCTCCCATGGATTTGTCTTCGACAATTTTGTTGCCTTCAGTGACTTTGTTGCTGATGAGTTCTCACTAGCTTCCTTTGGTTTGTTGCTATTGTTCCGACATCTATGATGCTTTGTGAAGTTTGTTGGAGTTGTCTTTCCATCATTTTTTAGAATTTGTCTGGTTGGATTTTTGGCGTATGTTGGGTGGATGTTTTTTAGCAATGCCCCTGCGTCGATCGCAAGAAATTTAGGATTTTCTGTTTCGTTTGGAGTTTATGGACTCAAACCTTTGTTTTGGGCTTTATTTTGAGGGTCCATACTTGCTTTTGGACTTATCTTGTAATTGAATCTTGATCGCTATAAATTTTAGTATGTTTTTGGTAATAAATCTTAGAGCTGGAAAAAAATCTCAAAAATTCCAAACCGAATCGAAAAATTTCCGAAACCAAACCAAAAAAATCGCAAACCGAAATTCTCAAAAATTTCGGTTCCAATACCAAACCGATACCGAAATTTTGGTATGAGAATTGGTCTCAAGTTTTTGGAATTTTGGTATTCCCAAACCGAACCGATATATATATATATATTATTTAATTTTTAAATATATGGGAGCACATCTTTAAGGGGAACATCATCTACCTAAAATAATGAAAATTAAAATACTTAAGGAGCACTAGAAATCGATGATGGAACATATACAGGAATGAGCCCTAAGATAGATAGTGAAACATATGCAGAATTTTTAAATCACATGAGATTTGTAGATGGATACATAGATGCAAAATAAACACGGGAGATTGATAGATGGATACATGGATAGATTATAAGTTACAATTTGCTTGAGAAAACTTTACATCTATCTATAATATTTATATTATATATGTACAAAAGTTTACTCAAGCATATATTAACGTTTTAGACGTAATTTTGGGGACTGACATAATTATAGATAGATGTACTAGTTTACTTAAGCACATATTAACGTTTCAGATTGGCAGATTGCTTTTGAATAGGCATAAACAAATTGGTAGATACTAACTGGGCCTTACCATTTGATTGGCAGATTAGTATAAACAAATTGGTAGATTGAGCCTGCCTATTTGTCAAATTTTTCAATATAAAAAGTTGAAATTTAGCCCAAAAACATAATATGTCAAATTTTAGTCCAAAAGCCCAAAACCATTTCGGGATTCCCGATTTGTCCCGAAACCCCAAAACTATTTCGGAATTCCCGAAAATTTGGTTTGGGATCGGTATTGAAATTGAGATTCCTGAAAATTTCGGTTTGGGAATTGGGACAAGAGTTTCGGTATGGGATCCCATACCAAACCACCCCTAATAAATCTACAGCTTTTACCAAAAAAAAAAAAAACAAAAAAAAAGGGGTGTTAACAAGTACACTAGTTGTGTAAATACATTTATAATAATTTTTTAAATCATTCTATTTTCTTTTGCTATTTTGGTTGTCACGAAACTATCCTCCTTTTTTCTTTTCACGAAAATTTTAGGCTTTTCTATTTACATCCTATATAAGTATGTTTACAAAGGCCCAGATAGAGTGACAGTCGAAGTGCAATCAGACCCTCAATATGATGAAATAAAGCAGTTTTCAGGATGCAAGATGGGTTTGCGCACCAGAGGCATTGTGGAAGATATTCAAGTTCATTATTAATCGAATTTACCCATCTGTTGAGCGATTGCAAATCCATCTTCCTAATATGCACCAAGTTCAGTTTCGTGCCGACGAGAACATAACAAATATTCTCCGTGATGAGAGTACAAGAAAGACAATGTTGACTGAATTTTTCACACTTAATCATGTAGATGCAGAAGCGCGACAATACTTATACATGGAGATCCCGTCACATTACAGATGGATTCAAGCTCAAAGAAAGTGGTCTAAAAGAATGAATCGTAACAAGGTTATTGGGCGAATATATGCAGTTTCACCTGCTGAAGGCGAAAAATTTTACCTTCGAATTCTTCTTAATCATGTTAGAGGACCAACATCCTTCATAAACTTGAGAACAGTTAATGGGGTTTTGCATCCAACATTTAAGCAGGCAGCAGAACAACAAGGTTTGTTAGAAAGAGATGACAGTATTCGACAATGTTTGCTAGAGGCCTCCACAATTCAGATGTCGTCGGCTTTAAGAAGACTAGCCTCTCTGCACGCGCTCACGCGCATGCGAGAGGCATTTTTACATCACGGGCGCGTAGCGCCCCAATTATGTGTTGCTTTAGATATTCATATATCTTGATCAGCGTTAAAAGAACATATCTTTCAGAATACAACTACATTGACAATAAAGAATCCGTACATAAAGGCGAACTGTACATAATGATCGAAAAGACGGTGGCAGCGCGGCCACAGAAGAGCTTCCGGGTCTTGTTGTGGAGGGCAAAGAGAGACCAATGCCACGGCAGAGAAGACAGCAAGCACAGTAGGGAAGAGACCAAGAATTTTGGCCTTCTCCTTTTTGGGGGCAAAAATTATGAAAATCAATGGCTGCACCAGTCCCATTGATTGTTGACACCAGAATGATGTTTGCGGACACAAATGGCAGCCCATACCCAATGCAGATCGTACATAATACATTAATTAAATTAAACTAAGTTAGTAATTAATACACAAAACTAATAATTGAAGTGTACAATTGAGAAACGAACTTGTGCCTAGGAAAAGGTCATGAGAAGTCTTGCATTGTAGTCCAAGAGAAACCAACTGGATCAATTTTAAAGATACTCGCAAGAGTGTAGTCCAAGAGAAACCAACTGGATCAATTTTAGAGATACTCGCAAGAGTACATTTTCCCAAACTTTGTTAAAATATGCCACATGCCATCATAGGTCAAAATTTGACGTTTAAATGAAAAAAAACCTTCTACTACTGATACATTGATACGTAAAATCAAACACACATTTATTCCTTCATACCTGATGATATTCACTGCAATTGCCAATTGCATAGGGCTAGATTAATTAAACCCTAATTACACTTGGTATATAGAGACTTACAATGCCTAGGTTCTTGTTACACTTGACCCTCTCTTATCTTCATCCCAGTCATCACCATCTCGGAGTCTAGTAATCTGCACACCATGGACCTTATTCAATGACGGCATTGACGAAGAAGTCGTATCCTATCACCAAGGGCTGGTAGTAAACAAATTTTTGGTTAGAAAGAAATCAAACTTCAAACCAACTGCATAAGAATGCAAGCATTATCCCTACTGTCTGTTAATTTTTTTTTTTAAATGTGAAAACTAAAAACAGAAAAACAAACTGGTTATCAGACAAATCCTTAAACTGCCCAAGAAAAGAATGTAAAAAAAAAATTCAAATTACCCGAAAACAGAAATTAGATGTTCTACAAAATCATAATTTCATTATTCTTTCTTCAACTGAAGCAATTGGAACTGCACAGCCTGGCCCATACAGCAATTCCATGAATCATGAGCTCCGAGACCAGAAAATCCTCCCTCTCTAATGTTGGACATTCCAGTACTAACCCGAATTGGCACACCCATAATTATGTACTCACTCACTTCTCTAACCTCGTCAACTCTACTATTCACACAACCATATGAACAGATGATCCACCACCTACTTGAAGGACGCCAATGCAAATCCGAGAAGAACTACAATTGTGTAGATTTAATGTATGTGCAATGAAAAATAAATAATAAAAAACCTATTGCACACTTGGAGCATGAATTCATAATCTACCCTCTCTTGCACCTTTCCCACCCCTTTTCTCCTTTTTTATATAGATTTTTTAATTCATAAGCAAAAAAATGATGTTCAAAGGAAGCACAAACGATTAATAAATCCGAGAACTTAAACTACATAACATTTCGCAGCTCTTACTATATCCTCCCTAGAAAAACACAGTGGAATTCTAATGAAAATCCAATTACCTCACCTCTCTCCCGCCCATCAATTCCATCCAAATCCATGGCAATAGTGCACGGCTCAATAAGAAAACTGATAAAGAAACCCAAAAATAATTCAAAATTACTCAGTAGAATTCACAGAAATTTGAAGAAACCCAATAAGAATTCAAGCTTTTTGATTATCCAATATACATAATCCCATTAACAAAAATTAATTTATGACACAAAAGACATGACCTTTAGGCATTTAACAAAATGTGCAGAGAATGATTTTGCTTTTTGAACTATACAGAATGTGCAGAGAATGAAAATATCATCAGCCATTTAACAAAATGATATTTTAAGCAAAAAGGCATCACCTTTGGACCCCAAATGAAAGAATGTGAGAGAGAAAGGGCGTACGTGGGTGCCAAGAAGAAGAAGAGAGCAGTTCCATTTCCTGTAAAAACGAAGAAACATAGCATTAACAAACACACACGCACAAAGCTCAAAGGAAAATGGTAAAAAAATCACTATTGAGAAAATAATTAAAAAACCGGAGGAAAGTTTAGAAACTCAACAAAGACTCCGAAAGAAACCTTACGTACATGCATTGTTTTTTTTTTTTATCCATTTCAACCAAATCATCCCATCCCCATCCTCACCCCAACGACCAACAAAGCACCCCAAAATTTCTTAAGATGCGTTGTTCCCCTGGATGAGGAGGCGATGCAAAGGTATGTTTTAATTTTAAAAATCTCCCTAAACTACTTAGATTTCTCGGATGCCTAGTTCATCAAACTATTTGCATCTCTAAACAACTAATTACAGCATCAACCAATCACTAAAATTCAAAATTCAATGACCATCTTATTCTTTTCATAGATTAAAGCAACCTTAATTCACTGGATTACTGATTAAACACACAAATACATCAGACAAACCTAAATCCGCCAAAACTTTGCTATGTACAAATATAGTCAGATTAAGAAGGAGATAAATGATATCCTCACCAAATGGCCAGAACCTCCACGCTGTCGCCTTCACCGCCCCTTTCTACGTACTGCGGTAAAATGCCCCAGCGCAGCAGATTTTTTATGGGATTTTACTGAAAAACTTGTTCCTGTGGAATTTCATAATCAGGGAATATGCCTGTAATGGATGTCCGTTCAAGTCTCTGGTTTTGTACCGTGAAATACTTAGTGATTGGTTGATGGTCATACAGAAAAAAGCATGGAGGAGGGGGGTTTGAACGGAAGACAAAATTGAGTTTGACAAAATCATCCATTTTTCTCTTTTGTATGTTCTGTGAGGATCGAGAACGTGGGATAAAGGGCGGTTCCATCTCTGTTCTGTAAACCGCTGCAACTGTTGCTCTGAACGTGTGATAGATGGAGTGAATGTGATGCATCAGTTTTTAACCCTGTTTTCTTAGACAGTTATTTATTTATTTATTTTCTTGAAATACAGTTTTTTTTATTTAGTTATGGTGTTTTTACGAATTTGTCCTCATTTTTCGATTTTTCTGGATTTGGATTGTGAAGAAAATAAAGGGACTTTCTTGGCATTTCTGAATGCTTCACCAAAGTGGCCTTCTCCCTTTATATATATAGATGATAATGTCAACCTTATAAGGTTTAAAAAAATGCTAAATACACCCTAAATGACTTTTAACATGTATATCAAAGATTATTATCTTATTCAACTCTCTAAACCACTCTCTCTCCATTATAGAACAAAAGCCTAACCATTAAAACTACAAACACGTTTGTTGAGAAAGATTATTTTCGATGAATGAAACATGACATTGACATTTCAAAAGTTTTACCTTATTCAAAATGTACCATTACAAGTAGATGAATTAAACTTCATTGGTGTCTCTTCGCCTTATTTCGCAAAGAAGATAATAATGATATTGTTTCACAAAGCCATGTTCTAATATGATGATCAAATAATGCTAAATTGCATTTGTGCCTTAAAAGACAATTTTTACATTTACCCTATAGTGTTTGAGTATGATATGTAATGCATATTTATATGATGTAATTTCGTGTGCATCTCAGCCAAAAGCAATACTTTATACTGCCGAATTTAACTTCCAAATGGACCTAGAGAAGCCTAAGGTACTCACATCAACTGATCAATGTTGTTGATTAGTTAGAAAAAATCAAGGTTCT
The DNA here is from genome assembly GCA_963580275.1 of Crataegus laevigata. Taxonomy (NCBI): domain Eukaryota; kingdom Viridiplantae; phylum Streptophyta; class Magnoliopsida; order Rosales; family Rosaceae; genus Crataegus; species Crataegus laevigata. Next base: position 29,159,315 of record OY756944.1, on the reverse strand, counting down.
AAAAGTCGCTAGGCGCTAGTCGGGCGGCGGGCTGGGGCCTAGCGCCTAGGCGGACTAGGCGGATTTAAGTAAATCAATCATATGTCGTGTAAATAAGTGTCTGCTTATACTTGAAATATATATAATTTCATCATAAACTACAAAATAGAATGCATATATATTATAAAGTATTGAAACATAATGAAAACATATGAAATAAGGATATAATGTGTGTTCATCTAAGTATGCAACAAGTCTCTTACAATTTATTGGGAAAAAAACAAAATGCAAAATGAAAGTTATCTATTTTTTGTCTAAGTGAGTTGCGACCTAGGCGAATGTTTAAGCGGGTCTAGGCAGTCTTGGCGGGTGCCTAGGCAGTTTAGGCGGGTGCCTAGGCGGTCTAGGCGGTTGCCTAGGCGTTCTAGGCGGTGCCTCAACAAGTCTAGCGCCCTTAGCATTAATCGGGGCGGCGGGCTGGGAGCTAGCGCCGCGCCTAGGCGCTAGGCGGGACTTTTAGAACAGTGGAAAAAATGTTGAGCTGCTAAACAATGATTCAAGTTAAAAAAAAAAAACAGATTGCTTTCACCATCTATGCTCTTAACCCCTCTCAATCGTCTGGAAATTTCTGCCCTTTCACTTTGGTAAGGTTCCGCAAACAGCCTTTACTTTCCTTTGTTTGAATCCTTTGCAGTAAGAAAATTCTATCAACATGCATCTCCCTATACCCTAGGAGCTTTGTTCGGATTCAAGCTTTCCGACGGTAATTGGACGATTCCTCCGACGCCCGCCATCAAGGTTGGTCTGAAACGATTCCTACATTATTGACCTATTGCATGTCAAAATCTGCTTCACATTTGTGATTTAATATAATTGGGCTTTCGAAAATTTTTCTTGATTTTGTCTAATCCAATTTAACGATTAGAAATTTCATCTGCTCCAAACAAATAGATTCTTTTTAATCTGAATTTAGAAAATTATATTCGAATTTGTTTTACATTTGATTCAGTTGGATTTAGGGGTTGTGAAATCCGGATACCAATTTTTCAAGATCAGTGTGTGGCATATGAAGCAGGGCTACCTGTAAAGAAAGAAGTCGCCTGTCTGGACTCTCCAGGCTTCAATTCCTGGTGAGAAGGATGTCATCAATGGTCGAATCTCCCTTTTTTCTCATCGCCTTCATCTATGTGTGATGGCTGTTTCTTCCTTCCGTCACTAATTTACTTTTAGAGTCTTGGACAGAGAGATGGCGGACGTTGGCGTTGGCGGTGGCGGTGTAGGAGGAGTGATATTGGACGAGTGTGCACTTTTTGGTGGTATTAATGTTAACTTGCAACCAGACGCCCACTTTCTGCTTCATAAGCTCCGCCATTCCAACGTTCCTATGGTCAGTACTCCTCCTCCTACTAGTCTACTACTACTTTCCCTTTCGCTCTTTTGGTTCCAATTTGTCCGTCTGCTTAATTTTTCATTTCCATTTATTCTTCTGCCCAATGTAATTCAGCCTGTCATGTTCTTTGATTTGTCCTTATCTTACAATTTTCCCTACCAAAATAACGAAATTATTGTTAATTAATATTTTTTATTCTCTTTTTTGGCTTATCTTTGAATGCAGGGAATTTCTTATGGACCAGGTCTTGAAGCTCATAAGGTAAAGCTTCTCATTTTCCTCCACATCCTTTTTTGTTACTTACACTTACACCTTCTTCTTCGATCTTAATTAAACAAGGAAATAAAAGAAAGAATTATCACACTATCTGTCTGAGCTCTGACAATTTTCAATCTTGTATCTTGTCATATATAGGTTAGTATTCTCAAAGAAATTGCGGCGCAGTATTCCATCCATTGCTTCCTCTTAGATGAATCCGCATCCTCTATAGACGATGCTATACACGAGGTTATGCTAGCTTGGCCTAATACCCGAGGCCGTATTTTGTATATAGTATCCAACAACAAGGAATACATGTTTCCTAAACTAAGCAAATGCGGTTGGCTTATCACGCTTCTCAGTGAGTATCGCACTTTCATGTTTTCCCCAACAATGCCTTGGGAGTCAATGACGTCCTGTTGTTGGCTCAACTGCAAATTATTTTGGTTTCAGATGTTGAAGGCAGCTCCGCGTCCACATGTGAGAGTTCAAGCATGGTGTATATCAACAAACTACGCGAGTTGCCTTTGACTATTTGCCAAATAAATAGAAAGGTTTTTTAGAGGAACTGCTGTCCATATACTACTATTCCTACTGCCTTTGGCTATTTGTTTTTATGTATTTGACTTTTCCTCTATATTTCTTGTAACGTTTAATCTTATGCTTCTCATGGAAAACAGGCATTTGGAAACAGCGTTGTGACAGTTGGTTATATTATGAAGCCGTCTCGTGAGGGGGATTTCGCTAAGGTGAGCTTTCTGTAAAATTGAAGGTAATCAGTGCTAGGAGAGAAGAAAATATTGAAAAGACAAAAAGAAGAAAGCATTGATACCTGGTATCGTGCAAATATGATTGTGCTTTTCTGAAAGGCTTTGAGTCACTATTCGCTTCACTTTGACTGTTCGCTTGACTTTTTGCACTTGTAAAATTACCATGATAGATTAAATGGCTGCAATTATTTAACTGGAAATTCTAGTAATTTTGAGTTGAGGAAATTTATCAGGTTGATCTGATTTTCTGGGGTTGGCGTTCTAAGTGATTGTGTGTATTTATGAATAAATCAGACATATAAATGATTGTATTTGAAGCTTTCAAGTCATCTTGATTTTTTCAGAGGGGTGCATTCCCTATGTATCCTACTCAAGATGGGTTGATGTTCGTTCCCCTCACATTTGATCTCCCTCTAACACCTCAATTACAAGAAGTTGATGTAGTTCTTCATAAAGCAACCGATGAAATTATATCCATTAATTTGGATGGATCTTTACCATCTTCTACCAGCATAACATACAGCAGGGGGATGCAGGAATTGCAAAGGTAACTTGTCAAGTTTATCAGTCTGATATTTTCCTCCATATAGAGTAGTTGGCTCACTACCAGAAGAAATAAGCATCTTAAGAGTATCTGGCATCCGTATTTCCATAGAAGAGCTAATGTGAAGTGCGTTAAGACATTGACATGTAGTACTTTTCTCCTATTCCATTGTACGCGTGGCATTTGAGATGAATTTCCACTTTGTCGTGTTTATACTCGTGCCTACTTTTGTGACATGGTATACATCAGTATTCAGTAAATGTAAATGCATAAGTTTGTAGTTTATACTCTTCTGTAAATGTATCCCTCCCTCTATAACTTTAGTTTTAGACTTTCTTCTTCATATTCATACAATCCTGATTTCTTATACTTTGTAATCACTTAATCATTTTGATACCACGCACCAAAGCAAGTGTGTCCCGGAATTGGAGTATGCAAAAGAGCACTATATAACATAGTAATGCCCATTTGGGTTGTTTTTAATATCCTTTTGTTTCTTACACAGATATATGGAACATCACCTAGACCTCTGTGTGATTGACCCACTTAGCTCTATTTATCCTGTAGTAGATCGATTGAAAATTCAACAGATTCTACTTGGGTTGGAGGATCTCAAAACTGCTGGTTGCTGCGCAATTAGGGGGCCTAATTTTCTTAAGGTGTGCGTGTGTGCATGTGCATTTTCTGCTTTTGCAATCTTTTCACAAGTTAAAAGAAATCTCTTGATATTTAAGTTGCAGATACTTTCTTGGTAAACATTTTAGCAATTTTCGGCATAAATAGTCATGGATTTATCCTGTAAGCGTAGTCGACTAAGTCACTGGCTATCGTAAGGACATGATTGGGCTTTTTGTGTATATAACAAGAAGAGTGGTTTATTTTAAATATCATTTTTATTTATACTTGCGCAGGTTGATGATTTTAACCAGTCTGATTTGGTTCAAAGCCTATCTGAAGCTAAGTTAGCTCTTCCAAGTATAGTAAAACCTCAAGTTGCTTGTGGTGTGGCCGATGCTCACAGCATGGTAATGCTTTATTTATTAGTAAAAGAAAGGGATTGTAGTCACATCGCTGCAAATATTATTTTCTCGTTCCAGCGTAATATTGGATTGCATTGAAAGGTCTTTAAATATTTGCTAAATGAATTGAATTGAACTATAGCTGAGGCAGTAATATTGAAATGAGATTTGGGAAGCATACATTTTTATCAAATTGCTATTTGTTCTTCATCCAAATTCACCATCTCTGTTGTATTGTTTAAACTAAAAATTCAACCCTTACATTACAGGCAATAGTTTTTAGAGTTGAAGATTTCAAGGATTTGACTGTTCCTCTTCCAGCAATAATACAGGTGAGAGAGATTTAATTTTCATTCGATGAAATTGGTATGACTTCTACCCGATATGTTTGGTATAGGAATCCATTTGTTCTAACCTAATGCAATGTTTTTCTATTAAAAAATAAGTGCTAAAGTTCAGGTATGTTTTGTCACACTGTTCATGCATGCTAGCTTACAGGGTTTTTCTTTGCAAATGATTGGAATTGCAGGAATATGTGGATCATTCATCAACGCTCTACAAATTTTATGTCTTGGGTGAGAAAGTTTATCATGCAGTTAAGAGCTCTACTCCAAATGCAGATGGTTTGAAGAAATTATCTGGAAGTAAGGAGCTCAAACCTTTAGTCTTTGACAGGTAGAACGTTTGCTTCCCCTTCTACTCATCTACCTCTCCTTCTGATCATAGTTTGTTGATACATGTAATCAGTGACCCATGACGTGGTGATCTTTCTTTCGCAGCTTAAAATCCTTACCCACTGCCAAAGGGAACCTGAGTTCTGGAGATGGTACTGGCTCAAAGGCCACTATTGATCTTGAGTTGGTTACTAGTGCAGCTAAGTGGCTTAAGAGAAATCTTGAGCTGACCATCTTCGGCTTCGATGTTGTTGTGAGTAAAAGCTGAAATCATATGTTGATGTGTGGTTGGGATGTTTCGTGTCCCACCTTTTGACCCTCTTTTCCTATCATGTGTGTGCAGATTGAGGAAGGCACCGGCGACCATGTCATTGTCGATGTAAATTACCTCCCATCATTCAAGGAGGTTCCCAACGAAGTTGCTATCCCAGCGTTTTGGGGTGCGATTAAGAAGAAGTTTGAATTAAGAGGAAGAAATAAGTAGCGGCTAGTGTATTGACTCTGCCTCGCCCTGCAAGTAGTTTGTTGATGAAGATGAAGTTTGGTCGTGACAACAGATTAACGGAAGCAAGAGTTGCTTGGACAAGCCTTGAAGGTCAAGATAACTTGTGTATTTTTATTCCATGCATTGCTTTCTCTAAGAAGTCGAGGATTTTATTTCTCCCTTCTACTTTCTTTGGTCGTTTTAAGATCATCTTCGGTTTTGATGTTGTTGTACTGAACCTTAGCTGGTTATACCAATATGAATTCTCTGAAGATTACTTATTTAGGAAGCCGGGAATCGTGATTCGTGATACAGGATGGAATGAGCAATAGGGGTAAAATTTCATCGATGGGATTATGGGATCAATTTTGGCAGTTGAAAATAGGTTAGTTTTGTAAGAAATTGAACTGAATCCAACCGTTGAAAGACTTCAAATCCGCAAATTAGTTGGTTCAATAACAATGGGGTGCAATAACCGACCCTCCTCCCAGCCAGATGGTGAAGTGCGCTTACGTGACACCTCTTGGATCCCTGCAGCTGTTGGCGCGTGTTCATATGTGAATGTGGTTAACAATACCAAAACAATGGGGTGCAGTAGCAGTTCAATTCGGCGCAACAACAATGGAGTGGGGGGACTTTTCCTTAAAAAAAGAGCGAGACCTGCATGGAATCGATAGAAAGCCGTTGTAGTGTCTCGAGTCAACAATATTGTGTTATACGAAAAGAAAAAATAAAAACACTTGAACATATAGTACTACCAGGCAGGTACGCTATTATTTCGGTGTACCGTGCATCCATACAAGTGAGGGTCCAGCCAAGTCACGCCGAGAGAAGAAAGCCAAGGTCCCAGTCCGCGTCCAAGTCTAATGAGGACAAACACATCGAGGAGGAGGAAAGTTGTTTGTGTTCAAGTAGCAGTAGAACACTCGCGTAGTTGAGGCAGAAGAAGATGAGAAATAAAAGAGGAGGGCCCCACACTCCCCAAAAAAATCTACGTGGACCAATCCGACTCCAAGATGAAGAATGAGAGTTTTTTTAATAAAGTTATAAATAGGCGAGGATCGGGAGCAGCCCGAGACCCGAGAAGTCCTCTCCGCTGTCGTCTCCGCCCCTCGCAGGGCTGCGCTTACTCAGTTTCTCTCTCGAATCTCTATCAGTCTTCCCACCGGAGACCCAACCAAACTAAACAAGATTGCGACAACTAATCCAAGTCAAATGGCGCAGGGTGAATCCCCGTCGTCCGATTCTCTATCAGATCCATCCCTATCCCGAAACGTTTCCTTCAGTCGCCTCAACGCCCAGGCCGCTGAGTTCGTCCCCAATCGCACCCCTACTGCTCCCGCATCCGCACCGGCAGCGCCTCCTGCGGCTGTGGGTCAAGTCCAAGTCTACCCTCCGCCGCCGCCGCCGCCTTCGGGCCCCTTCCATGTTCCGATCCAGGTCGTCCCTCCTCCCCCTCCACCTCACGCGGTGCCGGGCCCTGTTCATCATCATCATCACTTGCCGGTCCAGTACCATCATCACCACCAGTATCATTACTCTGGATTTGGAGACCAGGAAGTGGCCGTGCAGCAGAAACAGAAGCCTCAGCATCATCAGCAGCAGTTGGGCGAGCAATCCCAGGCGGATCATGCTTCCTCCTCGTCCAAGACTCACAAGCTTTCCGATGAAGCCACCTCCAAGATTTTGAATCAGGTTACTTGATAATTCCTTGTCTGTCTGTCTCCAGATCCTAATATTTGAATACCTCCAACACCAACAGTATATAGTTGTGATTGAGAGTTGTTCATAAACCCTCCCTACATAGTTAGTAATTCCAAATCCCATTGATTGTTGCAAGTCCACAAGTTGGATTGGACATCGGTTTGGTTGACCTAACATTTCATTTTGCAGGTGGAGTATTATTTCAGCGATTTAAACTTGGCTACTACTGATCATCTTATGAGGTTCATAAACAAAGATCCCGAAGGATATGGTAACCTCTTCTTCTTTTCCTTTCCTCTACAATTTCATATGCTTTCAAATGCATTTTAGGGTTCGATTCAATATCCATTGTTTGAATTTTTATGGTTATTAACTGTTTAATATTCATCCTGATATAGTGCCGATCTCTGTTGTTGCATCTTTCAAGAAGATTAAGGCCCTTGTAAATAGTAATTCTCAGCTTGCAACCATATTGCGCAACTCTTCAAAGCTGGTGAGTTCACTCCATCCTTCTCTTTAAGAAGTAAAAACATATTCCGCCTCACTCGTGTATCAGTTTCTTCGTTTGTCCTTTTGTTTTGATCTTTAACGATGTCATGTTTTGCAGGTAGTTCATGAAGATGGAAAGAAAGTTAGACGTCAGCATCCCCTGACTCAGTTAGATATGGAAGAATTGCAAGTAGGTTTTACTTGTATTCAGTACTGTTTACATGTTAGGATAAATGTTTTGGTTTGGTGCCTCGATTTATGCCAAGGATTTTGTGAGTCGGTCTTTTAAAAAAAGGAAAACTAACGAAAAGGGCCTGAATAGTGACAGTTTTAATGAAAAGTCATTTTTGAAGGTATAATGAATAGTGACAGTTAAAGGTAAAAAAGGACTTTTCGTTAAAAGTAAACAGTACCGGGGGTGTTTTATTAAACCTCCCTTTAAAAAATGGAAAACTAACGAAAAGTCCCTGAATAGTGACAGTTTTAATGAAAAGTCCTTTTTGAAGGTATAATGAATAGTGACAGTTAAAGGTAAAAAAGTGGTTTTTCGTTAAAAGTAAACAGTGCCAGGGGTGTTTTATTAAAGCTCCCTTTAAAATGGTATTTTAAGAATAACAGGTGAAAGATTTTATTTTTTATTTTTTTTATTGTTATAATTCTCTATTAAGGGCTCGTTGTAAATCCTTGTTGAACTTGATAATTTTTGAGATCCCATGAAAATTAAACTCGTGTTTCCTCTTATCATCTGATTTGCATTCTGATCTTCTGTAGTCTCGCATAGTTGTCGCTGAAAATTTGCCTGAGGACCATTGCCACCAAAACCTCATGAAGGTTTTCTCTGCTGCTGGGAGGTATCAAGATCACATTTTGTTCTAGATTTTTATTTTTTATTTTTTAACTCAAGTTCTTTAATTCCAAGTAGGATTTGTTTTATTGATCCTAGAAGTCTATATAACGTTGAGTTGTTCTTTGACAGTGTGAAGACAATCCGGACCTGCCAGCCACAAGCCTCCAATAGTGGTGCTTCCTTGGCATCCCGATCTGCAAAAGCAGATGGCATGCTTTTCAGTAACAAGGTATATATACAAACACATGCACAATTGATTTGGTTTGTGCTGGTATTTGCAGTTCCCTGCACCGAGTAAATAGTATATACACTGAATAGTAACAATAGTAATTATTGTTCCTATATAGTTAAAGGCGGACAGAAATATCTCATATCTGGACTCTCTATTTTTTTGTAGTTACATGCATTTGTGGAATATGAATCCCCTGAGATAGCGGAGAAAGCTGTAAGTTTTTACAATGATTAGACGTTAATATGGTTTTTGCCATGTTCATTACGTAAAATAAATGTGCAATAAAATGTACGTTTCTATTGTACAGGTTGCAGACCTTAATGATGAGGCAAACTGGAGGAGTGGCCTTAGAGTCCGTTTAATGCTTAGACGAGCGGTATATGCTCAAAACTATATATGGTTCTTTGTTATGTTGATCACTTCGGTTCCTGAAATTGTAGTTTCTGTTTGTTCCATTTGCAGTCAAAACCTGCTCAAGTGCGGGGGAAGAAGGGGCAGGATGGGGAAGTGCAGTTAGAGGAAGAAGATGCTTCTACAGCTGAACAACAGGCAAATGAGAAACAATCAGCTGATTCTTCCCAACAGCCAAATGTCCATCCACACGAACACGAAGAGGGAACAAACTCATTGAAATATGTATGTATTTTGTTTTGAGCGTTGCATTCAATTGATAAACATTTACACACGTTAATTGGACAAACTTTTCTCAAAATGGTTAATGGTAGCGTAAGTATGGTACTGGAACGTTAGTGTTACATTAGGGATGATAGTTACCCCCTTTCACTGATGTCAGCCAACAAGCTCCTTGGGGAGTGGGAAATTTTTTGAGAGTTAATACGCATTCTTCACTAAGCTTATTTATCGTAGTTATTGATTTTAATGATATCAACTCAAGTATCATAATCATTTCATGCAGCATGAATTCACCTTACTATAGAAGCCCCAACTATGGTGTATTCACTTCGTCTTATCATTATACGCTTGTATCAATATAATATTTTTTGCGTAAATTTTCTTTGCCAGGGAGAGGAGCATGGCAATGACAAGGATGTTGGGCAGAGAAAAGGGCGTAATAAAGGCCGTGTCAAGGGGCGTGGGCGAGGTCAATACCATCAGAACCATCATAATATTAATCGTGGAAATCATGCTGGGCATCCTCCTAACAATTCAGTTGGGAGTGCGGAGCAGGCAGTTGTAACCAAGCAGCCTCCCGGGCCGCGTATGCCTGACGGCACAAGGGGATTTGCAATGGGTCGGGGGAAGCCAGCTACTGTTAATATTACCTAAGGACTGGGGGAATTTGATAGGGTTTTTTTCTTTGGTATCTCTGTGGCTGCAAAGTACGTGCTGGGGGTGGTGGGAAGGGAAACACTGTCGTATGGTGTGGTGTTTGATGGCAAAGGTTTTTTTAAGGGCTGTCAATCCATATTGTTGTCTTTAAGGCTGAGTCAAAAATAAGTGATAACATTTTCTGCTTGTGTTTGCAAATGTGATTGCTTCCTTTGTTTTTATTGATGCAGGGAAACCCCTTTGAATACCAATACGTAGATGGATAAATCATAAATGTAGTCGAGTCAAGAAATTTGGTTATAACTAGTGATTGGTTAGGTTTACATTTGGTTTTTACATCCCAAAGTCCATGTTTTACACAAACTAACCAAATGTTTATGTCGCGTGATTCAATAACACGATATTCTAAACCATACTGTGTGAAACGGATTAAGATTCAAAATGTGGTGCGAGAAAATGGGTTGGCCTTTCTTTCTTCTTGTTAGTGGCACTAGTGTAGAGAAGTTTTTCTTCGGTTGTAATTGAGTCTCATTGACTCCGAAGGAGGGTGCATTTTTGCTCATTGCACTCATCATTTTATTTATTATTTTTGTATGAGTTTAAATTTTGAGATTTGTGTATATCTACTATTCAGATCTTGAAATTTAAACTTATTTAATGGTAATAAATAAGCGGTAATCCCTTTCTATCACTTGAGAATAGTAAGTAACGCATTTCCTCTTAAAAATGACACATTTGATACTTAATTATGATTAAATCATTGTATAAACTATAACGTACCGAAAAGGAAAATACAAAGAAAATGCATGCCTTTCTTTTCTCTGGACCAAAAGAAAACACCTTTAAATTGAATCTCTTTCTTCTAGCTCTGTTCTGGCGGATATATGAAAGCGAAAATAATAAAGAAACAAAGAAAAACCAAGGGGGAATGAAAGTGAACGGGGATCTACATTTCCGCCTAAAAACAACCACACAACAAACACACTTGGTAAGCACAGACTCAGCAGAGGAGGACCGGAGGATTCATTCTCGCCAGTCTCGTTCGTCGTCACGGACGCGCCCACTCTCTCTCGCTCTTTCTCTGTCTTTGAGATTCAGAGCAGCTTGGACTCAAATGAGTGAATCAGTAATGGCAAACTCAATCACACCCATCCTTCCTAACAATCCTAACCCTAATTACCAAGGCCCAGCAACTGGAACTCTTCCTCCTGCTCCTCCACCTTCATTGTCACTAGATGGATCGCCGCCGCCGCCGCCGCCTCCTCCAGCCGCTGCTTCGAGGAGTCCAGTCGTGTTCAGCTTCCCCAAGAGGCCTTCGATTCGACTCACTTCCGAGTTCGACAGCGACTCCTCCGTCTTCTTCCACAAGGTCTCTTGCAAGCTGCTGGACAGCCTAGCCAAGCTGAAGCTCTCCTTCAGCAACAGCCACAAGGGCGAACTCTCTCCGCCGCAGTTGACATTTGTCTCCAAGAACCTCTCCGTTCACCACAACTTTGAAGATCGATCTACCCTCCTCAACGGCTCCGTCGATGTTGGCCCGAGATTGCATCTCCGTGCTACCCATCATCTCCAGGTTACCTCCTTAATCCCTTTCTTTCGAATGTAAATTTGTAATGTAATTGTTGAGACCATCCCACATTTTTATCTTAGGCCATTAGGCTTTAGCTTTCCATTAACCACGCTCCATCCAATCTCCGTGTGTCTGTTTATGTTTTCGCAAAGCTTATCGACACGAACAAGTTGACTCATTTCTCTCATGTCTAAATGTCATGATTGTTCTTAGGCACAAGAAGGAGAGGCAACCGTGGTTGCCAAGCTTGCTGACCCTGGCTATGCACTTGAGCTCTCTTCTCCTGTTCCTTATGTTGGTATGGTAAGTACAACACATGATATCTGCGGTATAATGATGTTATAACACCCTAGTTTTGAATTGTCATCCGTCGTTCCATTTAAGTATAACTCTAACAATACCATTTCCTTGGAGTCCTACCTGCTGCGGAGAGTCAGTAGTGTTTCAAGCTTGTTTCTGTTTTTGCACATTGATCTGTTTTAAGATACACCAGCATTCGTGACCAGGATTGTTGAATCATGACACTATGGCATATTTCGAGAATCATCATTTGGATTTATGAGCTGGTGTTGGATTTCTGAGTTGGGATTTTCTTCTTTGGTGTATACTTGATAACGTTCCGTGTTGCTCTCATTTTATTGAATGCTTTGTTTCTTTTCCCAAAAAAAAATTGTCCTTTTATGTCATCTTGTAGCATTACAATCTACCAAATAAAAAAATTAGTCGTTTTTAAATAATGTATTAGTTTCCTGTTCTTCTCAAAAGGAAAAAAAAATTAGTGTCCTGTTACTTCTCCACTCCAGAGTGTCCCTTATTTTTCCCCTTGTTGATTTTTTACTGGGGAAAAAAGAATAAAAAGATCTTGTGGCACCATATTAAATGAAATGCTTCTCCTTACATGCCTAAACAAAATCATGGTATGTTTATTACCTTAGTCACTACTCTGATGCTGCAGCCGAAAGCTACCCTAAAGTTCCCACTGGGTGAAGTTTCTGTGGAGGAGAAAGAAGAAGAGGAGGCGAAGAGAATTTTATCGATTAATGGAATTGTAAAAAGCCATATTTTGAATGGGTTGTGTACTGCTCATTATGCGGATGAAGATTTGAAGTTGCGATATTCATACAAGGTAAGCATTTCATTACTCTGGTTTTCTACATTTGGTGTTTTTCAATTGCACAAGAGGGAGAGCTGGGTCCCCATTAAGGAAAAAACAAAAATATTCAACGTCTCCTAATAGCTGGATGAATGCATTTTTCATCATATTGGCATTTTCTCTCTGTGAACTTTTCTGATAGCTTTGGACTTATTACAGGATGAGGAGATGTCTTTTATCCCAACCCTTTCTCTGCCCTCCAATGCTTTGTCATTTGCTTTTAAGCGACGGTTTTGTCCTTCAGATAAGTTGAGGTTAGAAATCTCACTTTTTCTTTCCATTTAGGATAGTCTTAAAAGTTTATTGATTTGTTTCTTTTTGTGTTTTGTTTGTTGATTCAGATGTATACATGTGAATAAGTATTATGTTCTCTGCTTAGTATCATCATTTATGAAATTGTAATGTAAATCTTGTCTTCAACATTTTTCCTTATAAATCTCCAATAGTATATTGGTTTAGCTTGGATTTTTTTTTTTTTTTTTAAATGTGTCGCTCGAGCATTTGAGAATAATGAAGTTAAAAATGGGTGATTTTCGCCTATATCTAGGTTGCATTGAATATTATTTCAAAGTAATTTCACCATGCTAGTATCTTGTTATTTGTTTAAGGTTGTCCATCAAGCAGTCATGTATTTTCACATTTTGTCTCCAGTCATCTATTTCCAGACTGTTAAGAGTTTTATACTGATTTTGGTGATTTCATCTCCAGCTACTGGTACAATTTTGATTCCAACTACTGGAGCGCGGTATACAAGCACACATACGGCAAGGACTTGAAACTTAAAGCTGGTTACGACTCAGAGGTGCGCCTTGGCTGGGCATCTCTTTGGGTAAGTGCATATTTCAGGACAACAAGAAAGGCCTTTTTTAGTTTTCTTCTGTTGTTCCGCTTGAAAAGGGAGTTTGTAAGGAAACCCTTAGGCTATGCATGGAAACTATTAATGACACATAATGCCATAATGAGTTGACTTGGAAGAAGAATTTATGTCAATGAAGATTTCTTTGAAGTGTTGATTGCATGCTAAAAATGATTCAATACTTAGGTTTGCGAATTAAGTGCCTCACCGTTGAGTGCACACACCCCTTTTTATCTTTGTGGATAGCACCCCCCATGAAGAAATGATAGGAAACATGAACCTGTTTGTTTCAGGTTGGAGATGAAGGTGGGAAAGCAAAGACAGCCCCGCTGAAGATGAAAGTTCAATTCATGCTCCAAGTGCCGCAAGATGACATTCGATCATCGGCTTTGATGTTCCGGGTTAAAAAGAGATGGGACATACAATAATCACTCTGGTTGTGGGATGATATGATGTAGTGCCCTTTTTTGAACATTCAACTGCAACTCTCTTGTTTCGATATCACATAAATATGATAGTGTTGTTTTATATTTACCAGTTGAAATAATACTTCATACATGTATACATGAGAGGTGAGCGGGAGAGAGGCGCTACGGTTAGAGGTGAGAGGGAGAGAGGCGCTAGGGTGGGAGGTGAAAGGGAACTACCCATCTCTCGGCCTTCCGGTGGGAGTGTGAGCTACAAACATTTATCGAGGGATTTCAAAGTTGAGCAAAAGGTCTTCATTTTAGAAGTGGAAGATAAGTCTTTTGGTGAAAGGATCCAATTAACTGAGAGGACTAGATTCAGAGGGTACCAGATCTCCTTCGACTTGGGTTGTGCTTCTTGGCTCATTGCTCAGGTAAAGGCGGTGTTGCAGTTAGCGGTCAGAGCTTTTTCAGACAATACAGAGGCCATAACTACCAGTTTTGGGTGGAAAGATTCAACAAGAAGAATGGGATTTTACTTGGTTCTCTCCAAAACGGAAAGTGATGGCCTTGTAGTAGTCTATCTTAGTCATTGTTCCCAAAGGAAGTAATTTTTTTTGCTGGAGAAATTCTACGAGGGGGAAAGATGGCAGGGTATTCTCGTAGTAGTCTATCTTAGTCAATATTGAACGTGAGAAAGGATGCTGTCTGGGTGTTGAGAAAGTATCAAATCGGGCGAGCAGAAGTTGGTTAGTTGCGGTGGATGGATTGCTCTGGAAGGCTTACAGCCACACCCATAGACCGATGACTTTTTTTCAAAAAATCGGCGCCGAATGTGGCGGTCTGGTGGAAATAGATCGCCATAACTGTTGTTTTTGAGGTTTATTCCAGAGTTCATTAACGTGGCAGATGGAAACTACTCTGTTTTTAGGGTTAAAATAAGACAACTCTCGCCGGCAAGGAGACCTAAGGTTTCGAAAAGACTTTGGGTCGCAACAGTGCCTCGGAGTTAACGGAATTGGCCATCAATAATCGATTCGCCAACAATTTTGGTTCAACTGTGGATTTTGATTATTCTTGTCAGGACCTGCATACGGAGGAGGATAATTGGTCTCAGCTACCTGAATCAGAAAAAGAGCTTGGGGATTAGTCGCAAGATGAAAAGGTAACTTTTGATGCTATCGATAGCTGTGAAGGTACACTTCAAGATCTCTTTTCCGATGGAACCATGGAAATGACCACGGCGCCCCAAAATGGAGGTTCCCTACGGGTTTACAGAGGAGGCTCAGAGGTAGTGGAACAAGTTCAAATCATGGCAACTGAAGAAAATAAGAAGTTGCTAAAATATAGCAGGAGGAAAAGGTCTGGTCTTGTCTCAGAAAAATGGAAGGTCACAGGCCGATCCGGCGATTTTATATCCAACATAAAAATTTCGGCCCTCTAGACCCTTCGGTTGGAGATGGTCTTATTCCCTCGAAAGAGCTCAGGGGTGCGGGTGGGAAGGGGGTAGAGGAGGAAAAGAAAAAGGGGTACAGACAATTTTAATGAAGATAATTAGCTGGAATATAAGAGGTTTGGGTAGTAGAAGGAAAATGGTACATTTGAAGGAGCACTTCCGTCGTGCATAGCCCGACATCATAATTTTGCAAGAAACAAAAATAGCCTCAATAGACAGAAAGCTAGTGGCAAGTGTGTGGGGAAGCAGATTTAAAGAGTGGGTTTTTGCCCCTGCACAAGGAAGATCCAGGGGCATACCAGTGATTTGGAACACAAAACACATCTCAGTAGTCGAGTCTCTAGTAGGAGCATTTTCGATTTCCATCAAAATTAGAGCTTCGACTGGTGTGGAGTGGTGGCTCTTAGGGGTCTATGTCCCTTGCAAAAATAGAGAAAGACATGATTTTTGGGAAGAATTAATGGGTCTTTATGGCCTCTGTGGTCCAAGATGCTTTGTGGGAGGAGATTTCAATTTGGTTTAGGTTTGAAAATGAGAAGTCAAACGGGGGAAGGTCGACAACAAGCATAAGAATCTTTAATCAATTCATCCAAGATTATGAACTCAAAGATCCAGAATTGCTCAACGCTCAGTTCACTAAGTCAAATTTTCGAGAAGAACCAGTTTGCCGAAGATTAGATAGATTCTTATTCTCGGTTGCTTGGGAAGAGTTGTTTTCACATGTAAGACAAAAAACTATGGCAAGGGTAATCTCTGATCATTGCCTAATCAAACTTGATACCAACAAGATAAAGTGGGTGCCATGCCCTTTTAGGTTCGAAAACTCATGGCTACAACACCCAGACTTTAGAAACAATCTCAAAGAGTGGTGGCACTCCGAGCTAGTGGAGGGTTACAAATTCTTGACTAAGTTAAGAGCTATAAAAAAGAAGTTGCAACCTTGGAGCATGGAAACCTTCGGTGACTTTGAGAGAAATTTCAAGGAAGCTCAGGCCAAATTAAACGAAATTGACATCAAGGAAGGGAGAGAAGGATTAGATTTTGAGTAAAAAAGAAAGAGGGAATAGCTATTTTTCCTAGTGGAAGACCTGATGTTTAAAGAAGAAATCAAGTGGAGGCAAAGAAGTAAAGTGGAGTGGGCCAAAGACGGGGATGGTAACACGAGCTTTTTCCATAAGGTAGCAAGCTGGAGAAGGAAAAGAAATTGTATAGATAAACTGGAAGCGGAAGATGGCAGAATGGTAGAAGGGGCAGAGGAAATCGAAAACAAAATTATTAATTTTTTCAAGTCCTTGTACAACAGCAATGAAGAGGCGTGTTGGGGACTGGAAGGAATTAATTAGTGCCCAATAAGTGTTACCGAGGCAGCTTGGCTTGAAAGGCCATTTGAGGAAGCCGAAGTTCAAAAAGCTGTATTTGACTGCGGGAGAGATAAGTCCTCAGGCCCGGACGATTTCTCTATGCAAATGTTTCAAAGATGTTGGGATATTTTGAAGGTTGATATCTTGAAGGTCATGAAGGAATATCACGAGAATGGAATTATAAATGTAGTGAAAAATGAAACTTATATATGCTTAATTTCGAAAAAAGTCAGATTCTGTGAAATTGAGGGACTACGGGCCTATAAGCGTAGTTACCAGCCTTTACAAGATTATGGCGAAAGTCCTTGCTTCAAGGCTAAATGAGGTCATGGGCAGTACAATATCTCTATCTCAAAGAGCCTTTGTTAAAGGCGGACAAATTCTGGATGCAGTCCTCATAACAAATGAGGTGGTATAAGAGGTGAGGCAAAAGAATGATGAAGGTTTGGTCCTTAAGATCGATTTCAAAAAGGTTTATGACCATGTCGAATGGAGATTTTTGGAAAAAGTTTTACTTAGAAAAGACTTCAGGTATAGATGGAGGAAATGGGTGCTCAACTTTTTAAGTTTGGCAAACTTCTCAGTATGATCAATGGGAGACCTAAGGGAAAACTCAAAGCTTCAAGAGGTTTGAGACAATGAGACCCACTGTCACATTTTTTGTTCACCTTAGTAGTAGACTTGTTGAGTAGATTGTTCGAGAAGACACAAGAAAATCACTTGATCAAAGGGTTGTGCGTTGGGCAAGATAATGTGGAGATTTCTCATCCTTATTTCACGGATGACACCATCTTTTTCTTGGCAGGGTCAGAGGAGGGTTGGAACAATTTATTAGAATTGCTGCATCTTTTTGGCATGGCTTTAGGTTTGAAGATTAACAAAACAAAGTGTTCCTTAGTGGGAATTAATTTTGACTATGAGAAAATCACAATGCTAGCAAGTTCTTAGGGTTGTGAGGTAGGAAGTTGGCCAATGAGGTATCTGGGTCTTCCTTTCGGGGGAAGGCCAAGAACTATCAAGTTCTGGGACTCAGTGGTAAAGAAGGTGGAATTAAAACTTCAAGGTTGGAAGAAAGAGTTCTTATCTAGAGGAAGAAGATTAACCTTGATTCATGTTGTCCTGGGAAGCTTGCCAATCTACTAAATGTCTTTGTTCAAAACCTCTTTGCAGGGTTTTTCGTAGGTTGGAAAAGCTAATGAAAGGGTTTCTTTGGGAAGCGATAGAGGAAGGAAAGGAGAATCACCTAGTCAAGTGGGAAGTAGTGAGCAAAAGTAAGGAGGAATGAGGCTTAGGTCTGGGAAACTTGAGAAATTGAAATGCAGCCTTACTGGCCAAGTGGTTGTGGAGATTCCCATTAGAATCAAACCCCCTTTGGCATAAGGTGATAAAAAGCAAGTACGGTTTGGAGGTAAATGACTAGGATGCTAATTCCTCGAGTCGGGGCTCGTGTCAAAATCCTTGGTCAGACATCTAGGCCGGTTTTCCTTCTTTTCTACACTCATGCAAATTTGCGGTTAGCAACAGGGAGAGGTTGAGGTTTTAGGAGGATGGTTGGTTGGAAAGTGGACCGTTGAAAGAGCAATTCCTGAGATTATTTTTGTTATCAAGGACAAAAAACCAAAGCATTTCCAGTTTTGTGGTTTCTTTTCTTTAGCCGCTCAGCTGGAATTTTGATTTTAGAAGAAATCTCAGTGAGAAGGAGATAGTAGAGGCAGCTGGCTTACTACAGAAGGTGGAGTTAGTGCAGCTGAGTCAATCTAGAGAATATATTAGAATATGGAACTTAGAAGGATCATGCATGTTCACATGCAAATCTTATAATTCTTTCCTATGCAATAATGAAGCAATGTAACACTTTCCTCCTTTCTCTCACATCTGGAAAGCAAAAGTGCCTTCAAAAGTCAAAATTCTTGTCTGGCTAGTGGCACTTGGGAAGGATAATACTAGGGGTGGATTTTTTTGCCAAATTGCCGTGCTAACCGAATTACCAACCGGTAATGGTACGGTATTGTACTGTACTGAAATTTCATGGTACGGTATTGGTAATAGATACTATTACCACGGTATTACCATACCGTACCGAACATATAATATATTATATATTATATAATATATAATTATATAACACATATTTATAATATTCTAATAATTTGATATGATGAAAGAGGCTCAACCTCGATTCAAGATTCCAAATAGGAAGAAGATTGTGGTTGGGATTTATATGTGTTGGAGAAGTCTAAATTATTTGAAGCAATGCATAATCAAAGGGTAAGTATCACAACTGATACTTGGACATCGGTACAAAACATTAACTACATAATAGTTACCGCTCACTTCATGGATAGTGAATGAAAGTTGCACAAACGGATTATAAACTTCATAAAGATCACGGGTCATAAGGGAGAAGACATTGAGAAAGTTCTAGAGGTGTGTTTGAACCAATGGGGGATAGAGAAGATCTTTAGCATAGGGGAAACTTCTATTTGTTTTGGTTCGTAACTTCTATTTGGATTGTAAGCTTAATTTTCATCATGAATCTTGATACATCTTTTGAATAATTGTGTGTGTGAATTGTGAATGATGAATAATAGATGAATTTAGGCTACAATGTATGAGATAAAGGTACAATAAAAAAGTTTTTCCCTTGAATTGAGTTAAAAAGTAAAAACAAATTTTGTCCCAAAACAAAGTGGCAATTACCATTGCCATACCATGCCAGCCGAACATTTGGCAGTACCGAAAGTTCAGTATGGTAATGGTAATAGATTTTACCAAACCGAAAGTTTGGTACGGTAATTGGCACGAGGGTTTTGGTACGGTAACCGTACCGAACCCACCCCTAGATAATACGTGTGATCAAGTCCAAAGACGAATGCCTTTTACATACTTTTCCCCACACTGGTGCGTTTTGTGTAGGTTCGGGAAGGAGAACGCCAATCATGTCTTCCTCCACTGTTTGTGTGACGACCCGTCCCGACATATATTAAATATTATTGGTGAAATGACGGAATTACCCCTCCGGGGAATTTAGTACGTGTGTTGTGTGTGTGTTTATTGGACCACACACATTATTTTTTCACACCCCACCGACACCTACACTGTTTCTCTCTCTCCTCAGTCTCTCTCTCTCTCCTCCCTCGACAGTCTCTCTCTCCCTCGCCCAGAAACCGTACGGCCAAGGCCAAGATTGGCCAAAACTTCACAGATCGAACCATCCATCACCACCATTCGACTCCTGAGCCTCCTACGAGTACGTTGACACCCATTTCAGGTAAGGTTTCGTTCGTTTTCACGCCGTTCTCTCGATGTACGGTTTTGGCACTGTTCATGAACTTTTCATACGTTGTGTTTTAGGCAAAACTAAGCTCACCACGAGTCTTAGAAGGTCCCAAGGAAGCTCGGAGACGTTCGTTGGCTAAGCGTTGACGTCGGGATCGTCGAGAACGGAGGTGGCCAGTTTTGGAGAATTTCCCGACGAGAATCTCGTTGGTTTTCGAGGTTTCTGAAGGTATAGACTTATTCTACCCTTAATTTAGAGCACGTAGGAAGAAAAATGAGAGAAAATGGTGAAGAAATGGCCGAGAAAAATGGAGTTGCAGGTTTCCGGCGGCCGGTGGCCGGCGCCGGCGAGAGCTCCGGCGAGCTCGAGGAAGAAGGCGCGTGGCGCGTACGCGCCTGCGCGTGGGGGGCGCGTAGCCCCGTGCCTGTGCTGGCGCGTGGGGGCGCGTGAGACTCCAAAAAATTATTTTAAAAATATAGCGACGCTCGTGACGTCGAGTAGGTCGCGTTGGTATATTCGTATGCCAAAATTGAGCTATGTATGAGAAGTTAATTTCGTAGTTACGTGTATGTGCTTAAATGACGTATTTATAGTAATTTCTCATATAGGTGAGACATACACAGAGGACGAGCGTAGCCAGGCTAGACGCGGGGGCTACGACCCGGCGACCTATCAGTGAGTGGGCAGTTTTTACCGTATTTTCCTATATTTTATTATTATTTTTCCCAGAATGAAATAAATGAATGTTTATGAAAATTTTATGCCATGCAAAGTATCTATATATTATTTTTATGCATTAATGATTGCATATTCGCATGTTGGTGCGGCGGACGCACAGGTAAGTGCCAGGTGAGAGCATGCATTAATGAGAATCGATAAACTAGCAGTGATGAGATGATTATGAGATATATACAGCCGAGGGCTGAAATGATTATGAGACATATATGCGGCCGAGAGCCGAGATGAGTATGAGACATACAGGCAGCCGAGGGCTGAGACGGTTATGAGACATACATGCGGCCGAGAGCCGAGATGATTATGAGACATACAGGCAGCCGAGGGCCGAGACAATTATGAGACATATATGCGGCCGAGAGCCGAGATGATTATGAGATTTATATGCAGCCGAGGGCTGAGATTGATTACCTGACGTTTAATCACATCATTAGTTTTTGATTGAGTTTCCGTTTTGAATATTTTGGCATGGCATACATACTCTTTCAGCATGATTTTGAAAATCTACGTATATTGAGTATATATTTTGATTCTGGGAAATTATACAGGTTTTACGGTGAGGGGCTATACGATTTGAATAAAGAATGGTTTGAAAAAGGAATTGTTTTACTGACCCACTCAGTTTTGTTTTTCGCCCCTCCAGGTTCTAGGTAGCGAGAGTTACGAATTTGGCACTTCGAGGACTCCCGGCTTTCTGACAGCTTCATTCATATGTATGTCACCGAGGGTGTAATTAAACCCTTTTTCTTTATGCTTGACTGCAGTTAAACTTAGAACGCTCTGATTATGTATAAGTATTGTTTTATGCATCTAGTACACTATCGTACCTAGGTTGCTAGTGGTTCTGGTTTTAATTAATTCGTTCTTAGTTTTCGATCCTAGCTTCCGCACATCGCACATGGCTACGTCACACTCACGTGACGGCCAGCACGCCCCATTCTCGGGTGCGGGCGTGTCAGTTTGGTATCAGAGCCCTAGGTTGCAGTCTTGCATATTTTGTGAAAATATTAATGACTTGATGTCTTTTGTCAGAACTATGCCGCCTCGTCGTGAGCCTCGTCGTCCTTCTGAGCCCATGTTCCCCAATATTGCTCAGCTAGGGGAAGCTATTGCCCATGCATTTCAGAGTATTATCCGTCCTCCTCCTCCCCCTCCTCAGAGGACACCCTTGGAGTCAGTTCATAACTTAAAGATTAACTCATTAGACGGGAGTGAAGGGCCTGAGGGTTCTGAGAAATGGTTCATGCATCTCGAAAAGACTTTCGAAATTCTGACGAGTCAGGGGAATTTACAGCCGAATAAGTGGGTGGAGACGACAAAATGGTTTTTGACCAAGGAACCAGCTTCGTGGTGGATTGAGTTATCTAAGCCCATGCCTGAGGAGCAGGCAAACGATTGGGGAGTATTTAAGGAACTGTTCTACCGAAGGTTTATTCCTCCAGCCTACATCGATAGAAAGAAACATGAGTTTACCAATCTCAAACAGAAGAATTTGGGTGCTAATGACTATTACCGTACCTTCACTGATCTTTCGCGCTATCACCCAGATGTTGCCGCCAATCAGGAAGAGATGTTGCGCCGATTCAAGTTGGGTACCAAGAAAAAATGGCGTACGATTGCTACCGGGTTTCAGTGCACCACTTACCACGAGTTTTATGAGATATTGCTTCGGATTGAGGATTCAGAGAACATGCCGAGTGATAGTGATGGGGAGAAGGAGACCAGTCAGGGTAAGAATAATAAGGGCAAAGGCCCGTACGTTCAGGGGCCCCGGCAGACTCAGAACTTCAAACGCAGTGGGGCCAGTTCTAGCTCATCGAGTGGAGGTTTTAGTTCCACCGGGCAGAGAGGTGGAGGCCGATTCTTCGGTGGTGCCAGAGGTCAGAGGCAAGGGAACTCTGGGAGGACTCCTTTGTGCCGTCAGTGCAACAATCGGCATTTTGGCGAGTGTCGGCGGGGTACTACGGGATGCTATACTTGTGGTCAGGATGGACACCTGGCGAAGAATTGTCCTCAGGGCCAGCAGAGGTCCCAGCAGAGGCCCCAGCAGCCTGCCTTACCGCCGCCAGCACCGATTCAGCAGCAGTTTTCTGGTCCTAGTGGTTATGCTCAGTCGGGACGTGGTGGAGCCTTTCATTACTCGGGGGATCCTATTCCGTATTCTTCGGACCAGTACCAGCCTCAGTACCCCATGGATCCTTACCACCAGAGTGGATATAGCCAGTATTCCGGAGGATATATGCCTCCTCCGCAGCAGTACTCAGGTGGGTATCAGCCCCAGCAGCAGTTTACGGCAGGTAGCTCTCAGTGGTATTCGGGGGGACAGCCCCAGCAGTTGGATACTACCTCTAGTGGTGTTGGATCGTCGAGGCAGACTGGATCGTCGAATCAGGGACGAAACCCGCAGGGGCGTGGGATGCACGCAAACCGAGGTCGTGGAGGACGTCAGCAGACCCAGGGTCGTATCCATAACCTATTACTTCAGGACGCGCAAAACAACCCGGATCTGATTATGGGTACGTTGAATGTTCTTGGTCATTATGCTAGAGTTTTGATTGATTGTGGTGCTACTCACTCAGTTATTTCTCATACATTTGCTCAATTAACTCAACCTCAATTTTCACCCCTGGGGTATGAATTGGAGTTTGCTATGCCAAGAGGGGAGAAGTGTTACGTAGATTATGTATATCCAGAATGTCCCGTGATAGTGGAGAACGTGGTTATGCCTGCTAACCTCACTCCGCTAGATATCGTCGACTTTGATGTCATTCTTGGCACTGATTGGTTGCACTACAATCGTGCCAAGATTGATTGTTACGGGAAATCAGTAACTTTTCATCGTCCTGGATTACCGGAGATAACTTTCGTTGGTGAGCGCAGCGGAGTTAGACATGGCGTTATTTCGGCTGTGAGAGCCAAGAAGTTGCTGACGAAGGGTTGTCAGGGATATCTAGCTCATGTGGTACTTAATGACGACGTTCCTACAAGCTTGGAGGACGTTCGAGTGGTTAGGCACTTCGCCGACGTATTCCCTGATGATTTACCTGGATTGCCGCCAGATCGTGACGTGGAATTTACGATTGATTTGTTGCCAGGTACTAATCCTATCTCGTTGACTCCATATCGAATGGCACCTGCCGAGTTACGAGAATTGAAGATTCAGTTGCAGGAGTTACTTGAGAAGGGGTTCATTCAGCCCAGTACTTCACCTTGGGGAGCCCCAGTTCTATTTGTCCGGAAGAAGGATGGTACCTTGAGATTGTGTATCGACTACAGGCAGTTGAATCGGGCGACTATTAAGAACCGTTATCCGTTGCCACGTATCGATGATCTTTTCGATCAGCTACGAGGTGCCTGTGTGTTCTCGAAGATCGACTTGAGGTCAGGCTACTATCAGTTGAAAATCAGTATTAACGATGTTCCTAAGACTGCCTTTAGGACTCGTTATGGGCACTATGAATTTCTGGTTATGCCATTTGGTTTGACTAATGCACCAGCTGCTTTCATGGGATTGATGAACAAGGTGTTCCAACCGTATCTGGATAGGTTCGTTATTGTCTTCATCGACGATATCTTGGTGTATTCTAAGTCAAGGGCTGACCATACTCGACATTTATCGTTGGTATTGAAGAAACTGAGAGAACACCGATTATATGCTAAGTTCAGCAAATGCCAGTTTTGGTTGAACGAAGTAGCATTTCTGGGTCATGTTGTGTCAGCTCAGGGTATTCAGGTCGACCCTCAGAAGATAACTGCAGTGGAGAATTGGGAACAGCCACGAACCGTCACCGAGGTTAGGAGTTTCCTTGGGTTGGCAGGTTACTATCGGCGGTTCGTTAAAGACTTCTCGATTATGGCGCTACCGCTGACGAAGTTGACCAGGAAGGACGTTAAGTTCGAGTGGGATGGTGATTATGAACGGAGTTTTCAGCAGTTGAAGCATTGTCTCACTCACGCTCCTGTCTTGACGCTTCCTGACGATGGTGGTAATTTCGAGATCTATAGTGATGCTTCGTTGAATGGCCTAGGTTGTGTCCTGATGCAGCATGGTAGGGTGATTGCTTATGCCTCACGTCAGTTGAAACCTCATGAGAAGAATTACCCTACCCACGACCTGGAGTTGGCTGCCATCATCTTCGCTTTGAAGATTTGGAGACATTATCTTTATGGTGAGAAATGCAGGATCTTCTCAGACCATAAGAGTCTCCAGTACATTTTTACCCAGAGGGAGTTGAATCTTCGCCAGCGTCGATGGATTGAGTTACTGAGCGACTACGATTGCACGATTGAGTATCATCCTGGTCGTGCAAACGTGGTAGCTGACGCTCTTAGCAGGAAATCCCAGGGCAGAATTAATGCTTTCCATGCGAGCCGAGTTCCTCTCATTACCGAGTTGAGATCGACTGGAGCACAATTGGAATTGGAGAATTTGACGGTGGATAATCGGGAGGAAGCATTACTTGCTAGTTTCCAAGTCAGGCCCATTCTAATTGACCGGATACTTGAGATTCAGTCGCATGACGACGAGATTCAAGAACTTATTCAACTGAGGAATGATGGTAAGAAGAAAGACCTGCGAATCAGAGAATCTGATGGTATGCTTATGCAGGGAAACAGGATGTACGTGCCGAATAATGCCGAGTTAAAGAAAGATATCCTAGATGAGGCGCATATTTCAGCTTATGCGATGCATCCGGGAGGCACGAAGATGTACCATACCATTCGACCGTTCTACTATTGGCCGGGTATGAAGAGGGAAATCGCTGAGTATATAAGCAGATGCATCATATGTCAGCAAGTCAAAGCCGAGAGGAAGAAGCCGTTTGGGTTGATGCAACCCCTACCCATTCCGCAGTGGAAGTGGGACGATATCACTATGGATTTCGTGTACAAGCTTCCTCGTACTCAGAACGGATATGATGGAGTTTGGGTGATTGTCGACCGACTCACGAAGTCAGCGCATTTTATTCCGGTCAGGGAAAAGTTTTCGTTGGATCGGTTGGCCGAGCTATTTTTATCGAAGATCGTGAAGTATCATGGTGTTCCAACGAGTATTGTCTCTGATCGCGATCCTCGATTCACCTCTAAGTTCTGGACTGCCTTCCAGGAAGCATTGGGTACGAGACTGTTGTACAGTACGGCTTATCATCCTCAAACGGATGGTCAATCAGAGAGAACTATTCAGACTTTGGAGGATATGCTGAGATCCTCAGTTTTGCAGTTTGGCGACTCATGGCATCGGCGCTTGGATTTGATGGAGTTCGCTTATAATAACAGCTTTCATTCTAGCATCGGAATGGCACCGTTCGAGGCACTTTATGGGAAACCATGTCGTACACCCCTATGTTGGTCAGAGGTTGGCGAAAGAGTTTTAGTGGGCCCTGAGATAGTAGAGGAGACTACTCAGAATGTTCAGGTTATTAAGGCTAATCTGAAAACCGCCCAAGATCGCCAGAAGAGTTTAGCGGATAGGCATGCTACTGACCGAGTGTATAACGTTGACGATTGGGTATTTCTCAAGTTATCGCCTTGGAAGGGTGTGGTTCGATTCGGGAAGAAGGGTAAGCTGAGTCCTAGGTACATTGGACCTTATCGGATCACCGAGCGAGTCGGTGCTGTAGCTTACAGGCTTGAGTTGCCGTCGGAGTTATCCAGAGTCCATAATGTATTTCATGTTTCGATGCTTCGACATTACGTTTCTGATCCATCACATGTGATCCCTCATCAACCTTTGGAGATCAGTTCTGATTTGACTTATGATGAGGAACCAGTGACGATACTTGATTGGAAAGACAAGGAACTCAGGAACAAGACTGTACGTTTAGTGAAGGTTTTGTGGAGGAACCACTCAGCGGAGGAAGCTACCTGGGAATCTGAGGACAGGATGAGAGAGACGTATCCGAGGTTATTCTATGAGTATTAGTATGTTTATGCGTTGTATGAAATTTCGGGACGAAATTTTTGTAAGGTGGGTAGATTGTGACGACCCGTCCCGACATATATTAAATATTATTGGTGAAATGACGGAATTACCCCTCCGGGGAATTTAGTACGTGTGTTGTGTGTGTGTTTATTGGACCACACACATTATTTTTTCACACCCCACCGACACCTACACTGTTTCTCTCTCTCCTCAGTCTCTCTCTCTCTCCTCCCTCGACAGTCTCTCTCTCCCTCGCCCAGAAACCGTACGGCCAAGGCCAAGATTGGCCAAAACTTCACAGATCGAACCATCCATCACCACCATTCGACTCCTGAGCCTCCTACGAGTACGTTGACACCCATTTCAGGTAAGGTTTCGTTCGTTTTCATGCCATTCTCTCGATGTACGGTTTTGGCACTGTTCATGAACTTTTCATACGTTGTGTTTTAGGCAAAACTAAGCTCACCACGAGTCTTAGAAGGTCTCAAGGAAGCTCGGAGACGTTCGTTGGCTAAGCGTTGACGTCGGGATCGTCGAGAACGGAGGTGGCCGGTTTTGGAGAATTTCCCGACGAGAATCTCGTTGGTTTTCGAGGTTTCTGAAGGTATAGACTTATTCTACCCTTAATTTAGAGCACGTAGGAAGAAAAATGAGAGAAAATGGTGAAGAAATGGTCGAGAAAAATGGAGTTGCAGGTTTCCGGCGGCCGGTGGCCGGCGCCGGCGAGAGCTCCGGCGAGCTCGAGGAAGAAGGCGCGTGGCGCGTACGCGCCTGCGCGTGGGGGGCGCGTAGCCCCGTGCCTGTGCTGGCGCGTGGGGGCGCGTGAGACTCCAAAAAATTATTTTAAAAATATAGCGACGCTCGTGACGTCGAGTAGGTCGCGTTGGTATATTCGTATGCCAAAATTGAGCTATGTATGAGAAGTTAATTTCGTAGTTACGTGTATGTGCTTAAATGACGTATTTATAGTAATTTCTCATATAGGTGAGACATACACAGAGGACGAGCGTAGCCAGGCTAGACGCGGGGGCTACGACCCGGCGACCTATCAGTGAGTGGGCAGTTTTTACCGTATTTTCCTATATTTTATTATTATTTTTCCCAGAATGAAATAAATGAATGTTTATGAAAATTTTATGCCATGCAAAGTATCTATATATTATTTTTATGCATTAATGATTGCATATTCGCATGTTGGTGCGGCGGACGCACAGGTAAGTGCCAGGTGAGAGCATGCATTAATGAGAATCGATAAACTAGCAGTGATGAGATGATTATGAGATATATACAGCCGAGGGCTGAAATGATTATGAGACATATATGCGGCCGAGAGCCGAGATGAGTATGAGACATACAGGCAGCCGAGGGCTGAGACGGTTATGAGACATACATGCGGCCGAGAGCCGAGATGATTATGAGACATACAGGCAGCCGAGGGCCGAGACAATTATGAGACATATATGCGGCCGAGAGCCGAGATGATTATGAGATTTATATGCAGCCGAGGGCTGAGATTGATTACCTGACGTTTAATCACATCATTAGTTTTTGATTGAGTTTCCGTTTTGAATATTTTGGCATGGCATACATACTCTTTCAGCATGATTTTGAAAATCTACGTATATTGAGTATATATTTTGATTCTGGGAAATTATACAGGTTTTACGGTGAGGGGCTATACGATTTGAATAAAGAATGGTTTGAAAAAGGAATTGTTTTACTGACCCACTCAGTTTTGTTTTTCGCCCCTCCAGGTTCTAGGTAGCGAGAGTTACGAATTTGGCACTTCGAGGACTCCCGGCTTTCTGACAGCTTCATTCATATGTATGTCACCGAGGGTGTAATTAAACCCTTTTTCTTTATGCTTGACTGCAGTTAAACTTAGAACGCTCTGATTATGTATAAGTATTGTTTTATGCATCTAGTACACTATCGTACCTAGGTTGCTAGTGGTTCTGGTTTTAATTAATTCGTTCTTAGTTTTCGATCCTAGCTTCCGCACATCGCACATGGCTACGTCACACTCACGTGACGGCCAGCACGCCCCATTCTCGGGTGCGGGCGTGTCAGTTTGTACATCATAAAACTGTGGTGGAAAATGCTCAAGGAAGCTGGAGTGTGTTGGGTCACTCGAAAGGGTTGTTTCGAGCTTTTAAGTACTGAATTTGACGCCATAGGAAAATGGAGGAAAGCCAAAGCCTTGTGGGGCTCTCTGTTGTTGGCAATTTTCTGGAATATTTAGTTGGAGCGTAATAAAAGAGTTTTTGAGGATTACAAGGGAGTGGGGGTAGATGAGCTTTAGGATAGAGTAAGACACTGGGTAGCTCTTTGGGCTTCAGTTTCGGTCGAGTTTAGAGATTACCCTCTCTCTTCTATACTAAGGGATTTGTTAGCAGCCGTTAAATGATACGGTTTAGCCTTACCATTGTTTAATTAGCATTACATTAAAGGTCTAGTTCTAGGTGGAATTCTTTTCCACTTATGTAAATTCTCTTATTTATATAAAATTCTTTTGTTTCTTCTCAAAAAAAAAAAAAGAAGAAGTTGAAATAATACTTCGACAGTCAGCAGGTGACGGGCAGTCGAGACGGAAAGCTGAGAGGATTTCGGATAAGTACTAATTTATTAAGCAATTGGGTTTAGTTTACACAAATTAGTTGGTCTAGATGAGGTCGTTGCTAGATCAGATGCTAAAGAAGAAGCAAGTGGCTGTATATTTTTGTCATGTGGTCTTTCCCTGTTTGTATGCTCTGTTGTTCCAACTCAAAGATATTACCTTCGCGAGAGATCCCTATGAAATTCACAGCACATACATGAAATCGTAGATTCATATTAGAGTTTAATGAAATTCTTGCAAGACATGAAGCTGCATTGGTCGCTATTGGAGCGAATTTGTTAGGATATTGTCCCGTTGGAGTACTCGGAAACAATTGACAATGAACTACTCTTTTTTACGAGTTCAAGTTCTACGACACAATGAGAATGTCACAGGACGCTAATTATAAGAGTGGTTGATGTTATTCACACATTTTTTTTTACCTCTCACACATCTGGTTAATTTCTGTCTTTTGATTTTTTTCTCTTCAAATTATTCGACCAGACAGCCAGAAGAATATAATTTATTTACCTTATTAAATAAGCGGAGAGAAAACAGTTAATTGCGTATTGTCATGTTATCAAGTTAGACACATGGCACTTGTAGTGTCATTGACAATGTAGGCAGGTTCCGTTGAGTTGTGCGTAGGCCAAAATATGCAAAGAAGGAAAGATAAAATTAAGGTAAATATACGAGGGTATAATAAAAGTTGAAAAGCCAAAAAGCGATCGAAAAGATAAAAATTGGAAAAGGAGAAGCCTTTTTGACAAAATCTTATTCCATTTTACAATTTGTTAATATTCTGCAGTATATAAATAATCAAACGAGAAGAGAGACTGAAAAGCGCAGAAAGATAGAAGCAGAAGCAAGCAGCAGCTGCCCCCCAAAGCAAAAGCTGAAAGAAAAGCGAGGAATGACTACACCCTTGCATTTGAGGCTCTTCCTGCCTCTCACCTCCATTACTCCCTATTCTTCTTCTTCTTCCTACTCCTCAGACTTCCCCTGCAAGTCCTTCAAATCCTTTCACTCTGCAAGCCCTAATTTCAACCTGTCTTCCCTCTCATCTCACAGCCACACAGGTGCTCGAAACACGACATCCACTCGCTCCAAACCCAAGGTATCTCTCTCTCCCTCTCCCTCCGCATATTTATATGTTCGTATTCAAATCATCAGCTTTTCTTAATTATGAGAAATTGGGTTTTGTTGGTGATGAAAAGGATTGTATATTTGGGCTTACAAATCGTTATGCTCATTTTTCTGGGATGAGATGCTTCTGTTCCTTCATGAAGTAATTGAATTTGTTCTTCAAAGTTGGGTCTTGTTTGCGTTAGTCTCTATGTTATCTCAAGATGCTGCTGCAATTCTATAATTTCGACCTCCATTTGCCTTAAACCGGTTTAATTTCCTGTAAAAGCATGTAACTTGAACTTGTGTGCTTACAAATTACCACTCTTTGTGGGCAGTTGGTTTTCACTAATGATTTACTACCAGGGGTATGTTTTTCTGTACTCGTATAGTGGCTTTGCGGACACTTGAGAAGAGATCATGACATAGGTAGTCGATCAAATGAAGACGCGGGCGCGACTGGTGCGAGTATGTTTGGTTCCGATGAAGAAGGAGGTACCCAAATCCCAACCCAGGCTCAATCTGTTGTCGAGGGATCAGGGACAGTTATGGTTTCAGAGTATAGACCTGTGGACGATGTGGATTATCTACAGGTGCGTGATTATTCTTCGGTTTGGCTTCTTTCCATTTCGTAGACTCGATGCATATACATGTAATCTTTTCCATGAGGATTACTTACAAAACAGCTAATTCCAGTCTCTCAATTTATTTGTAAACCATATGTTTGCAGGACTTTTAGGTAGCCTATATCTCTTGCAGGTCTTGCATGCTTTGTCTTTTAAGTGTTTTCTTAATTGCAACTTGAAAGCACTCTCAGTCTTTCTTTATTATGCAACGTTATCTGCAGGAGTTATTAGCCATTCAGCAACAAGGGCCCAGAGCGATTGGTTTCTTTGGGACCCGGAATATGGGATTCATGCATCAAGAACTTGTTGAGATTCTCAGCTATGCGATGGTGATCACTGTAAGAGCTGTAACTGACTTAGATTTTATAACTTGCATTTATGAGTACGTATGGAGCTATCAGATGTTCAACAATACTGGGCCATTTCAGTTTATGTTGAATCTGAAGGGATCAGTGACCTTGACTTGTGTGTCCCTTAACCTCCTGTTTGCAGAAAAACCACATATATACATCAGGGGCATCCGGCACTAATGCAGCTGTCATCAGGGGTGCTTTAAGAGCGGAGAAACCAGAGCTGCTTACCGTAATCTTGCCCCAGAGTTTGAAGAAGCAACCACCTGAGAGCCAGGAATTATTGTCAAAAGTAAGAATTTCTTAAAATGACATTCCTTAAATTTTACACGTCATCTATTTTGGTCCTTACTAGATTTTCTCATAGTATTCACATGTTCGGAGTTATCAATTGCTTATTGTCTCGTAGTTGACTCTGAGTTTAGATTTTTGCTCCTCTTTTTCCTTTTTGGATTTTCTTGATGCTATTTGTGTACGGTAGTTTCTTAAACCACAATAGAAGGGGCTTTTGTAGTTCTAGTGCACTACAGCCTTGCCCTCTGCATCCCTCTTGGTTCTCTATCAAAGACGAAAAACTCATATAAGGCCTATGTCTCTTTTTCATCTTTGTTTTTCATTTTTACTTTACTCAAGGAAGTTCTAATAATTCATCTGCATCTCGCTCAAAATGTTCATCTGTTCAAATTTGTTCGGGTATGATTGTATTGCAGTCATTTCCTTGTTAGGGAACATCCAGGAAAGCATCTTGTATATAGCCTATCACCATTTAATGAGGTGATATGTATGAATTTGAAGAGCTCGGCAGCAAATGGCCCTTATTTTGTATTTAATTTGACAGTTAAGTATTGGGGTATTAGGATGAAATTGGGTGTGCTATTTCTCAATATTCTTATGATAGGAACTTAGGGTTACAGTTCCTACAATTTATTACTGTAGGCATTACAAGAGTAGATCTGCTGTAGAATGCCTCAGAAAATGAAATTGAATCGGCGGCTCTTAATTATTTACAGAGCGATTGGGTACATATCAGCTTGAACAGAATTTAATGGGTCCCAAGTGTCTTTCTAGTTGTTATTTCCATAATGTGTTTAGTAACTAAACCTTGTTTCCCGCCATGCGAAAAAGGAAAAGCAATGTTGTTATGGTAATTGATAATTTCTTGGGATTTTTCAGGTCAAGAACGTGATAGAAAAGCCTCAAAATGATCATCTACCACTGATAGAAGCGAGCAGGTTGACAGCGGTTCCACTTTTACGTTTAGAGTAACTTCCATCATGTTATACCACTTGCAGGTATCATTTATCCAAGTATGAACTTTTTTTCATGTGTTTGATGGTGAAACTGCAGGTTGTGCAATATGGACATCATTTCACATGTACAGCAAGTTATATGCTTTGCGTTTCACGACAGTAGATTGCTCATGGAAACTTGTCAAGAGGCCAAAAATCTCCGCAAAATTGTGACTCTCTTCTACCTGGATTAAGCACCCCCTTCCCTTGTTCATGCTGTCCATACATTTTGAGTGAGAGAGGGGGAGAGAGCGCTTCTATTTCTGTTTGTATAAAATTAGATGGAAGCCACCAAATATCAATGAAGTAGCTTGGAAGTTGATTAATTTGCTCATTCTGTCATTTTTTTTGGCCGAAGCTTGGGGTATCCCACACCGTGAAGGATAAAGGCTAGTACCTAGCAGGGTCTGGAAAGGCTAAAAGGCATTTTAGTCTACCCTTGGCCGCAATCAAATTGTTAAGTCCGTGATTGGAAGAGCTGTATTTTGTTAGTATATATTTTTATTTTGCTTTATGGTTTAAAAGATTAAATAATAAATATTTATGCGACTCGATAAACGGATATACCCTTTTTGACTAGATTTGCAAATTTGTACCACAACTTTTGCCGTACCAATGTATCATCAGCTACCGGAAATTCATGGAAGATATTTCAAAGATGTCCTCATCGACAGAACTGTCTTATGCCTATATTTTGGTCCCACTAATACTGTGTTTTGATTGTATTAATTAAGGAGAATAAATGAAAGGCCACTTACAAAATGTCAATTTAATGCGGTGTTATTTATACTCTTTTTCAGTTTTCACAAATTCATATTTTTTTTTAATTTTCGACTGTCAAATCGAATAAATTAAAAATGATCAAATGACAGAAACTAATAAAGAGTGCTGCATATGCAAAAAAATATGAGAAAAACAGAAAAATCACACTTCTCACAAAAATTGTGTGCGATAACTCGCTTTTTTTCAGTTCTGCAAAGTTGCAAGTGTGCGACTCAATAACAGTATGATCACTTTTAACCCCAGGATTTACAAGTGTTTCAAGAAAATCAGCAAATTGTTATATAATACTTCTCTGCAAGTCCAAGTTAGGATCACATCAAATTAACAAAATGTTTCTGGAAAGAATCTCAACAGTTGCGCCTTATACAATACCACGGTCAAAAGTCATCTATCTACATGTATTGTATGCCAAAGTTTGAAATGTTAGAGCATCTCCAAGAGACTCCTTAAACCTATTGGACTGTAGACTTGCAGATGCAACGACGGCATCCCCTGGCTTTAGATTAGATGGTCTTCTGCCCCTCCCTCAGCTGCGACTAAAACACAATATTATCGAGGCCTTAGAAAAATCCAAAATCTGAATAGCAGTTTGAAATGGAAGATACGCTGTCATACTTTGAAGGAGCCTTTAAATAAGCGATCAGTAGGATGGAGGGAACCTTGGAGATGTTATCAATCATTTTCATCAAAGAAGTTGCCATCACTCTCTTGCTCGTAAATCTGGTATTCTTCGTCGCTTGTGTGTGCCGCTGCTGCATCTTGCTGTATTCTATCACCCCCTGCTTCAGAAGAGGGAAAACTACCAAACAGCTCCTGTAAATGGGTTCTTGAGATGTTTGCCATGTTCATATCTTACAACATATAGGAAATCCACAAGAATTTGCATGACTTCAAACATTTGAAAACCGCCAGTATTGCTTCAAAGTATGGAAAAATAAGTCCCAGAAAGAATCACTTTTTGGTTTCAAATCATGCCAAATTATCTATCTTTATGTATGAAATATGCCCAAAAAAGAAAAAGAAAATTGAACTGGACAGTTATGCTGTAAGGATACAGGAATGTGACTGCAGAGAAATTTCACCATCCTCAGCCTACAAATAAGTGAACATGAATTAAGTCAACAAAAACGAGGCATGCTTGAATCTTGATAATTTATTGAAAAGAAAAAAACTGTACAGGAACAGATATTAGAGAAGACAGTGATTTAACAAATAATTTGAAGAGAAAAGAATCAATTACCGCATCAATTCCATCATACGTATCTAATGCCTCTTCAACATTATCAGCCTCAGTGTCATCTTTCTCATCATCCTCAAGATTGTTGGGTTCTGCAGCATCTTCCTTGCCTATAAGTTCTAGATAAGTACTCAATAAATATCACCAACAATAAGAGAGTCCTACTACATTTAATCTCTAAAATTGTCTTTTTTGAAGGACAGCACTGAAAAAACATTCCAGTGATACAATACTTTGAAAGTTCTCGGAAACAGTCAGAAAATTTAAAAATATTAAACATGCTCTTAATTAAACAGTAATTTCGAAAGAAAACTAATAAAGAACCAGAACCCAGTCCAAAAATGTAGTTTTCTGTTTGTACCAGCATTGTCTTCTGGCTGTATCATTTCAGCACGTATAAAGTTGTCTTTACTGCACATCTTCTTGGACTTTTTAAAGCTTTCTGTCGCAGCTTTAAGTAAGTGTTCCAAACCAGGTTCCGGGAACACAGATAGGAACCTCACCTTAACACGATCTTTCAAGTTCTCAAGCATGTTATATGAAAACCATCCCGTCTCAGACTGCAAAGAAATAGGCTAAATTCAAAGCTAGCCAATGTTGAAATTCTAATGGCCCAAATAAATAAAGGAACAGTAAGTTAATATTCTTCATTTCACTACAGTAAATTATGACCGTCTGCAGGATTAAAGAGATTCTCACAAAACATCATCAAACATTTAGAAGTTATGATCAATTGTAGTTTTATATTATACAGGTTTTATGCATATGCAAATAGATGAATTTGCATGGAAAAGTGACAACACATCTTGATTCTAGAAACTCACGGAGCAAGTTGTCTGAGCTGGAGGCTTCCTTATCTGTTCTTGAATGTAATCATCACCAAGTTCAAATAGTTGCAATGTTGTATGGCACTTGTAAGGGAACACTCGAAATGCACATATATCCTCCCATCTATGCTTTAGTCTGCACGAGTGACCCCAAAAAGAAAAAGAATAAGAAAACTTTTCGCATAGAAAAATTGTCATTCACATTAACAACTGGAAATTAGAACGAGTAAATTTGGTCTTCAAAGCTAGAACCAGTCGCAAGGCTCATCTTGAGTATCCTCCAAACAATGCATGGAAAGAAACACATAATTCTAAAAATTAATGATGGTACAGATACTAGGGCAAAAATAAGATGGTTGATGTTTCATAACCAATTACTGGACAACTCCGTAAGCACTCATTCAAGTCAGCATTGCTTTCTTTATTCAAAACATAGTAAGAAAATGCCAAGAAACAACCTCTCTCCCTCAATTAATTGTTACACTAGATTTCGAACAAAACTAAAGAAAATTTTGAAGAG
Organism: Crataegus laevigata; assembly: GCA_963580275.1. Classification (NCBI taxonomy): domain Eukaryota; kingdom Viridiplantae; phylum Streptophyta; class Magnoliopsida; order Rosales; family Rosaceae; genus Crataegus; species Crataegus laevigata. The sequence goes on along the minus strand of OY756944.1, from coordinate 29,123,541 downwards.
AAACTTACTGATTGGCTGAATTAGCATCACAATAACTTTGTAATGGTGGTCTTACTCGATAATCAATTTTCTGATATCTGCCGAAACAAAATATTACTATAAGCAAAAAAGGAGATAAATCCAGAATCAAATTAGGTGGTGGTGGAGGGAGTTCTTTTGCCCCCGTTCTGAATACATATTGTAATTAGGACTTTTCAGGTCCATCATTATTATCTTTTACAAAAATCAAAAGTAACAAACTTCCATATACAATTTTCCACTTTCCTTTAAATAATAACATTGTATGATGGAAACAGAAACCTACATGCAAAAGAAAGAAAGAAAAAAGCAGACAGTTGCTAAAGACTATATGTGTAAGAGGCTTTGTTTATAACTCACATTCGAGAATCAGGATCTTTGCGAGGATCATATCCCTTTTTTATCCAAAACCTAAGAAATGGTCCACGCGAAAAGTAGTATGCAACTCTAGAAAGAAGCCTGCAAGAACAAAATGACGTCAACCGACAGAAAGATGACTAAGACTAGAAGATTAGAAGTTAAAGGAAAGACAACCTTCTGAGTATGTGATCTGAAAAGTTGAAGCCCTTATCAAGCAAACGTTCGGTTAATGACTCTTTTGGCCATATAGGCCGCTCATCAAACAGCTGAGACAAGGCCATCTGTGACACCCACTGATCTGAGCCGTGGGATATATATTCCTCCCAATTTGTTCTCTTAGGAATCTGTAAGAATGCTAAGTAGAAAAGATACACAGCTACGCAGGAACTTCATAAAGATTCCAATCTTGATGACTTTCATGCCATCAACTCTTATTATTATTCTTTCTGAGATAAATAAATAAATATGGAAAATTTAAAATAACTCTCAGCAATAAATTACAACTAGCTTTCTAAAACTAACATTTAGGATATCACTGATGCCAAAGTCAAGTGCAAGAACTGGCTCCATACTCATCTGGAAAAAAGAAAATAATAATGTCAGTTTGAACTATCCACCTAGTTAAAACTTATCGAATAAGCTGAAACAAGAACCTTAACACTGGGGTCTAAGACTCATTTTGTACCCTTAAAAGAGCCAAATAAGTACAAATATCATAGCTTTTAGCATGCATATATTTACCTATGTCATCAAAACAGTAGAGTAATTCAACAAAAATATTCACCTCCCATTGGTGTTGCACAGGTTCTTCTTGATTCTTTTTTGCACTCAACATTGCTGATGGTTTCAACCTAAAAGGTAAGTACACTGCATACATTAGCACAGGAAAATTGAGCCATTTGCTTGAGGCCATCAAATAATATACCATCCAATAAGTTCCAAGTCTTATAATAAGAAACAAAGACTCCTATGAGAAAGAAGACGAGTACAAGAGAAGAAGGGCGGAAGTGCATCTAATCAGATACTATAACAAAGCATAACAATATACATGGAACACATAGCTCCCAACTAATCAAGATCAAACACAATAAGGGGAATATTCTCATATGATTAGAACAAAGGTGCCCACATCCACATGTCTTCACTATACTTGATTTTAGCTCCTTGGAACCACCAATAATTGATAAAGTAAATAAGGATAACCCCATTACATGAATTTAAGTAGTCATGAAGAAAGAATCATAACCAAAAACAAGACGTTATCTCTGAAGGAAAATTGTGGTAACAGGATTATGCAAAGATAAAAATAAATTTCCAATATAAGAATAAAAAAACACTAGAACATCTTACACTAAACTATCAGGCACATCCTTGGGTGCAAAAAGTTGAGGTAGTAGAATCATCACATCCTCCTGGTCAACATCCATAAGGCCACCCTTATCTACAAATAGATAGAAAACAATGTACAAGAGATAAACACACTCGGTAAGGCGAAGGAAAGAAACTAAAAAGAATTGAAACCTGGAGACTTTACCTAAGTGTGGCTCCTCAATTTCTGTCCAATTTCTCTTTTTCTTCCGTGCAACATCAGCATGGACAGCAATGACATGCTGGTAGTCTACCATCCCTTTAAACATGTCAAAAGAGGAAAAGAAGCACCACTGAAAGTCAGTTCTGAAATTGCAGGAAAATTTAACAAAGTAAATAATCTAGGAGATGTAAAAGGTGTTGATGCAAGCAGGGCCACTCTAACCATCAAAGTGATAAGCCTCTGGAACACGAGCAACAATATCAAAGTTTACTTGATCATTATCAGGTTTCTGCAATTCATCTTCTTTGCGGGCAAGTAGTTCACTTTCGGGTTCAGATGACTGTATGCCTTTGCCCAAGTCAGTTGCATCTTGCAAGGACCTTTTCAACGTCCTATTGGAAACTTGATCAGTTTGTCCAGCACGAGACTTGGTTTTAGATATTTTGAGCAAAAAGTTGTTGCAAGAACGTACGTCTCCAAATGCAGGATGTGCATATGGATCTTCGGGCCGGAAATGGAGCTCCAGCCTGCTTGACTGTGAAGTACGAGCCTGCAAGTCAAATGGTGAAACATCTCAACATGGTGACATAAAATGGTTAAAGGACTAGAGAATTAGTAAAGTGGGCAACTTGGCAGACCTTACGAATTGCTTCAGTCCCTCCTAGTGTCTCGATGGCACGGGACATGGACGAAGGATAACCGGGATAGTGGATGGCGAAAACTTGTTTGCTAGGGAGAAATCCGGTGGCGGTGCCATCTTCCACGACCCCCATTGTAAAGGTTACTGTTGCAGAGAAAACCAAGCTAATCTAAACAATTCAAAACTACCCAGTAGTACCTACATCATTATTCAATTAGACCAAAAAATAAAAATAAAAAGTTAAACTTGATATGTTAAGATGGACAACCATAATTCATATTCAAAGGAATATAATTACCAAGAAAGGATACTCATCAAGTTCAATAATTTGAAACAAAATGGAAAATAAATCTTCAGAAGAAAGTAGAAAGCATGAATATGTTGATGTAGAAACTCTACCAGACTACCAGGCAGGGAGCAACTAGGTTGTCTTCTTCTTTAATTATTCCAGCCCCTTCTCATGGAGGCGCATGGAGAGAGCGAGCGAGCCAGAGAGAGAGAGGGGGGAGAGAGAGAGAAAGAGTGTGTCTGAGAGTGAGACAGGCGGAGTTCGCAAGGGCAACGGGACTGGCAGAGTCACAGAGGCGGGGAAAGGACGGAGGGGAGGCGTGGAGATTATTCTATGTATCTGAGATACCCTACCCCGGTGCACCGGACCAGCAATATTTTGACACGTCGTTAAAAAAAAATTTAAACGCGAGGACACGTCACCTTAAATTTCCGAGCTCCGAGGGAGTTTGACTGCCAGAAGTCCGGTACAAACACGTCCGTCGGAAGAGGGAGGGTTGGCTTGGCTGCTGACTAAAATCCTCACAGAATACTAGCAACTGGCTCTCCTGCGAGTCCAGTCCAGTCCACTCCAATCTGGCTTACCAAACAAGAGCTATCAGCAGATGCTCCAATTTCCTCCTCTCATCATGCGTTAGGAATCTCAGTCTCAATCCAAATCTTCTGAGTTCGATTCCCGGGAGAGGTCTCCTTGCTCGCGCGAACCAAACAAGGATGATGAGGAAGAGAGAGCAAGAAGATGCCCACCAGAACCCTCCCGCCGTCGACAAGCTTCAGCAAGTCGTGCACAGCAACTCTACAGGTAGCTGCCCATTCGATTTTCTTTAAGAATAAGGTTATAAATTGGGTTTTCTGAATGGGATTGATGGATGGGTTTTTGGTTGCATAAGGCGGTTGGGACAAGTGCTGGGAGCAAGGTTTGACCCCTTGGGATTTGGGGCAGCCAACGCCTGTTATTTCCCATCTTCATCGGACGGGAGCCCTTCCCAAGGGCAGGGCTCTTGTCCCTGGATGTGGCACTGTATGTACTATTCTACTCATTACCCTCTAGTCACTACACTATTCTCAGTAGGAATTGGATTACGAGTTGTTTGCATGATGGCAGGGATATGATGTTGTAGAAATTGCATGTCCTGAACGCCATGCCACTGGATTGGACATTTCAGAGAATGCCATTAACAAAGCTGTGGAGGTAAGAGTTGACATATCCACTCCATTTTCACTTAACCAGAGGTCAATCGCCCGTCTGCCATGAATAATGATGTACTCTTTTCTGATCCTTTTTGGTTAGATTATGCAGTCCTTACTTTAAATTTCTGTTTGGAATGTCATGGCATGGCAGTTGTTTTCCTCACTTCCCAAAGCGCGGTACTTTACCTTCTTAAAGGTGGACTTTTTCACTTGGCATCCAACTGAATTGTTTGATCTCGTTTTTGATTATACGTAAGGTTACTTGAAACCCTCTGTATTTTTTTTCCATGAGAAAGACATTTTGATTGATCGCGTCTTATGGTACAGGTTCTTCTGTGCTGTTGAACCAGACATGAGATCAGCATGGGCACGGAAGATTGCAGATATCTTAAAACCGGATGGGGAGCTCATAACACTGATGTTTCCTGTATTAACTTTTCTCCCTTCATATGCCTCTCTCTCTTTGTGTGTATGTGTGTGTGTCTCTGTTCTTTGTTAATATTTCCTTCTTACAATTACATGAATGCATCTATCTGATAATAAAAGGGATCCGTTTTGATTATCATTTGTGGTAATAGCTCATTTCCTTTTGCATATTAATTTCTTCAAGTTTTATTGAAATTTTGATTAGTTAAAATTTTCGAATTTTAATATTTATGTTTATACATAGTTTGATAGTCTATTGATAAGTAAATTTATCTGATGGCAGACCAGTGATCATATTGGTGGACCGCCTTACAAAGTGTCAGTTTCAGAGTAAGCTCCAACTTCATATCCTGTTTTACAATCTTTTAGGTACTGAACTTGTGTTGCTATTGATCACGTACAAATGATACTGTTTTTACTTACAAGACTGTAGTCTATACTGATTATTCTTGATTCTAATTTGTGCAGTTATGAAGAGGTTTTGCTTCCCCTTGGCTTTAAGGCAACCTCCATCTTAGACAATGAATTAGCTGTCCAACCTCGCAAGGTATGTACCATGTAATCTAGTTAAATTGGATATGTGACTGCCAAAGTTTAGAAGTCATACTACAAGGTGAAATAAATGATTATAAATATCAAGTACCAAAAACATCACAAATATATCAGCCTTGGGATGAGTCCACCTACCTCGTCGAATTGAGACGATTATGTTAAGTACATAGGCAGCCGAAATCCCTGTCACTTCTCTTGGGGTGAGAACTTGCATCTCTGGAGTTATACTGTCAGTATTGCTCCAACAAGATTAGTAAGGTCGAATTAATCCTTGGTAATCCAAGCAGCATTTCATAAGACCCAATTTGATCAGGCTAGAATATGATCCTGAAGAACATCCGCGGTCTCATCTTAGCATAGGAACAGAAGTAAGATTGTAACTGTCATATATGAGGGAAAACAAGTAAACATACATTAGGTCTAAACTTATGAGGACAGGAAAAGGTTCGTTGCCCCCGTCCAACTATTTGAAGGAATCTTTAGGATGAAGCTCAGGTGAAAATGAACCATAAAAACAGTCACCCACATTAAATTGTGATTCCTCCATTGCACAGAAGTACTCGGAAGCCTCTTAGTTTAGTAGGAAAATCACAAACAACTGCGTAAAGCTGTAAAGGTTCCATAAAACTCAAAAGGACAAGAGTTGGGTGGCAAAGGTGCGAGATCAATTGGCAAGGGGAAAGACCATGAGCAGTGTGAACTGGTTGTTACAAACCAAACTTATCATTAGGAAACATCTACCCCATTTACATTGTCAATGACCTTAGCTTTGATTATCCTGTCTAAGGGTGCATATGGACGAAGACTACAGATTTGTACTTGATGCTGATACGTTCTTTGTTCATCTGTGCTTGCAGAGATACCTAAGTTACTAGCTTTTTTGTTGCTTTGAACTTGTGTTTATCTAGACTCTAGTCTTCTACTATGAAGCTTTACTCGAGTTGATTTGGACATAACCAAGAATACAGTAGATGTTTATTGAGTTCTAAAAGAAATCGTGATTACATTTTTCAGGGAAGAGAGAAGCTAGGAAGGTGGAAGAGGTCTCCAAGCAAATCCTCTCTCTGACAATGACCGGCCGTCATTTGTTTTCCCTTTGCCTCTAAGGAGTTTTCAGTCTGCTAAAGCAAAAGCATCTGCAGCAATTTTTATTTCAATTCTTAATAATGGGTCAGTGTTTAAGGATCCCTGGAAACAGAGGGTGATGTGGTGTACGTTTGAGCCTGTTACTCGTCCCAGACTTTGACGAAAGCTTCAAGCATAACGCTGTATATTGAATTGGATGACAAGAAAATAAGTGCTCAATATTGTGTAATAATTTTGTTCTTGGTTCATTTAGAATCTGTATTTGCAGACAATCGATCCTTTTGCTCCAGAACAGCGGCTTCTTGTTTTTACCATTAGGTAGTTAAATTTTAGAATTTATATATTGTTTACCACTGCACTGATTGCTGTTGGATAATTTTAAAATCTATGTAATAGATAAATAAAGTGACGCTCATTTAACGGCAATCAATATAGTGGTGATAGTAGTTGTGGCGAGCAAAAATTCAGCCTCTCAAATGGTAAAAGGAAAGCAAAATTGGGTTGACACACGTGACACGTGTACGGTCAAATAAGCCCCTCCTACTTCTGCGGAGGCCTCTCTCTCCCTCGCTCTCTTCGCTTTTCAACCAACCAACCAACCAACGTGCTCTCGTCTCCTCTCCTCTCGGACCCCCCTTCCCTCCCATCCCTCTGCAAGTTTAGAGTTAGACCCCTTCTTCTTTCTCTCTCTCCTCTTTTCTCCTCTCTCTCTCTTCTGGTTTTGTTCTCCTCTTTCTTTCAATTCTGATGGATTTTCTACATTTTTCGTGATGATATTCATCTCGTTCAAGTAAAGATTCTCTGTTGGCTAGCAGCTCATTGTTTGCTAGCTCTTCATATATTCGTCAACCAACATTAAAACATCTCTTAGTTAACTGATCAGTACTATGGAGGAGAGAAGTGAGGACGACGACAGGGACGCATTGGCCGGCCTAAGCAACGCCCCTCCGCCCCGCAAATCCCATTCATTGAGCCATCAGCTGCGCCCAACCTCTGCCCAAAAACGCCACCACCAAATACGCAAACATAGCCTCGACGACGTCCACGTTGTCCCCAAGAGCGTTCACAACAATAATAACGTGGACTACTACGACTCTTCTGACGACGATTTCTTTCCTTACTCCACCTCCAACAGCAGCATCACCACCACCACCACTAGTAATGCTGTTGGCGGTACTGATTACGAAGTGTACGTGGGCGGCACTCACTCTCAGAGGCTGGACCAAAGCCTCTGCATGGAGGATGGTGATGATCCTCCTGATGGCAACAGAGAATGCCAGCCGTTGCCCGAATTCATTGGCAGCGGCGGCGGTACTGGCATCTTCAAGGTTCCAACTCGCGCCTCCGTCCATCCTGGTCGTCCTCCCTGCTTGGAGCTGAGACCCCACCCTCTCAGGGAGACACAGGTCGGCAGGTTCCTCAGGACCATTGCCTGCACCAACACCCAGCTGTGGGCTGGCCAGGAGGGCGGAGTCAGGGTCTGGAATTTGAAGGACGTCTTTGAACCTGGCTTTGGTATTGCTGGCAGAGTCACGAGGGGTGATGAGGACGCCGCCCCATACATTGAATCCGTCAACACCTCTCCCACCCTTTGTCTCACGGTTGATACTGGCAATCGCTTGATTTGGACTGGCCATAAGGATGGCAAGATCAGGTCTTGGAAGATGGATCAGTCTTTGGATGCTTCTACTCCTTTTAAGGAAGGTCTTTCCTGGCAGGCCCACCGTGCTCCTGTTCTCGCCATGGTTTTCACTGCTTACGGTCGGTCACTCACTTGTTACTCTTCATCAAGTGCTTGTGTATTGCTTGGTTTTTTTTTTTTTTTTTTTTTTTACCGTCCAATGTAAATGTTAATATATTTGATGTCATGTTGATTTGATTGGATGCAGGTGATATGTGGTCAGGTTCCGAGGGCGGTGTTATCAAAATCTGGCCATGGGAAACCATTGAAAAATCTCTCTCCCTAAAACCCGAGGAAAGGCATATGGCAGCTTTACTGGTGGAGAGGTCGTGCATTGACCTCAGGAGCCAAGTTACTGTTAATGGCGTCTGTAGTATATCTTCTCAAGATGTCAAGTGTTTGGTTTCTGATAATTTCAGAGCTAAAGTTTGGTGTGCCGGTTCTATGTCCTTCTCCTGGTGGTTAGTTTTCAATTTGACACCTTCTTTGTGTTAGCGGTGTGTGTGATATGCGTGTGTATTGCTACATGTTTTACGCTGTTAACATAATTCATGTTTTTGTATAATGATCAAGAAAGGGAAGAGGAAAAACCTGCAATTTTCTGCAGAATTTCACTCTTTCAGTATTGTATGTTTTCAGGGAGATTTAAAGTTTCAGGGTGTATCATTGCTTAGGTAGAGATTCTAATATATAATTTTCATTGGAATTATTCTAAAAGGTTTTGATTTATCAGGGACGCTCGTACAAGAGAGCTTGTGAAAGTCTTTAATGTAGAAGGTCAGATTGAGAATCGAGTTGACATGTCAGCAGTGCAGCAAGATCAAGCAGTAGAAGATGAGATGAAGGTAAAATTTGTTTCAACATCCAAAAAGGAGAAATCCGGGGGCTTTCTACAACGGTCGCGTAATGCTATAATGGGAGCTGCAGATGCTGTCCGACGAGTTGCAACAAGAGGGGCTGGGGCATTTGTAGAAGAATCCAAGAAGACAGAAGCGCTAGTGCTAACTGCGGATGGCATGATATGGAGCGGATGCACAAATGGTTTACTGGTTCAGTGGGATGGAAATGGTAACCGTGTGCAAGATTTTAATCACCATTATTCTGGTGTGCAATGCTTTTGCACTCTTGGGACACGAATATATGTAGGCTATGTGAGTGGCATGATTCAGGTATTGGATCTTGAGGGAAATCTGATTGCAGGATGGGTTGCACACAGTAGTCCAGTGATAAAACTGGCCGTTGGAACTGGTGTTGTTTATAGCTTGGCCACCCATGGTGGTATTCGCGGATGGCACATCAAATCTCCCGGACCTACAGACAACTTGATACGTACAGAATTGGCTGCAAAAGAAAGTGTATATACCAAAAGAGACAATGTTAGAATTTTAGTAGGCTCATGGAATGTTGGTCAAGGAAGAGCATCTCAGGATGCACTAATGTCATGGTTGGGCTCTGCTGTGCCGGATGTTGGCATTGTAGTTGTCGGGTTACAAGAAGTAGAAATGGGCGCAGGCTTTCTCGCAATGTCTGCGGCAAAAGAAACTGTATGATCCTTCAATGATGCTGTGAACTGCTTATTTGATTACTTTTGACAGATGGATTGATTGATTTATTTACCATTCTTTTCCTTTTGTAGGTAGGGCTTGAAGGGAGTTCTGTTGGCAACTGGTGGCTTGATAATATAGGAAAGGCCTTAGAAGAAGGAAAAACTTTCGAACGTATGGGTTCTAGGCAGCTCGCAGGCTTGCTCATATCCCTTTGGTAAGCGATTATCCTTGTGGATTTTGTCCTCAAATATTTCTTTCCTTTTATGAGCTCATAATTCTCATATAGGGTAAGAAAGAATCTCAGAACACATGTTGGGGATATTGATGCTGGAGCAGTTCCGTGTGGCTTTGGTCGTGCCATTGGTAACAAGGTTTGTTCCTCACCATTCACAGTGCTCATTTGGCATGTATACAGAATTAAATATAGAATGGAGTCAGTTTGATTGTCTGCTCAGTTTCTTAAACATATCGGTTTCTTATTCCTTATGAAAAAAGGGTCACTGAACAGACTAAATATGTTCAAGCAGGGAGGTGTTGGTTTGAGAATCCGAGTCTATGACCGTATAATGTGCTTTGTGAACTGTCATTTGGCTGCACATTTGGAAGCTGTCAATCGCCGTAATGCTGATTTTGATCACATTTATCGAAATATGGTCTTCAACCGGTCATCTCTACTTAACACGGCAGCTGGTATGCTACCATACCTGTTTTTGTCTTGTTCTCTTGCCTTCTCTACATATTTATTCTGGCTGCTTTATTCTTCTGGCTTGCCATGGGTCCTCTCTCTTGCAGCTGGTGTCTCAACTTCTGTTAATATGTCTCGAGCTCCAAATGTATGTACTTGTTCTAGTTCGTAAATCAATCCTTTTATCCATAATTTTATATTTATTGGCCAAGTGTTAAACAATTGGTGATTTAGGCTGTCAGCAGCAACACTGAAGATGTAAGGCCCGAATTAGCTGAAGCAGATGTGGTTGTTTTTCTCGGTGATTTCAATTATCGGCTTTTTGGTATATCTTACGATGAAGCAAGAGATTTTGTTTCACAAAGATGCTTTGATTGGCTCAGAGAAAAAGATCAGCTCAGAGCAGAGATGAAAGCCGGGAAAGTTTTCCAAGGGATGCGTGAGGCACTCATCAGATTCCCTCCAACATACAAGTTTGAAAGGCACCAAGCAGGTTTAGCAGGTATTTGGTCTAGCGGCAGTCAATTTCTGCACTACTATTAACGCTCTTGGTTTCTCTTACACGAGTAAATTGAATTTTCCAGTGTGTTGATTTGAAACTTTGTCTACGCATCCTTTACAGGGTATGATTCTGGTGAGAAGAAACGCATTCCTGCCTGGTGCGATAGAATAATATATCGTGACAATCGGCCATTACCAGTTGCTGAGTGCAGTTTAGAGTGCCCTGTAGTCTCGTCAATTATACAGTATGTTCTTCTTCAGGGATTCAGGGATAGTAACCTGTTGTCTCTTTTTCTTCAATTGTTCTAAAACTTGGTACCCTATTTTAAATAGGTACGAGGCACGCATGGACGTGACTGACAGTGATCACAAACCTGTCCGGTGTAAACTAAGTTTACAAATTGCACATGTTGATAGATCGGTAAGGAGAAAGGAGTATGGGGAAATTGTAAAATCCAATCAGAATATCAGGTCTAATCTTGAAGAATCAAATTATGTTCCAGAAACTATTTTGAACACCAACAACATAATCCTTCAAAATCAGGACACGTCCATTTTGCGTATCACTAATAAATGTGTAAAGGATACTGCCGTATTTCAAATCACTTGTGAAGGTCAGTCCACTGTGAAGGAGGATGGGGAAGAGCCTGAGTATCGCCCGAGAGGTGCCAACGGGTTTCCTCGATGGCTTGAGGTATTACTTTCTCCCTGCTGCTTCTGTTATGTCCTATAAATTTTCTTTTCCTTTTTGGAGTGGAAAATGCAGGCGTCTACTCTTCTAATTTACTTCTTTTGTTTTTTTAAAACATAAAATAATAGATCACACCAGCAGCAGGTATGATCAAACCTGAACAGTCTGTGGAGGTCTCAGTTCATCACGAAGAGTTTCATACCTTGGAAGAATTTGTTGATGGCATCCCTCAAAATTGGTGGTGCGAAGACACCCGCGACAAGGAAGCGATTTTAATGGTCAGTGTCCAAGGTAGTTGCTCAGCTCAAACATGTAGTCACAGAGTTCGAGTGCGGCATTGCTTCTCAGCCAAGACCCGCATGGACTCAAAATCCAACAGCTCTAAAAAATGCCAGGGAAGTCCAGTTCACAGGTCTGAAGTTCGGCAACCTAACATTTCAAGCGAAACCAACTTAAAAAATCCTAGAAGCTAAACTAGCATCAAATACTTGATAGCACGAGGCAGTTTATAGACACATGGATCATCAGCTGGTAACAGTGAAGACGGATCTGATACAATACCGAGTGCATTCCTTTCGTTAGAAACTCTAGTGTAAAGCAAAACATGGTGTAAATACTCAACTCTTTGAAGCCTGTTTTTTACTTAAAAGACAGTTTAGGGACAGGTTTTATACGTTCAGTGTCATGCCATCTCTCTCTGCATTATCCTGTCTGTTTTCCTTCAGGCTTCGTAGTTTATTTCCGATTAGTTTCCGATCAATATATAAATGCAGAAAAACAAAAGAGACGAACTGAACAATACGATGTGAAAAGGGTAGTCAATATTATTAATTATAAACATCTACTGTTATTACAATACTTTGCAGATAACACAAGATAATCTATAATCTTGTAATACTTGAACAGCAGCAGTCGGCAACTTGGCATGGAACATTCATTCAGTTCAGTATCTGCAACAGCCTCACAGGCTCAAGGCCCTTAAGGATCAAACAAACCATGGACGTCTGAACTCATAGCATAGACGGTAAACACATACCACACACAGGAGAACCATCGAGAGATCACAAAAGAGAAATGAAGCAGATATATGTGTCGTCCTTTTACTTGCTCAACCCCAATACTCTTAATTTCTTCATATATACTCCATATTTCTAGGTTATGAGATAGATGCTTCATATCAGTTAAGATACTTAAAATCTGAATCGGATTAGCGAAGCCATAGGTCACCCGATCCATTGTGTTTCATTTCTCCCAAATGAAACTTAAAGCGCATACATCCTCTTATATTCGCTGTTCAAAATCTCGTGTTCTGATGCCATAGACATAGAGAATGAACGAGACTTACTCTCAGCTCTCCGGATGTTCCTCATTTTGCTCTCCTCCATCCTATGTAAAATGACACAATAGCACATGGAGCCAATGGTAGTAAGCATGATTGTGCTGCCTATAACTGTTGCATACACTGCCAGCCACCTTGAGTGTGAGCCCACCACCACATACGTCAGAGAAATAAAAGCAATCGAAATGAAGAGGCAAGCTAGCCACATGAGCTTGTTGATCACAAACACAAGCTGCTTTTTTGCCTTCTGCTCAATCACAACCACAGATGTCTGGACTACCACAACAGCCAAGGAGATGAAGAGCGCCAGGCTGTCAAATACAAAGAAGATGATGAAAGCGGCATTATTTGCTATGTGTGCTTGTCCAAGCGTAAGCCCTGGCGTTGCTTCCTCAACATATTGGCCAGGAACTGTGAATATGGCTGCAAAAGCAACAGTGGCAATCAGCACGGCAACAACAGTGGCATTGTTTATAGCATTGTTGAGGCCGCTAATGTGGAGCTTTTTCAACTTTTTTGCAATTTTCTGGACTCTGGCACCAGTTTGGCGGGTCTGTTGAAGTTGGGATTGGACATCGTGCTTTATGTCACTCACGGTCTGTTTCAGCTGCTTTGCTGGATTTGCAGGTTTTCCTTGGTCTTTAGAATTGGTGGCCCCTGCTTCCTTTAACACGGCCACAAGTTCTGGACTCCCATATTTTTCTGCAATGTCAAGGGGGCTCTCTCCAGCCTTGTTGCTTGCATTGATGTTACTACCCTCTTTATTTATGGACAACAGACGGCGTACATTCTGCACATGAAGTTCATGAGCACTGAGCAAACAAAATTATATTACCAGCTAGCTTGCAGATTTTCAGATTGGTTTGGTTCAAATGGAATTCGAAATCACATACGAGAACTACAGGTGTTGCCATTACCACATACGAATATCATACACCAATTAAGCACCAACTATGAAAGTACCAAACCATTCTTCAGAGTAAAGCTGTAGCATACATAAAAATATCAGCATGGACAAAATATTTAACATGATTTCTCGAGACCTTTACAAATGGAAGCTAGACCCCATACTTAGTATAGAAATTTGGATTTAAAACAATGAACACTTGAATCATTGATATTATACATTTCATTAGGTTAGTAAATAAAATTGAAAGAAAAGAAAGGAGAAAGCACCTCAATACGGCCCTTCCTTGTGGCAATATGCAATGCATTGTTTCCCTTGTTATCTTCCACAGTCAAAACTGAGGGGTCGGGTTTCAACAACTCCAGCACAATCTCCTCATTGTGCCCTTTCACGGCCATGTGTAGTGCAGTTTGGCCTTTAAGATCAGTTCTAAAAGCAGCACTTGGATCCTTGCGTAGTAAGGACTTGACTACTTCCAAGTGCCCCATCCTTGCTGCTGAATGAAGCACAGTCTTCCCATTATTGCGGGCTATCTTGGCAAGATTTGAGTCAGTTTCCAAAAGGAGATTTACAATATTAATATGCCCCTGAGTAGCAGCCGTGTGTAAGGCAGTTGAATTCGATAGATCTGTGGTCATTGCCAAGTTTGGGAACACGTGCAGAAGTTCTTTCAACACCTCTGAAAGAAAGAAACAATTTCAAATCATAATGATGCATATGAGGAAGGAATATTATGTGATAGTCTCCTAAACATAATTAGGCTCTTATAGGTCACCAGACGCATAAGGTAACAAGTAAAGTCAATGTGCGTGTGTGTGTGCACGCGTGTGTGCGTGTTTAGACTGAGGAAGGCACAGTCCAGAAACATTTCAAAATCCAGCTTCAAGAAGATAATATGCTTTTCTGTAACACCGAATTACAAAAATTGTGTTCCTTTTTTTCCATTGCATATGAAATAAACATTATAGACCTGCTTCTATTAAAATATTATGAATTTCAACAAATGAAATGGACATTCATACTACTATCTTACCAAGATGGCCCTGTCTTACAGCAATGTGGAATGGGTCGTAACCATTTCTGGCGGTGATGGATGCAGTTTGAAGGTCCATGTGCTTCAACATTTCCCCAACAACCTCAGCATGCCCATTCTCCGCTGAGGCATAGAGGGGGGTCTCTCCCTCCAGGTTCACCTTCGACAATAAACCAATTGACTCAGTGCTGTTACAATTCTGAAGAATTTCTTTGACTCTAAACAAATCCCCTGCTCGAGCCGCCAAATGGAGTTGGGAGTCACCTCTTTTACCCGGTGACTCCTTGCTCCTCCTCCGTTCACCGCCAATAAAGCTCAGCTGCTTCTCCATAACTATCCGAAAACTCTTCTGCTTCTCCATAAACCCGCGAAAACTCTTCTGTTTCTCCATCACTCCTCGAGAACTTGACTGTTGCTCGATTGCCCCACTGAAACTTGGTAGTTTTTCCATCCTTGGAGCCTGAAAACTGCTCTGCCTCTCCATGACCAAATTCGCAGAAACCGGTTGATCTCAAGCAAAATCCAACTTCCTAGTCCTCAGAATCCTGATTCCCCAATCTCAAATTCTACTTTTCCATGATCATAAGTAGATAAAAATTTCAACCAAATTTATTTGCTCACAGTAAACTAATAATCCCAATTCTACAGATATATAGCATCTCAAGAAATATGCTTTCCAATCTCTACTTAATTATTAGAATTCCAGTTCTTTGTTCCAAAAACTAAACCAAACTGAAACTCGCCAATTTGGAATATCAAAACCCGTTGAATAATGAAAACAACAGAACCCAGAAAGCAATCTAAATCCAAATCCAACAGATTACAAGAAACAAAAGTTGAATACCATTTACAAAGTACCTTGATTGTGAAGCTTTATACCTTATTCTAGTGCTCTGAATCTGAAAAGCTAGAACCTTTAGATACCATGCGGCTGAGGCCGAAACCCAAAACCAAAGGCTGAGACTTCGATCAATGATTGGGTATCATCACTATCACCTTATCGGTGAGTAACACTAGAACCACACCCCACCAACAAATTTCTTTTCAACTCAACTCGTACAAAACTACATGAGAATCGAGATTTTATGAGGAGACAGATAGCAAGGACAAACTACTGCTGACAACACCATCTATAATTCTATAAACGATACTCGGGAGAGGAGACTCAGTAGAGAAGAGTCGCATGATGCTTTTTACTTTCGAGTAAAGATAATGTCTTCTATATGATCATTATGAGTTAGAAAAGAGAGCAAGGGAGTGACGGAGTGCGCTGAGTCACACAATAGTTGGCGGTAATGTGGTACAAATTTCATTTTAACGAAAATTAAATTTAAAATATCTCATTTATTAATAAAGAGTAATACTATCAAATAGCTAATGTTTTTCTATTAAAAACGACGAATGTGTTTAGGGTCAGATGTATATCTCTACTTGGCTTCATTCATGCCATACCCATATGCATGAGAATACACCGTCCACAATAATGGACATATATCAAAGGATCAGTGTTTGATATTTAAAGGGGGGGAATGGTTTTATTCTTTTCCAAATCAAATATCTCCAGTCCAGTGAGATAAATAATCAGACAAATACATAATAATTAGAGAGAGTATAGAATTTTTGGTTTTTGTCTTGCACGAGTTTTTTTTAGAAGAAGAAATAAAGAAGGATAGATGATACATTTGCATCCCCATAATTGCAGAGGAAAAGAATCATTCCCAACTTTAATATATATTTGCAAAGAATTAATAATTAATGTAGAGGGCAGTGATTCTCTATCACAGTGGTAAAGATGAGTGTTGTTCCTATATTATGGTATTGATTCAAATCTCATTGGCTTTGTACTCTAACAAATCTATCATTTTGACAACAAAAAAAATTAATGCAGAGGCAAAGGGAAGTAATATTTATACATATGTATATATGTTGTATATGCTGATCAATCAGTATCCTTAAATATAGGAGTGTGTTATCCACACACTCCATTTTACTTCTCACGCATCCCTTGTTAATTTCTGTTCGTTAATCTTCTTCAATTCATCTGATCAGATGGCCGAAAATTAAAAAAATGTGTAAAAAGTAAAATGAAATGTGTGGATATCACATCTCTAAATATAAAAAGTTGTTAATAAACAACGAATGAGGTGATGGCAACGAATATAAAAATATTGAAAATAAAAAATTGCAGAAGATGCGTAGCATGTGGAGTGTGGAGACACTCCTGGTGGGCACCCCCGGGCCACAATGTGGTATATGGTCCCTTCCCTACGAAAAGGAAAAAGAAGTTAAAAGAACAAACGGCTGGTTCCGCAGACAGAAAGCTAAACGATACAAAACAGAAAACCAAAGAATAAGTGGAGAATGAAAATGCAACTTCAAATTCCTTTTAAATTAACATATATAAATTAGCACGCGCGTAACATATATAAACTAGTCTTCATGTACGCGCTCACGCGCGTGCAAAAGGCATTTTTTGAATCACAACGTATTTACTTACACGTTTTAAATGTATTTAGTGTAAATTGACAAAAGAAAAGTCAAATATTTGAAGTAAATGAATAATCTTATATCATGCTAACCAATTAAAGCAGTTGAATTCACATAATAAAATCAATATCTATAGAATTTACATTAAGAATAGAAAAAATAATATTTAATAAACAATTAATTGAATCATATTATTGCTAGTCTATTATGAGGCTAAGCTCATCCTCCCCTCCATTAGTGTAGATAATATCGTTTGTTTAAAAAAAAATCATTTGATAACTAATTTAATCACATTATTATCCGCGTGTGAAATAATTTTTTTACAATCGACATTATACACTTCGTAAGATATTTTGAACGTGTTTAAAAATAAAGAAAAAAATATTTTTTTAATAAATAAATGATTGAATCACATTATTGCTAGCCCATTATGAGGATAAGCACACCCACTTCCCCTTAGTGTAGATAATATTGTTTGTTAAAAAAAAATCATTTGATAACTAATTTAATCACATTATTATTCATGAAAAACCTTTTTTTTTTTATAACCGGCATTATACGCATCTTAAAATGTTTTAAGCGCTTTAAAAATAGAGAAATTGAGTCACATTATTGTTAATCTATTGTGAGGCACTAATTAAAAAAAGCACAAAAAAATTATTTAAAAAATAATGTTAAAATGACAAAAATGCCCTTGCCTTATTTGATGCATTATTTTGGGATGCCTTTGAATTTTTTTGTCTTGGGGACATTTTTGTCTAAATATTTTTGTTGAAGCTTGGTGACACCAAAATACTATTCATGTAACGACCCGTTCCTAAAAATTATAGATTTTATAATTTTAATAAGTGAATTTACGAAAATCCCTTCAAGGCAAATACGTTGGCTTTTCTTGACCACCTATTCGTGACACGTAAAATTTGTCTTCTTGGCGTATTCGGGTAATACCCGTCGCTACGGACGTGTGGGTGCAAGCAGAATAGAATTTGGAGATATAACGAAGAAGTTATTAACGTTTAAAGTCAAAGACAAAATGGTCAATTACTTAAATTTTGGAAGGCTCCAGATTTTTGAAGCTAAATCTGGAAAGCCACGTATGTGGCTGAAATTGAAGGGAAGGAAAGATAAGTAGTGAAGATGAAAAGAAAATGAGGGAAGGAGAAATGAGAGCAAGGAGGGAAATGAGAGAAGAAAATGAGAAGGGAACCCAAATCGGGTCTTCTTTGACCCGTGCAAACCCGAAAGAAACTAGGGGTTTCCGACACCGATTTTGGCTTCTCCCCGGTGACTTAGGCGACGTCACCACTACTAATCAATTCATTGTCATCCTAGCTCCTACGACTGTAGTTGAGGATTTCATGACGAACTCTTGTCGTCCTCTCAGGCGAGTTTGAGGACACCCGCGGCGTTTTTCGCCGTTTTTGAAGCTACTATCAGCTATCCAACCCACGAAAATACTTCCATTGAACCTAGGAACCATGCCCAATTATTTGTTGGGACATTGGGGTTCGAATTGGCAGCGATTTGAAGAACACCCATATTTCCGATGGATTCGAGTTGAATTGGACCACTTCCCGGCCAAATTAGCCTTGGTTACAAGTATGAAAGTTACTCTACTCATTGAGATCTTCATTCTGGTAAATTTTGAGAATTTTTGGAAAAATTTAATTTTCCGACGAGTCAGGGTGACCGATCGCCACCCACGGTGGTGCATGCTTAAAGGGTTGTGGATGTTATTTTTAGGTCAAATTAGATACCTTGAGTTCAGTTCTGACAACATGACGTAGGTTGTTCGTTAGAACCTAAATTCTCTACGATACGTTAATGGGTCATTATATGAATCGGCGATTCGACCGTTGGATCGTCATCAAAATTTAATATGTTATTATTCATAATATTTGAGAACCATAGGAACTTACGGATCGGGAATCCGTCGTACAAAACTTCTAGAATTGGATTTGTAAATTCATAAAATAAAACGTTAACCACCACTTGGTTTTGGAAATTGGCGGGGATCCGACCGTTGGATCGTTTCGAAACTTTAGTATGATATTCTAGAAGCATAATGTGGATCTTTGGAAGTAATGGATCCAAAATCCGTGATGCAGATCTTCCGGATTGAATTACGTAGGGATGTGTTTCATGTAAATTATGTATTCTATCGGTATGAATTCTGAGATATGGTTTGATAATTGTTCTAGGCGCTGATCATTTGTGACACCTCGATGGTTGTGCTAGAGAGTTGTAGCACAGACTCCAGGTGAGTGGGCTTTTGGTTTTCTATAAATATGTATACGTGACATACGTTTTTCTCAGAAATTGCTTTAAATGAAATGTGATTTAAATGCCATGTTAATTACATTATATTTTAGTATATGCATTAGTTTAGAAATGCTTAATGTTCATTGATGCTGCGGAAGCCCATGTAAGCTGCAGGTGAGTACAACATGCTGATAGTGATTATAGCGTGTATGGTTATGTTTGGGTTATATTTAGAGCTCATTATCTTGCACCCAGGTGTTAGTGCTCCCGCCCGTGGCCAGAGCACAGTCCTTCACGTGATGTTCACCTCCCTCACCGCACGCTCACCTTGGATCCAAGTTTAGTGCACAACCCTGTCATACAAACCACATAAGGTGGTTCTGACTCTTAAGTGACCTGCGATTATTCGCACAGCTTTCACGTGATTGTAGCACTTGAGCGTACATATTTACACCTAGCCATGTCATACAGACCATATTAGGTGGTTTCGACTCGTGTGCATGAATAGATTATAAGCTATAAATTCAGCCGTATAGGTCACGGTAGGTGACTTCAGCTAACATACCATTCACATCGATTTAGTATCATTTGGCTTGCATTTTTATATTGGCTAAGACTAGACATGGCATATACTTGGTTTCCACTACATTTGAGAACGATTTCCATATATGTATGTAGAATTATTTTTTGGAAAATTATACGGGTTTTACGGTGAAAGGTTATTATATTTGAAAAGAGAAATGTGTTTTCAAAAGCTTTATTTTTGCCTACTCACGTTTTTTGTTTTGCGCCCCTCCAGGTTTTAAATGCTGAAAGTTCGTATCGACGAGGATTCTTAGCGAATCTCAGTATAGATGGCTACCTCTGAAGGTATGATCCTTACCCACACTACTGTATTTTACTTATGCTCTTACGACGCGTGTGAAGTGGGTGCATACTCGCTCACCAGCGCACTTTGGTATTTAGGCACTCTTAGGTTTAAATTTATTTACATTTTCCACATTATTACACATTATGGCTTCGTCACCTTCCAGGTGTTGGCCAGCACAGCTTGATTCGGAGTCTTAGTGGACATTCCAGGTCGGAGTGTGTCATTCACCTTTTTATATTCTCTAAAAAAAAGCACAAAGAAAAATTATTTATTAAAAAATACTGTTAAAATGATGAAAATGCCCTTGCCTTATTTGATGCATTATTTTAGGATGCCTTTGAATTTTTTTTGTCTTGGGGGCATTTTTTTCCAAATGTTTTTGTTGAAGCTTGGTGACACCAAATCACTATTCACTTTTCCATTGGCTTTATATATCATAGATTGGTAGTAGATCGAATCGCAATGGCAAATCGGCAGTACTCAATCTATATATGTCCACAAATCACAGATCCTCATGGCTAAATGAGGAGTTTGTGTCAGGGACAATGAGCACACCTCAAACAATATGCAAACTGCAAAGTTTACCATCTTCAAAAGAGATATCACATTTTAAGTGAAATGTCAACTATTCACTTTTGATAGTAAATATTGCTCGAACTGAACAATCTTTTAGCCGACTTGGAATGGCAACAAGACTTCTAGCGTCAATTTCGACGCTGCCTTAATTTGCATTTTATTTATTTTTTAATTGGTACGTCCCATAATCCACTTGAATATAAAGCTTTAAAAATGACTTTACTGTTTATTTTATTTTAAAGTGAGCCTTATATGGTAGTAAAATAATAATTAACATACTAGTTGGAATACGAATAAATTAGATAGCATGCTTCAAAATAACACATCAACCATCAATTAAGAATTTGACACAAAAAATTGACATATCTATTGAAGATGCTCGGTAAAAATAAGTCAATATAAAATTAATTATTTTGTTTACAAAAACTAAAATGGCTTAAGAGAATTGAGGCTAATGTTGTATAGTACTATGAAGCATGTGAATAAGAATCCATTTGAATTTTCAATCCCAAGTTTGAAAATATATAAAGTCGGAAGGAATTTGATGAATGGAACTTTGTTGATCATGGCTGCCATTAATTTGCTGCATTGAATCATTCATCAATCCTACAGCTCTCACTGGCTCAACTCACAAGGATCAAGGTCCGGATCTCTCTCATTTTTTTTAACAGTTCAAATTTCTTGATCCGTCGATTTAGAATTGCGAAATCCAGAAAATATCTGAATTCTATGCAACCACCTGGCTTGGCACTTGACAAAGTTCAATGACGTAGGTCTCACTACGTAGGCAAATAAAACAACAATTTTGGATATTGTATAGGATAATAATAATCAGACAAATACATAGTATAACAATTTGGAGAGAAGCATGGGCTGCTCTGTAATCTCAAATTAGTAATATACAATACGATAATGCTAGGAATATTAAATTTTAAAAATTTAATTTTTCTAGTATTACTTTATTGTATATTACAAATCTGAGATTAAAGAGGAACCCCTCTTTTTTTACAAACCTAAACTTTTTGGAGTCTTCCAAAATTTAAACTGTAGATTACTACATATGAAATTAAATTTGATTTAACCTAATGAAAAACATTAAACTTTTAACTGTTTGTAGATTAATCTACGTTTGTTTCATTTCGCATATGTATTTGATCTTTTACTGCTAAGTTCAAAAAAGGCATGTGTGTGTGACTGTGTGGGTAAACTATGAAGTTGACATGTACCTAATATTTGTTGAAGGAAAATGACATAGCCATTGACATGTGTAGATTATACAATGAGTTAGGCATGCAGCCTTTTTTGACTGAGTATCAAGATCCGAGACTGCACCGCGGCGGTTCTCCATTTTTTTTTTCTTTCTCTCTTGCTTCCAGTCAAATAGGGGTACGAACATTCGTGTGCGAGACATGATGATGATACTCGTACCAGAACAGAGTCGGTCAGTCAAATAACACAAAATTTTCTTGAGTGTTTCGGAGCATCTGTGTGAGAATAGTTCAATATTTCGAAAGATTTTAATCGTTAAACTTTTAATTTTTATACTTCTAAATAAAAATTAACAATTAAAAAAAATCTGAAATATCCAAAAAAAATCTCCAAATACCCTAAAAACGTGTGTGCAAATTGTAAGCAGCAGCAGATCATCATCTCAAACGATCAAAGTTAAGTTTTGACCGTACATGCTGATTCCGTAGTTATCATCTAATGACTTAAATTGCATGTTTGAGATCATCACCTTCATTCGATTTCAATCTGATGACTGTACTGCTGATTTCTCTTCTTATTCTAATTAAATTGCGGTTGACCGGTGATCAATCCATATCTATTTTATGTTGAAAATCAGTTGACCAGCGATGTTGGATCCATATTTTGCATGTGTTAATTAATTAATGCCTTAATGGTCAGTTTTAAATTGAATAATTTGCAGGACGTTATATGAACATATATACTTTTTTTAATTTATGACATATTGTTTAAAATCGGTATAACAAATTGTTTAAAAGAATTTAGTTCATATACAAAATTGAAAATGTTATACAAGTTCATATGATACTTCATAAAATTTCCTATTTGCAATTCATTTAACCTTGCATCATCAAATGCAGATGCTGACTTGTAATAAATTTGGATTTTAGAAGATTTCGATAAAAAAATTTAAGTAACAAAATTAAAAAGATTTTAATAGACACTACAATTCTATATAAATTTTTTGTTCAAAAATGAAAATTCTATATAGATTTTGGCAGATTCTTACATACTTGTTTGGACCCGATTTTACAATATCGGCCCGTACAATCAAGGCCGTTAAATGAGCATAACTCCCAACCGTCGGATAAAGAAGTAAAGATAATTTTATTGTTAAAGGATAATATTATGGTTTTTATCATAATGATCTTTTGATATGAATTATCTTGGCATATATTATGGTTTTTATCATAATTATCTTTTGGTATGAATTATCTTGAACGAGATAGATAAGGATACTAAGACATGGAGATGAACCTGGCTTGTTTTGGAGGTTTGATTCAAAGTCCTGTGGAGATTGGGATTGGTCGAAGTTTAATCTGATTGGGTTAAGGAATTCTAATCCTTATGTATTTCTAATCCGGCCATGGGGGTTCTTACTGCTATAAATAGAGGAGTGCGTGCACCATTCAAAAGATCTTCAACACAACACACAAATCTGCCCCGCGCAATTTCTCGCTCTACGCGAAACCTCTCAACACCCTTGAGAATTTTATTTTATTTTTCGCCTCCATACCTTCAGTTCGGATAGACAGCACTGTGGAGGCAACTGGTAAACATCTTCAGTTTGGATAGACAGCACTGTTGCCGTAGAACCAACCGTCCGTGAAGCATCTTCAGTTTGGATTGACAGCACTGCGACAGGGTCGATTGGTTATTTATCCTAGTCTCGGCCGGCGAGGATTTTCGAATCCCCGTCGACAGAGGTCATCTCATTAGCTTTCTCGGCGAAGTGAAGTGTTACCAGGCTACTACATTCGGCACATTGAAAGCCGAATTTGAATCGTGAACTTTGTAAAAATAGCAGCCTTGTCTTCAGGCTCTAGAACCCAAAGGCCGAGAGGTGTTCCTTCCTCGGCCGCAATTGCAAGATACAGAAGTCAGTCGCGCGCATCAACGCAACATCAAGACATTTTACTCCTCGGCCGAGCCCGGCCGACGAGTTGGCACGCCCCGCACACATTTGAAGGACTTAGTTAGTCTACTATTTACTCGGCCTGCGCGCCCCGTAGGCTAGGTGATTTTTGTAGTCAACAATACTATTTATCGTCTATTTGGTATGGCATGAAAAAAAAGCAGAGGGGGAGGGTTGGGTTTTTGATGACATTTGATATTTATACTACCCATCCTCAAATCTATCAAAATCCTTTGTCCATTAAAATCCTAGCAAATATGTGGTATCCTCACTACACCCAGACATTTGTTGACTTTTTTAATATCCTAATATATCGACTATCCCTATATTTGGATGTATTCTTTAAAATTCTTTTAACTCCTAATTTGACTACACTATGATTTCAAAATCTTTGATAGTCTTTTAAAATCCTAATTGACTACACCTATTTTAAAATCTATTAAAATTCTATCAAATCCTAATTTGACAACAACTTCTTAATTTCTTCTTTGTGATGGGAATGAAGCTGGTACAATATGGGTATTAATTAATTTAACAAAACCTCATTACAATATTTCAGAAAATCGATACGAAAAGATATATCCACTTTCAATAGGAGTAATATACTACAAGCAACACTCAACCATGGAAGCTCTACAAATAACTGCATCCATGTGGTGTGGTGTGCAAATCCATCACCATTGATCAGAGGTAATAATAATAAATCTTGATACAATCATACAACTTGATCGATATATGTCCTATGCTGCTGTAAAATCATACACGACACACGTACATAATTCCCTTAATAATATATAGATCAATTATCTATATACAAGAATCTGGCATAACCAGTCCAGTGCTGGTTCCACCAATGTTCTTGCACGAGGACGTGGTAGCC
Source organism: Crataegus laevigata (assembly GCA_963580275.1). NCBI lineage: Eukaryota > Viridiplantae > Streptophyta > Magnoliopsida > Rosales > Rosaceae > Crataegus > Crataegus laevigata. The sequence continues at coordinate 29,098,826 of OY756944.1, read as the reverse complement.
TTATTCAGATATGTAAGCTTGATGTCTTGCAATCTAATCCCTGTACATGGAGTGCTAGGGCTGCAAGCAAATGTTACTGCCTCTGCCGTTCCCGACGTCCCTTGTATGTTTCTGTATGTCACTTGACTAATCTCCACACCCGAACTCTACAACAACAAAAAAACTAATAAGCTACCTAGATTATATATTATATGAAGAAAATTGAAACTTCACTGTAAAATTAATTGGTAATATAAAAAAAATAGCTCAACTCTTATAAATTCTTACAAGATTTCCACCATTGCGGCAAATGGCCATCTGAATTTAATTTAATTTAATAGATATGTAATTAAGGGAATATAATATAGGATATTAACTTTACCGTAGAAGGACAGCCTTGGTCATTGGGGCAATAATCCTGGTCAATGATGATGGGGTTTTTAACGTTCCTCATGATGATGTTTTGGAAGAGAATGTTCTTAACGAAGCCAGTGCTGGGCCTGGCCCATGACTTTATTCGTACTCCATTGTCTGATCCACTGAACACTGCATTCGTTAGGGTTACATTTTGGACACCATCTTCCTTGAGATCTTTGCCTAGACTTCCAATGCTGCATTATATACAGAGTCATCAGATCACATTCAGATATCATGAGAGGCACTACTTTAATTCGTAATTAAGCTATATCTTTGAATCAATGTTTAGGCTGGTTATTAAGTTAATCTTTTCTACATTGGAGTCCATTACAATATCACATGCTAATTAAACCCATCCCAAGTTTGTGTTACTTAATAAACCCAACTTGTAAATAAATAAGACTGATCGACTGTACCTTATGCCATGGCCTGGACCACACTTGATGTTGCTCATATAGAGGTTTCTGGTGCCGGGACCGATTGATATGCAATCGTCTCCGGTTTGCAAGATGCTGCCCGTGATGGTGACTCCAGTAGAGCTCTGCACATGAATGCCATCTGTGTTTGGGCTTTCACTCGGAGCGATCAGCTTCACGTTTCGGACGACCACATTGTTGCAGCTGTTGACTACAAGGTGGGTTGCCTGACTGTTGATCGATGTTAAACCACTTACCAGAACGTTGTTTGCCCAATTGAACGTTATAGACTGCGCATACATATATTATTATTATTATTTTATTAGTATTATGTTAATTATATATATTATATTAGTATGGTGTAATTATTATTAAAAGTGCATATTTATGCGTACTTACCCTAGCTCCAACAGGGCAACTCTTGCCGGATTTCCTGCAAGCCCAAAATGCAGCCCCCCTGGCGTCGAGGGAACCACCGAGGACCCTAAGTCCGGTGACCTCAATGAATAAAATCCAGTAGCCTGAGTTTCCCAAAGCCCTATAGTCCGTGGGGGCCACAAGGGTTCCGTCTATTCGAACTGTAACTTGTCTGGTCTTGCATGGACCTCTAAACACCACAGCCTTCAACAAGAACCTTCCTTTGGGGATGTACATGACAGCATTGCCCTGCCCGGAGCTGCACGCCGATGCCCATGCCTTGACGAATGCTTGGGTCGAGTCCGTCTTCCCATCTGCGCGTGCACCAAACTTCATCACATTGTAGCTAACTGCCGCTGCATTGGAAGACTGCAAGAACAATATGCTGATCGTGAAAAACAGCATTACTGCTGCTACATAATAATTATGAATGTTGCCGCAGAAGCTTGATGTATAGGCCATTTTTGTGATGATATAAGTACTTCAGATGTGGGTTGGATATAAAATATATATGATTTCGATGGAATTAATTGGTGTAAGTAATTGGATTGGGTTTGGATGATGAAAAAGAAGCAGTACTTTGGAGGTATTTATAGTTGCTTATTATTCCATGATAGGTACTAGTACATATTCATATCATATATGTATGTGTATGTTAGAGAAAGTCAGCGTAGGTAATTATAAAATGGTGGAGTGCAGGTGCAGCTTAATTATATGATAAAGTAATATTCTATTTGCACGTCGCCGATCGATCGTTGGCTTTAGGGTTTAGGGTTAGGTACATTAGTGATATGTACGGACACATGAGACATATATGCATAATGCATGTGATAGCTTATACTTATATATACGCGCAGTAGAGAGAGAGAAAAGGGCGAGATTATTGGGCGGCGGGCAAATGGCATTATTAGCATGCATGTGATGATATGTGGTCAATGTGATCTTTCCTAGTTTATTAGGGCTTTCCCATCTGGCAAGGCACTTGCGTACGTAAGGAATGAGATATATCCCTCATCTTATACGTACATATTGGTTTTGTATAACATGAGTTCATATATCCATCTAAGTTTTGCCACGTGACACGTGGAAGAAACCCGGAGCAGTGGCTGGCGGAGAATTCGCCGATCAAATAGCCTTAAACACAGGTCAATATTATTAATTCCCCTTCTACTAAAATCACGATTAGCTGAATTAATTGACAACTTAATTAATTAAGCTAACACTACGTACGTACTGTGTGAATTGTACTAGACGTCGAGGACAGACATTTCTCACCTCTATCACATTACTAATCTTTGGCAGCCAAACATATATGACATGGGCCATATGCTCTTGCTCATCACATACGTAGCACTAGTAATTAAATAGTAAATTTATATTATACATGTTTATCATCGTCATCATTTCTTTTGCACCCCATTTTGAATTCACTCAAAGTTTTAATGCTTTTTGGGTTTATAATTCTTAATCACATACATTGTTTTCATGTAAACCTCTTCAGAAGTAGTAATTGCATTGCTTCATGAAAGGGGTGAATTAATACTTGTATATGTGTATATGAATAACGAAATATTCAATAGTAAAGGGGTGAATTAATGTACAACATATTTTTAACTTGGCGACTGGCCGTCATCCCTATTAATTCATAGGTGTTCAAAAAAATAAGAAAGGGTGCTAAAGATGCCTAGACGCCTATTTAGACCCGCCTAGGTCAGGTCTCTCAGTTAGACAAATAATAGATAAGTTTCATTTTGCATTTTATTTCTAATAATTTGTTAGAGATTTGTTGAATACTTGGATTCTCATATTTTGAATATGTTCTAGTACTTTATAATTTATATGTCATTCTATTTGCAATTTATGTATCCCAATACATTTTTTATATTCTAAAGTACAAGTAGACATTTATTTATATGTTAAATAATAGATTTAATTAAAATTAAAAAAATGCCTAGTAGACACCTAGGCGCTAGATCCATGCTAGCCGCCCTACTAGCACATAGCGCCTTTTAAAACTTTACTTATCGTGAATTAATTAGTATCTCCTATATGACATTCTACACCGAATACTGCTATTTCAACAAATTTATTGATTACTTGTAAGTTATCTCTCTAACGGAAATAGACTCTAATTGTGTATGTGGGATCTACATGTATGTGTTAGAACCCTACCCTACATCTTCCACAATTGCACAGAGAGATAATAACAGAACATGAGAAAAATAATACAATTTCATTAACTGCCTTTTTCATCTTTACAATCTCCTATTTATCTGTTAACAAGTAACTAATTACTAACAACCTTGTACATATATCATCATCCTAATATGCCATTTGGCAGTATCCTAACAATACCCCTCCCTTAAAACCAATCTTACAAAGTAAGATTTATAATTTAAACCAAGTACAATTTAAACCAGAAATAAAACCAGGAACAACAAAATCACAAGAATGTATTAAGGCTCACAATTTCTGGAAACCTAAGCTTCAGTTCATGGTAAAGTTCCCAAAAGATCTCTGACTGATTAGTGTCTTGAAGTGCATATCAGCAAAGAGATGTTCCACTCCATCCCTCCATCCAGCGAAACCATGGCTAGACTCTTGAAATCCCCTAAAAACTGGCTCAAAAGTGTACAACCATTGGGCACCTATGGTTACATCACACTCACCCCAAGGAAGAACAAGTGAATCTACCATAAACTCCCAAGCTGCTTCATGAATTTTTCCATTTCAGCCATTGCGACCACTATAATATTCATATCATAACTGGCACGAGGGAATGACCAATGATCATAAATTTGACCATCCATTGAAACATAGAAATTAGTGCCTAATCCACTAACAGCCCTATCAACTTCCTTAATGACCTCAACCTTTATCTCCATTTTAACACCAAGACTGTCTTTTATAGACTCAATAGCAGACAACCAAAAGTTGTCTGTATTGCTCTTGTTTTTACTTGGACACCTATTTGTAATCCCCAAAAGCAATACCCTCCCTTCTTTGTTCAATACTTCCCTCACAACTAAGCAATTAGAATATGTCTTGATCCTTGAATGAGCTACTTCCATAGAGGGTAAGAATTTAGCATCTGAGGACAATGTGACTAAAAGAATTCGTTCGCAATTTTCTCCACCTGAAAAAGAATTTTCCTTCTTCAATCGGTGCAGAAGTCGATAATGCTTGCTGGTATGGGGTTCTTTCATTTGGATTCTTTCATGACAATCGAAAATTTCCATGGATTAGATATTCGTAAGTGACGTAAGTCTAATCAGTAAATGCAGTAGTCCAAATATTAACATTCTAAGCCTTGTGTATTACAATTTGATAACGGGGAGAGTTGAACTCCTAACTCCATACATTAGATTGTCTTTCCTAACTAAAGAAAGGTCCAAATATAGCTATCTATATTGTAATCCGAAAAATAGAGAGAGGCGAACTTCTTCAAATTAATCAAACTAAGTTATAAAGATAATTAATTTGCAAGGACAAGTTAAGAAGCTTGAGTTGTTGTTGAAGTTTAATTGAGTGTGTGTGTGTGTTTTTTTTTAATCTGATGGGTGAAGAAGAGAATTGATCAAAGAAAAGAAAATGGAGAAGGATTTGAATGGTCACTCTCTATAGAAACTTGCAGAGAGAATGTTTCTCTTTCTGTATTTCTTCACCTTCACAACACTGTGCACAACGGTTAGTTATGCATAAAAAATCCCACCATCTCAAAAATAGAAATGATCTCAGCCACACATCTAGGTAAGTTCAATGATTCTTCCACATGTCACTTAGACAAAATTACAATGAGAGCCCTACATTTTGGTGAATTTAACCAAAGTGAATACACAACTAATTACAAGACTTATTCTCTCTAAATTAGCTCAATACTTATACACTAACATAAGCAACCATGTGAAACGGTTCAATTAAGTTGGGGAGCCCATAAAAATCACGATGCACTACTTTATTAATTTTTATCTTTCTACACTACTCCATAATCATCATCAAGTTCATGCATGTTTTATTAAGTGCATGTTACGGACGTTGATTAATAACTAAATGCTAGTAGCTTATCTGCCGATTTTAACTTATGCTGAAAGAAATACTGGATATTATTATAAGAATAACTGAACTGAATTGAGGAAAGGGAAATGAACAATTTATATATTAATTATGCAAAATGCAACTTGCAAGGCTTGGAGACTTGGAGTCTATATATACAAACAAACACAAACCTCTTTTTTCTTATGATATAAAAATAACAATAGTTAAACAGTAGTTTACATTGGGAATCATATATAGATCGACAGGGGAAAGGGAAAGGACATTAATATTATTAATTATTGTGTGTTTTATGATTTGAGAATTCAGAAACAACTCCTTGGTATGACCACTCCGCTACTGCTCCCACCTGCATTGGCACAGTAGGACTTGGCTGCTGCCTTGAAATAAGTAAGCCTTATGTCTCGCACTTTCAGCCCCCAGCAGGGATCACTAGGGCTGCAAAAGAAATTCATGGCTACTGGCGCCGTAGATGTTCCCCTTATATTCATGTACGTAACTCTACTGATCTTCACGCCAGAATTCTGTACGTAGATTACAAATGAATTAAAATGGAAACCTTGGCAACTAATCAAATAATTAGGAAAACATTAATTAGTACAATCTAGCAGAAATAAATATGATTGGTTACCTGACGAGGACAGCCTTGATTACTAGGGCAGTACTTTTGATCAATTATGATGGGGTTGCCGACGTTTTTCATGATAAGGTTACGAAAAGAAATGTTTGTTACAAAACTATTGCTAGCTCTTGCCCATGTTTTGATCCGTACGCCGTTTTGGGTTTTAGTGAAGACTGAATTTGTTACCGTCACATTTTGAACTCCATCTTCATTTGCAGATGCACCAAGACTCCCAATGCTGTGAATACATAAGACGGAATTTGTTACCGTCATATTTCAAACATCAACGGTTACTCATGGATCGATGACTGAAATTCATTTGGATTTTTTTTTTTTAAATAACTGAAAGCCCATGAATAGTTTCATGACAAATTTTATTAACTACATTAAAATATTTGAAAATGTAGAGAAAAGAGCAAAGGAATATAATAGTTGCTTTGTAATTGTATGAATAAATTGACTAATATAAAACAGAGTGAGAGCTAGAAATATATACAATTAATCACCTTGCTTAGCTCTCAAGACGCAGACTAACAAACACTAACAATCTCTAAACTGATTTGCTAAGCTAGACCATAAACCTCTGTTTTATCCCAGCCTATTACGACACTTGTTACTAAAAAGTTTAATATAGGGGACTATGCCCGTGGGCTTCTGAGTATGAATTATAACAATATATATTGATACGCAGCCGTGTGACTGTCACGTTTACCTTATTCCATGGCCAGGGCCACAGGCAATGCGTTCAATCCACAAATTCTTGGCGCCTTCGCCGATTGATATACAGTCGTCTCCAGTCATAATAGTAGAGGCAGTGATGGTGACCCCCGTCGAAGCTTCTATGTGGATGCCATCCGTGTTTGGGCTTCCACTTGGGGCTCTTATATATACGTTTCTCACTGCCACATTCTTGCAGTTGTCGATCGCCATATGCATTATCTGGCTGTTCATCATTCTTAACCCGCGCACCACCGCATTATTACACCAATACAACGCCACTGACTGCATGCATGCAACGTCCATATAGTTAATTAAGTAGAAAACTTCATTTTAATCCTTAAAAAAGATGACTTTAAACTATAGCCTTGTGTAACATTAAAATCCAATTTTAGTCCTAGTGCATTTAATCATATCATTTATTAGTTATATTTTGATGTTTTATTTATCTTTTTATTTTTATTTTAATGTATTAATTACATTTAAATTTAATTTTTATTTCATTCATCATAATATATTTTAATGTCTACATTTAGGCAACTATTTTTTTTTATAATATATATTCTGATAAATTTTTTGTATGTTCTTCATTTAGGTACATTAATACATTTGAATATTTCAGTATATCCATCGGTACAAACATATAGTTACATTAATTCAATGTAAGGCATTTCGTTACATACATTTTGGTACACACATTTGAGTATTGACTTTTAGGTACATTAATTCAATATATTATATTTCGGTACATACATTTAGGTATGTACATTTTGGTACACACATTAAGGTACGTACATTTTGGTACATACATTTTGGTATTAACATTTAGTTACATACATTTCGGTATTGACATTTAGGTACGTACATTTCGGTATTGACATTTAGGTACATTAATTCAATATAATACATTTCAGTACATATATTTAGGTTCATTATAATATATTTCGATACAATCATGTAGGTACAAATATTTCAATACAAAAAAGTCAATTTTATATATTTCGGCACAGTCATTTCTGTACACTTATGTATTTATATATTTTTGTATTGCAAATTTCTTTTAATATTTTCTCATTTACGTTCATTTATAATTAAAAAAAACTAAATATGTGCATATTAATAAAATTAAAATTTAATGTAGAGAGATAATAAAAATACACATTAAATAACAAAAATTGAATGTAAATTTTGATAAAAGTACATTCAAGGGACTAAATTGAATATGTAATCTAGCACCAGTTTTTTTTTAAAATTTTAATCTTTTGTAAGGACTAATGTTCAAAATATATGATTAGATATATGTACGTACCCTTGATCCTGCTGTGCAACTCTTGCCCGATCTCCTGCATCGCCAATATGAATTTGCCCTAGCGTCAACGGTCCCTCCGTACACAAGGAGCCCTGTGACCCTTATGAACAAAATCCAAGTTCCAGTGTTTCCAAGTTCCCAATAATTAGTTGGGGCAACTAGACTAGCCGCCGCATCCATCTGAAACACAACTCTGCTGCTTCTGCATGGGCCACTAAACACTACCGGCTTTATCAAGAAACTGCCTCGAGGAACGTACAAGGTGGCTCCGCCCCTAGATGTCGACGAGCATGCCAATGACCATGCCCTAAGAAATGCTTTGGTTGAGTCTGTTCTCCCATCTCCTCTTGCACCGTAGCTAGCCACATTGTACGATGCACCCACTGCATAGTAATTTGACGATGATTCAAACAAGGATATCAAAAACACCAAAATAACAACAATCTTAGGTGCCATAAGAGCTTGATGGAAGGATGAAACTGTAATATCAGAATTGGATCCTATATATAGATGGAATTGCGATTTGTATTTTGGACCGACAGTTGGCTAACTTAAATGTTACTCCATTGTTATGGTGCACTCAACAATTAATGTGATGATCATATGTACCGTACGATACATGGTGGTGCAGAAAGAGTTGTGTAAAATTCGTTTTAATTAGATCGAATAATCACACATGATCGTCATCTATAGATCAAGTTTCCATTGTCTACGTATATTATATATACTATTTTTTCATATATAAACTGCTAACCATGAAGCGTACGTACTGCAGTGCGTCAATATATTCATATATAATCCTTATATATCATTGTTTATCAAATATTTGATGCAAGTGAAACTGGATATGTCTCCAAAGAGGCAACGTGGGAATTCTTAGAACCGGAGCATCGAGCATGTTGGCAAGGCTTTTGCTAGGGTGGCTTACAGCAGAGCGGAATATTTTTGAGTATACTACACTTGAAGGTATTCATATTCTTATATTCATATATGTGAAGCGTAATTGTATATGTTCATGACCTATGAGCCATATATGTGACATGGGGAAATTAGGAACTTACAGGGAAGAACTAATGAGATCCAAAGGCATGGGTACTTGCAATGCATCTTCTGGACTGCGGTACCTTATCTGAATTTGATCCTGGGCTAGCTTTCATTAAATTAAATATAAAAATAGTTTGCTTATTACATGTAAAGAGTCATTTCTTTTTACAAATAAATTAGAGTTTGACGTGTATTATGACCATTATCATAGAGTGGTACGGAGGTAGTTGAGGCATCTCCAGTGGAGGTAGCAATTGGGTAGTAAAGTTAGATTTGCTATGTTATGTAGGAGAAAAGCATCTCCAACGGAGGTAGCAACAAATTTAGTAAATTGAAGAATTAATTACCAATTGACCTTGTATATTTGTAAGGCCAGTTGCTACTTTCTTCAAGTTAGCAAATTGGGTCATGCAATATATTTTTATTAAAAAATATTGTTTAGTAAAGAGTTTGAAATATATAAGATGATTATTTTGTGGGAAGCTAGTTTTTGAGGGATATTATTGGGGTTAATAAAAAAAATAAGAAATACTGAAAATTTAACTTTCCCCCTCCAAACTCATTTTTTCTAGCCTATAGCCCATCATATAATATTTGTCCGAATAAAATCCAATGATTAGGATCCAACTAAGCAACTTACCAAATTAAGTTTGTGTGTCTGTTTTTATATATATATTTTTTTTGGATCCCTAATATACTCCATCTAAGCCAGTATGAAAAGTTTTTGTAATTTTGTTTTAATTGATTACGTGCATTGAATTTGGCAAGGTCTTGTAGCCATGAAATATGGTTCTAGATTGAGGAATTAATTTAGATTTTTTTAATTTCGACAATAAATTTCAATTTGAATATACCTAATTTACTGTTTATTTTCAACAATATCTATTGTTTAATTTTATGAAAATAATTTACCTACTGTATAATTATATGAAAATAATTTACCTGTTGTAGCTTATTTTATCTGACAATACTAAGGGGGCCGACGGCAAGGGTGTAGAGAGAGTTGTGTTTGTAGAATTGTAGCGGAATATGTGTTTTGTTATCCCTCCTACATTGTGCCTTTATTTATAGTAAAAGAGGAGAAAAGATATTCATTCTTCCCCAAGGAATACAAGTCCATATAGGAAAGGATAACTAGAATCAAATCTAATCTAGGATTTACACAATCACACCTAAACTAGGAATATTTACAACACTCCTCTGTAGATTCAGCATCATGCAGAAGTTGAAGAAGTCGACTCGTCGACACTGATTCTAAGGAACAACGCTTATTCTCAATAAGGTATGAACTCGCATAAGTAAGTAAGTCTCACTAAAAAAACCCTAAGGCTATGGCAAAAACCCGAGTAGGGACAAAACTCATAGTCTAAGGAAAAATGCGTGAGAAATGCAAAGTCAAAAGAAACGTCTACAAGACGTCATCAGGGATATGACCAACCTAAGGTAGGTGCCTTGTTAAAACCTAGTTAGGTAGCAAAAACCAAGTGGCAAAATGCTCCTAATCGTAGGAAAAAAGAGTACATTAAGGTCAAGTAAGTATCTTCATAATACTCCCCCTAAGTTTGACATAATTCCAAAGAGAAATAGTAATGTTACAACTTAGAATGTTTACGCATACCAATGCCATGAACAAACTTTTGAAACATCGTCTTCGGCAGTGATTTGGTGAAGAGGTTGGCCAAATTGTCTTATGAACGGATTTGCGTGACTTCAATGTGCTTGGTGTTGTCTACTTTGATGTAACCCTTCTTGAGTTGTTCGATACATGCTGCGTTGTCTTCAAAAATCGTTGTCGGGACATCAACGGCGGGATAAAGATCACAAGAGCTTTGAATATAGCCCACTACTGCTCTCAACCAAAAGCATTCTTGAGTTGCTTCATGTAAGGTAAGAATTTCAGCATGGTTAGACGAAGTAGCAACTAAGGTCTGTTTAGTTGACCTCTAATAGATTGCAATGCCTCTAACGGTAAAGACATAACCCATTTGAGAACGCGCCTTGTGCAGATCAGACAAGTATCTTGCATCGACATAATCAACAAGGCAAGAATCGACTCGAGAAGCAGAGGGTGCAACATAACTCAAGGATTCATAGGGATAGAACAAGCCCAAATCCATAGTAACCTTAAGGCAACGGAAGATGTCTTTCATGCCAATCCATTGTCTGCGTGTAGGTGCATTATTGTATCTTGCCAAAAGATTAACAGCGAATGAGATGTCGAGTCTAGTGCATTGAGCTAAGTACAATAAAGCGCATATCGCACTTAGATAAGGAACTTCAGGCTGCAAAATCTCTTCATCATTCTCCTTTGGACGAAAAGGATCTCGTTTTGCATTTAGCGATGGAACGACCATAGGAGTACTCGAAGGCTTTGCTTTATCCTCATTAAAATGACATAACACATTCTGTGTGTAGTTCGATTGATGTACTAGGATTCCATTCGAACAATGCTCTATCTCAAGGCTAAGACAGTATCGAGTCTTACCTAGATCTTTCATCTCAAATTCTGACTTCAGGTGCACGGCAGTTCTCGCGAGCTCTTCAGGAGTTCCGATGAGATTCATGTCATCGACATATTGCAACAATCGCAAATCCATAATGTGACTTCTTAATGAACACACAATAGCATATTTCGTTGTTCACATATCTCTGACTAGTCAAATACTCACTCAGATGGTTATACCACATTCTTCCAGATTGCTTCAAACCGTAGAGTGAACGCCTCAGCCGAATTGAGAGCATGTTCCAGGGTTTGGAAACATTTGAACTAGTCAATGTAAGTCATTTGAAAACTTTCATGTAAATTTCCGTATTAAGTTCCCCATATAGATACGTGGTTACTGCGTCTATCAGCTGTATACTCAGTTTTTCAGAAACTACCAAACTGATAAGGCATCGAAAAGTAATCACATCTATAACGGGTGGATAAGTTTCATCATAGTCAATCCCGGGGCGTTGTGAGAAGCCTTGTGCAACAAGACGAGCTTTGTAATGCACAATCTCATTCTTCTCATTACGTTTCCGAACGAAACTCGTAGCCAATAAGCTTCACATGTAGAAGAGTAGGAACTACAGGTCCAAACACCTTACGTTTCATAAACAAATCGAGTTCGACTTGGATTGCTTGTTTCTAGTTTAACCAATCAGTTCTACGTCGACATTCATCAACAGAATGTGGTTCAATGTCATTGTTCAACATGATTTCAGTAGCTACTGTAAATGTTAATGCATCATTAACAATCATCTCATTTCTACGCCAAACATCATCTAAGCTAGCATAATAAACCGAAATCTCACGATTCTCAAGAAGAGGGTTCGTCTTTTCAATGACGCTTCCATAATCTAGAATTTCCTCATATGTTCGATAGAATAAGTAAGCGATGTTCAGATTCACAGTAGGCTCTTCAGGACCTTGTGTCGTGGATTTCTTATTCTGGGGGTGTGAATCCTTTGAACCAAGAGGTATGCCATGCTTTTTTTATAGGGGCAGATGATTGGCTAGCCGCTAATGTATGTGGATCACTAAGATTGGCGTCCCGGGCTTCCAAGAGGGCAGTCTGTCGTACATTTGGTACATCCATCTTTGCAGGCGTATTCGCAGCTGGAATGTGTGATCTTGTCACGCGTGCTAGATTGGGGAAAACATCTGGCATGCTTTGAGTTATGCTCTGAAGATCTAATATGCGTTGCATTTCAATTTCAGACTGAGCAGTACGAGGATCTAGATGAGACAAAGTGGAAGTCGTCCACAATAATTCGCGTCGTTCATTAGGAACGTTGACATTCTTATCTCCCTTTAACGACGGGAAGACTGCCTCATAGAATTGACAATCTGCAAAACGAGCGGTAAACAGATCGTCTGTCAAAGGTTCTAAGTAACGAATAATCGAAGGAGAATTATATCTGACATATATTCCTATCCTTCGTTGAGGCCCCATTTTTGTATGTAAAGGCGGCGAGATCGGCACATATACCGTACAACAAAAAACGCACAGATGCGATATGCCGGGTTCGTATTTGGTAACCAACTGAAGGGCACTAAATGGTTGTGTCGCAATAGGTCTCAGGCGGGCCAACTTTGTTGCGTTCAATATTGCATAGCCCCAAGCAATAATTGGGAGCTTGGTACATATGACCAACGATCGAGCAATCATTTGTAAGCGTTTAATGAAAGCCTTTGCCAGTCTATTATAAGTGTAAACATGGGGTACTGGATGTTCAACTTCAACCCTAACCGACATGCAATAGTCATCAAAAGTTTTAGATGTGAATTCTCCAACATTATCCAATAGAATAGATTTGATCGGATAATTAGGGTAGTGAGCCTTAAGCTTGATAGCCTGAGCTAATAGTTTGGAGAATGTAGTGCTCCTTGTGGACAATAAGCACATGTGTGACCAACATGTAGAAGCGCCAACCAAAACCATAAAATATCTAAATGGTCCGCATAGGGGGTGAATCGGTCCATAAATGTCCCCTTGAATTCATTCACAGACTTAAAGTCTTGTATGTGTAAGTGCTGTCAGTCGTGTCTTGCTTCAGGCAAGAATATGTCCTTTTAGTGATCAAAATGATCATCCAAAGCAACCCATAATGCACGTGGATCCTCCTCAGCAAGATACTCAGTTTGCAAAGCGTCGTGGATATGTCTTCGGATGAAGATCATAGCAGTGGCTATTTTAGCTTCGCCAACAAGCTCGTCTGTTACTTCTTCAATAGCAGAACGCAAGTTCTTTGTAGTGATGTGGAGCTTCACATCTTAAACCCACTTGAGGTAGTTCCTTCCAGCGACCTCCAAAGTTGTGAAGTCGAGTTTGTTCAAATTCGACATGTTCCTATCACAAAATAGATGGACAAGATGTGATTAATTTAATGGAGAAAAATCAATCTATTCACATAGGAGTAGAACATACAAGTTCTAATAGACATGTATTAGTTTAATTTTGCAAAAAAAAACTTCGGGTTTTCATGGGTGATGTTTTTAAGTGAAAACTTCGGGTTTTCAAACAAGGCATATTTAAAAGAAACTTCGAGTTTCAAAATAATTATGAACTTCAGGTTCATATGTTCCTACAGGCAAACACAAATATATATGCAAACAAATATGCAAAAATAGAATTTTTAGGTTTACAATTATAATTGAATTAATGTATGGGCTAGATCAAAATTGGCTTGTGCAAGGGCAGTGATCTGATGCGGCACAAACAGTGAAACTGGGAGGGCGTGATCCAATGCATCGCAGCATATGGGACACCATAGCCCTCGGGCTGGGTTTTAGTGTATAGGCTGCAATCTAGGAGCCCAGATTGCAATTTATCTCCAGTGGGTTTCGAACATAACACTAAAGCCCAAAGGGCTGGTGGGACTGTGTGTAGCCAAACCTTAATGGGCTCAGGTCAGAAAAAAAACACACCAGCGTTTGCTGGGTAGGGTCATCGGAGCACCACCACTGCTGGTGGCCGTGTTCTGGGTGGTTGGGACTTAGAGCGAGTCACGGTAGTCATGGACAACCACAGAGATAATCGAATCTCAACGTTTTAACAACCAAAAACCTTTACAAAAATTGAAATCAAATTTTTGAGAAAATTTCGACGAGATTCTAGCGAATCTCAGTCCAATTTTTTACGCATGACGACTTCTGGTTGCCAGTGACATGAACCAAAGGTTCAAGGCAGTGTCTGCAAGCCATGTCGTGGTCGAGGACACCATGAAAGGTGTCGGGGTTTCTGGGTTTTGAGACTCGGAGCTTCTGGCTTGGCATGGGGAGCCCATCTTTATAATGGGGGTCACGGTTCGAAAGAACCCTAGGTTCCCTAATTTGAAATTTTATTTTATTTTAATTCAATTCAATTTGATATATAATTCAATTAAAAACATATTCAATTTGATGCATATGCAAAACAATATTTTCAATGCATGTACATATGTTTGATTCAATTCATGGCAAATATCAAATTCACATAATTCAATAATTATGATTATGAGGCATACACAATTTATGTAGATTCTAAAATTCGTAAAACGTAAAGTTGGGTCATGCATCATGGTGAATGTTCATGCTATCAAGGCTGCAAAAATATCAAGATAAAAACCGTTGTTTTGAAAGAACCTGATTGCGTGATGATATGGATGAACTGGTTTGATGTAGAGAAATTCTTCAACGTCAGATTCCTAAGCGTAGCGGTAGGAGCGTGTTGATAACGTGTTGTAGCCTATTTTATCTGACAATACTAAGGGGGCCGTTGGCAAGGGTGTAGAGAGAGAGTTGTGTTTGTAGAATTATAAGTTAATATGTGTTTTGTTATCCCTCCTACATTGTGCCTTTATTTATAGTAAAAGAGGAGAGAAGATATTCCTTCTTCCCCAAGGAATGTGTGACATCCCATATCGCCCAGGGGAGTGATCCTTAAATGTATATTCTCATCCCTACCTAGCACGAGGCCTTTTGGGAGCTCACTGGCTTCGGGTTCCGTTAGAACTCCGAAGTTAAGCGAGAAGGGGGCTAGAGCACTCCCATGATGGATGACCCACTGGAAAGTTGCTCGTGAGTTCCCAGAAACAAAACCGTGAGGGCGTGGTCAGTGCCCAAAGCGGACAATATCATGCTACGGTGGTGGAGCGGGCCCAAGAAGTGGCTGCGCCCAGGCCGGGATGTGACAATTGGTATCAGAGCCTAACTCTGGTCGCATGTGTGCCGACGAGGACGTTGGGCCCCTAAGGGGGGTGGATTGTGACATCCCACATTGCCCATAGGAGTGATCCTTAAATGTATATTCTCATCCCTACCTAGCACTAGGCCTTTTGGGAGCTCACTGGCTTCGAGTTCCGTTGGAACTCTAAAGTTAAGTGAGAAGGGGGCTAGAGCACTCCCATGATGGGTGACCCACTGGGAAGTTGCCCGTGAATTCCCAGAAACAAAACTGTGAGGGCGTGGTCGGGGCCCAAAGTGGACAATATCATGCTACGGTGGTGGAGCGGGCCCGGGAGGTGGCTGTGCCCGGGCCAAGATGTGACAAATACAAGTCCATATAGGAAATGATAACTAGAATCAAATCCAATCTAGGATATACACAATCACACCTAAACTAAGAATATAGGAAATGATAACTAGAATCAAATCCAATCTAGGATTTACACAATCACACCTAAACTAGGAATGTTTACAACATTACCTACTATGAAAATTAATTTTTTAAAAACAATATCTATTGTTTAACTTTATGAAAATAATTTACATACTGTATAATTGCATGAAAATTAATATGACTACTTTTTAAATTTATAACCAAATTAATTTAGCTACTTCTTTTTGTGGTATTAGTATACATAAATGTAGAATATATGTATATATTTGATCTAATTAGGTTTTGGATTAGAGGAGGAGTTCACACAAAATTAAAAATATATTAAACAAATTAAATGTCTAAAAGAAACATATAAGAGATTTGGTGGCATGATTTTGTAAATAAACACAAATTCATGGACATCCTTTATCAAACATGACATCATATTTAAAATTTGGGTTTTTTTTGTCAAACGATAGATTTTGTTAAATTAGATGTTAGATTAGTCACCGACGGGGTTTGAATCCATGCCGTCATGCAATAGCTCAACTCCTTTCCACCACTGTGTTAAAAAGCCACTTGCAAAATTTAGGTTTTATTTAGAAGTTATAATATATGTGGGTTTTTGTCTAGAGTTTAAGAGTTGCAAAGGCTTAAATCTAAAGAACCCTAAGAAATATATAGGATGATTATGTTGTGGTATAAATTTAGAGGGTGAAGAAGGGAGAGAGATCGACAAGGAGAAGAGAAGAAGAAAATGGCTTGAAAAATTCTATGTAATGAGAAACTTGCTCTCCGAATAATACAAGCACTAATAGAAAAGATCTTCTATGTCTCATAATATATACATAATCTGCTATAATTCTAACCGCAACAGATTAAAATATTAATGTTATTTTAAGAGAGAGAGAGGGGGGGGTTAAGTCTTCGCACTCCAATCTCTGTTCAAACTCGATGTCAGCCATAAGGCCCGGAAAGCAAAATAGGGCTACAGCTGAAAAAATGTAAAGCAAGATCAATTCATGGCTGGGACTGGGATTACCGCTTTAAATTGAGCCCCTTCTCCAAGTCCAAACTCAGAAAGCTGGAAAGGAAAACTACCATGCCCATCTACTAATTAAGTTACTAGTTCCTTAATCAAGGAAATCCCCTACAGTAGCAGTACTATATATAGTAGCTAGGGTCAAATACAGTTTTTTTTAGTTTGATTTTTGGTCAAGTATATACTTTGTTAGCAGCAAGCAACTGGCTTGAGAAATCATGCTTAAAGTTGTTAACTTAACAGACGTACTTACTTTCGGTACATAATTCGGCATGGATATGGACCAAACTCTCGCCATTACTTGATAGTCAAGTTACTATTGCGACTACTGTTAAATTGCTTTATCTCAGTACGTGGTGGAACAGTTATCTATTAACTATTAAGTGCTCGCATGACTTTTAATGCACAAAACTCTTGAGATCATGCATGCAATTTCAAAAGGTGGGCTAACTTGCTCCACTAGTCCACTTTACCCGATGCATGTCATTATCTCCTCTGCGCATAATAGTTAAGAAAAAGAGTTGGATGATACAAAATATTTCCTTCATTTCTAAGATGTAGTTCGTATAAGAATGAAAACTATACAAACTTACGCATATATATATATATACACACACACACATTCTACATATACGTATATATACATATATACACACACACACAGTGGTGGAGAGAATTTTTAAATGGAGTCATAATATCAACAAAAAAAAGATTTATTGGGTCATTTCATCAAGTATCTAGTGGCCACCTGCTAATTCCTACTAACATATGCTGAAAGTTTATGCCAACATATGTTGACGACTATTATTATTTGTAGTGGCTTGTCGATGGTGGTTGTAGGATACTGTGAAGTAATATTGAGTACTGTCAAGGCCTGTCAACTAAAGTATTTTAGTGAGTGCATGGTGTGCACAATAAAATTGCATACAAAAAAGAGAGAAAAGGAAGACAAATATGATAGAAGAAAATAGAAGTAGGAGGTGGAGGTTTTTATTTGCCTTAGCTATTAATAGAAGTCAAATACAATATACAATATACAAATATACATACACGAGGTTTTTGAAGTTATTGGGGTCAAGGGCAACCAATGACCCTATAGTGACTTTGTCATTTGTACACATATAAGTGAAAAAGAAAAAAAAAAACGCTGTTAAGTATTTGAGTTATTCATTATATTGCCAATTAATTAGTTTTAGAGTGAAACATCAACTTTCTTTATAGTATTAGAGCTTGTGGTTCATATATTGACCTTAGTGATTCACGTGCTCCCTCGTCACTCAATACATGTTTTGCGCGTGTTAGGCTTAAGTGACACCACATATGTGAGGGAACGTGTTAAGAGTGTTAATCTCACATGAGAGAAATAAGAGACCTTGCATATTTTTATAAGAAACTTTATATATTACTAGTTGATTTTATAATGAAACGCCAACTTGCTTCAAATTGTAGTAAGACTAATGTTGTTTCCAAACTTTGTGTCTCCTTCATGTCTCTCTTCTTTATTTGGTCGACACACGTCCTTCAATATAATGCATGGTTAGCTTTATTCAAACTAGAATTCCCAAAAATCAATTGGGCATACCCACTCAAACCCGGCGACATGACACCATCTTGTGGAGAAATTTTTTAATGTGCCCGGAATACGGGTACATATGTTATAGGTTATTATACAAGTGGAGGGAGTTGAAAAAAAAAAAAACTTTTCTTCACTTATATAATAACATAGAACGTTATGGCTCGTGTTCCGGGCACATTAAAAAATCTCTCCATCTCGTGGCTTCCCTCTCTCTTTATTTCTCTCTCATTAGGCGTCTACACTGCCTTGGTATTTTTAGTTTTTCTTTAATTTATAATACACATAATAATAGAAATTAATAAACACGATTAGTTAATAGACATGTATCAAACAATTAGAGGAGGTACATATAAGAGACACGAAGTTTGAAGACAACAGACATGCAACCGTTCCTATAGATATATAGTTGAATTATAAATACATTTCGCACGTAGCGTAACATAAAGGTTCACACCAATCACATGGCTAGGGCTATATAGCACCACACAAACAAAAATTCCATGAAACAGGGAATCCCTGAACACAAGCAACCTGCATTCATGAGTCTTGCTGCCTAGCTAACATGGACAATTGGACATTGGAGTACATGACATATATATGTTAGCATGCATGCAGCACTACAGCATCAAAAAGCTTGATCCCGACCCCCAGACAAAACATTCCTGGAAAGTTAATCAGAGACCATCACTGGCTCCTTGTGACTGTGATCTGATCTGACAAGTGTGAATTGGCCAAGCTTAATTTTGGTGAAAGCCCTAGAGCCAGCAATTTTTGTTAATTAATGTACAGGAAATTAGCCATTGTCGCGCATATGCATGTGAGAGCAACATAGGAGGAGGAGATGCAGATGCACTAATTATTATAAAATTAGAATAATGCTTGTGTTCTTTATGGAGAATTTACTTGTTCCTTCGCTTACGATTAACAAATATTTATCGTTCGAATATCATAATTGGAACTGTTCTCTTTATCATCATCTATTAATCATATAGGCAAAAAGGTATTTAATTTGGAGATTGTTTAGTCATACATACGTGTCAAATCAATCAACGATTTTTATAACAAATAGCATCCTCATGATGAACCTTCCATTTATTTTATGCATATGAAAAGCTAAAAGATCTCCAAATTGAATGATTTTTAGAAGAGATGATCTTTATAATGATAAAGACGGAACTGTTATGATTATTATTAAGGGTACAGTTAGAAATATAGTTAGCAAGTTTGTTAGTATTTGGTTAAGAGTTTGTTAGTCCTCTAGTCAGCTATATATAGCTATTGTAAACAGATAGTAAAGTCAGTTCATTGAGTTTAATACAAAACCTTCATTCATTTCTTTATCACATTTCTCTTCTCTCTGTAAAACTCCATTTCTTGGTTGTATAATTGTTCATCTTTGCTTCTTCTCCAATGTAGTTAACAATTATAATCGATATTCGGACGTTAAAGATTCGTAAATCGTAAACGAAGAACAAATAAATTCTCTAGGGATACATATTATCCATAAAATTGTTATCAATTCCTTCTAATTTGTATTATAATGTGACCAAACAATCATTGGATTAACTGGAATAAATAAATAAATAAATAATTGTATTATAACATACATTAACCTAGCCATTAGCGCTTGTTATGGGGAAATAATTCGTACCCCGTACATCTCATGGAAAGACAAATAGTACATTAACGACTATAGCTATAGCTTTATATCATATCTTCATGACCACGTCATTAGTTATCAACTCAACGGATCTGTGCACATGCATGGCATTTTTGTGGGACACATTGAAAAGTTTTATAGTTCTCTGTTCACGTGTCAACCCTAGCTAGTCTAATCTTCTTCATCCTCTATCTTTTCCATTCAGCTAATTTATACACATATTTTACTTCCAAGAACATAATCATTCATGCTACACATGCGGCTGATTTGAAAATTCTTTTAAAATAACGCTTTTAATGAAAGTGTTTTTAGAATTAATTCTTAACAAAAATACTTTAAAATTTTTATGTAAGCACCAATTATGTGCTTCTTGCAAGGAGCACATCAAATACTTTTGGAACTCAAAAACTTTCACCAAAAAATGTCTTCAATCATTTTAAAAACACTTTCAAAATAGCCCATATTCACTTCTATATGTTGTGCTACGATTTATTCCACTATTGATACCTTACTAATTTAATATCTAATCTAATAAATTTATCAGTTGAAAAAAGAAGAAGAAAAAGATTGATAATTAATTTTCTATTAAATAGCGATTCAAATTTGCGTGCTCCACAAACATTGATAATAAGGCGCCAAGAGTTAAGACCATACAAGATCAATATTACATATAACTCATATATATATACTCTTTGGATACGGTCCCTAACTATCAATATTCTTTGTCTGAAATCTTGTTTGTTTTTAGTTTTTTATCGAAGTCCCTAACATTAATGTAATAGTGTGTAAGTTACTATATTTTTTAAATTAAAAATTGAAATTTATTTTTGTTTATATTAATGAGATTTTAAATATAACCCATAATTTGTGGGATTAAAAATAATAAAATATAAATTATCTCTCTATTATATTGTGTGTGTGTGTGTGTGTGTGTGTGTAAATATGGGTACATTCATCAAAATTAACAAAAATAAATTATTGTACCAAAACATGGGTACATTCTTCAAAACACAGAAAGAAGAAGAAGAAGATATTAGGCTTAATAACATTAGCAAATTTCTTCGATTAAGCTTGACATAGATACATTCTCAAATCAACGAAAAAGAATGTACCATATAAGTTTAAAAATGGATTAAAAACATTTGAATGGATTTTATATTAAAAAATTGGGTACATTTTATATAAAAAATTTGTACATTTTATATTTAAAAAGGTACATTTTACATATAACAAATTGGTATATTTAAGAATGGGTACATTTAAGATTAAAAAATTGAGAATCTTTTTATAAAAAACTAATGGGTACAAACTTATTCTAATTAATTTTTTTTAAATGTTTGAATTGAAAATTAATTAGAAGTTTATAGAGGTAAGTGAGTATTAAAAGCCTAAATCAATTACTAATTTCTATTTAATAAAATATGTAATAAACATGTAAATTCATAATCACATTAATGCTAAAGACTTTAGTCAAAATTTGAAAACTAATAAGGTCCCAGTCAATGAACATTAGTAACTAGAGACGAGATACTAATTTTCCTATAATATATACATATATATACACATATATATACATATATACACACACATATATATATATATATATATATATGATATTAACATCCAGAAATGATTCAACATCACCAGGTATTGAAGCATGTTGCTCAATAATTTGTTTGACCTAAATATGAAAAATTTATTCGAAACTTGCGTATATGCATATATAATATGTTCACAACATTAACATGGATAAATTTTTAGTTGTGAGGGGAACATAAGTGGTAGACCACATGTTTTAATAAGAGTGGTGGGAAATTTTATTTTTTTAATTATTAACTTTTTAACACACATATTCCACCATTTGTATAGTGACATGTACCACCCCGTGTACCCGTCACACTGAAAAATCTCTCATTAACATGGGGTGTTTGCCTGTAGTTTGGGCTCACATGGCTTACTCTGATTAAATGATTAAGTCTACATATATATATATCAAGCTGACCAACAAAATAATATTGCCACTAGCTTTGGAGGGCTTGAGATCGAAACCCCAAATCATGCCCTAAACTCATGGAAGCAAGCCAAACACTAAGACATGGAAGTAAAGTTGATGCAATCCAAATTTTATTGGTGAAAATAAAAACTAAAACATTAATAATCCCAGGAATTTCCCTTGTTGCTAGCTAGAAGACCAGAAATATAACCTCACAAGGAAAAGACAAAGCGCCCTTTCGATGTTCCAGCCTTCCACGGTTTCTAAAAGCTTTATATTTATATATTTCTACTGAGGATTGGAGGCTTCACATGCAGTGTAGTCGCATGGATCCAACATTTTTATGTACGTATGATATTCTGCTAGCTCCAATTAAACATAACCTCACAAGGAAAAGACAAAGCGCCCTTTCGATGTTCCAGCCGTCCAGGGTTTCTAAAAGCTTTATATTTATATATTTTGTACGTAGATCGATGGTGGCCGCATTATAATTTGTTTGTGTGAGCCATCTGCCAATTTTTTTAATTTTCGTAGTTATATCTGATCATTCGAGGAGCCTGAATTCATGCGGATAAATTACACTTCGGAAAGTAGGTGTTTTTTTGGGCTTTTTGATCCCGGTCTATTTCCTTAGAGTGATGATGGGTGAAGTCCACGACTCCACATGCATAATCTCCGCAACTGCGGTCTAATGCATTAAAATAAAAGTGGCTGCCATGTCAACTCCTAATTAGGATTGAAAATTATACAAAATTATAAGTCATTCGAAAATATTTTTGTTCACCATCCTCAGTAGTGCTCACTGTCATATTTATTATTGTTAAATGAGTTTAAGTTTTGAGATCTATGCAGTAGATAGATAAAATCTCAAAATTTAGACTCATCAATAGAGAACTTTAACGAAAAGCTTCCGGTACTGTTCACTTTAACGAAAAATCACATTTTTATACTAAAAAGTCAATCATGTTACTATTCACTTTATCCTTTATTTTGTCTTTATCGTTAAAATTCAAAGTTTTCAAACTTTTTTCATTAATTTTCTTTAAATAATATGACGAGCAAAAATGCAGCCAACGTGATTATCTTCAATAACACCATCATTGTCAACGGCTCCATAATTGCAAACATTATAGTTACATCAATTTTTTTATACTAAAAAATCAATCATATTACTATTCACTTTATCCTTTATTTTGTCTTTATCATTAAAATTTAAAATTTTCAAATTTTTTTCATTAATTTTCTTTAAATAATATGACAAACAAAAATGCAGCCAACGTGATTATCTTCAATAACACCATCATTGTCAACGGCTCCATAATTGCAAACATTATAGTTACATCAATCGTCTTATGAGAACTCAAATTCCCATCAATTAAATAATGTCACGTCAGTTTAAAACTCACAAATTTGTTTTTATCTTTCAATGAGTAAAATTTTGGTTTAGATATCTAAACATCTTGTTGTAATTTGTGAGTTTAATTTACTTATGCTGTAGGTTTATTGATATAATAAACTTGACTTGGGTAACTTTCATGTTAATTAAAACATTATAACATTATTGAAACATATTCCAAAGAGGTATATGGGTCCCAAAAATCTTATTCATGAACACAATAATATTGTACAGTTAAACATAAAAAAAAATTGGAACAGCGGACATCAAGCCATAAAATATGGCAAACTGAATATGAGAACTAATGGTGCAATCTCTACGGTTTGAATGCCTACAAATGTTAGGGATAATTGGGTAACTGAAATATAATATAAGGGTAATGTCAGGGAAACTAAAGTTGCAAACTAAATAATGTGTCACTAATAGAAATGAGCAGTTTATCAACATTTACTACTAATTCAATTATTAATTTTTATGTCATTTAGCTTGCAAAATTTTGTGTCATGATCCAAAATTGGAATATGATGGGTTGGAGAGAGAGAGAGAGAGAGAGAGAGAGAGAGAGAGAGAGAGAGAGAGAGAGAGAGTCAATGGACTTAAATCTGTAAGCAACAATTAATGGATTACTTCTCATATTTGACCATAGTTTTGGAGTTAATTAAATCTAATTCTCTCTTTTTTTTTCATATTTTTTTCAAGTAAGGGATTAAGTGTACCTAACAAAATCAAACACTAGCAAGGGTTCAATAAAAGTTTATCTTATTAATTGAAAATAACAATTGTGGTAGTAAAAATTAGTCGTCTTTAATTTTGACGAATTTGTACCTACAAAACAATTAAATACCTAATAACCAAAGTCACATGCCCAAGGAGTTGGGGGTGACCAATGCATATCTGATGCCTAATTTAGTTTCTCCGAAAAGAGAGAGAGAGTTTATAACTTATTGCGTAATATAAAAGCTTATCAAAAATTGGTGGAGAAATAGGTATTTATAGGGAGATAGCTGGCCACATGTGTAGGAATTGACATGCCATTTGTTGATGTCTATTTGGCAAAGGTGTGTCATCTGTTGGATGCAGTATGAAAGAATTATCTCGAAAATGTATAGTATTGAATAAATAATATGCATAAAGCCTATGACTTTTCTCCTTGCCATGGGCAGAGCTTAGAGAAGTTGTAGTAAGCAACTCATGTCTTTTTTAGAGTTGAATTACGCGTGGAACGGATGTGGATCTCGCCAATTTAATTATGGCATTCTTGTCTCTTGTGGGTAAAATTCATGTGTCAACTCTAAAAAAATTTGTATTATTTTTTGCTCCACAACAATCTCATTTTAAATTTGCATAAAGGAAAAGAGAGTTGCCAGAAAGAAGACCAAAATGTACTGCGTAAATAAGAGAAACAGTTATAGCAGTACTTTATACAGTTAGGCAGTTTATAACAACCTCTAGGTTTGAGAAAGTGTGTGAAATGATTGATTAGGATATAAAGATTAGCCCGATCAGGAAGGAACCATCTCCAAAGACAAACAGCAAATTAAAGCTATTGAAATAGTAAAACCGAAGAAACCAATGAAAACACTCAAACATGATGCATGGAATGGGAGGGGGAGGATGCGTGTGGAAAGTGGGGTCCGTGCATGCATATTGCCAAGTTCCCTGAATTGAAAAATATTACATAAATAAAGATTCAACCAACAAAATCAGCAGAGGGGAAGGGAGTTGTGTTGTGTTAGCCAGAGATGCATTACATACTATAGGAGATATAGCCCTGGGTTTTGGGCATGACATGCCGCCGCTTGCTTCTCCGTTTTCTACTCCACTCGCATGCATTTGTCACGTCCTCTGCGTCTGCCCCTACCCCATGTTGCTAATGCTTTTTTCCCCTCCTATTCAAACAAGTATAATTACGTACGTATCCTCCAGCTTCCTTCAAATTACAACCCTACGTACCCAACCTAACAAGGCTGGCAAAATGTTGAATTGCATTCCCACATACATATAATATTATATATATATATATATATGTATATATTTATATTTGTGGGACATTCTCACATGTATGAGGAGTGCTGCAGCGCTCTTCTGTGTGTTGTTGCATAAACTGATCATCCAAAAGCAGAAGATGGATAAGGTTGGGAGATCCTGCATATATTTATGTGCGGTAGAGGTAGTCCACCTCCCACCATAAGTTTGGTTTCAGTACTTTCCTACTAGTACTAGGAGAGCACAAAATAAAAGCACATATATAAACTGTGCTCAGTTGTCCTGTAACCTGTTCGATATTTTGTCCAGTGACCTGTTTGATATTATTATGGAAAGGAAAAAACCATTTAAAAAACA
This sequence comes from Crataegus laevigata, assembly GCA_963580275.1. Classification (NCBI taxonomy): domain Eukaryota; kingdom Viridiplantae; phylum Streptophyta; class Magnoliopsida; order Rosales; family Rosaceae; genus Crataegus; species Crataegus laevigata. Next base: position 29,072,778 of record OY756944.1, on the reverse strand, counting down.
TGGACTAAGTAACCTATGTATTTTGGAATCCTATGGGAATCTGTAACTGGTCTTTATTATGCAATTAGGTGGACCAATATGCAGAACCATAATTACAGTAAAAACATATTCCTTCGACCACAGTATTACCCCCACCAACTGATAAAGTTTGTTTGATGTTTTGGTTGATTGTTTAGATTAGTTTTTTAGGGCTAGAATGGTAGAGGATAGAGAGAATTTTGGAGATGTTTCTGATGGCTTCAAGGTTGTGCAGAATGCATTAGCCATTATTTTATTAAGTAGGTGAAAGTTTGTAGGGTATGGTGCATTGCCATGACCCATACGAGTGATTGACAAGAGACTTAACAATCATTTCAGCCTTACTACTCCAAATTGCATCCTAACCCTTCATTTGGATTATAAGTAATTTAATCTAGAGTGTACACTTGTCACCCACACACTCACACATACATTTACATTGAAAACTAGCCGTTGGAGGCTAAAACCCTTCACTTCTTCTATTTCTTCTTCGGTTCAGAATCAGTTTGACATTTTTTTCTTTCTTCTTCGATGCAGAATCAGATTGACAGCAATGCTCGGGAGCTTCTTGCTGCCTTCGATCCCTTGACTTTAGAAGTTGTTTAGCTTCCAACACCAACAACAAAATTAACAAGCTTATATTGCTTAATTGTTAAAGAAATAATAGTAATAATGTGTCTTTCAACTATTTTTGAGAAAATGGAGGACAATTTTATCTTATTTTTAGCATATTTGATCTTCCAAGAGAGAATTAAGATATAAATGAATGACGGTTTGTATTGAGGGCATTAAACGTGAAGTAACCACAGAGATATGAAATGTAGAGAGGTTTGTAAAGTAGATCCCAAAAAATAAAGAAACAAACCTACGTAAGGTGATTTCGGCGCCGCTTGCTTGCTTTTTCATTTTTATTACCTGATTAACTGGTCTATTATTTATCATGTCCATTTCTTCATTTTACCCTATAAATACCCCTCAAACCGTTCCAACTTCTCCACACCACAACACTCTCCCTCCTCAATCTTCATCTCACTCATTTTTCAAACCAGAAAAACCTGAAACCTTTGTAGTCTACACAACTAGCACAAATGGCAAACCCCAAAAACCTCTCGCACCCAGCTGCAGTAGTTCTTGCGTTGATGATGATGGCTGTAAGTATTACTAGTGTGGATGCTGCAGCCGTCACATTCAGTGTGAGCAGTTTAGGAGCCAAAGCAGATGGCAGGACTGACTCCACACAGGCCTTCCTCTCTGCTTGGGCCAAAGCTTGTGCCTCCGTAAACCCCGCTGTCATCTATGTCCCCGCAGGGAGGTTCTTGCTTCGCAATGCTGTGTTCTCTGGGCCATGCAAGAACAACGCCATCACCTTCCGCATTGCCGGCACCCTCGTGGCCCCGTCTGATTACCGGGTCATTGGAAACGCCGGTAACTGGCTTTTCTTTCAGCATGTCAATGGGGTCACTATTTCCGGTGGAGTTCTCGACGGTCAGGGCACCGGTTTGTGGGGTTGCAAGTCCTCAGGCCATAGTTGCCCCAGCGGAGCAACCGTAAGTTTAACTTAATCACTTATTTTATCGATAGTTAATTTTTTTAAAAGAAAAGTTGTAACGTCGTCAACAGTCGCCCAGTACCTTTAATTTATATACAAGATATAAAGTAATTCACTATATGATTACGTGCATGCATCAAGTAAAAATTAAGTTAATTAGGTGGCCACTTAAGGAAGTGATCAATTAGTGGAGCATTATTAAACTATTAATTGGTCAGTTTCCGCCGGTTACGTACCGATGACGGTTTTTTTCATTAATTACTTTTAACTATATATGGGTCGTTCGGTTTTCTGGGAAATAGGATTAAGGACAGGTAGTGATCCGAATTGAAGAGCATTAGTCTCAGTACGTTCTTGCTTTCAAAGACCTAGCTTGAGTTCTTGTACATGAAGTTGCATAAATAATGCCATGTTCATGCGGGAGAGAGACATTTCGATAGAATGAATTTTTCGTCACCATGATGTTCCAGGACATTAATATAAAATTATGTGAAAAGAGTTTTACACACAATTTTTATCAATGTTCCGAGATACCACCGAGGTAGTAATTCCACTAAGCCCTTCTCTATTCATGTTTCTAGCAATATATAATGCATCCACATGTGAATTTGCATTATCTTCCGTCCATCCCTCACACGATTTCTTACTCAATCTCATGCCTTCACTAATTGTCAGAACAAAGGAACAATATCATAAAATTGATGATAAATAACCCCACAAATGCATGTGCTTGTATGATATTATATAAATGATAATCTCAAACGTCAAATTACCATTTATTTTATAACCAATTGCTTGCACTAGAGAAATTATATATTAATAAGACCAAGTTCCATTTAGATTTAATACTTTAGTTAATAGCAAATTATGTACTAGATTGTATATAAGACTTAATTTGTGTAAATTAATCATTGTGCAGACACTGGGTTTTTCCAACTCCAACAACATTGTGGTGAGTGGATTAGTATCACTAAACAGCCAAATGTTCCACATTGTCATCAACGGCTGCCACAATGTGAAAATGCAAGGTGTCAAGGTTATCGCCGCCGGCAACAGCCCCAACACCGACGGCATCCATGTCCAATTGTCATCTGGTGTCACCATTCTCAACTCCAAAATTTCAACCGGTGACGATTGTGTCTCAATTGGCCCTGGCACCACAAATTTGTGGATTGAAAACGTGGCTTGTGGACCCGGCCATGGAATCAGGTACATATCTAGCTACATTAAAAAAAAATGTATACAATATGTAGCTAGGCTAATGTATCATAATTTTGGTTTTTGATACTCTTCTAATTAAGTTCACAATATTTGTTTGTGTAGCATTGGGAGTTTAGGGAAGGACCAACAAGAAGCCGGTGTACAAAATGTTACGGTTAAAACAGTTACATTTACTGGTACTCAAAATGGCGTAAGGATCAAGTCTTGGGGGAGACCTAGCACTGGATTTGCTAGGAACATTCTTTTCCAACATGTTGTGATGGCCAACGTTCAAAATCCAATTGTTATTGATCAACATTATTGCCCTAACAACAAAGGTTGCCCCGGCCAAATTTCCGGAGTTAAGGTCAGCGATGTGACATATCAAGACATTCATGGTACATCCGCGACGGAAGTGGCAGTGAAATTCGATTGTAGTTCCAAGTATCCTTGCAACAGGATCAGACTGCAAGATGTGAAGCTCACTTACAAGAACCAAGCAGCTGAAGCTTCATGCAGCCATGCAGGCGGAACAACTGCCGGTACAGTTCAGCCTACAAGTTGTCTGTAACTTGACTTGTAGTTTTTGCCCTCTAGTCCTACTCACTCGTAGAACTAGTTGGTATATAGGAACTAAAGAAGATTACTAGAGTAGTAGCTAGCTATAGCTCTAGCTCTAGGTCGTCGATGTATTGAAAATGTGTTTTGCTTGAGCCTGCGGTGTTAGTAGCCTATTGGGCTTCCTTGGAGCCTGGCCTTGCATCATCCAAACCCCCTTCGTGGAGAGACTCTCTTGCGTACGGTGGTTTTATATGATAAATTGTTGTTATTTGAAGTGATAAATGCAATATAAATTAAAAGTAAATGTATTGTTTTGGGTGTGCTTTTTTTTTTGTTTAATAATTTATGTAGGGATTTGGTTTGTTTGGAAATTTGTAGATTTTAGTTCTGGCAAGGGTATGCATATTTTGGAGTATTTTATATTAATATTAGAAGGGTGATGTTAGGGCGATTAAATTTGTAGATAAAATTTTGTAAATTAAATGACAAAATTTCCAAATACTCTGTTTAACGCTTGCTTAGATTCTATATAACTTAAGGGTCTATTTGGTGGGTTGGTTGGAATAGGTTTTGATCAATTAAATGGACTTGATTCTTGTCCGTTGTTTCTTGTGTCAAAATGTGAGATGGACAGAACATGACTGGATATAATGAATTATAAATCCAAAATAGAGTGAGTTATTTAACATATCCTTATATATGAATTACAATTCCTTACTAATCAAATTTTACCCCTAAGGCACAATTTCAAAAAACAAACAAAAATAACTTAGGGGGTTTAAGCGGGCTTAGTTTGGCCCGGCCCAGTACGACCGACTTGGTCATTGTTATGTGCAAAAGGAGCTAGGGCTGGATTCAGATTAATCGTCGTCGTCGTCTTCTTTTATTGGTCGCCTTCTTCAAGCTTTCATCTTTCGTCGGACGGAACAGAAAAAGCTTCCATCTTTCGCGAAACTCAGGTATTTTTTGTTTATTCATCTTTTGTGAACACTTGATCCAAACTATGGGCGTTGAAATTTTACAACTTTGTAAATTTTCATGTCTAATTTACAGCTGAATTTCGATTGAATTTTTATTCGTTTTCTTTCTGGACGGATTTTTCATATTTTTCGTGAAATTAATTTTTTATTTGAGTGATTAAATTTCTAAGCTGTCTCTTTGCCGAATCGAAGTAAGCGGCCCTTTAAAGTTTTAAGCATCTGAAACGAGCTTGGATCTATTCTGCGTTAGAACTTAATTTAGTATTTTTATTTAATATTATTTTACGAATTTCTTTCCTAACCGATCTAATCAGTTGCGGCGCGTCTTCATTTTGTAAGTGGTACTTGAATTCTGAGCATCATCTTTAGAAATAGAAACTGGAAAATTTGATTGCTTTTCCATGATCCCTGCACACTATGCTAGTTCTATGAGTATTTGCTTGAGTCAGAACAATGCGTACTTGTTTTGTGAGAGAGAAAATTGTGTATCAAGAAATTGCGGGTTGCGGCTTTCCTCTGAAAACGCGAAGAAATCGCCTCTGGCTTAAGGTTGAATGTCAGCATTTGGTGTTGTGGAAACTACATCTATAGAACTTTTGTGTTTTTCGTTTATGAGTTGGATTATGTTTGTTAATTGGTTTTTTTATAATGTTAAAGTTAGCTGATATGGTTTTTCCTTTTTTGTTGATAGATAACTGCAATGGGAAGAAAGAAGACGGAGGAGAGTGGTGCATCCGCGAAGGCTAAGTTGACCGGCAAAGATGCTTCTAAAGATGGGAAAAAAGAGAAAATATCGGTCTCTGCAATGTTGGCCAGCATGGACCAGAAACCCGATAAGCCCAAGAAAGGAGCTTCTTCTAGTGCAAAGGCAAAAGCAGCTCCAAATCGTCAATCATACACTGATGGTATTGATCTCCCGTCCTCTGATGAAGAAGATGAGGATGTGTTGGAAGAGGGTCAACAAGAAGTAAATGTATCCAATCAGCAAAAGCGGCAAGAATCTAAGCCACTTGATGTGTCTATATCTGATAAAGAGATGAAAAAGCGTGCCCAGAAGGACCGTCTTGCTGCCCATGCCATTGAGCAGGCTAAGAAGGAGGCCCTTAAAGATGACCATGATGCTTTCACTGTTGTTATTGGAAGCCGTGCATCGGTACTTGATGGTGAAGATGGTGATGCTAATGTTAAGGATATAACAGTAGAGAATTTCTCTGTGTCTGCTCGGGGAAAGGAACTTCTGAAGAACGCATCAGTGAAGATAACACATGGGAAGAGATATGGTTTGGTTGGGCCCAATGGAATGGGCAAGTCTACTCTCCTGAAGCTTCTTGCTTGGAGGAAGATTCCAGTACCAAAAAATATTGATGTGCTTTTGGTTGAGCAGGAGGTAGTTGGTGATGACAGAACTGCTCTTGAAGCAGTTGTTTCAGCTAATGAAGAACTTGTAAAAATCCGAAAAGAGGTTGCAGATTTGCAGAATTCAGCTTCTGCTGATGAAAAGGACAGTTTTGATGATGATGCAGGAGAGAAGCTCTCTGAATTGTATGAGCAATTGCAGTTGATGGGATCAGATTCAGCTGAAGCTCAGGCTTCAAAAATTCTTGCTGGGTTGGGTTTCACACAGGATATGCAAGGCCGTCCAACTAAGTCCTTCAGTGGTGGGTGGAGGATGAGAATTTCATTGGCAAGGGCACTTTTTGTTCAGCCAACTCTTTTGTTGCTTGATGAACCCACCAACCATCTCGACTTGAGGGCTGTTCTCTGGTTGGAGGAATACTTGTGCCGCTGGAAAAAAACTTTGGTCGTTGTCTCACATGACCGGGATTTCCTTAACACGGTTTGCAGTGAGATTATTCATCTGCATGATCTGAAACTTCACATCTATCGAGGAAATTTTGATGATTTTGAAACTGGTTATGAGCAACGTCGGAAAGAGGTGAACAAAAAGTTTGAAATTTACGACAAGCAGATGAAAGCTGCCAAAAGGAGTGGAAGTCGGGTTCAACAGGAGAAAGTCAAGGATAAAGCAAAATCTGCAGCAGCCAAGGAAGCATCAAAGAACAGGGGTAAGGGAAAAGTTAACGAAGATGATGCACCAGCTGAGGCTCCTAGGAAGTGGAGAGATTACAGTGTGGAGTTCCACTTTCCTGAACCTACAGAGCTTACTCCTCCACTTTTGCAACTTGTTGAAGTCAGCTTCAGTTATCCGAATCGGGAGGATTTCAGGCTGTCAGGTGTTGATGTTGGTATTGATATGGGGACTCGTGTTGCCATTGTTGGACCTAACGGAGCTGGAAAGTCTACTCTGCTCAACCTTCTTGCAGGTGATTTGGTTCCTTCGGAGGGTGAAGTACGGAGGAGTCAGAAGTTGAGGATCGGTAGGTATTCACAGCACTTTGTGGACCTCCTGACAATGGGTGAGACCCCAGTTCAGTATCTTCTCCGGCTTCATCCAGACCAAGAGGGACTTAGCAAGCAAGAGGCTGTTCGTGCAAAGCTTGGAAAATATGGACTCCCCAGCCACAACCATCTCACTCCCATTGCAAAATTATCTGGAGGGCAGAAAGCCCGAGTTGTGTTCACATCGATATCCATGTCAAGGCCCCACATTTTGCTGTTGGATGAACCAACGAATCATTTGGATATGCAGAGTATTGATGCACTGGCCGATGCACTTGACGAATTCACCGGTGGAGTTGTACTGGTGAGTCATGATTCTAGGCTGATATCGCGCGTGTGCGAGAACGAAGAGAGGAGTGAAATTTGGGTTGTTGAGAACGGCACGGTGACCTCTTACCCTGGGACTTTTGAGGAGTACAAGGAGGAGCTACAAAAAGAAATTAAAGAGGAGGTCGATGACTGAGGTTTGCACTTCTTTATAGCTGTAAAATTTTGCTGATTATTCGAAGAATTCCATGAGTTTGCTTGTTGCTTGCTCATGTAATTTAGTTGGTTTTTTCTGATCCGAATGTAACAAGTAATAGAGATGTGATAAGTTTTTATATGCAGTTCTAGACACGAAACGAGGCCTACAAGAACGGTATTTGAACTTGGTTGTCAGAAAATTATACCTTGATTCAAGACTATATTTGATTTATGAATAATCATCGCCTTCGTTTTTTAATATAAATTTACAAGGCAAAGGCAATTAGAAAATATGTAAATTAAGTAAAATGAAAGAGTCCTTCAGTTGAATAATCTCGCAAATAATTTTATTTGAGGTGAGGGACACCGTGTTGTGCACACTTCTTAACATCTCATATATTGTTGAATGCACTTCACATTTATTTTTTCAATCGAAATGCATCGTTTTACTGTACAAAAAGGAAGTAGTGCCAATTGCCAAGCTTACCACTTAGAGAAAAATTTGATTTATATATTATATTTGGGTTTTTGTTTTTTTTTGGAGAAATCAAAAAGTTGTTTGGAGTAGTTATAGATTTTGATAACAAAAAAATGTTATAGTTTTTACAAAATCCATAATGAAGTATGTGTGGTTACGAGTTCGAACATGCTTTTAGTTTTAGGGTTTAGGTTTCTATCAATTTGGGGGTTTCTGTCAATGAGGGATTTTAGGATTTTAGGGTTTGGGACAACCAATTTAGGGTTATGGTTCATATTAGTAAATAAATTTTGTGTATTCAATTTTGGGGCTAAGTAATCATTTCATGACAAGATATATGAGTCATTTAATACTAAATATCTATATGGAGTATATTCAACAATATGTTGTGTGCTAATAAAAAAAGGCTTTTTAGTCAAAATGGTCCATGAGATTTGCATAACATATCACTTTGGTCCCTGAGATTGAAAATCAATAGAAATGGTCTCTAAGATTATTCACCATCCATTATTTTGGTCCTTTTGTTAAAAACTCCGTTAAGTGGTCCCAAAGCTCATACCGGAAACTAAGATTTTTGGCTAGAAGTTTGGACAATTTTCAAAACTTCGTAACTCAATCGTTTCTTAATCAAATTTGACCCATAATACATCAAAATGAAGATAGCAAAGTGTTGAACAAGATTATACCTATTTGGAAGCACAATGGTTGCCAGATATGGCTAGAAAATAGCCTGAAATGTGACTGGTCAACGGGAAAACTAGAAAACTCTCCGGAAACTGGGTAAACTTTAAACGTTCATAACTTCTTCAATACTCAACAAAATCGAATGATTCAAAAATGAAAATCATACTTCTTGATGAGACGAAGAGAATGGTACCTCTCTTGATGGCTAAATCGCCATGGTTTGGCCGAAAAATAGCCTGAAAGGTGACTAGTCCGCGGGAAAACTGAAAAACTCGCTGGAAACTGGGTAAACTTTAAACATTTATAAATTCTTCAATACTCAACGAAATCGAGTGATTCAAAAATAAAAATCATACTTCTAGATGAGATAAAGAGAATTGGTATAAAAATTCAAGAAATTCCTAACTAGCGAGATGATGGCCAAATAGCCGTGGTTTGACCGAAAAATAGCCCGAAAGGTGACTGAGCCGTGGAAAAACTAGAAAACTCATCGAAAACTGGGTAAACTTTAAATGTTCATAACTTCTCGATGAGACGAAGAGAATGGTACCTCTCTTGATGGCTAAATCGCCGTGGTTTGGCAGAAAAATAGCCTGAAATGTGACTAGTCAGCAGGAAAACTGAAAAACTCGACAGAAACTAGGTAAATTTAAGCATTCATAACTTCTTCAATACTCAAAGACATTGAGTAATTCAAAATTGAAAATTATATTTATCAATGAGACGAAGAGAATGGTAACTTTCTTGACGGCTAACTCGTCATGGTTTGGCCAGAAAACAGCTCGAAAATGGTTGTCTTGGTCTCATCAAGTTAGCCACTTTTGAGCTATTTTCCCACCAAAACATGGTGAGTTAGCCATCAAGAAATGTACCATTCTCTTCGTCTCGTCGATAAGTATGATTTTTTATTTTGAATCACTTGATTTCGTTGAGTATTGAAGAAGTTATGAACGTTTAAAGTTTACCCAGTTTTCCAACGGACGAGTCACCTTTCAGACTATTTTCTGGTCATCTATGGCAACCATTGGGCTTTTAAATAGGTATAATCTTGTTCTACACTTTCCTATCTTCATTTTGATATATTATGGGTCGAATTTGTTAAGAAATGATTGAGTTACGAAGCTTTGAAAATTGCTCAAACTTTCGGCAAAAAATCTCAGTTTCTAATATGAGCTTCGGGATCACTCAATGAAGTTTTTTAGCGGAATGACCAAAATAATGGATGGGGGACAATCTTAGGGACCATTTCTATTGATTTTCATTATCAGGGACCAAAGTTATGTGTTATGCAATTCTCAATAACCATTTTGGCTAAAAAGCAAAAAAAAAAAACTCCATATTTTAGTATATCGTTCATAGATTATCATGCAAAAAATTAGAAAAATTCATAACCTTTAAAATATCCAATTATAGTGAAGTAAAATAGACAAACACGTTTTTTAAAGAAACATTAATAAAACTACCATTTAATTATAGAGAGGTTTAATAAAACACTCCCGGTACTGTTTACTTTTAACAAAAAAATATTTTTTTACCTTTAACTGTCACTATTCACTATACCTTTAAAGGTGGCTTTTCGTTAAAAGAGAATTTTTTTAGACTTTTCGTTAGTTTTACTTTAATTCTATGGTCAAGCAGTTTCGAATTTGAAGGATTTTTTTATAAAAATGATCTTTATAAGAAAACTTAAAAGTTAAACGAGTTTGAATATCAAATTACAGAGTAAAACTTACAAAAGATCGCTTAAATAAATTTATCTGAGGGATTCCTCAACGGAACAGAAGGAAAAGCGACTGTAAAAGTATTAAATGACGCATACAATCCAACTAATGTTGTTTGAATGTCGGAGCATTTCAAAGAATTCCACGCTCATTTCTCCTCTTTAAATAATTGGAATAAGGTATGGCTTGCCTTCAACGGTGACTTATTCTATGAAATAACTTGAATTATCAATATGCACTTATTTGATAGTCAACGTGTACCGGTGAACCGGCTTTAAAAACAAAACATGTTACTGTACATATGAATCGTAGAATTTTTCAAATAAACGAAAAATTAGATTATAAATTTGGTATAGTTACGGACGTTTGAATTTGGTTATTTATATGTTATAATATAAATTAATTGAACTCCCACCTTGTGGAAAAGAAGCCCACTCAGATTTAAGCAATAATAAGGGGACCAATTTTAGTGACCAATCAGAAATTAGAGAGCTAGAGAGGGCCAATGAGGAGAGGAGAGGAGAGATAGAAACTCTCAACTCCCCCGAAACTGTGACCCACACCAACCCATTTCTAGCCCTCCCACGACTATTTCGTCGGCTTTTCCACTGAAACGCCACCATCAACCACCTAAAACCTACTCAGTGACTTCTCATCTTAGTATATCTACTTAAATTGAAGGGTTTTTTGTTCCAATTTCGTGAGGAACTCCATCAGAGCATTGGGGGTGTTCGACGGCAATTCTGCCGTTTCGACGAGTTACACCACCCACCACTACTCCTAATCAACTCCCCTTGGACCCAAGAACAAGACCCAACTAGTGATAAGGGTGTTGGAACACCGGAGAAGTCGAATCAACGAACACCCATTCTAGGGTCGGCTGGTTCATGGCGATTTGAGGCCTTTTTCGGCCAAATTGGACTTGGCCACATGTATAAAACTTGCTCTAATCATTGAGATCTTCATTTCTGTGAAATTTGAGAATTTTTAGAAATAGTTGAATTTTACGGCGAGTCAGGAGCGGCGGTGCGTGGCGGGACGCATGGTCCAAGGCACCCCTAACCTTCCTAGGCTAAATTTGATACCCCAATTCCATATGTGAAGTCCAATTGATGAAATCTCATCGTTTGAACATAGTTTTGATAGAAACCACCACTTGATCCTTATATGAATTGACGATCCGATTGTTGGATTGACACGCCCGCCCCTCGATTTATTTTAAAGCCTATAAATTAATCTCCAAAATGTTTTCTATTATTCATTTTAATCCCAAAAAGTTTTATAAACCTTTCAATTTAGTCCCTACCCCTCCTTTTAATTTAAAATATTGTTTTATTTCTTAAATGGTGAGCCACTGGGCCCACCTGGTTTTGGTCCCCCGAGTCCCCTCCTTCTCTTCTCTGTCCCTCTCTTCTCTGTCCTCTCTCGCTCTCTCGGACTCCCTCTGCACCCTCACCCTCTCTCTCTCCCGTAACTCTCACTCTCCCTATCTCTCTCACTCGACCTCGCCACCCCACAGACACGCACGCACACCATCGCGCACCCTCGCCCTCTCTCTCTCCCTCGCTCTCTCGCGACGCTGCAACGACCGAGGAGGAACCCAGAAAATCCCCGGCGTTTCCCTTGAATTTCCCGACGAGGTAAGCCCCAATCGACCCCCCCCCCCCTCATTCGATTCTTGTTTAATCTTGAGATTAGAAGTTAATTGGGGAAATTTCTGTGAGTTTTAGGTCGAGATCGACTCGGGGGTGTGTACACCCTTCTCCGGCGAATCCGTGAGCACCGTAGGCTTCCCCGGTCGTCTTCGGTGGAATCTCTTCGAATCGAAGGTACCATCGCACTCCCCTCTCTTCGTGCTTCAATTTGGTAGGTAGATCGGAGCCTTGGACCCCCGTAGGTAGCCGGCCGGAGCTGTGGAAGCTCCGGCGTTCCTCTGTCTTCTCAGGCAGGCTCAACCCAGGCCCTTTGGGCCAGAACCCGTAACCCAGACCCTCTCGGGCCTTAGGCCCGCAACCTAGCCCAGCCCAGTATTTTAATTAATTAGTTATTTTAAATATTTTTATTTTCTGTTAATTAGTTAAGGCCTTTGGGCCTTGTTAGGAAGTTATTGGGCTTTAAGCCCGTTAGGGCCTAGCCCAGTACCCTAGCCCGTAGCATTTTTTTTTGTTTAGGGCACCCTAAATTAATTAAGGCCTCGGGCCTTTGAGAAACCTAGGGCCTTTGGCCCGTTTAACCAAGCCCAAACCCAAGGCTTATAAGCCTTGGGCCGAAATAGAAACCAGGGCCCTTGGCCCGTTTGATTTATAACCCAGAAACCCTTTTGGGTTTCTTTAGACTAGGGCCCTAGGCCCGTGCAACCTTAAGCCCATATGCCCTTTTGGGCCGGTCCAAACCCGAACCCAAGACCCTAGTGGGTCAGACCCAAACCCAAACCCTAACCCAAATCCTGACCCGTTGACCCGTGGACCCTGACCCGACCCGGGTTGACTGACCCGTTGACCCTGACCCGTTGACCTGACCCGGTTGACCGTTGACCCGGTCAACGGTTGACTTTGACTTTGACCGTTGACCTTTGACTTTGACCGGTCAACGGTCAACGTTGACTTTTAAGGTTGACTTTTTCGGGTTCCGTCCGGAACCCCTCCTAGGCTAATTTCGACGTTCTGGACCCGTTTTTGAGGTCCGTTTTCCCAAATTAAATCGTTAAAACAGAGTTGACTAAGCTATACCCTTTATGTGCTTAGGGGCAACTTTTGAGATTGTTCTAGATTCGCTAGCAGCGCAGCGTTGGACGGCTGAGTACTGTGAGTGGACCCCTTCTAAAAACACATGTTTTAATTGTAGAATTGCATGTATGAAAAGCATGATAGCATGAGAATGATGTATGTGCGATAGTTCTGATAGTGTATAAATGTATGTGCGATAGTTCTGATAGTGTATAAATGTATGTGCGATAGTTATGATATTACCGCGACGGGATGTAGGGATAAGGTTCCGGTCCATCCCGGACGACGGTTTAGGTCCACTTCCGCTACGGGATGTAGGGATAGGGTTCCGGTCCATCCCGGGCGACGGTTATGGTGCTGGCATAGGGCCTGGAGTGGGTTACCTCTGACTTTTGAGTACAGGGACGGGAAGCTGGCATTGGGCCTGCAGTGTGGTTTCCTCTGACTGTATGCTCAGGGACGGGGAGCCGGCATGGGGCCTGAAGCGTTTATATTGGACATTCACTAGCGATTATTTCTCTATGAATATGATTATAATATGCGAATTATGAATTGAGATATTGCATGATGAGTTAGGACATGAGATATTGCACGGCATTCTAGGTTCAGAAAACCTATGTTTATCATGATATAATTGTATTTTCATAAAATCTGGGGGATAGTACGTTGATAACTGTTTTCTTATATGTATATTAAATTGGTCCACTCACCTTTGTTTTGCGCCCCCTTCAGGGCCTAGATTCGAGGCATACAATCCCGGCGTCGAGGCGCTTCCGCACTGGCATCTTCGAGTCCTCTCGGTGTAGGACCTACTTTTCTGTGTATTCGACTTTATGTTCTTTCTTGTATTAATTCAAATTAGATGTATGTTCTGAACACGTTCCTGAAATATCTATTAAATGTGTAATTTAAATTCTTAATTCTCGTTTTTATACCTTCTAAATGGCTTTCGTCACCCTTCGGGTGTCGGCCAGCACGTGACCACCCCGATGTCTACAGGACATCGGGGTCGGGGCGTGTCAGATTGGTATCAGAGCGTGGTTTGTTCAGAACATACGTAGGATCTTCTGTCACCATAGTAGTGTGTCAGTTATGACGTCATTTGGATGTCGTAATTTCTGAAAGTGGTGCCATTGGGCACAATTGCGCAAATCTTCCTCTGTTTGAATTATCATCTTCTGGATGAAATATCAAAACTCGTGTCGGGATTATGCCTCATTTAAGACGTGTTTGGTGGGTGGACGACTTTCAGCATATGACGATACTTTACGACGTGCCTCCCAAGGGAATGGCGGGTAAAGTCGGTGTTACTGGGAATTAACGTGTTCGAGAAATTTCAGTTTAGGGAAGTCTGGTCAAGACCAGCTGTAGATCGGTAATGATGATGCCACTCTGCAACATGCGTTCGCTAGGAATTGCGGGCAGAGTCGGCTCTACATTGAAAATCTTGGGAAACAGACATCTTGGCAGTACGAGTTGGTTCAGACCAACTAGGAATCTGAAACGGTAGTATCATTCTGCGACATGTGTTCCCCCTGGATTGGCGAACAGTCATGCCTTAGTGATGATTACTTGAAACTTTCAAATTTCGTGTTAGGGAAATCGGGTAAGTACTAGTCGAGGCGATGACTAGTAAGTGGTAGTTGGTAGGAACAAATCGAGGTGTCCGAACTCATTACCGCTGAAGGCAATCAGTGTAAATCGTTGGAACAAGTCATCAGTGATTATTCTATCGATAACTTTCCTGCTTACTCAGAAGAAGAAGTCCGATTCATTAACCTTTGACCGTCAGCTTTACACCGAATTCTTCGGCCGTTGACTTTGTTGACATTAAATGCTTTTCTTGGAAAACTCCTTAGCAGCAGTCAATAATCTCACCAATTCCTAAACGGAGTTGTGATTCTTGCTGTTGTTGTAGTTGAGTCAGATGATGAAGATCCAGACTTGGTTGGATAAACAGACTCCTTGAATTTACCTGGGATTGGTACTCGGTGGTAAACCCTAGCTCTTTATCCACGTACTTTTCAGTAGAGGTGAATCTAGCCTCCTGCTTGTAGCCTAACCGATCAGTGCTCTTGTTCCCTACCTGTCCTGCCTTGTACTTTCAGTGTAATGGTTTAAAACTTACCATATTCATCTTTGTACGAAGATCGAGTTTAATTTTGAATTTCTCTGGACTCATTGAGCTTTGGTTTGCTCAAGAGCATCACTTTAAGGTAGCCAATCGTGTCACTGCATGCATACGCAGACTGCTTTGTATCCTTCTTCTCTATCATTCTGTTAATTCAGAGGTATTATGTTTAATTTTTGAACTTTGTGATAGTTCTTCCAAGGTTTGGTGAATTTCGAAACGACTTTGGCCTCGTTAAACCTCATACACAGTTCTTAACTAACCTTGAGCTTAGACTCATGTTTCTTTTGGTCTAAGAAGCTAGTCAGTTTTGGTACGACACTGACAGTGAAAAGAAAATTTTGACAACAAAGTGTTGTCTCATCTAATCGTAGTTCTTACACTTTCCAAATTCTGCGGTGGTGTATTAATTAAATGTTGACTGCACGTTGATGCAGTAAGATTGAGTCACACTTGTGCCTCCTAACGATTGGAACGGCACGATGTGAATTCTCTTATCCTGGAGCTAGAAATGGTAACGACCTACCTGGTTGAAAGGGTGGCGAGGTTTTCTTTACAGTGAGAAATGGTGCACCCTAGTTACCTAAATGCATAAATGTCTACGATTGCATCATCGTGTACTACCCCGATTTTTGCAAGCGTAATGGCGGAACTCCTCAGTAGGAGGACTCACACCCAAATCTCATTTTGAGCATCTGACCCTAATCGGACAACTACAGCGAGATCGTTTAGGGATAGAAAAGCGGAGAAGTTAAATATACGGAAATCATATAAGCTTGTCAGGAGATTCAAAACGTCAGATCATTTCACGAGTTGTCGGACGAAGTTGATGACCGATGATGTTATTAGGTGTGTGACATCAGGTCTTGAATTGTTATTAATCCTTAACGATCAAATTAGGCACGTGCATGAACTCGAGCATCAGAGTGGTTATTCAAATCCAGATATCTTGTACTCTAGATTTGATGGACTTGTTTTGACCCTCAAATTCTTGAGTGTCCTTTTAGCCTTCTCGACATGGTTTCTCGCTCAATCAGTGAGGAATTGACGATCGATCGATTCGGCAGAAGTGTACACCTAATTCATATCGTGTTGGACAGGAACGTTAAGAGCATAATCTTTCCGCCAGATTTTCCCGACTTACCGTAAAGAGTTTCACGTGGCTGCGAGATTTCAGCCGCCTTGAATAAAGAGCTGGATGAGGATTATAGTATAGATGATCGGCGGATTGTGTCGCCATCTTACTATAATTTATAGGCATCACATCGTTTCCTTCTCCAATGATGTGTGTCTCGACGTATCCTCCCACTATCTCTCTTCGAGACCTTGTGGATGGTAGGTACGTTGACATCCAAATATCCCTAGCAAACCTACTTAGTACTCTCTGATGTGACATCCCGGCGTGATCAAGAAGGGAATCTGAAGATCTTTTCGCTTCTCTCGAAAGGCGTGTGCTTTCATGGTGCTTTCAGGTTGATCTAGCAGGTCTTCTTCTTTCCACCAACATTAATCTTGTTTGACTATAAATCTGTAACTAAGCAAAAATGGAGAGGTGAATTGAGCACTGCAACAACTCCCAAGAGATACTGCTTGTTGGGAAAAATGAACTCTCGTTTTCCACTTGCTTGGTTCGAGCTTTTGGATCTACTACTAACATGGTGGTAAGACAAAACGATATCGAGAAAGTAAAAGAAGAGGAATACAATCGCTAAAGAAGAATTACTGAATCAGTCAAATGGAAGTATTTAGCTTTGAGAAAAGGATTGGGAGTTACAGCAACTATCAGACCGTGATTAGCGTGAGAATGAGACTTCTCTTTTGCCGTTTGCTTAGCCAGAGCTTTTGACTTCGCTGTCAACATGGTGGCCACTTCTCTTGAATCCCAGGTTACTCTTCCAAGTGGATTCAGAGTTGGCAACACACTGGAGTAGTTGGTCACATTTGGAAGAACCGATACGGATAGAGCGCTTGGCTCTGGATGGAGTTTTACGACGACAGGTTCGGTTCGGTCGAATACGACACTATTTGCGTTACGATACGAGAGTTGCTACAGGCAACTTTGGTTAGCAGAGTAGTATTGCGGACTAGTAGTTAGAGGAACGAATTCGCCACGTGTGCAATCGTGCACCATCGAAAATTATTGCTTACTTATCAGGACAACGAATGAGTGGTTGATGTCACGGGCGGCCGACTGTTGTATCGATAACTTGTTCGTTGGGTTGTTAAGCAAGTGAGTAGGTAGACTCGTTTTTAGTAGCCGTTATAGATTCCGCTATCGCTAGGACGTGACCCAAGTACAATATGTTCTCGAAGTACGTGTCGTTACGTACGCTTGAACAAGACCCACTTTCGTTTTCAGTTTGGAATTTTCAGTGCAAGTATTTTAACTCTTTTTACGTTAGTTATTTATTTTATGTTACAAATGTTTTAGGGGAAAGTATTTTCGTTTTCGGTTTTGATTTCAGCTTAAGTTTTCGATCTATATGTTAGTATGTATCTGTTTTGGCCTTAACGTATTTTACGTATTTACTATTGACCCTATGTTAATATATGTTTCTAATTTTATATCTTTATAAATTATATCTCTATTTTTCACTGATGGGGAAGAAAGTAAGAGATTGGAGGCATGATAGAGGATTTTGTGAACCGCTCGCGACGGTGTGACATATTCTCTTTGATGCACCCCCTCTAATTTGATTTCTCATTATATACTTATATTCTTCCTACTATTTTCAAGTATTTTAACTTATTAGTGATTTTAAATTTCGGGGTCGAAATTTTTTTTGTAAGGAGGGTAGAATTGACACGCCCGCCCCTCGATTTATTTTAAAGCCTATAAATTAATCTCCAAAATGTTTTCTATTATTCATTTTAATCCCAAAAAGTTTTATAAACCTTTCAATTTAGTCCCTACCCCTCCTTTTAATTTAAAATATTGTTTTATTTCTTAAATGGTGAGCCACTGGGCCCACCTGGTTTTGGTCCCCCGAGTCCCCTCCTTCTCTTCTCTGTCCCTCTCTTCTCTGTCCTCTCTCGCTCTCTCGGACTCCCTCTGCACCCTCACCCTCTCTCTCTCCCGTAACTCTCACTCTCCCTATCTCTCTCACTCGACCTCGCCACCCCACAGACACGCACGCACACCATCGCGCACCCTCGCCCTCTCTCTCTCCCTCGCTCTCTCGCGACGCTGCAACGACCGAGGAGGAACCCAGAAAATCCCCGGCGTTTCCCTTGAATTTCCCGACGAGGTAAGCCCCAATCGACCCCCCCCCCCTCATTCGATTCTTGTTTAATCTTGAGATTATAAGTTAATTGGGGAAATTTCTGTGAGTTTTAGGTCGAGATCGACTCGGGGGTGTGTACACCCTTCTCCGGCGAATCCGTGAGCACCGTAGGCTTCCCCGGTCGTCTTCGGTGGAATCTCTTCGAATCGAAGGTACCATCGCACTCCCCTCTCTTCGTGCTTCAATTTGGTAGGTAGATCGGAGCCTTGGACCCCCGTAGGTAGCCGGCCGGAGCTGTGGAAGCTCCGGCGTTCCTCTGTCTTCTCAGGCAGGCTCAACCCAGGCCCTTTGGGCCAGAACCCGTAACCCAGACCCTCTCGGGCCTTAGGCCCGCAACCTAGCCCAGCCCAGTATTTTAATTAATTAGTTATTTTAAATATTTTTATTTTCTGTTAATTAGTTAAGGCCTTTGGGCCTTGTTAGGAAGTTATTGGGCTTTAAGCCCGTTAGGGCCTAGCCCAGTACCCTAGCCCGTAGCATTTTTTTTTGTTTAGGGCACCCTAAATTAATTAAGGCCTCGGGCCTTTGAGAAACCTAGGGCCTTTGGCCCGTTTAACCAAGCCCAAACCCAAGGCTTATAAGCCTTGGGCCGAAATAGAAACCAGGGCCCTTGGCCCGTTTGATTTATAACCCAGAAACCCTTTTGGGTTTCTTTAGACTAGGGCCCTAGGCCCGTGCAACCTTAAGCCCATATGCCCTTTTGGGCCGGTCCAAACCCGAACCCAAGACCCTAGTGGGTCAGACCCAAACCCAAACCCTAACCCAAATCCTGACCCGTTGACCCGTGGACCCTGACCCGACCCGGGTTGACTGACCCGTTGACCCTGACCCGTTGACCTGACCCGGTTGACCGTTGACCCGGTCAACGGTTGACTTTGACTTTGACCGTTGACCTTTGACTTTGACCGGTCAACGGTCAACGTTGACTTTTAAGGTTGACTTTTTCGGGTTCCGTCCGGAACCCCTCCTAGGCTAATTTCGACGTTCTGGACCCGTTTTTGAGGTCCGTTTTCCCAAATTAAATCGTTAAAACAGAGTTGACTAAGCTATACCCTTTATGTGCTTAGGGGCAACTTTTGAGATTGTTCTAGATTCGCTAGCAGCGCAGCGTTGGACGGCTGAGTACTGTGAGTGGACCCCTTCTAAAAACACATGTTTTAATTGTAGAATTGCATGTATGAAAAGCATGATAGCATGAGAATGATGTATGTGCGATAGTTCTGATAGTGTATAAATGTATGTGCGATAGTTCTGATAGTGTATAAATGTATGTGCGATAGTTATGATATTACCGCGACGGGATGTAGGGATAAGGTTCCGGTCCATCCCGGACGACGGTTTAGGTCCACTTCCGCTACGGGATGTAGGGATAGGGTTCCGGTCCATCCCGGGCGACGGTTATGGTGCTGGCATAGGGCCTGGAGTGGGTTACCTCTGACTTTTGAGTACAGGGACGGGAAGCTGGCATTGGGCCTGCAGTGTGGTTTCCTCTGACTGTATGCTCAGGGACGGGGAGCCGGCATGGGGCCTGAAGCGTTTATATTGGACATTCACTAGCGATTATTTCTCTATGAATATGATTATAATATGCGAATTATGAATTGAGATATTGCATGATGAGTTAGGACATGAGATATTGCACGGCATTCTAGGTTCAGAAAACCTATGTTTATCATGATATAATTGTATTTTCATAAAATCTGGGGGATAGTACGTTGATAACTGTTTTCTTATATGTATATTAAATTGGTCCACTCACCTTTGTTTTGCGCCCCCTTCAGGGCCTAGATTCGAGGCATACAATCCCGGCGTCGAGGCGCTTCCGCACTGGCATCTTCGAGTCCTCTCGGTGTAGGACCTACTTTTCTGTGTATTCGACTTTATGTTCTTTCTTGTATTAATTCAAATTAGATGTATGTTCTGAACACGTTCCTGAAATATCTATTAAATGTGTAATTTAAATTCTTAATTCTCGTTTTTATACCTTCTAAATGGCTTTCGTCACCCTTCGGGTGTCGGCCAGCACGTGACCACCCCGATGTCTACAGGACATCGGGGTCGGGGCGTGTCATGGATCATCACCAAACCTAAATATATTATAGTACGTAATATTTAAGGACAATAGCAACTTATGGATTGGGAACCCAATGTACGAATCTTTCCGAATTGGATTTTTAAGTTCGTAAAATAAAACGTCGGCCGCTACTTAATTTTAGCAATTGACGAAGATTCGATCGTTGGATCGTTTTGAAACTTTAGGACGTTGTTCTAGAAGCTTATTGAAACTCTTGGGAAGTTACGGATCAGAAATTTGAGGTGCAATCTTCCATATTAAGTTACGTAGAATTGCGGACCCTACCATCGACCTTTGACTGACGGTTGATGTTTGGTCGATGGGTTTCAAATCATTCTAGAACATCATTGGGGATGCGTTTTACGTAAGTTACGTGTTCTATCGATAAGAATTCTGAGTTGTGATTTGATATTTGTTCTAGGCAACGATCGTTCATGACTCCTCGATTTTCGTGCTAGGGAATGATAGCGCAGACTTCAGGTTAGTGGGTCTTTTCCTTTTTATAGTATATATGATTTATAGTTTCCACAAATGCCTTTAAGTTGATTTATGCATTTTTATGCCATGGTTTATTAGTTTTAAAAATGATGATATGTGGTTGAGATTTATATATTATCATGGCATATTCATATACATTTTACCAGTTCATAAATGTTGCACTGTTGTGAAATGCTAAAGCAAGCACGGGATGCACAAGTAAGTCAAGGTAAGATTGTTATGTTGATTGAAATGGTTGAATCATTATGGCATGCTTACATATAGTCTGCTCATTATTGCTACACCCCAAGCGAATGCTCAGCCCGAGGCCAGGCTAGCCTTCACGTGTATGTTCACCTCTTAGCACCGCATGCTTGCCTTGGATCCAAGTAGGTGTTAGCCTGTTGTACAGACTGCAATAGGCAGTTTCAACTCGTAGGTAATCACACATAGCGCAAGCTTCACGTGATCGTAGCATTAGAGCATTTATTATTACACCTAGCCTGTCGTACAGGTCATATTAGGTGGCTCCAACTCGTGTGTTAGCATAGACTGATGAGCGATAGGTGCAATTGTACAGGTCACATTAGGTGACTCTGACTGACATGTTAGTATGGATTTTGAGCATATGATCATAATTATATTGTTGTTGACATATTTTGTTGTGGCATACTCATGGATTTACTGTTGGCATGCATTTGATTTCATACTTATACGTAATATGATTATTTTCTAGAAACTATACAGGTTTTACAGCGAGGGGTTATAATGCTTTCAAAAGGCTTTTATCAAAACTTTATTTTCAGGCCCACTCACCCTTATTTTTTGCCCCTCCAGGTTTTAGTAGCTGAGCTTTCATACCGACGAGGATTATTGGAAAATCTTGGTGTAGACGATTACCATCGATGGTATAATTCTCAATCTATTTTACTGTACTGTATTTATGCTTTGTCATCACGTGTGAAATAGATTCATTCCTGCTAACCATGTGCTCTTGTATTTAGGCACTTTTAGATTTAAATTTATACACATTTTCCACATCATTACACTTTATGGCTTCGCCACCTTCCAGGTGTTGCCATCACAGCTCGATTCGAAATCCTAGTGAACATCCCCGATCAGGGTGTGTCAAAATATATTCTTAATTAATGTGCTTTTCAAATTCACTTAAATTCATTTTTATGTCAAAGATGCACTCAATAATATTAGTTAATTTATTGCTATTTTTATGAAATCTCGTGTCTCCCCCAATTTAAGAATTCAATTATATCTAGTGGGAGTTGAGATTAATTTGATCGAATATAATAATCAATATATATCTAAATTATTTAAGAAATTTCAATATAACTAAATTATTTGTAACTTTGTTTTATACAAAATCATTTGTAACTTTTTTCTTCATTATTGTAACTATTGTCATTAATGGGTATTTCTCATTCTTTATTTTCGTCTCTTGAAAATTCAAGTATGATTGAATTGAAATGTATCATTGTTCATTAACATAAACATTTACATGTAACAACACAATTTATTCTCAAATTGAAATGTACCAATGCTAAATTAAAACATATTCATACTAAATTAAAATGTACACATGCCGAACTGAAATGTACCACACTAGCTTGAAACATACCGATAAGTTGTAGGGTTACACATAACTTGTTAGCTTTTTATATACCAAAATTGTGATAATATAAACATATCAATAACTTGGTACTTATCCAAATAAAAAATAAATAACATATAACAATTTACTTAATCATGTATATATATATATATATATATATATATATATATATATATATATATCATGTATGTAATATGATTTGGAGTAAATTGGTATGTTTAAAAATCATTGTTTGGTGTTTTTTTTTTGGCACACACAGTTCAATTTTTTGGTTAAAAAAACCTTTGTTTTTTTTTTTTTTGAAATATATTGAATTAATGGGACATAAATTAACAATATCTTCTTTTGCAAGATTTTAGGAATCTGTTATATGATATTGGATTTAATTAATAAATGTCTTTTTAGCCAAAATGGTTCTTAAGATTTGCATAACAAATCACTTTGGTCCCTAATATTGGAAATCAATAAAAGTGGTCTCTAAGATTGTTCACCATCAATCATTTTGGTCATTCCATGCAAAATTATGTTAAATAAGAATCAAAATGACAAATATACCCTCAATTTAATAAATAATGGGCCAAAATGATTTGACAAAAATTAAGGGTATTTTAGTCATTCTATTCTTATTTAATGGATATTTTTCAAGGAATGACCAAAATAATTGATGATGGACGAACTCAGGAACCAATTCTATTGATTTCAAATCTCAGAGACCAAAATGAGGAGTTATGCAAGTCTTAGAGACCATTTTGGCTATATAAAAAGCCTTAATAAATTAATTATAAAAACAATTTATACAAATTGAAATCACTGTTCTAAAAATCCCCGTCTAGGCGCTAAGTGGCTGGTCACCACCCCGATTAATGCCTAAGCATTTGAAAATTAAGAAATAGCGCATAGACCTACTGAGACGCCCACCTGGACTGCCCAGACCTGCCTAAGTACCTGCTTAGGTTGAGAGTCACTTAGACAGAAAATAGATAACTTTCATTTTGTATTTTATTTTTTTTCAATAAATTGTAAGAAACTTGTTGTAGATTTAAATGAACACACATTATATGCTTGTTCTCTATGTTTTCACTGTGTTCCAATACTTCATAATATATATGTCATTCTATTTTGTAGTTTATGATGAAATTGTTTATATTTTAATATAAAACTGACACTTATTTACAAGAAATATAATATATTTACATAAATCTGCCTAGGCCCCGCCTAGCTGTCTAGGCGCTAGGCCCTAACCCGCCACCCGACTAACGCCTAGAGCCTTTTAGAACCTTGATTGAAATTAAGTAGTAAATTAATTAAAATTGTAGAAAAGTAGTTTCATCAAATCTCTAAAAGCCCTAGAACCACCATAGTGTGACAACCCGTCCCGAGATTTTTAATTTGAAGTTGTGAAATGACAATTCTGCCCTCACGGGAATTTTGTACGTGTATGCATGTGTATGTGTGGATGGCCAATAGTGAACTGCCCTTAATTATTGGGGCCAATCAGATCCTTTAGGATCCCTTAATTTTGATGGGTGATGGACCACACATATACACCTAACTTCTGTTTCTCTCTCATTCCTGTAGCTCTCTCTATCTCTCTCTCATCTCCCATCTCTCGAAAACTCACGCTCTATCTCCCATTCTCATACGGACACACCCATATCCGTTCATCTAGGCACAAATCGAAGAAACAAAGACCATATTTGTGTTCCTTGAGACCAGACGAGTACATCGGCATCCATTTTAGGTAAGAACTTTTACGATTTCACGTTGAAAACCCGAGCTCCGAGTTATATACTGTTCACGAAGTTTTTGATGGTTGCGTTTTAGGCAAAACCAAGATCACCATGAGCCCTAGAAGGTCCCCACGAACCTCGGAGACCATCGTTTGCACAATTTGGACGTCGGGATAGCCCTGCATGAAGGTGGCCAGTTTTGGAGAATTTCCCGACGAGATTTCAACCGTTTTTCGAGGTTTTTGAAGGTATAGACTTGTTCTCCTCTTAATTTTGAGCATGTAGGAAGAAAAATGAGAGAAAATGGTGAAGAAATGGCCGAGAAAACCCAAGTTACAGGTTTTCCAGCGAGCTGAGGAAGAAGATGACACTACTATAAATTTGGCTATAAGCCACCCTTTTCATTGGTGGCTATTGTCAAGTGTTGCCACTCACATTGGTGGCAAACCTCTATGGCCACCAAGCACCCACTAAACTAGAGAGTGTGGCCTATGTAGAGGACTCCATTGTAACAATGGCAACCAATATTGCATTGGTGGGTATGTGAATAGTACAACATTTTTATATTTTATAATTATTTGTAAAATTCAAAATATGTCATTATCTCTCTTATTAGTGGCTAGATTTGAGACTAACATTGGTGGCTTTCACTCATACACCCACCAATCCTATGTGTCTCTATTAGGATCAGTGGCTTTTAAAGTATAGGCACCAACAATGGTGTGAATCTATAGCATTCCAAATGTCCAGTAGGTTCGAATTGTATTACATGCATTTTAGTAATAGCTCTGTACTCTATTAAAACTTAGCTTCTTAATATAAAATTCACATGAAATTTGAATTTGCAAAAGGATTCACATTGACAACCAACCACACTTTATATCCCATACATTTATCAATAACAAGGTTTGTCTCTATTAAAGACACCATATTACATTCAAGTCTGTTGTCCAACACATCCAAGTACCCAAGGGTGATGACGTTACATTTAATAACACCTATGTAACTATGCACATCCACCAACAGCAAACTAAACAAACAACTCTACCCAATTGGATCTATGCCTTCCCTATGGCATTTGTACTATGTACATGAAGCAAAATTCACAAAAATGATCATAGTTAGCTTATCACTTACTGAAGCCAGTGACATTCACCATGCATGGACGATACCCAATCTCATAATCTGTGCCATTATTCTGTAGCACAACAATACCCTCATCTGCAACTTCTCCACTTGCTTGGATCTCCATACCATTCCCTTGTTCAGTTCTATTGACACAAACTTGAGTCACATCAACGCAATTTGGTTCCACCATGCCTCCATCAGCAGCCCTCTTCAGCACGGACATAATTTCAGACCTCAAGCACGGATAAGAGAAAACATGTTTACCAGAAATGCTAGTTAACCCAGGAATCAACTCATTAATTTGGACATCAACACTTCAATCTTACCTGTATAAACCTGAATAAAACCAAGACTTTGTCAAGCATTCCCTCCAATTCCTCTTCAGAGGTACCCTTATTCCCAGCATGAAGCTTCTCGTCCAAAAACTTGGCTATCAACTCAGCAGGTCGGTTCTACAATAGGAAAAAACAATTCTTGATCAAACATGTCTATTTAGATCTATAATGAGCAGTGCATTAAATTGGCTACATTCAACTGAAAGACAATAGATCTATAGATGGTTATTAAATGTTATAACAAAAACTTATCCAAACTCTTATCATGTATCTAGTATCATTTCTTTGCTAAATTCTGCCTTTCTTATGTCACATGACTTGAAACCACGTCAAAGATTTCCCATTGTAATATGAAGGAAAAGAAACACAAGCAAACACGGGAAAAGTCAATTAGATAAAAGACTACCTGTCGGAGATTAATTAAATGCTCGAAGGCATCCTTTATGGTGTTGCAGAATACTTCATTCTTGAAAAAGCTTTCTTCCCATATAGTGTCAAGAGAAGCCTTAAATTCCAAAAGAGAAGCAACCATTTCTTTATCTTTTTCTTCATCCATGATAATGCCCCGCCCTGTCCTCCGAATGTATGAGCTAAGCGCTTGCCTTAGTGATTCAAGGGCATTGACTCTGGAAAAAAGAGTGTGCATCCTTTGAAGGTCCTCAATGCGACTCTCATCCATCAGCAATGTGAAACCCTATAAGAGAAACCATGAGTACCTAAATTCAATACATAGGGGTAGAATTAAAAAACTTAAGGATAGAATAATAAAGTTCATAGTAAAATAAAAACCTTGTCGAGAATGGCTGGTATATGGCGATCTAAAAGCTGTTTTTCCGCTGTTGCAACTAATGGCTTTCATGTACTTGCATCCAGGTAGATTAAACATCTTTCATGTTCTTCATGCAACCTTGTCTGCAACATATTATCCAAAAATCTCCAATGGTAGGCATAAGTCATCATAGTGACAAAGAGACAAGCTAGATAGATGCAAAGTAATTCGAACAAGTCATTATGTTCAAAAAATACAGATGAAAAGAAAAAATTGCTGAAGTAAATAGGCTTCATGAAGACTTGAGAGATGGAGAAAGAAATATGCACCTCAACATGCTTCAAGTAATCCGGAACATCTGCTTGCTGCATATATTTCATGCCTTCAGCAGCATAGAATTCAGAAGTACACTCAAGAAATGGCTTCTCAAAGCTTTCTGAGTAGATTCCTAAAGCTGTAAACATCTTCAAAAGATGGTTAAGCAGAGTCCTAGCCACTGCTTCACCTAATCTGGCAAAACCCAGACCACAACAGTGTAGATTTACTAGTTGCAAAAGCAAACCCAACAAATTAATAAAGATCTATGTGCTATGTTAATCAATCAATATTCAAGTCTTAGGTTTTAATTAATCTGGGCACTAAGCTTTTTACTTTAAGGTGCAAGTGCTCTATGGCACACCACATATCCTATTATTACTCATCACCTACCCATAAATAAGACAAAAATTTGGTGTTGCAAATGTCTACCCTCACAGACCCAACATCACGGAAGAAAATGTTATATAAAAATATCATATTATAGTACACAAAGTCAGTTTCTAGGTAAGATGATGAAAGGCACAATCTTGGCTCAGTTTCTAGGTAAGATGATGAAAGGCACAATCTTGGCTATATATAATGAACTTCAATATGCGAAGTTTCCTTTCGAAACAAGAAGATCGAAATGCCTACAACATATAACATATGCCTACGAACATTCATCCATCAAAACCTCACTTAATTGACCCCCAATCCAACCATACAGCCTAAAACCCTCACTTGCCTTCTAGAAATAGGAGAAATCTGTGAAGTAAGGACTTAAAATTTAGGGAACTTTAACTTAAAATGCGATATCCTTATAGCATAAGCTTAACCAAGAGTGAAACTTTACATAGATATTTCTACTTACCTTTTCTTTCAGTTTCTACAAGCTGTAAGGATAGTAGTTTGTAAAAAAAAACGTAGTTGTGATTTGCCTAACTCGTGCTTTCATTGAAACAGTAAAGGAATTCGTATATTTATATAACAAGAAACGAACATAAAAATCACTTAATACTCATCAAATGATCTGCAAATGCAACAAGAATAAAAAAAATCCATAAAAATCACTTTAAAAAGTCTGCCAAATACCAAAAAGAATTCAAATTTTCTAAAAGATTTAGCCTAACCATTTTGCTAATTCCCATCAAAAACTTTTTTACTGCATTTGACACCAGTGGACTAAGTTCCTAATTTGTAAGCAAAACCAATTTTGTTTCCACTTTAAATATCATTAAGTTTAATCTTTTTATCTCCTTTTATTCCTACCAACTGAGACCTCTCTTCCAAATTACACACTTTCTAATATCATTTTCTCACCAATTATTACAACAAAATTTCAAACTTGTTTTCTTTTCCTCTCAATATTTACATGGGAAATAATTTGAAATGGTGGACCTTTTGACTCAATCTCATGGACATTACCAACACAGGACATCCAATCTCAAGATGGAATAGGATTAATCAGGCAGGAATTATAATGGAAGACCTTTTTAACACCACTTGGTCAGCACTTTCAGCAACTTAAACAGTTTGGCTCTTAAATAAGCAAGCTTGTTTGTTCTTTATAAACGAAAAGGGCAGAACGACCTTGATGCCCTGACAAAGCTAAACACAATATTCATCCCTAAATTGAAAACCACCAATCCAAAAAAATAAATTAGACGCACTGACAAAGCTAAAAAATATGGCCAATATCAAACTCACCTTCATGCCCTGTGGATCAGCAACCATGGTCGGAGAAGAAGAGAGAATGAAGCTGCTCTAAAGTTCACCGAGTATCAGGTTCTGAGTGGGAGGTGAAATAAAAAAAAAAGGAAATTTCAATCCATTTGTAAATCCAAAATCACAAAACCCCAAATTTGAACAAAACAAAACCCCCAAGATGTAAGACTCGAAAAACTTACCAGAAAACCCTAGCTTTTCTTGGCAAAAAAATTCCCTCAAATCAATATGAAATACTAAAGAAGCTTACGTGAGTTCAATAAAAATCGAAATTTAAGCAACTTTCTCACCTGGAAATGTTGGATTAGATGAGCCCAGAAATTCCAATCGAAAGGATTAGGGAGGAGGCGAGGAGTTGGGCTCAGGGAGGAGAGAGAGAGAGAGAGAGAGAGAGAGAGAGAGAGAGAACGGTTCGGTTGAAAATTAGGGTTGTCTAACTTTGTATTTATTTGGTGTGAAACTAATGTAGAATAGGATTATTAAATGAAAAAACAATTATTTTTTACAGATAAAAAGGAGAAGACTGAAAAAGAAATTTAAAAAAAACAGGTTCCAAAGTTGAAAAAACATGTAAAAAGTCTTTGGTATAATTTTAAGAAATAAAATTAATTAACAAAAAATTAGTTAATTTTAAGGCCACTGATATCAGTGGCATCTTACTGTATAGCCACCAAAAAATAGTAAGAGTAGCAACTTTATATCTATGGCCACCAATTGCAAAACGTGGGTAAAAAATGGTGTGTAATGAGCATAATTCTAGTAGTGTGATGCGCGTGGGGGCGCGTGGCACCGTGCCCCTCCCGACGCGTGGGTCCGAGAAAAATTATTTTAAAAATTTGTCGACGTCCGTGACGTCGTGTTGGTATATTCACATACCAAAATTGAGCTACGTATGAAAAGTTAATTCTAAAGTTCCGTTTATGTACGTTAAATAACGTTTATTCAGTTACTTCTCATGTAGGCGAGACCTATCCCGAGGACGAGCGTAGCCAGGCTAGCGTGGGGACTACGATCCTGCTATTTATCAGTGAGTAGGCAGTTTGTTTTCCGTACATACCTATATATATTGCTATTTTTCCCAGAAAATGAATTTAAACAATGAAATGATTTGAGATGCCATGCAAAGTATCTATTTATTTTAATTATGCATTAGTACTTGCATATAATTGTGATGGTGCTGCAGATGCACATGTAAGTGTCAGGTAAGTTTAATTACTGTTATGTTGAGAATGAAATGATGTGATGTGATGTGATTAGAGCTCATATACCTGCACATTGATATTAGTGCTCCCGCCCAGAGATAGAGGCACAGTCTTTCACGTGTTGTTCACCTCCCTCACCGCATGCTCGCCTTGGATCCAAGTTAGGTGCACAGTCCTGTCGTATAGACCACTATAGGTGGGTTCGACTCGTAGGTGACCCGCGAATCATTCACATAGTCTTCACGTGATTGTAGCACTAGAGCATATTATGTTATATACAAAAATGAGTTGCAGACCATTAGGGGTGGTATTGATTTATGTGCAGGATATATATATATATATATATATATATATATATATACAGTCGAAGGCTGAGTTGATATGATAAGATGATGAGATGATTATGAGCTATATATGCGGCCGAGGGCTGAGATGATTATCAGATATTGATTCAGATCACAGATTTACGATATGAGCATACAATTGAGATATTTTGGCATGGCATACATACAGATATTTTCAGCATGATTTTGAGATATATATGTATATGAGTATACTTTATTTATGGGAAATTATACAGGTTTTACGGTGAGGGGTTACAGTTTTGAGAAAAGAATGATTTTGAAAAGATTTGTTTTACTGACCCACTCAACTTTGTTTTTTGCCCCTCCAGGTATTAAGTAGTGTTCGTTGGTGGCATACGAGGATCTCCCGGACGTTCTAACAGAATTCACTTACGTAGGATCACATGTGGGTGTTATTTCCATTTAGTACTTTCTGCTTGACTGCACGTAGACCATTTATGCTCTAGTCTGTAAAAGCACTATAAATTCTCTCACTAGCACATCACCTTAGTTTGGACTGCTAGCCGTTTGGTTTTAGTTGGTTCGTATCTTTCTAATTAATCTTGCTTCCGCACTGTGCACATGGTTACGTCACGCTCACGTGACGGCTAGCACGCCCCACTTTCGGGTCAGGGTGTGTCACATAGGGTGGCCCAATGGTTGGGAACAAATTACAGGGCAGTATTCCATACGGCACATCCTGGATTCGATCTCATTTAAATTTCATAAGGACGACTAAATCATTCATTTATGGTGTTAATTTTGTAAGTATTTTCTTTTTATGTGTACTTCTTTTGTTTACCATATGTGGATGCAAATTTCTGCCTCCTTCTTCTTGGACGAAATTGCACCTACAAAACAATTAACACCTTTGGTCAAGGCCAAAAGCCTCACGCGCCCACGATGAATGGGAGGCTTTGGCCGAAGAACCTCTGATTCCAAAGTTATAATTTAGAGAGAAAAGTGTTTAGAGAATTTTTGGGAGTTTTGCAAGAGTGTGGACTTAGGTTTTTAGAGAAAATGTGGTTCAATATATAGAGCATGGTCGGCCCCCTTGGAAGAAAGGGTGGCCGGCCTCTTGGGCAATTTTTGAATGAATTTTGTGATTAATTGGTGATTTAATTAGTAATTAATAGATTAAGTAGGAATAAATTGAATTAATTGGCCAATTAATTCAATTTATATGGAATGTTTTGAAGGTTATGGAATAATTACCTTGTGGAGAATATAGGATGAGGATGGATGAAATAATTTTGAACTTGTTACCTATTTTGGGCACTTTTGGCTTGATTGAAAGATGATTGTCCACTGCTCGCGCATAGAAAATCTGGTGTGCTTCGAGGGTAATTTTGTTCGTTTCACCCAAAAACCCACGTATCACCTCTTGATTATTTTTGGTTCCACTCCATATGCATCTTTTATTGGCTACTTTAGTTTTTGTGTGTTACAACCGTAATATATTACATTATAAAAAATGATATAGATGGTACAAATGATGATACAACAAGCCATTTATCTAAAGGGGATCCCCCTTTTTAGGTTAACATAGAGACTAGTTGTAGGGCCCACTCCAAGATGAACTTCAACGATCAGAATCGTCTATTTATTAGTCTCAAATCATAAATCATTCTTGCAAAAATTCAATTTAATCCGAAACCATATGTGTTAAATGCAACATTATTCTCACATTATATATAATCTGTAATCTAACAGTGTTGGGTATTGTTAATATCAACTAGTAATAATATTAATCTGTAATGTTAGGTAGGATTGGATCGTAAATTAATTTGATGAAAAGGGGACTTTGATTAGGGCAGGGAATAAATATCATTTGTTGGTTATTTGTAATTGCCAAGTTGTCAACTATCAACAGTTTAATAGTTTTATTTTATTAATTTTGATTCATAAATTATTTTTGTAAAAATTCAATTTAATTTAAAACTATATAGGCTAATTGCGACATGTTGGGTACTACTAGTCTGTAATGTTAGGTAGGATTGGATTGGAAATTAATTTGATGAAAAGGGGACTTTGATTAGGGCAGGTAACAATTATCAATTATTTGATGAAAAGTGTTGACAGAGACGAGACATCCGATGAGACAGTAACTTTCATCCGCTATGACCTGTATGAGCATCTTGGCATCCGCATCAAAACATTTAAGTAAATTATAAATCTTAAGTTTGATTTTTGCTAAAAATGAATATGAATCATATTATTAAAAGTCATTAGAAAGTTGAGCCACTTCCTCATTCTTAGGGTAAATAATATTTTTTTGTTAAAAAGTATATATATTTAGTTTTAATTTTTTTCGTATTTACTAACACATAAAGAATTGAAAAGGTATTACCTTCTCTTAAAATTCGGAATCTAGATTCTCGTCGGATTCTATTTGTGAGGATTTTGAGAATTCGTGAATTGTATCCGTTCTTCGTACATTGTGCAGTTATAAATTATTTTAAATATTTTTATTTAAAATTAAATACAATACAAACAGTACATAACAAAATTGACTGCACGATGTACGATGAACATATATAATTTACGAATTTCCATAATTCTCACCATAATGATCCGGAGAGGATCTGTTGGTAAAATTTGTAATTAAATACTTGAGTATCATGAATCAGATCAACTAGAAAGATAGTTCATCCGATTCTCTTCATTATTTTTACTATTTTTAAGCTCTTCTATTCCTCTTTATTTCATATGGAGTTTTAACGAAAAACGCGCGATATTGTTCACTTTAATGAAAAATCACATTTTTATACTAAAAAAATCAATTATAGTACTATTCACTTTATCTTTTATTTTGTCCTTATCATTAAAATTCAAAAATTTCAAGCAATTTTTATTAATTTTCTTTTATTTCATTGTTGTCAAGTAAACATGACGTGAAACTAAATTTTTTTCATTTGCAACAAACTAGACTTTGAAGCATGTTATTTTAATATTTACAAAGGAAAATAAATATTATTGACTCTAAGCTGCAAAGACACCGTGATTAAAAAAAAAGGAAAACTAACGAAAATGGCCTGAATAGTGACAGTTTTAATGAAAAGTCATTTTTGAAGGTATAATGAATAGTGACAGTTAAAGGTAAAAAAAGACTTTTCGTTAAAAGTAAACATTACCGTGGGTGTTTTATTAAACCTCCCTAAAAAAAATCATAGATCTAGGATTCTCGACGAAAGACAGAGCATCAGTTTTAACATCGCGACTCCCGACAGGCCGATGCCGATAGAAACCATCATACGAATATTGTTGTTCAATGGCAAGTTGTATAAACTAGCACCAATATATTTATTTGTAATTTGTAAAAATAAAAGGAATTTTATAAAAGAGAATCATAATAAGTGAAAAGTAAGAGGTTAAGCCTTATATTTGACCGACGGAGAGTAGAAGAGAATTTTTTTTTATAAGTCTACAATGGGAAGAGAAATTGTGTGCAAGAATAAATGGTGTTGAGTTTTATGAGATAGTTAGAGGGGTGGATATAGGGCATCCGTTGGTATAAACTACTAAATAAAGTATGTACCGTTATTGTTCGATATTGCATCACTAACACGTTCGTTCTTGTGAATGAAGGCGTATCAACTATGACCTAATTACTTCAGTCGAACAAATAAAATAGATGTGGTCCTGAATGTTGAAATGCAAAATGCACAAGAGAGTGATACCGATTTGACATGAAGCTAATGAAGTGACCTCTTACCAGCTAAGACTTGGATCACCAACCAACAAGAAGCAGTGGTAAGTAGTATTTTGGTTTAAGATAATTAATGTTTTTTCTCAACAAATGTGATAAGATGCTTCACATATTAAGATAGTTAGTATTTTTTTCTCAACAAATGCGCAATAATTTTTGCGTAAAACGTTTGAGTTGTTTATTAAATAGGAGAAGATCTTCTGAGTTGCACGGTCTATTGTATTTATAAGATAAATACACTTGGACGTGTTGTAGAGTCCATGCGGTGACTACCAATTTGATGATAACCAAAACCATCTTCCGATCACCAAAATCAACTTTATCCTAAATAACACTTGGCGTGCTTCTAGGAGTGGTATCCCAAATGGATGGTATTGCTATCCTTTATCCTTTCTTCCCTCAATGCCACGTTGAAAAGTCATCCCTTGAGTAATCCCTTGCCAACACACGGATCCCCACAAACAACTAGCAAGGGTAATGCATGATTTTCTGTATTGCATTCAAATCAATCCAATCGATTTCACTGACTCCTGATATCATCTTCCGTACTGATTTATTCCCGTCTCTAAACTCATAAAAAAATATTAAAATTTAACTATTTAATACCACAATTCTTTTTTACTTGTAAAAAAGATATTTTAGGTTTGATTTTTGGAGATTATATTCACACACCCCAAATTACTTTTTTCACACCTTTTTAATTTTTTAATATTTTTCTATCAAGTGTTAGTGGTGTGTAGAAAATATTAAAAAATTAAAAAGGTGTGAGAGAAGTAATTTTGGGTGTGTGAATATAATCTCTCTTGATTTTAAGCAAATTTAAATTATATTATTATTAGCTTATTGTGAAGTTAAAGTCACTCATATTCTTAGATAATATTATTCGTTAAAAATATATATATTAAAATTTAAGAGCCTTAATTTAATAAAACAATGATGCAATAAAAATGTGAAGGTCCCAAGTACGATGCTCTGAGTTAATGAGTCTACTTGACAATGGTTACGGGCATGGTGAAATTCTCATAGCCGCTCCTGACCTGGAATGAAAGAATAATCGTAACTTGCTATTAGTTGTCTCTTTAAAAAAATTAATGCAAAATCGGGTTCAAACATTATAATAAAAAGAAGTATAATGCTAGGGAGATTTAATTTGGAGACAAAGTTTTGAAAACTAAATAAAATGAAAGTTAATTATTGATTTCTTACTTAAATGTTAAAAAACATGTTTATTTCTATTAATGACACATTATTTAGTTTGTAAATGTAATTCCTAAATCTAGTTTCCCTAAAATTACTTGAATTTATCCATCGGCTCGAGCGACGTAATAATAATACTATAATAATAATATGGCTAAATTTTTTTCTTGATCCCTGTGGTGAGACAATACTTTTAAATCGACCACTGTGGTGAAAAACGTGTTAATCTTAACCCTGTGGTGAAGTTCATTATCAATCGTAGTCCAAATTGAAATTTATGTCAAAATTTCTTCCACATGTAGGGGTAAAAATGTCATTCTATTCTTTTTTCTTTTCTTTTCGGTAATTCCACTTTTTTATAATCAACAAATATAGAAGGGAAAAAAATGGAAATCCCTCCTCAATCCCTACCATTGTCGGCCACAACGACCACCCACTACCTTCCCCCCTCTCTCTCACATAACCCTAGCCATCTTGCTCACCACTGTTCTTCTTAAAATAAAACTAAATTCAATGTTTGCATAATAACTTATATTCCAACCTAAACACGGCAAGGTACTCTGTGATTTTTAAATCTTGAATTTGAACTCTTGGCTCTCTTGAAATAAGAAAGACTGATAATATGAACCTTGTAATTTTATTGTTTATTTATTCTTTTATTGTAGCTGTAAAAGTTTTTAAAGTAAAAAAAATTATGTCCATATGGCGCTTTATGATTGGTTGATTGAATCAATAAAAACAAAAATAACAATTTTACCCTTACAAATGACAGAAGAATGAGGAAAAATTCAATTTGGACTATGATTGATAACAAATTTCACCACAGGACTATAATTAATAGCTTTTTCACCACATGGGTCTATTTAAAAGTAGGGTGCCACCACAATGATCATGAAAAAAAATTGGCCTAATAATAATGCAACTTGACTTTGCTGTCTCTGATTCCGATGTTTATGAGAGCGATCTTTACGAGTATCGTTGTAATGCAAGTTGCTATAGCCATATATAAAAGTCTGCCATGTTTACCGACTTATGGACTTTGCAAGATATTGTTTGAGTGGAAGGGAGGGAACTGGGAACCACCATGGGGGACCGAGAGGAAGTGGTGGTGGCCTGGCCACGGTGCGTGAGTTATTAGCCACCGGTTCCCACTTTGACCATGTTTACCGACTTATGGACTTTGCAAGATATTGTTTAAGTGGAAGGGAGGGAACTGGAAACTGTTAATGTAGATAAAGGATGATCGAAGAAGAAGATCAGAATTCAAGAACTAGAGAGAGAGAGAGAGAGAGAGAGAGAAATAGAGGGAAAGAGAGCAAGACTTTAGAGAGAGAAGCTGTAAACTTTTGTATTAAACTTTCTTAATCTTCAAGCTATTACAATGATGTATTTATATAGAAGACTAACTCTCTAACTAACTATCTAACTAAGATCTACAATATTTAGACAGATGGCATAATCCTAGCCACTGTCTATATCCTTACATGCCCCCTCAAACTCATGAGTGGATGAACCGAGCATGAGGTTGAAACAATGAGACTGAAAAAGAGGAGAACTAAGGCCCTTAGTTAAAATATCTGCAAATTGTTCTCGAGAAGAGACAAACTGAACACAGAGCTTGTTTGTAGCAACCCGTTCACGTACAAAGTGTACATCGATCTCAATGTGCTTTGTGCGTTGGTGTTGAACCGGATTAAAGGACAAAGCGATGGCAGAAAGGTTGTCACAGAAGAGAACAGGAGGAACAGCAGGCTTGACATGCAGAAAGTCCAGCAACTGGTGAATCCAATCAAGTTCAGCGGATGTAGTAGACATAGCCCTGTATTCGGCTTCCGTTGAGGAACGAGAAACAGTGTTTTGTTTCTTGGAAGACCAAGAAATAGGATTATTGCCCAAGAAGACAATGAATCCAGTAGTTGAGCGCCGGTCATTGGGATCACCAGCCCAATCAGCATCACTAAAAGCCTTCAGTCGTAAATCTCCTCGAGTATAAGAGAGGCCAACAGATAATGTCCCCTTTAGAAACCTCAAAATCCTTTTTACAGCTGTAAAATGGGACACCATCGGAGATTGCATAAACTGGCAGACTTGATGAACTGAGAAGGCAATGTCCGGTCGAGTGAAAGTTAGATATTGGAGGGCTCCTACGATACTTCGATAAGCTGATGGATTAGTATAGGGAATGCCATCATCTTTCACCAACCGATGGGAAGGTAAACACGGGGTGGCACAGGGCTTACAATCAACCATCTCAACTTTCTGCAATAAGTCTAGTATATATTTGGACTGAGACAAGAATAATCCCGTAGGAGTTTTGAGAACTTGAATTCCCAAAAAATAATGGAGCTCCCCCAAGTCCTTGATGTCAAACTCAGAGATTAAAGAATTGATCACTTGTTGAATAGCTGAATGAGAACTGCCAGTAAGAATAATATCATCGACATAGAGAAGGAGTACCACAATGTCACTGCCAGCAATCTTAACAAATAAAGAAGAATCAGCATATGTGGATTGAAACCCAAGAGAGGGAAGAAAACTTGTAAATCGGTCATTCCATGCTCGAGGAGCCTGTTTCAAACCATATAGGGACTTGTGTAATTTACAGACCAAATCAGGATGAGCAGTGTCTCCAAAACCAGGAGGTTGAGCCATGTACACCTCTTCATTCAACAAACCATGCAAAAACGCATTCTTGACATCCAACTGTCGAAGATTCCAATTGAAGTGAGCTGCCAAGGCTAGAACTAACCTCACAGTGGTTGGTTTAACCACGGGACTAAAGGTTTCACCATAGTCTAAACCAGGCTCTTGACTAAACCCTTTAGCAACAAGTCGAGCTTTATGCCGAGCCACTGTCCCATCTGAATTCTTTTTGAGTTTGAAAACCCACTTACAGCCAACAAGGTTCTTGTGAGGAGGCAAAGGTACAAGACTCCAAGTATGTTGGTTATGCAATGCATCAACCTCTTCCTGCATTGCTTTATACCAAACTGGTACCTTCATTGCAGATTTATAAGTTGCAGGTTCCACCAAAGTGAGATCATCATCACAAGATGCAGCCACTTGACTGAAAAATACCTTCTTCTTAATGATGCCATTCTTACCTCTAGTTTGCATAGGATGCATGTTAAGTGGAGCAAGTGGTAACACCACTTGAAGTGAGTCCGGACTAGAATCAGAGTCCACAGGGAGTGGAGAAATAGAGCCTGCAGTAGCAGTAACGGACTGGGAAGAGGTACTGGGTGGTGAAGGTGATAGCTCAGTAGGTAGAGAGGTTGGTGGTAGAGGTGAGGGGAATGAGGACATAGAGGATAAGTGTGGTGGGGTTGGTGGAGAAGAAACTAGGATATTATCCATATTGAGAACTGGAAGTGGTGAACATGACCGAGAAGGAGAGAATGTCACTGGTGTAAGCTGAGGTAATGCAGATAAGTGAGGGTATGGAAAAGTAGACTCATCAAACACTACATGTCTAGAAATGTAGAACCGACCTTGTAACACATCAAAACAAATAAATCCCTTATACTTGGAAGCATACCCAAGAAATACACACTCTTTAGTTTTAGGTTGGAATTTGGTCTGAATGTAAGGTCGTAAGAGAGGAAAACAAGAACACCCAAACACCTTAAGATGTGTTAAAACAGGGGGAGTACCAAAAAGCAATTCAAAAGGGGAACAATTATTCAAGACTGGTGTAGGCATTCGATTTATAAGATAGGCAGCAGTTTGACAAGCAAAGGTCCAGAAAGAAGAGGGTAATTTGGCAGATTGTAACAATGTGACAGTGGTTTCAACAAGGTGTCTATGTTTTCGCTCAGCCAAGCCGTTTTGTTCTGGAGTATAGGGACAAGATTTATGGTGAAGTATACCTTTATTGGTAAGAAAAGTTTGGAGTTTATTGTTACAATATTCACCACCACCATCAGTTTGCAAAGTCTTAATACAAGCAGAGAATTGAGTTTGCACAAATGAATAGAAGGAAACAAAGATGTCAAAGAAATCAGATTTATGAACAAGAGGAAACAACCAACAATATCTAGTGCACTCATCAATGAGAGTTACATAGTATTTGTAACCATCGATGGAATTACAGGGAGAAGGACCCCAAAGATCACTGTGTACAGTTTCAAAAGGAAGTACAGATTGGTGTGCACTAGACTGAAAAGGCAGTTTAGTAAACTTGCCCTCTAGACAACTATGACAGAGCATAGGATCAATATCCTTTGTACAAGAGATATGAGACTTAGTAAGCATGATAGAAGCAATAGTATTTGAAGGATGCCCTAACCTACTGTGCCAAAGATTAGAGCTAACACGCTGTCCAAGCAATGCAGAAGGTGGAAAATGGCCTTGAGAGTGAAATGATGGATGATTGGAGAGTGATGGAATGGGGTATAGTCCATTACTGCATTTGCCTTTGTACAGGATCCTCCCTGTGACTTTGTCCTGAATCTAGAAACAGTAAGCATCAAACACTAACCAACAATTGTTATCAAGACAAAGGCGATGAACTGATAACAAATTGTTAGATAGCCGAGGCACATAAAGAATGGAATTCAATTTTAGTGGTTGCACATGTGTTTGAATGATGGAGCGACCAATATGTGAAATTTGCAAACCTTCACCATTGGCAGTTTGCACAGTCTCATTAGAAGGATAAGGAGATGCAAAGGACAAGGTGCTAAAATCGGCAGTCATGTGGTTTGTAGCTCCCGAGTCGGTAAGCCACATCTGTGATGTAGGAGCTGAAGACGGCTGAGAAGATACTGTGTGCAGAGCTTGGATATTGGATTGAGGCGCTGAAGAAGCATACTCATTGCGGGACATCGGAGAGTAGTGCGGACCACCAAAGTTGGGACCTTTGTCATTGAAGAAACAATACCAGGTGGTATGATTTGTCTTGCCACAAATTTGGCAGCCTTGTCTGTTCAACTGTTTTGAGGGACATACCGGAGCAATATGGCCAACCTGATTACAGAGCTGACAAGGGACTTGCTGCATAGCGGAGTGTCCAATGGACTGTGATGGAGAATGTCCTAGCACTCCAGAGAAAACAGGTGCTGAAGGTGAACCATGATGGAGAAACTGTGGTCGAGAACTAGTATTAGAATACCTATAGCCCTGATGAGGTTTACCTTTACCCTTCTTGTTAAAACCAAAAGATCGATAACCACCAGAGGAACCAGAATGAGGACCTGAAAAACCCGAATGAGCACCACCAGAGTGATGGGATTTAGGACCAGAGTTACTAGCCACCATGGCAGACAAAAACTGAGAATTCACAGTACTATCCATAATCAGTTCTTCAGCAAGAAGCTGCACCCTAAATTCTTTGAGAGAAATGACACTCTCACGACCCCGTATAACACTACGAAACGTATTATACTCAGGAGGTAATCCATTGAGGGCGAGAATAACAATATCCTCATCTGCAAAAGTAACTCCAGCCGCGGACAAGTAATCTCGAGCTTCCTTAATTCGCTGCAGATATTGAGACACAAAAGCAGTCCCTTTCTTGATGGTTTGAAGATTCGACTTGAGTTGAAAGACACTAGTCCGAGATACAATAGAAAATTGTTCCTTTAACCGGGTCCAAAGATCACAAGCACTTGTGCTGCCAATGGCACAGGAAAGCGCAACCGGTGACAAAGTTGCAGTAATCAACTGCATAAGGGCCCGATCATGCATCTTCCAGACAATATACTCTTCATTCGCAGATGGAGGGGACGAATTGAGACCATCACCACAAGAATCATCAGAAGAAACATAGCGAGATGGACAAGGAGTGGAGCCATCAACAAATCTCATGATCCCGTGCCCCTCAAGTAGCAATTGCATTTGGAAATGCCAATTCAAGTAATTAGAATCATCAAGCTTCACATTCACAGACGTAGAAATTGTAGATATAAGGCTAGTAATAGGCGATTGGAGAATTTGTAACTGAGATGCAGTAACCATACTTGCAGAATTGAGACAGAAATTGGAGAGAGGAAATAGCACAAACACCTGATGTGCACAAATTGATAGTTGCAGAAATAGGGAGAACGAGAAATGCAGAAACCCTAGAAATCACAAAGAAAGAAGATACCAAAAGTCGACCAAGAATGCAGTAATAGTCGATCGGCGAAAGCAAATCACAGAGCAAGAAGATGAGCGGAAGCTGCCGAAGGATCAAAGAACACAGCGCAAGCAACAATGGCGATTGATACCATGTTAATGTAGATAAAGGATGATCGAAGAAGAAG
The DNA here is from genome assembly GCA_963580275.1 of Crataegus laevigata. Taxonomy (NCBI): domain Eukaryota; kingdom Viridiplantae; phylum Streptophyta; class Magnoliopsida; order Rosales; family Rosaceae; genus Crataegus; species Crataegus laevigata. Next base: position 29,031,722 of record OY756944.1, on the reverse strand, counting down.
ATCAGAATTCAAGAACTAGAGAGAGAGAGAGAGAGAGAGAGAAAGAGAGGGAAAGAGAGCAAGACTTTAGAGAGAGAAGCTGTAAACTTTTGTATTAAACTTTCTTAATCTTCAAGCTATTACAATGATGTATTTATATAGAAGACTAACTCTCTAACTAACTATCTAACTAAGATCTACAATATTTAGACAGATGGCATAATCCTAGCCACTGTCTATATCCTTACAGAAACCACCATAGGGGACCGAGAGGAAGTGGTGGTTGCCTGGCCTGGCCATGGTGCGTGAGTTATTAGTCACCGATTCCCAGTTTGACAACTTTATTGTTGGTCTTTTTATTGTTGCTGACTTTCAAATCCCCATCTCTTGGAATTGCAACAGCAGCTTAATCTTAATATCAGCTAAAAAAAATTATAAAGATAAAGAAAAATAGACAGAAATGACTAATCTAGATAAAAGTTTATAAACTAAATAATATGAAAATTGGTGATTGAATTATTAGTTAAGTATTAATTAACGTATTTATTTTTTATAATCTATAAATTTAGTCTACCTAATATTATTATATATATTTACTTTAGATGTTAGACGGATGCATTCGTCTAAGAATATAATAATCAATGAAGAAAAGTTCAACATGTTAAAGTCAAAGGTGGATTAATTGTTTGTTCGAATTGTCGTATGCTATGCAGCTAGCTATGACTAAGGAATTGACCATCCCTCCCTCGAGCAACTTTTTGGGGTATTATCAATATGACAATATTATAGCGTTGGAGTCTCACAATCATTGAAGCGGAGGTGAGTTATTTGACACTTTCAGCAAAGTATCGAATGGACCGTACATCCGTACTGCTTCGTTACAAGATATTCAATTTTTCCAGCCAGGTAAGAGGAATTGTTAATTTCATTCAAATTAAACGACCGACCAACATGTATATATAGTACAATCAAGTCACATACTGCTATTTTTAACTAACATTTTATAATAATTAACCAATATTTAACACCGCTTGATAGTTTGATACACACGAAAAAAAGGGAAATGGATCATGTCCGAATTTATTATGTTGAGATTCTAGGGAATTCTCGTATCTTAGTCGTGTATCGTGCGATTAAAAATTATTTGATTTTTATTATTTAAAATTAAACACAAATCGTACTTGACAAAAACTGATCGTACAATATATAATAAACGACTGAGATGGGGATACTATTCCTAGAATTCCCAGAGTATCATTTCCGAAAAAGACAGACAGGCATGACAATTGGCCATTATCGATAAGGCATGACATGGACTCGAGGTTGAAAGTTAAAAGTAAGCACTGCACGCCATCACCAATTAAGAACAACTACAATGTCAACAACACGTTGGGTCTACTCTACTATTCTATCTCTCTCTCCCTCTGGTCTTCTACTTTTATTACTATCCATTTGCTCTGCGGCATATATATATATATATATATATATATATATATATATATATATATATATATATACACACGCTTGTGTGTGTGTGTATATTGCAGCAAACACATCTTAATCTCTCATTCATTCTTCTTGCACATCACCTGCGACATTGCCTAATTAACGAAGCCATTTCCAGTTTGTAATGAATGGTAGTCCAAGTCCCACGTAATTAATTTCTTCAACCGATCACGGCCAGCCTGCAGGTAATTTGTACTTCCCACCTCAACAACCACTATGCGCGCGCGCACACACATACATACCTGTGCGTTATCAGTTTTGTATTGATTGGAATCGCATCATCAAATGCTTGTAAACGTTTATTTTGTTTGTATAATTAGATGGAGATGGAGGTGGTATTATTACAAAATACATTAGCTAGCCCTGTCAGATAATTGTGTTACATATATAGATTAAATATTGACCGGTGGTTGATCTTTCAAGCTCGCGTGTCCCAAAGTCGACCTGCCTACAATATTTGCTTCACTAGCTATGAGAAATTTTTAATTGCAACAAAAATACAAGTAATATACCACGTATTTTAATAAGAATGATGAGAAATTTTATTTTTTAGGTTATTAACTTTTTAGCACACATATCCTACCATTTGTTTAGTGACACGTGGTGTATCACCCTGTGTACAAGTCACACTGAAAAATCTCTCACTAGCTACGTACTTCACTACTTTTAAACCTCCACTGAAGCTCAATTATATGTGGTCGATTGTGTATACATTACAGGTTAAAGTACTTTCCTGTTACTTTGAATGATGATTTATAATAGACTGATCGGTTTTATATGCAAAGGTAATTTGATCCGTCTGAAATTAGGATGCATTAGCTGAATGTCAACAAATCGTGGTTATTATATATATGTCTATCATGAACTTTATATTATTGCTAGCTTCCAATGCACATTATCTTCCAACTTATTATATAAGGGCCTTGTTTATGCTTACCCGCAGCTCCAAATTAGTACAGGTTAGTGTAGGCAGTAATATTTTGGGTCGTGTTAATTCAATAAGGTCGATACAAATATCATTGACTTCATGCTGGAGTCGGTATGCAAGATCCACAAAGTAATCCTTGTTTTATTATTGTATATTGTTAAAGATTTGTTTAATTAGCTAGCTCCTTTATTAATTTATAAATAGATGCTAAAATGACAGATGGAGTTTACTTTTAGGTATAAAACCTCTCAACTTGCACTTAGTTATTGCAGTGATTGCTCTATAAATTGTGGAACTCAAGTCTCAAGTTTCATCAAGCCTCCCTCAACCAATTGTATATCACATGGGAACCTTATTGGATCATTCCAATATGCATAATGAACACGATGATCAGCGGCAGCTTCCTTATGAGATTGTGGAGGAAATTCTGCTGCAACTGCCGGTGAAGTCCCTCCTTCGTTTCAGAAGCGTATGCAAGCCATGGCTTGCTCTCATCTCCGACCCAAAGTTTGTCAAGTCACACCTCCTTATCCGCTCTACCAAACAAGACGACGATGGCGATGATTGTGATCATGATCATGATGCTCAGGGCAAAACTACATCGTCCAGAGCACGACTCATGCTCTCCTCTTTGTCCCTCCTCCAGTCCGTCCACGTACAAGTTCTCAATACCACTACTATTGATGCACCCGCAACGGCAACCTTGCCATCCCGTGGCGACGGTGAAGCAGAAAGCCTAGCAGAAGCAAAGGCAGAAACAGAAACGAAGGCAGAAGCAGCTGGCACAACTGGTGCTAATAGTACTACTAGGGTCGTGGAGGAAGAGCATGAGTACTCTGTGACAATGAGGCGGCCGGTCAAAGACATGAAGATTGTCGGCTCTTGTAACGGCCTGGTGTGTTTGGTGGTTGACTCGGAAGATATGATGATTTATAATCCATCCACCAGGCAGGTTCATGCTGCCCCAAAGTTGGCGACAATCTCCGGTAAGGATTACTTCTATGGCTTCGGTTACGATTCGCGCAAGGAAGACTATAAAATAGTGAGGGCCACTTCTTCAAGCAAGGCTGGCGTTTTCGCCACCCAACTTGACATTTATTCTTTGAAGACCAATACATGGAGAGCCAGGTCCGAAACCCTGCCTTTTTACTTTCTGTTCAACCTTGTCGGAACCCTACTCAACGGGGCACTCCACTGGGCAGTCCGCCGCGGAAAGACTACTGATCAAGCTTCCGCAAACGGTGATGATGAGAGGCCTTTCTCAATCGTTTCTTTCGATATAGCGGAGGAGACGTACCGGCAAGTTCCCCTACCGGGCGACGGCGACAAGAATTTCTCGTTCTATGGTTTGGGGGTTTTAGGAGGGCGGCTGAGTATGCTTCACAGCCCTCATGGGTCTGATTACCAGGTGTGGTTAATGAATGAGTACGGGGTCAAGGCATCTTGGTCTATTTTCACTACCATTCCGCAGAAGATGGATTCTGAATACCTAGGGCTGATGTCACCTCTGAGTATTTTGAAGAACGGGGAGATTCTGATCCTTTTGCATCAAAGGAAACTAGTCATTTACAATCCGGCAGACAGAAACTTCCGAGCCGTCTTTGCCGGGGATGTACACTCTTCTCAAGTGGCTTTGTACATGGAGAGCCTTGCTTCACCCACCATGAAATACTCCATGGTCAGATAGCTGATCATATTATCACGTATTTAATTAAAGATAATCATCAGTAATCACGAGGATGAAAGAAAGAAGAAGATCCGGCTATCCACTAATAAGTTACTATCTTGTCCAAATGATTGTAATAGTAATTTGTTTCTTCCTCATTGTTTTCACTTCCAACGTGAACTGGTTTGTTTGCTCATAGGTTGGATTCAAGCCAATGGCAGTCAAAGATTCACGATATATTAAATATGTACCTTATAAAAATTTATGATGTCATGGAGTATATTTTTGTCTCGTTGACTAATTCCTACCAGTAAAAAGGTTTACAGAATACAATATTATAAAGCACCATAGAGAATAAATTAAGAGTATTTCTACACTAAAATTTTAAACTAAATAATGTGTTATCTGTATATATAAAGTGAGCACCTTAAATTGGTGAAAAATTCAAAATACCATAAATTGTCTTTTAAGAATTTCAAAAACTACAATTGAACAAAAAATAGTTAAAGTAACCACATTTTAATTTTAAATGACAAAAAAACTCCAATGTTAGTGGGTAGTTTCATAGTTTTGCTTCTTTTAGTTTTCTGAATAATTTTTTAATAAAAATATAAAATAGTTATTTAAAAAAAATTAGAAGACATGATCTAATATAAAAAGAAACCAAAATTTTAAACTAAGTTTTAAAGAAATTTTTCAGGAGCCGCCGCAGCTGGAGTTCCCACGGAATCAAAGGTTAACACCTATCTCCTTTGTTTTTGAAGCAAGAAAATGCCAATTTAAATTTTTATCAAACAAAATATATGAATTATCCCCATCACACCACCTCGTCAACGCCAACTACACGCCTGACACCACAATCCACCTCCATCGCCAACTTTACCGGTGAATCTCTTCTCTCTTCTCCTATTTGTCTTTCTCATCTCCTTCTATTTCTCCACTATTTCTTCGACATGGAAGCCGAGGGATGTTCGGCGTCAACTCCAACCACAGATCTGGTGTCGCCAACTGCTGATCTAGTAGCTGGTCAAGTGGTTAGATTTCCGTGTAAAAAAAGAGAAAGGGCAACATACGGGTATGGAAGGGAGGAATTGGTGGGGGTGGGCGGAGGGTTCGAGATCCTGGGGGTAATTTAGATTAGGGGTTTTTGAACTTTAATCCTTCAAGAAGATTAAAATTAAAAAAAAACCTGGTGTTAGATTGAATATTGATTTTTAGTCCCTAATGTGTCCTTAATTCAAAATAATTAATGTGTATTTTATTTAATATCTCCCATTAAATATTTAAATTTATTAATACACAAATTTTAATTTATTTTTTGACCAAAAAAGAGTTTTTTAATTTATTAATTTTATTTAACATTCTTCAAACTTGAAAGACTCAATTAATGTACCTAAATGTTAGTACCGAAATGTGTATACCGAAATATATTATATTGAACTAATATATTTAAATGTTAGTACCGAAATGTATTAATATTAAATTAATGTACCTAAATGTGTATACCGAAATGTATGCACCGAAATGTATGCACCGAAATGTGTGTACCTAAATATATGCACCGAAATGTATATACCTAAATATATCCACCTAATATATGCACCGAAATGTATGTATCTAAATATATGCACCGAAATGTATGTACCTAAATATATGCACTGAAATGTATTAATATTAAATTAATGTACCTAAATGTGTGTACCGAAATATATGCACCGAAATGTTAGTACCGAAATGTATGTACCTAAATGTATGCACCGAAATGTGTGTACCGAAATGTATGCACAGAAATGTTAGTACCAAAATGTGTATACCTAAATGTATGCACCGAAATGTATTATAATGAATTTAATATACCTAAATGAAGAAGTTACAGTACATCGAAATATATTGTATAACAAAAATTAGTTTATCTAAATGTTCACAACAAAAATATATTACAATGAATGAAATGAAAATAAAAATTATAATGAAATAAAATTAATACATTAACAATTAGAAAAGAAAAAGATAAATAATTAAAAAATCAAAATATAATTAATAAATGAGGTTATTAATGTATTAAGGGACTAAAATTAGATTTTGATCTTACTCATGGTTTTAATCAAAAAGTAATCTTTAACAAGGACTAAAATGAAGTTTTCTATTTAGATTATTCATTTAGTTTTGAAATTTAGTCACGTAATTTTAATATTAAAAAAAAATGTTTTAAAGATGGCGTCATTTACAAAGATGACATTTGAAAAGATGATATTCTAGGTGTTAGATTACTATAGGCCGGGAACTCAAGCTCCCTGAAAAAAAATTTCTAAATTTTGTATACCAAGTAATATAGTTGTTAAATTATTAGTTAATGTTGATTAACGTGCATATTTTTTATTAGTGGCATATCATTTGTTACAATAAGAATAATGTTAGGAGTCCAAATTTTTAAACCAAATTTATAAAAATGATGTGTCACTAATAAAAAATAAGCACATTAATCAATACTTAAATAATAAATCAATCATCAACGTCAACGTCATTTAATTTACAAATTTTAATTTAAATATTTAATCTCTCTAACTTTATACTTTCATGAAACCTAACAACTTTAAAATACCTTATCCAACGATGTGCACCCATATCTATTTTATGCTCAACGATGTGCACGCATATATATTTTATTGGTCAGCAGCAAAAGAAAGAAGAATTGGATGCCCCAGAGCAGCAGCCCCTTGACAAGCCTTAAAAAACACACACACACACAACTATTTTATTGAGAATTACTTTAAAATGAACTATTTAAAGTATTGAGGTAAGCTAATGATGTGTACTCATTTCTATTTTATTGAGCCATTTGTATTTCAACGGAGAGCTCTTGTAAATTTGTAATAGGGATTGTCCCTTGTACTTGTCCAGAAGCCGAATAGACATATCTTTTACTAGTGTTATTTTGAGTTGAAAACACTTTTACAAATTGTTTTTTTTACCAAACCTTAAACAATTTTATTTTACAGTTATTTATTCTTACACCACAATATAAATTATTTTTTAAAAAACTAGCCATTAATGCTTCAGACGGAACTTACACACCCCGCACAAAACCCACGCACAAGACGGCCCAAATTATTAACCACTGGCCAACCCAAGGGATGCTAATCTTATCTGCAACTAAATTACTATTCACCACTTGCAAAAACAATGTAGCAAAACAAAATGCAAACCTGCGCCTTTGACCATGTCTTCATCAGTCATCAGGCCATGTATGTGGGCTTGTGTCGACACCAGCGCTCACATCACATGTCATTAGTTTAAGAAAATAGAAAATTAGATTTTAATTTTTAAATAAAAAAATATCTTATACAAGATTAAAAACAGATTTTAGCCCTGAAATTCTATTTAATGTCATTCAATGTCTTTTTCTTATATATATATATATAATGAAAATATTGTAATTTTTAATACACAATTGAATTCAAATGAATTAGTTTTTATTCATTGACATTTTGTATTTAGGCTAAATTAAATTAATGGTCCCCATGGTGTGCTTTAATTGGATTGCTTGTTTGTTATTTCATAGGAATCTGGATTATGTCGAGTAATAAAACATGGTATGCTCTAGGAATCTTTGATAGTGCCGCATAGCTACCCGATGTAGAAGGTACTGCGTAATAGTGTCAAGTCAACTAGCTCAATGGCGCACTGACCCTCAAACATCTTACAAATGACAGTATTTCATGGGTTTAAATCCAATTTTTTTTACCACAGGACTATTTTCCGACTACCCTATCATCACGGGAACTATTAATCCAATTTCACCTTACATTTATATATAAGAAAATATTTTGGTAGACACTTTTCAATACACTTTTTTTTTTTTGCATATTTTCTTATGTGCTATTAATTTATTACAATATATTTAGGTAAGGACATTTCGGTACACTAACTTAGTATAACATGTTTATATACGGACATTTCGGTACACTAGTTTAGTATAATATATTTAGATATGGTTTTGATACACCAATTCAGTATAATATGTTTAGGTATGAACTTACAGACATTTAGTTACGCTAATTAGAGGAAGTTAAACAAAATTAATGAATTAAAATCTGTATAATAATAAATTTAAAATTTAATGTGGAGACATCAAATAAGATATATTATGCATTAAATAGATAAACAAGAATATAATATAAATTTGAATTAAGTACATATTAAAGGGACTAAAATTAATATATAATGTAACACCAAATTTGTATTGAATTTTAATTTTCTTCAAAAATTAAAGTTTAAAAAATCGTGTGTGTGTGTGAGAACTTAGCCCATTTGTCATTACCATCCCTTTGGAGGTGCTATACCTATTTATATTATCTCGTATATATCCTCTCCCTTTATGTTTCTAAATTTCTTATCTTCAATTAATATTTGGGGTTTTTAAACATTAGTCATTGTCATAGATTAAAATTTAAAAAAAAATTCTGGTGCTAGATTACATATTCAATCTAATCCCTTGAAGTGTACTTTTATTAAAGTTTATATTCTATTTTTTATTTAATGTGTATCTTTATTTAATGTCTCCACATTCAAATTTTAATTTTTTTTAATATGCACATATTAGTTCCTTCAATTATAAATGAACATGTTGATGCACAAAATCGATGGGTCTTGGTACAACACAAATTCGACCGTGAATATGCAAGAATGCCAAAGAACACAAGATGTATTGTGGTTCACCCCCAATGTTTGGGCTACGTCCACACTGATGTTGATTCCATTTTCTATATGAATGTATGGATTACAATAGATTGGTCAAGGGAGCTCTCTGTATGCTTGTGAAGCCTTAGGTGGAGGTTGAAGAAGCTGCAAACTTTGGTCGTAAACTGCATTTTGGGAGGCTAAAAAGGGTATGCATCTGGCAAGGCGATGTCGATCTGAAAGGTGCCGCCCTCATAATGTTTTCGGAAGTTTGAAGAATGTGAAATAAAATTAATAAATAAAAAAAAAATTTGGATCAAAAAATAAATTAAATTTGTATGTTAATAAATTTAAATATTTAATGAGAGATATTAAATAAAATGCACATCAATTATTTTGAATTAAGGACACATTAAGGGACTATAATCAATATGTAATCTAACACCAGGTTTATTTTAAATTTTAATATTCTTAAAGGATTAAAGTTATAAAATATAAAATAAAATAAAAAAACCCTATATTTTATTGGCCCAAAAACTCGTGTCATATAAGTTTTTTTTCTTCAACAGAGCCACAAAAACACAGAAGCTAGAATACATAGTACTTTATTTGATCTATTGAGTTGGTAGCATGTGGTCCAACATCCTAGTGGATATGGTGTTGGTTTCTATCCACGTGTCCGAGATTTGAAACTTCTCTCTCCTCTAAATAATTGTTAAGTTTCATAGCCTTGCCTCTCCTCTCAATAATAATAATTTAAAAAATATGTATTGAGTTGGTAATTCTCTTGTATGGATGAGAGCCTTTTGTATTAGTGAGGGATGTTACCTAATTCCGATTTATCTTGTCGGACAAATACTTTATATGATCATATTGTGCATCTGAACCTCGTAATGAGACAATGAAGTAAATAGTCAACTTGATAAATAATTTAAATCCATAGTTTCACAATGTTTATTCAATTGTCTCATAGAAGAACATTTCATTTCAATTCCTACCAAATGACTTATGACATATTATAATCATAATGAAAATGATATGATTTTTGACTTTATGACTTCTTAATTTGATCCAATTCCGCTGACTTCTGACTACCCTCTGATTCATGACTAGGGATGGGCAACGGTTATGGCGGGCGGGTAACCGCGGTTATTTATCCATAACCGTTTATTCTCATACCCGCATAACCGTTTACCCGTTGGGTAATTGCTTAAACGGTTATACCCATACCCATAACCGTTTAATACCTGTTTACCCATTTATCATTTTTAACCCGTTTATCCTTTTTTTATATTACTATTTACTCCTTTTTCACCCGTCTACGTGTTTTTTTAACAACTTGAAATTTAACTCGAATTGTATGCTATATGTTTTTGCTTGCAATTTCGGTTGGATTATTGTTGAGTGGAGGGAGGAACTGAGAAAACGAAGGCAGAGATTGTTCCAGGTGTTCTCTTCATTGATGAGATGAATATGCTCGACATTGTGTGTTGTGCATTTTGAATCGAGCTTTGGAGAATGAGATGGCTTCGATATTAGTTATTGCTGCCAACAAAACTACCACCAGAGGCACAAATTATAAATCCCCACTCGGAATTCCTATTGATCTCCTTGATCGCCTGCGTATTGTTACCACCCATCCTTATACAGAGGATGAAATTCATAAGATTTTGGACACTAGATGCCAAGAAGTTGAAATGTCGGAAGAGGCAAGGCATTTGTTGACAAGATTGGTGTTGGTGTATCCTTGAGATATGCCATCCATCTCACAACTGCATTATAAATGTGATGACACATTCATCATCCTGCTGCATGAGCCCAATTGATCTTGTATGGGACAGTAGTCACCACGACTTTGGAGGGTTAAAATCCGGACTAAGTATTATTGAGTTACGAAAACTGTTAAAAGACAATATTCTTGGGTTATTTAAATCGAAATGTAAAGTATTAACATAATATATATAATGGACCATGAAATTTAAAGTAGTTAAGGACAACTATATTATATTAGCCACAAAAATCATGCACTATAATCAATAGCATTGATCTAAATTTTGTCTGATAGGGAACATGATTTATGTTAATTTTACATATATAAAAGAAATAGGTAAACGGTTACCCGTTTATAACCGCGGTTAATACCTATAACCGCCCATTTAAATTTTACGGGTAAACGGTTATACTCATAACCGTTTATTTATCTAAACGGTTACCCATAACCATAACCGTGTAATTTAAATGAGCGGGTAACCGCGGTTACCCATAACCAATGGGTATTTGCCCATCCCTATTCATGACTTCATCCATTCTAGGCTTATTTACTTCAATGCCCCCTAAAACTCATTTTTTTCTCACGGTGACTCTGAGACTATACTAGGGCTGAAAAAAATACCTGAAAAAACCCAAACCGAATTTTATTGATCTCGAAATACAAGAAACCGAAAAACAAAAAATCGAATAATACCGAAAGTTTCAGTATGGTATTCGGTTTCCCTTGACCGTTGTTCGGTAACACTGAAGCAAAAATGTTTAAATATAATTTTATATTTAAATCAATTAATAGTAATCGTTGAATTTGATTGAGATTGGATCTCAACTATTCGTTTCAACTTGACACTATCTCTTTCTCGACCTCACCCTTAGACCTCACAAACTCTCCCCTCAGAACTTACAAACTCTCTCTCGACTTAGACGCCATCTCTCTCTTGACCTCACCTCTGCAACTTCTCTGTAAAAAATAACGACTACTACACGAGCCCACAACCGACCACTGACCACCACATCTTAGTCCCAATTGCATCACCAAAATTGTCCATAGTTCCACGGTTCACCATCACACTCAATTGTCAGTCCCACCAAAATCTTCCACCTCAAACGGTCATACTCATCGTCGACTTCCACCTCCAACAATCATTCTCGCCCTACAAGGTTGAAAATAGGGGGTCCTCTAAAAGTTATAATTATTGTAGCTGTTGAATCAAATTTTAAGGGCCTAGACGGGTTGGTCAGAGGATCCCCATCCTCAGGAGGGGATCCAGTTCCCTGATTTATTCCCGTCTCTAAGCTCATAGAAAATATTAAAATTTAACTGAATAGGAATCCTCTTTAGATTTTCTTAGTGAAGATTTTGAGAATTTTTACATCATGTCGTACATCATGCGTTTAAAAATTATTTTAAATATTTTTATTTAAAATTAAACACAAACAGTACATGGTGAAAACTGGTAGCACGATGTACAATGAACGGATACGATGTGAGGATCCGGAGAGGATCCTCTTTCAATTTAACTATTTAAGACCACAATATTCTTCTTTACTTGTAAGAGAGAAGTCTTAGGTTCGATTCTCGCCAAAGACGAATTTAAACCACATTATTGCTAGCCAATTATAAAGCTAAACCCACCCATCTCTTTAGATAATATCGTTTGTTAAAAAATATATATTAAAATTTAAGAGCCTTAATTTAATAAAACAATGATGCAACAAAAAAAAACGTGAGAGGTCTCTGGTTCGATACTCCTAGCTAGTGAGTCTGCTTGACTATAACCACAAGCAAAGTAAAATTCTCCATGGTCTTTCCGAACCTAAAATGAATGAATAATCGTAACTTACTATCAGTTTTTCTTTCTTTTATTTTTTTTATAAAAATAAATAATGCAAAAGCGGGTTCAAACAGTACAATAAAAAGAAGAAACAAGATGCAAGCGTTCGCACTTTGAATTCATCTATCGGCTTGTGTCGCGTAATAGTAATGACAATAATAATAATAATGTAGCTTGACTTTACTTTCACTGATTCTGATGTGTATGAGAGCGGTCTTAATGAATATCGCTCTAATGCAAGTTGCTATAGCCATATATTACTCTGCCTTGTTTAAGTTGTTATATATAATAGAGGTGTGATATTCACACACTCAATTTTATTTTTTATATACTTTTTTAATTTTTAACCGTCGGATCGGATGAATTGAAGAAAAATCAACAGACATAAATTATCAAAAAGTGTGTGAGAAGTAAAATATGGTGTGTGAATAACACACCCCATAAAATAATCTGCCATGTTTACCAACTTATGCACTTTGCTAGGTATTATTTGAGTGGAAAGGAGGGAACTGGGAAGCACAAGAGGGGACCGAGAGGAAGTGGCGGTGGCCTGGCCTGGCCATGGTGCGTGAGTTGTTAGTCACCGGCTCCCACTTTGACAACTTTATTTTAATTCAAAAATGTCTGTTGGTCTTTTTATTGTTGGCCGACTTTCAAATCCCCATATCTTGGAATTGCAACAGCAGCTTAATCTTAATATCAGCTAAAAAAGTATAAAATTAAAGAAAAATAGAGACAGATGACTTACCTAAATAAAAGTCTGTAAATTATATATATATATATAAATTGATGACTTAATTATTACTTAAGTATTGATTAACGTACTTATTTTTTATAATTTACAAATTTAGTCTACCCAATATTACTATATATATTTACTTTAGATGTTGAACAGATGCATTCCCCTAAGACATAAATGCTCTCCTAAGGTCCTCATTTTGATGACATGTGAGGTCCTATTTTATTTCAACACTTAAAATTAATCTGACTGTGAAATAATATAAAATAAAATATTATCCATGTTACAACATAACAAAATAATAATGTTGTAATAGGGATAATAACAAAGTATGATATTATCCCTATTACAACATAATAGATATATAACATTCACGCCTGAAACTCTTCTTTTTTTTCTTTTTTTAATCAAAATTATTATTTTGTTATGTTGTAACAGGGATAATATCATATTTTGAATTATTTTATAGTCATATTAATTTTAGGAGTTGAAATGAAATAGGACCTCACAAGTCCTCAAAATAAGGACCTTAGGAGAGCATTAATCTCCCCTAAGAATATGATAATTAATGAACTAATGAAGAAAAATTTAACATGTTAAAATTAAAGGTGGATTATCTGTTTGTTTGTATTGTTGTATTGTATGCTATGGCTAAGGAATTGACCCTCCGGGCACTCCCTCCCACGAGCAACTTTTTGTGGTATTATATTTTATTTGAACCCTACAATTTTATCTCTACACTGACTGTTTTTAAATAAAAAAAAATTATGTTCTAATTTTTCCCTAAATAAAAAATGAGTGTAGAAAAAAAATTATTGAATTAACAATGGGCAAATGGGTGGGTTGTCGGAAATCAAGAGGGATTGTGGACTTTGGTTGTTGGAATAGGAGGATGTTGACTACAAAAATCACCTAGCCTACGTGGTGCGCAGGCCGAGTAAATAGTAGACTAACTAAGTCCTTCAAATGTGTGCGGGGCGTGCCAACTCGTCGGCCGGGCTCGGCCGAGGAGTAAAATGTCTTGATGTTGCGTTGATGCGCGCGGCTGACTTCTGTATCTTGCAATTGCGGCCGAGGAAGGAACACCTCTCGGCCTTTGGGTTCTAGACCCTGAAGACAAGGCTGCTATTTTTACGAAGTTCAATGTCAAATTCGGCTTTCAATGTGCCGAATGTAGTAACTCGGTAACACCTCACTTCGCCGAGAAAGCTAATGAGATGACCGCTGCCAAAAAAGATTCGAAAATCCTTCTTGACTGAGACTTGGATAAATAACCAATCGACCCTGTCGCAGTGCTGTCTATCCAAACTGAAGATGCTTCACGGACGGTTGGTTCTATGGCAACAGTGCTGTCTATCCAAACTGAAGATGTTTACCGATTGCCTCCACAGTGCTGTCTATCCAAACTGAAGGTATGGAGGCGAAAAAGAAAAGAAAATTCTCAAGGGTGTTGAGAGGTTTCGCGTAGAGCGAGAAATTGCGCAGGGCAGATTTGTGTGTTGTGTTGGAGATCTCTTTCTCGCTGCCACTGCCTTCGTATTTATAGAGGCTGAAACCCCTTTCAGATCGAATCATAATTCTACTCGGATTGGGACTCTTTGTCGTTCCTGTTTCTACTAGGTCTTTCGCCGAGACTCCCTCTTGCATTTGGTTTCCTCCGCCTTCTCTAGAAATCCTTCTTCGAATGGGATTCGGCCGACCCTACTTTAGCCGGCCCATCTCTCATATCCTCCGTGTCTGGTATTGGGCCTTTGGGCCGAGACATCCTCTACGCCCGGCCCAAATCCCTATTTTGGGCCCAAACAGAGGAATGTTGCCAGAGTTGGATTAGATTCATAAGAGAAAATAGAGCGGTTATGATGTTGCAGATGACAATAGCCTTCACCTCCTCCTTGTCAGTCGCCGTTGAGTAGTGGGTCACCACTCTTTCTCTCTCAATTTTGTCTTGTTGTGGCCATAAACCCTAATAGAAAAAAGTATGGTAGCATACTCAAATTCACCGTTGCCACCCCCACCCAAATTCTCTATTTTTTTTCTCTCCTCCATCATCAAACCCAAAATCTAAAGAAAAACATCAACCCCATAATAAAAAATCAGCTTAATCTACAATTCTCTCTCTCTCTCTCTCTCTCTCTCTCTCTCTCTCTCTCTCTCTCTCTCTCTCTCTCTCTCTCTCTCTCTCTTCCAAGCAACAATCGGCGAGCTTAATTATTAGTTCATTGAAGAAAATAAAATAATCGGAACAAGATTCATCCTTATGGAGCTTTCTCAGAAAAACTGAATAGCGACAAGTGAGGATAGAAAGTCGACGGCGGTTGCTGCTAACGTGTTTAGTGTGTTTCTTTGTTTTTTTGAAGTTACTTTTTAGGATAAAATGGGAAGTTTACAAGGCAAAACTTTGAAGTTGGGTGTTGTGAGATAATATTTTGGTTCAAATAAAATTGTTCTATTATCAAATATTATATTTTAAGTGGTTATTCTATTCTAGGTAATGAAGAACTTGTTATTATTAACTCTTGGTTTCAAGAATTCCTATACAACTTAAGCGACACAATAAAAGTTTTTTCTATTCTTTTATTAACTGATTTATGTATAGGATTCCATTCGCCCCACGGTTGAGAATTAATGATTGGCTCTGTCTACAAAGATTTTGAATTTGCTCATAATGATCAAATTATATCCGGTCTTGTTTCTACTTATCCAGTCATTTTAGTTCTCAGACACTCGTTGAAGCGCAGTGGCGAGTTATTTGACACTTTCAACAGAGTATCGGATCGACCGTACCGCCGTTCTCCTCCGTTGACAATTACAAGATATTCAATATTTCCAGCTAGCTAATAGGAATTGTTAATTTCATTCAAATTAAACGACCGACCAGCCTGTGTGTGTGTATGAGGATCCTCTCTGGAATCCTCTTTGTGAGAATTTTGGATATCCTCCAATCACGTGTGTTCATCATACATCGTGCGGTCAAAAATCATTATAAACGAACGTAATTAAAGAATAATCAGAATTCGCTTAAATAAAATTCAAAGAAGTTCCTCAATCCATATAGTACAATCAACTCACGTAATGCTACTTTTAACTTTAACGTTTTATAATAATTAACCAATATTTAACACCACCTGAGACTTTGAAACACGAAAAAGATAGACTGGCATGGCAATTGGCAGTATCGATAAGGCATGATATAGAGAAATTTTTAATTGCGATGAGAACTAGTACATTACGTGTTTTAATAGAATAGAAGTGAAAATTTTTATTTTTTAATTTATTAGTTTTTAGCATACATATTTTATTATTTGTATAGTTACATGTACTATAGCACCTTATGTACTGGTCACACAGAAAAATTTCTTCATGATATGGACTCGAGGCTGAAAGTTAAAAGTAAGCGCTGCACGCCATCATCAAATTAAGAACAACTACAATGTCAACAACGAGCTGGTCTACTCTCTTAATTGTAATGAATGGTAGTCCAAGTCCCATGTAATTAATTTCTTCAACCGAAATCACGGCCGGCCTGCAGGTAATTACACTTCCCACCTCAACAACTGCTATGCATATACTTTCACGCCATCACCAAATAATTTTTTTTTAAACCGAAGATAGGATATATTAGATTCGAATGAAAATGTTCGAATCTTTTGCTAGAGTATTTGATCGGATCATATTTATATATATTTTACATCAAATTCACTCGTCTTTTCTAAGTTAGTTCCTTATATTTTTGAGCTATTTACTTTGATTTTGTGTTTATATGATTTGTCTAGCTAATAAAAGAAAAAGAACACAAGTGAGATTTTAAGTGACAAATTTGTCAAAACTATCTTACTCACTTATTTTCTTTGTTTATATTTTCGATTCGGTTTGAGTGATTGAAATTGGTTGGGTTTGTTTTGTTTAAAAAAATCAAATAGAAAGAAAAGCAGGGCGGTAGAAATAATCATGGCAGAAAATAATGGGATGGGAGGAATGGCTGGCGTCGGTGGAAAGGCAAAGAAGAGGCATGGGGAGGATGGAAAGGAGGAATAAAAAAATAAAAAGGGAATGGTGGCTAGCAGAAAAGGAAAGCAAAAAGGAAGGCAAGGATTAGAGGAATTTGACCAAGAGGCTGGCCCTTTTGTTTTTACAAAGAAACAGTAGAGCAGCGAGCTCAAGGCAGAGAGCTGCCAGTGAGGCAGCGAAAAAAAAGAATAAAAAAAAAGGAAAACTAATGAAAAGGGTTTGAAAACTTTGAGTTTTAATGATAAGAACAAAATAAAGAGTAAAGTGAATAGTATCATGATTGACTTTTTAGTGTAAAAATGTGGTTTTTCGTTAAAGTGAACAGTACCGGGAAGTTTTCGTTAAAGTTCCCTAAAAAAAAAAAGGAAAAACATAGCTGCAGAGAAGCATACATATAGAAGCAGCGCACAAGCTGCGAGGGAACGGAGAGCTGCCTTTAGGCAGCGAGAAAATAAAAAAAAAAGAATAAAGAAGTGCAGGGAAGGCAGAGACACGGGGTGAGAGACTGGAAGGCAGCGGGGAAAGAGTGGCGCAGAGAGGAGATAAGCTGCGCAAGCAGCACAGCAGCTCGGAAACTAAGTGCCAGAAAAGCTCACGGTGGAGAGGAAGAAACTCCTCATTTGGTTTTATCTTTCAAACTTATGTTTTATTTTTATTTTAATTTGAGAATAATGTGTAATTAAATTTTAGTAGTTAGGGGCTGTTTTGAAGCCCCGAATATGATTGTGAATGTGTTGTGATATTTTGTTTGAATGAATTTTATGTAAGGATGAAAATTGATTCACTACTTTGTCATTGATAAATTCTTGATGTGTTTCTTTGGATGCATACTTAGTAAGCATATTAAGGATTTTAATGCTATGAATATATGTTTGTCTGCCCTTGTTGAATGAGGACCTACATATGTTCTAGAGTAGCACTTGTTAATTATGGTTAACATGTGAATCGATTTCTAGGATAAGTAAGACAACGCCAGTACTTACGATGCATTGTGATGTCTCAAACTCTTTTCATGCTTAATGATTTCTACTTGTTAAATCTATGAACACGCCATTCTAGATTGCATGTTAGGGACTAAGTTAAGTTGAAAACGCCATTCTCTTAACATACTACGTAAGAAAGAGTAATAGGTTGAGTTCTAACATTGAGCCAACTTGAGCATCTTCATCCGGAAATAAAAGGAATTTAAATGAAACATAACACATTTGCATGATTATTTGGTGGTGGATAACATTTCCCCTAACTCGTTTTTCTTAACTTGTGAATTAAAATCTATTGGCATTATTTAAAATTTGTTTCTGTACTGTTTTGTCCGATTTAATTTAAATAGCAAATCAACTCCAAAAATCCCAGAAATTTGTGTGAGTATAGCTCGGTGTGTCTAGTTTATGTGTATAAAATTTCGTTGCATTTGGTTAAGTGTAAGTTGGTCTAAGAATTAGTTTTCGGTGGCTGGTCAGTGGAGACAGCCACCAATTTTTGTGACATCTTTTTAAGTATTTGGATAAAACAATCTTCTGCGGGAAAGACCCTTATTTTCATATGCTACAATCGACAAATTTTAGTGTTAATAAGGAAAATCAATAGGATTATTGCGTGCTACTTTGTGGTGCGTTATAATTTCCTATCAGTATTAAACAGGAACTCCGGCCCAATACAGTCCCAAATAAAAGATCGACCCTCCTTGAAAACAAACTTGGCCACTGAGTGAGCAGCATTGTTACTCTCCCTGGCCACAAAGGAGAATGACACCGACATAATCCTTCGCGCCAGACACTCAATGTCTCCAAGAATACAATCAAAACTAAAAATCAAAAGGCAATTCCTCCCTAATCATTTGGATGATCACCTTGGCATCAGATTCGATTATCACACGCTCATAGCCATTGCTAATGCTAACCTGTAAAGCCTCTCTGATCGCGTGGGCTTCAGCAGCAGCAGCCGAGTGAGCCCAACCTGCACCCGAGCAGCCAGCCCCAAGGAGCAGGCTAGCAAAATCCCGGTAGATCCAAGCAAAACCCATCCTCGACGTCTTTGAACACCATGCAGCATCAGTATTGATTTTAATTGTGCCGAAAGGAGGCTTAAGCCATCGACTTGCCCTGTTTCCCGTCTCCGAGATGGAACGAACAACCGTAGGATCCTTCCCCCCAAACTTGGATGTGGTAGTCCAAGTCCCACGTAATTAAGAACAACTACAATGTCAACAACGAGCTGGGTCTACCCTACTAATTGTAATGAGTGATAGTCCAAGTCCCACGTAATTAATTTCTTCAACATGTGTGTTAACAGTTTTGTATTGACTGGAATCGCATCATCAAATTGCATGCTTGTAAACGTTTATTTTGTTATATAGATTTATGCATGTGTCAGTTGTATAATTAGATAGACATGGAGGTGGTATTGTTACATAATACATTAGCTAGCCCTGTCAGATAATAGTGTTACATATATAGATATATTAAACTAGATAATAATGTCGGCATGTTGTTGCGAGATTACAAATTGATTTTTGAGTATTATATAAATTGAGCTAATAAATGCATCTTAGTATAACATTGATTAATCTTTTTTTTTTAAGTTACCTTCACTGGGCTAACAAATAATATGTTTCTAATTAGCCTGACAAGAATCGAACCTAATACCTTTTAATTACAAATGAAGAAGAATGTCACTAGACCGTAGTACTAAGTGACAACATTAATTAATCTAAATAAAAGTACCTAAGCAAAGTAAATAATTTTATATGCTGCAGAAATTTTTTGAGATTCCGTAGCATCATTTGAAAAATAGCAACCATCATCAAATACAACAATTCCACCGCCTAAAAGAATAAAGCCTGAATCCCCTGAAATTCAAAAGTAAACCCGATAATTAAAAAGTAATCATTTTTTTTTCTCTACATTACCAATTTTTTTATAATTTTTTATTGTTATGCATGCCAACAACTATGTGGCCGGGATTAACTCACATTTAAAAAAAAAAAAATTTGTCATACCAACTATTCCTTTATTATTATTTAATCGTTTTTTGCGCCAAATGTACGTGAGTTTTAAAATCAAGAATAGACTAAAAAAAGGCTCCGCAGATGGTGAACAGGTGGATAAAAAGGGCAAATCCGGTGTAATACTGTACATAAATGGGAAATGCACATGTTGAAGAGCAAATTTTTAATTGTGACAAAAACACAAGTAGTATACCACGTATTTTAATAAGAAAAGTGAGAAATTTTATTTATAATTTATTTAATGACACATGATGTACCACTCCGTGTACCAGTCACACTAAAAAATCTCTCACTAGCTACCTCAACTGAAGCTCAATTATATGTGGTCGATTGTGTATACAGGTTAAAGTACTTTCCTGTTACTTTGAATGATGATTTATAATAGACTGATCGGTTTTATATGTAATGGTAATTTGATCCGTCTGAAATTAGGATGCTTTAGCTGAATGGCAGCAAATCGTGGTTATCATATATGTCTATCATGAACTTTATATTATTGCTAGCTTCCAATGCATATTATCTTCCAATAACTTATTATATAAAGGCCTTGTTTATGCTTATCCGCAGCTCCAAATTAGTACATGCAAGTCTAGGCAGTCATATTTTGGGTCGTTTTAATTCAATAAGGTCGATGCAAATATCATTGACTTCGTTATGGAGTCGATATGCAAGATCCACAAAGTAATCTTTGTTTTATTATTGTATATTGTTAAAGATTTGTTTAATTGGCTAGATTTATCGTTTAGTTAATCAGCGATACCAGTTATCCTTTATTAATTTTTACGTAAAACGTTTGAGTTTATTAAATAGGAGAAGGTCTTTTGAGCTGGTCTATTGTATTTATAAGATAAATACCCTTGAACGTGTTGTAGAGTCCGTACGGTGACTACCAATTACCTTTTGATGATAACCAAAACCATCTTCCGATGGTATCACCAAAATCATCTCTATCCTAAATAACACTTTGCGGCGTGCTTCTAGGAGTAATATCCCAAATGGATGGTATTGGATTGCTATCCTTTATCCTTTCTTCCCTCCCTCAATGCCACGTTGAAAAGTCATCCCTTGCCAACACACGGATCCCCACAAACAACTAGCAAGGGATAATGCATGAATTTCTGTATCGAATTCAAATCAATCCAATCGATTTGACTGACTCCAAGCATATTATGATATCATCTTCCGTACAGATTTATTCCCGTCTCTAAACTCATAAAAAATATTAAAATTTAACTATTTAAAACTACAATATTTTTTTTTACTTATAAGAAAGATATTTTAAATTTGATTTTAAGCGATTTTGAATTATATTATTACTAATTTATTATGAAACTAAATTCACTTATTTTCTTAGATGATATTATTTGTTAAAAAATATATATATTAAAATTTAAGAGCCTTAATTTAATAAAACAATGATGCAATAAAAATGTGAAGGTCCTGAGTACGATGCTCCGAGCTAATGAGTTTGCTTGACCATGGTTATGGGCATGGTGAAACTCTCATAGCCATTTGCTATCAGTTGTCCATTTTTTTATTAAAAGAAAAAAAATGCAAAATTGGGTTCAATCAGTATAATAAAAAGAAGAAGTATAATGCTATGGAGACTAAATTTGAAAACAAAGTTTTGAAAACTAAAAGACATGAAAGTTAATGATTAGTTTATTAATTATTACTTAAATGTTAATAAACATATTTATTCCTATTAATGACTACCTTGTAAATGTAATTCCTAAATCTAGTTTCTCTAGAATTACTTGAATTTATCCATCGGCTCGAGTGACATTATAATAATTGCTATAATAATAATAATGCAACTTGACTTTGCTGTCACTGATTCCGATGTTTTTGAGAGCGGTCTTTACGAGTATCGTTGTAATGCAAGTTGCTATATAAAAATCTGCCATGTTTACCGACTTATGGACTTTGCAAGATATTGTTTGAGTGGAAGGGAGGGAACTGGGAACCACCAGAGGGGACCGAGAGGAAGTGGTGGTGGCCTGGCCATGGTGCGCGAGTTGTTAGTCACCGGTTCCCACTTAGACAACTTTATTGTTGATCTTTTTATTGTTGCTGACTTTCAAATCCCCGTCTCTTCGAATTGCAGCAGCAGCTTAATATTAATATCAGCTAAAAAAAAGGTATAAAGTTAAAGAAAAATAGACAGAAATGACTAATCTAGATAAAAGTTTATAAACTAAATTATATGAAAGTTGGTAATTGAATTATTATTTAAGTTTTGATTAACATATTTATTTTTTATAATTTACAAATTTAATCTACTTAACGTTACTATATATATTTACTTTAGATATTAAACGGATGCATTCGTCTAAGAATATAATAATCAATGAAGAAAAGTTCAACACGTTAAAGTTAAAGGTGGATTACGTGTTTGTTTGAATCGTTGTATGCTATGGCTAAGGAAAATGACCCTCCCTCCCTCGATCAACTTTTTGTGGTATTATCTAGGGGTGGTTTTGGTACATTACCGTACCAAAACCTCTGTACCGATTACCATACCAAATATTTGGTACGACAAAATCTATTACCATTACCGTACCAAACTTTTGGTATACCGAATATCGGTATACCAAATAGTTTGGTTGGTATGGTATGCCAATGGTAATTACCACTTTATTTTACGCCACTTAGTTTGCCCAAAATCTAATATTTTTCTAACCTAATTCAAAGCCCAGAAATATATACATAGTTTGACATATATACACAATTTAACCTAATTCAAGATTTTTTACTATTGTATGTCAAAGTGGTAAGACAACAAACCAAGGTGGTAATAAATCATAAGACAAGATTTCTATAGCGCTGCTGAGACTCAAATGAACCAGAAACGTAAGACAACAAACCACAAAAATGTAAATATCCATAGCCGTGCTCGACGACTGGCTTGCTGATTTGAACCCACAATCCAAGGTGGTAATACCCAGTGTATATGTTGTGCCCTCACCTGGAAGACAAAGTCGCCAGAAACGAGAAACAAAGATGAATCGATGAGAGAGATGGGACAGTGGAATAAACCCTAGGTTTCTAATGTGTCGAGCAGGGACCAGAGTGAGAGACTAAGAGTGTTTGGTTTGTGGAGATTTTAGGAATAGGATAAATGAGTCAAAGTGTCAAACGGTATAATATAATATTACATAATACATAATACATAATTCTATATATATATACATGAATAATATATATAATATAATATTAATAATATTGGTAACCGGTAGGTATGGTATACCACTGGTACTAGTTTTGAGTACCAGTACCGTACCGAAACAGTATGATATGGTACAAATACCGTACCATTACCAGTGGTACAAATTTTTTAGCACAACTTTGGTATGGTACGGTTGGTAATACGGTAGGTATGGTAATATGGTAAAAAATACCACCCTACTATTATCAATATTATAGCGTCGGAGTCTCAGACAATCATTGAAGCGGAGGTGAATTATTTGACACTTTCAGCAGAGTATCGGATCGACCGTACAACCGTACTCCTCCGTTGACAATTACAAGATATTCAATATTTCCAGCTAGCTAAGAGGAATTGTTAATTTCATTCAAATTAAACGACCGACCAGCATGTATATATAGAGTACAATCAAGTCACATACTGCCACTTTTAACTGTAACATTTTATAATAATCAACCAATATTTAACACCGCTTGAGAGTTTGATACACAAGAAAAAAAGGAAAATAGATCATCTCTGAATTCATTATGTGGAGATCTTAGGGAATCATCACATCTCAATCGTGTATTGTGTGATTAGAAATTATTTGACTTTTATTATTTACAATTAAATACAAATAGTACCTGAAAAAAATAAAACGCGCGATATTTGAATCCCCAGTTATCATTTTCGAAAAAGACAGACAGGCATGATAATTGGCCATTATCGATAAGGCATGACATGGACTCGAGGTTGAAAGTTGAAAGTAAGCGCTGCACGCCATCACTAAATTAAGAACAACTCCAATGTCAACAACGCGCTGGGTCTACTCTACTATTCTATATCTCTCTCTCCCTCTGGTCTTCTACATTTATTACTATCCATTTGCTCTGCGGCATATATATATACACGCTTGTGTGTGTATATATTGCAGCAAACGCATCTTAATCTCTCATTCATTCAACATCACCTGCGACATTGCCTAATTAACGAAGCCATTTCCAGTTTGTAATGAATGGTAGCCCAAGTCCCACGTAATTCATTTCTTCAACCAACCACGGCCGGCCTGCAGGTAATTTGTACTTCCCACCTCAACAACCACTATGCGCGCGCGCGCACACACATACCTGTGTGTTATCAGTTTTATGTTAATTGGAATCGCATCATCAAATTGCATGCTTGTAAACTTTTATTTTGTTATATAGGTTTATGCATGTGTCAGTTGTATAATTAGATAGAGATGGTGGTGGTATTATTACATAATACATTAGCTAGCCCTATCAGATAATCGTGTTACATATATAGATTAAATATTGACCGATGGTTGATTTTTCAAGCCCGCGTATCCCAAAGTCGACCTGCCTACAATATTTGCTTCACTAGCTACGAGAAACTTTTAATTTCAACGTGAATATAAGTGGTACACCACGTATTTTAATAGGAATGATGAAATTTTTTATTTTTTAAGTTATTAATTTTTTAGCACACATATCTCACAATTTGTTTAGTGACACGTGATATACCACCCTGTGTACTAGTCATACTGAAAAATCTCTCACTAGCTACGTACTTAGCTACTTTTAAACCTCGACTGAAGCTCAATTATATGTGGTCGATTGTGTATACATTACAGGTTAAAGTACTTTCCTGTTACTTTGAATGATGATTTATAATAGACTGATCGGTTTTATATGTAAAGGTAATTTGATCCGTCTGAAATTAGGATGCATTAGCTGAATGTCAACAAATCGTGGTTATTATATATATGTCTATCATGAACTTTATATTATTGCTAGCTTCCAATGCATATTATCTTCCAACTTATTATATAAGGGCCTTGTTTATGCTTATTATCTTCATATTTTGGGTCGTGTTAATTCAATAAGGTCGAATCAAATATCATTGACTTCATTCTGGAGTCGATATGCAAGATCCACAAAGTAATCCTTGTTTTATTATTGTATATTGTTAAAGATTTGTTTAATTAGCTAACTTTATCGTTTAGTTAATCTACAGTACCAGTTGTCCTTTATTAATTTATACATAGATGCTAAAATGACAGATGGAGTTTACTTTTAGGTATAAAACCTCTCAACTTGCACTTAGTTATTGCAGTGATTGCTGCTCTATAAATTGGGGAACTCAAGTCTCAAGTTTCATCAAGCCTCCCTCAACCAATTGTATATCACATGGGAACCTTATTGGATCATTCCAATATGCATAATGAACACGATGATCAGCGGCAGCTTCCTTATGAGATTGTGGAGGAAATTCTGCTGCAACTGCCGGTGAAGTCCCTCCTTCGTCTCCGAAGCGTATGCAAGCCATGGCTTGCTCTCATCTCCGACCCAAAGTTTGTCAAGTCACACCTCCTTATCCGCTCTACCAAACAAGACGACGATGACGATGATTGTGATCATGATCATGATGCTCAGGGCAAAACTACATCGTCCAGAGCACGACTCATGCTCTCCTCTTTGTCCCTCCTCCAGTCCGTCCACGTACAAGTTCTCAATACCACTACTATTGATGCACCCGCAACGGTAACCTTGCCATCCCGTGGCGACGGTGAAGCAGAAAGCCTAGCAGAAGCAAAGGCAGAAACAGAAACGAAGGCAGAAGCAGCTGGCACAACTGGCGCTAATAGTACTACTAGGGTCGTGGAGGAGGAGCATGAATACTCTGTGACAATGAGCCGGCCGGTCAAAGACATGAAGATTGTCGGCTCTTGTAACGGCCTGGTGTGTTTGGTGGTTGACTCGGAAGATGTGATGATTTATAATCCATCCACCAGGCAGGTTCATGCTGCCCCAAAGTTGGCGACAATCTCCGGTAAGGATTACTTCTATGGCTTCGGTTACGATTCGCGCAAGGAAGACTATAAAATAGTGAGGGCCACTTCTTCAAGTAAGGCTGGCGTTTTCGCCACCCAACTTGACATTTATTCTTTGAAGACCAATACATGGAGAGCCAGGCCCGAAACCCTGCCTTTTTACTTTCTGTTCAACCTTGTCGGAATCCTACTCAACGGGGCTCTCCACTGGGTAGTCCGCCGCGGAAAGACTACTGATCAAGCTTCCGCAAACGGTGATGATGAGAGACCTTTCTCAATCGTTTCTTTCGATATAGCGGAGGAGACGTACCGGCAAGTTCCCCTACCGGGCGACGGCGACAAGAATTTCTCGTTCTATGGTTTGGGGGTTTTAGGAGGGCGGCTGAGTATGCTTCACAGCCCTCATGGGTCTGATTACCAGGTGTGGTTAATGAATGAGTACGGGGTCAAGGCATCTTGGTCTATTTTCACTACCATTCCGCAGAAGATGGATTCTGAATACCTAGGGCTGATGTCACCTCTGAGTATTTTGAAGAACGGGGAGATTCTGATCCTTTTGCATCAAAGGAAACTAGTCATTTACAATCCGGCAGACAGAAACTTCCGAGCCGTCTTTGCCGGGGATGTACACTCTTCTCAAGTGGCTTTGTACATGGAGAGCCTTGCTCCTCCCACAGCCAGAGGTGGAGAGCCGATTTCTGTCCCCGGCCCAGCTGGCTCTCCGCCATGTCCAAGTCCGACTAGTAATCTGAAACCCCAAATTTGAAATTAAAAAAAGGAGTCGGATTTGGTGCTTTTGAGCTTTCCTCTGCAAATTGTTTAGTTTTCCGGCAGCGAGGTAAGGTGGCGCTCGTTGGGAGATGACGTGTCTGGATCCGGCGAAGCCCGAGTGATCTGACCTATTGGTTGACCGAAGTGCTACTACAGCTAAGGGGATTTATATTTGAAACCTTAGCTGCTATGATTTCCGCTCTGTATATATAAATACACAAATTTGTATCGATTGGGGCGCCATTTTGTTGGCGACACCAAGCTTTCTGGCACCTTATTAACTTCCTTATAAGCATCAATTATTTTAGCACCCCCAAATTAAATTCGAAATTAACAGATCACATTCGTTAAAATTTGGGTTCACATTCCAGTACAATTCTTCATCGTCTCCGTTTTTAATCAACTTATGACTGAGAGAGAGGTAAACGTCCTTAATTAATTTATAATAAAGGTGAATGTTCTTAATTAATCAAGTTACAGAAAAAATAGATGATTTTTCTTAATCAATTAAATTATGGGAGGAATAATCAAACATGAATTTTCTTAATCAATTAAACTATGGGAGGAATAATTGAACACGAAACATCGTTGTGCTTGTCTGCGATTGAGCTACAAGTACCTTGTAATTTCAGCTTATGACTTTAGTTTAGTTCTTAATCATCAGGTGATGACTCACACGTCCATTTTTATTAAGAGATACCAAAAATGATTATTGCATAAAACAGGTATTATGTTTTTCATAGTTGTACATGATTTATAAAATTAAATGGAATCAGGTCGCTTAAACTTTTAAATTTTGCTTTATCTTCTTTCTAATTTTGGAATATCAAAGAAAGTCATTGGTTACGAAGCTAACTGTTGGGGGAGTCCATGTCTGTCACGACTAGACGCAACATACAAGTTGCTTTTGAACAACAATTGAAAGACAGAAGGGGCAGTGGTCCCTTGGAGAACTTATCTGCTATGATTTTCCGTCATTTTGGAGTAATGATAGTGATGATTGTTATCCGTCGTTTTGGCAACTCTTGGAGAACTTTTTTAACGGTACAAAATGTTACAATAACGACATTGTAGGCTGTGACACGTTTTTGAGAAGATGAATGGTCCTTATCCTGCCAAATCGAGGAAGTCCATAGGCATTCATACATACAGCTCTTTTGAATTTTCAACCGCTTTCATCCATAAGGCTAGGCTGGCTAGCAACCAACTCGAGTTTGGCCCCTCGGGGAGGATAAGGTTCTGAGAAGGAAAGTTATGGGTGCATGGATCATGGATGAATCGGTACCGTACCTGGTTTTTAGGTTTTTGTTCCCCCAAGTCTTTTAATATCGGGACAACCCCTGCCTGGTTTTTCATTTCAGCACTGGATTGAGTGTATTTTTTAATTTTTACATCTAAATTAACCTTTGAATCATATGGTTTGTTACAACAAAATGGTGAAAGGGCAGTCTTCTGTCACATCTGCAATCGGAGAACTTACATAACATGAGCATACTATCACGTAGTCTTACATGCTAATAAAACAAGAATGTGTAAGAAAAAACTTACACATATTTTTAGAAGACTTCATTCCAATCCTTGACAAAGATGACTTTTAGACTAAAACCATGAATAATATCAAAATATAATTTTAGTCTCTTGATACATTAATAATCTCATTTATTAATTACATTTGCATTTTTTTAATTATTTCTCTTTTTCTTTCTAATTTTAATGTATTAATTTTATTTCATTATAATTACAATTTTCATTTCATTTATCGTAATATATTTTGTTGTAAACATTTAGATAAACTAATTTTTGTTATACAATATATTTTTGATGTACTTTGTCTTCTTCATTTTGGTACATTAAATTCATTATAATAAATTTCGGTGCGTACATTTAGGTACACACATTTCGGTACATACATTTCGATACAAACATTTAGGTACATTAATTAAATATAATACATTTCAGTGCATAAATATCAATACACACATTTAGGTACATTAATTTAATAGAATACATTTCGGTACATATATTTCAGTACATACATTTCGGTACTGTCCCTTAAAAACTACTTAACCTACGTGGCGCGCATGCTAAGTAATTAATAAGCTAACTGCGTCCTTCAAATATATGCGGGGCATGCCAACTCGTCGGTCGAGCTCGGCCGGGGAGTAAAATATGCTGATGTGTTGCATTGATATGTGCGGCTAACTTCTACGTTCTGTGATTGCGGCTGAGGAAGGAACGTGTCTCGGCCTTTGGGTTCTCAAGCCTAAAGACAAGGCTACTAATTATGCGAAGTTCACAAATCGTTGTTGTTGGCTTCAGTCACAGTGATGGTATTCGTCAAAGTAAACTCACGCCGAATCGACACCAAAGTATAGGGACACATATACTCAAAGTAGATATAAGTCTTGATGGTGAATGTGGTTCGACCGCCTGAATGTCGAACTCTAAATCCCACTTGTGAGTATGCAATCATAAATCAACTTGGCGTTCAATGTGCCGAGCCTAGCAACTAGTAACACCCCACTTTGCCGAGAAGGATAATGAGATGACCTCTATAACCAAGAACTCCAAAATCCTTGCTGACCAAGACTTGGATAGATAACCAGTCATCCTCAACGCAGTGTTGTTTATCCAAACTGAAGGTGCTCTAAGGTCAGCTGACTCTACGATGATCTTGCTGTTTATCCATACTGAAGATATCACCGGTTGCCTTCACAGTGCTGTTTATCCAAACTGAAGATGTGTCGGCGAAAAGGAAAATAAAAATCTCAAAGTTGTTGAGAGGTTTCGCGTAGAGTGAGAGTTTGCGCATGGCAGATTTGTGTGTTGAATTGAAGGTCCCTTGAATGATGCCATCACCCCTCTATTTATAGCAGCAAATTCCTTTCTGATTGAATTAGAACTCCACCTGGATCAGGACTCCTTACCTCGATCCAACCTTATCTCGGCCACTTCTACTTCCATCAGGATTTTGAACCTAGCGTTCTTATCTAGCCACGTCTATCTTCATGTCTCCGTATCTTAGTCTCGCCGATACTCCTTGCTCTACTCGGATTCCACTTCCTCAATCATCCGTCTCACAATAGGATTTCACCCTTCTCATCTTTATCCGGATGACTCCCATTCCTAGGAAGACTTGGCCGACCTTAACTAACTGGCCCACCAACCGAATATCTCACAACATCTTTCAAACTAAGCCATTTGGCCAAGAAACACTCCACGCTCGGCCCAAACATTGTCCCCTCACTTCTGAGGTTGTCGACTCACAACCCTTGGTTGAGCCTCGGCCTTGAAGAAGCGAAACCACCTAATCACCTCGAAACTCTTAATCACGCGCATTTATGAGGCATGATCACTTGCCTCCATACTCCTTAACTTTCCATGACGTGGCAACACCCTAGCTCACTTAGCAGCCCTAATGATGTTTCTCAAAACGCGTGGCCATTGAAACGTCTTCTTATCATTATTCGCCACCACACGCAATCGTGCACTTTCAAATCGTGAGACCCTTGGCCTTTTCACCTAGATTCCCTCGAATATTCATAATGATTAGCGCTTTTCCCAATCGATTTTATCCCAATTTTTGAAAATCAAACGTCTGGTCTTCCCACCAAGATGCCTATAAATACCCAAACCTCTTTCATTCGCACTCTTACGCTTCCAGAACTTTGAATTTCCTCCAACTTTTGCTCTATAAAAACCCAGAACTTCGAATTTCCTCCAACTTTTGCTCTATAAAAACCCAGAACTTCTTCAAGCTTCATACCAGAAATTCTTCCAGTTTCTACCCAAAAATCCTTCAAGCTCTTACCAGAAACCCTTCCACCCAGAAATCCTTCAAGTTATTTCCCAAAAAACCTCTAGAACTTCTCCAATGACCTTCTTCATCTCTAAGATTTCTGAAGATTGCGATAAATGCAAGAAAATCATCGATCTGTGCTCGATCAAGACTCTACGCTTTGAAAACGAGAATACCACCCACCAAATCCTTGGGCCACTTTTCAAGGATGTAGTGCCATCATCTATCACCACATTTTTCAAGGACCACTGCCTAACACCATTACTGCAAGTGTTTGAATGGTCAAAGTGGGATTCGGCAAAGGCGCAAGGATCCTGGCCTTCGATTACTGCAACCTGGGCAGCCTGGGTTTCACGAATGGAGAGGCTCTTTGGTGAGCAATAGAAGGTCCTTGGCATCTACGATGCCATCAGACTTTCATCTGTGGAAATCGCCATGGACAAAGAGCTTCTCACGGCGGCCCTGAGCTTTTGGTGTTCAGCCATCAACACCATGGTCATTCATCTCGGCCCTACCATCCTCGACATCACTGCAATTCTAGGGACTTCCTCTTCTGGAATCCTAGTCGACGCCGCCCTCTCTAGATGCCCGTCGAATGTTGATTTGAAGGCGCTTTTTGAAAAATGGGCTATTGAAACGCTGAGCAAAGAAGGTAAAAAAACCTTCAAAGGAAGAAGTTCAGAAACTACATAAGAAGTTCTTCAACTACAACATCCTCTACCACCATTTTACCGCCACTGAAGGGAGAACATGAGGCCTTCCTCTTCTACTGGTACAACAAATTCATTTGTTTTACCAAGTCTAATAAATGCCTGGTCGAGAATATGCAGTGGTCGAAGCCCTAGGTAGTGGTCACACTCTGGCGCTTAGCCCAGCCATCCTTGCTAATATTTTATGCTGCCTGGCCGGGGCGACCATCAACAAGATTAACCCGTACCAGAATGGTCCCTTCTGGGTCTTCTAACTCTGGCTGCAGGTCTACTTCGCCACCCTTCGACTATAGACTGCCAACTTCCTGCCTACTGAAGCGCTTGGCCTTCAGTTGGCTTCTCGATCGGCGTCTCCACACCAGGCCGAAGAACTTTTCAAATATTTCTTCAGCCTTGACGTTCTCTCTGACGACGAGTTCTTGATCCGTCGTCGTCAAAAGTACCTTTCGTTGATCAGGCTCCCCGCATCAGCATGGAGTGAAGATGATGATGATGAACTCTGTCGAGCCTGGGGATCTTTTTTGCTCACCCGCGACCTTCCTTTCTCAGCTGTGACGCTCATTGAGCGAGCTGGGAAGTCTACTACCCTCACTTCACTGCCTGATAGCTCAGCTATCTCTAGGGTTGCCCAGTGCCTATTCTCACCTCCCGTTCTCTCCTAAGCCGAGGACGCCTCTCCGGCTCTTCGAAAAAAGAGAACAGGGACACTGAGAAAGAATTTCAAGAGTGGTGCAAGAAGTTCCGTCTTTGACCTACTGTCCCCGAATCTCTTGACACCGACACATTCGGCGACTGGTGGAAGGAATACACCCATGACTTCTTCGGCACGCTAGTCGAGGATGTTGTCAACAAGATTTTTGGCAACAGACCCAAAAAAGCTTCTGCCCTTCAAACCAAAGAGACGACCCAAGGTATACGGTTTTCTTGAACCTTTACTTTTTAAACACTATGCTTAATCCCTACTAACCTGATTTTGTCTCCCCAGGTAGTCATGTGCTAAAGCCAGTGGATGTGACTGTGGCAGTTGCAGCCAAGAAGAAATTGGTTCATCCTTTCACCAAGGTTGCAGCCGTCGTGGCAGCCTTTTGGAGCAAACGGCCTTGCCAGAAGGTTAAGGTGGCCGGCGAATCTCCCCGCCCCCCAAAGCGCATCAAGAAATTGGCAAAGAAAGGGGAGTGAGAGATTCATGTTATCTTTAGCCAGACGACAGGAGCAACGACTCTAAGTCTTTCTCCTCTCACCAATGTCGTCCAGGCTGCAATGGTGAAGCGGTCGATCCCAGCTGGTTCAGCGCTAAAAATTAGCATTGCTGGGCTAGCTCTCACCATTCGGCCTATTCCTCAGGTCGCGGTTGAGCCAGTTGCTGCTCCTCTGGCTGAAAATCCCGCAGCTTGAGGGTCGACCGCTGCAGCCACCTTGAAGAGGGTAACTTCTTCGGCAGGGCGATCTCTCCCCAAACATCCAAAACAAACAACAGTCATCTTGGAAGAGGTATGACTACCGTTAGTAAATCTCCTTTCACTTCATTAAATTTATCAATGCTAACGTTTTCCATTTCAGGATGATGAAGACGACGAGACTCCATTGCCGAGTCGCCTTCAACCTTCGTCCACCAATCCTCCTCTTGTGGTTGAGGGCATCTAGGTCGATTCTCCTGCAGCCGATCGCGAGAAAAAAGGTCATCACCGAGCCTGAAGCAACGGTTAAATCCCCGGTTCATCCGTAGGATGAAGACCTTGGAATTCCACCTCAAGAAGCCACTTCGGCCTTCGTAAGTTCCTTTATTGTTTTTTCCCTTTTTGCCAATCTTCTGCCTTCGGGTTTTAAATTGTGAAAATATTAAATGTCAGGTGCATACTTTCTCATTTCACCGAAAATTCTACGCGCCAAAAGGTGTTATTTATGTTTTCTAGCCACCTCAGTGGCCATCGAACATAGATAACCTTCATCGGCCGCATGAATTAAGAGATAGTCTTAAGCACTAGGCTCGGCCATTAAGCTCTCTAGGCTCAAGCAATGAGCCAGCAGACATGGCCGAAGTCTTTTCTCAGCAGGTCCAACATTTCTCTTTTTCCTTAATTCCTTGTGTTTTAACT
The DNA here is from genome assembly GCA_963580275.1 of Crataegus laevigata. Lineage (NCBI taxonomy): Eukaryota > Viridiplantae > Streptophyta > Magnoliopsida > Rosales > Rosaceae > Crataegus > Crataegus laevigata. The sequence continues at coordinate 28,998,211 of OY756944.1, read as the reverse complement.
TATTCTGATAAATGCTTCTTTTATGTGCAGCCTTCATGGGAGGTCGAGCTTGACGCCCTGTTCTCCACCACTTCCAGCGTGGCTAGCCCTTCTGCTTCCTCGACCAAGCATGCTTCTGCCGCAGCCAAGTCCACTGCCTTCGCCAAACCGCATGACCTCTTATCACTCTCGGCCTTTCAAATCTTGCTTTTGAGGGTTAATTGAACAATGAATCCATTGTTCAATTGTCTTCTATCTTAGAGAAAACTCGAGAATATGTTACCATTTTCTAGAGGGCTCTTTGAGCAGAAAGCGACCTAAAAGTTGCAATGGTCGCTTAAGAAGCAATTCGACCGGAACTCGAGGCAATAAAATAGTAGAAAATGCAACTGGCCATTCTTAATGACCAGATCGTAGAACTCCAATGTTGAAGATTGGCCGTTGCTTCTGCTCTTGAAGCAAATTTTGAATCAAACAAGGCCAAGTTGACTGAGCTTGCAGCCGGCGCGAAGCGGATTAAGTAAATGAAGTTCGAAAAGATGATACGCCATGCCGAAGTCATGCTGGGTAAAGTAAGGTGGCTGGAACTAAAAGCCGTTCTTGAAGCCTACGTTCCTCCGACCCCCTAGGATTGTAATCTTATAGGCCGTTTTGATTCTTCATTTGTAACCTTTACAATCTAATGAAATATACCTTTATTCTCGCATTTCCCAAGTTGTTGGATAGTATTTCTTTAAAAAATTTCCATTCATTGGCAACTTGTGAATTAAACTAGTCTGATCCTTAAGATGGTATGCCCCATTGTCAAGAACCTTATGAATGACAAACGGCCCTTCCCAATTCGGCAACCATTTGCCAAACCTGGGATCTTTAATTCCTACTGGTAGCACTATCTGCCAAACCAATTCCCTCTCGTCGAACGTCTTTTGTCTAACTCGCTGGTTATAGGCTCGTTTGGCAATTTTCTTTTGTGCTACTAACAAATTATAAGCGTCAAGCCGAACTTCTTTTAGGTCTTCTAACTCTTGTCTCATAGCCTGACTGTACTCGGTACTGAACAAACTACTTTGCTCAATCATTCTTAACGAATTTATACTTAGCTCGACGGGCAACATTGCATCGTGTCCATAGGTCAATGCGTATGGAGTCGTCCCAGTGGCTAATCGGAGTGAGGTTCAATAGGCCCATAACGCTTCATTCAACTTTAAATGCCACATGCTAGGCCTTTCTCTTACCATTTTTCAAGGATATTGATCAAAACGTTATTACTTACTTCGGCCTGCCCATTCGCTTGTGGGTAATACGGCGTAGACTGCTCGAGTCGAATTTTAAGATTCGCCGTATATTCCTTAAACCTGTCGGATGTGAAGACCGTACCATTATCTGTTATAATTATCTCTAGCACACCGAATCTGGTCACGATATTTTCTTCCACGAAGTCGCAAACTTCTTTAGATGTCAACTCGACATACGATTTTGCTTCGACCCATTTGGTAAAGTAATCTATGGTAACGAGTATCCATGCATGCTTTGCCGACCCGAAAAACAGTGTAATTTTGCCGATTATGTCCATGGCCCATCCTTTAAACAACCATGGTTCGGTGACCGAAAACAGTGATTCGGCCGTGGCCCTTTGTATAAGACCATGAATCTGGCATTGTACACATCCTCGTGTAAACTCGATACAATCCTTTAGAATGCTTGGCTAGAAATAACTTTGTCGGCAAAGCAACCATCGCATCTTTCAACCAGACTTATGAGCTCCGCATATTCCTTCATAAACCTCAGTAATTGCTTGGGCGGCCTATTCAAGGTTGAGACATAACAATAACAAGCCATCCTCACCCTTTCTGTATAACACATTTTGGTACAAGACGTAATTCGTGGCGTAGACCCTTGTCTTATGGTCGTGTTTGCCATTAGGGTTATCAAGATATCGCATGATCGACCTTCTCCAATCGTCTGGTAACGCTTCGATTGCGTAAACCTCGACGGGATCTTCTCGTTTAAACAACGAAGGTAAGGACATGAATCTCGTTCGGATCACATGATCTTGTTCGAGAACTTGTTGATTAACAGGGCTGGGTATGATTGTCATATTACAGGTATCGCCCGACCTATCTTGCCCCCTAGGAGTTATGCGCCGGAGGCTATCTGGGCCAATTCGTCTGCGTCGATATTACAGATTCGAGAGATATGTTTGAACGTAATGCCGTCGAAAGACTCGGCCTAATAATTGGCGACCATATGATAAAGAGCCAGAGTGCAACTCTTGCAACAAAAAGTGTTATTGAGTTGGTTAATTAAAAGTTCTAAGTTGCCGAGGACGAGGACGCGAGTTGCCCATAAGTTATGAAAAACACTGAGGCTGATGATGAGGGACTCGTACTCAGCCTGGTTATTCGAATAGTTAAAGTCTAGTTTGAGAGAAAAGAACCACCGATGGTGCTTTAGAGACTGAATGACTATTCTAACACCGGCCGAAACGGAAGTACTCGAGCCATCAAAATACATTGTCCAATAATTGTCTTGGGTCTCTACCATGCCAATTTTGACGTCATTGCCCCCAAAGCCATATGGAGACGGATGTTGGGTCAAAAAATCGGCCAGTGCTTGGCTCTTGACAACTTTCTGGGGACATATTGCAAACTGAATTCAGATAACGCTATTGTCCACTTCCCAATTCGGCATTTGACAATCAGCCGAGTGAGCATATAACGGATGACATCGGTTTGGGCGATGACCTGAGTGACGGATAAGAGCATATAATGCCTGAGCTTAGACGCTGTGAAAAACAAAGCTAAGCAGAGTTTCTCGACGGCCGAGTAGTTGATCTAAGGAGCATTGAGGTTGTGGCTAAGGTAAAAGATAGCATGCTCGCGCCCAGTGTCATTGTCTTGTGCTAGAAGATAATCGATGGATTCTTCGGCCGCAGAGATATACAACTTAAGGGGTTTGGCTCGTCGAGGTGGGACAAGGACATGTGTGGTCGAAAGAGCAACCTTGATTTATGTAAAGGCCTTTTGATGTTCAGTCGTCCACTTAAAAATGTCAGAATCCTTCAGTTTCAACAGTGTGGAAAAGGCTCGCAACTTTCTTGCCAAATTGGCAATCAATCGACTGAGGAAATTAATCTTGCTGAGCAGCGATTGTAGCTATTTTTTGGTCGCAGGGGGCTGAGCGTTAATGATTGCTCGAGCCTTATTTTCATCAACCTTGATTCCACGACGATGTACAAGAAAGCCTAGGAAATTACCGGTTGATACATTGAAAGCACACTTAGATGGATTCATCTTGAGGTTGTGTTGGGGCATGCATAGGAAGGCTTGTCGAAGATCATCCAAGTGCATTTGGCGCCGTTTTGACTTGATCACCACATCATCAATGTAGACTTCGACGGTGGTGTTAATTAAATCGTGGAATATTGTGTTCTTCGCTCGTTGATATGCGGCGCCAGCATTCTTGCGGCTGAATGGCATAACGACCCATTTGTATGTGCTGAGTGCCCCCGGGCATCGAAAAGCAATTTTGTGAACATCGGCTTTGGCAATGAAAATCTGGTTGTAACCAACATGTCCAGCTATAAAGGACAAGATTTTGTGGCTTGCTGCTGCATCAATTAATAAATCTGAAATCGGCATTGGATATTCAACTTTGAGAGTTGCTAGATTTAGATTTCGAAAATTGATACAAATTTGTAAAGCACCATTTTTCTTCAGAACTAAGACGATATTCGTCAACCACTCGACGTACCGAGCTGGCCGAATGAACTAAGCATTTAAAAGTCGAATGATCTCGTCTATGATGTCGAGTTGTACTTCGGTTGAAAATTGTCGAGGTGGTTGACGAAATGGTCTACACCCAGGTTTAATACGTAACTCATGCTCGACGAGCTTTCGATCTAAACCAGGCATTTCATGGGAACTCGAAGCAAAACAATCTTTAAATTCCTTAAGTAAATTACAAAGCACTAATAAATAAAGGTCATGGGTCTTCGGCCGTCCCAACATTTATTTCTTCTAAAAGGTCCTTGACCAGAGGCCAATTATCCTCGAGTTCGACCGGTGTGGCCTGAACTTTATCCAGCGATAGAATTGGGCCATTGTCTCTTTTAGCCAGGAATTTAATTAGGTTTACTCATGAGTTTGGTTGCTTGGATACATCATACCAATGGGCCAGTAGTCGTTTCATGGTTGATGAAACCGCGGCCTAGCGACTTTCTTGTCTGGCATCATTCATCAGTGTCGGCAAGTAGGTTGGCCAACCTAAGTCTCACCGAATCCTGATGTACAGTTTCAGCGGCAACCTTGATGGTCTTCCGTACTGAAATTCGAGTCAGTCGTCCTTCCTCATTGAAGCCTTGCATAGTAATGTAGCCGATGTGATCATCATAATAGTGGGCTTAAATCATGTTAGCTTCAAACGGTTGGTTGTCGGCTGGATGAACCACGACTGATTTACCGTCCTAGAAGACAAGGACTTAATATAGTGATGAAGGAATACATTATGTCTGATGAATATAATCACGGTCAAGCAGCGCGTTGTACTCGATCTTTGAATCCACTGTGAAGAACGCGGTCATGTGATTGCGACCGGCGACGCTCACCTCTAAAAGAAGTACACCCTTTGTCTGAGATTTGTCACCTACGAAGCTACACATGGTTATTCCTGACGGGATAAGTTCGTCGTTTGACCTTCATAGGGCTCGCATGATGGACACAGGCATAACGTTGACTATTCCTCCACAATCGACAAATACCTTGGAGATTGGATATCCTTCAATATGAGCCATGACATACAACGATTTTAAATGTTGCAAATTGGCTGCCGGAGAGCGGGGAAACAACTCGGCTATAACTACTTTAAGCTTGTCTTGTTTACTCTATGGCCTATCTTTTCCGCCAACAACAAAGTCAAATTGTGTTGCCTTTTCGACAACCACATCACCTTCCAAAGAAGTTGGTTGGGAAGTAGTCGTTTGAAGATCTCCATGTTGTCAAGGACAGAAGGGCCTATCACGTCATGGTCGTCTTCTCCTAGGCTACCGGCCGAAGTATCTTGCTGCTGAGCATCCTCAGCCTGAACATCTTTCGTTTCAACAACGGGTTGTGGATCATCTTCCTGTGCCTCATCATTCTAGGTGTATCCCTCGAGCTCGCTCGACATTGGGACTTGTACCGCTTTACAAACTTGCTCTTAATAAGCGATTCGAGGGTTTCTTGTGTCAAGGTAGTTGTGCCATGGGTTCCTTCTCGTCGACCGTAAGGCCGAAGAGAGTTACTACCGAGAAGACTTCGAAATGGTATCTTAAATATTGAAGGTCTTCCAGGGAAAATGGGAGCTCGGCGGGGCCTATGTCGGTTTATAGATCGACTTCAACATCGAGCATCTGAGCTTTGCGTATATGCTGGAACCTGGCCTTCATTGCCGGATCAGTGGTCTTCTGGATAATTTGCTCGGTGTCGGGGCAAGTTAATGTCAGGTCGAGGGCTTCTTGACACTCTTTTGGCAGATCGTATAAATCATTGGTAGAATGTGTCTTATGAAATTCTCGTATGTATTCTAAGGCTTCGCCGAGAAAAGGGGGTGGGGGTTCCGTCGTATTTTGATTAGCGGCCCGGGTGTTGGTAATGGAGGGAACTTTTCTGCCTTTTTCTGAACTGCTCAAAGCGAGCTTTCATTTCTTCGAGTCGAAAAATGAGTTAGATTCGCTTATCAGATTCCTCGATATTGGTTTCAAAATCACGATCAATCATATTTTTCCCACGAAGTAATTCAGTCATGATTGCCGGAAGTTGTCGGTCATCTCAATTTCCCTCTGTTTTTTTGGGTTGCCATTTAGGAGCCAAAGTAGCCTGGGCTGCCTGCCATTGAGCCATGCAGTCTATTCGCTAGCGACGACATTTTTGAGACTTAGATAATGCAGTATACATGCCGGTTGGAGAGCTGTAACTATCCATTGTTGGTCTTGTGGTTTCGGCGGCTTAAATGTCTTTTGATTCGCCAATGAGCCGGAATTGCTGGAGTTTTGCAATTAGTAGTCCTCATTGTAAAATGGGGCGTCGAAGTCAAGTCGCTGCCTAGCCGAGAATGATTCATCAGCTCGTTGTTGGGGGCCGTGCCCGTCGAACACTTTTTGGTGCTGGCCTGCGCCGAGTACCTTTAGCGGCTTTGCCGTGACTATGGGTGGCTGTCATGGTGTTGCCACGACTTTAGGCGGCTGCCGTGGTGTCGGCACTTGAGGTGGCTTCTCTTTTGGCTCGGTTCAAGCCACTTGTGCTTTACAATGGTTGCACAAAACCATCGGTCCATCAAACTCTTCCTCGCTGGAACCTGACATAGCTTTAACTTTAGCTGGTCTTGTAAACTCTGTAGGTGGCGCATTAGAGAATAAGTCGATCTTGAGTCACAGCCGAAAATTTTGTTTTATGACATGCTGCATTGGAACGAACTCAGCCTTCCCTTTTCCCCTATTTTTTTGGCAGGTGAGCATCTACCATGTTAACTGTCGCTGGGGGGAAGGGATTAGCATCGATAACCATCTGCTTTTCAGGAAATTTCAGCTTTCCTTTATCGATCCAGCTTTGAATAGTATCACAGAATATCACGCAATTGTTAGTCGTATACTTATTCGAGTTGTGATATTTGCAATATGTTTTGTCTTTCAATTCTTCGGCATTAGGAATGTTATGTCCTGGCCGAAGCTTGATAATCTTTGCTAACAACAACTGGTCAAAAATTGCGTCGGCCTTGGTAATGTCAAAAGTATAGACTTCTGACGCTTTGACTGTTACTTCTTCAGGGGCTGCGCGAGTTTTGATATCTTTGGGATGAGCCAAAGCCTTGCAAATGTACAGTTTATCAATTACAATCTTAGCCGCGTCTATACTAGCATACTGGGGGTCGTCTCTTTCAGTCGATGCATAACTGACCGAATGGTTTTTATAGATCATTCCTTGGGCTGGGGACTTCGATATCTTCTCTTCTCAAAGTAAATAGTTGTATTGCTCAACATGTTGAGCTAGTTCATACATGTCCTGAAAGTTTGCCCCCAAGAACTTCTTTTTGTATTCCACATCCAGCCCATTCAAGGTGATTCTTACAAACTCGACTTCAGGGAAGGGTACTCGGCACCAATTCCTAGTCGACTTAAACTTCGTCAAGTATTCCATTGGTGACTCATCAGATGCCTGAGCCATCCTGGCCAATGAAGATACTGATATCTTCATCCCCGGCCGATAGAATTGCTCATGGAATTTCTCTACTAGTTCTTCCCAACTTTGGATGGAATTAGAGGGAAGATTAATGTACCATGCGAATGCCGAGCTCGTTAGCGAGAAGTTGAATAGTCGTAACTTATGAAAGTCACTATTAACATCTCCACATTACGCAGTGAAACGAGCCACATGTTCTAGAGAAGTTAGAGACGATTCTCCAACAAACAGGCTAAAATCTGGGATCTTGAAGCCCTTCGGATACTCAAAGTGTTCTACATACGCTGGGTATGGATGAATGAATTTTGGGAACTTCGGCCCCTTCTTCAAGGTCGAATCGATTATCTTTTGAACTTCAACTAAACCCACAACTAGTGTTTCGGGCTCAAATTCATTTGTTTTGTTGCTTGATCCACTTTTTTTCTCTAGATCGATCGATTTAAGCCGAGCAGATCCTGGTTCGGCAGTTGATGCTGGTATTGTGTTATTTTTTGGAATGGATTGTTTCGACCATCAGCAAATCCTATGTTCTGGGTATTACTAACTAAAACCTCAAGTAGCTTGGTATGTATGGCACTGCAACCACGTACTTGCTCCAGTATCCTTTTTATTTCTCGGCCGATCGTTTGCTCAAACTGCCGAGATTGTTCCTCAAGTCTTTTTTCTGAGAAACAATCTAGTTGGTGGGTCAGATGCTTCACCACTATCTTTGTCACATTCTTCTAATGCCCATTTGGCAGGACATCTTTTTGCAACCTTAGTAAGGACTCCTGTATCACAAGTGGTTTGTCGAGAAAAACTTCCATTTCTCGATGTGGGTCAGGTGTCACGGTAACAATGGTCTGTGCCTGTGATAAGCCTTATGGACCCATGTTCTAGGTTGTAAGTGTCGTGATCGATTTCCCAATGACTATCTTTTTCTTTACTGACCGTGTTTCGATGGGCATAAACTTCGTAGTCTTAGCACTATGGTCTTACTGGGCGTGCCAAAATGTTGACCCTTAAAACTACTTACCCTACGTGTCGCGCAAGCAGAGTAATTAATAAGCTAACTATGTCCTTCAAATGTATGCGGGGCGTGCCAACTCGTCAGCCAGGGATTAAAATATACTGATGTGTTGCGTTGATGCGTGCGGCCGACTTCTACGTTCTGCGATTGCGGTCGAGGAAGGAATGCGTCTCGGCCTTTGGGTTCTCAAGCCTGAAGACAAGGCTACTAATTATACGAAGTTCACAAATCGTCATTGTTGGCTTCGGTCACAGTGATGGTATTCGTCAAAATCAACTCACGCCGAATCGACACCAAAGTATAGGGACACAAATACTCAAAGCAGATATAAGTCTTGATGGTGAATGTGGTTCGGCTGCCTGAATGTCGAACTCTAAATCCCACTTGTGATGCAATCATAAATAAACTCGGCGTTCAATGTGCTTAGCCTAGCAACCAGTAACACCTCACTTCTCCGAGAAGGCTAATGAGATGACCTCTATCAACAATGACTCGAAAATCCTTGCTGATCGAGACTTGGATAGATAACCAGTCGGCCTCGACGCAGTGCTGCTTATCCAAGCTGAAGGTGCTCCGAGGTCAGCTGACTCTGTGGCAATAATGTTGTTTATCTAAACTGAAGATATCACCGGTTGCTTTCACAGTGCTGTTTTTCTAAACTAAAGATGTGTCGGCGAAAAGGAAAATAAAAATCTCAAGGTTGTTGAGAGGTTTCGCGTAGAGCGAGAGTTTGTGTAGGGCAGATTTGTGTGTTAAATTGGATGTCTCTTGAATGATGCTCTCACCCCCTCTATTTATAGCAGCAAATCCCTCTCCGATCGAATTAGAACTCCACCTGGATCAGGACTCCTTACCCCGATCCAACCTTATCTCGGCTACTCTTACTTCCATCAGGATTTTGAACCTAGCCCTCTTATCCAGCCACGTCCATCTTCATGTCTCCGTATCGTAGTCTCGCCGAGACTCCTTGTTGCTCTAGGATTCCACTTCCCCAATCATCCATCTCACAATAGGATTTTGCCCTTCTCATTTTTATCCAGATAACTCCTATTCCTACTAGGACTTGGCCGACCTTAACTAACCGGTCCACCAACTGAATATCTCACAGCATCTTTCAAACTAAGCCCTTGGGCCGAGAAACACTCCACGCTCAGCCCAAACCAATATTTTGGGCCCAAACATGTACTAACATTTAAATACATTAGTTCAATATAATACATATCAATACATACATTTAGGTACATTAATTGAGTCTTTCCAGTGTGAAGAATGTGAAATAAAATTAATAAATAAAAAACATTTTTTTGGTCAAAAAATAAATTAAAATTAGGTTTTTTTTTATTAACATCCCACTTAAAAATGTAATACTAAACAACTTGTAACTCTAATATGAAATGACTATTCGAGCCCTCAAAGCTACTCTTACTCTCCATTGTAGAACAAAACCCTAAAAACACAAACAAGTTGATGAAAATATATTATTTGATGAATGGAACAAAAAAATTGAGTTTTTCTCCTCGTTCATTCGTTGACATTCAAGAAATTATTTAAATAATGGAATAAAAATTTGACTTTTTGCAAAGCCCTGCTCTAGTTGGAATCCAAGAAATAGGAAGAAAACTGGAGAATGTTGTAAAATTTTAAGATGTAATAAATGTAATATTCTTGTGGATGTTTGATGATGAAGAAATTCAATGTTTTTTGGCTGGTTGGAACTGACATAACCTTATAAGAACAATTCCAACGTGATTATTAAAGAAAATTTGACGGATGTTTATAAATCAAATGGCAGGATGGAGATTTTGTACAATTTAATTCATCTTTCTTGTCTTTAAAATGTGGATTATTTTATTGTGTGAAAGAGATGAAGAGTTTGATGTGTGGTTAATTAGTTGATGATTGTGGGGTGTGTGAGATGTGAGGTGTGGGGTGTATGAGATGTGAGGTGTGAGGGTAGTATTGGAAAATATGTGGGGTGTGTTAAGAAAATTTTTAATTTAAAAAGTAAATGTAGGGTGTATTAAGTATGCGGGGTATAGTCAACAAAATGTGGGGTGTTAATAAAACAAGCCTTAAAATTTGTATGTTAATAAATTTAAATATTAATGAGAGATATTAAATAAAATGCATATTAATTATTTTAAATTAAGGACACATCAAGGGACTATAATCAATATATAATCTAACACTAGGTTTATTTTAAATTTCAATCTTTTTGAAGGATTAAAGTTTTGAAAGAAAGAAAAACCCTATATTTTATTGGCACAAAAACTCGTGTCATATAAGTTTTTTTTCTTCAAAAGCGCCACAAAAACACAGAAGCTAGAATACATAGTACTTTATTTGATATACTGAGTTGGTAGCATGTGGTCCAACATCCTAGTGAATAGGATGTTAGTTTTCATCCGCATGTCCGAGATTTGAAACTTCTCTCTCCTCTGAATAATTGTAAAGTTTCATAGCCTTGTCTCTCCTCTTAATAATGATAATTAAAAATATATATGTATTGAGTAGGTAAGTCTCTTGTATGGATGAGAGCCTTTTGTATTAGTGAGGGATGTTACCTAAGTCCCATTTATCTTGTCGGACAAATACTTTATATGATCATATTGTGCATCTGAACCTCGTAATGAGACAATGAAGTAAATAGTCAACTTGATAAATAATTTAAATCCTTAGTTTCATAATGTTTATTCAATTGTCTGATAGAAGAACATTTCATTTCAATTCCTACCAAATGACTTATGACATATTATAATCATAATGAAAATGATATAATTTTTGACTTTATGACTTCTTAATTTGATCCAATTCCGCTGACTTCTTCTGACTACCCTCTGATTCATGACTTCATCCATTCCAGGCTTATTTACTTCAATGCCCCCCTGAAACTCTTTTTTTTTTTTTTTTTTTTTTTCTCACGGTGACTCTGAGACTGTACTAGGGCTGAAAAAAATACCTGAAAAAACCCGAACCGGATTTTTTTGATCTCGAAATACAAGAAACCGAGAAAAACAAAAAATCGAATAATACTGAAAGTTTCAGTATAGTATTCGGTTTCCCTTGACCATTGTTCGGTAACACTGAAGCAAAAATCTTTAAATATAATTTTATACTTAAATTAATTAATAGTAGTTGAATTTGATTGAGATTGGATCTCAACAGTTCGTTTCAACTTGACACTCTCTAAGCTCATAGAAAATATTAAAATTTAACTGAATAGAAATCCTCTCTAGTGAGTCTGCTTGACTATAACCACATGCAAAGTTAAATTCTCCATAGTGTTTTCGAACCCAAAATGAATAAATAATCGTAACTTAATATCGGTTTTTCCTTCTTTTATTTTTTTTATAAAGAAAAATAAATAAATAATGAAAAAGTGGGTTCAAACAGTATAATAAAAAAAAGAAACAAGATGCAAGCGTTCGCACTTTAAATTTATCTATCGGCTTGTGTCACGTAATGGTAATGACAATAATAATAATAATAATAATGCAGCTTGACTTTGCTTTCACTGATTCTGATGTGTATGAGAGCGGTCTAAATGAATATCGTTCAAATGCAATTTTATTTAATAGTCTGTCTTGTTTAAGTTGCCATATATAATAGGAGTGTGACATTCACACATTCAATTTTATTTCTCATACACTTTTTTAATTTATAAGCGTTGAATATGATGAATTGAAAAAAAATAAATAGATATAAATTATTAAGAGATGTGTGAGAATAACACACTCCATATAATAATCTGCCATGGTGCGTAAGTTGTTAGTCACCGGCTCCCACTTTGACAACTTTATTTTAATTCAAAAATGTCTGTTGGTCTTTTTATTGTCGGCCGACTTTAAAATAATGTAGGCAGGCCGACTTTGGGAAACGCGAGCGTGAAAGATCAACCACCGGTCAATATTTAATATATATATGCAACACTATTATCTGACAGGGCTAGCTAATAGGAGGAGGATTGTCTGCTCTCTCATGTTTTGTGTGTTCACGGTTAAGTCACGTCAACATTTTATATTACTATTCATTTTTATCTTATTATCTCTATAAAAAAATAATATAAAATGTTGACGTGGCTTAACCGTGACCACACAAACAGGAGGGCACTGAAGGGCACGAGAAGGAGGAGGGCAGATAATCCTCCTCCTTGCTTCACTAGCTACAAAAAAAATTTAATTGTGACAAAAATACAAGTGGTACACTACGTATTTTAATAAGAATGGTGAGAAATTTTATTTTTTAAGTTATTAAGTTTTTAGCACACATATCTCACTATTTATTTAATAAGACGTGGTGTACTACTCCGTGTACTAATCACACTGAAAAATCTCTCACTGACTACGTACTTAGCTACTTTTAAACCTCAACTGAAGCTCAATTATATGTGGTCGATTGTGTATACAGGTTAAAGTACTTTCCTGTTAATTTGAATGATGATTTATAATAGACTGATCGGTTTTAAATGTAAAGGTAATTTGATCCGTCTGAAATTAGGATGCATTAGCTGAATGGCAGCAAATCATGGTTATCATATATATGTCTATCATGAACTTTATAGTATTGCTAGCTTCCAATGCATATTATCTTCCAACTTATTATATAAAGGCCTTGGTTATGCTTATCCGCAGCTCCAAATTAGTACAGGTTAGTGTAGGCAGTCATATTTTGGGTTGTGTTAATTCAATAAGGTCGAAACAAATATCATTGACTTTATTCTGGAGTTGATATGCAAGATCCACAAAGTAACCCTTGTTTTATTATTGTATATTGTTAAAGATTTGTTTAATTAGCTAGTTTTATCATTTAGTTAATCTGCAATACTAGTTGTCCTTTATTAATTTATACATAGATGCTAAAATGACAGATGGAGTTTACTTGTAGGTGACGGATCAAACCTCTCAACTTGCACTTAGTTATTGCAGTGATTGCTCTATAAGTAGTGGAACTCATGTCTCAAGTTTCATCAAGCCTCCCTCAACCAATTGTATATCACATGGGAACCTTATTGGATCATTCCAATATGCATAATGAACACGATGATCAGCGGCAGCTTCCTTATGAGATTGTGGAGGAAATTCTGCTGCAACTGCCTGTGAAGTCCCTCCTTCGTTTCAGAAGCGTATGCAAGCCATGGCTTGCTCTCATCTCTGACCCAAAGTTTGTCAAGTCACACCTCCTTATCCGCTCTACCAAACAAGACGACGATGACGATGATTGTGATCATGATCATGATGCTCACAGCAAAACTACATCGGCAAGAGCAAGACTCATGCTCTCCTCTTTGTCCCTCCTCCAGTCCGTCCACGTACAAGTTCTCAATACCACTACTGTTGATGCACCCGCAACGGCAACCTTGCCATCCCGCGGCGACGGTGAAGCAGAAAGCCTAGCAGAAGCAAAGGCAGATACAGAAACGAAGGCAGAAGCAGCTGGCACAACTGGTGCTAATAGTACTACTAAGGTCGTGGAGAAGGAGCATGAGTACTCTGTGACAATGAGGCGGCCGGTCAAAGACATGAAGATTGTCGGCTCTTGTAACGGCCTGGTGTGTTTGGTGGTTGACTTGGAAGATATGATGATTTATAATCCATCCACCAGGCAGGTTCATGCTGCCCCAAAGTTGGCGACAATCTCCGGTAAGGATTACTTCTATGGCTTCGGTTACGATTCGGGCAAGGAAGACTATAAAATAGTGAGGGCCACTTCTTCAAGTAAGGCTGGCGTTTTCGCCACCCAACTTGACATTTATTCTTTGAAGACCAATACATGGAGAGCCAGGCCCGAAACCCTGCCTTTTTACTTTCTGTTCAACCTTGTCGGAACCCTACTCAACGGGGCTCTCCACTGGGCAGTCCGCCGCGGAAAGACTACTGATCAAGCTTCCGCAAACGGTGATGATGAGAGGCCTTTCTCAATCGTTTCTTTCGATATAGCGGAGGAGACGTACTGGCAAGTTCCCCTACCGGGCGACGGCGACAAGAATTTCTCGTTCTATGGTTTGGGGGTTTTAGGAGGGCGGCTGAGTATGCTTCACAGCCCTCATGGGTCTGATTACCAGGTGTGGTTAATGAATGAGTACGGGGTCAAGGCATCTTGGTCTATTTTCACTACGATTCCGCAGAAGATGGATTCTGAATACCTAGGGCTGATGTCACTTCTAAGTATTTTGAAGAACGGGGAGATTCTGATCCTCTTGCATCAAAGGAAACTAGTCATTTACAATCCGGCAGACAGAAACTTCCGAGCCATCTTTGCCGGGGATATACACTCTTCTCAAGTGGCTTTGTACATGGAGAGCCTTGCTTCACCCACCATTCCATGTCAGATAGCTGATCATATTATCACGTACTTAATTAAAGATAATCATCAGTAATCACAAGGATGAAAGAAAGAAGAAGATCAGGCTATCCACCAATAAGTTACTATCTTGTCCAAATAATTGTAATATCAATTTGTTTCTTCCTCATTATTTCATCACTTCCAAGTTCCAACGTGAACTGGTTTTTTTGTTCATGGGTTGGATTCAAGCCAATGGCAGTCAAAGATTCACGAAATAATTAAAGGGGTGTGCTATGATATCCGCACACATCATCTTACTTCTCACAATAATTTATGTTCATTGATTTTTTTCAATTTATCTGATGAGATTGAAAATTAAAATGGCGTATAAGAAATAAAATGAGATGTGTGGATATCACATCCCTAGTTAAATATGTACCTTAAAAAAATTTATGATATCATGGAGTATATTTTTGTGTTGTTGACTAATAGCTACCAGTAAAAAGGTTTAAAGAATACAATATTATAAAGCACCGTAGAATCATTATTATAATAAATTAAGAGTATTGCTATACTAAAATTTTAAACTAAATTTACAAACTAAATAATGTGTCGTCAATAAAAAATAATTACATTAATCTACACTTAAATAATAATTTAATAAAAGAGACCAAAATTTTAAACTAAATTTTAAAGAAATTTTTCAGGACCCACCACAACTGGAGTTCCCACCGAATCAAAGGTTAACATCTATCTCCTTTGTTTTTCAAACAAGAAAATGCCAATTTAAATTTTTATCAAACAAAATATATGAATTATCCCTATCACACCAGCTCGTCAACGCCAACTACACGCTTGACACCACAATCCACCTTCATCGCTGATTTTATCGGTGAATCTCTTTTCTCTTCTCCTATTTGTCTTTCTCATCTCCTTCTATTTCTCCACTATTTCTTCGACATGGAAGCTGAAGGATGTTCGGCGTCAACTCCAACCACAGATCTAGTGTCGCCAACTGATGATCTAGTAGCTGGTCAAGTGGTTAGATTCCCGTGTAACTGTGTTCTTCTCCGACGATGAAAGGAGGATAAAAAAAGGAAGATATGAGAAAGAAAGAGAAAGGGCAACATATGGGCATGGAAGGGAGGAATAGGTGGGGGGGATCCTGGGGGTAATTTGAAATTTTCAATTAGTTTTGAAATTTAGTCACATAGTTTTAATATTAAAAGAGTACTACTAACCCCACCTCATTCTCCTATTTTTCCACCCACATAGTTTTAATAATTTTCTATAAAAAGACTTTTCAACCCCCTATCTTGTTTCTCTCTTCAATTTCTCTTCTCGCCTTCTACATCAACTGCTATGGATTTTCCACCGGCCGCCACCGTTTCTCTCGTCCCCTGTTTATCATTTTAGTACATAAGTTCTCCCTCTTCATCCCTAATAAACGCCATGCACATGATGACACTTTTTAGGCATCATAGAATTATTTTTATGGCATTTGACCAACGTTGTGAATCTCTCTCTTCAAATTTGGCGTTCCGCCCATTTCACTCTTTTCGAATCTGGAATTTTTCTTCAGAGTTCATTCGCACATGCCTTCATAAATTCTTGCCATCTTCTGCAAAGGAACTAAAATGTAGAGGAATTGAAAATTTGCACACTTTCTCTGAATTGAAATTCCTCTACTCTTTGATTCCTTGAATTTGAAATTCTGACTGTGGTGGCCATTTTTCCCCAAAATCAATTCAAATAAGCTTGAATTTACTTAATTAGGGTTTGATTACTCTGCATATTATTCCATGCATACGATACGGTCTAATATTGGATTACGATCACGGTGATTGCAAATTTTGGGTTTGCTTAATTAGATTAGGTTCCTTCCAATTTTCAAGGCATCTCATTGTAGTGCATTCAGAATTTTTCAGAATTTTTGGGAATTTGGATATAGAAAATTTTTACAGAAATTTTGTTTATTAGGTTAAGTTCCATTGATCATCTATTTTGTCCTCTTGGTGGTGAAACGGAACAATGGAACTGTGGTGAAAGTTATAGTAAAAACAAATTAAAATAACAACAAAAAGTTATCAAAATTATGTCCATTGAATCTATTCTAATAAATAACAACAAAAAGTTATCAAAGTTATCAAACTAACAACAAAAACAAATTAAAATAACAATTAGAGTGCAAAACAAATTAATTTAACATAATATAATCTTATATTACTAAATTTAATATTGTTAATTTAACATAAATGCTTATAAATATTACTCATTTCCATTTTCTCATAACAATTCAAATGACAAAATTAATTAATTCAACTAAATATTTATTAATTTAACAAAATAAGTAGAAATTTATCTAAGTATTTAAATTAGAATTTTTAAATAAATAAACTTGTGTATTATACAATTTAAAAATTAAAGAATTTAGTGATTGAAACCTCAATTATGGAAGAATTTCGTCATCGATCAATTCTTTATGTACTCAACCAGCTCAAATAAATTTCCTACAAAAAAAAATTGTAAAAAAAATAAAATAAACATAAGAGGAGAAAATAAAAATATTAGAAGCAAGAAAAACTTACTGTTGTGAAGAAGGAACAAATGAAGTTGGAAGAACAGAGAAGAAAGATATGAGAGGTGAGAGTTTGTAAATTGCAAGATATGAAGAAGAATACATAGGGAGAGTATATTAAAGACCATCGTTTTGTCGCTTACAAGACAACCGACACCAGGTTTCAAAATATTAAAAAAAAAAATCTATGTCAATCAGAACCGAAGCAGGCTTTAAAATATTTAAAAATAATAATTAGCGTCGCTTAGAAGCGACGCCCATACTTTATGTCGCTTAAAAGCAACACCATTATTTAAAATTATTAAAATTTATGTCGGTTAAAAGCGACATTAAATGTTTACGTCGGTTAAAAGCGACATAGACAACGACAGTAAATCCGACTCATGTTCAGTAGGTGTCGCAAATACCTTACCCACCACTATATTATATTAAAGCGACATCACCCAGTGACACAATAAGTCCATTTTGTAGAAGTGAGTGAGTGGAAAGATAGGATTTCAAAATTTTAAATTTTTATAGTGGGTGAGATTATAACGTGGGTGGGGAAATAAATCAATGGGGGTGGGTCTATCAACAATCTATTAAAAAAAAGTTTTAAGGATGGCGTCATTTAAAAAGATGACATTTGAAAAGATAATATTCTAGGTGTTAGATTGCTATAGGCCGGGAAGTCCAGCTCCTGGGAAAAAATTTCTAAATTTTGTAAACCAAATGATGTAGTTGTTAAATTATTACTTAATGTTGATTAACGTGCATATTTTCTATTAGTGACATATCATTTGTTACAATAAGAATAATGTTATGAGTCCAAATTTCTAAACCAAATTTACAAAAATGATGTGTCACTAATAAAAGCACGTTAATCAATACTTAAATAATAAATCAATTATTAATATCCACATCATTTGATTTACAAATTTTTATTTAAACATTTAATCTCCCTAACCTTATACTTACATTAAACCTAACAACATTAAAATACCTCTCTTGATAAAACAAATTACTATAAAAATGAACTACTTAAAGTGTTGAGGTTATCCAATGATGTGCACCCATATCTATTTTATTGAGAATTATTTTTTTTAAAAATATAGTGTTGAGGTAAGCCAATGATGTGCACCCATATCTATTTTATTGAGAATTATTTAAAAATAAATAAATAAAGTATTGAGGTAAGCCAACGATGTGCACCCATATCTATTTTATTGAGAATTATTTAAAAAATAAAAATAAAGTATTGAGGTAAGCCAGCGATGTGTACTCATGTCTACTTTATTGATCAGCAGCAAAAGAAAGAAGAAGAATTGGACGCCCCAGAGCAGCAGCCCCTTGACAAGCCTTAAAAAACATACACACAACTATTTTATTGAGAATTACTTTTAAAAACTATTTAAAGTATTGAGGTAAAAGAAGGACCTGGATCCTCTTCTGAGCCCAAGGAAAGGATTCTCCTGACCAAAGATTCAAGGCCGTTGGATGAAAATCTAACGGCTATAATTATTATAACTTTAAATGGACCCCCTTGTTTGTAGCCGTTGAATTTTCATCCAATGGCCTTGGATTTTTGGTCAGGAGGATCCTCTCCTTGAGCTCAAGAGAGAATCCAGGTCCGTAAAAGAAAGAAGAAGAATTGGACGCCCCAGAGCAGCAGCCCCTTGACAAGCCTTAAAAAACACACACACAACTATTTTATTGAGAATTACTTGAAAAAACTATTTAAAGTATTGAGGTACAAGAAAGAAGAAGAATTGGACGCCCCAGAGCAGCAGCCCCTTGACAAGCCTTAAAAAAAAACACACACACACAACTATTTTATTGAGAATTACTTTAAAATGAACTATTTAAAGTATTGAGGTAAGCTAATGATGTGTACTCATTTCTATTTTATTGAGCCATTTGTATTTCAACGGAGAACTCTTGTAAATTTGTAATAGGGATTGTCCCTTGGACATGTCCAGAAGCCGAATAGACATATCTTTTACTAGTGTTATTTTGAGTTGAAACTATAAGATTGCGTTGGTGTGTTGTAAATGTAAAGAAAAATGTTTTATTATAAAATTAATTGGTAATAGAGGAGTATGCATGTTAGTATGTGAAATCCCACCCCTTTATTAATGTATAATTTCATAATTTCCCTACAAAGTATATGAAATTGCATTTTGGTCTCTTGTTACCTTACAGGCTTACCCAATCCGAAAGTAAATTGGAGACTCCCTCTCCACTCACAAGCTGCCACGTGGCAGCACCCCCCAACTCCCTGCATCTTTCTTTCTCTCTTTCCCGGAGACCTCACTCTCTTCCCTTTTTTTCTTTTTTTCTTTCTTTTTTTTTCACCTTTTTTAAAAAAAAAAAGAAAAAAAAAGAGAAAAAGAAAGGGAAAAAGAGAGGAAGAGAGTGAGGTCTCGGGGAAAGAGAGAAAGAGAGATGTAGGGGGTTGGGGTGCTACCACATGGCAACTTGTGAGTGGAGAGGGAATCTCTAATTTAGTTCTGGATTGGGTAAGGTAACAGAGGACCAAAATGCAATTTCATATACTTTCTACGGAAATTATGAAATTATACATTAATAAAGGGGTGGGGTTTCACATAGTATGAAGTGTTGATGAATTGGAATTAGATTCTCTCCTTCAATGAAAGAGCTTCTCTCTTTCTGTGAGAGGTTCTTTCCCTCTTTTTGGTGGGGGGTTTCCAGCTTGACCACAATCTCAGGCGCCGACTCTAGCTCCGGCTAGAGTCGGTTGCCCATTCTCCCTTTCTTTTGTTTTCTCCTTTTTTCCCTTTCTCTGTCGTGTCTTCTCTTCTATTTTCTTCTTCTTCTTTTCTTTTCGCTTCTCCTGATGTTCCTCCCTAATTTTCCCTCCGACTTGCCTTGTTCTTCTATTCATATCGCTATCCCTCGCCTTATCTCTTCCTCAGTCCAATCTTTAGCCACTATATTATTTCCTCTTGAATTCGTGTGTAGAGCTGGGATATTTTCCCTGGCTCGGGTGTTTCCAACACCACCATGTTCTCCTTGTTGCTTGTCGTTTTCAACAATATTGCTTGTGGGTTTTCCCGAGTTTTTTCTTGGTAGTTGGCTAATCCTTCTTTGGTGCTGACTATCTCTTATTAATGGCTGGGATCTGGGTGTTGTTCGAGGTTAGTGGTGGTGTCTGCGACAGCAATGCTCGGTGGTGGATGACGTTTCAGTTGGCTGGCCTAGCTTTCTATCGGTGGAGGAGCTTTCAATAGAAGTTTCTCTGATGTTGTGGACTGTTGTGTGTGTTTTTGGGCTTTACTGTTGTTTGGCCCTCTTTCTATTTTTTCTTTTGGTTTGGGCCTTTTTTTGGTTATATATTATTGTCAATTGGGCCTTTAGTTTGCTTGTAATTTTGAGCTTATTGTTGAATAAAGTTGAGGGGATTTGTTTGTAGCTTTGCTGTAGTCAAACTTTTACCAAAAAGAAAAATGTAGTGTTGATATGACATCGATATTTGATATCAATATATCAATGTAATAATAATAATATCGTATTCACATCGTTTAAGTTTATTCGTATATAATAGTGGGTCAATATTCTATAACCATATCTTATTCACGTCGTCGTTTGGCTCCTATTCGTATATTAATTATAGCATGTCAATTTCGATTTGCTGGCACTTTTATGTCAGAGGGTGTATTCAATTGAGATTTTGAGAAATTTTAATGGATTTATAAATCAATAAATTTTGAGAAATTTTAATTGATTTGTAGAGATTCCATGTAAAATTTTGGTTCAATTCCCTCGAAATTTTAGGGGGGGGGGTGTGAGTTTTATGAACACTTAAAATACACTACAAAACTCTCCAATTCGCTCAAATTCCTCAACTTTTTAAATTTCTTAAAATAAATTCATAATTGAATACACCTGTAACGTTATAATTTTTTTAAAATCTTAATAAACTATCTTAAAATCTTGATTGAATACAAGTTGAATTTCAAAGAATCACTTGAAATCCTAATTAAATACCCTAGATTCGTTAAAAGAATTAAAATCACTCACCATCCCAAATGCATACATCCCTTAGCGCTGGTTTGGGATTGTGGTGCTTAAAAAAAAAAATTATTAAAAAAACTGGAACATCAAATGTGTTTGGTAAAAAAAAAGTTAAAAAAAAAAAAGATATGGTTATATAAGATATGTGTTTGGAACATCAAATGGGTGGATGGGCTGGTTTTAGGATTGGGTTTGGTTATAGGGTAGATGGGCTGGGCCTGGTTCTGTTTTGGGCTTGGCTATATAGACACAAGGTTTTGGGCTGG
Source organism: Crataegus laevigata (assembly GCA_963580275.1). NCBI lineage: Eukaryota > Viridiplantae > Streptophyta > Magnoliopsida > Rosales > Rosaceae > Crataegus > Crataegus laevigata. The sequence goes on along the minus strand of OY756944.1, from coordinate 28,976,869 downwards.
GCTGGATTAGATCCGATTGGGCCGGCCTAGTTAGGTTTGCAGGCCGAGTTTGATCCGTTTGGCCTCGCGGGTAGAAAGAAAGGTCAAAAACTGGAATTTTGGCCAAGTTACTTCCCCGACTTTGTTTTGGGGTCAAAACCTAACTAAAACTCACCATTCAAAAACCAATATGGGGTTGAATCATAGTCGGGCTGGAAACTGGCTTGAAACCCACGGTCTTTCGTCGAAAAACTAAAAATGCTTTCCCGAGTTGTTTTCGTGTTTAAACCTTCACCGAAACCATTTTTCATTCAACAAATAAGAATTCTAGACTGCTAGGGAAGGAGATCGAAGGGTGGTTCGACTTACCTTCGTCGAAGATGACAATAACTCGTCGAAAATGTTTGTACAATGACTACTACAGTGTCGGGAAAAAGAGAGAAAAAGATGGGTGGTTGGTCGAGGGTGAGGATCATCGTCGCTGCCAACAAGTGGTGATGATGGTGTGGTGGTCGTCAGAGTGGGAAGGACGGTGGTGGTCTCGTTGGTTGTTCACGGAGAGGAAAAGAGAGTGACGACGAGCGAGAGAGTGAAGGGAGATGGTTCTAGAGTGAGAAAGAGGTCACAGGAAGGAGAGAAAAAAAGCAATAGAAATGGGGTGCCACGTGCCAGCCATGTAGAGGCCCAAATTGGGGAAAAATCTTCACTTGCAAAATTACCAAATTGCCCCTATCGTTCAAAAATCGTAGAAGCTTTGTTTTAGCTCCAAACTAGATTCCGATCACGCCTACGCGTTCATGTCAATGAGAACTATGGAAATAAAATAAATGAAAAATTATAACATGTCCAAGGATGAAAGCCAACCTTCCAGTCAAATGGGGGTATTTTCGTAATTTTACTAATTATAACACAAATTTCGAAGCGGGTCGTTACAATGTCACTTAGTACTATGATATAATAATATTCCTCTTCACTTATAAAGGTCTTAGGTTCGATTCTCGCTAAAAGCAAATTTGAACCTTATTATTACTAACTCGTTGTAAAGCTATCCCTACCCCTTAACGTAGACAATATCATTTATCCAAAAATAAATAAATAAAAGCTCTTACACTTTTGAAAGATCTACTAAACTTAGTGCTTGATATCATTAAGGAAGTCAAAAGACATTTATTTATAGCTTAAGGTAAGAGATCAAGCACAGTTCTCGTCGGGATAATATGCTTGCCCCAAACCTGTTGAATATGAACTTGTAAATGTCAAGCATTTGCATTTCACACCAGACAATTACACCATATAGCTAAAGGGTGAGACTTCGGAGGCATGAAGAGCCTGATGAAATCATTCTCGGGAAACCACAATCACCTGCTTTCCTACATTGCGGCCGGCAAAGAGCCCTATCAGAGCGGCTGGAGCGCTCTCAAGTCCTTCCACTACATCTTCCACATACGTTATCTTCCCTTCTTTTATCGCCGACAGAACCATTTCAAGAAACTTCTCGTAAAGATGGTAGTAACTAAAAACCAGGAAACCTTGCATGCGAACCTGTTTAATGATCAGATACATTAAATTGCGAAAACCTTCAGGCTCGTCAAGGTTGTACTGCGATATCATCCCACAAAGTGCAATCCAGCCATGGACCATCATGTTTTGTAGCACTGCATCAAGCATTGCACCCCCCCCCCCCCCCCCCCCCAAACGTTTTCAAGGTATATGTCAATGCCTCCTGGTGAGAAAATCACATATTTAGACTAAGCAAACACCGAAAACCATGGAACATATCTACAAAGAGGACAAAGACATGAGTTTCTTGTCAACAGCCACATGCTCACACCGTTGCACATGTCAACTTACTCTTTCTCTGTTTTAGGATTGGCGGCTAAATCACTAAATCATGATGATGATAGAGATTGCTAATGCCTTTTATTGGACTTTCCCGTTGTCATTAAGACATAAGTTAAAGCTTTAAAATAATAGTTCGATTCTGATCAACTGACCTTTTAAATGCTGCATCCAAATCAAGTTCTTTATAATTGAAAGCATTGTCAAACCCAAACTTGTTCTTCAGCAGATCAACCTAAACTCAGAAATGAAACAATATTATTAAAATATGCCAAGTATGGGTATAAAATAGTCATTTGTAATACGTAAATTGTAGAATGAGAACAGAAAGCTCATAGATGCACATTCTGTGCGATTTTCTAAGTTGCAAATGCCTACGATTTCATATGATATGAACATTTTACCAACCAGATGAGGCAGCAGGTTAAAGCTGAATTTTACTAACTTGATTATGAAGATACAGGGTCACCAATATCTTGACTTTCCAACATGTGTTCTCTTATTTTCCTGTTTTCTATTAGTCAAAACGTTTCCAGTCACAAATTTGGCACACATCACTAACTCGTGTTTCTAAAACTTTGGCGACTCCATATCCAACTATAGGCTGCCACACCAGCATTTCAATATCAAATACCTCAAATAAAACTACAACATCGAATAGATGCTATCCTTTTTATGATTTGTACATAGCACAAAGAAAGCTTTTTCGTTGGACAGAGTGCCAATTAATAAGGAAGCTATGTCTCAGTATTGATAATGTATAACTGGTATAAGTATAGCATTGTATCATCAAAAATCGCGAATTATAAGTTGTCTCAAACTATATAAATCATTAAAACAGCCCCAAAACCACAAACAAGATAAATTTGGATTACACCATCCGAACCAAAAGGCCATCTACCAAACAAGATTAATAATTGGGTTCCTCATCAGTTCCGTTTGTACCACACTACTAATATTACATGAGAAATGCCTCAAGGATTCAATTTTATTTATATATTTTGCAATACAGTATTCTAATTATGTTATTCAATCATGATAAAATAATAAAATGACTGGAGAGAGATTAAGATAATATATACAGTGACTGACCGAATTTGAAGTTATATCCCGGTTCACGCTTGGTCATGCGGCCTCTCAAATAAGGGTCGCAGGACAAGTACAGGTTCTTCACCAGAATCCCTTTGGAACCTTCTGGAAGCTTGAGCTTGGTGGTGGCGGTGGTGAGTTGCATGTCAGATTCGTTGGGGGAGCCGGTCACAGAGTCTTTCAGTATCACCTGTTTGTTGCTGATCAATCCCTCTGTACACGCCGCCATTCAGATTGGTCCTCTCTCTCTCTCTCCCTCTCTCTCTCTCTCTCTCTCTCTTTTTAGTCACGTTTCTCAAACAATATGACTTTTTCTTTTCAGTCACGTAATTGCTTGCGAGAGGAAGGAGGTAAGTGGGGTGTTTTGTTGTGTTGGAATATGGTGAATTTTGGTTCGTAATAAATTAGTACAATCAAGCTAGCTTGCTTTCACAGGTGTGAGGCCGAAATTAAACCATGACAATTTCACTTAATCACCATGTGTTGTTTGTTGCATCATAATCGAACTTAAACAAGTTATCTTTCGGTCAGAATGTCAAACAATTAATGTCAAATTGATGTGTGCATATTTTCATATATTTTTATCATATAATTTTTTTGGATTTTTGTATATATGAAAGGGTTAAATGCATTAATTTATATTGTTTTAATTATAGGCATTTAATACTGAAGTTATGCAGAAATGAAGTGAAAAATGAATTTTTTGGGTGTGTAGTAATTCTAGTGGAGCACAAGGCTAACTAGCTGCGCGAAGAGATGTGCATTACAAGAAGAAGATGAAACTGAGTGGTTTTGGAATCAAATAAACATAGGAATGCTATTCAATGGACTTTAGTAAAGAACTTAATTTCTAGTTTTTATTATTTCTATTTATTTTTCCTTTTCTTTAATAAGGACTTAAAGTCCATTAGTGATAGGATTTTAGTGGGGTTTTAATTGTTATTTTTCTTTCTTGAACACCTTCTTGCCGTGAGTTTTATATAAGGAAGTTACTTCTCCTTATTAAGTTAGAAAGCCACCAAAATATATCACACTTTAGGGGGGCTGCGGCAAAGAAGGGAAGAGGGAAGAGGTTTTCTAATTTCTTTTCTTTTATAGGGCTACGATGTAGCCTGATCATGAATATTTAATTGCCTTGTGGCATTGTTATTATCAAGTTTTTCATCTTTATTGAGTATCTTTTGTTATTCGTAATGCACTTCATTTTTATTTAGATGCTTGATCAACATCTAGGTTTAAATTAGGTTGATTTGATGCAAGCTAGAATAGATGCCATACTTAACTTGGGTTTAGCTTCTTGCAATTGATACCATAAACACCTATTTGTAGATGCCATGCAATTAGGGTTTATGTGATTTTCCAACGATTTTCATAGAGCTTAATGGGTTCTTTCTTGTTTAAATTCATCTAAATGCCATAGAGGGTTAACATGTAAGGATACTTTTGATGCAACCAGATGCCATGCCTGTCGAATAATTTAGGAAAAATCGATAATCAATATTGGGGAACTACTTGAGCATAAAATATTAAGGGAATTAAGTAGATTTGGTTACAGTGAATTCGGATGCCCTAGGTCTCATTTTCTTATGTTTCAATTTATAATTTACATGCATTTTATTTTCAAGCTTTATTTTATTTTAGTTTAATTTCAAAATTTCATATATCTTCCATTAAAGCTTCTCCATTTTAATTTGTTTCAATTTAGTTAGTAAGATTTTTAGAATCAATTCGATCTATGTGGGATGATATTCGTGCTTATATGTTATACTATCATTTGATTCATATACTTGCGAGCACAAAATTCAAGACTTAATGAGGCTAATTTCGGTTATCTAATTTTCGCAACAAGTTTCTGGCTCCGTTGCCAGGTATAGAATTTGATTATATCACTTACTTAATTGGATTGTCACATCTTTTAGTTGGTTTAGCTTTAATGTTAGTTTTTTTTTTCAATAAAAATTATTTCCTAAGTGAGTTTAGCTTACCCATTTATTTATTGTTTTTGCAGAATACTGGAGCACTCTAACCTTGTTGCCTATACAAAAATTCAAGTTTGGGGGTGGATTGCCATCTACATCTTCACTTGCTCGTCTAAACCCGGAAAGTTTCTTTGTCCAAGAGTTTTATTTTTTTTCTTTACCTCGTTTTTTTTTTGGCATGAACAATATGTAATTTAACCCTGGAGGTCATTTTTTTTTATATAAAAAACCGATGCTTTCAATTAATAAGGCCTCTAGTTAGTTAGCTGGCTAAGTTAGGTTTTTTTTATTTTTTTTCGTTATCCTTACTTGTTTTTCAATCTTTTAGCTCTTACAAAAATTATATACTTTTGAAAAACTCAAAATATTTTATATTTCTTTGAGTCTAGTTTTTTCTTTTCTTTTCTTTTCCGGTAACTACTTCCCAATTCAGTGATGAGATTTGGTCTTAATTTCCTCATAACTTTCAAAAATTTAAGTTTGACATTAGTTCTTTACATCATCTTTGTTTAAACCATACTTTATTTGATCATGACTTGGAAAAACAAATGCACATAGCCTTGTTGATGTGAAACTAGAGCATGATTTAAGTTTCATATGCAAATCTAGTGAGTTTATGTAACCCTGGTGAGCTTTTGAGCCTATTATAGATTGAACCACTATGCATCAATCTCATTTATTCTTGTGCCATGATCTTATGTTTACATGTATCTCTAGAACTTGCTTTATACCTCTCTTTGCATTCATCAATTCTATGTAAAATCTTGGAAATGATATAGGCATTTCCCCCCTTTTGTTTGAGCCTTTCTAGCCAACCCTTATGATTATTTTTTCTAGTTAGCCATTTTTTTCTAGCCAACCCTTTTTGTGAAGGTGAACTCCCGCCGAATCGATACTGAGTATAGGGGCATAAATACTCAAAGCAGATGAAGGTTTTGATAATGAATGTGGTTCGGCCGTCTGAGTGTCGAACTCTGAACCCTACTTGTGAGTAAGCGATCATAAAACAACTCGGCGTTTGAGTCGCCGAGCCCAACAATTAGTAACACCTCACTTCGCCAAGAACGCTGGTGAGATGACCTCTGTCAACAGGGATCCGAAAATATTTGTTGGCTGAGACTTGGATAGATAATCAGTCGACCCTGTCGCAGTGCTGTTTATCCAAACTGAAGGTGTTACCGGTTGCCTTCACAGTGTTGTTTATCCAAACTAAAGATGTGAAGAGCGAGAAATTGCGCAGGGCAGATTTGTGTATTGAGTTGGAGGTCTTTTCCCTATTGCTGAATGCTTTGTATTTATAGTGGCTGAACCTCCTTTGCTCGAATCATAACTCTACTCGGACTAGGACTCCCTACCCCGATCAAACTTTATCTCGACTACTCATTCTCCTACTAGGACTTTGAACCTAACCCCCCCTTCGGCTATGTTCTCCTTTGTTTCCGTGTCCCAGTCTCGCCAAGACTCCTTATTGCACTAGGATTCTTCGTTCGTCTCATGGAAAAACTTTGCTTCATCTCCGTCTGGATAACTCCTCTTCCTAATGGGACTTGGCCGACCCAACCTAATTGGCCCACTAACCGAATATCCCATGGCATCCTCCCAACTGTACCTCCGGGCCGAAACATACTTTTCGCTCGACCAAAACCATTATTTTGGGCCCACACACTAATTAATCAAATGTTAATGTTGATGGTTAGCAGGTTTTTCCCATAAGGCATCGACATTTACTGGGAGAACGTTAGGGGCAAAATGCTCGATGCAGTGCTCATGAACACGAGACTTCATGGCCGCATTGCGATGTGCGGGATGTGTAAGAGTATGAGTATGAGTATGATTCTTACAAGTCTTGGGATAATTGATATTATAAAGAAGTCTAAATCTGATAAGGAATGCAGTCTTGAGAGAAGTTCCAATTGGTTTTGGAAAAGAACTTTGTGTTGGAACTTTATAAGGTTTCGAACACAGAGGCTGCAATGGCTTCTTCATCGATATCGAACAATGCAGAACCAGGTTTGAGTTCCTATCTCCTTAGAAATCAATGATACAAAGGTACGATCCTATAGAACAGATCCTGTTCAGGTATGTACTGGTGCAATTGTTTCTGTTTTCACATTCACATTACATACACAATCAAAGGGTTGTGATTTAGTTGATTAGTCCTTATGTTCTTGGCTGATGAGTTAGTCTATAAGTTCATACTTCATCTAACAGGATGATCTCGCAATACAACTTCGAGGAGCATGAAGGAGTCCAAAATTTAATGCATCTGATTTACAAACGCATTCGTATGGAAGGGTTTTTTGTGTTTGAATTCTGCCACTTGTATCCCAAGTTCTTGGATCTTGTGGTGCCCTACATCCGAGAAAACAGGATCACTTATGTGGAAGACATAACTCAAGGCCTTGAGAATGGTCCTGCATCGCTCGTTGGCCTTTTCTCTGGCCGCAATGCTGGGAAAGGAGTTCTTCTAGTTGCTTGCGATTAATCCCTAATTAATAAGTTCCTAAATCTAATTTTTCCATGAGTTGTGTTATTAATTGTTAGTAAATTTGGTTCAATTTCAGTCAGTTGTTTAATATATTTAGTTGCTTTTGATTAATGAGTGTGAATGTTTCCTGCTCAATGGGAAATAAGAACTGTCTTTGTGTTTGTTTGTAATCATAAGTGTTTATATGGTTTGGAGAGGAGTTGACATTCTCCTTGGATTGAGTGTGACAAGTGCCTTGGCGTTTGTCGTTTGATTAGGCAAATTGATGCACCATTCTCTCTTCCATGCATATTTGGTTTTCTCAATTTTATCGCAAAGGAAATCATATGGCGGATTGCTTGCAAACTATGGTGTAGATCATTGGTGGGATTCTTTCCGCCGTGCATACGCAGTTGCATTTTTTTGCAATCATAATTGCAACTTCAAACATCTTTTACTTTCCATAGTATTGAGAGTAAATCTCACGTTGGGAAAAGAAAGGTTAGCTAACCACTAAGGGGCGGGAGGGACCCTCCTAAATATGACAAACCTCAATGGAAGACTTAAGTTATGCCCCTTTAAAGCTTAGAGTTGTCCTTGAGATATGCTCTGCTTGATGAAATACCTCAATGAACATTAGGTATGGCAGGACAAGGCATTTTGTGCTACTCGTTTGTTGCTGATACGAAGTCTCTTTTGATGTTGATCCGCAGGCTTTGCACGCAGCGAAACCAAGTCATTATATATATATATATATTGAACAAATATATATATATATATATATATGCATATTTTTAATAATAAGACCTGACCACTTAATAAAATAAAATAAAATAACTTTAGCTCCTAGTCTAGACATATACAAAACCCAAATCTTTAAAATCCAAATTTCAACCAAATCCCAACCCCAATTCTAGACCGTATAAAATTCTAATTTTCTTGCATTGGTAATGAAGCTACAATACAATATTTTCAAATACGAAATTGTGCCATAAAATTGTTGCTTGTAATGAATAATTATAGTTTGTAATATTATTTATTTCATGAATTATGAATGATGGACTATAATTTAATTTTTAAGTTGTCAAAGAAATGTTTGTTTTTACACGTCACCCCCTAGACAATTTTTCATGAACTGCCACTACATGTGCTTATAAGTAATTAGACTATTTTTCATGTTACTAATTGATTTTGCGGTGGAACCTCAATTTTTTTTTCACATAATTTTTTTATATAAAAAAAGGAGAAAAATAAGAAAGAAGGAATTGATGAAAAAAAAAATTCATAGATACCCTTGATGCGGAGAAAAGTTTGGAAAATAGGATCCGTAACGTCCGTTCACGCTATTTGTAAGGCATTTCTTATAAAAACATGACTCTCTTACAAAACAGCCCATTCAATTTGTGAAAGCTGCCCTTTTATAAGGCAGCTCTACTACTATCTGCTTATTTAATATGCCTTATACTCAAATTTTTATGGACAATAAATTGTAAAATAGTATAGAAAAGTGATCATCACCAGAAGTCCAAAAAGCTTGCACTACTTCGGCAAGAACAAAAACTAAAGACAGTTCCACCATTAAAGTCACAATCATAGAATGAAGAAGACAAAAAGGATTTGGCAAATGACTTGATTTGACATTAATTGTTGACATTCTGACCAAAAGATATCTTGTTTAAGTTCGATTACGATTCAACAAACAACACATGGTGATTAAGTGAAATTGTCATGGTTTAATTTGGACATCACACCTGTAAAAGCTAGCTAGCTTGATTGTACTAATTTATTACGCAACCAAAATTCACCTTATTCCAACACAACGAAACACCCCAGTTACCTCTTCCCTCTCGTAAGCAATTACGTGACTGAAAAGAAAAAGTCATATTGTTTGAGAAATGTGACTAACGGAAGCTGCAGTTCATGTGCTATAAATATAGCTTTAACACAATATCTGCTAATAACCAGCCGATCAGGAATCAAAATATAAATTTAGCTCATACGGCAGCTTAAGACTTGAAGAAGCAAATACAGAGTAGGCCCTAATAAGTTGCTATTAGCAATGGCACAAGTGATGAGCAACAAGCAGGTGCTTCTGAGAGACTACGTTAATGGCCGGTCTCCGACGGAATCAGACATGTATGTCACAACTAATAGCATAAGTTTGAAGGTTCCTCCACAAGATTCAAACGTGGTTTTGGTGAAGAACCTTTACTTGTCCTGCGATCCCATGATGCGATTTCTTATCATGAAATCAGATCAGAGAATGAGTAAATACATTTATCCTTCTCCTGGCTCTGTAAGTCATCTTTTTACTATCACTTTTTAACTTTTTACACATTCTTAATTTTTTAAAACTTGATGGAAATTTTGATGCAAGTAAAATCAATGAAAATTCTGTTATTTTGAATACAGCCAATTTGTGGATATGGCGTGGCTAAAGTTTTGGATTCAAGTCATCCAGAATTTAAAGAAGGTGACTTGGTATGGGGGCTAACCAGATGGGAAGAGTACAGCCTCCTCCCAAACCCTGAAAGCCTCATCAAAATCCACCACACTGACGTACCCCTTTCCTACTACACTGGAATTCTCGGTAAGTATAGCAATTTCTCATGCAGGCGCGCATATAATGACTATTTTCGTGCACTATAACACTTGCTGGATGCTCGTGCAGGTATGGCCGGTAAGACTGCGTATGCAGGTTTCTTTGAAGTATGTCGACCTAAGAAAGGAGAATACGTTTTTGTGTCCGCAGCATCCGGTGCAGTAGGTCAGCTCGTCGGACAATTTGCAAAATTGGCAGGTTGTTATGTCGTTGGAAGTGCTGGGAGTAAAGAAAAGGTCGATCTGCTGAAGAACAAGTTAGGGTTCGATGAGGCTTTCAATTACAAGGAGGAGGAGCATGATTTAGACGCAGCTTTGAAAAGGTACTTTCCTCAAGGGATTGACGTCTACTTTGAGCATGTTGGCGGGAAACTGCTCGACGCCGTGCTGCTCAACATGAGAGAACACGGTCGCATTGCCGTGTGCGGAATGATTTCGCAGTACAATCTTCCCGAGCCTCAGGGGATTAAAAACTCGATACAGATTGCATTCAAGCGGCTGCATATACACGGATTTACGCATCGCGATTACGATCACATTATCCCCGAATATTATGAGTTTGTGCTGCCATACATCCGACGAGGGAAATTGGTGTATGTGGAAGACATAGTTGAAGGCCTCGAGAATGGTCCGGCAGCCTTGGTTGGACTCTTCAATGGTCGTAACGTTGGAAAACAAGTGGTTGCACTTGCTGGCCACTGATTTACATTCACCTGCTTCCACTCTATCTACCTATATGGTTACTTGTTATAGTTAATTCAATTTGGTGGGCTTCAAGTTGTTCCTTGTGCATTGTCAGAAAAATAATAATAAGAGCTTTCTATCTTTTGGAAATAAAATTTTGTGTTATAACTTTGGAATCTTCTAAGTGTGAGAATTTATATTTCCACACAGCAATATCCCTGGGTTCAATTTATGGTGGTGTTAGTGGATCACACGATGGTAGTTAGGAAAGGTTGAAATACCTTTATGAGTCTTTTCGGCCTCCGAAAAAAGTAAACTCCCGTAACAAAGCCATCAACTAGTCCTTAGAGCTAGGTTTGGTTCAAAATGGTTCGGTTTTTTGCCAAAATCGAAATCGAACTAAAATTTCAGTTCAGTTCGGTGGTTCATTTTTTGTTCGGTTTCGGTTTTTTCCGGTTAGGTTTCTCCATGAAAATTGTTTTTGTTTTTTTTTTTAACTGGGCAGTCAATAACAGATGGAAGATATACACCTGATGAGGGTTTTGATTCTATAACTAATAATCGGGAGTGGGGTTTTGATTCTATGACTAATGATTTGGGGTTGGACGATCGACCATGGATTTGACATTATTGGGTGTCAGTGCGTCTTTCTTGTTGTGGATCTAAGAGCTCTCATAGAGAAAACGTATGCATGTGTTACTTCTTTGATTTTTCCATGAAAATAAACCCAATAAAACTAAATAGCAGCCCAAAGAGATTTTTACCTTGAGGGTTTTTTTTTGGGACTGATCTTTGGATGAGGTCTGCAATTTTGTTTGCAGAACTGTGCATCCTTGGAGGCTCTGTGATTTTGGTTGTAGCGATGAGATTTGTGCAGAGAGAAGAGAAATACAAGCATGGCTTGTTTTAAGAGAGAGATGACTGATGGAAATGTGGAAGAGAGCCGTTTGGCTCTGGGCTCGAGATGGCACTTTGCTAGATCTCAGAAATGGGTAGTAGTCTGAGGCAAAAGAGAAATAAGAGAGAGAGATAGATTTCTATGTTTAGAAAGCAAACACATGTGCTTGATACAACATTTGTCAGCCAACTTTAGTTATTTTAATAATATAATAATTACCCATTACACATTCCAACATATATATATATATATCCAAAACAAATAATTAAATAAAAAAATTAATTTAATTATTTTGGTTCGGTTCGGTTTCTGAACCCTAGAAACCAAACCGAACCAACCAAATTTGATTTTGTATTTTTTAATTTGGTTAGGTTTTTTTTTGTTCCGTTCGGTTTTTTCGATTTCGGTTCAGTTTTTGGTTTTTTTAATCCACCCCCCTTTAAAAAAAAAAAAAACATTTCTAAGCCTAAATATAACGTCATAGTTTTGTTTAGGGTTAGGCCCATTTCACAAAAACAATCTTTTAATTAACGTTAAATGTGAACTTCAAGTAAAATCACATATTACGCACGTGTGTGAAGTTGAAAGATTTTTTTTTTTCAATAAAAAGAAATGAGAAGAAAATTGTTTTAGGAGAACAAAGAAAAAATGCAGTCCATATGGAATTAATATTTACATGTTGTAGAATTAATGGGTGAATGCCCAAAGACTTAGTAATAGTGTTTGATACTTTCAAAAGTATCATCATTATATTTAGATGGATGTAGTTACATGAGTCACTTTATAAATAAAGCACTCAATCTGTTATCAAACACACTGTGAAAGAAAGTTAGCGAAATAATATCAGTATCCCTCCCTCTCTTTATCTGCCATCCTTTTGTGTTATAGCTACTAAAGTTATATTGTGATATTTTCTACCTGCTTCGCTCCTGTCCTTAGAAAGGTTATCTCTCTAACTTTTGCCTATTTATAACACGTTATCAGCACGACTCTCTAACATTAAATAGTTCTCATCTCATTTCACCGAAACAAAGAAAAAAAATGCTTCCTTTAAGGTTTTTCCTGTTTTTCTTCTTTCTCTACCTCATCTGCATGATGCACCCTCGCGATGAACTGCTAGCACCATGCCGGCTTCTCATTCTCAATTTAACAGTTACTTATATCTTTGATTTCTTGTTTGGTGCAGTTCCTGATTTCTAACCCAGTGTTTATTTATGTTAATTTTACTGTAATCAAAGATGGTGCGGTACAATCGCCCATCTTGAACTGCAAATTTAATTTTCACTGCGATCAAAGATGGTGCGGTACAATCGCCCATCTTGAACTGCAGATTTAATTTTATTGCAATTTTAGGTGGTGTGGTATAATCGACCACTCTGCTCTACATATTTAAATTTTATCGCAATTTTAGGTAGTGCGGTATACTCGCCTACCCTGCCCTGCATATTTAAACTGTTTTGCATATTTCTTGCTGTTTAAGTGGTGCAGAATAATTGCCCATCCTATGCTTGTTTCGATAAGAATGGTGCGATACAATCGCTCTTCTCATTAATCATGAAAATCTGGAGCCTGAAGTTTCGAATGCTTATCATTTTTGGCCTGAAGATCAAAATGAAATTTTTTTAAGAACCAGAAGTTCTAACACTATATTCTTCCAGGAATACATATTATTGCAAGTTCTTGCACATCTCATTTTTCTTTCAGAAAGAAAAGAAAATGGCAAACTTGGCAAAGCTTGATTTTGTTGCCCTGGACATTACTGTGAAGAATTACCTTACCTGGGTACTGGATACCAAGATCCATCTGGAAGTAGGGAATCTTGGAGATACCATTAGGGAAGAAAACAGCTCATCCTCTCAAGATTGGGCGAAGGCCATGATCTTTATTCGTCGCCACCTTAATGAGGGACTAAAGAGCGATTACTTAACGGTTGAAGATCTGTTAGCTTTCTGGAAGGCATTGAGAAACAGATACAATCACCAGACAATGGTGATTCTTCCAAGAGCTCGTTATGAGTGGACTCACCTAAGAATCCAAGATTTCAAGTCAGTGGCTAAATACAATTCTGCAATGTTCAGAATTACCTTTCAGATGAAGCTCTATGGGGATACCATTACTGAGGAAGCTATGCTGGAAAAGACTTTCAGCACATTTCATGCCTCTAACGTGCTCCTATAACAGCTGATATATGTGCTCTTGGTAGTTGAACAAAACAATGAGCTCATGATGAAAAATCATCAGTCTCGACCTATTGGATCTGCACCATTCCCAGAAGTGAATGTTACTTCCCTCGAAGTGAACGCCACATCCTCTGGTGGCGATAATCATAAACGAGGACGTGGCCATAAGAGAGGAAAGGCAAGAATCACGGTGGTCAATTTCACAACCAAGTTCCAATGCAAAATTCAGGCCCGAGCTTTAAAAATAGAAATCGCCACAAAGGCAAAACTCGTATGAACAATGCTCCTAGAAACTCTGATGGAGCCTGCAATAGGTGTGGTGGCGATGGGCACTGGACGTGTACCTATCATACACCAAAACATCTGGTGGATCTATATCAAGCCTCCTTCAAGGAGAAGGGTGCCGAGACTAATTTCCTCAACCAGGCTAGACCAATGGATATACTTTATCTAGTGTGCGACTTATCAGGACAATTTTATTATTCTGAACTTGTAGTTTAAAACTCGTATTTCAATTCAATAAAAGTGGCATTTAAATTTTATGTTATAATTTGTTTTTAACTTTGATCCTCTTTACTCATAAAGCATGAATAAAAACTATGGTTATTCTCAAAACATGAGAAATGGCAGAGATATTTATCTTGCAGACAGCACAACCACACATACAATACTTCGTGATCGAAAGTATTTCTTAAACTTGATGCTTACAAAAGTAAAGGTAACAACAATATCAGGCCAATCAGATGTAATTGAAGGCTCAGAAAAAGCTCAGATTATGTTACCAAATGGAACAATACTATCCATACAAAATGCATTGTATGCTATTCAATCTACTTGAAATTTGTTGAGTTTCAAAGACTTACGTTTAAATGGATACCACATTGAAACGAAAAGTGCAGAAAATGTGGAGTATTTATGCATTACCTCCAATGATACCTAGAAGCGTATATTAGAGAAGTTTCGTGGTTTGTCGAGTGGATTGTATTATACATACATTAGGACAATTGAGTCACATACTGTCATGAACCAGAAGTTCATTGATTCAAAAGTTCACATGTTTTAGCATGACCGTTTGGGTTATCCAGGATCCACCATGATGCGTAGGATCATTAGCAACTCTAATAGACATCCATTATTGAGCAAAAACATTGCTATCTCAAATGATAACCCTTGCAAGGCTTGTTTTCAAGGGAAGTTGGTAATTAGACCATCACAACTAAAGGTTGATGCTAAATCCTCATCATTTTTGCAAAGAATTCAAGGGGATATTTGTAGACCTATTTAACCATCTTGCGGACCATTTCGATATTTTATGGTTTTGATTGATGCATCTACCAGACGGTCACATGTTTGTCTCTTGTCTACTCGAAATATAGCTTTTGCGAGACTTCTTGCTCAGATAATTAAGTTGCGAGCACAGTTCCCAGATTACCCCATTAAGTAAATCCGACTTGATAGTGCTAGTGAATTTACATCTCAAACCTTTGATGATTACTACATGACATTGAGCATTGATGTTGAACACCTTGTTCATCATGTCCATACTCAAAATGGTTTAGCAAAAACATTAATCAAGCGGCTTCAGTTAATAGCTCGCAATCTGCTCATGAAAACAAAATTGTCAGTTTCTGCATGAGGACATGTCATCTTACATGCTGCATCATTGGTTTGATTGAGACCTATAGCCAACCACCAATATTCCTCAGTACAACTCGTGTTTAGGCATCAGCCAAATATTTCGCGTTTACAAGTTTTTAGTTGTGTTGTTTATGTGTCTATTGCACGGCTGCAACGCACTAAAATAGGACCTCAGCGTAGACTGAGAATTTATGTGGGTTTTGATTCACCATCTATTATTATATATTTAGAACCCCAGACAGGTGATATGTTTACAGCTCGTTTTGCTGATTGTCACTTTGATGAGACGGTATTCCTGTCGTTAGGAGAAAAAAAAACCATTCTAGAAGAACGGCAAGAGCTGACATGAGTTGTACCCACCTTATCTCATTTTGATCCACGTAGCACTCAATGTGAAAATGAAGCGAAAATGATCGTTCATCTTCAAGTATTGCCAATCAAATGCCAGATGCATTTAATGATGATATGAAAGTGACAAAATCACATATACCAACTGCAAATGCATCTGCAAGAATTGATGTCCCTGTTGAACAAAATAAGTGGCAGCGAATGATTCATTTGGTGCACGCCTGAAGCATGGTAGACCCCCAGGTTCAAAAGATTCAGCCCTTCAAAAGAGAAAGACAAGGGCATAGCTGAATCCAAATGAAATCATTCAAAAAGAGAAAATGAATGACAAATCCACAATTCATGATTCTGTACTTCCAAAAAAAGAAAATGTCCTTGATGAGACACATGTCCCTGAAGAGACAGCAGTACATGAAAGTAAAGAAATCTCCATAAATTATGCATGTACAAATGAATTATGGGATCATAATGAAATAATCATCGATACTATGTTCGCATTCGCAGTAGCCACTGAAATCATCTTAAGTGATGATATTGAGCCCCACTATGTTGATGAATGCAAACAGAAACAAAATTGGCCTAAGTGGAAAAGACGAAGTGTTTTTGGACCAGTAGTCCAAACTCCGCCTGATATAAATCCAGTGAGTTACAAATGGGTATTCATAAGAAAACGCAATGAAAAAAGCGAGATTGCGAGATACAAAGCACAATTTGTTGCACAAGGTTTTTCACAAAGACCTGGAATTGATTATGAGGAGACATACTCTCCTGTAATGGACGCAATTACGTTCTGTTACTTAATAAGTTTAGTAGTTTCAGAAAAGCTTGACATACGACTTATGGATGTCATCACTGCATATCTATATGCAGAATTAGATACTGACATATACATGAAGGTCCTAGAAGAACTTAAGTTGCCTGAAACAACTAACAAACCACGAGGTATGCTCTTGATCAAATTAAGGTGATCATTGTATGGGATGAAACAATCTGGACGAATGTGGTATGTTCGTCTCAGTGAATATTTGATCAAAGAAGGATATATCAACAATGCCATTTGCCCTTGTGTGTTCATTAAGAAATCCAATTCTGGATTTACTATAGTGGCAGCATATGTTGATGATATGAACCTAGTTGGAACTCTTTAAGAGTTCAATAAAACTGCTGAATATCTAAAAAGTGAATTTGAAATGCCAAGGGGCTATCAACCACCAAAGTTCATGCAATTTGATGGAAAGGGAAACCTAAAGCAACATATTGCCCATTTCGTCGAAACTTGCAACAACGCAAGGACTGAAGGAAACTACCTAACAAAACAGTTCGTGCGCTCGCTAAAAGGTAACGCCTTTGACTGGTACACCGATCTCGAGCCCAAATCTATCAACAGTTGGGAGCAATTGGAGTGAGAATTCCTCAACCACTTCTACAGCACCCGTCGCACAGTAAGCATGCTAGAGTTGACGAGAACAAAATAGTGGAGGGACGAGCCAGTCGTTGACTACATCAACCGATGACGCACTTTAAGTCTCGACTGCAAAGACAGACTCTCGGAGATTTCCTCAATCGAGATGTTCATCCAAGGTATGCAATGAGGATTACACTACATCCTTCAAGGCATCAAACCATGGACTTTCGAAGAGTTAGGAACCCGCACCCATGACATGGAATTGAGCATCGCCAACCATGGAAAAAATGAGCCAATCACCAACTTCAAAGATAAAGTGTTTGCTCCAAAGATGGACGAGACTGGGAAGAAGCCCGTCAATGAAGCTTTTACCGTCAACACTACCCCCGTCAAAATCTCTTCCAAGTACAAAATGAGGGAAATAAAGAGAGGAGAGCCTTCTCGCACCTAAGACAGGTACAAAAACACCTTGAGGAAACTAGAGCAGAAGACGTATCCTTTTTCGGACTCTGACGTGGCCGCAATGCTAGAAGACTTGTTGAAGAAGAAGGTGATCGATTTACCTGAATGTCGATGACCAGAAGAGATAAATCGCACCGACAACCCAAGGTACTGCAAGTACCACCGCTTCATCAGTCATCCGACGGGAAAATGCTTTGTGCTGAAAGATCTCATCATGAAGTTGGCCCAGCAAGGAATTATCGAGCTGGATCTTGACGATGTACCAAAGTCAAACTATACCACCGTCACTTCCGGCATATTCGATTCGAAGTCTTCACCACAATCGCATGAGGCATGCTCCGAATCAAGCGAAGCTGAATGATAGATTCATGTTGCTCCAAAGAAATGACACATGAAGCCTAAGCCTCCACCGCAAGTTCGCCAACCATAAATAGGGCAAAGCAGCTTTTGTCAACCCCTGAAGTAACGGGAAATTGTTGAACATAATGAAAATGCAACACAAAGATCGCCCATCCCCATCACGATGCATGATTTCCTCCTTGAAGACTTCTTTAAACAATTGGTCAAGGCTCTTTGCTATGAAGATCGCGAGGAACGCTCATCCAAAAAGGCTTGACAAATCCACATCAAACATGCTTGTTCGCATGAGCCTAAACTGCATGAACGAAATTGTTCACATGAGCCTAAACTGCATGAATGAAAGCTTCTTGTCTGCAAGAGCCCAAAACTGCAAGACAAAAAAGCTTCTTGCTGGCATGAGCCTAAACTACATGGCACATCGCACCTGGTCCGCACGAGCATAAGAGGCGATACCAACGCTCCTCGTTCGCACGAGCCTAAAAGGTGACAACAAAACACTCTTGGTCTGTACGAGCATAAAAGGCAACCCCAAGGCTCCTTGCCGGCACGAGTTGAAAACTGCAAACGGCACCAAAAGAAAATACCAAAAAAATATACATGTATTTGTACTACGTTTTGACTTAATCCCTTTCGTTGGAAGGGTACGTAGGCAACTTGAAACTTCAAAACTTAAAGTACAGTCATATCATCAATGTGAATACTTCACTTCTTTGAAGAAAGGATTTGGCTACAAAGCTTGTTACAAAAATGAGCAAAAGACATGCGAGACAAATCTCATGCACGTTGAAGGATGACAATGACAAAGTCACAACAATGACAAGAGACCAGCTACAAAGCTCCAAACAGGAAGGTCAATGTGCACGGCAACGTCACCACCTAGGAAAGTTGTGGCCAAAAGGCACTACACAGCATAAACTCGCTGCAGTTTTTTGCACAGTCCCACACGGTAAAAGTGACGCACTGGAAAAAGCTCTAAGCAGCAGCGACAAGGTCGATGTGCACGGCAACGTCACCAATGAGGAAAGTTGTGACCAAAAGTCACTACACATCATAAACTTGCTGCAGTCTTTTGCACAACTCCACACGGTAAAAATGACGCATTGGAACAAGCTTCAAACGGCAGCGGCAAAAAGCCCGTGGTAAGCGGCAAGAACGTCACCACCGAGGAAAGTTGTGACTAAAAGGCACTACACAACATAAAATCGCTGCAGTCTTTTGCACAACCCCACACGGTAAAAGTGACGCACTAGAACAAGCTCCAAGCAGACGGCAAGGAAATCCATGAATGCAAATAGCACCTGTAAATATATATATATATATATATATATATATATATATATATATATATATACACACACATATGTTTTATGTTTTAAAAAGATAAAAAAAGATTAAAAAAAAAAAGAAAAAATGTGTATATATATATATATATAAGTGGCCCAATCAAAGAAACAGAAATTGAAGTCCACCAAAGAGAAGCCCAAATACAGCATCTTCTCTCCCCAGGCCCAAAAAGTCCAAAGTCTGCCCAAACTTTGCTTACAAACCCAACCCAGAAACATGGCTACGAAGGCAATTTATGGTTCCACCTCTGGTTCCGAGACGAATGTTGCTGAAGCGTCGTATGGCAATATTGTGGAAAAAGTCCAACGTCGTCTTTCTGCTTGGAAGAGCAATACCCTCTCTATGGCAGGTAGGCTTGTCTACCTCCAGTCAGTCGCCTCAGCCATCCCGATCTACTCAATGCAATCTACTCACCTCTCAGTTTCCATTTGTGATAAAATTGATAAGTTGAACAGGAACTTCTTATGGGGTCACACTGAGGAAAATCCTAAGGTTCACCTTGTTAAGTGGGAAACGATCTGCACGCCTAAATTCATGGGTGGTCTAGGTTTGAAAGAAACCCATGTTATGAACCAAGCTCTCCTAGCCAAAACTGGTTGGAAACTTATGCAAAGGGACTCGTGCCTTTGGGCGCAAGTTTTAAAGGGAAAGTATCTTAAGCACTATGACATTGTGGGTGCTTGCTCCGCTAAATTTACTAATTGCTCCCATACTTGGCGTGGAATACTCTTTGGTGCCCAAATCCTTCTTAATGGTATGAGATGGAGAGTTGGATCTGGAAGCCAAATCCTGTTTTGGAAAGACAGTGGCTTGAGTATGGCATACTCGAAGAGTTTGCCACCATCCCCCTTTCGGACGACATGCTTGAATGGTATGTTGAAGATTTCCTCACGGACTCTAGCTGGAATGTGGACTTATTATACTTTTGTCTTCCTCATGATATTGTGGAACATATTTTCAGTCTACATGTTGGAATTGCGAACCATAGGGATGATAAGGTAATTTGGAGCCTCAACAATTGTGGAACCTTCTCTGTTAAAACTGCTTATCTCTCCCCTTTTTGCTATGATGACATTATTCCTTGGAAATGGAACTTCATTTGGAAACTTAAGCTCCCACCCAAATTAGTGACTTTCCTTTGGACCATTGGTAATGGGAAAATTCTCACTAATGTGCAGAGAGCTAAAAGAGGTTTTACCAATAACCCGTGTTGTCCAATCTACCCTACTGTTGAGGAATCAATAGATCATATCTTCAGGTCTTGTAGGCATTTTCCTCCCATTTGGAATGGTCTTGGAATCCCGCTTGAAGTTGCCTATTCCTTTGCTCTTGATTTCCAGAGTTGGATGGCCATAAACATTAGGTCACATTGTACTACCATTCATGGTATACATTGGTACCTTATCTCTGCTTCTACCCTCTGGTATTGCTAGAAATGGAGGAATAACTTTGTCTTCAATGATGGCCAACAACTGTCTGACTCACCCCAGAAGTTTATCTTTCAATTTGCAAGAGATTGGTATGATGCCAATAAGTGCTCTTCTAGCAAGCCTCCTAGACAAATCACCTCAATTCATTGGATCTGCCCGCCAACTGGTATATTTAAAATCAATACAGATGGGAGTTGTAAAGACCCTCTTAGCCACATAAGCGCTGGAGGTTTCATTCGTAATTCTGAAGGGGAATGGATTAAGGGATTTACTGCGAATTTGGGTAGAGGAACCATCATGGAAGCTAAGCTTTGGGGTGTCTACATAGGCTTGTCCATGGCTTAGGATGAAGGTTGCAGGGATGTGATTCTAGAATGTGATTCTTGGGACGCTGTTACTTTGATCCAAAATCCTATTTTGGATTCGCACCCGCTCTACAATCTCATTATTGACTGCAAAGAAGCCATCGATAAAAATTGGAGATGTGCAGTCACTCATATCTATAGAGAAAAGAATGTCTCTGTTGACCACTTGGTCGACTTGGGTTATGGGTTACCCCTTGGCATCCATGTTCTTGCTACTCCTCCTACCATTTTTACTGTGTTTCTAGCTTCTGATTCTATTGGCAGAGCCCTTCATAGGGCTCTTCTTGTCTAGTGCTTTTTCTGTTTTTGTTTGCCGGGCTTGCCCTCCTCTGTACCAAAAAAAAAAAAGAATGTTGCTGAAGCGAAGGAGGAAAAGTCTGAGATATGTAGTAATAACATGACAGAAGTCGTGGGTGTTGTCTTGACCTATAGGCATAAGCTACGTATGAACTACAACTCCATACGTCCAGATCTGATTGTGGGGTCTTGTCTACAGACACCTAAAGATGTTGACAGACTCCGAAGCATTGGCGTGAAGACCATTTTTACAACAAGATTCAGATTTGGAATATTTTAGTGTTGACATCGGTACCATCCCAATTTAGTACACATGGCCATCTCTCTGGACGAAGAGTATCTACGAGGGTCAATCCACGCCATACACTTGGTCCGGCAGCACAGCTTCGCCCAAATTTTAGAGTCAATTCGCTGCCGCACATCCGTCTCTGTCTCTGTCTGCTTCAGGCACTGCCACAGCTCTGACTCCGGCAAAGGCGTCTTCCTGTCCTACGCCTATATCGCCGGATCTCAGCCAACCGCCACAGCTCCGGCGAGTCTCGGGTCACGACGCCCACTGCTTCTGAGCTGCAGATTTATCCCGACAGCCATGGACGCCTGCAAAAGCTCCCCAGCCCCTATGTTAAAATCACAGCTTTGAACGCCGTCAACCACTTCTCTGAAGCCATCTCATTCTCAGGTCCCGAGATGTGGACCAAGCTCACTGCGGACCCATCGGCTTACGCTTTCTTACAGCAACCTGATTTTGTGAAGATGATGCACGAAATTAAAAAAAAAACCTAGCAATCTCAATTTGTATCTGAATGACCAGAGGGTTTTGTAAGACCTTGGGGTTTTGCTCAACGCAAAGTTACAAGGTGGAGCGGGGGCCGAGGCAATAAAGGAGAAGGAGGCTGGTAATGCGGCTTATAAGAAAAAGGACTTCGACACAGTGATTCAGTGCTACACCAAGGCCATCGAGTTGGATGATGAAGACATTTCGTTTATCTTGAATCGTGCTGCGACGTATTTGGAAATGGTTCAGTTTGAGGACTGCATTAAGAGCAACTCCAGCGGGAGAGTTTACTCGGGGACTGGCGAGGAAAAAGGGCCCGAGAGCCCAGAGGACCAACTCCAGCGTGGGCAGCCCGAGGGACAGTGGAGGCCCGAGGAACAGGCCCGTGAGGAATTGACAGCCCTAGAGCCCGAGTGGGTGTGACGCCAGGGCTGACGCTAGGGTCCGAGTGGGTGTGACGCCATGGCTAACGTCAGCCTGGCATCAGCCCAATTTAAAAAAAAAATTGTCAGGCGCATGCACCTCACCTGCGTGTGAGGGCGCGTCAGTTGACAACTTTTCAGAGCACGGGGCCCGCCAGCAGTCTACCAATGTTAGCGTTCGGAAGCCACGTGGCTTCCCACAGTCATTTCGATCTCAACGGCTCTTTAAATTGGACAGTACGATTTGCAACGGTAATAAAAATATAAAAAAATCTTATTTAATATCAACCATTGGATCTCATATCAACATTTGATATTATTCTCCTTTATAAATTAAAAAGAGAGATTATATTCACACACCCCAAATTACTTCTCTCACATTTTTTTAATTTTTTAATATTTTCTACACACCACTAACACTTGATAGAAAAATATTAAAAAATTAAAAAAGTGTGGGAGAAGTAATTTGGGGTGTGTGAATATAATCTCCCATTAAAAAAATTAGTTTTAAAATTCAGAAATGTTACCATTGTGACACGTGGCACAATCTGGAGTGTTGGAATTCAATTTTTTTTAAATACAACGGCAGAGATTAATTAGTTGAATAAAAAATTTCAAAAAAATTGTAAAAAATAAATATTTTTTTTTTTTTTTACTTTTCTATAAATACCTTGTCATTATGATCTACCTTACACCACAATTCCATATTTTCTCTACTACTTTGAACCACATTCCTATCTTTCTCTCAAAGTTTGAATCCAATTTTTTTTCAAACAAAATGAGTATTGTTGCAGGTACGAATTAGACGTTTCTTGAAGATGTTGCGTTGTGTGCTAGTTGGGTTAAAATTACTCATGATTCGCTTTCGGGTAATGAGATGCAATTGCGAGAAATGTGGAGTCTCATTCATACCTCTTATCTTGAGAAAATGGGTGGGCAAAGAACCAAAGATTCACTGTCCAGTCGTTGGAAATGACTTAATACATTGTTTAGTACGTGGAGAGACGCCTTGACAGAAGCTAGTGCTAATCTTCGAAGTAGGGAAAGTTTAGCAGATCAGGTAACAATATATTATTTATTTGGTTGTATTATTTAATTGTTAGCTACTTTCATTATAATTATTTGTTAGCTACTTTTATTATAATTATTTGTTTGTATTATTTATTTGTTACCTATTTTCATTATAATTATTTGTTTGTATTATTTATTTGTTATCTATTCTCGTTATAATTATTTATTCTCCCGCATTGTATAGGAACTTCAAGCACAAGCTTGGTATGGTGCCAAAACCAAAAGCAAAAACAAAACATTCACCTGGTTTGAATGTTGGAATATTGTCAAAGATTGTCCTAAATTCAGAGTTGTGCATGTCGGTCCAGAAGTTTTCATGAACAGCACCCCTCTACACTCTACACCTGATCATGCCTCGCATGATCATGATGAAGATGATGCAGAAGAAGTGCCTGAAACGCCCCCGTTGAACAAGCGTCGAGGTCGACCCGTTTTCCAATTAGGCCTCAAGGTAAGAAGGCTTCAAAGAGAAAAGGTAATGCTTCAAAGAGAAAAGGTATTCAAAGAATGATTATGCAAAGTATATGGAAGACCTTGCCCACCAAGGTGAATTGACTTTGGCCCAAGAAATGGCTAAATTTGAGGCTGATCAGGCCAGAGGGGATGCAATAGCTGCAGCTTTGGAGAAAAAATTTGCAGCTGATGAGAGAGAATGAGAACTACTTCGGCAAGAAAGGGAACATATAAGACGAGAAAGAGAGGCCCAACGAGATCATGACATTATGAAGGAGCCTTTAGAAGGCAAGTCTCCGAACTCTAAATATTTTTGGAAGTCGGAGAAAGCGGACGTGGTGCAAAGGAGGCGTGCAAGAGAAGCGAGAGCAAGAGGAGATGGTCCTAGCACAACAACAGAAGATCATTCTAGCAGGACAACAGAAGATCATCCTAGCACCACAAATTGGTTAGGTGATGATTATCCATACACGAACCCATAATTTTCCAATCAATTCGGGTTGTCATTTCTTATTCGGGTTGTAATTTCTAATTTATTGAATAGTGTACTTTATGTTGTTTCCAATTTATTGAATTTAGTACTTTATTCAAAACACATTTAAACACACCAATTAAAATAACATCAACATACCCAAAAAAAAACACACCAAATAAAATAACATCAACATACCAAAAAAACACACCCAATAAAAACAAACATGAAATAAAATTACATCAACATACCAAAATTACATTTCAACTCACTAAATGAACTAAAAAAATACACCACATAAAATAAAATAAACACACCAAATAAAAATAAACACAAATGAACTTAAGTATCTTCAACAGCCCTCAATTTCCACTGGTGCTCTATCAAGTCAATTTGCCGGGCATTGTGCATATATGGCCTTTGAAGTGCAGTATATCGTTGAATGACTCTATCATTGTAACGTTCATCCCTTTGTATTGGCTTGTGTTGCACGGGTTCTTCGGTGGCGTCATGAGCACAATATATTTGTGTTCTTGAATTGTTCATCGTGTCTGGCTTATATTCATCAACGGCATCATAATCGTACTCATCTTCCACAATCATTTTGTGAAGAATAACGCACGTCATCATGATAGATTGAAGCGACTCTACATCAAACATTCTGGCAGCATGATCTCTTCGTCTACGCTCATCATCCTCTTCCATCTCATTTTGTGCCCAATCCCCGGCATTGGATATTCCTTCTGATTAGTGAAACAATTCTTCCTCTTCTTGATTGATTTCCCACATCATCTTTGAAGAAGAAGACATTGTAAGAAGGAAGCAGAAACTAATAATAATGATAAGGATTTTGGTGAAGAAGGAAGTAGAAACTATGAATAATGATAGGGATTTTGGTGAAGAATAAAGCAAAAACTATGAATAATGATAGAGATCTTGAGAAAATTGGTGTGAGATTTCTGAGGATGGAGGGTGGATTATATGGAGGATTCAGAAAGGATTAGGTTGTACATAATGCCATGTGGCATGTCGTCATTCATTAAAAATCTGGTGGAAATATATCCTCAAAGATTATAATCGGATTGTGACACGTGGCATGACATGATTGGTTACAAATCTTATCGGAAATCCATCACCAATAATTGTCTTTTCAGATAATGACACGTGGTGCAACGACAACGATTAAAAATCTTATTGGAAATCCATCACCAATTATTGTCTTTGCAGATAATGACTCGTGGCGCAACGAGAACGATTAAAAATCTTATCCAAAATAACAAATAAAATTATTTTGAATTATTTTATAAATAAAAAAATACAAATATTTTATTGCTATTAGCTTTTCGGATAATGACACGTGGCGCAACGAGAACGATTAAAAATCTTATTCGAAATTACAAATAAAATTATTATGTATTATTTTATAAATAAAAAAGGTACTAATATTTTATTTCCAATTGCCAGCGGAATGCACTGTTCATTAAGGGCAGTTGTCATATCCCGGCCCAGGTGCAACCACATCCCGGGCCCGCTCCACCACCATAGCACGATATTGTCCATTTTAGGCCTCGACCACGCCCTCACGGTTTTGTTTCTGGGAACTCACGAGCAACTTCCCAGGAGGTCACCCATCCTGGGATTGCTATAGCCCCCTTCTCGCTTAACTTCAGAGTTCCTACGAAACCCGAAGCCAGTGAGCTCCCAAAAAGCCTCGTGCTAGGTAGGGATGGGAATATACATTTAAGAATCACTCCCCTGGGCGATGTGGGATGTCACAATCCACCCCCCTTAGGGGCCCGACGTCCTCGTCGGCACACTTTCGGCCAGGGTTAGGCTCTGATACCAATGTCACATCCTGGCCCGGGTGCAGCCACCTCCCGGGCCCGCTCCACCACCGTAGCACTATATTGTCCGCTTTGGGCCCCGACCACGCCCTCGCGGTTTTGTTTCTGGGAACTCACGAGCAACTTCCCAGGAGGTCACCCATCCTAGGATTGCTCTAGCCCCCTTCTCGCTTAACTTCGGAGTGCCTACGGAACCCGAAGCCAGTGAGCTCCCAAAAGGCCTCGTGCTAGGTAGGGATGGGAATATACATTTAAGAATCACTCCCCTGGGCGATGTGGGATGTCACAGCAGTTACTGTTCACTGGGTGGATTAAATAGTAAATTGCCTGAGGGAAGGCTCCTACACTGAAATTGCTCTAAGGACTGTGAGAAGGCTGCTGAAAGCTTAAAAGCATCAAAGAAAGACCCACTCCGAAACACAATTCCTCCATCTCCCCGTCAAAGCCCAAGAACCTCAAAAGGAATCCTTCTCCTTCACTGCCCATTCTGCAAACACCCCACTACAAAAAGAAAAATATATAATAATAAAAAGACACTATAGGAAAACTGAGTATTAGGGGTGTAATATTAGATGCAGAAATAAAATTTTGCCTCTAATAGTATTCATTAGGGGCAAAAACATGCAATTGTCTCTAAAAGTAACAGGGACAAATAATAAACCGCCTCTATTAATTTTATCACTTTTAGGGGCGGAAAAAACAGCCTTTACTAAATTTAGCTATTAGAGGCGAATTCAATTAGCCTATAATTCAACTAATAATTATTTGAATTTAATTATATTTTCATTAGAGGCGGATTTTTTAATTATTTATTTAGTTTTATTTTTGTATTTAAGACGGATATATTTAATTACTAATAACTTTTACAAAAAATAAAAATGAAGGATATTACTATTTACCAGAAAAAAATATTAATTATCTCAACCCTAATTCCAATACATATAAACACTAATTATCTAAACCCTAATTCCAATATATACCCATTACCCTCACTTTTCTCTTTTCCCTCTTCCACTGCCGCATCGAAGTTTTTTTTCCATTATGAATTTTTTATTTTGCAGGTATATTTGAGAGGGTTTTGAATAATTTAGAGTAGAAGAGAATTTCATGAATAGTTTCGAATAGAAATATCATTTGATTGATACGGAGAAGGAGGTTCTCAAGAATTTTCATTGTAGAGGTAATTGCCTTGTGTTAATTTTTGTTTATTGATTTTTCTTATACGTTTGATTGATTGTGAAATTCAGGATTTATTTTTTCTGTTTGTTCATACAAATTAGTAAACTTTGTAATTTGGCTTTGTTGTTTGTTACGTTTTACTTTTTCCTTTTGTATTTGTTTATGAACAGTTGTTAATTGAAAAAGGCTCGTGTGCAGCTGGAAAATTAGAAGATGAACTCAGAGATCTAATCTGCACAAAACTTGAGAGACTGAAAGAGATGGAGAATATTTTGAGATTTGGATAGAAGAAGATGAATCATTCTGGGTTTGAATATTTTGAATGATTCAAACCAATAACTGACGTTTGGGTAAATAATGCATTTATTATATTCTGGATTTTTTTTATATATAATTGAAAGTATTAGGAGCGGATGTAATTATATTCTCGATTTTGTTTATATAATTAAAAAGTATTAGGGGCAAATGCTTCTGCCTGTAATGATGTGTATTTATAAAATCTGCCAACGTGGCAACAAAAACATTAGGGGCGAATATTTGACATTTTTTGCATCTAATAACAATAGCAACGGCTCTTTTAGGGGCGAATCTACTATCCGCCCCTCCTTTGTATTAGGGGCAATTTTTCAACATATTTGCCCCTACTGGGAGTTTTTAAAGGCAAATATTTCTGCCGATATTTATTCGATTTCTTGTAGTGAGAGTGGTGGTGCCTCAAGCTGTCAAAGCACCATCTGAAAAAAGAAAAAAAAGGAAAAAAATATAATAATAAAAAGAGTGGTGGTGCCTCAAGCTAGGCCTGGCAAACGGGTCGTGTCTGTCGTGTTCGTGTAACACCTATTATCTTAACAGGTCGTGTTGTGTCACACCCGTTATCTTAACGGGTACTTAACAGGTCGGGTCACTTTACCCAACCAGTAAAGTGACCTGACCCGTTATGACCCGTTAAGAAAAAATTATATATATTTTTTTTAATTTGCACATACCACACATTGCCACATAAATATTACTTCAAAACATTAAAACCTATTACAAATATTAAATGTGCAAGGATATGCAAAATGAAAGAGTTTTTGTTTTCAAGGTTGTAAGTCTTTCTCAAAACCTTAAACCTCAATTTACAAAATCCTCAATTTACATCGATCATCATGAAATTGTATTGGAACTTTAGCTTGATCTATTGCCTTCAAGAGTTATGTTGATGATGTTTTCAGTAAGGTTTTCCACGTCAGAACTCTCTTCCGCATAAACTAAGTATAGAAAAATCAAACGTTAAAAATCATTCAAATTATGAGAAGTTTACCAAAATAATTATGAAAAGAAATAAAATAATAAAACTATAGTTGATTCAATTTTTTAAATTTAATTTAATATATATATATATATATATATATATAATTATTATAGTTTTTAGGGGTATACAATTGTTAAATTAATATATATAATTATTATAGTTGATTCATACTTTTATTAAGTATATAACATAAGATTTTGTGATATCCACATCCACTAGTGTAAATATTTTAAATTGAAGATCGAATTCATTCTTTGTATTCATATAGGGTCAAAGAGTGTAGATGTAAAAAATCATCAAAATCGGAGTTAAAATAACCGTTAAATCGTGATTTTTCGTTTATAACCGTCGAAAAGTTTTGTCCCGTTACTTGATCTCTGAATGTTTGTTTTTTGCAATTTTTTGCTGATGTGAACTCGAAGTATATACAAACAAGTTTGACGGTTTGGATCATTGAAATTAGTTTCGGAGAATTCGTATCCCATCAAAACGATAGATTGACTAACACTTAGAGTTTATTTATACTTTCATTAAGTATAACATAAGATTTTGTGGTATCCACTTGTGTAAATATTTTAAATTGAAGATCAAATTCATTCATTATATTCATATAGGGTCAAGGAGTGTAGCTGTAAAAAATCATCAAAATCAGAGTTAAAATAACCGTTAAATCGTAATTTTTTGTTTATAACCGTCGAAAAGTTTTGTCCCGTTACTTGATCTCTGAATGTTTGTTTTTTGCGATTTTTTGTTGATGTGATCTCGAAGCATATAGAAACAAGTTTGACAGTTGAGATCGTTGAAATTAGTTTTGTAGAATTCATATCCCATCAAAACTATAGATTCACTAACACTTAGAGTTTATTTATACTTTCATTAAGTATAACATAAGATTTTGTGGTATCCACTTGTGTAAATATTTTAAATTGAAGATCAAATTCATTCATTGTATTCATATAGGGTCAATGAGTGTAGCTGTAAAAAAATCATCAAAATCAGAGTTAAAATATCCGTTAAATCGTGATTTTTCGTTTATAACCGTCGAAAAGCTTTGTCCCGTTATTTGATCTCTGAATGTTTGTTTTTTGCGATTTTTTTGCTGATGTGATCTCGAAGCATATAGAAACAAGTTTGACGGTTAAGATCGTTGAAATTAGTTTCGTAGAATTCGTATCCCATAAAAACTATAGGTTCACTAACATTGAATTTATTTATACTTTCATTAAGTATAACATAAGATTTTGTGGTATCTACTTATGTAAATATTTTAAATTGAAGATCGAATTCATTCATTGTATTCATATAGGGTTAAGGAGTGTAGCTGTAAAAAAACATCAAAATCAGAGTTAAAATAACCGTTAAATCGTAATTTTTCGTTTATAACCGTCGAAAAGTTTTGTCCCGTTACTTGATCTCTGAATGTTTGTTTTTTGCGATTTTTTGTTGATGTGATCTCGAAGCATATACAAACAAGTTTGACAGTTGGGATCGTTGAAATTAGTTTTGTAGAATTCATATCCCATCAAAACTATAGATTCACTAACACTTAGAATTTATTTATACTTTCATTAAGTATAACATAAGATTTTGTGGTATCCACTTGTGTAAATATTTTAAATTGAAGATCTAATTCATTCATTGTATTTATATAAGGTCAAAGAGTGTAGCTGTAAAAAAATCATCAAAATCAGAGTTAAAATAATCATAAAATCGTGATTTTTCGTTTATAACCGTCGAAAAGTTTTGTCTCATTACTTGATCTCTGAATGTTTTGTTTTTGCGATTTTTTGCTGATGTGATCTCGAAGCATATACAAATAAGTTTGACGGTTGGAATCGTTGAAATTAGTTTCGTATAATTCGTATCCCATCAAGTTCAATGGTGTATGTATATATATATATAGATTAAGTAGATTTAAATCTATCTATTTTATACGTATAAATTATAATTGACTGGTACATGGAGTAGTACATCATGTGTCATTATAAAAATAATAGGATAGGTCCATCTTTCCCTCTCTTTTTTGTTTCATTTTCTTATCATTTTCATTTCCCTTCCTTTTTCTTAAGGGGCCAGATGGCAATTGGCAATTTGGCATGCATATTAAATTATTAATTATTGTAGTTTTTATTTTTTTACTCCCATTCCCTCTCTTTTTATCATTTTCATTTCCCTCCCTTTTTCTTCAAAAGGTGGATGACAATTGGCATGCATATTAAATTATTAATTATTATTGTTTTTACTTTTTACTCCTATCTTTCCCTCTCTTTTTTGTTTCCTTTTCTTATAATTTTCATTTTTCCTCCCTTTTTCTTCAAAGGGTGGATGCATGCATACATATTAATTAGGGAACTTTAACGAAAAGCTCCTGGTACTGTTCACTTTAACGAAAAACCACATTTTTACACTAAAAAGTCAATCATGGTACTATTCACTTTATCCTTTATTTTGTCCTTATCGTTAAAACTCAAAGTTTTCAAGCCCTTTTCATTAGTTTTCCTTATTAATTATTCTAGTTTTTAGGGGTATAAATTTAATATATATACATATATATATAATTATTATATTTAATATTTTGGGGGTATAAATAATTATTATAGTTAATTTAATATATATATATATATATATATATATATTTATTATAGTTTTTAGGGGTATAAAATTGTTAAATTAATATATATAATTATTATATTATTTTTTAGGGTTATAAAATTATTAAATTAATATTCTGCTTATCGTGTATCGTGTTACCCACGTGTATACCCGAACCAACCCGTTATCTTAACAGGTGCTTATCGGGTTACCTGATAACGACCTGATTCGTTATCGTGCCGACCCGAACACCTGTTAATTTAGCGTTGTGTCGAGTTATCGGGTCGTATCAGGAATTGTCAGGGCTACCTCAAGCTGTCAAAGCACCATTTGAAAAAAAAGAAAAAAAATATAATAATAAAAAGAGTGGTGGTGCCTCAAGCTGTCAAAGCACCATCTGAAAAAAGAATAAAAAGAAAAAATATATAATAATAAAAAGAGTGGTGGTGCCTCAAGCTGTCAAAGCACCATGGGAAAAAAGAATAAAAAGAAAAAAATGCTTTCAGTGCAAAAGAAAAGAGGAAAATGATGAAAGTTTTTTTTGATTGAGTGATGCACCGAAAGAAGAAAAGGGAAAAGAAAAAAGAAAAAATATTATTATTATATTAAAAAAAGTTATGATAATGCCGTGGGTGTGTGTACATATAGGGTGCGTTTGGTACGCGGGACGGGACGGGACGGGACGAGGCGTTTCGTCCCGCGTTTGGTACGCCTAAAACGAGTGGGACGAGGCGTTCCACGGGACAAGTTTTGGATGATTTTTGGTTCCACCTCCCCCCTGGAACGAGGTTGTTCCACGTCTGTGGGACAGAAATTTTTAACATTTTAGGACAACAATGCCCCTTGTCTTTTTCAAAATTTACAACATCCGTCCCGTCCCGTCTGCGTACCAAACGCACCCATATGTATATATATATATGGTCAAAAAAAATTTGTGATCCTTGTGGTGGTACCTTACTTTTAAATAGACATCTGTGGTGAAAAAGTTATTACTTGTAATCCTGTGGTGAAATTCATTATCAATCATAGTCCAAATTGGATTTTTTCCTCATTCTTTTATTATTTGTAGGGGCAAAATTGTTATTTTTGTTTTTATTGATTCCATCAATCAATCATAAAGCGCCATATAGACATTTTTTTTAACTTTTAGAGCCACAATAAAAGAATAAATAAACAATAAAATTACAAGGTTTATATTATCATACTTTATTATTTCAAAAGAGTCAAGAGTTTAAATTCAAGATTTAAAAAATCACAAAGTATCTCGCCGCGTTTAGGTTAGAATATAAGTTATTATGCAAACATTGAATTTAGTTTCATTTTAAGAAGAACAGTGGTGGATGGGATGGTTAGGATTATGTGAAAGAGGGGTAAAGGTGATGGGTGGTCGATGTGGCTGTGGTTGATAATTAAGGGTAGCAATTGGGGAGGGATTTCTTCGTTTTTTTTTTTTTGGAATCTTAACGAAACACTCTCGGTATTGTTCACTTTTAACGAAAAAGACATTTTTACCTTGAAAAGTCACTCATTGTACTATTCACTTACACCTTTATTTTGTTATTTTCATTAAAACTAAAAATTTTGAGGACTTTTAATTAGTTTTTTTATTTTTATTTTTTTAACTTCTATTTTTGTTGATTATAAAACAATGGAATTACTAAAAAGAAAAGAAAAAAGAATGGAATGACCTTTTTACCCTTGCATGTGGATGAGATTTTGACAGAAATTTCAATTTGGACTACGATTGATAACGAACTTCACCACATGGTTAAGATTAACACTTTTTTCACCACAAGGGTTGATTTAAAAGTAGTGTCTCACCATAGGGATCAAAAAAAAAAATTTAGCCTATATATATATATATATATGTATGTATGTATAAAATATGTGGCATCAGAAACACCACATAAAAAAATGCATTTAGTGAAATAAAGTTCATTTTATTTATTTCTCCGAAAAATTACACAAATTTGCATTATACATACCCAAAAAAAAGGAAAAAAAGAAAATCAAATCAAATCTATAGGAGAGATTCTTCAAGGACGATCACGAGAAGCCTCAGCACTCGACGGAGTTGCAGAAACACGAGGCACTGGAGTTTGATTATCCGGAGCCTTAACACTTGGTGAAGCTCCAGACGACGAAGGCAAAATAAGCCTCTGGAACAAAGTCATAAACATCTTATGATCACTTTGAATTCGGCTATCGGATTCCTGCAGCTGGTTAAGTTTCTTATTCATGCTCGTCGAGTAACGGTTGGCAAGCATGTGCAACTCCCTGTTTTCATGCTTAAGCCCTCTGATCTCCTGTATAAGGCTCGCCACCTCATCCATCAAGGATTTAACCTGGCGAGTACAAGCAAGAATGCGTTGGCCCATGTTCGACACAGAGCTCACACACTGAACGCTGAAGGCCAATGAGTCCTGGACAGCCAGCTCATCGGACCGCTTGGAAAGCGCCCTGTTGTCTCTAGGGGTGAGAAGATTTCTAGCCACTACTGTGGCTGTTATATCTTTCTTCATCACCGAATCCCCAACCGTAAGAGGACCGTTCGGGGATAAAAAGGATGGATGCCATACGTTGTCCGAAGAAGACATCACAACCTCTTCCCCGACATTCAAATCAAGACGATGGTCAGATGGGCAAGACATTTTCCGAAGGTTTTGAAGAAAATAAGAGGTCGGACAAATCAAGATCTCAAAAGTACAAGAGAAGAACTTCTGCAAGTAGCAATTCTCAAGTGTGCTTTGGGAAACAATCGATGTCTCCATAAAAAGAAGAGGCAACGAGGTCGCCTGCTCAGAAATCGAAGAGCTGCCTGCCCAGAAATCGAAGAGTTGCTCATTCAGAAATCGAAGAGGCACCACTTTTTCAAAAGCCAGATTTTCTGGATCAATCTGTCAACACCCTTCACGTTCAATCTTAGCTCTGAGAGAGCCACATGCCAAATCAAAGAGGCTCAACACTATCCTCCAAATTTCAAAAGACCGTTTGTTCAAAGATCGAGGTTTGTCGCCACCCTTCATGTGCAATCTCAGATTTGAGGAAGTCACGGGCAAAATCAAAGAGGCTTAGCACCATCCTCCAAACCTCAAAAGTCGGGCTGCTTTTTCAAAGATCGAAAAGTTGCTTGTCTGGAAATCGAAGAGGCGTCACCTTTTTAAAAGACAGAATCTCTGAATCAAAGCTTGTCGACACTCTCCACATGCGATCCCAGCTTTGAGAGAGTCACGAGCCAAATCAAAGAGGCTCGACATCATCCCCAAAAATTCAAAAGTCGCTTGTTCAAAGATCGAGGTTTGTCACCACCCTTCACGTGCCGTCTTAGCTTTGCAGAAGTCATGGACGGGTCTAAAAACGCGTGAATCTTACTGTTCTAGTTACCCACTGTCGCTGACATGGGTAAATAAACAACATCATTACCGGCTATTGGGAAAAGTTTTATATATGTCGACCTTCATCTTCTGCAGTAAGGCAGACCTGCAAAAATGCCAAGCTTTTCCCTATCTTTGAGAATGCATTTCCAACAAAGCCTCTCGAAATACTCAGTATTCCTCATCCCCTGGAATACCTCTACAAACAAACCACATGAGAGCAAGAGTATCCCATATCATTAGGGTTGAAAGCAAGAGTATCTCATATCATGTTTTTTCCCTGTCATTTTCCTTGTCTTTGTTCTCACCTGCAGGACAAGAAGAAAGAAAGCAATCGGTCGGAACCTGAGATCAAATTTTCGATCTGGAACTGACTGCTTGGAACTTTTCCATGATTGCTTTCCTAGCATTTCTCTCGAGTAGTCATCTTCAAACATCTGATGTGTTTCTAGAGAAGATGCCACTTCTGCAAGGGGAACAGACAAAGCAAAGGAAAATGATACATTGAAGCATGTAGAGACAATCACGACGAAGCATGTGCCGAGCCATCCGCTACTTCTTCAAAAGAAAAAGTATTTCATATCATCAAGATCTAACGTAATCTGGATTTGATGGACTTGTTTTGACCCTCAAATTCCTGAGTCAGCTCGCGAAGATCACTTGCCACATGGAGCCACTCGTGGTATCTTTTCTTTCAAGATCAAGCCAGCAACGACCCTCGAAGGAATCATAAGTTCGATTCAAGATCAAGTGTCCACCACCGTTAAATCAACTTCAACTCAAAAAAAAAAAAAAAGTAAGCTCAGACAGTTGAAGCAAGTTTAGCAGAAGAAAACCCTCTAACCAGTTCAAGAATAAACCTGTGGAAAGACACTCCTTCAAAAGCAAAAGTATCTCATATCATCACAGTCGAAGACAAAGATATCTTATGGCATGCTTTTCCTTTACCTTTGTTCTTGCCTACGGGACAAGGAGAAAGAAAGCAATCGGCTGACACTTGGAAAGATTGAGCAAAGAAACAGACCAACACCTCTACCTTGTGCCTTCTACTATGCAAAAGAAACAAAACAGAGAAAAATGCAGCATGAGCCGTACAACTGCACATACTGATTCATCCTCAACTAAACCAAAGATTGTTTGCCATGTGAAATCGCTCGTGGTCCTCCAACCTTCAAGATCAAAGCCTCGACGGCCCTTGGAGAAATCAAAAGCTCGATTCAAGATCAAGTGTCCAACACCCTTGAATCAACCTTCAAGATTAAGCCTCGACGACCCTTGAAGAAATCACAAGTCCGATTCAAGATCAAGCCTCAACGGCCCTTGAAGAAATCAAAATTCCGATTCAAGATCAAGTGTCCATCACCCTTGAATCAACCTTTAAGATCAAGCCTCAATGGTCCTTGGAGAAATCAAAAGCCCGATTCAAGATCAAGTGTCCAACACCCTTGAATCAACCTTTAAGATCAAGCCTCGACGGCTCTTGGAGAAATCAAAATCCCGATTCAAGATCAAGTGTCCAACACCCTTGAATCAACCTTCAAGATCAAGCCTCGACAACCCTTGAAGAAATCAAAAGCCCGATTCAAGATCAAGTGTCCAACACCCTTGAATCAACCTTCAAGATCGAGCCTCAACGACCCTTGAAGAAATTACAATCCCGATTCAAGATCAAGTGTCCAACACCCTTGAATCAAAACCGGTTCAAGATAAAGCCTGTGGAAAGTCAACAAGCACAACAAAGATATGTGCCGATTCGTCCCCAGCAAAGTCGAAGAAACTTTCAGCCCAACTTCAAGATCAAGCCTCGACGGCCTTTGAAGAAACTCCCAGCCTAATCCAAGATCAAGCATCGACGGCCCTTGGATCGACGTTTACATTAAGGGACTTCAAAATGCATCTTCTACACGCGACAAGCATATGTATACGACGCGCCTTAAAGTGGGGGCATTTGTAAACATCGAAATTTCGATAAATAAATTTTGACCGATAAATCAAAGTTTCAACGCTTATGTATTACATAAATTTTACACGTAGTGTGTGACTCGACAAAAATTGAAATGAGTCAGAAAAGGCATCAAATATGACACATGTCAACACCTGCCATAAATGGTTTATTTCATCTGAAATATTATATTCAAAATTAGACCTTGGAAAATTCTATAAATAGAAGGCTAATTCATTCATTTCAAGGAACCAAAAAACCAAACCAAAACTCATTTGGCAAAATCCTTGAAGCTTTGAAGCCCCGAAGCTCCCAAGCGCCCTGGTTCCTAAGAATTCTGAAGAATCAAGAAAGCTCTCTTCGTTCTTCATTCTTGGTTCATCGTTCTTCCAAGATTAAGCCCTAATGGCCCTTGGATCAACAAATCATCCACCTTCAAGATCAAGCCCCGACGACCCTTGAAGAAACACCCATCCACCTTCAAGATCAAGCCCCAACGGCCCTTGAAGCAACGTTCATCCAACCTTCGAGATCAAGCCCCGATGGCCCTTGAAGCAACGTTCATCCACCTCCAAGATCAAGCCCTGACGGCTCTTGGATCAACAGACCTATCCCTCAAAGATCAAGCCCCAACAGCCCTTGGATCAACACATTCGTTCTTCAAGAATCAAGCCCAAAAGCTCTTGAAGTTTGTTCATCGTTCGTCATTCATCCATCTTCAAGAACAAGCCCAAAAGCCTTTGAAGATCGATCGTCGTTCATCATTCATACCAACTTCAGGATCAAGCCCCAACGGCTCCTGAAGAAACATTCATCCACATTTAAGATCAAGCATCAACGGCCCTTGAAGAAACTTCGCTCAACCTTCAAGATCAAACCCAAAGGCCCTTGAATAAACTTCCGCCAAACTTTAAGATCAAGCCCAACAGCCCCTGAAGAAACATTCATCCAACCTTCAAGATCAAGCCTCGACGGCCCTTAAAGAAACAATCATCCACCTTCAAGATCAAGCCACCAAAGACCCTTTGAAGAAACTCCAAACAACCTTCAAGATCAAGCCCAAAGGCCCTTGAAGAAACTTCCGCCAACCTTCAAGATCAAGTCCAATGACCCTTAAAGAAACTCCCCCTGTTTATCCAAGATCAAGCCTCGACGGCCCTTGGATCAAATCCACAAATCAACATCTTACGGAGATCGAATCAGAGGACCAAATTACAGAAAGATTGTAACCCAAATTCATTAAACACAAACATTAATTTGTACGCGTTGTTCCCTGTCTCTTTTGGGAAATTTTCGTGTTCACAGATCCATCATATTCGGAATTCATGTGGTCTACCTTCGAAGACATACAATCCAACTGTCATCCAGGAAGATAATGCAGCCTGTTTTGCCCTCTTTTTGTTGTTTGGTATAGTAATAAGTAGATATGCGAAACCTCTTACCCAAATCATTTCTATTCTTAGTCAATTATATTTGTCTTGTTGGTGAATGGAAAAATATTATAGGAAAAGTTTATCTCATAGCAGCAGTCCATCTCGCGTTAGCAGCGCCCAAATGAAAGAATGATTCATTAAGGGCGATAAGACTAAACACATATCTCCAAAGTTTTTCAGTACACATGAGCTTCAGAAGGCTAAAGTTATTGAAGTCAAACAAATTCGTTCTAATGAAAATCTGGCAGACCTGTTCATCAAATCTCTACCAAAGTGCACATTTCAGAAGTTAGTACAGAGTATCGGATTACGTCGACTTACCAATCAATTAAATTTGAAGAATGCAGAATCAGGGGGAGATAAATATCATGAGGAGCATCCATGATACATGCTTGTTGTACTCTTTTTCCTTCGACTAGGATTTTTCCCACTGGGTTTTTCCTTTCATGGTTTTAACGGAGCAACATAAGCATACTTAACATTATATTAACAATCCAAGTAAAGTTGTACTCTTTTTCCTTCACTATGGTTTTTTTCCACTGGGTTTTTCCGAGCAAGGTTTTAACGAGGTAACTGATGTTGATATGTAGACATTCAAAGGGGAGAGTTGTAGAATTCGTTGGTGAATGCCCAAAGACTTAGTAATAGTGTTTGATACTTTCAAAAGTATCATCATTGTATTTGGATAGATGTAGTTACGAGAGTCACTCTATAAATAAAGCACTCCGTCTATTATCAAACACACTGCGAAAGAAAGCAAGAGAAATAATATTAGTATCCTTCCTTTTCTTTATCTGTCATCCTTTTGTGTTATAGCTACTAAAGTTATATTGTGATATTTTGCACCTGCTTCACTCCTGTATTTAGAAAAACTATCTCTCTGACTTTTTCCTATTTATAACATTACGAAGATAATTTGATTATGAAAATTGTGGTTGTGATATGTCCAATATATTGAAAAAGAAATAGGAAATTGTAATTGTGAAACTTGTGATGTTGAATGAGCGACAAAGTTGGAAATGAAAAGTCTCGACTCTCCTCGCGGAGTCGCGGCCTTAAATTGTTCTAATCTCACACGTGTCAATAATCTCACACGTGCCATTGCCTGCCTTCCTTTATTTTCTTGGCTTTACACCGCTCCAATTCCCATCGATTTGCAATCAGCAGCAGCGGCATTGCTCACATCGCCCTCCGCCTACACAGACAGAGAGAGACATAGAGGGATAATCAATATCAATGGCGGCGAGTACAGAGGGAGTGATCAGCAACAAACAGGTGATACTAAAAGACTATGTGACCGGCTTCCCCAAAGAATCTGACATGCAACTCACCACCGCCACCACCAGGCTCAAGCTTCCAGAAGGTTCCAAAGGGATTCTGGTGAAGAATCTCTACTTGTCCTGCGACCCTTATATGAGAAGCCGCATGACCAAGCATGAACCTGGCGCCAGTTATGTTGATTCCTTCGACGCCGGTTCGGTCAGTCACTGTAACACACTCCAAATTACTTCTCTCACACATTTTTAATTTTTTAATATTTTTCTATCAAGTGTTAGTGATGTGTAGAAAATATTAAAAAATTAAAAAGGTGTGAGAGAATTAATTTGAGATGTGTGAATATAATCTCTCTGTATCAATCCCTAATTATTTTGTTATTTTAGTGTAATTTCTTGGTTTTAACTATCTGCCTCTAAAGTCTCTGCCTGCCTTTTTAATAATTTGTTTCAAAATTAAGTTGAATACTTTTAAATCTCTAGGTTGGGTTAGTTGGCTAACGCGGTGTTCCCTTCAAATTAGGTGCTACGTAGTTTATGGGTGTTCAATTGAAATTTTGAGGGATTTTAATAGATTTATAAATTCATGAATTTTGATAGAGTTTAATTCATTTATAGAGATTCTATGTAAAATTTTGAGTGAATTCTCTCGAATGCTTAGGGAGATCTGTGAAATTTGAGTATGCTTAAAATACACTAAGAAATCTATTTAATTCTCTCGAATTCTCCAACTTTTTAAAATCAATTTCTAATATATTACACCTGAAATGTTATAACATATTTTATAATTTGATTGAATATCTCTAGATTTCAGATTATCACTTACAATCATGATTGAATACTCGTGATTAAAATATTGTATTGTAAGATAAATGAATAAAATTGAATCCTTAAGGCATTTCTCATGTAATACTAGTAGTGTGGTACAAACGGAACTGAAAAACCGAATTATTAATCTTGTTTTGTAGATAGCCTTTTCGTTCGGATATGGTAATCCAAATTTATCTTGTTTGTGGTTTTGGGGCTGTTTTAATGATTTATATAGTTTGAGACGACTTATAATTCGCGGTTTTTTATGATTCAATCCTATACTTATATCTTATCAATACTGAGACATAGCTTCCTTATTAATTGGCATTCTGTCCAACGAAAATGCTTTGTTTATGCTACGTATAAATCATAAAAAGTATAGCATCTATTCAATGTTGTAGTTTTATTTGATGCATTTGATATGGAAATGCTGGTTTGGCAGCCTATAGTCGGATATGGAGTTGCCAAAGTTTTGGAATCCGGGGATCCCAAGTTTAAGAAAGGCGACTTGATTTGGGGAATGACCGGGTGGGAGGAATACAGTGTCATCACTGCAACAGAGTCTTTATTTAAGATTCAGCACACTGATGTGCCTCTCTCTTACTATACTGGAATTCTTGGTATGTGCAATTATTGGCTATTGCTATTTCCCTTGCCCTTGGATTTATTTCTTTAAATTCTGTTCTGCCACAAGCAGCTATCTTAAGTCTTGTATCTTTTATGATGGTACTTGAATATAGCGAGCTAAGGACCCTGAACTTCACAAGGGCCTAACCTGTTTGATGAAATTCATGAATCATTTTTGTATGTCATGGATTGTATTGAATTCTTGTTGCATGTTTGAGTACTGTAGTTTTGTTGGACTATTCTCATGCTAAATTCAGGAGCGAATAGATTGTGTTGTTATAATCTTTTTATTAAAAATAACATTTCCTCACGGAAGGATTCTATATGGTTGTATATATCCCTAGTTGTGATCTGCCTCCAGCCCAGTGACCTCTACTATACTATTTGAAAGTGAACTGATTTGTTAATTCTCACAGCTCTTTGTAAACTAGATCTTTACAAACCGATTTCCCATATTCTTTTCATAATTAGTAATTTGACTTGGAAGTACGGATAGTATTTAGCATAACGTAATTCTGTTTCAATTGGTCATATGGATCTGTAGCATTGTTCTCAGACTAAATGCAATTGTTGAAGTGATCCATCCTCATTAATTCAACCAAATATTCAGTTATATGGCTTTGTAATGCATGGTATATTTACTTGATGCTCAACGCTCATCTAATATATTCATTTTATGTAGGTATGCCTGGAATGACTGCTTATGCTGGATTTTATGAGATCTGCAATCCTAAGAAGGGAGAGACAGTCTTCGTTTCAGCAGCATCTGGAGCAGTAGGTCAGCTTGTTGGCCAATTTGCAAAGTTGTTGGGTTGCTATGTTGTTGGAAGTGCTGGAAGCAAAGAAAAGGTGAGTTATGGTCGATTTCAACTATATCTTAGTTGGCATTTCTGTGATTGCAACTCCATTGGATGATTATCCTTGGTTTAGAAACACGTGTTAGTGATGTGTGCCAAATTTGTGACTGGAAAATTTTTTACTAAAAGAAAATGGGAAAATAAGAGAGAACATGTTGGAAAGTATAGATATTGGTGGCTCTTTATCTTCATAATCTAGTTAGTAAAACTCAGCTTTAACCTGCTGCCTCATCTGGCTGGCAAAATGTTCATGTCATATGTCATCAACAATTTACGTATTTCAAATGACTATTTTATACCCCTTCTTGGCATATTTTAATAATATTATGTTATTTCTGAGTTTAGGTTGATCTGCTGAAGAACAAGTTTGGGTTTGACAATGCTTTCAATTATAAAGAAGAACCTGATTTGGATGCAGCTTTTAAAAGGTCAGTTGATCAGAATCAAACTATTATTTTAAAGCTTTGACTTATGTCTTAATTACAAGGGGAAAGTCCAATAAAAGGCATTAGAAATCTCTAACATCATCATGATTTAGTGATTTAGCCGCCAATAGTAAAACAGAGAAAGAGTGAGCATGTGGCTGTTGACAAGAAACTCATGTCTTTGTCCTTTTTGTAGATATGTTCCTTGGTTTTCAGTGTTTGCTTAGTCTAAAAGTGTGATTTCCTTGCCAGGTACTTTCCTGAAGGAATTGACATATACTTTGAAAATGTTGGGGGGGAAATGCTTGATGCAGTGCTACAAAACATGAGGGTCCATGGCCGGATTGCAGTTTGTGGGATGATATCGCAGTACAACCTTGACGAGCCTGAAGGTTGTCGCAATTTAATGTACCTGATCATTAAACAGGTTCGCATGCAAGGTTTCCTGGTTTTCAGTTACTACCATCTTTACGAGAAGTTTCTTGAAATGGTGCTGCCGGCGATAAAAGAAGGGAAGATAACGTATGTGGAAGATGTAGTGGAAGGACTTGAGAGCGGTCCAGCCGCTCTGATAGGGCTCTTTGCCGGCCGCAATGTAGGAAAGCAGGTGGTGGTAGTTTCCCGAGAATGATTTCGTCAGGCTCTCCATGCCTCCGAAGTAACACCATTAGCTATACGGTGTAAATGCAAAACGA
Organism: Crataegus laevigata; assembly: GCA_963580275.1. NCBI lineage: Eukaryota > Viridiplantae > Streptophyta > Magnoliopsida > Rosales > Rosaceae > Crataegus > Crataegus laevigata. Next base: position 28,933,965 of record OY756944.1, on the reverse strand, counting down.
GAACTGTGCTTGATCTCTTACCTTAAGGCTATAAATAAATGTCTTTTGACATGCTTAATGATATTAAGCACTAAGTTTAGTACATCTTTCAATTATGCAAGGCCTCTCATGTATTTAAGTTACTTGTCAAACGGGGCATAGACCTTGTTTTTTTTTTTTTTTTTTTTTTTTTTTTAAGCAAACGGACCCTCTTTGTCAAAATATTGAATGAGCAAAAAAGTTGGAAAGGCAAAGTCTCGACTTTCCCTTAATTTGTCCTAATCTTACACGTGTCAAAAATATAGACGCACAGCGGCTCCTCGCAAAAAGACGGCCGCATTACGACATTGCATTAGTATTCTTGGCTTTGCCATCGTTTTGCAAGCAGCAGCAGCAGCATTGCTGATATCGTCCTCCGCTTAGAGAGAGAGTCAATCTCCGCCCACTGAGAGAGAGAGAGAGAGAGAGAGAGTCAATCCCAATGGCGGCAAGTACAGTGGGAGTGATCAGCAACAAACAGGTGGTACTGAGAGACTACCCAAAGAATCTGACATGCTACTCACCACCGCCGCCACCAATCTCAAGCTTCCAGAAGGTTCCAAAGGGGTTCTGGTGAAGAACCTCTACTTGTCCTGCAACCCTTATATGAGAGGCTGCATGACCAAGCGTGAACCGGGCGCCGGTTGTGTCGATTCCTTCAACGCCGGTTCGGTCAGTCACTATATGTGTTATCTTATCTACTTTCTAATTATTTTATTGTTTTCGTGTAATTTCTTCTTTTTGACTTTCTGCCTCTACAGTCTCTGACTGCCTTACTAATAATTTGTTTCAAATCAAAGTTGAAACTTTGGGTTACGATAGTCGGCTAACGCTGCGTGCTCATTCCCTTTTATTCAGGTCCAAAATTGGGTGCTTGGCAGTTTAGAATATTATGTTGTAAAATAAATGGTTTTTTTAGTTAAAATGATCAGTGATATTGTTAATTTTTTTTATTGTTCATTAGATTTAAAATCGAGAGAAATGGTCCAAAGATTGTCCATGGTTAATCATTTTGGTCATTATGTGACAATTCAAGGGAGGGGTTATTTGACAAAAATACTCTCAATTTAAAGAGATTATCTCACAAAGGGACCAAAATTAGAAGTTATGCCAATCTCATGAAACATTTTGAATAAAAAGCCAAAATAAATAATAAAAAAATTGAATCATTTAGGCATTTCTCATGTAATATTAGTACTGTAGTACAAATGGAACTGGGGAACCCAATTATTAATCTTCTTGAGTAGATAGCCTCTTCGTTCGGATTTGGTAATCCAAATTTATCTTGTTTGTTGTTTTGGGGCTGTTTTAATGATTCATATAGTTTGAGACAACCTATAATTCCCGGTTTCTGATGATACAATGCTGGACTGATATCAGTTATATCTTATCAATGCTGAGACATAGCTTCCTTTACTTATTAATTGTGCAGTTTGTTCAATGAAAAAGCTGTGTTATGCAATGTATAAATCATAAAGAGGATAGCATCTATTCAATGTTGTAGTTTTATATGACGTATTTGATATTGAAATGCTGGTGTGGCAGCCTATACTCGGATATGAAGTTGCCAAAGTTTTGGAATCCGACTTGATTTGGGGAATGACCGGGTGGGAGGAATACAGTGTCATCACTGCAACACAGTCTTTGTTTACGATTTAACACACTGGTGTGCCTCTCTCTTACTATACCGGAATTCTTGGTATGTTGCTATAGATTGGCTATTGCTATTTCCCTTGCCTTTGGATTTATTTATTTATTTTAAATTTTGTTCTGCCACAAGCAGCTATCTCAAGTTCACAGGGGCCTAACCCGTTTGATGAAATTCGTGAATCTTTTTGTATGTCATGGATTGTTTTGAATTCTTGTTGCATGTACCGTAGTTTATCATTGGACTACTCTCATGCTAAATTCAGGTGCTAGTTGGTTGCGTCGTAATAATTTTTTTTTTATAAAAAATAGCATTCCCTCACGGAAGGAACTCTCTATGGTTGTATATATCTCTAGTTGTGTTCTGCCTCCTGTGACCTCCATTATACTACTTGACGTGAACTGATTTGTTAGTTCTCACAGCTCTTTGTAAACTAGATCTTTACAAACCGATGTCCCATATTACTTTTCATAATTAGTAGTTTGATTTGGAAGTACGGAAATTATTTAGCCTAACGTAATTCTGGTCCAGTTGGTCATATGGATCTGTAGCATTGTTCTCTGATTGAATGCAATTTCCGAAGTGATCCATCCTATTTAATTCAACCAAATATTCAGTTATATGGCTTTGTAATGCATGATATATTTACTTGATCCACAATGCTCATCTAATGTATTCAGTTTATGTAGGTATGCCTGGAATGACTGCTTATGGTGGCTTTTATGAGGTCTGCAATCCTAAGAAGGGAGAGACGGTCTTCGTTTCAGCAGCATCGGGTGCAGTAGGTCAGCTTGTTGGCCAATTTGCAAAGCTATTGGGTTGCTATGTTATTGGAAGTGCTGGAAGCAAAGAAAAGGTGAGTTATGGTCGATTTCAACTATACCTCAGTTTGCATTTCTGTGATTGTGACTCCATTGGATGATTATTCTTGGTTTAGAAACAACTGTTTAGTGAAGTTTGCCAAATTTTTTACTAATAGAAAACGGGAAAATCCTTCTTAACCAAGACTTGAATAGATATCCAAACTAACTGTGCTCCGAGGTCAGCTGATTCTACGTAGTGCTGTTTATCCAAACTGAAGATACCAAAGGAAAATAAAAATCTCAAGGTTGTTTAGAAGTTTCGCATAGAGCGAGAATTTGCGCAGGGCAGATTTTTGTGTTGAGTTCGAGGTCCCCCGAATTGTGCACTGAGCCTCGTATTTATAGTGTTGAAATACTTGCTTTGCACGATCAGATAATGTTGCAGAGTTTAATTGCAACTCCAATTCCTGAAATTGATCCGCATAAACCAAAGTACATCCATCAGATATATTTTCATAATTTTCTAAACCTCACAAAAGCCTATAAAAAAAAAGTCTTCTTATCATCATAGCCTAGCCTACCTAAGCTTGTCATCATTATCCAAGACCATTGTTTTCTTTTTAAATGCCCTACGTGGATCTTTATCATTCATTTCCCATGCACCAATTTCAATTTGCATTATCCCATTGACTTTTCAAACTTCATCCACCATGCTTCTCCAATCTGATAGCAGGAATCTCAATTTCACTCGAACTGTTCATGTTTGAAGATATAATTAAAGGATAATTACCATGGCAAAAACCATAATATTATCCTTTAACAATAATAAAATTATCTTCATTTTTCGACCAACGGTGTAGAAGCATGTTGACTCAACGGCCTTGATTACTCGAGCAGATGGTGTAAATTTGGGCCTAAACAGGAACATTACATAAACGTGAGAGAATTTTGTAAAATTTTTATAAACTTCAGGGTGTTAATGTGATTAACTTTCACGCAAGTCCTATTATTTATTTAAGTTCCCTAACGGGGCGTTGATTTTTCTTTTATTTTTTCAACCATACCCTCTTTGTCAACTAGTCGATATTGGATGAACAGAAAAGTTGGGAAGGTAAAGCCTCAACTTTCCCCCTTAAATTGTTCTAATCTCACACGTGTCAAGAATATACACGCCCAGCGGCTCCCCCGTAAAAGACTCCCCCATTACGGCATTGCCGACCTTAACATTCTTTGCTTTCCAGCGCTTCCAATTCCCATTCCCATCGATTTGCAATCAGCAGCAGCAGCATTGCTTATATCGTCTTCCGCCTACACACACAGAGAGAGAGAGAGTCAATCTCAATGGCGTCGAGTACAGAGGGAGTGATCAGAAACAAACAGGTGATACTCAGAGACTATGTGACCGGCTTCCCCAAAGAATCTGACATGCAACTCACCACCGCCACCACCATGCTCAAGCTTCCAGAAGGTTCCAAAGGGGTTCTGGTGAAGAACCTCTACATGTCCTGCGACCCTTATACGATAACGCTCATGACCATGCGGGAACTGAGCGCCAGTTATGTCGATTCCTTCAACGCCGTTTCGGTAAGTCGCTATCTATATTATCTTATGGGCAATGTTAGGTAGAAAAGTTTTGTAAATCAACTCTGCAAATTAAATGATGTAGTTAAAAGATAATTGGATTATTAACTAAGTATCAATTAATGTGTTTGTGTCTTATTTGTGACACATTATTTTTTTTAACACACAATATTATCTACACTAAGAAAGAAAGTGAGTTTAGCCTCATAATTGGCTAGCATATAATGTGGTTCAAATTCGTATGTGACGAAAATCGAACCTAAGACCTCTCAGTTACAAGTAAAAAATAAATATTACTAGATCATATTACTAAGTGGCATTTGTGGCATATCATTTAGTTTGCCAATTTGATTTATAAATTTAGTTTTCCTAGCATTATTATTATCATAAATATCTATATCTAATTATTTTATAATTTTCGTGTAATTTCTTCTTTTTTTTAACAAACAATATTATGTATACTAAAGAGGATGGAGGTGGACTTAGTCTTTGTCTGCCTTATTAATAATTTATTTCAAATCAAAGTTGAATGTTAGGCTAGTTAGTTAAGGCGGTGTGCCATTTCCCTTTTATTCAAGTTCGAAATTGGGTGCTTGAGCAGTTTAGAATTTCGTATTGTAAAATAAATGGTTTGTTAGTCAAAATAGTTCGTGAGATTGTTGTAACTCCTCACTGGTCCCTGAGATTTAAAATCAATAAAATTGGTCTTGAGATTATCCACCATCAACCATTTTGGTTCTTTAGTGACAGTTCAAGGGAATGGCTGATTTAACAAAAATACTCTCAATTTAACAAAGACTTCTCACAGAAGGACCAAATGATTGACAGTGGACAATCTCAGGAAGACGTTGACGATTGATTCCTTATTCCCCAAAGGGAGTTGTTGTGGACCCTTACATCATCATAAGACCAAATGATTGACGATAGATAATCTTAGAGACTATTTTTGTCAATTTTAAATAGGGGTGTGCTATCCACACACCATTTTTTACTTCTCACACACCCCTGTTAATTTCTGTCCGTTAGATCTTCTTCAATTCATCCGATCCGACGGCCGAAATTCAAAAAGGTGTGGGAGAAGTAAAAAATGGTGTGTGGATATCACACCCCTTTTAAATATCAGGGACCAAAATGAGGAGTTATGTCAATCTCATGAAATATTTTGGATAAAGGCCCAAAAAAAAATTAAAAAAATTGAATCATTGATGCATTTCTCATGTAATATTAGTAGTGTAGTACAAATGGAATTGGGGAATTGACGCAACACTAAGTTAGTAAGGATAACAAGCGTAAATCCTTGAAGAATAAAATTATGGAATCCATTAGTTTGATAGAAATTCCAAAAGATAACTTGATTAATTGATTGAAAGATGAAAGATCCTTTTAAATAACAAATTACAACCCCTGGTATCATACCCCAGTTGTCTGCGTTGGGCCCGACCTGCACAGTTTTGTTCTTGGGTCACCCATCTTGGGACCGCTCTCACCCAAACTCACTTAACTTCAGAGTTCTTATAGGATCCGAAGCCAGTGAGTTCCCAAAACGCGTCTTGCTATATGGAGGTGGGCATGTACATATAAGGCATAGAGGATCCTCTTCCCTGGGCGATGTGGGACCTTACAATCCCCCTTAGGGGCCCGACGTCCTCGTCAACACACTTTTGGCTAGGGATTGGCTCTAATACCATTATGTCACATCCCAGACCGACTCCGCCATAGCATGATATTGTCCGCTTTGGGCCACGCCCTCACGATATTATTTCTGGGAACTCACACGAGAACTTCCTAATGGGTCACCCATCCTAGGAATGTTCTCGTCCAAACTCGCTTAACTTCGGAGTTCTTACAGAATCCAAAGCCAGTAAGTTCCCAAAAGACTTCGTGCTATATAGAGGTGGGCATGTACATATAAGGCACATCACCCCCTCTCCATTGGTCGATGTGGGATGTCACACCTGGGGCATCTCAAAAGACTTAGGTAATTAAGAAGAAAACTAAAAGACAAATAATAAAGCCCTTGTAACCCCCAAAAGACGACAATAAAGAGCTCTATTTATTAGTAGACTGTTGTTTTGATGGATTACAACAAAATGGCTCAAGCCATTTTTGTGCGTGATTGAACACCTTTTCTATGAACGCATCAAAAATGAAAGTAACTTCCATCGAAACAACATAAAAAGTCCAAAACATCCACTTTCGAGATATGACCATAGCAAATAATCTATTAACACGTGAATTACCAATTCTCCAATTCACTCTTCTTTATTGCTCGCCACTTCCTTCATTTAATTTTATTGCATGTGAAATAATCGAATTTTGTCCTAAATCAGGAACCCAATTATTATTCTTGTTGTGTAGATAGCCTTTTCGTTCGGATATGGCAATCCAAATTTATCTCGTTTGTTGTTTTTGGGATGTTTTAATGATTTATATAGTTTGAGAAACTTATAATCAAGGTCTAAAATATCAATAATATCTCGATATTTCCATCGAAATTTTCGTGTTTTTGGACTACTGATATTTCCGACATCATCGATATTTTAGACCTTATTTGTGATTACATATTCAGCCTGTAATGTTTATATGGTCATTAAGACGTCTGCAAGACTTGCAAGCTAATATTTATTATCTAGGATAAATTTCTATATTTAAAAAAACACCAAGGGGATTTGAACCCCTCCCATTTTATTTCTTCAACACCTTGACCACCATATCACTTATGTTTTTGTGAAAATAGGCTAAAATATTTATATATATGGTTTTGTTTTGAATTCTTTTTGCAAGAAACAAATTTGCACATGACAATGAATCTTTGACAATTTCTTTTCAAGTATCTACTTTTGAACTACTCACCACGTTCACTCACCTAACTAATTAGTTGTAGTCATATTTCTATATATATGGACAACGTCAACCAATCTCATATTCATATGGGTGGAAAGAATCCGAGACTCAATCTTCAAATGATTTTGCTTATGGACAACGTCAACCAATCTCGGATCCATATGGGTGGCATGTTAACAATTACATGCAAAACTATTTTGGGGATTTATCATTTGATGACTACTCTTCACAATACACTTACTCTACACATAGAGATGATGAAGATAGTGAAAGTTTTGAACCTCATAGGAGCTCTATGTGGTACTAAGTCACTCATGTATCTTACCATGCAATGTATAAAATGTAAAATATTGTACTAATTCAGTATATATAAATGATTATGGTGTGTTTAAATTTCTTTCATTAATTACTACATATTTTCTACACTCACAATGTTTGCTAGCTCACTATATAATCAACTTAAATCAATTAAATCCATTATGCAATACATTTCCTTCCATTTTTTTTGTGATAAACTAATAGATAATTGACTAAATAAACATCCTGCAAAGTTTCAATAAAAATTTTCAAATTTTTCTTACAATTTCCGTGGTTTTTATTCAATTTTTATCGATATCGATAATATCTCGATATTTCCATCAAAATTTCCGTGTTTTTAGACTACCGATATTTTCGATATCATCGATATTTTAGACCTTGCTTATAATACACCGTTTCTGATGATACAATGCTATACTTATATCAGTTAAATCTTATCAATACTGAGATACAGCTTCCTTTACTTATTAATTGTGCATTTTGTCCAACGAAAAAGCTTTGTTATGCAACGTATAAACCATAAAGAGGATACCATCTATTCAATGTTGTAGTTTTATTTGACGTATTTGATATTGGAATGCTGGTGTGGTAGCCTATACTCGGATATGGAGTTGCTAAAGTTTTGGAATCCGGCGATCCCAAGTTTAAGAAAGGCGACTTGATTTGGGGAATGACCAGGTGGGAGGAATACAGTGTCATCACTGCAACAGAGTCTTTGTTTAAGATTCAGCACACTGATGTGCCTCTCTCTTACTATACTGGAATTCTTGGTATGCTGCTATATATTGCCATTGCTATTCCCTTGCCTTTGGGTTTATATTTTAAAAAAAATTGTTCTGCCATCTCAAGTCCTGTATCTTTTATGATGGTACTTGAATATTGCGAGCTAAAGACCCTGAACTTCACAAGGCCCTAACCCGTTGGACGAAATCCGTGAATCATTTTTGTATGTCATGGATTGTATTGCATTCTTGTTGCATGTTTGAGTTCCGTAGTTTATCATTGAACTATTCTCATGCTAAATTCAGGAGTGAATAGATTGTGTTGCAACAATCTTCTTATAAAAAATAGCATTCCCTCACGGAAGGATTCTGTATGGTTGTATCTCTAGTTGTATTCTGCCTCCATTGACCGCTATATACCACTTGAAGTGAACTGATTTGTTATATCTCACAGCTCTTTGTAAACTAGATATTTACTAACCAATGTCCCGTCCCATATTCCTTTTCATAATTAGTAGTTTGATTTGGAAGGTACGGAAATTATTTAGCATAACGAAATTCTGGTTCAATTGGTCATATGGATCTGTGGTATTGTTCTCCGATTGAATGCAATTGCTGAAGTGATCCATCCTAGTTAGTTCAACCAAATATTCAAGTATATGGCTTTGTCATGCATGATATATTTAGGAGTGTGATATCCACACACTCCATTTTACTTTCTACGCACCTTTTTAATTTTCGGCCGTCGGATCGGATGAATTGAAGAAGATCAACTGACATAAATTATTAAGGAGTGTGTGAGAAGTAAAATTGGGTGTGTGAATAGCACACCCCTATATTTACTTGATGCTCAATGCTCATCTAATATATTCATTTTATGTAGGTATGCCTGGAATGACTGCTTATGCTGGTTTTTATGAGGTCTGCAATCCTAAGAAGGGAGAGACGGTCTTCGTTTCAGCAGCATCTGGAGCAGTAGGTCAGCTGGTTGGCCAATTTGCAAAGTTGTTGGGTTGCTATGTTGTTGGAAGTGCTGGAAGCAAAGAAAAGGTGAGTTACGGTTGATTTCAACTTTATCATAGCTGGCATTTCTGTGATTGTGACTCCATTTGGATGATTATTCTTGGTTTAGAAACAAGTATTTAGGATATTTGGGACTCGAAATTTTTTTTACTAATATAGAACATGTTGGAAAGTATAGATATTGGTGACCCTTTATCTTCATAATCTAGTTAGTAAAACTTAGCTTTAACCTGCTGCCTCATCTGGTTGGCAAAATGTTCATCTCATATGAAATCGTAAGTGTATGATACTTAGAACATCGCAGAGAATGTGCATCTATGAGCTTTTTTGGTCTCATTCCTAAAATTTTCATATTTCAAATGACTATTTTTCTCCATTCTTGCCATATTTTAATAATATTATATCATTTCTGAGTATAGGTTGATCTGCTGAAGAACAAGTTTGGGTTTGACAACGGTTTCAATTATAAAGAAGAACCTGATTTGGATGCAGCTTTAAAAAGGTCAGTTGATCAGAATCAAACTATTATTATAAAGCTTTGACTTGTGTCTTAATTACAAGGGGAAAGTCCAATAGAAGACAATAACAATCTCTAACATCGTGGTTTATGTGATTTAGCCCCGAATCCTAAAACAGTGAGAGTAAGTTGAAATGTGCGACAGTGTGAGCATGTGGCTGTTGACGAGTCATGTCTTTGTCCTCTTTGTAGATATGTTCCATGGTTTTCGGTGTTTGCTTATAGTCTCAATTTGTGATTTGCATACCAGGTACTTTCCTGAAGGCATCGACATATACTTTGAAAATGTTGGGGGGGGAAATGCTTGATGCAGTGCTACAAAACATGAGGGTCCATGGCCGGATTGCAGTTTGTGGGATGATTTCGCAGTACAGCCTTGACCAGCCTGAAGGTTGTCGCAGTTTATTGTGCCTGATCATTAAACAAGTTCGCATGCAAGGTTTCATTGTTTCAAGTTACTACCATCTTTACGAGAAGTTTCTTGAAATGGTTCTGCCGGCGATAAAAGAAGGAAAGATAACGTATGTGGAAGATGTAGCGGAAGGACTTGAGAGCGCTCCAGCCGCTCTGATGGGGCTCTTTGCCGGCCGCAATGTAGGAAAGCAGGTGGTTGTGGTTTCCCGAGAATGATTTCATCAGGCTCTCCATGCCTCCGAAGTAACACCATTAGCTATATGGTGTAATCGTCTGGTGTGAAATGCAAAACAAGAACTGTGCTTGATCTCTTACCTTAAGCTATAAATAAATGTCTTTTGACTTCCTTAATGATATCAAGCACTAAGTTTACTAGATCTTTCAATTATGTAAGAGCTTTTATTTTATTTTTTTTAACAAATGATATTACATTAAGGGAAAGGAGTAGCTTCACAATGGGCTATTAATAATATGGTTTCAATTTGTTTTTAGTAAGAATCGAACTTAAGACTTCTCACTTATAAATGAAGAAAAATAATATCAGATCTTAGTACTAAGTGGCATGTGTGAGATTAGGACAAATTAAGGATAAATTTTTTATTGTGATGGGAACACGGGGGTACACCACATGTTTTTATGCAAGTGGTGAAATTTTTTATTTTTAAGTTATTAACTTTTTAACACACTATCACACACGTGGTGTACCACCCCGTGTTCCGATCACACTGAAAAATCTCTCCAAATTAAGGGGAAAGTCGAGACCTATCCTTTCCAACTTGTTTGCTCATCCAATATTTTGACAAGGAAAGAGGATCCGCTCTGAACCTTAGTGTCTGGAGCCTCCTCATCAAACAATCTACGCCGCACAAATTGAATCCAATGGTTTCTATTAATTCATTTTCTTGGCCCACCACACACAACTAACGGCCTTGATTTGACTTGCACACCAATCAGCGGCTCACATTGCTTGATGAGGAGGCTCTGGATACTAAGGTCCGGAGCAGATCTCCTTTCCTTGTCAAAATATTGGAGGAGCAAACAAGTTGGAAAGGATAGGTCTCGACTTTCCCCTTAATTTGGAGAGATTTTTCAATGTGATCGGAACACGGGGCGGTACACCACGTGTCACTATACTAATGGTGTGATATGTGTGTTAAAAAGTTAATAACTTAAAAATAAAATTTTCCACCACTTACATAAAAACACGTGGTGTCCCCCCCCCCCCCCCCCCGTGTTTCCGTCAAAATAAAAAATTTCTCCCTAATTTCGCCTAATCTCACACGTGTCAAGAATATAGACACACAGCGGCTTCGGGCTAAAGGACGACTGCATTACGACATTGCACATCTTGAGAGTATCTCTATAGAAATTGTCAAATTCAAAACTATCAAATTTTAATTTGATGGTTGACTTAACAATTTGACATAGGGAAATTTTATTTAAAACCATATAACTTATTTTCTACACCCAACTTACTCTTTGCATGACACGCCCGCACCCGAGAATGGGGCGTGCTGGCCGTCACGTGAGTGTGACGTAGCCATGTGCGATGTGCGGAAGCTAGGATCGAAAACTAAGAACGAACTAATTAAAACCAGAACCACTAGCAACCTAGGTACGATAGTGTACTAGATGCATAAAACAATACTTATACATAATTAGAGCGTTCTAAGTTTAACTGCAGTCAAGCATAAAGAAAAAGGGTTTAATTACACCCTCGGTGACATACATATGAATGAAGCTGTCAGAAAGCCGGGAGTCCTCGAAGTGCCAAACTCGTAACTCTCGCTACCTAGAACCTGGAGGGGCGAAAAACAAAACTGAGTGGGTCAGTAAAACAATTCCTTTTTCAAACCATTCTTTATTCAAATCGTATAGCCCCTCACCGTAAAACCTGTATAATTTCCCAGAATCAAAATATATACTCAATATACGTAGATTTTCAAAATCATGCTGAAAGAGTATGTATGCCATGCCAAAATATTCAAAACGGAAACTCAATCAAAAACTAATGATGTGATTAAATGTCAGGTAATCAATCTCAGCCCTCGGCTGCATATAAATCTCATAATCATCTCGGCTCTCGGCCGCATATATGTCTCATAATTGTCTCAGCCCTCGGCTGCCTGTATATCTCATAATCATCTCGGCTCTCGGCCGCATATATGTCTCATAACCATCTCAGCCCTCGGCTGCCTATACGTCTCATACTCATCTCGGCTCTCGGCCGCATATATGTCTCATAATCATTTCAGCCCTCGGCTGTATATATCTCATAATCATCTCATCACTGCTAGTTTATCGATTCTCATTAATGCATGCTCTCACCTGGCACTTACCTGTGCGTCCGCCGCACCAACATGCGAATATGCAATCATTAATGCATAAAAATAATATATAAATACTTTGCATGGCATAAAATTTTCATAAACATTCATTTATTTCATTCTGGGAAAAATAATAATAAAATATAGGAAATACGGTAAAAACTGCCCACTCACTGATAGGTCGCCGGGTCGTAGCCCCCGCGTCTAGCCTGGCTACGCTCGTCCTCGGTGTATGTCTCACCTATATGAGAAATTACTATAAATACGTCATTTAAGCACATACACGTAACTACGAAATTAACTTCTCATACATAGCTCAATTTTGGCATACGAATATACCAACGCGACCTACTCGACGTCACGAGCGTCGCTATATTTTTAAAATAATTTTTTTGGAGTCTCACGCGCCCCCACGCGCCAGCACAAGCACGGGGCTACGCGCCCCCCACGCGCAGGCGCGTACGCGCCACGCGCCTTCTTCCTCGAGCTCGCCGAAGCTCTCGCCGGCGCCGGCCACCGGCCGCCGGAAACCTGCAACTCCATTTTTCTCGGCCATTTCTTCACCATTTTCTCTCATTTTTCTTCCTACGTGCTCTAAATTAAGTGTAGAACAAGTCTATACCTTCAAAAACTTCGAAAACCCACGAGAATCTCGTCGGGAAATTCTCCAAAACCGGCCACCTCCGTTCTCGACGATCCCGACGTCCCAGAACCTCCAACGAATCACTCCGAGCCTCCTAGGGACCTCACAAAGCTTGCTGTGGTCATGGATTGTCCTAAAAATCAACCAAGAAAAAGTTTGTGAATAGTACCCAAATCGGAGGTGGTGATTCCGACGTGAAAACGACTCGGTTCTTACCTGAAATGGGTACCACTGGGTTCGTATGGGCCTCAGGAGTCGAATGGTATAGTTTGTTTGCTCGATCCGTGGAGATTTGAGGGTTTGTGGGTGTGTCCGTACAGTTTTGGCGAGAGAGAGAGAGAGAGAGAGACAGTCGAGGGAGGAGAGAGAGAGTGACGGGAGTGTGTGTGTGAACAAGGTTCTAGGCTATACTTGGTACCAATAATTTAGGACCACATATAATTGGTTCAATACACACACACATGCACACGTACAGAATTCCCCGAAGGGGTAATTCCGTCATTTCACATTCTAAATAATTTGTACGTCGGGACGGGTCGTCACATTGCACCCATTTGATTGTTAAATAAACTATTAATATCTATTTAAACCCAAATTTATACCTGATATACCCCCATAAACCCAATTCAGTATGTGGATTTATTTTTACACCCATTTGACTTTTAGAAGCTAAATTTGATGTTTTTAGACCTAAGTTCCTTGCATGGTTTTCCACAACACAAAAGTTGATAGTTCAATTGTTACCTGCTGAATATACATGCATGCTAAAAATCACTATGAAAAGCGATGTGTATAGTTATGGGGTTGTCCTTTTGGAGATCATAACTGGAAAATGGGCAAGTCTGCAAATTTGCAAGATAAAAAGTCAATGGCTCTCAAGGCCGTTCATGTCTTTCCAAACCTCGATCAAGTCACAAAAAATGCTGCCGCATTGGCTGTACATTCTCTGTGGTTGGCTCAAGGTCTCAGCATTTGCCATCGAATTAATTACTTGGAATTCAAGAAACAAAAAAGCAAAAGGAATCTGACTTTTAAAATTGGGTTTTTTTTTTATTATTTTGGGTGTGTGTGAATAGGTGTGAAAGATGAGGGTGAAGAAACAAAATGAGGTGCAGATGGACAGTGGGAGACTGCAGCAATTTACTGTTGTAAATTCTTCATGAGACAGTGCTAACACTCACCATTGTACTAGTAACTGGTGTTTGGCAATCAAATCCAGATTGGGCAAGTTCAGCCTCTTTAATCTCAAATGTTGATAGGAGACGCTCAGTAGAATTGTCGACTTTGCATAGTCACCCTTTTATCTTAATCTTTTCTTTTGGAGCATTAAGTGAAGTCGTATTTGGGTTCATTAGCTCTTCAATTTTCTTCTTGAGCTCTCTTTTCTTATCATCATATTGTTCTTCACACCACATATTAAATCTTTCTACTCGTGGCTTTTCCGGAGGAACTAGTTGTTCACTACTATGTGGCACATTGATAAAATCTAATTTTCTCCAATGCGGATGAAGAGCATCAAGTGGGATCAGCTTATCAAGCCTTCTATACTCTGCAATCTCATGTGCACATCGCAACTTATGAGTTTGGCGAATGGTGCAACCACAAGATATAACAATTACTCGTTCTTTTTCCAACATGTTATTAAAAGAAATACAATATAATTTAAGTTACCTTGAAATACAATATAGTTTAAAAGGCTAAACAATAATAATGTAAATGCAAGGCAAACCTAAACTACCTTTTGGACTCGCAGACAATTAAGTTCAAGGCATGGGTAGAAACAAAACCTACTAGTAGTTGCAACTCAGGTTTCTTAAATTTGTGTTGAACAAAACATCGACTTTTATCAAAAGATGCTTTAACCTCTGTATGATGCAACTCCAACAAGGAGTGTATATGTACCCACGATGTCTCAAAGTTAAGCTGACTGGAGCCAAGTTGTCACTTCAACTTTGCATGTGCACTTTCTGCCCTGTTTATAACAATGCGTGAGTAAGCATAAACTATATATAGAATTGAAAATACAAAAGCTATAAAGTCTACGATGCTCAACTATTTAAATATTATATTCTAATTTTTATATTTTTAAACATAAACCTAGCACAGTAAAATGTGTCATATAGAGGACCAAAAAAGTGTTCTTGAAAGAACTATATATTATTATTCTATTGTGTGTTTTTATTTGATCGAATATTCTATTATCTCTTTATTAGTACTAATAAGCCACTTTCTAGATTCGATTTAGATTAACTGTCAAAAGGATTCTCAATTCCAAGAACAACTCTAGATACTCTAGTATACAACACAACTATGATAGTGTTATGAAAAAGTAAGGAGAAATATACCTGTTTGAGGTTGTAGTACCAAGATGCATACAATTATCTATCCACGTACCTATGAACTTATCCTTATATGGAATTAACCAATAGTTTTGTATGTACTCAAGAGCATCATCATAATTACTGAACTTAGTTTCCATTTCTTGCAAAGAATGCTGATACTCCTATTCTGTTTCCGAACTCACAAGGCAATTCCAATCTCTATTAAATTTATTCCACTGCTTGTTTGACTCAAACATTTTCTTGTAGTTTGACGACACTTTTTTGTTAATATGCCATCTACAGAATAAATATTACGCACTAGGAAATACAGACTTGATAGAATTCAGGAGTGCTAAATCTCGATCGGTGACAATAACCCCAGAAAGACAATAACCATGGAGCAATGTCTTTAATCTAGTCAGGGCCCAAGTATGGTTGTCTTCTTTCTCAGCCTCCATATATACAAAAGCAACTAAGAATGTCATATTAGTGGATGTCACACCCACAATTTGTAAGAGTGAAAAACAATACATGTTATTCTTATATGTGCAATCCATGATAAGTACATGTAGGAATGCTCGTATTATCTCAATATTAATAGGGTGAGCCCAAAAAAGGTCAGTCACAATATTGCCACAACTCTTGTGTCACTCAACATACTTGTGTTCTAACAACTTATGAAGCAATTGTTGCATCTATGTCCTCCTAGCAAATTCTTTCACCCTACTTCGGTGCCTAACATTAGATATTGTCCTTATAGTTGATACATTTTGTGCATCTATCTTTGATAGAGACCAAGATATCTATGGGCCTTACCAAACTCTTAGACATGTCCACCAACAATTCGTTCTCCTCTTTAGAAAGTCACCCCGCAAAAGAATGTCCTTCAAAATACTCTGAAGCAGGATGATTATGCACTCTACATACTACCTTCAATATTCAATCGTCCTCATCACCAATATTCACACCTTTCAACAAGAATGGACATCAACGTTTTTTCGTACCAGAACTCCTAGATTGTTTTTTTGTGTGACCAATCTCATCTGACCTTTAACCATATGCTACAACACACTTGTATGACGGATATTTACCATTTCTTTCACAAGAAAATATTAGTTGAGGGCGATTTACAATCTTACCTACACCTCCTAAATCAAACATTTTAATAATAATTACCATAGTATTCAGCTTTCCCTGTTCACGAACCCATCTAATCAATGCATCTTTTCCTTTGAATATCTGCACATAACACATATTTTATTTAGAAGTAAAATTCTAAAATTAACTAACACGTCAACGACACTATAAATATATGATTACCTCATAAGCTGTAAATTGATCAGTATAATCCAGTACACATTCTTGTCCAACCTTGTTGCCTCGATTAGAGGCATCATCTAATTCTTATTGCTAAAAAATAAATGACAAAATTATGGTTACAGTAAAAAACCTTCAAGTTATGATTAACAACAAATGGACAAATAGCTACATTGGTGCCATGATTTTGAGGTGTAGTCAGACTACACCGACAGAGAAGGAAAAATAAAAATAAAAACAGAGGAACCAATCCTTGCAATATCTGCAAGTCTTCTTGGTTTTTTGGGTGCAGACTTTGTATTAAAACTTTTAGGCAATACTATTTGCACAATAGCTACATTGATGCCATGATTTTGGGGTGCAGTCAGACTACACCAACAGAGAAGAAGAAGAAAAAATAATATAAAAGCATAAGAAGCAAACGGAATCTAAGGTCCTTGCAATATAAGCAAGTTTTTTTGGTTTTTTTGGGGTGCAGATGGATAGTGGGAGACCAACTGCAGCAATTTGTTGTTGCAGAAAGATAAACAAACTATACATATTGATTGAAAGAAAAAAAATTAAAACCAAAATACTCATCTTTTAAACTCTAAAAAATTGAAATCAAACGAACAAAAGATTCATAAATTGAGTCATACCTTGGTTGGAGGATACAAAACTTCAGAATCACCATCCATCAATAGAAAAACTTATTTTTCTCCGTGAGAGCTATTAGGTTTTTAGCCGGAATGACCGTGGGATAAACAAAGAATGATCGTAAGGTTTAATTATGGTGTTTGGGTTTATTGACAAATTTGAGTTTTATTATTAATTTCATTTTGTACTTAATAGTAATTATGCAATATGAGAAAATAGACAATTAACATTTAAAATTTAAAATTTGGTGTAAAAAGAGGTTGAATGTGTTTAAATAAAATTTTCCTTTGACATATTGTCTATATTATTCTTCCACCCTGGGAAAATTTATTGCTTTATTTTTGTTTTTTTTTTGAACAAAAATAATAAAAAATTGAGTTGTTGTTGATTTAAAAATAATAAAATAATACTTAAATATGCTAGTATTTAATGTAAATCAAGTAAAATGTATTTGACATCTCTTTGTTCATGTGCTTAGCCTTCTTTTTCATATCAGTCTCGATATCTCAATTAGTAGTGTAGTACAAGTGGAACTAGGGAACCCAATTATTAATCTTGTTGTTTAGATAGCCTTTCCGTTCGGATATGGTAACTCCAAATTTATCTGGTTTGTTGTTTTGGGGATGTTTTAATGATTTATATAGTTTGAGACAACCAACTTATAACTCGCCCTGTTGGATGATACAATGCTATACTTATATCAGTTAAATCTTATCAATACTGAGACACAGCTTCCTTTACTTAGTAATTATGCACTGTCCAACGAAAAAGCTTTGCTATGCAATGTATAAACCATAAAGAGGATAGCGATCTGTTCAATGTTCTAGTAACGAAAATAAATAAGTTCCGCAGACTAAAAAATCGCAAACAAAAATCCTTGCACAAGGTGATCTGCAATAAAATTGTAAGCACACAAGTTGTTGTACTAGTCGGTCTGATTGCGACCTCCAGCTCGGCGTCTGCCATAGACTCATATGTATGCACAAGATTGCGCACCTTGCATGCATTTAGAAGTGCTCTCGTTCAAGTTTCCAAAATCATTCTCAACCTGCAAGTGCCAACTACAAAGGCAAAGAATATCCACGGAGGTGTTTCGAATCCACACCCGACTCACGCACCAGTGCAATTCGTCCGGTACGCGCCACCTGCAAGATCCACAAAGCATTATTGTTTGAGGAGTCAGTTCATAGACTCTAGTAATGACACCCGAAAAATCTGGAGGGTAAAAGTAAGTTTGTAATTGCTTACGGAGTCAGCTCATAGACTATAGCCAAGAAAAAATATGGCGTCCACTGAACTAAGCCAAGACTCATAATGCAAGCTGCCCTTATCAAAATTTTCAAGACTTGACTAAAGATTGCAGGACAAACCTCACAAATTCCGTAGGGCTCTAACAATCTCTGCAATGCAACCATCTTGTTTATGTCTCCCGTAAGCTGGACAAGACCGAATCAAGTAAATATGATCAGTGCCAAGTTACCAACAGTGAGATCTGTCCTCTAACAACGTAAAATGGCCCCCTTAGCATCCATCATCATCCACATACATCATCTTGAGGTAATATATAGCGTGTCTATTCTCTTTAATACATGCAAATCATGTCGGGTCATAGCAAGTGAGGTTTATCCCCCTAATTCTATATATGAAAAAGGCATATTCACCTCAAGGGTTATTGTATGGTCAGAAACGTCAACAGCCTTGGCCCTAAAAATCTTGCCAATATCAAGTACATCTCTTCGAGCGACAGCATCCGCAGCAATTTTTATCAACATCAGTTCCCGCTCAGCAAATGGCAAATTGGTAAGATCTTGAACCTGAACAAGTCAAAAGTTATAAAGTTTGTTATTCACATCAAGGCCACCATTCTTAACGTAAACATAATAAAGACTATACTGACAGAAGTCAAGGGTGCAAAGGAGTTATGAAGCCAAGGAGATGAGCCATCTAAGTGCCGGACTTCCGGGTTTGAACCATCTCCAATTATATCTTATTCTGTTTCTTTTGCTCCATCGTATCCGAGAGTGACTTAGTCAGTTGTGGAGATAACAACAGACTGACGATGTTTCATACTCCAAGGCTATTCAACCAGCATTTACAAGTAAAAAGATTTTGAATGAAGGGGAGACTACAATCAGGCGATTTAGGTCAAAATGTGAATTCAAGACTCACACAGTGCAAACAAAATATGCATAGACTATATTTGCATTAACCCTATAGCATTTAAATTATTCATTGCATTAATCACAACAGATGAGAACCAACATATTTTCTTTAACATATCAAGAAAATGCAATCTTTAGAATAGTTAACAATCTTACACTATGAATATCGACAAGCTTATAAAGCTGCTGCACCAACTTGCTAATTGATTCATCTGTACCAGGAACAACAGTAGTAATGCGAGATTGCCCCTCAATTTCCGCATGGCCAACAGCTAAACTCTGGTAGCAATAAATCAGCTCGTTTAAACAGATGCCTAAAAACTTCTACCTGAATAGAAGACAGAAAGGAGGGAATGACAGAAGAAGAAAATATACCTGAATGTTATAACCCCTTCGAGCAAAAACACCAGTAAGAATGTAGAGAACCCCAGGAACATCATTTACAAGCATGGATAAAGTGTGCGATCGAAGTCCATTAGTCTGAAAGCATAGCTCAAAGAAAAATAATCAACAAAACTCAGTGACTATGATAGGGTATGACTAGAACCCCATTGAAAGAGATAGAAACTGAAAAATTACCATTCACGATTATATGATTTACTTACATCTTCATCATTGAGAACACCCCAGTGAGCATCAAGAACTTGTTTGACTGTAAAGGTATTAGACGGCTCCACAGGATAAACATCACCCTTCATGAACAAATGTATACGTATTAATTGACAAGTCAATGATGATTTGCAGTTACATACAAAAATGATAGAATCACTGTTTCAAGATAAAAATAAAATAAAATAAAAAAGAGGAAAGATTGCATTTAATGATTGGTATTTTCATGAGAATGAAATGTAGCAACAGCTTAACAACCGATAATATAGCTATAGCAAAAGTTTCATAATGACTCTTGTATGGTGAAAGGCCTTATGATTAAAGGATGGAATTCTATATATTGAAACTGAAATAATAATATCAAATCAAGTAATCTACAGAAGCGGTTTCCTAAAAATTCCCATTTGTTCCACACAAAAGTGTTAGCCTCGTATGTACTCTCATCAAATTGTAAGAAGCATGGGAAACGAAAAAACAGAGTACAGTAGACGCTTTTGATGAGGACTAATCAAATCAAAGGCTGAGGAAGAAAATACCTCAGAAGACACATCACATTCAGCATTAACTAATCCGTTTTCAACCCCTACAAGAGCATCAACAGGAACTGTTCTCTCAAGATCAGGATATGAAGCTGCTGAATATCGCCAAAATGGAGCAGATGCACCCAACTTTTCCCTCCTCAAGGCAATCTACAGGCGAAAACAACAAAAGATTTTTACGCATGACATATATCACTAAAAGAACACTAATATGAGATCTTAGGAGAAGAAGAAAACAACTAGAATTCCAATGATGCTTGATTAAATTGACACCTTTCCGGTTCTGGCAACTTCTCTGATACCAAACTTGCTTAAATTTCTTTGCAGAGCAACCATCTTCCCAGGATCTCCTGTCACCTATATCATAAAAAAAATTAACACAAAAAATCTAACTTGGTTTTGGAACTTGAGTAAAAGTCAAACTGGAAATCAATGTACAAATGCTCAGTCCTATAAATAATGGAGGAAGTATGAATATTCTCTTTGTCTCAACGAAAGGCCTGCCTAGAGATGCTATCTGCACTGAACATTTACCAATCATTACCTCAATGGTTACTGAGTGTTCCGAGATATCCACAATCTTTGCTCTAAAGATACTCACTAACCACTTGATCTGGAAAATATAAAGAAAAACAGAAAATCGTAAACAAAAACATTTCAAAACCTTGAGCAAAACTAGCTTTGTCCAATACCAGGGATGACTCTGTAACTACCTCGGCATGATATCTTGGATCAGAATTTACTTTTATAAGCACTAGTTCGCGCTCTACCTGCGGCTCATTTGAGATATCTTCAACCTACCCACCGCATTATAATAAACAAACAAACTGATAAAACAGTCGACCAAAATGATTACAACTGCACTCCACATTTAACACATTGCAGCAAAAGTAATTAACAGTTTAATACATTAATTAATGAGGAATTTGTAGTAGAGTAGAAGCTAAACCTTCATAACATTGACGAGCTTGTTAAGCTGCTCGATTACTTGGCGTAAGACCCTTTCGGTCCCGGAGACGACGATAGTGAAGAGTGCTTTGTCCCTGTTCAGACCAACAGCCAGGGACTCGATGTTGTATCCCCTCCGCGCAAACACCCCCGCAATCCGATTTATCATTCCACTTTCGTCCCCAACGAACACCGAAATCGTGTGCCTTCTCACCCTGATTAATCAATCAGTAATCACTAATCAAATTTAATTTAATCTTTTTAACGAAAACACAAATTTACATTTATATATAACGCATGCATACTTGGAGCGGGTGGTGGAAGGCGGAGAGCCGTTGGAAGAGAAGGCGTTATCGGCGAAATTCTCGTCGACGCTTCTAGCGGAGACGGCGAGTTGCTTGGGGCGGCCACGGCTGTGGCTTATTGATCTCGAAGCTGAACTGGTCAGAGGAAACGATAGCGTTTCAGAGAAGCTGAGGAATTGGAGGTGCTCCGAGGAGGAGGAGGAAGAGGAGGAGGACGAAGAGAAGTTCGGAGTATGAATCGGAGCTGAAGAAATGGTCGCCATTGGAGTGAACGAGACAGGGAGAGAGCTGCTAGTGTGGCTTTGTTGTACTATTCAAAGCAGCGGATTTTATATCGAGTTAAATTCGATTGACGATAACACCCTTTGGGGTTGGTCTGGTCAGCTTCGCTACACTCCTTCAGTATCTTCGTTGGTCCCACTCTAAATCTTAGCCTGGCCGCTATTGACGTGGACCTGGTATTATGGTCATTTCCAAAGACTTCTCACCGGATCCTGTATTCCAATCACTTCTATTTTCAATAAAGAATAAAGTAAATAATACTAGGATTGACTTTTTAGTGTCAAAATATAATTTTTCGTTAAAGTAAACAGTACTAGAAGCTTTTCGTTAAAGTTCTCTTCTATTTATTGTATATCGTACATACAATAAAAAATTATTGTAAATACTTTTATTTAAAATTAAATATAAATAATACTGATAAAAATTACCTTCACTATGTACGATGAATGAACACAATTAAAAGATTTTCAAGATTCTCACCAAAAAAAATCCTGAGAGAGGATCCTCATTCATATCCAAATGAGAATGAGTTTTTTATTAAAAAAATATTATTTGACAAAAAAAAAGTTAAAAGTTATAAAAATTAAAAGAAAATAACTAGGGTCTAGGTTAGGATTTGATTCCAGCTCATTGAAATTAGGGTTATGTTTTCTTGTTTACTAGGGATTAATGATTAGTTCTCTCTAGATAGTGTGGGATGTAATTCAATTAATAATAAGTCATTCACAATGTAATTTTATTTTTCGGGTTTTGTAACTATTATGGTAACCTCTATTTTAAATTAATAATAAAATTATATTTGTTTGTAGTCAGTTTATTCTCTAATTCATTCATTAGTTTGTTGTTCTCTGTACATTTGTCAGCTTCATTTTCAACTAAACCTAAATCCGAAGACTTGTCAAGCATAACTAGGAAAACACCATATTTTCACCATTACAAATTCACCAAGAAAACAAGGACTAAACATGTTAAGTTGTTAGACCATCATATAAGCATCATGAGGGACGGTAGCACTTCTCTATGGATCTTACAACTATCGATAAAGAACGTATTACTATGAGTCACTTCCAACATATATTGAGCTTCCTCCTACATATCTTAGCTATGGGCACAAAACAACAAACAATACAAAAACTCACCACCTCAACAATGAACAACAAATGCTGCTCAAAGATTTAAGTTTGCACATTAGGTCATAGATGCTACAAAGGTCTCTCCTTATTAAGATAAGAGAACAACCACAACTATATACACTCTTGTTGGTGGAGCTAAAGAACGATCACAAAGAAAAATAAGAGAAACATGGAGGGGAAAGAGAAAGAAGAGACCAAAAAGGATTGTTGCCAATTCCAAAACCAAAGGTAGAAAGCTCGATGAAGTTTTTTTTTTAACTACCTAATAAGAAAAGAGAATAATTTATAACAAAAAGAAACTACGACTAATTTGCTCTCTAATTATAAGTCACCAAAAAAATTTATTCTCAGCTTTTATTTTAGGCATTATCCTCATAAGTTGTGAAAATTTATAAATAGTCAATATTTTGTAAATCAAATGGTTCCCATGACAACTACCAAACTCTGATTACAGAGTAATGCTAAGGAGACTAAATTTTGTAAATCAAATGACATGGAAGTTGGTGATTAGATTATTATTTAATTGTTGATAAACGTGCTCATTTTCTATTAGTGACACCTTATTTAGTTTGCTAATTTAGTCTACAAATTTTATCGCTTTAGCATTACTCTTAACTATATTGTAACTGGCTTATATTGGGCTAGGCCCAAATCGTAACCTAAACCTTCTTTATTTTTTAAACTCACTCTCCCTTCGATCGGAGAGGCCCAAAACACAGAGCATCGATTGAATTTCGACCGCGCAAACAAACAAGATATGTGACGTTTCAGAATTCATTGGCCTTTCAGAATTCATTGATAGGCGATATGTTTGTAGAGCCGAGACTGTCTTGATGAGAAACACACACTTGATCAGTTAGAATAAAAATTCACCTTATTTCATCACCCACGGCAAAAGTTTACCTTGTTTAAGGCCTCTCCTGTAACATAGAGAAATTGGATTGATCTTGCCTAATCCATTAAGGTTTGACTGACATGATCTTCCTTAATCCTTGTTTTGTTAGAAAAGAAAAATGGGATTTCGGTGGATGGGTGTTCTTGTTGGGATAAAGTGGTAGCATAAATTATTGTAGTGGGCATTCCATGTACATAGTGCTTCCCTTTATATGTGTGTGTGTGTGTGTGTGTGTGTGTATATATATAGTCAGATTCCTCTTTGTTTGGTGGGATTTGGGAGTACTGGAGAATGGCATAGAATAACATTTTGGAATTGATCCCTCTATCTCCATGTGCTGAAATAAATGGGGTTGGTAGGTATACAATCCATCCCTTGAAATGTGAATCTGGCTGGCAGTTGCAATGATTTTAGGTCGAACCTTGTGAAATAATGACAATATGGATTACAGAATGATACACCACATGCAATAATACAATTGGAGGAACACTTGAAAAAAAAAAACTTCACCACTTACACAATTACAGGTATGGTACCACTCCGTGTTCTCGGCATATAAAAAAATCTCACTTCTCGTAGCTTCTTATATCTTTCATTTAGTTCAAATGGAACGATATTCTAGGATGTGGTGCTATTCACACATTTATTTTTACTTTTCACACACTTTTCTTAATTTTTAACTATCAGATTGAATAAATAGAAGAAGATCGATGAATAAAAACTAACAAAGTTGTGTAGAAAGTAAAATGAGTTGAATAGTGTCATGACGTGCGCTAGGATCTTCTAGTGAGACAATGATAAGAGAGTTGAATGGATCAAATAAAGGGACCGGTTTATTCAACTTGTGTGTAAAACTTGTCCGATTATCAGTGTTGACTTGGTCGGGCAATCGAAAATCTAAAAAACAAAAACAAAAACAAAAACGTCAAGATCTAAACATCAAATCAAAATCCCTTTCATGTAAACATTGCCAAATTCTTTTTTGCTAAATAATTGAAGTGAAAGGAGGGGAAGGGAAATTAAACGTAAAATAGACGCTTGAAGAGAATTTACATCGAAAAGGTCTATTTCAAAACAATGATACAATCTCGTAGTTGTGCCATAAAAGTCATTTTGAATTGATCAAACAATAGCCGAAAAACTAACTAGAAAATCATCTCTTTTTACAATTTTACCCTGTTGGAATAAAAGGGGTGTGTTATTTATATATATTTTTTAATTTTCGACCGTCGAATCGAATGAATTGAAGAAAATTAAAAGACAAAAATGAATGAAAATTGTGTAAGAAGTAAAAAAAATATCACCACACACTTAAAAACAGAAGCATACGCTGTTACACAGGGGCAGCCAATTCCTCTTTTAGACTTAATCCATGTCATTCTCATCTGCTGCTGTGCCTGTACAATACCAAACCAAACTAAATTCAGCCAGACCATAAATAAAATGAATTAAAAAAGAAATTACGTGTAATTTTGTCACACGTAATTGCTCTTGAATAATAATGACACAAATAATAACGGAAACCGAAGCAAACTGTAGCATTGCCGCGTTTTATACGTCCAAAAAAAAAATAATAAATAAAGAAATATCCAAACCGGCTTTTCCGCGGCAGTCTCTGGAACTGGAAACCGGAGGCATAAAATTACACCACTAACATTCCTTCCCCGCTATTTCTCTCTCTCTCTCTCTTGAATGCGCTGCGCCCCACTCGGATCTCTCTCTCGTTGGAGACCTCATTTCCTTCTCTCACCGCGTGGATTGGAATCGAGAGCTTACCCCCTCTCTCAGAGCCCCACATTGAAGCTCTCGATCCCGACCCCACCACCGCCACCAGCATTACCAGTAACAAGTTTATCCCCAACAAAAATAAAAAGAAGGAGATGACAGAGATGATCGTGTATCTGTAATTGAACAACAGCTGCTGCTGCATGCGCATACTTCTTCCATTGAATATATTAAAATGGAGAACATCGCGGCGCAGCTGAAGCGGGGGATATCACGGCAGTTCTCGACGGGGTCGCTGCGCCGGAACCTCAGTCGCCAGTTCTCCCGCCAATCCTCGCTCGACCCCAGGAGGAACAACTTGCGCTTCAGCTTCGGCAGGCAGTCCTCCCTCGACCCCATCCGCCGCAGCCCTTCCCACGACGATGACGACGACGTCGATCTCTCCGTCCCCGAGAATCTCGACTCCACCATGAACCTCCTCTTCCTCGCCTGCCGCGGCGACGTCCACGGCGTCGAGGACCTCCTCAATCAAGGCGTCGACGTCAACAGCATCGATTTGGACGGCCGTACGGCGCTCCATATCGCTGCCTGCGAGGGCCACGTCGAGGTTGTTAGGCTGTTGCTCTCCCGCAAGGCCAATATCGATGCTCGGGATCGCTGGGGCAGCACGGTACTGCTTCCTTACAACGCTCTTTGTTTTCTATCTTATGGCGATGAATCAATCTAATTATCCTTTCCATTAATTCTGTGTGTGTTAATGTGTTTGTTTAAATTAATCAAATTTTAATTACATTATTATGATTGTAAATAGAATTAAGAAGAAAAATATATGCTTACAAGTTCGTAATTTGTGATATTGTAATGTGGGAGATTGAATGTTACAAATGTGTTGAATGTGGACAGGCAGCTGTAGATGCTAAGTATTACGGGAATATGGAAGTTTACAATATTCTGAAATCCCGTGGAGCCAAAGTTCCGGTATGTATATAGTCCGATCCGCTTCTTTCTTTCTCTCGGATTGAAAAATTTAGCCTGTCTGCCGGTGGAGATTAATACATTTGTTGTGTTCTCTTTGTTTTTATTTTCTAGAAAATCAGGAAGACGCCAATGACTGTTGCGAATCCTCGAGAAGTTCCAGAGTATGAGCTCAATCCGTTAGAGCTTCAAGTTCGGAAGAGTGATGGTATTGCAAAGGTTGTTCCTTTTCTCCTTTTCTCCACCATTTGTAGATTTCTGCTCTACTTTTCACTGTTTAAATATGCTCCAGTCTAGTAGTAGTAGTAGTTATGAAATGTCTCATAGTCTTCGGGTGAATTGAAAGCAGTTTCTTTGTACTTGGGAAAATTGGAAGTCTGAGTCCCGTACTGTTGAACTCCTATCAGGATGTGCGTAATGTTGCAGATCGGCAAGACAATTAATGTGTGCTTTCTTGTTTAGACAGATTGCTGATATATTTCTCCCTCTTTCTCAACAGGGATCATATCAAGTGGCTAAATGGAATGGTACGAAGGTTTCTGTAAAGATACTTAACAAGGATTGCTATACAGACCCTGAAAGCATGTATGTACTCTCATCCCCCGAAACCCATTTAGGTGATGTTGTAGTACCACTTATTTCTAAAGTAGTACAATTTATGTAATCTTCTTGTTGTTTGAAATTGAATTGCTCCTTAGTTATTTGCAGAGCCATTAGTTCGGTGTGGGATGGCACATTTTTATGTTATAGACTTGTATGGTTTTATGATGCATTCTTTCTTCATATTTCCTTAAATCCGACAGTAATGCTTTCAAACATGAGCTGGAGTTGTTAGAGAAGGTTCGGCATCCTAATGTTGTTCAATTTGTTGGTGCCGTTACCCAAAATATACCGATGATGATTGTTTCAGAGTATCATTCGAAAGTAAGCTCTCTTTCTGCATATATATTGAATGTGTGTGCGTGCGCTCATATACACTTAAATATCTTAACCATGACTTGGCATTGCTTTGATGATGATATTTCAGGGTGACTTGGGAAGCTATCTTCAAAAGAAAGGGCGCCTATCTCCATCAAAAGCCCTAAGATTTGCTCTTGACATTGCAAGGCATGTATTTGTTTTTCTGCCAATTATTCTTTTAAAAACTTCCCCATTCAAATAGAAATTCAGCATACACACAAAAAAAAAAAAAAAAAAAAAAAAGTTTTATGTTCAGATTACAGGCACATAAATCGTATCATATGGTTTATATATCTATGAGTACCTCAAGCATGTTCTTCCTTCTGTCTAGCTAGGTTCAGCCAATTCACATTTATGACATTTTTCTTTTCTTATTCTTGTTACCAGGGGCGTGAATTATCTTCATGAATGTAAACCAGACCCAGTAATCCACTGTGATTTAAAGCCAAAGTAAGACAACCAAATGCATAAGTTGATGTAATAGATGTAATAATTGCCTATTAATTTTTTGATGGTTCTGGTTGGGATGTATGGTTATTTAATATTTGAAATTTTGGTAAGGTGCCAGAAATATTTTGCTCGATAATGGAGGTCAACTGAAAGTAGCTGGATTTGGCTTGTTAAGATTGTCAAAAATCTCACCTGACAAAGCAAAACTAGCACAGCCTTGGGCTGACACTGACCTTTCAAGTAAGTTCTTGTACCACTGAATCACTTTCTTGCCTTGAATTCATCTCTCGTGATCTGCACTCTATGATAAAATTATTCGCTCCTTACGAGTAGAAATATATTCATAACTAAAAAATTTGGATTCTGATTGTTGCTTAACTTTTGCTCTTTGAGAAGGAAATTTTCTCTTCGACTCTATAGGAGTGCAAGATCTTAATTTCTGGGAAAATCTAGATTATAGGAAGAATCATTTTTGAATCATTTAATTAGACAAAAGCTGATCAATCTACACAAGTACTACATGTGTATGAGTGTATACAGGATGTGCATGTTGCTCTCAAAACATTGTATATTTCTGTTTTTTGCAAAAAGAAGACTAGATCTACTAATCTGAAACTCGTCGTCAGGACTTGAATTATAATTTGTCTTCTTTCATTCTAGGTTTATATGTGGCACCTGAGATCTACAAAGATGAAATTTTCACCAAAAGTGTGGATGCATACTCTTTCGGTCTTATATTATATGAGGTACCTTTCATTTTTACTATCTTCATTGTGTTATCAAGTATAATTCATTGTCAGTTCAGCACTTCTAAATTAGTTTACTTTCCTGGGTTTCTAGAATGTACAGTACTTTGCTTTCTCAAGCTTACACACTACACATAAACATTTTGCTGTGACCGTAGCACTCTTGCAGACATTGACTTTTGAATTCTCATTTTAAAACACCGATGGTTTGGGGGAATTTTGTGGATGGTTTTTTCTTTTCATCTTGTGCGGAAAACAATTACATTGTTGCTTATTATTTTGAAATAAGTAATAACTTGTGTTTGTGTGGCTTTGATTTCTCATAGATGGTTGAGGGATTACAACCATTCCATCCCAAGCCTATGGAAGAGGCTGCGAAACTGATGTGTTTGGAAGGAAAAAGACCGCAGCTGAGGACCAAATCAAAAAGTTATCCCCCTGTAGTAAAAGAGTAAGTTTGATTTCAATACAAGTCACCGTGGTCTACTGATTAACATGCAATAATTTTTTCTCGTCGTATCTGGAAAGGGAGTTGTAATGCTTTATTGATGATGCTAAAATGATATGCATGCAGGTTGATTGAGGAATGTTGGAATCCAGAACCTGTTATGAGGCCCATTTTCTCGGAGATCATTGTACGGTTGGACAAGATAGTTTCGAATTGCTCAAAGCAGGGATGGTGGAAAGACACGTTTAAGCTTCCTTGGTACGTCTGTCTATCTTCTGTGTATCGTCTAAAGGTTCATAGTATTTTCTCTCGCACACGGACAAGTTGTAGATTTCATTTTCTTACTGCACTGTGATGCATTATATGAATTGATGGTGTGCAGGAAATAAGAGGAGGCAGTCTCAGTTCCATTGGAAAACGAATAGAGAAAAGGACTTGGGGCGCAGACTAGGTGCTCGGGGCTTGACGTTGCAATGTAATATAATCAAGAGGGGGGCTTTGGTTTAGACTAAGAAATCGAGTCAGCCTACGTAAAAAGTTGGATTACTATCCCATAATCTTTGTTTGCCAAGGAGCTGGAACAGTTCCTTTCTAGTACGTATCAGATTCATGTGTGAAAAAGAAATTTTCATTTCCGGTAGATGATTTGTTTTACGTACGCACACGCGCATATAATAACGTACTCCCAAAATTATAATCTCATTGCATCCGAATCCCTTCGATTTGACGATGATCACCGCATTTTGCAGCGAAAAGAAACGATCTATAAACTGATGTAATTGTACGATCTGTAAAGTGTATAGAAGAAGAAGAAGCCTTTCTGAAGTTGCTTTTCCTTTGGGGGAAGATGGAGCCCATAACGTAGACAAATTAACCACACGTATCTGTAAATTTGTAATATAAACCAATCATCTCACATTAATTGTCTTCGTAAGTAATCGTTTGCTTACGGAATTATTCGGTCTTAATCTCCGTTTTATCCGAATTAATCGAGCATTTACCTGGAAGGTTCACGGGTTAAAAAGCCGTCCACTTTTTCAACAATGTGTTTGCATATAATTTAAATGTAATGTGAAAGGTGGGTTCCTTCAAGTTGAAGCGGAAGACTAATCCAATATCTTGCTTGTATCCTTACTACATTACCTCTAACTACTACGACTAATACACCTTATCACTAACTTCAGAAGAAAAGGCTGAAACTGTCAGCAACTCGTCGTGTCAACAAGGGCACCCGAAAAGGAACACAAAAGAAACCGATTAATTAACCGCACGAGGGAGGCTTGTGGCACAAGCAAGAACGAATATGATTATGTTGGAAGGAAGGAAAAGGAGTTTTCAAGCGTGAAAGGAAGAAAAAAAAATGGTTAAGATTGAGAAATGAGAAGGGGTTGTTTTTATTTTGCTCCTTAATTTGGTAGAGGGAGAGAGAAAGGATGTGACAAAGACTCGTCAACAAGAGTCATATATATTTTCGTAGCATGATTGCAAAGCAAACCCACCATTTAAACCCTATAAGCTCCTCCCACCTTCTTCCCCATTCATTCCTTCCTTCCAATGGGGTGGCTTCACTCCCTCGTCTCCCCGTTGAAGAAGCTCTGGGATCGTCTGCACTCGAGCCACAGAAAGCGTACGCAATTCCTCATTTCTCCTTCTGCAATCTAATTCTATCTAACCTCTTAATCTCCATCTCTCCGTTTGATTCTTTACAAAACTGCAGGAAAGGGGATATATATACTGTACAAGGACGTGAGGTCTTGTCCGTGCGAAGATGTGCATGTTCTCTGGTCCATCCTGGTTGACTCGCAGTCGCAACCTGCAGCTGCTGCGTTGCCATCTAAATGATTATTATTTAAGAGGATAGTTTTATCTTCTTGTACATGATGATTTTCACTGCCTTATACTCTATATAGTATACATACCTATGTTGATAATCCTATAAGCCTTTTTTGAGTTTCTTGCTATCTTTAACTTGACTAGCTTTAAATTGTGCCATGCCACTTTCTAAATTTAATTAAAAACTTTTATTCAGCTTCGTCTGATTGTGCTTGGAATATACATTTAAAATTTTACTAGGCAAAATAATATATTTTGAGACGGAAATAACAGTTACAAAGAGAAGCTTCGAGGGCAAGAAGAGAAAGAAAAATCATAATCAAGCTGAACGAGACTTACTAGGCATCGGATGATGATGAACGATCGTGCTAACCTCTAGGAGAGGAATGCCCCACAGAAGCCAAGGCATCCACAACAAAATTAGTATACATACCTACGTTGATAATCCTATAAGCTTTTTTGGGTTTCTTTCTATCTTTAACTTGACCAGCTTTAAATTGTGTCATAGCACTTTCTCAATTTAATTAAAAAAATTTATTCGGCTTCATCTGACTCTGTTTGGCACCCTCGATGATCAGACCATTGTCCCGACTAACTCTTGTTTTTATTTTTTGATTTTTTTAATTTGTTCAATTTAATTTTTGGGAAAGAAGATAAAAGTTTAGCAAAAAGGAAACGATGGTGTGGACATTATTTTTTTAAAAAATAAAGGAGAAAATTGGAATATACATTTAGAATTTTATTAGGCAAAATATTATATTTTGAGACGGAAATAATAATTACAAAGAGAAGCTTTTAGGGCAAGAAGAGCAAGCAAAATCATAACCAAGCTAAACGAGACTTACTAGGCATCGGATGATGACAAACGATCGTGCTAGCCTCTAGGAGAGGAATGGCCCACATAAGCCAAGGCATTCGCAACAAAATTAGTTTCACGAAAAAAGTTATTTAGAATTTTAATTGGTGTTTTTAATTTAATAAAAGAAAATCGGTGGGCTTTGGATTGAGATAAATATTTTGGAGAGCGGCCCAACATATCTTCAACTCTAGTAAGTAGTAACCCTAAAACCCCACTCCTCCTTCCCTGGCGAAAAAGCTCACGACGCACGCACACACAGGAGGGAAAGAAGGGCGGAGGCGCAGAAATTGAAATTTGAAACACAAGGTAGAGAAAGACAGCCATGGCGGATAGCAAGGCGGTGACGATCCGAACGAGGAAGTTCATGACCAACCGTCTCCTCTCCAGAAAGCAGTTCGTGAGTCTTCTGCCTACTATTCTCCTGTTTGGTCAACTAGAAAAAAAAACAATGTAGGAGAAACCAAGAAAAATATCCAACAACAATCCCATATCATAAATTGAATCTCGAGTTCAACTGTGCTTCCGAAGTTGAATCTTAAATCTAGCTGTAAAAAGCATTGCCCAGAAAGCAATGTATTTCTACGTTTTAACTTTGAGTGTGTAAATCCTGTGTTTCGTGCAGGTTATCGATGTTCTGCATCCAGGAAGACCGAATGTTTCCAAGGTTTGTTTTCTGCTCTTTAATTTTCTAATGTTAGTGTTAACATTTTACTCCTGAAAATTCTAGTACTATTGGGCTACATGTTATTTTTCAAGACTTGGCGCAAAACCGAGGGCAGCTCGCACAGCCACCCCACTTAGTGGGGTAAGACTTGGTTGTTGTAAAGAAATGTTTTGAGTCTTAGACAATGGTTTGTAGGTTTGGGTTGCACTATATCGATTATCGACGATGTTTAGTTGTTCGTGTTGTTAATCTCACCTTTTCTCTAGTTGTGGCTTTATTTTTTTGCTGGGCGGATTGTTTGTTCTGTCGGCTGAAAAGAATTTCTATTTCATGGTGTAATGTAGGCGGAGTTGAAGGAGAAACTGGCAAGGTTGTACGAAGTGAGGGATCCAAATGCCATCTTTGTTTTCAAGTTCCGCACCCATTTTGGAGGAGGGAAATCCACTGGTTTTGGTTTGATTTATGATTCTGTTGAGAATGCAAAGAAGTACGAGCCCAAGTACAGGCTGATCAGGGTAACTTTACCTTCTTTTTCTCAAGCACATTGCATGTAAATCGCAGTTCCTTATGCTTCGACATAAGTTTATTTCTCGTCGTTCAAAATGTGCATTCATTGGATTTTTTTTAATCGTCTGAGTTTGATGAAGGTGAATCTGTATTAAATTATGTTGATTAGTTTTTTTTGATCCTAAAATCTATCACCTTTCACGGGAAGACCTTGTAGAATTTGAAGAGTCTGATTTGTCAACGCTTATGCGTCTGGTATGTAATGGTTTTGAATGCTATAGAAGTAGGCTTTGCAATCCTTCCCAAGTTAACAGTCATTTGTTATGTGTCAAATGGCGATGCTATGATTTTGGTCAATAGGTATCTTTCAGTTGTTGCATGTGTTTTTGGTTTGGCTTGGCTTGAAATGCCCATATCCTCGGGGGTTTGTCTCTTGAATCCTTTATAACTACACACGTGGGCAGTCTCTATCTCTCGCACTCTTTCTCACTCGCTCAACCCTGGCTACTTTTTGCAGAATGGGTTGGATACAAAGGTGGAGAAGTCAAGGAAACAACTCAAGGAAAGGAAGAACAGAGCCAAGAAGATCCGCGGAGTAAAGAAGGTAAAAAAAAAATATGATCCTTGTTCTGTTCTTGAACCTGAAATTGTTGGCGGATTTTCCTTTTTAAACCTTATGTTTTTTCAGTGCCCTAACTCTTGTGGCACCGTTTTCGTGATTCACCTAATATTTGCATTGTTTTGTGCAGACAAAGGCTGGTGATGCTGCCAAGGGCGGGAAGAAGAAATGAGCTTCTACACATTTTGAGGCTGCATCTGTTCGTCGCGGCATGTTTCTGCATCAACCTCTGTGTCTCTTAGTCCCATTTTCTTTTGTTACCGAATGTAAAAGTTTTGACGATTGAGTTGAGGCTTATGTTGTGATTTTGTAGCGTTTAATCCTCAGATTTTTTTTTTCCGCCCTTGTATTGATCGTGCTTTTAGACTTTTAATCACGACAATGAGTCGGGGATCATTTGCATTAACTCAAGACAAGAACCTACACAGAATATGGTCGCAAATTTGCCAAACTCGTTGATTGTAGTTTCTGTTTACGGATGTGTTGCAATCAAAGAATGAAAGAATGCTCCATGATATTTATTTTCCTTTTGCCTTGTTTATTGCCCATGATCTATCAATTTGACTGAGAATTCAGCATATATAAACGAATCTTTGAGCATATCCCTTCACAGGCTTCACTAGTATTCCGTAATTTTATTTATTTTTAATTTTTTTGAGGTATTTGTTTATTTTCATTGAACTTCTAAAGAGCTATCAATTTTCTACTTTGATTATCCAATTGCCCTCTTGAATTTTTATAAAAGTTTAAGCGGTAATTAGTTAAAATTAAAAATTAGAGGAAAATTGGCTAGTGGTAAAAGTTTAGGGTGTTATTAGCTAAAATTAAAATTTTAAGAAAAACTTAGACAGTTCTTTAAAAATTCTGAAAAAATCAACCAATACCTCTATTTTTATTCAATTGCAAAAATGTTACTCTAACACGAAAACTATACGATTAGTCCCCGCTAAAGTTATTTATCTTTCATGTGACATTATTTATTATCGAACTGACACATGTCTACACACTTTAAATAATTTTTCACTTCTTTTCATCTTTTAGTTGACAATTATTATTTTTTTTTGTTAATATTAGTTTAGATAATAAATTTATACTGAAACAAATTATAAAGTTTCTAAAACAAATAAAATAAAATAAAAATAAAAACTTCATCCGTGTAGTGTGCGACACAAACTCTCTAATTTTGTTAATTGACGGCGTGATTTTCTTGGAAAAAAAGTCGGTATTTTTCTTATTTTCCAGGATTTGCTTAAAGGATAATTTGGGTTGGAACGGTCAATATTTTGTTACTCTAAAAAATTTACTTATTAATTGATAATATATAAACCCTAAACCCTGAAGTAATTTCTTTCGAAGAGAAGGGTTTCCGGTTTTAATTTCGATCGAGTGGTTTTTAGAAACCCCGAGACGACATTGTTTCACCCGTGCGCTGCAGTTGA
This sequence comes from Crataegus laevigata, assembly GCA_963580275.1. Lineage (NCBI taxonomy): Eukaryota > Viridiplantae > Streptophyta > Magnoliopsida > Rosales > Rosaceae > Crataegus > Crataegus laevigata. The sequence goes on along the minus strand of OY756944.1, from coordinate 28,898,735 downwards.
TTATGCGTGAGATCTGAAATTCAGTGCAGAAATTGAGAAATGGCTTCGACAGCGATCTTCAGGAGGAAGAGAATCGTCACCGACTATGTAACGGCGTCGTCCCGCGCCAGCCCTGGATTCCGGTGGCTCGGGCATTCCCATGGCGATCGGCAATTGGAGTCCAGGGGCTTCAGCAGTATCGTCACGCTTAAGAGCAGCAGCAACAACGACGGTGATGATAAAGTTTCCGTGGCAAAAGACGAATTCCGGCGATTGGGGAATTTCTATATCTCGCCAATGGGGATACATCAGCGGTGGATGTCGCAGGCGATTCGAAATGCATCCACAGCTGCAGCGGCGGCGCCTGCCAAGCCTACTGAGGCTGGGAGTACCAGTGATGACGAGGAGAACGAGCGTTTGGCTGCCAAAAAAAGAAAGGAGGCGTCTCCGGAGGACTGCGATCAAGCTGTCCAGGGGTTGAGCACTGCGAAAGCAGCCAAGGCCAAGAAATTGCAAGAGTCTCTCAAGGAAAAGGCTGTCAAACCCATGTTGCAGAAAGTTTGGGCCACCATCCTGGGAATTGGCCCTGCTTTGAGAGCTGTGGCTTCCATGAGCAGGTTAGAATATATAGGTTAAAATCTTTCATCTTTTTTTTTTTTTCTGATATTCTATCTTAAACTAATCTAAATTGCGGAGGAGTTTGAAGTGGGCAGCATACCGGAAGCATATCCACTCTAGAAAGTGTGGCTACGCCCACGTCAGCCCATTTGTTGGCTCTTTTAATCAACAAGATTTCATCTTTTGATCCAAGATTATTTCATCTTCACAAATGCTGGTTTTCATGGTTGTTTGATTATGCAGGGAAGACTGGGCCAAGAAACTTGTTCACTGGAAGAAGGAATTTATATCCACATTGCAGCATTATTGGTTGGGTATTAAGCTACTGGGTGCTGATGTAAGGATTTGTTCGAGATTGCTGCTAAAGCTTGCTGGCGGCAAGACTCTCTCTAGAAGGGAGAGACAACAGCTCACTCGCACAACAGCTGATATCTTTAGGCTAGTTCCCTTGTCGGTTTTCATCATCGTTCCTTTCATGGAATTTTTGCTGCCAGTTTTCCTCAAATTGTTCCCCAACATGCTGCCATCAACTTTTCAAGACAAATTGAAGGAAGAGGTAGGGATTGTATATTCGTAATCGATTTAGCTTGGACTCTGCATGACACCATCTTTTGTTGTGGAGGTTGCTTAAATGCGTGCCTGCATGATCCACGTCATGTCTTTGCATGTCCATTCTCCTACCAACTTGTGTTTTCAAGTCATGAGTTTGTTTCGTATTATAGTATTTTTTCTAATACTAACTTAAGTATTCACATATGCTTAGGGGCTTTGCTTTTTCCCCTTATGTTGTAGTATGTTCGATTTCAACTTTCTTATCAATTTGTAGGAAGCATTGAAAAGGAGGCTAAAGGCAAGAATAGAATACGCTAAGTTCCTCCAAGACACGGCCAAAGAAATGGCAAAGGAAGTTCAAAACTCAAGGAGTGGAGAAATTAAGCAAACGGCAGAAGATCTAGATGAATTTTTAAACAAAGTGAGGATTTCAGTTCCTATGGTAAACTTTCCATGTTTGTTTCTCCAATATTTCTTGTATGCAAACCTGTTAATTTCTATGTGTAGGTTAGAACGGGTGGACTTGTTTCTAACGAGGAGATTTTGGGGTTTGCCAAGTTGTTTAATGATGAACTTACCCTTGATAACATCAGCAGGTTATCTTTTATCATGATTGCTCAAGGTTTAGTGTTTGAATGTGATGGGATGCATTTGTCGGTGAAGTTAATGACTCTGTTTTCTGTTGCATGCAGGCCTCGGTTAGTCAGTATGTGCAAATATATGAATATTAGCCCTTATGGAACAGATGCATATTTGCGATATATGCTCCGGAAAAGACTCCAGCGGTGAGATGCATATCTTTGCATATTAGATGTACATTTTTTTTGTTGTAGCCTTATTTTAGAAACAAGAATAGTAAAGTTAATCTTAAATTAGAGCTATTTATTAGGCTCCTCATGCTGTGCTCTGTCCAATTAGGTCTTGGTTTAGGCTTGGTCATCTTTCTTTGATATATTTTTATCTTTAGTAAATCACTAGACATACTCTTCTTTTCAAGACGAGCATATACTATCTTGTTAGAGAATTTGATCGAAGAATTTCTTACTGTGAACATAAAGAACTACTCGAAAATGCTGCTTTCCCTAATTGGTATTTGAATTAGCTACATATAAACCAAAACATGAAGTAAATAGACGAACATGCAAGAGTTTTTCAACCTATTTTCTGAAAAAGGAAATTACAAATTGAGTTTTCTTTTAATGTTTGTCAACATTTTTTTGTCAGGATTAAGGCTGATGATAAGTTAATTCAAGAAGAAGGTGTGGAATCCCTTACAGAAGATGAACTGCGCGAGGAATGCAGGGAGCGTGGAATGCTTGGTTTGCGTTCTGTGGAAGATATGCGCCAGCAGGTATACCATGCTTAGACCAGATACTCCTTTCTTCGATTGCAGATTAGGCGGTTGAAACTTCCAATACCTTTGTTGGCAACTTAGAGTCTGAATATGCTTTTCAGTTTCATAAGTAGTTAATGGAGCTTGGTGATTTATGATATATCAAAACTGATTTCTGTGCTCATTTATTCACTAATGTCATCATGTAGCTTCGTGATTGGTTGGATTTGTCTCTCAATCACTCCATGCCATCTTCGCTTTTGATCCTTTCCAGGTATTCTTAGGCTCCATAATGCACACCTAACTCTTTGGTTTTGTTTAATTCTTTATTATTGCTATTACATTCAGAAGCCCTACAGTTCATGTATATCTTGATACTGAAGCCAGTTTAACTTAGTTCTTGTTTGATGTGCATAATGCAGAGCCTTCATTGTGTCTGGAAGGTTGATGCCAGCTGACGCTGTTCGAGCTACACTGTCTTCTTTGCCAGATGAAGTGGTGGATACTGTTGGTGTTACATCGTTGCCCTCGGAAGACACTGTATCTGAAAGGAGGAGAAAATTGGAGTTCCTTGAGATGCAGGAAGAAAAGATCAAGGTTGAAATTGTTTGTTTTTCATTTTGACGGTCTTATAGATAGCTTTTAGTGTTTTAGTAACCAGAACTAAATGTGTGTGTATTTTTATAGCCAGTTTTGAAGCATTTAGTTTGGGGTAGTCTGAATTTGGAACCCAGAAAAAAGATGAGCATCAAAAAGAAAAACACAAATTATAGTGCCAAAGGAAAACTACTGAAATAAAATGTTATGACTATCATCTGACTTTAGATAACTTTCGTTGAAGAATTAATTGTGATGTAACCATTCACTTCTGTCTCTGTTTGGTTGATCCTTATTTGTACTGAGTGGCTTTCTGAATTATTATGTGACAGGAGGAGGAACAGAGAGAGGAAGAAGAGCTAGCCAGAATGAAAGAATCTAAAGCCAAAGAAGAGGATAAGGCATTGAAAGAGATGACCATTCCAACTGCCAAAGAAGCACAAGAACAAGCCAGGGCAAGGACACTAGAAAAGCAAGAGAAGCTCTGCGAAATAAGTCGTGCATTGGCTGTTTTGGCTTCCGCATCTGTAAGGACTGGACTGAATAACTCTCAATATTTTTATTGTGGAGTGTTCTCTCTTCTTTTTCCTCTACCAAAATTTCAAGCGTGATCATCCACGCTGTAAGCTTAACAGTTTCTTAATATTTTGTTTGTTGAATAATATTTCAGTCTGTGAGTAGAGAACGTGAAGAGTTCCTGAGGCTTGTCAATAAGGAGGTAATTTAAAACCTTTAATAGCTCTTAGTTTATGTTGGGTATTTTTTAAGATGAAAGCATTTATCTTTGGTATGCCTGGTAGTCTTCCCTTGCTCAATATATGCAGCAGAAACATTGGGTGGGATAACTGCTTGCAGTTAATCAGAAGGACCATGCATCATAAATATTGCCTCCAGTTCTGAGTCATTTCTATGCTTCTGCTTGTTACATTGAAGAACTTGGATGATGTTGATGTTCTTTATGCTTTTGTCCCCTTTTGTTTGAAGAATGTGCAGATTGACATTTGCTAATACTTATAGTGGCATTTAATTATGAGCTTTCTTATGCATGCACTAAGTCAGAAGGATGCTTTGCTTAAGGTGATTTCTTTGATCTTTCCAGATTGAACTTTACAATAGCGTGGTGGATAAAGAGGGTACAGATGGTGAAAAGAATGCCTTAAAGGCATACAAAGCTGCTCGAGATGAAAGTGACAGTACTGCTGAGGCGGAAGGTGATAATGGGATTTCATCAGCGCTCATAGACAAGGTTAGAAATTCAATTCCAACTTCTCTCTTATAACATGTTTATCATTGATCACTCGATGGATTTTTTTTCTTTTGTGTATTTCAGGTTGATTCGATGCTTCACAATCTTGAAAAGGAAATTGATGATGTAGATGCTCAAATTGGCGATCGCTGGCAATTACTTGACAGGTGAATTGTCATTTGTCATTTATGTCTTCCCACTCTTCAACCTCGATGGATGGTATTGTCATTTGTTACTTCTTGCAGTTAATCGTTTTGATATGTGTTCAGGGATTTTGATGGGAAAGTAACTCCTGAGGAGGTTGCAGCTGCTGCGAACTACTTGAAGAATACTTTAGGCAAGGAGGGTGTCCAAGAACTCATAGGCAACCTTTCAAAAGATAAAGGTTGGTTGGTTCTTCTGCTAGGCTCATCTCATCTGTTCTCCTGAATATCTACTGCTTGTCTCATGCATTCGCGAATGCATCTCCGATTAATTAATGTTGGTCTCGTCTCCAAATGCATTGATATGATTCATGATTTTGGCGATTGATGATTCTTGTGTTGTGTTGTGTTGTCGCAGATGGGAAAATTCTTGTGGAAGACATTGTGAGATTGGGAGGTCGGTCTGAAGATGCAAACTCAGCAGAAGACGAGAGAGTTTAGAGTAGATGGTAGCATGGCATGCATATCCCAGCTCTCACTTTTGTCATGAGAGGTTGATGATGTGTGAACCCGTTAGCTTATATCGCGTCCCCTATCCAATCCTATCGTAACCTATAGGTTTCGTTTTCCGTACATACAGAAGTGCTTTTTAATCTTCTTCTACCGGTCCGTTTGAGAGAGAGAGAGAGAGAGAGAGAGAGAGAGAGCTTAGTGCTGTCAAATATCTTTTGTACTTACCATAAGAAATACAAAAATGCATTCTTGAAAGTTAAAAGATCTTAGTTGAATTTCGAGAATCACTTCTTATTTGCTTGGAGTAGGAACTTACAAGACATTCGTTTTGATGGAAAAGTGACAATATATTGATGATGAAGAGGATTACGAAAGGAATAAAACTTGATGTGTTGTAAAACATTAGGTGAGCCAGGCTACAGATGAGAGCCGGTCTACAACGAATCTGCATGTTACTAGAAAAAAAACACATAAGATCTCGATCAAAATTTTAGTGCTATAGTTTTTTTTTATTACCAAGTTTTGCATGCTTCAAACTCACCCAACACCCACTATTTTGTTAAAATTCATTTTTTTTTTATTTCGCTAAATATTTTCCTTGAACATTAAGGAAAACTTTATAAGACATTTAGAAGCGGTTTTACGGTTTATTGAGCAATAAATTGATATTTAGTATTAGATTTAAATCGAAAACCAAGAAAATAAGTGAATAAGGCCCAAAACATTGTTAAAATGGGGTTCACCCTCAAGAATATCAACGGAAAGTCTTACCTTAATTTTCAAAACTTCACGGTGAGGTGAAGGTGAAAAGAAATAGATTGAACGATGATTTATATACAAATTTGAAAAATTGACTAAAAAATGTGAGTGTTAAACTCGCGTTTTTTTGTGAAAAATGTAAATTTTTTATTTTCACGAAATATTTTCTGTGAGCGTTAAGGAAAACTTTATAAGGCATTTGGAAGCCGATTTACAATTTATTGAGTAACAAATGTATATTTAGTAGAATATTTAAGCCGAAAACTAAAAAAAAAATAAGTGAAAGACATACTAGTGACGCTCAAAACATTAATTGTTTGAATGGGGTTCAACCCTCAAGGATATCAACGGAAAATCTTACCTTAATTTTCAAAACTTCAGAATGGGGTTCTATACCCTTAAGAATCTTAACAGAAAGTCTTCATGATGTGGCAAAAGTGAAAATAAATAGATAAATGATTTCAGTACAACTGAGCTAGGATTGGTAGTGTGGTACCGATCTTTCCCTATTTCAATTTATTTGTATATTTTCTACCATTTTGTTTTTTCCTTTGAGTTTTTTCTTTTCCTACGTTACTTTATTTGAGTAACTACTATTAAATTCAAATATATTTAAATTTAGGTTTAAATTGTTGATTACAAGTATTTAAATATAAATTATAATAGATTTTGAACGAAAAAATATATTTTGAATAACATGAATATGATAATTTGTTGTTATTGTAAGAGAAATAAAAGAAACATTAGCAAGAAATAAAAAAAAAGTAAAAAAAAATTTGAAAAGGGAGGATCGGTATGACCCTAGCAATTGTTACCTTATTTCAAGGTTCTAAAAAGCGCTAGGCGCTAGTCGGGCGGCGGGCAGGGGCCTAGCGCCTAGGCAGATTTAGGTAAATTTATTGTATATCGTGTAAATAAGTAGAGATTACATAAAGTACATGTATCCAACAAGCTTACAATTTGAAAACACACTAACCATGTAATCAATATGAGTGTTTTTGGATGATATATGTATCTAACAAGGCAACAAGTATCTATTAAGCTTACAATCAAAATGAATGTTCTTGGATAATACCTGTATGCAATAAGCATTTAACAAACTTCCAATTTAAAAGCACATTGTCATTGAGCAAATAATCAAAATGAAAGTTTTTTTCCTGAGTATCCAACAAACTTACAAATTAAAAGCATATGAAAGTTGTTTTCCTAAGTATCCAACAAACTCACAAATTAAAAGCACATTAAGCATATAATCAAAATGAGTGTTCTTGGATAATACATGTATCCAATCCAAGTTCCAACAAGTTCACAATTTAAAGTTTAAACACATTACAAATTTACACATAAAATGCAAAATGAAAGGGATAAGGATGTAAGATACTTGCAAAGTTTTAAAGCCAGGCCTCAATCTCTTATTCTCCACATCCTTCCAAGACTCTCTCCGTGTCGGACTCAAACTCAATTTCTTCTTCATCATCTCATTCTTCTTCCGCATCCTCATCCGATACAAAATCTTCTTCATGAAGCTCTCTTACTTCAACATTTCTAGAACTCCTCCTAGGCTCTAGAGAAGGATCCACCTCTAATTGCTCTCCATCCATTCCCGAACCAAGCTCAGTTTCTTCATCAACACCCTCCACAATCCATCCTTGCGCCATACTAGCTTCACTAGCGAGTAGTATATCCACTTTCTTCTCTTTCTCTCTTTTCTTCTTGTTCATGATCCTCACATTGAATTGGACATAGACCAAATTATTCAATCTTGCAGTATCTAGTCTATTCCTTTTCTTTGCATGAATTCCCTCAAAAGTGCTCCAATTTCTCTCACACCCGGATGAACTTGTAGTCAATGAGAGAATTTTGATAGCAATTCTTTGCAAAGTAGGCACACCATTGCCATAAGTAGACCACCATGAAGCTAAAAAAGTACAAAGTACACAATTTGAATTAGACTAGTAAAGAAAAACAATTAGAACTAGTTTAGTAAAGAAAAACAATTACAATTAGACTAGTAAATAAAAACAACTAGAGTTACTCAATTAGAACATTATATAATGTGCGTGCTTGCACTGTTTGATTTCAATGAGTTTTGGCATTCTATGTAGGGAAGACTTGAAATAAAAAAGAACTTTCTAGCTTCATAAAGTTTAAACTTGAAGCAATAATAAAATTTGCATTCAGACTATTTAGTAGTAAATTGTTAGCTTCGCATGTTTGTTTGCACTAGTCGATTTTGGCATGTCACCGAAGTGACCGAACTGAACCATGCGTGTCATTGTTTTGTAAGAAAAGCTAATAGTGGACAGCTTATTCACTGTTAATGGGGAAGACAATTTTTTTTTCCACTTGGTGATTGACATTGGCTGGCAAGATTCCTTATTACATTTATTCTAACAAGATATATGTATACATGTCCGTGTGTGTGCTCTTTCCATAAAAGTGGCACTACTTATGACACTCTCAGGTGTCCTACAGATTTAGAATTAGAATCATACCCGGATCATAGTTGTCATCATTCTCAACGCATCCAATCTCCGCCAAATGTCTTCCAAATCCACCATCTTTTTTCTTGTACTTCGGCATCTCTATATTAATAACTCGGTTTTGGACTTCAAAGTCGTCGGGGAAGAACTTCTCAACACAAGTAAACATGGCATCCATGACTAATGAATCATGTTGAATGCTTGGATCTTTGAAGAAGTAATAAGGATTCAAGAAGTAGGCCGCCAAATGTAATGGACCATCAAGCTGATCATGAGCTTTTTCATCAATAATTTGTATGATTGGCCTATAATGGGCCTCATTTTTCAATGCCTCTTTGATCTCATTCCTTGCTTTTTGTAGCTCCCCGTACAAAAACCCCATTGATGGCTTTTTATCCCCATCCACAAGTCGAAGAACCTTAAATAACGGTTCAAACACCCTCAAGCAAAGTGAGACCCCATTCTAAAATTGTGCACTCACCATGGTAGCATATGCCCCTTTCCCCTTTGTACTTTTGGAATGTTTGCATTGTTCCCATTCATCACTAGCAACCATAATCCTCAAGTCTTTTTTTTTTTATCAACCAAGCTTTGCAAAGTTAGGAAAGAAGTTGCAAATCTTGTTACTCCGGGCCTCACTATGTCTCTTTTCTTTGTATACTTTCTCATCAATGCTAATGTTTTATGATGAGCATAAATGAAGATAGTAAAACCCTTTGCCTTTTCAATCACTCCTTTGAACCTAGGTAGGTTACCAATTCCTTGAAGCATAAGGTTCAACGTGTGAGTGGCACATGATGTCCAAAACAAGTGTGGCCTCTTTTCCAACATCTTGGTTGCCGCCGCCATATTGTTAGAAGCATTGTCCGTTAGCACTTGAACAACATTTTGTGGACCAACTTCTTCGATACACTTGTCAACATATTCAAAGATGTATTCTCCGGTGTGTGCTTCACTAGAGCATTCTTTGGAAGAAAGAAATATTGTGCCTTCTTTGCAATTTACACACAAATTCATTATACTTCTTCTTTTTCGGTCGCTCCAAGCATCGGTCATAATTAAGCAACCATTCAAAGCCCATTCTTCTTCATGCTTCTTAAGAGATTGTTTTACCCTCTCCACCTCTTCTTTCAATAAAGGCTCTCTCAAATCATATTGACTTGGAGGTTGGTATCCCGGGCCAAATTGACCAACCGCTTCCACAAAGCGTTTGAAGCTGTCATTATCAATGGCATGAAAAGGAATACCAGCTTCATAGACCCATCGAGCCAAATATTGATCCACTTGATGTGTTATATCCTTCCAAATTGCATCATGAAGATTTTGTTGTCGCTTATCATCTTTTGATTTTGAAGAACCGGGATTGATGGAAGATGCAAACCTATCAATAGGCCCAAGAGTTCGCGACCTTTTCCTTGACCCAACAACTTCAATATCTTCATCTTCTTCAATATGTGGAAGTTGAACCTCTTCCCTCACTTCCTCATAGTGCATGTTTCTTTCTTTCTTCTTCTTTTTTGCTTCATCTAATGAGGCTTTACATTTTTCTTTATCTTCATCCGAAGACTTTGTGCATCCAGCTACATTGCCCTTGACATGGGCTATGTGTTGTTTCATTCTATAAATGCCACCACTGAGTATTTTTTTACACAACTTACATTTCACCTTATCCGTGATTGAAGGATCCGCCAACACCCCATATTCCCATCCCACGTCTGCTGAAGCACGCTTTAATGGATTATCTGATTGAGTGGACGACATTGGATTAGATGCTCCAGATGATATAGTGCCCGCCATCTAAAAATGCAGAAAATCAATGATTTAATTATAAGTCTATAAGTACAAGAAGCAGAATTAAAGCACAACACAAAAGAAGAACAAAATCTTTGCATGAAATGAAAGTACTTTGCTCATTTTGCCTAAATCTCAAACTGCATGACATTGACTCAGTTCTACTCTAACGTAAAGTACCACCAAATGTTAGGTCGCTTAGAACAACATATCTGCAATTTGCACCCAACTGTGAGATAGTTCTGAGTGCATGTCGCATGAGCAATTGCAGGACAACTTCTCAATTCACCCTACTATAATAAGTAACTAGGCCACGGATACTAAAAAACATGCATGTAAGCAGTGTTAACTCATACGGGTCTAGATATGAAATTGGAATAATATGAAACCACATAGACGTTCGTCTACATTTGGTATTTTCAAAAAGAAAAGAAAAAACGTGAGTTCCAGATTTTTAGCTGCTTCATTGCCTTACAAATGACATGTTTATTTTACTAATGTCTCCAAAAACCGCAATGCAATCATGTAGCTAAGGACTAGAAAATGAAAACACTTCACCTTTCAGCTACTATCAAACTAATAAATCATATGACTACACAATTAAACAGTGTTTAATGCAACCACTCAATCCATACACCCCATTGAGAAAACTCACACAATCGAAAGAAAAAATAAGACCCAAAACTAAATAAAGAAAATTAAAAAAAAACCAAAAATCTAGTCAATCAATCAGGGGCAAATGCTAAATGTAGTCTGATTGTATTAATCTGGTATGAATCTGATTCATGAATCAGTTTACGGTTCACCAGTCACCACCACAATATAATGTCTATATTATTAGAATTTACTCCCAGTCCCAGATTACAGAATCTTGCATAAAAAAAATCAGCAAATGAAAATAGACGAAAGGATGAAATAGAAACCTGATCAAAGATCAGAAAATCAGCAAATGGAAGGTGATCAAACATAGGCTACATAGCACATTATTCCAACAAGCAATTTTGCTAATTTATTTTGCTCAACCATTTACATCTTGCAAGTATCAAGTATGGCTTTAGCATTACCGCAATACTGCTAACCTCGTACCTCCTTAACAGGTCATGCAGTAGTTGAAACAAAATTGATAGAAGAGAAAAGTAATAAACCAGAATCGTCTGAAAGTAGCAAGATTCAACCAAAATATGGTCACGAAGATTTATTTATAGATCTAACCCCAATCACTCAAGTCAACCGTAAGGTACAAAAGTATTAATAACCCACAACTGGGCATCTCGATTCCTTACAGAGAGACTCAATATTATATATTAAATCATCAATGCAGATTGCAGAGAGCTGCAAATCATCGCAATTAGCATCAAATATTCAAATATCAATTAGATTTTCGAATAAAATATGGGAAATGTGCTAACCTGCAAGTATGCACCTGCTGCAAGAGGTGGAAGAGATCGTGGAAATGACTCAAATGAGAAAGGTCGACCATGAAAATCTGGAGCCGAGATGATTTGCCCAGTAAAGAAGTCGAGAGATGATGCCCAGCAAAGGATTCGATCATTCGAGAGTGAGACGGCCGAAGAGTCGAAGACGAGGAGTACAGAGATAGAAAATTAGGTTAAACAGGGGATTGGACACAGGGGGAAAGAGGGAACTTAAGTTAGAATTATAAAAAAAAAGCGCCTAGCCGCCTTTCTCCGCCTAGCTCCGCCCAGCCGCCTAGCCCGCCTAGCTTCCAGCAGATTTTTCATGACGCCTTGCCCAAAATCGGGGCGGGGCACCACCTAGGCCGATTTTTAGAACATTGCCTTATTTTATATATCGCTATCTCGCTAGCGACGGTACGTGTGGACATTTAGTAACAAAGTATCAATCGTATCATTTTCATATTATTTTCAATTTGCCAACAACCAAAAATGAAGGTTATTGCACACGAGTGAATCACGCGGATATCGAATAAAATTGTTTTATACACGAGCAATGTAGCAAGAGTTGAAGAAATAATTGTGGATAGTGGGTGTTAACCTACCACTCACTTCGTATACCAACTTGCCAGTACGTACCCTGCAAGGCTCCAAGTCATGAGGAGAGGAGGGACTGCTTCCAATCCAATCTACTTTTGCGGATTATTTGTGTATTTCCTTTTTTATATACACACACACACACATATATATATATATATATATATATATGAATATATCTAGAAGAAAATCATATCCCCATGGCCAAGCATACATATTGCATCGCTAATTCTCTCCCACTCACTCACCTGACCGGTTTCAGCCTATACAATTAACTCAACCCACCAATCTTATGCCGCTGGTGCCTGACCGGTTTCGGCCTATACAATTAACTCAACCCACCAATCTTATGCCGCTGGCGAAGAGTAGTAGTTGAGAGACTAGTTGGTAAGTATTGCATCCATAACATAAATCAAATGTTAAAATCAGCCCTTAAATCGAATATAAAACTTCTCACTAACATGTGAGAAGAATATAAATACACTGTAGGGTTTAGGCTGTGGTTGTCAATTTGGACACGAATTCTTGGATGTTTTTGCCCGAAGTGCCACCGTCACTCAAAGCCTCTATTGCCAACTCCCTCCATTTATTTGCATTCTTTTTCATTTCAATCCCATCCTTCTTAGCTTCCATCACTTTCCTAATGCAACGCTTAAACTCTTCTCTTCCTACCATCCCATTAACATTCTCACCGCGATCGTTTATCTCATCATGATCATGATCACAAAGTTTCACTCTAACACCAACCTTCCAAACATCCTCAACTAACTTGGAATTAGTAGGCTGGTCGGTCCACTGCGGCATTGCAATCATTGGCACTCCCAAGCTCAATGCCTCGATCGTCGAATTCCACCCGCCGTGTGTAAAAAAACATCCCACCGCCGCATGCGACAGCACCTCCAACTGAGGGCTCCATTTTACTACTAACCCTTGACCGCTATTACTTGTCTCTTCGACAAACTTGGAGGGAAGCTTTGCCTCCTCCGAAGGCCTAACCACCCACAAGAAGTGGAAGCCGCTTTCCTTCAGCCCAAATGCAAGCTCCTGCATCTGCTTGTCACTTAGATTGGCCATGCTACCAAACGCCACGTATACAACCGAGCCTGCTGGCTTGGTATTGAGCCAGTCTGTGCAGGTCGGGTCGAACTTGAAAAGATGAACCCCGTAATCCTTGTCGTCTTTGATGCTATTGTCCAAGTAAGCACACGGAACTGTTGGCCCTATTGTCAACAAATTTGGACAATCTTTTGACATGGAGTCCACCGCCTGTCCTTGCATAATTATTTCATATTACATATTTAGTTACTTGACAAATCAATTATATATTGATCTACCACAAACAAAAACAAAAACAAAAACAAAAAAAAAAAAAAAACAAAAAAAACAAAAAAATCTCAGTAACAATGATGATTTTGAATAATGATATTTAGGCATACTAAAAGGTCACACTCCTGATAAATTTATGTCACGACATATCACCCTCATGGGTAAATAGAATTACTAATTAATCAACGATCATCTGATATTTATATTTTATTTCCAGTTTCACGTTTATTAAAAATTAGACACTTGCTTAATAACTGTTTTCAATTTAAAAATAAAAAATAAAACTAGTTATATATAGGACTTTCCAATATTTTAGCTTATTTTAGTTTTCACTTAGAAACAATTACCAAACAAGTGAAAACTAAAAATTAAAAATATTAGAGAGCGAGACGTACCTCTTGCTCTAACTTGTAGAAAGTATTGACAAAAATGAAATCAGCTTTGTGGGTGTTAGAAAATTGGTTCAACACCATCTCAAAGTAAGCTGGATACGAGCCCGGGACAGAAATGAAGGACGGGAAGTCTCGAGGCTCAAGCACGTCATGCAACCCCGGAACAGAAGAAATCGTCAGTTTCCCATGATGCTGGAGATAGTAAGTGTAATTAACCGTGCATGTTTGAGTAAAAAAGGCACAGGCAAGCATACCAAATTGTTTGGCTACTTCCAAGGCCCAAGGTAAAAAGGGATCGTAAACAATGCAATCTATGGGTTGGGGTGAGTTTTGGTGCTTTTTAATGAGCTCGGCCAGGGTTTTGGATCCCACAGCTTCCATCCGGGATAGATAGTCGGCGACGCTCCCAGCTTGAGCAAAGCCGCCTTCGTCGTAGCCATCGGAGATGGTGTCGAAGTAGACGGACCCCGATGATGTGCGCTGCAATGAGTCGGCGATGAAGACGGTGTTGGCTAAAGTCACTTTGATGCCCCTGCCCTTGGAGGAAACGCGCTTGCAGAATTGGAGCAACGGATTTATGTGACCTTGAGAAGGATAAGGAATTGCCAACACATGAGCTTTATAAACCTTATCACCTTCCATTCTCTCTCTCTCTCTCTCTCTCTCTCTCTCTCTCTCTCTCTCTCTCTCTCTTAATTTGAACTATGTTTTTACAGTAAATTGTGAGCATATATATACAATCTATAGAACACCAAATAGTCAATTATTCAAATATCTAGTGAATCAAGTATTGGAGGGTAGAGTTCCACGTCAAAGATGTACGAAAACACATTTATTTGTTTTTGGCGTTTTAATCCTATCCCATGCAATAGGATGACCGTTAGGTTTTATTCATTGAAACCCTTTCCCAACATCCCCCACTACTTCTTCATTCAGGGGGGGACTAGCCTCATTACTTCCCACCGGTCGAGAGGTGCACCTGACCCACCTACCTACTCATCAAGGTATAAAATATCGATGATATCGAAAATATCGATGATATCGGAAATATCGGTAGTTCAGAAACATGAAAATATCGACGGAAATATCGGGATAATATCAATATCGATAAAAATAATATATGGAAACCACGGAAATTGTAAGAAAAAGTTGGAAATTTTTATTGAAACTTTGCAGGATGTTTATTTAGTCAATTATCTATTAGTTTATCACAAAAAATTGGAAGGAAATGCATTGCATGATGGATTTAACTGATTTAAGTTGATTATATAGCGAGCTGGCAAACATTGTGAGTGTAGAAAATATGTAGTAATTAATGAAATAAGTTTAAACACACCATAATCATTTATATATAATGATTTAGTACAATATTTTACACTTTATACATTGCATGGTAAGATACATGAGTGACTTAGTACCACGTAGAGTTCCTATGAGGTTCAAAATTTTGACTATCTTCATCATCTCTATGTGTAGAGTAAGTGTATTGTGAAGAGTAGTCATCAAATGATAAATCCCCAAAAAAGTTTTGCATGTAATTGTTAACATGCCACCCATATGGATCCGAGCTTGGTTGACGTTGTCCAGAAGCAAAATCATTTGAAGATTGAGTCTCAGATTCTTTCCATGAGTTGCTCGATTCCATCCCAACAGGAATGAGATATGAAGGGTAGGGAAATGGTTGGTTATGTGTATAACCATAGTTACTACTTCCCACTCCAACAGAGTCCGAAGTTATAAATAACGAGTCATCTTCTTGACGTGACAAAGTCCCCTTGCCACTTTCTCTACGAGTATAGTCCTTCCCTATGACACCAATTCCTGGTCCTGCCCGCCTACTGTCATGGTCCTCATCCTGTGTTACATGCGTGAAGTTTGCCTCACTAGTGAAGGGGCTCATAAATCCGGGAGGTGGTCCATAATAGTTTCCATATCCACCACTACCTCCAGCTCTACTATATCCTTCATCATTCCCACCTCCGGTGGTAGGTGAGTCTCCTAATCTTGTACTAGAGTTATCATTAGTATCAGTAGGATCTTGTGGTTGTGTAGGATTGGAATAAGGTGGAATTCTAGTGTTTCTTGGTCTTGGGCGCAAAAGTTCTTCGAAAGAGTCAGCGTTGCTAGATCTCACCTCATCCTCTAATACTCTTTCTACATTTATCCCTTCATTACATGCTTCTTCAGCAACTCTTGGAGCTGGGTTGCCTTCATCATCATCTAAATGAAGAGGTCTAATCCATTGATAAAGTTCGTTACCCTCTGTATCATCATTTTCAGCAACAATATCAAACACATCTAGTGGGTCACCACGGTCGACATGATCTATTTCTGCTTCCTTATCTCAAATTTGAAGCTTCATGTTGTAGTAGCAATAAACTAATTTTTCCAGCCTACTATGAGCCAACCTATTTCTTTTCTTTGTGTGTATGAGTGCAAATGTGCTCTAATTTCTTTCACAAGCAGATGAGGAAGCTGTTTGTGATAATACTTTGATTGCTAACTTTCTCATAGTTGGTGCATCAGTCCCATACATGATCCACCATTCAGCTACAATGAAAAACAATGTTGATAAGCCTAATAACTCCAACAAATTCTATTATAAACTGATAGTGAAATATGTTTACACTCACTAGGAGACATTTTTGTTCAAGCAGCAACTAATGTTGGTTCTCCAAAAGTTCTTCTTGCATCTTTAAACCATGTTAGCTGAATTCAATAAATCGAGTTAGTTTAATCCAAAAAAGTAATTATTATAATTTAAGTAATTGTGTACCTCGTTTCCGAATTGGCCAACTGTTGGTGATGCAGGGTCTAATTTAGAGTATACATTCTATACAGCACGTATAAGGGTACCATCATCTCCAACACCGGGTCTGTATTGGTATCGAGGATTCAAATAATATGTTGTTCAAAGAAACACATACTCTAATGAGAGAAATAATACTTATGCAACTAAAGAAATGAATTACAAATTATGACATAATTTATACCTGCTGCATGCAAATCGTGGTATAATGTTTTATACCATCGGTCATCAATTATCTTTATGACCCACCTTGCACCATGTTTTCTTTCCAACTCCTCCTTCACTACACGCATCAACTCATATATTGCCCACATAGTAGGATAAAATTTTGTGTCAACGATCCGTAAAACTTTGTAAAGAGGTTCAAACACTTGGCACACATGTTCTGATTGAGTCCAAAAAGCTTGATCAAGCACTATACTTTCCACCATACGACCTGCATTTGAGCGGCTGAAATTGTGGTTGGCCCAATCGTCACTAGTGAATAGTTGCTTCAACCCTGCTTTCTTCTTAAGTAGGTTGTCTAATGCAATATAGTTGGTGGCGAATTGAGTGGTAGCTGGACGAATAATTTCTCTTTTGCAAAATTCACGCATCTTTGCCAACAACCAACCGTGATTGTAAATATAATTTGTGATCGTTCTAGCTCTTTTTACTACAGTAGCAACATTCTCTCTCTTCCCCATTGCCTCAAACGTGAGATCAATACAATGTGCTGCACATAATGTCCAAAACACATTATGATGCTTCATTAACTTTTTTTCCAGCTCTGACAAATGCAAAACCGTTGTCGGTCACGACTTGGACAACATTATGCTCTCCCACCTCCATGATTACATCCCTTAATAATTTGTAAATATACTTGTAATTCTTTATATGGTCTGAAACATCAACAGACTTCAAAAAAATTGTCTTTCCCTTGGAGTATACCATGAAATTTATGATAGACAATCTGGTCGGGCCAGTCCATCCATCACACATGATTGTGCAACCATTAGTTTCCCACTTTAACCTCAACTTGTTAACATACTCGCCAATGTCTTTATACTCCATATCCAAATATTTGTTTCTTACCTCATAGGGAGTGAGAGGTTGTACTCCAACACCGGCCTGTTGACATCCCAATACCATATTTTTGAAATGATGTGATGATGCCTTCTCAGCAGGGACATTGTCATAGATAAATAACTTGCTAATTAGACGCCCCATTCCATCCTTCACATTACCTCCAGTGAAATAACTCCAAACACTCTTTTGACGTGCTTTGGATGACTTATATAAATTGGGGCTATTGGTGGTGTTGGTTGTGATTCTCTAACACTTCCTCCCCGTCTCATTTGTGCACCACCACTTGACCCGAAACCTTGTGCTCTATTAGGAATTTTATGAAGGTGTTCTCTTTCGCATGCTGACTGTTTGGAGGCATGTAATGCTTGTTTGAAACTGCGTCGTTCTTCAGGTGCCATGCCATCATCACATTCGTCCTCATCATCATCATCATCACTGTCAACCGCTTGGCCAATGACTTCTCCTCGTAGCCCAGCTCGAATATTTTCCATTCCATGTGTTATCTTTTCCTTCTCTTGTGTTTTATTTTTTAATAATGTTCTGATGAATGCCTTCACTTCTGGGGGGGGGGACATTATCGCATCATTGGGCATTTTTTGCTGGATCTAATCCACTAAGATGGTACTTCAGTCGTGTCACTCCGCCACTCTTCATTACCCGACCACAATATTTGCAAATTGTGCCATGTTTGTTTCCGTCTATTGGGTCTCCATGTTCCCAAGCTGGATCACGTTTAGTAACTCCACTGGACATCTTAAACGTACCTATATTTATTTTTCATGAAAATTAGACAATTTTTTTTTGGCCAAAAAATATAGTAGTGATGACGGTTATATAAGAGAACCTAAATAATAAAGTTATTCTACAGAAGAATTAAATACGAAGTAAAGAAAATAATTGTAAAAATTTAAGTAATTATAAAAATAATATGGAATAATAAAACCTAATATTAATGAATAATAATCCAATTTGATAAAAAAAATCCTAATATTAAACATAGTGATGAATAATAATCCAATTTAATAATAATCCAATTTAATGAATAATCCAATTTGATAATAATCAAATTTGATAATAAAAAAAACCTAATATTAATGAATAATAATCCAATTTCATAATAAAACCTAATGTTAATAAAATAATAAATAACATTAGACATATTAAAATTATCCTAGGGAATAATTATACAACATTACTTAATTACTTAAAAAAATTAACATGTCATTGTTAACATTACTTAATTACTTCAAAAATTAACATGCAAGTATTAATTACTTAAAAAAATTAACATGTCATTGTTAACATTACTTGATTACTTAAAAAAATTAACATGCAAGTATTAATTACTTAAAAAAATTAACATATGAGTCCACACAAATTTTTTTGTTGTTGTATAAATTACAATAATATAAATATAAGTTTGTAAACTTACCCTAAAATAAATATGGAACCCTTTGTGTTGAAGCTCTGGAATGGATCTAGAATGGCAGTGAAAGGGGTAAGGGAAGAAGAAGATCTGAGAATGTGAAAGAATATCACAGACTTCACAGTGCACACGGTTTTGAATGTGAAAGAATATCACACACAGTGGCACACGGTTTCATTATGAAACCACTATTATTTTTGTCCATCTCCACTGTCAAAAAGCAATTGTATTGAAAAAGTTGTCGGTGACCCAACAAGGCAACAACCTGTCAACCACACACACACACAGTGACACATACGCACATAACACACGCAGACAATCTCTCTCTCTCTCTCTCTCGATCCTTCTGTCTTTTCTCCGTTCTCCCCATTCTCGATCCTTCTGTCTTATTATCCCTTCTCCCACACACACACTCTTCCCCACATACACATAGATCGAGACTTCACACGCAGACAATCTCTCTCTCTCGATCCTTCTGTCTTCTCTCCATTCTCCCCCTTCTCGATCCTTCTGTTTTCTTCTCCCTTCTCCCACACACACACTCTCCTACACACACACACAGATATCTCGATCTGTCTTCTCCCTTCTCCCACACACACGCACAGAGACCCAAGGTCTCTCTATCCACCTGAAATTTTCTTCTTCTCTCTCCGTTCTGCCCAAACCCAACCGCTTTCATTTTTCCAATTTTGCTATCCAGTCTCACCTGCAAATTTCTTCTTCTTTCCTATCTGTTCCGCCCAAACTCAACCACTTTCATTTCATATTTTATACATCTGAAACTGAAAGTTCTAGCCTTTCAAATCTCCATCGAGGTTAGTTCTTCTCTCTGTTCTTGAAAACCCAATTAATTAGGGTTTCCGCATTGCATGCATGTTTATATGGGTTTGGATCATCGTTGATTTCGACTTGATTAGATCTTGAATCATTTTTTGGATTTTAGTTTTCGGTGATTGATGTTCTTTCTGGCGAATGGATTTTTGAGTATTTTTCTTATGAATGATCAGATTGATGAATTGAATATTGCTTCTTATATGTTTTTTTGTTAAGAAATTGAAAACCCAGTTTTCTAGTAAATCAATAAGAGTTTTAAGAAATCGAAAACCCATTGTTTGTGATATAAGAATTTTAATCGCTGTGTCCTCCTAGCCGTGTCTGTATCCTTGTTTTTTGAGATTTGCCGTGTTGCCTTGTCCGGCGTCATGTCTGTGTAACATAGATAGATCACACCTGGGAGGGGTGAAAGTAGCTGATTACTGCGTTTTTGCATACAATAAATGTTGAATTCTGGTGGTTGAATTGCAGGGTGTTGTTGGTGGAGCACGGCTTTTCGCTGCCGCTGCTGGAGATGCTGAAGGTCAGCGACGGCGAGTATTAGATTTGTTGTTGTTGAACTTGTCCCACATCGCCCAAGTGATAAAGAAAAAGCTAGTGGACAATTATAAAAAGAACCAGAGGCCCAGAACAGAAGATCATTACCCTTATCGAGAATATCGTGATATTATCGAAAATATCGCGATATTATCGATAATATCGCGATATTTTGACGATAATTAGAAAGATGAGTATAAAAATATCGTTATCTAAAAAAACGATAATATCGGCGATATTTTGCAAATATTATCGATATTTTGGTCCTTGCTACTCATCAATCATGGTGTTCAGCTAACTTGCACTGATAGACCCCTATTGTATTGGAATTAGGCGCCCATCTTTTTACCTATTTTTTGCATTTTATCCCAATCACACGTAATAGGACGACTTCAGGTTTTATTCATTGAAATCCTTTCCCAACATCTTTATTTGGTTTTTGCATTCTAATAATGCAAATAGATCAGTGATACTATTGTTTTTTATAATTTTTTATACGTGTTTTTGTGGAGCACAATCCTTAATGTATTTCAACAATTTGAACCATCTATCTTTTATGTCTTTCACAAAGATCATGTCTACTAAAATCACCCAAATTTGAAACCGTATTTCGGATTAAAGGTTTAGGGTTCTTTATAGAGTCGTACTTGTTCATTTTCTTTACTATAAATGAATGCCTTAATGATTTTTATAGAAGGTTCAGATTACTAAAAATATATTCAGAAAACCATACAAAATGTGTATCAAAAGTTATGTTAAAAAAAATTACGACATTGATTCGCCCTGTGTGTGTGTATTTGCTGAGGCCAGCACAATACCAATGACAATGCGGACATGTCCATAGGTGAATAAGATCGATGATATCGAGCCCAATCTTAAGTACAAGGTACGAAGGCCATCTCCAATAGAAGGCTGGCTAGAGGGCTTCCATCAGGGATAGATGGTCGACGACGCTCCTAACTTGAGCAAAGCCGCCTTCGTCGTAGCCATCGAAGATGGTGTCGAAGTAGACGGATCCCGATGATGTGTGCTGCAATGAGTTGGCGATAAAGACGGTGTTGGCTAAAGTCACTTTGATGCCCTTGCCCTCAGAGGAAACGCGCTTGGAAAATTGGAGCAACGGATTTTATGTGACCTTGAGAAGGATAAGGAACTGCCAACACATGAGCTTTATAAACCTTATCACCCTCCATTTGATCTCTCTCTCTCTCTTTTAATTTGGATGACCCAAGCAATGTTTTTACAGTAAATGGTAAGCATATATATACAATCTACAGAACACCAAATAGTCAATTATTCAAATATCTAGTGAATCAAGTGTTGGATGATAGAGTTCCGCGTCAAAGATGTACGAATTTAATTTATGTAGAAGATTAAAAATGTAGAATATCATTGTAGACGTCGAAATTTCGGTAAAATAAAATGTTGACCAATGCATTAAAATTACAACCTCCACTTATTTCACCTCCATCATCCACTTACTTCACCTACAACATCCACTCACTCCACCTAAAACATCCACTCACTTCACCTACAACCTCTTTCACCTACAACAACCACACTCACTTCACCTACAACGTCCACACTCACTTCACCTACAACATTCACACTCACTTCACCCACCACATCCACTTTCTTCATCAAGAAAATTGGTGGTGGTGATTCATTCTCAAAATCTATAAATAGGCTTCTCCATCACAAGACAAAACCACCAATTCACAATTACATTTCTCTACTCCCAAATTGGAAGAGAATTCACTTGAAGTTCATTATTCGTTCTTCGTTCATCGTTCTTCGAGATCAATCCCCAACGGCTCTTGAAGAAACGTTCATTCAACTTTAAGATCAAGCCCTGATGGCCCTTGAAGAAACAATCATCGGCCCTTGAAGAAATTTCCATTAACCGTCAAGATCAAGTCCCGACAGCCCTTGAAGAAACTTTCACCAACCTTCGAGATCACGCTCGAAAGGCCTTGAAGAAACTTCTCCTGTTCATCCAAGATTAAGCATCGACGACCCTTGGATCAAAAAAATCCACAAATCAAACATCTTACAGAGATCGAATCAGAGGACCAAATTACAAAGAGATTGTAACCCAAAATTCATCAAATACAAATATTATTTTGTACACGTGCTCCTGTCTTCGGGAAATTTTCGTGTTTACAAATTTGGCACACTCAGTGGGACAATCTCTACCTCTCATCTCTTTCTCCGTTCAAGAAATCCAAATCACACTCCAAGCACAATGGCTTCAAACAAGGAACAAGTCATCGGCGCTACCTCCATTGAAGAACAGCTGGTTCAAATGAAGGAAATGTTTGCAACGATGACAAGAACCCCTGAAGAAAAAAACTTGAAGATTGCTATGCTTTTGAGCAAATTGGGGGCACGACATGATGAAGTATCCGGCTCTGACTCCAAGAAATGTGGCGACAAAAAAGAAGAGCCTCCGGTGGAGAAAGTTGAAGAAAAGCTGAAGCCAAACCATGCAGCGGCGCTCATGAGATCTCTCTCCATCAAGCAATTGCAGGAGATGATCACCAGCACCGTCAAGGTACAATACGAAGGGAGTTCAAATACCTTCATGTTGTACTCAAAGCCTTACTAAAAGAAGATTGATACCCTAAAGATGCCGAAGGGATATCAACCACCAAAGTTCATGCAATTTGATGGAAAATGAAACCTGAAGCAGTACGTCTCCCACTTCGTCGAAACTTGCAACAATGCAGGGACTGAAAAGGACTACCTTGCTAAGCAATTAGTACGCTCGCTGAAACGTAACGCCTTCGATTGGTACACCGACCTTGAGCTCGAATCCATTAACAGCTGGGAACAATTAGAGCGGGAATTCTTCAACCGCTTCTACAGCACTCGCCACACAGTAAGCATGCTGGAGTTGAAGAGCATAAAACAGTGGAAGGACGAGCCAGTCGTTGACTACATCAACCGATGGCGCACTCTAAGCCTCGACTGCAAAGACAGACTCTCAGAGCTATCCTCGATCGAGATGTGCGTCCAAGGCATGCAATGGGGATTACACTACATCTTTCAAGGCATCAAACTGCGGACCTTTGAAGAGTTAGCAACCCATGCCCATGACATGGAGTTGAGCATCGCCAACCATGGGAAAAAAGAGTCAATCACCGACTTCAAGAAAGACAAGGTGTTTGCTCCGAAAGTGGATGAGACTGGGAAGAAGCCCGCCAATGAAGCTTTTACCGTCAACACTACCCCCCCCCCCCAAAAACCTCATTTGTGCCCATCAAAATCTCGTCCAAGTACAAAACGAGGGAGACAAAGAGAGGTGAGCCTTCTCGCACCCAAGACAGGTACAAAAACACCTTGAGGGAACTAGAGCAGAAGACGTATCCTTTTCCGGACTCTGACGTGGCTGCAATACTGGATGACCTATTGGAGAAGAAGGTGATCGATTTACCCGAATGTCGATGACCGGAAGAAATAAATCGCACCGACAACCCAAGGTACTGTAGGTACCACCACTTCATCAGTCATCTGATGGAAAAGTGTTTTGTGCTGAAAGATCTCATCATGACGTTGGCCCAACAAGGAATCATTGAGCTAGATCTGGATGATGTAGCAAAGTAAAACTATATCACCGTCACTTCTGGCTCTTTCGATTCGAAGTCTTCGCCTCGACCGCTAAGGGCATGCTCCGAATCAAGAAAAATTGAATGAGGGACTTGTGTTGTTCGAAAGGACTGGCACATGAAGCCTACATCTCCTTCACAAGCTCACTAATCGAAAAGGGGGCAAGAAACCATCGTCAATGCACTTTCAAGCCTAGATGAAGTTGGGATTGTCAACGTGATCGAAGCTGATTCCGTTCAAAAAGTCTTGGGCTCGAGATGGAGTTCAAATGTTGTCCCTAAAAAAAGGGCAACTCTGTGCTTGCATAAAATTTCATGGCTTGAAGCAATACAACGCTTAAGGAGGCGGCATAAAGCTCCTTCTTCGCACGAGCCTAAACTGCATGAACGAAAACTCCTCGCCTGCACGAGCATAAAAGGCGACACTAATGCTCCTAGTCTGCACGAGCATAAAAGGTAACACCAACACTCCTGGTCCGCACGAGCTTAAAAGGCAACATACCATGCTCCTCGTCCGCACGAGCCTAAAAGGCAACAACCAAAGCTCCTTGCCTACACAAGTTGAAACTGCAAACGGCACCAAAAGAAAATACCAATATATATATATATATATATATATATATATATATATATATTTGAACTATGTTTTGACTTGATCTTTTTTTTGGAAGGGTACGTAGGCAGCTCGAATATTCAAACTTCGAGTTTAGTCACATAAAAAAAATGTTTTATTAAAGAAAGTCAATTCAATTATTTTAAAAAAAACCAATATATTTTGTACAAAAAAATTGTATTTAGTGAAATAAAGCCATTTTATTTATTTCTCTAGAAAGATTACACAAATTTGCATTATACATACAAAAAAAAAAAGTCAAATCAAATTTACAGGAGGGACTCTTCAAGGACGGTCACGAAAAGCCTCATTACTCAGCGGAGCTGCAGAAAGGCAAAGCACTGGAGTTTAATTATCTGGAGCCTCAACACTTGGTGAAGCTCCAGATGATGAAGGCAAAAGATGCCTCTGGAACAAAGCCATGAACATTTGATGATCACTTTGAATCTGACTATCGGATTCCTGCAGCTGGTCAGGTTTTTTCTTCATGTTCGTCGAGTAACTATTGGCAAGCATGTACAAATCCTTATTTTCATGCTTAAGCTCTCTGATCTCCTGCTTAAGGCTCGCCACCTCAGCCATCAAGGATTCAACCTGGCGAGTACGAGCAAGAAGGCGTTGGCCCATGTTCGATATAGAGCCCGCACACTAGACGCTAAAGGCTAAGGAGTCCTGAATAGCCAGCTCACCGGACCGCTTGGAAAGCACCCTGTTGTTTTTAGGGGTGAGAAGATTTCTAGCCACTACCGTGGCTGTTATATCATTCTTCATCACTGAAACCGTTCGGGAATAAAAAAGATGGGTGCCATATGTTGTCCGAAGAAGACATAACAGCCTCTTCCCCATCATTCAAATCAAAACGACGGTCAGATGGGCAAGACATTTTCGAAGGTCTTGAAGAAAAAGAAGAGGTTGGACAAATCAAGATCTCAAAAGTACAAGAGGGGAGCTTCGACAGGCAACAACTCATGAGCGTTCTTTGGAACGCAATTGGAGCCTCTATAAAATAAAGAGGCAACAAGGCCATCTAGTCAGAAATCGAAGAACTGCCTGCTCAGAAATCGAAGAGTTGCTCGTTCAGAAATCGAAGAGTCGCTCGTTCAGAAATTGAAGAAGCACTACCTTTTTGAAAAGTCGGATTTTTCTGGATCAATTTGTCAACACATTTCACACGCGGTCTCAGCTTTGTCGAAGTCACGGACAAAATCAAAAGGGCTTGTCATCTCTTTCCAAACCTCAAAAGCCGGGCCGCTTGTTCAAAGATCGAATAGGTGTCGCTCTCTAAAAATCAAAAGCCGGATTTTCTCAAAGTTTGTCGACACCCTTCACGTGCGATCTCAGCTTTGAGGAAGTCACGAGCCAAATCAAAGAGGCTTGGCACCATCCTTCAAATTTCAAAGGCCAAATTTTCGGGATCGAAGTTTGTCGCCACCCTTCACGTGTTATCTCAGCTTTGCAGAAGTCATGGACGGGTCTAAAAACGTACGAATCTTACTGTTCTAGTTACCCAATATCGCTGACAAGAGTAAATGAACATCATCACTACCGGCTATTGGGAAATTCCTATATATGTCGACCTTCATCCTCTACGGCAAGGCAGACCTACAAAAAGGCTAAGCTCTTCCTTATCTTCGAGAAATGCATTTCCATCGAAGCCTCCTAAAATACTCAATGTTCCTCATCCCCTGGAATACCTCTGCAACCAAGCCACATTAGAGCAAGAGTACCTCATATCATCAGGGTCAAAAGCAAAAGTATCTCATATCATGTTTTCTCCTTATCCTTGTCTTTGTCCTTGTTCTCGCCTGCAGGACAAGGAGAAAGAAAGCAATCAATCGGAACCTGAGATCAAACTTTTGATCTGGAATTGATTGCCTGGAACCTTTGCCTAATTGCTTCCCTAGCATTGCTCTCGAGTACTCATTCTCAATTGTTGTCAAGGTCATGAATTCCTTCAGCAAATACCTCAGCGCAGTTGATACGGTGGTGGCTCACTATTCAAATGCAAAGGTTGCGCACCACTTCTTCAAAAGCAAAAGTATCTCATATCATGCTCTTCCCCTTCCTTTTCTTTGTCATCGTCCTCACCTGTAGGACAAGGAGAAAGAGAGCAATCAGCCGACATTTGGAATCAACTCTCCAATTTGGAACCGACTGCCTGAAACCCCTTCCCTAATTGCTTACCTAGCGTTTCTATTGAGTATTAATTTTCAACTGCTGATATGATGATTGGAGCTGCCAAGCATGACGAGTCACTGAGAAGCGATGATTTGAATGACCATTCAAATGCAAGGTTTACATTCCACTCCTGCATCAGTAGACAAATACAAAAAAAGAATATGCTACACATGCATGGGGGGAAAACCAGGGCAAATACCACTTCTGCAAAGGGAATAGATAAGGTAAGGGAAATGATACATTGAAGCATGTAGAGACAAGCACAACAAAACATGTGTTGGTTCATCCGCTACTTCTTCAAAACAAAAGTATTTCATATCATCAAGATCTAACGTACTCTAGATTTGATGGACTTGTTTTGACCCTCAAATTCTTAAGTCAGCTCGCGAAGATCACTTACCACGTGAAGTCGCTCATGGTCCCATTTCCTTCAAGATCAAGCCACCAACGGCCTTTAAAGAAATCACAAGTTCTATTTAAGATCAAGTGTCCACTACCTTTGAATCAACTTCAACTCCAGATAAAATGAGCAAGTGTTGACATTTGAAGGAATTCTAGTAGAAAAAACCTTTCAGCCAGTTCAAGATTAAACCAGTGGAAATATACTTCTTCAAAAGCAAAAGTATCTCATATCATCAAGGTCTAAGCAATCAGTCAGCACTTGGAAGAAGAGCAATCAGTCGGCACTTGGAAAGAATGAACAAAGAAACAGAATATCACCTCTACCTCGTGCCTGCCTGCCATGCAAAAGAAATAAGCAAAGAAGAATGCAGCATGGTGAACTGTAATAGATCACTATAGCATGATGCCCTTTCTTGCAGAACCGCATAATCCAGATGGAGGAGTCTAAGTCAAATCCAAGCTCGGCATCATTGCTCTAATCAAAGAGCTCGATAAGTTTCAACAGTCTCTCGCTGGCACCATCACCGAAGAGCAAAGCCTCGTCATACAACTGCACGTGATGATTCATCCTCAACTAAGCCGAAAATCACTTGCCATGTGAACCGCTCATGGTCCCAGTTCCTTCAAGATCAAGCCTCAACGGCCCTTGAAGAAATCATAAATCCGATTCAAGATCAAGTTTCCACCACCCTTGAATCAAATCCTTCAAGATCAAGCCCTAACGGCCCTTGAAGAAATCAAAAGCCCGATTCAAGATCAAGTGTTCACCACCCTTGAATCAAATCCAGTTCAAGATTAAGCCTGTGGAAAATCAACAAGCACAACAAATACACATGCCGATTCATTCCCAGCAAAGCTGAAGAAACTTTCAGCTTTATTCAAGATCAAGCCTCGACGGCTCTTGAAGAAATTTCAAGACCAATTCAAGATCAAGCCTTGAGCCCCTTGAATCGACATCTACATTGAGGACTTCAAAACACATCTTCTACACGTGACAAACACATGTATATGATGCGTTTTGAAGTGGGGGCATTTGTAGATGTCGAAATTTTGGTAAAATAAAATGTTGACCAATGCATTAAAATTACAACCTCCACTTATTTCACCTCCATCATCCACTTACTTCACCTACAACATCCATTCACTTCACCTACAACCTCTTTCACCTACAACAACCACACTCACTTCACCTACCACATCCACTCACTTCACCTACAACATCCACACTCACTTCACCTACCACATCCACTTACTTCATCAAGAAAATTTGTGGTGGTGATTCATTCTCAAAATCTATAAATAGGCTTCTCCATCACAAGACAAAACCACCAATTCACAAATACATTTCTCTACTCCCAAATTGGAAGAGAATTCACTTGAAGTTCGTTCTTCGTTCTTCGTTCATTGTTCTTCGAGATCAAGCCCCAACAGCCCTTGAAGAAATGTTCATCCAACTTCAAGATCAAGCCCCGATGGCCCTTGAAGAAACAATCATCCACATTCAAGATCAAGCCATCAACGGCCCTTGAAGAAACTTCAATCAACCTTTAAGATCAAGCTACCAACGGCCCTTGAAGAAACTTCCATCAACCTTCAAGATCAAGCCCCGACGGCCCTTGAAGAAACTTTCATCAACCTTCAAGATCAAGCCCAAATGCCCTTGAAAAAACTTCCCATGTTCATCCAAGATCAAGCCTCGACGGCCTTTGGATCAAACAAAATCCACAAATCAAACATCTTACAGAGATCGAATCAGATAACCAAATTACAAAGAGATTGTAACCCAAAATTCATCAAATACAAATATTATTTTGTACACGTGTTCCTGTCTTCGGAAAATTTTCGTGTTTACAATCGTTTATAATAAAAAAAATTGTGATAAAATTCAACACATTTATTTGTTTTTTGCGTTTTAACCCTATACAATGCAATAGGATGACCGTTAGGTTTTATTCATTGAAATCCTTTCCCAACATCCTTATCTATTTTTTGCATTTTATCCTAATCACACGTTGTGACAACCCGTTTTTAATTTTACGATTTTATTAATTTTCAAAGGAGTGATTTGACAAAAATGTTCTAAAGGTGAGATTTTTAACTTTCGTTGACCGTCTTTTCATGACGTGTATAAGTTACTATTTTAAAGTATCCTCGAAGTACTCGACGATACTAACACATAGGCGCAAGCGGAATCAAATTTGGAGTTGTGATGGAAATTTTACAAGACTACAAAGTAAAGAGCGTTTTAATAATTTCACATTACAAGAGATATTTTTATTTTTATTTTTTTGGCATTGTGACGGGATTTTAAAACCGCACAAATTTAACCCTCTTTTTGACAGTTGTAGTATAGATGTAAGTAGGGTATCGTTCTAGGCCGGGGATTAGGAGGGATTGCTAATCTACTCTAAATTAATTTAAAAA
Source organism: Crataegus laevigata (assembly GCA_963580275.1). Classification (NCBI taxonomy): domain Eukaryota; kingdom Viridiplantae; phylum Streptophyta; class Magnoliopsida; order Rosales; family Rosaceae; genus Crataegus; species Crataegus laevigata. The sequence continues at coordinate 28,869,092 of OY756944.1, read as the reverse complement.
TATTAAACAAGACTCAAGGACTCAAAAATAGGCTAAAAACTCTAATAATTCAAAACACACTAAAATGACTCAAAATAATGAAAACAATCAAATTAAACACTAGGAATTGAAATGGACGGAAATTAAATTAAAAGATTAAAAATAATGAAAACTAACTAAATAATATAATTTAATAATGGGGGGGGGGGGTTTGGTTTGGACGAGACGTAAAATAAACTTAAATAAATTACAGAATTGACAAAAACATGAAATTAAAGTGAATGGAAGGGCGACGGATTGGCTAGAGGGTTTTTCTCCACACAAGACACATATGCAATCTAAATTGACCTTCAGTTGTTCTTTCAATAAATTGTAAATCTCAATACTCCAGATTAATTAGGTACGCTTAAATTAACCTTCAGATTTTCCTCATGTTATTGAATTGGATGAACAGCATACAACAACTCAAATTATTCCCCAAAAGTTCCCTACGTGAAAAGCACAATAGAGATACGATTAAAGATCATTATGTTCTATGAAAATCATAAGTGTTGACAAGGCATTCGTAACTATGAACAGCATGATACGTTTGCCAGGAATTTACTTAACGCGATTGTGACTAGCAACCTTCACTACTCATGAATATAAGTTCATAACGATTAGGTGAAATTCACTTATATTCTAGCATCAAATTCATGCATGTAAATTAAGTATGCATTCTTAATCGACAAACACAAATAAGTTATTAATCAAGTAGTTAAGCAAATTAAATCACAACTCAGAAATCACAACTGAAGGTATCAATTCAAATTACAAATATAATCATGGCTTTGAATTATCCTCTAGCCAAAACAAATTAATTACACATATTTATAAATTAAAACAGAAATAAAACTGAGTTTGGAGGATTAAACCGAAATAGGATAGTAGCACAATTTCCTCGGTGCCACTGTGCAGTTTGCTTGCACCGTGAGCTAAGGTTTCAGTCTGCTAAGGCAGACTTGCTGCCTTATCTGATTCTTCCTGTTGCCCTCCCGAGGTTTGGTTTCTGAAATTCCCCCGAGAGTGCCTCTGCCGCAAATGGGCACTTCACGCTGCCCTTGATTTCACTCACCGCGCGCTTGCGCCTCTGTCCACTGCACCAAATGGCAGCCTCGGTTTGGCTGTGTAATCCTCCTCCCAAACTCTCGGCTGCTCCGTGTGTGTGTATTGCTTCTCGCCGATCTCGCTGCCAAGAGGCAGCGTCCTCTCACAATTCTCTCCTCTTGCACCGAGGCTTGCGCCTCTGATTTTTCTCACCAGCTGCCAACGCTGCCTTCAAGGCAGCTTTCCTCCGCCTCTTAAGCTGCAAAGGCAGCTCTCTTATTCCCTTCCGAGTTCTCCCCTGCGCACCTCCTGTTTTTATTTAAGCTCCCCCGAGTGCTTGCCATCATTTCTCCTCTTTTATTTTCTGAATGGTGCTTTGTAGCTGTCCTTAATTATGCTCCCTCCACCGACTCCACCGACTCCCTCAGTGCTACAAATTATATTTAAATATATATATATATATATATATATATATTATTTTCCAAATGATAAGTATAATTCAACAGACAAGAAAGTTTAGACGAAATTATTACTTAACACTTCACTTATTCTATTTTTATTTTCTTTGCTTGATAAATTCTTATAAAACATAAAAATAACGTAAATAGCTCAAAATATAACGAACTAACTAAGAAAAGACGAGTGAATTTGATATAAAAATATATATATAAATGATCCGATCACATTGGGCTGTGCACCATGTGGGGCCTACAACCTATACCTCCACCACACTCCTTTGTTCCCCCTATTTTCTAGAACCCCCCCTATTTTTTGGAACCATACATCTCTCACCTCCATTTCAAAGCCTTATATGTGTGCACAGTGCACAGACCACACCACCATCATCCTTGTTGTCCCGACAAGCACATCGCGGTGAACTCATACCTATCACCACCACTAACCTAGAATCAACACCATCGAGGTGGAACTCGCACGATGCAGTGGCCATCGCCACTGTTCATACATTTCCCCGACCATGGTAAGCCTTGAGAACTTCAAATCCTTCTTATTTTGAAGCCCATATGTTTTTTCCAACCATTAAAATGTGTTTGGGAGACGATTTAATGCAAAAAAACGCACAGGGAAGAACTTCCCCTGATTTCTGGGAAATTTTTGCCGTGACCATTTAGCCACCTTCAGAGCATTTTTCCGGCCAACAGCGACAATAACTCAGTTTCATTTTGGGATGGACTTGTTCCCTACATTTCGAACTTCAAAATGGCTTTTGAATCATCGAGTTTGGTAAAGTATCGAACTAGAAATTAGCCTTCAAAGTTGGGATAAAATATCTTAGATTCTAGAAAACTTATATCGTGGCCATTTTTCTGACCAACGCCGATCTTAACTTGGCTCCACCTTGGTATGATTTTGTTCCCTACATTTCTAGCTTCATGTGGGCCTTTGTAGCACTGATTTTGGTTGAGAATCAAGCTTGAAATGAGCTCTGGAAGTCGTATGTTTCAACCTACAAAATGCAGGTTTTCGCGAGGAGGAAGAAGAAAAGGAAAAAAAAAATCTAAACTCGGGGTTCTTATATGAATTGACGATCCGACCGTTGGATCGTCACCAAATTGTAATATATTATAGTACGTAATATATGAAAACCATAGAAATTTACAGATTGGGAATCCGACATATAGATTTTTTCGAATTAGATTTGTAAGTTCGTAAAATAAAACGTTGACGGCCACTTGAATTTTTAATTGGCGGAGATCTAACTGTTGGATCGTAATGAAATTTTATGATGCTATTCTAGAAGCATAATGTGTATCTCTAGAAGTCACGGATCGGAAATCCGAGGAGCAAATCTTCCATATTGAGTTACGTAGTGTTGTGGACCCTACCGTCGACCTTTGATCAACAGTTGATTTTTGGTCAATGAGTTACAAATCATTCTAGAAAGTCCTTGGGATGTGTTTTATGTAAGTTACGTATTCTATTGATAAGAATTCTAAGTCGTGATTTGATAATTGTTCTAGGCGCCGATTGTTCATGACGCCTTGATATTCGTGTTAGGGAGTTGTAGCGCAGACTCCATGGTGGGTAGGTCTTTTTCTTTTTATAGTATATAAATATAAACTTTATAGCTTCCAAAAACGTTTTTTTTAATGGAATTATGCTTTGCTTGCCATGTCGTAAATAAGTTACATTTTAAAACTAAATTGTTTTATACTTTAAATGTTGCATTAGTATGAATTATATTTATATTGAATGATGCTGCGAAGGCTCAGGTAAACTTCAGGTGAGTATATTGTGATGGTATTGGTTGCATTGCATATTGTTATTCATAGATGCATTTAGAGCTCATTATCCTGCACCCTGGTGTTAGTGCTCCCGCCCCGAACTAGGGCACAGCCTTCACGTGATTGTTCACCTCCATCACTGCACGCTCACCTTGGATCTAAGTCTGGTGCCAGCTTGTCGTACAAACCACAATAGGTGGTTCCAACTCGTAGGTGACCCACAATTTATCACATAACCTTCACGTGATCGTAGCACTTAAGCATACATATTTATACCTAGCTTGTCCTATAAGTCACATTAGGTGACTTGATAAGTTATAGTTCTAGTCGTACAGGTTACATTAGGTGACTCCAACTGGTATGTCATTTTACATTGATTTCACACCTGATTTACATCTTTTAGTGCTGAAACGTTATGACATAGTTTTCACTGGTGTTGTACATTGGTTTTCCATACGTATGTAGTATTATTTTCTGAAAACTATATGGGTTTTACAACAAGGGGTTATAACGTTTTCAAAAGGTTTTTATTGAAACTTTATTTTTAGGCTCACCTACCCTTATTTTTTGCCCCTTCAGGTTTTAGCGGCTAAACGTTTGTATCCACGAAGATTCTTGGCGAATCTCAGTATAGGTGGCTACCTCTGAAGGTATAATCCTTACCCACTCTACTATACTTTACTTATGCTCTGACGTCGCGTGTGAAATGGGTTCATTCCTCCTCACATCGCACTCTTGTATTTAGGCACTTTTAGGTTTAAATTTATTCACATTTTCCACATCACTACACTTTATGGTTTCGTCACCTTCCAGGTGTCGGCCAACACAACTCGATTCGGAGTCATAGTGGACATTCCGGGTCGGGGTGTGTCACACGTAAGAAGACGACTCTAGGTTTTATTCATTGAAATATTTTCCTAACATCTTTATTTGTTTTTTGCATTTTAACTATGCAGACGGATCAGTGACACCTTTTTTTTTACAATTTTTTGTGGAGCACAATCCTTAATGTATTTCAATAATTTGAACTGTTTATCTTTTATGTCTTTTTTCAAAGAGTCTACTAAAATCACCCAAAATTGAAACCGTACTTTGGATTAAAGGTTTAAGGTTCTTTGTAGAGCCGTATTTGTTCATTTTCTTTACTACTGCCTTAATGATTTTTATAGACGGTTTGGATTACTGAAATATATTATGAAAACCGTACAAAAAGTGTATCAAAAGTTATGTAAAACAAAAAATTACAACATGGATTCGCCGTGTGTGTGTGTGTGTGTGTGTGTGTGTGTGTGTGTGTGTGTGTGTGTGTGTGTGTGTGTGTGTGTGTGTGTGTGTGTATTTGTTGAGGCCAGCACAATACCAATGACAAGAATAAGATCGATGATATCGAGCCCAATCTTAAGTACAAGGTAAGCCCTCTGGCCCTCCAAAAAACTAATATTTTAATGAACAGTACATGGCCATATTTCTTACCATTTCCAACCGAGGGCCATGAGGTTTGTTTTAGCCCTGTCACAAAAAAATCATCTTTGACCGAGGGCCAAACATAATTTATTATTTAAAGACTACAACTTAAATTCAAATCCAACGGCTAAGTGACATCAACTAGCCGTTGAATTTGAATTTTTTTGGGCTATAAATAAGGTGGATATTGGACTATAATTCACACAACTTTGAATTCAATCTCTTTTAATTCAAGTCTGCAATGAATTCCAACTTTGAATCCTCCTCAGATTCCAACTGGGGGTCCTTGTCCAATTTCAAATTGGAATAAAAATAGGCGCAAATGAGACAAGAAGATGAGGAATCTGATGAAGAAGATGAAGCATGGTGCAACGTACAAAACAAAACAGCAACCATGGTTGTGTGTCAGCCAACTGCGCATCAACCTTAATGGGGTTGCTCTGTTGCTGGTCGCTCTTACAAACCATGAAACAGATTGATGACACATGTTAATCTGATGAACAACTACTTCGACCCCAACTCGGTGATAGAAGCATATTTATGAGACTTAGCTTGCTTGTTTTCTTGCATTTTTATTATTATTTAGTATTTATTATAGTGTTTAAAGTTAAATTCATGTGTTTGTAGGTTTTATGGGCTAAGGGTACATTATGAGCCAATTTGGAGTAGTTTGAAGTGTTTTTGGGCCCAAGATGGAGTGCTTATGATCCAAGCTAGATGGATGGACGAATTTGGATATTAATTGGGTTGAAATCTACTTTGAAGATGGATAAGTGAAGCCCAAATTCTAGATGTGAGTGGATGATGCAATGCCTAGCTCACCATGACATTTGAGTGGATGATGCAATGCTTAGCTCACTATGACATGTGAGTGGATGATGCAATGCTTAAATCACCATGACATGTAAGTGGATGACTCAAAACCTAACCCACCAACAATTCTCCACTCTTTGCATTAAACAAGTCCATCCTCTCCCTATAAATACCCATGGTAGCAACCTCATTCAAATCATCCAAGAATCAACCATTCTACAAGCCTTCCCTTGCCTCTCCCTACATATCTAAACTCCTCCCATCCAATCCTCCATATAACCAACCCTTCAACATCATTCCAACCTTGTGTTGCCGCAAAGAAGAAGAGGAGAAGCTCTTGGACATGCTTGCTATCCAACAAGGATCGTTGGAACGTTTAGGTGTTTTCTTTCTTTTATTTTTAATGTATAATTCTATTTATCTTTGTTTTGAGAACATGAGGAACTAAACCTATTTAGTTAGGGGGAAGTTTGAAGCCATGAACATGCTTGTGATATGAATTGATTTCTTCCAATTGTGATTTAATAAGTTGTGATTGCAATTCAATTATCTATTTTCTTCATAACTAATTCTTGTATGTTTATTAAGGATGCATACTTAGTTTTCATACATGAATTAGATGCTAGAATATAAATGAGTTTCACCTAATCGTTACAAGTTTATATTCATGAGTAGTGAAGGTTGCTTATCACAATCGCGTTAATTGAATTCTTGGCATAAGTTTCATGCAATTCATAGTAACAAGTGCCTCGTCAATGCTTATGATTTTCATAGAACTTAATGATTCTTGCTTGTATCTCTTTTATGCAATTCATTGAGGGAACTTGTGGGGAATGCCTTGGGTTGTCGTATGCAATCATCCAATCCATTAACTTAAGGAAAATCTGAGAATTAATCTATGCAATTCATGGTTAATTTGGGGCGTTGAGAATCATAATTTATTGAAAAGCAATTGGAAATCGATTCATGTACAAGTGTGTCATGTGTGAAGAACGGACCCCTAACTAATCCATCCACCATCTTATTTACCAATTTCGTTTTAAAATCTGTTTTGTTTTACAAAATTAAGTGTTCAATTTCACCAAACCAAAATCCCCATTTTACTTTCTTGTTTTAAAGTCTTTTATTTACATTTTTTAACTTTGTTTTTATGTTTTTGAATTAGTTTAGAGGTTTTAGCAAGCCCTCCTAATCCCCGGTTTAGAACGATCCCTACTTATACATATACTACAATTGTCAAAAGAGGGTTTAATTTGTGTGCGTATAATTCTCACATCACTCGGTATACACATAAGAGGATTTCAAACGTCACTTCCGGATAAGGAATCATATCTTCGAGTGTGTACTTCCTGATGTCCAACAGGTCAATCCATACTTTCAACAGAAGCGGGACAGAACAGGCCGCCTTGGTTTCTCACCTCATCAAAAGGTTACTGTTGCACTTCGAATGATGGCATATGGCTCCCCAGCTGATTCGATGAATGAAGCCCATGGTATGTCTGAGTCTATATGCCTTGATACTCTTGAACAATTCTGTGTCACAATTGTTCAGATTTACAAAGACGAGTACCTCCGCGAGCCAAATCAAGAAGATCTGGATCGGCTCATTCACAAAGCTAAAGACCGTGGGTTTCCAAGCATGATAGGGTCATTAGACTGCATGCATTAGGATTGGAATAATTGTCCCACCGGATGGCAATGAGGCTTTTGCGGAAGGTCAAGAAAGCCAACTGTTGCGTTAGAAGCAGTTGCCTTGTATGACACATGGATCTGACATGCTTTATTTGGAGTCTTTGGATCCCAAAATGACATTACAGTTCTTGGGCGTTCACCCCTCTTCAATAGCTTGATGGAAGGTAAAACACCTCAACTTGACTACTACATCAACGACCGTCAATACAATATGAGGTATTACTTGGCAAATGGCATCTACCCAAATTGGGCAACACTTGTCCAAGCAATTCCAAACCCTAGGAATGACGTCGAAAAGTTGTTTACCTTACACTAAGAGGCATACCAGAAATATGTTGAGAGAGTTTTCGTTATTCTACAAACATAATAGAAGATCATCAGTGAACCGGCAAGTGGGTAGAGTCAAGAAAATTTGGACTCCATCATGATGTCTTGCATCATATTACACAATATGATAATGGATGATAAGCGAGATGGGTATATTGATGGAGAGTCCGATGACAACCAAGATGAACCAAATAGGTCAAGAATGGCTCGTGCAAAAATATATGATGGGCCTAATTTGTCTTTCAATCCAAAAACTGGTAGTATCTCTAGAAAGGAGTACATGAGGCACTATATAATGATACGTTCCCGTGCCACAAACAAGTACCTACAACAAGATCTTGTTGCACATCTTTGGGCCAAAAATAGCATGGAGTAGGTGTTTAAATTTTATGTTGTTAAATGTTTTTAAAAATGTTGTTTAAGTTTCATGTTGTTAAATGTTTTTTTATTGTTGTTTAATGTCATTTAATGTTGTTTAATATTGTTTAATGTTATTTAATATTAGTTAATGTTGTTTCATGTTATTTAATGTTATTTAATGTTATGAAATATTTAATGGTTTAGAAGTTATAGGAAAAAAAAGGAATTTTTACAAGGTTTAAAACATATTTTGTAAAAAAAAAATTAAAATAACGACTAGCTGACGTCAGCAACTAGCCGTTACAAATTTGAATTGGAGCCCGACTCGGAGCTGGCTGGTTGGATGGTTTGGGCCAGTCGGTTGGCCCTATGGCCCCTTTTTGTCTAGTGGGGCTCACAAGTCCTCTGGCCTGGCCCTCGATTAAAATTCGTTTTCGAACTATTTTCGACTCTTTGGGCCTCTAGACTCCAGTTGGAGATGACTTAACTAGATTGGGTGCTATTAAGGCCATTGGTCCAACCGTTCAACTTCAAGCAATCACCATTCTTCATTGGCCCTATTTTAATTGTTTCTTGACTACGTGAGTTAATTAATCATATTCAAGCTAGAGAGATTCCATTTGCCGACTTGGGAGATCCATATAAATAAACAAATCAAGATTCAATAATTAGAAAGTGCCAAGGACATGTGGTCCGTCCGTAACGTGGACTTTGAAAAACGCCTTCTCAATGTTTCTAGCTTGTAACCCAGTAAGTGGGAGTTTGTTATGATAAACTTGTTTATAGTCATTGTCCCGTTTTAATTTAATAATATACTGTTACGTATAATTTTATTTCTGAGCGATATTTTATTTTTCATTGAAACGATATGTAATGATAAACTACAGTACAAATACATACGTCTAAATCCAATTAACATTTTGTTTGGTTTCACTTTCAATCGATAGACACAACTTACTAAACTTAATATATGTATGTGAAGAAGTTGAGGTTCCACTATAAAAACAATTGTTAATATAGGGTATAACTCAATTTACTTATAAGTCCACGCAAAGTCTCACCTTTCATTAATATGTGTCTCATTCTCAACACGCTTCTTCACATGTGGTGAATTTTCAAGCCTAACACGTGAACAACATAACAGACATGTGGCCGTTTGGCTTCAAATGTGGAACAATCTGCTTTGATACCATGAAGAAGTTGAAGTTACTCTATAAAACTAACTGACAATATAAGAACTAATTTAACTTATAAGTCTATATTAGGCCTAATTCCATTAATGTGTCACGAGTTAACACGATGTCTAAGTTGAACAAGAAAGTTTTCATGCAAAAGACCAGCTCTTTTGATTTTATTTCATGAGGAATCAATCTTTTATCGTCAAGTCATGCATGAGCATGGCCATACTTTGCATGAGCATGATCGGGTTTGAAGGAGGAGAGATTCTATTTTTCAACTGATGACACTACATAATAAATCTAGTGGATGAATTGTGACAACCCGTTTCTAAATTTTTAGGAAAATTCTCCTCGATTATGTAATTTGGTGGCTTTACCCCTTTTTGGAAAAAATGTATTTTTGATGTGGATGTATTTATTTGACTTTAAATTATTTTTCTCACCATGGTAATTTTATTATGTTCGTCGTTACAACCACATGCTAAATTCTATAGTGTAGAATTACTGTTTTGGATAGATTGCGTTGGATTTTCTTCATACGAACCCTATCTTATTTTTATCTTTAAAACTAGACCCGTGTGATTTCACTCACGCACACCCACCAATTACCTTCCCTCCTCATTTTTTGGCAGCCAATCAACCACTCCTTTTTCTTTCTCTCTGCCCAATCGAAGACCATCACCATCAGTCACACCTCTCTCTCTCCCCGTAACCCTCTCACTCTCCTCTTCTCTGCAACAACCAAACCACCATCATCCTCTTGCAGACCGAACAAACTAATTACATAATGGAACTCATCTCGACCTCACGAGCATAACCATATCCATTGAGCTTCAAGAAACCGAGTTTTGAACATTGAACTCGGAAGGTCCGAACTCAGTGAGTTCGAGTATGTCGTGTTTTCAATCAAGTTTCAAAGTTTGGAAGGTTGAGGAAGTTCTCTTGCACCTCCTTAAGGTCCTTAAACTAGTTTTTGAAGGACGTTGACGTGGAATAACCCGAGTTCGTGGAGTTGACTTTTTGGCCGATAGCTTCGAGGCTTTTTCAGGCCATTTTTTGTCCACTTTTGGACTTTTGGAAGGTACAATCTTGTTCTACTCTTCGTAAGCTTTAAATCCATATAAATTTCTTGAAAAATAGTTAAGAAATGAACAAGTTATGCAATTTGGAAAATTCTCCAATTTTCGATGAGTTCAGACGGCGGCGACCGCCGAGGTTTATCAAAGAAGAAGGAGAATATTCCGTCAAAATTGACGGAATATTCTAACGACGACAGGTAACGGCATCAACTCTGTTAGTTATATTTAACGGAATATTCCGTCAAATTAACAGAATATTCCTGACGGCGTCAGTCACTAGGACCGCATGTGCCTGTGTGTGGCCGGCACGTCTGAGGTCCTAAAATTTTTCTGAAAATTTATATAGGTTCGTGGCGTCGAGTAGATCACGTTTGTATATTTAAACCCTAGGTTTGAGCAAACTATGGGGGTTTTATTTAAGTTTCCGTATATTTGTTATTAAAATTAATTAAATTAGTGATTTCACATATAGGGGAAACTTACCCCCAGGATGTTTGTAGTCAAGTAAGGCTTGGAGGCTATGATCCTTTGACTTCCCAGTGAGTGGACATTTTATTTTCGTATATTACGTATATACCTTATAGTTTCCATAAATGTTTTAAATGGTTTATGCATTTTTATGCCATGCTTTACATATTTTCGAATACTATGAAATGATTGAGTTTTATATTGCATCATGGCATATCAATATGCATATTACCTCCATATAATTGTTGTGAATGGTTCTAAATGCTAAGATGAACGCGAGACGAGCAGGTAAGTCCAGGTAAGATTATGTGATGAATGGAAATGGTTGAATTGTATGGCATGCTTATATATAGATTACTCATCATTGCTACACCCCAAGTGAGTGCTCAGCCTGAGGCCAGGCTAGTCTTTCACGTGTATGTTCACCTCCCAGCACCGCACGCTCGCCTTGGATCCAAGTAGGTGCTAGCCCTGTCGTACAGGTCACATTAGGTGACTTCGACTCGTAGGTGATTACCCTTAGTGCAAGCCTTCATGTGATCGTAGCACTAGAGCGATTATTATACACCTAGCCCTTTCGAACAGGTCACATTAGATAACTCCGACTTGTGTGTTTAGCATATGATTGATGAACGATTGGTGCTGTCACATCCCGGCCTGGGCTTGACCACTTCTCAGGCTCGACTCTGCTATAGCGCGATAGTGTCCACTTTAGGCCCCTACCACACCCTCACAGTTTTGTTTCTGGGAACTTACACGAGAACTTCCTAGTGGGTCACTCATCTTGGGATTGCTTTCGCGTGAACTCACTTAAATTCCTTGTTCCGATAAAACCCAAAGCCGGTGAGCTCCCAAAAGGCATAGTGCTAATTGGATGTGGGAATGTACATATAAGGCTTACAGGATCTTCAGCCATGGGCGATGTGAGATCTTACAGGTGCAGTCGGTCGTACAAGTCACACATTAGGTGACTTCAACTGACATATTGGTATAGGTTACAGCATGATCATATCTATATTATTGCTAAAACTTCATGTTGTGTTATATGTCTAGACTTACATTTGGCATGCATTGTTTTTTCATACTTATACATAGTATGATATTTTGGAAACTATACATGTTTTAAGGTGAGGGGTTAGTATGTTCGAAAAGAGAAATTGTTTTTATAAACCTTTATTTTCGTGCCCACTCACCTTTTTGTTTTTCGCCCCTCCAGGTCCTAGATAGCTGAATTCCTGTGGCACTCGAGTGGCTCTCATTGGTTCTGACATTCGTCTCATCCTAATGTAGGAACCGTTCTCTGTTGTGTAATAAGTACATTTGCTAGTTCGACTACATTACTCTTTATCTATGCTCTGACATTGTAATTTATGAGTTTTATCACTTCTGCATGCTCTGTTTAGTAGTTTAATCTAAGTTATATTTCGATTTTAATTTATCCACATTTTCACATCACTTCCACTTTGGTTACGTCACCTTCCGATGACGGCCAGCACTCCCTGTCTCAGGACGAAGTGTGTCATGAACAGTGTAGTACTTGAAAACAAGATAATCATATATGCAATTGGTAGTGTTATTGCGATAATATATTAGTTTAAGTGTTTTTCTTTGATTTGAGATGACAAATTTATATAACACGAGTACACAGTCCTGATAGCATTCTACCATCATGCTTTCTTAAGGTTCTCATCTTGAGAACATGTGATAAATAAATGTATATTAGCCGCAAAATTATATTAATTTAAATTCAAAGACTTAAAATATTTGACAATTTGATTATAAAATATATATATATATTTGTAATGGTTTATGAAAGTTGGTTTTGCTTTATTAAATTGTCAAATATTTTAAGCCTTTTCATCGAAAGTTTGAAACTAATTTATTATTGTGACTGCTAGTTAATATTATGATTTAGTGGTATTCTTCTTCACTTATAAGTGCGATGTTTTGAGTTCAATTCTCGCCAAAAGTGAATTTGAACCACATTATTACTAACTCATTATGAGGTTAGGCCTATCGTTTGCTAAAAAAATGCATTTGATCCTTATATGTCCTTAAAATGAGGATTTTAAGAGAGCAAGACTCTAGCATCTCATCTCATATTAATGATACAAGAATATATGGGTTCATTTAGAAGTACTATTAAAATAACTGAAAACACTTTTGGTATAAATATTTTAGAACTAATTCTAAAAAAATACAAATAAATCTTGAAAAAAAAGCACTTAAAGTGCTTTTGAAACAATTTAAAAAAATTAAAAAAAAAACGTTTTCAATCATTTTGAAATCACTTCCAAACAAGTCATATATTAACTTCTCTATCACATCTTTACTTACCGTAACAGTGTAGTCTGCCATACCCACCTCTCGATTGAGGTCGACCCACTCCCATCTTTTTCCATTCCCATGCGGCATTCTACCTTACCCCTTTCCGACCAATCGATCACCGTTATTCCTCTCCCTCTCTCTCTATCCGTAGGTTGTAACCGTCCAGACTCCAAACATTTGCTTTCTCCCTACCCATCCACGTCACTCGTTGCATTTCAATTTGTCTTTTAATAAAATAACACATGTTTTATTGTTTAAAAAATAATAATGAACATGTCATAGTTTTTTAAAATTTTAAAAAATAAAGAATGCGTGACATATTTTTATTAGATCAAGTAAAGATGAGAGCATAAAATACTTGCTAATGAGTACTAAAGTATTATCAAATTGGCTCTTTCCTCTAAAAAAAAACCACCACGTTCCATCATATCACCATCCCAAATTTTCTCCTTTTTATCTTTTTTTTTTGTCACATATTTTCTCCTTTTTATTTTTGGTGAATACAATTTCCAATTTTGTTTCCATTTTCTTTCTATCGCAACAATTTCCATTTTCTTTTTATTTTTTATCTTTTAAATACTTGACAATAACCTTACTTATGTGTATAATTAGTGGTTACAAACTCCCCGCAACTTGGCAATTGGGCAAGGATTGGTGTGAGATTTATCTCAAAAAGTTTTGATATTAATAATTAAACTATTATATGAGCGAGCGGATTTTCGATGCTGTTTAAAATAAATCAAACCATTGAGCATGTATATAATATGCACATGCACAACCAATTTTGTTTAAAATGTGGCGTCTCATTAAATAATACTTATGATGGAGATATTTAAAGTCAAGTTACAAAACATCATACAATTTAATTTTCATATACGTGATATTGTATAATTATTTATAAATATCGTCGTAACGACATCTGATTGCCCAAAAGTTCTTACCCTATCGACGGCAACAACTAACGTTGACGTTACTATCCACTTGTGATAAAGCTTCAGTCGTATCGATTAGTATGAAGTTGACTCCAAGTGAGTCGCCAATGGGAATCTCATTACCAAAATTAGCATCCTTTTATGAAGGAAAAATATCCAACCAAACCATCTCTCTTCCTCCAAATATAAATTGGTTTCTATTTTTCGTGAGATTTGTAAATATTTAAAATATATTATAAAAAAATTTAAAACTCTTTTGAATTCTTTAATTTTAAGATTTTTTTTAAATTAATTTTTAATTAAATACACTTAAAATATTATAAATTTGTTTAAAACTATAATTAAATATACCTGCATTTTGAAGAATTTTAATAAACTATTTTGTAATTCTGATATAATCACTTTGAATTTTAAAAAAAAATCACTTAAAATCTCAATAGATTTATTAAATGAATTTAAAATATCTCAAAATCTCAATTACATATACCCCTAAATAATAAAATAAACATTAAAAAAAAAGGAAAAAGTGAGCAATAAATAACAGACGAGTATGGGTTTATGCAGCAACTTCCCTCGTATTTTAGGGGAAGAAAGACACACGTCCGTCGCTGTCATCGACTCATTTCTTCTTCCTCTGCAATCCCGTGCGCTCCATCTCTTTCCGCTTTCCAACACTTTACGCATTCATCGAATTCGAGCCCTCTCATTTCTCACATGCTCCAGTCATCCAATCGCTCTTCTTCCCTTCAGGTGCTTTCTTAATTTCCCAGTTTTCTCCTAGTTTTTATTGATTTTGTTTTGGTAGATTTTGGAGATAATTTTATTATGGCTCTTACAGTTTCGTTTAATTCGGTAGCTTTTTATTTTATTATTTTGTTGGTTTCAGCTTCGTTTGGCATTTGAGCGTGTATCTAGCATGAGTGATGGGACTGTGGAGAAGATCGGCGCAAATCTAGAATTTTTCTGAGAAGATTTGCTTTTTTTTTTCTAAGGTATGATTCAGATTTTCTTGAATTTTCTCGATAGCCAAACAGGGCATTAGGACTAATTCAATCCAGTTAATTGGTTGGCAAAGTTTGTTCATTCAATCCATTTTTCCTGTGAATTTTTATAGTACTACGCATATGAATTAGCTCTATTATTTACAGTAAAAGAATAAAAATTGTCCTTTACTTTTAGCCTATCAATTAGCTTTTGGCTTCTTTTTTTCATTTTTTTTATATAAAAAAATGTGAACGTTGTAAACCGTGGTGAAAGAAGATTGGTTAGGTTTAGTTGGTACATATGGGATCTAGGGGTGGGTTAAAAATGAAAAAAAAAACCCGAACCGAACCCTGAATCGAAGCAGAAAATACAAACCGAACCGACCCACTGGGATCAGCCTTTCGGCCCTTTCCTCAATCTCTTGTGTTTTATTCTAATAATTAAATCAGCGTTGCACGAGCAAGATTAGACTTGTCTCACATGTGTTATTTTAATTTTTGCTTTCCGAGTACGATTACTTTTTAATTATTGTTGTTATCATACTTGGGATTAAGAAATATATCCACGGTACGGCTGAAGTTAAAAACTTTTACATTTGTGTCTAGATTCGTTGATGCCTTGTTTCCTGTAAACTGGAGCATGTAAGGTATAGCCAAAGCGTTTTCAACCATCTTCTTATTAATTTTAGCAGTCATTCTGGTTTGGGGAACATACCTTCCTGCATCGCCGGTTTGAGATTGGCACAAAAGAAATTTCTAACGTTCCTCCGTTTCACAAGTAATTTTGTGATTGGCGTACAAGTCAGTACGGCTTCTGCAGTTTGTTCTTTTCCTAGTGAGGCATCAAAGTCTTTTCTTTTCTTTCGTTTGCAGTTGTTGACATTTCTTGTTTAGTGGATTTTCGTGTTAGGATCCAACCATGAGATACCCTTCAAGCCATACCTATAAGTAGATAATTTTTCCGAAATATCTTTTGTTACCTAAGCATTGTAGGAGATTTATTCCATGCGCTGTTTCATCTTAGTGTAATTACAATTTCTGTTAGAACATTGAAAATTATTTAGAGCGTGTCTTAAGCTCCTTTTTTTTTTTTTTTTTTTTTGCAGATCTTCTGTCCTACTTTTTTTGGTATAGCTATTTTAGATAAACCACAGTAGTTGATGGCTTCACCTACTCTTGACTCACCCTGGCCGTCCAAAACTAGCGAAACCTTTTCTGGATCTTTCAATATATGTATAGAGGAAGAGAACCCAGACGACATTTTACCTGTTCCGGAAGACCCAACCTCTTCTATGTCCTATAGCCATAATATCCCGAAACCGCCTCCTGTCCCTGGTAAAGCATATACACAAAATAAACACTTCAAAAGGCTTTCACAGCGTTGCTATGTCCCAAATGAAACACTGGATACATGGGACAAGCTTTGTAAAGAAGCATATGGTGCTGATGTCTATGTTTGCACCGAGGATGGATCGTGTATTCCAGTCCATTCTAGTGTTGTGGTAAGTTAACTGAATTGACCCCACAATTTCATTCCTTTGGAAATCCTGAATGAAATTTCTAGGTCAGGATGTGGCTAGAAAGTTTCTTTTTGTGTTGGATGTGCAGATTGTTGCATCACCGGTGCTCGGTAAATTTCTGCAGCAATCAAAAGCTAAAAATGGTATGAGATACATTAAGATTCCTGGGGTACCGTATGAAGCAGTCTACACATTCATTCGTTTTCTTTACTCATCCTGGTATGTTGGAGTTGTGTTGTTCAGTTAGATTCCCTTCCCTTTTTAATTCTTAATTTCTTATTCTAGCCACATTTCTTGAAACATTTTCTCGTGTCTCCTATGCAGCTATGAAAAGGAAGAGATGAAGAAATTTGTTCTCCATCTGTTGGTTTTGTCACACTCCTACTCAGTTCCATCATTGAAAAGAGTTTGCATATATATTATTGAGCAGGGATGGATTACTAAAGAAAATGTTGTCGATGTGCTTCAATTGGCGAGGAACTGTGATGCACCGCGGCTATCCTTAATTTGTGTACGCATGATTGTGAAGGACTTTAAAGCCATATCATCAACCGAAGGCTGGAAAGTGATGAAGCGAGTTAATCCTGCACTTGAACAAGAGCTGCTAGAGTTCGTTGTTGAAGCAGATTCTGTAAGCTAGTTTTTCTTCCTTTTTCAAATATCTTATCTTACCTCTGTATTTGTCGGGGGAAGAAGCAAAAAATACATGTATGTTAGGTTTCGAGATGATATCTCATTTAATTTTTAGATCTTGGATTCAATTTTTTGTGCCAGAGGAAAGAAGAGAGGTTGAAGAAAAAGGAAGAGAAAAAAGTGTACTTGCAACTGTACGAGGCAATGGAAGCCCTTCTTCACATATGCAGGGATGGATGTAGGACTATAGGTCCCCGTGACAAGGTGTTTAAAGGAAGCCAAGTGGCCTGCGGTTTTCCTGCTTGTAAGGGGCTTGAGACCTTAGTTCGTCATTTCTCCAGCTGTAAAACCCGGGTTCCTGGTGGATGCGGTCACTGCAAACGCATGTGGCAGCTTCTTGAACTGCATTCTCGTATTTGCAACGACCCTGAATCATGCAAGGTCCCTTTGTGTAGGTACGCATGAGAATTCCAGACACTTCTTTCTTTGCCCTACGTCTTCAGGGTAAGAAACTGAAATTTCAGTTTGTTTGGTTGGCATTTGTTCATTACTTACCCTTCGAAAGGTTTGTGATTTTTTTTACTGAAATCCTTCTATGGCACCATCATATCCCCACTATAAACCATCCCAGTCACGACCTCTGATCAATATTGTTACTGCCGGAGTTGTATTTTAGTTTGTCATGCTAGTGAATGATGCAACTCGGGTTTGATGGTTGGAGTCGTCATAACTGCACTTGTTGTGGTTTCAGGCATTTGAAGGAAAAAATGCAGCAGCAGACCAAGAAAGACGAGGCTAAATGGACGCTGTTGGTGAGTAAAGTGGTAGCAGCAAAGGATACCCTGGGACCTATCTCGGGTCGGCGCTCACGTTTTTCATGACCTCTTGTGTTTCAAAAGCAAAATGTTAAAAAAATGACCCATCCTCGTTCCACCAAAGCAATGTATCAAGAATGTAAACCAAGAGAAATGTACTAAGAATCTCCTCTCTTTTGGGGTCGAGTAAATGTAATAAACATCCGAAGATGTTAGTCAATAGCTCTCACTTCGGTTCTTGTAAGCCAAGATATTTCAATTGGACGATGACCATGTCATTTTGATACAGAAAGCCTTACAACTTTATGCATAGAAGAAAAAAAAATTTAACAAAAAACTTCCGGTATTATTTACTTTAACTAAAATCATAATTTTACACTAAAAAATAAATTTTAATACTATTCACTTTATCTTTTATTTTGTCCTTATCGTTAAAACTCAAAGTTTTCGAGCTTTTTTCATTAGTTTTTCTTTAAAAAAATCGACCTCAAGCATAAACTAGCATAGAAACTCTGAAGCAACGCCGTTATCTTCGTTGAAGGAGATATATAGAATCATCATCCCTAGAAGCCAGACATAAATCAGAATTTTAAGAATTCAAATCAAAATAACAATTACCAAAACAGATACTGTAAAATGTATCGAGTCGAGCAGTTCTATTTCCTTCTCGTGAATGATCCCACGTAAGCTTACATTACGATATAACTGCATAAAGCATGGCAGCAGATGATCTACATGACTTCATAACATCACAATTACGCCCCGTCCGCTACATTCCTCTTCGTCGTACTAATGTATAGAACTGCATTGATGCAAATATGAAAAAATCCAATTATTTTCTCGCAGAGGCAACACTAAAGAGAAAAACAATGAGATAATGCTTAGATAATTACCATTATTTCCACGAATAAAAGCATCGCCATACTTATTTTTCAACTGTCCATTGACATATTCTTCAGTCTGTTCCATTGCTATATTCATATACCCGTCCAGACACGCAAGGATACCTGCACAAGAAATTTAAGCCATCAAAATAACTGATCCCTTCAGCTTGAATCCTACTACATAAAATAACCTTTCAAACTTTGTCAATAATATGTTGATCCCAGATATGAATACAACAAAACAAGAGTGAAAAAGCGAGAAAAGAAAAATCAATAGACATGAAAAAAGAAATAAAGAAACAGACCTCGATAATCAACACCAGAATTCAGTTTTACAACAACCGGTCGCCCACGAATTGACTTGAGGAAATCTGCTGGAGTTTTTGTGGTTCCAGTCCCCTTCTCTCCACCTCCACTCATTTTCTCAATCCTAAATCTTAACTTGTTGCACCTCCTAAGATGATATCAAATCATAACCAAATTCAAACACTAAAGAAGAAAACAACACAGAAAAGCAACAAACCTCCATCATGATGAATTACTAAAACATATCAGAAAGAATTGCAAAAGCAGGGCTACTGAGACGAACAGATACATCAACCAGACGTCACAGTGCAAAAACCAGTAAATACAGTCTTCGCAGAACTGAGTGACTCTTACACAAGACCATCCAAACAACAAATTTTAGCTTGTTGGTATCAGATGATTAACTCTAACGCTAACACAGACACTATCTATGACCTAACGTGAGATGTGTAACGAGCATCAAGTCTACAGGTCTACATAAGCCTCTAAATTAATTTCTGGAAGAATTACTCGATTCCACACATCAAAGGGTGCTAAAAGAATAATCCTTTTGATTATAAAGTATACGCCTTCGAAACAAGCCATGTAAATTAAGTACCCAAGCAAAGGACAACCTCTTTTTTTTTCAATAAAAAATAAAAGAAGATCAAAAAGCCACCCAACCCAGGTTATCAACAAAGAGATCTTCAGCGAAAAACCCTCAATAATATTCACTTTACCGAAAAAACACATTTTTACACTAAAAAATCAATCATGATACTATTAAATCGTTAAAACTCAAAATTTTCAAGCTATTTTCATTAGTTTTCTATCAAAGAAATTCTCTACAAAAAAGTTCCTTAACACATTTATGCTGCCACTGAGTTTATCCAATTTTGCACCTTCATCGTCACAAGCATCTCAAAATTAACCTTTATCCGGGCAATAGCTCAAATTCAAGAACCCTAAAATGGGCAAGTTCAGAAAATCCCTTAAATCTGTAAACTGAAAAATCATAACAACGAAAGGAGTAGTTGACATAACAGCTGAGACTAAAAGAAGAAGAAACAAAAATGGTGTGAATATAACGCGGATCAAAGCACTCACCTTTGTTGGTTCTGCTGCCGCTGCCGGTGCTTCAACTTTTGAGAGAGCGCGAGAGAGGGAGATTAACTTTAACCGGGAAGCTCTCACTGCAACAGCGCTTTATATATGGGGATTGCAATTTTGGACCTTGGGGGGTGTATATGTAAGCCCACCTCCAACCTCCGTGATTGGGCCTTATTGTTGCATCCACCAAGTTTTATTATTATTATTTTATTTTTATTTTTTTGTTATAAAACCTTAGTTGTAGACGTAGACATAATCACGTTAATTAGCGTTATCCACCATATTCAAATTGAATGATAAATATTTTTATACTATAATATTAAGTGGTACAAATTGTATATTTGAATAAATTTAAAATATAACTATGTAAAAAATAAATAAATAAAACATGCATTGAATATATGTTTCTTTGCAAGAAATTTATAATTCAAGTAGTAAACGCATGCATTCAAGCTCTGTATTTCAATTCTTCGTTCTTTTAACTATTATTTGTGTGTTAGATTAATTGATTATCCAGTATTTCTACTTGATGCGTATGCATCTGAAGCCAAATTCTACTTTTCATAAATTATAAAAATAAAAATTAGGGTTTGTTTGTCGTTTGGATGTGATTTTAAAATTATTAAAAACGCTTTTGGTGAAAATGTTTTTTAAACTAATTTTAGTAAAGATGCAAGTAAATTCTAAAAAAGCATTTGAAGTGCTTCTTGCAAGAAGCACATGACTAGTGCTTATTGCAGAAAGCACTTTAAGTTCTTCTTACAGAAATCATTTTAAGTGCTTCTTACATAAAGCATTTAAGTGTTTTTGAAATCCAAAAATATTTTTTCTAAAAACTCTTGTAATCATTTTAAAATCACATCCAAACAAGCCAAAATAGCCAAAAGTTTTTTTAAAAGCATTTTTTTAAGACGCTTGATTTAGAAAATCTAAAAATCGACCAAAAAAAAGAAGAAAAGAAAATTTAAAATATTTTTAAATCATAAAAACACTTTTATGCCGCCAACGCCAACACGTCCATTTCGCGCGGGGATCATACTAGTTACCAGAAATTAGCATCCTGCAGCTACAAAAGTGGAACGGATCCTTCCTTCCTTCCTCCCTCTTCTAGTACGCACAGAATGTGACTGACGTTCTCTCTCTCTCTCTCTCTCTCTCTCTCTCTCTCTCTCTCTCTCTCTACAGACATAGAACCACCATGACACCACTCAGAAAACCACTTCCCCACCTCCTCTTCACCCCCAATTCCAAATCTTCATCCTTCCAATCACTCGCCTCCTACTTCACTCATACTCCAAATCCAAACCCAACAATTTCCTCACCACATCCACCTGAATCACCCACTACCCACATACCAAATCCGATACAACACCCCAAACCCACCTTCAAAATCCCACCTTTCGGTCCTATTCCGCCGCCATTCACTCAAATCAGGCCCTTCTCAGCCGCAAATTCAGACCCTTCTCAGCCAATGCCGGTTGTTTCCACCGACACTTCACCCTACGACAGTTCGCAGCCCATCGATGCCGGCTCTTCCATTCGAAAACCGATCAGTTTGTGGCCTGGAATGTACAGTTCGCCTGTCACAAATGCCCTGTGGGAAGCGAGATCGGAAATGTATGGGGATGCACTGAGTGACGCGCCTCCGCAGAGTGAATTGGTGGCGAGGACTCCAGCGCAGAGCCGGACCAGTATTCTGTACAAGTTTTCGTCTGATTATAAACTGAGAGAGCAGTACAGGAATCCCTGGAATGGAATTAGGATGGGGAAGTTGCTTGAGGATCTCGATGCTCTTGCTGGAACCATTGCATTCAAGGTACCAATTTAAGTCAATTATTTAAAAGATTTGTTCAATTCTTGCTGCAATTGAGGTTTTTTTTTTTTTTTTTTTTTTTTCTTTCGAGTTTGGAACTCAGATCGGTAGGGAAAACAAAAGGTTGATAACTTGGTTTTTGTTCTTGAATAAATTGAAGCATTAGTCCCGGAACTATTACCCTAATTTCAATTCGATCCTCAAACTGCATTATTAGATTTTGCAATTGAGAGAGTAAGCATTTGTTTGTTTTTTGTAGGTTTGGAATTTGGATAGTTAAAAAAAACTGGTTAAATGGTTCCTTTAGTAAATTGAAGCATTAGTCCGTGAACTATATCCTTACCCAACTTTCAGTTTAATCCTTTAACTAAATTGTTAGATTTGTAAATGCCCGAACTTTTTCGAAATGTGTAGCATTGGTTGTTGAGGCTAGCTAGAATAAGCCTTCTGTGTAACGGGTTTTTTTTTTTTTTAGTTCGATTTGTAAATGAGTGCTACCACTTCCTTAAAAATGATCCTAGTGTTTTTTTAACTTGACCAGCACTGCTGCAATGAAGATGGCACGAGAAGGCCTCTGCTATTGGTGACTGCTTCTGTTGACAAGATGGTTATGAAAAAACCTATCCTTGTTGACACGGATTTGAATATAGGCGGTGCTGTTGTATGGGTTGGGAAGTCATCCATGGAGATTCAGCTGGAAGTGACTCAATCTTTGCAGGGTACTGAAGTTTACATGACCAAATATTGTAGTTTCTTGTTGCTAAAATATATCAGATTTATTTATCATTGTGCTGACCATAGAAACTTAACTTGCAGGATCCTCATACACATCAGAGTCTGTTGCTCTTATAGCAAACTTTACATTTGTGGCCCGTGATTCTAAGTCTGGAAAATCAGCTCCGGTTAACCAGATATCGCCTGAGACTGAGAAAGAAAAATTGCTCTGGGAAGAAGCAGATAAGAGGAATAAAATGAGGAAAAAGAAGAGAGCTGAACATAAAACAGATACTGAAAACCAGGACACAGAGAGACTCAACTCCCTGTTAGCCGAAGGTCGAGTTTTCTGTGACATGCCAGCACTGGCAGACCGAGATAGCATTCTAATAAGGGATACTTGCCTCCAGAACTCCTTTATTTGCCAGCCACAGCAGAGGAACATCCATGGTCGGATCTTTGGAGGATTTTTGATGCGAAGAGCATTTGAAATTGCCTTCTCAACAACATATGCATTTGCTGGTGTAGCACCACACTTCCTGGAAGTTGATCATGTTGATTTTGTTAGACCTGTAAGTAACTGAGCCTATTACCTATCAAAATCTTATAATCCAACTTGAATGGTACTATGAGCACTGTTTTAATTCTGTCCGTCTAGAGACATACCATGCTGAATAAGTATCATTTAAGGATAACACAGGATATAAATATACACATTAGTTTATGATTGAAAACTTTCACACTTATTTGATTGTACTATGAGCAAACATGAGTGCTTGCTATTGGTTTCTTTGTTTTTCCCCTATCTGATTCGGGGAGTATGTTACTCAGTTCCCTTCTACTAATAGGAGTCCAATATGGTTGTGTATATACCGAATTGTAACGCAACAATGGAATGACATATTGTCCTCGGTTAATTATTAGTAAATGCTGCATCCAAAGTTAATCTGCAGTCTTGCTATTCTCTTTGTATGTGATCATGCTTGGAGAACCTTTTAATCTGATATTGAGTTGTGTTCTACCCATGTTATACTTCATGCGGTTAGATTGCAACTTGTGAACTGCCCTTCCACATAGCAAAAGAATGATTTAGAAAATAGTATCTGGGAATACAAACTGAACTGATACACCAAATGCTGGTCTGGTTTTGGGGGGATTAATGATATTTATTTTGCTGATGCAGGTCGATGTAGGAAACTTTCTCCGGTTGAAGTCTTGTGTTCTCTATACAGAACTTGAGAACCCAGCTGAACCTCTAATAAATGTGGAAGTCGTTGCTCATGTTACACAGCCTGAGCTTAGGTCCAGTGAGGTGAGTACCTGAGTTGGCAATAACATTCTGAAGGCAGCTTTTTCACCAAGCCTTTCAAATGAATCTATTCCTTGTCATTTTCTCTCATCTCTGTAAAAAAAAATCTCCAGGCAGATCGTATCTCAAATTGTGCGAAAGATGAAATGCTTTCCGTAGGAATTACAAAAGGAAAATCCTTTTCCTGCTTTACTAAGGCTTCGAACTGGGAACATGTAGATATTTAAATTTCGGTTCATGTCTGCTATATGTTTGAGCAGGTATCAAACAAATTCTACTTCACATTCTCTGTCCCTCCTGAAGCCATGAAGGATGGGATCCGGATTCGGAATGTAGTTCCTGCCACGGAAGAGGAAGCACGGCGGGTGATTGAACGAATGGATGCTGAGAACTCCCAGTTTGCTGCATTGTGAACTTGGCAAGGAGGGAAGGCAAGCATCAGTGGAAATCCTCCAGTCAAGTGATGCCATTTTTGTGTAAATTTGAGCAGAGCATCAATAATCTTTGCACATTTTGTATTTAACTACCATTTTTCAAAAAAATCAAATGAGAGAATCGGGAATATCTGCAGTTGGTGAACCACAATCTTTAAATATAACTAAATAAATTTACACATCAGACCAAAATATTGTGCTGCTACAACTTATTACATCTTCTGATCTAATTTCCTCTATATATTACACAAGATGAAAAATTCCAAAATCTTGTGTGTATTATATATAAGTACAAGGAAGGGTGCTTAACCTAAACCGGTAATGAATCCATCAAAAGCTCCAGCCAGCATAAAATCAAGCACCATGTCGAGGCGCGGTTTCATCATCCACGGAACCATAATGCTGCTTTGCACCGAGCCCTGGAAAAAACGGTGGAAGGGTTGAATTCGGAACCCTGGGGAATTGACGGGCTGACCCAACTATAGTTCTTTCATTAACTTTTCCGACTACCTTGCACGCCTGATCTAGAATAGAAAGAAAATCTCTCACCACCGTGAAAATTCGGAAGGGATGAGCTTCTTCCCTAACTGAGTTCCCATGGAAATATTCTGTTAAGTCCTTTACCATAGAGAATGCAACTTTCTCTTGAGCTTGAATCCTTACAATTTCTTCCCCTGCCTTGTTCAAGAACCCACTCATGGACTCGAAGAACTTTTTGCTACTCTCCTTAGATGCACTGCCTTCGATCAATTTTACAACTTCTGCTATTTTCGTAATTCCAGCAGCAAGTTTTGCAACTTCATTGCTAAGTACATCTGAATCCATCGTAGCAGCCTTCTTTACACTGGTGAGCTCCCCACTCAATCCTGAAACAACTTGCAGGCCAAGCTTCCTAAACTCGACATCATCCCGGAAGGAAGTTTGTTGGCTTTCCTCAGCTATTTGATTCTGATTCATACCGGAAAGATGAGAACCTTCAGCTCTGATGATTTCCTGCACAACAAAATGTAAGAGAGTAGTTTTCCCATCTGTTCCCTTCACATCTACAAGCTTGAGAAGTGTGTCTAGCTTGAAGGCATGGGCATCGCCACGGTTAGTGCCAACATTCATCCGGTTCCCAGTTTTGAGCACCGCTTCAAGAAGCTTCAGGAACATTTTGCTGTTCCTTAATTCTTCGCAAGCTGCCTGTATTAAGGGAGTCATATCAGAAATAGCTGGTAATATTTATGCAGAATAACTCGGGCAAAGTTGAGAAGCATATGTAAATATGAATTGCAAGGAAAACTACATCACTTTCGTATAGGCCTATGAAATTGACATTACTTAAGATGACTGAAAGAGTTCAGTAACATGTATTACAATTAATAAAATAATTCACACCATAAAATTAGACAGAGAACTCATTTTTTGCAATCATATAAACATGTTTACTGAACTTTCTTAGTTTTCTGTATACAGTCAGCTTCTACGATATGGTAAACAGAGACATTGAATAAAGCAGACGGGCCAATCATCCTTTGAGCGGCACAATGCCCACAGAGTTGTAATAATTACCAAGTTCTTAAAACCATGTTAATCAGATTTCCAAGAAAAAGATGACCCAAAAAAAAAAAACCACATCCTGAACAGCATACAACATGAGACAGAATTAACTGGCTAGGATTAGCACTAATAGTTAAATTGATTGGACTATAATGAAAATCGAAAAAGGATTAACTGGAAGTGGAAGTGGAAAGTGACCAAGAGAAGATGAACAGAACCAAACACGACATAAACTGAACATAGTTCAAAATCAGTTCCTTTGTACAAAATTTTTAAAATAAAAGAAGGAAGGCACCCAAAAAATTATATTTTTTAACTGTTCAACTTTTTTATTTGTATAAAGATCATGAGGCATGAACTCAAGTCTTTCTACCCATCATCAACGACAGGAGGGTTTGAATTTAAACAGATGGATGCCCATTAGCTACCTCCAACAAGATATTTGAGGATGAGAACGAATCGACAAAATAGATATTATTGCACTGTCGAATGATAAGTAAAAAGAGACTACAAGATTTACCCCCACAGTCTCGAAAGACCTTTTCAGATAATCTACTTCTGAATCAAAATTGGCAATGTAGAGCATTGCATCCACCCTCTTAAACGCAAAAGGTATATCGAGCACCGCCTTCAGAAATTTCTCAGCTGGGCCAAGTTTAAACGGTGATTCATCTTTAAACTCTCTTAGTTTCCGTTCTTCCTCTTTGGTTGGAGCCATCTTTAATAGACTTTCGAGAAGTTCTGTCCCAAGTCCATCTGAATTACCTGCTTGCAAAATTTACAAAAGTTCATACAAATGCAAACAAATTTAATCAAACTTCATCTCGGAGCTTGAATTGCGATGTGCAACATCACTAATTCAAGATGAACATGTTAAAATTGGACAAAATGCAATAAGCAAGAATCAACTATCACTACTCACCTTCCAAAAGCGCTTCGCAGACTTCATCAATGGTAACATTAATCGCCCTCAACAAAATTGCAATGTTTTGAGACTTCTTCGGATCAAGCACACGGTTCTCCTGGTTCACAGAAGGAAGAATCTGTCTCCGGACATTGTCATTCGGTGTCAAACCCAAATTGTTTACCATAAACAATGTCTCAATCATCTCCTCATTCAACCTGGAACACAAAATTACTAAAAGGCAAGTGCAACAAAAGCTAAAGGATCCGACTTTTAGCGCCGGAAATTGACAGAAAAAAAAGGGCCAAGAGTTTGTTCTTGTCTTACTGAAAAGAGCTGGATTTCAAGTGATCCCACACCATGGCGCGGTCTGAGCTGGCCCTAACTTTATCCCAATGTAAAGGTTTCAGCTTTGGCTTTCTTTGAGTCTCCTCGTTCTTTTCCACTATCTCATTGCTCTCTGAGCTTTCACCCGCCAAAATGGGTCCCGAATTCTGAAGCACAGCCGGCCGGGAAGGAGTGATAAGAACCGGTGGCCCTGTGTTGCGACTTGGAGGCGCCGGAGCTTCCCAAAACCTCGGTGGTGGCAGTGGCGGAGGCGGAGGGGGAAGTCTTATCGGAACAAAACTCTTATTTCTCTCTGGAGAGTGGTTCTTCAGCCCGATAAGGCCAGAATTTCTTGAGGACGACGAAGAGAAGGATGGGGACGATGACACTGGTATCGGAGGAGGCCGCGACGGAGCTGAGAAATTGATTAAGTCCGGCGACTTCGATTTCAAACTTCTGGGGCTCAAATTCAACGCCGGCGAGACCGTGTGAGACCAAGAACTTGCTGGGGAAGCAGATTTCGAACATGGGTATGACGCAGTTCTCGAATTGAAGCTTCTACTTCCGAAGTTTACGCCATCAACGGCCTTAAACACTCTGTCAGGGCTTGTTATTCTTCCGCTACCATGTTTGGGACTTGCGGAAGACCCTCTGGGAGAAAAGAACTCCTCTTCATCGTCATCGGAACCCAGTTGGGAATTCTTGAAACTCCGTCTGAAATTGTGCTTGGGAAGTGGCGGAAGCGGCTTCAGCTCCGGCGAGCCCAGTCTCTGATACGGTGGCGAGGCAGAGTGGCTCGACACCCCGAACGCCAAGCACGCATTGCTCGTGTTCGCGACGTTTTCCTCGTCGGTTCCTCGTCGGGGACTAACTAAGGTTCCGAGGTAGAGGAACTCTCTGCTGGTATTGGGCGTACTACTACGATGATTGTGAACCGCGTCGGAGGAGGCGGTGTTTGGCGGGAACAGACGGAGATTGTCGTTTCTGGAGGCCTTATCGTCGGGTATGGTAGGGTTAGGCTGCCGGCGTCGACGGTAGTACAGAAATGAGGCGGCGGAGGCGATGATGATGAAGGCAGTGACAGAAACAGAGATGGCGATGGCAATGACATGGCGGTGGGAAGAGGAGGAGGAGGAGGAGTTTTTGGGAAAGAGGATAGACGAAATGTTGGCGGGGAAGGAGGTGAGGGAAGTAGGGGAGGGAGGGGGCGGTGGGGAGTGAGAGGAGGAGGAGGAGGGAAAGAAAGGTTTTGGGGGAGGGGTTGAGGAGGAGGAAGAGAAGGGTAGTTTGGGAATTTGGGTTGGGTGGGATTGGGGAGAGGAGGATGGCGGTTGGATTGGAGGGGAAGACTCTAAGGGGAAAAGGGGCTGGTGGAGGAGGTGGCGGTAACAAGTGGCGGTGGTGGTGAAGTAGAGCAACGTGAGCAAGAGGATCATCAGCAGATTGAGAGGTGGCATTGTGGTGGTTGGAGTTCAAAAGCGTCTTTGTTTTGCAGTGCTTTGTTGTAGGAAAAGAACGTTGTAGCTCAGAGAGCTAGAGAGAGAGAGTAAGAGAAAGGGGAAAAGAATCTACATGGTCATGGTGATGGACCTGATGGCGGTGGCGGTGGCGGTAGTGAGTAGAAGAAACAAAAGAGAATGGTAGTTGTGCAGATTTCAGGCCATTACAGTGACCTACCACTCCTTTCAGTTTTCACCTATGGAGAGAGAGAGAGAGAGAGAGAGAGAGAGAGAGAGATGCAGTAAGAAAAGTGGAGGTGAGATAACTATGACCTGTAAACTCAGAGAGCAGGGTAAAGACGATATCTTGCAGTGCGGAGGGGGAGAGAGTAGACAGTAGAGAGAGAAAGAGGTTAAGAGACGGAAATGCCGAGCTTTTATTGGGATTTGGAGTTTTCTTTTGGCTGTGCCACGGTGTGACAGATTCTTGCAATTATCACACAACTCGCTCACTGCACTGCTGAAGATTCAGGATTCCACATTTGCGTTAGCTGTTTTACACTATGTCGAGGACCTATGCCAGACTCGAGAGCTTTCCTTCCGGTTAATATCAAACCCAAAATTTCGCCAAGCCTTTTCCTTTCTTATCTTTTCAATCTCGAACTTCAGGAATTTTCTAAAATATTCCAAATTATCTTTTATCGCTTAAATTTTAACCGTTAAATCATTGTTTCTAAAGCAAGTAGATTTTAGTGAATGCCACTACTTGAGAAAAGTGGTAAATTTTTGAGCTTGTTTTGCTACTATCACACTGTTGTCCACTGATCGCTGGTAACTGGGAGAAACGGAAAGAAAGGAAAAGCCTTTTTTTTAGGGGACGAGGGGATCCCACCGATCTTTAGTGCAAGGGGTACGTTTGTCCACTAGGTACCTGCCTGTGGTCCTGTAGGCAGCTATCACCACCTGGTGACTGGTGCTCCGTGGTGTCTTGTATGGACAGAGATCCCAGCTGGATCTCCCCCGTCAAGATTCATATATCTAGATTCTTGAAATTTGATCTAACGGTTATAATTATTATCATTTAAAAAGATTTCTTATTTGTAGTCGTTTGATCAAATTTCAACGATCCAGATTTTCGAATTCTTAAGATTTGGTGGGGTGAGATTCGGCTGGGATCTCTGTCTCCATGTGGGAGGAGATGCTGAGGAGGAGTGAGGTGAGGTACGGTGAGGCTTTTCCATTTTGGAATATTCATTAATCTTTTTCTGGTGCTACAAAAATCAAATGATTAGCAAAACTTTTGTTTGTTAATCTGCGTTTGATTAGTTTAATCAGGCATTAAATTATCTAAGCTTTTTATCGAGACAAATCAAGTAATACGTCAAGTGAAGTGGAGTGGAGTGGGGTCGTATCTTCGTTTAAAAAGTATTTATGCATTTAAAATCTTCTTTGTAAGAATAAAAACAAATTCTCTTCAGATTCTTTCATATAAAGTGAACGCATTCAATATTATTTTGCTTATTATGTTTATGGTAATATAGTCTAATCATCAACCTAACAATCTTAGCAATTTTAAAGACATGTGGAGCCCTGTTGTATTAGCATTCTCATCTCTAAATTTAACTAAATTCAACTTAAAAAATAATGAAAAAACTATTTAGTCTTCTATCACGAAAAAAAATAAGGGAGGTTTAATAAAACACCCCCGGTACTGTTTACTTTTAACGAAAAGTCCTTTTTTACCTTTAACTGTCACTATTCATTATACCTTCAAAAAGGACTTTTCATTAAAACTGTCACTATTCAGGCCCTTTTCGTTAGTTTTCCTAAAAAATAATGGGTTGCAGTTTCACAAAATTAAATTTAAATTTTATTATTTTTTATTAAAGCATCACTTACTTATGATCTTAACATATATCTAGTATTAAAAATTAAAAAATAAAAGCATCTCTTCTCACTCCCACTCTCCCACCCCCTCGTTCTCTTTATCTCTCTCTCTCTCTGTCTCTCCTTCCTCATTTTAAAAACAAAATATAAAACGTTGACACACAAAGTGTGTAGACATATGCTAGTTATATTTAAAATATCAATTTATAAGATGATAAATAATAGTAAGGGGTGACAACTAAATAGAAAATGTGATGCCCCAAATCAAGTAAACCAAAAATTACCATTTTGGTTTGACTGAGATTTTGCCACCCTATTTCCTTGCATATTGTCCTCTCTTTTTTCATGTAGGTAATGTATCATTAATAATATCCTAAAAATAAACAAAAGTGGAAGGGTCAATGAAAAATGAAAAAGCTTTTGGCAGCCTTCAGAATTTGGTATGGATCATAAACTACTTGTTGGGACCATCCGGTGGTGACTTTCAGTAGCTATACGTATATATTTACATCTTCCATTAATTTGCCTTCTTCCCGTAACGCTGCCAAACTATCTATACATTGATACGAAAGTAGTTGCGGGATTTAATATATCTATATATACACATATTATATATATTCTTGGCATATTTTTTTATACAAATTTTTCCTTACATTTTTTTGTAGGATCTACTCTGTAACACATTTTAAAGATCATATAATAATAATAAAATCTTCCTTAAAACTAAAAATTGAAGGTCTCGAGTTCGAAACCCACTACTGGCGTGGAAACTAGACTTGTGGCCATAGGAAAGCTGAAATGCTTATGTGAGTCTTTCCGGCCCCCGAAAGGGGTGAATAACCGTGGCTTGCCGCTAATCTTAGTTTCAACCCAAGTAATCAATTGCTAAATTTTTTTTTTTAGCAAACGATATTATCTATACTAAGGGGGAGGGGTTGACTTAGCCTTATAATGGGCTAGCAATAATATGGTTCAAATTTGCCTTTGGCGAGAATTGAACCTAAGACCTCTCACTTACAAATGAAAAGAAATACCACTAAACCATAGTACTAAGTGGCCTAAATATAAATTTTAAAGCCTTTTATTTACACTTTACTAGTTTACGTAAACAAAAAAAATTATTAGACTTTGAAAAAGATCGGTAATTTATCTTTTGAAATTGAGGTTTTTTTTTTTAACAAACGATATTATTTACATTAAGAGGATAGGAGAGTGGATCAAACCTCACAATAAGTTATTAATAATATGGTTTAAATTCATCTTTGTCAAGAATCAAATCTAAAACATTCCACTTACAAGTAAAGATGAATATCACTATCCGTACTAAATGGCATTTTTTGAAATTGAGTTAGGTTCTTTCATGCGTACACCTACTTCAAAATGCTACAAGGAAAAAATTAAATAAATATAAAAACAAACAATTTA
This sequence comes from Crataegus laevigata, assembly GCA_963580275.1. Classification (NCBI taxonomy): domain Eukaryota; kingdom Viridiplantae; phylum Streptophyta; class Magnoliopsida; order Rosales; family Rosaceae; genus Crataegus; species Crataegus laevigata. The sequence goes on along the minus strand of OY756944.1, from coordinate 28,837,119 downwards.
TGAGTCGTTATGGGCTATATAACCCTAAAAACCCTAGCTGGTGAGATCGGGCTCTACTGAAACACAATTAAGAGTGTTGTTACAATAATTAATAGGTCGGTCCATCAAATTAGGAATATTGTTGTATACTGTTCAAGTCATGAAGTAGTATATTAAGCCATCTTCAACTGAAGGCTGGCCAGATGGCTCGTTTTAATTCTCTGGTCCTCCAAAAAATTAATAGTTTAATGAACAGTGCAAAATCATATTTCTTACCATCTCCAACCGAGGGTCATAGGACTCGTTTTAACCCTGTCACAAAAAATCGTCTCGAACTGAGGGCTAAAGGGCTATAGTATGGAATGTGAAGAATTGAAATAAAATGAGATAAGATAGTATGAAATGGTGAAAAATATGTGAGAAATTGTGTAGGAAAAATTAGAATTTTTTTTTAAAAGTCCAAAAAAAATAAAAGATTGTTGGGCATCAAAACAAAAAGTGGGCTAGGACCAAATAAAAAAGGGAACTTTAACGAAAAGTTCATGGTACTGTTCACTTTAACGAAAAATCATATTTTTACATTAAAAAGTCAATCTTGCTACTATTTACTTTACTCTTTATTTTGTCCTTATCATTAAAACTCAAAGTTTTCAAGGCATTTTCATTAGTTTTCCTTTATAACCTAAGTTCTAAACCGTAAAGTGGGCTAGACAAATGGAAAAGAACAAAAAAATTGAAATTAGGCTAGCCAGCGAGTTGGCCCTTTGGCCCTTTTTGTCCAGTGGGGCCCATGAGCCTTTTGGCCTGACCCTTAGTTGGAGACAATTTTCAGACTGTTTTCGGCCATCTAGTCCTCTGAACCTTTCGGTTGGAGATGACCTTATATATGATATGAACCAATTTGTCCACAAACAGTTTAAAGGAGAGACATTAAATATTAGGACGTACGACCTACTACACATTCAAGTACTTCCCACTCTTCTTTGTGAATGTGAAAATGAGAATCCAAATCTTCGTTGGATCCTCTTTGTGAGGATTTTAGAAATTCGTAAATCATATTTGTTCATATTAAATTATGTGGTCAGAAATTATTTTAAATATTTTTATTTAAAATTAAATACAAACAAAATATGGCCGCACGATGTACGATGAACGAACACAATTTAGGGATTCTCAAGATTCTTACAAAAAGAATTTGAAGAAAATCATGTTGGTAAAATAATGAAAATGAAAATTCTCACGTACGACATTACCTGTATGCATGCACGCACAAACGCTACATTCAAACGTTAATCAGACATGCACGATCATATATACATACGCATGCGTGATATGCATGTAGGAAGATAAAAGAAAGACATAGGGGTCGCCATCCCTTCAATGATATATAAAAGGATGGCATGCTCATGAGACATGAGTTGTGGCTTTGAGATCGACTGAAAGCAAATACGATAACACGTAAACCCTAAATACTGAAAGCAAATATGATAACACGTAAACCCTAAATAATTAATTAAACTTGTCTATATATATGCTTTTAAAAAACATGAGAGAAAATGACTCCTCACCACCACCATGCATCTTGTATAAGTTAAAACCAAGTCGCTTTCCATGCCGGAGTCAAGTACCACAAAACGAATTTTACGTTATGGCCAAAACTTACAGACAAACATAAAAGAGAGGGAGAAACAAAACAATCGAAGCAACTCGCACTTCCCCTCTCACATACTACTCAATTAATTTACGGTTTTTTTTTGTTTAAATCCATTAATTTACGTTAAAACAAGCACATAAAATCATGACCATTCCTCCCATGAAATTACCCTGATCACGGGAGAAACTATGTTACAAAGGTAAAACACTTGCATGTTAGTGTCACAACTCTTAAATATACTACTAGTCGTTGTATATTATTACAGAGTCCGATTGTCTGCTTTCTTTTTACCATATTTTTTTCATTCCCTTTTATTTGTGCGATCACAGTTAAGTAACGTCAATATTTTATATTAATTTTTTATAGAAATAATAAGACAAAAAAATAATAATAATATAAAATATTAACATGACTTAATCATAATCATACAAATAAAAAAAATAAGAAAAATATAATAAAATGAGGGCACACAATCTGCTTATTAATGTCGTGTAATTAAGTTGCTCGTCGTCAAAGCGTCGGCATATTGGAGATATGACAAAAGTCAAAAGTCTAGGCCATTCCAAGCCGTACAAACTTTACACATATATACAGTGAGTGACCGCATGCATGGCAGAGTGTAAACGCGTGGTTCACTAATTCACAATTTGACATCCTTGCCCCACAGACGTCCTAAGAACCAATGTTTAAAATATCGATGATATTGAAAATATCAGTAGTTCAAAAACACGAAAATTTTGATGAAAAAATTGGGATATTATCGATATCGATAAAAATTGAATAAAAACCACGGAAATTGTAAAAAAAAACTTGAAAATTTTTATTGAAACTTTGCATGATGTTTATTTAGTCAATTATCTATTAGTTTATCACAAAAAATTGGAAGGAAATGCATTGCATGATGAATTTAACTGATTTAAGTTGATTATATAGCGAGCTGGCAAACATTGTGAGTGTAGAAAATATGTAGTAATTAATGAAAGAAATTTAAACACACCATAATCATTTATATATAATGAATTAGTACAATATTTTACACTTTATACATTGCATGGTAAGATACATGAGTGACTTAGTACCACATAGAGTTCCTATGAGGTTCAAAATTTTCACTATCTTCATCATCTCTATGTGTAGAATAAGTGTATCGTGAAGAGTAGTCATCAAATGATAAATCCCCAAAATAGTTTTGCATGTAATTGTTAACATGTCACCCATATGGATCCGAGATTGGTTGACGTTGTCCATAAGCAAAATCATTTGAAGATTGAATCTCGGATTCTTTCGATGAGTTGCTCGATTCAATCCCAACGGGAATGGGATATGACGGGTAGGGAAATGGTTGGTTATGAGTATAACTATAGTTACTACGTCTCACTCCAACAGAGTCCGAAGTTATAGATAACGAGCCATCTTCTTGACTTGACAAAGTCCCCTTGCCTTTTTCTCTACGAGTATAGTCCTTCCCTATGGCACCAATTCCTGGTCCTGCCCGCCTACTGCCATGGTCCTCATCATGTGTTGCATGCGTAAAGTTTGCCTCACTAGTGAAAGGGCTCATAAATCCGGGAGGTGGTCCAACATAGTCTTCATGTCCCCAAGCTTGATCACGTTTAGTAACTCTACTAGAAATCTTAAATGTACCTATATTTATTTTTCATGGAAATTAGGCAATTATTTTTTGGCCAAAAAATATAGTAGTGACGGTTATATAAGAGAACCTAAATAATAAAGTTATTATACAAAAGAATTAAATAGGAAGTAAAGAAAACGATTGTAAGAATTTAAGTAATTATAAAAATAATATGGAATAATAAAACCTAATATTAATGAATAATAATCCAATTTGATAATAAAATAATCCTAATATTAAACATATTAATGAATAATAATCCAATTTAATGAATAATCCAATTTGATAATAATAAAAACCTAATATTAATGAATAATAATCCAATTTGATAATAAAACCTAATATTAATAAAATAATAAAATAATAAATAACATTAAACATATTAAAATTATCCTAGGGAATAATTATACAACATTACTTAATTAATTCAAAAAATTAACATGCAATTATCGATATTATCCCGATATTACCGATATTATCCCGATATATTGACGAAAATAAAGTGGATACGTGTGAAAATATCCTCATCTCAAAAAAACGATTCGCCGATATTATCGATATTTTGGTCCATGCTCAAAACTCGAAACGCGTCGTGCCTCTCTCTCTCTACGTCGCAGTCTTACCCACACACAAATTGATAAAGATAACTATTCTCCAGCAGCTGTAAAACTGTACAAAAAATATATATTAACTTTGCTTGCTCAGCCTGCTTGCTCTCAAAATAATGAGAAAGGATATCGCCAGATCATCTTTGTGAGAATCTCAAAAATCTTTCAATTATATCTGTTTATTGTACATTGTATGATAAATTTTGTTAGATACTGTTTATATTTAATTTTAAATACAAAAAATTATAATAATTTTTGACCGCATAATATACGATGAATGGATGTGATTGGAGGATTCCCAAAATCACAAAGAGAATCCGGCGAGGATCCTCTTGGCAAAACAATATCCTTAAAATGAATCACATGTTAATAGGATGAAGGATATGGACTTATAAATAAGTTTAGCTACTTCTTATTATCAATTGATTTTACAGTAGAATTTTAACTTTTTTAATAGATTAGTTATTAGAGCCAGGTTGTCGCACATATAAGCCCAAAACAGTATGACACGCCTCAACCCTGATATCCCCAAATACCAGGATTGGCAGGTGCTGGCTGACACCTGAGGATGATGAAGCCATTTTTAAACATGCATGTAGCTTAAAATATGTTATTAAGAAGGAATATACTAAAACATAAACGTATCCAAAGCATACAACTAACCAAGAATAAAATGAAAGAATTATTATAGAAAGGTACAAACCAAGGAATGAGACTCACAAAGAAGAAGCTTGAAGATGTCTAAGCGGAAGTGCCCTGACACTGGGATCGTGTGCCTCGATTCTAACTCCTGAGGGGGCGCAAAACAGAAAAAGTGAGTGGACCAAAGTTTATAATAATACTAATAATTGGAAAACCATTTTCTTTCTAAACATACTAATCCCTTATTTTGAAAACACAGATATATATATATATATATATATATATATATATATATATATATAATACTACATAGTAGGTTTTCTGAAAAACTCTACATGCCATAATAATGTTCATAAAATATGCACACGTAAAACAATGCTCAATAAATGTGTTATTGTCGCCCGAAGGTAAATCCATAAATCTCAGAAATACTGTACTCTCTATAAGGGTATCATAGTCGCCCTAAGGTAGTACATGTCCATCACTCGAATATGAAGCTATACGATACTGGGTTATGCCAGTGAAGAAACCATGGTCCATCATCCGAAGGTGAAGCTGTACGACTCCAAGTTACGCTGGAGAAGAGGATATATAACATCACACACCCACACTAGCCACAAGGTAGTGAAGCTGGGGGTATACCATCAATATCATCAACTCATTATTCACCTAAAGGTAGTACTTGTCCATCACTCGAATGTGAAGTTGTATGACACTGGGTTACGCTAGTAAAAAAACCATGGTCCATCACTTGAAGGTGAAGCTATAAGACTCTGGGTTATGTCGGAGAATAGGTATAACATATACATCATCAACTGTGTCCTATGTCCATTACCTGAAGGTGAAACTGTATGACACTGGGTTACGCCAGTGAAGAAACCATAGTTCATCACCCAAAGGTGAAGCTGTATGACTCCGGGTTACGCTAGAGAAGAGGTATAACATATACATCATCAATTGTGTCATATGTCCATAACCGAAAGGTGAAGCTGTACGACACTAGTTATGCTAGTGAAGAAACCATGGTCCATCATTCGAATGTGAAGCTGTACGACTTTGGGTTATGCCTAACATCAACTGTGTTCTATGGCCATAGACATTTACATACCCGTGTTGTGTGGATATGTTGTATGATAACACGCTAGATAAGTACCGAAAACATATCTCAAAAATCTCATATCCAAGCCGGAGCTTTGATGCGATGATTATGCAAACACACAAATTAAACCCTCTTGTTGACAATTGTAGTAAAGATGTAAGTAAGGTATCGTTCTAGACCGGGGATTAGGAGGGATTGCTAATGCACCTAACTAACTTAAAAATATTAAACAAGACTCAAAAACACAAAACAAAACTCTAAAACAGAAAGCTAAACTATAATAACTTAAAACACACTAGAATAGTCAAAACAACACAAAACTAGCAAATTGAATAAAAACAGATACTAGGGATGGATTTAAACGAATTTGGGATTACAAAGACTCAAAATACTCAAAAGACATCAAATTGTACAGATTATAACTAAACAATACAACTTAACAATGGGGGGGTTTGGTTTTGGACGAATTTAAACAAAAACTAAGTAAACTTTGTAAAACAGATTTTAAGACAGATTTGAGTAAATCAATGGATGAATGGATGGCTAGAGGGTTTTTCTCCACACATGACACACGTGCATACAAACCAATTTTCAGTTGTTCTTTCAATAAACCATGAACAACACTCTAGATTAACCGTGAACAACATTTTTTTAACCTTCAAGTTTTCCTTAAGTTATTGAATTGGACGGAAAAGCGCAAACAACAATTCAAAACATTCTTCAAAAGTCCCCTACGTGAACAGCACAATAGAGATACAATCAAAGATCATTAAGCTTTGTGAAAACTATAAGCATTGACGAGGCATTCGTAACTATGAACAGCATTATACTCTTGCCAAGAATTCACTTAGCGCGATTGTGACTAGCAACCTTCACTACTTGTGAATATAAGTTCATAACGATTAGGTGAAACTCCCTTATATTCTAGCATCAAATTCATGCATGCAAACTAAGTATGCATCCTTAATCGACATACAAGAATAAGTTATAAATCAAGCAGTTAAGCAAATTGAATTCACAACTCATGAAATCACAACTGAAGGTAATCAATTCATATTGCAAATATGTTCATGGTATTGAATCGACCTCTAGCCAAGAAGAGTTTATTTCCTCATAGTCACAATTAATCAAAGATAATTAGATTTAAACATTGAAAACAAAGATAGATTACACCTAGAAACGCTCCAACAATCCAACGTCTTGAATGGCTCGGCACGGCTCCAAGGTAATCCTCTCCTTCTTCCTTTGTAAAGCTGCGGCACAGGGATAATGATGATGGTTGGTGCGGCAAATGGGTTGAATAGGTTTAGAGAATATGGAAGGATGATAGGGGATGGATAGGAAGAGAGGTGGATGGAATGGATGAAGGAAGAGAGAAGACTTGTGGCATAAATTGTGTTGTGTGTATTCGTCCTTTGCCTTGTGATGGAGAAGCCTATTTATAGATTTTGAAAATGAATCACCACCACAAAATTTCTTGGTGAAGTAAGTGGATGTTGTAGGTGAATTGGGTGTGGATGTTGTAGGTGAAGTGAGTAGATGTTGTAGATAAAGTGAGTGTGGATGTTGTAGGTGAAATAAGTGGATGTTGTAGGTGAAATAAGTAAGTGTGGATGTTGTAGGTGAAATAAGTGGATGTTGTAGGTGAAGTGGGTGTGGATGTTGGAGGTGAAGTGAGTGGATGTTGTAGGTGGAATAAGTGGATGTTGTAGGTGAAATAAGTGAGTGTGATGTGTTTTTGGGTCAGAAAATAGGAAAGGAGAGGATCCCTTAATCTTCAATTTCATCCATCCACTTGGCTCCAAGCATAAGCTAACCATCCAATGCCCAAAAATGCTTCAAAATGCTCCAAATTGCACTTTCTTGCATACTTTGTCATTTGGACCTACAAACACACGAAAATAGCTTAAAATACTAAAATAACTAAGGACTAACAGTCTAAATGCAAGGAAACAAGCTAACTAAGTTGTATAAATATACTCCTATCAAGCTCAAAAGCTCAAATTTCATCTCATGAATCCATGATAGCACAAATTCATAAATCCATAAAATAAATCATATTCGTTACCCATAAATAAATCATATCCGCAAATCCATATAATATCAAATACGTAAATCCAAAGATTCATAACTTTTTGTACAACGTTAATTCAATGAATCATAAATATTTCGTAAAAGCAATTATATAAATCATAATTTCTTCGTAAATCATAAATATAAGAATCCGCAAAAGCATATTATAAATCATGCTCCATTCATGAAATATGCAATGCATACAAACCAAAGATTTTATAAAAACATGCAAGTTTAGAAAGGGTCCACTCACATATATTTTACTGCCCGGAAACCGCTCGAGCTAGTGAGGATAGAGTCACTTCTCACGATGCACCTAAGCACATATAGAGGTCATTTAGTAAAACTCTACCAAGACGTTAGAATTTGGAAAAACGGATAGCGGATTTGGAATCAGGACATCAAAATTAGCCTAAGAGGGGTCTTGGTCGAAATTTGAACAAGTCAAACCAAAAGTCAACGTTGACTGGTCAACGAGTCAACGGGTTGAGTCGGATCTGGGTTGGGTCATAGCTTAGGTTGTTAGGTTGGGCCTAGGATAAGGTTATTGGGCCAAGGCTTTGAGCTGAATTAATAGGTTGGACTTAGGTTGAATCTAGTTAGGGTTTTAGGCCGGGTTAGTAGTAGGTCACGGATTTGGGCCTGATAATGGGTTAATGCTATTGGGACTGGGTTAGGTATTGGGTTAGGCCTGATTTCAAATTGGGTGTGGGCTCAGTTTGGATTGCTGGTCGGGCGACCCGATTAAGTTCGCAGGTCACCGGATCTAACGTAGGAGAAGGCTGAACTTTTGGGATTTTGGCAAGGAAATTTCCCTGGCTCCGATTTGGGGTCAAATCTCCATCACTTTCAACGATTTAAAAACCAAAATAAATCTAAGGAAGAAAATGACAAGAATTTACCAATTCGGGGACTAATCGAGGTCGGATATGGCAGGAAAATTGCATGTAGTTCATGGATGACTCTCTAGAAACTATGACACCCCCCGATCCTGATGTCCTGGGACATCGGGTGGTCACGTGCTGGCCGACACCCAAGGGGTGACAAAAGCCATTAAATTAATACAAATGCTGAGAACATGTGAAACATGCACAAAATTGTGACTAGATTCTAGGATATGAATATTCATAATGCAGTAAAGTATAAAAACAATAATAATAATATTCTTAATTACTAAGATAGTGCATGACATGTTCATAGCATACGTCTAATACAGAGTACAAGCAGAAATTAAGATAAAGAAGTGATATTACAAAAGATGCTGAAACAGAGATAAGATAGCACGATATCACTGGTAGAGGAATGCCTTGTAGCTCGGATCGTATTCCTCGTCCCTATGTCCTGAAGAGGGCGCAAAACAAACGTGAGTGGACTAAGTTGATATATATGTATATATGTATATATATATATATATATATACACTAAAACAGTTATCAACGTATTAACCCCCCAGGTTTTATGAAAACTAATAGCATAATATGTAATAGGTATACATATATATATATATATATATATATATATATATATATAATACTGAAACAGTTATTAACGTACTAATCCCCAGGTTTTATGAAAACTAATAGCATAATATGTAATAGGTTTCCGAAACCCTAAAATGCCATAAAATCGTTCCATAAAACATAAACTCGTATATAGTGTGCTACTAGTGGTATCAGTATTAGTATTTCTTCATACACACAAAACAATGCCCTACACACGCCTGCCCGAAGGCAATATAAACATCATCCTCCATATGCACAGAATAGTGCCCTACACACGGTTGCCCAAGGCAATATAAGTATCATCTTTATATGCACAGAACAGTGCCTTACACACACTTGCCCGAAGGCAATATATCATCTACATATGCACAGAATAGTGCCCTACACACGTCCGTCTTGAAGCCAACATAATCATTATTGCCAAACAGTAGAACAGTGACCACTAGATACGCACAAAATCAGTGAACACACATATATATATATATATATATATACATTTCAAAATCAACCTTCATAGTATAAAGTTATCCATTATCTATACTATAAAGAGGTGTTCGAAAACATGTTCTAAATATTATATCGTCATCCATCAGATATCCTATAAAGAGCATGGGTTATATAGAAAATACGATATTCCAAAATAAGCTCAATATAGCATGATAAACAATTTCTCGTAAAACGTTCACAAACGTAATCAATAAATCATGCTTTTCATGCATGCATTTCTATTATTAAAACATGCATTTTTAGAATAGGTCCATTCACAGATACTCCGTCGTTGTAGAGCCGTACAAAATAGGAATAATGGAATCGTCGCTAGAAATTGCACCTAAGCACATAAAGAGTACAATTAACAAAACTATACTTAAACGATCGAATTTTAGAAAATGAACGTCGGAAACGAGTTCAGGACGTCGAAATTAGCTTAGGAGGGGGCTCGAAACAAACCCAAAAAAGTCAACGTTGATTGTTGACCGGTCAAAGTTAACGGTCAACGGTCGGGTCAAACCAGGTCAAAGTCAACCAGTTTGGTCAAACTGGATTGGACCAGTTTAGGGTTTGGGCTTGGGTTCAGTTTGGGCCCTAGGTTTAAGGTTAAATGGGTTTAGATAATTAAGTGGGCTGGGTTAGGGTTTTAAGGAAATGGGCTTAAGGGCCCAACCCTAAGGCCAAGGGTTTAAGGCCTTAAGGGCACGTTTGTTTGACAGGATTAAGAAGGCTTGGACTGAACTAGACTATAGTCTTTTGTTTGGTGTGCATCCGGATTAGCTTTAATGAGCTTAACCCAGACTCGCTAGGATTAAGGAACTCCTTAGCCGTTCTTAACGAGCAACCCCAAAATCGGACGGACTCGTAAGCCAGAGCAAACCGAGAGATTTTCGCATCTTCCCTTCGTCCTCATCTCTGCGTCTTCCATTCGTCCTCTGCGTCTTCCCTCAACGTCGTCCTTGCCGTGCTCCCTCATCGTCGTCCTCCTTCCGATCTCTGCGTCTTCCGATCTCTGCATCTGCTCGCTCGCATCTGCCTTGAATTCACTGGTAAACTTCAATTCTTCTTAATTTTATTGATTTGTGTTGCAGATGGTAATTTTACTGAGCTTTATTTGATTTTGTTGTTTTGGGTTTGAGAAATTTTCAAACGTAGACCTCTGCACTTGAACAAATTAGGGTTTTGATATTTAGGTGAAATTGAGATTAGAAATTGGGGTTTTCATAAGATGAGATGAAACTTGGAAATTTAGGATGTGTGTGTAATCTGTGTGTGTAATGTGTGTGTGTGTGTGTGTGTGTGTGTGTGTGTGTGTGTAATCTCTGTCTGTGTGTGTAATATGTGTGTGTGTGTGTAATGTGTAATGTGTGTGTGTGTGTGTGTAATGTGTGTGTGTGTGTGTGTAATGTGTAACGTGTGTGTGTCTGTGTAACGTGTGTGTGTGTGTGTGTGTGTGTAATGTGTAATGTGTAATGTGTGTGTGTGTGTGTGTGTGTGTGTGTGTGTGTGTGTGTGTGTGTGTGTGTGTGTGTGTGTGTGTGTGTAATGTGTGTGTGTGTGTGTATTCTGCACATTTGAAAGGATAGTGTGTGTGTGAGGGGGTTGATAACCATGACAATAACTTTTTCTTTTTCAACATCAGCCGTATATTTGTTGGCTCGGATTGACAAAAACTTTTTTTTTCAACATCAACCATATATTTGTTGGCTCGGATTGTGACTTGGCTGGTTATTTTTTTTTGTTGAGCCAACATTAATTGTGACTTGGCTGGTTATTTTTGGGCTGTTAATGCAGTTACTTGTTTCAGAATTCTTTGTATACCGTTTATTTTGATCTAGTTCATTTTGTATCATAATAACTTCATTTCCATCACCCTTAATAACAGTAAATATTACATATATAATGTCCTTATTTTTTTCTGTTTTTTTTTTGTTTGGATAGATATGGATCGAAGGAAGCTTTTATTGATTTTATTGTTAGAGATGTCTCATTTAGAGACAATTTGCATTTGTACGATTCTTGTGTTGCTGATGCTAAGGGCAAACAGAGACATGTTGAACGACGCACTTTGACCAACCGTTCACTTGTTAGACGAGATATTAGTTTGTGTTATTTGAATGGTATAATAGGGAATACTGATATTGAATGTGTCAACGAATTGAGAATGGATAGAAGGACTTTTGGCATATTATGTGACTTACTTCGTCAAGCTGGGAAGGTAAAAACGGATGGTTTGGTGTCTTTAGAGGAGCAGGTGTGTATGACTTTACAAATACTAGCACATTATACTAAGAATCGTAGTGTTGGCAGTAGATTTTATAGGTCGGGATAGACTATAAGTAGGTATTTCAATAACGTATTGCAAGGAATTTTGCGATTACAATGTATCCTACTAAAAGTCCATCAGCATGTGCCTATTGATTCTACATGTGGTGATGTTTTAAGGTATGATGATAATATTTTTTCATTTTCCCTAAGCTTTAACTCTTCATTCCCTTTGTATAAATTAACAAAAGTTTTTTTTTTCTTTTTTTTTTTAGAATTGCTTGGGAGCATTAGATGGAACACACATTGATGTGCCTGTACTTGAAATTGGCAAACCAAGATACCAAACAAGAAAGGGTCGAGTCGCAACTAATGTGTTAGGTGTGTGTTCAGGAGATATGCAGTTCATATATGTGTTTCTTGGGTGGGAAGGTTCCGCATCAGACTCTAGAGTGCTACATGATGCAATTACTAGGCCTAATGGGTTTAAGGTACCAGCGGGTAAGACTATTAGTTAGTCTCAACTTTGTAAGTTAGGTCTAGTTTTGTTTGTCAACTACAAAACACTAATAAGATCTGGTTTTTTTTTATTAGGTTATTATTACCTTGTAGATGGTGGTTATACAAATGGTGAAGGATTCCTTGCACCCTATAGAGGAATACCTTATCATTTATCTGAATGGGAGGGACGAACACCTTCTAATAACGAAGAATATTTTAAATGAAGCATTCTAAGGCAAGGAATGTAATTGAACGCTGTTTTGGCTTGCTAAAAGGAAGGTGGTCGATACTAAGGAGTCCATCTTTCTATCCGATAAGGACACAAGGTCAAATAATTACCGCTTGTTGCCTACTACACAATCTTATTAGGCAAGAGATATCTGTAGATCCAATGGAGAAATTGCCAATAATAGAAGATGGACAAAATACAGAAGAAGGTGAATATGTTGGTAGTGTTGAAACATCTGATCAGTGGACTGCAAAGAGGAATGCCATGGCTCAGGAAATGTATAATGAGTGGAGAGCAATTAGGAACCAGCAACCGAACTAGCTATATGTGTTAATGATAACATTTTATTTTAGTATTCATTTTTATCATGCATTTGTTGGATATTAGCAAAATGATTAGATTGCTCATCATTGAATGTTAAAACTTTTTTATTGATTGGATGGTATGCAAATTAATTGGATATTATGCAAATTGATTATTTGTATTGTATTTGAGGAATAAGTATTACTATCCGTTCTTGAGGATTTTGTTGGTCGGAAGCAACGGTGTGACACCGGTGCTTTCAAACAAGGTACTTTGATTGAAATAGCGAAAGCTGTCAATGTTTTATGTCCTCACTCCAATATAAAAACTCCACATATTGAGTCAAAGTTGAAGAATGGAAAAAAACATATAGATTGGTCGTTGACATGATAAACACAAGTGGATTTGCATGGAATGATGTCAAAATGTGCGTTGAAGTTGACAATGATGACGCATGGCAAACTTATGTGCATGTTCATATCCTATTTTATTTATACATTAGTTATATTCTTACTGCTATATTTGTTATGCATGCTAAATTTTAGTTTTGCTATGTTGATATAATCTTAGAAAAATAAAGAAGCCGATGGATGGAGAAGCAAACCTTTTCCACTGTATGATAGATTTGCATATATATTTGGAAAAGATCGGGTTACGGGTAATGTAGCCGAAACTCCTGTTGAAATGGTGGAGGAACAAAGTCATGATCAAGTTGGTGCAAGTGATATTAGAGGTCAAAATTTTGTTTCTTCAATGAACCAACAAAGCCAACAAAGCACCCCATCTGAAAATAGCCAAAGAAAGAGGAAAAGAGCTATGGGAAGTTCAAGTGATGGAACCGAGGGAATTATCAGTGGACTGAAAGATTTTTATGTTGAAAGTGGGAAGATGATGCAAATGGTAACTGAAGCTTTAGTTCAAGGTACTGCAGATCATAGTGACATAGCTAACAAACTTGAAGCAATGGGTCTTTCTCCTATGGATCAAATTGATGCATTGTCTCTTATTTGGGAAAAACCACAAAATGTGGGAGTGTTCAGGGCAATCAAATCGGAACTCAAGAAAGTGTTCGTCCAAATGCTTTTAAGCGACAAAGCAAGCGAATGAGTATATTATGTGGTGCCTTTTGACATGGATGTATTTTATTAATCGTACAATCTTATGTTATGGCTTATAACTTAGCTTTGCACTATAAAGTATTTTGGCTAATGTTAACTAGGATTTTGTAAATTATGGAGTGCTATACTATGGAATGCTATACTATGGTTCACTGGCATTTTGTAAAATATCTTGGATGAAAGTTTAGTGAATGATGTTTTAAGAGTCAATCAATGGCAAAGATTGAGTTGTCACAAGTATCTTCTTATGTACTTGTATTTGTTGAAGTTGCATGTATTGGGCACTATTCTTTTTCTTCTTTTGGGTGATAGAGTTTAAACTAAGCTACATTTGCAAATTAAACTCAACTATTTATAAATAGTATGTCCCAACTATAGTATGTCCCAATTCTATTAGCAGGTAATAGAAACAAAACAATTGTCCTCTTTTTTTAAGATTCATAATATACATGGCAAAAATATGCTCCAATTAACCTATATCATGAGATTTGTATCATTACTCTATTACACAATGGCAAAAATTTGTAGTCCTATTGTAAGCAAACACAAATCTGGTGAACAATCCTGTTTTTTATTATCTTGCTTCTTAGTCTGACACTGCACCAAACGCTTCACTAAGTTAGTCCAGCTTAGTCTAGTCTAAGCCAGTCCAGCTTAGTCCCTGCAGCTAGTCCAGTCCGAAACAGTCCGGCACAACAAACACACCCTAAAGGAATGGCCCAAAGGGCCTTTAAAATAACTAAAATAAAATGAAATAAAACAAAAGAAATAAAAAGGGGTTTTGGGTTTGAAACGGGCCTAAGGCCCAATGATCTTTGAGAAATGGCTTGGAGGCTTGTCACGGTGGGTGCTCGCTAAAGCTTTCCCATCTCCGGTCGATGGAAAACAAGGACCCTAGGGTCCGATCTAGGTATAAAAATGTAGAAGAAGCTGAAGGGAGTGAGTTTATACCTTTGGTTCACCGTGGAACGGCCGGTGGTGAACAGAAAATGGGTTTAGGTGCCCTCGGGTTTGCCTGGGTTTTCCTGGGCTCCACCATGCCTCGCAACGACGAGAGAGAAATGGGAAAACTGGATATGGTGATGATGATGATGGTGGAGGTGTTGCAGGTACGTGATTGTGGTGATGGGTGTGTGTGTGTGTGCGTGTGGATCAAAGATAGAAGGTTTCGAGACATACGAGAGAGAGTGTAGAGAGAGAGAGCTGAAAGTGAGAGTGAGAAAATAGGGTCATAGGGGTAGGGATAAAAAGAAAAGGGTTAGGGTGCTGCCAAGTGACAGCTTATGAGAAGAGATAGAATCCCGATTCTAGATCCAGATTGGATAAGTGAAGGGGACCAAATTGATAATTTCCAAAATGTTTAGGGGCAAAATGAAATTATACCTTAACAAGAAGGGTGGGGGTTTAACAAACTAATAAATTATTCCTGAGCTAATTTCTGTCCTAAACCAGTCCAAAACACACAAGCATGCTAAAAAAGGAACCACGAAGACGAATGAATAAGATTTAGAGTATTCCCAAAACTTACCTAGCTTGTGAACAGTGAAGGTTTCACCGGGAAAACCTCTGTGCGTTGCAAAAGTCGAGAGTCCTAGAGTTGGTTTCCCCACGTATTCTTGTCCTCGATTCAAGCCTAAATGTGAAGCAATGGTTGTGATATGGTAATATGAATACTCGCTGACAAATATGGTGAGTGGGGGTGGTCGGTGATGGTTTGATAGAGAATGAGAGATGCGGGACTAAGGGACAGAGAGAAAGGGGAAAGTCTAAGGGAAATAGGGCTGAGAGAAAAAGGGAAAATAAGAGAGAGAGAGAGAGAGAGAGAGAGAGAGAGAGAGAGAGAGAGAGAGACTCAGGGGAAGGGGAACACGTGGCAGAGGAAAAGTGGGGTGTGGGCCCCACGTGCCAGATTTTGTTAGAATAATAAAATATCCAAACCCAAATATCTAGAGTAATGGAATGACTATTTTGCCCCTCGACCTCGTAGTTTCATAAAACGTTCATCATAACTCCAATTCTGCTTCCACTTGCGCTGATACGCTCGTATCGACGAGTACTACAAGGATACGCTAAGGAAATGAACCTTACGTGACATGACAAAACGGTCAACAAAAGTCAACGTTTTAGCCTTGAAGGGCATTTTCATAAATTCACGTATTAAAATAATAAAAACTATGATATTGGGGACGGGTCGTTACACAGTATGTACTCCAAATCATCCCGTTGTGTTGTCCACTTGTTAGACTTAAATATTTGCCATAACTAAGAGAGTATGTTGAGAATGAATCTAAAAATGATGAAAAAAAAACTTACATAAACTTATAAGTAAATTATGTTATTTCACATACTGCTGATTAGTTTTATAATGAAACAAATTTATGTGTTGCATGTCACAATCTCTCGAAATTCCATCATGAGTTTTGTATTTTACTTTACAATAACACAAGTTTCTTGATAACAACCTATTTTTATATTTCAAATTTTTTTTATCAAATTTATATATTTTTTCTTCATTGGTTTTTAATTTTGTAAATTTTAAATTTTGTTTAAATCCACATGACACAATTCGATTGGTTTTCTAGTCACACGTTTGTGTCACATTGTCACTGACGAAACTGACCAACACGGACAAATTTGACAAAACATAGAAGACGAAATTGACTAATTCAAAACAAAAGGGACTAAATGATGTATTTACAATACATAAAAGATAATGGGTTATAAAAATCCCACAAAACAAAGTGCCGACACATATTGAGCAAGTGTTGATTTTACTATGCAACTATCTGCTACTTTTCTATCTTAATACGAATCGAGTATGATTAGTTGTTAACATTAACACATTAACTAATATTTTTTTTTTTTTTGGTACAGAGGAGGGCAGAGCCCGACACAAAACAAAAGGGAGCTAGGTAAGAACAGCCCTAGGGAGGGCTCTGCCAGTAGAATCAGAGGCTAGAAATATAGTAGCAGTGGTAGGAGGATTAGCAAGGACATGCAGGCCAAGGGGTAACCCATGACCCAAGTCGGCCAGGTGATCAGCTGAGGCATTCTTTTCTCTGTAGATATGAGTTACTTCACATCTCCAATTTTTTCCTATTGCTTCTTTGCAGTCAATGATGAGATTGTAGAGCGGGTGCGAATCCAAAATAGGTTTTTGGATCAGGGTAACAGCATCCCTAGAATCACATTCAAGGATCACATCCCTGCAACCCTCATCCCAAGCTATGGAAAGGCCTAAGTAGACACCCCAAAGCTCAGCTTCCATGATGGTTCCTCTGCCCAAGTTAGCAGTAAATCCCTTGATCCATTCCCCTTCAGAATTGCGAATCAACCCTCCAGCACTTATGTGGCTAAGAGGGTCTTTACAACTGCCATCAGTATTGATTTTGTATATACCAATTGGCGGGCGAATCCAATGAATTGAGATGGTTTGTCTGGGAGGCTTGCTAGCAGAGCACTTATTGGCATCATACCAATCCCTTGCAAATTGAAAGACAAAATTTTGTGGGGAGACAGGCAGTTGTTGTCCATCATTGAAGATAGAGTTATTCCTCCATTTCCAACAATACCAGAGGGTAGAAGCAAAAATAAGGTACCAAGGTAAACCATGGGTGGTGGTGCAATGTGACTTGAGGTTGATGGCCATCCAGCTCTGGAAATCAAGAGCAAAGGAATGGGCAACTTCAAACGGGATACCAATACCATTCCAAAGGGAAGGAGAATGCCTACAAGACCTGAAGATATGATCCATTGATTCCTCGACAGTAGGGCAGACTGGGCAGCACGGGTTATTGGTAAAGCCTCTTCTAGCTCTCTGCACATTAGTGAGGATTTTCCCATGACCAATAGTCCAGAGGAATGTCACTAGTTTTGGTGGAAGCTTAAGTTTCCAAATGAAGTTCCATTTCCAAGGAATAATGTCATCATCAGAAAAAATGGAGAGATAAGCTGTTTTCACCGAGAAGGTTCCAGAATTGTTAAGGCTCCAGATTACCTTATCCTCCCTATGGCTCGCAATTCCAACATGCAGACTGAAGATATGTTCCACAATATGATGAGGAAGACAAGAGTATAACAAGTCCACATTCCAACCAGAGTCCGTAAGGAAGTCTTCAACATACCATTCAAGCATGTCGTCTGAAAGGGGTATGGTGGCAAAACCTTCGAGTATGCCATACTCAATCCAGTTGTCTTTCCAAAATAGGATTTTGCTTCCAGATCCGACTCTCCATCTCATACCATTAGGCAGGATTTGGGCACCAAAGAGGATTCCACGCCAAGTATGAGAGCAATTAGTGAATTTGGCAGAGCAAGCACCCCCCATGTCATAATGTTTAAGATACTTTCCCTTTAAGACTTGCGCCCATAGACCCGAGTCCCTTTGCATGAGTTTCCAACCAGTCTTGGCGAGGAGAGCTTGGTTCATAACATGGGTTTCTTTCAAGCCTAACCCACCCATGAATTTAGGCGTGCATATTGTTTCCCACTTAACAAGGTGAACCTTAGGATTTTCCTCCGAGTGACCCCATAAGAAATTCCTGTTCAACTTATCAATTTTATCACAAATAGAAACTGGGAGGCGAGTAGATTGCATTGAGTATATCGGAATGGCTGAGGTAACAGATTGGAGGTAAACAAGTCTACCTGCCATAGAGAGGGTATTGCTCTTCCAGGTAGAAAGACGGCGTTGGACTTTTTCCACAATATTGCTATACGTCTCTTTGTTGACTCTGGAATGCAGTAAAGGGACACCCAGGTATTGCCCTAAATCAGAAGTGAGAGGAGACTCACAGATGTTGGCAATCTCAGTAGCCTTACTTCGAGAAATATTAGGAGAGCAATAGATACAAGATTTATCAAAATTAACCTGCTGACCAGACATGGCACAGAAAGTATCAAGACAGTCCTTCAATAATCTGGCTTGCGTTGCGGAGGCTTCCGCAAAGAAGATAAGATCATCTGCAAAAAAGAGATGAGAAACAGGCGGCCCATTTCTGGAAAGTTTAATTGGCTTCCATCTCTTAGTACTGATGCATCCACTAATGATATGAGAGAGTTTTTCCATGCAGAGCACAAATAAGTAAGGAGAAAGAGGATCTCCCTGTCTAATGCCGCATTGTGGGGAGAAAGACTCCGTGAGCTCACCATTAACAATGGCTTGGTAATTAACTGTGGTAACACATTGTATGATGAGTTCCAAAATTTTCCCTCTTAGCCCAATCTCCCAGAGAATACCTCTAATAAAACTCCACTAGAGGCGATCATATGCTTTAGAAAGGTCAATTTTCCAAGCCATGAACCCTTTTTTACCTTTGGTGCTTCTGTACTTGTGGAGGATTTCTTGAGCAACGATGACATTATCAATAATTTGCCTACCCGGAACGAAGCTCACTTGGGTAGGGCTGACAAGTTTGTGAAGAAGCGGTCTCAGTTTGCCCACCAAGATTTTAGAGATGACCTTGTAAAGCGTAGAGCATAGACTAATAGGCCTCAACTGTGTCATACTTGTAGGATTTTCTACTTTAGGAATCAGCGAGATGAAGGTGTTGTTGATATTGTCAGGGAGTTGGGTAGAATTGAAACAATCCTTGACCATAGTACAAACATCCTTACCACAGATTTGCCAATACTTTTGATAGAATCGAGCAGGAATACCATCAGGCCCAGGGGCTTTGAGACCACCAATAGCAAACATACAAGCTTTAATCTCATCATCAGTGATTTCCCCATTCAGGACCGCTAAGTCTTCGCTGGTGAGACAAGGGAAAAGATGAGGAATATTATCCATACCTGTTGTAAAACGAAAGGAGAAAAGGTCTTTGAAGTAATTGACAACAATAGACTTAATAGTCTCTTTATCATCAGTCCACACTCCCTCAGAGTTGTTAAGGCCTTCAAGTTTGTTTCTTCTTCTTCGCACCACCGCAGAAAGGTGGAAGAACCTGGTATTTTTATCGCCCTCCCTAAGCCAAGTATTTCTTGATTTTTGAAGCCAAAAGAGTTCTTCTTGCTCAAGGATAGTACTATACTCGTTAGTGAGCTGCTTTTCGAGGTCGAACAGGTACGGCACATGACCATTACAGATGGCCTTTTGGATTCCGCCTATGCGAGCTAGGAGCCTTCTTTTCTTTTGGAAAATACATCCAAAAACATTGTGGTTCCACCTTTGAAGAGCCGAAGAAAGGATGGTAGACTTGCAACTAGCATCTCCTTGGGCACCATTCCAAGTATCATTGATGAAGGATTCAAAGTCCTGGTGAAGCATCCACATGGCTTGGAATCTGAAAGCTTTTAAATCGGGATTAGGAATATGCTTGGAGTGGAGTCCAAAAAGCAGAGGGCAATGATCAGATCTCACTTTGGCAAGATGCCTAACATAAGCCTCCGGGAAAAGGTGCCTCCAAGCAATGTTGCAAAGGCCTCTATCAAGTCTTTCCCAAACAATTTCACCATATTCATTCTTCTTGCTCCAGGTAAATTTAGCACCAATGAACCCAAGGTCCACCAAGCTATTCCTAGATATCCAGTTACCAAGACCACTATTTTTATTAACAGGCCTGCCCCCTTTTTTCTCTGAGTTGTGGATCAATTCATTGAAATCACCTGCAATAAGCCAGGGCATATTAGATGCTGCAGAAACCCCATCAAGATAAGGCCATAAGTGGCTCCTCACCCGGGGGCATGGAGAGGCATAAACCACAGTTAACATCCACTGGGTCTGTCCCTCCATTACAACCGCAGAGATCGTTTGGGAGGAGCAAGCCACAATTGTTAGCTTCACAGCATCATTATTCCATAACAGCCAAACACCACCAGAGAACCCATTGGCATCAACAACATAATAATTAGAAAAACCCAAACCTTGTATGACTTCAACTGCCCTATCACCACTGATTCTAGGCTCCAAGATAGCAAAAATGTTCACTTTGTTCAACCTGACGATATCTTTAGCAGTAACAGAGAAAGGTTTTCCTCCAGCACCTCTTACATTCCAGACCATAATCATCATAAAACAATTAAAGATATAGTATACCTGAGGGATGACCCAGTCAAAGGGAGGATATCGACGCCTCTACCAGCGTAAAGGTGGCACCCACCATACCAGTTTGTTCATTTGCCATGGCCTCATGAGTCATAGCTTCCTCCAATGACCTAAGACCAGCATTAACATTGCTTCCACTTTCCAGCGGATTCGCCACTGTCATGACAGTATCATTATTCTCAATATCAGGCGGTTTGTGACCATACGTATGTGTGCTTTTACCTGCTGCAGCCGTGGCGGCTAGGGGGTCAGTAACATTAAAGTTAAAGCCCCCCAACTCACTTTCTTGAATGTCCATGCCATTAACTTGGATGCCGTTGGATGTGGCAAGCCTAGATTTGGCATTGGCTTTCCTCAGAGTAGATTTTGGCGGCGGGGATGGGGTGTTCCCAAGCTTAAGTTTGGCATTAGCCGCCCCCAGAATAACACCACTAGAGCAACCCTTCTCCTTGTTGGAGATGTCCCCTAGAGCCTTCCTAGGTTTGCCTCTTTTTTGTTGTTTCTTAACAAGACCCACGGTATTCTCCAATATGTGTTCCTGATCATGAACAGTCTTATCTTTCTCAGCATTGATTGGGTCAGCTTCCTCGAGAGATAGAGGACAGAATCTTGAGCCCGGAGTGCTCAACTTCTTGGCATTTTGGTCCAACTTGGGTTTATTATCTGGCTTGGCCCGACGATTATATGTCACCATACTCCAGGGCCCGATCAAGGTAGAAGCATTAGGCTTCATGTCTTTCCCAACCTCAGACGGGCAACATTTATCTTCTTTACCAACATTAGAGCTCATATTTTGGTCTTGGGCTAAACCCTCACCCATAGATTGGTTGGTCTCTGCTTCTGGAACAGTAGGATTGGGTTGTTCCCTGATTAGAGAGGGACACCGGTCACGACTATGGCCATAGCAACCACAGTTAAAACAAACAAGGTGTAAACCCTCATACTCCACAGCATACCAGCAGTTCTCAACCTTGACATTAGCAATAAGGGGCTTAGTTAAGTCTAATTCAACACAAGCTCTAGCATATTTACCTCTAACTTGTGAGGCAGTGTGCGCATCCACACGAAGGGTTGTGCCAATGAGATCCCCAATTCTTTTCATAGCTTCCGGGTTGAACCACTCCACGTGAAGCCCAGCAATTCTCACCCAGACAGCCATACGACTAATCGATTCACTATGGGGGTCAAACCCAGCTCTCCATTTTTGCATAACCAGATATTGCCCTGCAATAATCCAGGGTCCTCCGCACAATATATTTTTCATATCACTTTCTAGAGCAAATTTCACAATGAAGAAATTATTATCCAGATCAATTAGAGAGAAGCGCCCTTGAAGCATGCTCCATCGTTGTTGCAGACGACCAAGAACAAAATTGTGGGTATGAGCCTTACCCATGATCTTGATGATGATGGCATTTCGCCATGGGCGAAGGAGTCTAGCTTTGACTTGGTCAGTGAATTTGATGCAGGGTCCACGTGGTTCCTCATAGGTTTCAAAATCCCCATTTCCAATTATGAATTGATCCGTTTCCTCTCCTGGAATTCCTTCGATCGGTGGGTTGGCATCGACAAGTCCCATCAATTTTGCCTTGAAATCCATTTTCGGTGGAGGTTCCGTAGAAGGATTGGCCTCAGTATCCATCGCGAGCACCTCTCTACCAAGCTGGTTGTCGGTACGAATTCGTTTCATACCAATCGATTCAGCGATTTCCCTACATCCTTGCGAGTCTGGAGCAGAGAAAGTAAAGATTGGGTCAAGATTCGTCACCTCAGAAGTCTGCAACGATGCACGGAGAAAAGTGGGGTGCTCCTGCGTCAGGCTTGCGGCAACCCCGCCCGAGGCGATGGAAGAGTAATGTTTGGAGTTTGTGGACGCCACGGCTGCTGAGTTTTTGATCCAGCCAGTGCGCCTTCTGTTCTTAGATCCAACCAGTGCGCCACGGCCTTTGGGGCTCGAACCACATTAACTAATATTTGATTAGCTTAATCGATACAAATTTTTGTTGGATAAACCAGACGCTCAAAAGGTATGTTTTTATAGGGGAAAGGGATATCCTCTCCGGATCCCTTTTCACCTAATTCACTAAGTTCGAGATCAAGATTGTTAAAATTTGATCCAACGGCTACAAACATGGGGTTTTTATAAAAGTTATAATAACTGTAGCCGTTGAATCAAAATTTAACAACCCAAATCTCGAACTTGATGGATTAGGTGAAAAGGGATTCGGAGAGGATCCCTTTCCTTTTATAGGGGACTAGTTGTACTGTGCATAACTTGGAAAACTAGCCCACAAGTACATATATTAGCATCATTTTCGAGAAATATTTTAAAACACTGTCACGTAATATTATTATTTCACTTAAATTATAATACATGTATTTATTTTATATAAATATATCTTAAAAAGTGAGACACATCGACTTATGGCTAAATCATAAAATGGTACATCATGTAACAACTATTCCAAAAAGCGGGAACACATAAAATAACATGCAATTAGCTTACCTTCATTATTTAGTTTTTATTTTTATTTTTAACAAACGATACTATCTATATTAAAAGGGAAAAAGAGTATGATAAGCCTCACAATAAACTAATAAAAATAGAGTTTCAATTCACTTTTGAAGAGAATCCAATCTAAGACCCACTAGACCATAAATGACGCCTTCATTATTTAGTTATAAACTTATTATTTTGCTTTGTTTGTTGGGTGCTAGTCTAATACTATGGATTCCAGAGCCCAAGGGCCCAAATCCAGTACGAAGCCCAAAATGACCTCCAAGCTAGCGGACAGCCCATCAATTCGATGATGAGTGATCCGTTCTTGTGCGTGTTGCTTGTATTATACTAACTTGTGCTTCGACCAATCAATATGCAACATGTCATCCAAATCTCTCGCTGGCTCTTCCGGACGGACTTGAATCCTCTCCTGAGCCTAAGAAGAGGATCTTCCTGACAAAAAATCTAAGGCCGTTAGATGAAAATTCAACGACTACAAACAGGAAGTCTATTTAAAGTTATAATAATTATAATCGTTGGATTTTCATCTAACGGTCTTGTATCCTTGATCAGGAGGCTCAAGAGAGGAACCAGGTCCGGACGGACAACCTCACCTTCTAATTGTATCACCCAATTCATACGAGGAGGAGCAATAACCCCCTCTCGCTTGGAAAACCCCAAACCCAACCTCCTCGTTTCTCCTTGCTGTTCCTCATTTCTCTCGATTTCAGTACATGGGTTGTCCTCCGCTGATACTCCAGTCGTAGGTTTCTGTCTTGTTCTTTTCGATTGATTGATTTTCTCATCCGGGTCTCTTTCGAAATGGGTAAAAATCAAGCTTACAAGGCTATGCAGAGATCCAGGCTCGGCTCCAGCTCTGCCGGCCCCGATGAGGTCGAAGACGGCATGGTTTGTACCCTTCCATACCACCTCACCAATTTCAATTTTCTCCCCCATTTCTTCAATTCTACTATTTCTTTGCATTCGAATTGAGTTGCTTGCATTTCATTTTCTCATTGAACTGCGTACTGTGCAATTGAATATGTGATTTCTGAGAAAACTTTGTTGAAAGATCAAATCTTGCTTTTTGGTGGGTGGCTTTTAATTGTTTACTCAACCTGTGGTTCTAGTGTCTGATTCTCTAGGATTATGTGGTGTTCGTTAAGGAATTGTGCCATCTTCTTGTAAATTTAAATGCTTTGTTCATGAAGTACAATTCAAGGTATATGGAATTGGATTAGAGCATTATTTTTACCTTCTAGTTTGTTTGTGATGTGGTTAGCATCCGTTCATGGGTGTTGAGGGATAGAATATGGGTGCATCCTCCATACACTCGTGGTGTACAGTGTGTTAAAAAGTATGTTGATGAACAAAAAGCTTAGAGATAGAGGGTGTCTTTAGCATCCTAGGTTGGATGGAATGCAACGGTTTGTTTCAGTGATTTTAGTACTCACAATTGATGGGACTAGTGTGACCAATCTTACAGTTTGTGGAGTACCTCTGTTGGAATTATGATAATGATTAATTCACCTCAAGAAATATCGTCATTTAAAGTTCTGTAGTTAGATGCCAGCCATGTATAAGCCTATGACCACCAAAATAGTTATCATCAGACGAAGCATGTTTCCAATTCCCACTTCACATCACTACATGATTATATTGCTTCTATGGGTATATATGCAAGATGAAGTCTGTGTCAATTTAAAGTAGGGTACCATATTAACTTGTAATTTAGTTGTTGAGTCTTTTTTATTCTACTTGGTGTCAGTTTATAAGGGGGGTTGTGGTTCAATACATGGTTTCTAGGCCAATTTAATATTTGGTGGCAAGCATAATTACTGCAGATGTGAATTTTAGTCATAGCAGATTTCGTAGTTTGCTTAGCATTTGGTGAAATTTATGCATGATCCATCTTCCTATTAGAGAATTGACTTGATAATCCAATATAATACTTGTATCTTCGATGTTTTCTTTTCCTGTACTTTCACTGATGAGGACTGTCGCAGGTGGATGGTTCATTTCATTCACCAGAGTGGCATGCTGCTCGTTTGGCTAGCCTCAAAACTTCTCATACAATTACCTGGGAGGAGTATAAACAGAAGCAAAAGGTTCTTTCTTCTTTCTTTCTGCTGATGGACTTTCCTTATCTATTTTTGCTGCTGTTTTCTTTCTGTATAGTTCATACAGAATTCTGTACCTGTTAAAAGAGCTTAAAAAAGGGCACCCTTTGGATATCGTGTATTGTAGAAGGAACATGTTAAATGAGTTTGTGATTATGCCTGATAGAAAGGTATATGATCTGATGCATATAGGTTTGGAAGACTGAAACGTTTCGCATTTAGAAATATTTAGGTGCAGCTAATTGAACTGATATTTGCTCGAATATTTTTATCTTCCAACTGTGTCATAAAATGGTAGTATTGTCTACTTGCTACTTTCATTTTTTTTCAAAGCTTTCTGCATCTGTAGCCTTATGCAATACATGCAAATTTTCAGTCAATCTTAATGTATTGATGTACTAGGAAGATGAAATTAGAAAGGGAGAACTGGAGAAGGATACTGATAGAATGATGAGAGAATACAGAGCTCAACTGGATGCTGAGAGGGCTCGCAAGCTTGCCAATGGAAGAAACCACTCTAGTAGTAAGTCCGATCGCAAAAAAGGTGGGTGGGGCGTGGACGTGGAATGTGAACACAAACTATTACTTGTTTCTAGTAGCCTTTTTCTGAAGGTGAATATGTGTCCTTGCAGAAAAGAAGGACAAAGATTTAAAGAAACGCAGCAGCAGCAGCAGGAAGAGAAAGGTGCCCACCGCCTAGAATTTTTTTGTAGTGGTGCGTGTGTGTTATGTGTTTAATCGGTTTAATATTTTCCTCACTGCACTTTGTGCTTTGTAGCATTCAAGAAGGAGATCTTCAGAGTCTAGCTCCTCGAGCTCATCCTCAGATTCTTCCAGTAGTGAAGACGAAGACCGAGAATCGAGACGATCCAAGTCCAGGTCCAAGAGAACAAAGAAGGAAAAGAAGCACAGGTCAAAGACCAAACACTCGAGCAGCGACGATGACAAGGCTGATGGTCCCGTGCCACTTTCAAGATTCTTCGGGAATGTGAAGACCTAACGGGATTATACGAGCTCCTTGTAGTGTATCTTCCTACAATAGGAGATTAGTTTGAGATGAGTTTGTTCTTCATTGTTTTGTCTACATGATATATTTAGTTGCCTTAGCAGTTTAGCTCTGATGAGGTTACTTTCTTTGGTAAAGTTTCGTTTTATTCATCTCATTCGGTATTAGTCATTTGTACGAATAACTCTTTCTATTAGAAGAATTGATGCGAGCTCAAATGGAGGCTTTTTAAACTCTCATTCGGGTAAATAGACGTCGGCTTCTGGCATTCCGGCTTCTTCCTACAGACTGAAGTGCAATCCAGGTCGAAGGGAATGCCAGCACAGATCACAGATTTACCGTCGGAAATGGAAAGGAAGAACGCAGGCGCATGAATGCTATCAATTGTACTAACAACAGACATCGGAGATCTTTATCGATTCTCAAGCTTTCGGAAATGTGTTCGAGGAAATATTAATTCATCAGCAGTATGCTCAATTCAATAATTAGCTAAACAGAAATCAAAACCAGCCGATACAAACATCGCTGTCATTGTTCCAGATGATCAATAATTCGAATCTAGGACCTTTCACTTTACGGTGGAACATATTTACATGAAAAATCAATCCCAAACACCGAACAGATGGAACCTAGAGACCACACAAATGAAAATCCACGTGAATTAAATAGCAAATTCGTCACTGTAGCTGATACTCGGGGTTAAATGCAAGTGCCTCTCGGTAGATCAGCTCTTTCATCTGTTCCTCAGTGAGTGCATGCTGCTCAAAGTCGAAGCTGAAGGGAGTCATGCAAACAGGCTCATCACTGATGTCATGGAGAGATGTTAAATAGGGGTGAGCTAGGGCATCTTCAACTGCAACGTAGGGAGAACGGAAGTAGTCAGAACAGTAAAACTAAATTAAATGTAACAGAGGTTCTACATAAGGTTAAAAATGTGATGGTGACAATGTTCAGTTTTAGAGAACAAGGAAGAGCTTCAAAATTTCAGATGAAAACATACTATTAAGTTTTTAGAAGGTAAAATGGCTGATTTCCATGGATGACCGCATGAAAGGGGCGGACCACTGCCAAAGCATATTATCTTGAGGTTATCTTACCCACACAACTAATCACCTAAAGGTAGTGGGAAGCTGGCATCCCATGTGTAAGAAAGCGGGTGATGGCTACAATTCTATTATCTGATGGGGAGTTCTGCAGAAGGGAGAATAATGAGGACTGTAGAGTTTTCCGCGTGCTTGATGGGTGGATTTGGTTGTAATTTGAAGATAGAAACTTTCATCACCCTCAAATGAACTCCTAGAGATAAATTTTTCTATTTCAAATGATATACGAAAACAGATATTTTCTAAAATTCCTTCTCCTTTGTGATCTCATTGTTTGAACATGTAAACGTATTCAATTAATATATTCCAACAACATGTCTGCATTATGCAAGCTAAAATAATCAAGATAACAGTACTCGATTTTAATACGCATAATAAAACACATGAGAAGTAGAGAAACTGAGACTATTTTTTTTTAATCAGATTTGTGATCATTTTAGTAAAGGCAACTTACCAGTAATTCTCTGAGTAGGATCAAATGTCAACATCTTTTCAACAAGATCAATTGCTGAAGGATGGACGTGAGGAAACTTCTCGGTAAATGACTGTCGACGGTAGAGAGGAAGCTGCCGAATGTATCTCTTAGCATTTTCATTTAGAAATTGCAGCTCAGCCTCTGATGGGGTGCCAATCAGCTGCAAGGATTTCTGATGATTAACCACACTGATTCATAGATATCTACACTACAAATGTACAATTTTAGAAATGTGAAGATTCTAAATTCCAATTCTGAATTCATCATGAAATGGTCTCAAATATGACACATGTTGGGCTTATTATCACGTCAAGTGTAACTATGGCATGGAGGAGCTAATAATGCTATTTAAGGACCCTGTACTGTGACAAAACAGTTACAATAATAAGGATGACGATGATATTTTCTTGTCCATCATATGATCCTCGGTTTGCAGAAACAAATGATTTATGACCAATAAACATAATTAAGCTACCTCCATAAGCAGACGAAGCTGATGCACGTGATCTCTGCCAGGAAATAATGGTTTCCGATCCATCAATTCCATAAAAATACAACCTACTGACCATACATCAATAGCTGCAGTGTAATCTGAAGAGTTTAACAATAGCTCTGGGGCACGGTACCATCGTGTAACAACATACTCAGTCATAAAATCAGACTCAGAGGTGACTCGAGCTAGTCCAAAATCACATATTTTTAAGTCACAATTGGCATTTAATAGAAGATTGCTAGGTTTTAAGTCCCTGTGCAGAACATTTGCAGAGTGTATGTATTTCAATCCTCGGAGGATCTGATATAAGAAATACTGCACGCACAAAAAAAAAAAGAGTAAAAACAGTACTTATTAGATCTTGAGTGAAATACAACGACAAAGCCTTATCCCACTAAGTGGAGTCGAGTGAAATAATAGAAAATAAAAATATTATGAATTTAGAAGCAGGAGACTCTTAAGTTTAACATACAAAATGTAATGGAAGAAACGAATGAGAGGGGAGAGATACGGTTCATCTTATTTCACAACTTGCTAATTAGGTGCTCAAAGAGCCATAGGTCATCTAAGTTGCATGCAATGCACAGCTTTGATGGAGCATAATATAAATATAAGGAAGTCTAATAAGAAGTACATAAAACTAGTCTTGAAACCTTCTCCATGGAAAACAAACGGCGTAGCTGAAAACGAGAAAAGCTCGAATCTTTATTTTCAAGGTTGCTCAAGAATTCTTATTACAAACCAAACTTTCCTCTTGGTCAATTTCATCCAATCATTTTTTATCTTTATCAATGAGAACAACTAGAGGAACGATCTGTTTCACAACAACTGTCCAAATGGTCGAGATAAACACACAGATGCGGCAAAGAACTTGTCTTTACAGACTTTTAACCCGAAAAAGGCACAAATTATCAATTTCACATAGAATGCTAACACACTGGTGTCAAGATTGACTTTAGTTTCAAGTAAGAACTCGTCCTTAGTTTCAAACAAAATATCGAAAATGCTAGCATTTAGAAGAGAAGGGGCAGAACCTGACAGTGCTCCTCGGAGAGTGCTTGATTGGATCGAATGATTTGGTGGAGGTCAGTGTCCATGAGCTCATATGCAATGTAAACATCATTGAAGGAGTTCCTCTGCGGTGGAGGGATTATATCCCGAATCGCAACAACATTCTCATGATCCATATGCCGCAGCAGTTTGATCTCCCTCAGCGTCCTCTTCGCATCGATCTTGTTGTCGAATGCATTCGCAATCTTCTTTATTGCAACGTGCTCGTTCGTCTCCGAATTCAAAGCCGAGCTATTTGTTTTGCAATTTCTCACGGTTAATCAATCATTCAATCCGATTTAATTTTCCCCAAATGATGAATCTTTTGCATTTTCTTTTCACAAAGAGAGGAAATTTGAAACAAACCAAAATGAAGAGATGGAATAATGAGAGAGAGAGAGAGAGAGAGAGAGAGAGAGAGAGGAGATACAGACCAAACGATGCCGTATGCGCCTTTACCGATGGGCATGATGGGGGGCTTGTACTTGGCGGTGACCTCGAAGACGTTGCCAAAGATGTTATACTGAATGAATCGGCCACCGTGGCTGAGCATGGCCGGAATGCTCTCCACTCCCCCCATGGCCTGATACGGCGGTGGCGGATGTTGCTGTGGGTGGTTGGGGTCCGGATGCGACGGCGGCGCCGCTTCCGACATCACAGTGTCCGCCGATTGAGCTGCGGGCCCTCCTCCCTCCATTTCTGAATCGATTCTCTTTCTCTGCTTTTGTTTTGTCTGATTTTGTCGTTGGGTTGGTTGTAGTAAATGGTAGTTCAGAAGCTCAGGCTCTGAGCCCTAATTAGTAAACAAGAAGAAGAAGAAGAAAGGAAGGAAGAGGAGAGAGAGTTGCCCCTTATGTTTTTGTACGTAAGCGTATGTGTATGGTTGATGATTGTATAGAGAGAAAGAGGAGAGAGGGATGGTAGAATAGTACAAGAATAGTTTTATGGGGAGTGAGGATTCTCGGCAGATTTCCATTATGAAGATGTCGGTATTCTTAAATCACATCTGTTCATCTTATAAAATTTTGACTTGCGGAATTAAGTGGTTTTTGTTGGTTATGTGTGTCGTGTGACTTCTGTTGCCTTTGCTTTGTTTTGTACCCATTTGGGCAAACAGATCACATCCAACCAAATCTCTACTTTATCACAGAACAAGATAACTGTTGTTAGTATATTAAGAGTATTTTCAAATGAGATGTCAAAAACTTAGGTGGAATATCACTGTGCATATTTGACATTAAAAGTTTCTTCAATCGAAGTGTTATTTGCTGACTATTTTTGAAGGCTTAGTGATTTGAAGTCAAATTTAACATCAATGTCAAATTTATTTTAACTGTGGATCCCTTATTCTACTAACATTTCAACCAATAAAAATTTTGTTTCAATATTTTTTTTAAGAATTACAATGATTTAAAGCTGTATTTAAATAATAAAATAACATCTAACAATTCAGTTTGACAAGTACAAAATTTGACATAAGTAGTTGAGCCCGCTAGGAAGAGACATTATGACTAAAGCAAGAGTATGCTCTGAAGAATGAAAAGACGTATGTCTAAAGTATAAGTAACACTCCATATTATTTCTCAATGATATCCGATGATCAAGACAATTCCCGAGAAACTCTTTAAAGGTTTCACCCAGGAGTATGGCATTGAGTATTCATATACATTTGCTCATGTGGCAAAGATCATAATCTTGCCCCAGAACCCTACTAAGAGTTCAGACTGCCACATCAGCCATCAATTATAATTTGACTCTTATAATTTGAGATCTTCTTTGGAGATGGTCTAAAAAAATTTATTATACACTCTTCACAAATATATTTTTCTTTTTAATTATAGAAAGTTTGGCGAGCAAAATGAGATTTTTGATTGTCAATAACAATTCCCAAGAAAAAAAAAATACTTGGGGTACTCAAAAGATGAGTAGGAATTCATACTCAAAACTGTTTATTGCCGATTCATAGAACTTTGTGTTTATAATCAGAACCGTTCATCTTATAAATCACATTATAAAGATTGCCTATGCAAAAAAAATCAATTAAAACTAAGGTCATTTAGTTATCGAAATATATAAAAATAGAAGAAAGAGATTGGTAAAAATATTACGAACCGTTTATGTATTTGCTACAATAAATTGATTAGATGACTTTAGTTTTAATTCTTTTTTTGCAAGATGATCTTGACAAAGTGATCTGTAATATGAATGGATCTATCTAAAGTTTTGTGACTCCAACACGAAGAATTTTAAGTACGAGCTCCTACTAATCCTTGAGTAACCAATCATTATCAAAATATTATGTCTTCTGTCGAATGAGTTGTTTTTTTTTTCTTGGCCAAACGAAATATTTTGTTAGATTAGTCACCGAGGGAGTTTGAACCCACACTATCATACAATGGCTCAACACTTTTCTACCACTGTGATAAATGGCCACTTGCGTTGTATTTTTTTTTTCTTAGGATAATTACTTTTTTTTTTTTGGTAAACTGGAAATATATTAACCAGGGCAAGAAAAGCCAAAGACTACAACGAAAGCCCACCACGAGGCAAACAACCAAAAAACAGACATGAAGTACAAAGGGATAGAAGAGACCCAACACTGCAAGCAAAGCTCTAAGCATCCTTCCTTGCACATCCAACACAAAACTAAGACGGGCAAGGTAATCCATCGTTGTTCAGTACATGCACAAGTGAAGATGGGGGTCGATCAACTTAAGAAAAGTCACATATCTCCACACATATTCGTGACGCCAAGAGGTTAGCTGCCATATTAATTGGTCTTGGGATCCAAGACCAGTGACAATCTTGAAAGGTTTCCTCGAGTTTCTTACACCTCGCTAAAATTAGAAAAGCCTCTCATTTGCCATTATATATGTTTCCCTTGAGGCAAAAAATGAATTCCTTAGAATTAGATTCGACAACTACATAGTTTAGACCCAATGATAAACCCAACTCATATCCACGCCGCAGTGTCAACACTTCTTCAAGGGCAACGCAGGGCGCACTTAACCTGGTTCTTCGAGTAGCAATGAAACTGCTAGAAAAATCACGCACCAGTGCCCCTGCAAAACCCACTCTCGTGGCAGCAACCTAACTTGTGTCGACTTTAATTTTTACAAAGGGAAGACTCGGCAGTAGCCAACGAACCTGTCCAGTACTACCATGTCTATAATGCACCATGCTCACAATAGGAGCCTTCGTCGCCTTCAGGAATGCGCCAACACTAATTGAGATTGCTAACAACATATGTATTGAGTTTATATGTTTTTGTTGGAAAAGAAAACAGCATCAAGCTTTCCAAATATGCTAACAAAAGAAGGCAACCAGAGACAAAAATTCTCTCCAAATTAGCATTCGAATTATCATTGGCCCTAATGATTGCAAGAAGCCGATTCCTCCACGTTGTTACCTCACTTCTGTTGACCTTATAGTTTAAAGCTTCCCCAAACCAAATATCTTCAACCCACGAGCATAGGAGAAATAAGTGCTCAATCAATTCCTCGTGAGTGTTGCATAGAGGGCAAATTGGTGAAACAACTTATTTCTTTCTATAGAGAGCCTTCATAGTGGGCAGGGTAATATGCAACATCTTCCACATGAAACACCTAATTTTTTGGGGAGTTTTGAGCTTCCACACTAACTTCCAAAATAACTCCAGGGTAGTTATAGCCTATGAGGAGCAGTGAGGGGATCCTAGGAATGACCGGAGAGTTCGCCCAATGATAACTCGACTTTACATAATAAATACCTTTTTTTATTTTATCAAGAAGCTACACTAGGGATGGGGTGTCCATCCGGAAGTGATGGCAACCTTCTATTGCGCTAAATCTGTTTCTATTTCCTATTAATCACCTACCAGTGAGTTTTTTTAAGCATATGGTCTCGTCTCGTGAGCAAAATTGACAACGCCCAAGAGACACGACCTCCTTGCTTGCATCCATAAATGAATAGTAAAGGAAGAAACGAGCCTTCAGTACCTTCGCCCACAGTGACTCAGGTTCCTGGATTAGACGTCAGCATTGTTTCGCTAAGAGGGCATCATTAAAATCCATGAAGCTTCTGAAATCTACCCCTCCCCAGGAGCTTTCGGGAGACCAAGAGTTTACTTGGAAACCCAATGTATATGTTTCTCCCCCTTATCATGCCCCCACTAGAAATTAGTAATCAAGGAATCCATTTCTTTGCAAATAGTGGTAGGAAACTTGAACAGGTCATCGGATAAGTAGAAATAGCCTGATCCACCGCCTTAATCAAAACCTCTCTACCAGCCTGCGATAAGATAACATGTTTTCATCCCTGAATTTTGCCTAATATCTTGTCCTTAACATAAGCAAGCCCTTTTGTTTTTGATCTCCTCCACATGGCCGACACACCAAGGTAAGTTCCAGGATCATCAATAATTGGAATTTCAAGGATAAAACCAAGCTCATTCAATAAAACCACAAGAACATTAGAATTGAAGAACACACTAGACTTTTGAAGATTCACCTGTTGTCATGAGACCTCACAATACTTCTTAATTAATTTCACAAAATTGCTACAATTCTCATTGTCAGCTTTAATAAACAGTAGGGTATCGTCCGCGAAGAAAATATGCGAGATAGTAGGCCCATGAAGATTGATTTGAACCCCCGAAATCTCTTGATTTTCACAAGCCGCATAATGTGTAGGGAAAAGACCTCATTGACGAACATGAAGAGATAAGGTGATAAAGAGTCGCCTTGACGAAGGCCACGCGAGGGAGCAAATTTCTTCCCAGGATTACCATTCAGCAGTATAGAGAAGTTGACCAATGAAATACATCTGGGAACTAGACGGCACCAATGCTGACCAAACCCCATTCTCTCTATGACTGCCAATAAGAAATTCAATTCCACCTTGTCATAGGCCTTGTGCATGTCCAATTTTACACCTAGCTCAAATTTCCTGCTTATTCTTCTTATTTTGAGGAAGTGGAAGAGTTCATGTGCAATGCCAATATTGTCCTGAATTTGCCTTCCAGCAACAAAGGCATTTTGCGAATGGGAAATTAGACGGTAATTCCAGCCATAGTGAATAAATTGCATTTAAGTAAATAAAGCTTGTGACAAGGGTTTTAACTTAGCACCATTCACATAAATTAAAACTTAAAGCAGTAAGCGGTAATACCGTCCACGATAAATAAATTGTTTTAAAGTAAATATGACTTGTGAAAGGATTTTAAACCAACACCATTCACATAAATAAAGCAATCATAGAAAAAAGATGATGATTAAGTTTCCATCATATTTTTCTTTTTCTTTGATTGGCAACCATTCAAACTTTTCCCCTTTTTTTATTATATTATTTTTCTTATTCATTCACATGCTATACCATTCCAAAAACAAAAATCTTTGCTCTTTTTTTTTTCCTTCAGTTTACATGGTGCAACGCACCTTTCCAAATCCTTGGCACCATTTCCCTTTTTATTCTTTTCTATGCACAATTCCAACACATCAAATGAGCTCTTCTGGAGCTTTATGGCGCTGACTTTTCTTTGCCCTGAGCAGAAATCATCCTACTTAATTATCTCTCAACTTCTTGTAAGTAATGGTGAGCTCTGAGAAATTTTTAAGCTTTATTTCAGAGGACTGCAACTCCATCAAAAGACGGCAGCCATGGGCGTCGGGCCAAGTAGCGTAAAACTCCATGAGTCCTCGAGATTAGGGATGGGCAACGGTTATGGCGGGTGGGTAACCGCGGTTATTTACCCATAACCGTTTATGCTCATACCCGCATAACCATTTACCCGTTGGGTAATTGCCTAAACGGTTATACCCATACCCATAACCGTTTATAAACGGTTAACCATACCCATAACCGCATACCCATTTAACCATAACCGTTTAATACCCGTTTACCTATTTACCCTTTTTAGGTCCCGTTTATCTTTTTTTTATTTTACCATTTCCCCTTTTCACCCGTCTACATGTTTTTTAACAACTTGAAAATTTAAAAACAAAAATTATGAATTTTTTTTAACAATTAAACACCGTTATAGGTACATTCATCATATATTTCCGTATTTTAATTTTTTAAATCCTTATACCATTCCAGTAATAATAGTTTACGGACGATATTTCTAACTATTACCAATGAAGGTAATATAATATTTGCTAAGTATTCTTGGGTTACGAAAAATGTTTAGAAGACAACCCATAATGTAAAGTATTAACATAATATATATATATATATATATATATATATATATATATATAATGAGCTACATTATATTATAATTAGCTATATAAACCATGCACTATAGTCAATAGCATTGATCTAAGTTTTGTCTGATAGAGAACATGGTTTGTATTAATTTTACATATATAAAATAAATAGGTAAACGGTTACCCGTTTATAACTGCGGTTAATACCCATAACCACCCATTTAATTTCACGGGTAAACGGTTATACCCATAATCATTTATTTATTTAAACGGTTACCCATAACGGTAACCATGAAGTTTAAATGGGCGGGTAACCGCTGTTATTCATAACCGCGGGGTATTTTGCCCATCCCTAATCGTATGCTTCAAAATAAAATTATATGACTAATAATTTGTACATATAAATATATCATGTAAAACCGTAATGACTATGTCTCGACACATAAGCAAATATATGTTACCGACATAATCAATAAGCACTTGTAATTAGCATAGTGTAAAAAATAAAACGATGCATGTTGGCTAGGGCCAAACAGTGTATGGCTTGCCAAAAAGGTTTTATGCTTGGTATGTAGGCTTGTATTAAAAAGTGTAGTAATAGAAATATAAGTTATTGAGCACATCATATAGGTTTTATGCTACATAAATCATGCACTATAGTCAATAGCGTTGATCTAAGTTTTGTCTGATAGAAAACATGATTTGTGTTAATTTTACATATATAAAATAAATGGGTAAACGGTTACCCGTTTATAACCGCGGTTAATACCCATAACCACCTATTTAAATTTTGCGGGTAAACGGTTATACCCATAACCGTTTATTTATCTAAACGGTTACCCATAACCGTAACCGTTTAATTTAAATGGGCGGGTAACTGCGGTTTTCCATAACCAATGGGTATTTGCCTATCCCTACTTGAGATCCATCGAGAACAATGCGATTTAGGTTTCCAAGTCTGATGAGATTCTTTTAGATTTCTGGAAACCAGTTGACAGGTACGAGTTTTCTCATTTCGTGACGACTTCAGGTCGTTGTAAATTTCAATTCTTATCGAAATTCGGTGGAGCGCTTCTGGCTCGGTGGTAAAGATGAAAAATGGACATACCTTTTATTTTGTGAGATTTCAGTTGACAGAGGTGAATCAGATTTGTGGCTTGTGCTTTCCACTGATATGAGAACTTCTCGTGCTGATAACGTGTTGTAAAATCGACAGTGTGTGCAGTGGAATAAATAAGAAAGACACAAAATTTACAAGGTTCCTCTACAGTCAGTGTGACTGGAGTATATCCTCGGAGCAGCAGTATTGCTTTCATTGAGATTTAGAATGGTAGGAGTACAAAGATAACTCTCTATATTATTTCCTCTCTTCTTCCTTCCTTCTTCTCTATCGTGATTCTCTCACTACTCTCTCTTTCTTCCTCCGTATGTTTTCATTTTATAGGAAAAAATTACTGGAGCAACACTATTCACTTTACAAAAATTTCACAAATGAATAGTAAAATGATGTGCATAAATAGTAACAAACTATTCATGTGGCCCATCCACATATTATTCACAACAAATATCACATTCCTTCAATTTGTACACAATTTGAGAACTGGTTGACTGTTTATGGTTTGATTAAATTAATCTAACACTAGCAGTTCTACGTTAAATTATAGAAATATCAATATACAAATTTGTGAAAATATCGATAAATGTATTGATATCGATTGCTTTTAATGAAAAATTGCTAAAAAGTGAACATTTAAAATGAAACTTTAGGAAATGTCATATGATAGTTTGTCGATATTTAACAGATATGTTGAAAATATCAATGAAATCTATCGATTTTATTTGGAATTTAAAAGTTTCTTCGTTATCTTTTGAAGTTTAGACTTCACTCTCTTTCCATGATCTTTTTCTGATATTTTCACGAAAACATTCACTTTATCGAAGAAATTTCAAACATTGTAAATAATAAAAGTGGAGGATAGGAAATGCCTAATGTACCCTTGCAATTATATGGTTGTCTTTGCAAGCCAAATTGAGGCTGCTCGTCCATCCCACCACAAACATTGTCTAGGCCAAATCATGTTGGCTGGATTTGCTCTTATCGCTCTCATCCTCAAAAGGCCAATAAACCCATCAATTAGTATGAAATAGGATTATCGCTGGATTCTTTTTGTGAGGTTTATGATGATTTTTTTAATATTGTTCATTTATCGTAAATTATGCGGTCAGTTTTCGTCAAGTATTATTTGTATTTAATTTTAAATAATATAATTTAAAATATTTTTAACCACACAATATACGATAAAATAATATAATTCAAAGATTTCCAGAATCGTAGTGGCATAGCGTACTACCAATGGCATATAAACTTTGCCTACCGTGGTTGGGCTTTAGTCAGTCATAGAAAAGTTGAAAGTATTTCCAGTTTGTGGATTTTATCAACCTTCCATATTGTTTGGGTTAGTCACTTCCTATGGTAGTCCTGAGATTGATTTTATGGTTTTTTTTTAAATTTCTTTTTAATAAAAAAAATATACATACATATAGGCCTTTTAAGGGAAACGATTTTCATTTTATTTAAAAATGAGGATTAGTTGTGAGATCCACTCTACATCGAACTTCAATAATCAAAACCGCTTATTTTATAAGTCTCGATTCATAAATCAACTTTGTGAAAATTCAATTCAATCCAAAACCATTTGCCTATTTAATTATTACGATGAAATTTCAATCTTTCTTAGAGAACAAAATGTTCGTCAATTTCTTTGAACTCAATTAGAAGCCTCAAATATTTCGTTAGCGTTTTAGCTTTTGTCTTGTTATTCAAGAATCTTTCTGTGAAATCATGTGAAGCTAAGTCAGTGCCATTTCATAAAATGAAGATGCTGCCCAACAATGTAAGCTGCTTTATGATGCTCCGCTGCCTGTGAGACACCTGGCTTTTAAATTTGCTTTTAGTTTTCTATTTAAAGAGCTTCCTAGCTTAGTTGTGTGTACGCTTAAGTTTTTCACTTTGTAAAATACTCTCTTGAGTACTATCTCTCTATCCAAACTGTAACGGCCCGCCCAGATATATTTATTTTAGAAATTAATTTCAATGATAGGCCCAATTTAGAATCATGGTTAATCTCATTTCTTTACTTTAAACAATTTAATTGCTTACAAAGCTATCCATATTTTTATTCATCAAAACATACAATTAAATTATCAATTTAATTCCCAAATTTCTTCTATTAAAACAACGTCTCAA
This sequence comes from Crataegus laevigata, assembly GCA_963580275.1. Lineage (NCBI taxonomy): Eukaryota > Viridiplantae > Streptophyta > Magnoliopsida > Rosales > Rosaceae > Crataegus > Crataegus laevigata. Next base: position 28,797,800 of record OY756944.1, on the reverse strand, counting down.
CAAAAGATTAATTCTCGATTATTTAAGGTTGCATCTAATATTATTAGACTGCCTACGTACACTTAAGTGGGATCAAGCCTTTCGTAGTTCACTATTCATTCTTTTTATCCATTTCCAAGGCCATGTTGACCAAAAGTCAACTCTCGATCAATGGTCATTCTGGAAGATCCACACATTAGATTTTAGATCCATAACTTCCTAAGGTCTACATTATGCTTATAGAACATACTAAAATCTCACCCAGATCCGACAGTCAGATCTCTGCTAATCCCAAATACCAGTGGCGGTCAACGTTTTATTTTACAAACTTACAACTTCGATTTGGGAAGATCCGTACATCGGATTCTCGATCTGTCAGTTTTTAATATCCTTAAATATTACGTTCTATAATGAATTAGAATTAGGTGACGATCATCGTCGATTCAAATTTTGATCAAGTGATGTATAGTAATGAAACTACATTCAAACAATCAAACAACGTCATACAGATATCAATTATGAAATCAGAGCATCTAATTGAATTTAGAAAGACATCATCGGCCCATTGGCTACACTCTCCCGTGAGTGGCGATTGGCCGCCCTGAATCGCCGAAAAATATCAACTATTTCAAAAAAATTACCAAATTTTATAGAAATGTAGATCTCAATAAGCAGAGTAACTTTCATACCTGTGACCAAGGCCAATTTGGCCGGGAAACACCCTAAATCGCTCTCGAACCGTTGGAAAGCCTTAAAAATGAGTGTTCTCGATTTAACACCACCAGTGCTCTGCCACCCCCAAAGTTGTTTGGGCTTTGTTCCTAGGTTCTAGGGAGTGTTTTGGTGGTAGAAATTGAAGGAGATTAATTCACAATTGGTGAATCCCAAGCAAAGGTCTCACGACACCCACCGCCGGGTTTTGAACAAATTACCACCAAATTCCTCCTAATTTTGGGTGAAAATGGAAAAGGGAGAAGTGATGGACCGGTCCAAATCATTGGAAAAATGGTGGAAATCTGACGGAAAGTCGTCGAACTACGGGCCGAGTCGATGAACTGGGCAAGGTATCCGTAATCCCATGCCCCTCTTCTCTCCCTTTCCCTCTTTTCGTCTATCCCTTATTAGTCATCCCCCTTCATTCATTTTCCTTCTTTCTCTCTTTTCTCTTCTTTTCTTTCAATCACAGCCATCAATCTCTCTCATTTCTTTATTTTCCTTTCATCCCAGCCACACACGTGGCCATTCCTTTGCTCCAGAAAATCTAGAGCCTTCTAAATGAGGGTAAATTACAAAAATGTCCCTAACTTCAAACGTTGATAACTCTTTCGTTATAACTCCGTTTCACGAATGGTTTGCACTTACGCGTTCATGAGATCGAGCTCTATTCAAAAATATAAGTTATGACCTCGAAAGGTCTACGGATTTTAAATGATTAATTTCCAAATTTCAAACTTCGTAACTAGTTTAATTTAAAACTAAATTCAAATAAATTATTATAAATTCTCAAAAAATCATATAAAATCTCAATAATACAAATACATAAATTATAATAATTTCTAGAAACCAAACTTTAAAAGTTCTCAATTCAATTTTTCATAACCATAAATCGATTTATTTTCGATTTTCTCCACATATTCATAATTATGAATATCTAATTCATATATTTAAACTTTCAGGGTATTACACAAACTTTGGAGTGCTTCCCTATAACATTGAAGATTAATAAATTAATGTGAGTTTGCTTTATTCCTCCAACTTTAAGCCTATTTTATCGTCTGTAATTTTAGTCTTTACTTATCCTTTACTTCATCTTTGTTTATTTCAATATAATTATAGTGTTTTTATCTTTATACATATCTTCTCTGCTTATTTATAGATTTAATCATAAATTAAAGCAAGATTAGATGTTTTTAATTAATCGGACGTCTTTGGGTCATATATTTGATATTTGGTATTAGAGCCAAAACTCGCTAGTTATAGGGCTCTTACTAAAAGTTTTTAATTAAACTACACCATTAGATCAAGATACTTTGCAAGAACTTCTCACTAAGGTGGGGGGAAGTCGTTAGCGGGCCAAATTGCCGTGTGAAGCCGAAGTGAGACGTGTGAAGACGTAGATAGTAAGTCTGTCGATACATCACATAGGGAACAAAGAAGTAAAGAAACTCTCCTCTAATGGCTAATTACATTCCCATTCGAATAAGAGTAGGAATGTAAATAAACTCTCCTCCAAAACTCGCTAGTTATAGGGCTCTTACTTAAAGTTTTTAATTAAACTACACCATTAGATCAAGATATTTTGCAAGAACTTCTCACTAAGGTGGGGGGAAGTCGTTAGTGAGCCGGATCGCCGTGTGAAGCCGAAATGAGACGTGTGAAGACGTAGATAGTAAGTCTGTCCATACATCACATAGAGAACAGAGAAGTAAAGAAACTCTCCTCTAATGGCTAATTACATTCCTATTCGAATAAGTACTTACGTCAACGTAATGAATGAAATAATTTTTATTATGGTGCCAGTGATGTATAATTTGTTAGTAGTTGCTTGCATTACGTATCTCTATTGCTTTTCTTTTCTTCTCTTTTTTTTTTTTTTTGCATTTTTTCTTCTCTTTTTTTTGTTTTCTAGAAAAAAATTAAAAAATTAATAATGCAATTCCTACCTAATATTTTTGTTTTACAAGTCGTATTTGAACTCTTAAATTTTCCTGGCAATGTGAGCCAACACCTAAAAACACTTGTTTAGTTTGTAACTTTTGCATCCTGACACTTCGAGTATTCACTTGGCTACCAAGGCATCAAAACTTTTGCTCATTGTTTCTATTGAAATCAGAACAATGACCAGGAAGAAAGTGAAATATAGCAGCAATCAAACTCCAGATGACCCAGAAAACACCTACATCTCAGTAGTGACTTCGATGAGAAACCAGTTGAATGGCTTGTCATCCCTGTCCCCTGACTGTTGTATCTACAAAGTTCCTGAGCGACTATGTGGCTTGAAGCAGAAGGACTACACACCGCAAGTAGTCTCAATAGGCCCACTCCACCATGAAAACAAAGACTTGTTATACATGGAAGAACACAAACAGAGGTACCTACAACATTTTCTACATCGGACAAGGGTAGACTTGGAGGCTTATGTGAAGAAAATAATGGACCAAGAAGCAAGACTGCGTGGTCGTTATGAAGGAGAAGCAAGTGAGTTTCAGAGTGATGTATTTGTAAGTATCATTTTGGTTGATGCCGCCTTCATCATTGAGGTCTTATTGAGGTACTCTTTCAAGGATTTGCGGGATGATAATGATTGGATATTCAAAAAACCATGGATGTTGCAAAATATAGCGCATGACATGATTTTACTTGAAAATCAGCTGCCATTTTTCATTCTTGTTGATCTTTTCGCATATGTCCCTCGTGAAGATCTTTTCGCAGCTGTCCCTTCTACCTGCAACAATGCTGGGAGGCCGCATTCATTAATAGAGCTCTCTTACAAGTTCTTCCAGAAGACGGTGCATTTACAGGGGAATGAAGACAATTTGGCGGAGATAATTTCTTCTTGTTCGGAAGTAAAACACTATGTTGATTTGATAAGAAGTTTACATCTTCCATATCTTTGAAGAGCTCACAAACTGGGGAGGCACTCAAAAGTACTCTAAATACACCAGGCTGGATTACATCTTGTAGTCCTAAGGTTAAATGCTTCTGTGATCGTATAAGAAGATCTCTACCATTTAAGAAGTCACAAACTGAAAGCCCACTCGAGAGCACTCGAAATACACCATGCGCTAAGAAACTACACCAGGCTGGAGTCAAGTTTAAAGTCAGAAGATCAAGCAAAAGCTTGTTTGATATACAATTCAATAATCAAGGTCTCCTGGAAATTCCACGAGTAGAAATACACGGCTACACGGAGCTTACACTCAGAAATCTCCTTGCGTTTGAACAAAGCCATTGTATGGAGAATCACGTAAGTGACTATCTTCGCATCATGGATGGTTTTGTAAACACCCCAATGGATGCAGATTTCCTTGTTGAGTATGGAATTATTGTGAATACACTCGGCGGCAACAATTAAAGAGTCATCACATATACATACAGTTTTAGTGTTATAGTTGAATGTGTAATTGTTGGTATTACTAAGGGTATATGTGTAAAGTGTTATCTCTGATGGTACTATAAATACCAATGTATAACTAATTATTGTTAATGAGAAATACAAAATCTTTTCAGTCAAAGTTTTCTTTCAAGCTTCTTCTGTAAGCTTCGTACATGGTATCAATCGCCTTTTGCCTACCGGCGATTTCGATCCGTCGTTCTTCCGCCCGCACTCTCTGATTCTTGTTGTTCTTTGTGATTCTCTCACGCTATTTTGTGTGTAGCGATGGCTTCTCCGTCGCCTTCTTCGTCTGAGTCGGTGCCCCCTCTAGCCCCAAATTCTTCTTCTTCAAACCCTAATTTCTCCAATTCGTATTCTTCTCTTACGATTCAGAATATTGGAAGCATGGTCCCGATCAAGCTGAAGCCGTCTAACTATCTTCCATGGCGAGCACTGTTTGCTCCGATTCTTCGTCGTTACAAGCTCCTCGGCATTATTGATGGTACTGAATCGTGTCCCTCTCCTTTTCTTCCTGATCGTTCTCTTAATCCGGATTTTGAGCTTTGGTATGAAAAGGATCAGAATCTTCTTATTTGGTTGAATTCCACGCTGTCTGAGGAGGTCATTCCCTTTACAGTTGGTGTTTCCTCTGCTCGCGATTTGTGGATCAAATTAGAGCAGCGCTTTGGGGGTGTTTCGGATGCACATATTCATCAATTGCGATCTCGCCTTCAATCACTTCAGAAAGGCTCTCTGTCCATCTCTGCATACCTGCAGCAAATCAAAGAAATCTCTGATTCCTTAACTGCTGCTGGTGCTCCGGTCACTGATCGAGATTTGATCGCTGCTACATTGGCTGGCTTACCTGATGAGTTTGAGTCGTTTATCGATTCCATCATGCTGCGCCTTTCTTCCACCACTCTTGATGAATTACATGGCTTGCTTCTCACCAAAGAGCTATCTATGTCTCGCCGAAAGGCTGCTACATCTCCTGGTACTGAACCATTTCAGGCTTTCTCTGTGCAGTCTCAAGCTTCTCAGGCCCCTCTTCTTCCTACACCTCAAGTGTTTGCTGCTCAGTATCCTCAGTCACAGTCCTATGTGAAATCCTATCGTGGCAATCGTGGTCATCATTCTAATTCTCGAGGTCACACTTATTCTCAGCGTGGTCATCGTGGCTCTCATTCTAATTTCAGAGGTAATCATTTCAATCATCGTGGCACCTCTTCTGGCTCGAGATCTTTCCATCAATCTGGTTATCGTGTCCAATGTCAAATCTGTGGTTCTACTAGTCATGAGGCCATCGATTGTTATGATCGTATGAATCCTGATATTGTTGGTAAAGTACCCTCGGCTAAACTCGCAGCAATGTGTGCTCATCCCTCTGCCAAGTCTTCCTCTCCCTCTTGGTTAATTGACTCTGGGGCTACGTCTCACATAACGAATGATATCTCTCACATTCAATCTCCTCGTCCTTATCATGGTGAAGACAAAGTCTATGTTGGCGATGGTAACGGTCTATCCATTGATCATATTGGCTCTTCATTGTTACATACTCCACATTCTACTTTCAACTTGCACAATGTCTTACATGTGCCTCAGATGCAACATAATCTTCTTTCTGCTTATCAGTTTATTAAAGATAACAAATGTTCATTAACTCTTGATATTGATGGATCCTATGTCAAGGATCGTGCTACGGGGAGGACGCTTTTGCGGGGCCCTGTTAAAGATGGCTTCTTTCCTCTTCCAAGCTCCTGTCATTCCTCCATCTCTTCTCCTACTGCTTTAGTTAGTCATAAAGCTTCTACACAGTTGTGGCATAGTCGTCTTGGTCATCCGTCCTCTGCCATTTTTCGCAGGATCCTTTCCCAAGCTTCCCTACCGGTTCATGGTAAACCTGCACTGGACTTCTTCTGCAAGGACTGTGCCTTAGCTAAAAGTCATAAGCTCCCTTTTGGTTGTACTAGTTCAGTGTCTTCCACATGTTTAGCTTTGTTACATTGTGATTTGTGGGGACCCTCACCAGTGTTGTCTGTGAGTGGCTACAAGTATTACTTTCTCATTGTTGATGATTGTACTCGTTATTGTTGGTTCTTTCCTTTGAAGTCCAAAGCTGATGTCTCTTCCACTTTTGTAAGCTTTCAACGCTATGTAGAAAATCTTCTTGGTAATAAAATCAAAGTTGTTCGATCTGACTCCGGGGGTGAATTTACTGGTTCTCTGTTTCAGTCTCACCTTAAGATGTGTGGTATTGCTCAGCAATTCAGTTGTCCTCATACCCCTGAACAAAATGGATGTGTTGAACGAAAACACAGACATTTGGTTGAAACTGCCCGGACTTTGTTAATTCAATCTCAAGTTCCATCACAGTTTTGGGTTGAGGCCTTTTCCACTGCAGTTTATTTGATCAACAGGCTTCCTATCTCTGGTCTTCTTCAATCTCCGTGGGAACTTTTATTTCATACTTCTCCAGATTACTCAAGGTTAAAGGTATTTGGTTGCAGCTGCTTCCCATGGCTTAAACCATACACTTCTTCTAAACTGGACAGCAAGAGTAAACACTGTGTTTTCCTTGGATACAGTGTTCAGCATAAAGGCTATCGTTGCTTGGATCCTATCACTCAGCGCATCTATATCTCTCGTCATGTTCTCTTTCATGAATCTGAGTTTCCCTTTCACATGCTTCCAGCTGCAGCCTCTCCTTCTTCTGCCTCTTCTGCACCTTGTCCTTCTTTCAGTCTTGAATTTACCATTCCACACTATGCTCCGGTCTCTTCCTCATCCTCTTCTCCTCTTCCATCTTCCCCGGCTGTCCTGTCTAGTCCTGCAGGTGTTATTTCTTCTCCTGTTGATGGTGCTGTCTCTCACTCCCCGGTTGTCCCTAATCTTCATCCTATGGTTACTCGTTCCAAGGCTGGTATCTTCAAACCAAAGGCCTACTCCGCAACCAAACATCCCTTGCCTTCTTCCATTGTTTCTATTCCGACCACCTATCTTCAAGCCTCCAAATTTGAACACTGGCGTCAAGCTATGCAGGAGGAGTTCAATGCTCTGCAGTCTACCGGTACTTGGTCTTTGGTGTCTCCTGCTCCTCATCAAAATGTTGTTGGTTGTAAGTGGGTTTTCCGGGTTAAGACCCATCCTGATGGCAGTATTGATCGATATAAGGCCCGGCTTGTTGCCAAGGGCTTTCATCAACAAGAGGGACTGGACTACAACGACACCTTTAGCCCTGTGGCTAAACCTGTTACTATACGGATTCTTTTGACCCTTGCTGTTCAAAATGATTGGTTCTTGAATCAACTTGATATTAGTAATGCATTTCTTCACGGTGATCTCAAAGAGGATGTGTTTATGACTCAACCTCCGGGCTTCTGTGATCCTCAGTTTCCTACTCATGTTTGCAAGCTCAAGAAGTCTCTCTATGGACTCAAACAAGCGCCTCGTGCTTGGTTTGATAAGCTGTTTACCACTTTAATTTCTCTTGGTTTTCAACACTCTTCTTCTGATGCTTCTCTATTTATGCTCAAGGCTCCTGTGTTGGTCATTGTCCTGGTATATGTTGACGATATTTTGGTCACTGGACCGAATTCTGATGCCTGCAATCTCTTCATTCGGCAACTCAGCTCTACTTTTCCAGTTAAAGACCTTGGCTCTCTGCATTACTTTCTTGGTCTTGAGGTTCACCAATCTTCTCAAGGTCTCTTTCTGCATCAACATAAATACTTGCTGGATTTGCTTCATAAAACTAAGATGGATGGTGCTAAACCCTGCACTACTCCCTTGAGTGGTAACAAGCTTGATCATACTGGCCCTCTTCTAGCCGATCCTACCGAATATCGATCGATTGTTGGTGCTCTGCAATATATCACCTGGACTCGTCCTGATGTCTCTTTTGCAGTCAACCAAGTGTGTCAGTTTATGCATGCTCCCCGTGAGTCTCACTTGCAGGCAGCCAAACGGATCCTTCGCTTTCTTAAAGGTTCTCTCACCCATGGTCTCTGGTTTACCAAGGGCTCTCTTCATCTTTCTGCGTTCTCTGATGCCGATTGGGCCGGGTGTCCATTTGATCGCAGGTCTACCGGTGGCTACTGTATTTTCCTTGGCTCCAATTTGATTAGCTGGAGTGCCAAGAAGCAGTCCACTGTTGCTAGAAGTTCCACTGAGGCTGAATATCGGTCCCTTGCCCATACTGCTGCCGAAATTACTTGGATTTGCAAGATTTTTCATGATATTGGGTTCTCCCTTCTTAAAGTTCCTGACTTATGGTGTGATAACATTTCTGCTATTTCTTTGGCCTCCAATCCAGTCTTCCATGCTCGTACTAAACATGTGGAGATTGATTATCACTATATTAGGGAACTTGTCCTTGCTCATTTAATCAAAGTTCAGTATGTTTGTTCTCAAGATCAGCTTGCAGATATTCACACTAAAGCTCTGTCCAAACATCGGTTTCGGTATTTGCAGTCCAAGCTTCCTCTTGGTCCTTCCCCGTCCCAAGTGCAGCTTGCGGGGGTGTAAAGAGTCATCACATATACATACAGTTTTAGTGTTATAGTTGAATGTGTAATTGTTGGTATTACTAAGGGTATATGTGTAAAGTGTTATCTCTGATGGTACTATAAATACCAATGTATAACTAATTATTGTTAATGAGAAATACAAAATCTTTTCAGTCAAAGTTTTCTTTCAAGCTTCTTCTGTAAGCTTCGTACAACAATAAGGTTTCTATTCTGATTAACAAACTTTGCGTTGGGGTTTCTTGGAACCACGAAACCTATTACTTTGCTGATCTTTCCAAGGAGCTGAACAACTACTGTGGAAAGCCGTGGAACAAATGGAAGGCAAGCTTGAAACAAAAGTATTTCAACACACCTTGGGCAATTATTTGTGTCTTTGCAGCTGGTTTTCTCATCGTACTCACTATCATACAAACAGTGTGTGGTATAATCTCTGTCGTTAATTAGTTCAGTATATCAACTGTAACTCTCCTTAATTCGCTATTTTCTCCCTATCCTTTACGTATTATTTGCTTGTTTTATTTTTTTGGTCTGGGTGTTCCATAGCGAGATTCATGCATGTTTGTGTTGTAGACATTTGTAAACCCTTTTGCTAATAAGAGCTGTACGGTTTGTTTTATGATTTGTGCTTAATTTCTGCTTAAATTCTCATCTATAAAATATCATGTCAAAAGAGTTGTTAGAATTTCGAATGCAGGTAGCTAGGCCCAAAAAAAAAATCATTAATTCATACTGTGATGTTTATTTAACAACCTTAATATTAATAATATGTTTAAATAAGAAAATTTAAGATTACTGGGGAGAGAAATGCTAAGTAGACTCTTTCAAAACGAGATCTTTATAAACTTTCTGCTGCTTCACAGTTTAGTGTCAATTTTCGTGTTAGTATTAAAAAATAGGGGTGTGCTTTCCACACACCAATTTTTACTTCTCACACACTCCTATTACTTTCTGTCCGTTAGATATTTTTCAATTCATCCGATCTGATGGCTGAAATCCAAAAAGGAGTGAGAGAAGTAAAAAGGGGTGTGTGGATATCACACCCAAAAAATATTGTGTCAGAAACATGAGGTGACATAGAGTTTACAGAGAACTATACTTTTGAATGAGTCTTCTTAGAGCATTCCCAGTGAGGGCTTTATCCTCCCTGAGGCCTGAGGCTACTTGTAGCTCCAGTGAAATTTTTTGTCTCTAATGAGCCGAAAAATGAGACTATATCCACTACAAGGGCTTGCAACTTCATTTATTTGGTAGTAAAAAATTAGGCTACATCTAGCCCAAAAAGCAAGGGACCCACACCAAATTGAGAGCCCAATCTTTTTATTTTTTTTAAATTTTTTTTTGTAAGTTTAAAAATGGATGGGCCCGTTTCAAATTCTAAAACATGATTTTAAAGGTTATTTTTCAACGTTAATGATTTGACAGGTTTATTTTTAAAGCTGAGTTCATGTAATGAAACATGTTACAGACTATGCATGGTACTACCCTTTACTCAGGTTGGAGATCTTTCGAACTTGTTGAATGCAAATTTTTGGGATTCATATTATTCGAACTGAACATATTTCTTGGATATGAGGTTTGTGTTGTTGCTCTCTGATCCACAGTTTGGGTTTTCATCGGGTGGTGGTTGGATGGTACCGACTATTCCAATCAATCACCATGGACATGGACAGAGCTATGGGATTGGATTGTTGCATTTCCATGGATACCTGCAATTTATACCGTGCATTTTCAACTGGATTATGCTTATGGATTGAGGTAGGGGTCCTTGGTTCACACCCTACTATCGTTTCGCAAACTGAATTTAAGCGCACAATTAGAAAGCTAAGATGCTTTCTTGTATCATCAATTGTTCAATACTTTCTAGGGGTTGTTTTACCTGAGTTCCTCATAAAAATTGTTCATCACTGCAGATTGCAGCGATGCGTGATGTTTCAGACGCAAAATTTATGGGTAAAAGTAATCTTAGCTTAATATACTCAGCAAAGTTTTCCGATGGAGTTCCAGCACACCTACAGTAGAGAAATGACAAGGGGCGCACTTATTTGAATGTGTAAAATGGTGGTGTCACGGCTGTATATCACATCAAAGGTATTGTCAGGATAGGTCTTTTTTGTGCAATCAGCAACTTCGAACTCAACAGCGCATTTGAGTCCAATGGACCGTTCAAGAGCGAAAGAAATGAGGTTGACAGAGAGGTCAATGCCAACAACCTCAACACCAAAGTTCGAGGCCATGTAAAAGTCACCTCCCCCGATGCCACAGCCTACATCTTGAACTTTCTGGCCAGGCTTGAGGTCCAACTTTGCCACAAATGCCTTAGTAGTTTCTGCTCAAAAGAGAAGGGTTCACTCATATCAGACATGTTAGGACAATCAATAAGAGAGAGCAGAAGATAAATAATCAGACAACAGTTATTACCGATCCCTCCTGTGCTCACGAAACCTTGCCCAAAGACACGCTCATATCGTAGTATGCCATTATTTTTATACTGAACATTATCTAAGAACTGCTGGAACCCTCTATCATTTTCTGAAGGGACTTTCTGCCATAATCAGCAGATCTGTAGTAACCAATAATGTTGTCAATCTAGTTGAACTGTAAGAAAAGAAAACTACTGAACAAACTTCTACTAGTTTTATACCTGATTTTGATTCTTATGTTCCGTACATAAGCTCCAATACATTTGCAACTGACAAGAGAGTTCAAAGAAATTCCCGGAATCATCTGGCATGTGGCATTCTTTGAAAACTTGCAGTACGATGTAAATCATATATCAGTGTCAGCTAAATTATTACTTTGCATACATGCACAAAAATGACAGAACTATATACTTTGATACAATGCCATTAGTCATGGGAAACTTCAGTAGGTGTATGTTCATGACTTTCACTTTCTAGTTTCTATCACATTTAGTTTATAGGAAAGAGCCGGAATTAGAACATACATCTAAACACGAACACATATTACTGAAAAATTGAATAATTTCGAGAAACTACAATGGACTGAGACCAATGATAATCTCTTCACGATTTAGTAAACAAAATTGAGCACCTCCATAACACATCTTAAAAAAAGTAGTTAAGAAGGCAAACCTTGGTATAAAATCTGGATTCCCTGTAATGGGTTGGGTTCGATTTTCGTTTAGGGTCTCCGGATTGGTGGAAACAAGACTCGGAAAAAGATGTATCCACCGGCCTTCAACCATCCCATCATCCTTTCCACCAAATTCTCTACCTGCAGTGTCGAAAAATTTCGATTAGATTTCAGAACAAAGAAGTAACCTCTACCATAATCCTTAGACCACATAGAACGGAACCAGTGCAAAATTACGTCCTTATCTGACAGATTCATAAGAAGCCAATTTGAGAATATCAAATCCACTGATTCTTCAGAAATCTTCAGATCAGGCGATGTCACATCAGCGCTCATGAACTTGACGTTCTTATGGTGTCCATTAATGCTTTCATTCTGAAAGTAGTATATCAAAGATTCAAGATTATCAAAAAACAGATAGAAGTCTCACTTTCAGTGTGAGATGCGAACCAAAACATTGATCTCAGCGTTACCTTCTTTATCACGCCATCACTGAAGTCCAATGCGACAAGCTGACCGGCCTTTTCACGCTGTCGCTATTGTTTGAATAAAGAAAACACAACAGACAAACTCAATCAAGTGGGCTAAAACAGTGTGAGAGCTTCGCTCGTCGCTCAAATTTCCTCTACCTCTAGTTTAAATTATCTCGTCGTTTTTCTTTATAATTTTTCAGAGAACTACACTACCTAAGTATAAAAAATAAAAATAATATTTAATTGAAGAAATATTCATCCCCATTAGTCCATTGATTAATAGGATTCGTATTAAGGAAGAAGCTCATGATTTATTATAAACATGTAGTTTGTTCTTCCCTTCGGCCTACTTGTTTTCATGGCGGCCTTCCCCGCCACCGGGGGTGCACCATGAAATTACTAAGGAGAAAGCCGACTCGAGGAGCCAAGCCTTTCTCTTATCCATGCTCCAGTAATGGTGCCCCTGCCCTGCCCAAAAGCATGCGCCCACGAGATTTGTAGTTCAAGCTGATAAGAAAAATTTAGTCTTACATTTACTGAGGTTCTAAGTTTGATTCCCCAACAAAACGCATGTGTACCAAGCCTATCAAATATTAGAAATAGAAGTCACTTGGTACTACGGTCTAGTAGTATTCCTCTTCACTTGTAAGCGATAGGTCTTAGATTCGATTCTCGCCAAAGGCGAATTTGAATCACATTATTGCTAGTCTATTGTAAGGCTTGGTCCATCTCCTCCCTCATAGTGTAAATAATATTGTTTGTTAAAAAAAAAAAAAAAAATAGAATGCACAGCAAAACAAGCCCCTCTTTGATTCAAAGAAAATATTGGTAGCCCCAAAAGGAAGGAATAATGACAAACAATTCCAAGGTGCGGTACTTAATTTCAGATAGAAAGAAAGAAAGAAACTATTCAGATGGCTCTTGGATCGGTTTTCCTTTCTCTTTTAGCTTGGCCACCGATTGTTTCATGGCCTCCTTCCTCTTTTTGCTAGCTAGGACTTTCGCTAAAACACCACTGACGTTGGGGTCCTTTTTCTCCTTCTCCTCCGCGGGAGGCGGCGGAGGCCTTCTGGCTGCCGCATTTGCACTTGAATTTGGGTCGCCCACAGTGAAGCTCAGTACAGCGCCCGCCAAACCCAAACCCGCATTCCTGTATCATCAACCCCCATATCACACTAGCTTGTCACAAAAAAAGATTCATAACGAAAACTCGACTCTTCTAACTGTAATAACAAGTCATTCTTCTATTTTTGACGTGATTTTAACGAGTTGGCATTGCAATTTTGCCCAACCGTATTTTTCATGTAAAGAAGAATTTTACTTATTTATATGCAAGAAGCCGAGCATTGTGTTTGGCATGAATGTTCGATCAAATACTAACCTCCTGTGAACGAGATTATTGTTCGCGGCATTTGAGTCATTGGAAACTCGAAGGCAAGCCCTGACATTTTGGAATCCCACTGCCCGGAAACGGGTGGTCTTGCTAGCCGCTGCTGTTGAGATTGGGGTTGCTGCGGCAGTGGTAGGTGGAGGCGACGCTAGCGAATGCACCATATTTTCTGTCACTTAGAAGAGATGGTGTTGTGCTCTTCTCGTGGAAGTATGAAGATTTAGGTGTAATTGAGCAAACAAATCCATTGGTTGCATCCAGATAAGGTTTCCCTTGTGGGCCAACTTCTTCTACGGGATGGCTGATTCACTACCTTCCATCAACAAGGTCCTTTCCTTGCAGAAACACGAACCTCACTTCATCTGTGTCACTCCCGAAACTCGACTGAGTCCACAATCGCATCAAAAATTGGGAATACGGCATATACTTGTCAACGGGTTTTTTTAGTATGCACCGGAACCCCCTGTTATTGGATTCTAAGCCGTTGGATACTCGACCACACGTTCAACAGTTCACTCACCTAGTCCAAGGTTACAAGGGGTGGGCGGATAGCACAAGTAGTGAAAGCGAAAACAAAATATAACTGGCATAACAACATATGTCAAAACTTTAGTAGCGCTTCTCACTTGAACCTCCTGACGAGACGCATATTCAAATGTTTGAATTATAAAGATAACAGAGTTCATAGATTTTAATTAAACAGATGTCCTAAGGGTGGAAACAAACTAGGCTACATATCCGATTGAATGCTTAGTACTCATCATCATCGTCACTGTCGTCATCGTTACCAGCGTCATTGAAGGCCTTCAATCTCTCGACCAACTTCTTCTTCCTCTCATCAAAGGTGAGCTTCTTGAGGTTGTACCTGTTGCACAAACGAAAAATGGAATCATTTGGTAACTTCTTCCTACTGAGCAAGAACACTAACCATATATTCACTCCTCCAAAGTGACTAACTTGCAAACAATGAAACAAGGCCTCAATTTAAAACATCGACAACTGTGTATGTACAGTAATCAATCAAACTTTTACCTCTTGTGTTCCTGAGGAGCGGGCTTTTCAGTCTTCTTAATTGTAGGATCAGCACGGATGGCTGCATGAACTTTCTTGTACAACTCCTCGATGTTATCCGCTTCAATACCTTTCTTAATATATTCACTGAAGTGACTTTGATACTTCTCTGGCTCATCCTCCGCCAATGTCTTAAAAACAAACATAAGTTTGAGCATAAAACATCAATATTTTATGAACGGTAAAGTCAAATAATGCTTGACAATAATACTTAACTCTTCTAGGACACAACGTCCATACAAGTTCAGTAACAAATAACTAAAATTTGACCAAATTACATTAATATTCTAAACCAGTCAAAATTAATGCTAATGCATGACATGAATATTCAACTCACCCTCACGTAGGCAGCAACATGGCCACCATAGATGTACTTCCGATGAACCTCTGGGTCAAGTTGCTTGCTATCCTTGGAGAAACCGGCAAACCTCTTTTCACTGTGAGGGATATCCAACCCTCCATCCAAAGCACCCTGCAATCAATTGGATATTTTTCCAATCAGTTTAAGCACATACCAAGTGGATTTAAAATTCAGTCTCATTGGGAAAAAGACCATGTAATGTATAACAAGGGAAGCAATATGAGGTTAATATAAAATTCATCAACATCCGTCAAAAGAAAGGTTTTAATCAAGTTTTCTTGAGATAAAAAAATGCTAGACAATTGAAAGAATGATAACTGACAAATCAAAACTGATAATCAGTACCGTCAGCAAATCATAACGGTATAAACAATGAACAAAACTGAATTATGTTAAAAGAAATTGACCACATAATATATTCTACCTTCAACGCACCAAATACGCGATTTCCCGTGGTTGTCCTGATAAGACCAACATCAAGAAGAGCACGGAATGGCCTTCTGCTCTCAGCTGGTTCTACAGAATAGTCCTCACCAGTAGCCTGAAATACCGGATAAATGTTTTTAATCAGGAAATAAATAGCAATGAAGAAAATCAAACGGGACAGAGAGAAATAATCACACACTACCTCAACATTTCCCTCATATTCATCATCCATTTCAAGCTTCTTCAACACACGACGAGCCAAAAGAAGGCCAGTGCAATAGGCTGATCATAAAAATAAGGTTATTAACCCACATGTATAGAGCCAGAATGGGAAAGCAAATAAATACAACGGTGGAAATACCTGCAGCATAGTTTGTAAGACCAACTTCGAGCCCATAGCGTGGGAGCTCATGGGCATATGCAGCAGCAAGAACCATATCACCAGCAATACTGGCAGATGTAATTTGTGCAACAATATCCTTGTTGGTCTAACAACTACGTTAAGGTGAATATCACGGATAATGGAGGTAAAGTCAAAATTATCAGCAAAATTGTAATTAGAAAAAAAAAATAGCCATTTCAAATTCAAACTCGGTATCTATAAAACACAAAACACTATAAAACCATAAAGGTCAAGGTGAAGTGCCGATTTAGTCCTTGAACTATCGCCTTAGTGAAAATTAGGTTCCCGAATTATTTTTTCAGTAAAATAAGTCCCTAAATTCATTAAAAATTGCTAATTTCATCCCTACCATTATATTCAAAGGTATTTCATCCAGTTTTTCATCAATTTAAGTCACTTAACACACTTTAGAGTGCAACACCGTCATTTTCTCGCCTACAAGGCCTTAACATTTCATATAGGTAGCAAATCTAACGTCTAATTTACCCTTCGAAGTTAACTTACACTCTTTCTTATGAAAAAAATACAAATTTACCCTCCAAAGTTAACTCCATACACTATTTCTTTATGAAAAACTATCCACCTACCCTCCAATGTGTACTTCATGGAAGTAACGTGACTTAAATTGACAAAAAATTGAATATAATATTAGAGATGTAATTGGCAGATTTTTATAATTCAAGGACTGATTTTTCTGACAAAAAATAGTTTAGGGACCTAATTTTCACTAAGTGACAATTCAAGAACTAAACTCACAGTTCAGCCAAACCTTAACTAACTATTAACAAAAGATGAATACAATGAAAGAAAGGCCCAGATGGTAGTTGACAAAAGGATACAAATCTCACAACAAATCGATACTTGGGTGTGTTGTACTTGTTCTTGTCTTGGTTAATAAGCCTAATCCTGGCCCGGTAGTCAGTCTTTCCCTCTGGACAACATTCGCTTTCAAATTATCAGAATGTACACTAACATTAAACAAAATGGGAAAACAACTTATCGCAAAAGACGAAATGAATACCTCGCCTTCGCTTGTACTTGACTTGGAACCTCTTGAAGTAGGCCCTTGATTTCTGAGCTTTGGCGAAAGCCTATGACAAATAATTGAACAAACCGTTTAACAAACTCCTTAAAAATTACATACAAAGGACAGTTCATGCAGCAGAGCAAATATCCCACTAACAAATGTTAATGTTTCAGAAAATGATACGACATTGCAGCAGATCTATCTCAACGAGGCAAATCAATACAGTACATGCTAACCCTAACTAGAAATAATAATCATGGAAATCACAAAAGCTCAAATTTTATCAATTAATTGGGAAATTTAACATAAACTGAAAGGTAGAGCTAATGAAATGGATAGGAAAAATGTACTCTTTTAATCAATTTTCCGAGCAGCCAAACAGAAAATAAACATGCTATTTTCTCGCAAGACGAAACGAGCAAACACAGACAGATAACTTTCAATGGAAGTAACAGAGAGGAAGTGAGGGAGCTCACCATCGCGGAGGATCAGCAGCCGAGAGCAACGAAGCCGAAGAGAGATAACCGGCTAGGGTTTTTGGATTTAAGGATCGACGGCTGGAAGTGATGTTTGGTTTAATAGGGTTTTCGTGGTGTGATGGACGGCTGCGATTCGATGTGGACGTTGGGGTGATAACAGCATTTCCAACAGTTTCTTTAATTGGATTCGTCAAATACAAATTTATTGACTCAGATGACGAATTGAAATTTATTGAGTCATGCTCAAACATAATCCACAAATTTTAGTATTTTTTTTTATTACTTTTCATCATGCGACTTTTTTTTAAATATTTCAATTTTGGAAAAATGTTGACAGACACATATATACAGTATTTGAAGAAATGGTCTTTAAACATCTTGACTAAAACGGTTTTAAAAAATATATTTTTAAATTTCGTAAGCTTTTAAAATGAAAAAGACACATAACGCTCTTTGTAGAAAGCACTTTTACGTGTTTTTTTTATTATTAATTTACTTGCATTTTTACTAGATATTGATTCTAAAAACAATTTGATCAAAAGTGTTTTTAGCTATTTTAAAACCACTTCAAACAAGCTCTTTTAAGTAGTGAATTTGAGCATTGCCGAGACTAAATGCTTGCCGAGATCAAAAGCTTTCACTAAAAAATTAATGCACGAGTCCAACACTCGCGGCAGGACATAAAAACACTCAAAACAAAATAACTCCAATAGCATTGTCAAAACTTCTAAAAGTTCAAATGTCTCTAAATATTCCCAACGAATGCCTTCACTCGTCATCATCGTCGTCCTCGTTAGCTGCGTCGTTGAAGGCAGTCAACCTCTCGACCAACTTCTTCTTCCTTTCATCAAAGGTAAGCTTCTTGAGATTGTACCTGTGACATAAACAGAAAATTTCATATAACACATCAAATGCATGTACATTCAAAAAAAGAAACCACGCCTCGAGAAAAACACTCATAACTATGTAACAGCAACTGTTCCAACATTTACCTCTTGTGTTCCTTAGGCGGCTGCTTCTCAGTCTTCTTAGCGGCAGGATCGGCGCGAATGGCAGCATGAACTTTCTTGTACAACTGCTCGATGTTATCTGCTTCAATACCTTTCTTGATATATTCACTGAAGTGAGTCTGATATTTCTCTGGCTCATCCTCCCCCAAAGTCTAAATAACAAACAATTATTGGTTTCAGAAGGCAATATCCCTAAAACACTAAAACTTGAGAAACAAATAATTAACTTACGGAAAACAAATATCAGTAAAATTTTAACAGTGAAGTAAAAAGTGATGTTTGGCATAAGCAATCAAAACCCACATTCATGTACGCCGCAACATGGCCTCCATAGATATATTTGCGATGAACCTCAGCGTCAAGCTGTTTGCTATCCTTGGAGAAACCAGCAAACCTCTTCTCGCTATGAGGGATATCTAAACCCCCATCCAAAGCACCCTGTAACCAAATTGCAAAAATTAAATCCCTTTAGCGTATTCCGAGAAAATTAAAAAAATAAAATAAAATCAATCTAATTCTCAGAAAGAGCATCACATTCATAGCACAGAGAGAAATATGAAAATGAGGTACCGCCAGAGATCAGCAAACAATTTCATAAACATTACAGCATGATATGTTCAAAATTTCAAATCTAAAAAACTTGACTTCATCACAACAAAAAGGTTAAATTGGCAGCATAAACCTGCTACCTTACCTTCAAGGCACCGAATACACGGTTTCCTGTGGTGGTCCTGATCAGGCCAACATCAAGAAGGGCACGGAATGGCCTTCTGCTCTCAGCTGGCTCCACAGAGTAGTCCTCACCAGTAGCCTGCAATACCAGATAAATTTTAGAAAACACCTAGAAAAAGAAAACAAAGTGAATCAAATTGGGATTGGGCATACAGATAATAACTACACACTACCTCAACATTGCCCTCATATTCGTCATCCATTTCAAGTTTCTTCAACACACGACGAGCCAAGAGAAGGCCAGTGCAGTAGGCTGATCATAAATATACTGTTATCACCCCAAAAGAGGAACTAATGTATGTAAACATAATGGAGAAAGCAATAAATACAACGGCAGAAATACCTGCTGCATAGTTTGTGAGACCAACTTCAAGCCCATAGTGTGGCAGCTCATGAGCATAAGCTGCAGCGAGAACGAGATCACCAGCAATGCTGGCAGATACAATTTGGGCAACAATATCCTTGTTGGTCTAACAACTAGGTAAAGGTGAACATCACAAATTACACAAGTAAAATCAAGTTTAACCACCAAAAAAATTTAATAAATAAAACATCCATTCTAAATTTATACTCAGTACCAAGATACGACAGAATCGTTAACCAACGTTAAAACATTTTTTTTTTAATCAAAACACAAATATAAAGTTAAAACTAGAAAGGCCCAAAAGTTAGATGACAATTTTCAGGATACAAATCGCACAACGAACCGATACTTGGGTGTGTTGTACTTGTTCTTATCTTGGTTAATGAGCCTAATCCTGGCACGGTAGTCGGTCTTCCCCTCTGTGGACAACATTCAAAAAGAAATTATCATATGCACACTGACAATTTGCAAAATGGAAAAACAATTTATCATGAAACAAATTAATACCTCTCCTTCTCTTATACTTGACTTGAAACCTCTTGAAGTAAGCCCTAGACTTTTGAGACTTGACGAACGGCTATGACAAACAATTGAACAAAATGTTTAATCATTCCTCAAAATTTAACACACACACACACACACATCAGATCAGTGATTCAGAAAATTATTCGACAATGCATAGAGATATATTTTAATAAGGGAAAACTTAACAGTACATGCTAATCCTAATAAAAAATAATCATGGAAACCATAAAAGCTCAAATGTTAGATCAATTAATTGGGAAATTGAACATGAACTGAAGCTAGCCCTAATGAAATGCATTTTAAAAATGTACTCTTTAACCAATCTTCGGAGCAGCCAAACAGAAACTATCAAGCTATTTTTCTGGCACCGAAATTAGCAAACAGACACAGAGTATTTCCGATGAAGCAAAAAGGACAGCAGCCGAAAGCAACAAGAAAAAGTGAGAGAGAACCAGCTAGGGTTTAACGTGCCTAATGGATTCAAGGATCCGCAGCTGGAAGTAATGTGTGGTTTGATCGACGGCTGGTTTACAGAAAATTTGTAGGGGCTTTCTATTTATTAAATAAATCAATTCATATATCAATTTAATCCGAAAAATTATACATTATTGAAACAGCAGTGTAAAATGAAGAAAAAAATCATAAAAAAAAGAAAAAAATACAGAGTCCAGAAGAAAATAAGAAGCGCTTATCAAATTACGCAAATGAATGATTACTGCATTTTATTTACGAGATTAAAAAGCAAATACGCATAAATTAGTTGAGATGCAGGAAACGGAGACGGAGGGAGGGAAGCTCACCATTGTTGAAGATCAGCGGCCGATGGAAAGGAGAGCAAGTGAGAGACAGGACTCGGCTAGGGCTAGGGTTTTTGTATTCAGGGAACGTGGAGGGGCATTTTAGTCGTTTACTCGTTTGAGTAGGCCCTGTGGGTTGGATGGGCTAGTTCGTGGCCCAACTTTAGCTGATAAATGGGTTGAATTGAACCCATAGTTGGGCTTTGGGTAATGCACGCTATGACAGCGGAAATAAGGCCCAATTGAAACTTCTACGTTGGGCTTTATTTAAATTCGAACCCTTTGCTTTTATTTTATTTTATCTTATTTTCTGTCGGTGCGAACTTTTCAACTGCCCATAACTATTTTGTTATAAATTTTGGTCAATTATAAATAAAATGTTTTCAACTATTTTAAAAACACGTTTGAAACTTTACATAGGTATGGACATATAGTAAATTGTTGTAAAATCGACGATGTGTGCAGTGGAATAAATAAGCAAGACACAACATTTACGAGGTTCCTCTACAGTCAGTGTGACTGGAGTACATCCTCGGGACAGCAGTAGTGCTTTCATTTAGTAATCTGGAATAATAGGAGTACAAAGATAACTCTATCATCTCTCCTTTCTCTTTCCTTTCTTTTCTCTCTTCTTCCTCTCTCTCTTCCTCTTCATTTCTTCCCTCTCTCCCGTATGACTTCTATCCCAACCCATCAACTCTTTCAATTATGAAACTCTTCTTTTGGTTTATAGCAAAGCATAAGCATTAAAAACAAGTAGTGGGATAAATGGTGGATTGGTAGTGGGATGGGTGGCCATCCATTTTAATTACTTTACAACACTCCCCCTTGGATGGCCACAAGTCTTTGATTGACTCGTTAAAATCTTAATCTGTTTTGGATGCTCCCCCTGATGAGTATCTCCCCCTGATTTCAAATCATTTAGGCTGATCGTTGATCATTCTGTTTCGATCTCTTAGCGAGAAGAGTTACCAACAGAGTTGCTTTACTAGTAGTTAACTTTCCACAGGCTTATTCTTGAACAGGGTTGGAGGGCCTTCTTCTTGCAAGTGCGCCTCAGCTTAGTTGAGGATGAATCAACACGTTGTCTCCACATGCTTCAAGTAGTCCGGTCTCCACGCAGGTGTGGCATCTTCTTTTGCAGTATTTTTCCTCTAATGCAAAAATTCCCATGAAAGCAATTGGAGATGCCGCTCCAAAACATTCAATGTGGAGATTAGCTATGCTGCAAAAATTCCCATGAAAGCATCAGAACATCACTTCTCAGCGACTCATCATGTTTTCCAGCTTCCAACATCAGTTGAAGATGACTGCTCGAGAGCAATGCTAGGTAAGCAATCAGGGAAGGGTTCCAGACAATCAGTCCCAGATCGGAAGCTTGACTCCAAGTGGCGACTGATCGCTCTCTTTCTCCTTGTCTTGCAAGTGATAACAAAGACAAAGAAAAGGACATGGAGAAAGCATGATATGAGATACTCTTGCTTTCGACCCTGATGATATGAGATACTCTTACTCTGGATGATTTGTTTTCTGGGGTGATCCAAGGGATGAAGAACACTGAGTGACTCGAAAGCTTTCTTTGGGAATACATTCTCGGAGATGAAGAAAGGAAGAGAGGTGGAGAGGGTGTGCCTTTGCTGTAGAATGCGAAGGTAGAACTTATAGAATTTTTCTTCATAACCGGAACTATTCCCTCACTATTTGTCGGCAGCCGGTGGATGGATGAACAATACAAGTTACGCGCTTTCTGACAAAGCTGTCCGTAATTTCCGCAAAGCTGACAGTGCATGTGACGAGTGACAACAATTCTGGAAAAGCTGATCGCCTCGTGATTTCTGAGCAGACCCGGCTTTTGAGAGAGGCGTCCGACTTTTGAGAACGGAGTCCGGCTTTTTAGAAAAGAACCCGGCTCTTCGATTTGTGAGATTTGCCTCTTCGATTGCTGAGTGATGCCTCATCGATTTCTTTTTATTTTTATTTTTATAGAGGCACTCATTTGGTTCCACAGCACCCTGAATTGCCAAAACACTCTCTTCTTGCACTTGTGAAATCTTCATCTCTCCGATCTCTTTTTTGTTCTCAACACCTTCGAAAAATGTCTTGCCCTTCTGACCGTTGCCTTAACTTGAATGTCGGGGAAGACGCTGACATGTCTTCTCCAGACAACATATGGCACCCATCCTTCTTATCCCCTAACGGTCCTCTTACAATTGGGGATTCTGTGATGAAGAATGACATAACCGCTACGGTGGTAGCGAAGAATCTTCTCACCCCCAAGGATAGCAGGATTCTTTCCAAGCGGTCCGACGAGTTGGCTGTTCAGGACTCTTTGGCCTTCAGCGTCCAGTATGCAGGCTCTGTATCAAATATGGGTCAACGCCTTCTTGCTCGGACTCGTCAGGTCGAGTCTCTGATGGCTGAAGTGGCTAGTCTTCGGCAAGAGGTCAAAGGACTCAGGCTCGAGAATAAGGAGTTGCACATGCTCGCAACTAGTTACTCCACCAGCATGAAGAGGAAGCTGGACCAGCTGCAGGAGTCTGAAGGTCGAATCCAGAGTGATCATCAAAGGTTTATAGCGTTACTCCCGAGGTTTATGTTACCTTCGTCATCTGGAGTTGCACCAAGTGTTGAGGCTCCGGAGAATCCAACTTTGGCTCTTCGTCTTACAGAAGAGAGTGTTTGAGGAAGGGAGTTCAAGTGTGATGTGAAGCAGAATTAGCGCTTCTATAAAAAGAAGCAAATCAAAGAGAGGCGCTCCTCAGAGGTTGAAGACACGTCCTCGCGCAAATCGGAAAAGCTGGACGCTCCTTTCTCAAATGCCGGAGTCCTGTCTCAAAAGAGCCGTTTCATTTCTCAAAAGCTGGGCTTGACTCAGCAATCACGTGGCCTCAGCTTTTCCAACTTTGTCGTGACTCATCACGTGCAACGTGGAACGTTGCGAAAACCACGAGCCGCACCCGGTTTTGAACCCCGGTTTTCAAAAGATCATCATTCCAATTTGTCGTCACTCGTCGCATGCGCAGTCAGCTTCGCAGAAATTACGGAAGCTTTGTCAGAAAGCGCGTAACGGGCACTGTTCATCCATCCACCGGCTGCCGACAAATAGTGAGGGAACAGTTCCGGTTGTGAAGGAAAATTTCTATAAAGTCGACCTTCGCCTTCCACATCAAAGGCACACCTTCACACCCTCTCCACCTCTAAACCTCTCAACCTCTCTTCATCTCCGATAATGTCTTCCCAAAGAATGCTTTCGAGTTACTCAGTGTTCTTCATCCCTTGGATCACCCCAGAAAACAAATCATCCAGAGCAAAAGTATTTCATATCAAAAAGGTTAAAAGCAAAAGTATCTCAAATCACGCTTTCTCCTCACTTTCATCTGAAGAACATGGAGAAAGTGAGATCCTGATTGCTTACCTAGTCTTGCTCTCGAGTACTCATCTCAGACCCCTCCCAGCCCACTTCAAAAATAAACCTCTGTTGAGGTACTTCTTCAAAAACAAAAGTACCTCACAGACGAAGCAGGAGGAGTCTGAGTTACTACGAGGAGCAGATGAGTCTGGGTTGATCCAAGAGTTCAAGAAGATGCCACACCTGCGTGGAGACCGGACTACTTGAAGCATGTGGAGACAACGTGCTGATTCATCCTCAACTAAGCTGAGGAGCACTTGCAAGAAGAAGGCCCATCCAGTTCAAGATGAAAGCTGTGGAAAATCAACAAGCGACCAATGACCACCTATTAGTTCTTTTCGTTATCGTTTATTTTCAATTTTTATTTTTCGTTTGCATTTTTCTATTTTTTTTGCTTGCGTGCTTAACTGATTTATTTCTTTTCTTTGCAGGAACGTTTGGTTATTTTCTCCCTTGAAGTTGATTGCAAAATTTACGCTTGGGGGTCATCGCTTGGTTTTCTGCAAATTAGAGAAGTTTTCAGTCCTTTACTTTATTTTGTTTCGTATTATTTATTTATTTATTTTTATTTGCTTATTAATGTTTTCTGACATTGGGGACAATGTCTAGTTTAAGTATGGGGGTATCAAGATAAAAAAATGACCAAATTGAAAATTTTTGTA
This sequence comes from Crataegus laevigata, assembly GCA_963580275.1. Lineage (NCBI taxonomy): Eukaryota > Viridiplantae > Streptophyta > Magnoliopsida > Rosales > Rosaceae > Crataegus > Crataegus laevigata. The sequence continues at coordinate 28,772,977 of OY756944.1, read as the reverse complement.
CCTTCGACTTTGAACTAATTTCATTTGTTTCCGTGTTATTGCTTTTTGTTTTCTTAGTGTTTTATGCTGTTTTGGTGTGTTTTATTGTGTTTTGAGGAAATCTTACGAAAATGACATAAAAATTTGAAAAATATTTTGAAAAACCCAAAAAGAATTTTTTTTAGTTGTTTTTGTGTGTTTGTGTCTTAGGTACCTTCCAACACAATGATGAGGATTTGGTTTTTAATTGCATGACTGTTAAAGAAAATTATAAACATGGATGGAAGTTTGATATGCTCTTGGTTTATGCTTAGTTGTAGTTGTTGTTTATGAATTTAAATTTGATCACAAAAGGATAAAATTAGTTTTTGTAACATGCTTGAAGGAAGGAACTCAAACTAATGCTACATCCCTGTGAGACTTGAGCTTATACCTTGTTTGGAGAGTTATTAATCTTGATGTTTTTGTTTTCTAAAGTCGTTGCATGATCTCATTATTCTTTGCTTGGTTGCTACTTAGAAGGCGTTTTATCATCTTAGTTCCAAATACTAGAACTCATATCCGTTTCATTCAAAGCATGACATTGAATTGCATAACACATATCAAGATGAAGTTGTTTAGTAAACCACCTTAACCAAAAAGCCTTACCCTCCATCTTTCTTATGTTTTGTAGGCTTAACCCATCTCGAGCCTTGTTTAGCCTATTTTTGTTGTTAACCTCATTAAACCGCACCAAACCTACTGTAGGACTGTCTGCACCCTTGTTCTTAAAGAATAGTGAGCATGACTTAAAAAGAATTCATTTCTCTACACTATGCAGAAAAACAAGTGTGGGGGAAGGATTGGTTGTTTCGAGCTCAATTGTACGTTTTGTTCTTTAAAAAAAAAAAAAAAAAAAAAGAGAAAAACGCGTGAAAAGAAAAGAAAGAAGGAAGAAGAGTTTGAAATTTGGCCATAAAATGTGTGAATCCTCCCCTCGGGTTTAGAGTTGAATTTTCATTCAAAAGTGAATTCTATGCGTTAACCTTATTACTTTGCTTACTATTTCTTTAAGAACATTTGTTTTTCCATAGCCTTCCTTTGTTAAGCCTATATCCTTAGCCCGTTACAACCCTTTGACTTCTATCTTGGTTATTGTGTGTTCAATATGTGGAGTTTGGGATTGGTATGAGCATATAGTGTCCCTGGTTCTCGCATCTAAGTAGTAGCATTCCGTTCATGAGATCATATTCATATGCACATTAATAACTCCAGAAAATGCTTTCTTTGCTATAACATATGTGAGTGATCGTTTCCTTGCTTACATCATTCTTCTCACATATACCTAGTGTAGGGAGTGTAGTCAGAAAATCTGAGCGAAAAAATTGAGTGCATATCTAGTAAGGAATAGAGTAAATTCTCTAAGGCATGTTACTACATTCAAAATGTTGTTTTAATTGATTAAATGCGAACTAATAAATGGTGACTGTGATTAAGTATGTGCTTAAGGGTATGGATTGCCAAAATCTGTGTAAGTGATGTTTTTTTTAATTTGTCATGTCCATTGGAAATCCCTGAGATAAATGTTGGAAGGTTTAGATTGAGTTTTGTTTTTGTTTCCTTGTTTTGCTCGAGGACTAGCAAAAGCTAAGTGTGGGGGTATTTGATCGGATCATATTTATATATATTTTTATATCAAATTCACTCGTCTTTTCTTAGTTAGTTCGTTATATTTTGAGCTATTTACGTTATTTTTATGTTTTATAAGTTTTTCAAGAAAAGAAAATAAAAATAGAATAAATGAAGTATTAAGTAATAATTTCGTTTAAACTATCTTGCTTGTTGAATAAAACTTATCATTTGGAAAATAAAATATATATATATATATATTTATATTTATATTTATATTTATATATATATATATATATTTATAATTTTATTTATATATATATTTATATATTAATTTATGTGTTTGTGTGTTATAGCTGGCAAGCATGGAGGAATAAACAAGGAAGCATGCACTCGGTGGAGATAAAACAAAAAAACAAAAGGCAGCTTGAAGCTGCCAACCGTGAGCACCGAAAGAAAAATGATTAAAAAAGAAATAGGAGCACTCGGTGAGAAACGAGGAGAGTTTGAGGGATAAAAGGAAGGGATTTAAGGCGCAGAGGGGGGGAGCTCCTCGGGGAAATAAGCTGCATTTTGCAGCAGAGTTTTGAAAGAAAAGTCAGAGGGGGCGCTGCCCTTAAGGAAGCTAAAGAATACGCGGGAGGGGGAAGCCAAAGCTGTCCTTTGGCAGCTATTTGGGCAGCGACTTGAGGAGGAAAACGGGCAGCCAGTCAACGCAGGGATAAACTGCCATTTGGCAGTTGAGAAACAATTGGCAGCTCGGGGGAAATCAGAAAATCAAGGTCACGGTGCAGCAAGCACAGTGCACAGAAAAATCCTTACACTCCCTGTTTCGGTTTAATCTTTCTTAAACTCATGTTTTTATTTATGTTTTTAATTTTTGTTTTAATAATGTGTAATTAATTTTATTTTGGCTAGAGGTTAATTCGAAACCATGACTATATTTGTAATTTTAATTTGATTTACTCCAGTTATGAATTTATGAATGTTGGATGTGGTTTACTTTTCTGTTTTGATTAAGAACTTGTTTATGTATGTGGGTTAAGGGTCGATACTTAATTTGCATGCTTAAACTTGATGCTAGGATATAAGGGAATTTCACCTAATCGTTATGAACTTATATTCATGAGTAGTAAAAATCGCTAGTCACGATTGTGTTTAGTAAACCCTAGGTTGGATTAACATGCGTATTCCATAGTTATGAATGCCTAGTCAATGTTTATGATTTCCATTGAACTTAATGATCTTTGATATGTCTCTCTATCATGCGTATTCCATAGTTAGGGAACTTGATAAGAATAATTTGGTTGTGATGCGTATTCCGTCCAATTCAATGAATCTAGGGAAATCTAAAAGTTAATTTAAGCGGACCTAATTAATTTGGAGCATTGTCATTCATTCGTTTGTTGAATTCATAACTGGGAATCAATTTAGGTTGCATTTGTGTCATGTGTGGAGAAAAACCCTCTAGCCAATCTGTCACCTATCCGTTCACCTTTATTTTATGTTTTTGTCAATTCTGTAATTTATTTAAGTTTAATTTACGTTTGTTCAAAAATCAATCCCCCCATTATTAAAATATTATTATTTAGTTAGTTTTTATTATTTTTAATCTTTTAATTTAATTTCCGTCTAATTAATTTCCTAGTTTTTATTTTAAATTGTTTTCATTATTTTGAGTCATTTTTAGTGTGTTTCGAGTTTTTAGGTTAGTTTGTATTTTCTAGAGTCTTGAGTTGTTTTGAGTCTTTTGATTTGTTTTAATTTATTTGTTAGTTTTATTTTGAGTTATTTTAGTTTAGTGTTTTAAATTTTGTTTTTACGTTTTTAAATAATTTTAGAGGTTTTAGCAAGCCCTCCTAATCCCCGGCCTAGAACGATACCCTACTTACATCTATACTACAACTGTCAAAAAGAGGGTTAAATTTGTGCGGTTTTAAAACCCCGTCAAATTTTGGCGCCGTTGCCGGGGATTAGTAAATTTGCTAATCCCTTTATTTTTGTTTGTGTTTATTTTTATATTTGTGTTTTTGTTTGTGTTTTTATTTATATTTGTGTTTGTGTGTTTTACTTTTGGTATTTGATTTATTTTTGTTTCTTTGATTTTTAGGTATAATTGGAGCAAGACATGGATAGTATTCAAGCTCAATTGGCGCAGCTCACTGCTCAATTGACTAATAATGCCGAACGGACCTCAATGCCAAGTGTCCCTACACTTGATGTGCCCTATGGGCAAGGATATCAAACTCAGCAATATCCTCAATTTTCTGCATATGAAGATGATTGGGGATATCAAGGCCACAGCCAATCAAGGGGCAACATATATTCCAACGCTTGCAATTCGGATTGGAGGGGTTATTCAAATCAGATGTGGGATGAACCTCAGCAATTTCAACAAAGTGGATATTGGCAGCAAGACGAGTTCTATTCCAGACCTATGCAGCCACCACAGCATCACCCACAACAATTTCAGTCGAATTCAAGTATGGCCGTAAATTATAATGACATTCTTGAAGGACTAATTTCTTTGACGCAGGGCTCACAAAAAGAAGAACAATTGCCGTCATCGGAAGAGTTCTATCAATGGCCATGTCAACCGTCACAGCCACCACAAGAATATGCCCAATTCGATTCAGGTACATCTCTGGATAATGATACGTTTAATAAGTTACTCTCCTCCTTGAATCAGGGAGTGGAAAATCGAATCCAGGAGATGCAAGACCGGACCAACAAGGTGGATGAATTGGAGAGGCAAGTTGGGGAGATTATGAAGATCATGGCACAAATTCAAGATCAAAATGAACTCTCCAACTCACCTATTAAAAATTCAAAAGAAGTGGAAATCGATGAAGCCACCACTTTGGAAGGTGAGATGGAGGATGAGGCTGTTCCAGAACCATCCATACACAGCCCAAACTTGGACGAATCGCCTCTGCAAGAAAAAGATGAGGAGGACGACTTGGGCAGTTTAGACGAATTCTTGTCTCAAACCCCTCAAGTCCCTATGTCGTCCAACTATGGTGAGGTTGTTCCAAGTTCAATTCCTTCTAATATTTTTCCACCAAATGTCTCTTTTCCTTGCAGATTTTTTCCAAATAACGAAGAAAGTGAAATAGACGTTGTGGAAGCTCTTCCAGAGGTGCAAGGTGATATCTCGATTCTTGGTGCACCAAAACAAGTTCCCGAACCTTGCACACCAAGAAAAGAGATTCAAGACATCGAAGTGGCTGGAGAATGCGAAGAATATCAAGAATACATCAAAGAGGCTGTGCAGACAACAAAGGCCCAAGCAATTGAGTTTGATGACACGGGACAGGCCACAACCATCATAGTAAACCTGGCCAAGTGCAAAATCCCGGAATTGTCCAAAGGCGTAATTTTTGTTATTGAATTCATGTCGGAGAATGACAGTAAGCCATCTTCTCCAATTTTAATTTTAATTTTTACTAACAATTTAATTTTGATGATTCAGGCACCGTCATTGGAACTCAGACCGTTGTCAGATCATTTCAAATACCACCGTCCGTTCAATGATAAATCCATGCATTTGAATAAAGAAGGGAGGCCTAGGAATCACCCACAATCAGATTTGCATTCCTAAACCCTTCTCTTTACCGCTTTCATTTTGTTTTGTTTAGTTAGTTGTGTTATTTGGTTGATTTTTGTTTAGTTTGTGTTAAAATAAATTAAGGGCAATGTTTATTTTAAGTGCGGGTAAACAAAGTCTTTTTGCTTTAATTTACATTTATTTACTCTATTTATTTTAATTTGCTTAAAAAAAATTAAAAAAAATTTAAAAAAAAAAAAACAAAAAAATAATAATAATAATAATAATAATATTAGTAACATATATATATATATATATATATATTTAAATAAACATTAAAAGCTTAAATAAATTTACAATAATACGAAAACTAATAGCGTTCATTGGTCATTGGTCATTGGTCAGGTGGCGCCGCAGAAGTTGATGGAGCTCCGGGAAGACGAAGTGCTAGAGTTGGAATCTCCGGAGCCGGAACACTTGGTGCTGCTCCAGAGGACGAAGGCAACATAAACCGCGGGAGTAACGCCATGAACCGCTCATGATCACTCTGGATTCGACCGTCCGACTCCTGCAGCTGGTCCAGCTTCCTCTTCATGCTGGTCGAGTAGCTAGTTGCGAGCATGTGCAACTCCTTGTTCTCGTGCCTGAGTCCTCTGACTTCTTGCCGAAGACTGACCACCTCCGCCATTAGCGACTCCACCTGACGAGATCTTGCAAGCAGACGTTGACCCATGTTTGACACTGAGCCTGCACACTGGACACTGAGAGCCAGTGAGTCCTGAACAGCCAGCTCGTCTGACCGCATAGACAGCAACCTAGTGTCTCTGGGAGTAAGAAGGTTTCTTGCAACCACTGTTGCGGTTATATCGTTCCTCATCATTGTGTCCCCGACTGTAAGAGGACCATTGGGGGATATGAAGGACGGATTCCAAATGTTGTTCGGAGAAGACGAGTCATCGTCTTCCCCGACATTCAAGTTTAGGCGACGGTCGGAAGGGCAAGACATTTTTAGAGGGGGTTGAGGAAGAAAAGAGTTCGGAAAGATTAAGATTGCTGCAGCGGAGAAGAGAACGGAAAGATTATGAGTGCAGAAGTACAGGAAGAGTTCGGAAAGATTATGAGTGTTTACATAAGAGAGTGTTTGAGGAAGGGAGTTCAAGTGTGATGTGAAGCAGAATTAGCGCTTCTATAAAAAGAAGCAAATCAAAGAGAGGCGCTCCTCAGAGGTTGAAGACGCGTCCTCGCGCAAATCGGAAAAGCTGGACGCTCCTTTCTCAAATGCCGGAGTCCTGTCTCAAAAGAGCCGTTTCATTTCTCAAAAGCTGGGCTTGACTCAGCAATCACGTGGCCTCAGCTTTTCCAACTTTGTCGTGACTCATCACGTGCAACGTGGAACGTTGCGAAAACCACGAGCCGCACCCGGTTTTGAACCCCGGTTTTCAAAAGATCATCATTCCAATTTGTCGTCACTCGTCGCATGCGCAGTCAGCTTCGCAGAAATTACGGAAGCTTTGTCATAAAGCGCGTAACGGGCACTGTTCATCCATCCACCGGCTGCCGACAAATAGTGAGGGAACAGTTCCGGTTGTGAAGGAAAATTTCTATAAAGTCGACCTTCGCCTTCCACATCAAAGGCACACCTTCACACCCTCTCCACCTCTAAACCTCTCAACCTCTCTTCATCTCCGATAATGTCTTCCCAAAGAATGCTTTCGAGTTACTCAGTGTTCTTCATCCCTTGGATCACCCCAGAAAACAAATCATCCAGAGCAAAAGTATTTCATATCAAAAAGGTTAAAAGCAAAAGTATCTCAAATCACGCTTTCTCCTCACTTTCATCTGAAGAACATGGAGAAAGTGAGATCCTGATTGCTTACCTAGTCTTGCTCTCGAGTACTCATCTCAGACCCCTCCCAGCCCACTTCAAAAATAAACCTCTGTTGAGGTACTTCTTCAAAAACAAAAGTACCTCACAGACGAAGCAGGAGGAGTCTGAGTTACTACGAGGAGCAGATGAGTCTGGGTTGATCCAAGAGTTCAAGAAGATGCCACACCTGCGTGGAGACCGGACTACTTGAAGCATGTGGAGACAACGTGCTGATTCATCCTCAACTAAGCTGAGGAGCACTTGCAAGAAGAAGGCCCATCCAGTTCAAGATGAAAGCTGTGGAAAATCAACAAGCGACCAATGACCACCTATTAGTTCTTTTCGTTATCGTTTATTTTCAATTTTTATTTTTCGTTTGCATTTTTCTATTTTTTTTGCTTGCGTGCTTAACTGATTTATTTCTTTTCTTTGCAGGAACGTTTGGTTATTTTCTCCCTTGAAGTTGATTGCAAAATTTACGCTTGGGGGTCATCGCTTGGTTTTCTGCAAATTAGAGAAGTTTTCAGTCCTTTACTTTATTTTGTTTCGTATTATTTATTTATTTATTTTTATTTGCTTATTAATGTTTTCTGACATTGGGGACAATGTCTAGTTTAAGTATGGGGGTATCAAGATAAAAAAATGACCAAATTGAAAATTTTTGTACCTTCGACTTTGAACTGATTTCATTTGTTTCCGTGTTATTGCTTTTTGTTTTCTTAGTGTTTTATGCTGTTTTGGTGTGTTTTATTGTGTTTTGAGGAAATCTTACGAAAATGACATAAAAATTTGAAAAATATTTTGAAAAACCCAAAAAGAATTTTTTTTAGTTGTTTTTGTGTGTTTGTGTCTTAGGTACCTTCCAACACAATGATGAGGATTTGGTTTTTAATTGCATGACTGTTAAAGAAAATTATAAACATGGATGGAAGTTTGATATGCTCTTGGTTTATGCTTAGTTGTAGTTGTTGTTTATGAATTTAAATTTGATCACAAAAGGATAAAATTAGTTTTTGTAACATGCTTGAAGGAAGGAACTCAAACTAATGCTACATCCCTGTGAGACTTGAGCTTATACCTTGTTTGGAGAGTTATTAATCTTGATGTTTTTGTTTTCTAAAGTCGTTGCATGATCTCATTATTCTTTGCTTGGTTGCTACTTAGAAGGCGTTTTATCATCTTAGTTCCAAATACTAGAACTCATATCCGTTTCATTCAAAGCATGACATTGAATTGCATAACACATATCAAGATGAAGTTGTTTAGTAAACCACCTTAACCAAAAAGCCTTACCCTCCATCTTTCTTATGTTTTGTAGGCTTAACCCATCTCGAGCCTTGTTTAGCCTATTTTTGTTGTTAACCTCATTAAACCGCACCAAACCTACTGTAGGACTGTCTGCACCCTTGTTCTTAAAGAATAGTGAGCATGACTTAAAAAGAATTCATTTCTCTACACTATGCAGAAAAACAAGTGTGGGGGAAGGATTGGTTGTTTCGAGCTCAATTGTACGTTTTGTTCTTTAAAAAAAAAAAAAAAAAAAAAGAGAAAAACGCGTGAAAAGAAAAGAAAGAAGGAAGAAGAGTTTGAAATTTGGCCATAAAATGTGTGAATCCTCCCCTCGGGTTTAGAGTTGAATTTTCATTCAAAAGTGAATTCTATGCGTTAACCTTATTACTTTGCTTACTATTTCTTTAAGAACATTTGTTTTTCCATAGCCTTCCTTTGTTAAGCCTATATCCTTAGCCCGTTACAACCCTTTGACTTCTATCTTGGTTATTGTGTGTTCAATATGTGGAGTTTGGGATTGGTATGAGCATATAGTGTCCCTGGTTCTCGCATCTAAGTAGTAGCATTCCGTTCATGAGATCATATTCATATGCACATTAATAACTCCAGAAAATGCTTTCTTTGCTATAACATATGTGAGTGATCGTTTCCTTGCTTACATCATTCTTCTCACATATACCTAGTGTAGGGAGTGTAGTCAGAAAATCTGAGCGAAAAAATTGAGTGCATATCTAGTAAGGAATAGAGTAAATTCTCTAAGGCATGTTACTACATTCAAAATGTTGTTTTAATTGATTAAATGCGAACTAATAAATGGTGACTGTGATTAAGTATGTGCTTAAGGGTATGGATTGCCAAAATCTGTGTAAGTGATGTTTTTTTTAATTTGTCATGTCCATTGGAAATCCCTGAGATAAATGTTGGAAGGTTTAGATTGAGTTTTGTTTTTGTTTCCTTGTTTTGCTCGAGGACTAGCAAAAGCTAAGTGTGGGGGTATTTGATCGGATCATATTTATATATATTTTTATATCAAATTCACTCGTCTTTTCTTAGTTAGTTCGTTATATTTTGAGCTATTTACGTTATTTTTATGTTTTATAAGTTTTTCAAGAAAAGAAAATAAAAATAGAATAAATGAAGTATTAAGTAATAATTTCGTTTAAACTATCTTGCTTGTTGAATAAAACTTATCATTTGGAAAATAAAATATATATATATATATATTTATATTTATATTTATATTTATATATATATATATATATTTATAATTTTATTTATATATATATTTATATATTAATTTATGTGTTTGTGTGTTATAGCTGGCAAGCATGGAGGAATAAACAAGGAAGCATGCACTCGGTGGAGATAAAACAAAAAAACAAAAGGCAGCTTGAAGCTGCCAACCGTGAGCACCGAAAGAAAAATGATTAAAAAAGAAATAGGAGCACTCGGTGAGAAATGAGGAGAGTTTGAGGGATAAAAGGAAGGGATTTAAGGCGCAGAGGGGGGGAGCTCCTCGGGGAAATAAGCTGCATTTTGCAGCAGAGTTTTGAAAGAAAAGTCAGAGGGGGCGCTGCCCTTAAGGAAGCTAAAGAATACGCGGGAGGGGGAAGCCAAAGCTGTCCTTTGGCAGCTATTTGGGCAGCGACTTGAGGAGGAAAACGGGCAGCCAGTCAACGCAGGGATAAACTGCCATTTGGCAGTTGAGAAACAATTGGCAGCTCGGGGGAAATCAGAAAATCAAGGTCACGGTGCAGCAAGCACAGTGCACAGAAAAATCCTTACACTCCCTGTTTCGGTTTAATCTTTCTTAAACTCATGTTTTTATTTATGTTTTTAATTTTTGTTTTAATAATGTGTAATTAATTTTATTTTGGCTAGAGGTTAATTCGAAACCATGACTATATTTGTAATTTTAATTTGATTTACTCCAGTTATGAATTTATGAATGTTGGATGTGGTTTACTTTTCTGTTTTGATTAAGAACTTGTTTATGTATGTGGGTTAAGGGTCGATACTTAATTTGCATGCTTAAACTTGATGCTAGGATATAAGGGAATTTCACCTAATCGTTATGAACTTATATTCATGAGTAGTAAAAATCGCTAGTCACGATTGTGTTTAGTAAACCCTAGGTTGGATTAACATGCGTATTCCATAGTTATGAATGCCTAGTCAATGTTTATGATTTCCATTGAACTTAATGATCTTTGATATGTCTCTCTATCATGCGTATTCCATAGTTAGGGAACTTGATAAGAATAATTTGGTTGTGATGCGTATTCCGTCCAATTCAATGAATCTAGGGAAATCTAAAAGTTAATTTAAGCGGACCTAATTAATTTGGAGCATTGTCATTCATTCGTTTGTTGAATTCATAACTGGGAATCAATTTAGGTTGCATTTGTGTCATGTGTGGAGAAAAACCCTCTAGCCAATCTGTCACCTATCCGTTCACCTTTATTTTATGTTTTTGTCAATTCTGTAATTTATTTAAGTTTAATTTACGTTTGTTCAAAAATCAATCCCCTCATTATTAAAATATTATTATTTAGTTAGTTTTTATTATTTTTAATCTTTTAATTTAATTTCCGTCTAATTAATTTCCTAGTTTTTATTTTAAATTGTTTTCATTATTTTGAGTCATTTTTAGTGTGTTTCGAGTTTTTAGGTTAGTTTGTATTTTCTAGAGTCTTGAGTTGTTTTGAGTCTTTTGATTTGTTTTAGTTTATTTGTTAGTTTTATTTTGAGTTATTTTAGTTTAGTGTTTTAAATTTTGTTTTTACGTTTTTAAATAATTTTAGAGGTTTTAGCAAGCCCTCCTAATCCCCGGCCTAGAACGATACCCTACTTACATCTATACTACAACTGTCAAAAAGAGGGATAAATTTGTGCGGTTTTAAAACCCCGTCACTCATTGATTACTTCGTGAATCAAAATAAGACAAATTCTCTTCGTTCTTCTGGAACGGTATTTTCTCATCATTCTTCTACAATGATGTTATTTTCTCCCCCTAATGATGGGAAAACTGTATTATTAAAATTATAGTCCGCAAATCATGCGGTAAATATATCCCCAGTTAAGGGTTCAAAATATTGAATGATGGATGATAAATCAAATCCAACATAAATTCTTAATTTGCAATGATGCCTCATTTTAATATGTTTGTGGCATTGCAATAGGCACATAGATAACATAACCAAAAACTCGTAAACGTGTAATGTTTAATTAGTGCCCAAACACGAGTTATACTGAGAAGTATTAGTGGTTGGCAACATGTCTCAACCAAGCTAATAATGTATCATGTAACATGGCATGTCTCCATGTAGAAAACTTGGCAATTTCATTTTCATGAGCAGAGTACGGGTAATCAATTGCATCCGTTTAATAAATGCTTCTGCTAAACCATTTTGAGTACAGACATGAGGAACATGGTGTTCAACATCAATGCCCAATGTCATGCAATAATCATCAAAACTTCGAGATGTAAGCTCTCCAGCAAACATGTATTATATTATCATTTACATACATTAAGGAACTTCTAGTCCTTATTTGATTGCCTATAGAATGGTACTCTCATGGCTCTTATTACAATTAAGTTGTGGCACTTTGGCTCTTCAAACTTAAAGTACTCATCAAGGAACTTCATGTCTGATCTCTGAGGATCAAGGGTCTTCATGCCCAATCTTTTTGCATGATGGAACTTCTGGTCCAATCATTTTTATATGATGAGGATCAAGAAACTGCAGGTTCTAATCTGATCAAGGAACTTCGGGTCCTTGTTATACTCATCGTAACAAAAGAAGTACAATAAATAAATTAAAGCAATAAGCGGTAATTCCAACTATGGTAAATAAATTGCTTTTAAGTAAATAAAGCTTGTGATAAGGGCTTTGATTCAGCACCATTCACATAAATCAAAACTTAAAGCAGTAGGCGGTAAAACCGTCCATGGTAAGTAAATTGCTTTAAAGTAAATAAAACTTGTGATAAGGGCTTTGATTCAGCACCATTCACATAAATCAAAACTTAAAGCAGTAGGCGGTAAAACCGTCCATGGTAAGTAAATTGCTTTAAAGTAAATAAAACTTGTGAATGGATTTTAAACCAACACCATTCACATAAATCAAAACTTAAAGCAGTAGGCGGTAAAACCGTCCATAATAAATAAATTGCTTTAAAGTAAATAAAACTTGTGAATGGATTTTAAATCAACACCATTCACATAAATAAAGCAATAATAGAAAAGGGTGATGATTAAGTTTCCATCAATTTTCTTTTCTTTTCAAATGGTGCAACTCACCATTCCAAAACCTTTTCTTTGTCTGCTACTTATAAGAAGATCAAACCGTTAGATTTAGCTCAAATTTTAGTATGATATGGATAAGAGGATACCAAACAACTTTCGTGAAGAAACGGTTTCAATCTCAGCAACTGAAAATGGCGTTTTGGTACTCATAAGATGGCTGTCCAGTTTTCTGCGGAAATTGGAAACTGGTTTGGTATTTCAGACATATGTGACGATCGCACCGTTAACGTTTTCTGAAATTTTAATATGTTGTAGATACTGGGAGGATGGACAACTTTCAAGAAGAAAGTTTTTCAATCCGAGGTCTGCAAGTTGGAGTTCCGAGGCTGTTTCCATGGCTATTAGATTTTCTACGGATTTTGAGTCCGTACCATTTTACTTCTGCAAATGATGATATACAGTTATACAACAACATATACATATTTGCTTCAAGAAAATTAGTAGTACAAATATTTTAAGATGAAATGAAAAGATTTTCTTATCTGTGGGATTCCAGGCGACATAGGTGAACAAGATTTGTGGCGTTGTGCTTTCCACTGACACGAGAGCTTCTCGTGCTGATAACGTGTTGTAAAATCGACGATGTGTGCAGTGGAATAAATAAGCAAGACACAACATTTACGAGGTTCCTCTACAGTCAGTGTGACTGGAGTACATCCTCGGGACAACAGTAGTGCTTTCATTTAGTAATCTGGAATAATAGGAGTACAAAGATAACTCTATCATCTCTCCTTTCTCTTTCCTTTCTTTTCTCTCTTCTTCCTCTCTCTCTTCCTCTTCCTTTCTTCCCTCTCTCCCGTATGACTTCTATCCCAACCCATCAACTCTTTCAATTATGAAACTCTTCTTTTGGTTTATAGCAAAGCATAAGCATTAAAAACAAGTAGTGGGATAAATGGTGGATTGGTAGTGGGATGGGTGGCCATCCATTTTAATTACTTTACAACATAAATCAACAAATTAAACCTTAATTCCAATTCACGGAAAAGAAAAAGGCAAATTAAATTCCATCAGGCAATTGGCCGAACCGAACAATTAGGTTTACAAAGATTTTTGCGTGCCGAGCCCTTTTTCCGACAAAAAAAATTCTCGAGACTAAGGTCTTGAACAAATCTCATCATATTCTCGCACAACAAAGACAGACGTGTTTCTGATTTCCTAACACTAGTGATATAATCGCATCGCAAACGAAAAATACTATCAACGAATGATTACAACAAAAACAAAATGTGAACGGAGGAATGCACAACCACAAAAGCGACCAAAAACTAATTCAGACGGCCGAGAGGCTTGCCCATTTTCCTAGTTCGTACGGATCAGCGTAGTAATACAACTTAATTTTATTGGCCAACGACAAGCCTGCCGCCACCGGTACAGCTCTGGAACCGGCATCATCCTGCTCTGTTGGGTCATCAGCAAATGCTGTAATATCTCCAAGCAGTTTAAATATAATTCTGCGGGTTTGTATTTCACGGGGGAAATCAAAGTACATGGCTGTTCCAGACTTGGCCTCTGGCAAGCGATATTCTGCAATCGCTACGATGCTGTGGGGTTCCTGTAATAATGTATCCATTGAGATATCTTAAAAACACAGTAATCAATATGGATTTTCAACTGTGCTAATTGAGCAGCGTCGAACTACCGTCCACAAAAAACTCTTCCGTCCTCACCAATAGCATAGCAATAAAGCGGGTGTAGTAAGTACCTGGACAACGGATACTTGTATATACAGAACGGCTGGAGAGATGTGTCTCTCGTCTACAAGTGTTGCTGACGTATCCCAGATCCGTGCATTTGAAAAGGGTGAATGGGTAACCAGAGGCTTTATTGCACCAAAAGCATCAAGACGAAATCCGGCAAGCAAAGGTGATGCGGGAGAAAGATATTGCTCCAAAACAATATCGTTGTCCAACAGCCTCTCGGCCTCAATGGGAACCTGAAAGAACGAAATACAACTATAAACGAATCTGCGTATGATAAAAATTCGATAACGAATCAAATCTTTTGAATGAATAAAGCATAGTAGCATGATCTTTTTTACCCTAAATCTATTCAGTGGTGGACCTCTCTCCAGCCAGCCTTTCAGATTCATCGGATCGGAGCCTTGTGATGTATCTACCATCTCTTTTTTCACCGGGCTTCCAACTACCAGTATCCTTTTGGCATGAATACAGGGATCTCTTTCAACTTTTCCTCCAAAAGAGGCACGCCGAGTTACTTCTGCAAATGGATTTTCATCAAGAGACAAGAGATTCATGTTGTCCAAATTAAGAGATTTTGAACCAGGTCTCTGAAGGCGTAATGTTATCCAAATAATGCGGCATCGAACTGGATTCCTAAATTCAAACTTCACATGCCTAGGTACTTCATTTTCTCTAACCGACTTTTCTGGTCCATAATATTCTGAGGAAGACATGATCTGGGACTCCAAATCCCATTTTCCCATGCATGACCTTTCTTCTTTGTGTATTTTATTGCTGGCCCAGATTTGCACCTGTGCGAGCAGGTGAATTAGTCAAAACAAAATGTACAGACTGTGCAGCGAAAAGGTGCAAAATTCAACAATTAACAAAAAGATAGAAGATATACCACAAACTACAAAGCAAGATTTTCTGAAGACGTTCGTTTACCAAATAAAATAAAAATAAAGAAGAGAGTGTATTGACGACGACTTACGGTGGGAGCATCAGCCTCAGAATAACCACATTGACTAATAAGCAAAACAACCCCACTAACATCAGAAAGGGTGCCAAGAACAATAACGAACTCAACACTAGTGGTACTAGGAGGAGCTTTCCAGTATGAATGTCGTGATCCAGATTCAAGAGGGGCAAGCAATGACAAGAATGGTGCTGAATCTGCTCCCGTTTCAACCTAAAATGGTCACAACAATCATGTATAATACCAAAATCCGTAAGCAAATAGAGATGGAAATAAGACAAGTTTACTGCAGGAACCCTGAAACAAGAAAGTAATATAAGTCAAAAAATTACCGAGTGTAAAAAGCTGGCAAATGGAAACTCAGCTAGCGATTCCTCTCTGCCAAGTAATTTCTGCAGAACTTTAATAGTTCTAGGCCTATCAGGAGACTGATTCCTTTCAGAAAGACAATTCCTTACCGAATATCCAATCACCTGGTTCAAGGCCTCATGGGCAGCAGAATCTGCACGGGTACTTCTCCTCTTGCTAATCAAAACCCTGACGTAGTCCAAGATCAATGCATCGAGCACAGTATCATGGCAGCATCTTTTACAAATAACACTATCCAGCACTACTGTACGATTTGTAGAGACATCAACCTGGAAACCGTGGCCTGATCCCCCCTGATTTACCACACCATTGTAACTCATGGCCTCCCTAGAGCCATAGCCTGCAACCAGAAGGGCCCCTCTCCCAGCACAGCAAACTTTACATACTTTCCTTTCACATTGGGAACATAACAAGAGAGACGGGGAAACTCCCCCTGATGATTCCGAAAAGGAAGCACGTGTAGGTGCATTAGTTTCAGCACGCACCTCACACGTGCTGCCATAACAGCGCTCACCAAAGCTAGTTATATTCCAAAAATCTATAGCAGTATCATCAGTAGTCTCAAGACCAACAGCAGATGTAATTTTGTCTTCCAAGGATGCTTGTCCAAGCAGTGCAAGGGAGTTTGCAACAGTACACAATCTTCCCATGTATTGTTCATCAAGTAAAACATTAGGGTTTATAGTAGCAGGATCAGTTCCTATAGATAACAAAGCTTTATCCCTTTCAGCAGCAGAAATGTTCAGCCGGAGGCGTTCAATTTCAAGTTTCATGGCTTCCATGAAGTTTAGCTTTTTTTCCTGCAGGCAGCAGGATTCATCAACAGTGGTTTGACGAAAGATTTCAAAGGACTTCCTCTTTATAAGGATAAACTGCATAATTGCATAGTGGTTCAAAGAAACGATAGAAGAGTTAGTAGCATACCATATGTGGCCCAGCAACAGATTTCAAACAATCAATGTACTGCTGGGAACTGCTATCTGAAGGTTTTCCATCATGTGATTTATGATCAGTTTCAGCACCATGATATTCAACAATAGCTTGGTCCAAGAAATCAAGCAAGTCACCTCCCTTGTCCTCAGCATTTCCCATAACTGGTGCAGCGAAGTGTTCTGAAAGCACAACCTCTCCAGTCAATAGGTCAACCAAATTGTTGGCAGATGCACTTGGTTGCACTGGTAGCGGCACATTTTCATTAGATGAAGCACCTGAAAATGGATTGGTTTTTGACCCAGAGGAAAAAGGATTGTTTTCATTCTGAAGGTTTTTAGCATGTTCAGGTAACCTTGCACCAGGGCCTTCGTTAGTAAATACACCCCTCCAAGGAAGAGAAACTCCAAGGACTTCAATCTGCAAACAAATTCACAAAAGAATTATCATCCACTTGCAGGTTCTGCAATACCCATCCTCTCTATACCATGTGCCAAAATATCCAAATGGCTTAAGCTTCAACCAAGCTAGAGCTTCAGTTCAGAACCTAAATAACTAACTGAAGAGTCATAAGTCAAGGACAATGACATATCAATTCATAATTACACAAATTTTTTTTTACCTCACCAAGAGTGATAGGGCTCTTTCCAGAGACAGCAGGATAAAATGTAAGGGCAACTACACGAGTAAGGAAGTCAAGTTCTCCTTCCAGTTCTTCAAAATCATACAATATTGGAAGGGTAGATGTATCTTGAGCATGAAGACGTGAAACAGCTCCTGTTACAGCCATATCCTCTGGACTAATTGCCCCTGTTAAGGGTATCAAGAGGTTTGTTCCATTTACACACTGAGGTATTGAAGCACCCTGTCATCAAAATCCAATAAAAGATTAGAAACTATGGGAGAAATCAGAAATTATATTAACTTAACACAAGTAGATTTGCAACAAATGTACAACAATACAAGAAACTAACCAAAAAATACCAAAACCAAAGCCATGAACTTCTTTTGTATTCTATATATTTAAGCTTTGGCAACTAGGTCCCTTGCATTTCATGGTTTAATCTAGTTGTTAGTCTTTACATCAGATAGGAACTAAAAGGATCCTCATCTTGTTTTAGCTGGATACCTGGGAACATCAATTCTACATTGAAATAAAGTTCAAAGCAAATTAAAGTTGTAGGAGCAGTGAAAGAAAGATTACAGACCTCCAAGACAAGTTTTAGCCCATCTAAAGAGCGTCCCGTCCTTACATCAACTGTTGATGGATAAGTTGAATCATCTGCACCATGGGATATTGTGAGAAGAAGCTGACAAACATGGCAAGGTTCACCTAAATAGATAAAAAGTTCCACAACATCTGCAGCCTGTGGGCAAACCTGTGTGATAAAAACTATTCCAAATAAGAGACATAAAAGGATTCCGCAGAAAAAGACCATTATGGTACAGTCAAATGTTCCATGCAATGAAAACCGAAAAAAAAAGTACCCAGACTAGATCCTTTCTCTTGAAACTCAGAAGACTGGCTCCACCATTGGAACTTGGAAACATGTTAGCAACTGGCTTAAGGAAGAAACCAGATGGTCGAGAGACTACCTGCAAGATCACAATGCTTGGATGAGAGACCAGATGCTATTACATTTTACAAAAAAACGAAAAGAAAAAAATAATAATCATTTATGACTTTCAAGAAAAAATCCGATAATTCAATGTAGAGAAATAGTCACAACACAACCAAACACCATGCTATGCAATTAACAAATAAAAATTACATGCAATGCAATCAATATATGAATCACCATGCAATGAAATTAAATAAATAAATAAATAAAAATTACATGCAATCAATAAATAAATCATGGAAGCCAGAATCTATGGAACTCAAAATTCAAGGGTATTAAACTATGACCAGATCTAAAACCAAAAATCACAGAAAATTCCAGGGAAAGCCAATATTGTGGGAAGAGACACCAGTCTGAAGTCTAAATCTGATGCCAAACCCTAAATCAAGAGAGTATTTCCTACAAAGATCAAAACCACTGTTACATTTTACAAGTAACAGAAAGACCTTCCAATATGCAGCTGGTAATTCCTTCCATTTGTAGTTAAAATGGGTTATACTAACTTAGAATAACTTTTAAATTAATTAATGGCAGTATAAACCTCCTGTTGCAACTTGTTAGATGAACCTAGCACAAAAAGAAGCATAAAATAAATGAAGTTACTATCAGTAAAGTTGATCCAGAGAAGTCCCAGAATAACATACGTTAAGAGGGTGAAAAGAAATTGATGGAAGATGCTTGAATAGTCTCATTCCAAGAAATATCTCCAGTTGCTTTTGACGAGAGCTGTCTACAACTGCATTTTTATATCTCCTCTGCAAAGTAATTTTCATATTCTGTGCTGCAGAAAATTGTTTGAATTTTCCTGCATCGTCATTGAAGATGCTGAGGATTTGGCTATGCATAGCTTTCGAACCAGTATAAAGTGTTGCATGAATATCACCCGCAAGCAGAAAGATATCAGCAAGCTGGGATACTGGTGATAAAATTGTCGACCTCTTGAACTCCTCAAATGCCATATCAAATCTCTTCCAAGGTTTATCGGGACACGGATGCGTCCATGTTGTGGTCCTAGTATTATGATCGATATAAAAAGTTTTCCCTGTTACTGCATCAGATCTCTTCTCCCAGCCTGGTGGCAAAGGAGCAGTATAGCCACCATAATTACCCATTGACTGATAACCAAATGCCACATCACTATCAAGTGATATACAAAGCCTCCTGCACTGCTCCACGAAAACCTGGAGGGAGCCAAAATAACTTGCAGCATTTGTCCTATCCAAAGAATCAGCACAGTTGAAACGTATTACACCATTTTGACGTGATCTTAAGCAGAAGGCGCCTTCAAAGTCATCATTGTAGATAATATCTCCCCTGCAGTCCTTAATTCTTTCTCGCGAAGGCAAAAAATCTCCTTCAGAAATGCCTATGGAAATAGTGGGTGCTTTTAGATGTTTCCATAATCCTTCAATGGTTTGCTGTTCACCTTTTAACTTTATAGTAGCATGCCAGTCATAATTTATCAAGTGAATTCGAGTATAAGGAAGTTTTCCAGTTGACTTTATGTAGTTTAAAGATTTCTCAAAATGATGAACTAAAATACATTCTGACTTTCCTTCTCCACTCCTAAGCAAGTTGATGCATACAATTGGAACAAACGCTTTTCTATTCTGAGTCCCCCCAACAGCTACGTCAAAATTCCGTGCATCATACCTCTTACTCAACCTCTGGTAGTACTCCGAACTTCCTTTATAAGGATCACGATCCGAAACGTATATTTCTGCTTCTGCAGCAGTAATCTTTAACTCTGCACCCCACCAAATTGGAATTGTGCCCCGTCGCCACACGTATGTGTTAAAAGGAACAGTTTGACCAGCCCTTCTAGGGACCCATACAAGTTGCTCACACTCCACTTCATTTCCTGTCAGACTTGCATTCTTCATAAGTATGCAAAGTTCACTTAAAACATAAAGTAAAAGGAGAATGTTTTTCATGTAGAATGTAAATTCATACTCCTAAATGAGAAGAATACAAATTATAATATGAAGCCTTCTAAGCAAAACATAAAAACGAAATAATACAAACAAAATATGAAAAAGAAACACCACAGATTAATGAATTTCATAAACAAAATATCAATATGTTGTTTTTCTAAATTACTTTCTGTCCTCAATATTATGACAAACTCTACAGGAAGTCAATGACAAAATGATGTATCTTCAAAGATTGAAAGTTTGAGAGCTGTAAAGAACTTAATAGGTCATGCTACCTGTGCTAAAACATGAATTCAATCCCCTAGCCAAGTACCGAGTACCAGGATGCAACCTGCTACGACGAGCTATGAGAGCAACAATTCCGTCCACCTTCCCTAAGGTTCCAAAAGTTCGAACCTCTGCCAAACCCTACACATTAATATCAAATAAGAGAACAGTCACCAACTTGTTGGCAAAATTGAGCACCTATTACATAGATAAGTTCAACAACTTGTTGGCTAATACAATACTTATGAAATCTTGATCACTATCAGTGGTAATACCATGTACTAAAAGAGCTGCGTAAGTGCATATAAATTCAAGTACACGTAAAAGCTGAGTTGAACCAGTTGGCTATAATTAGCATATCGTGCATAGACTTGAACAATCACCATCACTAAATCGAGGTGGTAGGGTTAGAAATCAGATAGTTAGATAAGGATCAGGTGAAAAAAAAGATAATAGTCAGGTAAGCATCAATTTGGAGATACCAAGAAAGAAGCAAAACCTGCAGAAGAGTGACACAATGCTGCGGCAACCCAATGTTTTTGAAAGGCATCGAGAACCAGGCGTTCCAAACAAATTCATCATCAGGCTCACGCAAGCACATAGGGCTAGGAAATGGTCGAGTGATATCCCTTGCCTCGCAAAAGTAGTGCTTCCCATTAATGTCAAGATCAGTTAATTCATTAACATTCTTTTCTTCTCCTTTCCCTTGTGGTTGTGAATTCTGAAGTTGAATCTTGATCCATTGGCTCTCAGTTACTGTATAAATGCACCCTCCACCAGGCAAATTCGGAACACTAGCAGTCAACTTGGTAGCCACGAGAAGCAAACCAATGCTGCCCAAAGCAGCATAACCCAATATTGCATGTGCATAGGTCGTACTCCTACACGACCAGTCTGATCCGTCTGTAATGTAATCCAATGCTTCCTTTTCAGATTTGAAAACATCAAATCCTGGCTTCGCATTGTAGCGAAGCACTCCGGTTGTGGGATCAACATGTATGACCTGAGTGTCGAGCCTAGAAGACAAACTCGCAATTATATATACTTCACCAGTATCCAATGTCACAACTATAACAGATGTCTCCCTTATACCACCACCTGTAACATATTTAAAATAAAACAGAAAGCATAAGCAACCTTGCAAAGAAAGAGAACCGTATGACTCTGCACACCATCACAATATACACACACCTCAGCGTGTGTGTACACATAGGGCGCTGTTATTAGCACTCCAAAATAGTTATCGTGCACTCTTCCGTAAAAAAAGGTCGTAAACAACTATTTATATTTATGCAACAAACACAACAATAAGAATTCAAATGTCAATTTAACAGACAAAATTCACAGTGTTAAGGTGTTTTAAGCTATCAGAATCCGATTCGAAATGCAACAAACACACAGACATGAAATGCGAAGCTAATCTATATATATATATATACACACGCGCACACATACACAACACATAAAATCGAACAGAAACTAATTATCAAGCTGAAAGCGAAAGAAGTGATAGAGGTCGCATTCGAAATTGAAAAGAGGTGGATCGCATCGCATCGCATAGCAGAGACTTGAAGGTTCAAGAAGGTTACCAGCTGATTCCATGCTATCTCTTCCGTTAATGAGCGTTGCTGGAGGAATTGGATCTGACGGAGAGAGAAATGATACTACTGAAGGCGCCGGAGAATTGGAACAGCAGGCATCGAAGGGCGTCGATTGGATGCGTTCCACTCGGCAGAACTCACCGCTTCTGCGGTCTTACAGAATTGGCATCGGAAAAAAATGACGTCACATATGTAGGCACAGAGGAAGATAATAACCGATGATTTGTATTTTAAGGTGTGTGCGACCTTTTTGTTAATAAGTTGTTTATCTATTTATTTTTTGTACTAATTTGTTCTTATTGAAACCATTTGTCTTTCCCTTTTTTCCAAAAGAACAACATATTTTTTTGTGTTTGTCTTAAAACAACAAATAGGAACGGAATAAGTATTTGCTTTTTTTAATAACACTTTTATTTATTTTTTGAGATGAGTTTATTCTCCTACTTATAAATAATATTTTTTATTGAATAAATTTTATAATTGAAACCGTTTAATTTTTTAATTTTTATTTAAAAATTATTCTTACAAAAAAATTATTTAATAATCCAAAATATATCAAATAAAGGAACGATTCATCGTGCATTCCATTTTTTTTTTCATTAGGTTTATTTAAAAATTGTTTTTAATCACGATGACAACTTAGAACTAAATTGTGAACTTAGGTCTGAGTTGAGGCAAAAATTGAAAACTAAAAACTAGAATAGTTATAATATGATCCCTAAAAACTCAAAACATGTTTCTATTCAAACGTGTTGGCCCTTGATAAACCCCAAATTCTCAAAAATACATAAATTACCTCTCAAATCATGGATGTTGTAGACTTTGAACACTGAAAAACTTAGTAGGCATTTGATAACTGCCATTGACTCATTATATAAGTAGATGCACAGTTGAAAAGAAAATTATCCTCAATTATATTATAACACTTGATGTATCGGATTGTGTTTTTGGTACATAAAAATCTCTCTTACGTTAATATTTTGATGAAAAGTAAGCACGTTTTTAAAATAATTAAAATTATTGATAAATCTACAGTGGATGGACCATATAATTATCTCTTATGTTTTGTCTACCCGTCAGTTTAGTCTTTTATGTTTCTAAACTCATCAATTTCTTTTTTACAATTTTACTCGGTACACAAATTTCGTCCTTGACGTCAAACACCTTTAAGTAGACCAACTTTTTATATCACATTTACAAATCATACGATGTATCACAAATAGAAAATAGAAACGTTAATCAATATTTAAATAGTAATTCAATCACTAACCCGCACATTATATGATTTACAAAGTATAATTTAAATAGATATTGTTCCTAGCATTACCCAATAGAAAGAAAAAAAAACATAAATAACCTCCAAAATAGAGAAAATCGCGAAATATATAAAATCCGGTAAATCCGAGTATTTTTCTATTAAATGAAAAAAAAAATGTAAAATGCCAAAACTCGCAGGAAAGAAAACTGAATACGGGAAAGTACAGGGACGTTGCGCCAAAACCCCACAAGAGTGCCAAAAAACAAGTACATGTCCCCACCGAAATACGAGAGGCAAAGAAGAAGCTATTTCATTGGACGATTTTATTCGCCATATCATCATTATCTTATTCTTTCCTCCGACGATTCCATATAAAATCGAAAACCCATTTTTCCGATTACTGTAGCAAGAAGAAGAAGCTGCAGAAGTAATAATTTTCTTTGCAAAAACACTTCCGTTTTGATGCAATTTAGCGTTAGTTTAGGGTTATTTTAGCAAAGTGTTGGTGGAATTTGATTGTGTTTGTTGCTGAATAATTGAGTTTCGGTCCGCGAGTTGGTACGGCAATGCTGCCTGTTTGCTCAGCCACCTCAAGCCGTTCTTCCCATTCTCAGGTAAGATGTACATGCTCAGTAAGCAAGTTTTTTCTTTAAGATTACCTCACCCAAACACACCCTTAAGGTTCGTATAGTTCATGCAGAAGTGAGTTAGGCCAGTTGGTTGGTCGATTCCTGGCTTAACAAATTAGAATAGTCTAGAATATCGCTTTTTAAGAAGAAAAAAGACTTTTTACATGTAAGCACAAGTAAGTGTCAATTAAAGTATGGGCTTTCGCTCTAATTGAGCTCGTGAAGTGTTTTTGGATAAAACTTATAGTTCTAAGGTGGTTTTTTTTTTTTTTTTTTTTCCAATTTATTAGGGGGGGAAGTGGGGAGTTGATGTGGTTTGTACATATTGAAGCATGTTATGATCAGCTTGTGGTGACATAGAATTTGAAACAGCTAATTTTGTATGACATCATGTCATGTTTGTGAAACACTTTTGGTCAAAGTTGTTGTGAAATTCCGAATTTGAAATTTACATGTGTGCAAATGAATTTCACAGATTTCCTTACATGGAGGGTTGAATGCCAGCTCCCAGTTCCAGAAGGATTTTGAGGCCAGATACATCATGGGATACAGGGGCTCTCTGGGCTTGTCAAATGCAATGCCTTTTCAAAGAGATTTCTTTAAAGCACACGCTGCAAAGTCTTTGTATTCGAACTTCGTGAAAAGCACGGAACAATCGGTCTCTGTGGATTTTGTTAACAGGTGTTCCCGCTCATATGAATCAGACCATCTCAAGTGCAAGTATTCAGACATGTGGAGCTCTTCTACTGGAACCATGTATGAACAGCATCCGCCGGGAAGGGTGGAACTGAAATTTGTGGACGGCTCTAGCCTATTGGCTCCTGATGAGGGACTCGTGGACTTTACTAATCTGCCGACTGACAATGCAAGTATCTTACCGGCAGCTGTAGAACCTGAAAGCATATCAGCTACTGATTTAACACCAGGGAATTCCACCTCTGTATCCGACTCCCTAGACATGGATAGTGATCGATTATCCAGTGTGAAAACTAGTATTGAGGATTTTATTGATGGGGTTAGCAAGTCTTTCAGTGCTTCAGTAGAAAAGGGTGAAGATATAGTTAAAACCTCAGTAGATACAATCACTTCATCAATATCATCTGTTGTTAAAAGTGCTACTGAAGCAGTGGATAATACTGTTGGCGGATTGTTTTCAACAGTGGATCAAACGGGACAATATGGTGGTAGTAAAATGACAAAATTTTCAAGCGACTTTAAGGAAGCCACAAGTAAAGGAGCTGTTGTTGCTATTGATGTCTTGAGACGTTCGATTGTTGTGGTGGAAGATTCTCTATCAAATGGGGCTTCCTTTGCTGTTAGTTCTTACCAGTCTGCCAAGGCCTTTCTCCCTCCGGACATCAGTGATGCGCTAAATTTGTCTGAAAAGAGAGTTGCAGAGTTCCTGGGGCCTGCCCAAACTGCTTTTCAACAGGTATTAATAGTACACGTCCATTATATAGGGCTGTTTGGTTGAGCTGTAAAGGAAAATAGATTGTGGTTTGCGGAGTCGTACGTTATTCTAAATAATTTGTAAGTTTCAAACTGGTTCTCTGAAAAATAAAAAGGCCGGTTAGTTGATTTTGGTTGGATGCTTTCTTTTCTTCCAAACCATCTAGTTTCCTGTATATTGTGTTGACAACTTACGCTAGAAAGTAAACTTTCCGTTATAAGCTTACATTATCTGTTTGATCATTTATATCCTGAGTTTGCCGCTTTTGAAATGACAGTTTTCTGAGTAATATTGTCAGCTGAATCTGAATCTGTTGAATGCAGGTTTATATTTCGATTGAGGGGTTGGAGGAAAATCTTGGCTTGGACCCAAATGATCCAGTCATTCCATTTGTTCTATTTCTTGGCACCTCAGCCACTTTATGGTATGGATATCCTTCTGTTCTAAATGAAGACTGCTTTTCCTTTTCCATTTGTACATTAAGGATTATAAGTATCCTGCTGTGTGAGAAATTTAGGGCCTGTTTGGTATCTTATTTGAAATTTTTTATCATTTCTCAAAACATTTCTTAAGAAAATTTCTTGAAAACAATTTTCTTTAAGACTCAAAAACTTGATTGGTTTGCGATTTAAATTTTTTAAATCTTACAACTTAAACTTGATTGGATTGGAGTAGAGACGAAAAAAGTAAAAAAAAAAAGAGGAGAAAGAAAGAAGAAAAGAGAGAGATATATTTGGAGTGAGAGGGGAGGAGGGAGAGAAAAGAAATGAGTGAGTTTAAGTTTAAAAACTCTAAAAACTCACTTTTTATGTTTTTAAGTAATAAACTATATTTTTGAGTTAGTCTTGAGTTCAGTTTTTAAAAATAGTCATACCAAACAAGTTTTTAAGACCTAAAACTTGAAAACTGTTTTTGAGTTTAAAAAGTTGGATTCAAGTACACTACCAAACAGGCCCTTATATTTCTTATCAGATATGCTGCAGGGTCATTTATCGGGTGTGGACATACAGTGGTTACGCTGGAGATTTATCTCCTCAATCGACATTGGAGCTCTTGACAGGGAAAGAGAATGCTGTGCTCATTGATGTCCGACCTGAGGCAAGATTTTGCTTACTTTTTGGCCTTTATATTTGGTTGCGCTGATAATATTATCAAAATTTTGCCTAACGGGGGCTGAATAAACCAAGAATCATTTTAATTGCCTAAAGTAAAAAACAACGTCCAGTGTTCAAATTCATGCTCCTTTGTACGTTCTATGATAGAATAAAAGCAAATTCTTCTCACCCTAAGTTTAAAGTATGACTTTAAATACTATTGCTAAGTGTTTGCTTCTCAAATTTGCCAATGATTGGATCTGAAATTTCCATTATGAAGGTTCTGAGAGAACGAGAGGGTATTCCTGATCTTCGACGAGCAGCTCGCTTTCGCTATGCAAGTGTGTCCCTACCTGAGGTTGGCTTACTGTTAGATTGCAATTTTTTGAAGATATGAATGACATAATCGTATTACACATTTGCTACGGTGAAAGCAGTCATATCCTCCTCTCCATATACTTTTTGTGCCTTTGTTCTGAACTTGTTGAACAAAATTTCAGGTTGATGGCGCTGTATGGAAATTAGTGAAGAGTGGAAGGGATCTTAATGACACCTTAACTGCTGCTGTTATTCGGAACTTGAAGATTGTTCAGGTAAGCAGTTTCAGGCTTTTATATGCCTTAAAACTATACCAAGATAAAAGTTCTTATTTGAATCTTACTATAAGTTTACAGGAAGATCTTGGACTGGGACCTACCAATTCTCCGTTCTTGGGCAATAGTACCATATTTGGTGACTATGGACACCTGAAAGTATCTTACACACTCTCACCTGAAGAACTTCAATCACAATTTTTTGGCCTACAAAAATATGAGAAAGGAAATTCTAAGGATAAAAATAATTCAAGTTTTTAGCACTGCCCTGGTGACCTTAGGTATATTATCATATTTTGCCAAGGACTTGAACGGGGTTGTATGCTCCTAAAAGAACTTTCACATCTGATAGCTGGATCTTATGCCTAAAACTGTTGGAAAGTACAATGATTAGCATCTGGTTTGAGTAATGAATAATGAGTTCTATATGGGTTCGTACTCTGTGTAGGACAGGTCCAAGGTCATAGTTATGGATTCTGATGGTACTCGTTCCAAAGGTATTGCAAGATCCTTGAGAAGGCTTGGGCTCAAGGTAAGTATATAATGCAAGATAAAGATTCATATTTTAATTAACAAAATCATTAGGGCTTTTCTTATGGTAACTCGTATGTCTCGTATCTTAAGAAAACCACTCAATGCATCTAAATTTTTGGTATTTCTGGAATCGCGGGGCAATTTCATAGATACTAACACCTTGAGATGTTTAAATTACAGAAACCGTACTTGGTTCAAGGTGGATTTAAGTCTTGGGTAAAAAATGGTATCCGTATTAAGGAACTCAAACCTGAGACAACACTTACCATACTCAATGAGGTATTTATCACTCTGAAGCTGTTTATTCTTGTAAATTATAATGAATACAAGAGATGATAATGTGCTGGTTAGTGAATTTCTACGATTGACATCTAATTCCCTTGATAATATCTGATGCGATTACTTCCTTTTTAACAACATTGTTGGATTGCACTGGCTGAGGTTCTCTTGTATGTAACGTGGACCCATTTTTTCTTAACTTTGTTTAAAAAATTGTATCATTTTAGGAAGCTGAGGCAATTCTGGAGGATATCAGTCCTTCTCCGGTGCAAGTTCTTGGGTCTGGTGTGGTAAGACAAATTGTCTTCATTAGTTTCTACTTTCTACTTTATATTGATCCATCTTTTGTTATTACGGAAACTGGATTTGTTTTTGCGTTATAAAAATGTTTAACTGCCATGCAATTTCAAGTGCATTATTTGCTAACTTATGCAACTACCTTCTGTGCAGGGATTGATTGCAGCATTGTATGCACTACTAGGTGTGTATGCGTGCCTTAAATTTATCTCTATAAAGAAATTGGATTGCTTATAGGGCGCATCGAAAGTGAAGTTTCATTTTATGATATGCCAAATTTTACATTCATTTTTCCTTCCCTTGTGCCGGATTTCTTCTCCGTCTCTAATTAGCATGATTCATTGTATTACAGAGTGGGAGAAGACATTACAACTGATTGGCGTTGTTGGTGTTGGTCAGGTATTATAATCTTCCTAGAATGGGTGCTTTAGTTTTTAGTTCTTCCCCTTTCTCGTTGCTCATTTCTTTTATTCCACCAGACCATTTATCGGCGGGTGGCATCTTATGAGACCGCAGAAGATTTTAAGAAAGATGTCAGGTAAAGCTAACTACACGAGGCCCCGTAGATTGTGTCTTCAAACAGCCAAAAACCACATTGTTTAGATTGTGCTGATTCGTGTCGTTTTATTGTGGCCGCTATGTTATTTTCCTTGAAGGCTGCTGCTTTCTCCTGTTAGACTGGGAGCTCAGGCATTTTCATGGACTGCCGGAAAACTGGAATCAAACGGCTTGGGTCTGCCAACATCTCCGTCATCCTCAGATGTCAAAAACCGAGTATTGCAGGCTGCTGCAAAGCATGAATCTCAACCGTCTGATACAGAAGGCATCCAAGATCCGTCTCCCGACTCAAAACTTCCAATCAAAGAGAACGCTGATCTGTCAGAAGCATAAACGTTGACATTTTCTTGCAGTAGGCTGCACTGCTTCAATACGAACCTCGCGTTCTAACTCGAAAGTCGATCTGAGCTGTATTAGCAAGCTAATGAAGGTTACTTAAGCTAATTAAGTGACAATACTATTAGAAGACACTCTGAATGAAGGTTGTGCAAAATTAATATTATACATATTTTAGTATGTTCTTTCTGTGGTCGACAAAAAGTAAAGTGTCGTATAAGAATCAAGGATGCTTGTTGAGCAAGGAGACTGAGTAACCAACGTGACAATTCAAAAGGCAACTTTGACAAGTTGGCTGGGTCTCTCAAGTTTACTCTTTATACAAGCCAACTCTCTAAGACCCCCCCCCCCCCCATTTTAATATACATAGGCGATGTTAGGCAATATCGTGCGAGATCGTTCTCACCTCGTGCGAGTCGAATGCGAGATATATTCTAGTTAAATTGAAGACGAATTTGAGACTTCCTTCAATCAAATGACATGATTACAACTGCCATTAATCTTCAAATGTCAGTTGATATCATATATAAGGACTTATTTTCTTCAAAACTTGATTTTTTTCTTTCCTTTTTTGACTTTTTAGTTAAAAATGGTCCTTAAAATTAGTATAATTTTTTACTTTGGTCTTTGAGATTTGAAATCAATATAACTGTTTATTAAGTTTGTCCACTTTTAATCATTTTGGTTATTCCGTGAGAAATCTCTATTTAATGTGGAAGAAAATGACAAAAAAAAAAACTCACAATTTTTATTATATCATTTTGTGCCATTCATTATTAAATTGAGAGTGTTTTTGTTATTTGATCCTTATTTAACATAGAGTTTTCAAGAAATGATCAAAATGATTGTTGATAAACAAATTCAAAGACCACTTCTATCAATTTTAAATCTTAAAAACTAAAGTGATGAATTATTCAAATTTCAATGACCGTTTTGAATATTAAAAAAAATTCTTTTTTTGGGATTTTGGTTCAAGACAAAAAGACGATTCCCTGTTTTGTTAAAAACAGAAAGGTTTATAGACCAATAAAATGTTGGTAATAATTTCGATGAAATGCCATTGCGGTTAAGCTTTTTTTGAATTCTGACAACCTTAAGAGTTGAAGACTGTTCTCCTGTAAAAAATGATTAAAGCTCAAATAATTAAAGTGCGTTTAATTTTATATCCAATATTTTGTGCTTGAATTTTTCCTCTCCAACTATAGTAACAAAGAAATTTGTTAAAGTGAACATTACATTATGTCGGGTTTGTCTTCGGTAGTTCAAAGTCTAATTTTTTCGACGATCTTTACAGTTTAATTTTTTAAAGTCAATTTAATGTTAATTTTCACCGTCCATTTCGTGCACTATTTCTGAAAAGAAATCGAATTATATCATATCTTTTGGCCCGTTTTCCAAAGACGACAAAGACTGTTACCTCGCCAGGTCAGACTTGCATATACGGTGGTTTGCCAGAAAAACCACCATAGCCAACCTCGTATTTCTCTCAGCTAAGCTCCTCCTCTGTCTTTCTCTCGAGTCTCAACCCATAAAAATGGCGAGTTCCAGATGGGATTCTGCTCTCAAATACTTGATCATCCTCCTCAATCTTCATCTGGGCAGTGTTTTTTCAGCTCCTCCCGCCGACCCATTTGCCCAGCAGAACTTGGACAGAGTTGCCGAGCTCCCGGGGCAGAGCTTCAACCTCAGCTTTGCCCACTTTTCTGGGTACGTCCCTGTTAATGAAGATTCCGGGAGAGCTCTCTTCTACTGGTTTGTCGAAGCCGCCGAGGACCCTCACTCCAAGCCCGTTGTTCTCTGGCTTAATGGAGGTCCACCCTTCAATCTTTCCTTTTTTTGCACCAAGCTCCAATTTTTTTTGCATAAAGCTTCATTTTTTAAAAATTTTGTGCATATAGCTTCTCATTTTTCTTTGTGGTTGTGCTGCTTTGACTTCTGTTTGCTGCTAAAATTTTGCATGTCCTTCCATTTCGTTTAATATTTGGAATACATTTCTGGGGAAAAAATTGTTTTTTTGAGGTGCCCAGAAATCTTTTGAGCGATCGGATGAACTTGTTAGGTAGAAAGTTGATTAATTTCCTATTCATTTGCTTGTGAGTAGTTTTTTCTTGAGTTTTTGTTGCCAATTTGCTGTTTCTTACTTGTTATAGAATTTTGTTTGAATGGTTTCTGACCTCCTTAGGACCTGGATGCTCATCCATTGCGTATGGTATGGCGGAAGAAATTGGCCCGTTTCATATCGAGGCAGATGGGAAGACCCTGTATTTGAACCCTTACTCTTGGAATCAAGGTGAGAAGCTTTTCATAACTTGTTCAATTACATGAGCTGTTGAGATTTTCAGAATTGCATATATTTCATAATGTTTTTAGTTACAAAGACAACAAACATATATAGAAGAACTTGGAGAAAACTAGGGGAGAAGGCTACGGGAACAAGAAGGGGGATACATCTCCACTATACCTACTACACATCATCAAAGCTTGCATTATGCCTAAAGTAGGTATTAAACTAAGATGCACTAAAGCATTACTTAAGGCTTAGCCGAAAGTTGCCTTCTCACATTATGCTTCCAGCTAGTATTCATAACTAGCATCCATTATTCTATTCTTCCAAGATGCTCCATGATGATTCCAACACTTCTCCACTTAGAGCTAGTTGATTAGGAACCCTACTTCCTGATAAACAAACACAATTCCAATACTCCCCCTCAAGCTGGATCAAGAGGATTAATTGATCCAAGCTTGCATAACAACCGTTGAAACTGTGTAGAATCTAGAGCTTTCGTGAAGAGATCAGCAAGTTGATCATGGCTTCTAGTGTACACAGTGTGGATGACATTGGCTTGAACTTGTGTACGAATGTAATGACAATCAACTTCAATGTGCTTCGTTCTTTCATGAAAAACAGGATTAGAAGCAATATGCATGGCAGCCTGGTTGTCACAAAACAGCGACATTGGTTCCTTGCTGGTGAAGCCAAGATCAGTGAGTAGACTCTTCAACCATATGAGTTCGCAAGCTGCTGCAGCCATGGCCCTATACTCCGCTTCAGCACTGGATCTTGCAACCACGGTTTGTTTCTTACTCTTCCACGTGACAAGGTTACCACCAACAAATGTACAAAAACCGGTGGTAGACTTTCGATCAAGGGCATTACCAGCCCAGTCGGCATCAGTGTAGGCCGTGATGTGATTGGACTCATTTGACTTCATGAGTATGCCTCTACCAATCGAACCCTTGAGGTATCTAAAGATTCTCTTGACAATCTCCCAATGGACCGATGTAGGAGAGTGCATAAACTGGCTGACAAGGCTTACTGAGTAAGAAATGTCAGGTCGAGTGATCGTGAGATAAATGAGTTTGCCAACCATATGCTGATAAACACTCGGATTGGAAAGAGGCTCACCTTTGGCATCCAACTGAAGCTTGCTAACTAGAGGAGTGCGAGCAGGTTTACACTCAAGCATGTGTGCTTCATCAAGGAGATCCATTATATACTTCCTTTGATTTAAGAATAACCCCTTAGAAGAGGTGGCCATCTCAATGCCAAGGAAGTATTTCAAGACTCCCAAGTCTTTAATGGCAAACTTTTGGTGGAGTGAGTACTTAAGTGCTTTGATTTCATCCTCATTATCCCCCGTAATTATAAGATCATCAACATATATAAGCACAACAAGCTTCCCTAGTGTACCATTGCGAACAAATAGGGAGGAGTCAGCATGACTTCGTTTGAACCCTGCAACTTCAAGAACCGAGCTTAATTTGGAATACCAAGCTCGAGGAGATTGTTTGAGTCCGTAGATAGCTTTATGAAGCTTACATACTTTGTTAAGTTCGCCTTCTCTTGGATGTCCAGGTGGAAGTTTCATGTACACCTCTTCTTTGAGATCACCATGGAGGAAGGCATTTTTGACATCCATTTGAAACAAGGGCCACCTATGGTTGACTGCCACTGATAGCAACACCCTTACTGTGTTCATTTTGGCGACGGGGGCAAAGGTCTCCTTGTAATCAATACCATACGTTTGTGTGAAACCACGTGCTACCAATCGAGCCTTGTGTCTTTCAATGGTGCCATCTGAGTTGAATTTCGTCTTGTATATCCACCTACTCCCGACAGCCTTCCTGCCTTTGGGAAGATCAACCACACTCCAAGTTTTATTTTCATCCAATGCTTTGAGTTCTTCATGCATTGCTTCTCGCCATAAGGGTGTACACACGGCTTCTTGGAAATTTCTTGGCTCCAGATTGTTTGACAATTGATTGAGAAATGAGGCATGAGAGGCTGACACTTTTTGATAAGTAAGAGCTTTAGAGATGGGGTGCCTTGCATTGTACGTAACATATTCTTGTAACTTCAACGGGGGATGACGATCTCGTGTAGGATTCCTTCTTGGTGCTGCTACAGGTAGTGGAGTTGTAGCTGGTGGTGCAAGATCAATAAGTACTTCCTCACTAACCACATCATTACTGTGGGAATCAATGATGTAGTTTGGATGAACTTCTTCAGGAGTAGACAGTGGAAATGAGTTGGGATGGACTTCTCCAGGAGTAGGTAGTGGAAAGGAGTCCATGAAACTCTCCCCCTGAGGTTCGATCTCAGATCCCTTGTGAAAGAAAGGATTATGTTCATCAAACCGAATGTCCCTAGAGACAATAAGCTTCCCTGTGAGTGAGTTATAACATTTGTATCCCTTTTGTGAACTTGAGTACCCCATAAATGCACATTTGACAGCTCTCGGTTCCAGTTTATCACGATGAGTAGCTTGAATGTGAACATAACAGGTACATCCAAAGATCCTGAGATGGGTTAAATTCATGGTTCTTCCTTTGATGACTTCAAAAGGTGACTTGGCATTCAACACATTAGTTGGAAGCCTATTAATGATGTAAGTTGCAGTGAGAAGTGCTTGGGACCAAAATCTCTTGGGAACTTGCATTTGAACCATAAGGGACCTTGTTTTCTCTAACAGATCCCTATTCTTTCTCTCAGCTACACCATTTTGTTGTGGTGTGCCAACACAGCTTGTTTGATGCAATATACCATGGCTGCTCAAGTAATTGGACATGTTATTGGAAGTATACTCGGTGCCATTATCTGACCGTAAAGTGTGTAATTTAGAGGAAAAATGATTTGTTACGAGTTTATGGAAATCCTTGAAAGCTTCAAACAACTCACTTTTAAATTTCAACAAGTACAACCAGGTTACCCTTGAGTAATCATCAATAAAGGTGACATAATACTTGTAACCGTCAAAAGATTCAACACGGGAAGGTCCCCAAATATCAGAGTGAACAACATCAAAAGGCTTGCTAGTTCTAGACTGAGAAGATACAAAAGGCAATCTAGTGGATTTGGATATTTGGCAGGTCTCACACGTATGTGTGTTTTTAGGAAAATTTGGAAATAGTTTGGACATCACTGGTTCTGAGGGATGAGCAAGACGTTGGTGCCAAAGTTGGTACTCATCGGCATGGCTTAGGTTGGCAATGGTGTCTTTAACAAACTTGAACTTCTTTGAGAGGTAGTAAAGGCCATCTAAGAAGAACCCTTCACCAATCTTCTGTTGAGTGACTCGGTCCTGAAACACAACATTATGAGGGGAAAAAATGGCAAGGCAGTCCAACGTGTGTGTTATTTTTCCTATGGACAGAAGCTGGAATGGAAATGAAGGTACATAAAGTGCAGTGGACTCTACTTTCTCACCCATCAACCTAATTTTTCCTTTTCCTAGAACCGGTTCCCCTTTCCCATTTGCTATAGAGACATGAGTAGGATTAGTTAATTTTTGGAAATCATGTAAACAGGAAGTTTTATTGGTTATATGGTCAGATGCACCCGAGTCTACAATCCAAAGATCATGAGAAGAACTTGTATTTAGAGCATTGGTAAGAGCACTAATAATACCTGGGATATTGCCGTGTGTTGTGACATCTGATTCAGCCAAGAAGCCAGCAAATTTTCCCAGCATGGCAGTAGGACTTTCCGAAATCACATTTTCATTTTCTGTGTTCCCGTTCTTCCTTTGGAGAAAGGCAGCAAATTCATTAATCAAGGAGACTGGATTTGAAGTGAAATTTGCCATCATATCAGTTGAGGAGCTGGTTGAATGAAAGGCTTTCGGAGAGAACCCTTTCCCATCTTTGATCATTTTCCCTTCCTTGTCAAACTTAGGTTTTAGCTCAGGGTGTAGAATCCAGCATTTTTCTCGTAGGTGCCCCTTAGTATTGCAGTATGTGCACTTCCAGTCAGTCTTCTTCCTATTGAACATTCTTTCACCAGAGATTTTGTGATTGCTCGTGAAAACCTTAGCCTCAGTGCTTGTCTTAGGCTCAATATGCATTACCTTTCTCCGTGTTTCTTCTCTTTGAACTGCATGGCACACGCTGATAAATGATGGTAGCTCAGGAGTCATTAGCAAGTGACTACGAAGATCTTCATACTCAGCTCCTAAGCTTGCCAATAGGTGAAATACTTTATCTTCATCAGCTCTTTTTAAGAGCACAGCGGATTCAGTTGTGTGTGGACGGTATAGATCAAGCTCATTCCACATAGATTTCAAGCTTCCAAGGTGCTGAACGAAGGATTGATCACCTTGCTTTAGGTCAGCAAGGCTCTTCTTCAGCTCAAACACACATGCAGCATTGTTTTGGCTCCCGTACATTTCCTTGACAGATTCCCACAGGAGATGGGAAGATCCTGAGTAACTGAAGAGCTCCGACAGCTTGGGCTCCATCGAATTAAGGATCCAAGACATTACAAGCTGATCATTTGCATGCCATGCATCGAACAAGGGTGAGGAGGTATCAGGAGGCTTGAGGGTTCCATTAACGTACCCCAGCTTCGATCTTCCTCCTAGAGCAAGTGAGACGGCTCGTGACCAAGGTAAGTAGTTGAACTCGTTCAACAATACTGAACACAGTCGCTGGTTTGGATTAATCTCACCATGCATCATGTTGGTTGGAGTTAAGGTCGAGGAGCTTGTTGCCTCGGAACTAAACGTATTATCTTCTGCCATCTCAACAAATGTTGAACAGAAGAAAAACAAAAGGAAAATGAAACAAAGGACAACAGAGACAGGATTCTAAGGTTCCTGCTCTGATACCATGTTGAGATTTTCAGAATTGCATATATTTCATAATGTTTTTAGTTACAAAGACAACAAACATATATAGAAGAACTTGGAGAAAACTAGGGGAGAAGGCTACGGGAACAAGAAGGGGGATACATCTCCACTATACCTACTACACATCATCAAAGCTTGCATTATGCCTAAAGTAGGTATTAAACTAAGATGCACTAAAGCATTACTTAAGGCTTAGCCGAAAGTTGCCTTCTCACATTATGCTTCCAGCTAGTATTCATAACTAGCATCCATTATTCTATTCTTCCAAGATGCTCCATGATGATTCCAACACTTCTCCACTTAGAGCTAGTTGATTAGGAACCCTACTTCCTGATAAACAAACACAATTCCAATATGAGCTAAAATGTACCGCTACGAAAAGGTACCAGCTAGACCGCTAGAGGTTTTGGGTTGTACTATCTGTGAGGAAGGTTACAAATTGTGTGTTTATCAGTTACGTCTATGAATGATATGTATAGGTCAGGAGTAGAGTATATTTTCAGAATGATTAAACCATTTCTTATTAGTTCTTTGCAGATACATTCTATGCAAATGCCTAATTCCTTTTACATTGTTTGCAGTTGCTAACGTTCTATTTTTCGATTCACCTGTTGGAGTTGGGTTTTCTTATTCGAACACTTCTTCTGATTTGCTATCCAATGGAGATAAAAGGACGGGTACTATCTCATGCCTAATTGTTATGCTTCAAGCAATTTATGTTGTTAGCTTATGCACGTCAGTTTATTAATTTCTGTTGTTTTGCAGCCAATGATTCTCTAACATTTCTATTGAAATGGTTTGAGCGCTTTCCCCAGTACAAGGGAAGAGACTTTTACATTACAGGAGAGAGCTATGGAGGTATATTGAACTTATGTTCTTTATATTAATGTAATATAAATAATTCTTGTATTTTGGTGTATTATTTATGACTTGATTGGTTCCGTCTTGTGTACCAGGACATTATGTTCCTCAGCTGAGTCAAGCAATTGTAAAGTACAACTTGAAAACTAAGGAAAAAGAAGTTAATCTGAAGGGTTATATGGTATATGGACTGCATGCTTTTCTAAGGAAAAGGTTTGGGATATTTTACGTTGTTTAAACACATCGAAATAACCAAGTATATTTGTTATGCAGGTGGGAAATGCTCTAACTGATGATTACCATGATCACTTAGGCGTTTTCCAATTTATGTGGTCGGCTGGTTTGATTTCCGATCAAACTTATAAGTTGCTGAACCTTCTGTGTGACTTCCAGTCATTTATACACACCTCAAATTCATGTGATAATGTTCTTGACATTGCTAATGCGGAACTTGGAAACATTGACCCTTACAGCATCTACACTCCTTCATGCCCTGCTAATGTTAGCCAGTCAAATGGGCTGCGGAAACGAAGGAATGTGAGTGCACAATAAATTTCCTACTACACTGCATTCGAGTTAATCTCTTACTTTAAAGTTCTTAACGAATCAAGAATTTCTTTCTTTCCAAAAAGAATATGCTTGCAAGATGTATTATCGTACTGATGCCGAAATGTGATTCCATTTGATAGACGGTTGGCCACATCAGTCAGAAATATGATCCTTGCACCGAGGCGCACTCAGTTGTATACTTCAATCTACCCGAGGTTCAAAAGGCACTTCACGTTGATCCGGGTCACACGCCATCTAAATGGGAAACATGCAGGTAATCAGTTGAAAAAAGTGCTTCATGCTTTTGATTGCATTAGAAATTTTGGTTTCTAATGAGCCAGTCCTGAAGAGCATTGATGGCTCAAGACTTCAGGAGCTTTGGCTAACCGTATTTGCGTCTGCTAAATATGGACTTTGATTGAATAAATTGTAATGGTTAAGAAGGTGAAGAATACATTGAAGTTTTAGTCAACCACCATCTTTGCCTCCATCTGTGGGTGGTGGAGCAGAAGCTGCATAAAAATGTCTTGCCTACAACTGGGATATGTTATCCTAATTTGCATCTGGAATTTAAACAACATATAAAATTTTGTTTTCCCCGCTTATATTAGGGTGGAAAGGTTTACATATTATGTAATCCCATATTTTGCTGTTTTGTAGTGATGTGGTAAGTATGACCTGGAAGGATTCTCCTAGGACAGTGCTGGACGTTTACAAGGAGCTGATACATTCAGGACTGCGTATATGGATGTTCAGGTCCCTCTCAACACTTTCTGATATAGATTCAATGCTTCTTTAAGTTTTGGGATTAGTTCCAAAATATAATTAACTTCACTCAATCCTTTTGTTTTTCATGGTCGTTATATAAACAGTAAGGAATAGTGTGTCGATTGTGAAGGAGGCATTTTCGTCACATGGTTTGGGAATACCATTTTTGTATAGTTGACTTGCTGGTACTCATCCTACTTTTGCTGTTTTTCCATCTATGGCAGTGGTGATAATGACGCTGTAATCCCAATTACATCTACCCGATACAGTATAGATGCTCTTAAGCTTCCAACTGTCAAACCTTGGCGTGCATGGTACGATGATGGGCAGGTAAACAACCTCTGGGAACTGTTCTCTCCCCATTAGAAACAGTATACTGAAACGGGATATGAATTACAATTCTTGTTTCAAAATAGAACTGTTGCTTTGAAACTACATATTACACCTACAATAGTTTATATCGTTCAAAAACATGATGTATTAATACAATTATCCGTCGTTAATTAACAGGTTGGAGGATGGACACAAGAATATGCCGGGCTGACATTTGTGTCAGTGAGGGGAGCAGGCCATGAAGTTCCTCTGCACAAACCCAAGCAAGCTCTCACACTCATCAAATCCTTCTTGTCAGGATCTTCAATGCCAGCATCCGAACAACTTATCATGCCAGCATCCGAACAACTTATCAGCGACTCTTGAAGGTTTCATTTCGCACTCGGTGCTGAATGAGCAGGAAAAATTCATCTGCTGTAATGCTTGGTTACTCATCTCTCCTTTCGAGACGACGTTGTTGTAAACTAAAAAAAGACGGGAAAAAACTGTCAACGTAGAAGTTGGAACAGGCTGTGCCTTTCAATAATCGTAGTGCAAACTGCTATGCAAACTTGCCCTTTGTATCCTTAAGATTGTCACCCCTCGATCCTTCTTTTTTCTAGTAGCCTTGTTAAAATTTTTTAATCTGGCATTGGCTAAAAGGATGCCTTTCAATTTGAATCTTCATTTCGTTAGTTTAGATTTTAGAAAATCGCTTGACACATTTATTTTAATTTGATGTTGGTTAGATGCACAAGTGTCATTTTGCATATGGTTCAATGTTCTACTTAGGTTTATGGTATTCATGCCATTGGGTTCGAAACTTCCTATTCTTCAAATTAATGTAACACCTCTTTATCGTAATATAAGTGATTAAATCACTGGAAAAAAAATTAACTGTTTATATTACACGATTTATATTAAGCGCGTTAAAAATTTCTCATTTCTGTTCCTTTAATTCAGTTCTCATCTCAATGATGTTATTAATCGCTTTTATTACGACACTCAGTATACTGATTTATATCTGGCACGCTGAAAAATTTATCCGACCCCTCCCCTTCAGTTCAGTTCTCATCTCACAATGCTGTTTAACGTTCAAAAACGTTCATCCGTAAGGTCACTTTTTAAAGATGACAGACGACTTTAAGCAGATAATGTGGCTTCTACCCGTAAATTACCAAAAAGGTAAGGGACTAATTGGCAAATAGGTTCAGAACAAGTTAGCTTCTCACGTGCGGGGCCTTATCACGTGTAAGTAAATATCACCGAAAGCACCACACACAGAGAGGAAGAAGAAGATGATGCCCAGATGCTCTGTTCAATCGACCGACGCTCAGCTCTTCCAGAGCTTAAATGGCCTCCAACAGCTTGCCGAAACGCACCGTTTCAAGGTTCGCTTCCTTTCACCTGATTATTCGTTTTCTTTAAATTACAAATTCAGATTTTGCCTGAAATCTCTCCTCTCCTAGCTTAATCCAAGTTTTATGCATAATTAAGCAGCCTGATTTATATGCCCCTACTCTTTTGCTTTATTACTCTCATTGCCTTGGTTGCTAGTATGGATTCAGCACAAATAGAACTTTTTACAAATCTTGGATTAAAAAAAATGAAAACGAAAAAAGTTTGAAAACTTTGAGATTTAACGAACAAAATCAAGGGTAAAGTGAATAGTATCAGAACTGACTTTTTAGTATAAAAATGTAGTCTTTTGTTAGAGTGAATAGTATCGGAAGAACTGACTTTTTAGTATAAAAATGTAGTCTTTTGTTAGAGTGAATAGTATCGGAAGCTTTTCGTTAAAGTACCATTGAAAAAATAACTTTTTCAGTACATGGAAGCTAAATAGTCAATAAAACACGTTTTACTGTCCTGCCATTGTCCCTTCGATAAAGATGATATCTGAAAATTCATTTACTTTGGAGACCGTTGAGCTATTCATATGTGTCGTCGTCGATGATGGTTATGTTAACAAGTGACATCCTCAGGATGAATTGTCAATTTGTTTGATACATATGGATGATTGAATGGTCTCTGAATCAAGTGGTCTCTGGATCAATTAACTTTTTCTAGAGATTGATCTTTAGATGACGATGAAGGGAATGAACAGTTTGTATGATAAAACTATGCCATGTCACCATTGGAGGAGGAGTGGTTTCTTACATGTAAGCAAAGCAATGCCAATAGTGAAAGGTTCTAGTTTTGATCGAAAGATTTATTAGAAGTTCTATTTGTGTGTATTTTCGTTGATTTAGTGAGCTTGAAGTGATTTCATAAGCTGGTCCAAAACTTCAACTTAAATATAAATTATGTGTTTGGTGATGTGCGTGCAGGCCTGGTTCTTGGATCAGTTTGGAGTTCTCCATGATGGGAAGCAACCTTACCCTGGTGCAATTTCAACATGTATGTTTTCATCTGTTTGTTTTGGCATTTGGGTAAGCTTCTTTTTAGTTGGTAGTGCAACAAGTCGTTCTAGTCTCGATTAAGCAATGAGGCAGCGGTGATTTGTTTGAACTTGTTCTTGTTTGATAGTGAAGAAGCTAGCAAGCAGTGGTGCAAAGATGGTTATTATAAGTAATTCATCAAGACGCTCGTCTACAACCATGGATAAATTGAAAAGCCTCGGGTTCGATCCTTCTCTTTTTGTAGGAGCCATCACTAGCGGAGAACTGACACATCAAAAGTTACAAAGGTTGACCACCAAACCATGTATTCTTTGAACAATGTCAATACTATATGAGGACTGGCATGTAGGTTTCCAACAATATGATAACATTATGGCTGATTTGCATTGGTATTACGACGAACTGTTTAATTTCTGCAATCATCTATATTGTAACTTCTCCTGTATGTTGTCATGTAAAAGGAAAGATGATGCTTGGTTTGCTGCACTGGGAAAATCTTGTATTCATATGACTTGGAGTGCTCGTGGTACCATATCTCTTGAGGTACGGCCATTGTTAACTCTGGAGGCCATTTTTCTCCTTTCCTCTAGTGTATCACACTTTCCTGAAGGAGCCTCTAGGGGCTCTCTTTCTCCCCCGCCTCCTTCAGGCGTCCGTTAAGATACTATTCGAGTTTTATGGCATAGTGGCTTTACTTTTCAGTAATACAGGGGAATCTCATCATTTACTGTCACTGGTTTTAAGAAAAGTATCCTTTGTAGGCCAATATGATTTGTTAAAGGTTCAAGCTTGAAATAAATTTTTTGCTTCTGATAATCCACACACATTAAAATTTTCCCAGATTTGCTTTGCGGAAAAATCTAGCTATGGAAATCATGAATTTGAAAACCGCTTGTCATATGATCTTACTATTACATTATCAATCTCGTGTAGGGCCTGGGATTACAAGTTGTGGAGAATGTTCAAGACGCCGAATTTATTTTGGCCCATGGCTCTGAAGCCTTGGGGCGTCCTTCTGGTGATGCGATTCCAATGAAACTTGAGGAACTTGAAAGTATATTGGAACGATGTGCTGCTAAACATATCCCTATGGTAGTAGCAAATCCAGATTTTGTGACTGTTGAGGCTAGAGCTTTGCGTGTAATGCCTGGTAATACTATGTATTTGGCTGAATACAATACCCACATATATGATGGGATATTTTTAACTATGATTGTTTGCTTATATGTGCTTCATGAATTTTCTATTAGGGACTTTGGCTTCCAAGTATGAAAAGCTCGGTGGTGAAGTGAAATGGATGGGCAAGCCTGATAAGGTAATTTAACGACATTGTTCTGGTTACCATTGATAATGACTTTTACCTTAATATATATTGCTTTTGCACTCGACTGTCATTCTTTCTCTTGGTTGCATCCAAGCGTGTAAATGTAGTCAAGATATTGATCTTCCGATCTGACCCTTGTATGAGTTTTACGTATTTGGTGCTCCCTAACATAAATATTTTGCTCGACCACTGCGCGACTTCTTTAATGGTTTTACTGTCAAATAGTTAGCAAAGTTTTAGATTTGTGACGTTTTATTCAGTACGGTGACTTGAAATGCTTTTCAATGCTACCTGCATTGTTCTCAGATTATTACTTGGTTTGGCAAATGGATATGTAAACCTTATTTCAAATACGATATTGTGAATTGTTTCCCAGTTATTTTCATTTCATAGGTTTCTACATTCTCTTTGCTTTCCTTTCTGACAAGCTTAGTTATACGTTTTTACACAGATCATCTACAAATCAGCTATGGACTTAGCTGGTGTAGATCCTGCTGAGTCTATCGCAGTTGGCGATTCTCTTCACCACGACATCAAGGGTGCAAATGCAGCGGCAATACAATCAGTTTTTGTCACCTGTGGGATCCATGGAAATGAACTTGGACTCAATAGTTTCGCGGACGTTGCAGATTTATCTTCCGTGCAAGCTCTTGCTTCCAAATACGATGCATACCCGTCGTACGTGTTACCTTCATTCACATGGTAGAACTAGAATCCCATTGTAAACATTAATTAATACTAGTTTCCTATCACATTTACAAATTTTGTACGGATTGATCATCTGTATTTGCGTTTATCGATGTTTGAGACCTTGAACCATTTGAGTTTTTGACCTGTTTTGGATGAGTGACGATCAAGGATTTAGATTCATAAACTGATTCTTACAAGAAAGTAGCTAGTTATTTGACGTGACGTAAATCTTTTCGATAACTT
This sequence comes from Crataegus laevigata, assembly GCA_963580275.1. Taxonomy (NCBI): domain Eukaryota; kingdom Viridiplantae; phylum Streptophyta; class Magnoliopsida; order Rosales; family Rosaceae; genus Crataegus; species Crataegus laevigata. The sequence goes on along the minus strand of OY756944.1, from coordinate 28,729,689 downwards.
GTTTTTACTAATTCGGACGTTAATGCATACTCCTTGTGTTGGTGCTGCCATATTTATATGCAGACGTATCAAGGATGTTAATAGGAGTGAGTTTGGTTTCAATCGGTTCGGTTTTTTTTTGTCAAAATTGAAAACCAAACCAAAGTTCATGTGCGGTTTATGTTAATGTTGTCGTACAAAGTTTGCTCAAACTTTTAGGAATGCAGATACAAGTTTCAGGAATCAAATCAACGAATAAAAACACTACACAGATCGGAAGGAATCCGTATCTTCTGACTGTAATTAACTGTAACGTTGAGGAATCAAAAGTTTTTTTTTTTAATTCAGACGATAAATTTATTAGATTAGATGTTAAATTAAGAAGTCAACTGGATTCGAATTTACGCCGTGGTATAAGAATAACACTCTTATCCACCATGGTAGCGAATATAAAGATTTTTCACCTTTCTAAATCTTGGCCAGTTTAATGATAAATTGGAGGAGGTTAATTTATTTGTCAATTCACCTTATTAAAAACTAGAAAGAATCAGAGATGCATTTCAATTTTTTTTAATTACTATTGTTTGATTCACAAAATACAAAGAATCGTAAGACGTGCCGTGTGAAATATAAATTTAGAATTCATCTCTAATCACTTGTTCTAATTATTCTCTAGTGGTCTCATTCTTATTAAAAAAAAAATTATAATCATACGCGTTTGATTTTAATATAAAAGTCGGTGGTCGACTTGTGTTTGTTGTATTTTCTTTTTTACTGTTGAATTTATTTATTTATTGGTAAAACCCAACAGTTTATGACCGCAATCAATTCCCTTGAATTATAAGATCAGAATTTCCTAGGAACTGTAAGATATATTTCTGTAGGCCGTCAGATTGATCTGACGGTAAATATAATAACTAAAATAACATGAGTGTAAGAGTTTCTCGTTCTTTCACAATCTTCCCTTCCCGTCTCGCCACCACGCCCACCACCGATCCAACCTCCCCCTCCAAGGCTGCACCCACTCGTCGCACCCCGCAGACTGGTTTTCTGTCACCATATGGTTCGTCTGACTTGAGTTTCATCTCCCTCTCTTCTCATCTCAATCGCCCACTCTCCATCTCCCAGGTATGCAACTTCTGCAACGTCTCTCTCTCTAAATTATCAGTTTTGTGCAACCCATGGCCGACCCAGGTTGTGATCAAGCTCGATTGGTTACTGGGTCCGACCAACATGGTCACTAAACCTTACCCATCTTGTAATTTTTGCTAAATTCAATACCTTTACCTTGATTTAGCAAACACCAGACTTTTTGTTATGCTAATTACGTGTTCTATAATTCTCAGCATATAAGAATAATGAGATACTTCACATCGATATCAAAGAGTCTGAGTAGTAAGAAATTCGTTTTCTTTTCTCTTCTTGTGGGGTGAAACTTAAAAAGATGAGAATTTCTGTTTAGGCAGTTTGAGTTCATGTGGTGATGTGGATGCTACTCCTGATTCTAACATATTGAACGAATTTGGTACGTGACGAAATTTTCGACAAGTATTGTGTTAAAGACTATGCCATGATTCTGAGGTATTACTAGCGGGATTGTGTTATCGCTAGATAAGCAGGGACCGAGAATTTCTTAGGCATATGGACTTTGGTCATTTGTTGGATCATAGTTTGGCATTTGATATTTTATCTTTATATTACAGCTTCTCAGTTAAAACGATATTCGACTGAGGATTTAGAATCCAATTTCTTTATGAGTGATGGAAAGTGGTTGTGCTTCATGTTGTCGTAACCTCGGCCGCGTAATTGACTTGATCTTTCATTGTCCAGACGTGTTGCCTTTGATGTTTGAATTTTGAGGGTTCAATATTTAAGAGCTATTTGATTTGAAAAGGGTATCACATAGAGGCCTCAGTAAACATTTTCACGAACTTGTTCGAGTATATAAATATACACTCATCTTGTTGTAGCTAAAACAGAAAGGAATTTAAGATCTCATTGATTTTGCAGGAGCAAAGGGTGAAAAGAAGGCTGAAGGGGCAATAAAATGGTGGTTACCAATTCTAATTCCCTGAACAGGGAGATTGTGGTCAGGAAGAGGATTGCAAGCATGTAACTCTCTCTCTCTCTCTCTCTCTCTCTCTCTCCCTCCCTCATTATGTGTGTGTGTGTGTGTGTGTCTTTGTGCACACATTCAAATTTTGGTTGTTACATTGGAAGTCATAGAACATAAATAGTTGAAAATTTGAAGTTAGTGTTATGTTAAGAAGTGCTTCAAGGTTAAGTAGGAATCCTGGACTTATTAAGTAACTCAAACACTTCTTCAAGGAGAAAAATCTGTATTGCCACTGTCTATTTTGTATGAACGAGGAAAACTTATGGGACTGAACTGAATTTAAAAGGCATTCAAGCTTATGGATTTTGATATTATGGAATCTTTTGATGTATTAAGTATTGGAACTGATTGATGCACTGTATTATTTACTATTTGCCAATACATGCTTAACAATTCTATTATGCATCTTTGATGGAGATGATTCACTGTGTAGATTCAATAAACGAGAAGAGGATTTTTCTTCCTTGAGAGAATACAATGATTACTTGGAGGAAGTGGAGGACATGAGTAAGTTTTCAGCTTAACTATAGCTTATATGGTTATATCGTGATGAAAAGTTAGTCTGACAAAGGGAAAAATCATTTTGTAGCATTTGACTTGATCGAAGGAATAGATGTTCCTGCTATTGAAGCGAAAATTGCCAAGTACCAGGAAGAAAATGCCGAACAAATAATGATTAACAGAGCTCGTAAGGTACTTCAAAATAAGATCACCATGTTTTTATCCCTTTCCTTTTTTTGTTCCTAACCTTCTGGATTTGTATAATGGGAAAAGAGGAAAAGAGGATGGGCAAAGTGGCAATATTGAACTCTTAAATATTTTCTGCTTAGTTTATGCCATGGTTCTAATGCTGGTGTTTTCGATCGAATAGGCTGAAGAGCTTGCTGCAGCTCTCGCGGCAAGCAAGGGACATCCTGTACAAAATGAAACTGATGCGGTAAGAGTGGGATTGTTACTTGTATGCATTTTCTTATGTTTTCTTTAGATGACCTTGCACATTTTAAATGTTGAAACACTTCGAAGAGATTTTGTAAACTGATACGATGTGTTTATTGATAGGGTCTGAGCCAAGGCTCTCAAGCAGGATTTGGTGCTGGTACACAGGGGCAGTATGCTCCTACAGTTTCAGGGCAACCTCGTCCAACCGGCGGCATGGGTCCACAACCACTGCCACTTGGAGGAGGGGGGCATGATCTGCACGGATACGCTGTTGACGATGAAGAAATGATGAAGCTGCGAGCACAGAGGGGTGGTCGGGCAGGAGGGTGGAGTGGAGAGATAAGCAGGAAGAGGGCACTTGAAGAAGCCTTTGGTAGCATTTGGATTTGTTAGGATCATAATTTTTCTTCCAAGTTTGTAATTGTAAGAGCAGAGACATGCCTTCTTTTTATGGAAAAAGAGAAGGCAGAATTATGTACGAGTGCAAATTATTTATTAGAAATATGCCTTCTTTCTATGCAACATCCGTCCTCTTACATTTAAATTTGAATTTTTTTTGTTGATATCTTTCGCCGGACGGGTAAGATGGTACAAGTAGTGTACTCTTGCTCGACTTATCTTTATTAAAAAAGAGTAAATTATAGTAATAGGTTTTTAATTATAATTCAATTGGAGTAATGGTCCTTCAATTTTAACTTAATTGTAGTAATGGTTCTTCTAACATAACTCGTTTTGATAAAATTCTAATAAAGTTGACGAAAAAAATTATAGCTACATGAATGGTCATTCTAACATAATTTATTTTGACGAAGTTGATGAAAAAAACCATAGATACATATTTTGATGAATTGAGGAACTAATGATAATGAATTTTTAATTGAATGATCATTGTTACAATTTACTCATTAAAAAAAGTTAGGGGAGAAAAATAAAAATAAAAATGGAAAGAAGAAAAGTCGGTCCATGCAAATGCAATAACCAATAAGAACAGGGGCAGTAACGTTATGAAAATAAAATAAAATAAAAGGCGTGAAATCCTGAAAGGCGCTAACTTTCCTCCACAGCTTCAAACTCCGTTATCTCCAACTCCCAAATTCAAAAGTTTTGTTCATCTGAGATTACAATTTTATTTTGCAGATCCCAGAACAAATTGATGATAAAGTTGTGTTCTTTTCCCCTCTTTGTTTCGGGTGAGTAATTCATGTATTGAATCGGCTTATATATATGATGACCTCACTGAGATTTTCAATCTCTTTGGACACGTTTGACTCTTCAAACAAGTTCAATTCTTCTTTTTTCTACAGTCATGTAAATGTTAGCAGAGCTTGTGTAGTTAATGCTCTGAATTGGGGAAATCGGATTAAGGTTTCTGGGCTCCCTTTCGAATTGTCTGGCACTTCGGAACTGAGTCAGATGGGTGAGGAAACCAATTTGAACTCGGTTGAGGGGAACCCGGAGTTTCGACACGAAAGTGAGAATGGGTCTGGGGGGCCAAAGAAAGAGAGTAGAAGAGAAAAGGGTTTGAAGTTAAGTTCAAGAAAGAGTAGGTGGGTGAGGGAATTGGAGAATTCGTTTCTGAATGATAGTGAATTTGATGTTGATTATTCTGTTATTAGCTCTCACTTGAGCTTGGAGCATTGTAACGATATTTTGAGACGGCTAGAGAGGTGTAGTGATGTCAAAGCTCTTAGTTTCTTCGAGTGGATGAGAAGCAACGGGAAATTAGAGCGCAACGTGAGCGCTTTTAATTCAGTTTTAAGAGTGATGGGTAGGAGAGAAGATTGGGATGCAGCTGAAAAATTGGTTCAGGAATTGCTTGCTGGTTTGGGAGGTGAGCTGAATTATCAGGTTTTCAACACCCTTATTTATGCGTGTTGTAAGTTGGGGCGCGCTGAGTTGGGAGCCAAGTGGTTTCGAATGATGCTGGATCACAGGATCCAGCCGAACATTGCAACTTTTGGTATGCTAATGGGACTTTACCAGAAGGGTTGGAATGTTGAGGAGGCGGAGTTTACTTTCTCTCAAATGAGGAACAGTGGAATTGTATGTCAATCAGCGTACTCTGCGATGATCACAATTTACACCCGCTTGAACTTGTATGACAAAGCGGAAGAGGTCATTGGCTTGATGAGAGAAGATAGAGTGAGATTGAATTTGGATAATTGGTTGGTAATGATTAATGCCTATTGTCAGCAGGGTAAAGTAGATGATGCTGAAGTAGTGCTGGTCTCCATGCAAGAAGCGGGGTTTTCTCCAAACATTATTGCATACAATACTTTGATAACTGGATATGGGAAGGCGTCTAAAATGGATGCTGCTCATCACCTATTTCTGGGCATAAAGAATGCCGGATTAGAGCCTGATGAAACAACTTACCGTTCTATGATTGAAGGTTGGGGTCGAGCTGACAAGTATAAGGAAGCAGAATGGTACTACAAAGAGCTCAAGCGGTTGGGGTACAAGCCTAATTCGTCTAATCTGTACACACTAATAAACTTGCAAGCCAAGCATGAGGATGAAGAGGGGGCCATCAGGACTCTTGACGATATGCTGACAATGGGGTGCCAATATTCCTCGATTCTTGGTACTCTTCTGCAAGCATTCGAGAAGGTAGGAAGGGTAGATAAAGTGCCTCGCCTTTTGAGAGGTCCTTTCTATCAACAAATTCTTGTCAGCCAGACTTCTTGTTCCATTCTTGTCATGGCTTATGTGAAACACTGCTTGGTGGATGATACTATGAAAGTGTTGAGGGAAAAACTGTGGAACGACCCACCTTTTGAAGATAACTTGTATCATTTGTTAATTTGCTCGTGTAAAGAGTTGGGTCGTCTTGAAGATGCTGTTAAAATATACAAGCAAATGCCGACACATTTTAACAAGCCAAACATGCACATCATGTGCACAATGATTGACATCTATAGCATCATGGGCCTATTCACAGAAGCGGAAAAAACTTACGTCGAGTTAAAATCTTCTGGAATCGTATTGGACATGATTGCCTACAGCATTGCTGTGAGAATGTATGTAAAAGCTGGTTCTCTGGAAGATGCTTGCTCCGTTCTAGAGGCAATGGAAGAACAGGAGGGAATTGTTCCAGACATTTACATGTTCCGTGATATGCTCCGGATTTATCAACGATGTGGCAGGCTTGATAAGTTGAAAGACCTGTACTATAAACTGTTGAAGAGCGGAGTGACTTGGGATCGGGAAATGTACAACTGTGTCATAAACTGCTGTTCTCATTCTTTGCCAGTCGATGAGATCTCAGAGATCTTTGATGAGATGCTTCAACGTGGTTTTGTTCCTAATACCATAACCTTCAATGTCATGCTCCATGTATATGGGAAAGCAAGGCTTCTGAAGAAAGCTAGGGAGTTGTTCAGGATGGCCCAAAAGTGGGGTTTGGTTGACATGATCTCTTACAATACTATTATAGCTGCTTATGGGCGAAATAAAGATTTCAGAAGCATGTCTTCAACATTTCAAGAGATGCAGTTCAAAGGCTTTTCGGTTTCCCTGGAAGCCTACAATTCCATGTTGGATGCTTATGGGAAGGAAAGCCAAATGGAAAGATTTAGAAGCGTTTTGCAGAGAATGAAGAAAACAAGCTGTGCTTCTGACCATTACACGTACAACATTATGATCAATATCTATGGAGAGCAAGGATGGATTGATGAAGTTGCCGGTGTGCTGACTGAGTTGAAAGAATGCGGACTTGGACCTGATCTGTGCAGCTATAACACGTTGATTAAGGCGTACGGAATTGCAGGAATGGTCGAAGATGCTGTCCACTTGGTCAAGGAAATGAGAGATAATGGTGTAGAGCCTGATAAGATAACCTATGTCAATCTTATCGCCGCGCTGCGGAGAAACGATGAATATTTGGAGGCTGTAAAATGGTCCCTGTGGATGAAGCAGATGGGGTTGTAAAGTTTACAATGCTCATGTATATAATCTACGGCGTTTTTTGAGCCTCTCAACACCTGATTAAGATCTTGGTCATAAATAAATAAAATCTGCTTTTGTTGATTCGATATATTTCTTCAGCACTTACAAGTAGTGTGACTGTAAGGGGTAGCAAATCTTTCATTTTGTCTCCTTAGGGTACCGGCCGAAACATGTGAACGGTCCTCTCTCGGAGGTCTGTTCTGTACATGCAGAACAATTTTTGCATAACACCAGTCAAGTATAGCTGCCACCGGTGCTGGAGAAACTTATGCTTGTACTGAGAGTAAATTCAAATTGATGCACAAAATTCAACTCCAAACACGAGCGATAATTTCACATTTGAACAGAACTATTGATAAATTTCCTTCATTTCTTCACAGTTCTTGCTCACAAATTTGCAAGTTTCCATTGACAAGTGTACATGTATCTTGTATGTTTAAAGAACGATCTTTTCTCCTCCTACTCTCATACAACATATGTTATACGTCGGAATACATTGAAAAGAATGACCTCCTCTAAGTTAGCTGCCGCTTCGTATCTACTTCTCTTGCCTCAAAAAAATATTCTACGCTCTAGAAATTTTACTCGACCTTGAATTTCTTGAGAAGAGTCTCCCTTTCTGTACATGGGTCAGCTCCGACATGGACCGGATCTTTAACAGTGAAGATTGATCAATACCCATGAGAATCATAGACTCGCTGATCATGGGAAATCAAAGTTCGTCATTTCGGCTTTCACAAAAGCATCCTTAGGTTTCTGTTTCACACTTCACGTTTAAGTGCTTACCCGAATGAATTCTTAAAATAGCTTCTCGGTCATTCCGGGAGTGGCACATGATACGTGTGGCAATGCTGTTTAAACATCGTTATCAATGCTTGCTGCTCATGTACCGAGTTTCAGTTGAAAAAGTATGGATATTCTAGAACCTCTTGCAAGTCGAAGTCGCCTCTTTCCGGGAGGGGAGGAAATGTCAATGCTGGATATGATACTCGGAAGCTTTCTAGCAACTGGGAACAGGCAGAGTTATCATGAAGTCAATAGAAATAAACAACGAATTCAATTCAGGATGGGCTGCTGAGAGGAAAGTTTCTACTTACATTTTCAAGTATCGGCATGCTATACAGCTCTACAAATTTTTCGCCAAGTATCTTGTTCATTTGGTCTACGTCAAATGCATGAGTCCAGGAGGAGTCATGCACCCCTACAAACATTTTTTAACGTGCATGTGAGAACTTAAACATATTTTAGCAAGTGAGAACTAAACCGTGTGTTAACCTGCAAAACGTAGGCTAGCGTCCCTGCAGGCAAGAGCGGTCATCATCATGTGTGAACCGTCAAGTGAGTCAACAAAATTTGGAGGAAATGCAGTCCTTTGTTTTCTACCATCTATCTGGAATCGACAAAATGTTTACTCTAAAATAATTTATGGAAGAGTAAGGAGAGAGAACATTAAGTAAGCTTACTGAATTACTCTCCCGCTGCAAGGCTAAAACCTGAAGGGATGTTCTTATCTGCAACCCCAAGGAGAGAAAAGTTACTAATTATCACAACAACATTAAAACTATGAAAGTGACATCTGCCCCTTTTTATCCAGGACGTTGGACAAAAAGATAAGATGTCGGACTTCAGGAAGGGCAGAAAACCTACTCTATAAAGTCTAAGGTACCGCAACAGACAGCCAAAACTAGAGACTAGGAAGAACAGAATATGGAACGAAGAAATGATCATGAACACAATTGTAGATGCAATCATGCAACCTATCTTGAAATTCTGTACTAAACAATTTCTTTGACGGAATTTTTCCAAATACTGGTTTGCCAGTTGATGTAAAATTAGTATTTAGCTAAACTTACAAGATGTCTTTCATTTTTACAGGAGGGTTGCACAACAGGAAGACCTTCCTAGAGGAGTAGTCCAACGCACAGGTTGATTTTCTGAAGCAATTACCTGCAAAAGTTTGTAAACACAACTTAATTTATCTACCAGGCCTATCATTTAGTGTCCAGAGCATGACCAAGAATAAAAAAATCACCACACCTTGGCACAATCACTGATCCAGCCCATTATACCACACGCAGCTTGGAATATCTCTCCAAGGGCAGCCAAAGTAACCTATGGAAAAGATGAAAACTTAGAAAGTACGATCTAGATGTAGCAGTTAATGTTTTTTTAATAAGAAAGCAGGGTATGTTTTTCTTTAGAAACTAAACTGGCTAATGTTTAAGAATAACATGAGATAACATCTATAAATCTAGCAAACATATTAAATTGGTTAACCATGCAATGCATTTGCATGTAAAATTTTCAATTATTATCCAAATGATGAAATTCAAGAAACGTCTGCAGGTAAATCTTGATCAACAAATATTTGGTCACAGGAACACAAAGGTGGCTATTTGCTTACTTTAGCAGCGTAGCAAGCTGCAGTGAACAGTATTCTATCATCCGGATTAAGACCCTTCTCCTCTAATCTTCTTTTTATTTGTTCGCGTGCCCCAACGTAAGTAACTCCACACATTGAAGTCATGACAGTCTGTTCCAAAACAATAGATTGTTAAATTCATAAATATGCATACAGACATTTGGGCTTGTAGTCGGGTCCTTACTGCTGTCTCCTTCCATAATCTCATGTACCCTGACAACATATAGATATAGAAGATAAGCATTGGTCATGTCACTTCTTCATCTAATATTTCTTCACCTGGCACTGTTCTCTTGTACTTTTATCCTTCTAAAGGGAAGCAAAACCTATTGAGTAAAATATGGAAAATCTAATAAACCTTGCAGCAATTTCTGAGTAAACATCAGCAGGTTTCTCTCCAGCAACAAAGTTGACTGCAGCTGCTTCCAACTGAGAGCATCACAGCAAATCAAATCAATCAACAAAGCAAAACTTTTACATGAAAATAAGAAAGTAGCTCCTATATTATATATAACAGAACATTGAATATTTTGACAGAAGAACAAATAAAAAATGAGAAAAATATGAGAACATCGCATGTAAAAAGCCCTATACAATCATATTTTCTAGATGATTAAACTTCCTTTACTACAAAATTTACAAAAGTAGTTTAAATAAGCAAAACACATAATGTAGTACAATAAAATTAGAGTACAGTAACATGAAGATGTAAACAGAAAACTTATATCAATGGGGATAAAGCCAACTTACACTATCTCTTCCCAAGGCTGCATAGTGCTGTGAGCCATTGCATGAACCATCCTAGAAAATTGAAAGGTCATCAATGAAATATAAATGCAAAAGAAATTTAAAAAAAAAAACTTTATCATTTGACCCGCACAAATAAGTTTAAATTTTTTTATAATTTGCATCAACTTTAGAAAATAAATGGGTTTAAGTATGTATATAATCCTAAACAAACTTGCACAAACTGCAGTAACTCATTTTTCTACTCTGAGGGCTAAGAAAGCAATTTACCTGATGAATGGGCAATTGAGAAATGACATTATGTGGTGATGGGCTATTTAACGCTTCTGACATATTGATACAAGCCGCAAGGTACTGTAAAGGATCTTCAGCTGTTAACCACCATCGGTCTCCATTTACAGGGTTTGTTGCTGAATCAAATATATCATCAATGTGATGATCAACAAATGCTTCGCGCTCCTCATACAAAAGCTTTTCAACACCACCCGCATGCAGATATGCTAAATGAATCTTCAGCCAACGTAAACCAGACTTCCCTAATTGATACACCCCGATCCTGGACATCGGGATGGTCGTGTGCTGGCTGACACCCGAGGGTGACGAAAGCCATTTAATAAATGCATATGCCGAGAACATGTGAAACGTGCATATAAATTTTGCTTGAACTAACCAAAATAATATAATAATATTCAACTGCCCACAATTAAAACGTAGTGATAATGCATGACATGTTTAGAATTCAGAATACAAGCGGAAGGTGCTATTACAATGATGTCCAAGCAGAAAGGATGGCACAATATCACTGGTAGGGGAATGCCTCGTAGCTCAGATCGTACGCCTCGTTCCTATGTACTGAGGGGGCGCAAAACAAATATGAGTGGACCAAGTTGATATATATATATATATATATATATAAAATACTAAAACAGTTATTCAATAACGTACTAGCCCCCAAAGTTTTATGGAAATTCTATAGTATAATATGTAATAGGTTTTCCGAAATCCCTAGCATGCCATAAAACCTGTCTCGTATATATAATGTGCTAAATAGTGGTATCATAATCGACCCGTAGGCCCCTACATCACCCGACCCGTAGGCCAATATAAATATCTTCCGTCCCGTAGGCCCTTACATCACTTAACCCGTAGGCCAATATACATCACCCAACCCATAGGCCAATATGTAAGTAACATCGCCCGTAGGCAGAATAGTGACCACTAGATAAGCACAAAACGTTAAATATAATCTTTCCAACATAAGTAAGTATATCTCAAAACATCTTCAAAGTATATAGTCATCCATCATATATACTACAAAGAATGTAAAAACATATTCATAAATAGTATATAGTCATCCATCATATATATTACAAAGAACATAAATTCGATAAAGTACGGTATTTCAAAATATTCTCAGTAAAGCATGGTAATCATAAAGTGTAAATCTAATTTACTCATAAAACGTAACCATTAAATCATGCTTTTCATGTATGTATTTCTACTATTAAAACATGCATTTTAGAAGGGGTCCACTCCTAGGTACTCCGTCGTCGAATAGCCATGCAAAATAGGAAGAACAGAATCGCCACTAATAATCGCACCTATCTCAAGCTGTGAGGTGGCCAGTGTCGGCCAAATTTTGGGTCGAAAGTCGTGGGACTTGCCGGAGACGTTTCCTAGGCTCTCTGTGCTTCATAGAGACGAGGGAGAGAGAGAGAGAAAGGGTTCACACGATGGTGGCAGTGGTGCTGCTATCGTTGTTGTGGGTGGATGGGTGTGTGGGTGTTGCAGGGAAGAGGAGAGGGAGAAGGGTCCAAGAGAGAGTGTGAGCTATGAGAAAGAGAGGGAGAGAGTGAGCTGAGAGTGAGAGAGTGAGAGTTGACTCGAGGAGAAGAGAGAGAAGGAAGGAAAGGGGTGGGGGTCTGCCACGTGGCAGGTAGAGAGAGAGAGAGAGAGAGAGAGAGAGAGAGAGAGAGAGAGAGAGAGAGAGAGGGAGGATAACTTAGAGGAAATCTAAAAAGGGGATCTAGATTGGGTAAATGATGGGGGGTAAAAATGGTCATTTCACACTTCGTTAAAAAGACAAAATACATAAATACTTTCGTAATTCTGCTAATATGGAAAATGTACATATTTTGGGACGGGGTTTCACACTAATGGTCTTCCTTCAGCAAATTCAAGGATTCCTCGACAGAGATCAGAACTCAAATGATTTAAATGTGGATGCATTGGGTAAGCTCGGCCTCGAAAATCAAGATTGTGAGGATAATAAAAGCCTTCCTCATCCTTAAGTTCTGTTTCGCATAGCTGAGAATGCCTTTCTTGGTTAATCTTCTTTGCTTTTCTTATACTCCATTTCCATTCCTGAACTTCTGTTAAACCCTCAAGCGGTGGTTTATCTAGTACTAGAACCTACAAGCCTATGAGAATATTTACGCCAGATGAAATTTAAAGCAAAATCTAAACATCACAATGTCAGCAAACCAAAAATATTTTGCTGTAACGAAAATCCATCAACAAAACCAAGTAAACTCTACTGACAAGGGAAATGACTACATTATCCTTACTCTAGTTTGTCTGACTACATTATTCTTACATTAATTTATTGCTTGACAGAAAGTTAGAAATCATCCAATTACGTTACTCTTAAATTTTCACAAAAGAGAAACGAGAGCTATCCCACATTGGGGTGCTGGCACCCTATAGGTGCTCATACTTCATACTAATGCTATGGACGTCAGCTTAGTAGATTTATTCTCTGGACAGAGTAACACAAAGGTAGAATACAAACAATTTCTTATTAAATTCAAGAGATCATTATGTACTCACATCTTCACGATCAACCAAGCCTGCAATGTTGCCACTTCTAGCCCAGATGCTCTCCACCACGCTAAGTACTTTTTTATTCACCCTCCATTTGGTACTTCCAAGCATATCTAGGGCCTGCACATGTCATCAAAAGTGAATATCATTATTAAGATGTGTACGAGAAAGTATATGTTGAAGGACTAGAACAGATCCATGGTTTGCCTCTATGCACAGGGAAAAGCTCAGTTAACTGATGTTCCATTACAGAATTATAACTACTATTGGTTGTACCCAGTATTCTCAGTCACTAATCTATCAGAAAGGGGCAGTGACAGGAATGATGGTGCATCTCACCATGTATTAACCAGATAACTGAGCAAAGGCTCTGGTCCTGACTGATTAATATTATACAAGGGAAACATAGAATGTAACTCTAACTTCATGTACCTCGAATACTTTCTGCATCTGCTTTCCAGAAATATTCCTCATTGCATCTACCTGCTTTCTTGATCCATGAGTATGCATGACATACGAAGGTAGGAACAAGTGACCACCCTTGTCATACCTGCAAAGATTTAGATTTTATTGGCATCTGAGTGCATTCTTCTAACTTATTTGACATTTTATTAGCCAAAAGCCAACTTGGATAAGATTTCCCTTATTTGTTAACTGCACTGCTGGTCAAGAAACAGATAGAGAACTTGCTAAATGAATATAATTTATCATATCTCATACCCTTTCCACTTTCTGGGAGGCACCAACATTGGCACATAAGGAATCAACATATGTTTAGCCTGTACAGAAACAAAGTATAAAATAACTGTAAGTAGCAGGAGTGTCCAAATATGAAAATGTAGCTTGGCGTATACAATTATATTATACATTAACTTGATGGGGAATAATTGATATATATTGTTTTTTAATTATAAATCAATAACTTGAAATCGCAGTGCAAACTGAATTCAAGTGTACCGAACAAGAAAACACAACACAGGAAAGAAAAACTTACAGTTTTATCAAGCCCAGTAAGAACTAGGGAATCACATTCTATAACTCCATAATTCTTCACAAGTTTATGCCTTTAAGGACCAAAAGAAGTTATATTAGAGCAAAGGAAAAATGGCAGAGTTAAGGTATATGAATGGTTATCCTTTATGAACATATGCCGCATAGGTATCCATATCACCACAAAAACTCTACACATGATAAAGTTTTACCCTGGACTTTATCATTCTTGAAAGTGTCACAGAACTAGGAAGTTGATCGTTATTTTCTTCACTGCGAAATCCAAAATGAAAGGACTCCTTGAATAGCAGTAAAAAACAAAATTACGCCAAAATTAAGCCTTTTGTACCATTCTCTGAAATCTGCAATGTTTCCCCTTTCTCTTAATTGAAGTTTACAATTCTAAATAAAACAGCTGAGCAAAATGGTTTTCTTTGAAAAATAAATCAATAAATGAGCTAATCAGAATGATTAACGCTTGAAACTCGTTCATTTCATGGGTTTAATATCCTAAAATTCTAAACCTTTAGCTTTTATAATGCACATCATCTCGCATTAAGTTACAGTGTATTCGGAAACCAATACACATCGAATCGTCATCGAAAATCTAAAACACAAACACAAAAGATTAAGAATTTATAACTCACCGACTGCTCTATGGCCATCCCGATATGAACAGCAGCTTGAATAACCTGCACACACCCATCTTGATTCCCCATCATAACCAAACCCATCATCTTATGCATAACAATCAGCGCCATCTTATCCGGCGGCAGCAAGTCAATGTGCGGCGCAAACGCCGGTTTGTGCTTCTTCCTTTGCTGCACCTGCTGCTCCCTTGCAATCGCCTCCCTCAGCGGCTCAAACCACCCCAAAAACAAGGCCTTCACGTACGGCAAGCTCGGAGCCAGCATCTTCTCCCGCATTACTCGTTCCAAATCCTTGTACTCCTCCACCATTCTCTCCCACGCCTCCGTCTCCGCCTTTATCTGCCGCCGCCGGAGCAAATTATACTTCCGCCGGTCGATTTCCTTCGACTCCAATTTCAACTCCTGGTTGGTCTTCTTGTACATTCCCTTCAGAAACAGCGCGGCAATCCACGGCGGGTCTTGGATAAAAATCCGCGGCGTAATCAGGTGAAATTCTCTGATGGGTAAGTGTAAATTCATCGAATTTTCTACGAAATTGTCTTGGACGGAGTCTCGGACAATGTGGGAGTGAACGGGGTCGGAAGGGGGCTTGAGGCTGGGGGAAAAGGAGTGGAGGAAGACAGTGAGGGCTTGAAGAAGGGGTGGTAGAAGGCTGAGCTGAAGAGGAACTTTTGGCTGAGCTTCGACGGCTTCGGCCATGTGGATCTGTACGTTTGAGCTTGGGGGCTCGAAGAGAAAGAGGCTCTGGAAGCCATTTTTGAGAGAGAGAGACGCAGCTCGAGAAGAAGATGAAACCGCGCTTAAAACTTTCCGTTGTCCATTTTCGAGATATTTTACCCAACCGAAAAAAAGGTACGTTAACATTTTTGGTGGCAAAAAACAAGGCCGCCCGCTACATTTAGAAGACTAAAAGGCCTACACGCCACTACATTTGGAGGCTCACATTCCAAACATACGGGCCGCGGCCCAGACATGAGAAGTGAGAATCGGCAAGTTAACGCACATACACTGCGTGTTTGAGAGTGCTTCTAAAAAAAGCTAAATTCGCAGAGAAGAGAGATATGTTACTTATTTTTTAAATAGAATTTGGAGAAGTAGAATATGACTGAAGTGATCTGTGACATTTACCCATTCTACTCTTTTTGAAGAATGTTTTGTTACTAACATGTTTACTTCTATTGTAAGTAATGTGTTTGAGTTCAAGGCCCTGCGCACTCTACGTTTGGAGGATTTGCGAATCCCTCAGGCTTATGTTAAAACTTTTTAGGGCCCGCCCCATGGTATCCAAGTTGAGAGAGAGAAATTGAACAAGTATGGCTGTCATTGTTTCCAATTTCGTTTGATTGAAAAAATTAAAAGTGCTACTGAACAATTAACACTAGAGTTGAGAATTTGGAGGCCCTAGGTGAGCCTTTAAAATGGGGCCCTAGAGTTTTCTGACTTCTGACCCTTTGTACATTGACATGTGTAAAAAAAATTCACTAAATACATGAAAAATCTATTTCTACATCAAATATCATTAAAAATTAATATCAAAAGAAGACAGATATAAAAACATTACTCAAATATTAATATATTACCTGTCTCGCATTTTTAGATGCAAATGCACTTATTAAGTTTACATAATCTAATTTTTCAACCAATTCAAATCAAAAGAGAAATCCCTACCCAGTACGCCAAATTCTAATCATTTTTCTATTGTTACAATGTTACTTATTACATTCAATATATGAATGAATGGTTGGATTACAAAGACAACATCTTACAACTAGGAAAAATACTAGAGTGAAGAGGATAGTAATTTTCGTATATGCGTTTAGGTGGACGAAACGGATTTGAATAATTTATTATATATCTTATATAAATTAATTAATTTGAACATTTAATAATGTCATTTTTTTAAAGGGTGAGAGTTTTAGCTCTTTAGGTACATAATAATGATATATGTGGTGTGATCTTAAAATAGGGTAATAAAACCCCATAAAAATAAACATAAAGGTGATATTTAAGATAAAAGCAAAAAAATAAAAATAAGATGGTGAAGACTATTTAAAGGGGAGAAGACATGTAGATATAAAAAATAGATTGTGGGATCATCTTAAGTAAAATCGTGCAATTAAAATGATGTTGTAAATATGGTTGTCTTCTTCCTTGCGCGAGGCCAACCTTGCAACAAAAGATTTTCAAGTTCCGGCTTTTACATATAAGCCCGCATAGCTCCCGCCCATTATCTTCCAGACCTGCTTAACTCCGCCTAAAAATTAGGGACCCTTCCAAATTAGGGACCCTAAGCGGGCGCCTACTCCACCTACCCTTATGGTCGGCTCTGATCACAATTTCAACTCGTGTGTTTTTCATATTTCATTATTACAAACAATTTCTTCCACACTAACAGGCCAGTGTTAAAGATAATGTTCGTTATCATTCGAGTTACAAGCAAGCGCTTTGCATTCTAAGTAAATAGTTTTTAACAAAAACAGTTATAAGTACCAAGTGTTTTTGACAAAAATGTCTCAAACCAGCCACTGGTTAGAAGATCTTAGGGTTAACGAACACTCCTAGAGATTATCGTGCTTCCACAAAGCGACATTATATATTTTCACTATTTGGGACCAATTTATTCTGAAATCCCTTGCTATTGGATGCCGTGTAACAAAAGAAACAGAAAATTCGTAAAAACTGATGAAATTTCCCTCCGCCGGCAACCTGACTTTGGTTCTCAACTCTGCCGTCGCCGACGTCTTCTCCTCCCCGCCGTCGCTGACTATCAGGCCAGGTTCTCATAAAAGTTCATTTTCTCTTGACTTCTGTAGTTAGTCTCCTTCTCCTCCTCTAGGTTCTGATTGGGTTTTCTTATGGAGTTTGTGAAGCAGATAAAAAACTGTTGTTACTTTTTCCTTAAAGCAGATTAGTTCGAGTTTTTCCATGATTTAATGATTACCCTACTTAACCATCTGACGTACGACATCCTGATTAGTACCGAGTCCTACAAATACTAGTTGAGTAATTAACGTCTTAATCATATCTGGCTTTGTCCAAAACCAGACCTAACTCCATTAGCAAACTTGTGTACCAAGCTCCGACACAGATTTGATGATCGTTCCAACCCTCCGATCAGGTAAAGTTTGGAACTTGGGGTACTTGAGTTACAAGGTTGTCTAAAACTACATACTACAAATGCTTCAAAGAATGTCTTTGATCACACACATCAGTTGGTCTAGCTAGCCGCGCTCTGCCGGTCTTCACTTGGTTTATAATATAAGGTTCGGCTCACATGGATACAAGGACGATATACACATTGAGTTCCATATTAAGTTATGGCTTATTGTGGTTGTTATGCGTTCGAGAATTTTATAAGTACATATTTTTGTATATATTTTGGCAAAAGAAGATACTATCTTGAAAAATATACTTAGATAGAACTGTTTATAAATTTTCAGCAAAAATAAGTTTTTTTTTCTTCACTAAAACGTTTTTTATTGTATGTTTAGTGCCGTTTTAGTAAAAAAGTTGTAGTTTTTATTCAAGATTAAACTTCTATCTATGTATTAATATCATATACATTTTGATACCATTCAGTTAAGCAAGAAATATGCCTAAATAAGCAATCAAGCGACGCTAAACTAAAGAAATTTTTCATTGTGACCGGGACACAGGTGGTACATCACGTGTTTTTATATAAGTGGTGAAATTTTTTATCTTACACATATCCAACTATTTGTGTAATGATACGTGGTGTATCGCCCCGTGTTCCAGTCATCTCGCTAAACTGTAGTTTATATACGGCTTCTTGTTCGTTTAGTGTCGTCTCTTAGGTGATCATGCTGTCTATCTCTTTTGTGCTACGAATACCAATTGAGGCGTACTGTTTAAATGCATCACCCAAATACCCACTTACCGGTCACCTTCTTTATTAACCAATATTATCTCTCTCTTTCGCCTCACAGCACACAATCCACTAATCTCTCTATCCTCACATCTCTGAACCAACAACATAATATATAATTAAGTAGACAATTACCTGACGAGATTAAGCATAAAATAAAATGGTTAGGCCTGCTGATGCTGCTGACATGTACTGCATTACTGCTCTAACCGCGGCTTTAGCGTTGTTTGCTTGTCATGTTACACGCACGCATTTGTATGAACGTGATTGGAGGGTTCGGAAGTCAAAGATCGCAGGCGCCAAACGTACATCCATGCCTTCAACGGCAGTTAGGCACAAGGTGTTTCATAATTTTCTAAGCATTTGCTGAGTGCTTACTTATTGGCATTGGAAGTGTCCAAGATTTTGCATTATCTTGTTCTTAAGCTCATGCAGCCTGCGCATGCTTCTCTTGATTTGCTTTCTCGGTACTATCTGATCACTTTGTTTTCGTCAATTTCTTCGAAACTTTTAGTTTGAAGAAGATTGACATGATCATGATGTGTTTTCGAAGGTCTTCTGTGTTTAAGCTTCTCTGTTTGATCATTTTGTTGGAAGCGGGTTTATGCGAAGAAACTGCTCAAATAATGAAGGACAAGGCATCCTTGCTTTCTTTCAGAGAAGGGATTGTATCGGACCCCCACCGGGCTTTAGAGGACTGGAATTCCTCGGGTGTTCATGTTTGTAATTGGTCAGGCATCAAGTGTAACAAAGCTAGAGACCGCGTCGTGGAGCTTGATCTTAGTGGAAAGGCACTCGGAGGCACTATTTCCCCGTCTCTGGCTAATCTTTCTTCCTTACACATTCTTGATCTGTCAAGAAATTTTTTCAAAGGTCGCATTCCAGGCGAGTTAGGCACTCTTTCTCAACTTGGAGAACTCAGCTTATTTTCCAATCTTCTCGAGGGTAGCATTGCTGCTGAACTTGGCTTTCTTCGCAAATTAGTGTATCTCAATTTGGGAAGCAACCAGTTCACTGGTGAAATCCCAATGCCGCTTTTCTGCAATTATTCTTCGGATTCTCTGCAGTACTTAGACCTCTCTAACAATTCTTTAAGCGGTGAAATTCCTTTGCCAGATGGATGTGAGCTTAAACACCTGAGGTTTCTTCTACTGTGGTCCAACCGTCTAGTTGGACAGGTTCCTGCAGCCATTTCAAACTCCTCAAAACTTGAATGGCTCGATTTAGAGTCTAACATGCTGAGTGGGGAGTTGCCATCGGAGATTATACGAAAAATGCCACAACTGCAGTACCTCTACTTGTCCTACAATCGCTTTGTGAGCCATGACGGTAACACTAACCTTGAACCCTTTTTTGCCTCTTTGGTTAATGCCTCTAACTTTCAAGAGCTTGAATTAGCTGGAAACAATATTGGGGGAGATTTACCTCCTATTATTGGTAATCTTTCTACCAATCTTGTACAACTTCACTTAGATACTAATCGTATTTACGGTTCAATTCCTCCTCATATTTCAAATCTTGTCAACCTCACCCTGTTGAATTTGTCTAGTAACCTTCTGAATGGAACCATCCCACCCAAACTGTGCCGAATGACAAAGCTAGAGAGGGTGTTTTTGTCAAACAATTCACTCTCTGGTGAGATTCCATCTGCCTTTGGTGACATTCCCCATCTAGGCCTTCTAGATTTATCGAAAAACAAGCTTTCCGGTTCCATTCCAGATAGTTTTTCAAACCTTTCCCAGTTAAGAAGGCTCTTTCTTTATGAGAACCAACTCACGGGGACCATACCTCCAAGTCTAGGAAAGTGCATCAATTTAGAGATTCTAGACCTTTCTCACAACCAAATTTCAGGGGGGATTCCTAGCGAAGTTGCAGGGCTGAGGAGCTTGAAGTTGTACTTGAACCTGTCTAGTAATTACTTGCATGGACTGGTACCGATGGAGTTGAGCAAAATGGACATGGTGCTAGCAGTTGATCTATCTTCCAACAATCTTTCTGGCACAATACCGTCGCAGCTTGGGAGCTGCATTGCCCTCGAGTACCTCAACCTTTCGGTGAATTCCTTAGAAGGCCCTCTTCCGGATTCAATAGGAAAGCTACCTTATCTTCAAAAACTTGACGTATCCTCAAACCAACTGAATGGACAAATACCAGTGTCCCTGCAGCAATCATTAACTCTGAAGAAACTCAACTTCTCTTTCAACGACTTCTCCGGGAATGTATCAAACAATGGGGCCTTTTCTTTGCTGACCATAGACTCATTCCTAGGTAATGCTGGTCTCTGTGGATCAATAAAGGGCATGTCAAACTGCCGGAAGAAGCATACTCATCATTTGGCTATTCTGCCAATTATCCTGTCATTACTTATCACCCCCATATTTTGTGTATTCGGGTACCCCCTCATGCACAGGTCGAAATTCCAAAAACACTTGGCAGATTTCGATCAAGAGGATTCGGGGGATGATGAAGAAGAAGGGAAGAAAGAACACAAGTATCCGAGAATCTCATACGAGCAGCTCATTGAAGCCACGGGTGGTTTCAGTGCTTCAAGCCTGATTGGTTCAGGCGGGTTTGGGCATGTCTATAAGGGTGTCCTTCAAGACAACTCAGTAATTGCTGTCAAGGTATTGGATTTGAAAACGGATGGAGATATTTTGGGAACCTTCAAAAGGGAATGCAGAGTTCTGAAGAGGACTAGGCACAGAAATTTGATCAGAATCATCACAGCGTGCAGTGGGCCAGACTTTAAGGCTCTTGTTCTGCCATTGATGTCAAATGGGAGCCTCGAGAGTCACCTATACCCGAGCCATGAACTGAAGGATCAGTTGAATTTGATTCAGTTGGTGAGCATCTGCAGTGATGTAGCTGAAGGAGTGGCCTATTTACACCATCACTCTCCTGTTAGAGTTGTGCACTGTGATCTCAAACCGAGCAACATTCTACTAGATGAGGACATGACGGCGTTGGTAACTGATTTTGGAATTGCGAGATTGGTGAAAGGCGGCGATGAGAAGGGTCCAACGAATGATTCAGCATCCTTCAGTTCAGCAGATGGCTTGTTATGCGGATCCATTGGCTACATTGCTCCTGGTATGCACTCTATATACTCATTGGGAAATGATGTTCGCACACACTTTCTAATACGTCCTAATTTCCTTCATTGACTTGATGAAATGCAGAGTATGCGATGGGAAAAACCATTTCTACTGAGGGAGACGTGTTCAGTTACGGGGTCCTTTTGCTAGAAATCGTTACAGGAAGGCGACCAACGGATGTCCTTGTTCACGAAGGTTCAACCCTTCACGAATGGGTGAAAAGTCAGTACCCGCGCAGGCTCGATCCAATAGTTCAACAAGCGCTCGATAGGTGTGCTGCGGATTTGATGCCTAAGCAGTGCAACAAAGTATGGAGGGATGTTGTTTTGGAACTGATTGAGCTTGGTCTGATCTGCACTCAGTACAATCCTTCAATGAGACCAAATATGCAGGATTTAGCTCACGAAATCGGTCGGTTGAAGGATTACATCTCCAGTCCTGCATCGTTTCTGATTGATGAAATTGATCTTAAAGTTGAAGCACCTTAGTTTTGATCTTAAATTTGAACTTTCATTTGTAATTTTTGACTTCAAATTTTTGGTGAAGCGATACTGATAGTTAGAAACCCATCTAAATCTTCATGGCAATTTTTGTGTGATTACGTTGCCAAATGATTTTCGAACGTCCTATTTATTTTTGTTATTTGATTCTTTTTTGAATTTGATTTGATTTAAAGACCAGACATAAGTAAGAGGGTGCAGGTCGAGAAAAGAGATGTGCAAAAATCACTTCTTTATTATGTAGCAAACCCTTCTTAGACTGGTTCCCGCCCCTTTTAATTGTGGTGCTCTAGCTACAGTTATTGATAATTCATAAATGGATTTTTTTTTTCAATTGGAAATTTCCAATAAACAGACTCCTATGGGAGGCAGCAGTGGAGAATTTTCCGCAATAGGCGAAAGCCTGATGGAGCAATGCCGCGTGGAGGTAGAAGGCCTACGGGTCGTGAAATCGTAAACACATTGATAATTGTATCAACCATATATTAGCATCAATAATAATATTGAATGCCATATCAATACTTGATATGTACATATATATATATATATATATATATGTATGTATATATTTATATGCTTTTGATATTGTTGTGAATATGTTGCCGATATAGATCTCGCTCATTGCCTTTTCTCCGAGAGGTCATAATTTAGCAAAAGGGTAAAGTCGGCACAAAAGGAGAGTTTCTTTATTGATGGCTTAATCTCAGAACCAACCAGAGACAGCCTCTGTTACTTATCACTTTAATGGATTTTAGTTCCTCTAATCAATAATTAAGATTGCGCCTTATGGATCACAACTCTATGTTTTCAAGATACAATATTCTTCTTGTGGGTTGTGGCAGCCAACGCAGACAGATCGATATCCACAGTCCAAAAAGGCATTTCCTTCTCTTTCTGCCTACCTTCATATGCAATTTGCCCACTTAAAACAAGATTTTTTACTATGTAAATACCACATTTTATCTAAGTTCACCTCACAAAGCCTACATGGTGCAAGTCGAGTAACTATTAAGCTAATTATGTCCTTCTATTGATGCAGATATGCCAATTCGCAACTGAACTTGGTCGGCCTGATGAGATGAAGTGATGTGGTAACGAAATGTGGTATTGACTTTTGCACTGAGCGACTTCGGCCTAGGAAGGAACACTCTCAGCCTAGGATTCTGAAACATGAAGACAAGGTTATGCAATTCACTACTAAGTTCAGGATCTTCTACACCTAGCTCGGCAGTTTCAACTATATTTGTAAAAATACAAGTGCACTTAATCTGTATCAGGCTATTGGGACAAAGATACTCAAAGGAAATGAGTGGCTTTATAGTGAAAGTAGTTCAACCGTCTGAATGACGAACTCTGGAATGCATTTGTTAGTAACCAATTATAGAACACCTAACTTCACAAAGAAAGCTGATGAAGTGACCTATTTCAGCGGAAAAATCGTGGACTCTTCGCCGACTAAGATTTAGATATGGAACCAACCGAATGGAAGTAGTGTTGTTCAACCAAACTGAAGGTACTCCTAAATCAATTATTTTACGACTCCAGTGGTGTTCAGCCAAACTAAATGTGGCACTGGTTTGTCAACCTAGTGATATTTAACCGAATTGAATGTATATTGACCAAGTGTTTAGTGAAGCAGTTAGTGTTTTTTCTCAGGGTATAAGAAGGTTTCATGTAGAGTGAAGGTTTCGCGTAGACCGTTTCTTTGTGTGTCGAGTTGGAGTTCCTCTTTATGTTGTAAAACCTCATATTTATAGGTGAATATCATGATGTCCGAGCATGACGAGTTGTAAAATTCTGATAATATTCTAATTCTTCAGCACATCCTCTGAATATGCTCGGAATTATTGTTGGCCAAAACTGTAACGCTGCCGAGTCTCACCCTCTTTGACTTGAACTAGGATTCTGAATCTAGATTGATTCAACTTTTATTAGAAAACCAATTCGGTTCCTTAATATATCCATGGCAATTTTTTGTGATTACGTAACCAAATGATTTCTGAGCATTCCTTTTTTTTTTGTGTGTTCCTTGGTTCTCTTTTGAATTTTATTCAATTTAAAGACCATACATAAACAAGGGAGTGCAAGTTGAGAAAAGAGATGTGCATAAACTACTTTCCAATTATGTAGCAAGCACTTTCAACTGCGGCTCTCCAGCTTAGTTATTGATATGTGTCATCTATTTACATCACCATTTTCTTGTTGGAGTGGAGAGAAATTCATATTGAAAACATATTGACAACTGTATCAACAATGTATTAGCGCCTATACTAGTGCCAATAATAATATGAATGCCATAGCAACAGTTGATATATATTGATATGCTTTTAATATTGTTGTAAATATGTTGTTCATATAAATCCCGCTCGTTGCCTTTTCTCCGTCCGAGAGGTCATAATTTAGCAAAAGGTTACACTCAGCACAAAAAGGAAAGTTTCTTTATTGATGCCTTAAATCTCAGAACCAGCCAGAGACAGCCTTTGTTACTTATCACTTTAATGGATTTTAGTTCATCTAATCAATAATTAAGTTTGCGTCTTATGGATCATAACTCTGTATTTTCTACATACAATATTCATCTTGTGGCAACCAACGCAGACAGATTTGATATCCACAGTTCACAAAGGCATTTCCTTCTCTTTCTGCCTACCTTTATATGCAATTTGCCCACTCAAAATAATTTTTGAACAAACGATGTCATATACACTAGAGGGGTGAATGAGTGGGCTATGCTTTATAATGGATTAACATTCATGTGATTTAAATTCGTCTTTAGTAAGAATCGAACATAAAATCTCTCGCTTACAAATAAAAAAGAATGTCACTACACCGTACATCTCATCTAAGTTCATCCACGACTTGGGGCCGGTCTCGAAAGAATAATATGGCGTTTGGCACCACATCCCGAATGGTAATATGGCATTCGGCACTACATCCCCGTATGCGAAAATGACGTTAGGCACCACATCCGGCACACCCCGAATAGTAATATGGCATTCGGCCCTACATCCCGAATATTGATATTTAGTTCGGCAAATACCCGCCAAATTTAATGGATTAATTTGGCCAAACAGAGCCGAGGTGCTGTTTTTTTTTTTTTTTTTTTTTTCAACTCTCTTAATTGTTTATAATTAAATATAATATGGATTTGACATAAGAACAGAGTGCTGGTTGTCGACTACCTGAAGCCTTTCCCTCCTCCTTTATCCGGACTTAGGACCGGAAGCGAAAGATAAACTTACACATATAGAGTTAATTGTTTATACTTAACCATAATTACTTATAATTTTTCAGTCTTAAACAATAGCATTTTCTTGCTGCATTTTGTCCCTAGAAAATGTTATGATCAGTTATGAACTGAAAACTCAGAATTAACAGCGTTGCATCGAGCATCATCTTGTCCTGAGTATGGACCAATCCGCATTCTCCTTCGATGGCCTTCCATTTCCAACTGAGAAAAGTTTAGGTAACATTCCCATGACAGAGTCTTCATCATACTCTCATCATTTCTTCAAAATATTTCATATATAAAAACTTTGCTGGGTCTGAGTCGACATGCACTTCATTTGCGCCTTCTTCAACTGTATCACGTACCTGATCTCCGCGTCATGATTTGTACAGAAAATGTTCTTTGTGTTACAACATGAGTTGCTTTCTTTCGACCAGAATTGCACTAACCTTTCACCTTAATAGAGATACTGCTTCAGTCGCTTTCCTTCGCTTACTAGTTTTTTAGTCGATTTTCGCTAACTAGTTGATCGCCATAATATTCAAAAGAAGCTTTAGAGGGTAGGGACAAATAATGATAAAACACAGTGCTCGATCCACTTGCATTAAAGAATTAAAACAGGAAGAGCAACATGACATGGTGCTCCAAGATTATGACCTCCATAACCAAAATCTTCAAGTATATAATCCATCGATCTGTTTTCGGGTGACGTCCACGGTCCACGGATAACTACCCTCACTATCTGCAAGTGAAACTCCTTTCTATCTTTTAATAATTTACAATCACTGTAACACCGTTATATTAAAAGTTAAAAATGCATTTTGCACTTAAATATGCACTACTTAATCTAAAACATTGGAACTTAGCGATCGTTATCTGAAAGAATTAATGTTACAAAATAATATGGAATTTGGATTCTTAGTTCTTAATTAAATGATGTAATCTTCAATAAACAAGAAGTACATGAAATTCTGCAATTATTAGCAAAACTTGTGAATCAATATGACGCCAAAGTGACACGCCCGACCCTGATATCCTCCAAACACAAGGGTAGACACGTGCTGGCCGACATTCGAAGATTACGAAGCCATACCCTCACTATCTGTAAGTGAAACTCCTTTCTATCTTTTAATAATTTACAATCACTGTAACACTATTATATTAAAAGTTAAAAATGCATTTTGCACTTAAATATGCACTACTTAATCTAAAACATTGGAGCTTAAAGATCGTTACCTGAAAGAATTGATGTTACAAAAGAATATGGAATTTGGATTCTTAGTTCTTAATCAAATGATGTAATCTTCAATAAACAAGAACATGAAATTCTGCAATTATTAGCAAAACTTGTGAATCAATGACGCCAGAGTGACACGCCCAACCCTGATATCCTCCAAACAAGGATAGGCACGTGCTGGCCGACACTTGAATGTGACAAAGTCATACCCTCACTATCTGCAAGTGAAATTCCTTTCTATCTTTTAATAATTTACAATCACTGTAACACCGCTATATTAAAAGTTTAAAAAATGCAGTTTGCACTTAAATATGCACTACTTAATCTAAAGCATGCACTTAAATATGCACTGCTTAATCTAAAACATTGGAACTTAGTGATCGTTATCTGAAGAAATAATGTTACAAAAGAATATGGAATTTGGATTCTTAGTTCTTAATCAAATGATGTAATCTTCAATAAACAAGAACATGAAATTCTGCAATTATTAACAAAACTTGTGAATCAATATGACGCCAAAGTGACACGCCCGACCCTGATATTCTCCAAACACATGGGTAGGCACGTGTTGGCCGACACCCGAAGATGACGAAGCCATACCCTCACTATCTGCTAATGAAATTCCTTTCTATCTTTTAATAATTTACAATCACTGTAACATCGTTATATTAAAAGTTCAAAATGCATTTTGCACTTAAATATGCACTACTTAATCTAAAACATTGGAACTTAGTGATCGTTATCTGAAAGGATTGATGTTATAAAAGAATATGGAATTTGGATTCTTAGTTCTTAATCAAATGACGTAATCTTCAATAAACAAGAACATGAAATTATGCAATTATTAGCAAAACTTGTGAATCAATATGACACCAAAGTGACACGCCTGACCCTGATATCCTTCAAACACAAGGGTAGGCACGTGCTGGCCGACACTCGAAGGCGACGAAGCCATACCCTCATTATTTGCAAGTGAAATTCCTTTCTATCTTTTAATAATTTACAATCACTGTAACACCGTTATATTAAAAGTTGAAAATGCATTTTGGCTTAAATATGCACTACTTAATCTAAAACATTGGAACTTAGCGATCGTTATCTGAAAGAATTGATGTTACAAAAGAATATGGAATTTGGATTCTTAGTTATTAATCAAATGATGTAATCTTCAATAAATAAGAACATGAAATTCTGCAATTATTAGCAAAACTTGTGAATCAATATGACGCCAGAGTGACACGCCCGACTCTGATATCCTCCAAACACAAGTGTAGGCACGTGTTGGCCAACGCCCGAAGGTGACGAAGCCATACTAACATGCATGAAGAGTAACGAAACAAACTAGAACATAAAAATAAATACAATGATTATGCAATTATAGAACATGTTCAGAGCATACTACTAATCCAAGACACTAAAAAATGAATAATATAAAATTGAATGAACAAAGGGATGGATCCTACACTAAGATGACTCGAAGATGCCGACACGGGTATGTCTTGACGCCGGGATGGTACACCTCGATTCTAAGTCTTGAAGGGGGCGCAAAACAAAACATGAGTGAACCAAGTTGATATATAAGTAATACTAAAACAGTTAATCTTTAACATACTAACTCCCATGTTTATAAAAACTCATATAGTAGTAAGTTTTCCAAAAACCCTAGCATGCCATTAAATTTCATGAACATATACTATATATAGTGTGGTAAGTAGTGGTTTCAAGATTGCCTGAAGGCCCTCATTCACCCGTAGGCATATAGAACTCTTAATTCACCCGTAGGCCTTCATTCAACCCGTAGGCCCCTACATCACCCGACCGAAGCCACATATAGATATCATTCGACCCATAGGCCCTTACATCACCAAACCAAAGCCAAATTTAGATATCATTCGCCAATAGGCAGGACTATTCGCCTACATGTAGCACCACTGAATAAGCACATAATAACATTAACATACTATTTCTAATATATATATATATATACAGGCAGCTTAAGATGAGGGATCCCCATTTTTTTCAAAAAAATAGGGCACGCTCCCCACCGTTAGATTGGCTTTAATGAAATTGTGTGGTTGAGATTAAAACACAGGCCACACAATCTCAACCACACAATTTTATTAAAGTTAAATCCAACGGTAGGGAGCGTGTCCCCATTTTTTGAAAAAAATGGGGATCCCTCCCTTTAAGCAATTCCATATATATCTATATATATATATATATATATATATATATATATCAATCTCAGATCAGAGCTCAATAACTAAAACGTAATATTGTAAACCACGTTCATAATTGAGTATATAGTCATCCATTATATATACCACAAAGAACGTAGAATCAATAAAGCATAATAATTCATAAGGTTCAGTAGCCAAAACATCATATCATAAAATCACGTTCATAAGTAGGTATATAGTCATCCATCATATATAGGGGTGGTTTTGGTACATTACCGTACCAAAACCTTGGTACCAATTACCATACCAAATATTTGGTACGGTAAAATATATTACCATTACCGTACCAAACTTTCGGGATACAGAATATTGATATACCAAATAGTTTGGCTGGTATGGTATGCCAATGGTAATTGCCACTTTTTTTATACCAAATATTTGGTACGGCAAAATCTATTACCATTACCGTACCAAACTTTCGGGATACAGAATATTGATATACCAAATAGTTTGGTTGGTATGATATGCCAATGGTAATTGCCACTTTGTTTTACACCACTTAGTTTGCCCAAAATCTAATATTTTTTAATTAATGTAGAAGTGTAAAAATATAGAAAATATATATATATATATATATATACACACACGCTCGTAATGACAAGTTTTACAACTTTAGTGAGGAGCTTAACTTTGAAATTCGTCATTATAATCATATAAATCATAGATCAAAATTTAACTGTTGATTGTTGTTTACATTTACGCTTCATTTTTTCTCATCAAATTTTATTTTTTTCGGATTTTGTTTTTTGAAAACATGATCTATTAGAGGATGTAGGAAAATGAACAGTTTGAATCGTTGATATTATGTTTAGAGTTTTACGGTTTGTGAAAATATTGCTTGATGTTTATAAAGTTTCTACAAACTATATGACATCGACTCATATTTCAGTTAACCATAAATATCGAAACGTGATATCAAATATATGAACCGTTCATCTTCTTACATCTGCCAGATGATTATGTTTTCAAAAAAGAAAATTTTAAAAATGAAATTCAGTAAGAAGAATAAAGCGTCAATGACAATTGACGGTTAAATATAAATTTAAGGTTTATAGATTATAGTGTTGGATTTTTGAAGCTGACCCCTTCATAAAATTGTAAAGCTTGTCACTATGAGTGATTTTATTTTTTTTATTTTTTACATTTTTTTACATATCTACAATAATTATTATTAATTTTATTAATTTTGCCCTCAAATAATTATATGAATAAATACATAATATAATATTAATAATATTGGTAGGTATGGTATACCACAGGTACTGGTTTTGGATGCCAGTATCGTACCGAAACAGTACGGTACGGTAACAATTGGTACAAACTTTTTGTAATAATTTGGTATTGACACACCCCGACCCAGAATGTCCACTAGGACGCCGAATCGAGCTGTGCTGGCCGACACCTGGAAGGTGACGAAGCCATAAAGCATGGTGATGGGGAAAATGTGAGTAAATTTAAACCTAACGTGCCTAATTACCAGAGTGCACTGGTGAACGGGAGCGAACCCATCTCACACGTGATGACAGAGCATAAGTAAGTACGATAAAGTGGGTAAGAATTATACCCTCAGAAATAGCCACCAATCCACAGTTTTGCCAAGAATCCTCATCGATAAGAACTTCGGCAACTAAAACCTGGAGGGGCGAAAAACAAAGTTGAGTGGGTCAGCAAAACAAATCTTTTCAAAATCATTCTTTTCTCAAAAGTTATAACCCCTCTCCGTAAAACCTGTATAGTTTCCCAGAATCAAAGTATATACTCGTATATATATAAATCTCGAAATCATGTTGGAAAGTATGAATGTATGCCATGCCAAAGTATCATAACTAAAATCTCAATCATAAACTCTGTGGATGTGATTAAATGTCAAGTAATCATCTCGGCCCTCGGCCGTATATATAACTCATAATCAATCTCAATATCAACTCAGCCCTCGGTTGTATAATAAGCTCATAATCAACTCATCATATCATGTATATCAATCCTGCACACATATCAATATCACATCTAGTGGTCTACTCATCATCACTGAATATATATATATAAGTATGCTCTAGTGCTACAATCACGTGAAGACTGTGCGAAGGATTCGCGGGTCACCTACGAGTCGAACCCACTTATAGTGGTCTATACGACAGGATTGTGCATCTAACTTGGATCCAAGCGAGCATGCGGTGCGGGAGGTGAACAACACGTGAAAGACTGTGCCCCTATCTCTGGGCGTGAGCACTAATATCAATGTGCAGGTATATGAGCTCTAATCACATCACATCACATCATTCGTTCTCATTCTCATTATAACCATTATCTAAACTTACCTGACACTTACTTGTGCGTCCGAAGCACCATCATACAATATGCAATCACTAATGCAGCATTTAAAATAAATGAATACTTTGCATGGCATTTCAATTCACATAAACGTTCATTTTCATTTTCTGGGAAAAATAGTAATATATAGGTATATACGGAAAAATAGCTGCCCACTCACCTGGAGTCCACGCCAACTCCCTAGCACAACCATTGAGCCATTAAAATGATCGGCGCCTAGAACAATTATTAAATCAAATCTTAGAATTTGAATCGACAAAATATACAATTTACGTATAACGCTTTCCTACGAAATTTGACCCATGAGATCCGTATATCAAATTTCCGATCCTCTACTTCTAAAAATACACATTATGCCTCTAAGACATTATCTCAAAGTTTCATCACGATCCAACGGTTGGATCTCCGCCAATTGCCAAAACTAAGTGGCGATTAACATTTTATTTTTCTAACTTACAAACCCAATTCAGGAAGATCCGTACATCGGATTCCCAATCCGTAAGTTCCTACATTCTTCAAATATTACGTATCACAACATATCAAAGTGATGATGATCCAACGGTCGGATCGTCGATTCATATAATCGCCTATTAACGTATCATAACTAGATTAGGCTCTAATGTTCAATTTACGTCATTCAATTATCAAAACTAAACTCAAGGCATTTAATATCACTTAAAAACAGCGTTGGTGGCCCTCAGGCCACGCACCACCGCGGGTGGCGGTTGGCTGCCCCGGCTCGCCGGAAAATTCAATTTTCTCTAAAAATTCTCAAAATTTGTAGAATTAAAGATCTCAATGAGTAGAGCAACTTTCATACCTTCAAGAAAGTCCAATTTGGACTGGAAAGCCTTCAATTTCGTCAAACCCGCCAAGAACCCTAGAAATGGGTGTGCTCAATCTGTCCTCAAATCAACTCCGTCGTCCCAACCAATGCTTGGGCTTTGTTATAGGCCTCAAGAGGATGTCATGGGTGGTGGCAATTGAAAGAAATTGCTTCGGGATTGGGTGATTCGAAGCCAAGGCCACCGCACCCTTTTCTTGCGGTTTTCTCCATTTTCAAAACCAAATCTCTCCAAATTGGAGATAGAATGGATAGAGGAAGAGTCCTAGAGTGTTTCCCATGAGGTTTCTTGAAGCAATTCGCCGGAAAAATAGGTGAAAATCGTCGAAATTAGGTATGGGTGCCGACCGGGTCAAAAAACGGGTCAAGGGGATCCGGTCGATCCCCCGCGCCACTCTCTCCTTCCTTTCCTCCTTTCCCTGTTCCAATTGGTCAGTCTCTCTCTCTCTCCTCCCAATTCGGCCAGCTCTTTCTCCTTTCTCTCCTGGAGCTCCTGCTCTCTTCCTCTGGTTGGGCAGCTTGCCCAATCTCTTCTTCTTCTTTTTCTTCCACCAGTCACACACACACACACATGCAATCTCCTTTCTCCTCATCCCAGCCATCCATTTATTTCTTTATTAAATCTGGGCCGTCCATTTTCATAAAAGAAATTCCAATATTTACTAAAATTATAATTACTAAAATGCCCAAACTTCAAACATTAATATCTTCTTTGATATAACTCCAAATCACGAACCGCTTGCGCCCACGCGTCCGTAGTGATGAGTACTACGAGGATATCCCAAGAAAGAAATTCTTAGGTGACACGACACCGTAAATAACCTCAGTCAAAACACGTGCCTCGAAGGGCAATTTTGTAAAATCACTTAATAAAGTTATAAAAATAAATATTTTTCGGGACGGGCTGTCACAGGTATGGTATGGTTGGTAGGGCGATTAGTACAGTAATTTGGTAAAAATTTCCACCCCTAATCATATATACCATAAAGAATGTAATATCGATAAAGCATGATAATTGATAAAGTTTAAAACTAATTTATTCAAAAACGTTTCATAACACGTAGTCATAAAATCATACTTTTCATGTATGCATTTCTAATGGTAAAATCATGCATTTTAGAAGGGGTCCACTCACCTTACACTGTTGGCAAAGAGTCGTGCACACAAAGGTGGATGGAAACGCCACTAACAAACGCACTTAAGCACATAAATAGACCAATTAATAAAACTATACTAAAACGATTGAATTTCGAGAAACGAACGTCATAAACGGATTCAGGACGTCGAAAAACATAAAATGGGACCTCAAGTCCCACGCGCCGCCGCACGCTCCCTCACGCGTAGCCAAGGGGTGGCGACCTGGACGGCCACGCACCAAGTTGGGTCGCCAGAAACGTCGATGGGCCCTTCATGGTCGTCGTCGTGAACCGCGACGGAGCACAGTACCTACGGTGGAGGCGCATGTGCTCCACGTGCTGGCCAAGACATGCCCTCACGCGCGCCAATGCGTGGACCCAAAGTGCAGCCTAGGTTCTGAGATCTGATCCGAGTCAGATCCGAGCTTGGGTTTTGGGCTTATGGGTTTGGGCCTGGGCTTATGGGTTAAACCGTCATGGGTCGGGTAACTGAGTTTTGAGTTAATGGGTTTGGGCTTGGGCAATTGGGCTGGGACTTTGGGTTGGGTCTGGTAATGACTGGGTTTGGATCCTAGTTTAAGGTTATCGGGTCAGGTCGACTCGGCTTCAGGCCGTGGGTTAAGCTGGAATCTAGGTAAGTTTCCCGAGCTCCGTTCGAGTTCATTTCTTCGCCATTTTCAATGATTCAAAAGCCAAATGAAGCTTAGGATGAGAGGAAGAGATTCGTACCAATTTGGAGTCGTGTGGTGGTCGGAGTTGGCTAGAAAATAGTTTGCAAGCTTCGGGTTCCTCGTCGGAAAACTGGAAAAGTCTTCCCGAGGTGTTTTCTACAACTAACGAGTGAAACCACTTAAAACCTACCTTATTCTAACCCAAAAGGTTCAATGACTTACTTAAGTCGAGGGTTCGCCGAAGAAGGAACTGCACAGTGGTGCAGTCACGGTGCACTTGATATAAGTGTTCCTTCGTCCCAGGCTTGTGGAACTCGCATGGAGGGGAGGGAGTGAGGGTAGTTGTGTGTGCGTGAGTGAACTCGAGGAGGGAGGGTTTGCAGAGGAGAGAGTTCTCGGGGAGTCAAGAGAGAAGGGGAGATTGAGAAATTAAAATTACCAATTTACCCTTTTGATTCGTAAAAACCGGGACGGATTGTTGCACAGAGTACGCGTCTTATTCTTCTCTGATAACTCATAAACTCGAAAACTCTGCTCGAGAATCAATCTTCCACATCTTCCATAATGTATATTTGAGATGCAGCTTCAAACAATAGGAAATTAAAGAGTGCTAACTACTATATTAACGAAGAATCGTGTGTGTAATTCAATCTGAGCCATGCTGCAAGGAGTCATTTCACACGTGATATAATTCAAGGGAAGCCCCTTCCAATTATTAGCAAGAGACCAAACTTTAGGACCCCAAAAATCATGAAACTCAGCTTTTAAATCAAATCGTTCTTTGAGATACTTGACAATTCGCAGAGAAAAAAGATAACAGAAGAGTATGGGGGTAACCCCTTTTTCCTGAGTTCTTGGTCCTCATGAGAAAGCACCTTCTGGATTACAGAAGAGTATGGGGGTAACCCCTTTTTCCTGAGTTCTTGGTCCTCATGAGAAAGCACCTTCTGGATTAGATTTCTCCAGATATACTAGATGTCCATACCTTTTTGTCATCTCTTTCCGCTATGGATGGAAAATGTCATATAGTTTATGGTAATACAGAAGTTTAATTTAGTTATGCTCAAAAGTTGAACATGTCATTTACTTTTCTATATGGAATTGAAAATGTAAAACACGGTATGTATGTTTAGAAAGCACTCATTCCATATGTTGTTGGAAAATATTAGTATTTTGGTTTATTTGAATGTTTAGTTTTCTGGGCTTAGCCCAGTAGCATTAGGGTTTTGTTAGAGATTAGGGTTAGTTTATTATAAATAGAGTGTTTTGTTATTCATTATCAATTAAGTTAGTCACAATGTCGCCTCTTGGAGTTTATGTAGCCGTCTTGGCAATTCAATTTAATAAAGTTTTATATTCAGTTTGTTTGTTTGTTCGTTCCGCACTCTGATATTCAACTTGGTATCAGAGCAGGTTTCATCCTTCGGGGTTTAATCTGCTTTGGGTTGGTATCCGTTTGCTTGTGTCCATTGTCGTTCGTGTTCAAATTGTCTAGTTATTTTTTACAGTTTGCAAAGAAAAAAGAGTAATTTTTTTTTTGGTTGTGTTGACGGCCTGCCGCTTCCCCACCAGAATCTGCCCCACTACCTGCTGCTCTCACCCACATAATACCTGCTGCGCAACGCCACCTTCCTCATCCTCTGCGATATTACCAGAGCAACAGCCACCGCTGCTACTACTGCTGCTAGTAAAGGTAGTCTCGGAATAGTTGCTGCCCAAGACACTACTTGTCAAACTGATCGGACCGTTCGACTCCAAATCGCTGTCATGGTGAAAAAAAAAAAATTATGTTTGTTGAAGGAAAGCTTCCGGAAAAGTCAAAGAATAAGAGAAAAAAAAAAACAAGAAGAAGAGAAGGAAAAAATTGGAAATTGGTTGAGTTTTTGGCCCACACACGGAAGAGTGGAAAAAAAGAAAAAAGAAAAAAGGAAGTTGGGTTTGTTGTTGGTCCTATTGATTGTTTTGAAGAATAAACTTGGATCGTTTGCCGGAATCCTCTAGCTCGCTTGGTTACTTGGATTGTTCGCTTGATTGCTCGCCCGCTCGCTTGTCTTGTCGTGTCCGCCTAACGGAACTTGCCTTGTCGTGTCCGCCTAACGGAGCTTGTCTTGTCGTGTCCGCCTAACGGAGCTTGCATCCGCATCTGCTTGTTGGCAACCTCATGACGTGTACCGCCATGAATTTGACGGGGGGTGTTGGAAAATATTAGTATTTTGGTTTATTTGAATGTTTAGTTTTCTGGGCTTAGCCCAGTAGCATTAGGGTTTTGTTAGAGATTATGGTTAGTTTATTATAAATAGAGTGTTTTGTTATTCATTATCAATTAAGTTAGTCACAATGTAGTCTCTTGGAGTTTATGTAGCCGTCTTGGCAATTCAATTTAATAAAGTTTTATATTCAGTTAGTTTGTTTGTTCGTTCCGCATTCTGATATTCAACTTATGTATATCACTTACAACCGGCCTCGCAATTCAAAATCACAAAATGTACACGAATGCATCCATCGTACAATCCTAAGAAGACACATATATATATATATATATATATATATATTTTGGTAAGATTAATATACAGATTCAAATATTTACGTTGTGTATGTTATATGTATTAGGAGCTGCCAAAATCAAATCAAAGAATCTGTTCACACCAACCACTGGAGAAGAAAAAGTCAGGATACTCTTTACGGAACCTTTTTTTCATAGCACGTTCAAAACCGATGATGCATGAAGTTCACCAGCATCACCGGATCTTGATCAAAGCCAAAAGTGCAGCATTGCCTGTTCAATAAAAAGAGAAATGGAAATAAGTCAGTCAACCTCTGCTTTCAAGGCGAACCAGATTCACGCTTAAAGGAAAACACAAGAAAATCGTGCCTCCATAACATTGTGCAAGGGCTCATCATCCTGGGGACGGGGTTTCTTAGGCTTCCAACTACGCATTTCAGACTGTATTAAATTAAGATGCTCGTGTATCTCCTGGAACAGCTTCAACTCCTCTTCTCCCGCATGACTAATTTCTTGCCTTATATTATTCCGTTCTCCCTCGAGCCGCTCTATTCTCCTCCACAACTGTTGAAATTTCGCTTGCTGAGATTCAGTAACCCCACCACTTACTGCTTTCTCCCTCACATTCAAGTCAGCACTACTTATCACATCTCTTGGTTTAGGTATTTTGTTCTCCAGCCTCTTGGTATGCAACATTTTCTTTACCCTATCCGTTTCATCTCTAACATATGCTTCTGTCGTCTCATCCATCACCAAATCCAGCTTACCAAGCCTCTTCTCAACTTCCAGAGTCAATTTACTAGGTTCTTTCTTCTCTCCTTCACTAGCTTTACTGTTTTCATAACTTTGTGGGACTTCGAAGACATCATGGACGCTTGAGGAGCACGAAGGGCTAACAATTGGCTCCCTTCCCTGTAGATTCTCACTCTGCTTAAGTTGATCCAAACTAGCAATAATTTCTTCACTGTCGGGTTCATTTTTTGGGCTTATGCATATCTTCGGAATTGGAGGTAATGAACAAGTCCTAGACGGAGGACCCTTCAAGAGTACAGATTTTCCCCTACCATAATCTTTATAATCGGATATCTCTTTCACTCGTGCATCTAACTTCTTAATCTGCTCCCATATTGTATTCATGTTCCCGCCTGCATCATTTGGAGATTTATTCTCTACATCTAGGATCTGGACATTGACTTCCTGCTCCACCTTCTTCTCCTTTATTTTTGTAGCAGGCTCCGGTTTGGGGATCATTGGTCTGTCTCTATCTCGTTCTCTTTCTTTATCTCTTTCTCTTTCCATGGTGCTTTTCTGTTTGAGCAATTCCTTGAGCTCAATTGGAGGTAGAGAGTTCATTCTCCTAATAGCCTCGCTAACACCTGCTTCCCCACTGCCAAAATCGCCTCGAGAGTTGATTCTTCTAATCGTCCCATTAACACCTGCTTCCCCACTTCCAAAATCATTCCTTAGAAACAACAAATTCTCCGGATATACATTTTCACCAGTGCCTAACTCCGTGCTGCAGCCCATGCTTAAAAGCTTATGCCTGTAAGCCTGAAGTTGGAACTCAAGCGAAGCAATTTCCATTTCTTTCTGATAAATGAGATCTTCGAAAATGGCAAGAGCTTCCTCGGAATGACAGATCTTTTCCTCCGCCAATCTCTTGTATTGACTCGCTTCCATCTTCATAGCGGACTTTTCTCCTTGCAAACGCAATATCATGGATAGAGCTTCATCAGCTGCAGTAGATGATGCTTCTCTTTCCTGATCCAGATCATAGTAAAGCTTTTGCAGCAGTTGCTGCTGTGCTCTAAGTGCTTCGGTTAGCGTTGTAATATCAGTTTCAGGCATCCCACAAGGCACACTACCCTCCGCCATCTCAGTTATATGGCAAAAATCTGACTACCAGAAAGAAACAAAGCTATTCCAAATCATCAGTATTTACTTCAAATTCACATAGACAGTAACAAATCTAAACTCCACTTGAGGTTCCTAAGAAATGTAAAATTAAACTATTCAAAAACATGAGTGAAGAAATTCAGCTCACGAACCACAAAATTATACAAGTAATAAAATCGCAATTCGATGAACACAACAACAAACTAACCTATACAAGCAGTAAAAGAAGAAGCCAATATTGAGCATACGTTTTGTGAGAGCAAAGGCCACTATTTATATTGAAACAATCCTTGTGATTCCGTATTAAAATCAGCGAAGGAAACAGAAACACAATTCCAATCCAACTATGAGTGCTGAGTATCAAGTTTTAATTAAAGTTTCAATCCCGAACTGAACTGATTAGGACAACTTTAAACTCTTCAACAAGACCTTTCCATACCAATTTAGAACACTATAGCCGGTTTCTAGCACTCTCAATCATACTCATACTCTAACAAGAAATTGAAAACCAAGAAACAACACATACAAAGGAACCGAGAAGCAAAGTCACATTACCTGATCGCCGCGCAAGAGGCGATAACTTGATCCTCGGAGCCAAACCCAGTTGAGAAAATCACTGCGGAAAGAACCAACCGTGTCAAAATTACTTCTTCTACAACATCGAAAAAGAAAGAACACAAACACGAAGAATGGGAAAACAAATTACCTGAAACTTGTTTCTGCAGAACAACGAATTAAGACAGAAGCCGGAGACGGAGAATAATCTATCGGGGC
Source organism: Crataegus laevigata (assembly GCA_963580275.1). NCBI lineage: Eukaryota > Viridiplantae > Streptophyta > Magnoliopsida > Rosales > Rosaceae > Crataegus > Crataegus laevigata. The sequence goes on along the minus strand of OY756944.1, from coordinate 28,690,733 downwards.
TTTTCTGTCAAGGAACAAGCATAAAACAAGTCCACCTTCTTTTAATCTGCAATCAATGAGAAAACGCGGAACATCAACGAAACGCCGCGAATGCTTAATGGTTGGAGCTTCCCAGGTTCAATTAGGTTCTTCATTCTTGTCCACATTAACAGCATGCACGCAAATAGGATTGAATGCAAGTACAAAAAAAGGCTAACGTAAAAAAAAAAAAAAAAAACCTACCAAAAATTGAATCTTTGTTATTTGCCTTCCTTATAAAACAGCAGCATAAGCGGAAGCATTCATTCGGACATATTCTGAAACAGAAAGCATTGAATAAGGTTAAACAAAACTGTCCGTACCTTTGTTTCCACGAAGGTAAATCATACGACAAACGACAACATCTGCAAACACAAAATCTCTCTTCTTTCCTACCAGCCAAACGGATCAAACCAGAAACGATGTCGTTTTACCTTCTCTCCCGGCGATTAGAGCTTCTCATAACTTTCGATCGCTTGTCTCAATAGACTAATAATCTAAAATCTTAATCCAAATTAATTTTTGTTGATCATTGCGACGTGGGACCCATCGCTTCCTTTTCTCCCGCTACTGTTTTAAAAGGGTCCGTTTGATATTTCAAAAAGTCGTTAGCCGCTGGTTCAACGGCTACAAATTGTACAAGATTGCCGCAGGGTTCTAGATATTGCCCAGTGTACACCGACCACCTGAAATATTTATATTTTGAGAAGCAGCCGACCACCTGATATTTATATAGAGACTCAGATTGGGATGTTAAGGTGTCGGTATTCAAGTCAACTCTATTTTTTCTTCAACCGGGTAATTCCTTATCCCTGTGGATGGGTCAACCATACTAATCTTTGGTCCTTTTTTAAAAAATAACTTACATGCATTCGACTACAATAACATCCGAAATAGTACAATAACTTTTTAACATGACATTCTGCTCAAATTTCTGCGGAGTGTATGTAAGTTCTTTATTTTTTGCGTGTGGACATATAATGCATGAATCGCTTGAACAAATTTAGTCTAAAATAATTAAAAGGGAAATTAAATGATATGAGAAAAAGCTTTGCATGTGGTCCATTATTTGCTTGTGATTTTGAATTTCTGGGTTAACCACATGATACATCCATGATTCATGCCTGCATCATGTTCTCATCGAGAACAGCAGGATGGGATCATAATTTTAATTGGGTAGTACCAAACCTCGGATCGAATAAACTGAAGAAAAAAAATTAATGACTATAAATAATAAGATGTGTAAAAATAAAAATAAGTGTGCAAATAATATTATCATTTTATTTTAAAAATAATAATAATAAATAATGAACAAAGAAACACAAGCGTGCTCGACATCTTTATGAATGGACGACAAAGAACAAAGAAAAATGATGGCAATAAATAAGGTGGGGCTGTGGTGTGGAGGGTGATCCACTCTGATTAGTCCAGTCCGGCCTGCCCCAGTCCAGACAAAGTACTCACTATTTCACAGATTAGTACAGTTTGCGTCGCAGTTTATAAGCCGTAAAGGATGTTCTGATAAAAAAAATTAAAATAAAATAAAATAAAAAAACACTTAAAAGGATTTTTAATAAAAATAATTTTTAAAATTGACATAATTTTTTAGTTTTGTTCTGAATATTAAAAATCGTAAAAGTAATTTTTGAGTTTGTTTATTGTAAATTATTTTGATCATTATAACTTTAAAAAAAATCACCAAAAATGATGTGACTTGTGGTCAATCCATATGACCTTTATTTTGTAATTAAAAAAATGATAAAAATATATGGTTAATCCACATGTCACTGCAGGATTGGATTTATAGAACTCAAGCAGTGCCACATCATTACACTAACAGAGTAATTGACGAATTTTTTAGAGAATTACGAAAATGACATGATAAACAAACTCAAGAACCACTTTTATTGATTTTCATTGTTAAAAGCCAAACGAAAAACTTATACCAATTTCAAAGACTATTTAACTAAAAAAGCCCAGCTGTAAAAGAAAGAAAATGATGCACGAAGAGAGATTATTCAAGAACAAGAACATCTGAAGGGACAGTTTAACTAACGTCAAGCATAAATTAAAAAAATTGACGATGGATGTAGGCGAACAATATGGTACCGTTTGGTACGTGGGACGGGACGGAACGGAACGGGACGAGGCGTTCTGTTCCACGTTTGGTGCGCCTAAAACGGGTGGAACGAGCTGTTCCACGAGACGAGTTTTGGGTAAATTTTCGTTCCGCCTCACCCCCTGGAACGACTCGTTCCACATCTGTGGAACACAAAATTATAACCTCTCTATCTCCTTCTTCTTCCTCCTCATTTCCATCTGAGGGCATCTTTGCTCCTTCTCCGTTCCGTCCCATCTTGTCCCGCCCCGTCCCATTCCATTCCGTTCCATCCCGTCTCGTCTGTATACCAAACGGTACCTATGAGCACGGCTAGCTAGTTATAATGAATGGTGGACATGGGTTTGATGAATTTGAACACCGGTGCCATGCAAGATGCATCTGGAAAAAGATAACACACTGACACAATGTTAGCACTGGTATTCTCAGACACTCACAAGAACCAAATGCTCCAATGAGCGACGCTGATAACACTCGTATATGAAGCGAAGCTGTCTATAAATTCCGTTATTCAACAAGCAGAACTGGCAACAAATCGTTTCCATCTGATCTACTACATAATTCTTGTGGCTCGAAGGCTCAAAGTCATGTAAGAAATACATTGTGCTGCTGTTCTACAAACCAGTTGGCAAAATGAGCAACGCGGACAGTAAGTGCTTAGACACAATACAAGGAAACAGAGAGCGTGTTGTGCCTCGGCTTTTGGCACCGAGAAGCCTAGGTCCAAGATTCGTCAATCTCATTTCAATCCACGGGAACCTCGACCTCCATCTTTAAATCAGAGTTGCCAAGAGTCTGTACACAATGAGGAAGAAAAGTTTGACATCACTTTCTTATTTTCGGCATACATATAGTGCTTTCTACAAATTTGATAAACTGAAATTCAATGCACGTATGATTATTCAAGTAATGTTTGCGAAAGTATTAACTAATTTGATTAGAGAAGAACACCCGGAACAAATAGACAATTAAGTTGTTTTACACCCTTTAGTATATCAAGAAGAGTACAGCATGTTCAAAGAAAAGCAAACCAGAAGGGAAACAAAACATCTCAACTTCTTGAAATATTAAACCTTCAAGCCGTTCTATCACAGCGATAAACTTTATCACATGTATGCTGGACCCAACAATAGTGTGACTTCAACAAAGATAACTTAAGAACTTCTGAAAACTTTCAGAGAGGGCCTCCATTCCCATCAGAAAAATGAAGCTATTACTTCTAGTCCGAATGAAAAGCAAAAAGTCAATGCTATATCCTTGAAAGTTGAACTCCATGCATGTCGATGAAATAAAAATTTGACATTCTCTTTCCTTTATTCGATCCACATTCACATGAACACAGTAAGATGTGGTTTCCAAAAGGTAAACAGAATTATACGAATCAGAGCAAATCTCATTGACCTCTATGGCATGATTAGGAAGGGCAATGCCAAACAAAGTTATACCAATACGAAGATCCAAAATTCATAACACAATCACTAAGATGAAACAAGCTAAGCAAAGTGATAAAAATCATACAAGGGAATGGCCAGACCAGTTATATAAATATATACTGTGTGTGTGTATATATATATATATATATATATATATATATATATATAAAATAACATGCATCAACTACAACAGAGAACTCATTATGAGGTGGTACCTTGACAAAGTCCGATATGCTTAACAATGAATCCTTTGTGTAGCCTGATTCCTCAAGGACATGCGTCAATACTTGCTGTAGAAAAATAAAACTGAATAAGCAAAGTATCAAACACACAAAAAGGCCCCTTAACAGACTTGGTAACTCACAGTCCCAGAACAGATAATTCCATTAATCATGTATAAAAGAAAAGCTGAAGTCGAGTTTTCAATCAAAAGTCCTCTTTTTTTAATAAGAAAACCAATTCACAGTCATTCGGAAAACTAGGTCTCAAAGAAAATACTTCGCGAAGGTAATACAAAGAGCACATTCTGATTTATGATTATAGTCATTTTTCCCCTTTTTTGCCTATTGACCAAGTATCATGTCAGCTTGAAATGAAACCCGAATCCTAGATGACAAACCAGATTATATTTTGATCGGTAACTTTAAAACAGACGGTAAATAGCTGTATAGTGTATACCAGGTAACTGAACATAGTCCACATAAACATATTTACGATGAGAAAAGCTTGTGCAATATGTACTTCACAGAGATATTTTTTTTCAACATACTGACTCATTGGATAATTACAGTGCCCCGCCTCGCTCCCAAGCCTAAAGCAAAACACTCCAGAGTTTACACAGAGAAAGGTTTATAATTGGAAAGCGCACTTTTGTGAAATGTGGTTAAGCACCCGACGCCCGTGTAAATACTGATAACTCAAAGTTAACATGAACTACGAAAAGTTTCCATTCAAAGATTCAAACTTTAACATGGATTGTGAGAGAACCAACCTCCCTCTGTTGCTCAGTTATGAACTGACCCGTCAAATCCCGCAAAACATCCAACATGTCGCTGAACGCGACTTTCCCATTGCCGTCTGAATCATATACCTTAAAAATAACTGCAAAACAGATACACAACCCAAACCGCAACTCAGAAATAAGACCAACAAATCAAGCAAGCTCTTATAGCCAACATGCTTCTAACATCGAAATTACTAATGATGAAATTATTACACTCGATTTTTTGCTGCAAGCTTGCACGAGAACTGAATGCTGATAAGAAAAATACGAATTCCTTAAAGTTCAATCCATCCAATATCTTGAGCAATCTCTGAAATATGAATTTCAATAAATTTGTATTAAAAAAATGTGAAATTTAAAATAAAGCTTCAATCTTTAAAGAGAGAGAGATTACCTGAGAGAGAGGATTGACGGCGAATTCGGGAACGGACAAGAACTCATCGGCGGAGATGAAACCTCCGCCGCTGCGATCGAGCTGACAGAACCGCTGGTACAGAGAAACTATCTCCTGCTGCGAAACTTGAAACAGGAGACGCACAAATCGAATCGAATCAAATCAAACCAAACAGCTTAGAAACATAAAAAAAATGAGAAATTGTTTACATGTGTTGTTACAGTGCTCCTGGACTTCTTCGATGTCGTACTGCGTGAGCATCGAGGATGTGTTGCCCATGTCGGCAATGGCGAGGAAGAGGCGAGATCAGGAGCGGTGAAGTCTACGGGAAGATGCGGAAAGGAAAAGCCCTAACGAGCAGCGGAGATAACAAGGCGCTTGTAAAGCCGCCACCTTTGCAGGGAGGGACAGGCTACAAAGGTTGTTGGAGTTAATGTCGCACGCAGCAAGTGTGGTTGACTGGTTTCCGTTCCGGCATGTTGGATTCATTTTTAAGTTTATTTGTTAATTTTGTTTCTTTGATAAATTTTAACAAAATGTAGTTAAAATATGATGACAAGAGAGTTCAAATTTTAAAAAAATTAAAGGGGAAAATAGATTAAAATTAAAGAAAAACTAACGAAAAATCTATTAAAAAAAATAGTTTTAATGAAAAAATGACAAATAAAAGTGTAGTGAATAGCAACACGGTAAAGTAAAAATGTGATTTTTCGTTAAAAGTGAATAGTACTGGGAATGTTTCGTTAAAACTTTCTTAAATTAACTTTTCAAGGATCAAATACTAAGGAGTGGCCTGTTAGTTGAGAATAAATTGGGTTTAGCCTCATAATGAATCATAATGTGGTTTAAACTCGTATTGGACGATAATCGAATCTAAGACCTCTCACTTATAAGTGAAAAGGAATACCATCAGACCGTAGTACTAAGTGACAGTATTTTTTGTCACTTGTATGAGAAAGCTTTGAGTTCGAATATGGTAAATAACAAATTGGGTAAATTACAAAAAAAACTACCTCAATTATTAACATCACGACACTTTCATATCTCATCTTTTAAAAATGACAATGTCATACCTCATCTTATGAATTTGGTCAAATGTTATATCTTCCGTTATTTTGGCCGTGAATTTTTCAGTTAAATGCTAACGTGGCTTGATCTGGGACCCATTTTTTATTAAAAAAATTAATTAAATATTAAAAAATTATACTTGGGACCCATTTTCTATTCAAAATTAATAAATTATTTAAAAAATTATACTTTACCCTTAAAAAAAAAAAAAAACCATACACCATCCCTCCCCCCCCCCCCCCCCGACCCCTTCCCATTCCCCTTCACTGCAACCCAAAATCCAAAACCCAGATCCCTTCCCCTTCCCTGCAACCCCCCACCCACGCCAACATTCCCCTCCCCCCCCCCAAAGACCCACATCCTCCTTCTCTGTCGCCTACCCCCTCTCCCCGAAATGGACCGACCCAAATTCATAATCGAAGCCTCCGAGGCCGAATCAATGGCCAAGCAGTCCAACCTCACCGTCATCCAGCTTCTCCCCTCCTTCGTCAAGTCCGGCTAGGCCCTCGCCTGCCCGCCCATATCCAAATTCCACGTCGGAGCTGTCGGGTACGGTCCACCCAGGACTTGGGCTCGCACACCCATGGCTCCCCGGACCTGGGTTGGGTGTCCTCTGGGTGCCCTGGAGCTTCACAGAGACGAAAGGATAGAGGGTTGACGCCAGTGATGATTTTGGTATCGTCGTTGATGGGTGTGGGTGTGTAAATGGGTGCGTGAGTGTAGATCGGGGAGAGAGGGAGAGTATGTGCGAGATAGAAGGGGAGAAAGAGGGAGTAAGCTGAGAGAGAGGGAGATGTTGGCGTGGGTGGGGAAGGGGGAAGATGGGAAGGGGTTCTGGGGATGCATAGAAGAGAGAGAGAGAGAGAGAGAGAGAGAGAGAGAGAGAGAGAGAGTTAATATAAAAATTAATAAATTTTTAATTATTAAAAATATATTTAATAATTTTTAAATCCAGTTGGATTAGTGAGTGAGCCTTGCCTCTAGCCACGTCAGCACTTAATAGAGAAATTAACAGAAAAATTGACGGAGGTATAACATTGGCACAAATTCTTAAGATGATGTATGACATTGTCATTTTAAAAAGATGAGGTATGAAAGTGTCGTGACACCAATAATTGAGGTAGTTTTTTGTCATTTACCCTAACAAATTCGTAACTAATTTAACACCAATTCATTTAGTCTAAAAATATACATAGTGGTTTTAAAAAATTACGAAGGCAGGGATAAATTAAAATTATATAAAGTTCAGGGGACAATTGATTAAAATAAACTTTTAAGGGGCCAAATCGCCAATGGGTTACAAAGTGGGGGGCAAATCGCAGAATATCCTTTGTATATTTTATTTTTGGTCGAATTCGCTAAATATCCTTGGTGACTTGGTGTTGCGGTCAGAGAAATATTTTGTTTTCTCCAGCGCGTGAGCTAGCACCTGCCGCTACCACTCCCGCAATACTCAGCCACTCACCGGAGAAATCGCCCTGACCGGCGGAGGAGTAAGTCTGAGTTGCAGAAACCCGATTCGCGCGCGGGGAAGGCGGAAGAAAGAGGCTCAGGTTGATTTCCGCGCGCAGATTTTGGCTGGCATATTAACTCACCGCTCCCAGGTTGCTTATATCTGAACTGCAAGCAATTCATAGATTAAATTTTATTGTCAAAGTAACAGCAGATGTCCAGATGTTTTTTTTTTTTAAATAAAGAAGAAAACTTTGATATTTCTATAGCCTGTTGGGTGAAATTAAAGGTTGCCCATTTTCTGATTTACTGAAAAAAAACTAGTAGGGTTAAATTGCCATTGAAGAATTATGAAATAAAGTAGCGAACTTTGTTGTTGAATTGTTTGATTTGTGGTTGATGCGTATGGATTTTGTAGTATATACACCAGAGCATAGTAGAATTTTCGTGATGCAGAACATTGAAGTGTCATATATTTCTAACAGGATTTTTTTGGCAGACTATTGAACTGAGAAATACTGATTCCTGCGCGTATTCGGTTCAGAGTTGAAGAATGGTGGGTACATTCATGATCCTCCCTAACTCTTTCGTTTTGTTACATTGTAATTGTTGGCACATGTCGATGAGTACATTAAGATAACGAAGGAATGAATAATCCTGCAAACAGAATCATTATATTGTAAGGAAATTGTGCATAAAGAAACTCAGGGGTTTGTTTTTTGATAATCTAGTTGAAACTCAATTGGTTATTCATATTGATTAATACAAGGTTGGAACTTGGAACAGTGACTCCTCCAGTTATTGGGAGCAAATGTAGGCAACTTATGGAACATGATGCAGGGTCCTCCTTTAAGTAATTTCATGTGTAAAGCCATGTTATCGGGTGCTGGAAGCCATGTTATCGGGTGCTGGTTGCACAAATGAACTTCTTGAAACTGCTTTGGGGGCATATTGAAGCTTTCCTTTCATAAAAGACCAAATTGAGAGAAAAATATGAGGTTTTAGAACACAATTACCAAAAATGTAGGTGTCCATATCTGAAGCCTTTGAGTTTGAGATATGGATTTGATGCTAAGTTGCGTTTTGGTCATATTCATGCATGGAGATTCAACCTATTTATTGTGATTTCTTTGATCAGTGTGCGTCTAGTACTTGAAAAAAAGGGATTGAAATTGTGTGTGGCCTGTATTTTAGGTCACTGTAGGCCTTGTTCTTTGACTATGATATGTTGTTCGTTTTAGCCGTTACATATTTAAGAAATTTGTACTGAATACAAGACTAAGAAAAGATTAGTGGTTTCAATGTCTCTTTTATCATTAACGGAAAGGAAATAAATGTATGTCTGATTTGTTTATGTGTATGTTTTCCAGGCCATGTATATCCGTGTTAAGCGTAGTAAGACAACTTACTTTATCCAGTGTGAACCAACTGAGACAAGTTTAGATATTAAGCAGAAATTGCATGATCTTACTGATCAACTGGTCAATGATCAGCGCTTGATCTTAGTCAGTACCGGGGAAGTATTGGAGGATTCAAAGACGTTGGCAGATCAGAAGGTATGAAACATAAGTTGCAGTTTCCTCCCTCCTACTTGAACTTAAGAGATTCAATACTACGATTAAATTTCATCACATTGACATTCTAAATACTGATCCATTGAGCTCCAAATGCGTTGATATCTTCATTGATGTTTTTATGTCCTTTCAGGTTGAAAATGATGCCGTTGTTGCATTGGCCTTTAGAAAAGGCAAGTCTCTCATCCTTTTGTTCTTTCAATTCTCACCTTAAGTTAACTCCAAGCTTATATTTGGCATGTCTACTTTGTTCTCGGGGTTGTTAGTGGTTGATATGGGTTGAAAACTGAACGCCTGTTTGTCGAGCCACATTCATGGCTGAAAATAAACTGCATCCCTCTTAAATGGTAGCCGATGTAGGTGATGTAGAACAGATGGAAAGCTTATTGAATAACATTGGCATGAAATCATGAAACCCCGGGGAAAAAGGCACAAAATAGGGCAGAATATACATTCCCGTCGTGAATTGGATTGTGAAATATTTCAGACACTGTCTCTGGACCGTTTTGATTTAGTCATGTTTTTTAAGACCAGATTGTGTATTGTTCTTTTTCTTATGTTTGCCTTGGACTTGATCGCCTCCAGATGACAATGAGTTTGAAGAGGTCAGCATTGTACGACCAGACGACTTCTATCTGTCTCGTGATGCAGATGCAGGCAATTGGTGAAGTCGGAAACATTGCTCCGGCTGTAGTCTAAATCTGAGATTGTTTCCTTCTCCTTCTCGGATTTTTAGGACAATAATTGTTATTTTTAGCAAACAGTTGTGTTAAAGTCTGTAGATGAAATAATTCATTCATGAAATTGACAGCATTAGTAATATTTGTATGAAATAAACAAAAGATAGTGGTGCTAAAAAAATGATCACTTTATAAAGAGTTTTAACGAAAAGACTGCGATACTGTTTACGTTAACAAAAAATCACATTTTTACATTAAAAAGTCAAATCTGGTACTATTCACTTTACTCTTTATTTTGTCTTTATCGTTAAAACTCAAAGTTTTCAAATTTTTTTTCATTAGTTTTCGTTACTTTTTTATATGATGGAAAACTTGGATAAATAATAAGGGAGTTTTAACGAAACACTCTCGTTATTGTTCACTTTTAACGAAAAACTATATTTTTATTTTTATTTTTGGTATTATTTGCTACATCTTTATTTTTCACTTTTCATTAAAACTAAATTTTTTTTTTTACTTTTCGTTAGTTTTCCTTAAATAATAAAGGGTTAATATTGGAGACATAACTTTGCACCATCACGTTATGAATCGATTAATGTCGTCTGCCACGTTATTGCTCGGTCCTCCATCGGAAACTATGTTAGTGCGGTTGACGTGTGGGTAAAGTGTCTCCTAGGAGAGATTTTTCAATGTAATCGGTACACAAGATAGTACACTAAGTGTCACTATACAAATGGTGGGATATGTGTGCTAAAAAGTTAATAACTTAAAAAAAAAATTCTGCCATATGTACCACTTGTGTTCTCTTCACAATGAAAAATTTCTCGTCTCCTAGCAATTGCTTGTACACAAGAATTTTTCCCTTTTTTGAGGGGGTGGGGAAATAGACTAGTTTGTGGCTTGGTGGCTGGGAGAACTCACAGAGTCATTTTAGCCTCTCCTCGGCACTATCGTATGATTCACCAGTGCCAAGAATTAAACCTAAGACTTGTCATGTGAAATACGAGCATGAAATTCATCCCCAACAACTGGACCACCTCATGATAATTCTCATTTTCAGTTGGCGTCGCCGAGTTGTATTGAGCCTGGCTCCTCTACTCCCATTGGGCCTCAAAAAATGAAGGATTTTCGACCTAAAAGAAATCGCATGGGACGTCAAGAGCAAGTACTAAGGCATGTGTCACATCCTAAACCAACTCCACTGTAGCACGATATTATCCGCTTTGGGCTCGGCTCGCACAGTTTTGTTTTTGGGAACTCACACGAAAACTTCCCAGTGGGTCACTCATCTTGGGATTGCTCTCGCCCGAACTCGCTTAACTTCGAAGTTCCGACGAACTCCGAAGCCAGTGAGCTCCCAAAAGGCCTCGTGCTATATGAAGATGGGCATGTACATATAAGGCGCATCACTCCCTCTCCGTTGGTCAATGTGGAATGTTAAAATCCACCACCTCGCTAGTGAGCTCCCAAAAAGCCTCGTGCTATATGGAGGTGGGCATGTACATATAAGGCACATCACTCCCTCTCCGTTGATCGATGTGAGATGTTACAATCCACCCCTTTAGGGGCCCAACGTCTTCGTCAACACACTTGCACCACACGACAGAGTGGCTCTCTGAGCCCATTTTGTCACATCCCTAACCGGCTCTGCCGTAGCACAATATTGTCCGCTTTGGGCCTAGCCTGCATGGTTTATTCATTAATATATTAATGATAGGGACTTTTATCAAAATTTAAAAATTAATATGGTCTTAATCAATGAACATTAAAAACTAGAAACTTGATACTAATTTTTCCTTAAAATAATAAGGGAATGGATAGAACGAGCCAGTCTATGCCCTAATATAAAACGATTTACAAAAGAGGAAATTATGCATTAACTGATGAACATGTTGGAGAGAAAACATATGGATTTATTAATTAATACGAGCAGAAAAATACAAATACCATGTTCAGAATCGGCATTTCGGTGAATATCATATTATATAATATAATAACATATGAAGTTATGAACACGATTAAAACATGAATTTAAATTATTAATATATTTTTTTTAAAGAGTAATGCTAGGGAAACTAAATTTATAGACTAAATTTTAGAAACTAAAAGACATGAAAGTTGATGATTAATTTATTACTTAAACGTTGATAAATGTACTTATTTCTATTGATGACACATTATTTAGTTTGTAAATTTAGGGGGTGTAGTCAAACTTGGATTTGAGAGATCCTAGTGTAGTCAATTAAAAGATTTTAAAGGATTTTAGAATACATTCAAATATATGTGTAGTCAATTAAAGGATTTTAGAATCCTTTAAAATCTAGGTGTAAATAATTAAAAGATTTTAAAGGATTTTAAAATTCATCCAAATCTAAGTGTATTAAAAAAAATTAAGATTTTAAAGGATTTCAATAAGTTGTGGATTTTGTGAGATTTGAGAGCCAAAAGTATATATAACCAAGACTAAAAAGAATCCAACCTCACCCCTTAGGATTTCAAATCCTTCCACCACAATCCATTCAAATTCTTTAAAAATTCATATGAATTTTGTAGGAGTTTTTAATCCTCTTAAATCTTATCAAATCTATCACTTTTAAAATCCTTTAAAATTTTAGTTTGACTACACTCCCGTTAGTCTCTTTAGCATTACTCTTCTAAAAATATTAAACCTTTCAAGTTTGCTCACATATCAACTAATTATTGAACTAATAAACAAAGTACTAAACTACTACCCACATGGGAGCACATAAGTGAGCCTGGCAAATGGGTCGGGACAATTAAGTTAGTCCAATTAGGAATTTTCTTCTTTTTTCAGTTTTTTTTAAGCTTTAAAAAAGAGGTCAGTTTTTTTTAAGCTTTAAAAAAGAGGTGTTGGAATTGCACTACTAGCTGGGACAAGAAAAAGTGGAATGGCATTGGCATATGCATTATGGGTTTGATGAATCTCCGTGATCTTATACTTTGCTATTATAATTCCATCACATGAGCACCCATCATTTGGTCATTTTTTGCTTTAAATCATGAATTAAATCTGGGTAGTTTCCAAAAAAAAAAGAACAAAATCTGGGTAAATCTGCAATACGAAATGGCATTATACCCATTAGTTTACTTCTTAATCGATGGATTATTATATATATTTTGTTTGGGTAAATACAATTTTTTTGCAAATAATATTTTACAACTAAATCATCTAAATTGTAGAGAAAGGAATCAAATTTAGGTGTAGATGACGAGTACACTTCTCTAGTCAACTTGATTTGACCAAATTTGTAAAATCTCGCACAAATTAATATTAGTTATTAAGTGTGATAGTCCGTCCCGAAATAAGGATTATTTTATTTTCGATAGCATGGAAATGATGTTTATGCCCTTGAACGTTGAAGTGTGTTATGTGATTGAGCCTAGGATTTGGGTCCATTTCTTTTCTTCCTAAGTATTTTGACCCAATTAGAATTTAGATTTTTGTTTGTTTTGGTTGGTTCGCGAACCTGGACCACACACACACCGTGGACATCTCTCTCCCTCTCTCGAATTTTCTTTCATTTTCGTACAATTGTACATATAAACTATCAACTAGCTTCATCTTGCACGGATCGAAGTTGTAGAAGTCATTTTCGTGTTCCTTGTAAGCTTAGAAGTCGAACTATAGTCTTGGTTGGACGTGAGGACTTGTAAAACTCAAGAACCAGGGACCTCCGTCGAAGTGCACTATTGCTCCGACGTGATCGCGTTGGTTTCAGGTAGTTTTAAGACTTAGAAAGACTTTATTCTTGCTTTTCTAGTACTTTGGGTTAATTTTGGACTAGTTTTGACGTAGGAACACTCGGGTTTAGTGAGTTGCAGGGGCGGCCAGATTATCGAGATTTTTTTTGGCGAGATTCCGTTAGATTTAGGACCTAAAAGTGGTAAGGAATTGTTCCTTTCGTCTTAAGCTTTATTTTGGTTCAAATTTCATGGATTTTGGTTGAGAAATGAGTGAGAAATTAAGTTTAGAAGATTTTCCAGAATTCAACAATCGCAGCGGCGTCAGTTAAAATTGACGGTATATGCTAGTTTTTAACGGAATATTCCCTAACACTGTTAGGGATTCCGTTTGGTGTGCCAGGCACGTGCCTGCGCCTGGCCGCGTGTGTGGCTGTGCCTTGGCATGTGCGTGAAGGCGCGTGGAACGTCGAAATTTTTTTCTAAAAATATGGGGATGTTCATGGGGTTGAGTAGATCACGTTGGTATATTCAAACACCCTAATTGAGTAATGTATGAGAAGTTATTACTTAGTTTTGGTTATGTGCTTATAAATAATGTTTAAATAGTTGTTTCGCATATAGGTGAGACGTTTCCTGAGGACGAGGGCAGTCAAGCAAGGCTTGAGGGTTACGATCCCGCGACATATCAGTGAGTGGATTTTTATTTTCATTATATACGTATATGCTTGGTATTTTTCCCAGAAAGTGTGTTTAGATGGTTTTATAGATTAAATTGCCATGTCAAATGATCTTTATGTTTGGTTATGGATTATTATGATTATATATTGTTGCTTGAAGCTACGGACGCTTAGGTAAACTTCAGGTGAGTATATGTTGATGGTAGTGATGGTAATGAGTATGATTGTGTTGAGATGCAAATATAGCTCATTATCTTGCACCTCGGTGTTAGTGCTCCGCCAGAGGATAAGGCCTAGCTTTCACGTGATCGTTCACCTCCCGCACCACATGCTCACCTTGGATCCAAGGCAGGTGCCAGCCTGTTGTACAGACCACTTTAGGTTGTTCTTACTCGTTGGTGACTTGCGATACTTCGCACAGCCTTTACGTGATCGTAGCACTTGAGCGTACTCATTTACACCCAGCCTGTCGTACAGACCACTTTAAGTGGTTCCGACTCGTTGTAGGAATTGGTAGATGAGTTATAGACTCAGCCGTACAGGTCACGTTAGGTGACTCCGGCCGACATATTATTCTTATTGATTTATCTCACATGATTTATATATATTTCATGACTAGATATTTGACATGGCATACTTGTGGATTTATCATTTTTGTTAGTATGACTTGAGATAGGGTGTTGCATAATATTTTATGGGAAAGTATACAAGTTTTACAGGAAAGGGTTATTACTTTTGTTAATGAAAAGGTTTTGAAAAGCTTTGTTTTTGCCCACTCATACTTTCTGTTTTGCGCCCCTCAAGGTTTTAGGCAGAGGTGACTGTTGGTGGATTACGAGGAATTAACGGCGGTTCTGACAGATTATCACTAATGTAGGACCATCTCTGGTATTGTATAATTAGTATTTGTCCTGCTGGATTGCACTTAGGCTACTTATGCTCTGATTATGTGCATCTACACTTAAACGCTTTTCTTGCACCTTATCCTATCTAGTACTTTTAGTTAGCTTGGTTTTTATTAATTGCAATTCTTTTTATCAATTTCGTTTCCGCACTGCACACATGGCTACGTCACTCTCACGTGACGACCAACACGCCCTGATTTTGGGTTGGGGTGTGTCGTTAAGAACTCGTTATGTGTAAGCATATAGTAAATCAACCAAATGATCACTAAACTGAAAAATAATTATATCTCATAAAAAAGGATAATTAATTTACGGGAGTTTTAATGAAATACTCTCGATACTATTCACTTTTAACGAAAAATTATATTTTTACTTTTACCTGTCATTTTTCATTAAAACTATTTTTTTTTTTTTAACTTTTCGTTAGTTTTTTTTTTAATTGCTTAGGAATTCATGACAATAACAAGACTGCATTCTCTGCAGCTGCATGTTAAGAAATTATTGTCTTGTGTATATCCTCTAAACATTGTTTCTGACCAATTGTTCCCATTTGGATTTGAAAAATAAGAATAATATTAATTAAAGTCAGAAAATCCGAAGCAAAATGAACCGAGACAGACAACAAGGGGAGAAACTGGTAGGCCCTGAAAGATATGGGACAGAGGTTTAGGGTTTTCAATTTTTTAGCAGACATGTTGTCTCATACCATATGATGTGTCCACATCTTCACTCGTCGCTAAATTTTCGAAGAAAAAGCAAAAGTTTGCTTCAAACTTCATAAATTTCAAGTTTCGTCTTCGGATAAATTATTGCACCTAATTGCAGATTAAATGATTTTATTTACGTCCCGAAGCATGGGACGGTAATACAAGAGTGGGGGAAAGTTTTATTTAAGTATCTCACGTAAAAAAATCTCTTCAACATCTCTTGTGCTTGCGTCTCGAGTACAGTAAAAAAAATTCTTGTATTTCAGATTTGTTGATCAAATGCAGGTTAATTTGGCTCCCAGTGTTTGGGAGAGACTTAACCTTATACCTACGCCACCTTGGCATTTCGATCCAAGAACAGATGGCACCGTGTTGTTTAGTCTGGGATGGCACAGTGTCCCCCGGTTATGTATACTTCAGCCTTGAAATTATTCATGTGTGACCAACTTTCTCTACCCTGGGTTCTTCCGAGCTGTAAATGGAGCTTCGAGCTTTCGGCTAAAAGCAGCTTATGCTGCCAATGCCATATATACAAGCTAGCTGTTTAAGTGGTTTAGCTTATAGTTAAAAACAATATCATAAGGGCAGTTTATATAATTATTATCTTGTTGCTCTCATGGCCCCTGTAGGCTTATAGTTGCCTGACAAAGAGGGAAAATACGGGTGGAAAACATGAGGAATTAGGGAAGAATTAGCAATAAAGAAAGGATTAACAATTAAGTTTAAATATGAATTAAAAAGGAAGAGCAAGGAGAAGTTGCTTTGGGATGGTTAGCCATGCAAATTTGTTATTATTTTTATATAAGTGATACCGCAAAAGAAAAATTCAAACTCGAAATTTCAAACACAAAAGTAAATGCTTTTAACTAGCTCAGCTATAAGCTTTAATTAACATTTATTAATTATACAGTTTGAACACAAAATTTTGAAGTGGAGGGAGAGGGAAAATAATTTAAGATGAGGGTAGTTCTTGTAATCATCGTTCTTCTTTCTCTTTTTTCTTTTTCTCTTTTCTTCGTGCATCTTTGGATACACAATAAAACTTACAACTCACACATGCACTGCTGATCATTGTCTTGCCAGCAATTTGGTCACAAAATGTAACTTTTGGTCTGTTTACATGCAATAGTGGAGCCCGGATTAGATAACAATGGGGTCATGATAAGCAAGTCAAAAATTTAAAATATTTCTGTTTATAGTTTGTCCACATAGTAACGTCGTATTTTTTGTTTATCTTTAAAACGCTAACAAAAAGTAAAAGAAAACATCAAGCACCACATATGGCAATAAACCACGAATCAAGAAGTCAATACATCCAGAAAATATGCAGTCAAGGACAGATGAGGAAAGAAGAAGATGAGTTTTTTTTGGTCAATTAATAAGAATTTGAGTTCATTAAGCACATTGTAAAGGACAGAGGAAATATGAATTAAGAAGAAGTTGCACCACAAAAGAAGAAGATAGAAGAAAGAAAGAAGAAAATTGAAGAAGCAGCAGTAAAAAGGGGACAGGTTGAGAAACAAAAAGCTAAAACTCACACCTGCAAACCATTTCTTTTCTAAACTGGTAGGGGTCAAGACAAAAAAAAAAAAAAAAAAAAAAAAAAAAAAAAAAAAAAAACAAGAGGGAAAACATTGGGTTATTGGGTCATGTGAACTCATTGACCCCAATGTGGCTCCGCTAGTGTTTACATATACTATATATATAATATATGTATTTTTTCTTTTCTTTTTATGGTGTACTTAATCATATCGAGTGAGTCCGTACATATAATACAATAGTATAACATATATATTCGTGTAAAAATGAAGATTAATTGTGGGCCTTCTTCATATCGAACTTCAACTATTCGAATCGTTTATTTTTAAAGTTGTACTTTTTAGATCATTTTTGAAAAAATATAAGTCAAATAAAAAATGTTTGAGACATTAAATTGAGTTTATGAAAAATTGACAAACATTATATTCTAATAAACATTAAATTTTATGATGACAATCAAATGAGTAAATAATTTTGAATTAAATTGATTTTTTGAAAAAATATTCTCTGAATAAAGACTTAAAAATAAATAGTTAGAATCGTTAAAGTTTAACGTATAGTAGACCCCACAACTCGTCCTTATATTTACTAAAAAATCGGTGATCCCTTTAGATAAAAGGCCCTATGTATGTATGTAGAGATATATATATATCATTGTAAGACCCTTTTAAGTTTGGCTTATCTACCAGCCTGTTTTAGCTTGTCGATTCTATTTCTAAAGTGATGAAAGAGTAAAACCTTTTCTGCTCTTCTTGATTTCTGGCATGATGGTGATTATATAATATTTTTACCATTTTGTAGGTTACAATATACCAAATATTTCATCCCAAAAACTTCATGTAAATTGATTTGGACTACAAGGAAACACACAACACCATAATTGCTTCTTAAGAGAGACAGTCAGAAAACATGTAATAGACAATACGATAGCGATACGTGTTACAGACCTCCGTGCCCATGCCAAGTCTGATTTCTTCTAGACTACATTAATTGTTAAATTTAACGGTTAGGTTTGAACTTTGAATTGAAAAATTCAAAAAAAATTCAGTTGGCGTGCATTTGAATATTAGAAAATACAAGTATACTCTCGTAATTTAGGTCAAATTAAAATACTGCTCGGAAAAAAAAAATGTAAACCAGTTTGACATGTTTTCTTAGCATAAAACCATAAAAAGCAACAATGGAAAACTGGTGTTTGACATTTTTCCTAGTAAATATGCAGGCCAAGGCAAAGCTCTGCAATTTAATACATAAATTGGATCATGTCATGTCATGTCATGTGGTCCTAATGTGCGCTTCTGTGGAACTGGGCGCAGGAGATAGTGGCCCATATCAACGTAGGTGGCGCGAAAGCAACGTCCTCTCACGGTCCCTCCCTCCAAACTGTAACCGTTTCTACGCAATTTATTTATTTTAAAAATTCCAAAAATCCATTTTTCAAATTTAAATAAACCACAAAATAATATTAATTATTTCCTCAAATACACATACCTTTTCCTTTCTCCATTTTCCATTTCGGTATCTCCTTCAAACTCCGCCTCCCGCCGGAAATTCGTGACTTCCCGCCCATTATCTTTGACTCTCCGATCACCTCCCGGCGAATCCTTCGTTTCTGGCGACGCCTCCCAGCCACCGCCGTGTGACCTCGCGATTCGAATTCTCAAACAGTTCAGCGCTATTTCCTTCCGATTTCGGTGAGTCTCAAATATATTGGGGTGCGACTTTAGGGTTTTGACGATTTGAGGAATTCGGGCAATGTTTTTCAAGTTCAATATAATTTGTTGCTAAAATTCGATTAACCGTAGTTTACCGACGGTTAATATTTCCTTTTCAGTTTCCGGAAATTAATTGATTTATCATGGGTTTTCATTTTTTGGGGAATTCTTGAGCTCTCTCTCTCTCTCTCTCTCTCTCTCTCTCTCTCTCTCAAGACTGAAACTTTGGTGTTTAGAGAGAGAAATTGCATGAACATTGAACAGTGAAGCAGTAAAGGTGTTTTGGATTTGAGGGGCACGGCCCTGTCGACTGCCAGACATATGTCATAGATCCCTCGTTGAAATCCTTTTCAAATTTTCTCTTCTCAATTTAAAAAAATTCTTTCTGCGTTTTCATCGACCTCAGTTCCTAAATCTATCTATGAAACAAAAAACAAATGAATTACGATGGTCAAAACAAAAAGCAAAACCATATTTTTATGGAATTTCCGATTGACGATGTGTTTTGTTTACTTTATTTTATGCGCGTTTGCTGCTGTCCCATAATTTGATGTTTTTACACTGAAAAAAATCATGGGGAGGGACGATGATCCTTCTTCCACGTGGACCTCCGTGCCTTTTTCTCATTTCCCGAAGAACAATAGCACCTGCAAGTTTCAACCTTCGTATGATTGGAGATTTTAATATTGTGGATGCAGACAAAACCCCACAGAAGCAAAGGGGATTTTTATTGTTTTTTCGCAAATTTTTGTGTGAGACAGTGGGAGTCAAAAAATAGGAGAAAACCCTTTAAGCATTATTTTAGTAAAGTAAGTAAATTTATGGCAGTTGATCCGGATTACTCTGTATTTTAGTTTTGTTTTGGAAACAGTTAGAGAGAGAGAGAGAGAGAGAGAGAGAGAGAGAGAGAGAGAGAGAGCTAAAAGATTTGGATTGTTTCTGCAAGTTTTGGGATCGCTTTCATTGAATTCCCTTTCAGACAGAGAGTTGCGAGAGAAGGGAAAACTGGGCACACAGAGAGAGAGAGAGAGAGGGGTTTTGTTGTGTGAGTTGAGTTCAGTTGACCCATTTTCCAGCCCGACCGACCATGGCACTCCCGTGAGAGGGACCAGAGCAAAAATCAAAAGGCAACACGCTTTATCCAGCACACACGGTACAACCCTTCCTTTTTTCTTATCATGCACCCTCATCCTACACTCTCACCACTGTCCAGTCTCTCTTCCCACTCTCCCCAATAATCCTTTGTGTCCCTACCAGGCCTACCCTTGCATTCAGTTTTGTGG
The DNA here is from genome assembly GCA_963580275.1 of Crataegus laevigata. NCBI lineage: Eukaryota > Viridiplantae > Streptophyta > Magnoliopsida > Rosales > Rosaceae > Crataegus > Crataegus laevigata. Next base: position 28,670,461 of record OY756944.1, on the reverse strand, counting down.
GTTATCAAAACCAACCTCCAACCATAACCGTTTTTGGCACCAGATGTTGTATACCCCCTTCCTAATTTCATTGCCATGGCCTGATCTGATTCGATTTGGGTTGTTTCTGTGGAAACAGAATACCCTTTTGAGAGTAATTGCTCTAGTTCCCAGATTGATTCTCAATTGGATCTGAGTCTTTGTAAAGATGTATGCTTTTTTTTTTTTTTTTTTCAATGTTCCTCTTTCTTTTTATTCTGGGTTGTTTATTCTTTGCTTTTCTTAGCCCCTCCCTCTGCTGCTGTCTCTTACTTTTGATATTGATTTGTGCGTTTTGTGGCATATTTATTGCAGAGAAAAGTATCTTCTTTTCAAACAACAGGTTGTGTTATTCCATTGAGTGTTATATCTGAATGTGATGGGATTATATGAAAGGCAAAGGCTGTCGAGTACGTAAATTTGGTTTGACGAAATGAAAGAATCGAATTCCATCAATGCGGTTTGAATTTGATCTGGATAGTGTGGATGGATGTGCGTGAATCAGCCCTAGCAGCGCTGAGGAAGCAAACAGCCGTGGAGAACCCGAGACTGCTGTTGGTTCCCGCGGAGAGGAACAACAATGCAGTCACTACCCGCCGCCCTCGGACAAGGGAAGTTAGTTCTAGGTACAAGTCTCCCACTCCCTCCTCAACAACTCCCTCATCGCTTTCTGGTGCCCGGCGCTGCCCATCGCCAACCCTTACAAGAACATCGCGTCCATCCTCACCGTTGGTGTCCAAGAGATCCCAATCTGTGGATAGGAAGCGGCCTTCCACACCCACTTCTCCACCAAGTCCATCAACGCCGATCCAGGATTCTTCTGCAGATGTGCAATTGTCGTCCAGAAGAACAGCGAATGGTCGAATGCCAGAGGGTTTATGGCCTTCCACTATGAGGAGTTTGAATGTTTCCTTCCAATCTGATAGCATTTCAATTCCCGTTAGTAAGAAGGAAAAACCAGTGACAAGTGCTCTGTCTGACCGCACTTTGAGGTCATCTTCAAATGTGGCTCACAGACAGACTGAAACGCCTGCTGCTCCTCGAAAGCTCACACCAGAGAGAAAAAGGAGCCCTGTTAAGGGGAAAAATGCGCCTGATCAATCTGAGAATTCTAAGCCGGTTGATGCCTTGCATTCCAGATTGATAGATCAGCATCGTTGGCCAAGTAGAATAGGAGGAAAAGTATCTTCCAATTCATTAAATAGAAGTGTAGATCTTGGTGCTAAGATTGTCAGGCTTGCTGCACCAGCTCCTGTAGTTGGGTTGTCTACACTGAGGAGAACACGGCCATCTGATTCTTCCGGTAAACCTTTACAAAAATCCACTAGTGATGCTGCCGCGTTATTATCACTTCATCAAAGTGGTAGAGCAGGACTTGGAGCTTCAGCTGACGGTAATTCCCTGCAGGTATCTGGACCTCACAAGCTTGCCTCAACAAGTTTATCGGACAGGTTGTCATCAACAACTCATTCACTGAAATCTCAATCTTTGCCTAGTACTCCATCACAATCACGACCATCCTCACCTAGTAGGAGCTCAATGTTTGCATCCTCTGTTACAAGAGGTTTAAGCCCGTCTCGATCAAGACCATCTACTCCTCCTTCAAGAGGAGTTAGCCCATCTAAGGCAAGGCCATCTGGTACTTCTAGTCAGTCAAGCAGTTCAACTTCTGTGCTTAGTTTCATAGCAGATTTTAAGGGGAAAAAAGGTGCAAGTTGCATTGAAGATGCTCATCAGTTGCGGTTACTTTACAATAGATGTTTGCAATGGCGATTTGCTAATGCAAGGGCAGAGGCTGTACTTTATGTTCAGAAAGTAAATGCAGAGGTGGGTGTTTCTTCCCTTTGAATTAGAAAACTTTTAGGCATAATTCTTTGACCTACTAATTTCTTAACTATTTCCTAGTATTGTTTATCACGTCCAGTCTTACTAATTTCAGATTACTGAATGGTTTTATCAATGGTATTGATTTGTTGCATGGTCAGGGTTGTGCAAACTTACAGCAAATTTGCAAGTGAAGATTATTATGTCAACTTACATCAGAATTTAATTGATGTTGCAGAGAACTTTATTGAATGTGTGGAACACTATACTAAGCTTGTGGGACTCAGTAATCAAGAAACGAATTGATCTCCAGCGGTTGAAGCTTGAACTTAAGCTGAAGTCAGTATTGAATGATCAAGTAATGCCTCTTTCCCACAACAGTGATGACATGTTATCTGCGATGTTTTTATTGATTGCATTAATTCACAAGGGTTCCTGTAAGTCAATGACTAGGTTATGACAGAAAATATATAAGAATTTAGTGTGGTCATCAGATTATTGCACCAGGCAGTTGGGGTGCATTCTAAGATTTGATCCGTGTGAACCTTTAGAAAATGTTTGAAATTGCTTTTAAATGGCCTTGTTATCAGGGAATAGCAGCTATTTTTGAGAATCCATCTGTCTAAGGCAAACTTATCACCATGTTCTGTTTGTAATCATATTCAGTTGTAAAACCGAGCAAAATAGTGCCAAGGTTGACATTTGTTAGAAATAATAAGTCATGTTGTGCATGTCTTAGTTCAGAGGTTTCCTGTTAAATTTTGGTCTCATATAATATATCTATTTATTTCTGAACTTATACCCTTTCTAATTATTGGTCAGATGGCTTACCTTGACGACTGGGATTTACTTGAAAGCGATCATATTGCTGCATTCTCGGGGGCCATGGAAGATTTGGAGGCAAGCACTCTGCGTCTTCCAGTGACTGGAGGGGCAAGGGTATGTTAAGTTGTAAAAGATCATTAATTTGATTTATGGAAAGAGACTTTTTCTCATCACTATAAACTTACACTTGTACAGGCAGATTTGGATTCTTTGAAGGTAGCGATCTGCTCAGCTGTTGATGTGATGCAGGCAATGGCATCCTCCATATGCTCTTTGCTCTCACAGGTGAGATTCATGTTTCTATATTTTCACGTTGACCATGTTGTGATAGCTTTCAACCTTCTTCCTTTTATCACATTCTTTATGACATACACCGAGTAGCACCTACGATCAATGATGTAGAGGTTGCATATCTTGTGAAAGAAGAAGTTGTGTTTGGAGGATATTATCTCTCAGAAAAGACAGATCTAATAACACAGAACTTTACATTCATGTGATGTAGGTGGAGGGCGTGAACAGTTTGGTATCTGAACTTGCTGTTGTAGCAGCACAGGAGAAAGCCATGCTTGACGAGTGTGAAGCGCTGCTGGCTTCAGCAGCAGCTATGCAGGTAAAACAATTAGACCATTTATTTTAAAGAACAGAATGTAATTAGGAAAAGCAAATACTTTTGAATGCTTTCGGAGGTTGGGGGCTCTGTTATATATGTTATGTCGTAGTATTTAATGTTCTTCAGTTTGAGGAACACTGATTTCTTGTCAACCGAGCGTGTCTTCAGTTTGATAAATCATGTTGCAACATTAATTGCTGATAAAAACTGTACTTGATTAACTTTTGATTACTGGCTGCTCAAAACAGGTAGAGGAATACAGCCTGAGGACCCATCTCATGCAAACGAAACCAGACTTGGCAAAGGCGAGCGGCCAATTTTGGCAACCAAGACATCTTCTTGATCCTGACTAGCTTCAAAGCCAATAAGATAAGCTCGCGTTGTCAATTCCGAAGGGAGAAATACATACCCGGGCAGAGATAAATGTGTCCGTCAGTTCACCTTGATTGTAAATTGATTTTTCGTTTTTAGCCTTGGAATGTCATCTTGTTCTGTTCCAATTTTTTTCCTTCTTTTCGGAGCAAAGGGCCGATGTCTCCGTGCTTTCCGGTGTAATTTTTTGTGTTACGCCGATGAAAAGGAAATGCAAAGGAAGCAAAGGGTTGAATTCAGTGTAGAAACAAAAGTTCCAAAGGAAATGAGATAGGAAACATCGTAATTACCATATGCCTTTTTCACCATCGTTCATCGTCTTTACTTTTGAAGAGGTGTGTCCGTAATATGAGAAATTCTACTTCACGCCGGTCTGTACACCCCAACCCGTTAATCTGACCCAACCTACCCGTTGATCTGTCCGGCCACACGTTAGACTTTCAGCTCAACTTCGAAAGATTCTTATTACGTAGTTGTCTTCTGCCTAGCACAATTATGGGAGTCGAGCGACTACATAAACGAGTTGAAGGACCAAAATGATTCTTGAGATTGACATGACTTATCACTTGGTTCCTAAGATTTTGTTCACCGTCAATCATTTTGGTCATTCTGTAAAAAAATTCCATTAAATAAGAAGAAAACGACAAAAACATTCTCAATTTTTGTTTAATCATTTTGGTTCGTTGTTTATTAAATTGAGGGTTATTTTGGTCATTATTTAACAGAATTACTGAATAACCAAAATAATTAATGGTGAACAAACTCAAAAACTGCTTTTATCAATTTAAATCGTAAGGACTAAAATGAGGAGTTATACCAATCTCATACACTAAAATGCCAAATGTAAATTGGAGGCAAATATAAAGAACCTTTAACCTAATTTACTTATTTAGAAAGAGAGAATGGAATTCCCGCCATACGCCGGGAAAAGCAACAGCTAAATATAACTGCCGCGTTTCGCCACAAAACAAAACACAAACACATATGATTAGCAGGAACGTAAGCAGCTGCTGCGCGCCACAATTTGATCGGAATTTCTTCCTCGGACTCCTCAACAAGGCGACCTGTCTTTCTCACCTGACCCAGACCCACGCGCAGATCACCCTCAATGGCTACCAAAACGACCTCGCCACCGTCACCAAGCTCACCCACAAGTTCTCCGACCTCAAGGCCATGCGCAACGCACGTGACCTCTTCCTCTCCATCCCAAGACCCGACCTTTTCCTCTTCAACGTCGTCATCCGAGGCTTCGCCGCCAATGCCGCGCCTTACTCAGCGATTTCTCTCTACACCCATTTGCGGAAGAACACCAATCTTAAACCCGACAAGTTTACTTACGCTTTCGCCGTGTCGGCCGCTTCGGGGCTTAAGGACGAGAAATATGGGATTTTGCTGCACGCCCATTCGATTGTTGATGGGTTAGGATCGAATTTGTACGTCGGGTCGATTGTTGTTGACCTCTACTTCAAGTTTTCCCGGGTTGAGCGAGCACAGAAGGTGTTTGATGGAATGCCCGAGAAGGACACGATTTTGTGGAATACGATGATATCTGGGTTGGTGAGGAATTGTTATTATGCTAATTCGATGCGGGTTTTTGGAGATATGGTTGAGGGTGGGATGGGTTTTGATTCGACGACGTTGGCAACCGTGCTTCCTGCAGTGGCAGAGTTGCAGGAGTTGAAAGCAGGGATGGGAGTTCATTGCTTGGCTCTGAAGGCTGGATATCATTCTGATGTTCATGTGCTTACCGGATTGGTTTCGTTGTATTCGAAATGTAAGGAGCTAGAGACGGCAAGGTTGTTATTTGGGCACATTAGCCGGCCGGATTTGATATGTTATAATGCAATGATTGCTGGATACACTTGCAACAATGAGACCGAATCATCTGTTAGTCTTTTCAGGGATTTGGTTGCTTCTGGGGAGAAAGTTAATTCAAGCACAATTGTTGGGTTGATTCCTGTGTCTTCTCCCTTTGGTCATCTGCATCTCACTGGCTCTCTTCAAACTTTCTGTGTGAAATCTGGTATTGTTTCGCATCCTTCTGTCTCGACTGCGTTTGTTACTGTTTATTGTAGACTGAATGAGATTGAATCGGCACAACAGCTTTTTGATCAGTCTAAGGAGAAAACTTTGGCGTCTTGGAACGCCATGATCTCGGGTTATACCCAAAACGGGCTGACGGAGACTGCAATATCTCTTTTCCGCGAAATGATGTCTGAATTCAGTCCAAACCCTGTTACAGTTACAAGTATTCTTTCGGCCTGTGCTCAGCTCGGAGCCATAAGTCTTGGGAAATGGGTCCATGGTTTGATTAAGAGCAAAAATCTTGAGTCTAACATCTATGTATTGACTTCTCTAGTTGACATGTATGCAAAGTGTGGGAGCATTGTGGAAGCTCGGAAGTTATTTGACTCGATGACAGAGAAAAATGTGGTTACTTGGAATGCCATGATATCTGCTTACGGCCTTCATGGTGATGGGCACGAAGCACTAAAACTCTTTACAGAGATGTTGCATTCTGGGATTTCCCCAAGCGCAGTTACTTTTCTATCCATCTTGTATGCTTGTAGCCATGCTGGCTTGGTGAGAGAAGGTGAAGAAATCTTGGATCATATGGTTCACAACCATGGCTTTGAGCCCTTGCCCGAGCATTATGCCTGCATGGTTGACATCCTTGGCAGAGCTGGAAAGTTAGAGAAGGCGTTGGAATTTATAAAGGAAATGCCAGTTGAGCCAGGTCCTCCCGTTTGGGGTGCATTGCTTGGTGCTTGCATGATTCACAAGAACACCGAACTGGCGCGTGTGGCTTCTGAAAGGCTATTTGAACTGGACCCAGATAATACAGGATATTATGTCTTGCTCTCCAACGTATACTCAGCTGACAGGAACTTTCCAAAGGCTGCTTCAGTACGACAGGTAGTTAAGAATAGAAATTTGGCAAAGACTCCGGGATGCACTCTTGTTGAGATTGGTGAGACCCCGCACGTGTTTACATGCGGTGATCGATCTCATCCTCAAGCAACGGCAATCTACAGGATGCTGGATGAGTTAATGGGAAAAATGGCAGAGGCTGGATTTCAGACTGAAACTGCGACTGCTTTGCATGACGTTGAGGAGGAAGAGAAGGAGTTAATGATGAAGGTTCATAGTGAGAAGCTGGCCATTGCTTTTGCCCTGATTGAAACAGCACCCGGGGCAGAAATTAGAATCTTTAAGAATCTCCGGGTTTGTTTGGATTGCCATAATGCAACTAAATTTATATCCAAGATCACAGAAAGACTTATTGTAGTTAGAGATGCTAATAGATTCCATCATTTCAAAGACGGAGTTTGTTCTTGTGGAGACTATTGGTGACAAAAAGTTTTCTGCACTGGTATGCAAGCAGTTCTGCAGTTTCATGTTGCTTCCATGTGGTAAAACTGGAGAGTCACTTCATCAATAACTTTCACAGCTTAACAAGGATACTGAAGGACATTCTTCGCCGAAAATAGATGAAGCTGAACCCCGTCCGATACTCTGGCATGGAACGACTAAATTACAGGAAACACAGGAAAGACTTGTTTCAACACTCTCTTCCTAGTGTACGTCCGGCAAGCACCTGTAGCATATATCCTGCACTGTATTCTGATTCACCTGGCTTTTCAGTACAAACCTCGACGATTTTCGACATGTTACATTCTTGATCTCTTACTCTTTTTTCAATAGCAAATCATCTTTGTATTTTATTTGGTGAGAGCATTTTTAACTTCAAAATACAAGAAATTGTTCAAATAGGCACATCTAACTGCTTCGAATTTTCGATGCTTATGTTTCTTACACCCTTTTTCAATAATTATTCCGATAATGTTTTCTTTCTTTTGTGCTAAACCCTAAATCAGGAGAGAAACTTGTGATGCACCTGTTGCATCCATCTCACTCACATTTGCAACATCACGAGAGCAGCACATGACCATATACGTTTGGTGGATGTTCCATGCAAGTTTTTCTAGTAAATCAGACCTTAGTAAGATGTGAATGGCAGTGGCACAACACAAGAACACAATAATAAACTGAGAATCCATTGAGCTCCGTTGTGAGTTAGTTCCAAAGTCATTACAAACAAAACTTTTCAATTCACTTATGGCCGGGTTGGGGTTGTGGTGTTTTTTTTTTAAATTAAAATTAAAATTAAAAAAACTAACTTATTAAAAAAATTCTGAAACATCAAATGTATTTTGTAAAACACAAAAAAATAAAAATAAAAATAAAAATAAAAAAAATAAAAAATTCTTATTTGAAAAACGATTGTCAATAACAGTAGAAAAGCAGAACCAGGGTCTATAATGCTTCTAAAAAAGTGTTTTTTTTTCAAAGCACATTGCTAGAATACCCCTGCACATTTTACAAAATGATAATCTTTGCCCCTGCATTATTATCTTTGACAATTATTATATTACATTAAATACCATATCATTTTCAGTAATTTAACATATTCACACATATTTTATATAAAAGTTTACCCAACACTCAGATAACGTTTTTTTGGGTAAAAGCACTTTACAAAAAAAAAGATTTACCAAATACCCAATAACTTTATTTTACAACACAGCAGTACCAAACTACCCTTAGAAAACTTGGTACATTGATTGCACTTCAAATCTACACACAAAATTCTTAGTCTACCTTTATTCATACTCGTGCATGCTCTGTAAAGATATATCTTCTGCAGATGCACATTTCAGAAAATGATGAAAGGAATACAAGTATTTTCAGCAATTGATTCCGCACTGTTTCGTGTCAGGTCCCTTGGTTTGAAACACAAATGGATCAATTCGGACCCAGAGTAACGAGAAGATGGAAGCCAGGAGAATTGACCAAATGATGACAATGGTTGGCGTCCGGTTCTGCCTCCCCATAAGACCTTTAAGGAAGGGATAGAGATGAACAATCACCCAAAAAGCAAAGAAGAGCTTCCCAAGCAGAGGCCCCATTGATTGGTTCCCGTTGTTTACGGCGTCCGAAACCCCAGCAACGACTCCAAGAAGGTTGATGACTAAGATTGTGGTTGGAGGGATGAGGAGGGTTGTCCATTTCAACGCGTATAATTCTCCAAAATCCTCATCATCTGGTGACTTGGCTGTGACTGTGAAGTTGGTGTCAATGCCGGCTAAAACCTTGAGAAGACCTTGCACAACAGCGAAGAGGTAAGCTGAGACACCACCAATCACCCAAAACTGCTCGTTTCTCCACCATTCTTCGATGCCCACTCCGCTCCATCTCAGCTCAAGAATGCCAGTTCCAAAGATTGAGAGAAACAGCGCGATGACGATGAGGCTTGCAAAAGTGCTTATCTAGAATTTGAAAAAGAAACAAAAGCACACAACTTTGTCACATGGGAAATCTGTGCAGAACAAGCATGGGGTTCAACTTCTATGTTTTTCGGATGATTAATACAATCATTTTAGGTTATTTATTGTCTTCTATGATTCAATGTGGTGCAAAAGATAGCTAGAAATTGTTACCTCTGGCATGATGAATTTATCAGTGAGCAAGCAGACGGCGGGGACGATACAATAGGCAAGAAGAGGAAGGGAGGTGAAAGGGTAGACAGTAGTGTTGACATAAGCAAATCGCTCGAGCCACTTGAGCTTCCCTCCCTTGTAGCCATACCAGAGTGGACTGTGGCGACTGAAAAAGATCTCAACGGAACCAAGTGCCCAACGAAGAACCTGGTTGAGCCGATCTGACAAGTTGATGGGAGCTGTACCCTTGAATGCAGGTCTATCTGGCATACAGTAAATTGACCTCCAACCACGGCAGTGCATCTTGAAACCCGTTAGGATGTCCTCTGTGATAGATCCGTAAATCCAACCTAGCTGCATACATCCAAAAGTAGCAACATATTCCACAATGAATCAAGAAAATCTGCACTAACTTGAGTCATAAGGTATCCAAATTTTACATCGAATGATTAAAACAAAATTGCTGAACATTTTACCTCTAAACCCCATTCGGTTTTGTCTTCATAACCGCAACTGATCACAAGAATGGCTTCTTTAAGCATCGCTGCTGGGCTTGAGGAAGAAGGGACACCGCCTTGTTCCATCATTGTTGAAGTCACGAAAATTGCAGACTGTCCGAATTTCTTTTCAGAATTCATTTGGGACATCAGTAGCTCTTTGTCACCATGCATTCCTACACAATATTATGTAACTTTAAGTTATACTTATGCCAAAAAAACATATACTTTCATTGAAAATGATAAATTTTGATAAATCACCTTGTAGGTTTGGAGCATCTCCATTTGCATCATGCTTGGAGTACTTTGGAAGCTTCTTGCGGCGTCCAAAACACGGGCAGCAGTCACAGCTTGCCATCTTCGGGCGCTTAGGACCCTTCGGAGGATCGTAGCCATATAAAGCTTGCCTTCTGAACACACATCCCGTGCCCACACACACAGGACCTTGAATTCCATCCAGACCTTTCATGTTAATCTGAAAATTAAAGAAAATTCAATATTATTTTAGTAACACAATTATATGTCAGAAAACAATTGATCTTGGTGCTTCCTGTGGTGATTACTTACATCGAAAAAGACTCTATTTCTGTTCGCGTAACGATCATTTCTGTCAATGCCGTCAAATCTTTGAGGGAACTGGACATAGCAAACCTTCCTTCCAACTTGGGGGTCCATCAAGAAACACATGGCCTCTCTTGCAGCCTTGCTGTTGTTTACATAATGATCACAATCCAAGTTGAGCAGGAAAGGAGCATTTGTAAGTACTCCCGAGACACGAACCTGATCATATGCATACGATTACAAGTTTTAACTTGGTATTCATGCAAACAGAAGAAAAGGAATGCTTTAATTGAAAGTTTTGTTTAGTTACCAGGGCATTCATGGCACCGGCCTTCTTATGATGTTGAAAACCAGGCCGCTTCTCACGAGACACGTAGACAAGACGAGGAAGCTCATTCCCTTCAGTATCAAGGCCTCCGCTGTGACCAAGAAAGACTTGGATCATGCCAGGGTGATCCTGAGTGTTGTTTCCCGGCCACGGTGTCCCATCTTGCATAATCCACCCTTCTGGCGGAACCTTTGTGGATTTCGCAACAAGTGCGTTTATCCTAACCTTGAATTCTTCATACTCTCTCTGCATTTTTGTATGCGTAAAAAAATTACAATTAGTCAGCCCTCGTCCTAATCAAGCGGGTTGACATGAACGCGGTTATATATGCATGCAATACCTTCATAGCTCGACGCTCCTCAACAAATGTTGGCTGGGCCTTGTCCTTGAGATAATCAATCTTCTCACAGAAGTAGAACTCAGGGGCTCGAGGCTCAATAGAGAATTTCTTGCAGAAAGGTACCCATTTGCGCGCAAATTCAGCTGTTTCCGACAAGGCTTCGAAGGTGAGCATGGAAGCTCCATCATCAGAGATGTAGCATGAGATCTTGTCAACAGGGTAGTCCATGGACAAGATTGAAAGAACTGTGTTGGCGGTATTAAGTGGAGGTTCCTTCATGGGATCCACAGCACTCACAAACACATCTACCGGGCAGAGCATGTTCGGTTCACCCTCCCTCTCATATCTGCATCAGTGATACCGTTGTATTAACTTATTAACTAGTTAGCGCTTTGATGCTAATTTACACATGCATAACAAATGTGCGAATATATACCTGAGGGAAAGGCGATCGAGGTAGGTCTTACGATCAATGGGGTACCACTTTGGGAACTGATCAAGGATCCATGAAAGTGCAAACCATATTTCACACATGACAGACACTAGCCAGAGACCAAATGCGTCATTGACCGGATTCAAAAGCCTGTATCGAAGAAACAAGGCCAAAATGAAAAGCCGAGCCACAATGATCATCCGGTAAGGGTTGATCTTGCCCAACGCAATTGGTACTTTCCTTGAGAGTGGCTGCCTAGCTCCATCTATCCTGCATTATGCAGTACCAATACACAACATTATATTTGTTAGTAAATGAAATTAAGGACTTAATTATTGGGTTGAATTGAGTTCACTTCATTAAAATGTGTTGGAGTTTTGAGACTCCTTGTCCCACATCGGGGAACACATGTTCCTTAATAGGATTTATATATGTTTTGTCTTCCATGTTGATTTTTGGGATTTGGGCCATTTGGAATGATTATTGAAGGCTTGGCCCGATGGTTGTGTGTGGATTGAGCTTGTATAATATACCTTAATATAATTAATATTAATTAATCTAGACAAGGGTATGAGACGTTTTAATTAATATATTAAAAACGTTTTGATTAAGAAATACAACCTTTGAAAAGAGTTGTATATATTTCCAAATACGTTCAACAAGTATTTGAAAGGGTATAAAATGGCCTACATATTTGCAGTCTTAATTTCCAACATAGATATCTTTTTCCATTCTTCTTTCTCACGTACAAAAACTTCCACAACGTAACCACACAAAACAATTCGCCAAAATTTTGCAATCTAGTCCGAATTGAAGAATTAGATAGTTGTATCCTGATTGAGTAAAAACCATCAAACCACAAGTACAATAGTAGGACGAAAATACTATTCGAATGACATAACTTTGCGCTAGCCTTTGTCTGTCAATCAAGTTAGATAATTTTGTTTTCTATAATTATTTTGTCACTATTCCATTTTGTATTGCAAATATATTTCTTAATAAAAAAATCAATTCGTTTTAAATTCCGTTATTATTTTCATGTTTGAATTGGTCTCCAACAAAAAGCATATATGTTTATGTATACGTACATGGCCATATCGGCATCATTCAAGCCATCAGGTTGATCAGTGCCGCCAAGGTTGCCCTGCTGCATTACCTGCACGAAATTAAGAATGCACATATGTACACGAGTTACTACACGATCTTGATGCATGACCATAATTTATCGAGAGAGCTGCTATTGGTACTCTAAAAGAGTCATCATGCACTCAGTATTACCGGGTGGGATCTGACTCCGGCGATTACAGGTGGGAAATGTGACTCCCGATCAGGATCATCAGGGCCTCTTCCATAGCTCTTCGTTCCACGGAGCCTGGCTTCAGCCAGCTGCTCATTGTTAGGCTTATAATAGGGCGATCTGGCGGCGTTGTTGCCGTTAATCAGATCGTGATCATCTTCCGGACGATCGTGATTAATGTTGAATTCGTGTTCAATGTCATCAATGTCCTCTTCGTCATCGTCTCCTTCGATACGGGGGCTGCCTTTGAGACGCTTGTATCTGGTTTTGCACTGAGGGCAGTTCTGGGAGCCTTCCCTCCGCTCGTACTCGTAGCAAGGCCTACACACTGGCAAGCCACAATCGTTGCACGCCACGAACAAGTTTCCGTCCACCGTCAACCCCACGCCATCGCCGCATATCTCGCACACCTGTACGTCCAAGTTCCTCGATGGCTTGTGCTGCATCCATCAAACACAAACAATAAACTTCAATCGAATTCACAAAATTAACTAAAATCAAAGCGTAGTTGGCGAAGAATGAAGAATCTCACGTAAAAACTTGAAAAAAAATTAAATGCGACGTTATAGACGAGGGTGCACACACGACATGTTGTGCAGATGGGAAGATGCAAGTGTGAGAAAAATATAATATCGGCCTGGTTAGTAGTGGGTTAGTGACCATTTGTACATGCAGTCACACATATCAAAATACACTCTAGTCATAAGACATGCTAAACTTTTATTAAAAAAAAAACATGATTAGACGAGATTAACTCTTCGACGATGGTCGATGGCATAAAGTGTCATCCTCTCTTAATTCCGAGCAAGAGAGGACCAACACATTCAGAAACCCCTCGACCATCCCATATTTTCATTAAAACAAACCTCGCAGAGAGAGAACCAACAAAAGAGAGTCTAAACACCATCAAAACAAACTATAGGTGAAATTATTAGCTACCTCTTCATGGCCATGAATGACGACGAGTTCATTGCGGTTGTGAGACCCTGCAACGAGTCCCGCGCTGGCTTCCATGGCGGCAGCCTGTGTCGATTTGAGGTTCGAGAGCGATCAATAATGCTGATGATCTAGGATGGTGAGGTTTCTATTTGATGATGAACAATGGAAGTAGTAGCCAGCTATAAGGAGGGTGGCATGGGATATTTGGTGGTGAGGTCCCTCTCACCTCCTCTCACCTAATGGATTGTGTGTGTCTGAGAGAGAGAGAGAGTCTACATCACTACAAACAGAAAAATTACGCCGGCGTATATCAGACGGAGCATCACCAATGCAACTTTTTATCCCAAAGCAGACCTCCGAGCTGATATTCAAGTACCCATAATATTAAAAAAAAAAATACAATCTTTTTGCATCAACAAAAAGCCAAGCTTTCTAAAAACAACAAAAGCTACTCAATACTACAATTTAGTGGTATTTTTCTTAATTCGTAAGTGAGAGGTTTTAAGTTCGATTCTTGTCAAAGATGAATTTGAACCATATTATTACTAACACATTGTAAGACTAAGACCCCCATCCCCTTAGTATAGGTAATAACGTTTGTCCAAAAACAAAAAAGTAATATCAAAGACGCAATTGAGACTACAAACTACGTAGCTAAACCAAAACAGTCAGAGTTTTGTTTTACGTAACAATTGCTTAACTTACTATGAAACAGAAAGTTGAGTTTTTGGGCGCTATGCCAAAATTTGGCAGACCTCCATAACACTTTTATGATTATAATTGTGGGATTAAATCAAACGGTAAGAATTATGTGAGATTAAATCCTATATGGTTATTGTTGTAGTTAAGATTTTTAATATTTTTTTAATTAATGTAGAAGTGTAAAAAATATACAAACGTTCGTAATGACAAGCTATACAATTTTTGTAAAGAGGTTAACCCCAAAATTTGCCACTATAATCTCATAAACCATAGATTCAAATTTAACTGTTGATTATCGTTTTTGTTTACGCTCCATTTTTCTCACCGAATTTCCTTTTTTCAAATTTTCATTTTTTTAAAACATGATGTTTTAGCTGATGCAAAAAGATGAACGACTCAGATCATTGATGTCAAGTTCAGATTTTTACATTTATTGAAAATATTGCTTGGAGTTTATAAAATCTTTGAAATTATATAACATCAACTCATATTTTAGTTAACCGTAAAAATCGGAACGTAATATCAACGATCCGAACCATTCATTTGTTTGCTTATGCTAAACGATCGGGTTTTAAAAAAGGAAATCTAAAAAACGAAATCTGGTGAAAATAATAGAGTGTCAACAACAATCAACGGTTAAATATATATCTAGAGTTTGTGGGTTATGGTGTCGGATTTCGTATTTGACCCCTTCACAAAAATTATAAAGCTTGTCAGTACGAGTGATATAAATATTTTTTTTACATTTTTTCACACTTTTGCAATAATTATTATGAATTTTTATTAAATTTTCACTCAAACAAAAAATACTATTCACGAGGGTTTAGAGGTTTTTAAAAATATAAACGAGAATGTAACTATCATCAAAGCATAGAGGATGCAATCACTAGTGTTTATATATTCTTTCACATTCCGAAAAACACTATTCACAAGGGTTTGTAGGGTCTTAAAAATTTAAACGATTATGTGCCCATCGTAAAAGCATAAATGATGCATTCACGAGCGTTTGTATATTTTACACATTCTTCACACTTGTAAATTAATTATTATAAATTTTTATTGTATTGTGTATTTTTAAATTGCTTTGGTATTTTTAATATACTGTAGAATTTTTTTTAATCTAATTTATGTGAGATTAAGAAAATAAAACATTTATGAGTACGAGAGAGTCAAAAACTTTATTAGATTAACTCTAAAATTGCTGGCCTTGCCTAACTAGTGAAGAAGAACTAATGGAGATGAACAAAACGTATGCCCTAGAAAGTTCGAGAACAAATTATCTTTGTATTTAATTTGGTTATAGCATTTTTAACTTCAAAATAGAACAAATTGTTCAAATAAGCACGTCTGACTGCTTCGAATTTTCGATGCTTATGTTTCATACACCCTTTTCCAATTGTTATTCTGAGAATTTTCTTTCTTTCTTCTGTGCTAAACCCTAAATAAGGAGAAAATTTTGTGGTGCACCCGTTGCATCCGACATCTAACTCACATTTGCAACATCATGTGAGCAGCACATGACCATATACGTAAAGTAGATGTTACTGCAAATTTTTCTTGTAAAGCAGACGTAAGGTAGATGGGGGTGGCACAACATAATTACAGAACAGTAATTTGAGAATCCATTGAGCTCCTTGTGAGTTAGTTCCAAAGACATTACAAACAACACTTTTCCAATTCACTTGCAAAACTTGGTACATTGATTGCACTTCAAAGCTACACACAAAATTCTTACTCTACCTTTATTCAATCTTATATATCTTCTGCACATGCACATTTCAGAAAAGGATGCAAGTATTTTCAGCAACTGATTCCGCATTGTTTCGTGTCAGGGCCCTTGGTTTTCAACACAAATGGATCGATTCGGACCCAGAGTAAGGAGAAGATGGAGGCCAGGAGAATTGACCAAATGACGACAATGGTTGGCGTCCGGTTCTGTCTCCCCATAAGACCTTTAAGGAAGGGATAGAGATGGAGAATCACCCAAAAAGCAAAGAAGAGCTTCCCAAACAGAGGCCCCCATGATTGGTACCCATTGTTTATGGCGTCCGAAACCCCAGCAACAACTCCAACAAGGTTGATGACTAAGATTGTGGTTGGAGGGATGAGGAGGGTTGTCCATTTAAACGCATATAATTCTCCAAAATCCTCATCATCTGATGACTTGGCTGTGACTGTGAAGTTGGTGTCAATGCCTGCTAAAACCTTGAGAAGACCTTGCACAACGGCGAAGAGGTGAGCTGAGACACCACCAATCACCCAGAACTGCTCGTTTCTCCACCATTCTTCGATGCTCACTCCACTCCATCTCAGCTCAAGAATGCCGGTTCCAAAGATTGAGAGAAACAGCGCGATGAAGAAGAGACTTGCAAAGGTACTTATCTAGAATTTGAAAAAGAAAAAAAGAACACAACTTTGTCACATGGGAAATCTATGCAGAACAGGCATGCGGTTCAACTTCTATGCTTTTCAGATGATTAATCCAATCATTTTTGTTATTTATTGTCTTCTATGATTCAATGTGATGCAAAAGATAGCTAGAAACTTTTACCTGTGGCATGATGAATTTGTCAGTGAGCAAGCAGACAGCAGGGAGGATACAATAGGCAAGAAGAGGGAGGGAGGTGAAAGGGTAGACAGTAGTGTTGACATAAGCAAATCGTTCGAGCCACTTGAGCTTCCCTCCCTTGTAGCCATACCAGAGTGGACTGTGGCGACTGAAAAAGATCTCAATGGAACCAAGTGCCCAACGAAGAACCTGGTTGAGCCGATCTGACAAGTTGATGGGAGCTGTACCCTTGAATGCAGGTCTATCTGGCATACAGTAAATTGACCTCCAACCACGGCAGTGCATCTTGAAACCCGTTAGGATGTCCTCTGTGATAGATCCGTAAATCCAACCTAGCTGCATACATCCAAAAGTAGCAACATATTCCACAATGAATCAAGAAAATCTGCACTAACTTGAGTCATAAGGTATCCAAATTTAACATCGAATGATTAAAAAAAAAATTGCTGAACATTTTACCTCTAAACCCCATTCAGTTTTGTCTTCATAACCGCAACTGATCACATGAATGGCTTCTTTAAGCATCGCTGCTGGGCTTGAGGAAGGAGGGACACCGCCTTGATCCATCATTGTTGAAGTCACGAAAATTGCAGACTGTCCGAATTTCTTTTCAAAATTCATTTGAGACATCAGTAGCTCTTTGTCATCATGCGTTCCTACTCAATATTATGTAACTTTAAGTGTTACTTGAGCCAGGAAAAAAAAATCATCGAAAATGATTAATTTTGACAAATCACCTTGTAGGTTTGCAGCATTTTCATTTGCATCATGCTTGGAGTACTTTGGAAGCTTCTTGCGGCGTCCAAAACACGGGCAACAGTCACAGCTTACCATCTTCGGGCGCTTAGGACCCTTCGGAGGATCGTAGCCATATAAAGCTTGCCTTCTGAACACACATCCTGTGCCCACATACACTGGACCTTGAATTCCATCCAGACCTTTCATGTTAATCTGAAAATTAAAGAAAATTCAATTTGTTTTAACAACACATTCATATGTCAGAAAACAATTGATCTTGGGGCTTCCTGTGGTGATTACTTACATCAAAGAAGACTGTATTTCTGTTCGCATAACGATCATTTCTGTCAATGCCGTCAAATCTTTGAGGGAACTGGACATAGCAAACCTTCCTTCCAATTTGAGGGTCCATCAAGAAACACATGGCCTCTCTTGCAGCCTTGCTGTTGTTTACATAATGATCACAATCCAAGTTGAGCATGAAAGGAGCATTTGTAAGTACTCCCGAGACACGAACCTGATCATATACATACGATTAGAAGGTTTTACTTGGTATTCAAGCAAACAGAAGAAACGAAATGCTTGAATTGAAAGTTTAGTTACCAGGGCATTCATGGCACCGGCCTTCTTATGATGTTGAAATCCCTGCCTCTTCTCACGAGACACGTAGACAAGACGAGGAAGCTCATTCCCTTCGGTATCAAGGCCTCCGCTGTGACCGAGAAAGACTTGAATCATGCCAGGGTGATCCTTAGTGTTGTTTCCCGGCCACGGTGTCCCATCTTGCATAATCCACCCTTCTGGCGGAACCTTCGTGGCTTTCGCAACAAGTGCGTTTATCCTAACCTTGAATTCCTCATACTCTCTCTGCATTTTGTCATACATAAAATAATTACGATTAGTCAGCCCTCGTCCTAATCAAGCAGGTTCTAGTAGTGACATGAACGTGGTTATATATGCACGCATACCTTCATAGCTCGACGCTCCTTAACAAATGTTGGCTGGACCTTGTCCTTGAGATAATCAATCTTCTCACAGAAGTAGAACTCAGGGGCTCGAGGCTCAATAGAGAATTTCTTGCAGAAAGGTACCCATTTGCGCGCAAATTCAGCGGTTTCTGACAAGGCTTCGAAGGTGAGCATGGAAGCTCCATCATCAGAGATGTAGCATGAGATCTTGTCAACAGGGTAGTCCATGGACAAGATTGAAAGAACTGTGTTGGCGGTATTAAGTGGAGGCTCCTTCATGGGATCCACCGTACTCACAAACACATCTACCGGGCAGAGCATGTTCGGTTCACCCTCCCTCTCATATCTGCATCAGTGATACCGTTGTACTAACTTAATAACTAGTTAGCGCTTTGATGCTAATGTACACATATTTTACAAATGTGTATATACCTGAGGGAAAGGCGATCGAGGTAGGTCTCACGATCAATGGGGTACCACTTTGGAAACTGATCAAGGATCCATGAAACTGCAAACCATATTTCACATGTGACAGACAGTAACCAGAGACCAAATGCGTCATTGACCGGATTCAAAAGCCTGTATCGTAGGAAGAAGGCCAAAATGAAAAGCCGAGCCACAATGATCATCCGATAAGGGTTGATCTTGCTCGACGCAATTGGTACTTTCCTTGAGAGTGGCTGCCTAGCTTCATCAATCCTGCATTATGCAGTACCAATACACAACATTATATGTGTTAGTAAATGAAATTAAGGACTTAGTTATTGGGTTGAATTGAGTTAAATAGCTTAATTAAAGATCATATATGTATATGTATACGTACATGGCCATGTCGGCATCATTGAAGTCATTGGGTTGATCATTGCCGCCAAGGTTGCCTTGCTGCATTTTCCAGTCATCCATTCTTTCTTTCCACCCACCTCCCTCTCTCTTCTCAGCATCCCATCTTTCACTTCCTGTATGAATGCAAAAGCGCACGTATATGAAAACGAAAATTTGGATAGATAGATAAAACGAGCAAATAAATGAAGTATACCAGCCTCAGAAGCCGGATATGGATGCACTCGTTTATGCAGCGAAGATGATAACATCTGCGGATCTCCATGACCGTGCGTTGAGTATGTGAGCTCACCACTTACCTGCACGAAATCAAGAATGCACATATGTAGATGAGTTAAAAATAGTGCTAAACAATCCTGAAGCGTGACCTATTTTATCGAGAGAGCTACTATTGGTACTCCAAAAGCATCATCATGCATTCAGTATTACCGGGCGGGATCTGACTCCAGCGATTACAGGTGGAAAATGTGACTCCTGATCAGGATCATCAGGGCCTCTTCCATAGCTCATCTTTCCATGGAGCATGGCTTCAGCCAGCTGCTCATTGTTAGGCTTATAATAGGGCGATCTTCCGGAGTTATTGCCGTTAATCTGATCGTGATCATCTTCCGGATGATCGTGATTAATGTTGAATTCGTGTTCAATGTCATCAATGTCCTCTTCGTCATCGTCTCCTTCGACTCGGGGGCTGCCTTTGAGACGCTTGTATCTGGTTTTGCACTGAGGGCAGTTCTGGGAGCCTTCCGTCCGCTCGTACTCGTAGCAAGGCCTGCACACTGGGAAGCCACACTCGTTGCACGCCACGAACATGTCTCCGTCCACCGTCAGCCCCACGTCGTCGCCGCATATCTCGCAAACCTGTCCGTCCAAGTTCCTCAATGGCTTGTGCTGCATGATCCATCAAGCACAATAAGTCAAACTTCAATCCAATTCACAAAATTAACTGAAATCAAAGCGTAGTTGCCGAATAATACCAGAATCTCACGTCAAAAAATTGACGTGTATTGAATGAATAATTACACGACTTTTTTCACGTGACATGTTGTGTAAATGGTAAGATGCAAGTGTGGGGAAAAATGTAATATTGGCGTGATTAGTAGGGGTTCTTTACTTTTTGTACATGGAGTCACACAGACCAAAATACACTCAAGTCATAGGACATACT
The DNA here is from genome assembly GCA_963580275.1 of Crataegus laevigata. Classification (NCBI taxonomy): domain Eukaryota; kingdom Viridiplantae; phylum Streptophyta; class Magnoliopsida; order Rosales; family Rosaceae; genus Crataegus; species Crataegus laevigata. The sequence continues at coordinate 28,649,934 of OY756944.1, read as the reverse complement.
AATTTTTTTCTTTCAAAAAAGACATGATTAAGTGAGATTAGCTCTTTGGTGTTGGTCAAAGGCATAAAGTGCCCCTCTCAATCCCAAATAAGACTTTAGCCCTTAAAACTTAATTTTCTCCACATAAAATGTAGTGTCCCACATCGACGGAGTGAGAGTTGGTCACTGGCCTTATATATACATGCCCACCTCCCTATAGCAAGACACGTTTTTGGAACTCACTGGCTTCAAATCCCATAAGAACTACGAAGTTAAGCGAGTTTGGGCGAGAGCGGTCGTAGGATGGGTGACCCCCTGGGAAAGCACAAGAACTCAAGAACAAAACCGTGCGGCCGAGCCCAAATTGAACAATATCTTACTATACGGACTGGGATTTGACATAAAACCCAACATAAGTTTTTTACCCGTATATAACTCATTGACTAGATTTTACATCAACAAATTCATTAATTATGTTTGACTTTATACATTTAAAAAATTTCGAATGCCTAAAATACCCCTATTTAAATGTTTTACATGCGCAATTAATTCCATGCGGATTGTATAAAGGAGAGTTAATGATTTTACAAAAATAAAAACATTAATGTTATAAATTCATTGTCTAACATATAATAAGAATAAAACATGCCTAACATATGTAATAATGCATGCTTAATAAGTCAATGAAATTATATTTAACATATAAATGTAGGTAAAGTATTTTTCACACATGTAATAAAAAAAACTGCATGATATATGTAAAAATTCAAGCAAAATAATTTACCTACAAAAAAAATTATTATTGATTCAAATGGTGCACCTACTATTGGAATTTTAAAATGTTAGATTGCTTAAAAAAGAAAAATAATTTACTCAAAATATGTAAAATATATGCAAAATAATTTACCTACATAATAAAGATAATACCGCTTGTTAAAAAAAAAAAAACCAAATATATACAAAATAATTTACCTTCATTAAAAAACAATTATTTTATCCAATACTAATTTACCTATTATTTGTGCATACAACTATATAAATGTAACCAATATATATATATATATATAGACACACACACACATGTAATGATAATACAAAATAAAATACCTACATAATAAATGAATGTTATTTGATTCGAAATTAATTTACTTACAAAATAAAGCATTTTTATTTGATTCAAAATTAATTTACCTATTATTTGTACATATATCTTATAATAATTAAATGGGCCAAATATATCTAATAATTCATGGAAAATAATTACCAACAAAAGAAAGGAATGTTATTTGATTCAATATTAATTTACTTACAAAATATATGTTAGGGGTGTGATATTCACACACCTCATTTTACTTTTCACACACCCTCTAATTTTCTGCAGTCGGATCGGATGAATTGAAAAAAATCAACAGATAGAAATTAACAAATGGTGTGTAAGAAGTAAAACGGGGTGTGTGGATAGCATACTCGCTATATGTTATTGGCTCATCATAAATTTATATATAAGAAAATTAATTAGTACAATATTTTTTAACGTATATGTAGTACTGTGCATATATATATTTACTCTATACTTTTTGAACATATATGTTAGAGGTAATAATATGTGCAATAATTGTTTGTTCACTATAATTAAGATGAGTAATAACATCAAATGATTTATTTTGAATATTGCGGTACAAGTTGTAAATGTTTTGTAATAATAGGTCAACTACTACAGGTGAAATTATTGGCTACCTCTTCATGGCCACGAATGACGACGAGTTCATTGCGGTTGTGAGACCCTGCAACAAGTCCCGCGCTGGCTTCCATGGCGGCAGCCTGTGTCGATTTCAGGTTCGAGAGCGATCAATAACGCTGATGGTCTAAGATGGTGAGGTTTCTATTTTATGTTGAAGAACGGAAGTAACAGCCAGCTATGAGGAGGGTGGCATGGGATATTTGGGGGTGAGGTCGCTCCTCTCACCTAATTATGTATGTGTGTGTGTGTGTGTGTGTGTGTGAGAGAGAGAGAGAGAGAGAGAGAGAGAGAGAGAGAGAGAGAGAGAGTCCACATAACGATTCAGGTGGCGGAAGGTGGTTGTTAGTTGCAGGGTCTCCGTTGCCTTGAAGCTAAGCTTTCCTTCCTTCCATTCTTAAACTGTACTACTCAACCGCCTTCTCTCCCGCCTTTTTCAACGTTCCCCATCACCCTCGATTTTGCCTCGTCACCTTCTCTTTTTTTTCTTTTTTTTTTCTTGTCAATTAGATTGTTAGTGTCCCTAGCTACAAGTTTTTTATACTCAACAAAGAATGTTTAGTTACAACGTACCTTTATATAATTGAAAGGTGATTTCACATGGCAATATCCTCGTACTAAGAAGGTTGCTCTGCTGTAATTGGCAAGTGAAACGCAGTGTTTTGTTTCGAGTCAAATCTTATGTATTCATTTTGTGTGTGACATTTCTGTGGAACACTTGAAGGATAATTAAGTTTATTAACATGTGTTAATCAATGCAATATGTCATACAAAGTTTACACACAAAATGAATGCAGAAAATTTGAACCCGTTTGTTTCAAATGCGTGGTAGAAATCCAAAGTTGCTTTGTTTATTTGTAATTTCTGATTCAAAAACTTTTTTTTTTTAAATTTGCAAGTGGAAAATCTAAAGTGGCGTCATAAATTTTTTTTTTCTTTTGAATAAGTGTAATTTGACCTATTTTTGGTAAGAATAAGGGTGATGGTTGATGATGTGTTGAAGATATCATTATTCATTGCCATTTGAATATCCTCTTTGTTCATAGGCCGTGAGTCCGTGACATTGTAAATAAGAGACGAGTTAACTTAAAATATTAGGTCAGCCTAATCATGTTGCTTGTCCGACCATCCAATAAACACGTCATGTTGTCGTTTACTTTCCACCTTGGCATACATTCACAAACATATAGCCACACAAGCATGATCAAGATTACGAACATGTCTAACGTGTTGATATTTGGTGGTCGGTCATGCCACTCAACCTAAAATTTTCTCGAGGGAAAGACGTTTTTGGTTACGTTGTCATTAGCTTAATCACAAATTCAAGAACGATATTCAACCTGATCGAATTCAGACTGGACACTATAACATAAACAGTGGGCCTATCCGATAAGAAACACTAAACCGCAAACAGCCAGAAAATACTTAAAAATACTGTAGCAGTTACCCAACTTACCCAGAAAATACTTAGAATCTAAGCCAACTTTTCAATCAGTAAGGTGTGTGAGTTGAAGCCTCCCCATCTACACAGAGACAGATTAGCACAATACCCGAATTTTCGATATAAAATCGACCAGCAAGACCTGTTACAACTTACCAGAACATGACCCCTTTCCAAATTCCAAGCACATGCTCTGGAAGCTTTTCTTCGTTGCCAACGAATAACATCATCCCACTACCTCCTATATGCATGAACAAATGTAGGCGTAACCAGGTTTGACCACTTTGTCTGCTTCAATAGCAACCGTCCAGCACCAGGCCAAATAAGCGATTAAGACTATTTGATGATGCAATCGCCTATAGTTTCCTTTCGCCATATCGTTTCCTCCTCTGAAGAAAACAACTAGAAATAAGAGATTTATATCAAACACGATTACAACATTGTTTGATCATACGTCCACACAAGATGAGTTGTTTTTGTGGGACTGTTTTGGTCCTGACCATGATAAAATGTTCGTCATCTGTGGACCAGAAATGTTTCTCAATTGACATTAGTACGGTGTGCAAGATTCAGCTAGTTTCTTAATTGACATTAAAATCTAATCTACGTGTGTTATTCTCGTACAATCATATATTACTCTAGTGCTATACACAACCTCAGAGATTCCCAACATAGTTGAAAAAACAAAATGAAACTACAAATGGTTTACCTATATGTAAAACCTGCAGTTGAAACTCGAGCCTACTCAGACACCAGCTGATTCCTTCACGGCAGGGCTTTCTTTTTTCTTTGGCGGTTCTTGAGGTTTCTGCAGAACAGCCTTGTTGGGAACTAAAACCATAGTCATCATCTTTTCGCTGAAGTGTCTAGATTCTTCTGTTGCAAGCTGCAACCCATATAACAATCATACAATTGAAGATCAAAAACCAGAGCAACTGAATAACCCTAATGAAAATAACCAGAACTTAAAGCGGACTGCAAACGGTTTATTTTTTAGCACAAAAAAAATTACAGACCAATCTGAAGCACTTCAGGAATATGAAAAACAAGCACTTTGGATTCATTTGTGAATCGAGACATAAAGAAGAAAGACTTAAACTCAAGCAACAATTTATGGTGGTGGGGTTCATGTAACTCCATTTATGATTCAAAATGCAAATACACATCAGTACCTCCCCGACATCACTCTGGAATTTTTGGATCAGCTCAACAGCTATATTACGGAACCATTTTTCACGGCCTTTCAAGTTGACTATAACCTTGACCTGCAAAAATTGGTTGCAGCGCTAAATACATAAAAACATAAGAACAATATTGGGAGGTAAACTCTGGCATCAATGACAAATGTAAGCAAACCTTATCACCATCTTTCAAAAACTTCTGGGCAGCTCTCAAGCGCACGGAGTAATCATGTTGGTCAATGTTGTAACTGTACACACAATGATAATGGTAAAAAATAAAAAAATAAAAAAAAAATAAAAACAAATTATGCATACAAACTTTTGGGCAGATATCTATCTGTGTATTTCAAACAATTTTTTTTTTTTCATAAGCATCTATCTATGTAATTCAGCCATTAATTAACTTACACATCAAACAAACATGTTAATACTAGGGATTTGAAATAATACTAAATACAAATAAAAAAGGGAAGATTAATGCATTACCCCATTTTGAGCTCCTTCAAATCCATGCGGCTCGCTAACGTTCAAGATAAGACTATGGTCCGTTTAGTATCTTTCCTCAAATCAGAGAACTACGCATTAATCAGAAACTCAAGACAGAGAAAAAAAAACTCACCTGCACTTTTCTTCTGCTGGTCTCTTTTCTTCTTTTGCTGTTCGTACCTATATTTACTGACAAAGAGAAGAGAAGGGGTATAGATAATTAGATCTACTCGTTTTAGGATTCAAGAAAAAAAATACATAATATTTAGGGCGATTGGTTCCTGTAAATACATATGTATGAATAGGTAAATCACCGAGATCCCAATTTTTTAATGACACTCAACATGCTGGTCAATGTGCTACCACAGTTTGTCATTATTGCACAAAGCATTTACCAATGTCTTCCTGAGCCACAGAATATGAAATTACGGCTCTTGCTATCTATATTTTTATTTACTTCAATAAACTAACATAAAACTATGAGGGGATATATTTGTAAAGTTTGAGCATTTATCGCAAATAAGAAACAGGAAAAACTAAGAGAATTGTGAAGTTCTTCTAACATCTTATAAAATATCATACTTGTAATCCATTATCCTGAGAACTGGAGGATCTGCCTCTGCAGATAATATTACCTGCAACAATGCAGAAGATATTAGTCTTCAAACCATGTTATAAAATCATTTTCCTAACTCATAAGAAACTCAAAAAGAATGATTGATTCTCAAAGAAATGAGATTTCGTACAACATGATATACTAAATGCAGGTGCTCATTACGAACTAATACCAAACACATAGTTTCAGAACAATAAACCAAAATGCTCAGTTCACATTTCTTTTAGAAATCTATTCCAAAAGGAAAACTGAACCAAGTTCATTGGCACCGCCAAAGGCAGCCAACATGATCGAATGCAGACACTGTCTAACTGAAGATTGGATTCACGGTTGGCAGATGAGATTTCAGGAACTGATTTCCTCCTATAGTAATCTCCCTACACATGCCATGTAACCTTACGTGGCTATGTGCAGTATGTACGCGCATGCAATTTTAAGGTAAGTATATACTTAGAGTTCCCTTCTTAAGAGGGAGTGGGAACGGATAGTGTCCTCATATTGACTGTTTCTTGTTGTGGACCTATCGAGATGCTTCCTTGCAGAACCCAACAAGGGCTGTAACTCGATAGAGCGAGCGGGAAACCTTGTTCATGTTTTCGAGATCACTTTTACGCCCCACAATGTGGCCAATACATGGTCACGAAACAGTTAATGCGAGGGCGCTAACTTATTTCGCTCCACGAACAGGAGCGGAGTCCCTCTTATGAAGTTCTGCTATGTATGTATATACATAATTACATATACATACACATATACATATAACATATAAGCTTATATTGTATGTAAAACAAAACAAAAATTGGTGGCAAAATGCATACCAAATCGAGTTCAGCATCGTCAGCCAGTCGAATAGCCTCACTTTTACTCACCACTCCAACCTACGCGGAACAACAAACAATCTCACAATTCATCATCAACCAAAAAGAACACGTTTTGAACATGACATTAGCAAAAATTAACAAAACAAAAACACAAACCATGTTCTGCTTCGCGTCGATTAGCCTCACAGTATCCGACCTGTTTCAAAAACATCCAACAAGGAACCACCTCAAAATTCGATTTTGATTAACGTAAACACAAACAGAAAAACGCACATTAAGCACTTCATAAATCGAGTAACTTGACACTGGAGATATCGAGGGCCTCGTCCTCGTTGGAGGATTCGCCTTTTCGTGAGTGCCGGGAGTCATTGTTGGAGTTGTTGTAGCGGGGCCCGCCGCCGAAACGAGCGGTGATTCGGCTGCCGACGGTGGATGAGAGGGAGCTGAAAGAGCTGGAATTTACGAAACATGAGCTGTTGAAACGGAGTAGGCAGCCGAAGTGTTTGGACTCGGCGGAGGAGAGTGAGAGCGGACACGGCGTCGGTTTGGAAGTGGTGGCTGGGGAGGATAGCATGGGTTGCAATGCGAAGCCCGTGGTGATCCTAGCCATGGCTAATCCAAACACTCCAAACAATAACAAACAACTACAGCTCGTGTGCTGCACTGAGATTTTTCTTCTCCTTATCCATCATTCTTTGCTTGGTTGAAGACGAATGAATGGGAGTGGACTCCATGGGCCTTGGACCTTATTGGGTCACAATTGTTTGGGCTCATTACTCCTACAGTAAGGCCCGGTGTGGGTTTGAGACTTCGTGTTCGATTGTGAATCTTCATTCGCCAGAGTTGATAGCGTTTTACCGCAAAAGGATGAATCAATTGAACTATTGATTATAATGCTAAGTTTAATTTTCACCTATTGATTATAATGCTAAGTTTAATTTTCACTGTTTTTTCTTCGTGTAGCAACTAACTATTTAATCGCTAATGTTATCTTTTAAAAACTATTGATTATAATACTAAGTAAGTTTAATTTTCACCGCTTTTTCTTCGTGACCGATCTTTCTTTGTGTAGTAAAGTAAGTAACTAACTATTTAATTGCTAACGTGATGTTCCAACTAATTGATTTAAATTTCATTGAGGATAAGTATCTCTTTTGGTCGCTGAAATATAGTTGATCCCCAATTTACTGTCTTGTCCTTTGATTGCCATGTGAGGAAACCAAATTCTTACTGAAACAAAGATCTAAAAATGTAAATTGCTTCTTACTGAAACAACTGTTGACACTTTTACATAAACACACTACTTAACAGAGCTTTTAGTCTCATTTCCACCCAAAAAAAAAAAAAACAGAGCCTTTAGTCTAAAACAACAAAAAACCAATAACATGTTTACAAGCTAAACCCCGAAGAAAGAACACACTTAAACCCACAAACAAAAACAGAGCAGCCCAACCCAATTGCAACTTCAAGCAACTCAATCCACCTCCTCAATCTTGGGGCCGGGTCCATTGGCGGAGCCAGTGGAAGCGCCACCAGGCATGTCATCTCCCATCGGCATGCCGCCTCCAGCGCCGCCGGCACCCTGGTACATCTTCGCAATAATAGGATTGCACAGGCCCTCCAGCTCCTTCAACTTGTGCTCAAATTCATCAACTTCCGCCAACTGGTTCCCCTCCAGCCAATTGATCACCTCGTCCACCGCCTTATCGATCTTATCCTTGTCCGCGGGGTCCAATTTCCCGGCAAATTTATCATCCCTCACGGTGTTCCTCATGTTGTACGCATAATTCTCCAACGCATTCTTTGCATCCACTTTCCTCTTCACCTCCTCGTCCTCTGCCCTGTACTTCTCCGCATCCTGCACCATCTTCTCTATCTCCTCCTTGCTCAGCCGTCCCTTGTCATTCGTAATCGTAATCTTGTTCTTCACCCCTGCCGTCTTGTCCTCAGCCGACACATTCAGAATCCCATTCGCATCAATGTCGAAGACCACATTGATCTGCGGCACGCCTCTCGGAGCCGGAGGGATGCCCGTGAGCTCAAACTTCCCCAACAAGTTGTTGTCCTTCGTTCGCGCTCGCTCTCCTTCATAAACCTGGATCAAAACTCCGGGTTGATTATCCGAATAAGTCGAAAAGATCTGCTCTTTCTTTGTCGGAATTGTCGTGTTCCTAGGAATCAGCACAGTCATAACCCCGCCGGCGGTCTCGAGACCGAGACTGAGCGGCGTGACATCGAGCAGCAGCAAGTCCTGCACTTTCTGATCCCCTTCGCCGGTCAAGATCGCCGCTTGCACCGCCGCGCCGTAAGCGACAGCCTCATCGGGGTTTATACTCTTACAAAGCTCCTTCCCGTTAAAAAAGTCCTGCAAAAGCTGCTGGACCTTCGGGATTCTTGTCGACCCGCCGACAAGAACTACCTCATGAATCTGCGACTTGTCGATCTTTGCATCCCTCAGACATTTCTCGACGGGCTCCATACACTTCCTGAACAAATCCATGTTCAATTCCTCGAACCTCGCGCGAGTAAACGTCGAGTAGAAATCGATACCTTCGTACAAGGAATCGATTTCGATTGTCGTCTGGGTGGTGGAAGATAGAGTCCTCTTCGCCCGCTCGCATGCTGTCCTCAGCCGCCGCAACGCCCTGGCGTTTCCGCTAATATCCTTCTTATGCTTCCTCCGGAATTCCGCCACGAAGTGATTCACCATCCTGTTGTCGAAATCCTCTCCGCCCAGATGGGTGTCTCCGGCGGTGGCCTTCACCTCGAAAATCCCCTCCTCGATCGTCAGAAGCGAGACATCGAAAGTCCCGCCGCCGAGGTCGAAAATCAGGACGTTCTGCTCGCCCTTTCTCGAGGCCTTTTTGTCAAGCCCGTAGGCGATGGCAGCTGCGGTCGGCTCGTTTATGATCCGCATGACGTTGAGCCCGGAAATCACGCCGGCGTCCTTGGTGGCCTGCCGTTGTGAGTCGTTGAAGTAAGCAGGGACAGTAACGACGGCGTTCTTCACCGCCTGACCCAGATACGCCTCTGCGATCTCTCTCATCTTCGTCAGCACCATCGACGAAATCTCCTCGGGCGAGAAAGTCTTCTGCTCCCCCTTGTAGGTCACGACGATCATAGGCTTGTCGCCGGGGCCTGGAATAACCTTAAAAGGCCAGAGCTTCATGTCGCTCTGCACCGACGGGTCGGAGAACTTCCTCCCTATGAGCCGCTTCGCGTCAAATACGGTGTTATGCGGATTCATCGCCACTTGGTTCTTCGCAGCGTCGCCGATCAGCCGCTCAGTGTCAGTGAAGGCCACGTAGGACGGGGTTGTCCGGTTGCCCTGTTCGTTGGCGATGATCTCGACGCGGTCGTACTGCCAGACCCCAACGCAGCTATAAGTTGTGCCGAGGTCGATGCCGATGGCCTTTCCTTCCGTCTTGTCCGCCATTGAAACTGCTTAAAAAACAGAGCTCGAGATTTGCAGACAAACTTGCGAGAAAAAAACTGAAGGCTTTATGGTATTTTTATAGATTTCTGAAAAGCTGAAAGCTTTGTGGGATTTTCTTGTGATGAATTCAGAGATGGGTTTTGGATATAGGGGATTGGAATTTGTCAATTTATAGTGGTTTGAGACATTGTTCGAGAGAAATTGAAATGAGTGTAGAGGGGAATCGGTGGGAAGCATAAAGGTGGTGCTGGAGCGTTCTGGAATTTGCGAAATTTTTCCGACTGAACACAAGTTGTATATTATGTATTTGTTTTATAATTTGTGAAAAAAATTATTTTTTAAATTATTAATTTTTTTAACACGTTTATTTTTTTATTTGTATAGTGACACGTGATGTACTAACTCATGTGCCAATCACATTGAAAAAAAATTCCTAGAATTTTTTGAGGGAAGGGTTCGGTCGGGAAGGTGGGCTTGAATTATGTAGAATTTACATGGGTGCTATGGTTTTTGTTGGGTGAAATTGGCGGGTGAGAGGGTGGCATTTTGGGAATTTGAGGATATTTTAGGGGTAGCGGTGGAATGACGTGCACAGAAATAAAGGGGTGGATAAGTGAAGCGGTGGCCGGTTGGCTGCCGTTTTTGGTTACACGTTGCGCGGGTGATCACTGTTTTTGAGGTATTGTTTGGGCCAGATATGTTTTCGGGTTTGTTATATTGGGCCGATCAGACTTTGTGGGTATGGGCTAATGTTTTTTAAATGGACCCAAACAAATTCGAAAATGAATGTAAATTCAAACTCCAATTGAAATGATGCAAGTGACGTTGAATTAGGTTAGGGAATAAAATCAGAGTTTCATTATTTTTAATTCTATTTTTGTTCTTATATTTTGATTTATATATGCGATTGAAAATAGACGTTATATAACTTCTTTTTACATTCAACTTACTCTCTACACCCATATCATTTTTTATTAAAGAATCAATATCTTTTCAAACCCAAATTTACTATCAAAATTACCCTCACAAACCCAATTCAAAATGTCAATTTATTTTTGCACCCATTTACAAAATAAAATCTCAAATTACTAATTTGGTGAAATTTCTACTTGTTTGTGATAGCGAAAGCTTTCAAGTTTCCACTAAATACCTTTACTCATACTCTCTTTGAAAGAGTGAGGATCCTCACTGGATCTTCTTTGTGAGGATCCTCGTACATCATGCAGTCAATTTTCATTAGATACTGTTTATATTCAATTTTAAATAAAAAAATTACAATGATTTCTGACCGCATGATGTACCATGAACAAATATGATTTGAGAATTCTGGAATCATCACAAAGACGATCCGGCAAGGATCCTCTCTCAGGCTCTTGTCACATCAGAGCTCCCTACTACAATTCACATAGCTGCTCATAGTGAAATCAATTATCAAGGCAATTTTATATTATGTCAGTTTAGGTTTCCAAATCTCCCTCTATATCCAACCTCCAATGTTCCTCATGTAATTCTCACCACTACTAATTGAGTGGCTTCATCCACATCAATTGGTTGCTTGTGTAATGGACAATACTTACAAAAAAAATTTACTCGCCTTGTAAAACCCCACCGGACTTGCTGAGAATCATCTATATCTTCTTCGTCGAAATGTTACTTATAATCTCTTCATAATGAAGTATTAAAGTCACATTGAAAATACATCTCAGGCAGGGCGTAATCATAACTGACAGTTATGTTCTAAAGGTGCTATTGGAAAGGGTATATATGGTGAGACGAAAATGGATGCCTTCTCTGTACTGTTTTCTGGAGTAGCCATAATAATGCGCGTGCTGCCTCGGGAGCACCCACCTCATTCTCACGTTGGGCAAACACTTCTTCTTTGTTGAAACATTCAACCGAGAACACAGTCCACGTCCAAGGGCAAGCTTTGCCACCATCTTCACAATGAAACCCAAAAAATTCATCTTCTCAACTTCCCATATTGAAGGCGTGATTTGAAACTCAAAACTTATCTTTCCAACTATAAAAAAATTTGAAATCAAACGAAAAAAAAATTGAATAAATTGGTTCATGCCTTAGTTGGAGGATTCAAAACTTCAAATTCAAAATCACCATAAAAACTTGTTTTCTCTACGAGGGCTCTTAAGATTTTAGCATAATGAACGTAGGATAAACATTGCTTGATATCAGGGTTTAGTTTGGGTGTGGGTTTATTCACAAATTTTAGTTTATTTGTTAATTTCATCTTGTACTTGATGGTAATTATGAAATAGGGTAAAAATGATGATTCACATTTTAAATTTAAATTGGGTGTAGAAAGAATGGGTTCAAATAAAATTTCTCAATAAAAATCACACGAAGTCGACTATTAAATTACGAGATAGTCCTATACTAATAGATAACACATGATTCACTAATGGTGGATATCCTTGCACAAAATCTCCCTATTTAGGTGTTATTTATGTAGTGTTACAAAAGGCCCTGCATGAGGCCGCCTAAACCCAATGCACTAACGTTTAGTAATTCGTAATCAAATTAAGAAGAATTGAATTGAGGAGAAACTAGATTAAAGAAGAAAGATAATTAGGTTTATATTAAAATTGTTTACTAAACTATCTGTAATAGGAAGAAACAGAATACGAGAATATTTAATTTATTATTTACATCATCACATAACCATGAAATAACAAATTTTCTTTCTTTCTATTAAAGTTCATCGCATAAACAAAATAAAAAAATTGTTACTTTATTATTTAAATATTTTTAATTTATATGACAATATTTAATTATATTTATAGGACCCAGCTAAGTGACACATCATCACATAACAGAATATTTAAGGGAGTTGTAGCGGAAAGACCACATTGATTTGCGACACCTATTTTTAGGGACTACATTGATCCATTTTCAATTTCAGGGACCATCTTGATTGGGTGGTTTAATTTCAGGATTCATTTATGATAAAAATCCCTCACATATGGTTAGTAAACACTGGAATGGCTTGGAATGTGCGCAATTTCCTTTCCTTCGGTTTTGTAAGCATGCTATCCTTTACCTATCGCTGACTAGCACCTAGTGTATTTTAAAACCTTGATCTATGTTAAGTAAATGAGAAAATGCTAAAAAGACTTTCTCAAAGTGGGACTCCGCTACCTTATGTTTTTAGCACGATATTTTATAATGTTGGCATAAAAATTGTGCAAAAAAATGAGATGGCGAAGACTCTATGAAGAGTTCCACTTTTTTTTAGTACGTTGATATTTTTACACTAAGAGGAGGGGGAGTTCGGCAAAGTCACACACTAGGCACCTTAATTTAGAATCGAATTCATTACCCATAAAATTTGAACCTGAAACCTCTCACTTTCAAGTGACTGTAATTTTGAAGTGGCCCACTTTTTAAGGTGTCTCTTTAGTATTTTCCCAAATGTTTTTTTGACCTTTTTATCGATCACGATTCGTAAATTGGTGGGTGATACAAAAAGAAGCAAAGTACCCAAAAAACGAAGTACACAAGGAAGTTTTAGATACGAGTCAGAGCAAGGCAAAAGGACAGATTCGTCATTCCACCCAAAAAGTACGCAACTCTACATCCTACCAAAATGACAAGTGGACAACAACGTGATCGCACTCACCCGACATTACCAAACAAAAATAAATACAAAACTCGAACCAAAAATCTGAGGACAAAGGCAAATCCAATTTCGACGCGCACACGCTCTCTCACTTTCACCAACGATAGGAAGGGTTTTTAGCCTCTCCACCGCCCCGCGGACCCCTTTCTCTCTCCCTCTCTCCCTCTCTCCCTTTCTCTCTCTCTCTTAACCTCCGAAGAGAGAAGAACCAAACCAATACCCGCAATCCGAATCCCTTTTTTCGTTCGGGGATTTAAATCCAATTGGACAGGATTCAGCGTCCGTTTTCGCTGAGTCTTTCGTTGTTGCTGTTCTCCGTCTTTGTTCTTGATCGGACGCCTGTGATTCTTCCGGAGATTAGATCGAGGTATGCAGCAGGGTGATCAACCGGTGTTGAGCTTGAGACCTGGTGGCGGTCGCGGTAGACTTGGTCCTCGCTTCGACTCCTCCTCCTCCGCCGCTTCCGGCCCGTCGTCTTCATCGTCGTCGTCGTCTTTGGCTTTCGGTTCCTTTTCTTCTGATCTCCCTCTCCTCCGTCCCCATGGCGGCGCTCCCCCCAATTTCTCTATCAAGGTAAACTTATCAAATCTCTCCACTTTCTCTGGATCTTGGTTTTTACCGCCCTGTAATTTTATTTTATTTTGCATCTGGATGTATGATTTGATTTGAATTTGTTGATTAGGAATGAGACGCCTGTAAAGTTTGCTTCTTTGGATTGAATTATGTGCAAACAAAGATGGGTTCTCTGAGATAATTGGTGTTTTAATGCGTTAATTCGTTTTTAGATGATTTCGTATCGACTTTGAATGTAATTTGAACAACCCTTTAATGATTTGAGCTCCCCCATTGACCCTTGAAACTCATTTGCGTGTTTGAATAGATGAAAATCTTTATCTATATCATATGGAGGTTTTCTTGCAAGTAATTTTAAGAAGCCAATGTCCTAATTCTTGGCGGGGCGCTTACTTTGTGTGTCTGCTGTAAATATGGACGAACAACTGCATGTAGGCTTTAGGTGGGCAAGCATTGAGTCGTAGGTTGTCCATAAAGGACCTACAAACATCGGATTAATCCAATAGTGCATAATTTGGAGTTGGCTACTTTGCAAGTTGGAGTTGGCTACTTTGCAAGTTGGAGCTTGTGTAATGGGGCCAAACTTTCTAAACTCTTTTTTCATGACAGGCTGGAGATGCACGGTTTGAGGGTCGTGAGCGAGTGAAGTACACCAGAGACCAGATCCTACAGCTTAGAGAGGTATTCAATCTTATAATGCACTTGATGTTGAACAGTATGATTATTTTTGAACTAAAATGATGATGCATTCTCATAAAAACTTTACTGATCTCTGGAATATTGTACCGCTTCTTTGTAGGCTGTTGTGCTCCCTGATGAAATTCTAAAAGTGAAACAAGAAGTTGAAGCTGAATTTTTCAGTGGTGAAGATCAGAGCTGGGGTCGTGCAGAATCAAATGTGAGTTTTTGTCCAACTAATATTACTTCTATTTCAATGATTGAAGTATTGAAGTTGATGGAACTGTATTTTTGATATCATCAATTTCAAATATCTTTGGTCATTAAACTTCATAATGCTCGTGTTCTTTTTATTGTTGTGATTAGATATGTAGCCTTGAAGTTATTCATCTCCATATTTATGATATTAGCTGCGTGCTTTATAAAAACTCCTGATTTTTTTATTTACCTATTCAGCTGCCTGCTCAATCTCCAACTCCATCTCCAGCTCAAAATCGTTATTCGGAGCCCGACAGCCGGGATTGGCGTGGCCGTTCTGCACCAGTTCCTGCCTCTGGAGAGGAACGGTCTTGGGATACTCTTCGGGAGAATAAAGAGTCTGGTAATCGGTTTGATTACAGACAGCAAGATGCAAATCAGGCTCTAATTGCGAGGACACAGAACCAAGGGGTAATATATATTTTAAGAACAGTTTAATTTTATCTCTATAATTTTCCTCTCTGTATTTTTGGTTTGTATTTGTTTCCGGATTATCTTTTGTGTTGAGTTTTGCCTCAGGGGAATAGATTATAGGCTATTCTCATGCAGTTATATCTAGCGGGAGTAGGTTGAATGTGCACCCTTTACTAAATTTGTTTGGTTCTGGCGTATTCTACTGTGCTTTTTAACTTCCGTGCTTGTATACGAGGACAACATCGACTCGGATTTATTTCTGATACAATTGATTTCTCATAATTTCAGGGAGGGCCCGCTCCTACTTTAATCAAAGCTGAGGTGCCATGGTCAGCTAGAAGGGGTACTCTATCTGATAAGGACCGCGTGTTGAAGACTGTGAAGGGGTAATATATCATGAAACATCAGCATATTGTATTACATCTTGATTATTTGCTCTCTATTTCCCACATATAATCATGGGCTTACATTTCTGTCCCAAATTGTCATTGTTTGGTAATTTTTTGGTCTACCTGAAAGATGTCTGTGAGAACATTGAGCTTAATGGCATTCACTTTATGTTTATATGCAGGATTCTGAACAAGCTGACTCCGGAGAAGTTTGATCTCCTCAAAGGGCAACTTATAGACTCTGGCATTACATCGGCTGATATCTTAAAGGTTTTATTTTTTTTATATACCCTTATTATAGTGTGCTTTTCAGTCTTGTTTTATTACTTCTGGCAACTGTACTCACAATTTTCCTTGCATTCCAGGGGGTTATTTCACTGATATTTGACAAGGCCGTGCTAGAACCTACATTTTGCCCCATGTATGCTCTTCTGTGTTCTGATCTTAATGAAAAGCTTCCTCGGTTCCCCTCAGATGAACCAGATGGTAAAGAAATCACTTTCAAGCGCATCCTTTTGAATAACTGCCAGGAGGCTTTTGATGGCACTGACAAATTGAGAGAAGAAGTTAGACAGTTGACTGCCCCTGAACAAGAGATGGAGCGTAGGGATAAAGAAAGATTGGCCAAGATTCGTACTCTGGGAAACATTCGTTTAATTGGAGAGCTTCTGAAGCAGAAGATGGTACCTGAAAAGATTGTACATCACATTGTTGCGGTTCGTCTTGGATTTCCTCCTCCTTTGCCCGTACTTGTTCAGCAATTACTCTTCAATATGTTGTTCATGGTTATTTTTTATGTGAAATAGGAACTCTTAGGATCCGATAACAAAATTTGTCCTGCTGAGGAAAACGTGGAAGCACTATGTCATTTTTTTACCACAATTGGAAAGCAGCTTGATGAGAAGCCAAAATCACGCAGTATAAACGATGTGTACTTCAGCCGAATGAAGGAACTGACAACAAACCCTCAATTGGCTCCAAGGTTGAGGTTCATGGTTCGTGATGTAATTGATTTGCGTTCCAACAACTGGGTTCCCAGACGTGAAGAGGTAGGTTATTGTCATATGTGCTCTACTTGTATATTTAATTGCTAATGTTTTTTGAACTAATAGTCATCTTATTTTGAAATTTGATCACAGATAAAAGCCAAAACCATCACTGAAATACATACAGAGGCAGAAAAAAATCTTGGATTGCGTCCAGGGACCACTGCAAGCATCCGAAGTGGTCGTATCAACGTTTCTGGTGCTCAAGGGAGTACCAGCCCTGGGGGATATCCCAACAACCGACCTGGTTTAGGGGGTATGATGCCTGGAATGCCTGGAATGCCCGGAACAAGGAAGATGCCTGGGATGCCTGGAATGGATAATGACAATTGGGAGGTTCAGAGGAACCGGTCAACGCCAAGGGGTGATGGGTTTGGTATGCAGCCTGGTGGTGGGCGTGGCCAGGTGCCGCTGGTTGGAAAATCAACATCAGTGAACACAAGGCTATTACCTCAGGGTAGTGGTGGCCTTGGCAGTGGCAGACCTAGTGCCTTACTGCAGGGTAGTGGTGCCCCTCCTGCTCGTCCATCCAACCATGCTTATGCTGCAGAGCCTGTAGCTCAAGCGCCAGTGCCTGCTAGACCTGTTGTTGCTCCTTACGTAGCACCAGTTGTTGAAAAGCCACAAGCTCCAGCTCCAGCTGCGGTTCCAAAGTTGAAACTAGATGAGCTTAGGAGAAAAACAATCTCCCTTTTTGAGGAATATTTCAGTATCAGACTCTTAGACGAAGCATTACTGTGCGTGGAGGAGCTACAGTCTCCTGCTTACCATCGAGAGGTTGTCAAGGAAGGTATCACCCTTGCACTAGAGAAGAGTCAACCGTGTGTTGAACCACTTGTGAAGCTTCTTAAGTATTTGCTTTCTAAGAAGGTGCTTACTACTAGTGACATAAGGAGTGGATGTTTACTCTATGCATCTATCCTGAACGACGTTGGCATTGACCTGCCAAAAGCGCCAACTAACTTTGGTGAAATTATAGGGGAATTAGTCTTGGTTGGAGGTTTGGATTTCAAGGCGGTGAAAGAGGTCCTGAAGGGGGTGGACGACGACTACTTCCAGAAAGCTATATTGGATGCTGCACTGAATGTCGTTAGCTCTAGTCCGTCAGGACAAGGCCTGTTGGATTCACAATCATCTGATATTGACGCGTGCCGGAGCCTATTCTAGGAAGCATCCTCAGACATATTTGCACGCACGAGCACACTCGAGTTTCTGCAACCCCGTGGGACTACATTCGCCCTCTTTTTCGGGTGAGTGATTTGTATTACACGATAGATGATGTGATAAGGTGGAGATGCCAAAGGACAAGACAGGTACTTTTTACTTGAGCTGTATATTTTCCGAGGTCATAGTTACGGTGTGTTTAAGGAGGAAAGAAGTCGAAATCATAATGCAATGGATTTTGCTCTCGAGACGAGGATGGCTTAATCGCGTGCTGAATTTTCTCGAAGGATCCCGTTGTTTTTTGTACTCGATTAGTTTTGTTGTTGTCATTTTTTTAATCTTCCGGACTGATTAATTTTAGTTCAATGTTGGAACTTGGCTAGCTCATAAAATGCCTTGTCTTTATATTCCCACTGTGAAAGGAAATCGATATGGTTTTGGGCTTATTGCTTGAATTTGAGTGCAAATTTTTGTGTTTCGCTTTTCAGAATATCAAATTTATGATGAACGGACACGAGAATTCTCAATATCTTCACAAAGAGGATCCTCATTCGCCTAATAGGACCGGAGTGACTCTGACTGCTGTCAGAGAGTGGCGCGTTTTGTATCTTCGTGGCCGATACATCTTTTCATCCTCTGTTTTCAGTTTTTAAGGTGAAAATGTGTGAGAAAAAGAATGATGATTAATGGGGGAAAGTGAGTGAGGATCCATGAAATAAAAATTTGAAAGCGGTAGCTCATTTGGAAGTGTTTTCGATATGATTGAAAGTCCTTTACAGAAGTGTTTTCATCTTCTTCGATAATTCTTTTATCTTTGGTATTTCTAAATATACCAAATGAATAGTGTTGCTTTAATAATTTTTGAGCCATCTCCCTCACTTTCTAACAAAAATATTGAATTAAAACTTATTATTAATATTTTACTTTTCCTTTTACGAAAGATTACCAATTAGTTGGTACATAAAACTTTCAACGGAATTTTGTTTAAAAAGATTGCATAAATAAAACCAAAAGTTCAAAGCAGAGAAAATTTTCCCACGAGATTGGGCAGAGTGACAGAGAAATACTAATATTATTGCTTTCACTTTTTTTCTTTGTTGTGCATTGTAATCACACATTGAGTGATCTTTATATAGAGTCACATCCATAACAAACCAAAAAGTGAAATGATTGCCCTTTTGAAAACATCACATGACAACAATTAATTACACTATTGTTCTCAAGTCTTCTTCACTTGAAAGTAAAATATGTGAACATTCATTCTCACAATTTTACAACTTTAACTTCAATCAATTTCACGTTTCTAGCACTTTCTAGTTCATCAGTAACTCACTTCATTATTTCTAACAAATATGCCAAATGAGGAGTAATTTTTACTAATTTTTTTAACTGTTTCCCCTTTATTATTAGGGGTCTTTTGATATGGGTCTAATATTAATACTTTACTTTTCTTTTTTTACGGAGGATTACCGATTAATTGGGACATAAAATTTTCAACGGAATTTTGTTTAAAAGATGTATAAATAAACCAAAGGTGAAAAGCAGAGCAAATTTTCCCGCGAGATTGGGCGGAGTGACAGAGAGAAATGTCCGGCAGCGAACAACAGCAAGTAGCGCAGTCAGTGGCGGACGAGCAGTCGCTGAGGGTAGCCGTCGCCATCTCTCTTCTCCGATCAAAACTTCTCCAAAATCAGCCCCGTCCTCCTCCTCCACCCTCTGTCGATCAATCCGACGCTCTCCGATGGAAGCGAAAGGTCTCTCTCGTCTCTTTGAATTGAATGCACTTGAATTCCGATCACAATTTCGTTAAATTCTGAAATCCAAGAAGAAGCCTAATCAATTAAGTTGTGCATCAGGCCAAGGAGCGAAAGCTCGAGCTTTTGAGACTCCGGCAGGATCTCAACGAAGCTGAAGGTCCTCTCTCTCTCTCTCTCTCCATCTATAAGCTGATCAATCCTTAATTTGATGTACTTTTCGGTTTCAGACGCTTCGCAGTGCGACTTGTTCCCGGAGAGCGCTTCATGCAAGTGTTATTTCTTCGATAATTTGGGGAAATTAAGCCCTAGCAAGCGGCTTCCAGATCCCTCTCAATGCAGATTCAATGACGTCTTGCGACGCAGATTTCTTCGACACGGTTCTTATCATCATCATCCTCTTTCTCGTATTCTCATCAACTTTGTGTATACATTTCTTTTTTAACAAATCATTTTTCTTGCAGTGCGTTTCAAGGAAAGGAGAAGAAGAAGGGCAAGCGGATCGTCCCAGCGCCGCCATTTCTCAGGTGCATTGGGCTTTGATTTAATTTAATTTTATGGCAATTTTCCGGCTTGAAATTCTGTTATTTTATCATAAGATATTTAAGAACTTTGTAATTTGGGGGTTTTGTGGAAAGTTATATGCATTTAGTAATTGCTAGTGCAGACACAAACAGTGAAGATGAAATGGAGCAGCTTAGAGCTTCGATCGATTTTCTTGTGGAGCTTTGTGAAACCGATTCTCCTGTTAGATTCGTAACTCACTTTATCATTTGCCTTTTTCCTTTCGAAAAACAAACGGACGGTTAATTATAGTTTGATTTTCTGGTGTGTTAATTGTAATCATATGCTTTTGTTCTAAATTGGATCTGTTGGAATTTCAGGTAGACGATGCTAATTTTGTGAACTGGTCACACCAAGCTGTAGACTTTATTCTAGGTAGCATGCTTGTTTCGTGTTTTGATTGATCATGATCCAAAACACCGCTACTTAATTTGCTAGAATTAATTTTAATCTATAGAGCAGGCACACTGAATTTATGTTTCCAAATTTCTTGAAGCTTCACTGAAGAATCTGTTATCCACGGGAAATAATGTGGAACTCATAGAAGGAATTATCAACAGCTTAATCACGCGTTTGGTTAAACGGATGTGTTTCCCGTTGCAAGGAAATGGTAAGGTATTGTTTCCAATTAGGTTGTGGCTTACAATTTTCTTTCATTGTTAATATATCATTTCGCTAATTATGTTACTAATACTTTTTTCCAGGATCAGAACACGCTGAATCTGAGGCTCAGTTTTCCGTTCAGCATTTGATCCGAAAGCTTGGAAGCGAGCCTTACGTTGGACAACGTGCATTATTCGCAGTTTCTCAGAGAATTTCTGTCCTGGTGGAAAATTTCCTCTTCAAAGATCCATTTGATGATGCTTTTACAAACATGCATCAATGCATGTTCATACTGTAAGCATTCCAGATCCACAAAACACATTCTCGACTGTGATCATCTCTCCAATTTTTTCATCAGTTACTGTTATTCATTAGGGACCGAAACCCAACTTGCTTGTTTTCGGCATCCTTTTATTCCTTGACGATTTGGATATAAAACGTTGTTTGAGGATCCACAATCCCAAATACTGAGCAGAAAGGCATTACATGGGATTTGAGTTCCGTCCTTCGAGTGGCAAAAATTCGTTAAGAGTCTCATTATTTCCCTAGACAAAAATGCATCCTACCTTCTTCCCTCATGTTTCTTCCACTGAGTCTGCAGAATTGTGGATGGTTCCTTGTCAGTTTACCTAAGGTTAACCAGCATAACTTTGAAGTGCATATTTTACTTCTACATTCTTCATCAGTTTCCAATGGAACGAGATTTTGATATGATTTCTTGTAATGTGGATGACAGGATCCAGCTTACTGAGTTTTTGGTATCCGATTACTTATCTGAATGGTCAAAGGACGAAGGTTTCAACACCAGTACGTGTAGTAATTGCTACTCATTTCACAAGCTTTCGACATCCTTACATTTTTCTATCCATATACAATGCAGCAAATGCCAATTTACCTTCCAGATATTTTGACTGAGAAATAATCGAACAACGGTTTGATATTTGCAGTGCTGTTTGAAGAGTGGGTGGTATCAGTTCTTCAAGCACGTAAGGCATTAGAAGTTTTGGAGAGCAGAAACGGGCTTTATGTGATGTACATGGATCGAGTGGTAGGCGAATTGGCAAGACTCGTGGGCCAAAATATGTCCCTGCAGAAGCTCAATCGTGAAGTTCTTGACAATCTGTTTCAGTAAACCTCATCTCTGCAAATTATTTTTCTTTTGGAACTTGTCAATTCGCAGCAGATATCTTTTAAATTTCTTCAGAGGTTGAGATTTATGTCAATTGAGGGAAACCTCGCCAGGTAGAAATGGCGGGAGTCAGCATACTTTTGTAAGAGGTGTCGTGGGTGATGATGATGATATTTCCTAGTCAAGTTCCTTTCCGATAATGATGAGACTGCATTTTTTGTACAGCATGTGAGCACGGGCATCCGTGTGAATTATATGAGTTGGATTTGAGACTTTTTTCGAACTTTTCGAAAGCAAAGTGCAATTAGATGTATTTTATATATCCATATGAGATGAAGCCCTTGAATTTCTAAAATAGTGCAGAAAAAAGTGTGTCGAATCATTGCTATTTGACTCGAATTAGAAATTGATTTCATTGTTTAACATTAGTTGTCAAAGGTTTTGAGTGAGACGGGACAACCCCGCGACCACTGCCTAATTAATATCATGAAATCAGACCAATGTATCGATACAAGAAAATATATTCAACTTTGGTGCCCTCTTTCTGTTTGTGCGGTCACAGTTAAGCCATGTTAATATTTTATATTTTTATTTTTTTTTTGTCTTATTATCTTTATTAAAAAATTAATATAAAATACTGACGTGGCTTAACCGTGACCGCATAAAACAGGAGGACATAAAGAGGGTATGGAAAGGGGAGGACAAACAGTCACTCTCCTTTTTTAATTAGGATAATATTTAGATTCTTATTAATGAGTACTTTATGTATTTTCTTTTTGATTTGTTTTAATCAGAAAATGGCATGTGTCTCTTGTTTTTTAAAAGTTTTAAATTTTTTTTTAATAACACGTCCATTGTTTCTTAAAACAATAAAACATGTGTTAAAATATTATTGGACAAAACCAAAAAGTGAGTACTCAAATATTATCCTTTTAATTATATATTTATGATTTATCCATAATTAGTAGTAAACAAGTTTTTTTTTTTTTGAACAACCTTATTATTTATACTAAGAGCAACTCAAGTGTTGCAAAGGCCCCGTAGGACTATTCACTATTGAATCCACTCAGTAACTGCCTTTTGCATCTCCACCCCTACACTGAATAGGCTTGGCAATATGCAATAAAATATTAGTATTTTTTATTATAAAATAATACAAAATAATTTTATTTGTAATTTCGGATAAGATTTTTAATCGTTTTCATTGCGCCACGTGTCATTATTCGAAAAGACAATTATTGGTGATAGATTTCGATAAGATTTTTATCTAATGCCGTTGTGCCATGTGTCGTTACCTTTTTAGAATCGTTGAGGATAGATTTTTGATAAGATTTTTAACCAATCACATCGTGCCATGTGTCATAATCTATTTACAAACTTTGAGGATAGATTTCGATCAGACTTTTAACGAATGACAGCATACCACGTGGCATTATCTACAACTTAATCCTTTCTGAATCCTTCATATATAATCCACCATCTATCCTAGGAAATCACACACCAAAATCAAAATCTCTATCATTATTCATAGTTTTTGCTTCCTTCTTACAATGTCTTCTTCTTTAAGGATAATGTGGGAAATCGATCAGCAAAGGAAGAATTGTTTAACTAATCAGAAGAAATGTTCAATCTCCAGATGTCCCAAAATGAGATAGAAGATGATGAGGATGAGGAGCGTTGAAGGAGAGATGACGAAGCAAGAATGGTAAGAGCCTTACATTCCCGTCGAGTCATCCAAGTTGTGGCTCAGATCTCCAGGCCCAGTCGTTCTGCAAACATTGATAGAAGCAGGCAACGATGAGGTATGGACCTCTTGGACGATTATTTTGTCTGTAACAGTGCATTCCCTGATACGTACTTTAGACGTCGTTTTAGAATGGAACAACCATTGTTCAACAAAATCATGGGCGCTGTTTTCAACCATGATTCTTACTTTCTCCAAAAGAATGATGCTTTTGGTGTTATGGGTATCCTGCCTGAGTAAAAAATTATTGTTGCCTTGCGGATACTTGCATATGGAACATTAATAGTCCAAGTGGATGAGATAGTGGGGATCGAAAAATCAACCATTCTTGAGTCCCTGATGAGGTTTTGCTCTGCAATCGAATCTATCTACACCAGAGTACCTCCAGAGACCTACTTCGATGGACTTGCAAAGGCTTCTGAAGAAGGGCAAATGCGAGGTTTTCCTGGGATGATTTGAAGCATCGACTGTATGCACTAGACTTGGAAAAACTATCCAAGTGCATGGCAAGGAGCTTGTGGGGATAGAAAATGAGCAAAAAGTATCATTTTGGAGGCGGTGACATCATTTGAAACATGGATTTGACATGCCTTTTTTTGGGTTCCAGGAGCTCAAAATGACCTTAATGTCCTTGCCCAATCTCCAGTGTTTAACGATGTCTTGCAAGGAAAAACACCAAGAGTCACGTACTAAGTCAACGGACATAAGTACCACGAGCCATACTACCTAGTAGATGGAATTTACCCAAGGTGGTCATCATTTGTCAAAACAATGCCACGTACTTTGCAAGCTGTCAAGAAGGGTGCATGAAGGATTTGGAGCGTTGTTTTGGTATCCTTCAAGCTCGTTGGGCGATTGTCAATGGTGTTGCCATAATATTTGATTTAGAGTTGATTCGATCCATCATGATGACATGCATCATTCTTCACAACATGATTGTGGAAGATGAGTACAATTATGATGTCGTTGATGAATATGAGTTAGACACAATAAACAATTCCAGAACACAAATATATTGTGCTCATGATGCCACTGAAGAACCTGTGCAGCACGAGCCATTAGAAAGGGATGGACGTTACAAAGAAAGGTTCACTCAATGATATACTGCACTTCAGGACCCATATATGCACAATGCCAGACAAATTGACTTGATAGAGCATCAGTGGGAATTGAAACAAGCTTAAGATACTTAAGTTCATTTAATGTGTTTGTTTTTATTTGGTCTGTTTATTTAATTTTATTTGGCGTGTTTTTTAAATTCATTTAGTGAGTTTTTTATTATTTGGTATGTTTATGTAATTTTATTTGGTGTGTTTATGCCCTTTGAATAAATATTCTCTTAGTATAAATAAATTACCAAATTAAATAAATATACTCTTAGTTTAAATAAAGTACTAAATTTAATATATTGGAAACAACATAAAGTACTCTATTCAATAAATAAGAAATTACAATCCAAAGTGATTGGAAAATTATGGGCTCTGATTACAAACAAAGTGATTGGAAAATTTATGGGCTCTGATTACAAACAAAGTGATTGGAAAATTTATGGGCTCGTGAATGGAAAATCATCACCTAACCAATTTGTGGTGCTAGAACCATCTTCTCTTGTTGTGTTAGGACCGTCTCCTCTTGCATTATTAGTCATTTTGTTGGAAAAAAATTGTATTGAAACCTTGAGAGAAAGATAGGAATGTGGTTGAAAGTACTTGAGAAAATATGAAATTGTGGTGCAAGGTAGAAGATAATGAGAAGGTATTTTAAGAAAAGTAAAATCAAATTTTTTTAATTTTTCAAAAAAATAAAATTTGGATTTTTTATTCACATAATTAATCTTTGCCCTTGGATTAAAAAAAATTTGAATTCCAACCCTCCAAATTGTACTACGTGGCACAACGGTAAAATATCAGATTTTTTACATTTTTTTTATTTATAAAGGTGAATAACGTGGACTATTGATCTCAAATCCAATGGCTGAAATTAATGAAGGTTTGAATTATTTTTTTTACCATTGGAAATCCAACGGTCCATAAAATGTAACCATTGAAATCCAACAGAAGTGAAGAAGCCACGTGGCTTCACCAACGGTAACCTTTCAGAATCTGTGCCGCCTGGCACCGCGTTTGAAAACATGCCGGAGATGCGCCACCACGCGAGCTTTAAGTGCACGCGCCTGACGCAAAAAAACACATAAACGTGGCTTGACGTCAGCCTTGCGTCACCTGGCACTCGGACTCTCGGGCCAACGATTCGTGTTGGGCCTGTTGCTAGGGCCCCCTCTAGTGCTGAGGCCCAAATGGGCTGGACTTGATTGCCCAACAATTTGGTTCTATTGTGTCCACTGTCCATTGGGCTATCAACCCTGCTAGACTTGCTCTAAAGGGGAGGGGTGAACTTAACCTCACAGCGGGCTAGCAATAATGTGGTTCAAATTCGCATTTAGCGAGAATTGAACCTAAGACCTTTTACTTACAAGTAAAAAGAAATACAGTTAGACCGTAATACTTTAGCGGCTAGTAATAAACAAGTTAGAATTAGGCGGTTTATTATCTGCTTTGATGACTCACATGAAAATGTGTGGACTAGTAGAGTCTTTGCTCGATGACTCACTTAAAAGCACAAATTCTAATGTAGAGAGCTGGATTTGGTATTTATTCGAACAACTTATATGAAATATGAAATGAATATATTGTCGCCTTAGTGCCTCAATCTAATAAATAAAAGCACAAATTCTAGCGTAAAGAGCTGAATTTGGCATTTATGCGAACAACTTATATGAAATATGAAATGAATATATTGTCGCCTTAGTGCCTCAATCTAATAAACAAGTTAGAATTAGGCAGTTTATTATCTGCTTTGATGACTCACATGAAAATGTGTGGACTAATAGTCTTTGCTCGATGACTCACTTAAAAGCACAAATTCTAACATAGAGAGCTAAATTTGGTATTTATGCGAACAACTTATATGAAATATAAAATGAATATATTTTCGCCTTAGTGCCTCAATCTTATCATGCATGATAGCTAAATCGAGACGTCAAACTCAAGGTGTTCCCATTGCATACAAGGGACAAGTTACTGATGCTATATACTTTGCACATAAATCAAGGAAGACTCAGCCGATCATGTCCACATCACCAACAAAGGAAGACTTGTTAATCGTGAGCTAAATCATCGTTAGAAGGAAAGAGGGGTCGCTTGGGGGAACAGATCCCTCTGGATCTCTCTCACTAAATTTTAGAGATTCAGAAATCTGAACTTTTAAAATTTGATCTAACAGTTATAATTATTATAATTTTTAGAGAGATTTTCAATTTGTAGTCGTTGGATCAAATTTCAAAGACCCAGATCCTTAAATTTGGTGAGAAAGAACCAAAAATGACCTCTTTCCTCGACTGGGCACTTGCTCTCTCTCATATTTTCTATGTAAAGGTTTCCAAGCCTTCCTCTTCCTCCTTAGAGATATCCTAGCTCCTCTCTATGTAAATAGCTCCTCAAATACTCAAATAAAAATCCAAATAAAATGAATGTAGCCTAATTAAAGTGAACCATTATAAATTTTCCTGTTTATTTTGTGTTTAAAATTTTGTTGATACGCTCAATATTTTTATAAAAATATTTAAAAAATTAGAGAAAGATATGAAAATGGTGGGTGAAGTCTAAACTTCACCTCTTATCGAAAAAACTCTTACGTTTAGGGTAAAATCAACATATATCGTTAATATTTTTGACATATTTGTTAAATATCGGAGACACTCTTTTATTTTGTCCAAAAGAA
This sequence comes from Crataegus laevigata, assembly GCA_963580275.1. NCBI lineage: Eukaryota > Viridiplantae > Streptophyta > Magnoliopsida > Rosales > Rosaceae > Crataegus > Crataegus laevigata. The sequence goes on along the minus strand of OY756944.1, from coordinate 28,622,506 downwards.
TGTTTGCCAATTCCTAAAGTTTCATGTTAAATTTTTATCATTTCTATCGAAAGCAATTGATATCGATATTCAATATATTCGTCAAATATTTTCACAAATTTGCATATTAATATTTTCACTATTCTGATATTTTAAACACTCTAATTACGACATAACCCATTAAGTTGTCATCTCAGTTTTTTTGCAACAATGCAAGTCATTCTATTTCATATAAATCGTCTCATGCACACATAACATAACCCAATCTTAAAGAGACTTTTTAGTGTGTCCGGAACACGAGACAAAATACTAAATATCCAGTATCTCGTGTTTCAAACACACCAAAGAATCTTTGCAATACTTGGTCTTGTCCACCAGAGAGTTCCCACACGATTGCGTGTGATGTCTGTCGGACATAATATTCCCACGGAAGGACCAATAGATGCTACAACCCAGCAGTATATATATTCATTATTTGGAAGAGTAAGGTATTAGAAGTCTAAACAACATCAACCACTCTCGGCCTGACGACATGATAAGTGAGATGAAGTCTGCAGTCTGTCTCTCGCAACTCGTCCTCGTTCTCCTTCTACTGATATCCTCTCAATCTCTTCCCAGCTCAGCCCATGCAACTGCCCACCTGAATAATCCTGCCAGGGTTCTTGCTGGCCAGCAAGTCCGGATGCAGCAGCAGGAACCAGAAGCGGCTGCAAACAATTACGATTTGAGTACTCGGAAGCTTGGGATTCACAAGAAGATAATACATAGGCCGACTCCCAAAGGGCAACATGCCAAATCATCATCGTCCCCAATTTCAACTCAGATGCCTTCCCTTGCTTTGGGTTTATCCCTTTGCCTTTTCTTCTTCCTCTTTTAAATTCTCCCATGCAATTTACGTACAACTTGCTACTCAAATTAGGAATACTTTTCTCTATATATCAAGTACGTATACTATGTATATATCCGTATGCGTATATGTATATGTCTCCGACCATTCTTAGAATTTAGAAGTATTATTGTGTTATCCACCTATGTGATGATGCATACATACTTGTATTGAAAAGCTTGAAAAGGGCTTATATGTATAATTAGTTTTGCTTGGCAAATGACAATTTACAAACTTTTACATCATGCGGTCCTCATTAATCGATTCTAGTGGTTCACCTCATACAAATTTACAAAAAGGTACTCAAAGAATAAGGCAGTTAAACTTCCGGCCCCAAAGTCATGCAGAAGGATTTTGTCTCTCCTAATACTCAATACCAACGGTGCGCAAGCAAAACGATAAATTGACAAATCGCACAACGGGTTGAGATTAGGATGGATTTGAGAAAAGCACATATACAACGTCGACATTCTAAAAAATCACGCGAAAAAATGGGACAACAAATCAAGCTTATTGCGTACAACGTGTACTCCCTCTAAAATGTTATTACTTAAGCACTTTTTTTTTATTATAAGTAACTTCATTTTAATCCTTGGCAAATATAACTTTTAGATAAAAACCATGAGTAAGATCAAAATCTAATTTTAATCTCTCGATACATTAATAACCTCATTTATTAATTATATTTTGATTTTTTTAATTATTTATCTTTTTCTTTCTTATTTTTAATGTATTAATTTTATTTCATTATAAATTTTATTTTCATTTCATTTATTGACACACCCCGACCCAGGGGTCGAAGCGTGCTAGCCGTCACGTGCGAGTGACGTAGCCAAAAACGTCAGCGGAAGGTAATTATGCATGAAATGCAGCAGTGAAAGTCAAGTTGGTAATATACATATGATAAAAGTGATAGAGGGCAGGAGTGAAATAGTTAGAAGTCACAGAGCCAATCCTAGGTGCAGTCACTTAAAACAAAATGATACGACTACAGAAGAAATCCTACATCAGTGGCGGTCTGTCAGAACTGCCTTGGTGCCTTGATAGCCGTCCACGTCGTCGCTACCTAGAACCTGGAGGGGCGCAAAACAGAAAATGTGAGTGGGCAAAAACAAATACTTTCAAAAACCATTTCGCAAAATCCATAAATAACCCCTCGCTGTAAATCAGTATAATTTTCCCAGAAAATAATACGTATGTAAACTTATGAATGAAAACTCGTCTCAGCATCAAAACTCATTATCAAATCTCAGAAATAAGCCATGTCGATATACCAACTCAGAAAATTAGTATCATCAGGCAAGTAATATAAATCTAGGGTGTCCCTAGTGTCATGTCAGCCAGAGTCACCTCTAGTGACCTGTACGGCTGAACCTATTGCTCATCCATCATACTCAATCACTATCAATCATTATACTGCACACGAGTCGGAACCACCTATAGTGGTCTGTACGACAGGCTAGGTGTATAATATTACGCTCAGTGCTACGATCACGTGAAGGCTGTGCGACGAATCGTGGGTCACCTACGAGTCGGAACCACCTATAGTGGTCTGTACGACAGGCTAGGCACCTGCCTTGGATCCAAGGTGAGCGTACGGTGCGTGAGGTGAACGATCACGTGAAGGCTAGGCCTTACTCTGGCGGAGCACAAACACCCGAGGTGCAGTTGATGAGCTAAATCACTATCTATCATCATCTCAAGCACTATAATCATACTTACCTGACTTACCTGGCCGTCCTTGGCGTCAAAGCGAAATAAATGCAACCATGATCATATTTATAATCTATAGTAGGTATATGACATGGCAATATAATTATAAAACCAATTCCGTTCATAAATCATGAAATTTGCGTTTCTGGGAAAACGCCAATTATATATATATATATACACTAAAAACAAAAGCCCACTCACTGGTATGTCGACGGGTCGTATCCCTCGAGCCTAGAATGAATGCGCTCGTCCTCTGGGTACGTCTCACCTATATGTGAAACAACTGCAAAACCGTCATTAACAGGACATAACCGAGCTACGTAAATAACTTTTCATACGAAGGTCAATTTTGGTATTTGAATATACCAACGCGACCTACACGACGTCACGATCGTCGTGATAATTTTAAAATAATTTTTTATTGTGGCACGCGCCAAGGAATACACGGACAGACGCGCCCCCACGCGCGTCACGTGCTGCGCACGCGCAACTGAACCTTAACGGCGTCAGGAATATTCCCTAGGAATATTCCGTTATCTTCTAACGGATTTCGTTAGAACTAACTGACGGCGTGAGGAATATTCTGTCAACTTTGACGGAATATTCCGTCACCCCTAACCTCCAGCTCCGGCGACCTTCGCCGGCGCCGGACTGGTTTTTCCGGCGACCATTTTCCGGTGAACTTTCAAACCCCCATATCTCACTCATTTTTCATCCTTTTTCGTCCATTTTTCTTCCTACATGCTCTAAATTTAGTGTAGAATAAGTATATACCTTCAAATCCTTCGAAAAACGTCTAGAATCTCGATGAACAATTCCTCCAAAATCGGCCACTCTCGAAACCGGTGATCCCGACGTCCAAATCGTGCAAATGATGTACTCCGACGCTCGTGGGACAATTCTAAGATGATTGGTGATCTTGTTTTCACCTAAAACCTCCTGAAATGAAAGTACATGAACAGTACCTTAGAATTTAAGCCACGGGTTTGGTACGATTTCGAAGGTTTTCGAACCTAAAACTAGCATATAGATACTCAGCACAAGTCACAGATCACGTTTGGGCTTACCTGAGGCTCGATTCGTGCCTTGGTGAAGTGTGGTGTGTATGTCCGTACGTTTATGGCGAGGTGGGGGATAGAGGGTTCGAGAGAGAAGGAGAAGACAGTGTGTACGTGTGTGCATGTGTGGGTACGTGTGTGTATGTGTGTTAAAATATCAGCCCAAAGTTTGGGCTTAAATGGTTAGGGCACCCAAAGCCCAATAAATCCCTAAACACACCCGTTCACATATAAACGAGGGTACAATCGTCATTTCACGTCGAGGATATAGAAAATTTGGAACGGGATGTCACATTTATCGTAATATATTTTGTTGTTAACATTTAGATAAACTAATTTTTGTTATACAATATATTTCGATGTACTTTATCTTCTTCATTTAGGTATATTAAATTCATTATAATACATTTCGGTGCATACATTTAGGTACACACATTTCGGTACATACATTTTGATACAAACATTTAGGTATATTAATTCAATATAATACATTTCGGTGCATACATTTCAATACACACATATAGGTACATTAATTTAATATTAATACATATCGGTGTATATATTTAGGTACATACATTTCAGTACTAACATTTAAATATATTAGTTCAATATAATATATTTCGGTACACACATTTCGGTACTAATATTTAGGTACATTCATTGAGTCTTCAAGTTTGAAGAATGTTAAATAAAATTAATAAATTAAAAAAATCATTTTTGGTAAAAAAATAAATTAAAATTTGTGTATTAATAAATTTAAATATTTAATGGGAGACATTAAATAAAATGCACATTAACTATTTTAAATTAATAATACATTAGGGACTAAAATCAATATTTAATTTAACACTAAATTTTTTTTTAAATTTTAATCTTCTTGAAGGATTAAAGTTCAAAAACCCTTTTTTTTATATACACTTTTTAGAAGCCTAATTCCAATTTTGTTTGGCTAATGTAAATTCGTTACAGTCTCCCTACAATCCTATTTTCCTACCACCTCCATTTGCATGAACATTATCGTGGGCTACGCAGGGAAGGGAGAAACAAAACCATGCACGTAACCGTTACTCCTCAAACCATATCATCTCTAATAATTAAATTATCCCCAGGAGGTGTGCAGACCCTAATTTTCTCCGGAAGGAATTAGGGTTTTCAGAGAGAAAAATATGATGAGGTCGTTTCGACGCATATTTTTTTTGTTTGTAATCCTCTTCGTTGCCACGCGTGACGATCATACTCAGAGAGCTTTGGCTGAACAGGATCATGATCGCGATCGCGATCCCGACCGTTATATGGAAGCTGTATGCAAGAAGCATCATAGGCAAACAAACGAGGTGGTTTCGTTGCATGGCCGTGCGTTAATTGGTGGTGGTGGGGGTGGAGCTACATCCCTCAGGAAGAAACGTTGCCGGGAATATTATAATAAAATTTCTAATTCGTCTCACGCAAATATGACATCTGCTGCTGCTGCTGCTATCTCAATTTCTCATCATGTCTGCGTCGCCATCCTACCAGCTGTGTTAATCTTCGTTCTTTGTTCATTCTTTCCATTTGATGTATGATGTATGTATATGCTATTGATACCATCACCCCCACATAAATTTGTATGTTGTTTCTTAGAAAAAAAATATAGAAACTTCATGTTCCTGATTTTGATGATCATGTACGACGCACGTATGTAAAAAAAATTGTGTCGTATTGTAGCACTTCTACCGTTGGTATATTTATGTTGAGGGTTTGATTCTCGGATGTATTGGATCGGAATTAATGGATGAAAAATTCTAAAATTTCAAAAGGCATTTCCAAATGTTGGATGTGAAAAGCAAAAGGCATGTACATTTATTGAGATTCAGACTGGATTTGCAGACATGGAAGAGAAATGAATTTCCAAACCTAGTTACTTTCCTCCTTTAAGGTACTATTAATCCACCATATTAAATTAAGTAACTCTTTTTGTTAATTGCTTTATACTCTTCATCGAATCACCTTGGCTTTCATCACTAAGTGATAGCTAGAAACATGATGAATATGATGTATTTTTGCTCACCATCCTCAGGCAGTGGTAATGCTCACCACCTAATTAAATTTCCAAACCTAGTTTTTTTTTTCCCTTAATAAGATACTAGCTATTAATCCACTATTAAATTAACTAATTCTTTTTGTTCATTGCTTTATGCTTTTCTTCGAACCAACTTGACTTTCATTACTAAGTGGTAGCTAGATGCACGATGAATATGGTGCATTTTTGCTCATCATCCATTTGCTCACACCTGAATTTTCAAACCTAGTTATTTTCCCCGATATTATTAATCCACCATATTAAATTACGTAAGTCTTTTTGTTAATTGCTTAATACTTTTCATCGAACCACCTTGACTTTTATTACTAAGTGGTAGCTAGAAACATGATGAATAGGGTGTCTTTTTGCCCATCACCCTCGAGTGATGGTAAAACGGATCACTCTACTTATTATCATTTAAAGAGTTTAAATTTTGAGATTTGTATGTATTCACAACACAAATCTTGAAATTTAAACTCATATAATAATGATAAATAAGGTGGTGAGCATCATTATCCCTTGAGGCTAGTGAGCAAAAATATTCCTTGATAAATAAACAAAGCATCCATCGACATAGAAATAGAAGCAAGCCATTGATTCCTTCGTCTTTGAGGGCTCTCCAAGAAAAGGATACTAGAGGCATCACATTCTCTTCTATCCATTCAAAGTGATTTGGTCGACCTTTAAGAAAAGGTCTCTAGCTAATTATTCTTTTTCATCAAACCTCTCTCCTCACTATAACTTTCGGAGCACAATCTTCTATGATTCGCAAAGAGTGAGATTTGAACTTAAACATCTTCTGAAATTAAAAAGAGATTCTATAACTATACTAATTAAGAGCTAGTTACGTCAGAAACACACCTTAATAGATCGTGGCTACCATCGAATCGCAAATTCCCCAGCCCAATTTGTGTTTACATATATAATTGACCAAGTACTGCCCTTGTGTGGCTTAAAGCATGCACTGTGAATAAAATCTCGATACGATTCCGAACCAAGAAAGCAAAACCACGCGCACGCACATATACATGTGCCTGCAGTAGATCTATTTTATTCCGATTAACAAGAATCGTTACTTTATCCACTGGCCACGAAATTCTTAATCAACTTTTCTTTTTTTTTTTTACTTTTCACCGGTGACGAAGTAAGGATTTCATGTTTGTGGAGGGAGGTCTTTCACATATGTAGGTAATTTGAACTCAGAATATGTGAGATTGGAGTAATCTGCATAATTGAAAGACCCTAAAAGAACTAAAAACACTGTACAAATTCCAAAAACCCGAATATGAGATAAAGAGTAAGTAAGAAATTGTTTAAATTACAAGTTAAAGCTAATTAGAAAAGTTGATAGAATAAGGAGGGGAAGTGAAGATTGCACCGCAATAAGAGGGATAGAGAGAAAAATGAGATCTGGCTTGGAATGAAAAAAAGTTTGAATTGAGAATACTTGAATTTTAAGAGTATTAAATTGATATGCAGCATTAGCATCATACTACAATTAGATTAATAGGAAAAAAAGAGGTAGGATGGTAACCCCGCCCATGCTTTTCTCTTTATCTTTATGCCTAATAATTAGTGCTAATTACACTTAAACAGATAGCAACAGAAGTCTATTTAAGTGTGTCCCTCTTCCTCATCAACAACCTTTGAAAAATTAATTACAGTTAATATTTAAGAGAAGATGAGAACAGAATTACTAATATGGTCCCTTTTTATGCTCTGTCTGGTTGTTCATTCTGCATGTGAAATCACTTCCAACCCTAAAACTGGAGATTATACACCTCTGAAGAAGCAGCATGACCACCTTAAGCATAAGGGTAAGCTCACAAGTTCTCTCGACAGATCGAGAAATATATCCGACCTCCCAACGTTCTTTTTCGCTAATTGTATCAATGTTATACGCTTGCAGATGTATATGATATGATGAACAAATCAAGCAGAAAAAGCCATCAAAGAATGCATGAAGTTCAGCATTTAAGGATTTCCCTGAGAGCAAAACCAGTCTACGGTAGCGCCTCCTACCTTAGGCGCCCCCGTCCCACCAAGGGTGCAGCAAGCTCCCTACTAGCTAAACCCCCCACTTTCTTCCTGTCCGCAGTGCTCAGGCATGTTGCTGTTGGATTGATCATCTTTGCTCTGTATTAATCGCTTGAGGTAATTTTGCAAACGTGATTTAGGACGCGGTCGATGTGGAAGTTTTGCATGAAACCTTCGCTGTTAAACCCGGCATTTAAATCCGTTTCCGAAACCTGCTTCTTATTATTTGTAAATTAGAATGTCTGCGCCGCCATTCTACCGGCTGTGTTAATCTTGATTCTTTGTTCATTCCTTCATTTGTAATGTATCAATATGTATGCATATGCTATTGATATCATCAACCCCACATAAATTTGTATGTTGTCTAGAAAAGAATATAAAAACTTCATGTTCCTGATTTTGATGGTCATGGACCGCGTATGCACGTCGAAAAAAAATTATTGTATCATACTGGAATACTTTTACAATTAATATATTTGTGTTGAGGATTTGATTTCCGGATATATTGGATCGGAAATAAAGGATGATTTTTTTTTTAAATTTCAGAAGACATTCCAAATTTTGGATGAGAAAAGCAAAAGGCATGTATATTAATTTAAGAAACGGTTATTAGCACTCAAAAAAGTTGAATTCTACACTCCTTTTCAGTGTTTTTTTTTTTCTAATTATAAAAAGTTTAGAATGTAAAATAAAGTTTTTGAAATAGCAATTCCCTTAATTTATTGAGATTAATAAGTGGTTGGTAGAAACATGATGACGGATAGGAAGCCCTTTTCACTTTTTGCTCATCACGCCACTAAAATTCTTCAGTGTAACCGAAATAAGGGGTGGAACATCACATGTCATAATAATTTGATAACACTTATAAAAAATAAAAAATCTTTCTTCCAATTATATTATGACATGTGGTGTTCCATCCCGTGTTCTAGGTACATTGAAAAATCTCTCCAAGTGGTGGTAATGCTCACCACCCTACTTAATTTCATTGAATAAGTTTAAATTTGTAAATTTGTGTCTATTCACTAAACAAACATCGAAAATTAAAACGATGATAAATAAAGTGGTGAACATCACTATTACTTGAGAGTAACTAACAAAAATATTCCCTGATTAATAAGCAAAGCAAAGCCATTAATTCCTTTGTATTTGAGGCTCTCCAAGAAAAAGATAATAGAGGCATCACATTCTCTTCTATCCAAAGTGATTTGGTCGATCTTAAAAAAAAAAGTCTCTAACTAATTTATTCTTTTTCATCAAACCTCTCTCACAATTACTTTCGAAGCATGAACTTTTATGATTCGCTGGGAGAGAAATTTGAACTTAAATATTTTCCGACATTAAAGAGATATTCATACGACTATACTGAGAGCTAGTTATGTCAGAACACAATACGATCGACCACAGCCACAGTCGAATCGCAAATCCCCCGCCCAATTTGTGTTTACTTATAATTGATGACTAAGTACTGCCCTCTTGTATGGCTTAAAGCATGGATTGTGAATAAATTCTCTATACGATTACGAACCAAGAATGCAAAACCACACGCATACACATGTGCATGTGCCTGCAGCAGATTAACAAGAATCTGTACTTTGTCCACCAGCCATATGAAAACCCTAATTAACTTTATCTTTATTTTTAATTAGTGCTAATTAGGCAAACAGATAGCAACAAAAGTCTATTTAAGTGTGTCCCTCTTCCTCATCAACCACCTCTGAAAAATTAATTACAGTTAATATTTGAGGGAAGATGAGAACAGAATTACTAATATGGTCCTTTTTTGTTCTCTGTCTGGTTGTTCTTTCTGCATGCGAAAGCACTTCCAACCCTAGAACTGGAGGTTATACACCTCTGAAGAGGCAGCATGGTCACCTCAAACTTAAGGGTAAGCTAAAAAATTCTCTCGACAGATCAAGAAAAATATCCGATCTCCCTACGTTCTTTTTCGCTAATCTTATCCATGTTAATAAGCTCTGCAGATGTATATGATATGATGAACAAATCAAGCAGAAAAGACCATCAAAGAATGCATGAAGTTCAGCATTTAAGGATTTCCCAGAAAGCAAAGCCATCCTACGGTGGCGCCTCCGATCTTAGGCGCACCCATCCCAGCAAGGGTGCAGCAAGCCCTTTACTAGCTAAACCCCCCAATTTCTTCCTCTTCGCAGTGCTCAGGCATGTTGCTGTTGGATCGATCATCTTTGCTCTGTACTAATGGCTTGAGTTAATTTTGCAAACGTTATTTAGGACGCGATCGATGTGGAAGTTTTGCGATGAAACTTTCGCTGTTAAACCCGTTTCTCTAACCTGCTTCTTATGTAATTGTAAATTAGAAAATCTACTTATTGAATTGCTTCATAAATTTCTTCCCTTCTTCCCCTGTTCTTAGCCAAAGCATATGCCGTCCAGTAACTGTCATACCACACAAAAAACTACGGTCGACGAGGTGTGATGTTTAAACGAAAGCAGAAACATGATTCGCATATGTAAAACGAAAGCAAGAAGAGAAAGCATTAATACATGGTTTTCTATAAGTAGAACTGTCGAAGTGGAAAAGATACAGAACCATTGTAAAGAGCTTCAAACACCAGCGTATACAATATACTTCTCCCACAATTGATCAGAGCAACACGACACGGTCATACATGGTTTATTTCCGAGCTTAGCAGACTAGATTCTGAAAACATCTGTCCGAAATCGCTCATACAACCTCCAACGGCCATACATCACTGTATGGAAAACTGACCGTGGTATGTAAAAGTTTGGGCTTTTAATCTCCTTCAAATTCTTCAAATTGGGGGTCGCGTTCTCAATATCCCGACGAGTCAAGTTCACACACCCAAACAAATCCAAGTACTCGAGATTTGGACATCCTGCAGATATCAAAGCAAACCCTTTAGCTGATACCTTTGAGAACCGAAGTTCAAGGTGCTCCAAATTTGGCATAGATTTGCCAATTGCAGCAGCTTCTGAATTTCCATCCTGAGGCCAAGTGTTTAAGTACTCATCCGGAACAATTCCGGTGTGTTCGGATGTATGTAACCAATTCATCATATTCCGTTTCAAGATTTTCAGATTTGGGCAGTTCCTCCCAATCAACGCCAGAGACTCATGAGATACTTCGTGGCAATAGCTGATGTCAAGTTCCCGGATCATGGGGCAGCGAAACGCTATATCAGCCATGGACGAATCAGTCACATTCGGGCAGCTCTTGATCGAAAGAACCTCGAGGTTCGGGCACCTAAAACATTACATTACGATCACTAACAATGTCTCACTTCATCATTCAAACGGAAGGAAAAATGAAGCTTCAAAATGCAATGTAAGGAAAAAAAACACTTCGAATCGAAGATTCCGAAAACATTATTAACCAACTCAAGGTAGTACCATCACAATCCATACCTCAAAGATCAAATTTTGACGAACCAAAAACTCAAAATCTAAACCTTGAGCTCAGCACACAACAATCAAGATCAAAACTTTATGCCGAAAACATCGAATCAACGATAACCAACTTTTTCTCATTCAAAATTATGCATAACCCGATTCTCCTAATTCAAAACATATACGCAAATCGTGTTCTGCCATGGAAAGATTTGTTATACCTCTGAGCGACGACCGAGAGAGACTGATTGGAGCAGTGCACGGTGCGGATCTGTTTCAGCGAGCCAGCGCTCCAATCGACGACAGATCGGAGCATGGAATCGACCTGCCGCTCGAACTCCGGGGTCCACCACCGTGCGGACTCGGACGGCGGCTCGAGGTGAAAGGCGGAGTTGAGGCAGGGCTCCTTGCACGCCTGCAGCCACGGCTTGCAGACCAGCATCGGCCCAATCCATCGTTGCTCCAGGGTGAGCCGTCCCAGGATGTTGATCAGGCACTCCAGGGTCAACTCGGCCCAGTCCGAGCCGGACTCAGTCACTGTTTCTTCGCTCTTGGTTGTTTCCATTTCCGTGGCTGCGCGAAAGCAAGAGAGTTCGGTTTCTTTCGGTTAGATATTCGTACAGGAAAAGTTATGAAATGAGGTTTATTGGTCAATTTACGTGAGGTTGTTCCACAACTTGACACGTGTCAGTACTGTCATGACCCGCTGACTCATCTTCCTATGCAATGGACGGCTCATCATGAACTGTTAATATTAGTTACTGATACGTAAACGATGATGATCTACATCATGATTCATCATGTAACTTGCTAAATTTTAACTCTAAGTTCAAATGACATAATCTAACGATGATGATCTATTCATCATGATTCATCATGTAAGTAGCTAAATTCAACGCAAGTTCAAATGGGATCATCAGTCTTATAACCGACTGTATATATTATTTACACGATATAAATGCATGAAATCTCTTTATGTGATATAAATGCATGAAAATATACAACCGGAGTATAACTAAGAATGTTATTGATTGTGCCGAAAAATAACAAAAATTACTACAAAAGGAAGGGCTTGTTCAAATGATTGGGTCATCTCATGCCTCCTTCAAACGAAAAGGAGGCTTTGTTGGCTCTAGCTCGGGAAAGGAACTTCAATAAGAGCAACTTCAGCATTGCAAAGACCTTTTAGGAAAACTCACTATTGAAAAGCCGCCAGTGAACATTAACTCTCTTTAATGAACAATAATTGTTTTTTGCATCTTCACTCCTAACTGAATAGTCATAACAATAGGCAATAAAATACTAGTATTTTTTATTTTAGGAAATAATAAAAAATAATTTTATTTGTAATTTTGGATAGGATTTTTAATCGATCTCGTTGTACCACATGCAAGGTATTAAATATCGGTAATATCGGAAATATCGGTAGTCCGAAAACACGGAAATATCGATGGAAATATCGGTAAAATATCGATATTGATAAAAATTACATGGAAACCATGGAAATTGTAAGAAAAACTTGGAAATTTTAATTGAAACTTTGCAAGATGTTTATTTAGTCAATTATCTATTAGTTTATCACAAAAAATTGAAAGGAAATGCATTGCATGATGGATTTAACTGATTGAAGTTGATTATATAGCGAGCTGGCAAACATTGTGAGTGTGAAAAATATGTAGTAATTAATGAAAAAATTTTAAAGACACCACAATCATTATATATAATGAATTAGTACAATATTTTACACTTTATATATTGCATTTTTTTTTCTCTCAGATAACACACACAGACTAACACATAGCCTGGATATTTTGAAAGTAGGTTTGGATTTTTTTTTTCTTCTCTCGGATAACACACACACACACCCCACTTCTACACACACACACTTCAAAGTGCACCTCACTTCTACACACACACGCACAGACACACTGTAACACCCCAACCCCAAATTTTTATATATTTTCGTGGTTCCCCAAATAATTATGAAATTATCGTTTTAGTCCCCTATCTTAACCAAATCTGGACCATTCATCTTGATTTCCAAATTCTCTCAAGCTGCCACATGGCAGCACCCTAGCACCCTCACGTATCTCTCTCTCCCCACCCCGTGACCTCTTTCTCCTTCTTTCTTCTCTGCACTCACTATCCCTCTCTCGAAGACCCTCACTCTTTCACCCTTTGACCCACACCCGAGAGCACCCACGCACACCCTTCGTGGTACTCCGTCGACGGCATCGTCATCACCTTCTACACACCGTCGTCTCTCTCTCTCTTTCTCTCTCTCCCGTCGCTGCGCAACTCGACGAAACCCCAAGAACCTCCAGCGAGTTCTTCATGGGTTATGGTTAGGTAAGCCTCGAACCTCTCTCTCTCGAAGACTCGAACCTTCTCTCCTCTTCTGTGACTCTGAGTCTTCTGAGACTTTTCTTTGTCTGAGACACACATATCTCCCCTCTCCCCTCTTCCACATGCACAGATCCCCCCTCTCCCCTCTTCCACACGCACAGATCTCCCCTCTCGATCCTTTCTCTCTGCACCGAGGGTCCGAGACCCACACACACACGCAGTCTAGGTGGCGCCGTCTCTCTCCCCTCTCGATCCTTTCTCTTAGTCCCGAGTCCCGACCACCGGGTCAACTGGTGATTTGAATCGCTCAAGGACTCAATCCCGAGTTCGACGACGACGGTCCTGGTGATTTGAATCCTTCGTCGCTCAAGGACTCCGCCCAGCGATTTGAATCCGCCCAGCGACTCCGAGTCGCTCAAGGACTCCGGCGTTCTTCCCCGACTCTCCTCCCAGCGATTTGAATCGTCCGGCGTTCTTCCCCGATTACGAAATTTCCGAAATTTCGCGATATTTCCATAATATCGTGATATTATCGATAATATCGATAATATTGCGATATTAGGACGAAAACCATTTGGAAACCTAAAATAATATCGGCAATGAGAAATTCCGATAATATCGGCAATATATCGCCGATATTATCGGCATTTTGGTCCATGACCACATATCATTAAATAAGAAATTACAACCAAAGTACTTGAGAAAATATAAAATTGTAATGTAAGTTGAAAGATAATGATAACATATTTATTGAAAAATTAAATCTATTTTTTTAATTTTTAATTTAATAATTAAAATTAATTTAAAAATCTCTCTCTCCTCAGAACCTCATCTTCCTTCTCCTTGCCGAGAACCTCCACACCCCTTGCAATTGCTCGATACCCTCCCTAACCTCAAATACATTGATCTTTTCAATTCCTTTTCAATTATTCTCAAATCTCAGGCCTCCTTTTCAATTGCTCTCAAACCTAGAAATTCATGCTATCCCAAACCAAACCCAGAAAATGTATTTCCAAACCCTAAAAATCACCCCATCCCATCCCAAACCCAAACCTAGAAATCTATTTCCAAGTTCAAACCAAATAATTCCATAAAAAAAAAATCAAATTAGATCACATCCCACCTTCCCCGTCTCCTCCACCTATTCCCTCCATCACGAGAACTCCGACTTTCCGAAGCATTATCCGAAGAAGGAGAAGAAGCCGTTTCCAATGCCCATTGTAGAGCTAAGGCGGCGGCGTGTGGGTTTTTTAGTGACAAAGGAGTCAGAGAGAAAGAAGAAGAAGGCGCACGGAAGGTGGAGTGGTCGAAAGTCGGGGATCCAGTGTGGCGGGGTGGGAGTGGAGATGAAGCTAGGGAATGAAAGGCCCGAATTGAATTTTTATTTTTTTAATTTATAAATTTTTTATTAGTTTTTTTTATTTTTTTTATTAATGTTTTACTTTTTTTATTCATTTTTAACTTTTTAAATTAATTTTTAACATTTTTTTATTAATTTTTAACATTTTTATTAATATTTAATATTTATTTTAGAAACATCAGCCTTGCATCAACTCGCCTTAGGCTCTCGGACTGTAGATTCCCGCCTCCCCCAACCCAATCGCCCACATGGGCTAGAGCAAGGGGGAGAGGCTATTGGATTTTTTGGATCGCCTATCCACCAGGCTAAAGCCTCCGGTGGAGTTGCTCTAAGGCTCACCTCCGCGAAGAAATAACTCGCTTGGTGTGAATGTAGAGGCAAATGCCGAAGTGAACCACGTGACCGCACTAAGATTTTCCCCTAACTTGGTAAAACAAGAAGGTAACTTGGTTGTATCAAAAGTGCACATCATCATTCATCAAATAGCCATTTAAGTCTCATCAATCAGTTGAATATCAGTACGATATGAACAAAACAAAATAATAAGAATATTATTAAACAAACCAGAATGCTGAAACGGCTACAAAATCTTAAGAGACTACATTGTGACTAACTTGATTCTCAAACTAAATTACAAGCTTTATTTATAGGGAGATTATATTCACACACCCCAAATTACTTCTCCCACACATTTTTAATTTTTTAGTATTTTTCTATCAAGTGTTAGTGGTGTGTAGAAAATATTAAAAAATTAAAAAAGTGTGAGAGAAGTAATTTGGGATGTGTGAATATAATTTCTCTATTTATAAAACAATAAACCTAAAAAACCCTAATGCGTAAATGCCAGACCCAGACCACTTGGGAGCAAACCAAAGGACCTGATCGCTAGACCAATCAACTCTTAGGTGCTCCTGCATACGGATGTGCTATTCACATATCAATTTTTCCTTGTCACACACCCCTGTTAACTTATGTTCTTGATCTTCTTCAATTTATCCGATCCGACAGCCGAAATTCAAAAATGTGTGAGAGAAGTAAAAATGAGTGTGAGGATATCACACCCCTACTGCATATTGTATACACTAGAATTTTATCCGACAGATAGCGCCAAAAAATTCCCTTTCTACCACAATTTACAACATGATGAGTTTCTCCCAAAGGCAATTCTACATCACTGCAGCAAGCAAATAATTGAGTATAAAATTGGCAACATGCAAGGTCCCTTAATTTTCCGAAGCAGAACCAAAACAAGCAATCAGTCTAACATGTGAAGCATACAATTTCAGATTTTATTATAAACATAACAAGCAAATAAAAGATCTAAGGATCCCCGTCTGTTCTTTTTTTTTTTTTTTTTTTGGTCAACGATCCCTCAGAACTCAAAAAAAAAAACAAAAAAACCGGAAGGGAAAGGTGGCTACATAATCGGAGGAGGCGGGAAAATAACTGAGGAATTGGTTTAATAGGAGGTGTAGAGGGGGCGGCGGTACTCGTCGAAGTACTCGTCGCGATTGATGAAGACGATGGCGTAGAGGGCGTAGATGATTCCCGGAAGGTACCCCAGCAGCGTCAGCAGCAAGCATATGCAAAACTCCGCCTGCATAAATAATTGCGAATCCAAAATTTCAATCTTTCACCATTAATAACATCAAATCTGCCACCAGAAAATGAAGAAGACGGAGGAGAAAGAAAGGGGACTTACGGTGCAGCAGCCGTGCCGGAGACAAACGCCCAGCGGAGGGAGCAGAATTGCGATCAGAATCTCACAACAGATCTCACAGCGACTCGGCATTTTTGTTTCTCAGATTTTTTTTCCAGAGAGAGAGGGAGAGAGTTTGGTCTTAATGTAGAAGCAAACAAAGATAAGGCGATCCAATGGTTGGTTGTAAGATCTAACCACAATCTGAAAGGGACTGAATTGGGCTTTTTTGGCACCAAACCCTAAATTATATAAATAGACAGGGCCCCAAATTCACAGTTTTGGGCTTGTTTATGTATTGGGCCGAAATACAGCATCAACCCTATCAATGAGGCAATTCACGCTTTTTTTTTTGAAGCAGACGTGAGCGTAGTCAGAATGGTAAGCGGGCATGTGCTTCATTTTTAGGCGTGGAATTCAAATTTTCTTATTGCAGTTTAGATTTTGTGTAAATCATAATAGCTATTGTAAATATATTTATTATTGGCTATAGCTTATTCCGTATCTTGGACCAATTAACTAGTCTCTTAAGGTAGAATGCGTAAAATAAGGGTTAAAAAATCAATGTTGTAGATATTATATACATCAACATATATACTCGTGAATTTATTGATGTATGAAGATGAATTATTTTCAAACTATTTTCATAGATAGTTAGATTAAGTTTCATTTATTTTTGTATATTCTACCTCACTCACATGTTAAATTTATTTTGTCACCTCGTGATTTAGGTATTATATATATGTATATGATGACATAAATTTAGAGTAATTTCCATTTTACTGCCTTCAAACTCACAAAAATTGTATTTTTGTACACTTTTATACTTGCGTTAACTTTTGCTATTAAGTCTTCGGTCAACTGATGTTGTGAAATAGCTTTTGACAAAGGACGGAGCTACCTTGGCCCTAGGGAGCAAATGCCCTTTCTTGAGGAAATGTACATAATGCATGTAGCAAACCCACGTGATAGACATAACATGAGCATTAACTCTTCTAGTTGCTACTATTACTGTTGAAATAGTATTTATAGCCATGAAATTTATGAATAATCGATTGAGAAATCAGATAAGAGATCAATGGAAAATTAATAACATGGTTATTTTTATAGAGAGATATTTGATGATATTGGTAATGAAGTGTAACATCCCACATCGCCCAAGGGAGAGGATCATGTAAGCCTTATATGTATATTCCCATCTCTACCTAGCACGAGGCCTTTTGGGAGCTCACAGGCTTCGGGTTCCGTAGGAACTCCGAAGTTAAGCGAGTTCGCACGAGAGTAATCCCAGGATGGGTGACCTCCTAGGAAGTTGCTCATGAATTCCCAGAAACAAAACTGTAAGGGCGTGGTCGGGGCCCAAAACGGACAATATCGTGCTACGGTGGAGTCGAGCCCGGGATGTGGTGGCGGCCCGGGCCATCCAGATGATTAAGAAGAACTTAAAGGCAGCGCAGGATCGACAGAAGAGTATTGCGGATAGACATTCCAAGGACCGTGAGTATAAGGTGGGTGACTTGGTGTTCTTGAAATTATCTCCCTGGAATGGTGTGGTTCGTTTTGGCAAGCGAGGGAAGTTGAGCCCTTGGTACATTGGTCCTTATCAGATTTCAGAGAGAATCGGTGCAGTTACCTACAGGTTGGAGCTACCGCCAAAGTTGTCGATGATTCACAATGTGTTTTATGTTTCCATGCTTCGGAAATATGTGCCAGATCATTCCCATGTTATCCAGGTAAAGCCGCTGGAGGTGAATCAGAATGCCAGTTATGTTAAAGAACCAGTGCCCATCATTGATCGACGAGATAAGATTTTGAGGAACAAAATTATCCGTTTGGTAAAAGTACTCTAGAGGAACCATGCTGTTGATGAAGCGACGTGGGAAGCAGAGGATCTGATGATGAATCAGTACCCGTTTTTATTTTATTAAGTTTGTAATTTTGGGGACGAAATTTTTTGTAAGGAGGGTAGAATTGTTACACCCGCCCCCTTATTAATGTATAATTTTAGATTTTGCCCCAGAAATTTAACGAACTATCAATTTGGTCATCTCTCTCATCCAATCCGAAACTAGAAAGGGGATTTTTTCCCTTGTCCCAAACTGCCACGTGGTAGCTCCTTAACCCTCCTCCCTTTTCTGTTTTCTGTCCCCTACCCCGTAACCCATTTTATTTCTCTCTCTCTCTGCACTTTCCTTTTTCTCTCTCTCGAACTCACTCTCATATCTCTCTCTCGTATCCCTCTCATCTCTCTCTCACTCCCGTGAACTCTCGCACACACCACACCATCCTCATCCTTCTATCTCCCTCATCTCGTCTCTCTCTCTCTCGTTCTCTCTCCCTTTTTCCCGTCGCAGCAAGGTTGACACACACCTAGAAACTCCCCCGCGAGTTTCTTCATTTTTCGGCTAGGTAAGCCTCGGATCTTCCTCTTTCGGAGTTGATTTGTTGTTTGGATGATTTTTAAGGTGTTTCTCGGTTTCTCTAAGGTTTTTAGGACGAGTTTTGCTTGGAGGAAGCTTAACCCAGCTCCGACGAGACCGTGGGTATCGAGGAGTTTTCTGGTCATCTCCGACCATTTCGTGGAAAACAAAAGGTATAATATTGCTCCTCTCTTTTTCCTCTTTGCATTGGTACTTAAATCGGAGCTTAAGACCTCCGTTTGCAATCGACCGAAGCTGTAGAAGCTCCGACGTTCTTCTTCAATTTTTCCGTCGAGCCCAGGCCTTCGGGCCATTTTTAGAAAACCCATGGGCCTTAAGCCCGTTGTGAACCAGCCCAAAAACCCCAGCCCCGTAGCA
This sequence comes from Crataegus laevigata, assembly GCA_963580275.1. Taxonomy (NCBI): domain Eukaryota; kingdom Viridiplantae; phylum Streptophyta; class Magnoliopsida; order Rosales; family Rosaceae; genus Crataegus; species Crataegus laevigata. The sequence goes on along the minus strand of OY756944.1, from coordinate 28,603,187 downwards.
TTTTTTGTTTTAGTTATTTAAAAACTAAAAGGCCTTGGGCCTTTTTTTAGGGCCGTAGGCCCGTTGACCTAACCCAATACCCTAAGGCTAAAGCCTTCGGGCCTTCTCACTTCGGGGCTTCCAACCCTTTTTATTTCTGGCCTTTGGGCCATTAGGAGACCAGGGCCTTTGGCCCTTGTAGCTTAGACCCAGAAACCCTTTTGGGTTCTTTAAACTAGGGCCCTAGGCCCGTGATCTTAAAACCTAGCAACCCTTTAGGCTAAACCCAAAACCTTTTTGGGCCCAACCCGGATCCAACCCAAACCAATTGACCCGGGTTGACTCGACCTGGTTTGACTTTGACCCGTTGACCGTTGACCCAGCCACGTTGACTTTCTCGGTTGACTTTTTCGGGTTTCGTTCGAGACCCCTCCTAAGCTAATTTCGACGCTCTGGACCTGTTTTTGAAGTTTGTTTTCCCAAATTAAATCGTTTGAGTATAGTTTGACGAAGTGTACCCTTTATGTGCTTAGGGGCAACTTTTGTGGCGTTTTTATCTTCGCTAGCAGTGTAGCTTTTGACGGCGAAGTACTGTGAGTGGACCCCTTCTAAAATACATGTTTTCTTAGTATAATTGCACGCATGAAAAGCATGAGTTTATAAGTATGTTTTATGAAATGCTTTATGAGATATCGTGCTTACTAAGATTACTTTGAATTATTACTATTTTCTCTATAACCCGTATTCTTTATATAATATCTACTGAATGATATGATATTTAGAATATGTTTAGAACACCTCTTTATAGTATAGATGATATATGATTTTATACTATGAAGTTGCCTTTCAATAAATATATGTTCGATGATTTTGTATTACCTAGTGGTCCCAATTTCCGCTACGGGATGAAGGGATAGTTTCCGGTCCATCCCAGGCGAGGGTTATGGTGTTGGCATAGGGCCTGAAGTGGTTTTCCTCTGGCTATTAGCACAGGGACGAGGAGATGGCATATGGCCTGGAGGTATTTTTCCTTTGACTGTATGCTAAGAGACGGAGAGATGGCATATGGCCTGGAGGGATATGTGGACATTTGTCACTAGTGTTTATTATATATGAGTTATGATTTAAGACATTGCGCGACATGCTAGGTTTCAGAAAACCTATATTTATCATGATATATGTGTTTTCATAAAACCTGGGAGTTAGTATGTTGATAACTGTTTTATTATATGTATATCAAATTGGTCCACTCATGTTTGTTTTGCGCCCCCTTAAGGACTTAGAATCGAGGCATGCAATCCCGGCGTCAAGACACTTTTGCATCGGCATATTCGAGTCCTCTCGATGTAGGACCCACTCCTTTTGTTTATCCAATTTTATATTCTTTCTTTTAGTATTTCAAATTAGTTGTATGCTCTGAACACGTTCCTTAAATGCTTATTTAATGTTTTATTAAATTCTTATTTCTCGTTCTTATGCCTTCTAAATGGCTTTCGTCACCCCTCGGGTGTCGGCTGACACGTGACTATCCCAATATCCCTAGGACATCGGGATCGGGGCGTGTCATGAAGTTGTCAAACAACGCTTTCAAAACATAAAAATAAGTTGAGGGATAGTGGAAAGTATTGCATGAAAAACCTTATGGATTAATATATATATATATATATATATATATATATATATATATATATCTATAAGGATTTTGTATAGTAGATTCTTAAATTTTTCAACTTGTGACTTTGTTATTTGAGAATGCCCTATAGCTTAGTTCCTGTGTTTTGATCCATTGAAATATTTCTTAACTATCAAGAAAATCATAAATATTTTTTAAGCTAAAATATATAAATTGAACTAAATTTAATACCAGCTCAAATTCTCTAACATAAATTAAAATAGGAGTGTTTTATCTATAGATCAATTTTTACTTTGCATTCACCTCTTGTTAATTTATGTTCTATGTCTTTTTTAATTCATTCGATTCAACGGTCAGAAATTAAAAGAAGGTGTAAAAAATAAAAAAAATGTGCGAATATCACCTCTTATTAAAATATCTAATAAAAAAGATGTATGTATAATTTTTATTTTTGACAAGACTGGGACTTGGTGATATTGACCACAAGAACGATGACTTTCGCATTGTAGGAGTGTCACATAAAATGACATTTTTGATCAATGGAAAAGTATCTAAAAAAGAAATGTAACTTAAAAAGTAACGTACAAGTTAAAGCATAGTGTAACAACATACATTATTAATTTAAGTTATTGTATGTCCACATAATGTAACATGCAGCCACTGCAGAGTGTCTTGGTGGATTGAGACGAATCTTATGCTCGTATTTTATATGGCACATTATAAATTTTATTTTTGGGGTGAGTAAACCACACGATAGTAGCTAGAAGAATGTTGAAATACTTCTATGAGTCTCTCTAATTCCATAAAAATTTCCATAAAAGTGGACTCCACGATGAGCAACCTAATTTGATATCGAATTCGCCCTCTACGTCGAACCTAAAACTTCTCATTTTTAAATAAAAAGAGCAGCTACCGTCATTATCAATATTAATTTAAGTTAAAACCGACTTCCAAAAAATAAAAACAGTAAATTTCCGAAAAAAAAAGAGATTTTTAACTTTAGGGTTTTACCTACAGTAACAGTAACAGAAGCGGTAGAAGGGGAGCACAAACACGGAAAAGTGTCCTCCCGCGGCCCTGCCCACGCCACCGACACGTCTCCACCTGCTTCTCCCCTCCTCCGTGGGCCCGCCGACCCGCCCAGCATTTCGTCACTATGTCTCCACCGAGTATGTAGCCAGAGATTATATATTTTTCTGTTGTAACTGCAACCTCCAACCGGAAACGTTTCTTCTTTCTCGTTTCTGTACTTTACCAATTCAAAGTTCGAAGCGCAACATTCCATTGACTGATTCAATGGAGTTCAAATTCCGATCGGTGGACGAGAGGCCGCCGCCACCTTCTCCCGCCGGCAGCTACTTCTCCTCCGACCAACCCGCATTCCGAGGTCTCGCTCTACCTTCTTAGTTCGCTCTCAATTTTCTGTTTGGTTGTCGAGAAACCAAAAGAAAATGAATTTACTTCAAATTTCAGTTCTTTTCTTAGAAATTCAGTTAATTTCTTCACTCTGCGATTAAACTGAGATAATCTTCTTTCTGAACAGGCCAGACAGCTATATTCTGGAATCCGGATATGAGATTGAACATGGACCCGCTCCACAACCCGAGGTCCGTCCGCGACGAGATGATCGAGCGCCAGCTGGAGAAGGAGAGGATCAGGGACGAGATTATTGCGGCGGAGATTGCGCGAAGGCGGGCTCTCGAAGCGGAGGTGAGGAGAGAGCTCGTGCTGGAGCGGGAAATCGCTATGCGAGGACTCTCTGGCGAAGGTCTCGGTTTTGATCAGGTCCGGTTCGGGGCGGTGCGATTCGACCAGAGAGTCCACCACCCCTTCGATGATGACCAGTTCGGATTGTTTCCTCCTCTTGTGCCCGCCGCATTCAATAGGGTCACGTGGCGCCGGCGGCAGCCGGAACCTCTGACCAATGGCTTCAAGGCGCTTCCGGCCCCTCCTTTTTCAGACCTCAACAATAAGGACAAGTTGATCTTACTGGTCAGTGCCATTTCTACTTTTTAAAATTTGATTGGTTTTTAACTTAATAATGCTCTGTTTATGGTTTACTACGTTTGTGGTGGGAATGCTCTGTTTTGTGCTAAAGTGGGAGATTTTTTGTGGTTTAGAACGGATTGGATTGGATAACTCGTAGTATTCTATGTACGATGAAGTAAGAAATTGATGTCAACTTTCAAAACGTTACATCCGTTTCTCTCATTAGCATACACTTAGTCTAGTGAGTTATCGAATCCAATCATAGACACCAAACGAGGCCTAAGATTCGTGATTAGACCATGAGAATCAAGGTAAAAGATGAGATTGATGGTAAATTGCCCGCCAAGATACACCATTTATTTTGGATTGTCTATATTTTTTAGGTTGAAGGGACGGCATATACTCTGACGAATATTTATGTATATGTATACGTGTATGTATATATTGCGCTCCTTCAGCCTCGAAATGTTGGCTTTTCGGGTCTATGTTTTACAAATACATTGAAGAGTCTCTGTTACTAGTAGCCTCTGCATTGCCTAAGTGGCTGTGCCCATAACCAATGCTAATATTGGCTCGCAAGGTGTATATCAGTTCGCTTCCTGGTCCCTATGCATGTGGTAGTGCTTTTGCTTGTGGATCAGCACTTTTAAAGTCGTCTCAACGGGGCATCATTGTCATTCATTACGTAGATTATTTTTCTTCGATCAGTCAATAAGATGGTTTACTATTTCATTATGTTATAGTGACATCTGTTTGATCGAGGTACGGAATAATCTAAGATTAATGGCACTAGTGATTGTTGAAAATTGATTTTTCATTTGCTGGTTCACTTGGAGAAGACTACCCTCTTGATGGATATGCAGCGGTCACTTGTGGCCTTGTGTGAGGTATTGTCCTTATACATAATTGTATCTACATGCCACCCTCTCACCTAAGTAATTGGGACAGACAGATTCCTTTGTAATTATTTCAACATCTTGAATATTTGTTTTGAATCAATGTTATGATGGTCAACATATTGAAGGTTGGTATCTTGCAGATTTCTTAGACAACACATATCTTATCACTGGTTTTGTCTACTTAAGATTACCGAAAAGTTGTTTTCTGTTGATCTCGTATTTTTAAAGCAGGTAGCGCAGTTCTCATTGGAAATGATGTTGAGATTTTACCATGAACTGCATGTTTAGAATTGAAAGACTGTTGTTAATGTAATTTGTATAAGTATCTTCGTTGCAGGCGAAACCTGATCCAAATCTCTCCGGAGTCAGGCGGAAAACACCACCAACGGTGGGTGCTAGTGAGCTGCCTCCATTTGGGTTGAAAAAGAAACCCAAAGAAGAATGGAGTTGCGCCCTGTGCCATGTTAGTGCAACAAGTGAGAAGGGCTTGATTCATCACATTAATGGTAAGAAGCACCAAGCCAAGGAAGCAAGACTGAGAGCTCAGAAACCAGGCAAGAGCTCCAGCAATTCAAAATTGTCAAAGAAAGCTGCAAAGTTTTCTGAGCCCAAGGAGGTCAATGGTATCATAAGCACAGAATTAAGGGCCAAACAAGTATGGAAATCGCTTGACCATAGTAAAACCAGTGGTGTTTCCGACCAGAAAATGCAGGAACAGGGCACTTCAAAAGAGGAAAAAGAGGAGACGCCAATGTCGAAAGGCCAGTGCGGAGAGGTTCTGAAGAACAACGACAAGGTTAAAATGGTGGACGGAGTGGAGAGAAAAGAAGACGTAAAGAAACAGAAGAAGTTTAAGTTTTGGTGTGAAGGGTGTAAAATTGGTGCCTTCACTCCAAAGGTGTGGTCGTCTCATATAAAGGGGAAGAAGCACGTTGCTAGGAGTCAGGAGCTTACACAAAATAATGCGCCGATTACAAGTTTCATGGCATCAACTGAGGCCCGTAAGGAGGAAGAAGATTCTGATGCGGTCAAAGAAGCGCATGAGAAAATTCCAACAGCAACCCCCATAGCATCAGAAGAGGCTAGTGAGGAGACAGAAGATGCTGCTGCGGACAAAGAAGCGCACGAGAAGTTCAGTGGCCTCATGATGAAGCTAATGAGAATGCATAATGTTGCACCGACAAAAGAAGCGAATGACAGTGCAGAAGTTGTTGCAGATACAGAAAAATGAGCTGCATACCCGATGATGAATAAGTAGCAGAAAAGACTGGAGAGATTTAGAAATGAGTTTGTTCTGTTCTTTTTATTTCGAATTTCGGGTTGTGGTGGCGTAGAATATTTTCTGTACACCATTTTCTTCTTTTATGCGCCTTTCTTTTATTATCGCCTTTGAATTAAATAAAGGGAAGTTTAATAAAACACTTCCGATACTGTTTACTTTTAACGAAAAACCGTTTTTTTACATTTAACTGTCACTATTCACTATACCTTTAAAAGTGACTTTTCGTTAAAAGAAAAGTTTTCAAATCATTTTCGTTAGTTTTCATTTAAATAAACCGTTAAAAGCGTACGAAGGTGTTCGAAAATCGCTTTCATTTTTTAGGAATCGATTCACCACGGACGACCTAAAGGAGGGAAAAGAAGCCATGAGAGTTGGACCAACTTACTATAAGTGGAACATTTTATTAGGCATGAGTAACTTACGAGGAGAAATATATTCCTACAAACGAAACAAGACAGAAAATCGAAATCCAGGCCGATCTCGATCTGTCCATGCATCACGAGTCAGAAAACTTGTAGTATCTAAACAGCACGTTAGAAATCAGGTGCCGCTGTGAATATCCAAATCCGAGCGTAACCTCGTTAGCCAGAAAAGTGTAATCCCTCTCACCTAAATTCAAATATCATTCCTTGTTTAAATTAGATTATCGCTCAAATAAAACAAGCAATTGCAGCCTCAAAATCCAACTTCACGCAACTCAAGGGAGGATCAAGCCGGTTAATCGATTTCTAATCCTACTACTCGTAACCACGTGAGCTACAACCCCTTGTCACTAGTTGCTTAAGTCCTCGTAAAGCAGGTGAAAAGGGGGTTTGTTAAGCATCCATTGACACCGCACTCCACAAATCCATTAGCACTTAAAAAAGCCAACTTAAAAGTTAAACACGCATGCCCAAAGCATTGCTTCATACCATGGGAAAGCATGAAGGTGAAGCATTAGGAAAAGCATTAACATTTTAGCCGGCCGCTTACGGTTTAGAACCGGCCGTAAGCAACGGAACACAATTTGGAATATCATTACATCACTCACACCAAACATCGATCATCGATGATTTCAAATAAGCAACCAAAATCAAATTCTGTCCGCATCCTAAGCAAATTTTTGCAACATCCATGAAAACAAACGAAATCTGAATGATTTAAACCATTTCATTTCAACCGTATACACTCGATATGTAAGACTATGATAACTTTACAAAGAAGAAAATCAAAGAAACAAACACAGTAACTGAGGTGTTACTCTTTCCAACCCCAACAAGATATATGATCTAAGAAAAATAAAATCAAACCCGTAAAGCCACCTGATCTTGCCAAGTAATCTTCCTCTTCCCCGATCGATTTGACCCGTTCCCTATAGTCCTGCAAGCCAGCAACTTCATGTCATTGTGCTGCTCGTCATTTCCCCCTCTGTGTAAACTTTTGTTGGGCTCCTCTATCCTCATTGGCTCATAATTGGCTTGAAATTCCTCCTCCTCCTCCTCTCTCTGTAGCAAAATGAAACAAAAGAAACATCAAACTTCACAGAACAGAAGCTACACCGAGACTCAAAGCACATTACTTTGACCATTAACTATTTGATTACCGAAATCTGGTTCAAGTCAAAAACTGGAGTGTTCTTTCGCTTTGTCGATTCCTTCCCACTCTGAACCCTTTCCTTCTGATTCAAGTCAAAGTTTTGAGTGGGGGTTCGCAAAGTAGCTTCCTTTCCGCCAAGTGCCCTTGCATTAAGGTTTAATCCAAATTTTGGAGGAGATTTCCGCACGACGTCTTCCATTCCATGTTTAACCTTTTCCTTTTTGTTCAAGTCTAATGCAGGAAGAGGGTACCGCAAAGCAGATTCCTTCCTACTTGAACTCTTTCCCCTCAAATAGGTGACGCGCTGGGATTCTAAATTGTGTGTTTGCACAACATCTTGCTTTGGTTGAGGGTTCATTGACTGGTTCCCCATTAAGTATTTATATCTTCTCCTCAAAAACCTGCAAATTCGAAAGATAAACATTTACCAAGTCAACTTCTTTCCTCTTTCATTGTAAACACAGCCTATCTTATAACTGTACAAAGGTATGGACTAGATGCCATACCTTACTTCGGCTACAAGCGTAGACTTTTTCTGTTTCATTATCTGCAATTTTTTCTTCGTAGCATCTGCATCCTGCAATAGAAATGATTCTTCAATTAGTTTAATCAAGCTCCAAGATGCAATTTTCATAAACCTAAGAAAAGAGTGTACCAAATATTCGTAAAACCCTCTACAACAAGGTAGTAAAACATTTTATAGATCACAAATCAGTAAAGATTAAGACTTGTCAAATAACCTATATACAATTTCTACAAACTAAAATTAGCATACAAACATATTTACAAGTTTTCCAATCCCTGAAGCTACAAATTTCCAAACAAAAATTCACATAAAAATTCCCAATTCCTGCTGCTTTTCCTAATTTTTCTATGGCAGTCTCTAACACATGAGAAGATCATAAACCTACTGAGAAAAAATTTCAAAAAAATCCAGGAAAAATAGCTGAGCAATATATCTCTCTAAATAATCAGCCTACAAACAAAACCACCATAAAAATTCCAAAGCTAGAAAACCCAGAAATCAAAAACAAAAACCCAAGAGACATGAACACCATACACCAGATCTAATGAAACCCACATAAGAAAGTTGAAATATTTTAAAAACCCAGAAAAGACTTATACCTTCTGCAGCTCCTCATAGTCCTGCATGAGACTCTGGTGCTTGAACCTGGTCCTCTGGTCCTCCATAGCATCAGAAACAACCCCTTTCATCTTCTTCATCAGATCACAGGGAGATAAAAGTAAAGCAACCCACAACCCAAAAACCAAGAATTACAGGGGGGGGGGAGAGAGAAAGAGGGGCAGGAGGAGATGGGTAAGGAAAAGGAAGAGAGAGTTGGGGAGGAAATAATAAAGAAGGGGAGAGGTAGAGAGAGAGAAACAAGAAAGACAAGGAAGAAAATAAAAGGAGAGATAGGGGGGTGGGAAGGGAGGAGAAGTTTCGTGCTTTCCTGTTTTCTCTGTGAAAACTCTGACCAAGACAACAAAAACTCTAAAAGAGCCCACATAACTCGGTGAAAAATAATGTTGTTTTGAAAGACAGTGATGAAGATGGGGATTTTTTGGGGGGTTGCAGAAGGGTATTTCTGGCAACATGTTTGTTGGTGAGAGAGAGAGATTTGTGTGAGGTGAGGTGGGTTTGGTTGGAGGACACATGAAGACATCTATCTCCTCTTTCTTTTCCTTCTTTCCCCTTCTTTCTTTTTTGTTTTTCTTCTACATAAATTTTGGTCCAGCTGGGCCACTGGAGAGAGAGAGAGTTTCTAGAGAGAGAAACACGGAGGGGAAGAGTTTGGTGTTGTGTGGACTCTTCTTTGTTTTTGACGGGGGAAGGTAACTTCAAGGTTCCTTCTTTCTTTGGAGGCGCGCTTTTCTCTGTGATGGATGAGAGAGAAGAAAAGATTGGATATTTAGAGAGAGAAAGATTGGTGCTTTGGAGAGAGAAGGAGTTGGGCATTGAAGATTGGGGCTTGATGATGATGAAATTTTTTAAAAAAAGGCAGAAAGAAAAGGATAAATGAGAGAGAGACATATGTTGTAGCTGCTGTATTCTGATGGGGGCTGTTTGCAGTTGTAGGCATTGGGGCAGTGGCTGTCCCTTAATTTCAGGTTGTGGATGTTAGGTGTCAATTGCTGCCCTATTTACCAAAACACCCCTCTGGTTTTTCTTTGATTCCAAGAATTCTTTGCTTCTCTCTCATCCTTTTTCCTGTTTTTCCCAACGGACTTGGAGATAAAAGATGAACAAGTCCCTGATTTGGCTTTCTGATTTACTAGGGGTGAGTTTCGTCTTACTCGGTTCTATTTTTTGTGAATATTAAAAATTAAATTAAAATTGTCGGTTAGTATTATAGTTTAAAAGTATTTTTTAATTTATAAGTGAAAAGTTAAGTTTAATTTTTTTATCAAATACAAATTTGAACTATATTATTGTTAATTTATTTTAAAGATTAGCCTACTTTCTTCTCTTAATTACTGAGCTGAGATCACTAACTAATACAAATCTAATACTAACAAAAATGTTAATATAATAGAAAAGAATTATCTTTTCTGTATACTTTCCCCGGTTCCGTTGCTACCGCGGGCTTTACTCAATCAATTAGATCATATGGAGTAGATAATATAATTTGTTTAAAAAAAAAATCAAATTAAAATTATTGTTTGGTTTGGTTCGATAATTTTATTTTTTTTGAGTTTTTGGATTGGTTCATTCTCAGTTTGTTTTTTTTATTTATTATTTATAAATAAAACATGAAAATCTGAAAATTGGGGATGACTTGTGTACCCTGTGGAGAAATTATTTGTCCCTCACATACGATTAACAAACTTTTAACATCCGAACTTCATAATCAGAACCATTCATTATTTTTATCATCATCTAGAGATCATATATGCAAAAAATTATTCAATTTAGAGATGTTTTAATCATTCATATGTATAAAACAAATAGACGGTTCATCATGAGGGTACTACTATTACCAAAATCGTTAATTGATTTAACATGTACGAATAACTAAATGATCTCCAAATTGAATGATTTTTAACATATATGATTTTTAGATGATAATAAATAGAATAATAAACAGTTTCAATTACAATGTTCAAATAGTAAATATACGTTAATCGTAAGTAGGGGAACACAAACATTATCGTTTAGTAAATCCAAATCACAAATTCGGTATGAAGGGAGAAGAGAATAATGTCACAATGGCATCTTTATAAGTTTATCTACTGAAGAAGAAAAAGTCTTTATGCTAGTTTAACTCTGAAATCAGAATGTCTAATTTGAATCCTATACTATTATTGTGGTAGTGTAAGTTTGATAGATATGCCCACTTGCTCACTATTTTATAGAAATAAAACTCTTGAGACATTTACACAAACTCAAACTCAGTCATCTTCAATGTGAGCTTGATTTCAATTTATGCGAAATAAACTCAAATTTTCCGTCCCATTGCGGAAACACAACGAACCTTTTTCCCTTTTCTTCAAAAATTAGTTTTCATGGACAAAGATAGAACCTTTTGGTTTGGTAATCTAGTCATTTTCCATTACTGCTATTATTAGTAATTAATTGCAGTCGGCAACACAGAGATAGACAGGCAGGTGGTAACCACTGCCATGCCATGATGCCATTACATGAGAATTAGATTCGTTCCGGATTTTAGTATTTGAAACTTAAGGATCAATCTATTTAGACCGTTAATTGGTTTGTAAAAAAAAATCAGAACTGTTAATTTGTGTGTGATAAATCAGAAAAATGAGTTAATAGAAACTGTTAGATTTAATTTGTGCAGTCCAAATTAGTTGATATTTAACTTCTGGACACTAAAGTATGGAGCGTATCTAATCTCCATTATATGTGCATCCTTTTCTCTCTCTTATTTAAGCTTTAGTTCACAGGCCAGGTAAATTGGTACACCTTAATATAAAAATGATCATACACCAGTCTAATATGATCGAAGGGTTTTTGAGTAATTTGGTAGCATTAATTAGCAACTGTGTATTTTAATGGCAACTGAGATAAATTTGAGAAATAGTCAAACTCCACCATCAACCACCACAATTGAAGGATATCAAGGCGAAAACGTCCAACAAAAATTTTTCAATTACATGACCAGTGACTGATGACTTTTTGGCTTTTGGAATTGAACAAGTTGGCCAAGCCATCAGCCTCCTAAGTCTCCACCCCTCGACGTCTCCATCTTGTTCAATACACGCTCTCTTGCACGACGAATTCATTGAATTTATGCTGATGAGTCTGATGGCTCGTTGTTTTACAATTTGTGTGCAGTTTAAAACACTAGTAAACGACTTGCAAAGACCAAATAACCTCTCTCTCTCTCTCTCTCTCTCTCTCTCTCTCTCTCTCTCTCTCTCTCTCTCAATTTTCTAGTATGCACCGGTGGCAATGTATACATACACGATCATTGAATCATTTAACTGTTGGATCATTGACTTTACATCTAAAGCTCCATTCATCTTGAACATGCCAAACAGATAACGGTGAAGATGCACCTTCAATGGTTTAAGTCTTTTAGTCTTTTGCTTTTCTGGTGTACAAATTCAGTAATTGGATGGGATCAAGTTTGCTTTTTGGTCCAAGTTCTTTTTTTATTTTCAAGTTAGCCAACTTTTGAGTTGAAAGAACGCAATGCTCCTAACTTTCTCAACCCCTAGCATACATGGAGGGTTGAACACTTGGAAATAAACCAGCGAAGAACAGCCACTGTTTTCCGATTATTAATTAGGAGCTAAGAAAAACTTAAAAGCATCTTTTGTGTGAATGAAGTTCTTCGCGCTTCAAAACACAGTGCGAATACATATGCAAGGCCTTACTTTAAGTTACTCAAATCAGGTGACAATGTGAGAATGGTTCTGCGTGGATTGCCGCATATGTTGATGCAATCCACAAGCTCGGATTTTCTTTATCAGATCGTAATCACTCAAGTACCCAACTACATTTGACATTTGTTTACAGATTCCAAATTTCTCATCAAGGTGGTGTTGATCTGAAACATTTTACAGAATCTTTTTTGAGATAATATAGGAGCAGAATTTTATGGTTACTGTGAAGGGAATCAGCAACCTATGCGAAGGGAGATCACTGAGGCTGCAACTGAACAAGGATCATAAGTAATAATTAACTTCATGGCCTTTCCTCAATCAGATGATACGAAAAATATCTTTCAATCATGCTTGTTAGTGACAGATAAAATTTGAAACCATTGCGAAAACTTTGGCATATGCCATTTGTTGGGTTTTGTTCTAGAGATCCAAAACTGATATAAATAATGGTCGATATAGAATATGTTTAATCTGTCATCTAAACTACTGTTTTCAATTTGGATGATTATTTCCGCTGCACTGTTCCAAATTGAAATCTGCAGGAGGTATGTTTAATAATTCGTATTGTTCTGTCAATGTTTGCTTTATATTTCAATGCATAGATTGGGTCAAGGTTTTCTGTTAAGTTTTTAATAAAAATTAAAAATTACGATAACGAAACCCACGAAGAACTAATCCTTTTGAAATTATCGAAAGTAATCTGGAGACCATGAATAATCAATCATGAATGAGACTGCAATTGCTTTATACCTTGCGAAATTGTGATATGCAAATTCTGATGCAGTTTTGTTTTCCTTTTTTCTGTTAAAACCATGAATGATGGTTACTATGCATAAGACATCTATTGGCTGTCTATTGTTGCATATTTCATTATGAATTTGCTGAGTTCTTGATAAGTCAGTTTTTCTATGTATGCTTATCAACTATGTGTTGTTAAGTCTATATGTATGAATCACTCATGTAAGATATGATATGCAAACTGCAAAGAAAATCAGAAGCCTAATTGGTTCATGTTTGTGATTCGTTTGTAGTTTCTGCAATATCCTTGAGGACTTTGAACTTAGCTAATATCCCAATTCTCACTGGAGGGAGTAACTACAAGAAATGGAGGAGAGAAATAGGCTTATTGTTGACAATAAATGAGTATGACATCGCCATTGATACTCCAAGACCAGTGATTACAAATCAAAGTACAAGAGCCGAGAAGTCTGATCATGAAAGATGGACAAGAGCCAACAAAGTGGCACTTTCAATCCTGGAAAGTGGCATGACTGATACAGTTCATGGAGGCATCAAGAAACATGAACTAGCAACTAATTATTTAAAGGCTATTGAGAAGAAGTTCAAAGAATCATAGAAAGCAGAGATCAGCCAATATATGTCAATGTTGACAACTTACAAAATTGATAATACGGGTTCAATCAGGGATCACATTATGAAAATGACTGATTCTGCAGAGAAATTGAACTCAATGGATGTCAATATTAGTGAAAAACAGTTGGTCTTCATGATTCTTCAAGCTCTTCCAATGAAGTACTCTCAACTGAAGGTGTCTTACAATACACAGGAGAAGAGTTGGGATGTAGATGAATTAATTGCAAAATGCGTTCAAGAAGAAGCTCGACAAAGTCAAGAAAAAGGCAAAGATGATGAGATTGTGAACTTTGTGCAATGAGGAAGAGGGAAGAAATTCAACAATGCTGGAAATAATCAAGTAAGAATTTCAAGTGCTCCAAACCTTCTAATAAGACTGGTACTTTTGCTAAAATATTTGATATTTCTAAAAGGTCTAACCATCTTAAACCAAAAATTAAAAATGTTGCCAAGCTTAAGTGTTTTTTCTGCAAAACTCGAGGTCATCTAAGAAATGATTGTGAACTGTTCAAAGATTATCTGAGAGCTAATGGCAAAGAGGTAGTTAATGACTACGAAGAGTCTTTTGATCAATGGGAGTAATTTGTTATTCTGTTTTTCAAAGAGCAATTGCTGCATGAAGGACAGTTGCAAAATAAAGTTTGTGAAGTGCTGCTACTGTGAAGTTCGAAGAGCTAGTGTGGCAGTAATGTTCTTCTCTAAAGTTAAGTTTAAAGTTGTAGCTAGTTTATTGTCTTCAGAGTATTAATCTTAGTGATTAATTGATCTGATAGGTATGACTTGATTTAGTTTGATGCTTTGAGAATCTTTGTGATTGTACTCGAGCAATTGTTTTGAATTTAAGTTGTGATATTCATCATATTGGAATGAATTTCACAGTTGATAGTTTTTCTATCTGTGTTGACCTTAATTGGTTTTGGAAAATAGTGGGAGTAGACAATTTTAAGGTCTGCTTGTATTAGTTTGGTCATAATGTTATAAGTGCAAATTGAACGTATGTGATTTAAAGTTAGCATTTACATAATGGTTGTAATTGACAACTTTTGGTCCTGTGTTTTGAAATGCACCAGTGGATTGTTTATGATGAAACTCAAAAGACTTAGTGATCACCCTGTTGTAAACTTGATAGAACTAATTTACTTTGTCATACTTGCTCAAGTGGGAGAATGTTAGAATATGAGCATGAGTATGAATCCGTGGATTACGTTATTTGATTCAAGTTTGGATAGGAAGTCTTATTGAGTATGGATTTGTAATCCAAAACACTATGTTGGTTTCCTATAAGGATTCTAATAGGAGAATCCTTATGAGATTTGGTAAGGATTGTGTTGTGTATATATAGTGGTCTCTGCTCTCACAGTTTATAGGCTCGATCATTGAACTAAGACCTATTATTAGTTAGAACAAATTGATTACTGGAGAGAGGAGAAGGTGCACTGCTTGTTTGCTGCAGAACCTGGAATGGCTGCTTCTTCAAGTTCGTCTGCAGGTAAGTTTCTTCTCTGTGCTACAGGCTTATGAATTGAGTTTGTGTTTTGATCATTGTGATTCATAATTACATGTTTTTGGTATATGTTTATTCTAACACCGATGCCTACAAGGACGCACACCAGAAGGAGGATGTCATGCCAAGGAAAATGCAAACAACTCGAAACTATGCAAAATGCGTTCTTCAAGTAATAACGTAACTAGAAACTGATATACATGTTGCTCTTGACAAAAATACCTTTTACATTGAATAACTTTTGAAGAATTACAATTTACAACCAATTATATCCAAAATACAGTCTAAATGGAATACATTTGTCATTAAAAATAAAATTACTTGCTAATTTTAATGAATGATTCCTAATCTATTTGCCTCGTGATCTTTTTGGGTGGGAGTTTGGCGGAATATATATTTGAATTTCTGAATAACATGTCAGTTAGGTTTTGGCAAATTCATTCCTGCTAAAAATGATTTGAAAAGAGTTAACCCTCTCTCGGCCTGAATCAGTGGAACCTCGTGGCCGGCTCCTCGTACAGTTGCAAAGGTTAAGCCATCGTAGACTTCTGTCCATCCTCCTACCTATGTGGGGAAAAAAACACAGGAGTGTTTAATTTCTAGACCTTTCTTTCACTACAAGGAAAATGATGGGAAAGTTGTTTAAGGATGATGCTGTGTTTTTGTTAAATTAAATACCTGGCTTCCGGAGTACCATGGATACCACGGGGTTTTGATCGTAAGGTTGAGATGATTTAAGGAGAACCTAGTTGCTGTCACCGGAACTACTGAATCTGTGTCCCCGCTGCATCAAAATTAGAAGGCAAGCAACAGAACACGATTCATGATGTTATAACTTATCTTTGTTTACGGCTTTTTTAGACTGCACTAACATATTAAGTATGAACACCTACAAAATCACGCAGCAGATGGTGTATTTAGAGTTGCTTGAAAGTTATATTATCTGTCTTCCATTTAGTTTTTTCATCAGAAAATGTTATCTATCTTGCCTTTAGGTCTTCCTTATATAGAATTTAAGTTAATTAAGATCTACTCTGTTTTGGAAATCGAAAAAAAATACGAATCATAAATCATGAATCAAGTCAGCCCTCATGAACTTGTTGAATAAAAACGAGGAATCCCATGTAAATACCACCCGAATAAGATTTGGTCGTATTCGGGTTGCAGATTCTCTTGTTGTGTTATTTGTGCCAACAGGAAAGCTTTTAAGTTGTGAGAGTTACCTGAAAACCCAGATTCTTAGACCAGCTGCAATCAGCTCCTTGTAAGTTGGCAGGACGGAATATTCAGAATCATTCCAGTACTTGTAAAGAACGTCACTGTCCCAAAGAAAATTGAATTACGAAAGTGATTCCCTATGCTTTTAAGAGCTTGTTTGAGACTGTTTTTTTTAAGAAATACTTCGGTTCATTAATAGAAATCAAAGTGCTTTCTGAAAAAGCAGTTGGAAATGCTTCCTTCGATTGGAAGACAACGGTTTTCGCCATTTCAGAACCAGTCCCAGACTTGCCCTAATTACTTTGCTAAACTTTTAGTAGAATGTATTAAGATTAAGAAATTAAGCACCTGCAAGCAGTCCACTTGTAAGGGATTCGAGTAACGTTCGCATGCATTGCCTTCTGCACGTCCGGCCGGTTGTAATACTTCTCTGCATAGTTTTCAGTGCACGGGTCATACCCTGAAGCGCGCCGGCGAAGAAGGGTGTTTTTGAGCCTCAGATGCCGTTTCGTGTTATTCAGCGTTGTCAAGCAAAACGGTGTGTAAATGCTGTACGGATCAATGTCTCCAAAATCATGGTCCATTGCATAGTTTATAGCATCATCACATTGCTTTGATGTTGTTTCTTCTGTGAAGTTGCAGTGGCTGAGGATGGATCGGTAGGTTCGATCCGATATCATGGCATGGCTCCACCAATATGTGACGGTTCCAGTGTTATCGTAGTAATAGTCTGTCACAGCGTTACCCACCTGCACAGTTATGAATAAAAATCTTCAAATTTGCGAAAATTAAACAATTCCAGTTCTGATTTAAAGTCTGAATTTTCTGAATATGATGTCTTCAACTTACCATAAATCCCTTGAGATTAATGGTGGATTCGGAATGCGCTTTGTTGTAAGCCACAATTTCCTTTGCCAGCTGAGGAACATAATGTCCTGTGAAGGTAAACGTGTGATTGTAGTAAATTTGTATTTTGAATTTTTTTTCAGAATGTCCGTTCTTTATTAAAATTAACATGTATGTCATCGATAATGTGTTGATAATTTGTCAATATTAATATGTCGGTACGTTTTATTGGCTACACAGCCTACACTTTTTTTGAACCATTATCGATGACATAAAGAATGGACGTCCTGTCGCATCCGTTCCTAGGCCGGACTTAACCAAAAGTAAAGACTTTCGTTTTCCTTGCCTGCATAGCTTTCCCCAGTCATGTAAAATTCTCTGTATGCGTATTGTGGAAATCTTGACAACCAGTTAAGCAGAAAAACTAGAGCATCCTGAGCTGTGTCACAAAATTATAAATATAATTAAGATTGAAAGTGTTTGCTATAAATTATAGTTATTGGTCGTTATTATTTTTCTACCTGTTCTTTTGTCCCCAGAATTTTTAAGGTCACTGCTTGTATTTGTATATGAGAAACCGACGCCAGCAGGTGATTCAAGAAAGAGAATATTCGCTTCTGCAATGAGAAAAATGAAAATTATTTATACAACGAATAGAGTATTGCCAACAACACCGTCATTCATAAGAGGATATCGCCCAATTGTAGCTGGAGCGGGATCCACATCGACACGTTATTGACTATCAGTAATTTAGTAGGTTGTCCATGCTATAGATATTCAATAACGTGTCAAATTTATCCCGCTCTCAATGGAGAAGAACAAAGGATAGCGAATTTCATATGCGTATACCTCTGTTCCATGAATAGTTGTTGAGATAAAGAGATGAACCGGTTCGATTAATCCGAAACGGACCAAGTTCCTCTGATGCTCCATATGCAACAGATGAACAACCTGGTCCTGAAATAGTAATTAAGTATATCCAATCTAGTAAGTATTTGCAAGTGGATATTTATTCGTTTGAGATTTGAACGTTTCTAATAAATTGTGATTCTTTTTGTGTTCATGGGCGGTAAAACTAAACAAGGTCGCCATCATTGTCGCCATCAACATCTCTTCAGGGCACGCCTTATTGAAATTAAGCAATGTCAATGTGTGTGTGAGCGCTCGTGAAAGACAACGAGACTGTGAGACAGTGACTGAAGCATTTCAATTTTCATGGTTGGAGAATAAGGGATTACAGTGCTGGTGTGTAGAGTTGACGAAGAAAAGTTGGATCACTTTAATCGTTTTGTCGTGTCGTTTGTACGTTTGTTACCCAAACAACTACACAGGAAAGACAAAGAAAGAAAGAAAAAGGGACCAAAATTGCAGAGGCTTTTCGAGGTACTACAACGACGTCTGTGTTGGAAGTGGGAACGAAGGTCAGTGTGGAAAGGAATAAAAACCCTAAAAAGATAGAGAGGGAGAGAGATATCACGGGGAACCATGTGGTTTTGAGTGTGGACTTTCTCTTTCCTTTTGTGCATGCTGTTGAAAAAGTTCTCCATCTAGTCGTATACGATTTTAGAAAAAACTGGGTGAGATCTGAACTCGGTTAAAGAAAACAATAAAAGTTTGTGTATGGCCGCACAAAGTGACGTGTGAATCTTAGAACTTGTCTAGTTAATGAGGCCCAGTGGGTATAAGCTAAGCTTAGTGAATTTTCACTGCATGTGGTAATAGATAGGCGTATTATTAAAAGTAAAAATACAAATTAATGCAATTTTATTATAATATGTGAATTAATAACATTATGTATAACTATCACAATAAAAAAAAATTCCCTCTGTTCAATAGAAGCGGGTGGACATGTGCTTGTACTACAAATTTATCGGTCATTTATTAATAACCAAAAATAGTTTGCCAATCATTTTGGCATCAATGACAAACCCGAGACACAAATTATATCTATTAAATAATATTATACAGATAAATACACTATCCACGCATCATGCAAAAATATTATAAACATGGATGGAAATTAATTTATGCTTTTCGGGTGTTATTATTTGCACTTTAAAAAACTTATTACGCACTCCAAATTTTTTATGTTTTAGAAACAAAAATGCATTTATAAAAAATGCGAATTTTTTTAGAATGACAATAACAAGACATTTTTCTTCATTCCTATATAATGTCTATTGTATGTATAACAT
This sequence comes from Crataegus laevigata, assembly GCA_963580275.1. NCBI lineage: Eukaryota > Viridiplantae > Streptophyta > Magnoliopsida > Rosales > Rosaceae > Crataegus > Crataegus laevigata. The sequence goes on along the minus strand of OY756944.1, from coordinate 28,583,842 downwards.
TGAAAAAGGAAAGCACAGTATTGAATGCTTTACTAAGAAGTCAGAATGACGGTTAGTAGCTCGCCGGTTCTTAAATGTTTTAGTAGAATTTGATTAAAAAAGGAAAAGAAAAGGGTTGACCAAGAAACTAGTTTATCAATTAATTTAAGATAAGGATGAAAATCAACTATTTATATCCAATTTTATAAATCGTTGTTAACGATTAAATTATTATTTAAATATTAATTAATATGTTTATTTTTTATTTGTGACATATGATTGGTAGATTAACTTAAAATTTAAGATATATATGGATAAGATATGTTAATTATTCTGGTAATTATTGATTAAACTAAACTGACCTCCATTGAGCCAGAGAACGAGGGGTTTCTCTTGAGGAGAAGTAGCGGCTTCAGTCAACCAGTAAAAAAGAGCTCGACCGTGATGTTCGTTGACCGTAACATAACCGGAAAACTGGGAAAATGACACCGGCGGTTGTCCTGGTAGCGCTGAGATTCGGTCGAGCTCCTGCTGTTTCGGCACCATCGTTTTCGCGATGACATTGGTACTATTTGTCGTTAAAGATAATAAGAGTAGGGCTAAGGAAGACAAGAACACCATCATGCTCTTCCTAGGCAATATTGCCATTGCGCTTTCCTTTGGTTCTGTCTGTCTCTCTCAAACTCTCTCCCACTAATATTGCTTGAGAGTATATTTGTAAATATATAGCATAGTTTTGCTTTCTATATATATAAATATACATATATGTGTGTGTATGTTTGCTGCATTACTACACAAGTGCAAGTTGGCGAGCTCTATCTGGTGGACCAGAACACTCTCTCTTTCTTCTCTCTCTGTGCATGTGTGTCCAGATTTAGAGAGAGAGAGAGAGAGAGAACAGCTAGGTAGCTGGTCCTACAAGAAAATTGAAACCTAGGGATGGAGCTAGATGATCAGACCAGTCATCGGTGTGCTTGGTGATAAATGCATCACAAGACTCTCTCTCTCTCTCTCTCGGGACTAAATGTATGAGCTAGCGTGGCTTTTGAGCTGAGCTCCGACTCGTGGCCTAGTATTTCAGCTATAAACAAACGAGACGAGGAATTCGTACTTGGTTATAGATAAAATTCACTGTTCTAGTTAATTTGGCGATATTTACTTCTGCATGTTTTTCAACCTTGCTTGAAATATTGGCTAGAAAGTTTATTATTAATCGTGGAGCAAATGCGGGACAATTAGGTAGGGTAGAATCTACTACATATACAGATATGCTCCACACACACACACATATAGAGTATGAGTATGGTGGAGCTGGTTTTGTTTGGAGCTAAGCGAATGCATGCAGGCGCTAGTTGATCACTGAATGAATGAATAGATGAACCGGGATGGAAAGTGTGTGTGGTCCAAGTCCAAAAAATAATAAAGACAGTAAACTTGCAGCTCTTGTGACGAGTGAATTGAAATTTGGAAAATTTTCTGACCAGAAATCGCTTCTTCGTCATCATAAACCAACCAAATACTTAAGTCAATATATATCTAGTTGAATATGATCCTCGTTCCTAAGTACATGTATACATGTTCAATCAAGTAAAAAAAACTTTAAATTTAGGTTTCGTTAAGTTAGTCAGAGGAAATATACTCCACATATGCACTAAAATTTGAAACTCATCATGAAATTTGAATAAATTTAATGTTTATCTTCCTCTTAATTGTTGTAAAATTCAAGCCAAAACAGCTTGGACCAATTTTTTATTTTTTATTTTTGATTTTTATCAAAAACGATATTATCAAGGTATAGTTTGTGATGTGAAGCCCGTTTTTCTCTAGCCATATATAAATCTCTATATCCATTAATTTTATCTTTGGATCGTTCAAGGGTCAGTGATCGATCCTTCTAGTCAAACTAAATTTGGTTTTCCCCCTACTCCATGAAATGATTTGTTATCAATCGACTGTCAAAGGTCAAACTTTGTTCACCAAATCCCAACCTTTTAAACCCACCAGGGCCACTATATAATCTAATATAATTAGTTTTCCCTTAATTAATTAATCCCCTCGATTTCTAACAAAAAAACAAACCTAATTAGAGATTTTTCAGTATGACCGTCATACGAGGTGATACACCACATGTCTTTACATAAATAGTAGAATATGTGTGTCAAAAGTTAATAACTTAAAAATTATAATTTTTCACTATTTATATAAAAACACGTAGTGTACCACTCATGTTTCCGTCACAATTAAAATTTTCTCCTTGTTTTGGCAGTGTAAATTATACAAAATATAGAAGTCAGTGTCTTACAACTTTCATTGTACTTGAACCTTCCTTTTGTTTTTGGTATAATATTCCCTTTGGTTTGGTACCACTACTTGATTCGCAAAACCTAAAGTAAAAGGGCAGATGTATAAGCATTGCAGGCCATGCAAAATTTGGTCCAATGTGTGTGTCCGCGCGTGTCTGCAATTTTTATGAGTGTGAGATTTTGTGTGCATGCAATGATGAATTGATACGAAGTAGGAACCGAAGAAGACTACCTATGTATAAGAATTGGTGTGCACAAATCACCATGAATACCTAGCTAAATTGAAAAAGCTCTCGTTTATGGTCACGGATCTGCTGTTCTCGCATTGGTGTCTTCAAAAATTAATTGAAAGACAACCTCATCAGCCGTCACCAACGAACCCACTCCTACTAGTTGCCACCAAAAAGACGGTAAGTGGGTTCATCGGTGAGAGAGAGGAAGGAAAAAGAAGCTTCGCCGGGAATGATGAGAAGCTTTGCCGGCGATGGGTGCCTGGGTGGTTTGATGAGTGACTATCGGGCTAGGTTTGGCTACCGCTGGTTTTTGTTTTTCTTTAACTTTCAGTTAGTTTTTTAATTGATGTTTTAAAAGATTAACACTGTTAAATTTGGAGTTACGTTCAGGATAAATGTCAAAAAGTTAGAAATGAGACATATATGATACACTAATTTAGAAACAACAGACATGTGACCCTCATTTATGAGCTAGTTATCTACTTAACAAATGCACGATCAGATAAAATTTTGTGTGAATTCAAAATATAAAGTGGTTTATTATGTGTATAAGTGGATGACATAATTGATAATATGTCACGTTTTTAAAGTATATTTCCTAATGTTTCTCTACTTATTATATTATCACATGTGATATAACGTCTTTTGTTTTAGATACACCGAAATATCTCTTTGATTTCTCAACCCTTCAATATACGAACCCATGCATGCATGCATGTATGTATGGTGTTCTACAGTTCTAGTGTACCGACACTTTGCAAACCAATTTAAACACAGTATTTACCAATACGTCTAAACACTTGAGTAGTACTGCCACTTGTGCACTGACTATACAAGGGGATTCAATCTGACCGACGGATCGATCTAACGGTTAGGAAATCGATCCCATCTGTAGGAAATAGCAATGTAGTAATTCTGTCAGACGACTGAGATTCTCAATCTGACTACAAATGGATACAATCTGACCAATAGAGTTCTAAATAATTGCTTGTGCATTTGGCATAGAATTTCTCTAAGAGTATATATATGTGATTCAGCCATCTCCCATGTAAAATTATACATTCATCATATTTGCTATTTGGTTGCAGAATAATGTAACTAATTAAGCATTCTTTTGGATTTTTTTTTTCAAAAAAAAAAAAAAAACTCTTCTATGGCTCATAAATTTTTTGACATTTTGGTTGACAAAAAACACTTTTAACATTTTCAAAAAGAACAATTCAAACATGATCACGAGACTTCTAAGTTTCAGTTCTTTGCTTCAAACTCCAATGTAAATGTCCTAGCCCGAATGAGTTTTATATTGATAATATTCAGGTCCTAATACGATTCCTCAAACTTTTGACTTTAGAATTTCCAAAACATTGGAAAAAGCCTAATAATTAAGTAGCTAGCGTTGGTACTCATATCTTTACCATTGGACGTGCCCATGATTTCCGAGAAGTGTTGCTACTACTGTTGCTGCAGCTCTATATACATCCAAATCCCATGTGCGCATGCAGTCGCGCACATCCGCTCTGCAGCGCACCACACTCTGCCTGGAACTTTCTTCCAGCTGCTTCAACATGCATGCTTTCTGTCACCATTCTTCAACAGTGCGCTAGCATTCAACGCCGCGCGTCCATGTAATTAACCATTAATTAACATAATTTACACGTGATCACATTGCCCTTAGACCCACAAAAGCTTCAGGCCCCGACGGCCACGGCACCGGCTGTGACCCTAAATAATTGTCCTATATCTTTGGCTGCATGCAGAATCTTTTTCATGTTGTCCATATTCGACAAGAAGATGAGCATATGGAGAGAGGGAAGACTGAAGAGGTCCAAGAGGCCTGCATGATTTTCAATATGAGCAGTTGGGCAGATAGCGGGTAGGATGTTGGTTTTCATCATCCGTCCCGAGTTCAAAATTTCCCTCTCCTCAGTTATTGAAATGATTTCGAACACTTTCCTTAATAATAAAATATAAAAAAAGATAGAGGGATGTGCTTCACCGTTCATGAAGCACAGTAGATAATGTCATCTTCATATTTTTTGTTTCGCGACCATGTATTAACTATATAACACTTACAGTTACATATTGTTATATTGTGAGCCAAAAAAAGGGTAAAAACATTAAACTTCAAAACAATGAATACATCTCGTGAAACAGTCAGTACGACGATGCTGTCCTATCTCGCAGTGAAGCGGAAGGGTAGGGGAATCTTGACTTTAGAAGCTTAATTACCTAATTAACAGTATGAAAGACACCAAACCAAACTGGCCTACAAATCTAAACTGCTTTTTTTTTTTTCTGATAACCTAAATCTGTCAGGATCCCCCATGAAAGCCAAAATATTAAACTCCATTCAAAAGTGATTTGTGTTAGGTGGATCTAACATATATATTTGGTGCAAATTTGGTGTGAAAATGAAAAACAAAAGACAATTTAAAATATAAATAAATGGTATTTGATCAGTTTCGGTATGCTTTCTAGTGGATCCAGAAAACGGAAACATCTATAAATGGGTCAATATGTAAGTGTGCACATATTCGGGTCTACCATTCAAAGTCCTAGGGTAGATGGGCTGAAAATCTTAGTGGATTTTTTATCATCCATTCATATTTGATGGGCTTAACACTAACTTCCGCAAATCTTGGGTCATGTAGGAAAATTTTGTGTCTGACGACACTCACATGTTTTGTTTAATCATTTGATAAGATGTTGATATTTTGCTAATCGAAGCATTGAAAATACAATATGTGTCTATGGAAAATTTGGAAAAATAACCAAATTTTGGATCCCAAATAGAATTCTAACCATCATTTTAATTTTTTAATAATTAAAACTAAAAGTTAATATGAAAATACTAATACATCCTTAAAATAAAATTTTCTAAAAAAAAACCAAAAAAACAAAAGGCTCGGTTGTCTTTTACCGCTATCTCTGTCCTTTCTAGACGATAATCCAAAACTACATAAACCCAACCCAACCACAGCTAGCCATGGTGTGCAGCATAATCTCTTTCTCTTCCTCTTCCTTTCCCTTTTTATACTCTCACACACAACCATCGTTTAGTTCTGAACCCCCAAAAATTTTCGACCTCCTCCACAAGAAGGCTCTTTCACTCTCAGTCTCAGTCAGCTTCCTCATATGCTTTCCAATTTCTAATTTTCAACTACGATGATGTAATCCTTGAGTTCAAGCACTAGCACCACCAAGCTTACAACGAGGCCTTCGCTCACTTCAGTGTCCGCTGCCCTTCCTCAACATCTCAGCCCCTCAACTGGGACCTCCTTTCTAAGATCAGCTCCATAACCAACTCATTGGTGAAAAGCCCAAAATGCGATGGTCCCTTCTCATTTTCTCTCATTTTCTCCAAAGGTTGAACTTTGGATTTTGTTTTCTTTTATGATTGAATTGGGGTTTTGGGTTGTTTAAAGAACTTCAAGGAGCACGGGTGGCTTTGAACTTATTCAATTCTACTTTGAATCTCCTGATCTTAATTGAATCTTGCTTTGTTTAATTTCCATGGATGACATTTTTTTGTTGGTTTTTTTGAGAAAACTTTATTTGAAGGGTGTATTAGTACTGTCATATTAAGTTTTGATTATAATTATCATAAATTTAAAAAGGTAGCTAAAATTTTATTTAGGGTTCAAAATTTGGTTAATTTTTCAAATTTTCCTGTGTCTATGTACTTATTAATTAATATTGAATAATCCAACATACCCAAATCTCTTGATTACGTATAATGCCATTTCTATGGTATTGGGGTGCTTTACTCATGTTTCAAGGCAAATAGAACACCCAATGACAAGTGTCGATGCATTTCTCACCCTACGGTCGAACATTCCCAAATCTCTTGATTACATATAATGCCTTTTTTATGGTAATTGGGGTGCTTTACTCATGTTTCAAGGCAAATAGAGCACCCAATGACAAGTGTCGATGCATTTCTCACCCTATGTGACGTGGAGAGGATCGCACATTCCATGAATTCTATGTTGAAACCCATCACGACTTTGCACTTGATTAGAAGAGCACAATGGTAGTGAGCTCTGGTATCTCTGTCTAGAGGGAATTGGAAATCTGGACCACTCAATTTAAATTTTTCAGTTTTTATTAGTTCATCTTACTGGCTCATCTCATGAAAAACGAAGTTTTTAAGCAGCTTGAATCTCTGTCTTTCTTGAATGGCTCGGAATTATGAGTTCAGCTGTTCCGAGCACATAAAATCAAAGAGAATCTCAATTCCTCTCAATTGACCCATTTACAATCACAATATAGCTATAGCATGCACTATAAACATTAAAATTATGCGGAGTGTAGTCCAACCTTCCAATTAATTTAACTTTTTATACTATCTGATTATTTATTTTTCAAACTTTTGAAAGAAAAAATTGAAATTTCACGTATACCATTGTTATTTGGACTAACCTCTTTTATCTTTTAATATAGGGAACTTTAACGAAAAGCTCCCGGTACTGTTCACTTTAACGAAAAACCACATTTTTACACTAAAAAGTCAATCATGACACTATTCACTTTACCCTTTATTTTGTCCTTATCATTAAAACTCAAAGTTTTCAAGCCCTTTTCATTAGTTTTCCTTTTAATATAAGCAGTAATAAATAGTATAAATAGAATTATTATAAAATAAATTTGGTCCACATAGTATTAAAAGTTATCAACAAAATAGCGCTAATACAAATAACATCAATATAAAAATGAGATCAAAAGAGGTGGAGTTCCCAACGGCCGAATTTTCACGTACTTTTGCTAGAAAGTTGTCAAACAAATATCATTTAAAAGGTTAAAAATCTACTTTTTTGGTAACGAATCTGCTGTAAACATCAGTACAAGCTCATTTGAAATTTTGCATTAAATTCGGAAAATTACTCTATCCACATTTTCACTTGGAGTGCATCAAAAGAGAGCCAACATAACCTCCAAACTGTTATTTTCCGTTAATGTTTCACTCTGTTTTACCGTGCAATTCCAATTTAGGAAAAAAATTTCATTGTGACGGAAATGCAAATGGTACATTATGTGCTTTTGTAAAAATTGTGATAAATTTTAATTGTTAAGTTATTAAACTTTTAACACACATATTCTACCATTTGTATAATAACACGTGATATATTATTTCATGTACCGATTGCACTAAAAAAATCTCTCGAATTCAGAGAGGTCAAAGTCCAAAAAGAAAGCAGGTCACTCAAAGCGCCGAACTTACGAAATTACCCTCGCTCTCTTGGACGCTCATATATAAATCGCGACCGTCGCGAACCCCCCAATTTTATTCTGTCCTCTCCTGAAATCAATTTTTTCTTCTTCTTTCTCGTGTTTTGTATTTTATATTTCATTTTTGTTCCTCGTAGGATTTTCTCACAGTTGGAAGAAAACACAGGTATGTCTATATTTTTTATATATATTTATTTACCGAATTTCCCTAAATTTTCCGATTTAACGATTCGATTTGAGGGTTTATTCGATTCTGAACTGAATACTGATGATCGAATTTCCCTTTCCCGATCCATCGTTTCAATATTTATTTTAAATTGTGGGGTTTTCTGGATTCAGATACTATGGTGAAGCAAATGACTTTTGTTGGAATTAAAATTTGGAATTTAGCTGGATCTTTAACTGTATTTGTTCTTTCATTGATAAATATTGATGCTTTGATTATTTTTTAATTTATATGGTTGGAAATGTTGAAGTTGAATTGAAAAAAAAAATTATGAATTGTTTTTGTTGGTTAATTTGAACGCAAGTTCTGTTTGGATTGATGGGTTGTTGGTAAATTGTATGAGATTTTAAAATTGGTAATAATTTTTATGGGTTTGATTGCAGAGAGGCATTGAAGATAATCGAAGATGTTAGAACAATTACTGATATTTACTAGAGGAGGATTAATCCTCTGGACATGCAAAGAGCTTGGAAATGCTCTTAAGGGATCTCCAATCGACACCTTGATCCGATCCTGTCTTTTGGAGGAACGGTCTGGTTTAGCTTCTTTCGATTACAATGCCCCTGGGGCTGCTTACACGCTCAAGTGGACCTTCCACAATGAGCTCGGGCTCGTGTTTGTCGCTGTTTATCAGAAGATCCTCCATCTGTTGTATGTGGATGAACTGCTTTCCATGGTGAAACATGAGTTCTCGGAGATTTATGATCCGAAAAGGACAGTCTATGCTGACTTTGATGAAACTTTTCGACAACTGAAGAAGGAGGCTGAGGCTAGGGCGGAGGAATTGAAGAAGTCAAAGCAGGTGGGTAAGCCTGTGAACAATAAGAAGCAAGGGCAGGTGCAGAAGACTGGACTTGGAGGAGACAAGAAAAAGAATGAAGGTGGTTTGGCAAGTGATGACGGGGATGGTGATAATATGAAAGGCCATAAATTGGAGAATGGGATCTCCAATGGTAATCGCGTGGATTTCAAAGAATCTAATGGTACTGCTAATGGAAAAGAAAATACTAGTTCCAATCTTGGGGCTTTTGATGTAAATAAGCTTCAGAAGCTTAGGTCCAAGGCTGGGAAGAAGACAGAGAAAACAGCTACTGTTGATAGCAAGGGCTCCAAGGCTGAGCCAAAAAAGAAGATAACAAAGAAGAATAGAGTTTGGGATGATAAACCTCCTGAGTCGAAACTGGATTTTACGGATCCTGTGGGTGAGAATGGAGACAACAATATTGAGGTCGTGGCAGCAGATCACGGTGAAAGTATGATGGACAAAGAAGAGGATTTCAGTAGTGAAAGTGAGGAGGAAGAGGAAGACGATGTTGGGAAGGAAAGCAAGCCTGATAAGCAAAAGAAGGGGTGGTTTTCATCTATGTTCCAGAGGTAAATCTTTTGGAAATATGTGATATTTATTATGTTAAATTGACTTTTTTCAGTCGGTGAAACTAACTGCTATTGGGATGGCTCAACACTCCGAGTTTTTCTTTGTCTCGATAAATCTGAAATGGCTTATGTTTTCTTGTATTCTCAAGCCAGTTTCATCAGACTATTAGGTTGTTACATAATTTTATGCATTTTTTGCTTGTTTGTATTCAGTATTGCTGGCAAGGCAAACTTGGAGAGGTCTGACCTGGAACCAGCTTTGAAAGCTCTCAAGGATAGGCTCATGACCAAGAACGTGGTATGCTCTTGAACTATTCTATTTCCCATTATTAAGCTGAAGTTTATTTTATCAGTAACTTTCAAGTTTTTAGACTGATGGTACAATCCTTTTCAATATTTGTCGCCTGCTGCTACAGTATTTTCACTCTTATTGAGCTGTCTAATATGATTTTGTGCTGTTGCATTCGTAGGCCGAGGAGATTGCTGAGAAGCTTTGTGAATCAGTGGCAGCTAGCCTTGAGGGGAAAAAGCTGGCTTCGTTCACAAGAATATCTTCTACCGTGCAGGTTTGTCGATTAGTTCTCTTCATTCCTCCAATATCCAGTCTTCCAGTGTGGCCTCTCATTATTCATTTTTTATCATGTTATAAGATTAATAATGGGCATGTAAAACTTACTGCAGACTGCGATGGAAGATGCCCTTGTTCGTATTTTAACTCCCAGGCGCTCTATTGATATACTGAGGGATGTGCATGCTGCCAAGGAACAAAGGAAGCCGTATGTCGTCGTTTTTGTTGGTGTCAATGGAGTAGGGAAATCTACCAATTTGGCTAAGGTTGAGCTGAATTCTTCTCTGTTTCCGTTAAAGCATGCCTCTTTACTGATGGACCGATGGTTTTATTAACCAATTGCACCGTGCAGGTTGCGTATTGGCTTCAACAGCATAACGTCAGTGTTATGATGGCTGCCTGCGATACATTTCGATCTGGAGCTGTGGAGCAGCTGCGTACTCATGCACGTAGACTCCAGGTATCATATTACAGGATTCACATTCATTTGGGAAAGACTAATAATGGTTCTTTGGATTAAAACAATAAATTTTCTGTCTTGACCTTCGTAATTAACATGTAACCAAACCTTCCATCTCAGATCCCTATTTTTGAGAAAGGATACGAGAAAGATCCTGCAGTTGTGGCTAAGGAAGCAATCCAGGAGGCCACACACAATGGTTCTGATGTGGTTCTTGTTGATACAGCTGGTCGTATGCAGGTACCGTAATATTTCTAGTTCTATAGCTGAATGGTAGAGCATCTATATTTACTGTTTTTATGATGTACATGCTAAGGTTATCTGATGTTTTTACTATTTTTTGTTTGTTTTTGTTAATTTTATAATTATATATCTATTACGCCTTTCAGGATAATGAGCCATTGATGAGGGCACTGTCAAAGCTTGTCAATCTTAACAACCCAGATCTTGTCTTGTTTGTTGGCGAGGCACTGGTTGGGAATGATGCTGTTGATCAGCTTTCGAAGTTTAATCAGGTTTGCGCTCCATATTCCTATTCGCGGTTTTTTCTAGTATATCCAAGTATGTTTGTTTCTGTATCATTATTTGCTTACTGGCTGGTTTCTGATTTCACCTTCCCCGTTCCTGCAGAAATTAGCGGACCTCTCAACTTCGCAAAACCCTAGATTGATAGATGGGATATTGCTCACCAAGTTCGACACTATTGACGATAAGGTAGACAAACGTTTTTAAACTGCAATTGCTTATGATTGTTATATACTTTTGAGGGTTTCTTTTTCTTTCACTGATTACGTCGGTTCTAACTGAATTTTGTGGGTATGGTGTAGGTCGGGGCTGCGCTGTCCATGGTTTACATATCTGGAGCTCCCGTCATGTTTGTCGGGTGTGGGCAGTCGTACACTGACCTCAAGAAGCTGAATGTGAAATCTATCGTGAAGACACTCCTGAAATGAGACTGCTGATGGTTTATGTTATGAAACTGTGTCCTGCTGTTTGCTGCTATACCTTTAATTTGTATTGTTTCTGTTTGATGACCCTGTGGTGGTGTTGAAAACTTTGGAGCTGAATCATTCCTTTCGGCTGTAATTTATTTAATATCAGATTTATTAGACGTTATTCAAATTGCTCCCCTCCCCCCCCTCTCTAGAAGATTGCCCCAAAATTATTCATAAAAAAATTAAAATTCTATGGTGCTCTGTTTAACTGTTAGATCTTAATTTTTGTTGTACAACTTTTTGACGATTGAAAACTTATCCTATGTTATGTTTGGACGAGAGATTTTTCAAGTTTCTAAGTACTCAGGAATATAAGATTGCTCGAGCACTATAAGATTACTCCTCAAATGTTTATCGTGCATTATTTTTGCTTGTTAATTGAATTTTACCAATTATAATTAATACTATGCATACAATGATCCAGGCTACTAGAGACCGAAGGAGTACTAGTGGCTTTTGTTCATAATTGGCATACAAAATCATCGATTCGTTTACCTTGTAAAACAAGTAATCCAAGGGTATCACTCTTCTTACCAGACAAGTCCTTTCATATTCTTAATTATTCGAGTTTATAGAAAAAAATAATCGTATTTGACTGCAAAAGGATGGGTAAACATTTTAACTAACTGGTCTAACTTACGTCTGCTTGAAAAGGCGTTTCTTGATTCTTCACTTGATTTTTATCCAAAATTGAAAAGTTACACAACTCATCATAAATACATAATTGCAGTTTTATTATCAAGATTGAAATGTGATCACACTCATTGGAAGGTAAAAAGCCGTTTTAGATTTTTTCTCTAAATAAATTGATTTCACATTTACAGCCAGATTTCAAACCTCACCAAAAGTCCCCAACACCAAACTTTAACACTTATATATATACAAGGGAATAATGCTAGGGAAATCAATTTTTTAAAATTAAATTTACAAACTAAATGATGTGGTTGTTGATGATTAGATTATTACTTAACCGTTGATTAACGTGCTTGTTTCTTATTGGTGACATATCATTTGATTTGCAAATTTAGTTTAAAATTTTGGTTTCTCTATCATTACTTTAATTTCCCCAGCATTACCATATCCAAGAACCAACGTAACAAAAACCCTACGACTTGAAAAACCATAGAACAGAAGCAACAATGGCGTCCTCCAGAAATATTGGTTTTGCAGTTTTGTCCTCTGTCTTTGTGTTATTTGCTTTGTCTGAAGCCAAAGACATTCTGGTCGGAGATAAGGACATTTCTCGGAACGCTGATTCTGCCAAAGCCTTGATTCAGTGGGCTGAGCATAGAAGATTCAGAACCGGCTATGTTCTCAGTAAGTTCTCACCTTTTAATCTCCATTATCCTTCTTTTCATATCTACTTAAAACGAAAGTATTACTGTAGTGCTATTTTAAGTCAATCACTTTTACGTTTTTAAACGTTCTTACTCAATAATGTACTCCGATTGCACGCTAAAATCTGCTTATTTTCTTCTATTTTTTGCTTAATAGTATTAAAAATTGAAAACGATAATAAGTGTGACATTTTTATTTTGGTGCATGCAGGGAGGGACTCCGTGGTGCAAGTGACAAAGGAGAAGCCTATGAGACCTGCGACACTTCGAAGCCAATCAAAGCAGAGGTGGAGGGGATCACGTTGGACAGGTCAGGACCATTCTACTTCATCAGTGGCGTTAAGGAGCACTGTGACAAAGGCTTGAAGCTCACGGTGGTGGTTCTGTCGGAAAAACATAAGTATGGTTCGGATTCTCCGTCGCCTGCTCCGGCTGCAGCTCCGTCGAGTAACGCTGCTGCTTGTGGTTTCAGTTTGAGTGCTGCGTTTATTGCGGTTGGGGTGGCAGTGGGGATGGCTTTGTTTTGAGCGTGTGGGAGTGAGTGAGAGGGAGAGAGAGGTTAATTTGGATTAGCAAACAGTATTTTATTTTGTAATTTGTAGTTTAAATTGGCTTAGAGTTTCTGAATTATGTTCTCAAATAGCAATTTTATATTTATATATCATGTTTTTGTTGTGAAATTTAGTGTAAATGTCACATATGTAATTATATGAGGAAGCAAACCAAATTAAATTTTGGTGGCAACCTTTAAAAGTTAGGAAAACTAATGAAAAGGGCTTGAAAACTTTGAGTTTTAATGATAAGGACAGAATAAAGGGTAAAGTGAATAGTGCCAGGATTGACTTTTTAGTGTAAAAATGTGGTTTTTCGTTAAAGTGAACGGTACCGGGAGCTTTTCGTTAAAGTTCCCAAAGTTTTAGGAAGGTAAGATTTTTCTCCATGCACGTAAAGTTGTATTGGATGAAAACCCTATATATAGACATATGTTTGTAACCTCATTATGACATACAAGATTAAGAGTGAATGTAATAATACCAATATCTCTCCTCTCTCTTTGCATGCATTCTTTGTCATACATTTATGAAAATACAAGAATGTCCTTACATGGCACCGTGATCTCTGTCGGCAAGTTAGCTAAATTATTTTTGTGTCAAGTCTAATGTTTCTTTATTTTTTTATTTTTACATTAGTTGGTGATGGTTCGGTATATTTGATTCCGCACGTTAGTATTTCAGTGTGTGCAAGGACATCCCTTTTGTTCTCTGTGACAACAAGGTCGATGTGATGAACATGCAGGTTAAAGGCAAGCAAGTTATCTTCGATAGAAAAAAAGAATCTGCAGCACTATGAGATATCAGCAAAGAGCAACTACAACTTTGAGAAACCTTTCCTCTACTTGGCGAGGAAGGGTGGGTGAAACTAAATGTGGAGGGGAGAGGAGGTGCAATTCTATTATTCTCGAAGTAGGGAGCTGAAAATTTGAAGGGGTTGAGTTGCTTAATTACAACTCCCACTAGAATTCCATTGACCTCTCCTTTTCTGTCTAAATGGGTTTTGAATTTTGAGAGTATTTAAGTTTATTTACACGCCACTTAATATTACGGTCTGATGATATTCTTTTTCGTTTAAAAGTAAGATGTTTTAGGTTCGAATCTCGAGGATAGTGAATGCAATATCAAATTAGGCTGCTCATTGTGTGACTTAACCGAACTTTGCCTCCACTAATATAAAAATATCGATATACTAAAAATAAAAAAATATATATTTACGCGAGTGTTTTGCTATATTTAAACTATTTTTATAAAATTAAATGTTAAATTTTGATTATACTCAAGCACATGGTCGTCGAAACACTCTGATGTTATCTTTGCTGCGAAAGAAAAGCACTCTGCTTTCAGAAATGGATTGCAGCAGCCCTCATAGCTTCTCCCATGGCGCCGTAGCTTCATTCCACGGAAAAGGAACAAACTTTATTCCTCCAAAAGTCGGCACTTTTCGGGCTTCCTTCAGTGCAAAATCAGAATTCCTAAATTCCCACCTGTACCCTTCTCTCACTTCCCTAGATTCTTTCCGATTTCAGGTACTAATCCCATTCCTTTTCAGAATTGATCGATTGGGGTGTCTGTAAATTTAGCATTTTCAGTTGGGGTTTCTGTAAATTTAGCGTTTTGATTTCAAATTTATTTAATTCTAGCAGCAGGGTTGCAATGTGCTGAAGATTTCAGTTTCAATGAAGTCGAGAACTTCGAAATCATATGCATTGGTGGTGAGGAGTGACCACCGTCATCCCCAGAACTCCGACTTTCCGCGGTACTATTCGAAGAAGGAGAAGAAGCCCTATCCGGTGCCAATTGTGGAGCTGAGGCGGGCGGCGAGGGAGAGGCTTAAGAGCAACAAGGGAAAGCCTATGACCCCAGTTCCACCTCCCAAAAATGGCTTGCTCGTCAAGGCCCTGGTGCCAGTTGCGTATGATGTGTTCGATGCCAGAATTACAGTGATCAACAATTTGAAAAGGCTTTTGAAGGTGGTTCCTGTGCAAGCTTGCTGGTTAGCTTTTGGAGCTTTTCTGAAATGAGTTTAATGGAGTGTGAGCTTTTTTTAATTGGATTTAATGTAGCTTTAGGAGCTTTTATTAATCGGGGTTGATCGAGTTTTGTAGCTTTAGGAGCTTTTTCAAATTGGGTTTGGTGGACTTCTTTTAGCTTTGGGAGCTTTTTCTTGAGTTGGGTTTAATGGAGTTTTCAGCTGTAGGAGCTCTTTCGAATTGGGTTTGATGGAGTTTTGTAGCTGTAAGAGCTTCTTTGAATTGGGTTTCATGAAGATTTTTCAGCTTCAGGAGCATTTTAGAATTGGGTTTTATAAGATTTTTTAGCTTTGGGAGCATTTTTGAATTGTGTTTAAAGGAAAGGAACTTGCATAAATGGAATTGGAAATTTTGCTCATTGAAAATTTGAACTTGTGCAGGTTCTGTAATGAAATTCACGTGGGGCCTGTTGGGCATCCATTCAAATCATGTAAAGGTGCAAATGCTAACATTCGTAAGGGTGTTCATGATAAAGATGAAGATGATATATCATAACAACAGTTAGTTGTTATTAGTTTAGTTGTTATAAGTTTGTTACTCTTGTAATTAGTTGGTTTTATGTGATTGGTTTAGAATAGTTAATTGTAAATAGAGCCAAAGGCTATATATATGTAATTGTATTATTCATTTGGTCAATTAATGAAAGTCACAGATTTCTTAATTCTTAAGAAACCTCTCTCTCTCTCTCTTTTCTCTCTCTCTCTCTCTTTTACAAGAACACAGAGCTTCTACATGGTATCCTTCGCCGTTTGCCTCACGGTTGATTCGATCCATTCTTCTGCTTCGTTTCTCTGATTCTTGCAGATTTCTTCTTCTGCAATTCTCGTTTCTGATTGTCATGGCGTCTCCGTCTGATTCTGCATCGCCTGACTCTTCTCCGCATTTTCCCCCAAATTCTTCGACAAACCCTAATCTGTCAAATTCTTATGCTTCGCTCACCATTCACAATATTGGAAGCATGGTGCCGATTAAGCTCAAGCGATCTAACTACCTTCCATGGCGTGCTTTGTTCGCACCGATTCTCCGGCGCTACAAACTTTTTGGTATTGTTGAAGGTACTGAGCCCTGTCCTTCGCCATTTCTTCCAGATCGATCAGTTAATCCGGCTTTTGAGCTCTGGTATGAGAAGGATCAGAATCTGTTGATTTGGTTAAATTCTACACTCTCAGAAGATGTCATTCCTTTTACTGTTGGTGTTTCTTCTGCTCGAGATCTCTGGATCAAGCTTGAACAACGTTTTGGTGGTGTCTCCGATGCTCACATTCATCAACTCCGGTCTCGACTTCAAGCGATTCAAAAAGGTGCTCAATCTATGGCGGATTATCTTCAACAACTCAAAGAAATTTCTGATTCTCTTTCTGCTGCTGGTGCACCAATTTCTGATCGCGATCTTATTGCGGCTACTCTTGCTGGATTACCTGATGACTTTGAATCGTTTATTGATTCTGTCATGTTGCGTCTTTCTTCCACGTCACTGGATGAATTACATGGCCTTATTCTCACCAAGGAGTTTTCAATGGCTCGTCGCAAGAAGCTCTCTTCTTCCACTGCTGAGTCTTTTCAGGCGTTCTCTGCTTAGTCTCAACCGCCTCTTCTTCCCACTCCACCGCCTCAAGCATATGTTGCCCAATCTCCCCAATCCTTTCGTGGTACTCACTATTCTCGTGGCAAACATAACTATCGAGGTAATCACTATCATAATCCTGGCCGGTTTCCTACCAATCGTGGACATAGAGGCAATTATAGAGGCTCTTCTTCAAATCGTGGTCATTCCCAAGGTGCTCGTCATTCTTCTTTTGGCAGTATTTCATGGTCCTTGTCAAATTTGTGGCTCTGCCAGTCATGAAGCTATTGATTGTTTTGATCGCATGAATCCTGACATCTCTGGGAAGATTCCTCCTGCAAAACTCGCAGCCATGTGTGCCCATTATTCTTCCAAACCTTCTCCGTCTTGGCTGCTGGATTCTGGTGCCACGTCTCACATCACTAATGATATTGCCAACATTTCTTCTCCCACACCGTACACTGGCGAGGACAAGGTTTATGTTGGTGATGGTAATGGTCTCTCTATACATCATATTGGCTCTTCTTCTTTGCATTCTCCTACTGCTACTTTTCATTTGAGTAATGTTCTTCATGTCCCTCAAATGAAACACAACTTGTTATCTGCGTCCCAATTTCTCAAAGACAACTATTGTGCTTTAACACTTGACTCTGATGGCTCTGTTGTAAAGGATCGTACTACGGGGAGGACGCTTTTGCAGGGTCCCGTTAAAGATGGCTTTTATCCTCTGCGAACCTGTTCTTCTACTGCTTCATCTTCTGGTTCTGCTTCTGCTTTTGTCAGTGCTCAAGGTTCAATCAAACTATGGCATAGTCGGCTGGGACATCCTTCCTCATCTATATTTCGCAAAGTAATCTCTAGTACTAAGCTTTCTATTAAGGGTACATCTTCTGTTGACTTCTTTTGCTCCAAGTGTGCTATTGCTAAAAATCACAAACTTCCATTTAGTTCATCTACTACTTTCACTTCTAAGTCTCTTGAGCTATTGCATTGTGATTTGTGGGGACCCGCTTCTGTCACTTCAGTGAGTGGTTTTCGATATTATTTTCTCATTGTAGATGATTTTAGCAAGTACAGTTGGTGTTTTCCTTTAAAGGCTAAGTCCGAGGTGTACTCTACCTTTGTAATCTTCAAAGCTTATGTTGAGAATATTGTTGGTAATAAAATCAAGATTCTTCGTTCAGATTCTGGTGGTGAATTCACTAGTTTACAGTTTAAAGCTTTTCTACATACTCATGGTATTGTTCAGCAACTCAGTTGTCCTCACACACCCGAACAAAATGGTTGTGTAGAGAGGAAACATAGGCATCTTGTTGAGACAGCTCGGACATTATTGGTTGAATCTGGTGTTCCTCATTTCTATTGGGTTGAAGCATTTACCACTGCCATCTATCTCATAAATAGGTTGCCTATCTCTGGCCATACTAAATCTCCGTGGGAGTTATTGTTTCACAGACCTCCAGATTATTCCAAACTTAAGGTTTTTGGGTGCAGTTGTTATCCATGGTTAAAGCCCTACATTTCATCTAAGCTTGAAGGGAAAAGTAAGCAATGTGTTTTCTTGGGTTACAGTTTACAACACAAAGGTTATAGCTGTTTGGATGTGGATACTAATAGGCTTTATGTCTTTCGCCATGTTACCTTTGATGAGGATTCCTTTCCTTTCAAAGCTGTTTCTTCTGTTTCATCTTCTGGTGCTCAGTCTCCTTCTACACCTTCATCTATTGATCTTCACTTTTCCATTCCTTCATCTCCTTCCCAACCCCCTATTCCTCTTTCCTCTAGTTCTATCACAGCCTATGTGCCTTCCCCTCTCCCTTCTCCTCATTCTGACACTTCTCATCCTACTATACCTTTTTCTGTTTCAAATCTACATCCCATGATTACTCGATCCAAAAATGGTATTCAAAAGCCTAAAGCTTTCACTACTACTAAGCATCCTCTTCCTTCCTTCACTGATTATATTCCCAACACTTATCTTCAAGCATCTAAGTTTGCACATTGGAGACTAGCCATGCAAAATGAATTCAATGCTCTTCTATCTACTGGCACTTGGACACTTGTTCCTTCTTCTCCTTCTCAGAATGTAGTTGGCTGCAAGTGGGTCTTTCGGATTAAGAAGAATCCTGATGGATCCATTGAGAGGTATAAAGCAAGACTTGTTGCTAAAGGATTTCATCAAAAGGAAGGTCTTGACTACACAGAAACCTTCAGTCCAGTTGCCAAGCCAGTCACTATTAGACTCTTGTTATCTTTTGCTGTCCAATTTAACTGGTTCCTCAATCAACTGGACATCAGCAATGCTTTTCTGCATGGTGACTTAAAAGAGGATGTCTTCATGGTTCAACCTCCTGGTTTTCAGGATCCCAGCAAGCCTACTCATGTGTGCAAGCTCAGGAAATCTCTCTATGGGCTTAAACAAGCTCCTAGAGCTTGGTTTGACAAATTATTTCAAGCCCTTCAGTCTCTGGGATTTAGTCAATCCTCTTCTGATGCTTATCTCTTTGTTTTGCATGCTCCAACTCTGGTTATAGTTCTTGTTTATGTTGATGATATTCTGGTCAGTGGTCCTGATGCTACCATTTGCAACCAGTTTATAGCCCAGTTGAGCACTTTATTTCCTGTCAAAGATCTTGGTCCCTTGCATTACTTTCTGGGTTTAGAAGTTCATCGGACCACTGATGCTTTGATTCTTCACCAAAACAAGTATCTGCTTGATCTATTACAGAAAACCAATATGACTGGTGCCAAACCTTGCAGCACTCCCCTTGGTTCTACAAAGCTCGACCACAGTGGGGAATTACTTCCTAATCCCACTGAGTACAGATCCATTGTTGGTGCTCTTCAATACTTAACTTGGACAAGACCTGACATTTCCTTTGCAGTGAATCAAATCTGTCAGTTTATGCATACACCTACAGTTCTTCACATGCAGGCTGCCAAGCGTATCTTAAGGTTTCTCAAAGGGACTACAACTCATGGTCTCTTGTTTCAGAAAGGCTCCTTGCATTTGTCAGCCTATTCTGATGCCGATTGGGCTGGTTGTCCCTATGACAGGCGTTCCACTAGTGGTTCTTGTGTTTTTCTGGGCACCAACTTAATTAGCTGGAGTGCCAAGAAACAATCAACCGTGGCACGATCCTCTACTGAAGCCGAGTATAGATCCTTGGCTCACACTGCTGCAGAGGTTACTTGGATTTGCAAGGTGCTCAAGGACTTTGGTTTTCCTATCTCTCACAAACCCACTCTCTGGTGTGATAATATCTCTGCTATATCTCTTGCATCTAATCCTGTTTTTCATGCTCGTACTAAGCATGTCGAGATTGATTATCATTATATTCGTGAGTTAGTCCTTGCCAATCTGGTTGAAGTTAAGTATGTGTGCAGTCAATCTCAAATTGCAGATATTCATACCAAAGCTTTGTCTACAAACCGATTCCAGTTTCTGCAGTCCAAGCTTTCACTTGGACTCCTTGACTCTTCCAAGTTTAGCTTGAGAGGGTGTAAAGATGAAGATGATATATCATAACAACAGTTAGTTGTTATTAGTTTAGTTGTTATAAGTTTGTTACTCTTGTAATTAGTTGGTTTTATGTGATTGGTTTAGAATAGTTAATTGTAAATAGAGCCAAAGGCTATATATATGTAATTGTATTATTCATTTGGTCAATTAATGAAAGTCACAGATTTCTTAATTCTTAAGAAACCTCTCTCTCTCTCTCTTTTCTCTCTCTCTCTCTCTCTTTTACAAGAACACAGAGCTTCTACACATGAATGGATACCAAATGTGACCGTTGATGACATATTCTTGCCGGTTGAAGCTTTCCACCTCTATGATCAGCTTGGAAGACGTATTCCTCATGAGGAGAGATTCTCAACTGCTAGAGTTCCAGCGATAGTTGAGCTCTGCATCCAGGCTGGGGTTGATGTCCCAGAATATCCCGCTAAAAGGAGAAGAAAGCCAATCATCCGAATTTCGAAGAGTGAATTTGTTGATGCAGATGAAAGTGAGCTACCAGATCCTGACAGTGAAGGACCCAAGAGACCAGTTTTGGCTGAAATATCGGATTCAGAGGTAGTAGCCCCCTCTAATGAAGAAGAAACAACCTTGCTTGCTGAGGAAACACTACGAGGATGGGAGCAAATGATGAGAGGAGCCAAGAGTTTGATGAAGATGTATCTGGTGAGGGTTTGTGGGTATTGCCCTGAGGTGCACGTCGGTCCTAGTGGGCACAAGGCTCAGAACTGTGGGGCCTTCAAACGCCAACAACGAAATGGGCAGCATGGCTGGCAGGCTGCCGTGCTCAATAACTTGATACCACCAAGATATGTGTGGCATGCTCCAGATGTGAATGGACCACCATTGGAGCGGGAGCTCAGGAACTTCTATGGGCAAGCCCCGGCGGTTGTTGAAATGTGCATTCAGGCGGGAGCTGCCGTTCCAGAGGAATACAGACCAACCATGAGGTTGGATGTCGGGATTCCCTCCGCTATTAAAGAAGCTGAAATGGTAGTTTGATGAGATGAGTAGTTTGTAAGTAGAATATCGAAAGAAGGAAAACTTCTTGCAGATGATTAGTTTGTACCATCTTACTTTGCTTTTTCATCCCAAACGAAGGAAAATACAGTCGCTCACCCTTCTACTTTTACCCAAGGAAATCTGACAAAATGTAATAATTCACCATCTTAACATGTGGTTTGAACAAAAAGCTTCTATTTAAGCTTCAAAGCTCTTATATACATTGGTTGATACAGCTTTTGATCTCTTTGTATGGGCTCGAATAAGTTCTCTTTTCCGGTAGATGCGTACTCTATGTAAAGATAGAGGATATTAAAACCCCCCTTTGTCAAATCCTGCAGTTTTTCAGTAGTGCAGCATTGTTTCTTTGGATTTACAGTTTTTTGCAACTTGTGTGTGCTTGCTCGGTGTCTTGGTTCTCTCGGTTTGCTGCGTACAGCGGCCTTTAAGTTTTTTTCTCTATACTTGTCGGGGTTTTTTATTTGCCTCCCAGCTTCCGTTGGGGTCAATTTTCTGGGATTCTCATATGGCTGCTGTGTTCCTCAATCATCTATGCTACTATGCAGGTTCTTTATAATTTGGTTTAATTATTCATTGTTCTGTCTTTTGGGATCTTAGTTTAATGTTTTGTTGTGCTTTGATCCGTCGAGTCTTGACTCTTGATGACTCATAGGTCCCCTTACCGGAAATCCGACAGCGCGCAGGAGAGGGGTGCAAGTGCAAACACCCCCTTTCTTGGCTATCCTACTTTCAGGGAAGAAGGTTGAAAGGTGAGGAAATGTTTCATCTTAATCTGATGGAAGGGTCAATTAGTTGACCCTTAAAAAGTGATTAAGGGGTAATTAAAACCACACAAATAGAACACTCCTATTACCAATGCTTGAAAAACGGTTAAACACCCTATCTTGTTACACATGTATGCATTCTATGTCTTTCAGGTTCCCACTTTCTTCTGCCTACAAGCATTGCATCAGACAGATATAGTTGAAGATAAACGAAGAGAGACAAAGAAATCCCGGGACAACGGAGCCTTTGTTCGAACGAGGGAGACGAAAGCCAGAGGAAAATCGAAGCCATGGCACACCAAATGAAGGGTCATTCCCCGGCGCAACATTCACCAGAGATACTCCATCAGACAAAGAACGCGCCCTTCTGCCCGATGAAAATGGCGATCGGAGGCTTTGCCGTAGTTGTCACCATCGGTTACTTCACCTTGTACAGCAAGAAGAAGCCGGAGGCAACTGCATTAGACGTTGCCAAAGTTGTCACCGGAACCGCCCATCAAGACAGCACTCACCCCCGCAAATAGATTACCACTTCTCACTTCCCTAACTATCATCTCCCAACAAAATGTTTTAGATTGGGGTTCCCTGTTTTTTTTTTGTTTTTTTTGTTTTGTTTTTTGTAACGCTATATATGTGACTAGCTAAGAACAAATAAGGCGTTGCAGGTTTCAAGCCTTCAAGTTCATGTTCTTCTTGTACCCATGTATTCACGTGCATGAGAAAATACTAGCAGCTGTTTTGTTTAATTGGTCTTGTCATGTCTTGATCTAACACGAAATGTTTAGAATCAACCGTCTCATAGCATATATCGAGATTTATAGATGTTGGATTCAACGACCATAAATTTTAATCAGTAATTTGCTCAAAACACACTCTAAGCAACATATTTTTGTATGACTCAACTAAGAAAAATTGGTACCATTCTTCGGTTTGAATGACTCAATTGCATGACCGTTTAGTTAAGACACATCATGCGTGACCTGGCTTAAGCATGAGATAAAAAATACAAGAATTGAAATTGAATTAGATATATTTGTATTTAGAACCAAACGGCCACGTGATCCGGTCAGCTGCACCCAACCCAATCCTAATCGAAGTTTACTACCAAATGAGCTAAAAAGATAAAAAAGAACGCGTGTGGTGTCATTGGCGGTCTCACCCTCTCACAAACACAAACACAAAGTATCCGAACTCCGATCACTCCAACAAATCAAGTAACAGGATAAGCGATATACCTTGAATTTCTCAGTCCGTGTGACTCATGTGCTCCCCAGAGTACAAACCCTATTCCCCAAAAATTCACTGAAGAAACAAAAGGATCAAACTCCCCAAAAATCCGTTCTTTGAATCTCCATGGAAGTTGGTTTTCAACCTTCCCCTGCAATTATTTGTAATTACCATCTTTATCCATCTGGGTTTTTTTTGTTTTTTTGAATAAAGTTAAAAACTTGAGCTAACATCTATGGTTTCTTCAACGTATCAGGTCACAGGCAATCGAGGTTTCCGTCAAAGTCATCTTTGTTGCCGGTAATTCTTTCATTTCAGAATTTATCCCCTTTTTTCCTAGCTATTTTCTTTGATTCCCGTCGGTTTTTTACGGGAAAATATAAATTTGTAATCTTTAATTATGTTGAGAAATTATTAGTTTGATGATTCGACAATTTCGTGAGATAAAAATTTTAATCTATAATTATATTGGGAATTAGTAGTTTGATGATTCGATAGGCGCCTTTTAATCAGAATTTCGTATGAGGAAAATGGTGCTCGCGAGTGCAGTTAAGGAACTAGCTGAAAATTTTGAGATAGTATAATGACAATCTAATTTTTGCAATTAAGCATGCCTTGTCGCTATTAATCGTTGGATTGGCATTTAGGTGGTTGTACGCAAATAGGGTGAATGTGCTTCAAGCTTGGCCGGGTATATAATATGCATTTGAATTATCTGCATTTAACACGCCAGTTCAGCACGCTAGACTTTCCCTCGTCACAACTGTTGTAAACCCTTTGGTGTGTTTATGTAGAATTCGCCTTTTGTTTTGTTTATGAATCCCCTAGTGTAGTATTGCAAGTAATTGACTTCATTAAGCACAAAAGTGTGGAACAGCACAAACCCAACTGACCCGTCCCATTTATTTATGTTGTAACTGCTGTGACATTTTTATTTGTAATGCAGCTGTTCGCTTATAAGGGACTTTCTATCGGGTGCTCTCCTCGCAGATGGCCTATTTCGAGAAATTTAAGCCATTGTAAGTAGGCTAAACTGCCAATTTGCCCCCTGAATTATAGAATCACACATATTTGCATAGATATTTTAGAAATCTAAGGTTTTCAATTATTTTAAAGAGTGAAGCGACCGAACTACCCTCACATGTTGTGCACATGCTTCCATTTAACAAAAATTTGGATGGAGTGAATGAAAAATTAACAGCAGGGGGCAATCAGCCAAAAAAATTAGTTAAGTCCTTAATTTTCCAATTAAAAAGTTCAGGGGGCAAATCGAAAGTTAGGTGATAGTTCAAGGGGCAAATGGACAGTTTACTTTTGTAAGTATAGGCTATCTCAGTGTCATGAGTGATGCTGGCTTATAAACAATGTACCTTTATGCGTGAATGGACTATAATATCTCATGCCTCTTTGTTTTCCTTCCTCAGCGGCTCATCATAGTGTTTTATGCATTCAAAGGAAACATGGTAGCATATCGTGGTGTGACTTTGGTGCAAAAGAGGAGTTTGGAAGACCACATTGTAATATTAGATTGCATGACCAAAATAGGTTGTCCATGTATACAGTTGTAGGATCTGCTGAAGCTGGAACCTGTGATGCTGGCTATCCATTACCCGGTTTCTCTAACCAGTGATTTTCTGTTGTTTCCTCCTTTCTTTAGCAGCCTTATTAATCTGACTGACATCCATTCTTATTTTTAAGTGCAGAAGTAAGTATGGTCTCAAGAGTTAGGGGAATTGGCTTTTGTGCCATTGCTGCTTTCAATGCCATTTATCTCTTTGTGCTGATGCTGATAGTCCATCCTCTTGTGCTGTTATTGGATCGATACAAAAGAAAAGCTCATATTTTTATTGCCAAAATTTGGGCCACTGCTACGGTTACACCATTTGTTAGGATCAAGTATGAGGGACTGGAGAATTTGCCTCCGCCTGATGTTCCTGCTGTTTATGTTTCCAACCACCAGAGCTTTTTAGACATCTATGTTCTTTTCACAATTGGGAGACCCTTTAAGTTTATCAGCAAGACCAGCATATTTCTCTATCCCATTATTGGGTGGGCCATGTTTCTGATGGGTGTAATTCCTTTAAAGCGCATGGACAGAAAAAGCCAAATGGTATTCCGTTTCCTTTGTTCCATCTATATAAATGTTGATCATTATCTAAACAATGGTTTTAAAGTTATGCTTGCTTCTGTATATAGGAATGCCTTAAGAGTTGCATAGATCTTATCAAGAAGGGGGCCTCTGTCTTTTTCTTCCCTGAGGGAACACGCAGCAAAGATGGAAAATTAGGTGCTTTCAAGGTGAATCTTTTAGGATTCTTTGTTCTTTTGGATGGTTATTATGTAAAATTGTAAGTAACCAGAACTGGAACTTGCAGGTGTTGGTTACGGAGGCATATAATGCACAATTGATTAAGTTAGTTTGATCTCACCTATAGTTTGTGTTGCACCATTTGTATAATTTATTTCCTAAGAGGCTCTTTCCCCCCTTCTCATCTGAAGATATATTGGGAGTTACAGTTTTCTCTTGTTGTTGACATGCAGAGAGGTGCCTTCAGTCTTGCAGCGAAAACCAAGGTACCAGTAGTGCCAATTACCCTTATAGGAACCGGAAAGATCATGCCTCCGGGAAGGGAGACTATCTTGAATACTGGAGCTGTTAAAGTTGTTATTCATAAACCTATAGAAGGAAATGATACAGAAGTACTGTGTAGGGAAAGTAGAAACATAATCGCTAGTGCACTTGATCGTCAGGGCTGAGCTATCTGCTGCCATTTGTTCTGTTTGGTTTCTATGGTTCGATACTTGGTTCTTTTATGTGGGAGTGAAGAAATATAGTCAGAAAGGTATGAATCATTTGTGGAATTGCCTCTTTGCTTGTTAATTGCTTCGATATTTAGTTATTTACTCATGAAAAAAACTTATAAGATTCAATATAGACTATCTTTAAGTTTGATCGTCGCCTGTATAGACTCAGCTGTGGTACAGAAAAAAATCTGAAAATTACATGTTGATGGTTTCGTCTCGTTTTAAAATCAATTTAGTCTTACGCCGGATGCTGTCCGGGTTTTGCTTGCTTCTAGATATTAAGTACATGCTCGGTCTCTTGTACATATTCGAACTAACATTCTCCTATGCTCCGGTGTATGGGATGCCCTGCAACATGGTAGAAAATTCCTTGAACTAACATGTTTTTGGTACTCGTGTTTGCCGTCCCATTGTTAGGTTGCGGATAGCTGATGATACAGGGCAACAAAATCAAAGCTGACTCTGAAGTTATCGTGCTTTGAACGTCTCATTGCCTGAGGCTGTCCGCCCCATTCCCATACTTTCAAACTTGCAAGCGCCGCCTACTGTAAAGGTCTTCGTCCCAGTAGACACACAGAAGCGAACGCGTGGCCGGCACCCCGGCTTCCGGGAGTTTTTGACCAGCGTCGCCTTCAACTGTTTAGATAATAAAATGGAGACGAAGGCCATTTTTGTTTTGATCATTGTTTTTTGTTTATTTTTCTTTGAAGAGAAACATCCTCTTCCCACGTTGAAAATCTCAGATGCCGATCCCTTGAGCTGGTTATAAAATATTTTTTTTATGGTAATTATGTTATTATATTGTATAGCTTCAAATTTGGAGAGATTTCATGGATGCTGCTAAGACGAGACTATTTTCACATCTCATTTTTTAACAGGGAATAAATACTCGCCATCTTATTTATAGTTGTTGGATGAGTTTAAATTTTAAAATTCGTGTGGTAAACGAATTTTAAAATTTAAATTTATTCAATGATAATAAGTAAGACGGTAACAATCCATGTTAGTCAATTTATTCACAGTGATTGATTTTATTTTACTTTGCATCTTTGTCTGATCGAATGTAGTCGCATCCATGCTTCCGTACTTCAATCATTGTAAAATTCACAAAGGCAAAAATTATAAAATTATTTTTGTGGGGGCTCACATAGCCTACGCCGGATTAGTCGTATTCTGGACCCTACTTGAAAAGGTCATTTGGACAGGTTAATTTGGGAATAAACAGATATTATTGTTAATTAAGTACACATAGTGGGTAGGTTAGGTTAGGCTGAAGTCTTATCCTGGTCATTTAGCGGAAGACGCAAGTATTTTGATTTTCTTACTGTAAAATGGAAACCCGTTCTATTGTATTTAGTCGTGTACTATTAGGTGAAAGTAATGCTCAAAACTTTATTGATTACTGTTAAATAAGTTTAATTTCAAATTTTATGTTTATATAGATTAAATCAAACTCATTTAAGACGATTACCACAACTCAAAGGTGGTGCGCAAAGATTGACAAGTTTAGTTTTATCAATTATTTTGTTATTTTAAATATTTTTTCTTTGTATTGAAAAAGCATTTGTATGCGTTGCATATCCATTAGAGCGTCTCCACCCATCACCTAGTTATCCTTGCACTTGGGTTGAGCTGCAGTTCACCTGAAAAAAAGAAAGAAAGAAAAAACAAAACTCCTCCACATGTTCGCAAAATAAGAGGCAATTAGACCAAAAGCAGGAGCCCTTGTAGTTGCCCTGCCCCCCGAAGCGAGGGCTTGGGCTCGCATGAAGCCCAACAGACAAGGGCGGCCCTCCCCATGTGAAGCCTAGCAGAGCCAGAGACTCAAATTTGGTGATGTTATCGCCGTTGGGTTTCCAACAGTTAAAAAAATTGGCAGCACCGTCACATTACGTTTTATGGGTCTCTGATTTAAAAATATTGAACGGTCAGGATTAATCTAATTTTAAAAAATAAAAATAAATAAAAAACTTACAAAGTTCACAATTAATAAAATCCTACAAAATTAAACATAATTGCAAATTAAACAAAAATATGTGGTAATAATGACATGTAGGAATAAAACGAAGAAAATATTATAAAATTAAAAAATATATTTGTAAATGGTAGTTGTCATTGTCTTTAGGTATTAAATATCCATAATATCCCGATATTTCCGTCGAAATTTCCGTGTTTTTGGACTACCGATATTTCCAATGTCGTCGATATTTCTATCGAAATTTCCATGTTTTTAAAAATTTTATATTTAAAAAAACACCAAGGGGATTCGAACCCCTCTTATTTTACTCCTTCAATACCTTAACCACCATATCACTTTTGTTTTTATGAAAATATACTAAAATATTTACATATTTTCTTCACTCACAATGTTTGCCAGCTCGCTATATAATCAACTTAAATCAGTTAAATCCATCATGCAATGCATTTCCTTCCAATTTTTTTGTGATAAACTAATAGATAATTGACTAAATAAACATCCTGCAAAGTTTCAATAAAAATTTCCAAGTTTTTCTTACAATTTTCGTCGTTTTATTCAATTTTCGTCGTTTTATTCAATTTTCGTCGTTTTATTCAATTTTTATCGATATCGATAATATCCCGATATTTCCATCGAAATTTTCGTGTTTTTAGACTACCGATATTTCCGATATCATCGATATTTAATACTTACCTCGTATTTTCTAATTTGGTGAACTTGTAAAAAGACAATTACTATTTAGAGTGAATAATAAGAAAGAGATATTTGATGTCCCTCACGCTTGTGCCATTTCGACACCCAGTTGTTGTTCCAAATACCTGAATCTCTCTGTCCGTGGCTGGCGGCAACCAGCCGAATGAAAATCTAAGACCTCCTGATTTTACTGTGAGTTGCTTCTCTCTCTCTCTCTCTCTCTCTCTCTCTCTCTCTCTCTCTCTCTCTCTCTCTCTCTCTCATATGCTTTGATCATTTCTGCAAAGATACGAATTCATATCATATGGGTTCTTCCCTTTATCGAGAAAAATTTCTCAAAATTTGAAATTACTGTAATTTAATTGCACGTCTTAAGGGAAATTTCAGTTCTTCTTCCACTGTGCCCAATAAAGTTTTTAGCTTTTTTTTTGGGGTTAATTTTAAGAAATTGGTTTTTGAGGGGGATTCTTAATTAATTTGGTCAACGTCAGGAAACAGTAGTTTTTCGAGGATCAAGTGATTGTTCTTGGTGATTAAGCTGATAAAAATGGATAAAAGTTTAAGTAGATGTTTACTTATACTGCTTAGTTATGCACTGTTGACTATCTAGGGATCTGAGTTGTATAATTTGAGGATATGTAGCAATGGATGCCGATTTGTTTGCTATAAGAAGACCAAACTTACCATTTTTTGGTTACATCAAATCGTAAACATTCGGTTTACTAATCGGGTCATTATCTTTTCAGCACTATTAGCTTATGGAATTTTGGTTGAGCATTTGGTGGAAAAATGTTATCGGAACCTGGGGATTGTTTAGATTCATACTTTATTTCCGGTTGCTGTTTATAAGCCACTTAGAACTGAATATGATGATTTCGATGTTCATTTTGGTATGCAGGGGACGTTGATGTGTTTGATTGAGTAAAGATGTTGGATTGTGGTTACAACAAGTCACAGTACTTGGGAGGCCAGAGAGACAAGTTTGTGAGGTACCAAATGTAATTTTTCTTTGTCAAATTTTGCAAATTTTTTTCCGGAGAACGGTTGCCAAACATAAAGATCTGGTTCTAGTGATTCACAATGATCTGTTACATGTCGGTATGACTAGTTGAGATGTCACGTCTGCTTTAATTTTAGGAAGTATGTAGTCTCTAAGTCCATTAAATAGTTAGCAATTTGCCTTACTAACACATTTGTTAGGATTTTTTTTTTTTCAAGTAGATTGTTTTCTTTAATAATTATTTCTAAATATTAGTTTTGATTCACTTTGCATTATGTATGAATTAGTGGAGATAATATTATAGTTCCCGGTCAGTGTCTCATGCTTCTTTTTTTATGATGAAAGCTGAACGTTTAGCTTACTAGTAGTGTTGAAACTAGATTTGGGTCATTTGGTAAAACGTTATTGAATGTTGTGCTTATCGCCAATGTTTATTGATTTTCTAGGCTGGATGACTTGGACTCTAGATTATCATCACCTTCTGATTCTGGAGGGAGAAGATGTGGGTTTAATATTGAGGGACTAACCCGGACTGCTCCTGCAAGGGATACATCTTTTAAAAGAGGAATGAAAAAGGGGTCTGAAGGACTTAAGTCAATTGGCCGATCACTTGGATTTGGGATTTCTCGTGCAGTGTTCCCTGAAGATCTTAAAGGCTCAGACAAGAAGATATATGATCCTCAGGACAAATTTCTCTTGTTGTGGAATAGATTTTTTGTCATCTCATGTATTCTGGCAGTGTCCGTGGACCCTCTGTTTTTCTATCTTCCAGTCATCAATAGTTCATCAAATTGTCTTGGTATAGATCGAAGGTTGGCTATCACAGCGACCACACTGCGGATGATTGTTGATGCTTTCTATCTTATTCACATGGCTCTCCAGTTTAGGACAGCTTACATTGCTCCATCATCTCGGGTTTTTGGAAGAGGTGAACTGGTGATTGATCCAGCACGAATAGCCAAGCGATACTTACGAAGTTATTTCATCATTGATTTTCTTTCAGTGCTACCCCTACCACAGGTAAGGGTGTGTTTCCCTAAATTATTCCACGTGGCTATACCACTTTCCTATAGTTTTGGCTCTTATTTTGTTTCATCTTTTAGTTTCTGTGTATTGTTAATTGTTGGCATATTTCTTTTTTTAGTAGAAGATCTGAGAGATATACTGAAAGGAAACTGTTAACTGTTAAGCCTATATTTTTTTCTATGCAAAACTAAAAGGCCATAATTGGTGCAGATTGTAGTTTGGAGGTTTCTTCAGAGGTCCAAAGGTTCAGATGTGCTTACTACCAAACAGGCTTTGCTTTTCATAGTTTTATTTCAGTATATTCCCAGACTTCTTCGAGTCTATCCTTTGACTTCAGAACTGAAAAGAACAGCTGGCGTCTTTGCTGAAACTGCTTGGGCAGGTGCTGCATACTATTTGCTATTATATATGCTCGCTAGTCATGTGAGTACCTATTTTGTTTCTACCCTTGCTGTTTTGTTCCTTGTTTGCTTGCCGTATGTTATTCATCTTTCTTTTTCTTTCTTTGTGTTTGAACATTTGATACAAATTATTTTCCACTGAAGGTTATTATTGTCATCAGACTCATCAAGTACTTATTTTTCTTTTGATCGTCATGCCTTAACGTGGAAATTATACTTTTCTTTGGGAGCAATTATTATCCGTTGGATGATATTCTTGCAGATAGTTGGGGCATTCTGGTATTTGTTAGCTTTAGAACGCAATGATACATGCTGGCAGATGGCTTGTAATGATATTGGAAAAGCATGTGATAAAAATCTCTTGTACTGCGGGAACCAAAACAATTTAGATGATGCAACAACTTGGTCCAATGTTACCGGACAAATCCTATCAAAATGCTCGGCAGATGACAATAATACCTACTTTGATTTTGGAATCTTTAATTCGGCTTTATCATCTGAGGTTGTTTCATCCAAGAAGTTCATCGTCAAATACTGTTACTGTTTATGGTGGGGACTACAGAATTTAAGGTGATGATGTCGTCTGAAATAACCAATGTTCCTGATTTTAGTCATAAAGTTCAATCTATTTTATGTAGTGGTTTCACATAATGTTACAAAACCGCCTCTTGCAGGCTTTAAAGTTTTAGCTTTTAACAGCATTTTGTTTGACTTCTCTATACAGTACGCTTGGTCAGGGTCTTGCAACCAGCACCTATCCTGGAGAGGTTATATTTTCCATATCACTGGCTATATTTGGACTTATCCTCTTCGCACTTTTGATAGGAAACATGCAGGTAAACTTGGAAGTAACAGTTGCTGCTTGTAATGTAGCGTGAAAAGCAGAACATCATCTGATATTGCTAATGTTCTGGGTGTTATGGTATTATTACAGACCTATCTTCAGTCTCTTACTATTCGTCTTGAGGAGATGAGGGTCAAAAGACGTGATTCAGAGCAGTGGATGCATCACCGCTTGCTCCCACAAGACCTTAGGGAACGCGTCAGGCGATATGATCAATATAAGTGGTTGGAAACACGCGGGGTGGACGAGCAGAGTTTGGTTCAGAGCCTACCAAAGGATCTCAGGAGAGATATTAAGCGGCACCTCTGTTTGGCATTAGTGAGGAGGGTATGATTAGTAATTCTTTTGTTCTCTGTGTTTTTTTCTAGTGGTAATTGGTTTCATATTTGTTGGTTGGTCCCACTGTGAATCATTAGATAAATTGCACTTTGCCGGTCATTGCAGGTTCCCTTGTTTGAGAATATGGACGAGAGGTTGCTTGATGCCATTTGTGAGAGACTGAAACCAAGTTTATTCACAGAGAGTACTTACATAGTTCGGGAAGGAGATCCCGTTGACGAGATGCTTTTCATCATACGTGGTCGCCTTGAGAGTGTGACAACAGATGGTGGTAGGAGTGGGTTTTTTAACCGAAGTTTACTGAAGGAAGGTGATTTCTGTGGTGAGGAGCTTCTAACTTGGGCACTGGATCCCAAATCTGGTGCCAACCTCCCGTCATCTACACGGACGGTTAAGGCTTTAACTGAGGTTGAGGCCTTTGCTCTTGTAGCTGAAGAGTTGAAATTTGTTGCCAGTCAGTTTAGGCGCCTTCACAGCAGACAGGTTCAGCACACCTTCCGTTTCTACTCACAACAATGGCGGACTTGGGCTGCTTGCTTTATCCAAGCAGCATGGCGTCGCTATTCCAAGAGGAAAATCTTGGAGCTTCGTCGCAAGGAAGAGGAAGCAGAAGCAGAAGCCTTGGGAGGTGCTCGCAGCAATGCTGGAGGTTCATATAGCATTGGTGCCACATTTTTAGCTTCTAGGTTTGCCGCAAATGCACTTCGTGGTGTTCACCGAAACAGGAATTTGAAGAGTGCTCGAGAATTAATCAAATTACAAAAGCCTCCGGAGCCCGATTTTAGCGCTGAAGGCACTGATTGATTTGTGATGCATTATATGAATGGCTCAAAATACCGATCATCGTCTATTTTCTAGGTTGTCACAAACAATGTAATATGTAGAAATACCAGCTTGGAACTCGAAGAAATGTTAAAATTGTATGCTTGATAGACTTGTTTTCCATTAGAGATGGTTGGAGGATTATGCTTTGCCCTTTCTCTTTTATAACAGAACGATTTTGTGTTCACAGTTTGTACTTTTTAGTTTTTATCACACAACGAACGAGCCAAATCTCCAAAGATTTGACAAGAAAATGTAACAAAACGCAGCTGTGGCAATGTTACATACAGGAATTCCACTTTTCATTCCCCGAATCACCGCCGAGCCATTGATGGCACGAAGATATTGCTTACAATTTCTGTGTTTTCGTATGGAACAGAACGAAGACGATTACGTAAGAACAAATAAACAAAAAGAACTACAACTTAAAAGGGACCTGTATAGGGAAAGGCTTAGAACAAGAACTTCTTTGACTCTAGATTCCACCATGACATTCTACAAGTACCGTCAAAGTGAATTTCGTGCTCCCTCGTGGAAAAACAAAAGAATCGTTTCCTTCAGCTCAGGACTATAAATCAGTCGAACTTCACTGACGAATAGATGAGCCTAGTAAACCAGAAGCATGCATAGAAACCGATTGTACCAGTCAGCACGAAGAAGGAATAGGAAGCAATCAGCATATACCCGAAATACAAGGCTCCAGAAACTGGCTTCTTAATGTCAAGCTTAGTGAAGAAGTAGAAGGCTGCGTACAGGAAAAGGTAGAGCGCTGAGGAGCCTGAGGTCAAATACGACCTCCACCACCAAAGGTAGTCTTCACTGCACAACTGGAAGTAGCATAGCACAATTGTGATCTCGGCACAAGTGATGATGAGGATAATGAA
This sequence comes from Crataegus laevigata, assembly GCA_963580275.1. Classification (NCBI taxonomy): domain Eukaryota; kingdom Viridiplantae; phylum Streptophyta; class Magnoliopsida; order Rosales; family Rosaceae; genus Crataegus; species Crataegus laevigata. The sequence goes on along the minus strand of OY756944.1, from coordinate 28,549,667 downwards.
GACGATGAAAAGGAATCCAAATATGTAATAGAATTGATGCAACCATATCGATGTAAGGATGAAGAAGAGCTCAATAAAGACCGCCCCGAATGGGAGTATGCCTCCAATTAGGATAGAGAAGGCCGGATGCATGTACCACGCCTGTTCAGGGACTTGCCTAGGGATCTTGTTGGTCTTCACAGGATCCTCAATCGAGGGCTTCCTAAAACCCACATATGCACCAACGTAGATAAGTGGAACTGAAATGCCAAACCATAAGAATACCAGAGCAAACATGGTTCCAAATGGAACTGCCCCAGAGGATTTCTCGCCCCAGATAAGAGCATTCAAGACGAAGAAAATGGCAAAGAGAGTTGCTGGAAACATGAAAGCTGTTTTGAGGCTGATTTTCTTCCATTCTGTTCCCTTAAACATTTTGTACAGACGGGCTGCAGAGTATCCAGCAAAGAGGCCCATAAAGACCCATAGGAGGAGCATGGCAGTCATCAACCCACCTCGGTTTGAAGGGGAGAGGAATCCAAGGACTGCGAAGAGCATGGTGACGAGAATCATCCCAAAGAACTGCACACCCGTCCCAACATACACGCACAGTAGATCTGAGTTTACTGGTGGTCTGAATACATCACCATGAACCAGTTTCCATCCTGTCTCTTCTTGGGCTTCTTCTTGGGTCTCTAGTTGGTTGTACTTGGAGATATCCCGGTAAAGTGTCCGCAACATTATCATAGCAACCATGCCCGAAAGGAAAAGAACAATCATCAAAGAATTAACAATTGAGAACCAGTGGATTTGATCATCCGCTATCAGAAGATATGTGTCCCACCGAGATGCCCACTTCACATCACTCTCCTAGAGGTTAAACAAAAGCCAATCTGAAACCCAACTCAAAACGGCAAACAAAGAAGTCATTTACTAGGAAATGGCAAGGGCACCAACCTGGAACTCAACATCATATGTAAATATAATTTCCTTTTTATCTTCAACCTCCTGAGGAGATTCAGAGCTGGTAACTGTTCGTTTCGCATGGGGATCACAGGTTGTTAAACGTTTCTCCTTACTCCACTCGCCTTCATATTCATGCTTAACACTGCATTAATAAAAAATTGTCAGCTATCATATAGGTAGTATGAACTCTCATTAGAGAGATGAGACAGAACAAACTAATTAGCCCATGATAGAAAATAATAACAAATAAATACCTGAAAGGTTTCACCTCAAATCCGACTATCCTGGCAGATTCTGTCATTTGATCCTTGTGATACTTGACTGTAAATGTTAAGTGATTGTTGATGAAATGCTTTTCATCCTTGTTCTGTAAATGTTTAAAGGAAAATGGAAAAATCATTACTCTTCAATAAGCACATCAACAAAAGAATTAAGATGACGCAAAGAATGCTAATTGGTCAAACAGGCAACAGCTACCCCAGCATATTGTCCTCTAAGACCAACATGAAACCCGTGTTGGAAAACCAAGGCGTTTTCCTGATCAGGCCTTGGTATAGGGACAACCAGAGGGAGATTATCCAGAATCCTGTAATTTGGAAAAAAGTATCAGAATGTAAGTCAATTGTTCATCAAAATCAGACAGGATCATACGATTCAAATGCATGATATTCAGAATTAGCGCCTCACATGTTCACCCGATACTCATCATCTATCTTTTCCTTGAATTCCTTTGCAGTTTTTGCATTAAGAACTACACGGCATACAGCATTGCACATTTGTGGTTCTCTCATTTTGAACTGCAACAAAAAATAAAATAAAATTCTAAGCGGCTCAATAACCAAAGCGATGAACAACAGAACCATTGCAATAGTATTATTTGAAGCTACTTAACCTCGTAAGGAGAGTTTTCAATGCGATCACCACGGAGAACTTCCCCAAGATTCTCTGCACTGTCTACTATATGCTCCGGAGTACAGTATGGGAGGGAATAGTATGAGTAAGGAAGTTGAGTTTTTGTAGAGGTCAATTTGTTCACTTTCACGTTCAAGGGATTTCCCTGCACATACAAAGGTAAACAGTGTGAATACAACGCCATTAGATAGCAAAACGCAAGTGTTAATTAACACCAAATAATCTACATCAAAAAGCTCCTTCATTAAATTATGAGACCTACTGAACTTAAAATTTTCCTTTTCCCCAAAAATTGAAAAATCTTCACCATCTGGACGACAATGCAAGCTCTAAAACTCACCGGACAAATGAGAACACGAAAAATAAAATTTAAAACCTTAGGACTGTACTAGTAAATGTGCATGTTATATCGCATTGTTGCAATCGAAACAACACTAATTTCAATCCATATTTCTCCCAATATAAGAAGCCAACAGAGATTCACAACGTTTCAAGCCAAAAACATGCAGAAATGCAGCAAATTGAACGTAGATCTCACGACCCGAGTCACAAGATCGCAAATTTATAAAAGCTTTTAAATTGTAAACACCCAAATGCAAAATTGTATACGGATCTGTCTGTAACAAAGAACACGCACTAAAAAACTGCCATGGCATACTTTACATTCAATTATACACAGATATACATATATATACATATACATTTATTAATACAGAGAGAGAGAGAGAGAGAGAGAGAGAGAGTTGAAGGTGCTGACGTATTGGAAATCTTGAGGGGCGACACCCGGGAGGTAGAAGCAGCGAGCATGAAAGAAGAGCAAAAGACAGACAGAGATCCATAGCTGAAAAGCGAGAGGTCCTCTCGCCATGGCTCCTTCCCACGAGATCTTAGATCCACTTCCCCTCTCTCTCTCTCTCTCTCTCTCTCTCTCTCTCTCTCTCTCTGCAACTCAGGAACTGGGTTTGTGCTGGTACGATTGTACTCTCTCTCTGCAACTCAGGAACTGGGTTTGTGCTGGTACGATTGTATCAAATCAATGTATCACTCAGTGGTTGGTTTTTTGTTTGCTTTAAAAACACGATAAGAACAAAAGGCTCCCTCTCTCTCTCTCTCTCTCTCTCAACAAAATGGTTGGGATTTCCAAGACAAGGCTGACCATTTGAAATCTTCTGTAATCACCATTGGATCTTTTTCGCGGGGATGATGTGCGGTGACGATTGGTTTGGACTTCACGTACGGACTTACGGACTGACTGTGATTGCGAGTTTTTTTCATTGGATCGGACGTCACTCTCTGTTTAGTAAAATATTCCAATTCTTTGTATTATATATGTAAATTACGAGGGATTTGAAAATGCACTTTAAGCCTCGTGTGGCAGTTCCGATTATATTCAGACTAACTATATTAATCTGATAGAATAATTCATTATTATTAACTAAATTAGTCGAGCGTTTGGTGTTCTACTCAATTAATACATTGACTGTTTAGTACTAGTTTGATAATATATTGTGCCGATCATCTTACTGTAATTATAAAACTAATTTTAGATAAAAATTTGGGTGGCTCAACTTTGATTAATTTCACCCAAAACAAAATCTTTGTCATGATACTTGTAGATTTGCCCAGACCTTTTGCTTCTCACACAGAAAAGCCAAAAATTCTCCATCTTCCTCGCAAGACCTTTGCTTTTCACCCAGCCAAGTCCAAACCCAAACCCAACTCATCATCCTCCACTCAAATTACAATTGCTCAACCTTTACCAAGAATTGAAACTCAAAACTCAAAGCAGATCTGAAAGAGGAAATCCTCCTAGCCACATCTCTTGCCGGGTTGTTGCTGCTGGGTTCACAAGAACACCACGAATGGCGGATGAGAAAGAACAGAGTCAAAGAGATGAGGAGGAATGGGTTCGATTCATAGCCGACGTCGATGTGTGAGGACGTTTGAGAGAGTAGATCTCAGGATGGGAGAAATCGTGGTTAGGCTGATGGTGAGGGAGAGGATGGTGCTGTCGCCGTCACCTGCGAGGTAGGGTGGGTAGCTGAGTATTCGCGCTTTTGATGCGCAATACCGAGTCTTTTTAGGGTGCGTCTGTTACACCGGACTGTCTCGGACTGGACTAGCTTCAGGGACTAAGCTGTACTGGCTTAGACTAGACTAAGCTGGACTAGCTTAGTGAAGCGTTTGGTGCAGTGTCGGACTAACAAGCAGAATAATTAACAAACTTTAATATTATATTATTTAATCCATAATCATTAATATTTTTTTTTATCTTATTTTTTTTATCCCTCTAATCCTTTCTTACCGCCTCATTCTCTCCTTCTTTTTCTCCATCTTTTTCTCCCTTGTCAGTTCCAATCTTTTCTTCAATTTGGTATTTTATATGAAAATTGGTTGTTAAAAGCATCTAGTCTAATGACTTTCGAATGTGAGTGGTCGAGAAGCAAGGCGAGGAAGAGAAATGGGACAGTCTTAGCTAGTCCCATGGTTTTTGAGGGGTTTCACTAAGACCAGCTAGTCCCTGATTTAGTCTAGGCTAGTGAGACTTAGTCTCATTAAATCTAGTCCATGTCAGGAACAAACATGGGACTGGACTAATCCTTAGTCCAGTACCCTTTAGTGAGGGCAAACAAACGCCCCCTTAAGGGATAAATAAGTGGGTGTGGATTGGACTAAAAAGGTGGGACCGGATAAATTATGCTAGTACTATTTACTAAATAATCACATCAAACACGAGAGACAGTATTAATTATCCTATCCGATCCTTCATACAGCTGGCTAAACGAGGCCCAAGTGTTGGCCAAAAAGTTAGTTTAGAACATTTTTGAAAAGTTGTCAAAATTTTAAGTGGAATGTTATTGTGTATATTTGATCTTAATTTTTTTTACAACCGAAGTGTTATGGCTTTGTGATTAGGAGTCAGATCTGACATCACTGTCAATGTATTTTTAATTAATTTTAATGGTGGTTCCTTATTCCACTAACATTTCGATCAATAAAAATTTTGTTTCAACATTTTTTTGTAATAATTAAATTATAAAGCTTTATTTTAATAAGAAAATAACATTTTACATGTATAAAATTTGACATAAAACTTCAAATCGCCATAACAGTCGTCAATTTTAATTTGACTATTATAATTTTGACATGGACTTATGTTGCAATTTTTGTATGATTAGTTTTGCTTAAACATTGGTTAATCATGTAAGAGAGCAATTAGTTATGTGTAATACTATCCGGCACAGCCCTTTCAATTTTTTACGTCGGAACAAACAAATTGAAAACGATCAAACAACATAAATTAACAAGGATGTGTTAGTTATAACCATAATTTCACTGGACTGCTAGCTAGTTCAATCATATTTCAATATAATTTAAGAGAATTCTAACTTAAATACAAAGAGAGGATCACATTACCCTTTCTAACCAATTTAACTTCGCCCAATTATACTCCTTACAATTCATCCGATAACCTTTAAAACTAGCATTATAGTAAAGAACAATAGGAATGATACTCCTTACCATTCGCACATCTATTTTAACCTCTCACACATTCCTGTTAATTTTTTACCATCGATCTTCTTCAAATTATTCAGCCGAAAATTGAGAGAGGTGCGTAAGAAGTAAAAATAAGTGTGTTGATAGCACTACCCCAATTCTAAATGGATTTTAACTGTTACCTTTTATCGCAACCCATTAACGTATGTACCCTAAAAAATGTGTTGACTATTTTTTTAGAGAAATAAAATAAGGAAAATGGGATCCGGCCGTCCGGTCCGCCGCGTTCCAGCACTTGCCCTGCAGCAGGCCAAACTTGTTTGCCCAAGTGGGGAATTTTCTCACCGACCAAACAATTCAGCCAACGTGATTCCAGTAAACTGGCACCATACTTTGTCACAGTAGAGTGAGGCACATAAATCAAATTCCATTCAATTAAACTTGGGGGTAAAGCAACAGTACAAAACGTGAACACTTGAAATAAAATTGTTGCTACCTGTTTCGATGCGCCTTCCGAGTAAATTGAACAACTCGGCATGGCAATCAAAAGTTGAAAAATTGCACATAAAATGATATCTAAATCCCATCAACTACGAACCAGACCTTCGGTGCTCGGAGGAGATCCCCTCGGGAGCAGGTGGGTCAATCATTCTCACCGTTCGAGGAAGCATAAACTCGGCAAATATGGGATAGTGCGAGGATGGGTAATATCCATCAATGTTATCACTCACCACTTCACACAAAACAGGAATAAGAGATCTACCTCTAAAAAGAATCCAATCTACATGCAGGTCCTGTGTTTGGCGATCCCAGCAAAGGCAGAGCGCTCTGAAAACCAACTTGAGGAATTCAAGAGCTCCTTGTTTGTCACCTGAAAGTGTCGCGTACTGTAAAAATTAGATCATGCTCAACGAGCAGCACTAAAAGTAGAAGTGGTATAGCATGTACCTTTAAATCCATGAAAAGTGCGAATAAGAGAGACATTCTTCCTCACACGGGCATTAGGCCACGCATCCCTCATATCCCCCACTGCACCGTGCTCTCTGCAGCCAAGCCAAGAGAAAAGATTTACCAAACAGAACAAGCTGTTAGAGAAAATCCACCACCTATCTGGTGAGCTTCCTACCAGAGAGAGACTAGCATATAAATTCGTCTCACACCATATCTACGGGAGGATGATTTCAACACTGCCAATTTTAAGTTGAAATCTTATCCACCGAGCAAAAAAACAGATGGATAAAGGAAAAAGGTATCTAGTGGGTTAGCAACAGGGGAAGGGGGTCAAAAAGCGGACATTAGGAAGGAAGTGTCCAAGATTTCTGCACCGATGAAGTAGTACGATAACTAGAGGCACAAATGGAGGATGCTCCTTAAAAAAATCTGGCAGCTCGCAAAAGCATCACAGTATCCTATTCCTATCTATTCCATAATTCCTAATCAAAATATTTACTCCACTTCAGTTTCTAAGCATATGGGCCACAATTAAATGGAAACTTGTAATAAATATGGAAAATTTGGAACATATAAAAACAGTTGAAGTTCCACATGTTAACCGAACCTTGATCTCCCCAAAAGAAACCGGCCGGTTGTTGATTCCTTTTGTGTGTTGAAACCTCCACAATATACAACTGGCAAGCCAGGTGGCAAGGATGCTATGTGCTGCCATGTCAGCAAAGCACTTCGTCGACGGGCACGAGGACTGAACTCATCCATGTTTGTATTTACTATCTGGAATGAAAATCCAGGAGGCTCAGCTCCTTTCAGTTGAAATGTGTGGACATCATGTCAAGATAACAAAAGATACGGCACTTTTTCATAGAACTGTTAAAGCAGTTGCTGAACATTATCTAAGCTTGAGAAAGTAAAATGGTAAGGATATCACCCATGTTGCAATACATGGAACTTCAGAACCCCATGACATGCTTCCGGGGACAGAAGGTGACTCTGACAACCAAAACGTTCCACCTTCAAGCAGCTCCACCTTCATTTTATGAAAAAATGGCATAAAGGTCAAAGTTTACAAATTTCTGACAAACAAAGACATTATCTTTGACAAAAAGAAGCGAATTGTACCTTCTCCTTGTCATAGAAGATGGTGCAATGTTCATCAGAAGTGTCTTCAGGCCCTTTTCTTGATATTCCAAATTGATCATAACCTAACGAATAAGATATATACAGTCCAATCATAATTGGAAAATCCAGGCTTAGGATAAATTCAACGAGATAAAGGAGATTGCATCAAAATAAGATCATTGCATTCTAATAATGAAGATCGATGCCAGCAAATCGTTCTTCAACAGTATCTTGAATTAGAAAAAACAGCGACGTGTATATTTCATTTTATACATGGTAAGTCATAAGTAAACGAAAACAATTAAGGTGGGAAGGGCCAGAAACCGTAACTGCATCGTCCATATGATACATAATAATGCCTCTGGTCAAACTGTCAGAAAGAGAACAAAGTATCTATGCAACTTAATTGCAATTCTTTTCTTAATTAAGCAAAAAGAAACATGACCTACACGAGCCATTCTTCATAAGAAACAAACAATTGAAACATGTGCTCAAGAAAGTGCACTAAGATGCGCCTTTCCTCAACCATTTGACAAAATACCGATGCTAATTCTAAGAATTTCTTCTTCTTTTTTTTAACTTTTTGGAGAGAAAGTTACCTGGCAAGCACTGCTGAAGATAATCCAACTGTGATTTAACTCCTGATGTAGAAAATGAACATAAAAGAATCAAATTTCAGAAACAAGAAAGACACCAACTATTAACATCTCAATTTACGTACACAATCAAGCATTTTGAACAAAAAAATGTAAACCCAGCACACCAATTATATTGCCCTATTCAATCAACCTTCACCCCAGAGAATCACTCACCGCAAACCCAGATCAATGCCCCCCAAAAAAAAAACACATTTCAACACTGAAACCAAAGCTAAATCCCAAAGTAACAAAAACCCAGCTCCAAAATTTGAACTAAAACATACCCAGATGAACATTTCAATCAAATCACAACGACAAAGCGAGCAAGATCCATGAGAAAATCGCAGAAAATGAAAGCAAAGCAGAGAAAAATATTACCTTGCTGGGTGCACAGAATGATAGGAGAATAACTAGTAATGACGCTTATGCACAAATCCCTTCTCTTATCCCAGGAGTAGGGACTGTCCTCCGTCTGATCTTCGTGAAGATTGAAGGTCATCACTGTCAAAGAAACACTCATTTTTTTGGTTCTTCAGGTGCAAACCTCTGCCTGCTCTTTTATTTGTTACATGATCAGTATATATGTTGCGTATCTGAACTGCTCCATGAAGAAGAAATGTAGCAGCTGAGATCGCTTTGCTTATTCCGTTCTTGTAAGCTCAGGGGAGCAGATTCTAAGAGACGACGAAGCTCCGATATTAAAATGCGAAACAGGAGAGAGAGAGAGAGAGAGAGAGAGTCAATTATGTCGGAAGCAAGATAGGACTGTTAAATGTGTTAAAGTGGGTTTTGACCGGTGGCAACCAGGTTTATTTTTTATTTTTTATTTTTTCATTTGTTTTTTTTTTATTATTTTTTTAACAGAATTTTATTTGTTTTATCTATGAAAATTTTAGGTGGCCTGTCGGTGTCACGTACGTTTTTATCAGAGTAGTGTATCCAATCAACTAAGTACAATTTTACCGAAATTTTTTTTCGTGCATTTACAATCATATTTAAACAATATAAATCTTATTTATTGAAACTTACAAGTTAAAAATTTTCGTCATCAATCACGAATATTTACCAAACCAGTCTTGTAAAAAAGTTGATACATGTTGAAATTTTCTTTTTAATAAGGGCAAATTCTAACTTTTATATGTAATATAGATTAAGAAAGTTGGCTAACATAACGTAACCTTTACTCAATGCATCCAATTTCAAATTGTCGTCTCGTTTACAGCAAACATCACAACACTTAGAACCTTAACAGTGAATAAATATTCCTAACCGCTTAAACTACACGCTTGGTTGGATTAATAGTTGGACGGGAGAAATCTGGCAGGCTAGAAGCTTTTCTTTTTTCATTTTTCAAGCACCGAAAGAAAACTACGACTTTTTACTCATCGAGCTCTCTTTTTATGTTTGACTTTTGGTGTTCTAACGACAAGATAGAAGGTAAATCATACAAAAGGAGGAATTAAACCGATCCTTCCAAGAAAGATATGAAGGAATCGCAGTAAAAACTTGAACAAGACTGTCTAGGTCCATTAACCCTTTCCCATTTCTTTTCCTGCACGTTTTATTCATCAACTGAAGTCGACTAGCGGCGCCAAAGAACCCCATCAAGGTGGATTTGTAGCCAGGCTGGTGATGCTGGTGTAATGCTTCTCCCGCCGGACTCTTCAGCTACTTAAGAAGAGTTGTTCTGAACCCACTCCACCAGAGTGGAAACACCGAACCCTGTAGCAGTGCGTTTCTTGTCAGTCCAAACAGGCCCGGCCATGTCAATATGCAGCCACTGAACTTTTTCATCAACGAACTGCAAAAGCGTAGTTGTAAACATTGTCATTAGTAAGTGAGACAACCAGGCAAAATAACGCATGCTAAAGGTGAAGGCAGTCCTAGATCGTCATGGTGTAGTTTCTTGGGCTTTAGCCCTCTACTAAACCAGAAAAGGAGAAGGTGGACCGTGAAACGAATGTCAAGTTATTTCCGGTGATCAAACAAGAAGCACAAAAGACGCTGAGAATAAAACTATGCAATCATATACCTGCTTCAAGAAGAGAGCAGCAGTTATTGAACCACCTTGACGAGCACCGGTGTTGAGCATATCAGCTATTCCGGATTTCATTGACTCCCAATAACTCTCCTCCATTGGCAACCTCCAAAATTTCTCCCCACTGATTTCTGAAGCTGCAAACACCTCCTTCGCCAGGTCATCACTTGGTGTAAAGACACCTGAAAAGTTTTAACATCGCGTAAATATAATGATATAGCAGCTTTCAGAACTCCTATCCCAGCACAAACAAAAAAAATTGCATTACTCAGCATTTAAAAGAACATGTTTACACCTGCTATTGAGGGTCCAAGAGCAACTATGCAAGCACCGGTTAAGGTTGCCAGGTCAACAATCTGCATAATATGATAGTGTTAGCACTAGCAGTGCAAGAAATAGGTATATACCAAACATTAAGAAAGTATAAATAAAATAAACTTTTCAAAACTTGCACAGTTCTAAAACTCAAATCTGATGAAAGAAAGACCAGTTGCTAGTTACACAATTAGCACCGACATTACAGATACAAAATGCATGGATATAATGCATCACCACATTAATACCTTATCAACACCTTGGTTACAAGCATATACCAATGCGTCGGCCAGAGTAAGTCTACCTTCAGCGTCAGTGTTATTGACCTGCAGCGGAGATTGAAGCAAATAGAACTTTAGTTCATAAAAACATGGATGCCCAGATTCGCATACATTGAGTCAATTAGACCTCATCAGTTAGAAAACTTTTGCTCAAACCAAAGATAATGCGGAAAATATTTCTTCACGTTATGTTAAGCATATATTAATAATTACTTAATTAGTCAGAAACCATAGCAAACATACCTCAATTGTCTTTCCATTTGATGCTGTCACAATGTCTCCAGGCCTCATACCTGTTCCACTTATCATATTCTCACAAGCTGCAACAATGAAATGAACCTGCACAAACCAAACCCGTTATTCATCCATCTGTACTGGTGTACAATCACTAAAAACTGAAATCTAAGGATTAAAAAGTCACAAATAAATCAACCATGCATCTTTCCCAAGGATAGAACCATGGAAAAGACACGGGCTCACCTCTACACCAGGTGGTTTGATTTGAGCAATGGCTTTTGCTGCACCTAATACGGCCGCTGAACCTCCCATATCAAATTTCATTTGTTCAATTAAACAGCCAGGCCCTGTCTTGATGTTGTAGCCACCGCTGATAACATAAAAAGTTACAGGCAAACAACAAATAGTGTCAGCACATTGATAAAGAGAGAAAAGGGTGTACACAATCTGAGAGGAAACAAACGACTGGCTTAACACTTGTTACTATATAGACTTCATACCGCCATGAAACTCAGTAACTAACTTTTCCACAGACACATAGTAACATCAGAAAATGTACAGGCAATTAAACCAAACTGTTCTATATTTGCAAGAGCTAAAAGAACTAGGGGCAAAAGGATTCTAAATAATTGCCCATCACCTGTCAAAGGTCAGACCTTTACCAACCAACCCTAATTTGACCTTAGCAGGTCCCCCAGGGGGTTTGTAAATCAAGTGAATAAAATGCGGGGGATTTGTTGAGGCTGCGGCAACAGCCAAATAAGAACCCATTTTCAATTCTTTGCATTGCTCTTCATTTAATATGTTTGCAGATAGAACATCACTGTATGTGGAGGCAATCTTTGAGGCCTCTTCAGCTAGTTTCCCTGAGATAATAAACATTGCATACAGTCAATAACAAAAAATATCTCGATGAAAGTGGACTGATGGAACAAAATTTGGAAGCTACAAGTACAGGTGAGCAAAATGGAATCAGTTAAGAGAATCAGATTTTCACTGTTTAATGAACTAAATGAAGAAAGTGCCCGACACATAACATCGACATTAAAAGGAACCACAAAAAATTAGCTCATACGAACCAGGTGTAAGAACATTGGCAGGTGAATTTACTAGCTCTCTCCCAAAAATTATTCCAGAAGTAACATTTTCAGTATACTTGAGCTTCTTCTCTACTTCAGCTCCAGTTCCAAGACCAAGAATGTCCACAGATTTCAAAGCTGATTTCTTTGACTCTGATTTGTACCTGCTATCTTCATATATCCCCAACACAGTTCCTGCAGCAAGTCAAACCATTCCAACATGCTTACTACAACTATTACCATATCCAAACACACGTACCAATATAGAATTTTCAAAAATACTGGGTCAAATTACCAGATGCTATTGCAGAAGCTGTATTAGATTTCGCAGAAAGCCCCTCCGAAGAGGCAAGCACAATAGCAATGGCACTTGCTTGAGTAGCCTTTGCTGCTGCTGCTGCAGCCTCGCCAAGACCTTGGAAAGCTGCTGTAGATGAAGCAGATTGTCCAAGCCCAAATAAACCAACCCTCTTTGAACCAAGACCCGGAAGCCTAACAACGGTTGACTGGCCAGACTTTCCGGTGAAGTCTTCCTCGGAAGAGACTTCAGCCAAGAGACCACCCAAATGGGAATCTAACTTCTTCAAAACTGAATTCTGAAACTTGGAGTTCTCATCTTTCGCCAAGTCTTTCTCTGTGACGCCCACTGCAAGTAAGTCTCCTTTCCATTCCGCTACATCCATCTCTTTTGCGGCAAACGAGATCTTCCAGAAATTGACACAAACACACAAGTGACATTTCAGTTCAACAATTCAAGTTCTTGCACAACTGAATCCAATATTTTAACAAACAAAAAAAATCCAATATAATCAATCAAATTGAACATGATATATACATAAATAATCAAAATAAAAACCCCATTAACAAAAATCAATAACTTATTGGTTTTATCTCATAAAGTCTGTAACATCCCACGTCGCCCAAGGGAGAGGATCATGTAAGTCTTATATGTATATTCTCATCTCTACTTAGCACGAGGCCTTTTGGGAGCTCACTGGCTTCGGATTCCATCGGATCTCCGAAGTTAAACGAGTTCGCGCAAAAACAATCCCATGATGGGTGACCCACTGGAAAATTGTTTGTCTGAGTTCCCAGAAACAAAACCGTGAGGGTGTGGTCGGAACTCAAAGCGGACAATATCCTGCTACGATGAAGTCGAGTTCGGGTTGTGGTGGGGCCTGGGCCAGGATGTGACAATTTAGTATCCGAGTCACTCCCTGGCTGGAAGTGTGCCGACGAGAACGTCGGAGCCCTAAGGAGGCTGGATTGTAACATCCCACGTCGCCCAGAGAAAAGGATCTTGTAAGCCTTATTCGTATATTCTCATCTCTACTTAGCACGAGGTTTTTTGAGAGTTCACTGACTTCGAGTTCCATCAGAACTCCGAAATGAAGCAAATTCACGCGAGATCAATCCCATGGGTCGAATTCACGCGAGAACAATCCATGGGTAACCCACTGGGAAGTTTTCGTGTGAGTTCCTAAAAATAAAACCGTGAGAGCGTTGAGGCTCAAACCGGGACCGGGGTCGGAATGCGACAAAGTCAATCAAACAATGAAAAAATACAATCACCCCCCATACAAAGATCGAATCTTTACTGATACATACCCACCAAATCCAACAAATTACATCATAAAACTAACAAATACAACAATCAATACCTCTAAGCAATCACAAACCCACACATCACAAATCATTTCTCCCAAAACCAACCCCAGACAACAATCAAAATTAAAAACTTCTATTGGCGAATATATATACATATACCTGGATTCTGAAACCGATGAGAAAAATATACCTTTGGGGCGTCGATGCCAGACGGGTAAGTGAGGCCGAGATTGGCCTGAGCGAGAGTGTGAGCCATGAGCTTCCCTCTGCGAGAGCACAGGGGTGACACTGCAAAAGAAAGTCGGAGACTGGGAGAAGACCGTAATTTCGTCAAAAAGGAGGAAGAGTAGGAAGGACAAGTGACAGCAATAAGCGTAGACGCAAAGGACGCTACAACAGCAGCCACCATTTTTCCAGTGGTGCCGAGTCCTCTCTACTTATACTGAGCCAGCCTCCAGACGATAATACTCAGGTTTGCTTTTTAAAATTTCTTATTATTTTTTAGAGTTTTTTCATTTTTCTTATTTATTTTATGTTTTGGGCTCAGATTTGACACCAATATCCGGCATCAGCCCAACCTAGACCAGCACTTGGAGATTCTAGAAATGGTTGGGCCTGGTTTGAGGGCCCGTCCTTCTTTAAAAATCAGGAATCGGACCATCTGATTTCATACTATGTCCGACCAGAAACTCGACCAGTTAGAAAAATTTGATACTAAATTCAACATTTATTAAAGTTAAATTTAAAATCTTCCACTTACAAGTGAAAATAAACACACTTATTATAATTCCTTTACAAATTTGGACCTTGAAAAATAATTCTAATCATGTGATAAAATAATAACCAAATCACTTGAAAACTCATATCAAAATCAAACAATCCATACTTTGATTACGTAACTATCAATATCCTTGTTAGCGGAAACCTAGGCAAAAAGTATAAATGACGATGTGACAACATTTATTAGATGATCAAATAAGATACATGATCCAAAGTTTATTTCACCGGCATTGTTCCCCCTCACTTGTCTGTCTTATTTGTAGTCAGGAAGCAGAAACTTTTGAGCACCATTTTTTTGTTATATCCTTGGCTAGAACCAGTGTGGTTTGGAGGTGTCTTCAATTACAAGGTGGATAAGGGGCAGATTTCCTCGTGGGGGACTTGGTTTAATTCCATTCTATCTAGGAGAGCTGGTTCTAAGGACGAGCATGCTACTACTTGCTTTCATATGTTGTTTTACTTGTTGGCATATTTGGAAGGTGAGATGCAAGTTTATGTATAATCATTCTCCTATTAATCCTTCTCATGTATGTCGCGCCATTTCTCGTTCAGCTTCAGTTTACCTCAGCCTCACAAGTGTTCATTCGGCTTCCCAGGTGGTTCAAACTTCGGGGACAATTTCGTCGGCTCAATGGTTTTCTCCTTCATTTCCCTTTCTTAAAATGAATGTGGATGCTAGCTGGTTTACTTTAAATCAGCAAGCTTGTATTGGGGTTGTGATCAAAGGTCCTCAGGCAGAGTTTATGGTTGCAGTTTGGTCCCAAATTCATGCTCTGTCGGCTCTAGTTGCTAAAGCTTTGGCTATTTTGCGTGGATTTCAATTAGCTAAGGATTTGGGATACCTCCGTATAATTGTTGAATCTGATTCACCGCTTTTAATTTCCTCTTTAGCTTATTCTTTAGAAGCTGGCAATTGGGAGGCTTATCCTACTTTAACCGTTGCTAAACGGCTTGGCAAGGCCTTTTAGGACTGTCGCTGGTCTTGGGTTCCAAGGTCAACCAACATGGCGGCGCATTCTTTAGCATTGTGTCATTGTTCAGAGATGTGCGATTTTGTTTGGGTTCGCAAGCCCCCATCTTCATTGGTACATGTTCTCAACAATGATGGTTTACCCTGTCCACATTGAGTGTAGTATGACAGTTGTTGAGCTAGGTTTGATTGTCTGTTCTTCTATCCCCACTCTGTTCTGTGTTTTATGGCTAGTTGTTGGGTTGGTTTCTTTGTAGACTTTCAGTGTTTTCTCTTTAGGTAGTTGGCCCTAAAGCTGAGCACGGGGCAGGCCGGGCCCAAAATTTGAGGAACCTGGCCCTATCCGTTTTAAAATGTAACGGGGTGGGTCGGGTATAAGTATTTTGAGTCTGGGAACCGGACCTAACCCAGCCCGTTTCAAACAGGCCCGTTTGGGACGGGTCCAACTACTTTTTTTTCCGGTTTCATACTACTACCACTAGCTTGCGACCCCAGTTTTCCATCGCAAAGTCCGCTGTGTAAGGGCATCGCTGCCGTCTGCTTGCTACATCTCAGCGATCAACAAACCACAGATTTCCAAAACATGCAATTCATCTTCTCATTTCTCTCTATAAATGCAAGTAATTTAATTAATTAACTCCCAGTTAATTAGATTTGCAACTGCAACCCTTCTGATATGGGTTATGCAGAGGATCAAAGACCAGACTTCCTAGAAAAAAAATCCAATATTTTAAGCATTTCTTACGCCCCAAATAGAACAAATTAATAAAAAAAATCTTCATATAAAATTTCGAATTCATCAAAAAATAAAATAAAACTGAATCCCTAATTAAGCTAAATCCCCAAAAAAATTTATGAATTTTTCAAGCAAATTAACTGAATCCCTAATTCCTAAATCCCCAAATTCGAATTCAATACAAAAATGAAATTACATGCCAAGAAGAAGAGAAGTAGGAGCCTGGGAACGTCGGCTTCCTCACGGATCCAAGACGGCTGGCACAACGTCGTCTTCCTCACCGACGACTACGATGAGTTTCGGTCCATCGTCCGGTGTCCGCTACCTCCACTCAGTTTCTCTACAGCCATGAATTTGCGAAGACGCGACAGTTACGACTCGATGGCTAGGACTAACGGCATGACTTCTCCATGGAACAAGGCGGTTATGGAGTGGTGTCAACGGCCGGGTCCAGGACTTGTTTGCCCACCCATGCATTTAGGGCCCATGAGATGAGAGAGAGATATATATATATATATATATATATGTATATATTGTGGGAGAGAGAGAGATCGAGATGGAGGAGATCGAGAGAGAGGAGATCAAGTCTTCGAGATCGAGAGAAATGAGAGATCGAGGGAGAACCGGAGGAGGAGACTCGGAGTGGAGTCTGAGAATAAGAAAGAGAATGAGAGGGGAGGGTTGAGTGAATTAGGTCTGACTCTGAGAATAAGAGAGAGAAGGTAATCAGTAGGAATGAACGGTAGAGATTTAATCATTTGGAATGAACGGTCCGGACTGGGGACCCGTTTTCTCTAATTTTTAGAACCGGCATGCCCCATTATTTACCAAGAACCAACCCGACCTGCCCTGTTTTGTATTTATAATTTTTGAATTCGCCCTGTACTCGCCCCAAACCGCAAGGATCCGACCCTACCCGCGGGTCCAGGACCCGTTTGCCCACCCCTAGTTGGCCCTGGTATTGAAGTGCTTGTTTCCAAAAAAAAAAAGAGGGAATGATGCACGTGTCATGCACGTGAATCCTTAATTTGATTTACCAAAATTACCCTTCACACCTACCACCACCGCCTTGGCTCATTATCGTACGCTCTCCGGCTCTCTCTCACCGTCTCAACTCAAAGTACAGAAAAGAAAAATAAAAGCGGAAGAGAAAAAAAAATGGTGGGAACGAATGTGAAGGCGGAGACGATGGGTTTGATGGAGAAGAGGACCGCACTGGAGGCGGAGATGAACGCCATCATCCAGCGTCTTACTCAGCCCCGCGGCCCTGGAATCTCCGGCAACCTCCTTGACTCCGAGGTCAATTTTTTTTCTTTTCTTTTTCTAATTAATTTTTTTAATTAACATGATTTAGGATTTAGGGTTTTCGGTGTTGCGTCCTCTTCTAATGTGTAGGGTTTTCCTCGCGAAGACATTGACATCCCAGCTGTGCGAGCAGAACGGCGTCGTCTTGCTGGTAATATTACTAGAGTATTTCATCAGTGTATTTGCTCAAATTGCATTTATTAAACTAATTATTCGCAATAAATTATAGTTTTTTCGCTGCTAATTTCGTTTATGAACTTTGTTTATTCCTTCTAATGGCGTTTCTGATGTTGGTATTTGTTTGTACTTATCTAGTTCATAGTATATTTGCAGAAGCTGTTGTAGTTTACTTGAATTTTCATGCTTGTATGGTTATTTCTTTGCTTGTAATTTCAGAATTGCGTAATGATCACAAAGAGATTACCGAGAAACTGAGCCGAAATATTGAAGTTCTGCATTCGGCAAGGCTTGCTCCAAAACAATCATCACTCAATGATTCAGGTAGGTGGTTAGAACCCGGAATGCATATTATCGGACTTAAGATTTATTGCGAGATTTTGGTAGGACTAATTAAATTGTCTATGGTTTAATGTTGTGCGGGATTTGAAATGTATTGTGTGCTTGTGTAGTGTGAGAAGTCTGAGATTCATTGGCCTTCAGTGATAGGAGCTAAATATTTCTTTTACTGTGTATCTATCGAGTTATGTGATATTTGCATTTTTGTCTAATTTTTCTGTGATGATGGATGTCAGATGGCCAAAGCGCATCAGCTGTCAATGTGGTTGCATCTGCATCCTCAACCAATGATCATACCGCCATGGATGTGGATATGATTGTGACCGTACCCTTTGCGTTGGTGGATGAGATAACTGATGCATCACCAGCAGCAGAGGATGGTTTACAGCTTGGAGATCAGATTGTTAAATTTGGTAATGTGGAAAATGGTGATAATTTGTTGCAGAAACTTGCTTCGGAGGCTCAAGCTAATCAGGGCTGTGGGATACCTATAATACTTGTAAGGCAAGGTGCTCAAGTCAACTTAACCGTGACACCTAGAACATGGCAAGGCAGGGGTCTACTTGGGTAAGTGTCGTCGCATTTCACTTCTTTTTTCGTTTGTTATACTTATTCATGATTTGATCACTTGTTATAACTTCTTTGTTAGGAAGGGCATTGGTTAACATTTCGCAATAGTGCTTTTGAGGTTCTTAAAATTTCTCTGAAGAATATATAATTGACAGCTTTTTCAGTAAATTTCCATTGTTCGTCAAGTAATATTGAATTACTATTAATCTTTCTTCCGAGTCTAACATCCAATCTAAGAACGATATCATATAAAACCTTTGGTCAGGAAATTGTTATATTGTCAACTTAATTTGGATGGTGAGATTATGAACCCTTCGGTCACAAATTGCCTACCATTATTAGGTAGGGCAGGTGCTATTTGGAATGTTGTGCCCAATCTAAAGCTTTCTTTGCTAAACAAAACAACACATCCTTAACCCGCCTGGTTCGTTTTTCATTTTTTGTAAGCAATGTGTAGTATTTTGTTTCACTTACAGTTGTTGGTTTGTCGGTACTTGCAGCTGCCATTTCCGGATCTTGTGAGCAGTTTGTTTTCCAGTTCTTCGCAAGCCAGAGGACTCGAAGACATTTTAGTTAACGTTGGTCTCAATCATGTCAAATTCCAAAACATAGCGCCCTTTAGGCCGGTTTCCTCCTTTTAAAGATGTATACATTGGTTGAGATCGCGACATTATTCGCATTATGTTAGCGAATCGTGGATGAGAAACATATGGGATTTCTAATTCAATCTTGTAGACTACTTTAGATGTAGTTTCTCTTTTTCTACTTTCGTGTTGTTTCTCTTTTTCGGAATTAGTAAATCGGATCAAGGGTTCACGCGAGCATATCTCTGTCTCGGGGACATTTGAACTCAATGACTTATTCAACAACAAAGTCTTTTCCCACTAAGTGGGTCTGCTATATGAATCTTAGAACGCTATTGCGCTCGGTCCTGTGTCGTGACTTCTGTTAGATTTAAGTACTCTAAGTTTTTCTTATAGTCTGTTCCAAAGTCTTCATAAGTCTTCCTCTACCCCTTCGGCCCTGGACCTCTGTTCCGTGGTTGCATCTTCTAACCGGAGCATCAATATGCCTTCGTTGCACATGTCCAAACCACCGTAACCAATTTTCTCTCATCTTTCCTTCAATTTCGGCTACTCCTACTTTACCTCGGATATTCTCATTCCTAATATTATCTTTTCCCGTGTGCTCACACATCCAACAGAGCATCCTCATCTCCGCTACACCCATTTTATGTACTTATTCAAAAAGAAACAAAATTACAAAAGAGGATTTTTTAGCCTCCCTAACTTCCTACAATCGTACAAAATTTTACAGGAAAATTAACAAATTCACCATATTTGCTCCTTGATAAATGGGGTTAGGAATCTATTGTACTCTCGCATTGCTCGCGTTGAAGAGAGACTTGCATGCGCCCGGCCTGGAGATGCCATTGGAGAGGTTGGGAACCCAAACCCATATTTATGGAGAGAGGTTGGGTCTTCTGGAGATTTGAACCGGTTCCTTTTAATTATAATAGGCGTTGTTTTATTCTAGTCTTTTCGCAGCTTGATAGCAGCTGCATCAAGCTCACTTGGGGGCCATGTGGCGTTGAAAATGAGAGGTTTTTTCGGAGCGTCATTTATCAAACCAATTAAGTTAGGTCTTTAGGATAAAAGCAAGTAAGCTAACTTCACGGGTAAGGATCGTTTGTACTATGACTTTTTCTTACTCGATATTCGTTGCATAATCATGTGTTATTATTGTAACATGATGACAAATATATAACCTTGTCATTTACATTTTACTATAGCCTGATAAGAAAGGAATTTGTCGGGTATTTTGTGAAGTTGGAGGTGATTGTGAAACGATAAATGGTGTGGAAATGTGAAGCCATTTTTGTTGAATTATATGGAGCTAGAAGAAACATATTAAAGGTTGCACCAATGTATCGAAAAAATCATAAGTACTGCGACGAAATACAACCTTTTACATTGAAACCATATTCATTTAGCTGGGGTGTGACAATAAGTCATATTCGGATTTATCTATTTATATTTCATTATGGTCGTCCCGAATTGCCAATCCTAATTAAAGTTCATTGTCTTTGTACGTTGGATTGTCAAATGCCTAAGATCTTCTCCAACCATTGGGCTAAAACTTAAAATTTTTAGATCAGAAAATTTAAGTTTTAGTCCAGAAACAGATTTTCTATTCTAATCATTCTGGCCTATATTTTTTAACCCAAGATTATTAAAGAATAAATTTAGGTTTTTTTTAAAGTAATTTTAAAAAAAATTACGTACACTATCATAATTTAATTTTATGAACATTTTAACTTAAAAATATTTAAATTCTGATAAATATTGAAAAATTATTAAATTTGAGTGAATTTTGAGTTAAATAATTTTTTAATTATTTTAGTCATTGAATTTAAATGTAGGCCGTTAGATTTTTTTTTTTTACCGTTGAATTTAATAAATCTTGGAAGACATGACCATGTGGGTGGGGTCCCATTGGTGGTGCCCACACCATTTTCTGAGCTAAATCCTGGGAGGAATTTAGCTTTTAGCTTTTGGCCTACACATTTAGCATGAGTTGAGTTAGATTTGGGGGAGAATAAAACCTAAAAAATAGCATTTTGCTCATAATTGGGTTTGGTCGAAGGCTACGGTCTATGCCTATAACGTCAAAAGGCTATCAGTCTGTTGTGGTCCATGGATCAGGCAAAACAGTAAAAGCCTCAGTCTGTCTACTACTTCCTTGTAGCTTTAGCCCATCTTCAAGTTTTATTTTTAGGGGCAGATAAGGCAATATATTTTTTGTTTGTAGTTTAGTCACATTAAATAAAGCGAATGTACAAATTTTATACACTCGAGTTAAATCTCTCTTCTCGCAATTTATTGATTCAAAGTAAAATATGGTTTATTAAAAAAATATATATACCTTTTGTATTGTTTTATGTAGACTTTATTTGGGTGTTTTCATTGAGATAAAAAGTCAATGATTGTTTCTACCTGCTAAAGAGAATCAGAATAAACCTAATAGAATAGCTTTCCATTAAAATAGTAGAAACTATTTGAATTTTATATTTAGTTATAAGTCTTGAAGGTGAAGTGTGCTATTTAAAAATAAAGGTAAATTACATTATGCCCCTCAGATTTGAGATCTATTATAACCCTATACAACAGCTTTAAAATATTTCACTTTCATACCTCAAGTATTATTTTATTTTAATTTCATACTTTTGTTACATTTTCTATCTATTGAACCGTTAAGTGTTGACGTAACTGCCAAATGTATGTCACGTTGCAAAAAAATGATTTTTTTTTAAAAACTTGAATTTTTTCTTTCTTCTTCGCTCTAGGGGGGGGGGGGGGTACTTCCTCTTCCATTCTTCTTCATTCTTCTCCATTCTTCTTCCTTCTTCTCCTTATTCTTTCTTCCTCTTCCCTTCTCCTTCTTCTTTTGGTCGTTGTGTTTTTTTCCTTCCTCTTCCCTTCTTCTTTCTTCTTCTTCTTCTTCCCTTCATCTTCTTCTTCTGGTCGCTGGGACTTTTTTTTTTCTTCTTCGCTGGGGGGGGAGGGATTTTTTCTTCCTCTTCCACGTGACACATATTTGGCAGCCACCTTAGCACTTAACGGTTCAATGGATGAAAAATGTAACGGAGGTATGAAATTGAAATAAAATAGTACTTAAGGTATGAAAGTGAAATGTTTTAAAGCTGTTGTACGAGGTTGTAATAGACCTCAAACCTAAGGGGGTATGGTGTAATTTATCCTAAAAATAAAGGAAAACTAACAAAAAGTTCAAAAAAATTTCTCTTTTAATGAAAAGTCATTTTTAAAGATATAGTAAACAGTACCGAGAGTGTTTTGTTAAAATTTCCTTTAAATAACTGGGTATTTGAGTGTTTTTAATATAACAAATAGTTTAATTCCATCTTTTGACTGGGGTGTATTTTTGCTCATTACTGTCAGGTGCATTTTGACTAAGATCAAATCTTTTGCACCCAAAATAGGTGTGGCCTCTCTGTGGCTCCAATGAGTGTCTGACCTCTCTGTGGCTCCAATGAATGTCTGACATGTATTCAATATCTTTAAATTTTCTTAATTTTGTTGTTATGAATTTAATATGTGTTAAACTAGGGTGCCTATGCAATTTATTGTATAAATCTCGATGTTTAAACTCATACAAAAGTAATAAATAGAGTGGTGAACAAATAAAAAGACAAATAAACTATGATCGCTTCATCATCTACGTGTCTTGTTTCATTTTATCTAATCACTTAATAACATATTTAGTTACAAACTCACACTACAAAACTTAACTCAAATGATAAATACTTCAAACTTCAATAAGCAAATCTAGTTACATGTTTCACGTTAACTTTCATAAAAACAAAAATGATTTTCTTACACTTGTTTTCGATTATGCAAATACTTTTCTCCTCCTCCATTGCAAATTGTGATTCTCTTTGAATCTTTATGTCCAACGTCTTAAGATTGGGAGATTCAAACCGTTAAAAAGAGATAGAGAGAGATTCAAGCTTTTAATTTGTATAAAGTATAGTAGTAGAATGAACTGATTAGAGTCGCGTGATTTAAAATAGATGATCTAGATCTCTTAGTCTTTGAACTATGTAAACAGAAACATAAAGGATATCAACTCCTCCTTTGAACTCGTATTAATTTTTTTTCACTTCTTGTTTTTTTTATTTATTTATTCAACTCAAAGATCAGATTAAAAAAAAAGGTAATTTGAGCGCGGCGGGCGATCAATTTTACCGGGCAACAACGGGTAAAATGCAACCTCAAACCGGCTCGTTAGGTCACCCGACGAGAAACAAAACACGACAATCGGTCACTCTCTCTCTCTCTCTCCGTCTTATGCTCTCATAGTCTCTTTCTCTGTACAAATTCAGGGAGAGGAAAATTTCAATTTCTGCAGATCGAAACCAGTTTTTCTCCTCACTCCTCACAAAACCCACTTTCCCGCATTTTCCCGGAAAGTGAAGAAAGCATGGGAATTGCAAAGGGACCATGTCTTTTGTGTCTGCTTTACTCTCTCCAGGTGTTGCAGTGACCAAACGACACCCCCCCTTATGCTTTACTGTCTGATTTCTTTCAGATAGTTCATTTTTCACACAAGTGCAGAGTGGGAATCTCTGGGTTTCGAGGCTATTTGGAAGCTCGTATATAAAGCCGTAGCTTTGGCACCACAAGGTGAACCTATTTTTCTTTCTATTGTTCTCTGTGAAATTGTAAGTGGGTGTTGAATTTCTTAGGTATTTTGGGCATATTGGAATCTGGGTTTTTGAAAAAATGGGGGTTTTAGTTGGTTTCTGTGAGTGGGGTTTGAGATATTTGATTGGTGAAATTTTGATGATTTGAATGTGGATGGACCCAAAGGGTTGGTAGGAGTGTAACTTTGAAGAGCAAAGTTAATGAATGTAGCTAGTGCAAGTGTCAAATCTATATGCTGTCATGATTTTTCTGGTAATTTGAGCTTTTGAAAGTGAGAGAAACTGGGTTTCAGTGAATTTCCAAGATGGGATTTCGATGATTTGATGCGGCTCGGGCAAATTCATAGTCGGGTTCATTCCGTAGTTTTATTGGTGTAGTAAAGCTGAGATCTTTGGAGAATTTTGTGTTCAACCAAAGGAGTGACATCGATGTCAGGAGCTCCAAGAGTAAGGTCTATCAATGTGGCTGATTCAGAGTCAAGGCCAGTGCTTGGACCTGCTGGGAACAAGGCAGGGACGTTCAGTGCGCGAAAACCGGCTTCAAAACCACTGAGAAAGGCTGAGAAATTCGGCGAGGAGGTTTCATCAGCTGAAGAGAAGAAAACCTGTCAGTCTCCAATGCTTACTACCTCTCCTCAACCGCATTCACCCAAGGTTCATTCCGTGCTTCGTCGGCACGAGCAGCTATTGCACTCTAATTTTTCGCTGAATGCTTCTTGTTCATCGGATGCCTCTACGGATTCGTTTCAAAGTAGAGCATCTACGGGTAGGCTGATTCGGTCAAATAGTGTAGGGAATAGGAGGAAGCAGTATGTTTCAAAGCCGAGAAGTGTGGTTTCTGATGGTGGATTGGACTCTCCTCCTGATGGTTCACAGTCTAAGAGGAGATGCGCTTGGGTGACGCCAAATGCTGGTCCGTTTTCATTTCTTTGATTCTAGTCAAACTGTTTGCGTTGGTGAATTGGTTATGGTTTTCTAGTTAGTAATGTAAATCTTCTCTTGATATATTCTTATCTGGTAAAGCATACCATTAGGATTTCTAGAGTATGTGTCACATCCTGTACTGCTTTGTATCATCTTGGGCTTGCCTTCGGAAAATTTGTGTGGAATTTACTGACCGAAATGCTAATTTGGGGCACGTTTTAGACTAGCAGTAAGACTGTCATGATTTAGTTCATAATTCAGCAAAGTGTGGTCAATTTATTCTTTACACCCCATTCCCACTCTGATTTAAGATTAGACTTGGCGATGTAGATACGAGTTAGCATTAGTTCAAAACCAAAATGACTAGGATGTAGTTCGTACTCCAACAAGATAAAAGCAGTTTGTACCTTAGAATGAAGAGCTTCAAGTTAAGGGAGCATAAGGTTCGTTAATAGGCGATTTTAAATAAATTTGGTTGATCTAAGTAATTATGTTTAAGGCTTAATTGGATTACTCTCCTCAAAGCTTTTGTATGAGATATCAAATGAGTATAACTACACCGTTGTTTTGATGTCCAAGCCAAAAAAATTGTAACCACTCAGTGGCTATTATTTTGATTTTGTGTCATTGTTATGAATAATTCGCTTTGCACATTTTTGGTGCATGAAGGATAGAAAACAGATATATAACTGCAGAAGTAAACAATTTGCGATAGTTGTGCATTTCTGTTTATTGTGTGCTTCGTCCAGTGACTCCAACCAGAGGAGGGGTAAGATAAGCCATGCTAAGTTTTGTGGAGGTGGAATTACATTTATGTTAGCTTAGAGACTCATTATGTATGGTTGAATCAAATAGGATTTTCTACATGGCTTGGTATTCTTCTTTAGGATATTTATATTCTGATAGAGCCTGGTATGTTGAAGCAGATCCATGTTATGCTGCTTTTCATGATGAAGAATGGGGGCTTCCAGTACACGATGACAAGTAAGTCATAGAAACACTATCTGCATATATGTTGACAGTGACGACTATTACTTCATAAAAATATACTTCACCGTCATTTCCTTAATCTTCTTGACCACATGCAGGAAACTGTTTGAGCTTCTGGTCCTATCAGGTGCTTTGGCTGAGCTTTCATGGCCTGCCATTTTAAGCAAAAAGCACTTCTTTAGGTACTGTCCCTGTGAAAGTTATCTTTTCTATTTACCAACCGACTTACCCTGAATTATATTTTGTACTAAATGTTGGGGCCTTTTCAGTGATGGTCCCTTCCCTGTTGAATGGCCTTTAATAATTGACACACTTCTTTTTTGCAGGGAAGTTTTTGCAGATTTTGATCCCAGTGTCGTCTCAAAATTGAATGAGAAGAAGCTTATATCACCAGGAAGTGCTGCAAGTTCCCTATTGTCTGAACTGAAATTGCGTGCTATCATTGAGAATGCACGTCAAACAACCAAGGTATATGTTCATTTCCTTCTATCATTGTATGAGATTGAATTGCAGAGGATGCACGCTTGTTCCGGCTTAGTAAATCACCGCTAACTCGTGTGGGGAAAGTATTAGGAATCTCACCTGTATGCTTTTCCATCGCAAAATTACCTTTTCAATGATACCCAAACTTAAGCAAAGTAAACGTGGCAAGTAGTATATTTGTATTAGTTGTATTATTTATGCATCACTCTCTGTGAGTAATTGTTTGGGCTGACGCTCACACCATCATGATCCACTCATGTTTGAACACATGGATCTATTTTTTAATGCTATCGACCATATTGCTATAACACGTGGATTAGTAACACCAAGAGTTTGTGTTAGCATCACACTAAAAAAAAACGAAAATCTCTCTACGATACGAGCCAAATAGCCTCATTTGCTGAGTTTTTCCCGGTAGAGACCCGGGGACCCGCATGTTTTCTGTTGTTTGTGCAAGCAATTAAATGGCATATACCGAGTGTTTAGTGATTAATTGATCAGGTAGGTTAGGTGAAAAAAGTAGTTGAATTGTGGTCCTGAACATCTCTGTTATTTGTATCACACATATAGGACAAGTTGTAGTTGTATCATCCTTTGAAGGAGCCTTACCTTCCATCATACCCCTCAACAATTGCTCATCCAACCTAATCATTCCCTATCTTCAACATGCCAGCTTGCTTCATTACTTAGTCCTGAATTCACTTATTTAACTCCGACAAGTTTTCAACTGTTTCATCCGAAAACCCTTTTTACTGTAGCCATGATTGCACATTTCTTTTATCTCTATCATTGCAACTAACTTTTTGCAGGTTTTGCTGATGCCAGGTCATAGAGGAGTTCGGGTCATTTGACAAGTACATCTGGAGCTTTGTGAATAACAAGCCCATCGTGAGCCGATTCAGGTATCCTCGGCAGGTTCCGGCTAAGACTCCAAAAGCAGACGCCATAAGCAAAGACCTTGTGAGAAGGGGGTTCCGGAGTGTCGGGCCCACTGTCATTTACTCTTTCATGCAGGTCGCCGGAATCACAAATGACCATCTCGTTAGTTGCTTCAGATTCCAGGAATGTGTAAACGCTGCGGAAGGGAACGGAGAGAACGGCATCAAGGACGAGGCTGGAAAGAAAACGGAGAACGGGATAGAGTCGGAGTTATCCGTCGCCATAGACGAGCTGAGTTTCTCGTCGGACTTATGAAAGGCCGCGCCTTTGATCAGCTCAGCAGGGTTCAATCATCAGTTAAGACGCATTGACCGATTCGGAGCTACTCTTTGTATTGAGTAGTAGTGAAGAGGGTTTTGTGTGTAATTAATGAAATTCTGAAGCAAAATATGGATTTTGGCAATGTAGATTACTGAAGTGGATTAAAATTAAACTGGTGATTGTGCTGTTGCTTGAGGGAGCCTTCCAAAACCAGCATACAATTTTTTGTACAGTTAAGAGATTAGTTATTAGAATCTCTTTAAAACCACCTTTGGGTATTAATTAATTAAAAAAACACGCAGAATAAACTTAATTAAATGCTGTACAATGCGTCACAATCTGAATTATACTTCCAAAATTTCTACTATGCTCCCAGGTATTTTATTCGCCAATAGGACGGCCTTACGGGGGAACTCCAAACTGATAGACAAGTTTGCCGCGTCCAACCAACATCACCTAAACTGTGGGTCACCACTCTTTTTATCTCAAGTAGTCGAGTAGGGGTGTCAATGGGTCTTGTTCGTTTCTACTTTTATATATGTGAAGATAGTAAATAATACAGTAGCTCACACGTTCATGGCAGACTGATCCCCCTGCTCACGTAGCTCCACCACACGAGGCGGCACGGTACTTTTTAATCTCCAGGGCAAACAGTTCGCCAAAACAAAACTAGTTCCTCCAAATAATGCATGCGTATAAGTTCGAACCTGAATTAAAGATTTCAAACCTTAGCTCACTCTTTTTTTTTTTTTTTTTGACAAGAAACATACTTCATTGAGCCAAGACAGGACCAACAAAGCAACACCCAGAGAGCCTACAAGAGGCAACCAACAGAGGCAAAGCCAAAGCCAGAAACAATCAGTACGGGGCTCACAATAAGAGGACACATTCACCAAGTGAAAACGTCACCCCAGCACTGAAAACAAAAGAGAATTAGTGAGGACAAGGGAGACCGTCATTGTTGAGTACGAACACCAGCGAAGATGGGGGTCGGTCAACCCAAACAAAATCACACATCTCCGGTGAATTTTGCAACGCCAAAATGTGCGCTGCTTCATTAGCTGATCTCGTGATCCAAGACCAACGACAACGCTGAAAGGAACTTCCCAACAACCTGATCCTTTCCAAAGTAGGGGAGACCTCCCAGTTGTCACCAACCGAACCCAAAAGACAAGAAATGACTTCAGAGGAGTCCGACTCGAAGATGACCTCCTGAAAGCCAAGCTCAGACCCCAACCTGCATCCATGAAACAAAGCAAGGGCCTCCGCAGAGAGGGCAGAGGGGGCACTAATAGGGAATCTCGCCGCAGCAACAAATCTACCCTCAGCCGCCCGCACCACCACCCCCGCAAAACTCCGGCGATTAACCATAGACCAGCTAGCATCCACATTAATCTTATAGCAAGGATCAGACGGAGCACACCAATAGGAAACCCGAGGAACCGACGCAACACTCATCCCACCACAGTGATCCAAACCAGAATTAGCCTCCAAAAAAGATGAATGGGCCGAAGAAATTTTTCGGAGAACCGAAACCGGGTTCACCGGGACTTTATTAAACACAAAATCACAACGAGCTTTCCAAATGAACCAACACGTAAAAGCAATATAAGATTGGACCCACCTCCTGCTGGAGTCCGATCCAAACCTGGGCGAAAACACCTCCTTACACCAACCAACCCAAGAAGAAAAGGCTTCACCATCCACTTTGAATGAGAGAGCACCACCAAACCAGATAGGGCGAACCCATTTACAAAGGAGGAAGAGATGTACAAGAGATTCATCCTGGCACAAACAGATAGGACATACAGGGGAAGGGGCCGATTTTCGATGAAAGAGAGCAGTCCGGGTGGGAAGCCCACCATGCACCGATAACCAAAGAAAGTGCCGGATCTTGGGGAGCACCCCAAGCTTCCAAAAGTGATTTCAAAAAACAGGGGGGAGATGAACAGGTATAGAGAGGCTGAAACCCCCCACATCCAGCGAGCCACATCGTAGCCAACTGTATCCCGACTTCACCGAATAGGAGCCCACTCTGTTTGGCGCCCACACAAGTCTATCTTTACGACCCAAAACACCAATGGGCGTAGCCATAATGGCCATTTGATCCGCCTCAGAGAGAAAATCACGCAAAAAATCAATATCCCAACAACCAGAGATCGGGCAGATGAGCGAAGAAACTCGGAGATTAGGCGAAACCCTCAGTTGACCCAGAGGCTGCGGAAAGGAGTAGAAGGCAGCCACCTATCACTCCACACCTTCACATCCTGACCTCCCATGATTTGCCAATGGGACCCCGAATGCAACAAATCTCGGACGGAGAGAAGACTAGCCCAAGCCCACGAGGCTCGACCACCTTTTCTCGCCTCCCAAAAAGAGCAGTTAGGGAAGTAACGAGCCTTGATCACCCGAGCCCAAAGAGACTTGGGCTCAGAGACCAATATCCAGCATTGTTTCATAAACAAAGCCTTATTGAAATCTTGAAAATTCCGAAAACCCAAGCCCCCCCCGGGACTTAGGAAGCCCAAGAATAGACTTCCGAACCCAATGAGTTTTTCGAACCCCATCCTTACACCCCCACTAGAAGTTCGAAACCAGAGAATCCAGTTCCCGACACACAATAGCCGGAAACAAGAAAATATTCATAGGGTAGGCCGGAATGGCTTGGACCACAGCTTTAATTAGAACTTCCTTCCCCGCTCGAGACAAAGAGTGCTGTTTCCAACCTTGAAGCTTCTCCAGCACACGGCCCTTAACATAGGCCAAACCTCGCTTTTTGGAACGTCCCCAGATAGCCGGGACACCCAGATAAGCCCCTGGGTTGTCAACCACCTTCATACCGAGAATGTTGCCCAAATGAGAGGAACAGTCAACATGAACATTGGCACCAAAGAAAACACTCGATTTTTCCAGATTCACTTTTTGACCCGAAACCTTGCAATACAAGTCAAGGAGATGGATAATATTTCGGCAGTTCTTCTCATTAGCTCTCAGGAATAGAAGAGTGTCATCCGCAAAGAACATATGCGAAATAGTCGGTCCAGACACCCCGAATCGAACACCCTCCAGAAGGTTGTGATCCACCGCATTTAGAATCATCTGGGAAATAACTTCCCCAACCAAGATAAATAAGTATGGGGAGAGAGGGTCACCCTGATGGAGCCCCCTTGAAGGATAAAACTTCATGCAAGGATGCCCGTTGACGAGAACATCAAACTGGGCCGAAGACACACACCCCATAATGATCTTCCTCCAATCACAACAAAAACCCATCCTCTCCATAACTGCATCCAGAAAATCCCATTCCACCCTATCATAAGCCTTCTCCATATCAAGCTTGATGCCCATCTCGAACTTACCCTTAGCTTTTCTACATTTCAGGAAGTGGAAAAGTTCATGGGCAATCCCAATACTATCCTGGATTTGACGGCCCGCCACAAAAGCATTTTGAGTCGGGGAGATCAGATGAGGAAGAATCACCTTCATCCAGTTAGCTAGAACTTTTGATAATACTTTATAGGAATAGTTGCAGAGACTGATGGGCCTAAATTGGTGGACCGTTTCCGGATTAGGAACCTTCGGGACAAGCACAATATGAGTGGAATTCAGGGAGCCCGGGCTAAGCGGCTCCATAATAAACGCCCCAATCATTCTATTAACACTTTCCTTGACCTCCTCCCAAAACTGATGATAGAAAATACCAGGAAAACCATCCGGACCAGGGGCTTTTAATCCCCCCATTTGCATTACCGCTGTCTTGATCTCCTCAGCCGAGGCCGGCTCAACTAACATCAGGTTCATCTCCGACGAGATAGAAGGATGAATACAATCCAGAAGCGATCCCCAATCCCTTGGCCCTTCAGACTGAAAAAGCTTAGTAAAATGATTTACCACCATCTCACATAACCTTTTGGGATGCTCCACCCACCTCCCGTGATCATCCTTCAACTTAAGAATTTGATTTCTTCGGCGTCTTTGCAGTGTGGAAAGATGAAAGAATTTGGTATTGGCATCCCCCTCCCTTAACCAACGAACTCTAGACCGTTGATGCCAAAAGCTTTCCTCTTGGGCGCGCAACTCATCAACCTGACGAGACTTCGTATGAATTTCCTCGAAGTTCGAACTCCAATCCACTTGCAGATTGTCAAGTTGAGCCATAAGCTTATCAAGTTGCTGCACCCTTCCCTTAAATTTCTGATTACTCCATCTAGATAAATCAAATTGGCAGTCTCTTATCATTTTCAACCACTGACTTAACGCACCCTCATGCAAGGGACGATCCCAACACTTTCGAACCAAATCCCGACACTCCTCCTCTTTGGCCCAAAAAGCCTCAAAACAAAACAGCTTTCTGCCTTTAGCAACGTCTGGAACAGGCTTAACAATGATCGGACAGTGATCAGACGCCGTAACTGTGCCATGCAAGACCGAAGAATTGGGCCACAAGTCCTGCCAAAGGCCATTAACTAAGGCCCTATCCAACCGCTCTTCAACCCACACGCCGTTTCGGATTCCTCTCCACGTGAATGCCGGACCATTAAAGCCCAAGTCAAACAACATAGAAGAATGCATAAAATTCTCCAAATATCTTGGACGATTATACAGAACCTCAGCTCCCCCAGATTTCTCATGGTCCCACATGAAATCATTGAAATCTCTGCCACACAGCCAGGGAATATCCGACGGGGTAAAATGATCTGACATCCAACCCCAGAAAGCATCCTTTTCAACTGCATAAGATGTCCCATACACCCCAGTAACTCGAATCCATTGTTGCTCCCCACCGTGTCTCACCATAGCATCAATCACATATTTTGAGAAGAATAAAATCTGTACCTCCATCGACTCTGCCCACCATAAGCTAAAACCACCCGCTCTACCAATAGGAGGCACATCAAAGCCATTCAAAAATCCCATTCGCCTCCTAACACCTTCAATACGCTGATCTACCATTTTTGTTTCGGATAGAAAGATCATCGAGGGTCGTTTATTTCGTATTAGCCTATGAAGAGCTCGAACTGTCGTGTCCGACCCAAGACCACGACAGTTCCAAAACAGATAACTCATAACTGACCTGCGGCTGTTGAGGGCCAGCCGCCACCACCCATTTCCTCAGAGGTCTTCCTGCCGTCTTCCAAGACTTATCTCCGTGGCTCCCCGCTTTGACTAGGTGCCCGGGACTCGGTTAGATTCGCATTAGCCGCAAATAGTGTTATCTCAATCAGCACACAGCTTGCACTCCTATTCAGATCCTTCCAAAAGCCAGTCAGTTGTGGATTACTCGCCTCCCCACTATCAGGTCCTCTCCCTTTCTTGTATGGCGATTTATTCATCTCCTTCCACTGGAGTCCTATTCCTCTTTTCACACCCCCCTCCAGTAAGTCCATGCCCGCCGACAGCGCCACACATCCATCAACCATGTGACTTGCACTTCTGGGCAGACCCCCTGAAGATTGTAGTGCCCCAGGCTCCCCTTCTTCTTGGTTATCGCTCCATAACTCTTGATCATTCGCCATCAGCGGTCGTTGAACTCTATGCCATTTTTTTCTGCCTTTTGCTTCTGTCACCACCATTTGTGCTTTGTCCCTTTGCATGACGATAGACTCCTCGATCCGAGGATAACTAGCTTCACCCCTACTGGATGCCGAGGTAATAGGCTGTGTCCTCACCATGCCAGCCGCTCGTTGTTCCCCCCAACCAGTGTTAGTGGGTCTCACACTCTCCACAATCTCCCTGACTGGCGGAGCCTTAGTCCATTCACCATACCCCGCATTCCCTCCTTGCGTCTCCTCAAAAGTGCATTCTGAGTTGACATGGCCTATCCGCCCACAACGATAGCAAAAATCTTGAAGTTTTTCATAGCGAAACTCCACCCACGTTTCTCTGTTCAAATCCCTCCGAAGCCAACATCCATTTAACAGAGGTTTTTGTATATCAATAAGAATTCTAACACGCAGAAAACCTCTAGCTTTACATGGGTCCTCTAGTTCTACAAACTCCCCCACTCCTTGAGTGAGCCGAAGGATATTTGGTTTAGACACAAAGCACATTGGAACCCCACGTATCTGGACCCAGAAAGGAACAGTATCTAGCACCACTTCCTCCAAAGCAAGATCCGGAGGCCATTTCTTGATTGAGAAGATCTTCTTCATCACTGCCCATAGAGCTTGAGCCAGAAGTTTGGACGCCATACTTTCATCTTTGACAGTAATCATAAAGATGTTTTCCTTGACCCATTTAATCTCAACCTCCCCATACTCTTGCCAAGCTGCTTTGATGACATTCCTTACTCCCCATCTATTGACCACCTTACTTGTCAGAACCTTACCCACCAGTTTTACTCCCGAATCCATCAGCGATAGATCCATGGACTGCTCCAGTTGTATCACCAGCTCCTCCATTCCGCTTTTTTCAATCTTCAGATCAACTATCTTTACTTCCTTAGTTCTACTTTCTTTAGAGGTAAACAGGACTCCACCACGAACACAACTTGACAAATGGTTTGAGGCACTGCTGTATATTTTGTTCCCAGAAGTTAATTCCTTTTGCCAATCCAAAGCAAGACATATTACCATAAATGAATGTAGTTGGACGAAACTGAGAGTGACCTCCAGAAAGAACGGGAGGGTAGGAGTAATTAACTTCCACCTACTCCTTTTGCCAGACAATTTACAACTGATACCTTCCATTTTTCAATTAATGCAGCCACACCTACCTAGCCGAACTCCGAAATAAATTCACACTGGTAACTCCCTCCCCACACCAAGCCCTTTCGGGTAGGTGAGGAATAAAGGAAACCCAAGATACAGAAATTTGGGCAATAAATAGATAAACAGACTCTCTGCTCAGATCTAGGATATCACTAACATTCAGACCACCCAAACCGAACAAAACCCCAAATAATCGCTACCACAAGACCACACCTACCCCCCAAGACGAAAAGAGAGGAAATAAGAGTAGAAGCAACACCTTAAATTAATTCGGAAGAACTACCCTATATATCAATCACCAAGCCCACCGTACTCCCAGAAAGGAAAATCCAAACGAAAGAGAATCAACACTTACACGCACACCGGCGGATCTCACGAAGAGAAACTACTCCCACAGCGGAGAGAAAAAGCTTTTTGCAGGTGAGTCCTGCTCACTTTTCACTAAAGCAAGTTCTAAAATTTGTCGAGTCGTGGATGCAGACTGTTTGGGAAACGCATCTGCGTCCTGCCTCTGTTTTCATTTTCATTCTATGAATGCAACCAAATTGGGCAAATTGAGATAACGACTGGTAGATGATGAAAATTTGAAAAAGAAAGAATCGCACCCGAGGGCAACCCACATCCCAACTTTTTACCCCAAGGACTTGACCAAATCAAGTATTTAATAGGGATGGCTGGTCAGGCCACTCTCACAAGAGTGAGACGGGTCCAACCATCGAGCTGATCAAGCTGCCATACCCAAGTTTTTCTCACTTGATACCGTACGCATGTGCTCGGAATTGAATTTATAAACGAATGACCCCCATTTCTATATTGTTTCACCGCCATCAGCCTATTTAAAACAAGATGCAAGGGTGTATAATACCAAATCTACACATCTATGCACTATTAAACTACATCTGAAGGGTGAAAAACACCACCAAGAAAAAACGGGAAAAAAATCAAACCTGCCAATCTGATAACTCATAATGCTATATAAATACACTGCAGCTTTTATGAGAGAGAGAGAGAGAGAAGCTCGTCGATGATGTTCTTTATTAGTCCTTGGGCCAGCAAAGGAGTTTTCAGCAAGGCTTTATTTCAAATCCAATGCTCAGAAGTGTTCGAGCAGATTCCATTGCCTTCTCACCTCCGAGGTCCAAGGCCTCACCTGTCAATTCTCCTCCTGTGTCCACCGACCACTGGGTTGAAGAAATTTGGTTTGGGTCTGTATCAGTCTTCTTGATATGCAAATTGTTCATGGAAGCAGGAGCGGCAGCAGCAACAAGAGGAGCGCTCGGAGGGCCATGTCGCTTCTTTGGGACAGGCATGTCATGGTCATGTACCCCCTTGTATGTTATAATTACAGCACTTGTGGTATCTACGGCTGTTTCAATGTGCTTCCGAACTGGACACCCAGCAGAAGTACATCTGTAGTAGTTCCTAAAAAAACAATACAATAATTGATCAAAATCAAAGGAAGAATACATGTAGTATTTAATTATAAAGCTCCAAATACCAGCTCTGAATAAATTCCGTTCACTATTTTTTTACTTGTACATCTAAAGTGGCAGATCTCCTTTATAACAAAAGCTTCATTTGATTAGAGATGCCACAAAATGCGTTAAAGCATTCTTTCATGAATATCATTTATGCTGTGCTTACTTCTTAGAAATGCAAATAAACAAAAAATGGAACCAACTAAGATTGCTTAAGAGTCAATCACTAATTGGATCATTGCATTTTCGAGTTATTCAGATTGTATCTTTCGCAAATTAACTGCGCTGTGAAGTTTTAAAGTAAACACCTTGCACAAAGGAAAGATGAAGTTTATGTTAAAATGACGCATACTGAACATCATTTAACCACATATAACAATGAATTTAAACCCCAGATGCTGATTAATTAGGCTAACATCAAACTACCAAGGAAGAAAAAATGAAGGAAATAGGAATGCACCTGGGATGAAGATTTCCTTTCACCATCTTCTGTCCATATTTGCGCCATCTGTATCCGTCACCTGATATTCCAACATCCCCAGCCGCATGCACAACAAATTTAGGTTTCTTGCCAGGTTTTGAGAGAGAAGCAGAATATTCTAATTTGCTTTTCTTCATTCTGGTTATCAATGAGGAAAGCATTAGAACCAGGTATCATACTCCTTTCAACAAGTATAGTACAAAATACAGGGGAGGTGAAAGAAAACAAAATCTACAGGTAAACTTGCCTTCGTTTGGGTTCTGGCTCATCACCATTCTCCTCCTTGATTTTAACATCGCCATTATCATCAGAGTCACTTGCGCTCTGCCGTTTTCTTTCAGGAACTGAGGGTGTTTCTTGAATAGGTTCTTTTGAAGATATGTACACCTCTGACTCATTAACTGTTTGGCAGGAATGTTCTGCAGGAGCAACACTATATCTTACACACTCAGCAGATAGTGCAAGCTTAGTTTCCTTTATGCAGATACTTTTCCGAGGGGGATCATGAGTATGTTGGCTTTTGTAAACAATATCTGTTACATGGCCTGAGTGATCACAGCATTCTATTTTCTTGGCGTAACACTCAGAATATGTGCACCTATAATAGCTTCGAGAACCTTGAGGGCTCTTTACTTGCTTCTGACCATATTTCCGCCAGTTGTAACCATCTGAAGCAGATGTCTTTCCATGAGGAACTCTTTGTTCCATTAGAATTGGGCTTGGAGCAGATGAAATGGATTGAGTGACAGAAGTTGGAGATAGTTCTGAAAATGGAGTTGGATAAACAGTCAACTGAGACTGACTTTTCTTCTGAATCTGAATATCTTGGTTCGTTACACTTGCCAAAATTTCCTGGTGGCTCAGCCCAAGTTGCTCCTGAGAAATAACAATGAAAATGATTATACAACCACTATGTAGGGAACCAGAGCTTTGACTTTTAATAACAAGAGGTGTACTATTCCGGAGTTGCATCAAATTCAAACGATGTTATACAAGATGCATCTAAACCCATGCCTCAAGTTAGACTGTTAGAGGTCTGAATGAGATGATGTAAAGTCAATAAAGTTTCAATTCTCCTCCCACCTTAGAATACATAAGAAGACAGTTAATAAAAGCCATAAAATAGCAGAGGTTCTTTCACATGAGCTGAAGAATACATACACTAAATGCTTGGTTACTGATTTATCAAAGATTTTCTTAATTTTCAGACACTTGTTAGTATAAATTGATTAACACGTACTTCGGGTACAGACCATGCATATAGGTCACATCTCCATTGTTCTGTCATTAAAGATTAATTACTCCTAAAATCGAAGTATGAACAAGAGGAAATCAAATACAGTGAAGCAACTAATATTCCATCTTGAGTCAACTAAATTTGCCTTCTAGTGGATCTATATAGTCATAAAAATTTTCTTTTCAAAAAAAAATATAGTCATAAAATATAAATCGGATCTTATCTGATCCCTGAGTGGCCAAATTTCCTACTTTTGAACGTTTGCTTTTGAGTTCAATACATCCTGCCCATTCCCAGTATGATGTGGGGTACCTGTGGTTTTGTATTAAGGCGAAACTTGTTCTTTTGAGCCATTAATAGGTGATACTAGGCTACTAACTTTCAGTAATGCAATTTTTGCTTCTAATTGTCTCTTCGATGATTCTCTTCCAATTACTCAAACATTGCTTCGCCTCTCCAAAAAGCAAGATTACAAAGCTTTCCCTACTTGGTACCTAATAAGAGAGCTTAACACTTGCAAATCAACAATAATTACGAGGCCGTAATCACAAGGACTTCAGATTCATGATTCCAATCCTCAAACAAGAACTTCAACATGTTTGCCCTTCCCCCATAGAAAACGCATTCATAGCTTTCAATATCCAACCGAGAAAAAAAGTAATCTCATTTCAAGCCATAATCTTCTCTAGTATCCTAATCCTAACCCTCAAAACAATCAGTAATAGCACACAATTAAAAGTACTTAAGACTCACTTAGCCAACGATCAAAAGCTCAGAAATTTCAAATGATTGAACTTCTAACCTGCAATTCAGCTCCATCAATCGACTGTGACACGGACTCAAGCTGCAAACCTGCATGATAAACCACACACGATCAACCCCCCTTCACCATAATCCCACCCAAAAAACAAAAAACAAAAAAGGCACCGTTTTCCGAAAACACAGAGCTTTACCTGCAAACTGATCGTTCTCTGAAAATTCCTGCGTCGAAGGCGCCGTTAGGGTTTCTAATTGCGTTTGCCTCGACTCGGATACAGAACTCTTTGACTCGCCGGGTTGAAATTCACCGAGTCGTTGCTTTCGTTCTTCGTCATTGTCTTCGTCTCCGTCGCCGCCTTCTCCTTGTTCTCCTTTCCTTGGGTGTAGTTTCTCCGTTGGGAGATCATCGGAGCTCCCGTGGTGCTCCGCCATGGCCGATTTGTCACTCTCAGAGAGTAAAGTTTGTCGAAACTGTTGGCGCTGTGCGTTCTGTAGTGTCCGAAATCGAGCCGAAATTTAGACCGAAACCGTGAAATGTTTCGGGTTCTGTGTACCGGTTTGATTAAGGAGGGAGAGAGAAAGGCGGATAGAGGGTTGCTTCAAAGAGTTGGGGGATATATGTATGTCATTGACTGGAATTGACTCAGGTGGTTTTTATGACGGTGTAACTGAAGCCGTTAATATCTCCGTTATATGAGGTGCGGGGATCGCCGTGGGTTCTGCTGACTTGACGGTTTCCTTTAGACTGCCGTTTGGAGTCGGACACAGCGACCCATTTCTGTAATTTTCTTATTCTCTTTATTATTGTATTAATCAGATTAATTATTTTATTAGTTTATTGCATTAGAGTTTGTAAGTGTTGTGGGTCGTGAAGGATTGATCACACTTTTTGCATTAAATCTTAAAAGGATTCGGTTCTCACTTTTATTAAAACAAGGCCATTTTACTTTTCAACACATGTTGTAATTTTCGGCCGTTAGATTGAATAAGGAGTGGCTCGACGACCATAAATTAAGAAAATTAAAGTTTAATCATACAATTAATTGACAATATAAGGAGTGGCTCAACTTACTTATAAGCCCATGGAAGGATCGGAATTGAATATTTCCTCGGTTTTCGAAAAGTGTCTTAGTGGGTCTATCACTTTTCAAGCCTAACACGTGAACAATATAACGGGGCAACGTGGAGCGCATGTGGCCGTAATGTGGAGCACACATGGCTGGTTAACTTTACACGTGGCACAACTTGCTCTGATACTTTGAAGAAAATTAAGGTTCCACCATACAACCAATTGTCAATATGGGAAGTAGCCTAACTTACTTATAAGCTCATGCAAGGTCCATTCTCTCATCAATGTGGGAATCATTCTCAACAATATATTATACACAATGTAGTCTCTGAAATCTCAAGATTGTTAAGTATATGCTATAATGAATAACTTACACTTTGTTTAGATGAAGAAATTTAAGATTACCATAAAAAATTTAAATGATGGAATTTCATTTTTTAGAATTTGTGGATTTTCTTATTTGGTTAACCTAAAAAGACAATGAAATTTGAATACAAAGTTTATTATTTCTAAACTCTAATTCATAGAAATTTAGAAATGACACTTATTCATAGAATTTAAATTTGGAAATTGGAGGTCCCAAATTATAAGTTTTTTCATGCGAAAATTCTAAATTTATATGATTATGAATCTAAACAAACTGGTGCATGTCAATTTATTTGTCAAAATTCCAAGTTTATTTCCTTCATCGAAATTCAGTGTTAGGTTTACACACGAAGATTTTACATGCAATAAGAATATTCTAAACCAATCCCGACAGTTTATATGGAAAAACTAAGTATATGACGGTTAGTATTTAAGATAGCAGTATAAATGGACTATTGATATGAAATTTTATGGAAATATCAATATGGATATTGACTGTCTTTGATGAAAATTTGGAATATGATGGGTATATATCAACTCATTCCAATTTAGTCGAAATTAGGAAAAAATATCTCAAAAAAATTGAAAAGTTGGACATCTGCTATGGTTTCCGACAAAATTTATGTAGCGAGAATTAAATATTATCGAATATTCATTGATTTGTCCTTCTCCTTTTTTACATATCAATCTTTGATTTTTCAAATATTTCAATGAAAATATTGACAATATAGATATTTTAACATTTTGACAATACATAAAATATTTGGAATATTGATTTAACATGTTGCTCGCATATAAATTTCTTTTCGTCAGCAAAGAATGGACGTTTCTATATTTTGCAACCATAGATATTCTTTTGAGAAACTATGTAATATGTCCTAGCTAGGAACAAAAAATGTATAGGTTTATAGTGCTTTACTTTTAGGATAACGATACGAGGTGTGCTATTTACACACTTTTTATTTATTTTTCACACACTTCATGTTAATTTTTGTCATTTGATCTTTTTCAATACATCCGTTCTGACGGCTAAAAAATTAAAAGGCATGTGAGAAGTAAAAAGAAATGTATAGATATTATACACCTAATGATATAAAAGGGACGGTTGATAAAGTGCTATCTCTGCCTAATTCGTCTCTAATATTTTTTTTTTAAATAACGAATCCGAATGTTGACGAAGTGCTATCTCGCCAAAAAGTTACCTTATCTTTCTAATTAATTTGTAACAACATTGAAGCTAGTTAAAAAAAAATTGTGAGCAAATCAATATCAAGTTGCCGAATCCGAATGTGCATATTCTGATTTAAAAGGTGTGGTCGTGAAATATTAGTACAAGTCAAAAAAGTAAAAAGTGAATGGCAATGTGCTTTATTCCGTCATCTTCTTGAGAATATTTAGGGCAAGTCCACCTCTACCCAATTGCCAAAACATTCGGACAATTGAATCCCCTGGAACCCCAACAACCATCCCCACCCCAGCCCAATCGGTTGGGCCAAGATTTCCTAGCCGGGAGATTCTGGCCCGACCCAGCACCAGAGTGGTCTGACGTCAGCATGACGTCAAACACGTTAAAAAAAAGTTTGAAACATATTTGCCTTTTTGAAACCGCCGCCCCGTGGAATGCATCCTGAATTTAGAATCGCTGCCTTGTGAAATGCATCTTGAATTTCCTTTTTTACTTCATCGACGGATCATCCACAGCACATTTCGGAACTTTGACGCCTTATGGGTGGTAGGGATGGGTTCAAAAAACCGAAACCGAAAAAAACCGAACCGAATTGAAATCTTTGGGTCGATTTCAATTTTAGTAGTTTGAAAACCGAACCAAATCGAATTAATATGTTTTAATTTTATTTATTTATTTATTTTGAGTTTTTAATTTCAAGCCCAATCCTAACTCAATTTCCAAGCCCAAAACAAGTTAATATCAAACTTCAAGCCCAAATATATTTTAAAAAGCCTTATGACTAGAAACCTAGCCTTATGCTTCTCTTTTATCCCTCCCCTCCCCCAGCCGCATCTTTTCTCTTCCTCTTCCTTTTTCATTTTTTTCTCCCTCTCCTCAATCCCCAGCTGCCTGTCTCTCTCTCTCTCTCCCCTTTGAGTACTCTCGTGATCAGAATCTAATCTCCTTCATGCACGTTGTCCACAAAATCAAAATCTGTCTTGCATGATTGAAGGAGTTAGCAACGGGTTGGTTCAAACGCCTCCGATGGGGTTACTCTTTCTCTAACTTGTAGTCTTTGAAGTCTGTTCTTACTTGGTCTGCTCAATCCTACCATGTTTTTGGATTGTTTGTATTTTATGAAAAGTATAAAATTTGTATGTGTTAATTGGAATTTTTGTGTGGGTTTTTGAATTAGGTAGCTTGGAATTGCAGTTTTATAAGTATTCTTCTGGTGCTTTACTTGTTTTTAGATATATGAATGGATTTCCCTTCTTGACATTGTAATTGTTTTTGTTAACGAGTATTGTACTATATGTGGGCAGGTCGAATAGCTGGAATTTCTTTGCTTGCAATATTAATGAAACTGGGATGAAATCGGTAAATTTTAGACTCGAATAGTTGAATTTAGGAATTTCAGATTTATTTTAAAAAAAACCAAAACCGAGCTGAGACCGAACCAAAAAAAAAAAACCGAACTGAATAGTAATTTCTATTTTGGCAAAAAAACCGTTTCAAACCGAATTCACCAAAAACCGAACTGTTTCAAACTGAACCCACCCCTAATGGGTGGTGTTATACACACTTGTTTATCTTTTTCACTATTTAATTTTGACATTTGGATTAATAAATTGAAAAATATCAAATGATTGAAATTAATAAGAGATAAGCGGAAAGTAAAATCAATGTGTGAATAGCATCACACATATTTATTTGTTTCCGGACTTTCTGGTTACGGAAAAAAAAAACAAAAAACAAGAATCTTTTTCATAACTCAAAACGCAACTATACCAAAAGGTTCCACCTGGGCGGGCCTGGAGGTGCCCTTCTTCTCCGCCTCCAATGGGTTCCACCGGTGCGGCTTAAATTTCGGGGAGACTAGCGCATCAACCGGGCACGCCACCACGCCCTCCCACGTAAATCTTAGTTTGATCCAAGAGAGAATCTAACCATGACTATTTGACATGAGTAATTTGCATGACATGAGTAGAAAATAACCGTAACATTATGTGCCAATAATATTATAGACACAAGACACCGCATTAACGGTG
The DNA here is from genome assembly GCA_963580275.1 of Crataegus laevigata. Classification (NCBI taxonomy): domain Eukaryota; kingdom Viridiplantae; phylum Streptophyta; class Magnoliopsida; order Rosales; family Rosaceae; genus Crataegus; species Crataegus laevigata. Next base: position 28,507,029 of record OY756944.1, on the reverse strand, counting down.
CAGACGATAGAACTCTTGCTATCAACCTCATGTCAATTAAAGATGCTTTCGACTCATTTTTCAACTTCGGGTTTGAGAGATGAACGGTTCTTCAAATGGTTCATGAGGATGAGAGGAGACAATGGGGCTACGAAATCAGTATTATGATATGCAAGTTAAAAGAAAGGGATCATCTCCGGATTTCTTCGACTAAATTCACCAAATTCACTAATCTAGACTCTTGAAATCCGATCCAACAGCTAAAAACAAGAACATCTTTAAAAGTTATAATAACTTTAATTGTTGGATCAAATTTTAAAAATTTAAATCGGTGAATTTAATGAAAATGATCCGAATAGAATCTATTTCTCAAATTAAAGATGAACTAACACAACTCGATGAAACACTGACAAATGCCTGGCTTGGCACTGAGTGCTGAATAAGCATGGGGGAGAGGGAATAATTGGTGAGTGGGGAACTAAATTTTTCCTTAAAAATTCAGACCATTTCATGTAAATTTCCTTTTTAGGTGGGCACGTGGGCTAGCAAATTTTGGGGTGTAAACATTTTACTTTACGAGGAATGCCAAGTACAGTTTCTAAAAAATGAGACTCACAAATTCCTTGACACTTCATATTTCTTATACAATTTATCATAATATTTATATAAAAATTAACGTTAAAACGTAAAAAAACAAATAATTTATAAAAAAACCTCTTTTTGAGAGCTTCCGTCCTCTTTACTAAAACTTAGATTGTCTATCCTCCCACTTTTTATACTCTTCTCATCCCCTCTTATTTGATTAGTTACAGTTAAGTCACGTTAATATTTTATATTAATTTTTTTTATAGAAATAATAGGACAAAAAACAATAAGAATATAAAATATTAACGTGACTTAATCGTGACCACTCAAATAAAACGGAATAGAAGGGAATAAGAAGTTAGAGGATAGACAATCCAAGTCCTTACTAAACGCGGTTTGTATGAGCAACCCCAGTAAAACTGGTGCCTTACTATAATATTTTTATAAAAATTGACGTTAAAATGTAAGAAAACAAATAATTTATAAAAAACCTCTTTTTGAGAGCATCCGTCCTCTTTACTAAACGGACTTAGATTGTCTGCTCTCCCACTTTTTATACCCTTCTCATCTCTTCCTATTTGAACAGTTACAGTTAAGCCATGTTAATATTTTATATTAATTTTTTTTATAAAGATAATAGGAAAAAAAACAATAAAAATATAAATATTGATGTGAGTTAATCGTGACCACTCAAATAAAACAAGATAGAAAGAAATAAAAAGTGAGAGGGTAGACAATCCAAGTCCTTACTAAACGCGGTTTGTATGAGCAACCCCAGTAAAGTTAGTGCCTTCATTACTGGTATAAACAATAAGTGAAAGGCTGAATCCAAACACGTGGCCTTTCGTTGTCCAATCAAATATATAATAAAACAAATTAAATAATAGAAGATATTCCTTCACAGCTCACAAAGAGTCAGAATTCAGAATACAAAACGTACGCCATTTCAATTTCCAACCTATACCAGAATCAAAGCAGTGGGCTTTGCATGGTTCTGGCTGTGAATCGTAACTGATGCAGCCGCTGCTAGAGTCGGGTCAGTCGCTAATCACTCCATTTTTACTTCATTTTTTATCTTCTGGTTTTTATAAAAATATATCATATTCCATTTGGTGTTGATTGGTTGCTGGGAAAAATGCATGACCGAAATTAAATAATTTAATAAAAAACTCCATTTTGTTTGTGTGTTTGTATAGATAACTGGTGGGGTGTGTGCATAAAACTTAAGAGAATTGGAGTTGGATTGACTAGAAATAGGCTAATTACTGTGAAGAAAGTATGTAAATTGCTGAGCGGAAATTACCCAAATTTGGAGTTATATTTGGTTCTCCAAAGTTCAAATCTTTCAGCTGAACAGCTTGAAATTGAGTAAAGGGTAGGCCTCTTTCTGCTCCTGCACTGGAATCAGCTGCTTCAACTAGTATGTTTTCTGCTTTAGAACCACCTGCCATAGTTGTAGATTAAGAGAATACAAGACGAGAAGGCATTCATTTTATGGATGTGCATAAGCTCGGAATTCGGGTTTATTCCTGTAAATTTTAGTTGGTTTGCTTTGAATTTTTGTGTAGAGATTTTGTTCGGTGTAGGTATTGTATTTGGTTTCTTTACTGCAGTCTGCAGAGAGATTGTTTGGATGCAGTTTGCTTTTCGTTTCGGTTCTTAGTCTCTTTTTGTGTTTGGTTTGGCCTCTGTAAATAGTCCGTCGCGTGGACTTGGTTATTGAACATTCAAACTTGAGGGTCCGTCTGATAACCATTTCATTTCGCTTCTTCTTTTCTCCTCTCCTATTATATTTTCCCCTCCACCCTAATTTCTCTTGTTTCTTTACATCTGTGTGGCATAATCTCTTTCATGGTAGATTTAGTGTTGTCCATTCACTGCATATATTTAACGCAGCGAGTAATCTTCCTTTTCGTGGAACAGAAAGAGATGTGGTTAATTTGAAACCATGGTTTTTGCACGGTTTAAAGGATTACGAACATGTACATTCTGTGGGGACTAAAATCCCAAGATTTAAGTTTGGATGCAAGATTTCATCCCCCTTTTTTAATGAAGTTTTCTTGATCGAGTTTTTCACTTTGTGAATTCCTTGATTGTTGTTTAATGAGTTTAGTATGCGTTAATTCTCATGATCGTGAATTCATGTCAGGGGAAAGAATGGAGGAGGAATCGCCAAAACCTCCCGTTTCATTATGGGGCCGGGTTTCTGCCTTTGAGACAAGGGCTCGGGAAGCATACAAAAGCAAGCCAATCTCGCATTGGATTCTCCTTGTCCTTAGCAGTGGGGGCATGCTTATAGCGTTTCCTGCATCGAGTCTTCTTTCTCGTGTGTATTATGCCAATGGAGGCACTAGCAAGTGGATCATTTCATGGGTTGCCGTAGCAGGGTGGCCTCTGACTGCTTTAATCTTATTGCCTACGTACTTCGTCTGCAAAACGACCCCTACTCCCCTGAATATAAAACTTACTGTTTCTTATATTGTGCTAGGTCTACTAAGCGCCGCTGATAATCTCATGTATGCTTATGCGTATGCTTACCTTCCAGCATCGACCGCTTCTCTTCTCGCATCATCATCTCTAGTATTTTCTGCATTATTCGGGCACCTACTTGTGAACAACAAACTTAATGCAGCGATAGTAAACGCTATTTTTATCATTACAGCTGCTATGACCGTCATTGCTTTGGATTCAGATTCAGACAGATACGGAAATGTAACTGATAAGCAATACATTCTGGGATTTGTGTGGGATATTTTAGGATCAGCACTCCACGGGCTTATTTTCGCTCTTTCGGAGCTGGTTTTCGTGAAGCTACTTGGTAGAAGGTCCTTCCATGTTGTGTTGGAGCAGCAGGTCATGGTTTCTTTCTTTGCTTTCGTGTTTACCACTATCGGAGTAATCGTGAATAAGGATTTTCAGGGAATGAAAAACGAGGCCGGAATTTTCAAGGGCGGTAAGTCTGCTTATTACCTTGTTCTCATTTGGAGTGTCATCAGTTTCCAGTTAGGGGTATTAGGGGCTACTGCTGTGCTTTTCTTGTCTTCCACCGTTCTCGCCGGTGTGCTGAACGCAGTAAGGGTTCCCCTCACCAGCATTGCAGCTGTCATACTGTTAAGCGACCCGATGAGCGGCTTGAAGATCCTCTCTCTGATTGTTACATTTTGGGGCTTTGGGTGCTACATCTATGGCACTTCCTCTGCATCTTCAAGTAGAAATTCCTCTATGTAGTGAATTGCTTGGTTGCCATACATATTCCTTCCCAATGATATAAGGATATACTTTTTATATGTATAGCTCTGCTTTTGTCTCATAATTTTACTTAAAACAGGCCGGGACTAGTTATCTGGTATCCGGAAAATAAACGGTGAAGATCGTTTAAAAAGTCGGACTACACGTAACAGCATTTGCAGAGGACGTCAATCCACAATGAGCGAAAATAAGAACGAAACGTTATGTCATAAAATTGACAGTGAAAACGGAAACTCAACACTCCTGCGAAGAAAAAAAGGATGACGGTAACAACGATTCAACATGTGTAGCATCGGCAAACAAAACAAAGCATCCGAAACATCGGAACATAAACCTTAACAAAGATTAAACATAAAAATATCCTTCTTTTGTTGGAAAAAACCCAGAGAAATTGTTTCATAGATACGCAGCAAGCTCCCTTTGCCAAGGGAGCCGGCAGCTATAAATCTTCTTTGCGTCATCACTTTTACAAGCTTGGCAAGATAAAACACCATTTAAAATAAAGGTTCATTGCACAGATAATACGGTTTCATAAACCTCCCTGTTAGCAACAGTTCCACCCAAAAAAAAAAAAAAAAGTAAAGATCGTCTTGCCATCAGCTACAGCTACTGCTACAGCATCGTACTTAATTCTTCGGACCAATGTCCTTGAGGGCACAGATCTGCTCCTCACCCATGGCAGACATGACGGTCACCACAAGATCCTTTCCATCATTAAACCCGTCCTTGATCTATAAATAAATAAAAAATAAAAAATAAACAGAATATGAAAAGCTTTAGTCGAATACTAAGAAAAGAGATACAAATTACAATAAAGCAACTACGGTAAATGAGTGTTTTTTCCTTGATGAGATAGATACCTGGGTAAGCAGACTGTCGTCAGTGGGAAGCCTAAGATCATCCTTGGTGTTTCCATTTTCAGTCAAAAGACTCACCTACAACATGTCGAACTCCAGTTAGAGCAAATAAAATGGAAGAAATGCATGTCACAAGAAATATATAACTTCCGTTAACATAACACAAACAGAGAAGAAAATTATCGTGAAACTCCCAAATATAAATTCATGCGTCAAAATCTCAAATAATAGATGATTCTACTGTCTTAATGTGCACGAATTTGCTTCCCTTGGAATCATCATTACCATCGAAGCGCACATAAATTCACATAACAATCAAAATTTCTGATGACATACTTGGAACTAATTGTCAAGAAAACTTACAAAGCCATCCTCGGAGATATCAATCAGCTGGTAGTCAGTACGGTTGACATGGGGAACCTGAAAAAACAATGATAAATAAGCGGAGAATGAATGATCCAACTTAAAACCAAGAAATACAACACATACAAAGATGCACAATTTCACGAAAGACAAATTTAGAGAAGGCAATTACATCACAATTGTGGGACGAAGGAACAATATCTTCAAGCTTCTTTCCATTGAAAATATCAATTGCCACAAAGTGACACTTAGCGTGACCGTGCTTTCCAGTTTTAGAGGTGGAGACTTCAACAACCTGTAATGAGAGCAAACAAGATTTTAACTGACAATGGATTAATCAAATAAATCATTCACATAGAAATGATATACAAGGATGATGAGCAATAGAATTTCGGTTTTATCAGTTTGTCAGATAAGAAAAATTGGGATTTACAGTTCAATTTACAGCACAAAAACTTTAGATCTCGATAAGGACCAGTTGTAATCGTGTACTGAGTGTGTGCATTTGTGCTAAGCCCCAACACAACAAATCAAGACCTAAACAAAGATGCCATGGATTTAATTGCCAGCCCTAATAATTGTAGCAAACGAATGCGCAATACCGAGTTTTACACTGTATGTGCTAAGTGATAAATCGATTGCGTCCACAAGATTCGTTACCGACTACTCCCTCTGAGTACCCAGCATGCCAGCCAAACAGTAACAACAAATTCAAAAACACTCAACTCCCAACAAATAAATTGTAATCCCCAAATCATTCGATTCGACAACATCAACACCATTAACAACACAAACAAGTAATCATCCACAACAATGAGATGATGAATAATCAAATACCAAAACCAAATCAACAAAATACACAGCAAAGCAAACATATTCAATCAAAACTCGAAAACCCAACAAAGATCTGGCGAAACCACAAAACCCAGATGAATTTTGACCTAAAAACCCTGAAAAAATTGCATCTTGAATTCGACAAATTAGGGAAGAAATAAACCTTGCAAGGTCTGGCCTTGATGACGATGTAGCCATTCTTGCGGATGGTTCCAGCCTGCTGGGGATAAGTCTTAGATGCGCCAGCGTCGGCCTTGGATTCGAACTGGTGCTCCTCGTCCGACATCTCTCTGCCTCGGAACTTGATGAGCGAGCTTCTCTGTCCCTCTTTGGGCTTTCTCTTTGTTTCTGCTAAAACAACGAAAGAGGGCGACTTCTGGGTTCTGGGGACTCTAACCGGCTCTATATTCCAAGGCTTCTAGGTCATCTGTTAACCATGGTTACTCAGATCGATTCTCTACCGTTGGATCTGTTATTAACTTATCCAAAAAGAATAGAAGAAAGAGAAGGTTATCCATCCCTTTTTTTTTTCCTATCAAATTTCTTATTTTTTTTAAAAAATGAATTATAAATATATGTTATAAACTAAACTTTTGTGAACTGAATAAATTATACGACAAAATACTTATAACGGCATATTTTTTAAATATGAGTATCAACAACAAATTGTTCACGACTAAATTACTTAATAGTTTTTAATGCGGTTAACTGTATATTTTTTAAATATGAGTATCAACAATAAATTGTTCATATATTTTGAATGTTTTTTAATAGTATAATTGTTGGCACTCAATATTATGGGTTAGTGGTATTCTTTTTCATTTAGAAGTGAGAGGTCTTAGGTTCGAATTTCGTGTATGACGAATTCGATAATAAATTAGACTGCCTATTGTGTGGTTTAGCCAAACTCATTATTCGTTTAGTGTAAAAAATATCAATGCACTGAAGAAGAAGAAAAAATATAATTGTTTGCGGTCCATAAGCTTTACTTGAAGTGCAATTAATCATACCGAAAAATATCAATAAATAAAAGTTAAATTTATTTACTTGATATAATTTCAGTCGCCATCAAATTGTTGCAAAATAGTAGAATATACCGCATAGTGGTGGAATATTTTATCACTATCAAATTCACCACATTTCTTATCACAGTTGAACTAAAAACCACTAGGATGACTTTTACGTGTTTTCCATATAATAAATACTTATTCATAATTATAAATAAAAATATTTTATTTTCTCAATTTTGTCTAAATTCCTTTGTTTCTTAACTCTCTTTTTTTATTTATTTTTCCTAATTTTAAATTGTCTTATTTTACAAATTCATAGTCTCACAAGATATATAGATATTTCAAGAAAAGAGAAGCAAGTTTTTTAACGCAGAAGAAGCCCAAGCTTTTAGTTAGTTAAAAGAGGTGTACGGGGCGATACAACCAGCAAGGCTGTAGGCACGAAATGCCGATCAAATCCGTTAAAGGAAGCCTAATCAAAGCCAGCAAACAAGAAGATCTGACTGAGTTGATGATGGACCGGATCTCGAAAGGCGATTTATTTCACAAATTCATAGTCTCACAAGATATATATATATATATATATTTTAATAGAATCAGTTTGTAACTTCGCCACATAGCAATCTACTATTCTGTAACTTGGACCGAACTGAACAATCATATGCCCATTACAACTCTTCATGGGTCCATCAATTATTCCGACGAACAAAACTAATTAGTTATACAAAAATGCCATATTTGCTTAGCTCCCATATTATTCCACAATATTTTCTTTTTCTTTGACCAAAGAATTTTTGAAAATAAGAGATATAATATTTTATTGAATAAAATTAATTACAATGCTCGAGCAATATAAATTCGAAAAAAAAAATCAGTTCTTCGATCTAATTTCAAGAGACATCGAAATAAAAAGACATTCATGGCGTCATATACGAGTAAAACTTCTATAATGATCAGTACGCACCAGACCGACCATGTTAAAGAAATGGGAAAACACTGTAGGTAAAACCTGAATTTGATGACAAAATACTTCATCATCGTTATGAATCCTTTCATATACCATTCCATTCCACTATGAGTTTGAGGCTTCGGGTTTTAGAGATGGAAAGGTTATGCAAAAAGGTGTAAATGAAAGGGAGAAATTGTGTATAATTATGCTACGGGTGCCATTGTGGCATGGCGTTCCATGCTAATGATACTATCACAAAGGAGAAAAATTTACACGTAATATTGTATCATTGAAACAAGATATCACAGTTCGATATACTTGTGCTAATTAGAATATATATTAATCATGAATATATGTGATTTATTGGTGGAGGACCGCTTGTGTTATATTTGATGATGCATCTTCATGTGGAGTGACTGCGAGGGACCATTCCCTTGCTCAGAAAGAGGGAGAGACGCATGTAGAAGAAATGGAATGAGGATCCTCTTCGGATTCTCAAATCGTATCCGTTTATCGTACATTGTGCGGTCAAAAATCATTTTAAATTAAATATAAATATTACTTGACAAAAATTGACCGCACGATATACGATGAACGAACACGATTTGAGGATTCCTAGAATCCTCATAAAGAGGATCCGGAGAGAATCCTCCAGGGAAGAAATGGTCCATCCACATAAAAACCAAAGCCTATAAAAAAACTAAAACTACTTTGAGCCGCTGACACTATGTTCTAGCGGTATTCATGTTATGTTTGCTTGTAAATGAGATGTTTTAGATTCGGCTCCAATAAATGACAAGTTTGACACAATTACTATTACCCATTTTGTGGCTTAGCTCTACCTCCACCCATTATCTCAGGAAAGGAAAATAAAAACTTTGAAATAAATCCTTAATATATTGTTAATTGTGGACTTTATTGGGAGTTGAGAGACTCACAGGGACATTTCAGTCTCTCTTGGTCACTATCGTGTGATTAACCAGCACCAGAAATCTAATTCAAAACATACCGTGTAGAATATGAGCTTGAAATTTGTTCCCAGCTATTGGGTCATCCTGTAGTGTTTACTATGCATGAATCATTCGCATTTTGTTTTTTGAAGACACATGCGCTCCTTTGCAAGTTATTATGACGAGGTTGGCACTTGGCAACTTGGCAATTTGGCATGCATGCCATGCTGCTTCCAATTCTTCCAGTTACGAAAAGTCCTAAACGAGTGTGATTTAGCCTATCTCCTAAACCAGTCGTAAAATTTAAACTCATTTAACGGATTAGCCGTCCATTGTAAACAGTAACATCTAATCCGGTAACAACACTCACGAAGCTGCAGTTTAGCACCGAGGGAAAGCACGCAATTTTCGTATATGTTGATGGACATTCCATGTTAACAAGCACATGTAGTTTTAATGTGTAGGGACGTACGTATAACCATACACAGCCTGTAAATTTTGCTTTTGGTTTAACCATCGATGATTGACGGTGGATACGGTGGTCCAGGACATTACTGCGACTGCCAGAACAAGCTAGCTCTCCTGGCTCGTCTGTGAGTCTGTGACTAACCATCCTAGGCTCCCTACCGCACAAGCATCGTGTTCGTGTGCATATAATACTGACAGACAACGTAGCATATCGGACAGACAATGGAACGAATTCACCATCAATGTTCACGGCAGATTAGAGAAACACAAATCATAAGTTCATAACTAATACGAAAGATATCACATCGAACGAACTAGTTTTGCTTTAGAGTTTAGTCTACAAGGCTTCTCATAGAACTAAATTGGTAACCAAGTTAGGAAATTCTGATAAGGATACTGCAACATCTGATCAAATCAAACTCCTTTGTATACAATATAAATTAATCTTTATTTCATGTCACCAGCAATGAGAAACGAAAGGAAAGAGCGAGTGCACGACATCAAAATTCCAAACAGAATTTCCATGGCTACTGTACAATTTCTCAAGGCAGAAAAGAAGAACCGACTATAACAGCCAACAAGAACAAGCTAATAAGTAGGAAGACAAAAGCTAAACCAAAAACACTCGTATATTCCTTTTTTCAGCTCAATTTGTTCTTCATTAGTTACCTGTTTGCTCGATATCTTTTAGAAGTCCGACAATCTGATGCATGCTTGGTCGCTTTGAGGGAAGGTCAGCTGTGCACAGATATCCAATCTTCAGGGCCTCCTCCATTTGGTCATCTGGTCCTGTGTCACGAAGTTTTGGATCAATAGCGCTCGACCCTTTGTTCTTTCTAATTAATCCTCTAACCCAGCTCACCAAGGTTGCATCTTTCTCCTCTGGATAGTCATCGCCAAATGGCTTCTTTGAAGTAATTAGCTCAAAAAGAACAACTCCAAAGCAGTACACATCAGTTTTTGGTGTTGGAGAATCATACTCGGACTGACAAGACTCTGGCGGCACATACCCCGGTGACCCTCGAGAGATCTCTTCATCTAGGCCACTGCCGAAAATCTTAGCCAGACCAAAATCAGATAATCTAGGCTCTAAGTTATAATCCAGATAGACACTGCTAGCTTTAACGTCTCTGTGAATAATCGGAGGTGAGCAACCATGGTGTAGAAATGCCAGTGCTCTGGCAGTGCCAAGTGCAATCTTGTGACGGAACCTCCACGATGTTAACAACCCTTCAGAACCAACATTTTGAATGTCATTGTTGTCTTCCTGTTCCCAAGTATCTGTGCTCCAATCCTCTGTTGTTTGCAGTACCCCGAGCGGCAAGTCATGAAGCAAATTCTGTAGATTCCCGTTCTCCATGTAGTCATAGATAGCAATCCTTTGGTCCCCAGCCAAGCAATATCCAGTCAATGGAACAAGATTAGGGTGTTTGATTCGACCGAGATACTCAAACTCTCTTGCAGCTTCCTGGTCTGTCATTGTAGAACCATGGACCAAAACTTTCACAGCTACATGGATTCCACCCGGTAGAAATCCTCTATAAACTGGCCCGAATTTCCCTTCAGCCAAAAGGGTTCCTCGATCAAAGTTCGAAGTTGCAGATAAGAGGTCTGAGAATGTGAAATTCAACAATGGCTTCTCAAAAATCACTACAGGTACTGAATTTGCTTGCTTAACATCCGCAACCCATGTTGTTGAATCGGTCTGGAAGGAAAAGGGGCCCGATACGTTTTGCTCTTCCTTGTTTGAGGTTTGTTTTACCTCCCACATTCTGGTTTTCCTTCTGCAACCAACTGCTAGAAACAGCAAACCAGCAAGCAGGCATACCATTGAGAAGGTCAAAACCAAAGCAAGCTTTAGTCCCTTTTGCTGCCTAGCCTTATTGGATCGTGCTCTAAAAAGGTCCGGGTTTGCTGCAATGGGGCAGCTGTTTGTTGAACCAAAGAAAGATGCTTGGAGGGTTGCATTGGAAATTTCAGAAGCACAAAGTGTCAAGTTATTGTAAGAGAAGTTGAACCTCTCCATCCAAGGGAGTTTCCCCAAGAGCGATGCAGGGATCTCTCCGCTTAAATTGTTGTTAGAAACATCAAAAACTTGGAGATTTCTCAAACTCAGCAATGGGATTCTGCCTATAAGATGGTTTTCAGAAAGATCAAGTGTGTTCAAGTACCTCAGCTGGGAAATTTCAGCAGGAATACGACCTGTAAGACTAGTTTTCGACAAGTTCAAGTACTCCAAACCCAAAAAAGTTTTCACATTTCTCCGGAATTCCTGCCTTGTAAATTTATTGTGTGCTAGATTAAGGTGTTTGAGATTCTGGGATTGAATCCAATCAAGTAAAATTTCTCCACCAAGCTGATTCTCAGACAAATCTAAATAAACCAAACGAGACCAATTGTAGCTAGCATTGAATTGTACCTTTGGAACGTGGCCTTCAAACCGATTCCTGCTCAGGTCTGCCACCTCCAGCAGCTCCTTAAACACTCCCATCACTGAACCCTGAAACACATTCCCTGAAATGTTCAGATAAGTAATGGAATTCATCTCCGAAAAATCGGAGTCCCGGCCTTGAATCCCATTCCCAGCAAGGTTCAATACTTGGAGCTTAGGCAATGCAGCACCAAATCCATCTGGAAGAGAACCGTTTAACCGATTCGACGAAAGGTCAATCCAAACCAGAGACTGACAGCTCAAAATTCCTGATGGGATGCTCTTCTCAAACGAATTTCCACTGAGCTTAAGAACTCGCAGACTGGCAAGTGAGCTTATATCTGCAGGAATCTCACCAGAGAAATTGTTGTTGGAAACGTCGAGGGTTTCGAGCAGACCGAAGTTGCCAATGTTGTTAGGCAACGACCCGGAAATCCGGTTGTTGGAGAGAATAAGGTGCTTGAGAGAACCTAGGCTCCACAAATCCGAAGGCAGACTGGTGATTTTGTTGCTGCTAAGGTTTAAAGATTGGAGCTTTGTGAGCTTTCCGATGGTTGTGTCAGGAATCGGACCGGAGAGCTCCAGACCGGAAGCCTCAAATCCGATAACATTGTTGGATTCACAGAAAACTCCTTTCCACGAGCAAACAGGTGCAGAAAAGTTGTAGAGATTGGAAGAAGAAGACGAAGAAGAAGAACCCAATTTTTTCAAAAACTCAGAGACAAAGAACCCGTCTGTGTTGGGCTGTTGGGAAGCTAATGGATTCAAAAGCAGGGAAAAAACTAGTAGAGAAGCAAAGAAAATACAACCCATTTGGAAAAATAGTGCAGCAGAGAAAAGGGTCTCTCTCTCTCTCTCTCTCTCTCTCTCTCTCTCTCTCTCACTCTAGAACTTCAGAAGCAACATTGCAGTAACATAAATGGTTCTGGGTCCATCTCAGAAGCACTTGCTTGGGGAATCTGCAGCTCCATTAAATCCACTGCACAGTGTAAAAGAGTGGGTTTTGAGTTTTGGAGAAGAGAAGATTGTTAGGCTAAAACTCCCCAAAAAAACAAGAACTTACATGCAGGATTTTGTTGGGTTTGTGGTCCTCGTTATCCTCCTAAGAAAACCCCCAAAAAAAAGCACTGGGTTAATAAGCCAATGGATGAAGCAGCACATGCAAATAACAAACTTATTGGGTTCTCAAAGGGTTGACAGTTTTCTGGGGTTTGGAGAGTGGGGGAATGTGAGCTCACCTTTGGTGGTTTTGCAGGTCCACGACCACGAAATCCTGCAGAAACAAACAACAAAAAAGAGGAAGCAATTTTTTTTTGTCTGTGTGTGAGGAGAAGTAGAATATGTGAGCAGCAGGAGGAGGAGGAGAAGGCTCTAGTTTTTGCTGCATATATTTTGTTTAAAACAAACCAAAAAAAGGACACTGTCATGTGATTTTAAATGAAATGAAAACAAGGAGACCGTGAGGAGAGAGACAGGGAGAGGGAAAGGGAGGGGAAGGAGGGTATATTGAAAACCAGAGATTTTTTAATGTGTTCAGAATATAGAGCACAATATTATATGTTATTGTACAATTAGATACACGCTAGAAAGAAATTAAAATAATAATTCATTCAATTGTACAATGATATATGGCGTTCTACACTGTGTTCTGGACACATTAAAAAATCTATTATTGAGAAAGAAGAAGAGGTAGACAGGAGTTGAGCTTCATAAATGAGAAAGATTTTAATGGGGGGAAGTAAATATCTAGTATTTGGGGGTTGGTGACAACTTTATCTTGGTGGGAATTCAGTGATGTTCTTCATGGAGTGTTGTTTTTTTTCATCATTCATTCTTTTTCTCTAAATTGGAAGTTGGTTGATGTCTTTATCTAATTGAATTCCAAATAGAAATTGGCAATTTGCTACTATAGGAAGCTAATCACCATCTTTTAATAGTCTTTTGATTAGAATACTGCCAATTAATAGTGCTTACACTATGTAGTAATGATTTGTTTCTATATATAAAAACTTGAGTAGAAGTGTCTGATTATATTATTCGTAGAATAATTTTTACAAAAATATGAACACATGTATTTTGCCTTATTTGGTCTTATGCCGGTTTTACTAAATATAAGAATTAAGTTAGTCTAGAAGCTCTATCAAAATCTCTACCATCTCGTATAAACATTAATTGTCATTTTTTTTATTAATCAAAAGAGAACGGACAGTGCTAGTACTGTTTACACACTTATTTTTACTTCTTACATTTTATGGTTAATTTTTTACTATTAATCTTCTTGAAATCATCCGATCTGGAAATTAAAAATTAAAATAAGTGTACGATAATGAAAATAAGTGTGTATAACATTATCGAAGAGAAATTATGACCTTTTCCCCAACTTTCCGTAAAACATGATGGACAATCAGTTCATACAACTTTTCTTTTGACATTTAAACGTATTAATTTTCACTTTAAATACTTAAATATGAACTCATGATTTGCCCTTAGCACTGTTACCAGTTGATCAAATGAAGGGAAGTATGTCATTTGGAGAGTAAGATTCTTTATCTTCGTATTCTTTTCTTTGCTTTCACACTTTGCGTTTTATCTTTTTGTTTTTATGAAAAAACTACATAAGATGTTGACGTGACTTAATCGTTATCATTCAAATATAAGAGAAAAAAAAGAAAGATATTAGGAAGGGAGAAAATCTTATTCCGTAATTTGGTGGCGGGTGGGGAGTGGGGGTAGGGCCGGTGTTGGCGGCATATATTTCAATGGATTAGCTAGAAATGGTTGGTGTGAGGTAGCGTTTTGTTGACTTAAACATATGCACTTCAAAAAGGTTCTCCCAATGAGATTATGAGTCCCAACCATTTTACTTAAACAAGTGATTTTCCCCCTAACCCATCATCACAATTAATTATACTTGATGATGGTGGGTCTAGGCTCTTAGATTCAAGGGACTATGATCACTCTTGTCTACAATCAACTATCTAGACAGTTTATTTGGAGATGAATTTACTTATATTGAACACCCACTACAGCGATATTCTAAAGTAATTACACGACATTTTATGTTTTAACTTTCAAATATTCTAGCCCCTTACTGACTTAGAATATTGAAGCAGTGGCTTGTCGGTATAAGTCTCTCATTCAATTGGCCGTGGCTTAATCACATGATTCGAATAACGTGAACTAGTTAGCTGTTGATCATTGAGTAAACTAAAATGAGTCTCATTTCTCCGTATTTTTCTCCGTTCCATGTAATTTGCTTTTTTTTTTTTTTCTTCTTCTGAGAATTTGGTTTGGGGTGTGACTGCATAATGAAAGTTAGTGGAATATAATTAACGTTGTCATGCTGATTAAGACACCTTTCAATTGATTAAACTCAAGGCACATGAGGGCTTTGACTCCTCGTGAACAAAGAATATCAAATTAAACTAGGTTATTATATAAGTGTTTGCACATGGGCAAGTGTCCCCTTTGTCAAAATCTTAGTCGATGTCCGAAACTGATGTTTGGAGGGATAAAAGTGGTTTTAGATGACTAAAACCGCTTATGATTAAATTTGATCGAGAAATGTGTAAGTGTTTCTAGGTTATATGCAACAAAGAGTGTGTCTTGGTTTTTTTTAATACATACGATATTATCTTTATTAAAGAGTGAATGAGTCAACTAAGCTTCACAATGTGTTATCCATAATAGTTTGGTTCGACTTCACCTTTAGCGAGAATTGAACCTAAGATCTCTTACTTACAAGTGAAAAAAAATACCAAAAAACCGTAGTATAAAGAGCATCTGCCATCGAAAATGTATATTAACTTGTATAGAAATGTCAAAGTAGTTTACATCCCACGTATACATCTTCAAGATTGAAGATAGCACGTCTCTCGGTTATAAACACACATTTTTAGTGTTATGCGAAAAAAAACTTGTTATCGTGTAGCATTTACTAACATAAGTGTTTTCTATACAAGCATTCCACGTCTCAATTTCATAGAAAGAGAGAGTCGAGCAAATAGGAAGCACGCCAAGACCCGACAAGAAAGAAAATGGAGGAAGACTGCATCAAAGCCGTAATAATTTGCACTGATTGAGGGGGGGTTAAGGTGAGAAGGAATAAAAAATTCACCGACGCACAAGGACTAATGATAATTTGAACAACCAACCCAACCCCCATAACATTTGGTTTCATGACAATTTGCCAGCTGCAAACTTACTCCTCAGACAATAATGCTCTGCCACTGTTGTGTTGCTTCCCCATGATGCCGCGAGCGCATGGCGTGAGTTGGCAGAATCTCGAGTGTAACCGGAGGTATTCTCCTCTGTCCAGCTTTCTCATCATCACGAGAGGGAGAGAGAGAGAGAGGGAGGGGAGGATATGCTCCAGTTACACGCTTAGAAACTCTCCTAAGAGTTGCACCCATGCAAAGTACAGATATGGTCATTGAAATGTTACAATGATCACTGAAAAATGGAAATTTTAAGATCCTATAAAGTACCCAAAATTTCATACATCACAACAGAACACAACCCTCAAAAGTTATACTGATTGATTGTAGGCAACCAAAAATAGATTTATAGCAAAACAAAAAGCTTAGTGTATCTCGGAAAGACCGAAAACACGTAATCCTTCAGCTAATACAATTATCCGTCCATGAGAAATTCTCCACACAGCAGCAAGATACAGTTCACCTGCTCTGAGCTCTTCCTCTCCACTCCAAACGCAACACAAATAATCGCCCCGTATTACAATTTCTCTCAACCTCTGCAGCAAACCAACAATCTGTCCATACAAGTTTGACTTTTTTCTGTCATATCCGGAGGGGGTGATTTCCAGAACCATACCTGTCTGGCTTTGTCTTTTTCATCTGCGATCTCTGGGTTGCAATCTTTTGGAATGGATTTGGTCCGCCAAATGTTTCTTTGGGTTGCCTTACCTTCTTTCTCCTTCCGCGATCATATTCTTCATCCCTGCATCAATTAAACATTCCACAACTCGTCAGAAGATTTTATATGTAATGCGTTCACCGGTGAAAATTCATGCTGATCTAAACTAATGTGACATGCAAGGGATTCCAAACTCACCATTCGTCAGGTATATAACCGATGCTGACACTCTTTGCACGGCTTGATTCTACAATACGAGGAGGAGGCAATTCTATTCCGTCCCAACGTGCAACTGCAACCAACATATTTTTTTGAGAGATGCAATCAAGAAATTATAACCACAATAACATTAGGTAACGTCAGTTTCAATAGGCTTCTTGTTCATATTTTACAAAAGACAGAAGAAAGAACAAAACAAAAAACAAAAAAGTAATAAAGGTTAATCCAGCATTCGAAACTAACAGATCAATTGGGTAGAATTGAAGCTCAACTTGCCAATCAGCATAGATATAAATGCAGAAGGCATTGCAATTGTAAATGCAACACGTGCATGACTACATAGCGGCATGGCATATATGCAAATACTACAAAACTACCAGCAACCATGGATATATATGGTCAGGAGGGCAGAGTCCTATATAATATACTCACCAATTGTCTCGTCAAGACCTCGGGTCAGAACACCAATCCCTCCATTTTGCAATCTGTCTCTTTTACGATTGTGTGGCGTATCATTTTCCCCGGTCTCCCGCAGATTTTCTTTTGAGCAAGCGCTAGAGACATTACCCATTTGTAGTCTTTTATCACTTGCAAGCACTGTACCATTCTGAACAACACTTTCTCTATACTCACCGTTATTGGCAGCCATTAAAGAATCACCATGAGATTTCATTTCCTGCTTTTTATCAGTTCCATCTGCATCCTTTTTTAAGCCAGATTTGGTCTCCTTCCTCTTAGACTTTTGCTTAGGAGGAGTAGAAACCAAGGGAATTGACTGGGTTTGCTCAGATGTAGACGGCCCCATATCAGATAAGCAAGAATTGTGAAGGCTACTGGTATCTGAAGATGGGTGCTTACTCCTTTTGTGTTTCTTCTTCTTCTGTATGCTTAAGACCGCCCGGGAAAGTAAGCTAGGTCGTAACTGCATGGATGTAATCTTAGACTTCAGCTGCTTCTTTTTCAATTTTCTATGGCGTTTGCAATCAGAAGATTTCAGAAGCAACGATCCGTATGTCACAATTAATGAAGAGCCAGACAATTTTGCTGACTCGTCAATTACTACTTTTTGGCCTGAATCACTAGTCTTCTCACCCAAAACATTACAAGCAGCACTTCCATTGGTAAAACTTCCAACCTAAAATATAAAATAAGTTAAATCATGACAACACAACCTATCATAGAATGCACAAAAAATACAAAAATACAAAAATACAAAAGTACAAAAATACAAAAATACAAAAAATAAAATAAAAAAATACCTGACTAATTTTAGAGCTTGGTTGATCTGATGATTTGACAGTGTGAATTCCCTCCTTTTTCATACCGCTAGGAACTCCGGATGACGTACTCAAGTCTCCCTTAGAGGATACAAGATTATTCTAGATGCATAAACAAGTTAAAAACTCAAGCACCAAACAAAAGTAAAATATCAAGTAGGTAAAACTAGAGACATCGAAGTGTATAGAAGATATGTTGCATTCACTTACATTATGAGGGGTCTCATCTAGTATGGGTTTAGCAGCCTCAACGCTTTCAGGGCCCTTGACATTGGGTGCTATGACACTGGAAACACCACTGTTTTCAACTGACCTTCCTCTCTCATTAAGGTCAGTTTTATTGCCATCAGCTTTTGCAGCTGTGGCATTTTCAGGATCCGAAGTGCCACCATTTCTAGTTGGAGGTGATGGTAGCATGTCTTTTTCCAATGTGGGAATTGGAATGGAAATCCCTTTCAATGAATCCTTTGGTAATGATGAGGAAGATTCTGAAACAGGTTCCTTCATACACACCACATTTTCTGCCACATTTTTAGATTCAGAAGCACCACCACTGCTGCTGCTTGGAATGGAAAACCCTTTCAGCGGGTCTTTTGATAAAGATGGAGAAGACTCTGAAACAGGTTCATTCATAGGCACCATATTTCCTGCCACTGTCTGGCAATTTGATGCTTCCTTCAAAAGGGGTGCCATAGGTGGAACTATAATTGATTTTTGTGTCATAACGATAGATGAGGATGGACCACTTGATCTGCCCTCAACAGAAATATTCTGAACAAGTCCTTTGGAGCCTAGGTTGTTAGTGCAACGAGTTTTCAATCCAGCACCACTTGCATTGAAATTCTCCTTTCGAGCAACTTCAACAGGCTTCCTTGGTATTATATTTCTTCTATCGCGGACATAAAACAACATGTAAGCCTTCTGTTCTAAAACAACCCTCTCACTAACTTGGTACACCTGTAGCATCATAGTTGTGCAAACTTGTAAGAAACCTTGATTACTTTTTTCATTTCATATGCAATTTAAAGATTGTGGATTTACTGCTGCCCTGTCCCTCAAATATGGTACTAGCATTTCTTTCTCATATATAAAGTATACCCATCCAATCGGAGTCATTCAAAGATAAAAACTCAGTATATCTTTGGACAAGGGACTTATAAAAGGGATTTGCAATCCCATTTGAAAAGTGGTTGGGAACCATAGGAAAGGAAAATGTCAATTTCGGGTGGGACTTGATAATGAGATTTAGAGCCCGAAACCCCACCTCAAGGTAGACAAACATGAGTGGCTTATAAACTCCATTAGAAGAGAACTTAGTCCAACACTGAACCATGGACCCACAACTAAGGATCTAGGACAATGGACACTCAAACCCAGGATTCCGAACCTAGTGCACTGAGATGCGAGACCCATGACTCAACCCAAGACCTGGGAACAAACCTGAAAACCAGGACCACAGAGCCGAGACCCAGACCAAGTAGTCAGAACACCAGACCAAGGTTCAGGACGCAAGACCTGGACCAAGGGCACAGGCCAAACATGTTGTATAAGTTCTTTAAATGAATCCTACCACACTTGATTGTTTAACCAAACAAGTAAATTCGGGGATCAATCTCATCTTTCCAAAATCCCACCATTTTTATCCTTTGTTACTTCTAATACCTCATCCAAAGGGAAACTTTCAGCAGCAAATGATCATAATCAGTTTGTTGACATGGCACATCTAAGATCCATAAAGTTGGGTTACACCGACTTGGACAATCCAAATTGTTAAGTATTATAAGGAACAGTGATATCTCAATTATCAACTCACCTGGTTGTCATCAAGAGAGTACCACATGCCACTTGATGTGCGAACATAGCAATAATAATGGCCAGAATAGGTGGTAGCCCCACAATGAACAAGAACCCCATAGAGAGTATATTTCAAATCCCCTTCCTGCCAAGTAGAATGTAAAACAGGATTAGAATACAAAACCATGATGTGAATGGCACAAAACATAATCAAATCAGCAACATATGACTTTTGGCTTCCTTTAATGTGTTACCCCAGTCATAAACCTAATGGTCCAGATTCTAATTCCAAATTTAACCTTTTTCAGCAAAAAGAGCCAAAATTAAGATACAGTTTTCAACAAGTATTAGGCAAGATTACGAAATATGAAATAAAATCATAACTAAACAGAATCAGTGACTTGCACACCAATTGGTTCACTTGTAAAATGAAGAAAAAATTTAGAAGTAAAGCTTGCATGGCTAAAAAAGCTTGAATACTTACGTAGGAACCACTAACAAATGGCTTCAAATCCAATGTAGCGCCAAATTTTACATGTCTGTCAATTTTTCGTCCAGGATCATGTGCACGAAATCTCTTCAAATGGATGGTAAGTACATAAGGAGGCTTTTGAACAGTCATCTGTTTGAGAGCCCGAACTTTCTGATTGCATCGTTGGCACTGATATTGCCTTTCCCCTCCATCTAACTGTTCTGAGGCAGTAAATTTTGCAAGTGCTTTTTGCAAGGAATCTGCGTTGAATATTTCAAGACTTAAATCTAAGAACGGGTCAAACTTGTTGGAGCAATAGGAGCACTGCAAACATTTGACCTGAATAAATAATAACAAATCGGGTTACGAAATATCAAGTGAATACTTAAAATCCTCACCTGTTTACCAAAAAATAAACTCCCATTCACTACAGTATCTCAAAAACCACAAAGTCTACCATTACAATTTTACCTGGCTTCGAAGGCGACCGCCAAAAATTTTGTGTACCAAGCTCTTCTCGTAGGCACTTGGGGATTCGCTTGGCACACCAGAAGGTAAACAGCATTTATGCATGGATTCCAGCAAGTTTACCATGTATTCATGTGCATCCTCCTGTCTAGATTTAGTGAAAGTTCGAGATATGCCTTATAATTTGTCAGGGATTCCAACTTCAAGCATAGAAACAACAAAAATACACCCAATACAACACTTATAAACTGACCCTGATCTTAACCTTATGAAAATGCAAAATTGGAATGGTGAACACAAGAAACTTTTTGATGAACACTCCCTTAAACTTGCTCCAATCAGATCAATTTGGTATTAGTTATCCCCCTAATAAATTTTTTTTTTCATGCTTATTAAAAATCAACTTTGACTGTAAACTATAAAAATAAATAAAAATTCATTCATAGAAGAATTAAAAAAAATAAATAAATTGAACAGTTTTATTTTTCAAGTATGTCTAGCATGTTGAATAAATAAGAACTCCATCAACAAAAGAGAAGGTTCTGTGGACAAACATGGGAGTCCAATGAGTACGTCCAACTATATATGGCAGAAATATATCACCACAAAACATTTCAAGGATACATCGTAAGTTAATGACTAGATCCTTTGGAACCAAAATTCTCCCAGTTGATTGTAGAGCAAGACTAACATGCTTCTGGATGGCACATAAAGCACAAAACCCAGCAATATGGCCTGTAAAAACAATATAAATCAAATTAGCTATGAACATAAATTCAACATTCTTCGCACATGCACATGTAAGCACATATGAGCGCAGGCTTACCCCCACTTTACAAATGGAATATTATGACACTTTTTTTGTTTATGTTAATTCCTTTCATGCAAACACACACACACAAATATGTGACATTTTTTGTCTATATTAACTTGTTGCAAACACATCCAAACTAAGGGCAAGTCTAGGGTTTTCAGAGGAGTACTTACATGAATTTCGATGCTTTCCACTTTGCAAGTATGCAGCTAGAGGCTCAGTATATGTCAGACACTGCAAAACTGAATTGAGATAACAAGTGTTCCCCATATTCCTCAAACCGGCACCCTGAAAATTACACAAACCATTTTCACTGTCAAGCAACTAGGACCCAAAAGAATATTCTGAGAACAACCAAATGCAGCAATAGTATTACCACCAAAACATCACATAACAGAATATTGACTATGAAACAATTGAAAGGAAAAACAAATTCAACCGAAAATCGATTTGACATAAGAAGCCAAGCAACGAAACTCTGAATTCATCTAAACAGAACATATAACAAGCCCGAATCGAAAAATGCGAAATTATTCAATTTAACTAAGCAAAAGAAAGAAACATCATCACGACCAACCAAAAACATAAGTAATAGTGAATGGAAGTTAGAGAAGAAAGCGATCAAAGGCAACACTTTGACTCACAATTCTCCGGAAGGTGATGCCAAAGCTGAGCTCCGGATCCAACCCGTTCTCCAAAAACTCGGACCGATCCGTTTTCTTAGCACTCAAACTCAACTGACCCTGATTAGAGCTGCTACCGCCATTGTTGCTGCTTCCGGGGTTCAAGGTCTCGAGCCTAAAGTCACCGCCACCAGTGTTAAGGCCATTGAAGGGCTTCCTCGCTCGGTGGAACTCGATACGCCTCTGAAGCGGATTCGACCCGATTTCCGATTCGGGCATTAAATCCGCAAAGCCCTCCGATTGGATTTGGAGCTCCGCCGTTTGCACCAAAGCGTCGGCCATTTCCGGAGCCCAAAAAGTTGCGATTTTGCAGAGAAAGTTTCGATTTTTGTTCTATGAGTATTGAATTTCTCTCTCGGGAATTAGAAATTAGGGTTTTAATGGCGGAAGTGTTTGTGGGGATTCGGGAGAAGCAGAGAGCTTTTTGAGGGCTTCTGCGAAAGAGAAGAGGCAATGGAGGCAATGGAGGCGACGGAGGCAGTATTAAACCCTACACAGGACTCCCCAAGATTTTTGGTTTCAGACCAACGGCGGGGGAGATGTAGATGATTTGTCCACGTGTCGCGATCTGATACAAATTGGAATTTTGATCAGGACGCATGAAAAACAAGGAAAATGTCTAGTTGGAAATGCTTAATCAAGTTCTGACGACATGATTTTATTCTTCTTTTGGGTTTCACATTGACTCATTGAGAATGATGATCCTCTTGAGGATCCTAAAAATCTTCAAATTATGTCCGTTTATTGGACATCTGCGATCAAAAATTATTTTAAATATTTTTATTTAAAATTAAATATGAATAGTATCTGACAAAAAATGACCACACAATGTACGATGAACGGACACGATTTGAGAATCTAGAGGATCCTCACAAAGAGGATTTGAAGAGGACCCTCATTCTCACTTTTATACCTCGTTCATAAGCCATTTTGGCATCTCCGGCTTTGTAAGTAGAAGATTTGGATTGTAATTGTAACAGACATAACAGTATTTCAAATCAATCATATAATTCGATCAAAAGTAAGAAGGTCCTAAATCTTTATGTCCCAATTTACATATTATCACTTACTACTGAAAACTGCAAGGTCCAAAGTCTAAAAAGTTTGACACCATGCTTTCTTCGGAAAAAAAAGAGGCAGTAAATCATATTTATAAATCATATTTTGTAAACTAGATGATAATTAAATTCTTTCATTAATAATTTAGAGGCTTTTTAGTCAAAATAGTATCTGAGATTTGCATAACTCTCCACTTTGGTCCATAAGATTTGAAATTAATAGAAGTGGTAACTGAGATTGTCCATGATCAATCATTTTTGTCATTCCATGAAAAATCTCCATAAAATAAGAATAAAATGACAAAAATACCCTCATTTTTTGTCAAATCATTTTGCCCTATTGTTTTAAATTGAGGGTATTTTTGTTATTTTGATCCTTATTTAACATAATTTTCCATTGATGGTGACAATCTCAATAACCACTTTTATTGATTTTAAATCTTAAGAACCAAAATGAGAAACTATGCAAATCTCGGAGACTATTTTAGCTAAAAAACTTAATTTAAATAAATAATCTCTCTAACATCGTCTTTCCCCTTAAGAGCATAGTGATCTCTTTCCCTCATAGTAAGAGGAAATATCACATTGTGTGAGGAGTCATATTTGGCTTTAGTTTAGGCATATTGTTTACTGTTATTTTATATTTTTTTCAAACTCTCTCAAATGCGATGCTATTTTTATTTTTCAAATTCAATACGATATACTTGAATATTGTAAATTACAAAAATACCCTTGTAAGTAACTATCTAGGATTAAGCAAATTACACAATTGCTAAAAAAAAAATTGCCAAATGTAGTTAGAAAGAAGTACATTTAGTTGTCAGATAACCATTCTAAAGCCCAAAACAAGCTCCAAGTCTCATCCAACGACTTGTTTCAGTGCGCCTGATTGAATAGGATAAGTCCAATTCAATTGAATATATATTTTGTTCGTTGTTTCGTAAAATTAAGTGTATCACAAATTAAGTGTCAAAATTCGACCTTACGAGCCCACCATATCCATTGGATTGGATCTACAATTTGGTCCAAGGTGACCGTACTGCCGGTTTGAGGCCGGATCCAATTTGAGGCCCATTAATATTTTTCTTTGTTTTTCCTTTTATTCTTGTTGAAATAATAAAAACGTATAATAATTCAAAATTATATCATAAGAACTTTGAATTAAAGCTAACGTAAAATGAAAAATGATATGTGTCACCGTACAGTAAGATGATAAGATTAAGAAATTAAGCAAATAATGTCATCAGTGTCTTTAAATTTAAGTAAACCAATAACGTCCACATAAACCCAAACCTAAAGTTTAATATTTTCCAAAACTCCAAAAATGGCTTGAGTGAGTGTCAATCATGAATCATAACCTCTCTTTGGATGCATTTAACCTATTTCTCTTTCTTATGTTGTTTATTCTTCGGCAACTGTAAGATACTGCAAATGTTCCGTTCAGTTCACAAGTGAAAACAATATTCTATTTGAAATTTTAACAATAACGATAGAGCCGCAGAAATAAAAAGCTTGTAGCTTAGTTAGCGATAAAATATCCCCCCTTGCTTCTAAGTTTTGAGTCTCTGGTTCGTTATTGATTGTATAAGATAAGAATTGAATATAAAAATATATTGAGACGTAGTGTGGAAGTTATGGATGCACAAAGTGCATGGGTCCACCATCCAGAGTCTATCCTTAACCTTAATGCAACCCAAAACCATTAAAAAGTAAAAAGCATTGTGGATTAAATTACCCTTTGAAGGTTTGAAAATATTTAACTACTTTAAACAACCAAAGTAAAAATGCAATGATGTGCCGTCTATGACCCGCACTTACAAATTGGTGTTCTATGCTACATTGGTCTTAGAATGTGTGAGAAAGGAGATATTTTCGATGTAGCAGAAATATGGTTCGGTATATATAATTAGTTAATTTTTTAATTAATTGTATTATTATATTTGATGTATCAATTAGTGTGTTGGGCGCACTGATAAATGAGGTATTTGTTAGTGTGTTCGGAACACGAGGTGACACACCATGTGTAACTATACATGTCGCATCCCGATCTAGTCTACATAGCAAGATATTGTCTGCTTTGGGTCCGGCCCGCACTGTTTTGTTCTTGAGCCTTCCCAAGGAATTACCCATCCCGAGACCGCTCTCGCCAAAACTCGCTTAACTTCGGAGTTTTTATGGAATCTGAAGCCGGTGAGTTCCCAAAACGTATCTTGCTATATGGAGGTAAGCATGTACATAGAAGGCCAGTGAACAACCCTCACTCCGTCGATGTGAGATACTACAATACAAGTGGTGAGACACTTGTGCTAAAAAATTAGCAACTAAAAAAATAAAATTCCCTCCACTTATTTAATAACACATGATGTAACACCCATTCGCGGCACACTAAAAAATATCTTGTGAGAAAAGAAGAAAAACGTGATTCACGAGTACTTGTTTTCTTTCCTATTTGGAAATTTACATTTGTCAAAAAAAAAAAAGCCTCAAATTTGACATTTGGGGTATACTTTTAGGAGAACAACTCACTGAATTATATCAAATGATAGTATTTTAATAGGTCATTTGATAACTATTTTATTTTTTATTTTTTTTGTTTTAAGTTAAATCATTTGGTAACTAATTTTAATTTTTTTAAAATAAAAATAAAATAATTATATTATTAAATAAACGATATTATTTATATTATAAAAAAATGATTCACAATAAAATAATAATAAAAAGAAAATTATTATTAACAACACGTAACAATGCATTATTAATTCTTAAAATACCATCATAATAACTCTCTTCATTTAAACAGAGCTTTCTCAAATTTTATCCGAAGTAGTGGGTTATGGCAATTTTGGCACAATTTGAAATCAACATGAAGTCAATCACAATTTATGATTATTTATAAATGTGAAGGGAATGAACAAGGGTCCCAATAAGTGTCGTGATTGGATTGGATGAGAGCCTCGATCTCCACGTCATTTTCTTTGTTTATTAGAATTAATTGTTCAAACTTCAAATTTTACGCACAACGAGGACAAGAATTGAAAACACGCCGCACAAGACACGCTTTCTTCCCGGTTGGAGCTGACTTAATCCAACAACCTTAAACTATTCACCCCCAACAAGGAAATTTCTTCCACCAAAAACGTCCCCACTCCAAGAAAATAACATATGCCCACAAATTGATCGTCCGTTGTTAATCGAGGAAGATAAAACACATGACATATAGAAAGACACGCTCAATTCATGATTGTATCGAAATTTGCAATGAATATTATTCTACAATTGGAGATTTATATACTCGATATTCTATTATAAGACGTGATTGGTGTTAGGCTACAATCTACATAATGAACAAATCATAATTACATATCAAACTCAGGCATTAACAATGTAAATTGAATGTGAACATGAGATCTCGACCCACAAGTGAACATAAATACGATTACAATACTTTTCAACTCCAATGGATGGGATTCGAAATTACCATCCAACGGTGGAGAGGCAAGGATGAAATAGAGCTACAGTTGACCCTACCATAGAGTATTTAATTATGAAAAGTTCAGGCCTGTCCGGAGCAAAGGAAGACCAACCGGCAACTGCAAACCAAAGAGAGAGAGAACATGGGCAAAGCAAAGTAGGAAAGACTCCATAAAAGAAAAGGAGTCATTTTTTATTTTCAAAATCTAAACGCTCCAATTCATCAATTCCTCCTCACCAAATCCCAACAATTTAAAAACCCACGCCCCAGAATCCTCCAATCTTCAAAACCCACATCTCATTTCCTCAAAATTCGATCAAATTCCCCTGCTTTCCCATGCAGTTGTGTTTTCAAATTCCCTCTTTTGCTTCTTAATCCTCTCTCTGTTCTCTCTCTCTCATACCATTGTTGTTCAATCCTGTTCTTTTCAGCGGAATTCAAATTATCCAAACAATCAAGAATCCTATAATTTGCTTCAAATTTCTGGGAAACGAACTTAATTCAATCCGAAAGCTTTCTGAAATCCAAACATGGGAATTCAGAAAGACAGGGTTCGATTCAACGTCGGAGGCAGAATCTTCGAAACAACCGCCACGACGCTCGCAAACGCCGGCCGCAATTCGATGTTCGGAGCGATGTTCGACGAGGACTGGAATCTCCAATCCGACAATACCAACGAATACTTCATTGATCGCAACCCCGATTGCTTCGCCGTCCTCCTCGATCTTCTCCGAACCCAAGAGCTCTGCATCCCGGCCACCATGTCCGAAAAGCTTCTCTACAGGGAAGCCTTGTATTACGGCCTCCTCGACCACGTCCGATCAGCCAAGTGGGGCCCATTTGATGGCAACAGGCTGTGGCTTTCCCGGACAGTAGCCGGACAAGCTCCGGGCGATGGCACGGCGATTCGTGCTGGACCCGATGGCGGTTGCTGCGTCGCCCATGGCTCGATGGTCCACGTGTATGATTGGATGGTGGAAGAGCACCCGCCAATCAACCTTGACTACCAGAGAGTCAATGATGTTGGTTGGGTCGACTCGGAGAGCATTGTGATCAGCGTTTGTGAGCGGCTCGGCCGCGGAGACGGCGGAATGGGGCTGTTCAGCTCGTCGAACGGCGAGCTCAGGTACAAATTTCAAGTTAGTCATGAGAATCAAGTTAAGAGCTTTACTGCCGGAGCTTTGAGTTTTGGTTCGGACTACAAGATTTTTTCGAGCTGCAAAGGTCGGAGCAATGAGTACGGCGTTGGTGTTTGGGATCAAATGACCGGAAAGCAGACCGATTTCTTCTACGAACCGCCCGGCTGGTCGCTCGGCGATGCTGACAAGCTGCAATGGCTACATGGGAGCAACTGTTTGTTGGTTGCAACTTTGTTTCCTAGAAAGGACAACTGTTACATAAGTTTGTTGGATTTCAGGGAGAAGAAGATGGTCTGGTCGTGGTCTGATATCGGAGCTCCGATCACCGTGGACGAGAGGAGGGTGAGAGATGCGATTGCAATGGAGGACAGCAACTCGATTTGTGTGGTGAACGAGTATGAAGATTTGGGGTTTATCGACCTCAGAAACTCCGGCGGAAGTGTGAGGTGGAGCTCGAGGAGCAGGCTCATGAAGGGGAAAATGCCCGATGAGCCTTGCTACCCTAAGCTGGCATTGCATGAGGGGCAACTCTTTTCGTCCATGAACGATTCAATTTCGGTGTTTTGTGGTCCTGAATGGGTTTTAACGTCCGGGCTCCGGCGAAGCTATGGAGGTTCGATTTGTGACTTCTCGATAGGTGGGGATCGGCTTTTTGCTCTTCACAGCGAGGAAAATGTGTTTGACATATGGGAGACTCCACCTCCTCCGATCATATGATTCGCCTCACGATTCCTGATGTTTTGAAGATCGCGTTTTTCATACATTATACATGGTTTTCCTGTACTGTTAGATTGTAGGAGATGGAGAGTTGCAGCAATACTTATGTAGGTTTAGGAAATTTAGAGATACTTCAGAGTTCTGAAGATTGTATAGGGTTTGCTGAGCTCACTACAAAGAATCTAAGTGTCTGCTTTACCTACTATTAACCGAATGAAATCGATTGCTTAACCGCCATAACTAGAAATGTGGTACCTTGGCACATCCACTGATTACAGGTCATCTGTCATAAAATGAGGACATAGATTCTTACATGTGACCGAAAATACGTGAGACACAATGGAATAGGGAGGATGAAATTTATCCCGGTTACACCCAAGTTTTTGTCCGCTTTCGGACAGACCCTCTCTCTCTCTTTCGCTTTTTTGTCCTACGCTTTGCCAAAGTGATCTCCAGCACATATTTTGATAAAGCTTAAGACGCTTTGGTGAAGATTCCAGATTTGGAGGGAGATGCCCTTTGGCATGTGAGCAGTTGCAACTGCCAACTCTTTGCAGGCCAAGAGATTTTATGAATTGCATAGCTTTAAACAAAGTGGTTAGGTTTAGCCTTCGAATTTTATGAACCTTCATTGACCTCTTCCTCCGCCTTTGTTTATTCATTCTATATTGCTTACCCAACACGACTTCTTTTTGTTGCCCCCTCAACGTTCATGTGTGAAAATCGAGAGAAACTTCAGCAGGATCGTCTAATTATGACATCTCACGTACCGGGTTTGACCAACGGGGGTTTGGTGAGACCAAAAAATGGGGGTCTCCAGTCTCGTCCTCTTGTGCAACATTCCTAGCATATAACATAGTCGGGCAACCTACCGAACTTTCTTCTAAAAGCGAAGTGGGATTTTCTTCCTACTTTACTAGAACCCTACATATGGGCATCAAATACTTAAATTAAATTTGAATTCCTTGTTGCATGCGCCTGCTTAGTATTTTAATGTGTCCTTGTACTTAATTATTAAGATATTAAGCTAACTAACCTGACTTTTAAGTAAGATCAAGTTCCACTTAATTTACAAATTAGAGAAACCCTTGCCAGCCTTTAAAAAATGATCAACACTAATTCCAACCAACATTACCCTTATCAACATCTAGTTTAATCCATGGCCTCACTGGGGGGTTCTGACTCATTTCTTCAATTTCAGTGTGGGCACATGTTATACCGTCGTAGCAGGACGGAGTATTCGCTACGGCAGCAGACCCAATAGGGTTTGGACCAAGGGTAGACGGGTAAGGCTGGTTTGTGTGCCGGGAGGACGAGCCATGTGGTCTGAATGCTGGTACTCAAGTTTTTCTCGCTATAGTAGAGGGAAAACACCACAGAGGTTCAAGAAGAATTCAAACTCTAGAGGATTAATATCGCATGATTAGCTACTATAATTTTACCTTGACAACGAAGAGGATGGCGCCAGCGCCTGCGTAAGGCGCTGTAACGTGAACTTGAGGGAAATTTCTGTCAATCGATTCTCCATTTATAATATATAAAAAAATCCAAAAAGGAGTGTAAACATAAGCAATAACATGTAGAGAAATTGGGATAGCATACCTATCTTGATCCAAAAGGAAAAGGTAAGAGATAAGGACCAAAACGGCTGCGGCCCTACAAGGCACACAAGTAGATCAAGCATAATCGGGCATCGCTTTTTTAAGGAACTTAATTGGATGAGACTCGATTCCAGGGGCAAGTTTGTCAAAGGCAACGTAATTCTCCTCCTTGTCGTAAACATGGCACACTGTCAGTATCGTCTTCATCAAACGCCAATTCCATGTAGCCTCGTTCATATACTGTTAATCACATGGAAAAATGAAAAAGAATGAAGATAAATCGTTTTGCTTTCTTATGCCTTTCGAACCTTTTTGACCGCCACTTTTTGAACAGTTCTGTTTCACATTCAGGTCTTATTTGCTTAAGGCTAATCACAATAAGAATATGTTGAAGAAAATGATGATATCTACCTTTCCCCAGTTTTCTTGAAGAGACTTGTGAGCTGCACGTAGGTTATAACTTGGAATCCTTGGAGATATGTGGTGTGGTATATGGACATTGATATCATGGCAGAGGGTCTCGATCCTGTTGAGAAAATAATGGATCCGTTATAAAAGTCTATGTAAGAACCGTTAATGTCTCAGTTTATTCTTTTTGGACGAACAAACAAATCGGTATAACACTTTAAGAGTGTGGAACGCAAAGAATGAAGAGAGGGCCATCAGAGATATATAGTATCTCCAGTAAAAGCTGACTAAACTGCCTAAACATGTTTGTTTAAAAAATATACTGCAATCATGTCAGACTAAAGATCCAAATGACATAACGAAGAATACCATCCGGGATAATCACAATGCACTGTTCCATTAAGTTGAGCCTGAGCAGCATTCCACTCATCCGCAGTTTTGAAAGGTATATGAGGCGCAGTATGGTGTACCATCGTGAATGTGCTCATCTATAGATCCATACAAAATTGAAAAACAAAATTCGGAGTAAGCTCAATATCTATAAAAATGGTCAAAGCAACAGCAATAAATGCTAAGTACTGCAATCGAATTAGAGCATAAGGGAATTGGAAGTAGTGTTACCCAAAAGTGATATCCCAAAAATGGCATCAGCCAAAATTTTATCCATCCCAAGATCCCTGCCTTGTACACAATCAATGGCCAACCAATCCCCATAAATGCAAAAACACAAGCCAAACTTATCTTCACCCTTTTCAATTCACTTGGTCTGAACATGTTCAAATTGAAGTGGACAATCATCCTATCACGAAACCAAGTAAACCTTATACAACATGTTTATTTGATATACACAAATTAAGAATCCTGACTAAAGATCTCCATTACTTATTTAACGACCGCAAACAAAAGAACGATCAACAATGCGTGATTCCTTTTCTATAGTTACATACCAATGAGCTATTGACATCCAAGGCCGAAGGGGACCATATCCATAAATGATTGCCTGGCGAAAAATAGCAGATGAATCAAACTCATCTTTAGAAACAGGCTGCCAAGCTGTATCCTCCACCAACCTAAAATGATGAGGTAAAAAGAAAAATTCAAGTTAAGAGTTAGAAACATACTTAAAACATGGAAACATTACGCCTATTCAAGAAGTTATGATTCAGAAAAACACAGACATGTTTGTTTTTGCATGATGACGATCATGCTTAAACCGCCATGGTTCGTATGGGTATATCAACGGCAGAAAGGCCAGCGTTCCAACGATGTCTTCCAGTAATTTGTTTTTTGAGAATGATTTGTGCGCACAATCATGACCTATAACAAAAAACTTCACAATTCGAAAGGCAAAACGAAAAAGGAATGAGTTGGCTTAGATGTATCATAGTGATCGGGAAAAGAAAAAAAAGAGCGAAGAAAGTCACAAGAACCAATATACTATAAAGATAAGTGCTTTGAACAAACCCCAGTAACTGCAGTCCCCGTCCATGCCCAAGCCAGAGGAAGAAGATACCATGGGGCTTTCGAAATCATAAAGAGCCCCAATGCATAGGAAGTTGCAGATATTAGAACTGACTTCCATGCTTTCACATCATCAATCTCAAACACCTTAAAATACGAAAACAAGAAGAAAACGGTTACATTTTGGATTGTTTACATTTATCAACAAATTGTTAACTGGAATCAATACATTGCACTTGCATAGAAAAAAAATGGTGGGTTATACTGTATCTTCCACATATACTATGGAAAGAAGATTTCTTTCCCTTCTTTTAAACTACTAAATGGAAACTAAATCGAAAAACAAAATGGTTATCAAACGGGCACTAAATTCACTCATTTGAACAAACTACTGGCAGCCTAACTCACAAAGAATCCCCAGAAAAAAATGTCAAAAGTCCTAAACAGATGCATCAGGTTAAAAACAAGTTGCATTGGTGGCTCTGAGAGTAACATTATCCGAAAAGACAACACCTTTTTCGGAAGGGTCTCGATGACATCCTTCAGCGTAACGTTATCCGGAAGCGGCTCTCCAATCTGTTTGAACCCATAACTTTCAGCCAATTGTTTTCTGTACTCGGCACTGTCAGCTTCCGGAGGCGGCGCAACCGGAACGGCAATCGCCTGCACAACCGCCGTCCAATTTCTACGACTCGAACATTGCTGCCTTTTGATTCCCTTTCGGAGAGCGCCGTCCAATCTCAGATAGCAGATGCCTGAAGAGTAATGGGTTCCGATTCTTTGCCTCCGAATTGGGTTCTGATGGGGTCCCTGCGACCCAAATTTCCAATGTTTGAAAAACCAACTCTCAAATTTCCAAAATTTGAAAAAACAAGAGTAAAAAGAGAAGATTTGAGCAACTGGGTATCAAAATGTAGATCTTTACCGTTGAGAGGAACGCAGAATTTGCAAGCCTGCACGCCATTTTTGAACAGAAATTGCAGAAATCGCAGCTCACAAGGACCCCCAACACAGCAGAGCCGCTTGCTCCCCTTCTGCAAGTGTGTGAGTTGAAGGGTGAAAAAGATAGGCTTTTTTTGGTGGGAGTTATAAAAGGGACCGCTGCTGGTGCAGCTTGCGTTCCGTTCTGATTCCGCGTGGATAGATTTTCCGCAACTGACTACAGCCGCCAGTTGTTATTTGTCACTCGTCCCGTCGTCACAAAAAGTTGATCTTTTTACAAACAACAAAAGTAGTCGATTGGTGTGAAATCTTCGTGCCTTGTGTATAATGATGTATTTATTTGTTTTGTTTTCATTGTGGTACCTAATTTTTAGTACTAAGTGGGGCAATGTTTGAATTAGTCCCGCTTTGAAACAGACGTCTTTTTAATAAGTAATGATAGTCGGTGTGTCGTGCATAATGTATCTATGTTATTACAACAAATAAAAAAAAAGTAATATTAGTATTATTATTTATGGTTCATCTCTTCTTTGATAAACGATGTATTGTTTGTTAATATTTTTTTATAAGTTGTTAGTATTGTAGCCAATGATGAATATCAATGTAGTCATTTGTTTCTTAATAGGACGTTCTAAACATATAATTTATAAAATGGCTCGACTAGAAGTGCTTTTAAAATAACTTAAAATACTTTTAGAAAAAATGTATTTGGGTTCAAAAAACAGTTATTGTGCTTCTTCCAATAATCACTTCAAGTACTTTTTTAAGATTCACTTGCGTTTTTACTAAGGATTGGTTAAAAAAAAAAGTTTTCGGTCATTTTAAAAACACTTCCAAACAAACTCTAATTAACGTAATTGGACATGAGTATTAAGTAGAACCAAACATTTCATCATACCACGCAAAAATGGTGTCAATGGTTGGACATATTTGGGCCCAAAATACAAAAGTGATGGTATTTAAATATATGAAAATTGCCACATATTTTTATATACTCTTTAACATACATAACGGCCACATCTTATAATTCATATATAACAATCATACTTTGTTATTCATACATAACGACTACGCCTTGTAATTCATACATAACGACCACGCTCTATAATTCATACATAACGGCCACACCTTGCAATTCATAAAATATTTTTCCATGGGACATGTGAAGAATTCGTGTAAAACATTCATGATATGATTTGTGTGATAAATAAAAAAATTGAATTCCACTTTATCTCCTTGGACTGAGACTTTTCTTGGGTTCGTGCATTTCCACAAATCCAAGTTCCAATAGGCCAACAAGAGAAAACATGGGAAACGATTTTAATATTGTTCTGCCTTGCTTGACGGGAATTACGTTTCCTTTCTTCTTTTCTTTTATGCTAAATTTATTAAGTTACTTAGATGTAGAGAGACGAGCACGCTACTCTAACCAATTTGATTAAGCTTAATTTACAATATTGCGTTAAGACATGACTTTTACATTCGTTATTGTAATTGTCTAATCTGGACAATACGGCAACATAGGACATAAGTAGAGATGGTAAATCAACACATTAGTTTGATTTTACATTTACACCTATCAATCTCACTCTAATATTATGGTGATATTAAGTTAAACGGGTCGTAAACGGTACTCATTAACAACCTAGTGGGTTGATTGCCACCTCTAGACATAAGATTATGATGTTTTAAGATTAATCCAAGCATGCTCCATTTAGTTTAACACAATTCTCAGCAACAAATTTGCAAGAATCTAATCACGTCATATGCGACTATGGAGTTGGACATTTTCTCGCGCCCACTCCAAAGAGTGCACCGTAATAAAATGTTCATTTTTTTTCAATATGCAACTGAATAAGCGATGAAGAATACTATTGATTTTTTACTTGAAAGATGATTAAGAAAATTAACGATCCAATTAAGCCATCTCCAACCGAGGGTTGGCCAGATGGCTCATTTTAGCCTTCTGGCCCTCCAAGATATTAATATTTTAATAAACATTACATGGTCATATTTGTTTTTGTCTCCAACCGAGGGCCAAATCGTCATATGGCTCATTTTAGCCCTGTCACAAAAAACCGTCTCCAACCGAGGGTCATAGAGCCAAACATAATTTATTATTTAAATTTAAAAACTACAACAACTTAAATTTAAAAACTACAACTTATATTGAAGGAAAGATTTTTGAAAGAGGTAAGAAAATATGAGAACTGAAATGGTGTATGAATGGTGAATGAATGGTTTAGATATTTATAGGGAAAAAAAAAATTTATAAGAATTAAAAAAAAAAATTGGCCCAAAAAACCAAATTTTTTTTTAATCCAACAGTAGCTAGCGTCAGTTAGCCGTTAGATTCAAAAATTTGTTTAAGAATTCCTGTTGGATATAACCGACAGGAATATATATATATATATATATATATATATTCGACATGATTAATTCAATTTCTAGCCAGCCCTTTGGCCCTTTCAGATTCTGTGGCGCCCACGAGCCTTCTGACCTAACCCTCGGTTGGAGACGGTTTTCGCGCTATTTTTGACCCTCTGGACCCTTTGGTTGGAGATGGCCTTAGAATTTATAACATATATTCGTTAATCACAACTGAGAGGCCAAAAACGTACGTCTTTCGGCGGAATTTTGATGTTTTGCATTGATCATTGATCAATAATCATGTCAATTCCTTCAGAAGAAGAATAATATGAGGTCATGGTCGCACTTGTTACAGAGTTTAGTCCCACACCAGCCGGCTAAGGACGCCATCTTCCCATTAACCAAATTAAAGACATTCTCAATGGCCTTTTGTTCTGGGACTGAGTCAAGGACCTGTCCAGACCTAAAAGGATTATCCATCTTATCCTCGAATTTAATATCTGACAATATTTGAGCACATTATTAGTAAATTCGGAGCGTTTTTAAGTTATCAGAAAACAGTTTTAGCTCTTACAGACGGAATCACAAACACGTCTTACAGAACAATGGCAAGCGCTATCTTTTCCTGTTCATCTTCGCACTTCTGCACAAACCTCACAAGATTAATTCAAGTAAGCATGTTTTCTACAGTTAATCTCTTTTCCTAATCCATCAGTTAATCCATTTGACAGAGTTTAATTAGTCTGTTTTTTCTTTTTCTTTTCGCTTTCTTAACCAGGTGCTTGCACATTGGATTTTACCAGGTTCCCTTACGAAACGCAAAGCAAGTGCTTTGACATGGATGTCGCAGCTTCTTCGTGTTGCAGCTCTGCCTTCCAATCTCTTTCAAGCAATGACTCTAAAATCTAGCCAATCCAGATCCATATACCTCGAGATTTCAGAAGCTCAGAGTTGTACGAACATATTCGAAAATCTTCACAACAGGACCAATCTTAACACATGTGAGCTCCAAGACCTTATCTCCTCATCAACAGGGGACCTGTGTTCGAACAATGTGGATTAAATTATTGATCTTATCGGGGTTGAAATGTATAACGAGTTACGCTTCAATTGTAAGGACTTATCTAGCAGGAATCACAGCGATGAAGTGTGTTTCGATTGCGTTGTTTCTTATAGGAAAACCTTGCAAGCTCTAAAGGAAAGAAATAGATTAAGTGACAAAAGGTTTCTCAGATGTTCAATCCCCAAACTTTGTTCAGGGAACTTTTTCGTGTTTGTGGAACGAGATTCGTAAGATTTCTATATCGGTCTATATATTCGTTAGATTTCTTGGACCACAAGGTTTCTCTTGTACTTGATTTTTCCCATACCGATGATCATGTTCTTGTGTTTCTGCAGAGTCTCCATGGCCTACACAAAAAAGTCCAAACAAAGCCTATATCTTGGGATCCAAGAAACTCCTTGCTATAGTGATCGTGGCAGTGGCGCCGGTGATTTTAACTCCGATTCTTTACAAGATTACCAGGAAGCAACTAAAATATGCAAGCGAAAAAGATATCGAAATGCTATCCGGTGAGCATTCTGTTAAAATTAATTAGCCTCTTAAATCCAAGGATTAACAAATTAAGAAGTGAATGGGTACTCATAATTTGTTGTTGCGCTCGGTCATATGTAGTCTCCAAGAAGACAACAGAGGATGAATCAATGAGTATTTTCAACTGCTTCGGTCTTTACATATTCTCGTGAGATCAAGTACTGAAAGCTACCAACTATTTTGATGATTTAAACTTAATTGGAGAGACAAAACTTGGTATGAACTATGATCTGTATTATGATGCTAATCATGATTAAATTTTTTGATTAACTACACTAAAAAATTGGGTTGAGGTTTAAACTCACAGATCCTTTCAGGGAAATACTATGTTGGAATAATGTCGAGTGGAATGCCAACGGTGATTAAGAGACTAAACCAGGGGATTAGGGTTCCAAGTTTTGGGGATGAGGCTTGCCGGAAAGCGAAGATTAGGCATCCTAACCTGGTGAGCACTTTGGGGTATTGTGACAAAGGAGAACACTGTCTTGTTTACGAGCACTGCGTAAATGGTAGCCTAGCAGGCTGGCTATTTGGTAAGACTAATCAGTATACTTTGTGCCATATATCTGCATAACTATATGCAGTAATTAAACACTAATTAGGGTTTAGCAGGTAATGTGAAGGCACCAATCTTGACATGGGAACATCGAATGCAGATATCGATCGGCGTTGCTCGCGGATTATGTTTCCTCCATGCTAATCCCTTGGATAAAATGGTTCATGGAGATGTAAACGTAAATAATTAATTTTGGTTTAGACTTTAACCATCATTAGAGAAACTAATTACTATTACTAACCAATGAATGACTGTCAGGTAGCAAACATATTTCTGACTGAGAAACTTGAAGCCAAGATCATAGACTCCGACTTGTCAAGCTTCAAGCCACATGAAAGAAAAGGGTTGCGAACCATCAAAACAGACGTTTTCGATTTCGAGTTTCTTCTACTGCAAGTTTTGACAGGAAAGAAGGCAAAGTCACTAATCGAGGAGGTTTGCTCTAATCCTAATTTCATCTAGAAACTGCATACAGTCTAGAAATTCGTTGTGCGTGATGTTAAAAGGGTGAATTTTGTTGGCTTGATATGGTTGAATGACCAAAACACAAAACCTTGTGAGTAATGGCTGACCTGAACATCTAGTTAGCAGCCATTGAAGTCGATGTGGAGAGTTTGAAATCTGCAGGAAGCAACTTTGAACGCCTATAGTCTTCTACAAAGCACCCACCCTTGCCAACTCATTCAATGGGAAGTCTATATGTTGTGTCGTAGGGTTTGCAGGGACTACTAGGATTGTATAGCTTTTAGGGTTTTGACTTTTGTCCATTAAAGAGAATTCATCACAGCCATTTAACCTCGTTTAAAAGTGCTTTTGGTAAAAATATTTTTGGAACCAATTTTTAATAAAAATGCAAGTAAATTTTGAAAAAACAATTGAAGTGCTTCCTATAAGAAGCACATATAAGGCACTTTAAGCACCAAGTGTTTTACGAACCCAAAAATATTTTCACTAAAAGACGTTAATGACATTAACGTATAGACTTAAGCACCAAGGCTTATATTTTCACTATAAGCCTATGTTATCACATCAAGACGTTAATGACATTAACTTGCCCTCTTAAGACGCAACGGTCAACAAACTTATTATATGTGATTTCATGTAAACATGGTATTAGACTCTAATTACATTCTTATTGATTTGTAGGATCATTTTAAGGTTTATTTATGTTTGAATTCAAATCCAACCTTAATGTTAGAATTCAAATCCAACAAATTGTGGTTCCATTAGATGTTTGTTTAACAAAGAACAGATGTTCTGTTTAGAGAAAAACCAATACATAGTGTATTGTAATCTAATTGATTCGTGTCATATGTGTTACAAATTTATGCAGGCAAGAGATGCAATACTAAAAGGAGCGAGTATAAGTGCCATGGCGCATCCATGGTTAAATGGGGCTTATGTTGCCTCTGAATTTCGAAATGTCTTGGCCATAGCCGTTCGATGCACGGCTCCGAATGAAGGGGAAAGACCATACATGGAAGAGGTTGTAAGGAAATTTGAAGAAACACATAATTTAGTTTGAAGGACTAAAACGTATTTTCAGCATATTGAATTTTTTTCTCGTTATTTTGGTAAAAAAAAGAAGAAAAATTGTTGCAACCAGTCAATAAGTGTATATGCGGAGTTGTATTTTTCTTCATACCATCAAAATCTTGGTACAAAAATGTAACAAGTGCTAATATAATAGTCTCGAATCTTTTGTTAAGGTTTTCGCTTAGTGTAACGAAATTAGATAAACAAGATCATTTGTAAAATTTGTGAAATTTCGTTCTTGGATTTCACTGTTATAATCTATGTGTTTTATTATTGAGATATTATACTATTTTTCGGAAATTTAAATTAATTTTAGATTTTAATCACTTAAGTACAAAGTTGAATTTTTGAAAAATAATTATTTATAATCCGTAGAATTTCGGGGAGTCACTCCTAATGTTTTCGAATTGAGCTCGACACTAAGAGATCGTAGGCGAAGGCCGTTCGTGAATCGAGACAAGGAAGGAGAAGTTATGGACGTTAGAAGTTTCTTAAATAAAATAAGAATTTAATATTGTTGGGATTCCCATTAATTTGAG
Source organism: Crataegus laevigata (assembly GCA_963580275.1). Classification (NCBI taxonomy): domain Eukaryota; kingdom Viridiplantae; phylum Streptophyta; class Magnoliopsida; order Rosales; family Rosaceae; genus Crataegus; species Crataegus laevigata. The sequence continues at coordinate 28,467,359 of OY756944.1, read as the reverse complement.
AAGGGGACCAATTAGAGAAAAAAAGAAGAAAAAAAGCTTAGAAGCTGCAAGATGGCTTCAAGAGAGGGGGGAAAGGGGGAACCAATGGGAAGAGAGAAAATGAGGGAAAGGAGGGGAGGGGAGAACAAGCCGACCCGGTTCCATCCCTTCGACCCGCTTCCTTTTGCCTTTTCTAAATGTTTTTCTTCAATTTTTTCGGTGAATCAAATCAAACAACCACATGGGAAACACTCCATGACCTTCCCTTTACCAATTCCACCCCAAAAAATTGGTGAATTTAGCCTTGAATTAGTGAAAACAGCACCGGTGGGTGCGATGGTTTCATGGCAGCGATCCGTCAATCCCGAAGCTAACTCCATCAACCACCACCACCACCAGACTCCTCTCAACCTTATAAACAAAGCCCATCATTGGTTAGGGGTCAGAGCTGTTTTGGAGTAAGAACACCCAAATTCAAGGGTTTCCGGCAGGTTTGAGTGAAATTGGGGCTTTTCCCGGCCAAATTGGCCCTGGTCACATGTATGAAACTTTCTCTACTCGTTGAGATCTACATTTTTGTGAAATTTGGTAATTTTTTGAAATAGTTGAATTTTCTGACAAGTCGGGGCAGCCGACCGCCACCCGCGGCGGTGCGTGGCCAGTGGGTCGACGATGTCTTTCTAGGTTCAATTAGATGCCCTAATTTCATAATTGATATCCGTATGAAGTGGTTTGGTTGTTTAAACTTAGTTTCATTATGATACATCACTTGATCAAAATTTGAATCGACGATCCGACTTTTGGATTGTCACCAAACTTTAATATGTTATATAAGGTAATATTTGAGGATAGCTGGAACTAACGGATCGAAAATTCGATGTACATATCTTCCTGAACTAGATTTCTAAGTAAAATTAATTGTTAACCGCCACCTAATTCTGGCAATTGGCAGAGATCCGACCATTGGATCATAATGAAATTTTAACAGGTTGTTTTAGAAGAATAGTGTGGATCTTTAGAAGTTATGGATTCGAAATTTGAAGTGCGGATATTTTGGATCCAATTACATAAGGTTGTGGGCATCACCGTTGATTAAGAGTTAATTTTTGGTTAACATGTCTCGAATCGTTTATAAAACTAAAATTAGTATTAATAGAAGCATAGTGAGGATATGCGGGCCTCTCTCGATGAGTGACTTTAATATATGTGATATGGTGATTACTCGATTCTTTATATTAATATCCTTTGTGGATATGACTTGGTTTTATAAATGTATTTTTATGTTAAAATGTGATTCTTTTATAATTGGCCATCGATCTATTTTTATTAAATGTGAATTGATTCATGGATTGGTAATATTTGTGAAAAAGTGATTTGAATTTCATATTGAAATGTTTGTTAAATTGAGGGCTAGTAGGAGACCATATTATTTATGGATCGTGCTTAGTTAATCCGCGATAGGCGATCCTTATGGCCATACATACTTAGGAGTGATCATGCTTGGTTAATTCGCGATGGGTGATCACTGCCTACCAGTTTCGTAGGTGTGACTCTGCTTGGTTAATCCGCGATAGGGGGTCACTACCTACTTGGTTATCTTGGTCCTGCTTGGTTAATCAGCGATGGGGGACCATGGTTTTGCTTGGTTAATCTACGATAGGGGACCATATTTTATATGGATCATGCTTGGTTAATCCGCGATAGGCAATCCTTATATCTTTGGTATGGCCACACACACTCTTAAAGGTGATCATGCTTGGTCAATCCACGATAGGTGATCATCGCTTAACAGATGCGTAGGAGTGACTCTGCTTGGTTAATCCGCGATAAGGGGTCACTGCCTACTTGGTTACTACATGGTGGTTTTGCTTGTTTAATCATCGATACAGGGCCACTTTTTGTTTGGTTGTATATATAGGCTTTGGCGGAACTGCGTCCTTCTAGCCTTAGTTTATAATGTACATATGAACGATGGTTTTTGAGAATTTTGGTGGTTTGAATGGAAAAAACAGTTGGATGTCTAGGTGACTCGTTTGGAGTTTGTTATAGACTTGACTATGTTTTCATAATTACAAACTTATCTTTGAGGTTTATAAACTGTGATCGATGGTTTTTCTTTTTATTGAATATCACATACTTGTATTATTGTCACTCACCCGAGCTTCGTAGTTTATCCAAGTTCTGGTTGGCTAGTGCACCATTCCCATGATGTAGGCACTAATTGTACATGTGATAGATTTAGGTAGATTATGAGAAACCGCTATATATTTTAGATTCCGTTGAGTTGTCTGGAATCCTTGCTTTTGTTCATTTCTATAAGGTTTGTCTAACCCTAGATTCGAGTGAATGAGAATTACCCACAAAAGACCTTGTGAATATTAATTAGATTCACCATGTTTAATTACTTATAATTCAAGTAGGGAATTATGTAGAGTTTCTTAATAAAATTCGTGAAATGATATGTTTTCTCATTGATTGATTAACGTAGTTAAATGCTAAGATTATGCATCTTTGAGTTATGAATTGATTAACTGACGGGATTGTGGAATGACGTTGGATATGATTGTTATTATTATGATTATTTTAGTTGATCAGCGTGGCTTGAGAATAATACTATGCTTCGTTGGTTAGTTGATATGTTACATGCTGTGGATGGAGGTATCATGTTGAAAATAAAGTGAATTATGGGATGATTGTTCGAGTGTAGTGAAGAACGAACTACGAATGGCTTGATCCCTATTTAGGGTACGTAGGCAGTCTAACAAGAAAGTTAAATGCAGCCATAAAATGTACAAAAAATGCTATGAAATTCGAATCTTGATCTATGCTTGGTACATATCCTAGAGGCGGGGTATGTTAGATATACGGACGGGTATTTGGTAACGTCATGTGTCAATTCTGGATGTATGTTGAGATCGGGGAGTGACAAAATTTGTCACGTGATCAAAGATGTGGACACATAGGAGTTTAAAACTAGAGATACTCAATAATTTCATGCCTAAGATGAATCTTTCGATAAGGGCTTTTTGTATCATGTCTCATTTTGCCCAGGGCACATAAGGGATATCTCAACATTCGAAGAGTAACCTACATAGCACGAGTAGATCGTCACCATTGTTATGATGCGTTTGACACTAGTCTCCTTGAATTACCAATATGAAACACCAAAATTCTTTTTCTCCATTCGAAACTACGTGGGCCCATTATGGTGAACATGAATGACATTGTACTCGTGCCATAGGCGTTCAAGTCCACTATAATGGGCCTAGAATAATCAGTTCAGTCCAACAACACAAGATAGCCCAAGTTGGCGCCAAGGCCCATCTATATAATTGCTTGCTGTTATATATATCCAAAAAGAAAAGAAAAAAAGTAGCTGGGAGCCACGTTGACTGATAGAAATGTATACACGTCGAGCAGTGGTGGTGTCCACGTCATTAGAAGCTGACAGTGCCAAGTCGGTTGGTGTGAAATCCCAGCAGCTTGCTGAAGGAAAGATACGAATCGCCTAACAGAAAAAAAAGAAAAAGTTGCAACGAACCAGATCATCCATCACACTCTTCGTCGTCGTCTTCTTCGACAATCCAATCCGCAGCAAAAAAAAATTCAAACCATCCAAAAAATCGACACAAAATCCGAATTGAAATTCCTTCTTTTCTCAGAATCCGACTGCATTACTGTACAGAATTCGTTTTCGCAACACCAAAATCCTCGTTTCGATCACAAATTTCATTTCTGCATTGTATAGATACATATATGTGTGTATATATGGACATGCATGCGATTGATCGGCGATTGTAGATTGGGAATAGGAGGCGTGTTTGGGAGGCGGAGATGGCGTTGCTGCGCAAACTGTTCTATCGGAAGCCGCCTGATGGACTCTTCGAGATCTGCGAGCGAGTTTACGGTGCGGCTTTCTTCCTTGATTTCTTCGGTTTCTGATCCTGCAGCTTTCGATTTTTGATTCTTGATTTTTTTTTTTTTCACATGTGAACATGATAGAAATTATGTGATGCCACTCCAATTTTGATCTTATATATATGAATGTATGTAGTCCCGCAATGCTTACGTTGTGGCCTTAATTCAATTGAGTATCAATTCGAATTTAGGCACAATAGCTCTGTTTTCTGTTAATTTGTAAAGTTAATTAGTGTAACTGTAACATCATGTAATTGAATCTGACGTTTTTTCATGTCCTACTCGGTTTTATACTCCTCAATAAGAATGGGGCGACCCCAAGCCAAAGAAGCTCCTCACAAAGCGGGAACGGGAGAACGTCTACCGCACGCAGCCTTACCCTTAAGGAGGTTATTTCCTAGACTCGAACCGGTGACCTTTGGTCACAAAGGAGCAACGTTTCTGTAGCTTCAAGGCTTACCCTCTTCCACTCGATAAGAATGATAAAGATAAAAGTAAATTCTGTAGTTTTGGCCCTTAGCCAGTATTTGTTAGAAGCAGTTGAGTCAAAATTTGATACATTTAGGTAGGAATTCGTTACTGTGCATTAAAATAGAAGCAACATCTTGGCTAGAAAACTTCCAAAATATTTGTAATTATGAATTTTGTGAAATTGGGTGATTAACGAAGGGTGTTTTGTGCTGCCGATGTCTAAAATGATTGAATGCAGATGAATGTTCAGCTTGCTAGAAAATTGTAAGGAGAAATATTGGAATGGCTTTTAAATAGTCGTGTTTATGACCTAACTGTAAGCAGCTGTTTTTAATCCAATGTTTAATGTCTGATTTTTGTCTCGATACAGTTTTTGATTGCTGCTTCACTACCGATGCGTGGAAGGAAGAAAACTATAAGGTTTACATAGGTGGGATAGTTGGTCGACTCCAAGATCACTTGCCAGATGCTTCATTCTTGGTGTTCAATTTCCACGATGGTGTGGCACAAAGCCAGATGGCCAGCATTTTGTCCGAGCGTGATATGACCATTATGGACTACCCGCGGCACTTTGAAGGTTGTCCGGTGCTCACACTAGAGCTGATCCATCACTTTCTGAGATCAAGTGAAAGTTGGTTATCGCTCGGACAGAATAATGTGCTGTTGATGCACTGCGAACGTGGAGGTTGGCCTGTTTTGGCTTTCATGCTGTCTGCACTCTTGATTTACCATAAACAGTATAGTGGCGAGCAGAGGACGTTGGACATGGTTTACAGGCAGGCTCCTTCTGAGCTTTTGCATTTGTTATCACCACTAAATCCAATCCCTTCTCAACTGAGGTATCTCCAGTATGTGACGAGGAGAAATGTAGCCTTGGAATGGCCTCCTCTGGATCGAGCGCTTACCTTGGAGTGTGTCATTTTCAGATTTGTTCCTAACTTTGATGGGCAGGGTGGTTGCCGTCCTATTTTCCGCATATATGGACAGGACCCTTTTCTTGCTAATGATAAAACTCCAAAAGTCTTATTCTCAACTCCAAAGAAAGGAAAACCCATACGGGCGTACAAGCAGGTGATTTTATACTCTTTTGGTCTTACAGTTTGATTTCTCTGTATATTTTTCTATACTGAGACAGATTTATATACTCATTTAAATGGTTATTGCTGATCTAAATGACCATTGACTACAGGTTCATCATTCCTGTGTCAACTTGAAATATCTACTTGTAGACTTACTTTTAACTGCACTGTCTTTCTTTTGTTCTCATTTGTTTTGGCACGGTGTTATTCGTATCTTATTTACGCCAAACGTAAGTTGATTTCAACTGAAGATGCTTTGCTTGGATGGATGGCCTAATCTTTATCTTATTTACCCTTCAACTACACTGCAGGTAGAATGTGAACTGGTTAAAATTGACATTAATTGCCATATTCAAGGTGATGTTGTGGTCGAGTGCATTAGCCTACATGATGACTTGGAACGCGAGGAGATGATGTTCCATGTCATGTTCAATACAGCTTTTATTAGGTCTAACATTTTGATGCTCAACCGTGATGAAATTGACATGCTGTGGGATGCTAAGGAGCAATTTCCAAAGGACTTCAGAGTAGAGGTGTATCTCTGCTTCTTTTGATTACATGTTTCTATTTTGTGTGTTTCTTTTCTGACATATTCCTTGGTTACGATATGTTTTAAGATCCTTTTTTCAGAGATGGATGCTGTCACGTCCATCATCCTGGGTGGCATGTCATGCTTTGAGGACAAGGAGGGCCTTCCGATGGAAGCATTTGCTCAAGTTCAAGAGATCTTTAACTACGTGGATTGGTTAGACCCCAAGTCAGATGCCACACTTAATGTTCTACAACAAGCATCAAATATTATCCAAGAAAAATTAAACAGTGATTCTCCACGGAGTGCTGGGAACGACGAGCAGGAAACAAGTCCAGGAAAGACCCCGAAGAAAAAGAACCTTCTCTCCTCTGATGACACACAATCTGTGGCCTCACCCAGGCAATCTCACGATACCACTGTGAGTAAACAGCAAGCTAAACCCCAAGACATCCTGGCTACACCTCGGCCACCCAATCAAGGTGATTCAGTATCCCAGCATATTCCCCAACCTTCTCATTCAACCGCAATGGGAGCATTTTCTCAAGTTCAAGAGATCTTTAACCATGCCGCCTCACCAATGCAGTCCCCAGATTCCATTGTGAGTAAACAGGAAGCTAAACCTTCAAAGACTGCACTTCAGCCACCCGATCAACATGATTCTGTGAGCCAGAAGGCGCCCCAACCTTCTAAGTCAACCCCAATGGAAGTTAAATCTCAAGACATTCACACTGCACTTCAGCCAACCTATAAGCGGGATTCAGTGAGCCAGAAGATCCCCCAACCTTCTCAGACAACCCCAATGGACACTAAACCACAAGACATCCATACTGCAACTAAACAAGAAGCCAAACCTCAAGATATTCGTACTGTGATTAAACAGGAAGCCAACCCTCAAGACATTCATGCTGCAATTCAGCCACCCAATATATGTGATTCAGTGAGCCAGCAGAGGCCCGAACCTTCTCAGTCAACACCAATGGAAGCAGCTAAACCTCAAGACAACCTTACTGTGAAGAAACAGGAAGCTAAACCTCAAGACATTCCTACTGTGAGGAAGCAGGAAGCTAAACCTCAAGAAATTCCTACTGTGAAGAAACAGGAAGCTGAACCTCAAGACATTCCTACTGTGAAGAAACAGGAAGCTAAACCTCAAGATATTCCTACTACACTTCAGCCATCCGATAAACTCAATTTGGTAAGCCAGAAGATACCACAACCTTCTCAGTCATCCCCGATGGAAGCATTCAGTCAAGTACAAGAGATCTTTAGCCATGCAGCCTCACCTATGCAGTATCCAGATACCAGTATGAGTAAACAGGAAGGTAATGCTAAAGATATTCATGCTGTAGAAGTTAAAAGTTCTCCAGTTGCACCATCAACATCTCCACCTCCACCTCCACCTTCCAAGTGTACTTCTGCTAAAACGACTGTTCCTTCTCCTCCCACACCGCAACTTCTGCCGCCTGATGTTTTAGTTTCAAAACCTGAAGACTCATCACTTTTTGAAGAGACTAAAAACTATTCATCGGATGGAGCCCAACAATCAACCACTAGTCATCCAGCTGCCCCTGGGATGCCAACCTCAAGTACCATTTCTGGCAAGGTGTTACCTAAAGCACCACCCACTCCACGTTCTGAGGTTGCTTCATCAACCCGGCCTCCTCCAACTCCTCCAACTCCCCCACCACCTCCTCCAGCACCGCCTTTGAAAGATAACCATGCTGACAGCTCCAGACCTCCGCCGCCTCCACCTCCTCCTGGACCTCCCCCACCTCCTCCTCTTCACTCAGGGCAAGCTGGAGGCACTATAATCTCGTCCCCAGTTCCACCACCGCCTATTGCTCCCACTTCTTCCGCCAAACATGGAGCTCCTTCTGCCCCACCTCCTCCACCTCCTCTTGGTAAAGGAGGTTCTAAGCCGGGTAACCCTCCACCACCACCTATTAGTTCCCCTGGTGGTGCGAAAGGACGCCTACTACGTACCACAAATTCAAAAAATAATAATTCAAAAAAACTGAAGCCGTTGCACTGGTTAAAATTGTCAAGAGCGGTTCAGGGAAGCTTATGGGCTGAGGCACAAAAATCTGATGAAGAGGCCAAGTATGATTTAACTTGCTACTAGAGAAGAGAGAATTGTTTCATGAATAGATCTTCCAGCCTTTAACATTATTTCTTTTTAATATTGAGACAGGGCTCCTGAGATTGACATGTCAGAGCTCGAGACTCTTTTCTCAGTGGCAGCTCCGGCCCTAGATAAGGGTAGGAAGTCAGCTGGACATGGTTCGGTTGCCCCTAAATCTGAAAAAGTACAACTGGTAATTGTAATTTCAACTCTCAGTTAATGCACAACACAATTGCTCTGGAGGATTTGTTACTTGACGTGGTTTGTGTTCATCGTTATATTTCATAGTTTAATGCAATATCATGAATGAGGGATATGTGTTTGATTTCTTTCTTGCACATGAGCCTACTTTGTCTCTGCTTATTCATTAAAGTATACATCTAATTGGCTTTTTATTTGTTTACTGCAGATTGACCACAGGCGAGCATACAACTGTGAAATCATGCTTTCAAAGGTTAAGGTTCCGTTGAATGAATTAATGGTACGCTTGATCCTAATTCCACAAGTTTATCTGCTTTTGTCAACCTTCTTTTCAGTATTAATCCCAATAGAATATGACGTTTTCTGCAATATTGACAGGATTCAGTACTTGCCCTGGAGGATACAGCATTAGATGTTGACCAGGTAGAGAACCTCATAAAGTTTTGCCCAACGAAAGAGGAGATGGAACTACTTAAGGTAAGTCTTTAGCTGGAGATGAAAGGTTTAGGTAAATCCTTCTAGTATACGTAATTTCATTTATTTTGTGTTCAGGGCTACACTGGAGAAAAGGAGAAGTTAGGAAAATGTGAACAGGTTTGCAGGATGTCATGTGTACATTTGTTTGTTAATTATATAATGTATTTTCCATTCCTGTATACTTGGGGATTCATTTAGTAATTTTTGACTGTTGGCGGCAGTTCCTCTTAGAGTTGATGAAAGTACCTCGAGTAGAATCTAAGCTCAGAGTTTTCTCATTCAAAATACAGTTCTCTTCCCAGGTAAACTAGCATATGTAATTACTTATCAGCTTAGCTGTAATATTGTTTGGGCTTTATATTAAGACTTGCTGGTGGCACCGTGTAGGTCTCTGATCTTAGAAATAGCCTGAATGTAGTGAACTCTGCAGCAGAAGAGGCATGTTATTCCTCCTTTTTTTTTTCTCTTAATTGTTGATGGTCACCATTCAAGGATTATCGAAATCTTTATTTATCTTACAACCTGTTCTGCTTATCAGATCAGGAATTCCGGCAAATTGAAAAGAATCATGCAGACAATTCTTTCATTAGGAAACGCTTTGAACCAGGGGACAGCTCGGGGTAAGCTCAAATAAATTTCGATTTCAAAACTTAGCAATGTAAAATATCGCAATGTCAAGCACATAGGTCAACACTTTGTCTGTATGCAGTCTGAAATGAATTCATATTTCATGTGTTCCATTCCATCTATGTTGTCCTTAGAAACCTTTCATGTCATACATGCAACAGATTTTATGCTGCTAAATGCTAATTTGTGCTCATATTACCACTCCTTCTAAACTGAGCCTAATAGTTGATATTGTGTTTAGGCTCTGCTATTGGATTTAGGTTGGATAGCCTTCTTAAACTGATTGAGACTCGTGCACGGAACAACAAGATGACTCTCATGCACTATCTTTGTAAGGTACATTTTGCTGCTTATTCCCTAAGGACTATCATTGTAATCCAATTGAACGCAAACTCTTATTTGTTTGTATTTGTTTGAATCTACTTAATATGCATGTCTGGTTAGTCATGGTATTTCTTGATATGCCGTAGGTACTCGTTGACCAACTACCAGAGGTTCTAGATTTCTCTAAAGACCTGGGCAACTTAGAACCTGCAGCAAGGGTATTCTTTTTGTGTCTGGTCCATAATCTTCAGGAATTATTTGGCATCTATTGATTAACATCTTTGATGCGTTGCAGATACAACTGAAATTTTTGGCAGAGGAAATGCAAGCTCTGAGTAAAGGATTGGAGAAAGTTGTACAGGAATTATCCACCTCTGAAAATGACGGTCCTATATCAGAAAAATTCCGTAAGGTATGGATGATGCCATTAAAATGACAAAGGCGATATGCATGCCTTAAAGACTGATTTAACTACCAAAAGAGTCTATGGTGAGCACTCGCGCCTTGACTAATAGTTTCTCTTTTGACCTTTAGATTCTAAAGGAGTTCCTCCGTTTCGCTGAAGGTGAAGTGAGGACTTTGGCCTCGCTGTATTCTACCGTAGTAAGTCTTGCTCCGATGAGTACTGTTTCAAGGTTTCGTAATGTTGGATAAGTATTATTAACACAGAGCTGCATGATACAGGGTAGAAATGTAGACGCATTGATCCTTTATTTCGGAGAAGATCCTGCTAAGTGCCCTTTCGAACAAGGTACTCATTTCGGTTAAAAAAAAAACAAGGTACTCATTTAAGATTTGACCTTGTGTTTAGGGCCTTCTATTCTGTTAGCGGTTGTTCACTGTTGTTCACAACTCTCAACATGAGCCTTTCATAACCGGACCGACCATCTTCCTTCGTAGTGTTTGTGGTTTGCTTAGTCGGCAGTTTAATCGCGGGCTACCTTTCTAACCGTATCAATTTTCTGCTGCAGTTGTTACAACCTTGCTCAACTTTGTCAGAATGTTCAACAAAGCCCATGATGAAAACTGCAAGCAAAGTGAGAACGAAATGAAGAAAGCGGCAGAAAGTGAGAAGCTTAAGGTGGGCGCTTCGAATGAATCCGAACGATTGTTGCGTGCTCCGATCCAGAGCAGCAACTTCAAATGATCGGGTTTCTAAATCCGACGCGTTCATCATCGTGGACGAAAAAATATGACATGAACACAGGTTTGAGCAGAAAGGTTTCGTTTTCGATTTCTCACTTTCCCCTTTACAAGGCTAAATGGGAAAAAGTTTTGGTATTTAATGCGCGGGATTAGAATGTAAACTAGCGCAGTTTGTACTTGTTTCGCAGATGTAGGCCTAGAATTATGAATCGACAAAACGTGACGCTGCAAGGCCGATTTTGTCCTCCGGTCCGGCATGCATATGCGTTTCCTAAACTTTTTTTTATGGCGCTACGAAAGTTGAGGTTTCACTGTAAAACTAATTGGCAATGTAGTGATTTGCCAAATTAATTATAAGCACATGCGGTGTGGAATTGACAAGGTGCAGTATAACCTGCTTGAATAACATGAAAAGGTTGATGTTCTATTATAGAATCAATTGGTAATATATGTAATAGTTCAATTGGCTTATAAGCACATGTAATGTAAGGTCCTTCTTTTTCTGACGTATAATTGATATTCTCGACATGATAGAGGTCCAAAGCAATACTTTAGTAGGGAACTTGTACGATGTTAGATTGTAGCAGTTTCTATCATTTACATAAATAAATGGAGGAGGAATTTTGTGATAGTGCCTTCAGTTTTCTTAAAATTTTGTACGTTTAATTTACACTTTTGAAATGTGGGTTGGACTAGTTGGTCGAGCTTTCCACCCTCTTGCATGGTCGTACTCAAGTTTGAATCCCTCTGCACTCACTGTAATCATTCTTAATATTTTAGCTTCCCTTTTAATACCAAGAAATGATGGTTGACCTGTCCGATCTGTGTTCGATAGACCTATATTAAACTAACACTTGTTTGTTGGAGTTGGTCGCTGCTGTTTTGTATAATCATACTTATGATCTACAAGTTAGGAACAAATTTTATCAAATTCAGGGCTGTTAGCATAGCTCGGGAAACGATTACGATTACATCGCGTACTAATTATTTGTGGACAATTACTTTGCGAAATATGATACTCTAACCAAGTTTTGCCGAGCAATTGGGCTAATTGTATAATGACATGCGATGTTCTACTCTATATTTTGGACACACTGAAATTTCGTGAGATTTCTTTCGTCATAATTAATGATGTGAGAATCCGTTCTAAGTTCTAATAGCTAAGCATCAGTGTGGATTGCGACATTTGATTCATAACTTCAATAAACTAACCACTTAATGTTTTTTTTAATTCTCATTTCTGTTGGTCACTTTCTGGTTTAAGGATAGAACCAATACACCTACTACAATAGAACAAGCGAAGTGACTTGGTTGTCACGTTTTTCCGACATTAGATTTTATCGTTGCAACGAACATGAAAGCAACAAAGCCTTACGAGAGTAACTAGTCATTGATATTGGTGATTCGATTCCACTAAAATTTACGTCACTCGCTCATAAAAACAACTAATGCACATTTATTTCTTATTTAACGTCCTCAATTGTTTATGAAATTTAAACTCCAAACATATAGTCAAAATGTAGGTAGGGTAGAGAGTCTTGATCATCAAAATGTGACTATTGTGGACCAAAAATACTTGTCCGGTCAAAACTATATAATATAATAATAAAAATGTAGATATTGGATCGGTAGTTGGCACGTGCGTTTTTAGCTGTACCATTCCCGACAGTACGTCTTGTGAGGTGTGTGTGTGGAGTCCGAGCAAATCACGTGCCCGCAACGTTACAAAGATGCAGGGGATTGATTCCTTCGTCTCTTTCAATCCCAATATTTACATTTTGTTTTTCCATTTTTTTATGTGCCACCACATCCCCGTAGACTGCAACAACGTCCATCTCCCATAGGATTCTTGTCGAATTCTTTTTATTTTTATTTTTAAGATCTTGGAAAACTTTTAATTATATTCTTTCATTATATATTGTGTAATAAAAAAATATTTAAAATTGAACATAATCAATATTTGACAAAAACTGACCGTACGATGTATAATGAATAGACATGATTAAAGGATCTCAGAGATCCCCACAAAGAGGACTCAACGAGAATCCTATCTCCATCTCCCTCCTCTCCAACTATTTAAATACATATTTTCGCAAATTACGGTGCACAAAACAAAGTTTTTTATTAACATTCAAAATTAGTGAGACAATGAGTTTGTAATTCAGTTTATTATTTGAATTTTGGAGTATAATTTTTCTCTTGTCACTTAGTTGCATGACATTTGAATTTTTGAGTTCAATTTCTCCTCTTTTACCGCAATTGATTAAAAATATTCGCTATTGTATCTGAAGCAAGATCTAAAATATCGATGATATCGGAAATATCGGTAGTCCAAAAACACGGAAATATCGAGATATTATCGATATCGATAAAAACTGAATAAAAACTACGAAAATTGTAAGAAAAACTTGAAAATTTTTATTGAAACTTTGCAGGATGTTTATTTAGTCAATTATCTATTAGTTAATCACAAAAAATTGGAAGGAAATGCATTGCATGATGGATTTAACTGATTTAAGTTGATTATATAGCGAGCTGTCAAACATTGTGAGTGTAGAAAATATGTAGTAATTAATGAAAAAAGTTTAAACACACCATAATCATTTATATATAATGAATTAGTACAATATTTTACATTTTATACATTGCATGGTAAGATACATGATTGACTTAGTACCACATAGAGTTCTTATGAGGTTCAAAATTTTCACTATTTTCATCATCTCTATGTGTAGAGTAAGTGTATTGTGAAGAGTAATCATCAAATGATAAATCCCCAAAATAATTTTGCATGTAATTATTAACATGCCACTCATATGGATTCGAGATTGGTTGACGTTGTCCATAAGCAAAATCATTTGAAGATTGAGTTTCGGATTCTTTCCACCCATATAGATTTGAGATTGGTTGACGTTGTCCATATATATAGAAATATAACTACAACTAATTAGTTAGGTGAGTGAACGTGGTGAGTAGTTCAAAAGTAGATACTTGAAAATTTATTGTCAAAAATTTATTGTCATGTGTAAATTTGTTTCTTGCAAAAAGAATTCAAAACAAAACCATATATATATATAAATATTTTAGCATATTTTCACAAAAACATAAGTAATATGGTGGTCAAGGTGTTGAAGGAGTAAAATGAATATTATGAATATTTCGAAAAAAATATCGAGATAAAAATATCGAGATATTATAAATATTTTAGATCTTGATCTGAAGTCTCGAGTTTGATTTTTGACTCCTTGCACGACACAGAAAGTCTCGAATTCAATTTTCCCATCTTGTACTTTTACTGAATTAATAATAATAATAAAATAGGAAATTAAATGGGTGTGTGTCGGTGGTCTTTTTTTTAATCCTTTTTCTCATCCTTTATCTTTGTCCTTGGACCCGGCGGGGGCGGGTGAGAGTTTGTTGGGAAATTGGGCTGAAACATTACGTGTCGTGGCCTGAGTGCAGCATTACGCATCATTTGGACTCACACGCCGATTCCAAAAATTGTGGTGGGCCCACGACGAAAATGATAAATGTTATTTCCTACCCTACCCCAGTAATCAAATGAATTAACTAAAGTTTAATTAGTTATTATTTTTTTAATGAAGTTATTTTTTTTTGTCAAATTTAATGAAGTTAATTAGTTATTCTTCAAATATATGTATATATGATTAAGATAGACTATGTATTTATTTAAAATAAATGTTAAGGTGATTCTCTCAAAATGAGACCTCTAAGACATTTCACCGTCTTATTTTTTAGCACAATTCTCAGGATAACATCTTAAAATATATTGCTACATACATGAGGTGACGGAAATTGCATTTATCCTATTTAAAAAGTTATGAGTTGAGCCAAGCCTAGCAGCGTGGGCTTGTAATTAACCACGACATTAAGATGACCGATGAAAGTGGAGCCCGACCCAGTGGATAAAAGTGTTTGAAATCTATTCACAAACCATGCCACTTAGTACTATGATTTAATAGTATTCATCTTCACTTGTAAGTGAGAGGTCTTAGGTTCGATTATCGCCAAAGGCGAATTTAAACTACGTTATTGCTAGTCTATTGTGAGACTAGCCCACCTCCTCTTCTTAGTATAGAAAATATCGTTTGTTTAAAAAAAAATTATAAGCTGGAAAAAAAAAAAAGGAGTATGAAATTAAAATAATCTTTTAATTATAATTTTGTTCAGGTATTGGATTTAATTACAAACAATTCATTTAGATGTTTTGTGCTTCCTTTTGTTGGTGTTGGATTCCATATCAGCATCAATCAGTCAGAAGCCAAATATCACTGGGATGGCCTTGTCCTTTCAAATTATTATTAATTATTATTTTAGATAAAAATTAATTTGCATATCCTTTGTTGTCATTACCTCTGCCGAAGTGGAATCAAGATTCTAAATCCATGCAGCACTTTAATTAAGTTCCCGCCGAATACATAATTATGGTAAATGTGGCGTTAGCAATAGTAATCAAGCATTATATAGTACTTTTTCTTTATCCCTGTAGTGGGTCAACTAATTAGGTTTTTTAGGTAGCTAACACCCTTAATTATGGCCATTATAAATAGTAAATAATGCACAATGTTGATTTACATTGATTACAATGTGAAACTATTTTTTTTTTTTGTCAAACGATATATTTTGTTAGATTAGCCACCGACGGGATTCGAACCCACGTCGTTAAGTAAAAAATGACCTTTTGTGTGAAACTATTTTATTCTCAACGCAAATCGATTTATAATATCGCTTATAATATAAAAAAAAAACTAAACTCAAATAACGACAAAGTACATGTAGTTGACGTGCTTAAGAACATTTTATATCGTATCTGAAGTTTTGTTTTCGTATTCTCCGTCTTCAATATCACTTGATAGTCATACCCAAGGTATTAAATATCCATAATATCCCGATATTTCCATCGAAATTTCCGTGTTTTTGAAATATCGATATTTCCGATGTCATCGATATTTCCATCGAAATTTCCGTGTTTTTTAAATTTCTATATTTAAAAAAACACCAAGGGAATTCGAACCCCTCCCATTTTACTCCTTCAACACCTTGACCACCATATCACTTATGTTTTTGTGAAAATATGCTAAAATATTTATATATTTTCTACACTCACAATGTTTGTTAGCTCGCTATATAATCAACTCAAATCAATTAAATCCATCATGCAATGCATTTCCTTCCAATTTTTTGTGATAAACTAATAGATAACTGACTAAATAAATATCCTACAAAGTTTCAATAAAAATTTTCAAGTTTTTCTTACAATTTCCGTGGTTTTTATTCAATTTTTATCGATATCGATAATATCCCGATATTTCCATCGAAATTTCCGTGTTTTTAGACTACCGATATTTCCGATATCATCGATATTTAATACCTTGGTCATACCACAGATGATATCGTCCTTGCAACTGACGGTGTATGAAGCTTCCTCACTTTAGTATCCCCCTTTGCCCTATTTTATCCGAATTAAGAGGAAAAAGAAGAAAATTAAAAGAGAAAAAAACAGAACGTGCCATAATTTACTAGGCACAAATAAACAACATCATCTACAACACAACACAAAAGCAAAAGAAAAGTTTTAAAGTTTCTGCCACTTTTTCGGCATTAGATGTGTCATGTGTGGAGGAGCTTGGCCAAATTATAGACCAACTGTAAATTACACGACCATATAGATATCGTAACGTCTCATGTTAATGATATAATCTTATTCAAAAAAATATAAAACTTTAGACATATCAATATATTACTAGCACGAAATCATTGTAACCGTACTATATAAGGGCTGGTTTGGTATTGCTGTGTTTTAAAAAAAAACTACTTTTGATGTGCTGTGAAAATAAGCAACAGTGAAATAAAGCAGCATAGTGTTTGGTAAACTTTTATGAAAAACAGATGTGAAAAAGTTGGTTTTTCTAAGCTGGATTTTGCAGCTTTGTGTTTTTTACCCAAAAATGAAAAACAACTAAATGTTTACCAAATATAAAAAAAGCTCCTAAACTTTTTTGATACCCTTTTTTTTTTCAGAATTAACTTATTACCAAACCAGAGCTAAGTTATAATTATAGGGTTTTGATTATTGCATAAAACTATTGCAACCACCATATGCTTCCAAAGTCCACCTCTCTCTCTCTCTCTCTCTCTCTCTCTCTAAATTAGGATGTAGGAAGAAAGAGTCACCATTTGCATGTGAGTGTTTGTGAGAGCAATGACTTTTGGTTGCCTCGGTCACAGTGTCCATAGAGGTCCTCCAATCCAATACAGAAAAGCTACCTAATCAGGCTTTAATAAGGGAATCAAACACTCCCCCGAAAAAGGAACAAACGATATTATCCTTGACACAACCCCTAATCATTCATCCCCACCAATTTCTATCCCTCGCCTTTTCACTTTACACATCACTCTCACCGCATTCACCAAGTCTCGTCCATTTTTGACGTTACGGTATTTTAAATCAATTATGTATTGTCATATTAAAAAATTTAATCATATAATCATGTACATAGAATCGTAACACCATCATTATTTTATTCTTGACACGAGAACTTTTTGTGTCTGATTATCAATCTCGATGAATTATCCAATGCACAAAATGGTGGCATCCAGTTTTTTGTGACTAGGTCGGACAGTTCTTTTGATCCGACTGACGAACACGACAGATGTAGGTAAATTTCTTTGCACATTCATACATTATTAATCTAGGAAACAAGAAAAGGAAAACAAACAGAGAAAGAAGAAAAAGGAGGAAGCCGGTGGGTCAGTGACCAGCGCCTTACAAGATACGACTAATTAACAGCAAAATCTAGTACTCAGCGCGTTTGCTCTCTCAATTGCTTCCCGAAGGCATAGAGATCCAAATGCCTCACGCCCCACCAACCGCCATTTCTTCTGCTTAAAGCTTTCCATGGCCCATTTTACTACTCATCATTGCTAGCTAAAAGCACAGGATTAATTACCGAGATAAAAGGCAATGGACGTGGGAAGAAGGAAGAGCGGTGTGGTTGCAGGCTCAGTGTGGGAGAGCAGAATGAAGGTTGATCAAGTTAAAGGCGGGGTTAAGGTCTTCAATGGCGATCAGGACAATTCCGAAGAGACTAGTACTAATGGGGTTGCCGCCGGAACTCGCGCGAGGTTGAAGAGAGCTCCAGCTGGCGGCGGCGGTGCGGCGAGTTCTGGCAAGAGAAAGACCTGGAAATCTGAGACGTTTGAAGGTTTGGAGAAGAACCCAAATCAGACTTCGAAAGGGAAAACAGAGTCCGTGAAGAATTCGGATGAACAGTGCAAGGAGCTGGCCGTCTCTGTCGATGGAATCAGGAAGAGCCCAGCTCAGCTGAGGAGGCTTAGATCTGAGGGAACCAAAGAGATTGGTGTTTCTGCTGAGAAAAATGAGAGAAGCCCAATTGGGATTAGGAAGCCGAGACGTGAATTACTGAAAAGTTCTAGTGATTTGGGTGAGGGAACTGAGAGGAATTCGATTCAGCTGAGGAAGGTGAAATCGGAGTCGAGGGGAATTGATGACGCTTCAGGGAGTGCAATTCAATCGGAAAAGGCGGAATCGGATCCGAATAAGGCCTCTGATGAATCTGATAAGGAAATGGCGAAATCGGAGCCAAATAAGGCCTCTGATGAATCTGACAAGGAAGTGGCGAAATCGGAGCCGAATAAGGCCTCTGATGAATCTGACAAGGAAATCGAATCGATTGATGTGTCTGTTAAGGAGATTGAGGAGAACCCAGTTGAGAATTCTGAGATTGGAGACGATGGATCTGATGAGAATTGTAAGGAGTTTGTTGTGTGTGAAGAAATGGTCGTGAAATCGAGCGGTGGGAGCAATGCCGCTGTGCTCAAATCTGATGATGATCGTAATGCGAACGAGGGCAATGACGGAGATGACGGCGGAGATGAATCCGAGGAGGATGTGGACGAGGAAATTGAGGTTGAAATCGAAAAGAAGAGTGTTGACATCAAGGAAGTCAATGCAGCACCAGAAGAGAAATCAACGACCAAGATTGTGAAAGAAGAGAAGGTGGTGAAAGTCAATGAGGTGAAGAAGCCGGCCGGACCGGTCAGAACTGGGTCCGGTCCGGCGCTTCTCCAACTTGAGCGCAGAGAAGTGAAAAAGCTTCTTCAGAAGCCGCCGGAATCCATTTCCTTGAACTTGAAGAAATCACCACCTCCTGTTATAAAACGGGCATCTGTTTATCCAAAGGTCCCTAAATACACTTCATGTAAGTTTCTTGAATTCTACATGTGCATATTTCTCGATTTATGCTTGTCATCCTTTTGCACTAATCTTCTCTCTATCGTTCCAATTTATCATTCTTTCTTGAGAGAACTCTCAATTTGCATATTGTTATTTTAGTGATTTGGGTTTGTTGGGATTGCTTCTTGTTACTAATCTTGACCTTTTTTTTATATTTATCAATTAGTTTCAGCTTCAAATGAGCGCCACAGCAGCTTCCCAGAAACACACAGCAGATTGCAAAGTCTAGGTGAGTTTTAATTCCCAATTTATTTCTTAATCTACGGAGAAGGGATTCGAATTTTGGTGTAATCTGGGGAGCATGTCATACTAACCAACCGGCCTAATCCACGTCTGTTTTCATCGTTTTATTGTCTCAGTGGATTTGATTATGTGGAAAGATATATCAAGATCAGTTTTTGTGTTTGGAATCGGAACATTTGTGATACTATCATCCTCCTACACAAAGGATATTAACATCAGGTCAGTTAAATCCTCAACAAAAAAAATTAAATTCTGCATTTCCTTCCTCTAAATCTAATTAATCTTACTTAATCCTTATTCCTGCAGCTTTATTTCTGTAATATCCTATCTTGGGCTTCTTTATCTAGCTGCCATCTTCCTCTTTAAGTCCATTATTCGCAGGTAAATTTTTTAACTTTTATACACATTGAGATTTATTATTTTACCACCCCTTTTGGTTTAATTTGGAAAATTAATATTTCAGGGGAGTTTTAGAAGTTGATAATACAAATTATGTAGTGGGTGAGCAAGAAGCAATTTGGTTGCTAAAACTGGTTCTGCCTTACTTGAATGAGTTCCTACTGAAGCTCAAAGCTTTGTTCTCTGGTGATCCTGCCACCACAATTAAGGTACTTTTTTTTTTCCTTCCCTTTATTTATCTATTTTTCTTTCTGATAATGTTGATGCAAAAAAGAGGGTGATATATATTTGTATCTTTTGCAGTTGGCAGTGCTGCTCTTTGTTTTGGCCAGGTGTGGCAGCTCCATTACCATTTGGACCATGTCCAAAGTGGGTAAGTAGCAATTTTTGTTCTCTCGTTATAAGTTGAGCTAGTTAGTTGGTTAGGACAGTCATGCCGTCTCTTTGAAATTACGTTTAAATCTTTTTCCTCACACATTAAAATAGTTTATAATATGTTAAAGGTGAGCTGGGTCAGTCGGTTTGGATAGTTCATGCCGCCCCTTTACGCTTACGCTCAAATCTTCTTCCTCACAGATTAGAATAGATTAAAATATCACCTTATAGCGATAACAATGGATTAGGTGAAAATTGAGTTTTTTTTCTTAAGTTTACATTTTACAATTTGATATGGTAGTGCTACTCACACATCTCTTTTTACTTTCTACAAACCGTTATTAATTTTTGTCAATTAATCTTATTCAATTCATTCAATCCGACAACTAAAAATTAAGAGAAATGTGTAAGAAATAAAAATACGTGTGTAGATAACCCACCCCACTAAAGTGAATGAACTAGGAGAAGGTTGTGTTTTGTTTTTATTGTCATTTTCGAATTCGGATCCTTGCCTGATCCTCTTTGTGATGATTTCAGAGATTCGTGAATCGTATCCGTTCATCGTATATCGTGCGTTCAGAAATTATTTTAAATATTTTTATTTAAAATAAAACACAAACATTATTTGACAAAAACTGAACGCACGATATACAATGAACGAACACAATTCACAAATCCCAAGGATGTTCACCAAAAGAATCCGACACATTATCTTATTTTGTCTTTCTCTTCCTATAAAAAATTAATATAAGATGTTGATGCGTTTAACCGTAACCGTTCAAATAGAAAGGGAGGGAAGGGAAGGGAGAGAAAAAAAAAGAGAGAATCATACTCCCATATTCACCCTCGGTCCCCCACAAGTGCAGCCAAAACAAAGGGAGGCAGATTCTTTGCTCTCCCACTTCTCATACACTTCCATTCTCTTTCTATTTGTGTGGTCACGGTTAAGTCACGTTAAAGATAATTAGATAAAAAAATAATAAGAATATAAAATGTTGACGTGACTTAACCGTAATTGCATAATTAGGAGCGCATGGGGAGAGCATCATAATAGGAGGGCATACAATTGTTCTCTCACTTCCCATACACTTATTTCCTCTCATATTTGTACAGTCACGGTTAAGCCACATCAATATTTTATATTCATATTATTTTTAATCTTATTATTTCTATAAAAAAATCATAATGTTGACGTGGCTTAATAAGAGAGCATAAGGAGGGCACCATTTTGGGAGGGCACTATTTTGGGAGGGCAGACAATCTGCCTTCCCAAAACAGAGAGACAAGTGTGAAAAATTCTCTGAAAAACTCAGACTTCTGATCGTTCTTTTAACTTTTTAACTGACGATGTGGACTTGGTTGTGCAACATGGCAGGCTTTTTCGGAGTTTTCACCGTGCCCAAACTCTGCTCTTTGTATTCTGCCCAGATAACTGTCTACGGTAAATTTCTGTCATTCCTCCAATTATTACCCTTGCGTTCTTTTTTGTCAACTTATTTTTACTCCATGCATATATTACTACGTCGCGCACCACTTCTACGATATTCGCACCGGCATTTTGATCCATCTCACATTGCACACGCGCATATTATGTCCAATAAATTTATAGTAAACTCGGAATAAATACGTAACCGGTGGTATATCTTCGCGAATATTTTAATCTCACGTCTAAATTTTATTTTATAAACTAACCTATCCTTTAAATTTGTAACGGCTCTCTATCTGTTTGACGATGGTCCCCCACTCTCCTTAGCGTGGAGTTGATTGGGTCCCCGCTCCCCCACGTTAATGAAAACGATATCCATTATGATAAGGTCCCACACAAATAAGTCTATGAATTAACTCCTTAACAGTATTGTAAGGTCCCGTGAAGGACTAAAAGTTGAAGCAAATAATGGGCTTCAATCCTTATGGGCCCAACTATGGGTCCGTTATTATCTTCGCTGTATTAATATTTATACGAAGAAGTGATTTTCGCACATATATATGATTGTTAGTTTGAATTAATCAAAGGAGATTTCATTGTCGTATCATAGACATATTTCCAACCATAATTGTAAAGCATATGCGTGCTTGTTCCTTTTGACTCAAGTTTCGAATCTCCTTCTCCGAACGTATTTTCATAAGAGAGCTATGATTTTATAGAGCCTTCACAAGCTCAATATGTCCTAACAATGTATACTTTGGTATTGACGTGATCAGCTAAATTTTGGGTTCGGCGATTTCGGGATGCATGGGAGTCATGCACTCACAAGAAACCTTTGACCATTGCCATTTTTCTACTGGTTTGGAACCTCTCTTCTGTCGTCGCTCGAATTTGGGCAGGTATGTTAAACAAGTCCCAACGCTTCTACGCGTAGTGTCTATCATTTTTACTAGTAATTGCAAAATCACAGTGGCTCTCCCTCTCCATTGTTTACGATATAATTATGAAACCGAGCAACGTTTTTGCAGCGTTTATATTGCTCGTGGCCTTCCGGTACTATCAGCAGAAACTGGTGGCGGAGGAGTGGGCGGAAGAATCAGATGATGCCGCTGCAGCAGGAGGAGGAGGAGGAGCTCAGGAAGCCTGGGAACAAGGAGGAGGACAAAGACAAGGGCATGTGGATATTACCAAAGAAAAGAAAGGATTCTAGACTCTAGGATTATACATATTATATACCATATCTTGTGCCCAAATCAGGTTTTTTAAGCGTCTGTTTTATTCTGGTTTACTGTAGATAGCTAAATATATTTGATTAGGGACATTGTTTAATCCCAGTTTGTGACCAATAATTACTTCACTTAATGTACTTTGTAGCTCTTACGAATATATAAAGGAAAATAAATGAGAATTTTGGTTTTCGTCGACTGCTCTTAATATCTATTGTTGTTATTGGTGGTGGACCTTGCGGTTGTCTCATCATTAAGATTGCTAAGTTTCTAAACACTCCTTATTTGTGTACTTTAGGGTTTTTTTGCTACTGGTTCGTGGTTGGTGTGATAAAGGCTCGTGTTTACACTGTTCAGACGAGTAATCCCTTAAAAAATGGTCAGGTGTGGATTTTGACAGATAAATGGTAGAGATTGACGTAAAAGATGACATTGATGCAGGAGAATGGCCGTAATATTGATCGAATTAACAAAATAAGGACGAAAATAATAAGTTCGGAGTATTACGTGAGTCATTTGTGAAAGAAATCCTATTTGATATTGAAGATTATGTGTGCAAGTTGCAATTTGTGCATGTTGGAGCATAACTTGACCTTTACAATGAAGGAAATCTTAGTGTACGACTGTCGGATCACGTTAAGAGCAACTCCAGTGTAGGAGCCCTCCCCCCTGGCAATACACTATTCAATCCACCTAATGAACAGTAATTGCCTTAATGAACAGTGTATTCCCCTGGCAATAGCCTTTTTGCATCTCCACCCCTGCACTTGAATAGCCCTGGCAATTGGCAATAAAATATTAGTATTTTTTTATTTATAAAAGAATACATAATAATTTTATTTGTAATTTCAGATAATATTTTTAATCGTTCTCGTTGCACAACGTGTCATTATCCGAAAAGCCAATAGCAATAAAATATTTGGATTTTTTTATTTATAAACAAAATTCAAAATAATTTTATTTGTAATTTTGGATTTCCGATAAAATTTGTAATCAATCACGTCGTTGAGAAAATTTGTAATAGTTGAGAAAATATGAAATTGTGGTGTAAGGTATATGAAAATGACAAGGTATTTATAGAAAAGCAAAAAAAAAAATTTGAATTTTATAAAAAAAAATTTCAGATTTTCTGCAAACTTTCTGCAAACTGCCTTTTTTTCTGAAATCCGGTCGTGCGACGCGCCCCCACGCGCGCGTGGGGTGCACGCGCCTGACACAAAATTTTTTTGAATGCTTTCTGACGCGGGCTGAGGTCATTTGGGCTTAAATCCACTCGGTGGCTCGGTGGGTGGATTTTCCACCTGCCTGTCCACCGGGCTCCCTCTTCCCTCGGGCCTCCAGCAACGCTGGAGCAAGTCCACTGGCCCTCGGGCTGTTTTTTCTTCCCTGTCCCCCGAGCAACTCCATCCGCTGGACCTGCTCTAAGTGTCAAGTTGATGGCACGCCTCAGCCCAATCTTAGGAAGGAGGCTTGAACCCAGTTACAAGTGTGTTTTTTGGGTTACCAGAAAGCCCAATTACATGCATTTGGGCTATCAAATTGATTTATCCGTGAGTACAGTAACTAAAAACGTGGGCGTAAATCAGTTCGAAATTGTTTTTTTGATAGAGTCGATATTTTAATTGAAATATCGAAAAAAATTAGAAAAATATATGCAAAAGGGAGGTGAAGTTTAAACTTCATAAAATATTGGAGAAGTTTTTAAATTTGATTAAATCATTCGATTTTCTTCATATTTTTAACATATCTGTTAAATATTGACAAACCGTCGTGTAACATTTACTAAAATTTTATTTAAGTTTTGAAAAAAAAAAGGGTTTCATTTTAAGTGTTCACGTTTTAAAACAATTTTTTTACTATTTTTATTGAAAACAACAATACAAAGACACGCACTTAAACAGATGGAGACGGGACCAAAAAATGGAAAAACATTTGGACGATGATTTTTCTCTTTAGTTCCCAAATGCGCTCAAAACCAGTGTTCGGAAACGAAGAGAGAAATCCTAGAGAGTATCGTCAGTGACAGTATGCGTTGACGACAACACAGATGCAGTCGTCAGAGCCGGAAAGGACGAAGGAAGAAGCAGAGGAGTGCTCGGAAATGAAGGGTTCCCAGTCCCTCGCGTCGCGGAGAGGAATTTGAATGGTTTTCCAAGTCTAACTGCAATTTCTCCTCTTGGTCTCGACACTATCGGAAAATCAAGGTAACAGTTTCAGTGATCATCATTTCAGTTTGTTTTGCTGACGATTAAAGGAAAGTAGAGACGGAGGAGGAGGAGGAGGATGATAAGTTAATTATTCATTAATTAGTTAGTTAGTTAATTAGTTAATTAGTTAATTCATGGAAAATTCCTGCAAATTGTCGGATTGATAGTCCTAGCTTTGTGGCCAGCCACCTTTCAAATTCGAATAATTTGAGTTCCTCCACCGCATTGCCGTCAGGCATTTTGTTGATGGCGAAGAGGATGATAACGAGGATGTTTTAGTGTCATTTCTTAATCTTTGCAATGATAATGTTAATGGCCGTCGTGACTGTCTTAAGGTTGTTCACTGTGGGGATGACCTTCGGTGCATCCGTGCCTTGATGCGGATATAACGATATTTGTGCCACTTCTTTCTCGATTGTAGGTCCTTTGGATGGGATTTTTTGTCTAAGCATTCACTATTATCCGCACTCGATTGTAGGTCATTTTGATGGGATATTGTCTAAGCATTCACAATTATCCGCACGACATTGTTTTAGTCGATCCAGCTATCAAGGAATTTGAGATTCTTCCAAAGTCTTGTCTTATTCTCCCACCCCCACTCAGCGAGGAGGATGATGAATTGAAAACCATTCTTGCTAAGGTGGGATTTGTGCAATTTATGCCAGGCCTAGAAGAGCAAAAGGTGTACACTTTGGGTGCTAATTCTTGAAGGGAGCGCGATTGCGATATTGAATCTCCTGCTATTTGGTGTTCTCCTTCATCTCTCTACTGCAAGGGATTTTTTTTATTGGTTTTCAGCTGATCTACAAGATAATGATACCATCTCTACTTTTGATATGAGTGATGAGGTATTTCATACTATATCAGTTCCAAATATTTTTCATGAGGGAAGAGAATGGGGGAGCAGCCTTGCGGTATGGAATGAATCCTTCATGGTGAATTCCTTTCACAATGAAGAAGAAACTGGACCTTCTATCTTTGCTATGTGGGTGTTGTATGACTCTAGTGATCAGGTGAAAAGTCCATGGAATACAAAACTCTTAACAATCGAGTCTGAGCCAAGAATTGAGATTCCATTGGCATTTTGGAAGAGGGATGAACTTTATATGGTGGCCACTGATGGACGTATTGTCTCCTGTAATATATGCACACAAAAACTCAAATACCTTCTTATTGATGGAACTGAAGATAATCCATGTACTGAAGTTGTATATGTCGAGAGCAATGTTTCTGTCAAGGGAGACAACAAGCTTAAGTGCACAGATCCAAACAGACTCTCTGCAAGGTATGCAATGCTTCCCTTTCCGTGGTTTTGCTTTTGTAACATAATTAGCATTCCAATTTAAATGCAGACATCTTTCTTTGTGAGGTGTTGTTTGTTCCCTTAAGATACACATGATTATAAGATAGAAGTATAGAGCAATTTGGCTACCTTACAATTATTTGCAATTGCAACTAGAGAGAGGTTCTCTAACTTTAATCAATTATTAAGTTTTTTTTTTCACTTTCAGGAGTGTGCTTCTCTCACATGAAACAAGGTTAATTAGGTTTTATTTCTTTTAATTCATTTACGGTTTATCAACTGTACATGCATGTGCGTGCTCTTATGCTTTTTCCCCTTTACTTAAATCTTTTAATTCTGGTTGCCATATGATACTTATGTTAGGTCATGTTTAGAAGAGGCCAGTGAACGTTTCGGGTATACATATGCACAATGGGTGAACGAGCCTATGCTCTGGAAATGGCGAAGCTACTTGATATCAGGAAAGAGTACTTTGGTGATAAAGTGGTTTCATGTGATGTGTTGTATTGTCCTTGGACAACAATATGCTGTTTCGATCTTTGGTGATAAAGAAAATGTAATTACTCGATTCCTTAGATGATACTGAAAATTAGAGGTGCTATAGTTTAATATGTGTTAACAACACAACTCTGGAACCAGCATATACTTTGTTGGATAAAGGCGGCTATGTTTTATTACATACACTTGACTTTGGTTTTGGTTGATTTTGTGTGGTGCAGGATGGAAATTCACCCCAAACTCAGATTCAGCTCATACTGGACCGAGTTCTGCAGCCCATCCTGTTTTGATCAGTGATGATACAGAAAATGGAAGTATTTGATTCCCTTGGTGACGCTGAAAATTAGAGGTGCTATGTTTTAATATGTGTAATGTAAGCAATGTAACTCTGGAACCAACATGTACTTTATTGGTTTTCTGGTTATATTTCAATACATGTACTTGACTTTGGTATTTATTAAATTTGTGTGGTGCAGGTGGATGCAAGTTCAGCCAAAACTCAAAATGAAGCTCCTGCTGGGTTGAGTTCTGCAGCCCATGCTGAATAAGTAAGTGATACTATACGTTTTCGCATCATTTCATTTATTGCATAATCACAACCCAGTTTAGAATGAGTGAGTGTTTTTGTTCATTTAGGGGAAGAGGTAGACCAATGGGCAGAGGAAAAGGGAGAACCACAGGCAAAGGCAATGAAACTCAATTTGCAACTTCTTCTCGAACAGTATGAGAGAATCATACATGCAAAATTTACTTTGTTAACTTAATGCTTATTTTGACATTATTGTTGTGGTTTGGGTGCTAAAAGGAAGAGGAAGAGGCAGTCAAGCCATGTCATCATCAAAGCGAATGGAGTTCACACGTCAATCTGCTGCATTACCATCATCTTCTGCTGCATTACCATCATCTACATAAACTGTGACAAGAGGAAGAGGTCAAGGCAGGGCCAAAGCAACGGCAACTTCACAAGACTTGCCCTTCGGACCATCAACTTCGGTCACTGCCAAGCCCAGGGGAAGATCCAAACACTCCATTTGAAAACCATGAAGTATATAATCTGCTGTTGGAGTTGTGCAACTGAAAGCAACCTGAGGAGTGTTCCTCGTAAGCACTAACCATGTCCTTGTTGTGCATAGTTTGAATAGTTTACTCTTGTCTAGTTTAGACCAGTTCCTCTCAAGCTTACTTAATCAGCAATCCTCAAGAATAAATTGAGCTGCCATTTAATAGGGCATCATTGTCCCGTAAATCATTAAAAATTTAAAAAGTATTGAATGTCGTTTTCGATGTGAACTAACTTTTGAATTTTTCATTAGGCCAAAATAGAAATATGATTTCTGACTAGGTGGGGCAAATTTGGTAGGTGATCATATGAACTTTTTATGTTGTCTAAAAATTAGGATACTGAAGAGTGGCTACTTTGAGCTTGTATATATAGAATACGGTGCCAAATTTGCTCAATGACACAAACTCTTGATCTCTTTCCATTACAGATTGCAGCTTCTGAATGAATAGAGCCGCACCAATTATAAAGTCAAGAGCCCCAACTCTGATCATTATCATGCCTTGCAAGGCCTTAACAACAACATTCATTATGTAGTTTTAATGAATTATGTTTTGAAACTGCACTCAGTGGGCTTTTGAGTGGTAAGTTTATTGCTTAATTATTGGCAAGAAATAATTAAAAGGATAGACTAATTGTGGGTAGTCTTTTAAACATGTGGCACAATCTGGAGGGATGTAAGGCTAGACAAGGGTTAGGGGGTGAGTAGAAACTAACTCTTGACTGACTTGCTTAAATCCTGTAAATTAGGACATCTATGGTCCGTTTGGAAATGCTTCTCTAAGGAATAGTTTTTCTGGAAGCCTTTTTAGTAAGTCCGTGTAGAAATACAGTAACTATATAGTTATGCTGAACACTGGGCAAGCCAAATTTAAATAGAGTGTTGCTATTCCTACCTGATGTCATGTCCTCAACCACCATTAGGGAAAATCTTAACAACGAATTTATTCATCCATAAAATGACCTTGATAACCTTTATTTATCTTAATCTAGCCAACTCTTTACTCCCACATAGACCTAGTAAACCTATATTATTTTCTCTCCGTCTTCTTTTGTTGGAACTTGGATGTAGTGCTTCAAATATATCTTTTCAAGAGATCTTCTCTCATTGCAGATTATTGATCACCATGTTTTCTTTTCTTTACTTTCCATTGTTTCAATTAATCACAATTGACCCTAACATAAAGCTTCACTTGAGTTTCGGTTTCTCTATACATAAAGAAGAGTAATTCACCGATTTCCCCCCTTAACTTGTACCCCATTGCCAATATTACCCATAAAGTTTTATTGTGGCCAGTTTCTTCCTAAAATACTGTGAACGACCAATTTCTCCCTAGCTTCAAATTTACCCAAATTGCATCCAAAAAGTAGCACGGTGGTCATTAAATTTTCTATTATGTTTGTTATATTCTCTTTCTTAAATGTTATTATTATTATTTTTGAAATGTGACATTTTCAATAGAAAGTTAGATGAAATGCGGGGATACATGGCGGTCTGGGGAAATTGGCCATTTATATTAATTTATTGGGAAATTGTCAAAATACTCTCGATTTAGGGAAATGATATCCACACACCTCATTCCTCCGCCTGCAGACCCCTGTTTATTTATGTTCCTTGATTCTCCTTTTGATTTATATAGTATAATATCCACAAATAAATAGGGTGTTAAAAAATGGTGTGCGGAAATCATGTCCTATATATATATGGATTATTGTTCACTTCTTTCTTTATATAAATTGTAATGTAAAGTATGTTCTCGAGACAGATAATAAATGGCATCCACATTTGGACCTTTTTTTTAATTCCTTTTTAGCTTATAAAAGTCCAAAGGGTCCCCCGAACCCGTTCCATCATCAAACAGCAGCAAAAGAAGAAGAACAAACCCTAGAGAGAAATATCAGTATGACTGAGCATTGACTATAACAAGGAAGAAGCAACGAGTGTTTGGAAATGAAGGGATCTCAGTCGCTTCAAAGAGGAATTTGAGTGGATTTTGAAGTTTAATCAATTTCTCCTCTTGGACTCGGCACAATCGGAAATCCAAGGTAAGATTTCCCTTGATCTTGCTCCATCATGGTTCCGCCTTATTTAATTTGCTGAAAAGCATAAAAGGAAAAGTAGAGGAGGAGAAATTAATTATTAATTAATTAGTTCATGGCAAAGTTGAGTAATTTGACGGATGATATGGTGGTGCAAATTTTGTCTCGATTGCCACCTAAATCTTTGATGCGATTCAAATGCGTCCGCAAGTTGTGGTGTGATCTAATTGATAGTCCTAGCTTTGTGGTGAGTCACCTTTCTAACTAGAATTTGAAATCGAAATCAGATTCCTCCACCAGCATTGTTGTAAAACATACTGTTAAAAATATGGAGGATGATAGGAAGCACATTTTATTGTCATTGCTTAATGTTTGCAAGGATGTTAGCGATGGTGATGACCGTGTTGAGGATCTTGGTGTTGTGTATCCTTTGCTGAGTATATCTTCCCCTAATTTTGAAATTGCGGGTTATTGTGATGGGATTTTTTATCTAAGTCTTCACTTTTGTCCAGAGGATATTGCTTTAGTCAATCCAGCTATCATGGAACTTCAGTTCTTCCCAGGTCTTGTCTTCTTCTCCCTCCCCCACAACCAGATGTTGCTGATGGAGCGGATACCATTACCAATGCCATTGGATTTGGGTATGATTCCAAAGCTGAAACATACAAGGAGGTTAGAATTATGAAATTTTTGCCAGGGCCTAGAAAAGCAGAGATATACACTTTAGGTGCTCATTCTTGGAGAGAGGTCAAGTTTGAAATCGATTGTTCTGTCATCTGGACACCTCCTTTTTATTTCTACTTCAAGGGGGGTTTATTGGTTTGCTACTAAGCTCCATTTTTTGAGAAGAAACAATTCTATTAAAAAAGAGAGAGAAATACACAGAAGTGGATAAGAAATCCACCAGCTACATTAGTAAGAAAAATCCCAATAGGATTTGGTTACAGCAGCCATTTCTAGACCTAACTCACTTAACTGCTACTAACAAATCCCACAGTAATTGAGAAAGAGAGTAGTTATTAAACTCTTTTGTGACTGAAGCCCAAAGAGCTGCCCAATATTTTACTCTCCCCCAATGTACTTCTACCCCCACTCCAGTATAGTCTTCAAAAATTCTTTTGTTGCGCTCCAGCCATATGTTCCAAAATATGTTTGCTACTGACCTCCATAATAACGATTTCATCCTTACATTTGATATGGGTGAGGAGGTATTTCATAATATACCAGTTCCGTATGATTCCCTGGAGAGATTTGCATGGAATTGCATCCTTGCAGTATGGAATGAATCCATTGCTTTGTTTTGCTACTGCAAAGATGAAGGAACTGGACTTTCTATCTTTGATATATGGGAGGATGATTCTACTGATGGGGTAAAAAGTCCGTGGAGTAAGAAATGCTTAACAATTGAATCTTTACCAAGTATAGAGATTCTATTGGTATTTTGGAAGAATGACGAGCTTCTTCTGATGGCCACTGACGGACGTGTTGTCTCCTATAACATACGCACTCGAAAGCTCAAAGACCTTCCTATTCATGGCATCGAAAATCCACTATATATTCAAGCTGTTCTTTATGCAGAAAGCCTTGTTTCTGTCAGGGGAGGCAACCAGCCTCTGGCTATGGACCCAAACCGATACACTGGAAGGTATGTAATGTTTTTCCTATGCGTGTTTTTGCTTTTATCCATTAATTAGTGTTTATATTTTGATGTTATACACCCGTTTTTGGGAGGTGTTGTTTGTTCCCTCCAGTTCTTCATGATTATAACTAATTAATAGGGTATAACTCTGTTTATTACCCTAATATTTGGTGAGTTTCAACATTTAGTACATCAATTTTTTTTAATCCCAGAGTCATACCTAAAGTGTAAATTTTGGGACAGTCTCATACATCCGTTAGTCAAACTGTTAGTTCTCCTGTTAAGTGATGACGTGGCGCCCATGTGGACAATGACTGTGTGCCGCATGTCATTAAAAATATTAAAATAATTATTAAAAAAAATAATATTATAAAAATAAAAAAAAAACATTCTTTCCCACCCCCCTCCACTGCAAGCCCAGATTTTTTTTTTTTTTTTCCTTCCTCTTTCTCCTTCTTCTTTCTTCTTCCTTCTTCCTCCTCCTTCTTCCTCTTCTTTTATGGGTTCAGAATTTTTTTTTTTTTCTTCTTCTCCTCCTCCTCCTTCTTCTTCCTTCTTCTTCCTTTTCTTATCTGGGTTTGGAATTTTTTTTTTCTTCTTCTCCTTCTTCTTCTTCTTCCCCTCCTCCTCCTCCTTCTTCCCCTCCTCCTCCTCCTTCTTCTTCCTTCTTCTTCCCCTCCTCCTCCTTTTTCTTCTTCTTCTTCTCCTTCTTCTTCCTTCTTCTTCCTCTTCTTTTCTGGGTTCGGATTTTTTTTTTCTTCCTCCTCCTCTTTCTTCTTCCTTCTTCCTCCTCCTTTTTCTTCCTCCTTCCTTCTTCTTCCTTCTTCTTCCTCTTCTTTTCTAGGTTCGGATTTTTTTTTTCTTCCTCCTCCTCTTTCTTCTTCCTTCTTCCTCCTCCTTTTTCTTCCTCCTTCTTGCCACGTCATCACTTAACGGGAGAACTAACAATTTGACTAACGGATGTATGAGTGACACGCCCCGACCCCGATGTTCCTCGAATATCAGGATAGGCACGTGCTGGCCGACACCCGAAGGTGACGCAAGCCATTCGTTAAATCCAAAAATTTATAATTTGAAATAAATAACGGTTAGGAATACAATTACAAAGGATTAATAATTTAGGAACGTGTCCAGAGCATACGACTACACCAAATCACTAAAAGAATTGAGACAAGGTTAAATGGATCAAGGGAATGAGTACTACATTGAAAAGATTCGAAGGTACCGTTGTGGAAGTGCCGTGATGCCGGGATCGTAATGCCTCGTTTCTAATACCTGAATGGGAGCGCAAAACAAGGGTGAGTGGACCAGAGTTATATACATATATAATATGAAAACATTCCAGAACATAATAATTCCCCCACCAGTTTGAAAACCAAAAATATGCATCATATACTACGTAATAAGTTTCTAAACAATTAGCATGCCACTAAAATCATTAATCCAATAATTCCAATATTTCGAATCAACTCATACTTCAAATTCTCGTCTCAATAAAGTCACAAGACAATTATAGTATCAATCTCGTAAATCTCATCTCAATTAAAACCCAGGAAGCATCACAAGTTGTGCTGCTAGTGAGTACACCGAATTAGTAACACTTCCGGCCCAATGCCTGCACCTGAATCTCTATGGCCATCACCATGAGATAACTCCCTCCCGGCCCGATGCCAGACTCCGTGGTCCCTCAGCCTTCCGCTAGGGATTATTTCTCCAGGCCTTTGCCAACTACAAACCTCGCCCTCGGCGGCATGGTGTTCACTAATTTGCACAAAATATATTTCTAAAATACAACTTCGTAGCAAGAGTTCATCCATCCCCCGTACTACGAAGAGGTGTTCTAAAATCATTTGAAACACATTCTTAGCATCCTATCGTCATCAATCAGATAGTCTACCAGAATGTGGGTTATATCAGAAAACAGTTCAATAAAATCATTCTATATCTCAAGAACATTCAAATCACAGTTATCAAATATGCTTCCTATTCACAATTCATAATTTCCAAGTAAAATCAAGGCATGCTATATATAAATGTAAATCTTCATGTCATATCATAAATCATGTATTTATTTTTAGAAGGTGGTCCACTCACTGTACTTCGCCGCAGTAGCGTTATGCAAGCGAGAATTATGCACGTCCTCCCTAACCACTTCACCTAAGCACAAGATGAAATAGATAGATAAGAGATTTGATTTGAATTGAATGGAATAAGAACTTTCGTTTCGGATCCCGGGTTTTTGGTTTAGGTTTGGAATGGATTGAGTTTAGGGTTTCTAAGGTTCTTGATCTAAAGGACGAAGGTCTAAAAGGATAGGTTTGGGTTTTGCTCACTTCTAAACACCCTACCCACACACACTGCAAGCACCCAAGGTCACCCAAAGACAACCTATATTCATATAAATGTCTCTACACACTTGCATACATATACATATATATATACAAAACATATGGAATATAGAAGTATGCACACATACACACACTGTATATACACATACACCCTACACACACGGTATATATATATATATATATATATATATATATATAGACACACACACAACACACACACACAATACACACGCTGCACACTCACACACACGGCACTGTGCACACATGTATACAGCACACACACACACAACCTATGCAGTTCCTCACACATATATATATACACAGTGCATATACATATATTCACAGTATATATATATACATGCTGCACATACATATACTTACACACATATATTTACACAGACTGGACACACTCACATACAGCCTGCATACATATACAGCCCACACCATACATACTCAATACTGCACACACACATACACACCGTACTACTCATATACACAACCCACACACTCAACACATAACACATACACACTCTGCATATTCACACACACACACACACGCACAGTACATTCATGTAATCACACCCATTCACGCAAGCACAGCCCAAAATACACACACACACATATATCATAACACTACACTCACACACGGGGCATATACATATAACTCACGCACACACACATACCTGCACGACAACACCCACGCACTGTACAGTACACACACACACACACACACATATACATATAGATGCCTTCCTATAACTGTGCACGCACACTGCACACATGTGCATCGATACCACCATCCCTCAACTGGCAGCAACACACACACCACACACAGCCCTATACTCTACGTTTTCCAAGCAACCACACAAGTATAACATATATACATATATATATAAACAACACACACCCATGCATACTGACCTGCACCCCCTTCACGCACAAATTTTTTAATATATATACATCCACACACACACCCATGCAGCATTTCTTGCCTTCACGCATAAACACCATGGAAAGCATACATATCTAAGTATTTACATACCCATTCCTCGAGTAACTCTATCATTGCACAGCATACAACCACATTCGGATACACACACATGCTTTAACGCAAAACTTCTCATTTCCCAGCATTATATCCATACATACATATATGCACACAGTTCACGCATAACCTCATGCACACACACACCCTTCACCTGGTTATATATTTTACGCACACACACAGACTGTGTATCATGCACAGACTGCACACACGACTCATACATATGGGAACACACACGCACACCCCCGCAGCCCCACACATACTCACCTTCACAGTAGACACTCCTCCTACCCTCACATATAGGTACAGCTCAAGCACACACTCAGAAACATACACACTGTACAGTTTCTCACTATGTATATATGTATATGCATCAATATACATATCAACCCATACGCACCAACCCGTAGGTCTCTACGCTCTACTCTTCTCAGTTTGGTACAATCCAAGATGAAAATGATGTTAAGAATGAAGGAAGTGAGGTCTTACCACAAATCAACTCGAAGGAGGTCAAGACCGGCCGAGTTGGTGTACGGATGTCGACGGAGTTTTCGTCGAGAAACTGAAAACACACACAACGAGCATGCGCAAGGTTTAGGCTTCGATTTCACCCCCCAAACATCTTATTAGTTAGAGAAATTGTAACAATCTTAAGAGGGAAGGAAGATCCTTACCAATGCTCAAATCGAAGGAGCTCTCGGGGATGATGAGAGATACTCAAGGAGGTTAGGAGAGGTGCATGCAAAGTCGGGGCTGCGTTCCTCAGGTAGTGGAGAGGTGGAGGGTGAAGTTTGGAGGGTTGATTCGCCGTAGAGATGGTTGACAAGGAGGAGGAGCTCTCGGAGCTCAGAGCAGTTTCGAGAAGCTGCATTTGTAGAATCATGAGAGAGAAGGAGGAAAGATGTACGGGTTGGGTAAAAGAACCACCTTGGGCCGGGTTTTGGGCCTAGTCTTTTAGTTAAGGATTTTGGTTTAAAACAATTCAATAAGTGGGGCTTGGCCCATATAAACTTAGGTATTAGTTTAGGTAAGGGTTGTTAAAATGAGACTGTCCCAAAATTTACACTTTAGGTATGACTCTGGGATGAAAAAAATTTGATGTACTAAATGTTGAAAACCACCAAACATGAGGGTAGTAAACTGTCCTTTGCCCTAATTAATAAGAAGAGTATTGCTGACCTTACAAAAACAGATATTGTTCCTACTGGAACTTTGCAAACTAGATAGAGTTCTCTACTTTTAATTTTTCTTTTCTTCTCAGTAGTTTGCTTCTGACGGAAAACAAGATTGCTTAGGTTTTTGTTCATTCTGATTCACTTACCTTATCTTGTGTACATTCATGTGCATGCTCTTATGTTTTTCCCCAATTACTTAAATCCAGTGTATCGTTCGATCTGTACTTTTACCCAAGGCATGTATGAGCACGCACTTGATAGAGTGATATTGCTGTGATGATGGCACTGAAAAACATCAAAAAGGTCTACTTGATGTGCTTGGAACAAGCAGATTGCAGTTTTGATCCTTGATGGTAGAAATGTATGTACTTGTTTCTCTTGATGATGGCAAAGTAGTAGGAAGCCTCTTTTTCGACTTGAATTTCATTGTGGCGGTGAAGGTGTATTTTGAAATGTTAGTTAGGCTAAAGTCGAAAAGACATTGCTGACTTTGGTTGTTGATGTTTTCTTCTCTATCTTATGAACTTTCGATATCGTCTTAAAATTAAGATTTACCCTTTGAACTTCAATGTCTGGAATTTGGTTTTCTGTTTTAATGGAGCGAACTCCATTTGCATTATAGATTACATTGCAGCTTCTGTATTTTATTTTATTTGTTCAAATGATTATGCTTTGAAACTCAACTGAGCGAGGCTTTTGAATGAATAGTGATGGACCAATTATAAAATCGAGAGGCCCAGCTCCGATCATCATCATTTTTGGCAGGCCTTACCCACAACGGTCTTGTTACATGTTATTTCCACTTTTACAGAGATCACCCCCAAATTTCAAGTAGTTCCTGAAAAAAAAAAACACTTACAATGAAAGGAAGCACTATGTTCCTTTTTTATTTATTTATATATTTTTATTTTTTAAACTAGAAGCACTCTTAGCAAAAAAAAACTTCAACGAAAACATTATCAAAAACGTTTTTAATTATCTTAAAATGCTCCTAAACTATTCCAAAAGTACTACAATACGACCGAGAGAAAACGACTCATCATCCAAAAAATGAATGGAGTGGAAGATGGTACCTAATGGATTGTTAATTTATTAAACATGTTCTAGAGGTTGGCAGGTGGATATATTGGTTACCAATCCTCCATTTCTCATCTTATAATTAAGCCTATTATATTAAATGATAACATTTCCATAATCTCAAAAAAAGGGCGAGACTGAGGCGCCTTAATTTTGAATTCTTTATATTAAACATCCATATCTTTTAATGATTTGATTAAATTTTTTTTTTGACATAATTTTTGTGCTATATGCACATTATATTGTAACGAATTTCCTATAATCTACCCTTTTGATTACACTCCCCTCCGTTAGAGATAATGGTAAAAAAAAAGTTGGTTAGATTCAATTTATTTTCACAATAATGCTATAATTTAGCAATATTTATCTACAATTTAAGATATTTTCTTTCCGAAATAGTTTAATTTTTGTTTAAATCCCCCAAAATCAAACGTACCAAAATAAGTTTTTCTTTTAGTACTTTAAGAGAAAATAGAATTGAGAATAATATAAACTTACTAATACACAATGTGTACAAAATAAAATGTACCAATATTAACAATATGTATCAAATCAAACGTACCAAAATTGCAAATAAACGTACCAATTAATGATTTTTTTGTAAATTCAAATGTATCCGCAAATAATATATATGTAATGTATTGTACCTAATAATAATTCGTCAACAACTATACTTAAAAAAATAGCAAAAATATTTTAATTTTAAAAAATAGAGGTAACTATTGGTCAAAACACTTTAATCAAATTTAAAAAAAACACAAATGTTTAATTTAAATGATATAGAAAAATTGCAGAAAATTCTATACTTTCTTAAAACAAATTGCCAAGACTGGTAATTTTATATGAGCACCATGTATGTGGGTTCGGCCACGTGTCACATTTAGATATAGCTTGTCAATTAATTAGGTTAATATAGCACAAAGAGAGGGACTGATCAAGAATTAGGCAGATTGATTAAAGAAACACGTGGATGGTCCTGATGAATACAACTATAGAGAAAACTTGCATTTTGTACACTTGTCTTTATAAAACCAAACTTTCGTTAGCTTCTTAAGATTTATGGATGAAACTTCAAGCTTAAATATTATACATCTGCTAGTATTTTTATCGTTTTCGTTTTAGTTTTCAAGCGCAAGTATTCAATAAAAATTACTTTTTAAATTCAATAAATAGTTAGGCCGCTTTTAAGATGGCTTCTATATTCCTTAACTCGTACTCAGAAGATGATATTATAACTAAAAGCTTGCATTTTCACCCAACAAAAAAAAAATTGTGAGTAAACTCATGGTTTTTAATGAGTTTTGAAAATTTCTCACATGAGCTGGTCATCATAAAACATATTTTGGCGGAAATTTAGCCGCATCAAGCACCGGTAGAGCCAAGTACAAGGTTTATGTGGGCAATAGCATATGGAGAATTTTAGTTTTTATGTTTAAAAACACTAATCATTTGGATTATTTTATAATTTTAAATTGTCATAGCCCCTTTAGGGAAAATAAGAGTTAATAAATGTTAAATAAACTCATCATTTTAACCAATATTAAAATTTAATAGTAATAAATTAAAACTTTCATACATCACACTGTTCTTTATTTTATTCCTTTGAAAGTTTTGAAGGCTAGAAGCTTAGAAAATATACTATAAATTTCTTGCTTCAAATTTTTACTTTCAAGTTTACTATTATATTACTGTATGTAGGCAACAAAAAAACATTGAGCATTTAGTTTCATAGTAATATTTTTAACTTACCCTATTGTTTGGGCCCAAAATAACAGTTTGGGCCGAGGGAAGTATTTCTCGGCTTAAAAGGAGATGCTACGGAAGGTCGACTCATGGGCCGACTGAATTGAGTCGACCGAATCCTAGTAGGAAAAAGATTTATCTCAAGTAAGGATAAGGGAAGCAAAATCTATTTGTGGAGAGAGTCCTAGTACGATAAGGAGTCTCTGTGGGAGTCCTAGCTGAAGAAGGAGTGGCCGAGGCAGTCCGATAGGAGTAAGGAGTCCCAATCGGAGTAGAATTATGATTGATTAGAAGAGGACTCGGCTCCTATAAATACAGAAGCAGTGGTAGCGTGCAAAAAGACCTCCAACTAAACACACAACTCTGCCTTGAGCAATTTCTCGCTCTTTGCGAAACCTCTCAACACCCTTGAGATTTTTGTTTTCTTTTTCCCCTTCACACCTTCAGTTTGGATAAACAGCACTGTGAAGGCAACCGGCAAACACCTTCAGTTTGGATAAACAACACTGTTGCCGTAGAATCAGCCGTCCGTGAAACACCTTCAGTTCGGATAAACAGCACTGCGACAGGGTCGACGGGTTATCTATCCAAGTCTCGGCCAACGAGGGTTTTCGGATCCCCATTGACAGAGGTCATCTCACTAGCCATCTCGGCGAAATGAGGTGTTACTACTACTTAGGCTCGGTGCATCAACGCCGAGTTATTTTATGATCGCATATTCACAAGTGAGTTTCAGAGTTCGGCACTTAGACGGCCGAACCACGTTCATTATTAAGACATTCATCCGCTTTGAGTATTTGTGCCCCTATACTCTAGTATCGATTCGGCGTGATTTTACCTTCACCAATACGGTGACTATCGCCGAATCGGACGACGACGAGCCGTGAACTTTGTAATTGGTAGCCTTGTCTTCAGGCTTGAGGACCCAGAAGCCGAGACGTGTTCCTTTCTCGGCCACAGTTGCAAGACACAGAAGTCAGCCGCGCGCATCCACACCACATCAAGACACTTTTACTCATCGGTCGAGCTCGGCCGACGAGTTGGCACGCCCTGCACACAGTCGAAGGACTTAGTTAGTCTACTAGTTACTCGGCCTGCGCGCCACGTAGGCTAGGTGATTTTTGTAGTCAACATTTTGGCACGCCCAATGGGACCAAGTGTTAAAACTACGAAGTTCATGCCCGTTGAGACTCGTTCGGTGAAGAAAAAGACATGAATGGGAAAGTCCACCACCGCACCAGTAACCCACAACACGGGTTCAGAAAATTCATCACATGTACACACCAATGATGCCGTGACACTTGATCCACGCCGAGAGAAGGGAATACTTCTCGGTGAACCCCCTCATAACACAGGAGTTCTCACTAAAGTCATAAAGGACAAACAAGTCGAAGGAATAGTGGAGGACTGTGACGAGGATGTGGGTGACGCTATTGACCCACCATCCAGGTCGTTTTTTAGGAGACGCTTGGAAGAATAATCTCGGCAATTCGAACAGACATTCGGCCGAGACATACAATCAATCCTGGAAGAAGTACGGGGGCAAAGCGCCATGCAGACCAAGTTGCTCTAACACTTGATCAACATTACCCCCAATTTGGGATTGACCGATCGAGCGCGACAGTCCCTACCCAAACATAACATAGCGACCACGTCAACGGCCGAGGCAGGATCTACTCGGTCTAGAGCAATTGATCTGGAAAAAAGGAGCGGACCAACCAGCACAACAAATGACTTTGGGGCTGGCACGACTACCGTGAATACCTCAGACGTACAACGAATGATTGATTCGGCCTTGAAGAAAGGGCCGAAATTCCCCAAGTTTATTCATCCGTACCCAGAGTATGTCGAGCATTTCGAATACTCGAAAGGTTTTAAGATCCCAGATTTCAGTCTGTTTGCGGGAGAATCTTCGTTATCTTCTCTTGAACACGTGGCTTGCTTCACCGCACAATGTGGGGATGTCAACAGTGATCATTACAAGCTACGATTGTTCAATTTCTCATTAACCGAACCGGCATTCGCATGGTACATTAATCTTCCTTCAAATTCGGTCCAAAGTTGGGAAGAGCTGGTAGAGAAATTTCATGAACAGTTCTATCGGCCAAGAATGGAGATGTCAGTATCTTCGTTGGCTAGGATGGCACAAGCATCCGATGAGTCACCAATGGAGTACTTGACAAGGTTTAAATCGGCCAGAAATTGGTGCTGAGTACCTCTCCTGGAAGTGGAATTCGTAAGAATTGCCCTCAATGGCCTTGACCTGGAGTACAAGAAGAAGTTCTTGGGGGCCAATTTTCGGGATATGTACGAATTAGCTCAGCATGTAGAACAATACAAGTACCTACTCCGAGAGGAGAAGGTATCAAAATCCTCAGCCAGGGGTACCATATACAAAAGCTCTGGCCCTGGCTCTGGCTCAAAATCCTCAGCATGTAGAACCATACATCTGCAAGGCTTTGGCTCAAACTAAATATGCAAAAGCTCGCATAGCCCCTGAGGAAGTTACAACCAAGGTGTCGAAGGTTTATACTTTTGACATTACCAAGGTCGATGCTATCTTCGATCAGCTATTGATGGCAAAGATTATCAAGCTTCGGCCAGGACATAACATCCCAAAGGCCGACGAGCTGAAAGACAAGGTGTACTGCAAATACCACAATTCAAGTAAACATACAACCAACAATTGTGTGGTGTTTCGCAATGCCATTCAAGGATGGATCGACAAAGGAAAATTAAAATTCCCAGAGAAGCAGATGGCCGTCGACGCCAATCCTTTTCCCTCAGCAACAGTCGGCATGGTGGATGCCCATTTACCTAAAAATAAGGGTAAGGAAAGAGCCGAGTTTGTACAAGTGCGGCACATCCTAAAACAGAGTTCTCGGCCACAGCTAAAAATTGATCTATCATCCTATAATGAGCCACCCACAAAGCTGACAGG
Source organism: Crataegus laevigata (assembly GCA_963580275.1). Taxonomy (NCBI): domain Eukaryota; kingdom Viridiplantae; phylum Streptophyta; class Magnoliopsida; order Rosales; family Rosaceae; genus Crataegus; species Crataegus laevigata. Next base: position 28,425,460 of record OY756944.1, on the reverse strand, counting down.
GCCCGCGGTTGTCCAAACCATGTCCGGAGCCAGCGAGGAAGAATCCGAAAAGCCAACAATCGACGTGATGAACGCCCATTTGCCTAAAAACACAAGCGAGGCAAAGGCCGAATTCCTGCGGATGCAGCACATTCCGAAACATGGTTCTCGGCCACGGTTCAGACTCGATTTATCTACTAACGAGATGCCAACAGAGCTGACAGGTCCTGCAATAGTTGAACCTATGTCAGGAGCTAGCGAGGATGAACCCGACAGGCCGATAGTATTGTGCAGTCGTTGTAAGGTGCATGTAGTCATAACCGAGCCAAAAGAGAAACAATCTCAAGCAGCAACACCATGACAAACACCCATGGTCGCGACAATGCCGCCAAAGGTGCTCGGCTCGGGCCAGCACCACAAGGTGTTCGATAGACTCAGACCTTAACCGCGAGCCAAAGGATTATCTTCGGCCAGGCGACGACTCGACTTTGATGCCCCGTTTTACAATGAAGATTACTATGCACGAAGCTCCAGCAGTTCCGGTTCGGTGGCACCTCAAAAGACGGTTCGGTGGCACCTCAAAAGACGTTCAAACCGCCCGAACCACGTGACCATCGATGGTACACGTATAATTCACCAACTGGCATGTACATTGCCCTATCCAAATCTCAGAAGCATCGCCGCCAAAGGATAGATTGCATGGCTCGCCGTCAGGCGACCCAAGTATCTTCGGCTCCCAAGTGGCAGCCCAAAACCGCGGAGACAAATGAAGGTGATCGTCACCCTCCGACGATCGTGACCGAGTTAATCGAAAGAAAGAAGGTTACAGACCGTGCTATCGAAACTGCTTTCGAAGAGTCTGATAAACGGATTAAGCTTCTACTTCGATCAGGAGAAATGAAGGCTCGCATCGAGCAAATCAGGAAGGAGTCAGCGGAGAACCTCCCTTCAGCATCAACATCAGAACCATTGATTAAGATACGACGAAATCTCCATCCTCATTTCGTTGGCGAAGCCCTAAAGTATATGCTGCAGTTTCATAAGACGCACTCGGCCAATGACTTGTACGGCTTACCAAAGGAGTGTCAACATGTCCTCGACCTGGCGTTAACTTCCCCAGATGCTGAGCAAATAATTCAGAAAACTACAAACCCGGTCATAAAGGCATTTTTCCAGCACATACAGGAGGCTCGGGTGTTTAGCTTTGAGGTCGACCCATACACGGATCTACCCCCCACCGAGCTCCCTTTCTCCTTTGATGATCTTCGTGATCTGAGATACCATTTCGAAGTTTTCTTAACAGTAGCACTTTTCGGCCTCACGACCGATGAACAAGAACGTATAAAGCGCCTCGACGCGTACCTTGACACAAGAAACGTTCTAATTGCTTACCAATAGCAAGTCCGTCAATCAGCGCCTATCCCATCAAGTGAGCTTGAGGGTAACATTCACGATAGTTCAAGACAAGAGGATGAGTTGCTACCCGTCGATCATACAACGGACGCCTTAGCTGAAGACGTTCAGGAGCAAGCTGATTCGACTGACAATCTCGGGAAAGAGCATCATGACCCACTGGGACCTTCTGTCCTGGACAACATGGAAATCAGCATGGTCCATGTCTTGCCCGCCGAGTTTCAGCCAACTACTTCCCAACCATCATCCTTGGTGGGCGATGTAGTGGCCGAGAAGGCAACACAAGTCGATCTCGTTGCTACTGAAGAGGAAGAGATAGAAATCCCACAAGACAGACTTGCGGCAGCCCTCGCGGAATTGTTTCCCTGGTCCCCCACTACCAATCTACAACATCTCAAGCCGTTATATGTTACGGCTCATATAGAAGGTTATCCTGTCTCTAAGGTATTCGTCGATTGTGGGGCCACTGTCAACGTTATGTCTGTGTCCGTCATGCGAGCCTTACTACGGTCCCACGATGAACTCATCCCATCCGGGATAACTATGAGCAGTTTCGTGGGAGATCGGTCCCAAACAAAATGAGTGCTTCCTCTGGAGGTAACCATCGCTGGTCGTAATCACATGACCGCATTCTTCATTTTTGATTCTAAAATTGAGTATAACGCTCTGCTCGGCCGTGATTGGATCCATCAAACTAGTTGAATTCCGTCGTCACTCTATCAAGTCCTCGTCTTCTGGGACGGAAAGTCGGTCATCGTCCATCCGGCCGACACCCAGCCATTCGAGGCCAACATGATCCAAGCTCGTTACTATGATGATCACGTCGGCTACATTTCCCTTCAAGGCCTCAATGAGGAATGACGACCGACAAGGATTTCCGTGCAGAAGGCTATTGAGGTTGCCGCCGAGACTGTCCACCAAGAATCGGTGAGACTCGGATTGGCCAACTTACTCACCGATATCGATGATTGACGCCCATCAAGAACGACGCCAGGCCGCAGTCTCCTCGACCATGAGGCGACTGCTGGCTCATTGGTATACAGTTTCCCAGCAACCAAACTCGGGAGTCAATTTGGTCGAGTTTTTAGCAGAAGGAGACAACGACCCCGTTTTGTCTCTAGATAAGGTTCAAGCTGCACCGGCTGAACTTGAAGACAACCGGCCTCATGTCAAAGACCCTTTGGAAGAAATAAATGTCGGGACGGCCGAAGAACCTCGGCCTTTATTTATCAGTGCTCTGTTGCCTCAACCTATGAAAACAGACCTGTGTAATTTATTAAAAGAATTCAAAGATTGTTTTGCTTGGAGCTATCACGAGATGCCTGGTTTAGATCGCACGCTCGTCGAGCATGAGCTACGCATCAAGCCCGGCTGAAAACTGTTTCGTCAAACCTCTCGACGATTCTCGACCGAAGTACAACTTGGCATAAAAGACGAGATCATTCGGCTCTTGAATGCCGGTTTCATTCGGACAGCCCGATACGTCGAATGGTTGGCAAATATAGTTCCCGTCCTTAAGAAAAATGGAGCCTTGAGAATTTGTATCGATTTTCGAAACCTGAATCTGGCAACCCCAAAAGATGAATATACTATGCCAATTTCGGACCTCTTAATCGACTCAGCGGCAAACCATGCGATTTTTTCCTTCATGGACGGTCATGCTGGTTACAACCAAATTTTCATCGCCAAAGCGGATGTTCACAAAACTGCTTTTCGATGCCCGGGGGCACTCGACACATATGAATGGGTGGTTATGCTGTTTGGTCTCAAGAATGCCGGTGCAACTTACCAGCGAGCAATGAATGTTATCTTCCATGATCTTATTGGGACAACGGTCGAAGTCTACATTGACGATGTTGTGGTCAAGTCCAAATGTCGGCATACACACTTAGAGGATCTTCGCCAAACCTTCCTACGCATGCGCCGACATCACCTTAAGATGAACCCGGCCAAATGTGCTTTTGGCGTGTCGGCCGACAATTTCTTAGGGTTCTTAGTTCATCACCGAGGCATTGAGATTGACGACAACAAGGCCCAGGCCATCATCAATGCACCACCACCAGCAACCAAATGACAGTTGCAGTCGTTGCTCGGCAAGATTAATTTCCTCTGCCGATTTATTGCCAATTCGACGGCGAAAATGCGTGCTTTTTCCACGTTTTTAAAACTCAAGGATTCTGACACGTTTGAATGGCACACTGAACATCACGAGGCTTTCACACAAATCAAGGTGGCTCTTTCCACCCCACCAGTCCTCGTTCCGCCCCAACGTGGCAGACCTCTTAAGTTATACATTTTTGCGGCCGACGAATCCATTGGTTGTCTTTTAGCACAAGACAATGATGCGGGGCGCGAACATGCTATCTTTTACCTTAGTCACCACCTTAATGCTTCTGAAATCAATTATACGGCTGTCGAAAAACTCTGTTTAACATTGTTCTTCGTTGCCTCAAAACTCAGGCATTACATGCTCCCCTCCGTCACTCAAGTCATCGCCCAAACCGACGTCATCCGCTACATGCTCACTCGGCCGATCGTAAAGGGCCGAATCGGGAAATGGATGATGGCATTGTCTGAGTTCAGTTTACAATACGTGCCCCAGAAGGCTGTCAAGGGACATGCACTGGCCGATTTCTTGGCTTACCATCCGTCCTCATACGATTTTGGAAGTACCGAACTTGAAATCGGTATGGTAGAAGCCCGGGATAATTTCTGGACCATGTACTTTGATGGTTCGAGCACGGCTGTTTCTGTTGGGGTGGGCATCGTTATTCAGTCTCCCGAGCACCAGTGCTGGTATTTCTCTCTCAAATTAGACTTCGACTGTACCAATAACCAGGCCGAGTACGAAGCCCTTGTCATCGGCCTCAGTATCCTTCACGACTTGCATGCCCTTCGCGTTCTGGTCCTCGGTGACTGTGAACTTGTGATTAACCAAGTCAATGGTACTTTTCGTTGCATGAGTTGCACTTTGGCCCCCTATCACATGGTCGCCACCTATTTGGCCGAGTCATTCGATGGTATCACGTTTATGCACGTGTCTCGAGTCCATAATACCGATGCAGATGAGTTAGCCCAAATTGCCTCCGGTGCACAACTCATGGGGGCAAACATGGTCGGGCGATACCCATCATACGACAGTCGTACCCAGGCTTGATTAAACAGCAAGTTCTCGATTAGGATCATGTGATTTGAACACGGGTCATGTCATTGCCGTCGTTATTAGAACGAGACGATCCCGACCTTATAAGCATGATCTGTCTCGCGCCGGCTGCAAGCTCCGTCAGTTTAGCTTTATTTGCTTCGAACGTCGCTTCAAGTGCTGAGACGACGTCAAACCTTCGGCGTTGAAGCACTGCTATCTGGTCGTCAAGGGCCGCCAGTTCCAGCTTGTTTTCCTTTATAATTTCAAGGTCTGGTTGGGCAGCCTCCTGAGCAGCCTCAGCAGCCTTCAGTACCTCGTCAGACCGAATGGCTCTTTCGAAGATCGGGAAAAACTCTCGAGTCCTCTCCAAGATTGAAGACAGTTGGGTAATGGTTGCATTATCCAACTGACTTTCAGAAGCGAGGGCATTCAAGCATTCCCCGACAGCGTCGAGCCAGTTGCACTAAAGAACTTCCAAAGTCAATAAGGAAAATAGGTCTTGCAGCCGGGTGAAGGCAGAATGATCGGCAGATGCGGTGGCAGTCTTGGTCGACGAAGCAGAGGAATCAGGCCCACCAGAAGCAGAATAGAATAGAGCGTCGAGCTCAGCCTGCCAAGTGGGCTGCACAAAAATAAAATATAAGTAAAACATCCAAGCTAAACAGGCAAGAACCTAAGAAGGGTGAAGAGGACTTACGATGGTCGAGGTGGCTCCGTGAATAGGGATGGCCGAATCCACGCCCTGTGAGGAGACTGTCGACGCCACCGGCGCTTCAGGTTGGATAGCGGCCTTCTTCCCTTTGTCGGCCACGGCAGAATCGGCCGAGAGTGTCTCGGCCATCAAGAGAGGACGTGGGGAAGAAGGCCAAGGATGGCCCGTAAACAGAGTCTCACCGTCGTTCTGAGAAGATGATCGGTTAGTACTAAGATCAAAATATCAAATAAAAGCAGAAGTGTATATCCAAACCTTTTCGTCTTCCAGGACGACCATCGGTTTCCTTGGATGCTTGGACGGCGACCTGGCGGCCAAAGGGGCCACGTCCAGAATAGGGGCGGCCGAAGTCCCTTGAGCTGCAAGGGACTTGACTCGCCGAGCAGTTTCTGGCACGGCCTAGGGGGCAGGACTAGCCGTGGACGACAGCCGGGCATGACCAATCCTGATCCCCGGGAAAGCTTGAGACGGCCGTCTCATTGCCTGGCTGGAGGCGACGGGAGCATCCCGATCTCGGTGTATGGCCGTTTTCTTTTGACGTTTTAGAGAATGGGGAGACTTGCCAGCTTCCTCGGCCTCCCGGTGCAGCTGTTTAGTCAGTGGTTTGGCCGCAACGGCCGTGGCCGTTTTGGGAAGAGAAACCAATTTTTTCTTCTTCGCCGCGGCCGCCGCAGCCACTTCTGCTAGTTGGGGGGCACGACCGCCTAGAATGAGAAATGAAATAGAGTTAGACAGCCCTAGATAAAACTAAGTTATAGAAGTGAGGGTTAGGACATGTACCTTGAGCCGCGTCTTTTGTGGCGAGGGCGGCCTTTTTGGGTCTGTCCCCAAAAAGTTTATTGACAACGTCTGCGGCCGACGCGCTGAAGAAGTCCCTGGTATAGGCCTCCCACCAGTCACCGAATGTGTCGGTACAGAGGGCTTCGGGAACGGCCAGCTGAAGACGAAATTTGTTACATCGCTCTTGAAAGTCCTTCTCGGCGGACTTAAAATCTTTTTCAAGAAAGCCGGAGAGACGTCCTCGGCCGAGAAGAGAGCGGGAGGAAAGAAGAGGCACCGGGGCACCTTGGACATACTCAAGCTGCCGGGCTGTAAAGTGGGGGGGGTAGACCTCCCAACTTGCCCGACAAGCGTCACATGCCGTGGATGGGAGTTGGATCGACTCAGGGTAGTCTCGACGACGGCAAATCAGAAATTCGTCGTCAGATAGAGAGTTCAGGCCGAAGAGGAATTTGAAAATTTCTTTGGCCCGGTGAGGTGGTACTGGTCGAGAAGCCAGTTGGGGGCCGAACGCTTCGGCGGGATGGAATGAAGGCATGTCAGGCAGAAGCGCGACGAAATAGACCTGCAGCCAGAGTTGGAAGATGACACGCCCGCCCCTTAATTATATTTAAATCCTAGAAATTAGACCCTAAATCGTTTTCAATTAGGCCAATTTAATCCCTAAACTTTTATAAACTTTCAATTTAGTCCCTAAACCCTTTTAATTTTATAATTGTTTATTTCTTAAATGGTGAGCCACTGGGCCCACCCGGTTTTGTTCCCCGAGTCATCTCCCTCACTTCTCTGTCCCTCTCTTCTCTGCTCTCTCTCGCCCTCTCGAACTCTCTCTTCCCCGTAACCCTCTCGCCCTCACTCTCCCTCATCTCTCTCGCTCGATCTCACCATCACGGACGCACGCACACCAGCATCATCACCTTCCATCTTCTCTCTCTCTCTCTCTCTCTCTCTCTCAGTGGCATCGAACGGAGAAGAAGACCCGAGAAACCCTCCGGCGAATTCCTTCATTTTTCTCGGTTAGGTAAGCCTTGAGTTACCTTTATCCATGTTAGATGGGTACTTGGATGAATTTTAATGGATGTTATATCTTAAATTTGAAGGATTAGGGACGAGATTAACACGGGGTGTGTACACCCTTCTCCGGCGAAGTCGTGAGCACCGTAGGCTTCTCCGGTTGTCTCCGGTGGAATCTCTTCGAATTGAAGGTACCCAGACACTCCCCTCGCTTCGCTCTTCAATTTGGTAGGTAGATCGGGGCTCGAGACCCCCGTTTGTAGTTGGCCGGAGCTGTAGAAGCTCCGGCGATCCTCTGGTTTTTCCGACGCCAACCCAGGCCCTTTGGGCAAGAACCCTAAACCCAAAACCCTCTCGGGCCTTAGGCCCGTAACCAGCCCAGCCCGTTTCTTTTTAATTATTAATTATTTATTTTATTTCTTTTTGTTAAATTAGGATTTGGGGCCTTTGGGCCATGTTCATTGGGCATTAGGCCCATTTGCACCTAACCCAGTACCCTAGCCCGCATTATTTTTAGTTTTGGGTTTCCTTAAATTAATTAAGGCCTCGGGCCTTTGAAAAACCTAGGGCCTTCGGCCCGTTTAACCCAAACCCAAACCCAAGGCTTATAAGCCTTGGGCCGAGATAGAAACCAGGGCCCTTGGCCCGTTTTCCCTGAGCCCAGAAGCCCTTTGGGCTGACCCAACCCCAAAACCCAAGACCCTTGTTGGGTCAGTTACCCAAACCCAAACCCTTGGCGACCCAAACCCAAACCCGTTGACCCTTTGACCAGGTCTGGGTTGACCTTGACCCGTGGACCCAACCCGTGGATCCTGACCCGACCCGTTGACCCTGACCCGTGGACCTTGACCGACCCGGTTGACTGACCCGTTGACCCGACCCGGTTGACCGTTGACCCGGTCAACGGTTGACTTTGACCTTGACCGTTGACTTTGACTTTGACTAGTCAACGGTCAACGTTGACTTTCTGTTGACTTTTTTGGGTTTTCGTCCGAGACCCCTCCTAGGCTAATTTCGACGTCCTGGACCCGTTTTTGAGGTCCGTTTTCCCAAATAAATTCGTTTGAATAGAGTTTGACTAAGTTGTACCCTTTATGTGCTTAGGAGCAACTTTTGGGATTGTTCTAGATTCACTAGCAGTGCAGCGTTGGACGGCTAAGTACTGTGAGTGGACCCCTTCTAAAAATACATGTTTTATTAGTAGAATTGCATGTATGAAAAGCATGATAGCATGAGAATGATGTATGTGCGATAGTTCTGATAGTGTATAAATGTATATGCGATAGTTATGATATTACCGCTACGGGATGTAGGGATAAGGTTCCGGTCCATCCCGGACGACGGTTTATGTCCACATTTCCGCTACGGGATGTAGGGATAAGGCTCCGGTCCATCCCGGGCGACGGTTATAGTATTGGCATAGGGCCTGGAGTGTGTTTTCCTCTGGCTGTTGAGCACAGAGACGGGGAGCCGGCATAGGGCCTGAAGCGATATTTCCTCTGACTGTATGCTCAGAAACGGGGAGATGGCATAGGGCCTGGAGGGATATATGTGGACTTTTGACATTAGGAAATTATTACGATATGCGAGTTATAAATTGGGATATTGCATGATAAGTTAGGACATGAGATATGGCACGGCATTCTAGGTTCAGAAAACCTATGTTTATCATGATATAATTGTGTTTTCATAAAACCTGGGGGATAGTACATTGATAACTGTTTTCTTATATGTATATCAAATTGGTCCACTCACCTTTGTTTTGCCCCCCCTTCAGGGCTTAGATTCGAGGCATGCAATCCCGGCGTCGAGACACTTCCGCATTTGGCATCTTCGAGTCCTCTCGGTGTAGGACCTACTCTTTTGTGTATTAAATTTGGTATTCTTTCTTGTAATATTTCAAATTAGATGTATGCTCTGAACACGTTCCTGAAATACTTATTAAATGTGTAATCTAAATTCATATTTCTCGTTTTTATACCTTCTAAATGGCTTTCGTCACCCTTCGGGTGTCGGCCAGCACGTGACCACCCCGATGTCTACAGGACATCGGGGTCGGGGCGTGTCAGATTGGTATCAGAGCGTGGTTTGTTCAGAGCATACTTAGGATCTTTTGTCACCGTAGTAGTGTGTCAGTTATGACGTCATTTGGATGTCGTAATTTCTGAAATTGGCGCCATTTAGCACAGTTGTACAAATCTTCCTCTGTTTGAATTATCATCTTCTGGTGGAAATATCAGAATTTGTGTCGGGATTGTGCCTCATTGATGACGTGTTTGGTGGGTGGACGAATTTCAGCATATGGCGATACTTGACGACGTGCCTTCCAAGGGAATGGCGGGTAAAGTCGGTGTTACTGGGAATCAACGTGTTCGAGAAATCTCAGTTTAGGGAAGTCTGGTCAAGACCAGCTGTAGATCTGTAATGAGGATGCCACTCTGCAACATGCGTTCCCTAGGAATTGCGGGCGGAGTCGGCTCTACATTGAAAATCTTGGGAAACGGACATCGTGGCGATATGAATTGGTTCAGACCAACTAGGAATTTGAAACGGTGATATCATTATGCGACATGTGTTCCCCCGGGATTGGCGAACAGAGTCATGCCTTAGTGATAGTCACCTGAAACTTTCTTAGTGTTCGTGGGAGAACGCGAGTAAGTACTAGTTGAGGTGACGGTTAGTAAGTGGTAGTTGGTGGGAACAAATCAATGTTCTTGGACTCATTACCACTGAAGCAAACTAGTGTGAATCTTTGGAACAAGTCGTCAGTGATTGTTCTATCGATAACTTCTCGCATCCTCTAGCGATGAAATCAAGCCCCTTAATCTTTGACCGTCAGCTTTACACCGAATCCTTCGGCCGTTGACTTTGTTGACATTAAATGCTCTTCTTGGAAAACTCCTTAGCAGCAGTCAATAATCTCACCAATTCCTAAACGGAGTTGTGATTCTTGCTGTTGTTGTAGTTGAGTCAGATGATGAAGATCCAGACTTGTTTGGATAAACAGACTCCTTGAATTTACCTGGGATTGGTACTCAGTGGTAAACCCTAGCTCTTTATCCACGTACTTTTCGGTAGAGGTGAACCTAGCCTCCTGCTTGTAGCCTAACCGATCAGTGCTCTTGTCCTCTACCTGTCTGCCTTGTAATTTTCAGTGTAATGGTTCAAGACTTTACCATATTCATCTTTGTACGAAGATCGAGCTTAACCTTGAACTTCTCTGGACTCATTGAGCTTTAGTTTGCTCAAGAGCATCACTTTAAGGTAGCCAACCGTGTCACTGCATGCATACACAGACTGCTTTGTATCCTTCTTCACAGTCATTCTGTTAATTCAGAGGTATTATGTTTAATTCTTGAACCTTGTGATAGTTCTCCCAAGGTTTGGTGAATTTCGAAACGTCTTTGGCCTCGTTAAACTTCATGCACAGTTCTTAGCTATTCTTGAGCTTAGACTTATTTTCCTTTTTGGTCTGAGAAGCTAGTCAATTTCGGTACTAGCCTAACCGTGAAACGAAGTTTCTGATAACGACGTGTTGTCTCATCTGATCATAGTCCTTACACTTTCCAAATTCTGCGGTGGTGTATTAATTAAATGGTTGACTGCACGCTGATGCAATAGTATTGAGTCATGTGTGTGCCTCTTAACGATTGGAACGACACGATGTGAATTCTCTTATCCTGGAGCTAGAAATGGTAACGACCTACCTGGCTGAAAATGTGGCGATGTTCTCTCTACAGTGAGAAATGTTGCACCCTAGTTACCTAAATGCATAAATGTCTGCGGTTGCACTATCGTGTACTACCCCGATTTTTGCAAGCGTAATTGCGGAACTCCTCAGTAGGGAGACTCACACCCAAATCTCATTTTGGGCATCTGACCCTAATAGGACAACTACAGCGAGATCGTTTCGGGATAGAAAAGCTGAAAAGCTAAATCTACCGAAATCATATAAGCTTGTCAGGAGATTCAAAACGTCAGATCATTTCACGAGTTGTCGGACGAAGTTGATGACCGATGATGTTATCAGGTGTGTGACATCAGATCTTGAATTGTTATTAATCCTTAACGATCAAAGTAGGCCGTGAACTCGAGCGTCAGAGTGGTTATTCAAATCCAGATATCTTGTACTCTAGATTTAATGGACTTGTTTTGACCCTCAAATTCTTGAGTGTTCTTTTAGCCTTCTCGACATGGTTTCTCGCTCAATCAGTGAGAAATTGACGATCGATCGATTCGGCGGAAGTGTACGCCTAGTTCATATCGTGTTGGACAGGAACGTTAAGAGCATAATCTTTTCACAAGATGTTCCCGACTTAACAGAAAGAATTCCACGTGGCTGTGAGATTTCAGCTGCCTTGAATACGAGTTGGATGAGGATTATAGTACAGATGATCGGCGGATTGTGTCACCATCTTACTATAATTTATAGGCATCACATCGTTTCCTTCTCCAATGATGTGTGTCCCAACGTACCCTCCCACTATCTCTCTTCAAGATCTTGTGGATGGTAGGTATGTTGACATCTAAATATCCCTAGCAAATCTATTTCGTACATCTGATGTGACGCCCCGGCGTGATCAAGAAAGGAATCTGAAGATCTTTTCGCTTCTCTCGAAAGACGTGTACTTTCATGGTGTCTTCAGGTTGATCTGGCAGGTCTTCTTCTTTCCACCAACATTAATCTTGTTTGACTATAAATCTGCAACTAAGCAAAAATGGAGAGGTGAATTGAGCACTGCAACAACTCCCAAGAGATACTGCTTGTTGGGAAAGGTGAATTCTCGTTTTCTACTTGCTTGGTTCGAGCTTTTGGGTCTATTACTAACCTGGTAGCAAGACAAAACGATGCTGAGAAAGTAAAAGAAGAGGAAGAGAACCACTAAAAGAGAATCACTAAATCAGTCAAATGGAAGTGTTTAGCTGTGAGAAAAGGATTGAGGATTTCAGCAACTATCGGACTGTGGTTAGTATGAGAATGAGACTTCTTTTTTTGCCGTTTACTTAGCCAGAGCTTCTGACTTCGCTGTCAACATGGTGGCCACTTCTCTTGAATCCCAAGTTACTCTTTCAAGTGGATTCATGGTTGGCAAAACACTGGAGTAGTTGGTCACATTTGGAAGAACTGATATAGATAGAGCGCTTGGTTCTGGATGGAGTTTTACGACGATGGTTTCCGTTCTGTTCAGTCGAGTACGACACTATTTGCGTTACGATATGAGAGTTGCTACAGGCAACATAGGTTGGCAGAGTAGTATTGCGGACTAGTAGTTAGAGGAACGAATTCGCAACGTGTGCAATCGTGCACCATCGAAAATTATTGCTTACTTATCAGGACAACGAATGAGTGGTTGATATCACGGGCGGCCGACTGTTGTATCGATAACTTGTTCGTTGAGTTGTTAAGCAAGTGAGTAGGTAGACTCGTTTACAGCAGCCGTTACGGATTTCGCTATCAATAGGACATGACCTAAAAACACCTCTGTTCTCGAAGTACGTGTCGTTACGTACGCTTAGACAAGACCATTTTCGTTTTCAGTCTTGAATCTTCAATGCAAGTATTTTAACTCTTTTTACGTTAGTTATTTATTTTATGTTACAAATGCTTGTTTTGGGGGAAAGTATTTTCGTTTTCGGTTTTAATTTCAGCTTGAAGTTTTCGACCTATATGTTAGTGCGTATCTATTTTGGCCTTAACGTATTTTACGTATTTACTTTTGACCCTATGTTATTATATGTTTAAATTTTATATCTTTATAAATTATGTCTTTATGTTTCACTGATGGGGAAGAAAGTAAGAGATTGGAGGCATGAGAGAGGATTTTGTGAACCGCTCGCGACGGTGTGACTTATTCTCCTTGATGCACCCCCTCTAATTTGATTTCTCATTATATACCTATATTCTTCATCCTATTTTTGAGTATTTTAACTTACTAGTGATTTTAAATTTCAGGGTCGAATTTTTTTTGTAAGGATGGTAGAATTGACACGCCCGCCCCTTAATTATATTTAAATCCTAGAAATTAGACCCCAAATCGTTTTCAATTAGGCAAATTTAATCCCTAAACTTTTATAAACTTTCAATTTAGTCCCTAAACCCTTTTAATTTTATAATTGTTTATTTCTTAAATGGTGAGCCACTGGGCCCACCCGGTTTTGTTCCCCGAGTCATCTCCCTCACTTCTCTGTCCCTCTCTTCTCTGCTCTCTCTCGCCCTCTCGAACTCTCTCTTCCTCGTAACCCTCTCGCCCTCACTCTCCCTCATCTCCCTCGCTCGATCTCACCATCACGGACGCACGCACACCAGCATCATCACCTTCCCTCGTCTCTCTCTCTCTCTCTCTCTCTCTCTCTCTCTCTCTCTCTCAGTGGCATCGAACGGAGAAGAAGACCCGAGAAACCCTCCGGCGAATTCCTTCATTTTTCTCGGTTAGGTAAGCCTTGAGTTACCTTTATCCATGTTAGATGGGTACTTGGATGAGTTTTAATGGATGTTATATCTTAAATTTGAAGGATTAGGGACGAGATTAACACGGGGTGTGTACACCCTTCTCCGGCGAAGTCGTGAGCACCGTAGGCTTCTCCGGTTGTCTCCGGTGGAATCTCTTCGAATTGAAGGTACCCAGACACTCCCCTCGCTTCGCTCTTCAATTTGGTAGGTAGATCGGGGCTCGAGACCCCCGTTTGTAGTTGGCCGGAGCTGTAGAAGCTCCGGCGATCCTTTGGTTTTTCCGACGCCAACCCAGGCCCTTTGGGCCAGAACCCGAAACCCAAAACCCTCTCGGGCCTTAGGCCCGTAACCAGCCCAGCCCGTTTCTTTTTAATTATTAATTATTTATTTTATTTCTTTTTGTTAAATTAGGATTTGGGGCATTTGGGCCATGTTCATTGGGCATTAGGCCCATTTGCACCTAACCCAGTACCCTAGCCCGCATTATTTTTAGTTTTGGGTTTCCTTAAATTAATTAAGGCCTCAGGCCTTTGAAAAACCTAGGGCCTTCGGCCCGTTTAACCCAAACCTAAACCCAAGGCTTATAAGCCTTGGGCCGACATAGAAACCAGGGCCCTTGGCCGTTTTCCCTGAGCCCAGAAGCCCTTTGGGCTGACCCAACCCCAAAACCCAAGACCCTTGTTGGGTCAGTTACCCAAACCCAAACCCTTGGCGACCCAAACCCAAACCCGTTGACCCTTTGACCAGGTCCGGGTTGACCTTGACCCGTGGACCCAACCCGTGGATCCTGACCCGACCCGTTGACCCAAACCCGTGGACCTTGACCGACCCGGTTGACTGACCCGTTGACCCGGTCAACGGTTGACTTTGACCTTGACCGTTGACTTTGACTAGTCAACGGTCAACGTTGACTTTCTGTTGACTTTTTCGGGTTTTCGTCCGGGACCCTTCCTAGGCTAATTTCGACGTCCTGGACCCGTTTTTGAGGTCCGTTTTCCCAAATAAATTCGTTTGAATAGAGTTTGACTAAGTTGTACCCTTTATGTGCTTAGGGGCAACTTTTGGGATTGTTCTAGATTCACTAGCAGTGCAGCGTTGGACGGCTAAGTACTGTGAGTGGACCCCTTCTAAAAATACATGTTTTATTAGTAGAATTGCATGTATGAAAAGCATGATAGCATGAGAATGATGTATGTGCGATAGTTCTGATAGTGTATAAATGTATATGCGATAGTTATGATATTACCGCTACGGGATGTAGGGATAAGGTTCCGGTCCATTCCGGACGACGGTTTATGTCCACATTTCCGCTACGGGATGTAGGGATAAGGCTCCGGTCCATCCCGGGCGACGGTTATAGTATTGGCATAGGGCCTGGAGTGTGTTTTCCTCTGGCTGTTGAGCACAGAGACGGGGAGCCGGCATAGGGCCTGAAGCGATATTTCCTCTGACTGTATGCTCAGAGACGGGGAGATGGCATAGGGCCTGGAGGGATATATGTGGACTTTTGACATTAGGAAATTATTACGATATGCGAGTTATAAATTGGGATATTGCATGATAAGTTAGGACATGAGATATGGCACGGCATTCTAGGTTCAGAAAACCTATGTTTATCATGATATAATTGTGTTTTCATAAAACCTGGGGGATAGTACATTGATAACTGTTTTCTTATATGTATATCAAATTGGTCCACTCACCTTTGTTTTGCGCCCCCTTCAGGGCTTAGATTCGAGGCATGCAATCCCGACGTCGAGACACTTCCGCATTTGGCATCTTCGAGTCCTCTCGGTGTAGGACCTACTCTTTTGTGTATTAAATTTGGTATTCTTTCTTGTAATATTTCAAATTAGATGTATGCTCTGAACACGTTCCTGAAATACTTATTAAATGTGTAATCTAAATTCATATTTCTCGTTTTTATACCTTCTAAATGGCTTTCGTCACCCTTCGGGTGTCGGCCAGCACGTGACCACCCCGATGTCTACAGGACATCGGGGTCGGGGCGTGTCAGAAGAGCCAGAGAGGCCCACTTTGCTGGGGTCGATCTTGGTGGCGGTCGTCTCGGCCAAGTAGCGGAAGAGATTGGCGAGTATGGCCGGACCAAGGGCCCGGACATGACCATTTGCGAGGGCCTCGGCCACTGGCATGCTCTCGACCAGGCACTTGTTTGATTTGGTACAACAAATAAATTTGTTGTACCGATAGAAAAGGAAGGCCTCGTGTTCCCCCTTCCTAGCCACGTCTTGCCCTCGACTGGCAAAGTGGTAGTAGAGGGTATTGTAGTTGAAGAAGTTCTTGAACCGCTTCTGAACTTCTTCTTTGGAAGTTTCTTTGTCCTCCTCCTTCAGAGATTCGACGGCCTAAATCTCGAACAATGCCTTCAGGGCCAGCCTCCCCGGATGCCCGGCGAGGGTGGTATCGATGGGGGTGCCAGAAAGGGGGGTCCCCAGAATGGCCGTGACGTCAAGGACGGTGAGGCCAGCAGGGCCGAAGGGGAAGACCATGATGTTGGTGGTCGAGCACCAAAGGCTAAGAGCCGCCATCAGCAGCTCTTTATCCATGGCAATTTCCACAGTGGAAAGCCAAATGGCGTCATAAATGCCAAGGGCCTTCCACTGGGCACCAAAGAGGTCTGACATACGTTTCACCCAGATGGCCCAGGTCGCCGGAGTCGAGGGCCAGGAACGTTGGGGTTTGGCCGAGTCCCATTTGGACCAATCGATCCCACGCAGCAGGGGGCAATGCAGTGATCCCTACATAGGCCGGTGAAGGATGAGGTGACGGGCTCCCTGAAGAGCGGCCCAAGGATTTGATGGGAAACACTCATATCGCTTTCAAAGCGCATGGATTTAACAACAAACTTGTCAAGTTTGCTTTTCTCACATTCAGCACCAAGCTTAGAGATAAATGAGGCCATTGAAGAGGGTTTGGAGTTTTCTGAACAAGGAAGTTTTCTGGGTTTCGTTCTGAGAGATGAAGGCTTGAGGGAGTGAAAGCAAGGAAAATTAAGGATTTTGGAAGCATAAGAGTGCAAATGAGGAGAAATCTGAGTACTTATAGGCGTTTTGGTGAAAAGATGGGACGTTTGATTTTCAAAATTTGAATAAAATCAATCGGAAAGAGTGCTAATTATTCTGAATATTTGAGGGAATCTAGGTGAAAAGACCGAACGTCTCGCAGAGTTAAAGACGCACGATTGCGTGTGGCGGCGAGCAATAATGGAAAAAACGGTTGAGTAACCGGACGTTTCAAGAAACATCATTAGGGTTGCTGAGAGCATTAGGGGGTCGCCGCGTGGCAAGCAAGTCGTGGACCATCGATCGTGCCTGTAATCAACGGTTTTAAAGCAAGGGTTGTTTCCGCTCCTTCAAGGCTGGGGCTCGGCCAAGGCCACCGACCTCAGAAGCGAGGGGGCAATGTTTGGGCCCAAAATAATAGTTTGGGCCGAGGGAAGAATTTCTCGGCTTAAAAGGAGATGCTACGGAAGGTCAACTCATGGGCCGACTGAATTGAGTCGACCGAATCCTAGTAGGAAAATGATTTATCTCAAGTAAGGATAAGGGAAGCAAAATCCATCTGTGGAAAGAGTCCTAGTACGATAAGGAGTCTCGGTGGGAGTTCTAACTGAAAAAAGAGTGGCCGAGGCAGTCCGATAGGAGTAAGGAGTCCCAATCCGAGTAGAATTATGATTGATCAGAAGAGCACTAGGCTCCTATAAATACAGAAGCAGTGGCAGCGTGCAAAAAGACCTCCAACTAAACACACAACTCTGCCCTGCGCAATTTCTCGCTCTTTGCGAAACCTCTCAACACCCTTGAGATTTTTGTTTTCTTTTTCGCCTTCACACCTTCAGTTTGGATAAACAGCACTGTGAAGGCAACCGGCAAACACCTTCAGTTTGGATAAACAGCACTGTTGCCGTAGAATCAGCCGTCCGTGAAGCACCTTCAGTTCGGATAAACAGCACTGCGACAAGGTCGATGGGTTATCTATCCAAGTCTCGGCCAACGAGGGTTTTCAGATCCCCGTTGACAGAGGTCATCTCACTAGCCATCTCGGCGAAATGAGGTGTTACTACTACTTAGGCTCGGTGCATTAACGCCGAGTTATTTTATGATCGCATATTCACAAGTGAGTTTCAGAGTTCGGCACTTAGACGGCCGAACCACGTTCATTATCAAGACATTCATCCGTTTTGAGTATTTGTGCCCCTATACTCTAGTATCGATTCGGATTGATTTTACCTTCACCAATACGGTGACTGTCGCCGAATCGGACGACGACGAGCTGTGAACTTTGTAATTGGTAGCCTTGTCTTCAGGCTTGAGGACCCAGAAGCTGAGACGTGTTCCTTTCACGGCCACAGTTGCAAGACACAGAAGTCAGCCGCGCGCATCCACACCACATCAAGACACTTTTACTCATCGGTCGAGCTCGGCCGACGAGTTGGCATGCCCCGCACACAGTCGAAGAACTTATTTAGTCTACTAGTTACTCGGCCTGCGCGCCACGTAGGCTAGGTGATTTTTGTAGTCAACACCTATCCACAGAATAATTCCTGACTCTGTCATTGGCAACAACCTTTTTCAAAGTTCACGAAGGAAATTTAAAGGATGTCCTGATCGACGAAATGTTCTAGTTATATTTGATCTCGCATGTATTTTCATGGGTTTTGTTAGTTTTTTCCTAGCTTAAAAGATTCCATAACTAAATATTAATCCATAATATAATTGAACAAAAATGGAATTGACATCAATGGCATGGCACGCTAATGAGCCTGTACCAGTCAAATCTGACATTAGAGGAGTGGCAATGACCCTGACTATTATTGTTAATTGCTATTTATACTAAATAATTTACATAATGATCGTGATTTATATATGCATGACGTTCATTTCAAGATTACTTTAAAGTTTGAAATCGGTCGAGGTGGTATGAAATCATTAACTCAGTGACAATAATGTGTATATGCATGCCATTCATTTCAAGATAATTTCAAGTTTGGAATGAGTTGAGGTGGTATTAAATAATTCAAATAATGACCGTGATGTGTATGCATGTCAATCGTTTAGAGATCATTTCAAGTTTGAAATTAGTCGAGAGGGTACTATATAATTTTACCATCATTACAATCTGTGAGAACCTGAGTTGCATTATTGGTCTTTTTTTTTCTTGGTTGAGAAAACCCTATTTGGAAAATTGAGTGGTCAATTTCTTTTGATAGCTTATCTTCACAACAGTGAAGACTTGGATATTGGAACAATGAGGAGGATAACGTCGTAATAACACCATGCATGCATATGACATACAAATTTTCTCCTTCCACAGTTTCCACTTGTGATGTGATACAGAGCTTTCATGACCAAGTGATTTACATTTGTTTTCAACAAAAATAATACACGTCCATGGATGGTTAGTAATTATTGTATCTTTCTGTTTCACCTAAAGTCACCCCGTCATCAAACATAAATTGATCATATAACATTATAACATGCAAAACCCTAATTGTTTTTAGGAAATAGTCTTTATCGTCAGAAGAAAGATATAATGTCATATTCTTTATAGTCTTTATCTATTGACATGTTCAATAATTTGCAAAATACGGTGATTGATACATTTCATATTAAGTTTAAATATATGTAGTGTGTATATGTTTAAGTATGTCAAGAGGAAAGAGACAAATTGTATCCATGGATTTGTGGACCATATTCTCAAAGGGTGCGTTTGTTGCACCAAACTATCTTGAACTGAATTAACTTCAAGGACTAAGTTGTCACATCCCAGCTCGGGCTCGACTCTGCCATAGCACGATATTGTCCGCTTTGAGCCCCCATCACACCCTCACGGTTTTCTTTCTGGGAACTCACACGAGAACTTCCCAGTGGGTCACCTATCCCAGAATTTCTCTTGCACGAACTTTCTTAACTTCGAAGTTTCGATGAACTCCGAAGCCAGTGAGTTCCCAAAAGGCCTCGTGCTAGGAAGAGGTGGGAATGTACATATAAAGCTTACAGGATTCTCACCCTTGGGCGATGTGGGATCTTACAATCCACCGCCCTTAGGGGCCTGACGTCCTCGTCGGCACGCTTCCAGCTAAGGAGTGGCTCTGATACCAAATTGTCACTTCCCGGTCCGGACTCCACCACTTCTCGAGCTCGACTTTGCCATAGCACGATACTGTCCGCCTTGGGCCCCCATCACACCCTCACGGTTTTGTTTATGGGAACTCACACGAGAACTTCTCAGTGGGTCACCCATCTTGGAATTGCTCTTGCGCAAACTCATTTAACTTCGGAGTTTCGAAGCCAGTGAGCTCCCAAAAGGCCTCGTGCTAGGAAGAGGTGGGGAATGTACATATAAGGCTTATAGGATCCTCACCCCTGGGCGATGTGGGATCTTACAAAGATGGACTGTCTTAGACTAGACTAAAGTAGGATAACTTAGTGAAGAGTTTGGTGCAATGTTGGACGAAGAACAAAATAATGACAAAAAAAAAAACATGATATGTAACAAAATATTCTTACCCAATGAAAGAAAACCCCAACATCGAAAGTTTCTGCACAATTAACCAAATTCTAGAAAAATCAAAACTAAATGAAATCCTTCAATTTGCTATCCTAGAAAAAGCTAAACTACTGAAATCATTCAATTTGATCAACCACTCCAAATTGCTCAAAAGCTCTAATATCCTAGAAAAATCAAATCCTTCAATTTGGTATTTCAAAGACAACTTGCAAATCCAACACTCCCTTCACAAATCAAACACAACACAATTCACAAAATCATTATCTTGATATATGAGAGTTCATCTCCTTCATAAGTCATCTGTTTATTTTTTGCTCAAGTGGTTACTTGAAGATTTGTAGCCGAATAGCTCTTCAAATAACAATAACAAATTCCTTCTCGACCTTCCATCAAATATTTTGAAACTCTCTATAGTTGTAAACGCAAAGTGCGCAACCTAGATCCCTTTATCATGTTTCCAATTCAGAAACACAATTAGGAATTCCACTTGGAAGGAAAATCGAATCCCATAAAAAAACGATTCGAGAACCCAGAAAAATCAAATCCTAAAAAAATCGATTAAAAAACCCAAAAAAATTGATTCAAAAACCTAGAAAAATTGATTTGAAAACCCAAAAAATGGAAGATACCTGCAAATCGAGTCTTGCAGACTTGGACTTTTAGATTTGTTTGAATCGTTTCTGTCAAACCCAGTCTTGTAGACTTGGAGATCTTCTGGACATACGAGAGGGAGGTGGGGAGAGGGACAGTGAGAGGGAAAGTTCTCAGGCGTGGGGTGAGGCAAAGTGAGGGGAAGCTAGGAAACGGGATTAGCAATCCTCTCATTTTCGGGGGCTCTCACTAAGCCCAACTAATGAAGGATTTAGTCGGCACGAGTCTAGCTTAATCCCATTGAACTCAATCCCGGCTTGCACCAAACACATAATAATAATCCTACTCAAGTAGTCTAGTCGAGTGAAACTTAAGGTGGCCAAACAAACACGCCCTTATTTCCTTATGAGGGCCACCTTTTGAGTTAAACAATAGATGAAACTATTTATATAAGGTTTGATAGGTCAATCGAATTAAGACTAATTACGTAGATTAATTATAACCAAGGTATAAAATATCGATGATATTGGAAATATCGGTAGTCTGGAAACACGGAAATATCGACGGAAATATCGGGATAATATCGATATCGATAAAAATCTAATGGAAACCACGGAAATTGTAAGAAAAAGTTGGAAACTTTTATTGAAACTTTGCAGGATGTTTATTTAGTCAATTATCTATTAGTTTATCACAAAAAATTGGAAGGAAATGCATTGCATGATGGATTTAACTTATTTAAGTTGATTATATAGCGAGCTGGCAAACATTGTGAGTGTAGAAAATATGTAGTAATTAATGAAAGAAGTTTAAACACACCATAATCATTTATATATAATGAATTAGTACAACATTTTACACTTTATACATTGCATGGTAAGATACAGGAGTGACTTAGTACCACATAGAGTTCCTATGAGGTTCAAAATTTTGACTATCTTCATGTCCATTTGTTCTAACTTTTAAAATAACCTATGGATATTAACTTAAAAGCGAAAATTTTAACTTGACACAAAAATTAAAACTCTACAATTTCTTATTTCTCACCCCCAAACTTAAATCACACATTGTCCTCAAGGTGTGAAAAAGAACTACAAATAAATTAAACTATTTAAAAGCATGAAAAAAATAAAAATAAAAATAAAAATAAATAAAAGAAACTAAGTAATAAAAAAAACAAAACAGAATAAAAAACTAAAGAAAACAAAGTAAAATAAAATAATGTAAGAGTCTTGCGTTGGGTTTTGAAATCACATAGGATGTCTACATCCCTATGCCTCAAGTCCAGCCGAATGGCTCTTTTCTCCAAGCCTCTCTCTCTCTCTCTTCTCTTTCCCTCCCTCACACTCTCTTCCTTTGCCTCAAGTCCAGCCGTCTGTCTCTTCTCTCCCTCCCTTCTCCAGTTCTCTCTCACACGCCACTCTCCCTTCCGTCTCTCTCTTCTCTCCCTCCCTTCTCCAGTCGTCTCTCTCTTCTCTCCCTCCCTCCCCAAAAACAGTGTCACAAACCCACAGATTCTAAGTCTCTCTCTTCTCTCCCTTCCGTCTCTCTCTTCTCTCCCTCCCTTCTCCAGTTCTCTCCCACATGCACGCCACACCCAGTTCTCCGGGAGACCTCCCTCCCTCACGCACAGACCTCGTCCGTCGTCCACCCCTCCTCCCCTACCATCAGAGTCTCCTCTCCGCCGCCTACATCATGAATCTCCTTCCCCTACCATCGGAGTCTCAACCCCTGGCTCTCCAACTCTCCTTCGCCGTCGCCTTCACCACCGCCGTTTCATTTTCACGACGAAATATCGCAAATATCGCGATATTTTCGATATTTCGTCGATAATTTGCCGAAAACCTTATGGATATGTGTTTAAATATCGATCTCTGCAAAAACCGATAATATGGGCGATATTTCGCCGATATTATCGGCATTTTAGTCACTGGTCATGATGCATGGTTTTGGGATAATAATGAAGTCACGATAATGATGAGATAAGGAACCTAGGTAAGCTAAGCCTTTTTGCATGGTGATGGATTTGTCAGATGAGTTTAAAGGCTACTGATGGAGTTTTAATGATGAGATAAGAAGCCTAGGTGGGCTAGGCTTCTAATGAGAAGTGATAAGCCTAGATAGGCTTTTATTTTGTTTAAAAGTCACAAATAGTAATCTGAAAGATATGCCTTGGCCTTTGACATGGATCAATTTCAATTCCACGAGTTAGAGTTGCAGTTGGACTCTACAAAATTATATGGTCGTGCCGAGCAAAAAGTATGGATGCTATAAATAAAAATTCGCAAGCAACATTTCAAGCCCTTTCCAAATCAACTCACAAATTGCCTTGTGCAAAACCTCTCAAAGACCTTGAGATTTTTTTTTTCTTTCCGCCAACACATCTTTAGTTTAGATAAACAGCACTAGTGTCACATCCCAATCCGCATAGCAAGATATTGTCCGCTTTAGGCCTCACCCGCATGATTTTGTTCTTGGGCCTTCCTAGGGGGTTACACATCCTGGGACCACTTTTGCCCAAACTCGTTAACTTCGGAGTTCTAATGGGATCCGAAGCTAGCGAGTTCCCAAAATGGGTCTTACTATATGGATGTGGGCACGTATATATAAGGCATATGTGATCTTCTCCTCTGGGCTATGTGGAACTCTACAATCCACCCCCCTTAGGGTCTGACGTCCTCGTCGGCACACTTTCAGCCAGGAGTGGCTCTGATATCAAATTGTCACATCCTGATCCAGTCCGCATAATAAGATATTGTCCGTTTTGGGCCCGTCTCGCACAATTTTGTTCTTGGGCATTCCCAATGGGTCATCCATCCCAGGACCACTCTCGCCCAAACTCGCTTAACTTCAGAGTTCTTATGGGATCCGAAGCCAGTGAGTTCCCAAAACATGTCTTGCTATAGGGAGGCGGGCATGTACATATAGGGCATATATGATCCTCTCTCCTGGGCAATGAGGGACCTTATAATTGTCACATCCCGATCTAGTCCGCATAGCAAGATATTGTTTGCTTGGGCCCAACCTGCATGTCTTTGTTCTTGGGTTCTTGGGTATTCCTAGGGGGTCACCCATTCTGGGACCACTCTTACCCAAAGTCACTTAACTTCGAAGTTTTTATGGGATTTGAAGCCAGTGAGTTCCCAAAACGCGTCTTGTTACAGAGAGACGGGCATTTACATATAAGGCATAAAGGATCCTCTCCCCTGGGCGATGTGGGACCTTATAACTGGAGCCGTAGAACCAGTTGACCGAGGAACACATTCAGTTTGGATAAACAGCACTGCTTTGAGACTGACTGGTTATTTATCCAAGTCTCGGTCAACAAGGATTTCCAAGTTCTAGTTAGTAGAGGTCATCTCATCAGCCTTCTCGGCGAAGTGAGGTGTTACCAAGTTATTACATTCGGCACATGGAAATTCGAATTTGATATTGAATTTCATAGAACTAGCACCCTTGTCTTCAGGCTCTAGAACCTGAAGGTTGAGACGCGTTCCTTCCTCGGCCGCAGTCACAAGATCAAGAAGTCAGCAGTGTGCCCAACGCCACATCGACGTATTTTACTCCCCGGCCGAATTCGGCCGACGAGTTGGCATGCCTTGCACACAACCAAAGGACGTAGTTAGCTTATTAATTACTCAGCCTGCGCGCCACATAGACTTGGTAGTTTTTAGAGTCAACAACACCCTAATCTATCTATTAAATCATTTGTAAAAATTGTTCACACTATAATGTCACTGTATATACCAAGTGGCAAAGTTATGGTGTCCTATTGTCCACACATTCATGGTCAATAAGATTTCTCTTTTCAATTCCAGTGATATTAAATAGATTTAATTTTAAATTACGACAAATGAGATTCAAGATTGAGTAAAAAATGTAGAGGAAAAAACATATTGATCAAGCCAATTTGATTACACTTATGTTGCATTGGACAACTGAGGTACCTATGTATATGCAGGTTAATTATTATCTTATTCCTTTTCAAAAAATTGGTTGGTATTAGACTCCATCACCTCGAAACTTCTCTCTCCTTCCACAACACTAGTGTATTAGACTCCTGGTTGTTGGTGGGTCGGATTCATCTTCTATGGCTTGATTTCTAAGGTGGATATCTATGTACTCCACCAGTTTGTGGCGGTGGTATGGTTGTCTTGGCTAGAGTTTCCGAATCCTCACTGTGGAAATAACTAATTGGTGGATTACATTCTCGAAGTAGTGGTTTTTTGTAGGATTGTTGTTTGTACTGCAACTAGTGTCTAATATCTCGCCTAAAAAGTTATGTGGCCTCGCTTATCAGCGATAATTTGATGTGATGCGGTTTCAATTTTGACAATGACATTGTGTGTGCCTCGTGTAAACACGAAAATTTCCTGAAAACAACAAGAATACGTGTACAAAATAATATTTGTATTAATGAATTTGGGTTACAATCTCTATTTGTTCCTCTGATTCGATCTCGGTAAGACTTTGATTTGTGGGCTTGATCCAAGGGCCGTCGAGGCTTGATCTTGGATGAACAGGGGGAAGTTTCTTCAAGGGCCGTTGGGCTTGATCTTGAAGTTTGGCGGATGAACGTTGAATGACAAATGGATCTTTAAGGGCTTTTGGGCTTGTTCTTGAAGATGGATGAATGACGAATGAAGAACGGTGAACGATGAACGATGGATGAACTTCAAGGGGCTTTTGGGCTCGATTCTTGAAGAACGGATATGTGGATCCAAGGGCCGTTGGGGCTTGATCTTGGAAAGTGGATGAACGTTGCTTCAAGGGGTGTCAGGGCTTGATCTTGAAGAACGGATGAACGGATCTTCAAGGGCCTTTGGGGCTTGGTCTTGAAGGTGGATGAACGGATGAACGATGAATGGATCTTTAAGGGCTTTTGGGCTTGATCTTGAAGAACAGTTGTGTTGATTCAAGGGCCGTCGGGGCTTGATCTTGGATGAAGAATCGGCACGTGACCAAAGTGCTTGTTGATTCTTCAAAGGTTTTGGCGAAGTTTCTTTAAGGGCCGTTGGGTTTGATCTCGAAGGTGGATGAGCGTTTCTTCAAGGGGCCGTTGGGGCTTGATCTCGAAGAACGAAGAACGAAAAACGAACTTCAAGAGAATTCTCTTCCAATTTGGGAGTAGAGAAATGTATTTGTGAATTGGTCAATGAAAATGAATGAAATGGCTTCATATTCATAGAATTTTCCAAGGCCTAATTTTGAATATAATATCCCAGATGAAATAAGTCGTCTCTGCCAGATGTTGACACGTGTCCTATTTGACAGCTTGTCTGACTCATTTCAATTTCCGTCGAATCACACGCTACGTGTAAAATTTATGTAATACACGAGCGTTGAAACTTTGACCATCGGTTTAGGTATGGTACGTCCGCCATTTTTGTGACAAATTTGTACCGATGGTGCTTGTGTTGTTGCCAATGTTGCTTGTGGTAGCCATTTACGAGATTACTCCTTATGCTTGTATGTGCCAATTATATTCAAACCAATGAATTGGTCATTAAAAAAATGTACCCATTATAACAACCCCTGTAATTGTTCTTGTTCATTAATAAAATGCTACCGCTTCTTGTCAAAATAAAATTTAGAGTTTAATCAAATTGATTAAAACAGTGTCTTACTCATTTTTATTCAAATTTGAAATTTTCTCCCTAGTAAGGATCAATTTAAATAGCTAGTGTGTGTCGGAAGAGTGGCTATTTAAAGACAAATTGGATAAAATCATTATTTAGAGAAAACAGAATTTAGCTAATCAGGTGGATATCATATGCTTGGTGTAAAGTTAACATATAACAATTAATAGATTTGATTATTGTAATTTATCTTTAGATCAGATCTTGAATATTACATATGTACAGAAAGAATGCGTTGAATAAAACTGTAACGAAGAGTGCGAGATTCAGATATGTAGTTAGCATCAATCCTGCAAATCTGGGGTCAAGGAAATTAAAATAATAGCAATAATTTTTGAATTTTTGTTGTTTATTTGTTTTCATTTGCTATATGTATATGTATCTCGTGCTAGGATTGTCACATCTTGTGACATTCATTGTCCAACAATAACATGCAATAATGCATATATCTTTTGCATCATTGCAATAATGTTTCATCAAATCATATTTATATGCACATACATCTTATTGCTCAACCTCTTCTCGTAATTAATTACTTATTTTCAGTTTTAAACAATCAAAATGCTCTGTAATCTAGTTCAAATCTTCCTTCTTACATTTTAAATAATTTAGGATTTTTATCACAAATGGTCTTTGAAATTGAAAATCAATCAATGTAGGTGTTTTCGCAAATCAATGTGGTCATTATGTCATAATTCTATTAAAATTTTCTTTAAGTGTTGATGTGGCACATAAATGAGCCCTACAAAATTTACTGAGTTTTATCACAAATGATTCTTGAAATTGACTCACAACATCAAGATGGTCCCTGAAATTGACCTACACCATCAAGATGGTCCATAAAATTGAAAATCGACGAAGAGTTTTTATCATAAATGATTCCTCAAATTAAAAATCAATCAATGTAGTTCCTGAAAATAGGCGTTGCAAATCAATGTGATCATTCTGTCACAATTCTGTTAAAAATTCCATTAAGTGTAGATGTGGCACATAAATAGGCCCCACAAAATTTACAAGTTTTTATCACAAAGGGTTCCTGAAATTAGCCCACACCATCAAGATGGTCCCTGAAATTGACCAACACCATCTATATGGTCCCTGAAATTGAAAATCAATCAATGTTGTCGTTGAAAATAGGTGTCACAAATCAATATGATCATTCTGCCACAATTCTGTAAAAAAAATAAATTGTTATGTGATGATGTGGGTTTAATAATTAATTTAAAAAGTTGTCTAAATACCTTTTTGCACAACAGAAATTTTTTTCTTTTTAAAGTAGGGCCTACTCTGAAGAGAGATCTCTTCCATAAATTATCAAAGGCACAAAGCTTAACCAAGGCCTAAGAGGGAGTGTGGAAATAGTTTTCAACCAACTATAGACGCACCTCAGTTATAACCTAATTATCTCAAGGCAGACATCGTTGTTCTTTGCATCACTAGACCATTAGGGAAGTGTCGAACAAGCTCTCCAAGATTAAGGTTGTGAGGATGTTGATCACCTAAATGTTAACGGTGATGTCTCATAAGTTGTTGCCAATGGGCTAAGTCGTCTCCAAAGGTGATCTCGATCCAGGTTTAATTCAGTGAAACGTATCGAAGTGTGTAAAGATTTGTGTATTAAGATTTTTTTTAGAGAATAAAGGGCGAATAAGGTAGAAAAATGTGGACTGAGATCGGATTGCAGAATTAGGTTTTTGGGTTGACAATTTTTTTATTAACTATTAAATTATTAAGGCTATTTGTAATTTTTTTTAAAATTTAATTAGACCGTGTGACCCATTTATGCGTCACATCAGTATATAATAGAATTTTTGACAAAATTGTGACGGATTGACTACATTGATTTGAGACACTTACTTGTAAGACTACATTGATCAATTTTTAATTTTAGGGACCATTTTGATGTTGCGGTCAATTTCATAAACCATTTTGATGTCGCGAGTCAATTTCAGGCATTATTTTGATGTTATAGGTCAATTTCAAGGACCATTTGTGAGAAGAAAAAAAAAGACTTATGGGGCCCATTTATGTGCCACATCAACACTTAACAGAATTTTTAATAGAATTGTGACGGAATGACCACATTGATTTGTGACACTTATTTTCAGGGACTACATTGGTTGATTTTCAATTTTAGGGACCATCTTGATGGTGAGGGTCAATTTCATGGACAATTTGTGATAAAAACCCATCGATGAATGTAGTCCTTGAAAATAGGTGTCGCAAAACAATATGATCCTTCCGCCAAAATTTTGTAATTTTTTTTTGTTATGTGCTAATGTGGGAGTAATAATTACTTTAAAAAGTTGTCTAAATACCTTTTTGCACAATGAAAAGTTTTTCTGTAGTAGGGTCTACTATGAAGAGAGATCCCTTCCATAAATTCTTAAAGGCACAAGGCTTAACCAATGCCTAAAAGGAGGTTTGGAAATAGTTTTCAACCAATAATAGACACACCTCGGTTATAATCTCATTATCTCAAGGTAGACCTTGCCGTCCTTTGAGTCACCAGACCACCAAGAAAACGCCGAACAAGCTCTCCAAGATTAAGGTTGTGAAGATGTTGATCGTCTAAATGTTGATGGTGATGTCCACAAGTCGTTGCCAATCAGCCAAGTCGTCACCAAAGGTGATCTCGATCCAGGTTCAATTCGGTAAAAGGTGTCGAAGTGTGTAAAGATGGGTGTATTGCCATTTTTTTTAGAGAATGGAATGGACAACGAAGGGGGTAAAGGAATGTGGACTCGGATCGGAGGTGATTATAGGACTGGGTTTTTGGGTTCACAACTTTTTATTAACTATTAAATTATTAAGCTTATTTGTAATTTTTTTTAAAATTTAATTAGACTTGTGTGATCTATTTATGTGTAACCTCAACTCATTACATAAATTTTGACAAAATGACTACATTGATTTGGGATACTTATTTGCGGGACTACATTAATAGATTTTTAATTTCAGGGACCATTTTGATGTTGCATGTCAATTTAAGGGACAATTTTAATGTTGCAAGTCAATTTTAAGGACCATTTGTGAGAGAAAAAAAAGACTTATGAGACCCATTTATGTGCTACATCAGCACTTAATGGAATTTTGAACAGAATTGTGACGGAATGACCACATTTTGCGACACCTATTTTCAGGGATTACATTGATTGATTTTCAATTTCATGAACCATCTTGACGGTGAAAGTCAATTTCAGAGATCATTTGTGATAAAAACTCAACCATTTAAGGAAAAACTACTCAAACCCCAAAGCTTGCATGTTCTGCATGTGGGGATCTTCAGCCTGCATTTAGGAAGAAAGTCATGAACAATTAATTAAATAAATTTGGCTCCTGATCGAAGATTTCAGAACCATTGGACCAAAGAAAGTATCAATTAATTAATCAATCAAAGGGCACTGTATTTGTAGGTAATTGGCATGCATGCACAGTTGCACACCTTCATTCTATAGCGCAAAGCAAGTATCTGGCTGCCGTCTCATGTGTCGAGTCGACTAGCACATTTTCTTTTTTATCCTTAATTTGCTCTTTGATCTCAGTAGGCTCATGCATCAAATCCCAATTTATCACATGACTTTAATTAATATTCTTATTAGGGGTGGTCAGGTTCACGAATCAACCACCGACCCGACCAACCCAACCAAAATGGATTGAGTCCGGTCGGTTGTGAAGTAAAAAAAAAAAAAAAAAAAAAAGGGGGCCATCCATTATATTCACAATTTCTCTGCAGTTTTGAATTTTTATGACCTAATTAAACCGATCCACACCGCTATGATTCAGTGGTTTTTCTCATGGTGGCATGGTTGTTTCTTTTTTACAGTTTCACTGGTTGTTTCTTCTACAATCAAAGCACAAAATTCTCCCCTCTACGAATTTTTATGCGATTCCTCAGCACCCTTTTTAATATCATATCATGATATTAAAAACAAAGGTTATTTTGGGAAAACAATAGCATGGGCATTAACGACGCTTGCATAAGGGACAACTGGTGAAACCCACCCAACTCAACCCGAATAATAACAAAGGGTTGGGTGGGTTGGTAGGTTTCCTTTGTTTCCTTGGGTGGCAATAGTTTTGATAAATATGTACTCTAGCCAAATGAATTGGTTTGTGGGTTGTGGCTCAACCCGATGCCCACCCCAAGTAAGTACCATTTCTTATAATTTATAAACTCAACTGTTGATATTGGCTGAATGCTCTAAGCAATGGCTTGTGAATTGTGATCTCCATAGATAAAATTATAAAGGTGGGAGATTAGTCTAACTTCTTATAACTACCTATAAAAAATTAACTTCTAAACATAAAACAACACTTCATATTCTCATAAGCTCCCTCATGTATGACGACCTTCAAACCAAACACATGGATAACATTTATTAGGTGATGTGGAGTATGTACGCTTTCACACGCAAGTAAACCTGATATGATATTATGAAATAGTAGAGATCCCACACTAAAATCAATTGTAATAATAAAGAAAGTAGCTTAACTTCTTATAAGCGCAACCAAATTACTAAACTTTCTAACATGGACAACTCTAGTAGTCATCAAGCGTGCTTGTGCTTCTTCAATATTGATTAGTCAATGTTTGGGAATGAAGTAGCTAGCACATCAGCTGGTAGGTTCAAGTTAATTAGTTCTCATAATTATCAATGAATAAATTATGTTCATATTTATATATAATTAACCAATTTCGTGCATATGTACGTAGGTATTCGCCTTCACCGGTACTTCACGCTGCTCTTGACTATCATTAATTTGTCGAACTAGCTATATGATGAACATTTGTTTTTTGAAGTCAAATATCAGAAATTATTCTTCATTTTTTTTTAAAGTCCACAAATAATTTTTCTTTCTTCGTTATTTAAAAAATAACTAAAGCGTTTCTCTGTCGACAAATCCAAGCATGCGCAACAAATTGTCGTCTTAATTATTAAGTAGCGGTTATCCAATCTAGCCCTTAAAAATAGGGGTGTGCTATCCACACCCCTTTTTACTTCTCACATACCTTTGTTAATTTCTGTTCGTTAGATTGTCTTCAATTCATCCGATTCGACGGCCGAAATCTAAAAAGGTGTGGGAGAAGTAAAAAGGGGTGTATGGATATCACACCCCTAAAAATATGATCGGATGCTCGACTTTGCAAAGACTTGGTCTTTGACATGAGTTTTCCGTGAAGTAAATAATCGGTTTTTTTTGTACAAATATTATAAGGGAAAAAGAATTCGAACTTGAAGACATCAGCAAGAGAAAATGCACTTATAAGAAATAAAGAATAAAAAGTTGTTTAGATATAGACCCTCGAGATATCAATTTCATCAGGGGTTCGAAAAAGTCCGATTTCCTCCCAATGACGTTGCCATTTGAGCTCGATTTCGTGGAAAGGATAGGGCTTCACCACCGGTTACTGCTCGACTTCTGCTCCACCACCTCATTGGCTTTCTCGGCCATCGAGTTTATGAAAATAGAACAATGAAAAAATTAGATTAACATAGCCAATAGTTCATTGGAAGCTAAAATTAAAGCACATGATAGAGAAAAAAAATTAAACACCAAAAAATACCAAGGAGGAGAGAAAAAAGTGAAGAAAAATACCTGAGAAACCAACGAATCAGTTTTTGCGTGATGGAAAAAAGAGATAAAAAGCGATTGTTCAGAGTAGTTTCAAAGAACACCACGTTCTTTTTCTCTCGTGTGAAGTCGCACGTTTTTATCTTTTATTTATTTATTTGATCTTTTTTCCTTTGATTATTTGATACATTTTTGTACCAAAATACCCTTGCGGATTATAACCCTTTGGATGTTGGTAGTTGTAATTTTTTTTGTTTGAGAGGTTTTTTAGTCCAAATTTTTTTTTGTGATGCCTTGAGACACCAAACTTTGAACTTTTGGCTTTCTAATATTAGAGATTAGAGATATATAATACTGCCTATTTACTAAAGAAAAGAAAAAAAAGCAAAGGAGGGCAACAATTTTGTATTTTCATGTTATTTTGATGGGAAAAAAGAGAGGGTGGTGTTGTAATCTCCATCTGCAGTTTGGTTTATATAACTTCTTTTATCTTTGAATCGTAAATTGGTGGCTCTAAATTTTGTTTTTTTTTTGTTTGTCCCCTTCAATGATTCCTATAATCAAAGTGGTCCATTATTTTAAGCCTGAGAATATAGATGATGATCATGATGGCTCACATATAGATTAAAATACAGTAAAATATCTTTAATCTAATATTTTACAATTAGATAGCTTTTTTAAAGTCATAAAAATTTCAATCTTAACCTAGGACCGCTTATGTGTTGGAATAAACTCTATATTTTAGTAAGTTATATTTTTTCGTGCCTAAATTATAGTAATTTAGAATATATATATATATATATATATATATATATATATATATATATTGTACGATCTCACATCTTTTAGGAGTGAGAATCCTGTAAGCTTTATATGTACATACCCACCTCCAATTAGCACGAGGTTTTTTGGGAGCTCACTGGCTTCGGATTTTGTGGGAACTTTGAAGTTAAGAGAGTTCGAGCGAGAGCATTCCAGGATGAGTGATCCACTGGAAATTTTTCATGTGGGTTCCCAGAAACAAAACCGTGAGGGTGGTCGGGGCCCAAAACGGACAATATCTTGTTATGGCGGAGTGCGAGTGTGCCGACGAGGACGTCGAGCCCCTAACGGGGGTCGATTGTAAGATCCCACATAGTCCAGGGTGAGGATCATGTAAGCCTTATATGTATATACCCACCTCCAATTAGTACGAGGCCTTTTGGGAGCTCACTGGCTTCGGAATATGTGGGAACTCCGAAGTTAAGAGATTTTGAGTGAGAGCAATCACAGAATGGGTGACCTACTTGGAAGTTCTCGTGTGAGTTTCTAAAAACAAAACCGTGAGGGTGTGGTAGGGGCCTTATGTCGGAGCCGAGCCCGAGAAATGGTCGAGCATGGGCCGGGATTTATAGTCTTTTAAACCTTATAATAAAAATCTAGAAAAGGTAAGAAAAAGAATTATCATGATATTTGTAAATAACACTATTACCTTTGGTCCATTAATTATCTTTGCAGTCATATCTTATCTTATGTACATAGAAGATATTTCTGTATCAATATTCAATTATTTAATATTTGTATATTTTGTAAGTAGTAGTTCTTTATTTTTATAAGTAAGAGATTTTAAATTCGACTTAGCATATATACTTTTATATTTACTAAATAGTGCCAAGAATCGGCCGGCCTGAAACCTCCGCATCTGCATGCGGATGTAGATGATCTCTATAGCTATTCAGTATTCAAGAGACAAGAACAGATCAATCAATTTATATATATGAAAGGAATCTTGTCAACAATGAGTGCACCATCCCATGCGAAATTGTCAACATAGACATGCATATGGCATTTCCTAGCTATATATACACACTCAAATTCTGAAATAGAATTAATTTACCTTCCACCGCATAAACGTAATATACTATTGATTGTATTTAATTTTCGAGATTCGTAAAGTATATTGGTTAAATCAAGCTCATACAATGACAAATAATATTTGTGGCGATGTCATTATTTCATTTTGACCGAGCAAGTAGAGAGGAACACAATTGAACAGTAGCATTATCATGCATGATGAAATGAAAATCCTGAGTCTCTATATTTAGCATTGATGGTGATCATGCATGGTATGTATAACTGCTGTTACTGAAATTATGGTAATTCTAAATTTGCAATAGATAAATACCATAAATACCAAAATTTTCACATCAATTCATATTTCTAGAAATATTTAGGGTTTACGCGTCTCTTCAAAGAAATAAAGAAAAAGACATGGAGAGGGCATGTGGGCGGCCAGAAAAACAAGCGTACAGCTGCAGAAAGCATGTTTGTTTTTTTGTGTTAAGTGTTGATGTCATGTTTGTTTTTTTGTGTTACGTGTTGACGTGGGACATTCACTGAAAATATACAGTACATGTGACCTGAACCAGAGAAAACTCCTCCACATCCTCCATTTTCTTCTCTCTTTTTCAAAAAAATGTTTATGTTTGCTTCTTGTTTGCTCTATTCTATAGGTAAACCGTATTATAAACATTATTAACATGACCCAATTAATTGAGGCCATGATTAGTGACTAGTTAGTGTATGTTTGACAATTTAAGAATATAAAATCGATATTAGTATACTACGATTTTTAAGAGAGATAACTTTTCAAACTGTGGGTGCCAAAAGTATCAATTTTTAAAAGAAAAAAAAAAGAGAACAATAAAAAAAGAAAACTAACAAAAATGACTTGGAAACTTTCATTTTAACGAAAAGCCACTTTTAAAGGTATAGTGAATAATGACAGTTAAAGGTAAAATAGCGGTTTTTCGTTAAAAAGTAAACAGTACTGGGGTGTTTTATTAAGGGGTGTGATATCCAAACACCAATTTTTACTTCTCTCACAACTTTTTTTATTTCGGCCGTCGGATCGGATGAATTGAAGAAGATCTAACGGACAAAAAGTAATAGGGATGTGTGAGAAGTAAAAAAGGATGTGTGGATAGCACACCCCTTTTATGAAACCTCCCTAATCAAAACTGTTGGCGGGTGGAATATTTGTCAAATGGAATGGCCGCCATAAGCAAGATGATATTTCTGTCACAGCAACTTCCCCACACCCTCACTCACACACCCCTTTTATGAAACCTCCCTAATCAAAACTGTTGGCGGGTGGAATATTTGTCAAATGGAATGGCCGCCATAAGCAAGATGATATTTCTCTGTCACAGCAACTTCCCCACACCCTCACTCAATTAATATTTGTTCAAACCTAAGCATGCCCGCATGCAGCCGACCAGAAACTTCAATTGCGGTTCCTGGCAATTTCTCATCGTCTTAACCCTGCGATCTGCTATTTGCACACCACACAAGACTCAGCAGTCAGCAGAAACAGAGAAACTTAATTGACTGCCACTTTCTGCACAGAAGCAGCATATGAATTTCATGTCACGATGATATCAGTGCTTTGTGCTTGGAAGGTTAGGAAAATGATTCTCTCCGGATTCATTTTATGAGGATTTTTTTTAACTGTTTATTGTATATTGTGCAATTAATTTTCGTTAGATATTATTAAAGTTTAATTTTAAATAAAAAATTAAATAATTTCTGACCGTATGATATAATTAAAATATGAAAATTCTTATGATCGACAACGGATGAGATCTAATTCCGGAAGGTTGATAAGATAAGACTATGGTCGCTTTGATATTCGCCCCACATAATCTGATTTCATATATTTCATTAAAATAAATTAAAAGTGCTAATATGTATAGTTTCGTCCTAATAACTGGCATTGCTGTGCCACTAAAGTTGTCAAATCAGCCAACCAAAAGCTGCCACAAAATTTAAAGTAGCACAAATGCACAATGAAGACGAGCGTCAATTTTTTTATTCATACAAAAAACTAAAAATGGAAATAATCAAATAATAATAACAAGAGTCGACGATTTTAATTATAACGTTGATCCAGTAAAATAGTGTCACACTATCATCTTTTGGCAGACAACAGAAAATGTATTAATTGTCATCAAAAAAATATTACTACTAAATTAGAGTTGAAAAAAAGAAAAGAATTCTCTGAACTTTTTCTATCAAGTCCACAAAAGCACACAATTTAAATATTTAAAATTTGATCTAACAGCTATAAATATAAATATAATTAAAAAATTATAATAACTTTAATCTTTGATGAAATTTTAAATACCTTAATTGTGTGTCTTGGTAGACACGATGGAGAAAGGATCTTTTCCCTTGGTAAAAGAACAAAGTGCCATATATATATTACTAAATAAATCGAAGATATTTGTGAGAAAATCCATTTTTGTACACATGCAAGTTGTTGCTGGTCTGAAGACAAAGAAAGTACCAGTAACAGATGGATCCAATAATACATGCAGAAGCTATACATCTTGTGGTTCAACTTCCAATCTATGCATCTCGTGGTTCAAGTCCTCGATCTGGTCGTGTTTTTTTATGGATTCAACATACGCCTACAAGTCACCACCAATACAACCATCCCTCTCTCTCTCTCAGTCTCTGTGGCTCTGATGATCCATGGTCATATATGAATGCCCGATCAAGTTGAAGATAAAAGGATAAGCCTTTTTGACCTTATTATACCGGCCAAATTTCAGACCGAGTCATTTCTCGTAATGTAAATAATCGACCCTAGTCAAATTTCAAAATTCAAATACCGATAATTGTATAAACATTATCATGGTATAATCATCTACCATGGTAGTATTTGTACTTTTTCGTTCTCTCTTGTTCCAAAAATCTCTTTTAACATAAAAGATATAGAGTTTTCGACGTGGGATGACTTCCACTCATGTAAAATTACTTTTTGGCGGATTACACACAAAGATGACAGTGAATTGATAAATACATTTTTATTAGAGTTGTGAATCGGTAAATACATTTTTATTAGGGTGTCATGATTTAATTAGGTGACACACCCGTACCCGAAAGTAGGGCATGCTGGCCGTCACGTGAGTGTGACGTAGCCATGTGCACTGTGCGGAAGCTAGGATCGAAAACTAAGAACGAACTAATTAAAAACAAAACCACTAGCAACCCAGATACGATAGTGTACTAGAGGCATAATAAAGTACTTATACATAGTCAGAGCGTTCTAAGTTCAACTGCAGTCAAGCATAAATAAAAAGGGTTTAATTACACCCTCGGTGCCATACATATGAATAAAGCTGTCAGAAAGCCGACAGTCCTCGAAGTGCCAACCTCGTATCTCACGCTACCTAGAACCTGGAGGGGCGAAAAACAAAACTGAGTGGGTCAGCAAAACAATTCTCTTTTAAAATCAATCTTTGCTCAAAATATATAGCCCCTCACCGTAAAACCTGTATAATTTCTCAGAATCAAAATATATACTCAATGTACGTAGGTTCTCAAAATCATGCTGAAAAGAGTATGTATGCCATGCCAAAGTATTCAAAACAGAAACTCAATCATAAACTATTGATGTGATTAAATGTCAGGTAATCATCTCAGCCCTCGGCTGCATATAAATCTCATAATCATCTCAGCTCTCGGCTGCATATATATCTCATAATCATCTCAGCCCTCGGCTGCATATATATCTCATAATCATTTCAGCCCTCGGCTGCATATATGTCTCATAATCATCTCAGCCCTCGGCTGCATATATATCTCATAATCATCTCAGCCCTCGGCTGCATATATATCTCATAATCATCTCAGCCCTCGGCTGCATATATATATCTCATTCATTCTCATCAATCTCATCAATCTCATCACTGTTAGTTTATCGATTCTCATTAATGCATGCCCTCACCTGGCACTTACCTGTGCGTCCGCCGCACCAACATGCGAATATGCAATCATTAATGCATTAATATAGTATATGAACACTTTGCATGGCATCAAAATCATATAATTGCTCATTTATCGTTTTCTGGGAAAGCAAGTATAATATATAGGTAAATACGGTAAATAGCTGCCCACTCACCGATAAGTCGCTGGGTCGTAGCCCCCGCGTCGAGCTTGGCTACGCTCGTCCTCAAAATACGTTTCACCTATATGAGAAATTATTGAATAAACGTTATTTAAGCACCTACGCACTAAAACGGAAATAACTTCTCGCACATAGCTCCAAAAATGACATGTAAATATACCACGGTGAACTACACGACGTCACGAACACGTGACAATTTTCAGAACTGGATTTGGAGCCCGCACGCGCCCTCACGCGCCCCAAGAAGATCTGCCCACGCTCGTCGTCTTCTTCCTTGATTCGCCGGACTGGTTTCGCCGGAAGTGGGTGTTTTGCCGGAATTTCTGGGCAAACTTCAAAGTGTCATAACTTCTTCATTTCTTAACCATTTTCGACGTACTTTATATCAAAATGAAGGTATTGACGAGACGAACACATCCATACCTATCTCGACCCCTAACTCGCTGGGGATTCACCGAAAAAAGCCTCGAAAGCTCTGACCAAACTTTGAACTCGTCGATCTCCGTGTTCCTTCGTCCAAAAACTTCCAACGAACTACTCCAAGCCTCCTAAGGACCTCACCAAGCACTCTATAAGCTTAGAATCTCCTAAAAATCAACCAAGAAAAAGTTCATGAATAGTACCCAAATCGGAGGTGGCGATTCCGACGTGAAAACGACTTGGTTCTTACCTGAAATTGGTATGGTTGAGTTCGTATGGCCTCCACGAGTCTGAATATATACTTTGTTTGGTCGATCTACGAGTTTTTGATCTGGGTTATGGGTGTGTGCCTTGTGCTAGGCGACGGGAGAGAGAGATCATGAGAGGAGAGAGAGAGAGAAAAGACAGGGAAAGTGACGGGAGAGTGAGGGTGAGGGTGGTGTGTGTGTGTGGTCCTAAAATCTCCACACATACACACGTACATAACCCCGAATGGGTAATTCCGTCATTTCACAATTAATAATTAATTATATCGGGACGGGTCGTCACAATCTACCCACCTTATAAAAATTTCGTCCCGAAATTTCATACAACACATATGCATACGAATATCCATAAAACACCCTCGGATACATCTCTCTCATCCTGTCCTCGGTCTCCCAGGTGGCTTCATCCACTGAATGGTTCTCCCATGAAACTTTCACCAAGTGCACTGACTTGTTCCTGAGCACCATATTTTTCCAAACAAGTATCGTCACCAGTTCCTCATCATAAGTCAAATCTGAACTGATCTCGAAGGGTTGCTGAGGAATCACATGCGACGGGCCTGAATCGTAATGTCAAAGCATCGAACCATGAAATACATTATGAACTCTGGATAATTCTGGCGGCTACTTAAACCTGTAAGCTACTTCACCGACTCGTTCGGCGATCCAATAAGGTCCAATGTACCTAGGTCTCAACTTATTTTTCTTTCCGAACCGAACCACACCCTTCCATGGTGATAACATAAGAAATACCCAATCACCAACATATACACTCGGTCAGTAGCATGTCTGTCTGCTAACTCTTTTGGCGATCTTGGGCCGTTTTCAGGTTAGCCTTAATAACCTGAACATTCTGAGTAGTCTTCTCTACTATCTCAGGGCCCACTAAAGCTCTTTCGCCAACCTCTGACCAACACAAGGGTGTACGACATGGTTTCCCATAAAGTGCCTCGAACGGTGCCATTCCGATACCAGAATGAAAACTATTATTATAAGCGAACTCCATCAAATCCAACCGCTGATGCCATGAGTCGCCAAACTGCAAAACTGAGGATCTCAGCATATCCTCCAAAGTCTGAATAGTTCTCTCATATTGACCGTCCGTCTAAGGATGATAAGCCGTGCTGTACAAAAGTCTTGTACCCAACGCCTCCTGGAAAGCAATCCAGAACTTAGAGGTGAATCGAGGATCGCGACCAGAGACAATACTTACTGGAACACCATGATACTTCACGATCTTCGATATGAATAACTTAACTAATCGATTCAACGGAAACTTTTCCCTGACCGGAATAAAATGTACTGACTTGGTGAGTCGGTCGACAATCACCCAAATTCCATCATATCCGTTCCGAGTACGAGGGAGCTTGTACACAAAATTCATGGTAACATTTTCCCATTTCCACTGTGGAACGGAAAGTGGTTACATCCACCCAAATGGTTTCTTCCTTTCGACTTGACTTGCCGACATACTTTACAATTTCTCTTTTCATACCCGACCAAAAGTAAAATGATCGAATGGTGTGATACATCATACTTCCTTACATAAGAATACCATTTGATTCTCAAATTCGTAGGTCTTTCATTTTCTCATCGTTCCGTAATTAAATAAGTTCTTAGGTTTCTTCATCATTAAACTGGGCCTCTAGTATACGATCAATCAAGCTGGCCTAACTTGAAAACTAACAAGTAAAGCATTTCCTCGATCATCTACTACCGAATTTCTCAACTCTAGCTGTACTCCGTCGATCTCAACTCTGTAAGAAGCGGAATACGGCTCGCATGGAACGTGTTAATTCTGCCCTGGAACTTCCTGCTAAGAGCATCAGTTACCACATTTGCACGACCAGGGTGGTACTCAATCGTGCAATCGTAGTCGCTCATTAATTCAATCAATCGACGCAGGCGAAGGTTTAAATCTTGCTGGGTGAAGAGGTACTGGAGACTCATATGATTTGAGAAGATCCTGCATTTCTCATCATAGAGGTAGTGTCTCCAAATCTTCAAAGCAAAGATAATGGCAGCCAATTCCAGGTCGTGTGTAGGGTAATTCTTCTCATGAAGTTTCCACTGGCGCGAAGCATAAGCAATCACCCTACCGTGCTGCATCAAGACACAACCCAGGCCATTCAACGAAACATCACTGTAATCTCAAAGTTACCATCATCATCAGGAAGTGTCAAGACAGGAGTATGAGTGAGACAATACTTCAACTGCTGGAAACTCTGCTCACAATCATCATCACACTCGAACTTGACGTCCTTCCTGGTCAACTTCGTCAATGGCAGCGCCATAATCGAAAAGTCTTTAACGAACCGCTGGTAGTAACCTGCCAAACCAAGGAAACTCCAAACCTCGGTAACGGTTCGTGCCTGTTCCCAATTCTCTACAACTGTAATCTTCTGAGGGTCAACCTAAACACCCTGAGCTGAAACAACATGTCCCAAAAATGCTACTTCGTCCAACCAAGACTGGCACTTACTGAACTTAGCATGAAATCTGGGTTCCCTCAGCTTCTTCAACTCCAAAGAATGACGTCGAACATGATCTTCTTTTGACTTAGAATACACCAGAATGTCATCAATGAAGACAATGACGAATCTGTCCAAATACTACTGAAATACCTTATTCATCAACCCCACAAAAGCTATTGGTGTATTCGCCAATCCAAATAGTATCACAAGAACTCATAGTGACCATAACAAGTCCTAAAACGGTTTTAGGAACATCTTCACTGCTAATCTTCAATTGGTAATAACCATACTTCAAGTCAATCTTGGAATACACACAGGCACCTCTAGGCCGATCAATCGTTCATCAACACGTGGCAACGAATAACAGTGCTCAATCATTGCCCGATTCGACTTCTTATAATCAATGCATAACCTTACAATCTCGACTTCTTTCTTACAACAAAACTGATTCTCCAAGACGATACACTAGGTTAAATGAAACCCTTAACAACCAATTCTTACAACTGAATCATCAATTCTCTTAATTCAGCTAGAGATAAGATAAGGAGTTAAAGAACTAGGATTAGTACTTGGTAACAATCAGGGGTGAACTCTACATCGCGATCTGGCGGCAGTCCAAGTAAATAATTAGTAAAAACGTCGGAAAAGTCTGATCACCCTAACATTCTCCACGCTAACAGGAGCCTCAGCATTCAAAACCACGTGAGTCAAGTACGCATAACAACCTTTCGTTAATAACTTTTTGGTTCTCACTACTGAAATGATTCCATGCCTGACTCCACTACGCTCACTAATCAAAGTAACCTCTGGTAATCCAAGACGATGGAATGTAGCTAATTCCCGTAGTAATCGATATCGGTATGGTCATACTGCGACCAATTTGCGTCTGGAATAACATTGAAGTCTACTATATCTTCTACCAGCACTGGGCACCATGAAAAACACCATACTCTCATAGAATGACTTACCTGTTTACTTGCTTAACGAATCCAACGAATAAGTTATTAATATTACGGTCTGCAGCCCGCAATACTGATAACTTACAGTCGTCTAGGTAAGTAAGCAACAACTCTCGAGGGTGCAATATCACCATCTTGCCCCCCATTGAGAAATACATATATATGCCTCGATTGTGCTCATTCACTACTTTCTTTGGCAACATCGTCAATAATGTAAAATTTCTGCATCACTATCCATCGAGACTCTAGCAAGTGACTAAAATGTTTAGCGCACCCATAATCAAGTTCGAATAATCCTGAGCATCATGTAGTGATACGTGGTTAACACATTCCTGGGCTTGCGGTCTTCCTATAACCCTGTTGGCGTAAACTCCTCGTCCTTGAGAATTACGCCCCCGTCCTGTCCATAGGTATAACACCTACCATTACCTCTTCAACGTACTCCAAAACGTCGATCGTTGCACATACAACACAAGGGTGAATTTCCACTATCAGAATTCCCCTGCCTCTGGAATCTGAAACCTTCGAGAACTCTAACAAGTCATCTAACCTGTAGAGCTAAAACTTTCGCTGGAAGAACTAGAACTGGTTTCGTATCTCTTAAAATCTTGAGTCTGGCGAGGTCTCTGAGACGATTTCCCAATACTTTTATTCTTATGCTTATTCTGATTACTATATTTTCCTTCTTCTTTCTCACTATCACCAGACAGCTCTCAGAGTTCGCAATCCTCAACAAAATCTCATAGTATT
This sequence comes from Crataegus laevigata, assembly GCA_963580275.1. Classification (NCBI taxonomy): domain Eukaryota; kingdom Viridiplantae; phylum Streptophyta; class Magnoliopsida; order Rosales; family Rosaceae; genus Crataegus; species Crataegus laevigata. The sequence goes on along the minus strand of OY756944.1, from coordinate 28,382,806 downwards.
CCTTATAAGTATCATAAAGGTAAATGGTCACCATCGAACGCCATTTCATCCTAATATCCAGCTTAAGCGTCTAAGCATCTCAACTGAAATAATAGCAATTTCTAAGTCATAACGAGACAATTTAGTAAACTTCCTTTAATACTCGTTAGCAAATAACTTCCTTTGTTTCAAATCTGTGAACTCTGATTCTTACGATCTATGTATGCTGGGATATGAATCTCTAATAGAATGACCATTAAGAATTCTATCAGTCTGCATTCTCCTCGGGCTTCCACCCGTAAGTTTCCACTAGGACGCCGATTCTGCGTCCAAAAGCCAAGCAGTGGTCTCTATCCACTTATCATTGGGAAAACTCCCCTGGCTCCACATTAGCCTAAAAGTATTCTCAATCTGATTGAGCCAATGCTCAAACCCTTCATGGCCATCATTACCCCTAAAGGTAAGCAACTTTAGATTATACTCTGACTCCAAAGAGTTCGTTGGAAAGGCGAATTACAGACTGATTGATACTAACGATAGTTCCCCCCCAACTGAGCTATATAGGGAAACTAAATTCATCTGAATGATATGGCTCTCTACGAGGCGGCATAGTTATGACAGAAGACATCAAGTCATTAGAAAATCCACAAAATATGCAAGACTGCAACCTAGCGCTCTGATACCAAGTTGACACACCCGTACCCGAAAGTAGGGCATGCTGGCCGTCACGTGAGTGTGACGTAGCCATGTGCACTGTGCGGAAGCTAGGATCGAAAACTAAGAACGAACTAATTAAAAACAAAACCACTAGCAACCCAGATACGATAGTGTACTAGAGGCATAATAAAGTACTTATACATAGTCAGAGCGTTCTAAGTTCAACTGCAGTCAAGCATAAATAAAAAGGGTTTAATTACACCCTCGGTGCCATACATATGAATAAAGCTGTCAGAAAGCCGACAGTCCTCGAAGTGCCAACCTCGTATCTCACGCTACCTAGAACCTGGAGGGGCGAAAAACAAAACTGAGTGGGTCAGCAAAACAATTCTCTTTTAAAATCAATCTTTGCTCAAAATATATAGCCCCTCACCGTAAAACCTGTATAATTTCTCAGAATCAAAATATATACTCAATGTACGTAGGTTCTCAAAATCATGCTGAAAAGAGTATGTATGCCATGCCAAAGTATTCAAAACAGAAACTCAATCATAAACTATTGATGTGATTAAATGTCAGGTAATCATCTCAGCCCTCGGCTGCATATAAATCTCATAATCATCTCAGCTCTCGGCTGCATATATATCTCATAATCATCTCAGCCCTCGGCTGCATATATATCTCATAATCATTTCAGCCCTCGGCTGCATATATGTCTCATAATCATCTCAGCCCTCGGCTGCATATATATCTCATAATCATCTCAGCCCTCGGCTGCATATATATCTCATAATCATCTCAGCCCTCGGCTGCATATATATATCTCATTCATTCTCATCAATCTCATCAATCTCATCACTGTTAGTTTATCGATTCTCATTAATGCATGCCCTCACCTGGCACTTACCTGTGCGTCCGCCGCACCAACATGCGAATATGCAATCATTAATGCATTAATATAGTATATGAACACTTTGCATGGCATCAAAATCATATAATTGCTCATTTATCGTTTTCTGGGAAAGCAAGTATAATATATAGGTAAATACGGTAAATAGCTGCCCACTCACCGATAAGTCGCTGGGTCGTAGCCCCCGCGTCGAGCTTGGCTACGCTCGTCCTCAAAATACGTTTCACCTATATGAGAAATTATTGAATAAACGTTATTTAAGCACCTACGCACTAAAACGGAAATAACTTCTCGCACATAGCTCCAAAAATGACATGTAAATATACCACGGTGAACTACACGACGTCACGAACACGTGACAATTTTCAGAACTGGATTTGGAGCCCGCACGCGCCCTCACGCGCCCCAAGAAGATCTGCCCACGCTCGTCGTCTTCTTCCTTGATTCGCCGGACTGGTTTCGCCGGAAGTGGGTGTTTTGCCGGAATTTCTGGGCAAACTTCAAAGTGTCATAACTTCTTCATTTCTTAACCATTTTCGACGTACTTTATATCAAAATGAAGGTATTGACGAGACGAACACATCCATACCTATCTCGACCCCTAACTCGCTGGGGATTCACCGAAAAAAGCCTCGAAAGCTCTGACCAAACTTTGAACTCGTCGATCTCCGTGTTCCTTCGTCCAAAAACTTCCAACGAACTACTCCAAGCCTCCTAAGGACCTCACCAAGCACTCTATAAGCTTAGAATCTCCTAAAAATCAACCAAGAAAAAGTTCATGAATAGTACCCAAATCGGAGGTGGCGATTCCGACGTGAAAACGACTTGGTTCTTACCTGAAATTGGTATGGTTGAGTTCGTATGGCCTCCACGAGTCTGAATATATACTTTGTTTGGTCGATCTACGAGTTTTTGATCTGGGTTATGGGTGTGTGCCTTGTGCTAGGCGACGGGAGAGAGAGATCATGAGAGGAGAGAGAGAGAGAAAAGACAGGGAAAGTGACGGGAGAGTGAGGGTGAGGGTGGTGTGTGTGTGTGGTCCTAAAATCTCCACACATACACACGTACATAACCCCGAATGGGTAATTCCGTCATTTCACAATTAATAATTAATTATATCGGGACGGGTCGTCACATTAGGTGTAAACTATATAATTTTTTTTTTATGAAATCAAATAATAAACCATTCAATACAAGATTTATAACTTTATACGTACATAATTCAAACATCAGAAACCGAAGTAATTTGACAACAATTTGAGATGAGCAAACACGTCATCCTTCGCTCATTATTTTACGTTCCAAAGGGATTGACAACCAAATTTCCAGGTTTGGATAATGAATTTTAGCGCGATGAAATCAATGGTTAGGTCGTAAGTCGGGCTAGGGCGGATGCACTATGGGACCAAGGTGCTACCAGAAATATTAGTGTCTAGAAAATAAATGTGTAAAGTTTTTGGGATTCTCATAATGATTTGTACCGGTATTTTTTGTGCTCACTAGTTGTTTTATGTAATACATGCTAACATATCTTGATGATATTTGATAAGCTGTGTCGACAACACTTGATAAATGCTCTCAATAATATTCATCAGATTGCTTTGCAAATGTTGATATTCATTGACATATGCTTAATATGGTTTGGTTGACGACAACAAACCTATCAAGTGTTAATAAAATGTCTCTATGAATAAACTGAAATTTATTTATGTGTTTTGCACTATATTTTCATCTGAAACACTTAAATGTTTAATATTTATATTCCCAAGATTCAAATCCTGAGTCTCCACGGGGCACAGTTTATATGGATACAGTCCATCAGATGAGACCATGCATGAGGTATTCTTTTGAGTAAAGTACAAAAAATTACCTCAACTATTGGTGTCACGACATTTTCATACCTCATTTTTTAAAATTGACAATGTCATACCTCATCTTTAGAATTTGGTCCAATGTTATACCTTCCGTTACTTGGCCGTTTACTTTTTAGTTAAATGCTGAAGTGGCTTGATTCGGGGTCCACTTTTTATTAAAAAATTAATAAAATATTATTCAAAACTAAAAAAAAATCATTTAATAATTTTTAAATATTAAAATAATTAAGAAAAGTTATAAAAAAAACCCTATGTTCGTGCACTTCACCCCCCCCCCCCCGGTTCCTCCTCCCTCTTCTCTCTCTTCTCCCCCATACCCCGAAGCTGCAACCCAAAAAAAGAAGAAGAAGGAGGAGGAGGAGGAGGAGGAGGAGAAGAAGAACAAGAACAAGAACAAGAAGAAGAAGAAGAAGAAGAGCAAAAAATCCGAATCTGCAACCTAGAAGAAGGAGGAAGAAGGAGGAGGAGAATAAGAAGAAGAAGAGGAAAAAAAATCTACAACAGAGAAGAAGAAGAAGAAGAAGAAGAAGAAGAAGAAGAAGAAGAAGAAGAAGAAGAAGGAATAAGAAGAAGAAAGGAAAAAGAAACCCAAATCTGGGTTACTCCGCGGGGGTGGGGTGCAGGGAGAGAACTGGGTTTAGGTTGCTCCGCGACCAGGGGGAACTAGGTTTCATTTGGTTTCTTCTTCTTCCTCCTCCTCTTCCTTCTTTTTCTTCTTCGGGGGTGGTGGGGTTACTGAGGGGTTTTGCTTTTTTTTATAATTACTTTTTTTGTTATTTTAATATTTAATATTTTTTAAATTATTATTTTTTAAATATTTTTTTTAAAAGTGGGTCCCAGATCAACACTACTACAAAAGAGCCTTATAATGTCGGTGGCTTGTGTCGGTTTAATATAATATAGTGGCGGATTAGACAGTTCCGACACTTATTAGATATAACGTCGGATTTAAACCGACGCAAAGACTTAGTGTCGCTTTTAACCGACACAGATTTAAATATTTTTAATTATTAGCGTCGGTTTAAAACCGACGCAAATATTTAGCGTCGGTTTTAAAGCGACGCTAAATATTTACGTCGGTTTTAAACCGACGCAGAGTTTATTTTTTAATTTTTTTTAAACCTGCGTCGGTTTTGAGCGACATAAATTTTAATTTTTAAATTATTTTGAAACCTAGTGTCGGTTCTAAGCGACAGATAGATTATCTTTATATACCCTCTACCCGTGTTCACTTTTTTCTGTTCTGCATTTTTCTTATTGTTTCTTCCAATTCACAAACCTTCCCGTGTTTTCCTCTTGCACTTCTTGTACTTCCTACTTCGTTTTCTTGATTTGCAACAGTAAGTATTTCTTACTTTTAATATTTTTATTTTCTCTATTTATGTTTAATTTTTAATTACAATTTATTTTTGTAGGAAATTCATTTGAATTGATTGAGTACATAATAAATTGATCGAGGACGGAATTCTTCTATAATCCAGGTTTTTTTACAACATTCTTTAATTTAAAATTGTTTAATATATAAATTTATTTGTTTAAAAGTTCTAGTTTAAGTAGTTAGATAAATCTCTATTATTTTTGTTTAAGTAGTTAATATAGATGTTAATTTTGTCACTTGAATTGTTATGAGAAAATGGAAATGAATAATATTTATTAGCATTTATGTGAAATTAACAATATTAAATATAATATAAACTTTTAATATTTAGTAATATAAGAATATATTATGCTAAATTAATTTGTTTTGCATTATAATTGTTATTTTAATTTGTTTTTATTGTTATTTTGATAACTTTGTTAACTTTTGGTTGTTATTATCTAGAATGGATTAGATGAGCATAATTTTGATAACTTTTTGTTGTTATATTAATTTGTTTTTACTATAATAGGTGTTGAAAATTGAAATATTACAATCGTGATAGAGTTCGAGGGTTGAAAGATAGAATTTGAAAATTCTGATAGTTATGCCTACATGATAGGGATTGAAAGATTGTAGGCATTTTAGTGTGAACATAATATTTTGCCCTCGCAAAGTGGTAAAACATGGACAAGAGTTGGTTGACGATACCCCGAAATTTTGAAGCGTATACAGCTGGAATTAATTTGTTTTTGGATCAAGCAATTTCAAATGGTGTTGGTCCTGATAAGTTTAGATGTCCTTGCAAAAGATGTTGTAATCGATATACTTTTGTTAGGAGCACTATTGTTGAACATCTTATATTGTATGATATGGATAAAGAGTATAAAAACGCTTGTTGGCGACATCATGGCGAGCAAAACATTGGAGAGCAAAATGTGTCAATTGGAGAAGAAGAAACAGGAGATGAGGTGACTGGCATGCATGATTTTCTTAATGATGTATTTGTCCAACCATTAACAGAAGAAGGTGTTGGGCCGTCTACTGAACCCCCTATTGGGGAAGAGCGTCCAGAAGAGGTGGAGACTTTTTTTAGGTTGCTTGAAGAGGCAGATAAAGATTTGTGGCCAGGTTGTAAGGAGTTTAAGAAATTGGAAGCAGTTTTCAGACTGTATCAGATCAAGTGTTTAGCAGGAATGCCAGACGAAATCTTCACAACTTTGTTGGAGTTAATTAAAAGAATGTTGCCTGAAGGGGATTGTTTGCCTGAATCATGTTATAAGGCAAAAAAACTTATAAATGACTTGGGTCTGACGTATGTGAAAATTGATGCATGTCCCAATGACTGCATGATCTATTGGAAAGATACTTCAGATTTGACCGCGTGCTCAGTTTGTGGTAAATCAAGATATAAAATTACCAACACAGAGGATAGCTCGAGAAAAAAGATTGCAGCTAAGGTTATGTGGTATTTTCCTTTAAAACCCCGATTAAAACGATTTTTTATGTCGAAGCATACAGCTGAACATATGAGGTGGCACGCAACTGAATGTCCTAAGGATGAGTTTATGAGACATCCTTCAGATTCTCCAGCATGGAAGCATTTGGATAATTTATATCCGGATTTTGCGTCAGAAATTCGAAATGTCCGATTAGGGTTGGCCAGTGATGGATTTAATCCTTTTGGGAAAATGAGGAATGACCATAGCACATGGCCTGTGGTGCTTTCTGTGTACAATTTGCCGTCTTGGATGTGCATGAAGCAACCAAATTTGTTGTTGTCTCTGTTAATACCAGGACCGCGCAGTCCTGGTAAAGAGATTGATGTATACATGCGTCCATTGATTGACGAGTTGAATGAGTTATGGGATGTGGGCACTCCCACTTATGATGCTTATTCCAACAAGTTTTACGATGAAGGCTGCTGTCTTATGGACTATAAGTGATTTTCCAGCTTATGGAATGTTGTCAGGATGGAGTACGCATGGCTATAAAGCTTGTCCACATTGCATGCATGATAAAGAATCTATTTACTTGCCGGCGAGTCGTAAGATTTGTTATATGGGGCATCGACGCTTTCTTGAAGATAATCATAGATTTCGAAGGCAAACTACAACTTTTAATGGTCGCCGAGAGCATCGTAGTGCACCAAGGCAGTGGACTGGGTTACAATGTCTCGAAGAACTTTCTACATTGAGATTTACTTTTGGAAAACCAAACAAAGATGCTTCAGTTGGGCAACGCAGAAGAAGAACTTCGAGCAGTACAAGTAGTAACAGTCAGTGGAAGAAGAAATCTATTTTTTATGAACTACCTTATTGGAGGCATCTGTTGATTAGACACAATCTTGATGTTATGCATATCGAGAAGAATATATGTGATAGTGTGGTGGGAACATTGCTAGATATAGAAAAGTCTAAAGATGGATTGGCTGCACGTGCAGATCTTGAATTCTTGAACATAAGACGTAGCCAACACCCACGTAGAGAAGGAAATAGAACATTTCGACCTCCAACATTGTTCACGCTGAACAGAGAAGAAAAAACTGCGTTTTGCAAAGTCTTGTCTACTATTCGGGTCCCCGATGGATATTCATCAAATTTGTCACGGTGTGTGCACGTGAATGAACGAAAAATACATGGGTTGAAAAGTCATGATTGTCATGTTTTAATGCAGCAGTTACTCCCACTTGCAATTCGCCCGGTTTTGCCCAAAGCTGTTACTATGGTATTATTAGAGTTGAGTGCAATTTTCAGACAGTTGTGTAGTAAGAAGGAGTCTGAGGAAGGATTCAAGCAACTGAATTCTAGAATTGCCTTGACATTATGTCAACTTGAAAAAATATTCCCTCCTGCATTTTTTGATATAATGGTGCACCTCCCAGTTCACTTGGCAGATGAAGCAGCTCTTGCAGGGCCTGTACAATATAGATGGATGTATCCAATTGAACGGTAATTAATAATTTTTTATAATTTTTTTACAATTGTAGTCATAACTTTAATTAATAATTATAATCATTTATATTTTGTTTTATAATTGTAGGTATTTGCAAACACTGAAGCGCTATGTTCGTAATAAAGGTCGTCCTGAAGGTTCCATTGCTGAAGCATATTTGGTGGATGAGTGTTTATCCTTCTGTTCCATGTATCTTAGAGACATTGAGTCTCGTCGTACCCATAGAGGCCGAAATGAAGATGGTATTGGACGTGGAGTATCTGGTGGGTTATCAATTTTTGACTCAAAATGATGTTATATGGGTTCAGGAGAAAATGTGGAGCTCGATCTAGATGTTCTTGATCAGTGCCATAAATACATTCTAAATAATTGTGATGAAGTTAGCCCATTTAGAAGGTAAAAACGTTTAATCATACATCTTAATGTTTTATTGATTTTCTTAACTTTGAAAAATTAATTATCTAAATTTGGACATAATTGTCTAGGCAACACGAGGAATTCTTGAAAACTAAATATCGTCGAGAAAGGTTAACTATGAGACAAATTAAGGAGCTAAGCAAGAAAGAATTTCCAGAATGGTTCAAGCAACATGTGAGTATAACAATCACATTATTTATTTATTGTTTTGCATTTTAATTATAACGTGTTTATAGTTATTATGTCAATTTTTATCTTTATACTTATTACAGATGAATTCAAAATGTCATGCTAATGACACGTTGATATCTCAAGACTTGTATTGGCTAGCTAATTATCCTAGTAGGATTGTGAGTAGATACAAAAGTCACATAGTTCATGGGTTTAGATTTCGTATAAAATCTGTGGATGATAGGCATAAGAATCAGAATTGTGGTGTTTTTGTACCTGCAAATATTCCTGGAGCAATTGGGCAAGTAAATTGTTATGGCAGAGTTGTAGAAATGTTCGAGATTAAATATTGTGGGCCTACTGAGGCAGGAGATAGGGGTCGAGCTGTGATGTTATTTAAGTGTGAATGGGTTAATAGTGAAAGTGCACGAGGAATGAAGACCGATCAATATGGATTTACTATGGTGAATTTCAATCAATTGGGATTTAACGATGATCCTTTCATATTAGCATCACAAGCATCACAAGCATTTTACGTGGAGGACACAATTGAAAAGAATTGGCATGTAGTTGTTCGAACCCAGCCGAGAGATTTGTTTGACATATTAGAAGATGGTGATGCAATTGATGATTATGCCATACCTAACTTGGATGATCGAATTCTTGATAATGAAGATTTCCATACAAGGATTGGCGTGGAAGAAACTCCTTTTCTGGAATCACTACCGTTGCCTACTGGTTTCGTTAATCATGCCAATGCAGACGACGAGCTAACAGATGATGACATGGAATAATCATAGTAGTTATTTTATGTATTAATTAGAGGATGTTTCAATTTGTGTGTGATGATATCTTATAAAAAAAAATTATATTTTTGTTTTTTATTAAGTATTATATATAAGTTAAATTTGGGTTTATTTTTATTTTTTATATAAATTTGGGTTTAATTTTTATATAAGTTAAAATATTATATAAGATAATAAAACCACTAATTTTATAACGTTGGATTTTTTTTTTTTTTTTTCAACGTTTCCTGTCGGTTTAAGCCGACGGCATAGGTCATATGCGTCGGTTTAGTTTAAATATAGTTGGGCGGGAAATTTCCATTTTTTTAACAATAAGATAGCGTCGGTTTCAACCTATTCCGACGCTACTGACAAATCTGTCAGTGGGCGCATCAGTCGAAGAGTAGCAGATTTCGATGCCAGAGATAGCGTCGGATTAATCCGACACTATATGAGCAAATTCCGACGCTACTGACACATCTGTCAGTGGCGCGTCAGTCAAAGCGTAGCAGGTTTCAATGCCAGATATAGCGTCGGTTTAATCCGACACTATATGACCTATTCCGACGCTACTGACACATCTGTCAGTGGACGCAGGGATAGCGTCGGTTTAATCCGACACTATATTAGCATATTCCGACGCAATGCTGCATGCCAGTCAACGTTGTCATAATGAGTTTGTCTCGGAAATTGGGGATTTATTCCGACGCAACACCTCTTAATCCGACGCAATACCTATTAATCCGACGCAACAGCTATTAATCCGACGCAATCCCTACGATTTAATCACCTAGGAAATTGGGGCATTTAATCCGACGCAATTCTTCTTCCATTTCACTTATCTCCCATTTCAGTTTTGTTCCTTAAGCCCTTTCCGACTTCTCTCCCAATTCCATTTCACTTAGCTCTCCCATTTCTCTCCCATTTCGTCCTCCCGTTTCCCATTTCTCTCCCGTTTCCCTCTCTCGGTCTCTCGCTCTCTCCTCCTCACGTACTAACTTGAGATATGGATAATCTTCATGACGATCAACCTCATGTTCAAGAAGAGGAGCTCCAAGACGGTAATTTTTGATATATTAGTTAATTCATTTTTTGTTTTGTATTTTTTATTTATTATGCTTAAAATGAAAAATGACATGTCTTTCGTCGTTTTTAATTTTTTTTTGGTGGTTGTTATTTTAATTAGGAACAACTCAAAGGACGCGAGGTCCCTCAGTTCCCAAGTGGACGAAGCAACTCTGCTCTTTTGATGCTTCGGGAAAATGTGTTAGTGAGAACTCTGGTGCTTTTGCGAGATATGTGGCTGGGGAGGTTAGAGACCACCATGTTCTCCCGCTGGTGAGTAGTTGGCGAAGGATTGATAAACCAACGAAGGAACGTTTTTGGGAGAGAATAAAGGTATAAATATTTGTATTTTTATCTGAAAATAGGACATGTAAATGATTTAAAAAATAATTGATTAGCTTGGTTTTTTTTTGGGATGTAGGGAAATATCTTTTTTGAAGATGAAGATATAGTAAAAATGCCCGTCATCCGTTATATGACGCTTAAATGTGCGGAACATGCCCACAAGGAATATAGAAACACGTTGAAAAAAAAATATTACACTAAACGAGCAGAGGAGGACCGCATCCACCCTCCACCTAATGTGGATCCCGAACAGTGGAGTCTATTGGTGGATCACTGGAATAGTAAAAGAACAATGGTAATTGTTATGGTTTGTTTTTATTACCGGTTTAAAATTGTCCTAACATTTTTTTTCTTCAGGAAATTGCAGAACAAAACAAAATTAATAGGCAAATGAAAACGATGAACCATACTACTGGAACCACATCATTTGCAAGAAGGCGGGAAGATTTTGTATGGATTGTACATTATAAAAATATGTTATTTGTTTATAAATTATATATTGTTTTAAAAATTTATTTTTAATAATTGTTTATATATTATATATTGTTTTAAAAATTTGTTTGTATGAATAAATTTTTTTTGATAAAGCGGAAGACACACGGTAAAGAGGCAGATCCAGTAACTTTTTTTCGTGAATGTCACACTAGAAAAGATAAGAGTTGGGTCGATGAATCATCGGAGCGCACTGGGGTAAATGATTTTTTCGTTTTCGTGTTTAGCTGTTATTAACTTTTATTGTCTATAGCTTATTTATTTTTTTAACAATTTTTTTTTTTAAAACTGTAATGCAAGGCAACAATGGAGAGTAGTCTGCAAACTATGCTTGAGTCGGGCGAAGTGGATAGTGAAGAACTGAGAACGCGTGTTTATGTTGATATAATGGGTCCCGAGACTCGTAATAGAGTTAGGGGATATGGTCATGGGGTGACTCCTGATATGGTGACCTATGCATCTTCTTCATCTTGTAATCCTAATTCCTCTAGGAGGTCATCTAACAGCGTAATGGCAGTGTTGATGACTGAAAATAATCAGTTGAAAATGAGGGAGGAAAAAAGTGAAAAACGGATTTCCTACTTAGAGGGTAGGATTGAACAATATGATATGCGGCAGAATCAGTTGTTTGAAATGTTTATGCAAAGGTTTCCGACACAGCAGCCGAATAGCCCGGGCAGCCAACAGTCGGGCCCGAATCAACCTCTTCAACGGTCGGGCCCGAGTCAACCTACTCAACGGTCTGGCCAAAGTCAGCCACCTACATATCCGTATGTAGGCCATAATCAGCAGGGGCCATATCCTATGTATTCGATGCCTATGCAACCGCCTCCCATGCCATATATGCAGCAGCCTTCCATGCCTTATATGCAGCAACACCCCATGTCATATATGCAGCAGCCTTCATATCAAATGCCAGTATATCGACCTGAGATGGCTGCTCCTGGTGGATTTTGTCCTGAAGCTCCAACTGGGGAGTTTTCTCGAATGCTTGCAGGTGCTGGAATTGAAGCGGGTGTTGGATTTGACGTGGACTTTGCAGGGGTTCTTGGATCGAATGGGGGATCTCTAGGGCAAGAAGGAAGCCGAGGTGTTCATCGAAGTGAAGGAAGTCAAGGAAGGGAGGAATCTGGGCCACATTCAGGGTCAAATGTGGTTGAGTAGTTTATGTGGTTCTTGTCGGATAAATATGACACTTTAATCGTTTTATATATTTTATTTTTTGTTTGTTATGTTTGTGATGTCGGATTTAACGTTTATTGCGACGGACAAGTTTTTTTATATTATGAATGTTTTGTTAAGTATTTTTTTTGTTAAGTATTTTTATGAATGTTTTTGGTGATATAATGATTATAATATTGAAAACGTTTTTTTTTTATTTTATTTTTTTTTAACGTCGGTGTTGAATAACGTCGGTTTTAGCCGACACTAGCCTTATTATTATATAGTTATTTATTTATGTAACGTCGGTTTAACGGAAAATACGTTATTATTATATATAGTATTTTATTCTACAACGTCGGTTTTAGCCGACACTAGTGGTTTAATTATATAGTTATTTATTTATATAACGTCGGTTTAATTATATAGGTTATTATTATATAAGTATTTTATTTATATAACGTCGGTGGAATCTGACGCATATTTAAAATTTTATAATTATTTTATTAAACAACGTCGGTTTGCTCCGACATTACGTGTAATATTTTATTAGTTTGCGTCGCTTTAATGCGACACTGGTTTGAATATTATAATGTTTATTTAATTATATTACGTCGGTTTAAACCGACGTTGGTTTAAGTGTCGCTTTGAACCGACGCTAGTTTGTGGCGGATTAATTATACAATCCGACGCTGAAGGCCTTTAGTGACGCTAGCAAATGTGTCGCTATGGTTACCCGACATTACATGATTTAACGTCGGATTTTTGCCAATTTTCCGACGCAATCACTATTTAATGTCGGTTTTAGATCTGACAGTGATAGCCTGTATTGTAGTAGTGCAAACCACGTTAGCATTTAACTGAAAAGTAAACGGCTAAGTAACGGAATGTATAATATTGGACCAAATTCTAAAGATGAGGTATGACATTGTCAACTTTAAAAGATAAGATATGAAAGTGCGTGAAACCAATAGTTGAAGTAGTTTTTTGTACTTTACCCTTTTATTTATTTATTTTAACAATCGTTATTATCTACTCAAGGAGTAGCAAGTAAGGGCATTTCCAACCGATGGCTGGCCAGATGGCTCGTTTTAGCCCTGTCACAAAAAACCGTCTCCAACCGAGGGCCAAAGTGCCATACATAATTTATTATTTAAAAATTACAACTTAAATTCAAATCCAACGGCTAAGTAATGTTGTTTCATGTTACTTAATTTAATTTAATGTTGTATAATGGCTTAGGAAGTTATAGGAAAAAAATATAATTTAAAAAAAATATGAAACAAATTTTGTGAAATAGAAGTTTTAGGAAAAAAAAAAAGAATTTAAAATAAAATGAAATAAATTTTGATACGCCCCGACCCGAAAGTGGGGTGTGCTAGCCGTCACGCGCCGGCGAGTGCACGGACCTACGCTCCCCCACTCGCGGTCATGTGACTTGCACACTGGCGGCGTTAGCTGACGCCGTTAAGAGATGATGGAATATTCCAGGAATATACCTGACGGCGTTAACTGACGTCGTCAGTGTGCGAGTCACATGACTGCGCGTGGGGGCGCGTAGGTCCGTGCACTCGCCGGCGCGTGACAGCCAGCACGCCCCACTTTCGGGTCGGGGTGTGTCAGACCCGAAAGTGGGGCGTGCTGGCCGTCACGCTCCACTTTCGGGTCGGTGTGTATCAAATTTTGTGAAATAGAAGTTATAGGAAAAAAATGGAATTTTAAAAACATATGAAACAAATTTTGTAAAATAAAAGTTATAGGAAAAAATAGAAGTTATATAAAAAATAATAATAAAACTGTAAAAAAAAAAATTCAAATGCAGGTACTAGCCGTTGCATTTGAAATATTTCTTAAGAATTCCTGTCGGTTACAACCGACAGGAATTCCGACAGATTTAAAAAAAAAAAAGCCAGCCCGGGGTTGGCTAGCTGACTGAAAGTGGCCAGCCCTCTAGCCCTCTAGCCCTTCAGCCTTCTCCAATTCTGTGGGACCCTCTCAGATTCCACAGCCCTCTGGCCTAGCCCTCGGTTGGAAACCGTTTTTGGGCTATTTTCGGCCATCTGGCCCTCTGGACCCTTCGGTTGGAGATGGTCTAAGCTTAAAATCATAATGAGTTAGCATTAATGTAGTTCAAATTTGTATTTAACGATGATCAAATTTAAGATCTTTTATTTGTAAACAAGAAAAAATATCACTAAACTTTAATAATAAATAACGCATGAGTTCCTCATCGGAGTTATCACTTACCACACCAACTGACAAAGTAAAAATCGCGTAGGGTCCACCTTCTATTATTGGGAGCACTTGTCGATCAAGAGGTGGGGAGGTTCTGGAAATGCGTTTTGAGCTTTGAAATTTGAGTACACTTGGACATACGTGAAACTGAAAGCAACCCTAAGACCATCTCCAACCCTTGGGCTAAAAGCCAAATTTTTTAGCCCGGAAAATTTGGCTTTTAGCCCAGAAAATATTTTTCTACTCCAACCCTACTAGCCTAAAATTTTAGCCCGGAATTATTAAAGAATGAACTTAGGTTAATTTTTTTCTTAAATCAATTTGTTTTAAAAAAAAAATAAATATGTAGACTATCGTAAATTAATTTTATGAACATTTTAATCTAAAAAAATTTAAATTCCGATAAATATTGAAAAATCATTAAATTTGAGTTAAATAATTTTTTTTAATTATTTTAGCCGTTAGATTTAAATTTGGGCTGTTAGATCTTTTTTTTTACCGTTGGATTTGATTATATTCAATCTCAACCGTTGGATTCAATGTATTTTAAAATAACATATTTTTTTTAAATGAAATTTGAATGTGGACCGTTGGATCAACCTTGGGTCTTTAAACCCAAGCCGTCGGATTGAATCAAAGAGCCGTTGGGCTCTGGGTTGGTGGCCGACAGCCCCCTGCGCTGGGGTCCCACCCTGTCGGGTCTTGGAGGCAGGCAGCCCGCGTGGGGCGCGTGCACGTGTGAGTGGGCTGCGTCTGGGCCCAAATCAGGCGAGTCCACGCGACTTGGGGGGGAATTTAGCCTAACTTTGGCATTCCCCTTTTAGCCCAAAAATTAGCCTTGGGTTGGAGGGTGTTTGGGGGGAATTTTGGGCTAAATATTTAGCATTTAGCCCAGGGTTGGAGTAGGCCTAAGGAATGAAAGAAGGATATTCTTCCCACGCTCCACGTAATCACCACTCGTTCTTTTGACTTTACTTTATTACCATCTTAAACAATATAAAATGCAAATTATGATTTTAGTCCCTCTAGTTGTAAGTTGTAACCAAGTTTCACTATAGTTCATATAGAATCAATTATCGCCAATTAAATTTTGAAATTCACTCGAATCCAGAGATAACATTTGAGGGCATATGTTTACTTAGCAAAAATGGAAAAAAAAACGAATGAATTAGAACGCTTAAAAATAGAAGACGAAAGGAAAGAGAATCAAAACAACAATCCTATTTTTTTTTTTTTTCATTTGACTATGGATTTTAATGAAAAACTTATATTTTTTCAATTTCTTTCATGTAAATGTAGAAAAAAAGTTTGGGGGTAAACTGATTACATTACCCATGTTTTAATAAACGCAAGGAACTCAAGAATCAAACTGATTCCCATTTCTATTCCTTGTAAGTAAATATGCCCTTAATTTTTGTCAAAAGTTTCAGTATTGTTAGTGAATTACATATGTCAAGATGCAATAAACTCACGTCGTGGATCTTTCTAACAAACTGAAACATTGTTGCAATTCAAACTAGTTTACATAGACCAACCTGGAAGTTCGCCAACAATACAAGGACTAAAATCATACTTATCATTACTTGAGCGTAAATTAATGTGATTATTTTTTATTGGTGACACATAATTTGATTTGCAAATGTTTAAAATTTGGTTTCCCTAAGTAAAATCAAACTATCCTTTTGAAAATTACTATTAATCAAACTACGGAGACCAAAATGAAACTTAGTAAACATTAGGAGGGGCCAAGATCATAATTTTATAAAAATGAAATTACGGCTACTTATCTCATAGGGTGGTTACGTATCCCATATCGTTACTCACATTAATCGGGGAAAGCTTATCACCAAAAAATGCACGTGGCCCATACGATTATGGAAGGCCTAGCATTGGCAAAAGCAACAAGGATAGAAACGTAACAACACACCTCTGCTCTCCCCAGGCTGTGGAGAAATTAACAGCCAACCGAGTTTTGACTCGTAACCCTATACAAGTGGATTGAAACCAACTGACAGAGGTGGCATGCGGTAAGCCAACACGGGGGTAAAATCGTAATTCGGATAGAACGAGCACTATAAAACCGGAGGCCATGAGATGCAGGGAGGAAAAAAAAAAGCGAGAGCAAGAGGCCAAAACCCAAAAGAGTTCAGCCGCCGCGAACGGTGGTGCTTTCAGAAACCCTGAAAATTTAACCCGGTTCAGCAAGCTGAAGGTGGTTAGGGAATGCAGAGAGATGAGAGAAGCCTCGCTGCCCAAGCCTGAGCTTTTAGTACGTGTCAGGCGCTGCATCGGCGGCCGGAATTGCCACCGGAAACACGTAGAGGACGGGTGATCCATTCGCCCCTCTTGTTTTCCGAAACGGTTACGTTTTTTTCTTAGAGAGGCCTTTTGTCAGACACCTTTCGTGCATTTTTTAAAGTTTGTTTTAGTTAACAATGGCCGAGCAGAAAGAAAGTGGCGGCTCGTCGTTGCTGCACGGCAAGTACGAGCTGGGCCGTCTTCTGGGTCACGGCACTTTCGCCAAGGTCTACCACGCCCGACACCTGCCTAGCGGGAAGAACGTGGCGATGAAGGTGGTGGGAAAGGAGAAGGTGATCAAGGTGGGGATGATGGAGCAGATCAAGAGGGAGATCTCCGTGATGAGGATGGTGAAGCACCCTAACATCGTCGAGCTCCACGAGGTCTTGGCGAGCAAGTCCAAGATCTATTTCGCAATGGATCTGGTCCGCGGTGGCGAGCTCTTCGCCAAAATCGCCAAGGGTCGGCTCAGGGAAGACGTCGCCAGAGTCTACTTCCAGCAGCTCATCTCCGCCATCGATTTCTGCCACAGCCGCGGCGTCTACCACCGGGATCTGAAGCCGGAGAACCTCCTCCTCGATGAGGACGGCAATTTGAAGGTCACCGATTTCGGACTCAGTGCTTTCACAGAACACTTGAAGCAGGACGGGCTTCTCCACACCACATGCGGCACGCCGGCGTACGTGGCCCCAGAGGTCATCGGGAAAAAAGGGTACGATGGTGCTAAGGCGGATCTCTGGTCCTGCGGCGTCATCCTCTACGTGCTTCTCGCCGGGTTTTTGCCGTTTCAAGACGACAATCTCGTGGCTATGTACCGGAAGATTTACAGAGGAGATTTCAAATGCCCGCCGTGGTTTTCGTCGGAGGCACGAAGACTCGTGACGAAGCTTCTCGACCCGAATCCAAGTACCCGAATCACCATTTCCAAGGTCATGGACTCCTCCTGGTTCAAAAAATCGGTTCCTAAGATCGTACGGACGAAACAGGAGCAGGAGTTCGACGAGCCGAGCGAGAAGATCCCGTCGAAGCAGACGGAGACGCTGAACGCGTTTCACATAATCTCGCTGTCGGAGGGGTTCGATTTGTCGCCGCTGTTCGAGGAGAAGAAGCGGGAGGAGAGGGAAGAGCTGCGGTTCGCAACGACGCGGCCGGCAAGCAGCGTGATTTCGAAGCTGGAGGAGGTGGCGGCGGCGGGGAAGTTCAGGATAAAGAAGAGCGACTCGATGGTGAGGTTGCAGGGGCAGGAGAGCGGGCGGAAGGGGAAGCTAGCGATAGCGGCGGAGATATTCGCCATGACGCCGTCGTTACTAGTCGTGGAGGTGAAGAAGGACAATGGTGATACGTTGGAGTACAACCAGTTCTGCAGCAAGGAGCTGCGGCCAGCTCTCAAGGACATTGTGTGGACATCCCCAGTCGACAATTCTACGGCGGCTTGATCGATTAAGATTAAGATCGTGATTAGTGTTGATTTAATCGTGATTAGTGTTGTTAATTGTTGGTGTTGTTTCGATTAATTAAGGTGGAATCGGAAACTGGGCCTGAGCTTGTAGCCACTGGTTAAAGAGCTATCGCATGATGTCTCGTTTTTATCTGGTTTTTATGATTCTCTTTTGTCTTTTGTGCGGTGATAAGTGAAACTGTGAATTTGTGTGAATACGTCCAGCTTAATTTCACATAAGCTTTTCCTTTTATTTATTAATTTAATTTTTTTTATTTATAAATGTGAATATATACATACTCTATTGATTTTGATATGGGTGACAGGTGACTTATCACAATTAGGCTTCGTATCTAAAATGGCTCTTGAAATTTACATACATCACTTTGATCTTTAAGATTGAAAATTAATCGAAATAATTTTTGAGATTATCTATCATTCATTATTTTGGTCATTCCATTAAAACTTTATTGAGTGCTCCAGAGCTCTTGGCCGAAAGTTTCGACAATTTTCAAAATTTCGTAACTCAATTTGTCTTAACCAAATTTGACCCATAATATATCAAAATGAAGACTGAAAAGAGTAGAACAAGATTATGTCCAATGGTTGCCAGAGATGGCTGAAAAATAGCCTGAAAAGTGACTGTGCCGCGAGAAAACTAGAAAACTCGCCGAAAACTAGGTAAAATTTAAACGTTCATAACTTTTTCAATACTTAACACAATTGAGTGATTCAAAAATGAAAATCATACTTCTCAACGAGAAGAAGAGAATGGTACCTTTCTCGACGCTAATTCGTCATGGTTTGGCCGGAAAACGGCTCGAAAGTGGCTAACTCGAGACTAAGATAGCCACTTTCGAGCCGTTTTCTTGCCAAACCAATGCGAATTAACGTCGAGAAATGTATCATGCTCTTCGTCTCGTTGAGAAGTATAATTTTCGTTTTTGAATCACTCGATTTCGTTGAGTATTGAAGAAGTTATGAACGTTTAAATTTTACCTAGTTTTTGGCGAGTTTTCCAGTTTTCTCACTGACCAGTCATCTTTCTGGCTATTTTTCGGCCATCTCCAGCAACCATTGGGCTTCCAAATAGGTATAATCTTGTTCTACACTTTCTTATCTTCATTTTGATATATTATGGGTCGAATTTGGTTAAGAAACGATTTAGTTACGAAACTTTGAAAATTGCCCAAACTTTCAGCCAAGAGCTCTGGGACACTTAACGGAGTTTTTAACGGAAGGACCAAAATAATGAATGGTGGACAATCTCAAGGGCCATTTCTATTGATTTTCAATCTCAGAGACCAAAGTGATGTGTTATGCAAATCTCAGAGATCATTTTGGCTAAAAAGCCATCACAAATACTTTTAATTATGTTTAGAATAAACATTTAAAAGTGTTTCTCGATTCAAGAAGTGTTTTTCAGGTCATAGCAAGAGCTTATTCAAAAAATAGAACTCCTAGACAAGCACTTGATTCATAATAAAAGTTTCAACATATCTGTAATTTGAAAAAGTGTTTATGAGCATAATTGTGAGTGGTTTTGAATTAGATCAATTAAACTTACCATATTAGCACATATTTAACAATATTTATATTAATTATAAAGAGGTCACTTATGTATTGTGATACTTAATGGATTTAAAATACACAAAACTTACAAAATGTGTCACTACAGTTGCTGACATTCACTTCAAATGACACTTTATTTCTCATATTTTTTAAATATATTTTGGAATAGGTCAATACGAAAGGCAAAGTTGGTCCTCTCTCCAGGTGACGTGGGACTCTACAATCCACCCCCCTTAGGGGCCCGATGTCCTCGTCGGCACACTTCGGGCCAGGGAGTGGCTCTGATACCAAATTGTCACATCCCAAACCCGGTCCACATAGTGAGATGTTGTCTACCTTGGGCCACGCCCTCACGGATTTGTTTTGGACTTCCACCCAAAACGCGTCTCACTATAGTGAGGTGGACATGTACATATAAGACACAAGTAGTCATCTCCCCCTGACGATGTGAGATTCTACATAACTACTACCGTTTTCATTGATTTATCATTTATGGCTAAAAAACACTACTACAAAATGGACTTATTGTGTCACTGGGTGATGTCGCTTTAATATAATATAGTGGCGCATTAGACTGTAGCGACACTAATTGAATATAACGTCGGTTTTACTGTCGCTTATAAGTGTCACTAATATACTAGTGTCGCTTTTAAACCGACGTAAGAATAATTTTAATGTTTTTAAATTCTAGTGTCGCTTATAAACCGACGTTAGAATAATTTTAATGTTTTTAAATTCTAGTGTCGCTTTTAAACCGACGTAAGAATTTTTTTTAATGTTTTTAAATCCTAGTGTCGCTTTTAAACCGACGTAAGAATTCATTTTAATATTTTTGAATATTAGTGTCGCTTTTAAGCGACATAAAGTGCACTGACATGGGATACAAATAATAATAATTATATAACCCTAAAAAAATACTATAATAATTATATATATTAATTTAACAATTTTATACCCCTAAAAACTATAATAATTATATATATATATTAAATTAAATTCTAAAAATTGGTGACCATTGGATTAGCTTAAATATACATATCATTCAATTTCTTAAGTGTTATACGTACAAAATAAATAAATTTAAATCTACTTAATATATATATACACACACACACACCATTGAACTTGATGGGATACAAATTCTACAAAACTAGTTTCAACGATCCAACCGTCAAACTTGTTTGTATATGCTTCGAGATCGCATCAGCAAAAAATCGCAAAAAACAAACATTCAGAGATCAAGTAATGGGATAAAACTTTTCGACGGTTATCAACGAAAAATCACGATTTAACGGTTATTTTAACTCTGATTTTGATGATTTGTTTACAGCTACACTCCTTGACCCTATATGAATACAATGAATTAACTCGATCTTCAATTTCAAAATTTACACTAGTGTATACCAATAAATCTTATGTTATACTTAATGAAAGTATGAATAAACTCTTAAGTGTTAGTGAATATATTGTTTTGATGGGATACGCATTCTACGAAACTAGTTTCAACGATCCAACCGTCAAACATGTTTGTATACACTTCGAGATCGCATACGCGAAAAATTACAAAAAAAAAACATTCAGAGATCAAGTAACGGGACAAAACTTTTCGACGGTTATCAACAAAAATTCACAATTTAACGGTTATTTTAACTCCGATTTTGATGATTTTTTACAGCTACACTCCTTGACCCTATATGAATACAATGAATTAACTCGATCTTCAATTTTAAATATTTACACTAGTGGATACCAATAAATCTTATGTTATACTTAATGAAAGTATGAATAAACTCTTAAGTGTTAGTGAATCTATTGTTTTGATGGGATACGCATTCTACGAAACTAGTTTCAACGATCCAACCGTCAAACATGTTTGTATACACTTCGAGATCGCATACGCGAAAAATTACAAAAAACAAACATTCAGAGATCAAGTAACGGGACAAAAGTTTTCGACGGTTATCAACAAAAAATCACGATTTAACGGTTATTTTAACTCCGATTTTGATGATTTTTTACAGCTACACTCCTTGACCTTATATGAATACAATGAATTAACTCGATCTTCAATTTCAAAATTTACACTAGTGTATACCAATAAATCTTATGTTATACTTAATGAAAGTATGAATAAACTCTTAAGTGTTAGTGAATCTATTGTTTTGATGGGATACGCATTCTACGAAACTAGTTTCAACGATCCAACCGTCAAACATGTTTGTATACACTTCGAGATCACATACGCGAAAAATTACAAAAAACAAACATTCAGAGATCAAGTAGCGGGACAAAACTTTTCGACGGTTATCAACAAAAATTCACGATTTAACGGTTATTTTAACTCCGATTTTGATGATTTTTTACAGCTACACTCCTTGACCCTATATGAATACAATGAATTAACTCGATCTTCAATTTCAAAATTTACACTAGTGTATACCAATAAATCTTATGTTATACTTAATGAAAGTATGAATAAACTCTTAAGTGTTAGTGAATATATTGTTTTGATGGGATACGCATTCTACGAAACTAGTTTCAACGATCCAACCGTCAAACATGTTTGTATACACTTCGAGATCGCATACGCGAAAAATTACAAAAAACAAACATTCAGAGATCAAGTAACGGGACAAAAGTTTTCGACGGTTATCAACAAAAATTCACGATTTAACGGTTATTTTAACTCCGATTTTGATGATTTTTTACAGCTACACTCCT
Source organism: Crataegus laevigata (assembly GCA_963580275.1). NCBI lineage: Eukaryota > Viridiplantae > Streptophyta > Magnoliopsida > Rosales > Rosaceae > Crataegus > Crataegus laevigata. The sequence goes on along the minus strand of OY756944.1, from coordinate 28,360,374 downwards.
TGACCCTATATGAATACAATGAATTAACTCGATCTTCAATTTCAAATATTTACACTAGTGGATACCAATAAATCTTATGTTATACTTAATGAAAGTATGAATAAACTCTTAAGTATTAGTGAATCTATCGTTTTGATGGGATACACATATACATACAAGTTTGACGGTTGTGATCGTTGAAATTAGTTTTGGAGAATTCGTATCTCATTAAAACGTTAGATTCATTAACACTTATAGTTTATTTATACTTTCATTAAGTATAACATAAGATTTTGTGGTATCCACTTGTATAAAAATTATAAATTGAAGATCAAATTCATTCATTGTATTCGTATAGGGTCAAGGAGTGTAGCTATAAAAAATCATCAAAATCGGAGTTAAAATAACCGTTAAATCGTGATTTTTTGTTTATAACCGTCGAAAAGGTTTGTCCCGTTACTTGATCTCTGAATGTTTGTTTTTTGTGATTTTTTGCTGATGTGATCTCGAAGCATATACATACAAGTTTGACGGTTGTGATCGTTGAAATTAGTTTTGGAGAATTCGTATCTCATTAAAACGTTAGATTCATTAACACTTAGAGTTTATTTATACTTTCATTAAGTATAACATAGGATTTTGTGGTATCCACTTGTATAAATATTTTAAATTGAAGATCGAATTCATTTATTGTATTCATATAGGGTCAAGGAGTGTAGCTGTAAAAAATCATCAAAAATCAGATCAGATCCGAACTTTTAGCCATAAATCCATGAGGTTCGACATAAGTAACTTATATTGGTACTTCTAAATTGTTTGATAAATAATCCTTTGATCAAATCATAATGCTACTGCAGTTTTGCCAATACCAAAATATCTACTTGATAATTTGATAATTCAAAGTTTATTTTCTACTGAAATACCTGCCAAAAATATCTAAATCCCACTCATCTTTTCTTATCTTTTTGTGAAAGAATTTTTCTTATCTTTTTGTGAACGATTTTTTCTTATCTTTTGATCCTCAATGGTAGAGCAGGTTTTAGCGAGTCCATGTCCAAAATCTTAACATTTTTTGCTGATGTGATCTCGAAGCATATACATACAAGTTTGACGGTTGCGATCGTTGAAATTAGTACAATGATTTCAACGATCCAACCGTCAAACTTGTTTGTATATGCTTCAAAATTGGATACTTGACAATGAAAATTTCCTTACAACGTGGATATTAGCATGTGATGAGATATTATATAATAAAATTAGACTATGTTTCAATTAGCATGTGATGATATTTTATAATCAAATTATATTTATGTTTTTTATTACATATTTTATTCAAGTTAAATTTTATTTATTAAAATTATAAAATGTTATATTAGATAACACAAAAAAATAGCTGGTTATTTTTTTTTCTTTGGGTTAAACATTAGGCGGGAAATGGATGGATATCTTGAAATATTAGGTGGGAAATTTCCCAAAATTTGGGTGGGAAATTGATGAATTCATTGAAATATTAGGTGGGAAAATATTTTAATATTTTAAATACTAGGTGGGAAAATATTTCCCAAACCCATTTCAACCGTCAATTGTTGAACTTTCCCAAACCCAATCCACGGCTAAAATCACATTCCAGACATCGATCCTCGTCAAACCACTTTAGCCAATAGAATCCAACACATTCTCCTCACCTTTTAAGTCCATCTAAAAAATATCCAACTTTCAGTCTTTCAATCCAAATCGAACAGTCCCCAAATCCGCAAACTTTTCTGTCACCCAACTCCATCAATGGCGCCCAAAGCCGAGAAGAAGCTCACCGAGAAGAAACCAGCAGCGGAGAAGAAGTCTGCCGTGGTGGAGAAAGCCCCCGCCGAGAAGAAGCCCAAGGCCGGAAATAAGCTCCATAAGGAGGCCGGAGCCGTCGCCGGAGACAAGAAGAAGAAGAGATCGAAGAAAAGCGTGGAGACCTACAAGATTTACATCTTCAAGGTGCTGAAGCAGGTCCACCCTGAAGCAGCTTCATCAACGACATCTTCGAGAAGCTCGCCCAGGAGTCGTCCAGGCTCGCGAGGTACAACAAGAAGCCCACGACCACTTCTCGGGAAATCCAGACCGCCGTGAGGCTCGTGCTCCCCGGTGAGACCGCCGTCCAGACTAAGTTTACCAGCTCTTGAAGGGTTAGGGTTTTAATTAGTAAATGTGTATTTTGCTTTCAATTTTTTTTGTGAATTTACGTTGATTTGGAACTCGATCTTTATCTTGGTAGGAAGTGAAATCCGATTGTGGTTCATGTAATCCTTGGTGCTTATATATATCTTGTGTGGTTTTCAATTGCACATTATCTTGGGGTTACTTCTCTATCAGAGATTTAGAGCTCGTTATTTTGAAGAAGAAATCAACCTTCGAATTGAGGGTTTTTTGTCATCGAATACTATCAAACTCTAGGTGTATGATTCTCCAATTGTGTTTGTGTTTTGTCAAAACTACATTGCGATGATCACGAATGCCATTTCATCTCTGTGTTGCTCTCCAACACGCGCAAGTGGGCTTATTTTATGTATTTTCGTAATGTAATGTCGCTTTAAACCGACATTACATTGATATTTTAAATGTAGTGTCGCTTGTAAGCGACGTTAGTTTAGTATTTTATTTATTTAATTAATGTAGTGTCGGTTTAAAGCGACACTACATTTGATATATTTTTTTTTGGGTACTTCACTGACGTGAAGCTTAGTAAAATCTTTTTTTAATAGAACTACTGTCGCTTGTAAGCGACATTAAGTTAGTATTTTGTTTATTTTAGTAATGTAGTGTCGGTTTAAAGCGACACTACATTTGATATATATATTTTTTTAATAGAACTAGTGTCGCTGATAAGCGACGTGAGTTTAGTATTTTACTTTTTTTTTTTTAATGTAGTGTCGCTGTAAAGCGACACTAATTTTGATAGGTTTATTATTATATATTAAATAATGTCGGTTTAAACCGACGTCTGATTGTCTGAGGATGTCGCTTTTAAGCGACGTAATGGCCTATGTCGCTTTCAAGCGACGTTGTTGTTCTATTTATTTAATAATACTTTCCTTCTTAGTGGCGGATTAAGGCAGATAAGCGACGCCAATACCCTTTTGTGACGGTAGTATTGGCGTCGCTTTAGTTAAGCGACATTGCATGATTTAATGTCGGTTTTTAGCATATATCCGACATTAATTGGCTTTTTTTGTCGATTTAATAGCGCCACTGTTAATCTCTTTTGTAGTAGTGAAAATCCTGTTGTTTTATACAAAAGCAGTCTCAAATAAGCACTTAGCAACAAACTCACAATAAAATATGTGTTGTTTATGTATTTGTGTGCAACAAAATACGCGTTGTTTCTCTATTTGTGTGAGTCGAATTTGTCCAACAAAATAAAAGTGTACAGGTCACCGCGTGACCCATTGGTCCTGTGCTTATCTTATTTGTGTGTCTAGGTAGAGTGATAATTTGCTAAGCCCGGTGATAACTTGAAATCTTTGTCATTGTTTTCTCATCTATCTATCGTATCACAAATGATGGGTCAACTAAAGTTGCCAGATGTCTTATGTTTGTTGTGCTCTATTTGCTTTACACGCTAGCATGCATTACTTCCCTCTGGTGGCAAATTTGGGTACGAAAGATGGATGATTAATCATGAAATCCAATTATTTTTTTTAAAAATTTCATTTTAATTCTTGATAAAGATGACTTTTAGATAAAAATAATGAATAAGATTAAAATTTAATTTTATTCATTTGATACATTAATAACATCATTTATTAATTATATTTTGATTTTTTAATTATTTATTTTTTTCTTTCTAATTTTTAATGTTTTAATTTTATTTCATTATAATTTTTATTATAATTTCATTCATCTTAATATTTTTTGTTGTGAACATTTAGATAAACTAATTTTTGTTATACAATATATTTTGATGTACTTTTTTTCTTCATTTAGGTACATTAAATTCATTATAATACATTTCGGTGCATACATTTAGGTACACACATTTCGGTACATGCATTTTATATAAACATTTAGGTACACACATTTCGGTACATACATTTCGGTACAAACATTTAGGTACAATAATTCAATATAATACATTTCGGTACACACATTTAGGTACATTAATTTAATATTAATACATTTTGGTGCATATATTTCGGTACATACATTTCGGTACTAATATTTAAATATATTAGTTCAATATAATACATTTTGGTACACACATTTCGGTACTAACATTTAGGTACATTAATTGAGTCTTTCGAATTTGAAGAATGTTAAATAAAATTAAAAAACTCTTTTTAGGTCAAAAAATAAATTAAAATTTGTGTATTAATAAATTTAAATATTTAATGGGAGACATTAAATAAAATGCACATTAATTATTTTGAATTAAGGACACATTAGGGACTAAAAGCAATATTTAATCCAACATCAAGTTTTTTTTAAAATTTTAATCTTCTTAAATGATTAAAGTTCAAAAACCCCTTATTTTTTTCCTCATTTGATGTATTAGTATAGAGCAAATTTTGTAAGATATGTGGGTCTTGATTATCGTCTGATTGGTTATCCAATCGTTATCTTTTTCTCATCAACCATGTGCTCAATTATTGTCCTCAATTTTTTGCTGAACCTTTCCAAATGTTATTCACTTCATTTTCAACGCGTCGAAAAATTCAGACTCAAAAGTTATATTGATATCAAATCTTAGACTTGTCTTCTCCACAATATCGGTTCACATACAGATTTCATGTAAAATTGAAATTTATATTCAGGTTTCATTTACAATATTTTATCTTTTACACCATCTATTCAATACAATGCACATGCAGAATTGTTTAAAAAGTGTAAATATTTGAGAAAACTCAAACCTACCTTCACCGTCGGACTCAAATATACGTATGTGTTTTGCGTGCACGTATTTAATTCACTAAACACTCCTATTTAGTTTAGTTATTTAGACTGATCAAATTCAAGGTAAATTAAAGAACAAATCATAAATAACAGTGTAGAAAAAGTGAAATGAGTATGCAGAAATCATTTCCGCTATAATTATCTTCTTTTCCTTTAATACCCCATTGGTAATCTAAAATGGGGTGTTGTACTGTTGTTTGATAGTTGATATAACATAACGTTGTCCTTGACGCTTGCCTTGTTTCAGTTTGTGGTCCATTCAATTATGGATGCAAGACGTTCATCTTAGGAACTAAAACTGATTGATTGCCCAACACAGTTAGGCCTTTGACATATCTACTGCACCATAATTTGTGCTATCTCCATGTATGAAACAAGGGGAGGTTCTTAAGCTTTTGTGTGGCCTTGATTTGTCCTCAATGTGCAAAACAATGGAAAGAAACCCCTAAACTGATTGGTTGAGAGTCTTGAAACTTACCTACATTTAGGATGCCACTGATCATGCTAGGCCCTCGCCGTGCCGTGCAGCAACACTGGTCCCGCCAGGCCCTCGCCGTGTCGTGCAGCTAGTGGGACTACCTTAGTTTGCAATTCCATTACCCTTTGAGATTTGCCTCGTCCACCTTTCATTAGGCATAATTTTCATTTTTTCTTCTTGTTCTTTTGCAATAATTAATATATGTTTAATTAGGAACAACGCACTTAGAAAATACAACATTTTTCGTATTTAGCTACTAATGTTATAGTTTAGTGGTATTTATTGTTCTTATAAATGAGAGATTTAAGTTTGACTCTCATAAATGATAATTTTTCCACCTCATTATATAGTGCCGATCTTTTGTGTGACCAAGTCTTCACATTCAGTACCGTTGTATCAAAAGAATATTTTCGGGTTTAAGGTTTTCTTCTGTCACACATATAGTATGTGACTCTACGGTGACTTCCGCCATCATTCTTTTGTTCACTAAAACCATCATCACCCCATCACTGATAGGAGTGGCAATTGGTATCTTATTAATTCAAGTTTAATTACAATAATAAAGAATGATTGACTATAATCAAACACCGTCCCATGCGAATTATTATATAAGCACCAGATTCATCTTGTAATTATGTTTCTTTGATATTAAATTCCATAATTAGGGAGAACATCCTTCTCCTTCACCTGAAGACTCACGAGTCAGCACTTGAATGATAATTCTTCTGCGGTGAATATCTGTCAATGCACACTACAAGTTAAACAAGATTTATGATACTTAAACAGGTGGGGGCAGCTGTTTGATTACGACTAATTACAAAAGCAACGTTGTTTGATTAGTGTAATAAACAAGGCACTGATTCATGATTAACTAACAGACTCTTTAAAGTGTATGTGTTTGAGGTTAATCAGGTTATTGGCCTTGTTGTGCGGTTGCAATCGTATGAGCTGGAATAACAATTATCTTCCCTACTTCTGTAGTTCTGTTTTTATATATATATATACACCATATTCCATCCTTATCCCTGCCCTTAGCTAGGGTTTTGCCCTTTTGATTGATTCGCTTGGACAGAGTTGTCATTGTCCTAAGAAGTAGCTGTGCATTTAGCTTGGTTTAGAAGCTCTTGGGCACTATTTCCTTACAAACTGTTATAGGTGTAAATTCTGCCGATGTGCTTTTAACTATTGCTACCAAGCCCTAGTTTCACCACACAACTAAGCCTAGACTCCAAGGAAGCGCGGTGGAATATTAGGACACCCAATTATTCCACATCTGAAACTGGGTTAATCTGTTAGGCGATCGATAGTTAGCCGACACAAGTGTCTCTAACTGTAGACGAGTTAATGCCTAATTGTTTTATTGTTAGAGGACCCGGTTGATTGTTTTGCATTGGAAGAAAAACGTTTGTTGGGTTGGTTAAGAGCTCTTGAGGACGCTTCTCATACAAACTGTTGAAGGGGCAAGTTCTGCTTATGTGCTGTCAAGAACTGGTATCAAACCCTAGTTTCACCGTGCAATACTGAGGCTAGACCCCTCAGAAGCATGATGTAAAGTCAGGACCCAATTGTTTCGTGTTGGAAAACCTAGCATATGATCTTGAGCTTGGTCGATCCGTTGATCAGTCACATCATGCATGCACGTGTCAATGTTAATGTCGGTATAAAAAAACAACAAATATCGCTTCATATGCCTTAGCTAGCTATTTGCCTTTATATCATGATCACGAATCAAGATTATTCAACACAAGATAAAAAATATGACTCAGGATTTTGTCATTTAGATACATATGTCAGTGTGTCCATGCATGCTTCGCTATCTGCAACGAAAAGATGCATAATCTTTTTCTGTTTGGGGACCAAAGATTAGATTAGCGGTGATGTTTCCTTCTGTCCAGGGATGGGCACACGGTTTTCAGTATTCATTAGGGAAGTTACTAATTAATCTAAAAACATAGTCTCATAAAACTCATTTGCCTTACAAAAAATATAATTTGAGATGTAAATTAATTGTTGAAGAATAACTGACACTCCATAAAAAAATCCTTTGAAGACGAATAACTTTGTGGGGCCAAATACGTTTCTGAAACAGTAGTAGAGGTAATTAAACCAAACATTCTGTAATTATATTGAGACAAATAAAAAGGTTATGAATTCTAATTATCAAATCCATGGGCAGTTGGACTCGTATTTTCGAAGAAATAAGAGTTTTCACACTTTCTTATTAGTATCTCACACACTATCTTTTTATTTCGGAACATCATATAAGATAAATCAAATATAAACAACAACAAAAAGATTAAACATTGCACGGAATCATGCATGAACTAAGTACATAATGAGTTTCTCATCCATGCGTCTAGGTTCAAAACACTTCCTCCCTAAATTATTGTAATAGTTTGAAACTGTTCCCCTTCTCCTTAATAATAAAAAAATTATATAAAAAATTAATTACACAAAGCATATGTTTGTTGTTGGACTTTATCATGCCCTTGAACTTTGACGACGGACTAATTATCGGGCATATCGGCCTAATTCTAACCTCCTGCCGATGGGCCCATATCCACCATATGTGCTTCATGAAGGCCCAAATCCAAATTTGAATGCTCCCGGAAATGATATTAGATAATTGATATGCAAAAGGGAAAATAATCATGCTTTTCTGAGCCTCTTCACACATTTTTTTTAATTTTGTCCATTAATTCCATTTAATTTATTCAATCAAATAACCAAAAATAAAAGTGATGTTTTTTCTAAACAACGATATTATATACATGGGAGGGGGTGGACTTAGCCTAACAATGGGCTAGCAATAATGTGATTCAAATTCGTCTTTGGCATAAATGGAACTAAAGACCTCTCACTTACAAGTAATGAGGAATACCGGTAGTGTAATACTAAGTGGGAGAAAATGCTGTTTGAGAAGCTAAAAATCACCTCATTTGCGGGCTCACGTTCTCATCCTCTATGAGTGGCATGTAGAATGAATGAGAATGTCTTAGCGAAAATCTAAGCCGTTAATTCACGTGGATGATAAGATCAACAAAGTATATTCAACCATAAATAGTATTTCTCAACACTGTAAATAATATTTGGCGTTGAATTTCATTTAATTGTAAATCTATAAAAATATATTGTGAATAGTAATTGTACCAACACAAACAAGTGCATTAAAACAGTTACATTTCATGTTGTACTTAGATGGCTGAGTAGTCTTCAACAAAAGTCCAATTGACCTCTTTCTGTAATTTGACACTTACTGTTGCACTACCTGTTTCAGCCATCGGGTGTTGAACTTAGGGTTTATGTTGGACCATTGATGTGATGATCTGGTCTTGAATGTGCACATTCTGCCTGGCCTGGCTTTCTTATTGTGTTGTTTTCCCAATTGAATATGCATATAATAAATAGTTGGTTCTTTACAGAATTTTTTTATCTTAGCGTTATTAAACTTTTAACATTACAACAAACACATGACGAAATAGGTTAATAAACCCGCAGTTGGTAGATTGTTATAGTGGTTGGGGCATTCTCTTCAACTCATTAGAGCTCCAGCGGCCAAATTAAGCATCAGATTAGATACCTACCTCGTATTCCATAAAGAGTTCAGCACCCAACTACCGAACATTCAAGAAGAGAGTAAAACAATTCAGCAGCACAATTGACTTTTGATTCATACCTCGTAGTTTCCGTTCGACCGTTTGAACATGGAAAGTTTCGATGGTGGTTTCCACTCGAAATCTTCTGTGCAGCAAATACTCGTTATCATAGAGTTTGATAATGCCAAGCCAAACAGTTTAGGTCACTAGGATTATCAGGGCATTCCGTCGCCCGCCGTTCTTCCTTTAACTTTGAAGTGATGACAGTGAATCCTGGTATTGTGCTTCTGCAAACCTTTTCACCCCTTCATTCCACACCACAGGGCATTTCGTGACAGTTCTGCACGAAAATCAAATAATACGGGAAGTTCATACGTCAAAACAAATACAAAAAACTAGAGACAGATGGAGAGACACAATAAACTATAGGACACGACCATATTTAAATGACGTATACATACATAACATAGAGGGATTAAGACTGCCCATACATTCTAACCATATGTGAAACCAACACAAAATGATACCAACTTATAATTAAAAAGCGAGTAAACTACCGAATCTCCCCCTGAACTTTTACTTAATTTTCGATTTACCCCTCAACTTTTTAATTACAAAATCAAGGAATTAAACTTTTTTTTTACCCGATTCCCCCTATCAGTAGTTTTACATAGACTCCATCCACATTAATGTTAACTCTAATCACGTGCACACCACATGACTCTCATTTGAGGACAAAAATGTCGCTTCGCTAGATCTGCAGACACAAACTATAGAATCACAAATCTGCACAGGTCAACATTTTAGAAATCTAGGGATTTCAATTCTTTTAAAGAACAAAGCGATCGAACTACCCTCACATGTTGTGCACATACTTCCATGTAACATAAATTTCAATGAAATGAATGAAAAACTAACAACAGGGAGAAATAGGCCAGCAAATTAGTTTGAAGTCCTTAATTTTCTAATTGAAAAGTTTAGGGAGAAACTGAAAGCTAAGTGAAAGTTCAGAAGCGAAATCGGCAGTTTACTAAAACAGCCAATAACATCAAAAGAAGACGACGATGAGGTTCCGCACACCATTACCATTTGTGCCATAAGATAACAGTTTAAGACGGCTAAACCTATATAGATGAAATGGGACGTTCCCATCCCGTCCAGAGAACAAAAATTTCATCATGGTTTTCAAGGTTGAAAGGTGGCAAAGTGCCAAACCTGAATGTTGAGTTCAGAAGGTCACAAAAAGGACAGCGAGATGACGACACTAGTATTGACGCGGTATTTTTTTCCAAATTCAGCACCAAGGCCACCAAACTGACCGTTTTTAAGAGCACATAAAACAGGACTTTGATAAATAACAAGAAATATCCACTTCTTTATGTTGCACCAGCCGGCTATGGAACTAATTTAGTTTTTAGTACACAGTAACGGCAATCGTTTATGTATTTCATTATCGTCCTAGTTTATCAACTGTTCTAATCATTAAACCCAAAAGCCTCTTCAGGAACTTGGATAACATCAATGGGAAATAATGCAGCTCATCTGAAGAGCTTAAACACCCCCCGTCAAAACAAATGTTCATGTTGTGTTGTCGAGTCAATGATCATGATTAAACAATGTAAAATTTAGTAAAATATAACGAAAATGAGTGAAATGAACAGAAGGAGATTAACAAAGAATACAGAACCACACGAAAGAAATAGCAGCCAACTTTAAATTCTAGTTGTAGCAAAAACTCACTTTTGTATTCCATGGACAAGGGAAGTAGGCAAGAAAATTAATTAGTTCAGGCATAATCAACCGCCCTAAAGACTTTATTAGGCACAGCATAAAGAGAGAAATGGCATTAAAAATATAACTACAAACATTAAATACCTATATGGTTAACATGGAATTTGCTACCTCAAAATACCAAGATTCTAGGAAGCAATAGACCATCAAGTTGAGAATTATGCAAGAATAACGTAAAACAATGGAGAGAAGGAGAATCAACACTTCGTTAGAAATAATTAGGTCTTAGAAAGCGATGGACGCGTACAGCTAAAACAGTGTGCAAAGGTAGAAAAATAATAGAAAAGCAAAGTTCAAATATACTCAAGTACCATTAAAATTTAAATATCTAGGAGATCGATGAGTGGTAATAGGAAACAAACTAATATTAGGAGTTACACGCAAGCCTGAATTAACACAAACCCCATTGTAATATGAATAAAAAAAATATACTTTAACTGGTGCATAAAGTGCTCTGACAATTCATACAATTCCATGAACTAAACAAGGTAATGACTGATGAATATCCAAGCTTGGGAAACTTAAAAGCATATTCCCAGAGACAAGCCATTGATTGCAGTTCTCAGAAAATTTAAGCCATTTGATTATACCCACCAAGACCAAATAGTTAGAGAACCAATTTGGGAAGATTTTTCATTTCATGACATTTGGGTGGTTCTCAAACCGAGAAGCCTTGAGCAAGGTGAAGTGCAATCATTCTAAAAAACTTCAAAACACAAGTCTTGAGCCGTATGATGCTTACTAATATGTAATCAATTTATAAATACATCTCCATGACTGGAGTTCATTATAAGCGTCTCATTGCCATGAAATAAAGAAGAAACCAAAAGTTCATCATCACCAACTAGTAATTGATCTAACCCGTCGTAGAAACTAAACCAACATATGCGACTAATGCAGAATTATGGACTAATGCAGAAGTATGGACATAACTAATGATATTTCGTATAAAGCGGGAGTTCGGACTTGGCGAACGAGCTCTTGCCGCGCGGGAGAGGAAAGCGGGGCAGGCAAAATAACCATTCCGGTGGTTGATAGTGGAGCAAAGGCTGGATAAAACATGGATAGGCATGTCTTATCATCCAAAAAGATGTAGAAACAGGAAGGGCGGGTCGATCCCACATCTCATAGAGAGGAGGAATACCAGGGATGATAAAGGATAACTAACTCTACAGCTCACAGGAATGGGAAAAGGAATTCCACATTACTCCAGTTTTTTCATAGCTTTATTTAAGACAGAATAGGGAGTAAGGCTGAAATGGCTATAGGCTTCAATTTTTTATTTTAAACGTATGTTGAAAGTCTTTCTTTCTGACTTCTACGTCTCTCTTTGAAAATATAGACTGAAAGAAGCTTCTATTTATAGGCGTTGGAGGCCCTTAACTCTTTCTTATTATTAGTAATTCTTATATTATAATAGGTAGATTGTTGTCTTGGTTCCGTAACATGGATCATTTCATAATGGCTTTTTCATGAATATTGAACTCCATCCACTAGATTTTAGTGCGCTGAATAATTCTCCCCGTACGGATTGGAGTACGAAAGGCCCACCCCAAAAAGCTTTACAACAAAATATCCACAAAGAAAATTTAAAGAACAATACATATGTAAAAACAGTAATTAATTCAAACAAATGACCCACAGTAAAGATTCTCTCAAGCACATAATAAAAGAGAAATTGGCAATGAAATTGAAGCCATGAATATAATGATATTAGGATTGGCAGAGAAAAAAAACTTGGAATATGTCACTTCCAATACTAAGATTCTAGGAAGCAACAAAACCCACCAAGTACGAGAAAAAAGGAGGATCAATCAAACCTTCACTACAAAAGTGAGAGAAACATGTAATTAAGAACAGTGTGTATGGATAGAAATATTACAGATTAGCAAGACCAAACCTACTCAAATACCATATTAAAATGGAGATGAATAAAAATAGGAAACGAATTAAGATAAAGATATCTGAAAGGGCTACTAACATAAGTCTGGAGAACATAACAGAAAAATCCGAACTTACATTAAGAGTTACACACAAGTCCATATCGTAATATAAGAACATTAATTCTCAAGACGAAAAAAAACACAATATTTTAACTAGTGCATAACTTAGTCTAGAAAATTTTGATAAACAAGGTAATGAAGCTCAACCAGGGAGTTCAATCAAAAGGATTTTCCAAGGCATATTCAAGCCATTTATTTCGGACTAAAGCTAATTAAGCCATTTACTTATGCCCAAACAGAAGATGTGGGTTAGGCCAATTGGCTAGGACAATGTACATGCCCGGAAAATTTAGACTCATAGTTGAGTCTTAAAAAGAGAGGCAGGAACTTGCCAATGCACAGAAGACTTGGGCCATCTCCTACGCACTAGAGAATTTGGACTCGATTCTCGTATTTGGGTCTACATATGAATCAAAACATCTCCAATTCACCAGATACTAAGGAATTATATGTAAGTTTCCAGCTAATATGAGACCCGAAATCGGAGCCTATGGTGTATCCTATGCCAACAAGAAAAAATGCTATTAGACGAAGAAAAATAAGATGTGTTTTGACCACAACCATCTCTAATACACATACCAAAATTGTTAAAAGTCACTTTGAGAGTTTTGACTTTAAGGTTTTCTCTTCTAATGCACATACCTTAATTGTTAAAAGTGAATATTGAATTGACTCCAATGTTTTCTATTCCTAGGGTTAGACCAAATCTTAACAATATGCATAGGAAGAGAAAACCAAACACTCAAACCCACCACCATTTTTGGACTCAAATATAAAAATATAAGTCAGGAATATAAATCTTCCATCATAGATGACAAACCATTTTTCCAAAATTTATTAATTTGTTATTTTGTGCTCAAACCTAGAATTGGCCTTAATAAGAACCTCGTTCAAACCTTCAATCCTATGTTACAGGAACTCTGTGATTGAAATCAACAACCATATATTTTTGAATAACAACCTGCTTTGCACAATTAGTATGGCACATACATATCAGACTTGCAAGCTAAGTTTCTAACCAATTAACAACCACAACAACTAACCTTCTAATAGGACAAATGTCCAACATCTAACAAGGGACACTTTACTCATACACTCCAATTTGGATATCCATTTCTAGTATACTATCAGGCCTTGGGATAGGTCAACTGTAATCATAATCTGTTTAAAACTTCAAACTCAAATGGAAAACGGATTAGCCATGTAATGTTCTTCAAACCAGTCCTGAAAAGAGGGCATCTGGTGTAACCATTTTCCATGTCTCAAGTTCATTATCATCAACTAATAATTGACCTAACCCATTCCACAAACTAAACCAACATATTTTAAGTAACCCCGAAAGCATGACGATAATGAGTATTTCTCCCCCAAAACAAAATATCCAGATTAAAAATTTGAACATATGTAAAAACAGTACGAAACAAAAAAGAAATCGATAACTGGAGTACGATCAAGGAGATTACAACTGATACGTACCTTGGTGATTAAACCTGCGACAAATTAGTGGAAGCAGCATCTGCTGCCGCTCACTGATGCCTAGACATCAAGAAGTACTACATTTGTACTTCCTACCAAATATAATTAAAAGGTACGACCAGTAAATTAAACATAAGAAAAGAACAATATAAACCAAAATTATATTTGCTTCAATAACAGGACACCTTTCTTTTTTTTCTGAAAAGGAATTTTGGTTTAAGAATCTCACTTATGACATAAAAAAAGCTGAGATCTGGCCAGATGGGAAAAGAGTAAAATGTGTCCATATTTAGCAGAGCTCTGACCTTAGGGTTTATATTTCCCTTTATCAGCCGATTTGGGGAGAAGAGCTGAATGTATATTTGTGTAATAATTTACAGTTTTTATATGACATGCACAGAGAAATAAACTTGCATGAAGAAGAAGAAGAAGAGGGTTTTCATAATAAAAGAATAATTGTGGGAATTTCCATGAAGAAGAGGGTTTTCATAATAAATAAATAAAAGAATAATTGTGAGAATTTCCATGAAAATAGAAGAGGGGTTCGGAGGGTTTTCATAAAATAATTATATTAAAAAAAAATTAATTGCGGGAATTTCCATGAAAAATTGAACAGTAAGATAAGAATAAGAAGGCGTACCTTGAAGAAACATCAGAACCCCAAATCGTCCTCTTCAAACTATTCGAAGGTCTTAGGACGGTATATCAAAAGGCCACGCTTAAAACTAAAGTAATTCTTTGCAATTTTAAATTCAATAAAAATTAATAAAACAGAAAAAATTAAATACATTAAAATAACTTATCTTGTATTTTCATTCCTTTGTGATTGTGAAGTGCAGTGAGCCACGTATAGTACGGTACGTCGGTCAAATCATAAACTGAAGGACACCTGTTACCGAGTAAGATCAGGATAATAAAAACAATGACAAACCCAAAACCTCTATCATCAAGTCATATGTCTTGATTTTAAACACCTGGAAGGAAGATTGGGAGAAAACACCTAGAAGAAGAATTGGGAGAGCAGAGGGTGCGGGGACTGGGACTGGCCTGGTTTAATTTCCCATTCCTTTGCGGGAAGAGAAGG
Source organism: Crataegus laevigata (assembly GCA_963580275.1). NCBI lineage: Eukaryota > Viridiplantae > Streptophyta > Magnoliopsida > Rosales > Rosaceae > Crataegus > Crataegus laevigata. The sequence goes on along the minus strand of OY756944.1, from coordinate 28,345,032 downwards.
CGCGTTGATGAGAAATTAAGGTTTTGAACGTTGACGATCAAAATAAAGCCAGCGAGCGCGCAGATAGCAGCTGACAGAGAGAGAGGTGAGCACGCACCGCCCAAAGGTATGATTTTATACAATTGCTGCCTGTGTGTGCTCACTCTCTTCTGTCAACTAGGCTCAGCTTAACCAACAGTTCTCTTCCTTCTTTCTAATATATACAAATATACATATATATACAGCTAATTAGATACACCAAGTGCAATGGTCAGCCTAGCAGCTTTCCTTCACTTAAGGAATATCATGTTTTCATTAGTGTTTTGAATTCGGAATGCTGCCCGAATGCCCTATCTACAGGATAATTCACTATATGCACAAGCGGAGTCTTTCAATTCATCAGACTTGAGGAGGGGGGGGGCTGATTTCAGATCCCCATTATCAATGGTGAAAGCCAGGTTGGTGTATCTAAGGACTCTCATCATCCATCCACATCTGAATCGTGTCCGTGCATCCGACGTCTAATTACCAATAGTAATTCACTAATACCACTAGTATTTACGCGTTCAATTGTAGTAGTACTAGTGCTTTGGGAAGAAAAATGTCGGGAGACTCTCAAAAGTCGGCTGTCCATAAGTTCCTTCATCCCATGTTTTTGTCACATTAACTCTTCCAACCTATGTTTTTGAAACAATTCTGTGCTAACTTTTTTTAAAATGTTGTGTAAAAAACATAAGATTGTTGTAAAGTAACTGAAATGGCTGGCCACCTAAAACTCCCACTTGAATTTGTCTACCTTGGTGTGGAAAACAAGTTGTCCCACTAAGGATATGCTAGCTGCCATTTTTGCTTTCCCTATAAATATTACCCCCACACAACATCAAATGGAGTTTTGAGAGAGACACGGCTCCATGGCTAAGAAGTACGAGAAAGATAGGAAGAGAAGAGAGAGGAGGAAGAGAGGAAAGAATAGAAAAGAAAAGAACAGAGAGAGTTATCTTTGTACTCCTACTATTTCAGATTATAATAAAAGCACTACTGCTGCTCCGAGGATGTACTCCAGTCACACTGACTGTAGAGGAACCTCGTAAATTTTGTGTCTTGCTTATTTATTCCACTGCACACATCGTCAATTTTACAACACGTTATCAGCACGAATTGCTCTAGTATTCAACCATGGAAGATGCTGAAGACTTCGACAAAGAAACCGAAGCACCATCAATCAAATCCGGTTGTAGCCCCAACAATCTCGCTGGATCCTCCTTCGCCCAACTACTGGAATCTTCGCGCCAAACATCACCACGTACCATGACGCGAGAACAAAGCTTCTACGAAGCAGTAGAAGTTTGGAGATGCAGAAGATGATCACTGCGACCTGTAGTTCGCCAGCTGATGGTCCCGCCAACCATGCTAAAGTTGATGACGTGGTTTTTCATCAATGCATGTCGTGCCTGAGGAGTCTCTCCTCACATGTCTTCTCGGTTTTCTTCCGAATCTTTGGATGGAGATTCTGCAAACCAAACATGTCTCAGAGGAAACTCTTGTACAGAGGGGAGAGCTTCTTCTACTAAGAGGAAGGAGCACAAAGAAATTCACAGCAAGAAGAATGGTATAAAACTTTTCTTTAATCTTTCTTGGCTTTATCTTTTGTTTCTCTATTTTTGCAGAAGTTGCAGATGCATGCTGTCGCAAAAATGGAGATGGGAAGCCTGGTGTATGGTGCTGACACAAAAGGAGAAACAGATGATGCATTTGCACCATTTGAATGACAAATAATAATTTAAAAAAAAGGCATGGTGCGGATTGCACCAAGGAAAAGAAAATAATAAAAGGGGCAAAAAGTTTTCTGAATGGGTGCTGACAGAAAGCAAGAAGAAAATAATAAATATATATAAAATATAAAAAGGAAAAAGTTTTTGAATGGTGCACTGCATCATGTTGGATAAGATGGGGACTTAATTATTATATTTTCTATTTTGATATATTTATGTGAATGGTGTTGGTTTAAAATCCATTCACAAGTTTTATTTACTTTAAAGCAATTTATTTACCATGGACGGTTTTACCGCCTACTGCTTTAAGTTTTGATTTATGTGAATGGTGCTGAATCAAAGCCCTTGTCACAAGCTTTATTTACTTAAAAGCAATTTATTTACCATGGTTGGAATTATTGCCTATTACTTTAATTTACTTATTGTACTTCTTTTGTTACGATGAGTATAATAAGGACCAGAAGTTCCTTGATGTATGTAAATGATAATATAATACATGTTTGCTGGAGAGCTTACATCTCGAAGTTTTGATGATTATTGCATAACATTGGGCATTGATGTTGAACATCATGTTCCTCATGTCCGTACTCAAAATGGTTTAGCAGAAGCATTTATTAAGCGGATGAAATTGATTACCCGTGCTCTGCTCATGAAAACAAAATTGCCAAGTTTTCTACATGGGGACATGCCATGTTACATGATACATTATTAGCTTGGTTGAGACATGTTGCCAACCACTAATACTTCTCAATATAATTCATGTTTGGGCACTAACCAAACATTACACATTTACGAGTTTTTGGTTATGTTATCTATATGCCTATTGCAATGCCACAAACGTACTAAAATGAGGCCTGAATGCAAATTGAGAATTTATGTTGGATTTGATTTATCATCCATCATTCAATATTTTGAACCCTTGACTAGGGATATATTTACCGCATGATTTGCAGACTATGATTTTAATAAGACAGTTTTCCCACCATTAGGGGGAGAAAATAACATCGTTCCAGAAGAATGATGAGAAAAGACCGTTCCAAAAGAACGAAGAGAATTTGTCTTATTTTGATTCACGAAGCAATCAATGAGAAAATATCATTTCAGAAGAATGATGAGAAAATACTGTTCCAGAAGAACGAAGAGAATTTGTCTTATTTTGATTCACGAAGCAATCAATGAGAAAATGAGGTAAGAATAATTGAATGATGTAACGAAACTGATGAAATCACATATATTTGCTGCAAATGTGCCTACAAGAATTGATGTCCCTATTGGACAAAATAATATCGTAGCAAATGATTTATCTGTTACACGCCTGAAGCGTGGTAAACCTTCAGACTCAAAAGGTTCAGTCTTTCGAAAGAAGAAGAATATGGCACTACTGAACTATTGCATTCCCGAAGCATAACTGTTGCATGCCGGAAGCATGACAGTTGTCGCATGGGTACACGTCCCAGAAAGGACAATCCGCGGACATGGGAATTTTGATGTCTCATGCATGAAGCATGATAGACGTATAGACTCCAATAACTCAACTCCCGGAAGTGGAGATTAAAATTCAAGCTCTATAACGCTCAAGAAGAGGTTATGATCCGCATTCTCTAAATTATGACTATCCTGGAAGAGATAGTGTAATTCCCTTAAAGAGGCAATGGATATCCAAAGAAATGAAAAGCTTTTTATGCATGCGCATGCACATGAGAATATGGGATCACGAATTGATGATAACCAATGGTAAATTTGGTTTTTATAAGTAGCTACTAAATTTCATCAATAAGTTGTGTTGATAATGAGTCACGTTCTTTTGTTCGTCGACGAAAGGAAAAATTATTGGCAAAAAATGGAGAAAGGCAATTCCATTACAATTTTGTAAGAACGTGGAAACATGGATCTATATATATTTGAATATAATACAAATAGCCAAAAGATGTTGAACCAAAGAGGTTACATATGGGCATTTGTAATACAGTGAAATACACTCACATGATATGACACAAGGTTTAGAAAATCTCTGAAGGATTCAGATTGCTTGAAGTAAGTCCTAGAAGGATAAAGCATAAATTATGTACTCAGTACCAATAGATGGTATAAATTGCCTTAGTGAGTACTATCATTATGATATTGTTGCAACATACTAAAATCTCTTGCAAGAGTCAATCACATTAAATTAGAACTTTTGAAGAGTCGATGACATTAAATTAGAACTCCTGAAGAGTTTATGATATTAAATTGGGACTCCTGAAGAGTTAAGAAAGATTATAAAGTGTTGAGATAAATATTGTCTTGAACTGCAGAATCGAACAATATGCCAACACAAATATTGTCTTGAACTGCAGAATCGAACAATATGCCAACACGAATCTTATCCGTGATATTTATGATATTACAGAATCATATGGATTGAAGATTATGACTTGAATACTCAAATGATTTAGACACTAAGAATGATCATTTATCTTCGAGAGGGTAAAGATAAATTAATATTTGGTCCAGAAGTACCATATCTTAGTGAAGAATATGTTTTATTGTATTTGGCACAATATGCTAAACGAAATAAAGTTTGTTTATTGAAACTCCGATAAACTACATATGTGGGCAAACATGAAAATCAAACAAACACAGAGGAGGGAGTCTTCACAAGGCTACTCGTGAGGAGCCTCAGAAGTCGACGGAGCTCCAGGAAGACGAAGCGCCAGAGTTAGAATCTCCGGAGCCGAAGCACTTGGTGCAATTCCAGAGGACGAAGGCAACATAAACCTCGGGAGTAACGCCATGAACCTTTCATGATCACTCTGGATCCGACCGTCCGACTCCTGCAGCTGGTCCGGCTTCCTCTTCATGCTGGTCGAGTAGCTAGTTGCGAGCATGTGCAACTCCTTGTTCTCGTGCCTGAGTCCTCTGACCTCTTGCCGAAGACTAGCCACCTCCGCCATCAGTGACTCAACCTGACGAGAGCGTGCAAGAAGGCGTTGGCCTATGTTTGAAACTGAGCCTGCACTTTGGACGCTAAGAGCTAGAGATTCCTGAACAGCCAACTCGTCTGACCGCCTGGATAGCATCCTATTGTCTCTAGGAGTAAGAAGATTTCTGGCAATCACCGTAGCGGTTATTTCATTCCTCATCATTGTGTCCCCGACTGTAAGAGGACCATTGGGGGATATGAAGGACGGATTCCAAATATTGTTTGGAGAAGACGAGTCATCATCTTCTCCGACATTCAAGTTAAGGCGACGGTCGGAAGGGCAAGACATTTTTTTTAAGAAGGTGTTGAGGAGGAAGAGTTCAGAAAGATTAAGATTGCAGAAGTGCAAGAAGAGAGCGGAAAGAGTAAGAGTGCAGAAGTTCAAGAAGGGAGTGTTTACAGAAGGGAGTTCAAGTGTGAGGTGAAACAAAATTCGTGCCTCTATAAAAAGAAGCAAATCAAAGAGGCGCTCATCAGAGATCGAAGAGAAGCTCCTCGCAGATCGAAGAGACAGCCGGACACCTTTCTCAAAAGCTGGACGCTCTTTTCTCAAAGGCCGGATCCCTGTCTCAAAAGAGCCATTCCTCTATCAAAAGTCGGAATTGCTCAGCATCACGAGGCGATCAGCTTTTCCAGTTTATCGTCACTCATCACATGCACTGTCAGCTTTGCGGAAATTACGGGCAGCTTTGTCAGAAAGCGCGTAACTGGTACTGTTCATCCATCCACCGGCTGCCGACAAATAGTGCGAGAATAGTTCCGGTTGTGAAGAAAAATTTCTATAAGTTCTACCTTCGCCTTCCACAACAAAGGCACACCCTCTCCACCTTTCTTCCTTTCTTCATCTCCGAGAATGTATTCTCAAAGAAAGCTTTCGAGTTACTCAGTGTTCTTCATTCCTTGGAACACCCCAGAAAACAAATCTTCGAAAGCAAAAGTATTTCATATCATGAAGGTTAAAAGCAAAAGTATCTCATATCACGCTTTCTCCTCACCTTCATCTGAAGAACATGGAAAAAGTGAGATCCTGATTGCTTACCTAGTCTTGCTCTCGAGTACTCATCTCAAACCCCTCCCAGCCCACTTCAAAAATAAACCTGTGTAGAGGTACTTCTTCAAAAGCAAAAGTATCTCACAGACGAAGCAGGAGGAGTCTGAGTTGCATCCAGATGAAAGCAGAGTTCGAGATGATCCAAGAACTAAAGAAGATGCACATCTGCATGGAGACCTGAGTACTTGAAGCATGTAGAGACAACGTGCTGATTCATCCTCAACTAAGCTGAGGATCACTTGCAAGAAGGCCCTCCAGCCCAGTTCAAGAATAAGCCTGTGGAAAGTTAACTACCAGTAAAGCACTTCTGTTGACAACTCTTCTTGCTAAGAGATTGAAGCAGAATGATCAATCATCAACCTAAATGATTTGAAATCAAGGGGAGATACTCATCAGGGGAGCATCAAAAAAAAAAAAAAAAAAAAAAAATCAAGATTTTAACGAGTCAATCAAAGACTTGTGGCCATCCAAGGGGGAGTGTTGTAAAGTAACTGAAATGGCTGGCCACCTAAAACTCCCACTTGAATTTGTCTACCTTGGTGTGGAAAACAAGTTGTCCCACTAAGGATATGCTAGCTGCCATTTTTGCTTTCCCTATAAATATTACCCCCACACAACATCAAATGGAGTTTTGAGAGAGACACGGCTCCATGGCTAAGAAGTAAGAGAAAGATAGGAAGAGAAGAGAGAGGAGGAAGAGAGGAAAGAATAGAAAAGAACAGAGAGAGTTATCTTTGTACTCCTACTATTTCAGATTATAATAAAAGCATTACTGCTGCTCCGAGGATGTACTCCAGTCACACTGACTGTAGAGGAACCTCGTAAATTTTGTGTCTTACTTATTTATTCCACTGCACACATCGTCAATTTTACAACAAAGATGAAGAGTTGAATTTTTAGAAAATCTCCTCAACATTTATTCTTTGAAAACTGTAAAGTTGCACCACTGGCTTAGCACTACTTGTGGAATGTTGTACTGAGGGTCTGTAATTGCGTTGGCCTCAAAGGTCCCATTGGCCACTTCTCTATTGCGGTTGATCCTGTTTCAGCCGTTGGATCCACGTATAATATGATTCAATCTTTATCTCAGCCTTTAGATTTAACTTAGGGTTTTATATGTATCGGAGCGTTGGTGTGGTGTTTGGTGGGGAAGGGTCAGGGGAAAGGACAACCAGCAGAATGGAAGGGAGACAAAGATAAAGACGTCCACTAAAAATCACACCCACTCTCATACGTTTTCATCATATATCCCGACTCTGCATATGCCTAAACATGTGTACGCTGCCTGGCCTTCTTTTGTGTTGTTTTCTCAGTTGAATATGCATATGATAAATAGTTGGTTCCTTACATAATTTTCCTTCATCATAAATTTTATTAATAAAGTTTAACCTTACACATTTACGGGACGAAAAAAGCACCGAGTTGAATTAGATAACAAAATTGTAAGCGATAGATTACCCGAATAGTTATGGCATTCTTCTTCAACTTATTATGTCCCGGTTTCAAATTCTTCACAGTACTTAGTGTAAATAAAATTACAATACCAGTAGGATAACAAAACCAAGAAGTCCAAAATTGTAAAACTTTAGCCGACAAAAGAAAAAAATGCACAAATAACTAAACATCTCACGTTACCAAAATTCAGCTTAATCACTAACCAAGCCTAAACAACTCTCAAAACTAAAAAAATTCTAAAATAACTCATACATTTAAGTTTTAACAACTACTGTTATCTATTTATGTGGACAACGGCACATGATAAAGTGGAACATAAAAACAATGTTTAAGGGGCAAAGTGAGTCAAATTAACTTTCATGCGCCACTTACTACTATTGGATTGTGATATTCTTCTTTATTTGTAATTAAGAAGTTTAATTCTAAATGCGAGTTTGACATTATTTTGACTAGTCTAATATGATGCTTAACTACTTCCTCACCCTTAAATTCAGTCACCTATCTTCTAGTAGTAATGTGTGGTACAAACTCATCGTGTATATAAGTCAAATTTCACACCAGAAATTTAACAAAATAACTTAAAATTTTAGAGTGGTGATATTCCTACTCCGGTGTCTTATTTCCCCACCCACCATTTAATGAAAATGTTAATAACATATTTATCCTTTTAAAAGAAGACTCTTAAACCCCTATTTAATTCAGTACTTAAATTTTTAATTTTTTAAAAATAATAAATAAATAATGGTGGGTGGGGTGTGATATCTTTGGTGGAAAGAGGTTGGGAAAGATTTGGGTTAGAATCGACGGAAAGGTTGGAGGAAGGAATGGACATGTGCTAGACGAAGGCGAGAAACTTCAATGGAGAAAAAAGAGAATTGGGTGTGAGATCTACGATTTTGACAGAAAAGGAGGAAGAAGAGTGGTTTGGGGTCCGAGGTCTCTGCAGGGTGGTGATATGTGTGAAAGAGATGATGAATGTCTAGGTCTTAGGTCTTGCATTTTCCTTTATTTATTTATTTATAATATTATTTAAAGATATACTAGAGTTATTTAAAAAATATATTATGGTTATTTTGGGAATAATGGTGGTGGGGAAATAACATTTTATTTTTTAAATTTTTTATGGTGGGTGGGAAAATAAAACATTGGGGTGGGTCTAGTAGCACTCAAATTTTATGATTACATGGCTCTATTTTTAATTTTTTTTAACAAACGAAATTATCAATAGAAAACTTCATTTTAACCCTTGGCAACAATGACTTTTAGATTAAAACTATGAGTAAAATCAAAGTCTAATTTTAGTCTCTTGATACATTAATAACCTCATTTATTAATTATATTTTGATTTTTTTAATTATTTCTCTTTTTCTACCTAATTTTTAATATACAAATTTTATTTCATTTCATTTATCCTAATATATTTTATTGTAAATATTTAGATAAATTAATTTTTGTTATACAATATATTTCGATATACTTTGTCTTCTTCATTTAAATACATTAAATTCATTATAATAGATTTCCGTGCATACATTTAGGTACACACATTTCGGTACATACATTTAGATACAAACATTTAGGTATATTAATTTAATATAATACTTTGGGTACTAACATTATGGTGCATACATTTCGGTACACATATTTAGATACATTAATTTAATATAATACATTTCGGTACAAACATTTCGATACATACATTTCGGCACACACATTTCGATACTAACATTTAGGTACATTTAATCATTCAAATTTGAAGAATGTTAAATAAAACTAATAAATTAAAAAACTCTTTTTTGGTCAAAAAATAAGGTGGTGATATTCCCCCCCCCCCCGTGTCTTATTTCTCCACCCACCATTTAATGAAAATGTTAATAACATATTTATCCTTTTAAAATAAGACTCTTAAACCCCTATTTAATTCAGTATTAAAAATTTGCAAAAACAAAAAATAATTTAAAATAATAAATAAATAATGGTGTGGTATCTTTAGTGGAAAGAGGTTGGGAAAGATTTGGGTTAGAATTGACTGAAAGGTTGGAGGAAGGAATGGGCATGTGCTAGACGAAGGCGAGAAACTTCAATGGAGAAAAAAGAGAATTAGGTGTGAGATCTGCAATTTTGACAAAAAAAGAGAGGAAGAAGAGTGGTTAGGGGGTCCGGGGTCTCGGCAAAGCGGTGATAGGTGTGAAGGAGATGATGAATGTCTAGGTCTTAGGTCTTGCATTTTCTTTCATTTTTTTCTATTTTTATTTATTTATTTATAATAGTATTTAAAGATATATTAGAGTTATTTAAAAAAAAATATTATGGTTATTTTGGGAATAACAGCGGGTGGGGAAATAACATTTTACTTTTTTAATTTTTTTTATGGTGGGTGGGATTATCATGTGGGTGGGAAAATAGGACACTGAGGTGGGTCTAGTAGCACTCAAAAATAAATTAAAATTTGTATATTAATAAACTTAAATATTTAATGGGAGACACTAAATAAAATGCACATTAATTATTTTGAATTAAGGACACATCAAGGGATTATAATCAATATGTAATTTAACACTAGGTTTATTTTAAATTTTAATCTTCTTGAAGGATTAAAGTTAAAAAAAAAACTATACTAAAGGAGAGATGGCGGGTTTAAAATTACAATGGTCTATCAATATTGTTCAGTTTATAAGGGAGAGTAACAATACTATTCAATTTATAAGGGAGAATTAAACCTAAGATCTCTTAGGAATACCACTATAGTACTAAGTGGCTGCTCTACTTCAATTAAGTAAAAGCATTTTAAGATAAAACAACACTCATTGAGCACCTCACACCTTTATTTAATTTTGTCTATTAATTTCATTTAATTTAATTAATCAGATAGTTAAAATAGTAAATAATGTTTGAGAAACTAAAAATCAGCTCATTTGCGGTTTCGCATCCTCCTCTACGACGAATGAGAAAATCTTACTAGAAATCTAAGCCAATTTATTCAACCATGAATAGTATTTTTCTAGACTGTAAATAATATTAAGGGTTGTATTTCATTTAATCGTGAATTAAAAAAAATATTGTGAATAATGATTCTCTAACCACTGCTAAACGAGTGAAATTGCACTAAGACTTACTATTCATGCAATGTTGTACTTAGGTGGTTGAGTTGTCTTCAAGAGTCTCATTATTCATGCAATGTTGTACCTAGGTGGCTGTCTTCAAGACTGTACTTAGGTGGCTGGGTTGTCTTCAAGAGTCCCATTATTCATGCAATGTTGGACTTAGGTGGCTGCGTTGTCTTCAAGAGTCTCATTTGATCCATTTCTCTAATTTGACACTTCCGCTGCCTGTTTCAGCCATGTTTAACTTAGGCCTCGTTTGGCAGCTCGGACTATACTGACTATTTCTGTCGGATGTGATAAATAGCCACCGGATAGTACTAACTAAATTAGTCGGGCGTTTGGTGCAGTATCGGATTAATGACCGTATTATTTATACTGTATTTGGTATTGAACCGGATAGGACAAGAGAAAAAAAAAATTTGACAAATCTTTGTTAGTTTGTTGAACTTTTCTCATATTTATACCTATTGAAAACCACACAAATTTTCAAATAAAAAAGAAATATAGTAAATTCCATACATCAAATTCAAAATATTTTCCAATAACATAAACGAAGGTTCACAAAAAACAACTACAATCGTTACGTTATATGATCCAACCACATATCCAAGTTCATAAAATATACAAATGCAAGTTGGTTTCAGTAAGAAATAGTCTGTCCAGATAGCCAAAATATATGCATGTTGCAGCTTTTAACAAAAGATATGCATGCTGCTTTTAACAAAATATATTGTTGTTGGTTTGAAATGTCAATTGCGGTTACTTTGTCCAAGTAACATGAGTAAGAAGTCTTTTTTCATTGGATCATCCAAAGTCAAGAATGTCTTCTCATTCTGTGACTTTTCGAAAATGATATTTAGTGCCTTGATTTGATCCTCAGTAGACAAATTCATCTTTGACAATTCTGAAGCAATCTCAGGTTGTGGCCCTTTCCCAAAAGTAGCTTGTAAAACTCCACCCAACTTATCAACTGATTCAGAAATCATTTCTTTAAATGTCACAGCAAGATCATTATCATTAGCAGCTCTCTTCCTTTTTCGGGTACTTGAACTGCCAGACTGTCGAGCAACAGAGGGAGATATAGTCTCCACCTCATCTTCATCTTCATCTTTATTAATGTGCTCAAGCTCATTCATCATCTCAGTAGGAGTTGCAGCTCCTACTCCAATTGCTCGGTCTTTCTCAAAAATAACATTCAATCTGTCATACAATGGAAATGGTTTTCCTAGCCAGCCATCTGCTTCTTTGTTAACCTAGAATGCAAAAACAAATCACACTATCCATAAAATACATAATCTTATTTTGTTCCCTTCAACCTGTCTTGATATAATCAAGCATCCATCAATTTAATCAGCAAGACTGTTGTGTACCCAATCATACTAGTAAATTTAATCAGCAAGATTGTTGTGTACCCAATCAATTTAATCGGCAAGACTGTTGTGTACCCAATCAGTTTGGTGGACACAGTCATACTATTAAATTCTATGTAAAGGAACATGTTAAGTAATCAAATATGTAAAGTTAAATTCTAATATTATGTTAGAGAATTACCTTCACATAGGATTGCCATACTTCAGTGCTATTAACCTCAATACACTTTCGTACATCATTCCATGCAAAACTAGTTTTATTAACCATGTCATAAGCTATTGCATAATCTTTTTTCCACCTCCTCATTTTGGACTCAATATGTGGAACTGCCTTTATATTTGCATTAGGATATTTCAAATTAATAGCTGTTTCAACCTGAGCCATTGTTCTGGGTTTGAAACAACCGTTATCACATCGCAAATTCTTAACAACTGCTTCCTCAAGTATGGACAACAATGCATCTTCTTCATATTGTTTCCAAACCCTTCTACTTCCTTTTGGTTGACTACTTTGATCACTTTCCATTCCTATAATTACATACACAATAAGATAGCGTATAATCAATAGTGCATATAATTAATAGTAAGTGATAAAAACCATAAGCAAATCATCACACTTTTTAAATAAATACATAACCAGTTCACACTTTGTTCGAATAAAGTATCATAACTAAATACATAAGAAATCACTATTTGTTCAAATAACAAACCATAACCAAAATACAACATGAATATGTAAGAAAATTAATCAAATCATCCTTGTGCATGCCACTCGTTGTACATATTCATAGCCAAAGTGTTTCTCCATAGAGTCCATTCTTGTGTAGGTTGAACAGCCTCAATCATATCTTCATCATCATCACTACTTTCAGATTTGTCCAAGTTTAGGATTTCATTTTCTATTGGATCAGCTGACATATGCCTTCTAATAAGATTATGTAATTAGCAGCAAGCTGTCATAATCCTAAGTTGTGTTTTAATTAGGAAAAATGACGGACCTCTTAAGATGCTCCAACGCATCTTAAGTAGTCCAAAACATCTATCAATGACATTTCTAGCTTGAGCATGTTTCATATTGAAATAATCCTCATGATTAATCGGGAGTCTTCTATTTCTCCACTTTGAGAGATGGTAACGCACTCCCCTATACAGTGCAAGGTATCCTGGACCATTTGTGTACCCACCATCCACAAGGTAGTAACACCCTAACACACCAAAAAATGTATATTACTGTATATAAGAAAAATGAGGATTCAAATTACTAATATAAATTCTCTTCAAAAAAATTACTAATATAAACAAATAATCAGAGGCCGACTTTTAATCTTGATGGTCTACTTATCGCATCTCGGAGTACTCTAGAATCAGAGGCCGACCCTTCCCAACCTGGGTACACATAAAATTCATGTCCACATTACAAACTCCCAACATATTGGTCGCAATCTCTCCTTTCCTTGATCGGTATCTTGGTTTATCTCGCTCAGGAACATGAACGTTAATGTAAGTCCCATCCAATGCCCCCAAGCAATTCTAAAAATAAATCATTAACATTAGTAAGCTCAATATATTTAATTACATTAATTTTATAAGTAATTTTTATAAAATATGAAGAATACCTCAAACCAACTCCATTTAGGATCTGGGTAGGCATTAGGAATGGGTTCTGGCACTTTCAAAAGTGTACCTTGTAGCCTTAACACTCCATGTAGAATGGAATTAAAATACCTACTTATGGTCTCCCCCGATCGACAAAACCTACTCCCAATTGTACGATTCTTTATGTGATATGCAAGTATATGCAAAAACATGCAAACTTGTTCTTCCATTATCACTAAACCATCCAATTTTACTCTACTGTGGTCACGAAGCATTTGACATAAATAATGGAACGTTCTTCTATCCATTCTAATTTGATTCACACACTGAACATCATCATATCCTATTATGCTGTCTAAATAAGCTGACCCTACCATTCTCCTAACAAATGTGTGATTTCTAAGTGTAAGTTGCCGATTCCGCCTTCTAGCTGAATTACGTTTCATCATGAACCACATCATCAACCAAGTCACAATATTCAAGTACCACACCTTAACAATGAAGCATGCCACAATCTTTCTTTCATCCATGTCTAGTGAAAATATAAAATAGCATTATTAGATAGTGGCAAAAAATTAACTAGAGCATGAATGCATATAACACTGAAAACGGAATGAAGCATGTTAATAAGTCCTACCAAAAAATGTCATAGTAATTATAAAATATATGTAGTCTCAAACACCAAATTGGATGGGGACAATCTGCAGGATCCTCAACCTCTCTTAAACCTATGTACACATTCTCTACCAGTATGAAAAACTTTACTACTACAGGGAACCTCATGTGAAAGCTGCTTTTACTCTAGGTAGAGTACTCAGAAAGCTAGCCAATCGTTCTCGAGCCTATTTTTATACCAGACAAGATCAAGAGAAATGCTATATGTTTTTGTTACCTTTATTTTTCTGATTAAGATAATATGTCACAAGTCATGCTTTTAATAATATTGGGGATGTCTCAGCAATTGAAAGGAAGTGTACAGACAATTCGTTTTTACATGCTTTGTGGTATGGTATTTAAAATCAATCAACCCCACTCCCTTAAAGCTTTCAATCTGTGAAATCAGTATCTTTTACGCTCACGTTATGTTCGGATCCAATATAATTGGAAAGTTTATTTGCTTAAACCGAGTCTGGAAGCAAGTTAACCAGAACTTATACAATGTTTGAGAGAGGTTGAGGATCCTGCAGATTGTCCCCATCCAATTTTAAGGCGAGCATAATAAACCCTAAATTCAACCGCAATAAACCCTAAATTCGACCCTAATAGCAAACCCTAAAATTCAAAAGTTCTAATTAAACACAAAAAATTACATAATCAACTTCATAATTAGAGAGAAAATAATAACTAGATTCAATCAATTGAAAGAAAATTGCAAGAAAAATAGGAGCAGGGTAAAGAATAGAGGGAGGGGCGGAATCCTAGAAGAAGAAAATTGAAAAGAGGAACTGTGATTCAAACGAAGAAGAAAAGAAGACAAACCCGGGATAAGCAGAAGAGTGCGTCTGGAGAGGAAAAGAGAGCACTTGGAGAGGAAGCGAGGGCGAGAGCGCGGAGAGGAAGTGAGGCCGACTAAGTTATACGGTCAATTTGGGCTGTATAAGCAAGCGGGTGAACGGCGTGTAAAAAAGGTGGGCCCGGATTATTTAATCCGGTGCCTATTTAATCCAAACGGCCACCAAACACCTTACACTGTATTATTACTACTATCCGGTGCTCTATACAGTGTGCCAAACAGGGTCTTAGGGGTTATGTTGGACCATTGGTGTGATAATCTGATCACGAATATGCATATGCTGCCTGGCCTGGCCTTCTTTTTGTGTCGTTTTCTCAGTTGAATATCCATATGATAAATAGTTGATTCTTTACAGAATTTTTTTTTATCAAAACTTTGTTAAATAAACTTTAACATTACAATAAACACATTTATAGGAAATACGATAAGAAAACCGCAACTGGTAGATTGTCAAATTGGTAGATCCTCTTCAACTCATTAAAGCTCCAGCGGCCAAATTAAGTATGAAATTAGATACCTACCGAGTATTACATAAAATGTTCAGCGCCCACCTACAGAACAGTCAAGAGCGATCGGAAATAAAAACAGAACATAAAAGGAGTAGTTCGGAAAAATCTACCAACCCAGGCACTAAGAGAGTACAATAATTTAGTAGCACAATTAAATTACGATTCAAATTTATTAACTACTATCATGTACTCGTGTAGACCGAGCATAAAGTGATGCTATCTCTTACACACAATTTTTTAAAGTGTTACCCGTCCAACACTTTTCCATTCGACCGTTTGAACATGGAAAGTTTTTCGATGGTGGTTTCCACTTGAAATCTTCTGTTCGAACTCTCGTGATCATGGAGTTTGATAGTGCCAAGCCAAACAGTTTTGGTCTCTGGGATTATATATCAGAGCATTCCATCGCCCGCCCATCTTCTTTGAACTTTGAAATGTTGAGATTGAATCCTGGTATTGTGCTTCTGCAATCTTTTTCACCCTACATTCCACACCATCCCTGACCCATCATCTTTCATGAAGGTTCTGCACGAAAATCAAATAACATGGGACGTTCATACGTCAGAACAAATATAGAAACTCGAGAAACAGATCGAAACACTAAACATACAAGGGATTAAGACTGCCCATATATACATTCTAAACATATAGTCATACAGTGGAACCAACACAAAATGGTACAAACTTCTAATTGAAAAACAGCCAATAACGTCAGCTATTATGAAATCCTAGAAAACAAGACAAGGATGAGGTTCCGCACACCATTACCAGTCATGAGATAACAGTTTCGAATGCCAAGCCCAGAGATGAAAGGAAACTGGGACGTCGCACCCCATCCTGAGAACAAAAATTTCATCATGGTGTTCAAGGTGAAAAGGTGGAAAAGTGCCAAAACTGAATGTTGAGTTCAGAAGGTCACAAAAAGGACAGCGAGATGACGACTCTAATACTGATGTGGTACTTTTTGTCAAATTCATCACCAAGGCTACCAAAATGACCGTTTCTAGAGCACATAAAACAAGACTTTGATAAGTAACAAGAAATATCCACTTCTTTATGTTTTATGTTGGTATCTGCCCGGACATCCAAGCTTGGGAAACTTAAAAGCATATACCAAGGGATACAAGCCATTTACTTCTGATCTCAGAAAAAATGAAGCCATTTAATTATGCCCACCAAGACTAAATAGTTAGAGAACCAATTTGGGAAAATTGTTCATTTCAGGACATTTGGGAGGTTCTCAAACCTAGAAGGCTTGAGCAAGGAAATGCAATATTCTAAAAACTTCAAAACACGTCTTCAGCCATATGATCTTACTAATATGTAATCGATTTATAAATCTATTTACACGACTCAAATTCATTATAAACTTCTCATTGCCATGAAATGATGAAGAAACCAAAAGTTCATCAACACCAACTGGTAATCGATCTAACGCCCCCCCCCCCCCCCCCCCCCAAAAAAAAAGAAACGAAACAAACGTGTGCGACTAATGCGGAAGTATGAACCTAATTAATAAATATTTCTTCTCACAACAAAATATCCACAATGAAAAATCAAAGAACAATACATGTAAAAACAGTATTTACTTCAGGGTTGTGAGCCATGCAAAGATCCTCTCAAGCGCATAATAAAAGAGAAATTAGCAATAAAATTGAATCCACGAATATAATGATATTTGGCAGAGAAAAAAAAAATTGGAATATGTCACTTCCAATAATAAGATTTTAGGAAGCAGCAAAACCCATCAAGTACTAGAGGAAAGGAGGATCAAACCTTCGCTACAAAGTGAGAGAAACATGTAATCAAGAACAGTGTGCATGGATAGAAATATTACAGAAAAGCAAGACCAAACCTACTCAAATACCATGTTAAAACGGAGATGAATAGAAATACGAAGCGAATTAAAACAAAGATATCTGATAGGGCTATATGCATGTTAGTAAGTCTGGAGAACATAACAGAAAAAATCTGAACTTATATTAAGAGTTACACACAAGTCCATATTGTAATATAAGAACAGTAATTCTCAAGACAAAAAAAAACACAACATTTTAACTAGTGCATAAATTACTCTAGAAAATTATGATAAACAAGGTAAAAAAGCTCGAACTTGGGAATTCAATCAAAAGGATTTTCCAAAGGCATATTCAAGCCATTGATTTGGACTAAAGATAATTAAGCCATCTTGTTATGCCCAAACAGAAGATATGGGTTAGGCCAATTGGTTAGAACAACGTACCCGCCACATTGTACCTAATCATGAATCCCCCATTGCACCTAAGTACGAATCCCCGTCATAGTAAGATTAAAGTAGTTTAGAATATCACTTTGCCAAATATTATGTAACAAAGCCAAAATGTTAGGTCATCTCCAATGCACCGTAAAATTTGGACTCAAATAATGTTATATTTGTGTCTAAAAATGAGAGGCAAGCACTCACCAATGTTCGAGAGACTTGGACCATCTCCAATGCACTAGAAAATTTGGACTCCGAGCTCATATTTGAGTCTAGATATGAATCAAAACATCTGCAATTCACTAGATACTTGGAAGTTTTCAGCTAATATGTGGCTCTCTAATTTGGAGTCTAAGGTATATCCCATGCCAACAATAAAAAAATGTTATTCGACCAAGAAAAATAAAATGAGTTAAAACTGAGTTTTGACTTTAATGTTTTCTCTTCTAATGCACATACCTTAATTGTTAAAACTGAAATACTGGTTTGACTCGAATGTTTTCTATTCCAAGGCATAGACTCCACCTTAACAATGTGCATTGGAAGAGAAAACCAAACACTCAAACCAACCACTTTTTTTGGACTCAAATATAAAAATATTAATCAGGAATATAAATCTTTCATCATATATGACCTACGATTTGTTCCAAATTTTATTAAAAATAGTTCTTTTGTACTCAAACCTAGAATTGGCCTTAATATGAAACTCGTTCATACCTTCAATCGTATGTTACATAAACTCTGTGATTGAAATAATCAACAACCATATATTTTTCAATAACAACCTGCTCTCAACAGTTAGTCTCAATTAGTCTTGTATGTATATTTAGACTTCAGACTTACAAGCTAAGTTTCTAACCAATTAACAACAACCACAACAAGTAATCTTCTAATCCGAAGACTAGTGTCAAACATCTAATAAGAGCTACTACAATTTACTCATACACTCTAATTTGGATAACCATTTGTAGTATCCTATCAGCCCTTGGAATAGGTCAACAGTAATCATTAATCTGATAAAATCTTAAAACTGACATGGAAAATGGATTAGCTATGTAATGTTCTTCAAACCAGTTCATTATCATCAACTAGTAATTGACCTAAACCATTCCGCGATTATATGTAACTAACCTGAAACCATGAAGATAATCAGTATTTCTTCCCCAAGAAAAAAAAAATCCAGATTAAAAATTTAAACATATGTAAAAACAGTACGAAACCGAAAAGAAAAAGATAAACTGAACTGAAGTACATCAAGGAGATTACAATTGATACGTACCTTGATGATTAAACCTCGGCAATACGGAAGCAGAATCTGCTGCCACTCACTGACGCCAAAACATCAACAAGTACTTCACTTGTACTTCCTACCAAATATAATTAATTAAAAGGGAACGATAAGTAAATTAAACAGAAGAAAAGAACAATATAAAACAAAATTATACATACTTGAATAACAGAACATCTTTCTTCTTCTTTTTTTCTTTCTGAAATGGTATTTTGATTTAAGAATCTCACTTATGACACAAAAAAAGCTGAGATCTGGCCAGATTGGAAAAGAGTAAAATGTGTCCAGATGGTTTAGATTTCCTTTTATCAGCCGATTTGGGGAGAAGAGCTCAATGTATACCTATATAATAATTTACAGTTTTTATACGACATGAACATGGAAATATACTTGCATGAAGAAGCAGAGGGTTTTCATAAAAAGAGGAGGAGGAAGACGAAGAGGGTTTTCATAAAAATAAATAAAAGAAAAATTGCGGGAATTTCCACGAAAATAGAAGAGGGATTCGGAGGGTTTTCACTTTTCATAAAATACTTAATAAAGAAAAGGATAATTGCGGGAATTGCCATGAAAAATTGAACAGCAAGGCGTACCTTGAAGAAAGGTGTCCTCCAGACTCCAGTTCATGATTTCGACCGACGTATCATACCATACATGGCTCACTGTACTTCACAATCACAAAGGAATGAATTACAAGTTAAGTTATTTTAATTTATTTATTTTCCCGTTTTAATATTTTTTTATTGAATTTAAAATTGTAAAGAACGACTATAGTTTTAATGTTGGTTGACGGTGTGTGAATTTTCTCGTCATGGGAAAACGGTGAAGATCATCACGACCCATTAATAAAAATCGTTAAATTTTAATTCAATCGTTACAATTATTATAACTTAATAGTATAGTCTCTAGAGTTTGAAGCATGACTTTTGATAGTTCTGTCCTAGACCGTGAAATAGTTTGAAGAGGTCGATTTCAAGCGTGTCTTTCTTTTTCTATATTAATTTTATATACGAAGAGAAAGGCAAACAGGGAAAAGGAGAATGAATGAAAAAAATAAAAAAATAAGAATCCTAATTCCCTCAACTGGTCCTCTTCAAACCATTTGACTGTCTAGGACAGAACTATCAAAAGGCGCGCTTCAAACTCCAGAAACCACACCGTCAACCAACGTTAAAACTATAGTCATTCTTTACAATTTTAAATTCGATAAAAATTTATTAAACGGGAAAATAAATACATTAAAATAACTTATATTGTAATTCATTCCTTTATGATTGTGAAGTACAGTGAGCCACGTTTGGTATGGTACGTCGGTAAATCATGAACTGGAGGACACCATATAGTAAGATCAGGATAATAAAAACAATGATATGTCTTAATTTTAAAGAGAGAGATTTTCTTCCCTCTTAATTTTTTTAATTTTTTCTCTTATTTAAATAGTTATAATTTAGCTACATTAATATTTTTTTTATAGAGACACTAAGACAAAAAATAATATGTGAGAAAAAAAGAAAAAAAGAGATAAAAATAAAAAGGGAGAGAATCATAATTCTAATTTTAATACATACACCGATCAACACACACATCTATAAATATATGAATATACATACAACATATCCATTTCCCAAACTAGAAAAATAAGAGCTGGAAGTAAGAGGGTATCTAGCTAAGGTTCTAAAAAACGTTAGGTGCTAGTTGGGCGGCAGGCTAGCGCCTAGCGCCTAGGCAGCCTAGGCGGATTTAGGTAAATTTCTTGTATATCTTGTAAATAAGTGCATATTGACACCTAAAAAAAAACTATACTTGTATGGATAATAAAATAATGATAAAATACAAATTAGGTACACTATTTCCATAAGTATTGGATGAACTTGTAGTAAATCCATCATTTGCAAATTAGATACACCATTTCCATAAGTATACCACCATGAAACCAAAAAAGAAAAAAGCACACAATTAATAAAAAAAATTATAAAAAAAACCTCCTAGGACCGCCTAGCCCACCTAGGCCCAATCTGATTTTTCCGTCCGATTTGCCCAAAAGCGCCTCGGTTGCTAAGCACCACCTAGGGCCTTTTTTTATAACACTTGTGTGTGTGTGTGCATGTGTGTGTGTGTGTGTGTAGAGAGAGGGAAAGACACCTGGAAGGAGGGAATTGAGAAGAGGCAGATTGTCAGCCCTCCTAGTATGGTGTCCTTGCATCCGACGTCTGAATCGTGTCCTTGCATCCGACCACATCTGAATCGTGTCCTTGCATCCGACGTCTCAGTACCAATAGTAATTCATTAATACCACTAGTAATTCCATGTCGAATTTATATTAGTACTAGTGCTTTGGAAAGAAAAATGCAAGGAAACCCTCTCAAAAGTGGAGTATCCATAGGCTCTGTCACTTCATGTTTTTGTCATAATTTTCGTGCTAATATTTTAAAATATTTTACCAAACACATTAGGCCATAGAGAGTCTATAAAGAGTTCTACTTTTGAGAAAGTCCTCTCTTAACAGAGAATCACCGAAAAGTTCTACTTTTAAGAGAGTCTTCTAAATATTTCTCCAAAATTGTCAAGTTGTACCACTAGCTTAGCACTAACTGTGGAATGTTGTACTGAGGAGGGTCTGTGATTGCGTTGGCATTAAAAGTCCCATTGGCCACTTCTCTATTGCGGTTGCTCGGCCTGTTTCAGCCGTCAAATCCACGTATAATTTGATTCAATCTTAATCTCAGCCTTTAGATTTAACTTAGGGTTTTCTGTATATTGGAGCGTTGGTGCGGTGTTTGGTGGGTTCACACTGCTACGTTGGTGTAGTGAAAGGGAAAGAGCAGAGGGGAAAGGACACCCAGAAAAATGGAAGGGAGACAAGGATAAAGACTTCCATTAAAAGTCACCCACCCCTGATTAGTTTTCAGCATATATACCGACTCTGCCTATGCCTACACATGACATACGTACGCTGCCCAGCCTTCTTTTTGTGTTGCTTTATCAATTGAACATGCGGATGATAAATAGTTGGCTCTTTATATAATTTTTTTTCATCAAAACTTTTATGAATAAAGTTTAACATTACGTATTGATAGGATGAAAAATGCGCTTAGATAACAAAATTGTAAATGGTGAATTATCCTAGTAGTTAAGACATTCTTCTTCAATTTTTTAATAATGTTCCAGTTTTAACTTCTTTTCTCTACCACCACTTATTATCATAATCAATAGGATAACAAAACCAACAAGTCTAAAATCGCAAAGTTTTAGCCGACAAAAAAAAGATGCCCAAATAACTAAAAATCTCACGTTACCAAAATTCAGCTTAATCACTAACCAAGTCTAAACAACTCTCAAAACTAACAAATTCTAAAATAACCCATAAATTTAAGTTTTAACAACTACTGTTAAAACTAAGTTCCAAAATTCAGCTTAATCATTATCCAATTATGTGGACAGGGCACACGATAAAGTGGAACATAAAAACACAATTTGAAGGGCAAGGTGAGTCTAATTGGGCAGAGGTGGGATCGTCCACCCATTCAAGAGACAATCAATTAAACAACCCTACCAAAAAATAAATAAAATAATGTGGGCATTAATATTCACCTCAATTATTGAGGCCATAAATTCAGTCACCTATCTAATAATGAGTGGTACAAACGCGTCACTAACATAAGTCAAATTTTACATTAAAAATTTGATAAAATAATTTAAAATTTTATGATTACATGACTTTATTCTGAATGAATAATGCGAGCGAGATTAAATTTTTTAAATTAAATTTGTAAATTAAATGATGTGATTGTCGATGATTGGATTATACTTAAGCGTTGATTATCGTGCTTGTTTCTTATTAGTAACACATTATTTGATTTAAAATTTTGATTTCTCTAGTATTACTCATTCTTAATTATATCGTAGCCATTTTAGATCAAACATCACTCATTGAGCACCTCACACCTTTTTGGAGCATCTCACACCTTTGTTAAATTTTGTCTATTAGATATATAACAAAAAAATAGAAAATAATGTTTGAGAAACTAAAAATCACCTCATCACTTGCGGGCTCACATCCTCATCCTCTACGAGTGGCATATACATGAATGAGAAAATCTTACTAGAAATCTAAGCCAATATATTCAACCATGAATAGTATTTTTCTAGACCAAATTATATCAAAGGTTGTATTCCAATTTAAAAAATATATATATTGTGAATAATAATTGTCTAGTCGACTTTAAACGGGTGAAGTTGCACTATGATAGTTAATATTTATGCAATGTTGTACTTATGTAGCTGTGTTGTCTTCAAGAGTCTCATTTGATCAGTTTCTCTAATTTGACATTTACGGTTGCACTGCCTATTTCAGTCATAGAATGTTTCACTTAGGGTTTATTTTTATTTGTTAGATAGCTAAAAAAATAGAAAATAATGTTTGAGAAACTAAAAATCACCTCATCATTTGCGGGCTCACGTCCTCTTCCTCTACAGGCGACACGTACAATGAATGAGAAAATCTTACAAGAAATCTAAGCCAATATATTCAACCATGAATAATATTTTTCTAGACTAAATAATTGTATCTCATTTAATTGTGAATTTGAAAAAAAAATATATTGTGAATAATTGTCCAGCCGACTTTAAACAGGTGAAGTTGCACTATGACAGTTAATATTCATGCAATGTTGTACTTAGGTAGCTGAGTTGTCTTCAACAGTCTCATTTGATCTGTTTCTCTAATTTGACACTTGCGGTTGCGCTGCCTATTTCAGCCATCGGATGTTTAACTTAGGGTTTATATTGGACCGTTGGTGTGATGATCTGGTCATGAATATGCATAGTCTCATTTGATACGTTTCTCTAATTTGACATTTGTGATTACACTGTCTGTTTTAGCCATCACATGTTTAACTTAGGGTTTATGTTGGACCGTTGGTGGGATGATCTGGCCATGAATATGCATATGCTGCCTGGCCGGGCCTTCTTTCTGTGTTGTTTTCTCAGCTGAATATGCATATAATAAATAGTTGGTTCTTTACATAATTTTTTTATCAAAACTTTATTAAAAACATTACAACAAACACATTTATAGGAAATACGATAACAAAACCGCAAATGGTAGAAGTGTTTGGAAATAAAAACAGAACCTAACTTGAGTTCGGCAAAATCTACCAACCCAGATTTTAAGAGAGTAAAACAATCTAGTAGCACAATTAACTTATGATTCATAGTTATTAACTACAATCATGTAATCATGTAGAATGAGCAGAAAGTGATGCTATCTCTTAGACTCAATTTTTTTAAGGGTTAGCCGTCCAACACTAGATTCCTCTCGACCGTTTGAACACGGAAAGTTTTCGACGGTGGCTTCCACTTGAAATCTTGTGTTCAAACTCTCATGATCATAGAGTTTGATAGTGCCTAGCCAAACAGTTTTGGTCTCTGGGATTATATATCAGGGCATTCCATCGCCCGCCCATCTTCCTTTGAACTTTTGAGTGGTGAGATTGAACCTGGTATTGTGCTTCTGCAATCCTTTTCACCGCTTCATTCCACACCATCCCTGACCCATCATCTTTCATGACGGTTCTGCACCAAAATCATATAATATGGGACGTTCATACGTCAGAACAAATATAGAAAACTCGAGAGACAGATGGAGAGACACACTAAACATACATTTATAAAAACGAGGGATTAATACAGCCTATACATGGAGAGAAACCAACACAAAATGGTACCAACTTCTAATTAAAAAACAGCCAATACGTCAGCTATTATGACATCCTAGAAAAGTAGGCGACGATGAGGTTCCACACACCATTACCATTTGTGTCATGAGATAACAGTTTAGAATGCTAAGCCCCAGAGATTGAAGGTAAACTGGGATGTCGCACCCCATCCTGAGAACAAAATTTTCATCATGGTGTTCAAGGTTGAAAGGTGGCAAAGTGCCAAACCTGAATGTTGAGTTCAGAATTGAAGGTCACAAAAAGGACAGCGAGATGACAACACTAATACTGATGTGGTATTTTTTTCAAATTCATCACCAAGGCCACCAAATGACCCTTTTTGGAGCACATGAAACAAGACTTTGATAAGTAACAAGAAATTTCCACTTCTTTATGTTTTACGTTGGTATTTGCCAGATATGGAACTAATTTAGTTTTTAATGCACCTTAACGACAATCGTTTATGCATTTCATTCTCGTCCTAGTTTATCAAATGTTCTAGTCATTCAACCCAAAAGCCTCTTGAGGAACTTGCATAACAACAATAGGAAATACTGCAACTCATCCAAAGAGCTTAAACACGCCTCCTCCCCCCCCCCCCCCCCCCCAAAAAAAAAAAAAAAAAACCAAAAACACACACACACACGAACAATTCAAAACAAATGTTCCTGATGTGACTTCTAGTCAACTAATCAAGATTAAACAATGTAAAATTTATTAAACTTTAACAAAAATGTGTGATATGAACAGAAGGAAGAAGATTAATTAAAAATAGAAACCACACTAAAGAAGTGGCAGCCAACTTTAAATTGTAGTTGTTGCCAAAACTCACTTCTGTATTCCACCCACAAGGGAAGTACGCAAGGAAATTAATTAATTCAGGTGTAATGAAAATAAAGAAATGAACATACAAAGATTCTAGGAAGCAACAAAGACCATCAAGTATTGAGAATTATATGCAAGATATATGTAAAACAGTGGAGGGAAGAAGAATCAACCCCACGTTAGAAATAATTAGGTTTTAGAAAGCGATGTACGCATATAACCAAAAACAGTGTGCATAGATACCAATATAACAAAAACGTAAGATCAAATATGCTCAAATGCCATGTTAAAATTTAAAAATATAGAAGGTCAATGAGTAGAAATTGGAACGAAACTAATATTAGGAGTTACACGCAAGCCTGAATCAAACACAATCCACATTGTAATATAAATAAAAATATGTACTTTAACTGGTGCATAAACTATAACAAATCATACAATTCACGGAACTAATTAAACAAGGTAAAGAGTACAGAATATCCAAGCTTGGGAAACTTAAAAGCATATACCAAAGGGATACAAACCATTTCTTTCGGATCTCAGAAATTTAAGCCATTTAATTATGCCCACCCAGACCAAATAGTTAGAGGACCAATTTGGGAAAATTGTTCATTTCATGACATTTGGGAGGTTCTCAAACCTAGAAGCCTTGAGCAAGGGTGAAGTGCAATATTCTAAAAACTTCAAAACACACATCTTGAGCGATATGATGCTTACTAATATGTAATCGATTTATAAACCATCTCCATGACTCAAGTTCATTATAAACTTCCCATTGCAATGAAATGAAGAAGAAACCAAAAGTTCATCATCACCAATTAGTAATTGATCTGCCACCCTCACCAATTAGTAATTGATCTGCCACCCCCCCCCCCCAAAAAAAGAAACTAATTAAACCAACGTGTGCGACTAATGCAGAAATATGAACATAATTAATAAATATTTCTTCTCACAACAAAATATCCACAACTAAAAATTTAAAGAACAATACAAGTAATTACTTCAAGCTAGTGAACCATGCACACTAAAGATTCTCTCAAGTGCATAATAAAAGAGAAATTGGCAATAAAATTGAATTCATGAATATAATGATATTAGGATTGGCATGGAAAAAAATTTGGAATATGTCACTTCCAATACTAAGATTCTAGGAGGCAACAAAACCCATCAAGTACCAGAGAAAAGGAGGATCAAACCTTCACTACAAAGTGATAGAAACATGTAATTAAGGACAGTGTGCATGGATAGAAATATTACAGAAAAGCAAGAACAAACCTACTCAAATACCAGAGAGATAAATAGATATAGGAAACGAATTAAAACAAAGATAGATGAAAGGGCTACATGCATGTTAACATATATAACAGAAAAAAAACCCAAACTTAGATTTAGAGTTACACACAAGTCCAAATTGTAATTTAAGAACAGTAATTTCAAGACAAAAAGAAACACAATATTTTAACTAGTGCGTAAATTACTCTAGAAAATTTTGACAAACAAGGTAAAAAAGCTCAAACTTCGGGAATTCAATCAAAAGGATTTTCTAACGGCATATTCAAGCCATTTATTTTGGACCAGAGATAATTAAGCCATTAGTTAAGCCCAAACAGAAGATGTGGGTTAGGCTAATTGGCTAGGACAACGTATCCACCCCATTGTACCTAAGTATGAATCCCCCATTGCAGCTAAGTTCTAATCCATGTCCTAGTAGATTAACGTAGTTTAGAATATCACTTTGCCAAATATTATATAACAACGCCAAAATATTAGGTCATCTCCAATGCACCGGAAAATTTAGACTCAAATAATGTTATATTTGAGTCTAAAAATGAGAGGCAAGGACTCACCAATGCACATGAGACTTGGGCCATTCCAATGCACTAGAAAATTTGGACTCGAATCTCATATTTGATTCTAGATATGAATCAAACATCTCCAATTCACTAGATACTTAGGACTTATATATAAGTTTTCAGCTAATATGTGACTCTAATTTGGAGTCTAAGGTCGTGGATCCCATGCCAACAATAAAAAAATGCTATTCAACCAAGGAAAATAAGATGAGTTTTGACCCCAACCATCTCTAATACACATACCAAAATTGTTAAAAATTACATTGAGAGTTTTGACTTTATGTTTTCTCTTCTAAGGCACATACCTTAATTGTTAAAACTGAAATGTGGGTTTGACTCCAATGTTTTCTATTCCAAGGCATTGACCCAATCTTAACAATGTGCATTGGAAGAGAAAACCAAACACTCAAACCCACCACTATTTTTGGACCCAAATATAAAAATATAAGTTAGGTATATAAATCTTCCATCATAGATGACTTACCATTTGTTCCAAATATTTATTAAATTGTTCTTTTGTGCTCAAACCTAGAATTGGCCTTAATATGAACCTCGTCCAGACCTTCAATTACGTTACAGAAACTCTCTAAATAAATTAATCAACAACCATATTTTTTTTCAATACCAACCTGCTCTGCACAATTAATCTGGTAGGTACATAGACTTCATACTTGCAAGCTAAGTTTCGAACCGATTAATAACACCCAACACCACAACAACTAATCTTCTAATCTGAAGACAAGTGTCAAACATCAAATTAATAAGGAACCCTTGAGCTACTACAATTTACTTATACACTCCAATTTGGGTATCCTATAAGGAATTGGGATAGGTCAACTGTAATCATTAATCTGATAAAAACTTAAACCTCACATGGAAAACGGATTAGATATGTAATGTTCTTCAAACCAGTCTTGAAAAGAGGGCATCCAGTGTGATGCTTGCTATTTGTAATTTATTCTTAAATCCATTGTCCATGACTTAAGTTCATTATCATCAACTAGTAGTTGACCTAACCCATTACATGAACTAAACCAACATATTTAACCAACCCGAAGGCATGAAGATAACGAGTATTTCTTCCCCAAAAACCAAATATCCAGATTAAAAATTTGAACATATGTAAAAACAGTACAAAACAGAAAAGAAATCGATAAACAGAAGTACAATCAAGGAGATTACAATTGATACGCACCTTGATGATTAAACCTGCGGCAAATTAATTGAAGCAGATCTGCTACCACTCACTGACGCCAAAACATCAACAAGTACTACACTTGTACTTCCTACCAAATATAATTAATTAAAAGGGAATGAAAAGTAAATTAATCAGAAGAAAAGAACGATATAAAATTATATATGCTTCCATAACAGAACACCTTCCTTTTTTTTTCTCTCTGAAAAGGAATTTTGATTTAAGAATCTCACTTATGACAAAAACAAAAGAAAGCTGAGATCTGGCCAGATAAAAAAGAGTAACATGTGTCCATATTCAGCAGAGCTCTGACCTTAGGGTTTATATTTCCTTTTTATCAGCCGATTTGGGGAGAAGAGCTCAATATATACTTATATGATAATTTACAGTTTTTATATGACATGCACAGAGAAATAAGCTTGCATGAAGAAGCAGAAGAAGCAGAAGAAGAAGAAGAGGAGGAGGAGGATGAAGAGGATTTTCATAGAAAATAAATAAAAGAAAAACTGCGGGAATTTCCATGAAAATAGAAGAGGGATTCGGAGGGTTCTCATAAAATAATTTAGTACAAAAAAGGATAACAGCGGGAATTTCCATGAAAATTTGAACAGTAAGATACAAAAAAGAAGGCGTACCTTGAAGAAACAAAAGAACCCCAAATCGTCCTCTTCAAACTGTTTAAAGATCTAGCACGGAACTATCAAAAGGCACGCTTTCAAACTCCAGAGACCAGACCGTCAACCAGCATTAAAATTATAGGTACTACTCAAATTTTAAATTAAATTTAAATGATGTATCAGTAATAATAAATAAAAATATTAATCAACATTTAGTTTAAAAATTTATCTTCTTATAAATACTATAGTCATTATTGACAATTTAAAATTCAATAAAAATTAATAAAGTAGGAAAATAAATACATTAGAATAACTTATCTTGTATTTCGTTCCTTTGTGATTGTGAAGTGCGGTGAGCCACATAAGGTATGGTACGTTTCCAAAAGGTCGGATCATAAACTGGAGGATACCTGTTAGTGAGCAAGAACAGGATGACAAAAACAGTAGCAAACCCTCATATGTCTTAATTTTAACTCATACACTGATCCACACACACATCTATAAAATATATACACAACTTCTCCATTTCCCAAACAAGAAAAGTGAGAGCCGGGAATCAGAGTGTATCTAGCTATCTGTTTCATATATGTGAGATGTATAAACACCTGGAAGGAGAATTGGGAGAGTAGAAGGGGATGGATGGGCCTGGGACTGGCCTGGTTTAATTTCCCATTCCTTTGCGGGAAGAGAAGGGGGTTGATGAGAAATTAAGGTTTTGAAACGTTGACTATAAGTGGTGAAATAAAGCCAGCGAGCGCGCAGATAGGAGCTGACGGAGAGAGAAGTGAGCACACACCGCCCAAAGGTATGATTTTATACAATTGCTGCCTGTGTGTGCTCACTCTCTTCTGTCAACTACGCTCAGCTTAACCTACAGGTTTCTTTCTACTTTCTAATATACACAAACATATATATATATATATATATATATATATATATATATATATATATATATATATATATAGTTACACCACCAAGTGCCATGGTCAGCCTAGCAGCTTTCCTTTCACTTGAGTAATATCACGTTTTTATTAGGGTTTTGAATTCGGAATGCTATGTGAATGCCCTTATCTACCAGGATAATTCACTATGTCTACACGCGGAATCTTTCACTTCATCAGACTTGAGGAAGGGGGGCTTGTTTCTGGTCTCCATTATTGATGGTGAAAGCCAGGTTGGTGGATAAAAGGATTGTCATCGATCCATCCACATCTGAATCGTGTCCCGACATTTAAGTACCAAAAGTAATTAACTAGTACCACAGTAATTACGTGTCCAATTTGTAGCAGTACCAGTGCTTTGGAAAGAAAATGGGTAATTTGTTGTAAACAAATCCTAGTTGAAGTATGATTGTGTAAATCCTAGATTAGGTTTGATTAGAGTTGTTATCCTTATCCTATTGTATCTCTTATTCCTTGGAGAGCAAGGAATGCCTTTACCCTAATACTATAAATAGAGGTGCAAGGTAGGAGGAATATACAACACAATTCCCCTACAATTCTCTCTTTCTCTCTTCCCTTGAGCCGCCGGCCTCCCTCTCCCTCTCTCTCCCTTTGTCAGATAAAATAGTCCACAACACGTTATCAGCACGCTCCTACCGCTGCGCTTAGGAATCTGACGTTGGAGAAATTTTCTGCATCAAACCAGTTCATCCATATCATCACGCAATCAGGTTCTTTCAAAACAACGGCTTTTAACTCGATATTTTGCAAGCCCTGATAGCATGAACATTCACCATGATGCATGACCCAACTTTATGTTTAACGTATTTTAGATTCTACATAAATTGTATATGCCTCATAACCATAATTGTTTAAATTATGTGAATTTGATATTTGCCATGAATTGAATCTTACATATGTACATGCATTGAAAATATTATTTTGCATATGCATCAACGTAAATATGTGATTCATTGAATTACATATGCATGCCATTTAATTTAGCTTAATAAAAAATAAAATAAAAATTGGATTTGTTTTTGCGGCATGCAAGCCGCACCCCAAAGCAAAAAAAATTTTGGCGTTTTGTTTCCAATTCCAAGCCCTAGTAGGCTCCAGTTTTTCAGCCCATGATTTAAAAAAATAAAATAAAATAAAATTTCTGCGACCCAGCCCGAGTGGAAAAAAAAAAAGTTTTTTTTGTTTTTGGGCCTGCTTGCCCATACGGAAAAAAAAAACAGATCTTTGGGCCTGCAGCCCCACCTAACACCCCAGCCCAATTTTTTGGGCATTTGTTTAAAAGGGTCTTTTTTTTCATTTTTTTACCCCCCCCGGTGGTTTAAATTTTCTTTCTTTATTTTTTTTGGGTCCCGCAAAATTTTATTGCCTAATTAATTTTTATTTTAGGCCCAATGGGTTTTTGTATTTCTTCACCCACACTTTATTTTTGACCCGAAGTCCAAATAATTAAATAAATTAATTCAATTATAAATGTACACCTAAAATTATATTTTTTTCATATACTTGTTGCATATTTGTTTGCATATATATTTGTGTTTGCCTGCAGGAATATATGAACCTAAAGTTCATAATTAATTTGAAACCTGAAGTTTCTTATAAACATGCCTTATTTGAAAACCTGAAATTTTCACTTAAACATATCACCCATGAAAACCCGAAGTTTTTCATGCAAAAATTAAACCAATACATGTCTATTAGAACCTGTATGTTCTACTCCTATGTGAATGGATTGATTTTTCTCCATTACACTAACCACATCTTATCTATCTCCTGTGTGATGGGAACATGTCGAATTTGAACAAACTCGACTTCACCGCTTTAGAAGTTTCTGGAAGAAACTACCTCAAGTGGGTTCAAGATGTGAAGCTCCACCTCACTGCAAAGAACTTGCGTCCTGCTATTGAAGAAGCAACTGATGTGCCTGTTGGCGAAGCTGAAAAAGTCACTGCTATGATCTTCATTCGAAGACATATCCATGACGCTCTGCAAACTGAGTATCTTGCTGAGGAGGATCCACGTGCATTATGGGTCGCTTTGGCTGATCGTTTTGATCACCAAAAGGACATATTCTTGCCTGAAGCAAGACATGACTAGCAGCACTTGCGCTTCCAAGACTTTAAGTTTGTGAATGAATATAATTCTGAAGTTTGTCGAATCTGATCACTTCTCAAGTTTTGTAATGAAACTTTGACTGAAGAGGATCTCCTGGAGAAGACCTATTCGACCTTCTCTACTTCTAATATTGTCCTGTAGCAACAATATAGAGCTCAGAAGTTCACCAAGTTATCGGATTTGATCTCTGTTCTACTTCTCGCTGAAAAGCAGAACCAGCTGTTGATGAAGAATCATCAAGCTAGACCTACTGGGGCTACTGCTGTGCCTGAAGCACATTATAGCACTAACCAGCACCCAAGGCGCCAAAAGAAGCGTGGTAGGGGTGGCCAGAAGCAATCCAACCAAGGTCAACAGAGCCAAGGCCCACCCAAGGGAGGAAACAAAGCCCAGCAGCGCCCAAACCTCGCTCCCAAGGCCCAGAACTTCAAGAATAAGGGCAAAGCACATAAAACCATGGATAACGATATGTGCTATCGTTGTGGTGCTAAGGACCATTGGTCCCGTGTTTGTCACGCTCCCAAACAGGTTGTAGACGCATATCATTCACGTCGTCAGAAGTTTAAATCAAACTTCATGCAAGTGGACGAACCGGAGACTACAAAGATGGAGGTTTCTGACTTTCAGGAGGATACCACCCCTATGAAAGATTAGAATCTTAGACATAGACTTATTTTTTAGTTGAAATAAGACAAATGGGGCTGAATTCCACCTAGTGGCTGAACCCCACCTTGTTTTTTGGTTGATTTTTGAACAATTTTCCTTTATGTTTTGGATTATTAGTTGGTGATTTGTTTTTTGGATATTAAGTTTTAATCCTTGAATAAATTAAATTATTTTGAATTGATAATTGTTTTATAAACCTTTATGCATGTGACCGATTCAAATTAATTTTTCATTCTAGGTATGACTTGTGGGAAAGTTAGTTGTCTGGCAGATAGTGCAACCACGCACACTGTTTTGCGTGAACGCATCTATTTCACTAACTTCATACCTAAGAATGCACATCTGACAACCCTCTCAGGTCCATCCAACCTGATAGAAGGATACGGTAAGGCACGTATAATGTTGTCCAATGGTACAATCTTGACCATTGCTGAGGCACTCTATTCCCCACGTTCCGGAAGAACGTTACTAAGTTTCAAGGATATTAGAGATAATAATTTCCACACTGAAACGAAGTTGAATTTCTGTGCATAACTTCCTACGAATATGGCCAGAAGCGTATTCTAGAGAAGATAGAGCGTATCCCAAGTGGTCTGTATACTACAACCATACGCCCCATAGAAAGCCACTATGTGGTCGGCCCTACTACTGGGACCGCGCACGAAATTACACTTTGGCATGACCGTTTGGGACATCCTGGACGAATAGCGATGCGCCATATTCTTAAATCATCACACGGGCATCCACTAACCCGAAGTTTAGGTTCGATCCAAAGAATCGCATGTCAAACATGTTCTATGTTCGAATCCTCCCATTTTTCTACAACGGATTCAGGGGGACATTTGTGGACCGATTCAACCTCCCTGCGAACCATTTAGATATTTTATGGTTTTGGTTGACGCTTCCACACGTTGGTCACACGTGTGCTTGTTGTCCACAAGGAACACTGCATTCTCCAAACCGTTGGCTCAAGTTATCAAGCTCAGGGCTCACCACCCTGATTATCCAATCAAATCTATTCGATTGGATAATGCTGGAGAATTCACATCTAAAACTTTTGATGACTATTGCATGTCGGTTGGGGTTGAAGTTGAACATCCAATACCCCATGTTCACACCCAGAATGGCCTGTCAGAGGCTTTCATTAAGCGCTTACAAATGATTGCTCGATCGTTGGTCATACGTACCAAGCTCCCGATCGCTGCTTGGGGCCATGCAATATTGCACGCAACAAAGTTGGTCCGCATGAGGCCTGTTGCGACACAACCATTCAGTGCCCTTCAGTTGGTCACCGAATACGAACCCGACATATCGCATATGCGCGTTTTTTGTTGTGCGGTATATGTGTCGATCTCGCCGCCCTTACGTACAAAAATGGGGCCTCAGCGAAGGATGGGAATCTATGTCTGATATGATTCTCCTTCGATTATTCGTTACTTAGAACCTTTGACAGGCGATCTGTTTACCGCTCATTTTGCGGATTGTCACTTCTATGAGACAGTCTTCCTGTCGTTAGGGGGAGATAAGAACGTCAACGTTCCTGAAGAACGACGCGAATTATCGTGGACGACTCCCACTTTGTCTCATTTAGATCCCCACACCGCTCAGTTTGAAACTGAAGTGCAGCGCATATTAGATCTTCAAAGCATAGCTCAGAGCATGCCAGATGCTTTCACCGATCTAGTGCGAGTGACAAGATCACACATTCCAGCTGCGAATACGCCTGCAAAGATAGATGTACCAAATGTACGACGGACTGCCCTCCTGGAAGCCCGGGACGCCAATTCTGGTGATCCACGTACATTAGCGGCTAGCCAATCATCTGCCCCTACACAAAAGCGTGGCAGACCCCTTGGTTCAAAGGATTCACACCCCCGGAAGAGGAAAACTACGACACAAGGTCCTGAAGAACCTACCGTGAATCCGACTATCGCTCACTCATTCTACCCAACTCATGAGGAAATTCTAGATTATGGAAGCGTCCTTGAAGAGACGAATCCTCATCCCGAGAATCGTGAGATTTCGGTCTATTATGCTAGCGTAGATGATGTGTGGCGTAGAAATGAGATGATTGTCGACGATGCATTAGCATTTGCAGTAGCTACTGAGATCATGTTAAGCAATGACATTGAACCACGTTCCGTTGATGAATGTCGACGTAGAGCTGATTGGTCAAATTGGAAACAAGCAATCCAAGTCGAACTCGATTCGCTGGCAAAACGTAAGGTGTTTGGACCTGTAGTTCCTACTCCTCCACATGTGAAGCCCGTTGGCTACAAGTGGGTTTTCGTTCGGAAGCGTAATGAGAAGAACGAAATTGTGCGTTACAAAGCTCGTCTTGTTGTGCAAGGCTTCTCACAACGCCCCGGGATTGACTATGACGAAACTTATTCACCCGTTATGGATGTGATTACTTTTCGCTACCTTATCAGTTTGGTAGTTTCCGAAAAACTGGATATGCAACTGATGGACGTAGTAACCGCGTATCTCTATGGGGATCTTGATACGGAAATTTATATGAAAGTTCCTGAAGGACTTACATTGACTGGTTCAAATATTTCCAAACCCTGGAACACGCTCTCAATTCGGCTGAGGCGTTCACTCTACGGTTTGAAACAATCCGGAAGAATGTGGTATAACCGTCTGAGTGAGTATTTGACTAGTCAGGGATATGTGAACAACGAATTATGCCCTTGTGTGTTCATTAAGAAGCCACATTCCGGATTTGTGATTGTTGCAGTATATGTCGATGACATGAATCTCATTGGAACTCCTGAAGAGCTTGCGAGAACTGCTTCGCACCTGAAGTCGGAATTTGAGATGAAAGATCTAGGTAAGACTCGATACTGTCTCGGTCTCGAGATAGAGCATTGTTCGGATGGAATCCTAGTACATCAATCGAACTACACCCAGAAGGTGTTGCGCCGCTTTAACGAGGATAAAGCGAAGTCTTCGAGTACTCCTATGCTCGTTCGTACGCTAGATGCAAAACGAGATCCCTTCCGTCCGAAGGAGGATGATGAAGAGATTTTGGAACCTGAAGTTCCTTATCTAAGTGCGATAGGCGCTTTATTGTACTTAGCTCAATGCACTAGACCCGACATCTCCTTCGCTGTTAATCTTTTGGCAAGATAGAGCAATGCACCTACACGCAGACACTGGACTGGCGTGAAAGACATCTTCCTCTACCTTAAGGGTACTACGGATCTGGGCTTGTTCTATCGCTACGAATCCTCGAATGATGCTACATCTTGTGCTCCTCGAGTTGATTCTCGCCTTGTTGGTTATGCTGACGTTGGATACTTATCTGATCTGCACAAGGCGCGTTCTCAAACTGGTTATGTCTTTATCGTTGGAGGCACCGCAATATCTTGGAGGTCAACGAAACAGACCTTAGTTGCCACTTCGTCTAACCATGCTGAAATTCTCGCCTTACATGAAGCAACTCGGGAATGCTTTTGGTTGAGATCAGTAGTAGGCCATATTCGAAGCTCCTGTGATCTTCATCCCGCCATTGATGTCCTGACGACGATCTTTGAAGACAACGCAGCTTGCATCGAACAGCTCAAGAAGGGTTACATCAAAGGAGACAACACCAAGCACATTGCGCCGAAGTTCTTCTTTTCACATCAACAACAAGAGCATTAGAAGATTAAAGTCAAGCAAATCCGTTCACAAGACAATCTGGCCGACCTCTTCACTAAATCACTGCCAAATGCGACGTTCCAGAAGCTTGTTCATGGAATTGGTATGCGTAAACTTTCTGAGTTGTAACTTTGCTATTTCTCTTTGGAATTATGTCAAACTCAGGGGGAGTATCTTGTAGATACTTGCTTGATCTTAATGTACTTTTTTTCCCTACGATTAGGAGCATTTTTTCCACTGGGTTTTTGCTACCTAACTAGGTTTTAACGAGGCACCCACCTTGGGCTGGTCATATCCCTGAGGACGTCCTGTAGACGTTTCTTTTGACTTTGCATTTCTCACGCATTTTTCTTTAGACTATGGATTTTATCCCTACTCGGGTTTTTGCCATAGCCTTAGGGTTTTTAGTGAGACTTACTTACTTATGCAAATTCCTACCTTATTGAGAATAAGCGTTGTTCCTTGGAATCAGCACTGACAAGTCGACTTCATCAACTTCTGCATGATGCTAGATCTACCTTGAGTATTTACACACTCAAGGGGGAGTGTTGTAAACAAATCCTAGTTGAAGTATGATTGTGTAAATCCTAGATTAGGTTTGATTAGAGTTGTTATCCTTATCCTGTTGTATCTCTTGTTCCTTGGAGAGCAAGGAATGCCTTTACCTTAATACTATAAATAGAGGTGCAAGGTAGGAGGAATATACAACACAATTCCCCTACAATTCTCTCTTTCTCTCTTCCCTTGTGTCGCTGGCCTCCCTCTCCCTCTCTCTCCCTTTGTCAGATAAAATAGTCCACAACATAATTATATTTTTTTTTTACTTTTTTAGTACAATTTCAATTTCATATAATAATTTTAAAATATTTTAATTTTATATTTATACTTACATTTTATTACAATTTCATCCTTCCGTTAAAAATTCTGTTTCATACTTTCCATAAAAAATTTGTTAAGAAAAAATTTCATAAAAAAACTATAAAACAAATCAATATGACAAAATATATAATTTTTTTATGTTAAATGGGCCCACCCCTTCATTATGCATCTGCAATTCAGCATCTCTCTCTCTTCGACTCCATTACGAGAGAGATCATTGGCCAGACGTCATCTTCGTCGCCATCATCAGCCATCACCAGCCATCGCACACCCATCACCGCCACTACAGCATCCTTGAGCCGCTTCACCGCCATGGTGCTCCCGTCGTTCAGCACCGCCTTGTACACCGCCCCAGGCTCTCTTTCCCCAACATCTCCGCCAGTGCCCACATCAAATCCTCCAGTTCAAACTGCTGCCTCTGGTAAAAAAACACCAGCTTGCTTCTGTCAGTCGGATGAGGTGAAGAAGTGGGAGGCGAAGAGGGTCTGTCTGTGTAGCACCAGTAGGACGATGCGGCCATGGAAACCATATGAAGGTAAACCCAGAAATTGCAGAGAACGTGGGAAAGATGATTTCTTTCTTCTGTTTTCGAAATTGAGAAAATATTGGATCTTTTCTGTAGTTGAATCGAAGCTCGGCGACCCAGATGAAGGCAATTGAAATCTCGGAAGTTCAGAATGTCGATTGGGATTGGAAGCGTGGTGGGGGAATCCCTGAAATTGGGGGTCTGTTGTTTGACCAAGTTGAAGAACGAGAGGCATTATTTAAGCACGAGGGCCAACATCGGTGACGAAGGCATGGAGGACGTCAAAGCCGCCGTGGCCCTCGAGGTTGAGAGCGAAGGAGGCAGAGTGTTTGGTGATCGAATCATATTTATATACATTTTTACATCAAATTCACTCGTCTTTTCTTAGTTAGTTCGTTATATTTTGAACTATTTACTTTGTTTTTGTGTTTTATGAATTTATCTAGCTTAGAAAATAAAAATAGAATAAGTGAAGTGTTAAGTAATAATTTCGGTTAAACTTTCTTGCTTATTGAATAGAACTTATCTTTTGGAAAATAATATATATATATATATATATATATATATATTTATATATATATTTATTTATTTATATATTTTTATATAATATAATTTGTGTGATTTGCAGCTGGAGCGCACAAAGGACTGCACATGCACTGATGGATCTGACGGGAGATCCATTCAAAGGGCTTTTGAAGAAATAAATATAAGAGGAGGGCCGGCATTGGAGTAGGGGGGAAGAACAAGTCTCGGGGACTGGGAGAAGAGGGAGAGGGCTGCCCTTAAGGCAGCTGGCGTGTGAAGAAGAGGCGAGGGCCTCGGGAGAAAATCAGAAAAACAAAGAAGGCAGCGGCATTAGAGGGAAGCTCCTCGGAAGAAGAAAATTCAGAAAAAAAATAAAACAAAAGGGAAGCACCGAGAGGCTTCCTGGTGGAGAGGGCTGCCTTCGAGCCAGCTTTGGGCAGAGATAGGAAGAAGAGAAGCTGCTAAGGCACGGAGCCAAAGGCAGCTAATAAGAACAGGCGACGGGATAAGGAGGGAGCAGCAAGGAGAAGCAGGGCAGCCAGCAGTGGGCAGCGCCTACGTGGAGGAAAGCTGTCATTTGGAGCAGCTGAGAAAGGAAGGCTGCCAATTACAAGGCAGTCAGCGCAGCAGCTTAAGAGAGACCCCTGCACCCGTTTCGGTTTATCACTTCCAAACTCATTTTTTATTTCTGTTTTTAATTTAATAATGATGTGTAATTAATTATATTGGCTAGAGGTTAATTCGAAATCATGATTATATTTGTAATTTGAATTGGTAATTTCAGTTGTGATTTCTGAGTTGTGATTTAATTTGCTTAACTACTTGATTAATAACTTATTTATGTTTGTCGATTAAGAATGCATACTTAATTTACATGCATGAATTTGATGCTAGAATATAAGTGAATTTCACCTAATCGTTATGAACTTATATTCATGAGTAGTGAAGGTTGCTAGTCACAATCGCGTTAAGTAAATTCTTGGCATAAGTTTCATGCAATTCATAGTAATAAGTGCCTCGTCAATGCTTATGGTTTTCATAGAACTTAATGATTCTCGCTTGTATCTCTATTATGCAATTCATGTAGGGAACTTGTGGGGAATGTTTTGGGTTGTCGTATGCAATCATCCAATCCATTAACTTAAGGAAAATCTGAGAATTAATTTAAGCGTACCTAATTAATTTGGGGTGTTGAAATTCACAACTTATTGAAAGAACAACTGAAAATCAATTTAGGTTGCATTTGTGTCATGTGTGGAGAAGAACCCTCTAGCCAATCCGTCGTCTATTCGTTTACTTTAATTTTATGTTTTTGTCAATTTTATAATTTATTTAAGTTTAATTTATGTTTCGTCAAAAATCAATTCCCCCATTAAAATATTATTATTTAGTTAATTTTTATTAGTTTTTATCTTTTAATTTAATTTCCGTCTAATTAATTTCCTAGTTTTTATTTTAAATTGTTTTCATTATTTTGAGTCATTCTTAGTGTATTTCGAGTTTTTAGCTTAGTTTGTGTTTTCTATAGTCTTGAGTTGTTTTGAGTCTTTTGAGTTGTTTTAGTTTATTTGTTAGTTTTATTTTGAGTTATTTTAGTTAAGTGTTTTTATTTTAGTTTAGTGTTTTAAACTTTGTTTTTACGTTTTTAAATTATTTTAGAGGTTTTAGCAAGCCCTCCTAATCCCCCGCCTAGAACGATACCCTACTTATACCTATACTACGATTGACAAAAGAGGGTTTAATTTGTGTCGAGTTAATTCTCGCATCAAATTTTGGCGCCGTTGCCGGGGATTAGCAACTTTGCTAATCCTTTATTTTTGTTTGTGTTTATTTTTATATTTGTGTTTGTGTGTTTTACTTTTGGTATTTGATTTATTTTTGTTTCTTTGATTTTTAGGAGCAAGACATGGATTTTGCTAGTATTCAAGCTCAATT
This sequence comes from Crataegus laevigata, assembly GCA_963580275.1. Classification (NCBI taxonomy): domain Eukaryota; kingdom Viridiplantae; phylum Streptophyta; class Magnoliopsida; order Rosales; family Rosaceae; genus Crataegus; species Crataegus laevigata. The sequence continues at coordinate 28,304,737 of OY756944.1, read as the reverse complement.
GGCGCAGCTCACTGCTCAATTATCGCATAATGCCGATCAGACCTCAATGCCAAGTGTCCATACACTTGATGTGCCCTATGGGCAAGGATATCAAACTCAGCAATATCCTCAATTTTCTGCATATGACGATAATTGGGGATATCAAGGCCACAGCCAATCAAGGGGCAACATGTATTCCAACGCTTGCAATTCGAATTGGAGGGACTATTCAAATCAAATGTGGGATGAACCTCAACATTTTCAACAAAGTGGATATTGGCAGCAAGACGAGTTCTATTCCAGACCTATGCAGCCACCACAACATCCCCCACAACAATTCCAATCGAATTCAAATATGCCCGTGGATTATAATCAAATTCTTAATGAATTAAACTCTTTGGTGCAGGGGTCACAAAATCAAGCTAAGGAGACTCACCAAGGAGAATATTGGCAGCCTTCGGAAGAGTCCTATCAGTGGCCATATGAACCATCACAGCCACCACAAGAATATGCCCAATTCGATTCAGGTACATCTCTGGATAATGATACGTTTAATAAGTTACTCACTTCTTTGAATCAGGGAGTGGAAAATCGAATCCAGGAGATGCAAGACCGGACCAACAGAGTGGACGAATTGGAGAGGCAAGTTGGGGAGATTATGGAGATCATGGCCGAGATTCAAAATCAAAGTGAACTCTCCAACTCACCTATTGAAAATTCAAAAGAAGTGGAAATCGATGAAGCCACCACTCTGGAAGGTGAGATGGAGGATGAGGCTGTTCCAGAACCATCCATACACAGCCCAAACTTGGACAAATCGCCGCTGCAAGCAGAAGATGAGGAGGACGACTTGGGCAGTTTAGAAGAATTCTTGTCTCAAACCCTTCAAGTCCCTATGTCGTCCAACTATGGTGAGGTTGTTCCAAGTTCAATTCATTCTGATATTTTTCCACCGAATGTTCTTTTTCCTTGCAGAATTTTAATTCCAAATTTCGAAGATAGTGAAAAAGACATTGTGGACGCTCTTCCAATGGTTCAAGATATCGAAGTGGTTGGGCAACATCAAGAATACATCAATGAGGCTGTGCAGGAAACAAAGGCCCAAGAAATTGAGTTTGATGACACAGGACAGGCCACAACCATCATAGTCAATTTGGCCCAGTTCAAAGTCCCCGAAATATCCAAAAATGTGGTTTTTATAATTGAGTTTGTTTCGGAGAAAGATAGTAAGCCATCTTCTCCATTTTTAATTTTTATTTTATTTTATACTAACATTTTTCTCATTTTAATGATTCAGGCACCCACTCATGAATTGAGACCATTGCCGAATCATTTCAAGTATCACCTCCCATTGAAAGATAAATTCTATGCTTTGGAGCCGAGGGGAGGTTAATGGAAAGAATCGTCCGGCTAAAGACGTTAAAGCAAGCGCTTCTTGGGAGGCAACCCAAGCAATCAGATTTGCATTTCTTAACCTTTTTCTTTATTGCTTTTACTTTCATTTTGTTTTGCTTAGTTAATTTGGTTATTTGGTTGATTGTTGTTTAGTTTGTGTTTAAATTAATTAAGGGCAATGTTTATTTTAAGTGCGGGTAAACAAAGTCTGTTTGCTTTAATTTACATAATTTGCATTACATATTTTAATTTGCTTAAAATAAACCCTGAAAAAAATATAAACATTCATATAAACTTAAAAAAAAAAAAAAAAAAAAAAAAATTACAATAATTCGAAAAACTAATAGCATTCACTGGTCATTGGTTTGGTGGCGCCTGAGAGGTCGACGGAGCTCCAGGAAGACGAAGAGCCAGAGTTGGAATCTCCGGAGCCGGAACGCTTGGTGCTGCTCCAGAGGACGAAGGCAACATAAACCGCGGGAGTAACGCCATGAACCGCTCATGATCACTCTGGATTCGACCGTCCGACTCCTGCAGCTGGTCCAGCTTCCTCTTCATGCTGGTCGAGTAGCTAGTTGCGAGCATGTGCAACTCCTTGTTCTCGTGCCTGAGTCCTCTGACTTCTTGCCGAAGACTGACCACCTCCGCCATTAGCGACTCCACCTGACGAGACCGGGCAAGCAGGCGCTGGCCCATGTTTGAAACTGAGCCTGCACACTGGACACTGAGAGCCAGTGAGTCCTGAACAGCCAGCTCGTCTGACCGCATAGACAGCAACCTAGTGTCTCTGGGAGTAAGAAGGTTTCTTGCAACCACCGTTGCGGTTATATCGTTCCTCATCATTGTGTCCCCGACTGTAAGAGGACCATTGGGGGATATGAAGGTTGGATTCCAAATGTTGTTCGGAGAAGACGAGTCATCGTCTTCCCCGACATTCAAGTTTAGGCGACGGTCGGAAGGGCAAGACATTTTTAGAGGGGGTTGAGGAAGAAAAGAGTTCGGAAAAATTAAGATTGCTGAAGCGGAAGAAGAGATCGGAAAGATTAAAAGTGTAAAAGTGCAAGAAGAGAGCGGAAGGATTTTGAGTGTTTACAGAAGGGAGTATTTTCAGAAGGAAGTGTTTGAGGGAGTTCAAGTGTGAGGTGGAGCAGAATTTGCGCCTCTATAAAAAGAAGCAAATCAAAGAGGCGCCCGTTCCTCAGAGGTGAAGACGCGCCCTCACGCAAATCGGAAAAGCTGGACGCTCCTTTCTCAAATGCCGGAGTCCTGTCTCAAAAGAGCCGTTTCCTTTCTCAAAAGCTGGGCTTGACTCAGCAATCACGTGGCATCACGAGGGCTCAGTTTTTCCAGTTTGTCGTGACTCATCACGTGCAGCGTGGAGCGTTGCGAAAACCACGAACCGCACCCGGTTTTGAACCCCGGTTTTCAAACGATCATCATTCCAGTTTGTCGTCACTCGCCGCATGCGCAGTCAGCTTCGCGAAAATTACGAAAGTTTTGTCAGAAAGCGCGTAACGGGCACTGTTCATCCATCCACCGGCTGCCGACAAATAGTGAGGGAACAGTTCCGGTTGTGAAGCCAAATGTCTATAAGTCTCGAACTTCGCTTTCCACTTCAAAGGCACACCTCTCCACCTCTCAACCTCTCTTCCTCTCTTCATCTCCGATAATGTCTTCTCAAAGAATGCTTTCGAGTTATTCAGTGTTCTTCATCCCTTGGATCACCCCAGAAAACAAACCTTCCAGAGCAAAAGTATTTCATATTAAAAAGGTTAAAAGCAAAAGTATCTCATATTACGCTTTCTCCTCACTTTCATCTGAAGAACATGGAGAAAGTGAGATCCTGATTGCTTACCTAGTCTTGCTCTCGAGTACTCATCTCAGACCCCTCCCAACCCACTTCAAAAATAAACCTGTGTTGAGGTACTTCTTCAAAAACAAAAGTACCTCACAGACGAAGCAGGAGGAGTCTGAGGTGCACCCAGGAGCAGATGAGTCTGGGTTGATCCAAGAGTTCAAGAAGATGCCACACCTGCGTGGAGACCGGACTACTTGAAGCATGTGGAGACACGTGCTGATTCATCCTCAACTAAGCTGAGGAGCACTTGCCAGAAGGAGGCCCATCCTGTTCAAGAAGAAAGCTGTGGAAAATCAACAAGGACGACCAATGATCGCCTATTAGTTCTTTTCGTTATCTTTTATTTTCATTTTCAATTTTCGTTTGCATTTTCTTTATTTTCTTGCGTGCTTGACTGATTTATTTCTGTTCTTTGCAGGAACGTTTGGTTATTTTCTCCCTTGAAGTTGAGTGCAAAATTTACGCTTGGGGGTCATCGCTTGGTTTTCTGCAAATTAGAGAAGTTTTCAGTCCCTTTGCTTTATTTTGTTTCGTTTTATTTATTCATTTTATTTTTATTTGAATATTTTTGTTTTATGACATTGGGGACAATGTCTAGTTTAAGTGTGGGGGTATCAAGTATAAAAAATGACCAAATTGAAAATTTTTGTACCTTCGACTTTGAACTGGTTTCATTTGTTTCCATGTTATCGCTTTTTGTTTTCTTAATTAGTTGTGTTTTATGTAATTTTTCTCGAAAAATTTAAAAAATCCAAAAATATTGTCTTGTTTTCCTTATGGTTTTAAATTAGATTTTTATTAGTTTCCCGACCCAATGATATAACTGGATCGAATTTGAACCATGATTATCAAGAACTTAGTTAACATGTGTTATGTGAAATTCCTTATTCTCTTGTTAGTTTTGTACATGTTTGATCATCTTTGGAAATTCAAATGCACATAGCCTTGTTGATGTGAAACTAAAGCATGAATTAAAGCTTCATATGTGAATTTAGTGACCATATACATCCCATGTGAGTTTTTGAGCCTATTGAAAGTGTGTGCATTTTTCATACACTCCTATTCTTTCATGTGTGATGAACTTATGTGAGATGCATCTCTAGAACTTGCGTAACGATCTTTCGAAATATTTGTCATTGATTGCATGAACTTGAAAATGATAGAGGCATTAGGTTCACCACCATGGCCCAAATAACCATATTTCCCAAAGAAAAAAAAAATGATATCATTAGATTGCCTATTTGAGCCGTTTTTGTTGAGCCTTTTATTTCTTATCACCAGATATGTCTACCCTTATACCTCAAAACATGTTTCCTTACCCTTTCCAAGCGAGCAATTTGAGATTGTCTTATGAGAAATGTTTGTGAAGTACTTGGAATGAGTTTGGCAAAAGAATAAGTGTGGGGGTATTTCATATTTGTATTTATAAAAAAATAAAAAAAAAATGAGAAAAGAGAAGAAAAGAAAAAGAAAAAGAAAGATTGTATTCAACGAAGAAAATAAAAAGTTTCTAAAGTTTCAGTTCAAGGGTGTGATGGGAGGTGTTAAAAGAATCGTTGGAAAGTTTGAGTTCTTATAAAATCTCAACAAAAGAATTGCTTGCAATATAGTTTGAAACTTGTGTTTTCCTATTCTTTCGTTTCAATAGCCCTATCCCTAAGCCTCATTACATCCAATAAAAGTCCTCTTGATTTAAGTTTTGCAATTATGATTGTGGATAAGTGATTTTTATGCAAGCTTATGGTAGATTTTTCACATTTGTTTCTTTGAGCGAAACACATTAAAACTAAACACATGTGTGATTGAGTGCATATCCCGTAAGAAGGTCGCTAGTTTGCATGTGATGATTTTAAAAATAAAAACTTGAAATTGCATTAGCATGGCTATCTCACACACTACACTTTAAGGATGATTTAAAGATTACTGCTAATATTTGAATAAGGAAGATGAACTTGGATTAGTTTGTTTGGTGCTAGCTATGGTTCTTGCTAATTTATGTTCTCAAATGAAATTCTATGAGGGTCAAATAGGGGGAAGCTAATGTTTTTCATGTTATTACTTTTTCTGTTTTCTTTGTTTTGCTCGAGGACTAGCAAAAGCTAAGTGTGGGGGTATTTGATCGAATCATATTTATATACATTTTTACATCAAATTCACTCGTCTTTTCTTAGTTAGTTCGTTATATTTTGAACTATTTACTTTGTTTTTGTGTTTTATGAATTTATCTAGCTTAGAAAATAAAAATAGAATAAGTGAAGTGTTAAGTAATAATTTCGGTTAAACTTTCTTGCTTATTGAATAGAACTTATCTTTTGGAAAATAATATATATATATATATATATATATTTATATATCTATATTTATATATATATTTATTTATTTATATATTTTTATATAATATAATTTGTGTGATTTGCAGCTGGAGCGCACAAAGGACTGCACATGCACTGATGGATCTGACGGGAGATCCATTCAAAGGGCTTTTGAAGAAATAAATATAAGAGGAGGGCCGGCATTGGAGTAGGGGGGAAGAACAAGTCTCGGGGACTGGGAGAAGAGGGAGAGGGCTGCCCTTAAGGCAGCTGGCGTGTGAAGAAGAGGCGAGGGCCTCGGGAGAAAATCAGAAAAACAAAGAAGGCAGCGGCATTAGAGGGAAGCTCCTCGGAAGAAGAAAATTCAGAAAAAAAATAAAACAAAAGGGAAGCACCGAGAGGCTTCCTGGTGGAGAGGGCTGCCTTCGAGCCAGCTTTGGGCAGAGATAGGAAGAAGAGAAGCTGCTAAGGCACGGAGCCAAAGGCAGCTAATAAGAACAGGCGACGGGATAAGGAGGGAGCAGCAAGGAGAAGCAGGGCAGCCAGCAGTGGGCAGCGCCTACGTGGAGGAAAGCTGTCATTTGGAGCAGCTGAGAAAGGAAGGCTGCCAATTACAAGGCAGTCAGCGCAGCAGCTTAAGAGAGACCCCTGCACCCGTTTCGGTTTATCACTTCCAAACTCATTTTTTATTTCTGTTTTTAATTTAATAATGATGTGTAATTAATTATATTGGCTAGAGGTTAATTCGAAATCATGATTATATTTGTAATTTGAATTGGTAATTTCAGTTGTGATTTCTGAGTTGTGATTTAATTTGCTTAACTACTTGATTAATAACTTATTTATGTTTGTCGATTAAGAATGCATACTTAATTTACATGCATGAATTTGATGCTAGAATATAAGTGAATTTCACCTAATCGTTATGAACTTATATTCATGAGTAGTGAAGGTTGCTAGTCACAATCGCGTTAAGTAAATTCTTGGCATAAGTTTCATGCAATTCATAGTAATAAGTGCCTCGTCAATGCTTATGGTTTTCATAGAACTTAATGATTCTCGCTTGTATCTCTATTATGCAATTCATGTAGGGAACTTGTGGGGAATGTTTTGGGTTGTCGTATGCAATCATCCAATCCATTAACTTAAGGAAAATCTGAGAATTAATTTAAGCGTACCTAATTAATTTGGGGTGTTGAAATTCACAACTTATTGAAAGAACAACTGAAAATCAATTTAGGTTGCATTTGTGTCATGTGTGGAGAAGAACCCTCTAGCCAATCCGTCGTCTATTCGTTTACTTTAATTTTATGTTTTTGTCAATTTTATAATTTATTTAAGTTTAATTTATGTTTCGTCAAAAATCAATTCCCCCATTAAAATATTATTATTTAGTTAATTTTTATTAGTTTTTATCTTTTAATTTAATTTCCGTCTAATTAATTTCCTAGTTTTTATTTTAAATTGTTTTCATTATTTTGAGTCATTCTTAGTGTATTTCGAGTTTTTAGCTTAGTTTGTGTTTTCTATAGTCTTGAGTTGTTTTGAGTCTTTTGAGTTGTTTTAGTTTATTTGTTAGTTTTATTTTGAGTTATTTTAGTTAAGTGTTTTTATTTTAGTTTAGTGTTTTAAACTTTGTTTTTACGTTTTTAAATTATTTTAGAGGTTTTAGCAAGCCCTCCTAATCCCCGGCCTAGAACGATACCCTACTTATACCTATACTACGATTGACAAAAGAGGGTTTAATTTGTGTCGAGTTAATTCTCGCATCATTTGGCAGAGGAAAGGAGGAATACATCAAAGTCCATTCGAGACCAACCTCAAAGATTTTTTTTAAAATTTTTTTTAATATAAAATATTAAAAGAATTGAAATAATTTTGAATAGTTCAGTATTTTTTTAAAATTTGTTTGGCCATGTGGAACAAGATGGCAGACATGTCAGTTCAAATATGAACTTTATATTTTACCATGTCATCAGTTAATTGTAAAATTAACATAATTTTTAACGGACGTATAAAATTGTAATGAAATGTTTTAAAGATGTATGATATTGCAATTTATCTCAAACCTGAGGATGCAAAACGTAATTTACCCAAAGAAAATGTTAAGTTAACTTTTTATTTTTATTTTTGGAAACATTCCAAGGCCGCAAAATGTTAACTTTCTTAAAAGTGGGATTACTAAAACGACACATTTTATGATAATATTATAAAATATTATGCTAAAAACATAAGACGATGGTTAATTCATAAAGAATTTTATTTTTTTATAGCATCTCCTTAACATTTCTCCTTTGAAAATTGCCAAGTTGCACCACTAACTTGGCACTAGTTATGGAATTTGTGCTGAGAAGGGTCTAAAATTGCGTTGGCATCAAAAGTCCCATTGGCCGCTTCTCTATTGCGGTTGCTCCTATTTCGGCCGTCGGATTCACGTATAATGTGATTCAATCTTAATCTCAGCCTTTAGGTTTAACCTAGGGTTTTATATATATTGGAGTGTTGGTGTGGTGTGGTGTTTGGTGGGTTCGAACTGCTACGTTGGTGTAGTGAAAGGGAAAGGGAAAGGGAATGGGAAAGTGCAGGAGAAATTATATCCAGCAAAATAGAAGAGAGACAAAGACAAAGACGTCCATTAACTCTCACCTACCCTTATCAGTTTTCATCATATATTCTGAAAATCAGACAATAACATAGTGGCCTGTAATAGATTGATTGAGGCACAAGTGAAGTCTCTGCATATGCCTACACATGTGTATGCTGCCTTGCCTTCTTTTTGTGTTGTTTTCTCAATTGATTATGCGTATGATAAATAGTTGGTTCTTTACATAATATTTTTTTTCATAAAAAATATGGCTTTGTCCTACAAAATTTTGCTCGACAAATCACATTTTTTCTGGTAAAGGTCTTTTACCTTACATATTTTGCAATTGGTTAGGCAAAGCTGGTCAACATTCAGGATTCGCTCACAATCTTTATGTGACATAAAGTTTTTGTAGGGCAAGGTGAAAATCGTCATGCAAATATTTGGCACAAAAAAAGGTACGTATTTTGAGAATGTTTGCCCAACAAAATAGAGGTTCGTCAGCTTGATGCTCAGTGCCCGATGACCATATTCGTTAGGCCATCTCCAACCAAAGGTCCAGAGGGCCAGATGCCCGAAAACAGCCCAAAAACTGTCTCCAACCGAGGGTCAAGCCAGAGGGCTCGTGGGCCTGACGGAATTTGAATGGGCCAAAGGGCCAGAGGGTTGGCCCCTTCCAGCCAGCCTTGGGCTGGCCAGAATTTTGTTTAAATGTGCCAAATTTCCAGTCGGATATAACCGACAGGAATAATTTTGATTATTGCAATAGTGTCAGTTAAAACCGACACGAATAATAATTTGAATACAATGGCTAGACAGGAATAATTTTGATTAATTGCAATCATGTCGGTTATAACCGACACGAATAGTATGAAAAAAAAATTAAACCTTTTTTTTCTATAAATACCTAAGCCATATTCCTACACCATTTCTCACATAATTTTCACCCTTGCATACTATCTCACTTCATTATATTTCAGTTCTTCACATTATATTTTCTTACATCTTCCAATAATATTTCCTTCAATTTTTTCAATAATTTTCAAATGGCCTTATCTCCAATGAAAGGTAGGGCTTGGACTCGAAAAGAAGATGAAGCTCTTTGTAGGGCTTATACATGGGTCTCGGAAGATAGTGTGAATGAGATTTCTCAAACAAGTGAAGGTGTTTGAACTCATGTGTCCAAAAAATACTTAGAGTTCTACGAATGCACCATTCCACATAATACTCAAAACTACGAAAGTTGTTCTTCAAGATGGAAGAAACATCTTCATCCAAGTTTGAATAAATGGCATCAAGCATTGTTAGCAGCCGTAAGTAGACACGAAAGTGGTGCCAATTACTACAACGAAGTTAGTGTTTTCATAGTTTTTTTTAAATGTTTAATTATATTACATTTAATTTTATAAATTAATTTCCTTTAATTTTGTAATTATATTTAATTATATTATGTTTAATTTCATGAATTAATTTTCATTAATTTTTGTAATTATATTTTCTAGGTATGCCAAGCGGAGGAATTGTATATGGAGGGCAGCTCAAAACCCTTTTAGTTTCACGGTTGTTGGGAAATTTGTAAAGGGTGGGTGTTATTTGAAGATCCACCTCAACATAAAGTAGGTCCTACAGCTATAGATATAGATGAAGATGGATCTCCTATCATTCAACAAACAAGGCTAGAAAATCCGTCTCCAGGCAAAGGTGCTTTACCTAGGGCTATGGGACGAAACAAGGCCCGAAGGTTGAAGGAAAAGGGTAAGGCAAATGATGATTATACCGCTCAACATGAAGTGGTGGCCTCATTGCGATTAATGGCGGAGCAAAATGCCCTTGAGGCAAAAGAAAGGAAGTATAGGCATGAAGAACTGGTCAAACAAAGACACAAAGACATGGATGATAAGAATATGAAAAAAAAACACTTCGAATTACACTCCAATAAGTAAGGCCTATTTTGATAGAAAAAAAAAGAAATTATGACTCGGCGGCAGTTATTTACCTTTGACTATACTCCTACAATGGTGAATGATGAAGATGATGTTGATTATGCATATTAAATTTAAGTTGTTGTAGTTTTTAAATTTAAATTAATGTTGTTTTTTAATTTAATCTGTAGTTTTTAAATTTAATTTGTCGTTTTTAAATTTAAGTTAATGTTGTTTTTAAATTTAATTTGTAGTTTTTAAATTTAATTTGTCGTTTTTTAAATTTAAGTTGTAGTTTTTAAATATAAGTTGTACGTTTTAAATTTAAGTTGTTGTATTTTTTAAATTTAAATAATAAATTATGTTTGGCCCTATGGCCTTTGACCATCGGTTGGAGACGGTTTTTTGTGACAGTGCTAAAAAGAGCCATATGGCATTTGGTGTAACCAAAGTCTAAAATATCGATGATATCGGAAATATCGGTAGTCCAAAAACACGGAAAATTCGATGAAAATATCGGGATATTATCGATATCGATAAAAATTGAATAAAAATCACAGAAATTGTAAGAAAAACTTGGAAATTTTTGCAGGATGTTTATTTAGTCAATTATCTATTAGTTTATCACAAAAAATTAGAAGGAAATGCATTGCATGATGGATTTAACTGATTTAAGTTAATTATATTGCGAGCTGGCAAACATTGTGAGTGTAAAAAATATGTAGTAATTAATGAAAGAAGTTTAAACACACCATAATCATTTATATATAATGAATTAGTACTCAAATATTTTTGCATATTTTCATATTTTCACAAAACCATAATCATTTATATATAAAGAATTCAAAACAAAACCATATATATAAATATTTTAGCATATTTTCACAAAAACATAAGTGATATGGTTGTCAAGGTGTTGAAGAAGTAAAATGGGAGGGTTTCAAATCCCCTTGGTGTTTCTTTAAATATAGAAATTTATCCTAGATAATAAATATTAGCTTGCAAGCCTTGCAGACATCTTAACGACCATATAAATATTATAGGCTGAATATGTAATCACAAACACATTTGTAGCGAGTTGGATAAGGCCCAGGTGCGTGGATGACAAAGGGAAGGGTTCGAATCCCTCTGTGCGCAAGATTGAGACTTTTTAGCATTTTTTAAGTATTTTTGGGTTTCATCTCGCGATATTATTGATAAGACTTGACTTGATTCTTGCGGATTCGAAAATGACTTGATTCTCAAGATAGTGGTATGTGATGCCGAATACGGAGATGCAACAACATATTATATTAAATACAGCAAAATGGACAAGATGGAAAATGAAACAACAAATTTATAGAAAATGGGAACAGCGGGGTAGCTAGATTCAGTAAATGAATATAAGTTTTGAAAAATGTGGAGTGTATAGAAAATACAGGGTGTATGTGAAAAATTTAAGGTGTATGTTGAGAATGTAGGGTATGAGGATATTATATTAAATACAGCAAAATGGACAAGATGGAAAATGAAACAACAAATGTATAGAAAATGGGAACAGTGGGGTAGCTAGATTCAGTAAATGAATATAAGATTTGAAAAATGTGGAGTGTATAGAAAATATAGGGTGTATGTGAAAAATTTAAGGTGTATGTTGAGAATGTAGGATATGAGGGTTATTACGAAAAAGTATGTGGGATGTATTAAGATAATTTTTAATTAAAAAAATAAATATGGGGTGTATTAAATATGTGAGGTTTATTCAATAATATGTTGAGTGTTAATATAATAAGCTTTTTAAAAATAATAAAATCGTGCTCGCAGCAAAAAACACCACCACACCCACAGAACCCTAATCCCCAATTTCTAGCAAAAAGCTTCCCCCTACCACTCCAAATCTCGATCTTCACTCCCATCTCTACCTAGCACAAAGTCTTTTGGGAGCTTACTGGCTTCGGAGTTCATCGGAACTCCAAAGTTAAGCGAGTTCGCACGAGAGCACTCTCATGATGGGTGACCCACTAGGAAGTTCTCGTGTGAATTCCCAGAAACAAAATTGTGAGGGCGTGGTCGAGACCCAAAACGGACAATATCGTGCTACGGTGGAGTCGAGCCCGGGTTGTGGTGAGGGCCCGGGTCGGGATGTGACAATTTGGTATCAGAGCCAATCTCTGGCTGGAAGTGTGCCGACGAGGACGTCGGCCCCTAAGAGGGGTGGATTATAACATCCCACATCGCCCAGGGGAGAGGATCATGTAAACCTGATATGTATATTCCCATCTCTACCTAGCACGAGGCCTTTTGGGAGCTCACTGGCTTCGGAGTTCATCAGAACTGCAAAGTTAAGCGAGTATGCGCAATAGCACTCCTATGATGGGTGACCTACTGGGAAGTTCTCGTGTGAGTACCCAGAAACAAAACCGTGAGGGCATGGTCGGGGCCCAAAGCAGACAATATCTTGCTACAGTGGAGTTGAGCCCGGGTTGTGGTGGGGGCCCGGGTCGGGATGTGACATTTGGCCCTCGGTTGGAGATGGAGGCAAATATGGCCATGTACTGTTCATTAAAATATTAATATCTTGGAGGGCCAAAGGGCTGGCCAGCCATCGGTTAGAGATAGCCTTAGTTTGAGTTTTTATGTCGTTGAGTAAAGGTTTACAATAACTTGTAAGAAAATCCATTGGCTTGATGTGTGTTAACGTCATCCTCATGTTTGTTGGACGAGAAGGTTCGTGCCTTCTTCTTTTCTTCTTTTTCTCTGCCGCTGCTCACCTGCATCTTTATTTTCCATCTTTCTCCTCTATCTCTCACTCTCACATTCTCTCATCCATCTCTTTCTTCTAATTGATTATATATATATATATATATATATATATATATATATATATATATTTCTCGTGATTAATTAATTTTGATTGTCGAAGGTTTGTGATTGGATACGAAGAAAATGAAAAGAAATGTATGTATATGTCTTTTAATTATAAATTAATAAGTTCTAATTTATTCAATTGTGATGTATATAGGGTTTTTTATCACAAATGGTCCATGAAATTGACCATCACCATCAAGATGGTCCCTGAAATTGAAAATCAACCAATGTAGTCCCTGGAAATAGGTGTCGCAAATCAATGTGGTCTTTCAGTCACAATTCTATTAAAAAATCTGTTAAGTGCTGATGTGACACATAAATAGGCCCATAAGTCTTTTTTTTTTCTCACAAATGGTCCTAAAAATTGACCAATGACATTAAAATAGTCTCTAAAATTGACCCGCGACATCAAAATGGTCGTTGAAATTAAAAATTGATCAATATAGTCCCTCAAGTAAGTGTCTCAAATTAATGTAGTTTTTTTGTCACAATTCTGTCAAAAATTCTGTTATGTGCTGACACACCCCGACCCGAAAGTGGGGCGTGCTGGCCGTCACGTGAGCGTGACGTAACCATGTGCACAATGTGGAAGCAAGAATCAATAAGAATACGAACGAATTAAAACCAATCCACTAGCAACCTAAATGAGATAGTGCGCTAGAGATATTATAGTACTATTACAGAACCAGAGCGTACTAAGTCAAAATGCAGTCAAGCATGAATTAATAAATTCAAATAACCCTAAAGGGTGCCCTACATAAGAAGAAGTCTATCAGAACTGCCTAACGATCCTCGTTAGCCACCAACAATACTATAGCTACCTAGAATATGGAGGGGCGAAAAACAAAGTTGAGTGGGTCAGCAAAACAAATCCTTTCAAAACCATTCTTTCTAAAAAATATAACCCCTCTCCGTAAAACCTGTATAATTTCCCAGAATCAAAGTATATACTTGTATATATAAATTTCAAAATCATGCTGAAAAGTATGAATGTATGTCGTGCCAAATCATCATAACTGAATCTCAATCATAAATCTGTGGATGTGACCAAATGTCAAGTAATCAACTTGGCCCTCGGTCGTATATATACCTCATAATCAACTCATCATATCATCTTAGCCCTCGGCTGTATAATAGTTTATAATCAACTCATCATATCATGTATATCAATCCTGCACACAATTCAATATCACCACCAAGGTATTAAATATCGATAATATCGAAAATATCGGTAGTTCAAAAACACGGAAATTTCGATGGAAATATCGGGATATTATCGATATCGATAAAAATTGAATAAAAACCACGGAAATTGTAAGAAAAACTTGAAAATTTTTATTGAAACTTTGCAGGATGTTTATTTAGTCAATTATCTATTAGTTTATCACAAAAAATTGGAAGGAAATGCATTACATGATGGATTTAACTTATTTAAGTTGATTATATAGTGAGCTAGCAAACATTGTGAGTGTAAAAAATATGTAAATATTTTAGCATATTTTCACACAAAAACATAAGTGATATGGTGGTCAAGGTGTTGAAGGAGTAAAACGGGACGGGTTCGAATCCCCTTGGTGTTTTTTTAAATATAGAAATTTAAAAAACACAGAAATTTATATGGAAATATCGGGTTATTATGGATATTTTATACCTTGATCACCACTAGTGGTCTACTCATCATCACTGAATATATATATATATATATATATATATATGTATGTATGCTCTAGTGCTACAATCACGTGAAGACTGTGCGAAGGATTCGTGGGTCACCTACGAGTCGAACCCATTTATAGTGGTCTATACGACATGACTGTGCCCCTAACTTGGATCCAAGGCGAGCATACGGTGCGGGAGGTGAACAACACGTGAAAGATTGTGCCCCTAACTCTGGGCGGGAGCACTAATATCCATGTGCAAGTATATGAGCTCTAATCACATCACATCACATCACATCATTCGTTCTCATTCTCATTATAACCATTATCTAAACTTACCTGACACTTACATGTGCCTCTGCAACACCATCATACACATATGCAATCACTAATGCAGCATTTAAAATAAATGAGTACTTTGCATGGCATTTCAAATCCTTTAAACGTTCAATTTCAGTTTCTGGGAAAATAGCAATATATATAGGTATATACGAAAAACAACCTGCCCACTGACTGATAAGTAGCCGGGTCGTAGCCCCCACGTCTAGCCTAGCTACGATCGTCTTCGGGATAAGTCTCACCTATATGAGAATTTACTGCAAATACGTTATTTAAGCACATATATGGAACTATGGAAATAACTTCTCATACAAAGCTTAATTTTGGTATTTGAATATACCAACGCGATCTACTTGACGTCCGTAACGTCGAGAAATGTTTAGAAAAATTTTAGGATGGACCATGCCCCCCCCCCCCCTCACGCGCCTCCACACGGGTCATCTTCTTCCTTGGTTCATCGAAAAAAGTCACCGGCACCGGAAAACCTACAGCTCGTCCATTCTTACTTGTTTTTGCAACATTTTGCGTGAAATTTTCACCAAAACACTCTAAATCAAGAGGGGAAAGAGTCTATACCTTCAAAACACCTTTAAAATGGCTGAAATCTCGTTGGGAAAAATCACAAAAACTGGCCTCTTTGGTTCCACCCAATCCCGACATCCAAAACTTGCAAACGAAGGTCTCCGAGATTCCTGGGAGAGTTCTAAGACTTGTG
Organism: Crataegus laevigata; assembly: GCA_963580275.1. Lineage (NCBI taxonomy): Eukaryota > Viridiplantae > Streptophyta > Magnoliopsida > Rosales > Rosaceae > Crataegus > Crataegus laevigata. Next base: position 28,289,128 of record OY756944.1, on the reverse strand, counting down.
GTGATCTTGTTTTCCCCTAAAACACAACCATTGAAAAGTTGATGAACAGTGTCAAACTCGGAGCTTGTGATTTCGACGTGAAATCAAAAGGTTTCATACCTGAAATGGATGCCAATGAGTTCGTATGGTCTCCAGGAGTATGAATATGGTCTTGGTTGCGTCGATCTGTGAAGTTTTGGGGGTTTTTGGGTGTTGCCGTACGATAGAGGGAGGAGAGAAAGTGAGAGTTCGAAGAGAGATAGAGAGAAGAACACGGGAATAAGAGAGGTAGAGTGTAGGTGCGTGTGTGTGGTCAGTCTCCAATCATAAATAAGGGACTTAAGTGATCTGATTGGCCCCAATTATTGAGGACTTTGAATAATTGGTCTTCACACAAACACATACACACGCACACGACCCTGAAGGGGTATTTTCGTCATTTCACATCTCGAAATAAAATGTGTCAAGACGGGCTGTCACATGTGCTGATGTGATACAAATGGTTCACAAAGTCTAATTAAATTTTTTTAAATTACAAATAGGCTTCATAATTTAATAGTTAATAAAAAAATTGTCAACCCAAAAACCTAGTCCTGCAATCACCTATGATCTCAATCCACATTTCTATACCTCCTTCACTCTCTATTCTCTAAAAAAAAATCTCAAACATCCATATTTACACACTTTGACATCCTTCACTAAATTGAACCTAGATCGAGATCACCTTTGGTGACGGCTTGGCCCATTGGCAACGACTTCTGGGACATCACCTTTAACATTTAGGCGATCAACATCCTCATAATCTTAATTTTGGAGAGCTTATTCGGCACTTCCCTAGTGGTCTAGTGATGCAAAGAATGACGATGTTTGCCTTGAGATAATGAGGTTATAACCAAAGTGCGTCAATTGTTGGTTGAAAACTATTTCCACACCCCCTCTTAGACCTCGGTTAAGCCTTGTGCCTTTGTGAATTTATGGAAGGGAGCTCTCTTCGGAGTAGGCCCTATTATAAGAAGAAAAAAAAATATTGTGTCAAAAGTATATAGACAAGTTTTTTAATTAATTATTAAACTCACATCAGCACATAACAATTTTTTTTTACAGAATTGTGGCGAAAAGATCATATTGATTTGCGACACTTATTTTCAAGGACTATATTAATTGATTTTTAATTTCGTGTGGGTCAATTTCAGGGACCATATTGATGGTGTGGGTCAATTTTAGGGACCATTTGTGATAAAAATCCATAAATCTTGTGGGGCCTATTTATGTGCAACATCAACACTTAATGAATTTTTTAACATAATTGTGACGGAATGACTACATTGATTTGCAATACCTATTTTCAGGGACTACATTGATTGCTTTTAAATTTCAGGGACCATCTTAATGGTGAGGGTCAATTTCAGGGACCATTTGTGATAAAAACCCATATATATAATATTATATATATATGTATGTGTATATATATATATATATGTATGTATATAAGTATGTTGAAATTGCGAGGTAAGTGAAATTTTGAGTTTGTGTGTTATTGAAATATATGTATCTTAGGCAAATTTAATTTGTGCAGCGTTAGCCTAGGATGTGGTGTAAAATTTGTTAATATTTCATAACTATTTATATGAAGTTCATTATATTGGTTAACTTCGTATAATAAATTTTTAAAAAAAAAACCTTAGACCCATTAAAGAGTTTGTTGGATGCTTGTGTCGACGCAAAATGTGGCTCCGCAATCTAACTGATTTTTGAATATTCAGTCCAAATAGTTCGCGAGTGCGATACTATGTGTTTAGTGTTTGCTGTTAACATGGCTAAGTTGGGACTATAAAAAAAAATCAATTGTATCCCCTTAATGTTCTTCGATTGCATACTAGATATTTGTTTATAATATCTACGCCGTGTACTTGGGAACCCAAATGAGATGTTGCATAATTTTTTACGATCAGAAATAGTCAAATGAATCCCAAACTGCAACACAAAAAGTACACTTTCAAATAGGATATGATCATTACTGAAGGCATAAGGGGGAGATGAAGCGTATTTCAAATTATTATGATGATTAAATTCTCTAAAAACAGGCACAATGGGCAAAAAAGTGGATCAAATTGCAAGATAGAAGTTAAGACCAATATTTAGATTGAATGGGCAAATTTATTCAATTTGCAAACAACCACGTTGGTGCTCAGAATCCTCTAAGGTGTCTTTGCATGAAATGTAACAACTGTATTTAGGTGATATTTGAATGAAGTCCAATATCATTTGTGTATGAATGAGATAGTACACTGATGCGTTGTAAACAACACTCAAATTAAACCCTCTTTTTGACAATTGTAGTATAGATGTAAGAATGGATCGTTCTAGGCCGGGGATTAGGAGGGATTGCTACTCTACTCTAAACTGACTTAAAAACACTAACAAGACTCAAAAACACAAAACTAAGCTAAAGACACTTAACTAAACTCTAATGACTCAAAACAAACTAGATTGACTCAAATCAACTCAAAATAGTCAAATTTACCCAAATTAGACACTAGGGACTGATTTGGACGAATTTAGAACTACAAAAACTCAAAATAATGAAAAGACACCAAAATGGACAGATTGACACTAAAAGACACTCAATGTAAAGGGAGGATAGGTTTTGGACGAAAATTAAAACACAAAGTAAATAACTTGCAAAATCTTAAACAAAGACATAAAACTAAGATAGATTGATGGATAGATGGCTAGCTAGAGGGTTCTTCTCCACACATAATACATATGCAACACAAACCAATTTTCAGATGTTCTTTCGATAAATCATGAACCTCAACACCCCAGGTTAACCGTGATAGCACTTTTTTAACCTTCAAGTTCTCCTTAAGTTAATAAATTGAATGGGAAAGCGCATATAATAATTCAAAACATTCTTCAAAAGTTCCCTACATGAAAAGCACAATAGAGATACAATCAAAGATCATTAAGATTCATGAGAACTATAAGTATTGACGAGGCGTTCGTAACTATGAAAAGCATGATACTCTTGCCAAGAATTCACTTAACACAATTGTGACTAGCAACCTCCACTACTTGTGAATATAAGTTCATAACGATTAGGTGAAATTCCCTTATATTCTAGCATCAAATTCATGCATGCAAACTAAGTATACATCATTAATCGACATACAAGAATAAGTTATCAATCAAGCAGTTAAGCAAATTGAATTCACAACTCATGAAATCACAACTGAAGGTAATCAATTCATATTACAAATATGTTCATGGCTTTGAATCAACCTCTAGCCAAAACAAATTTCGTTACACATTATTCTCAAATTAAACCAAAAGTAAAACATGAGTTTGAGAAGATAAAACCGAAAGATTAGAGTGCAAAGATTTCTTCTTCTTTCATTCCTTCCCTTTGCCGAGCTCTCTCTGTTGCTCTCTGTGTTTTTTCTTTTGTATGTACCTGTTCTCTTCTCTTCTGCCTTTGTGCTTGTATTGAGTTGCAGCCTCTGTGCTCTCTGAAAAACTCCCCTATCCCTGTTTGTTTTTTTTATTCCCACTCATCACTACATTCACCTACTATTTCCCACTTCATTTTCTTTCTTTTGTCGTGCCTTGTCTTCATCCAAAGGCAATCATTCCAAAGGCAATCAAAGAAAACAATTGGAAGACCATCATTGTTGTCCCCTTATTCCTTCCCCCATGCTAATCATTCATTTTCTGCTTTGCACATGCATTCAACAAACAACACTCAATGCTGAACTGTGGCTGCCAACTTCTAAAAACCTTTCAGTGTTAAAATGCTCATAACTTCTTCTAAAAAAATGATATTAACAATCCGCAAAATGCTCCAGAAAATAGACATCCGTAGCTTTTCAAGAATATAAGGCTCATTTTCTAGTTCATTCTGAACTGTTCGCAAATTGCTTCCAAAGTCAGCTGATCTGCACAGACAGTTTTGACGAATTTATTACTTAAAATTTCACTTGTTCTATTTTTATTTTCTTTGCTAGACAAATTCTAAAAAACACAAAAATAAAGTAAATAGCTCAAAAATATAAGGAACTAACTAAGAAAAGACAAGTGAATTTGATGTAAAATATATATAAATATGAGCTTATCAAATACCCTCACACTTAGCTTTTGCTAGTCCTCGAGCAAAACAAAGAAAACATGAAAAAGTAGTAACATGAAAAACATTAGCTTCCTCCGATGTGACCCTCATGGAATTTCATTCAAGAAAACAAATCATCAAGAACCATAGCTAGCACCAAACAAGCTAATCCAAGTTCATCTTCCTTATTCAAATATTAGCAGTAACCTTTTAATCATCCTTGAAGTGTAGTGTGTGAGATAGCCATGCTAATGCAACTTCAAGTTTTTTTTATATTTTTAAAATCACCATATGCAAACTAGCGACCTTCTCACAGGACATACACTCAATTACACATGTGTTTAGTTTTAATGTGTTTCGCTCAAAGAATCAAATGTGAAAGTTCTACCATAAGCTTGCATAAAGATCTCTTCTCCACAACCATAATTGTAAAACTTAAATCAAGAGGACTTTTATTGGATGTAATGAGGCTTAGGAAGAGGATTATTGAAATGAAAGAATAGGTAAACACAAGTTCCAAGCTACGTTGCAAGCAATTCTTTTGTTGAGATTTATAAGAACTCAAGCTCTCCAGCGATTCTTCCAACACCTCCAACCACACCCTTAAATTAAAACTTTAAAAACTTTTTATTTTCTTTGTATGCAATTTTTATTTTTCTTCTTTTTTTTTCTCTTTTTTTTTTTAAAGTTTTTTTTTTTTTCAATTTTTAACAAAACTAAATACAAGCATGAAATACCCCCACACTTATTATTTTGCCAAACTCCTTCAAAGTACTTCACAAACATTTCTCATAAGACAATCTCACATTGCTCACTAGCTAGCTTGGAAAGGGTAAGGAAAAATATTTGAGGTATAAGGGTAGACATATCTGGTGATAAGAAATAAAAGGCTCAACATATACGGCTCAAATTGGCAATCTAATGATATCATTTTTCTTTGGGAAACATGGTTATTTGGGCCATGGTGGTAAACCTAATGCCTCTATCCTTTTCAAGTTCATGCAATCAATGACAAATATTTCGAAAGATCGTTACGCAAGTTCTAGAGATGTATCTCACATAAGTTTATCACACATGAAAGAATAAGAGTGTATGAAAAATGCACACACTTTCAATAGGCTCAAAAACTCACATAGGATGTATATGGTCACTAAATTCACATATGAAGCTTTAAGTCATGCTTTAGTTTCACATCAACAAGGCTATGTGCATTTGGTTTTTCAAGAATGATCAAACATGTACAAAACTAACAAGAGAATTAGGAATTTCACACAACACATGTTAACTAAGTTCTTGATCACAATGGTTCAAATTTGATCCAATTATATCATTGGGTCGGGAAACTAACAAAAATCTAATTCAAAACAATAAGGAAAACAAGACAATATTTTTGGATTTTTAAATCTTCCGATTTTTTTTAAAATCTTTTCTTTTTCAAAAGCAACAACACGGAAACAAATGAAACTAGTTCATAGTCGAAGGTACAAAAATTTTCAATTTGGTCATTTTTATACTCTTTACCCCCAAACTTAAACTGGACATTGTCCCCAATGTCAGAAAACACTATAATGCAAATAAATAAAAAAATGAATAAATAATAAGAAACAAAATAAAGCAATTGGACTGAAAACTTCCCTAATTTGCAGTAAAATCAAGCGATGACCCTCAAGCTTAAATTCTACAATCAACTTCAAGGGTGGAAATAACCAAAAGTTCCTACAAAGAAAAGAAATAATTCAGTTAAGCACGCAAGAAAATGTTGAAAATGCAAACGAAAAATTGAAAATGACAATAAAAGACAATGAATAGAAATATTAGGTGATCTTTGGTCGTGCTTGTTGATTTTCCACAACTTTGATCTTGAACTGGATGGGACTTCTGAGAAAGGAACAAGGAGAGTTCCTTGGTAGGCAGGCTGCCATAAGATATCTTTGCCTTCGACCCTGCTGATATGAGATACTTTTGCTTTTGAAGACGTATCTAATGGCATCTCCTCGAGTTCTTGGATCAACGCAGACTCCTTCTGCTCTTCGATGCAACTTAGACACCTCATGCATCGTCTGTGAGATACTTTTACTTTTGAAGAAGTATCTTTCCACAGGTTTATTCTTGAACTGGGTTGGAGGGGCTCAAAGATGAGTACTCGAGAGCAAGACTAGGTAAGCAATCAGGATCTCTCTTTCTCCTTGTTCTTCAGATGAAGGTGAAAAGAAAGCATGATATGAGATACTTTTGCTTTTAACCTTCATGATATGAAATACTTTTGCTCTTGATGACTTGTTTGTAGAGGTACTCCAAGGGATGAGGAACACTGAGTGACTCGAGAGGTTTCTTTGGGAATACATTCTCGGAGGTGAAGAAGTGTTGAGTAAGTCTGCCTTTGCTATGAAGGGCGAAGGTAGACACTTATAGGAATTTCTTCACAACCGGTACTATTCTCTTACTCTTGTTGGCAGCCGGTGGATGATTGAACAGTAAGGTTTACGCGCTTTCTGACAAAGTTACTCGTAATTCCCGCAAAGCTGAGGGTGCATGTGACAGGTGACGACAAGTCTGGAAAAGTTGATCTTTTGAAATCTGGGGGTCAGCTCGTGGTTTATGAGCAGGTCTAACTTTTGAGAAAGGAGTCCGGTTTTTTAGAAATGAGCGTCTCTTCGATTTGCGAGCGGGCGCCTCTTCGATTTCTGAGTAGTGCCTCTTCGATTTCTTCTTTTTATAGAGGCACGAATTTTGTTCCACAGCACACTTGAATTGCCTCCTGTAAAAACTCCCTTATTGCACTTCTGAAACCTTAATCTGTCCGATCTCTTCTTTCTCAACACCTTCGAAAAATGTCTTACCCCTCTGATCGTCGCCTTAACTTGAATGTCGGGGAAGATGATGACTTGTCTTCTCCAAACAACATTTGGCATCCGTCCTTCATATCCCTCAATGGTCCCCTTACAGTTGGGGACTCAATGATGAGAAACGATACAACCGCTACAGTGGTTGCTAGAAATCTTCTTACTCCAAGAGACAGTAGGATGTTATCCAAGCGGTCAGACGAGCTCGCTGTTCAAGACTCTCTGGCATTCAGCGTCCAGTGTGCAGGCTCAGTCTCAAACATGGGCCAACGCCTTCTTGCACGATCTCGTCAGGTTGAGTCTTTGACAGCTGAGGTGGCTAGTCTTCGGCAAGAGGTCAGAGGACTCAGGCACGAGAATAAGGAGTTGCACATACTCGCAACTAGTTACTCAACAAGTATGAAGAGGAAGCTTGACCAGTTGCAGGAGTCCGAAGTGCGGATTCAAAATGATCATCAAAGGTTTGTGGCGTTACAGCAAATGCATCTTCTGCCTTCATCATCTCGAGTTGCACCAAGTGTTGAGGCTCCGGAAGATCAAACTATGGCGCTTCGTCTTTCTGGAGCTCTGTCGACTGCTGAGGCACCAATTGACCAATGAAGGCTATTAGTTTACGCATTATTGTAAAATATTTTTGTTTTTATTTATTTATTTTAATTTAAATTTTTTTAAATTTTTTTTTTTCAATGTAAAATATGTAAATCAATGTAAAAAAAACTTTGCTTAACCTTCCCCCACACTCAAAATAAACATTGCCCTCAATGTTTTAAACACAAACTCATAGAAATCAACCAAATAACACAACAAACTCACAAAAATCAACCAAATAACACAACTAACTAAACAAAACAAAATGAAAGCAGTAAAGATAAGGGTGTAAGAATGCAAATCTGATTTGGTTAGCAATTCCAAAGTCTCCCTTCGTTGAATGCATGGGTTGCCTCCTAAGAAGTGCTTGCTTTTACGTCTTGCAGCCGGACGAGACTTTCCATTAAACTCCCCTAGGTTCCACGGCATGGAATTTATCTTCGATTGGGAGGTGATACTTGAAATGATCCGGCAATGGTTTAAATTCAAGAGTATGTGCCTGAATCATCAAAATCAGCATGTTAGTATAAAACAAAATTAAAATAGGAGAAGATGGCTTACTTTCTTTCTCCGACACAAACTAAATGACAAATACCACATCTTCAAAAGTTTCAGGAACTTTGAACTTGGCCAGATTTACTATGATGGTTGTGGCTTGTCCCGTGTCATCAGTCTCAACTTCTTTGGCCTCTGTTTCCTCAAATACATCCTCTTTGATGCATTCAACATATTCTCCAGCCACTTCTTTTTCTTGAATCATTCTTCTTGGTGTACAAGTTTCTTTAAATAATTCAACACAATCTGGAACTTGATTTGGTGCACCAAGAATTGGTGTATCACCTTGCACCTTTGGAAGAGCTTCTACAATGTCTTTTTCACTCTCTTCGTCATTGAGAATAAAAAATGGTCTCTAAAATTGACCGACTCCATCAAGAGATGGTCCTTGAAATTGAAAATATATTAATGTAGTTTATGAAATGGATGTCGCAAATTAATGTTGTCATTTCGTCACAACTCTGTCAAAAAAATCTGTTAAGTACTGACGTAACACAAAATTAGGTCTCAAAAGTTTTATAAATATTGCCATTTAGATTGAAATATTTAAATAATAAAAAGTAGTTTTTGTTCTTATGTAATTAAAAACTGAAAAAAATATAAAATAAAATAAAAAAAGTTCTTCTTCCCCTCCCACCCGACCAACCACTCCAACCCCACCCCGTCGCATATCTAACTGTAGCCTAATAGATGTCCCATCAGATCCACATAGGAGAACTTTGTTAAGCCTTTTTTTTTTGTTGTTGCCTTTAATCATATTCAATTATATATAGGAATGTAAGGGTGGACACTTAAAACCGAAAACAAAAATCGAAACACAAATCAAATCGAACTGCACCAAATGGTTTAGTTTTGCGGTTTTAAAACAGTTTCGGTTTTAAAATCGAACTGCAAAGTAGGAAACAGTTTGATTTTGGTTTTTGAAAACCGCACTGTAAATATTAATAAGCATTTAATTAAATGTCCATATTAGATATCATGTTTTAATTGATTGTTTGTTAGAGTCCATACATTTAGTATGAACTCAACCACAATAGAATATCATCATTCATCACTTTTTTTCTTTCTCTTCACATAATATCATCCCTCATCAGTAGGGGTGGACACTTGAATGCATTGTCCTACAAAAAGGACGTTGAGAAATCAAAATTGCAAGGGAAGTAATGCATAGCTTCATCCTAGATTTGAGGGTGCAACCATGCAAGTCTGTTTGCTGGGCAATTATAATATATATCTGCCATGAGTCCATGACATTGGATCATTGGGTCATTGATACATGTTATCTACTGCACTGAGTATGCATGTAAAGTTACAAACCGTTCATTCATTTCTTTTTCCCAAGCCTTAAATTTTTGAGTGGCAGTTGGTACCTAGTTAGCTAATAAGGTTGCTCTATGAGGACTTTTTACTGATTTTTAATGAGGGATTAATTTTATTTTATATATGGATTTATGACATTTTGTAGCGGTTCGATTAGCTGCTGCTTAAGTTTAATTTGTACCCTTTAGGAGCACTCTCTAAGATGTCTAGATTGGGAAATTCATAATAATATGTTCTAATCTTTCATTTTAAGTTCTGATTTATGATCTTACTATAAACTACTTTTCTTCTAGATAAGTTTTCTTAAAAAAAGTTCTTTGTTGATTGCATTCATGTAAAGCTTCAGATAACGAGTGTTTTGTATTTTAAATTGTATATTTTTTTTCTTAAAAATCGAACTGAAACTGTTTGAAACTGTACCAAACAGTTTGGTTTCATTTTGATTTTGCCTTCTAAATTACACTGAACCAAACTGCAAAAAAATTCGATTTCACTCAAAATCGCATCAAATCAAACCATGCTCACCGAATGCAAGCTGGTCGAAGCGCGTGGATGTGATGGGTGGATCCACAGTAGCTAGCTCGTCTTTCCACTCATGTAATTGTGCTTCGTACAATCCCAGCCCATGCTCTTCCTCTTGCCCAAGCCCAACATCATCATCCTATGCTGGTAATCAAAATGCTGATGGCAGATCCCTTATCCTCTGGCTCAAAAACCTCTCATCTGCATCCTCTTCAGCCTCCTCTTCCAAACTACTGAACCTCTACATCCATGGCGGCTCTATCAGTGCTCCTGCTACCCCTCCATTAGCCTCCCCAACTGCCAGAACACTGAGAATGAGAACTGAATGGGATGACCAATCTGTTCGCCCAGGGTTGGGCTGGGCAGCAATACCCCTCCCTGCCTTTTTTTTTTTGTTTTTTTACCTTTTTTTTAAGTTTTTAATAATACAAAAAAAAATTTTAAAAATTATTATTTAATTTTTTTTAATGAATATTTAAGATATATGAATTTTTTTTACGGAATTACATCAAAATGAATATATTAATTTGCGACATTCATTTTCAAAGGCTACATTAATCAATTTTCAATTTAAAAAACGATTTTGATTGAATGAGTCAATTTTAAGGCCCATTTATTATAAAACCCCTACTTTAGAAGAAAAATATAATAAAACATCCGAGCAAGAAAGTATCACCAGAAGGACACCAAAAATTGCTGTAAGCTCAACCCTGGAATGCAGGAATGATCTTCAATCCCTGCGAATTATATGCAAGCAAGCATAAAACATAACAAACTTCTCATCAAAAAGCAATTAAGAGTACCTTAATCCAGTTCAGTCTAACATCCTGTAAGTTTAAAAGGATGGATATATATGTTTAGTAATCAGAACCTAATTAATGATATTCCGTGCAAAAGCTCAAACAAAAATTCTGAGGCACTGAAGGGTGAACTTTGACACGTTCAAGGCTAATGCGCCGCCTCGTTGCAGATCTCCACGCCGAAGAGCCTGAAACGATTCTTTTGATCAGCAAGGATTCCATCAGCTTCACTAATATTTTGGCTTACAGATTCTAGTTTACATTTATCATATTGGTAATTAATAGCCTCATTCTCAACCAAGCAGTTAATGTTGTCGTCTTCGCTTTCAGCACCATCCCAATTAACTTTAACCATGTAAAATGTTTGTGGCTCCCTATTACCATTGTCCCCCAATTGCTTGTACTGGCGTTGAAAGAATGTAAGAATGTCTTTGGCCTTCAAATGGTGCGTCTTTACGAACCGACTCCAACCCCTGGTGAACACAAAACTCCTGCTGCTCTTCCAATAACAGTACCGGAAAGTCCACGACCTCATCATCTTATCGTAAAACACCAGCTGGCTGGAGCCACTCTCAACCTTCTGACTTATGGCTTCCGATATGCTAGGAAAGCACCGTTTAGCATTGCTAACCGGTATAACAAGTCTATTCAGCTTACCCACATCACTTGGCGTCAGCTCTTTTTGGAAAAGAAGTCGGTTCAACATCTTTGCATTTCCATTGCTATGCACCCAAACCAAGCTGCCAAATTGAATACCACTCCTCAAACTTTTGCTTGCAGCGCAACTCTTTTGATATTCTAAGAACTCAGCCTGGTAGGAACCATCCTTGATCATTCTCAACACAGCTTCTTTGGAGTACTGATTTTGAAATTGTGGCTCTTCAAAGGTGACTTTGGTCCATGGAAAGTTGCGATGGCACTCCCAACTGCGAAGCTTGATTGCAGCGCTATCATAAGCCATAGCTGCTTCATTCTCAGAACTGAATGTGCCAAGCCAAACCCTTTCGTGATTGGCATATATCTGGGCACCCCAATGCCCGTTTGGCTGCTCAACAACTCCTTTGAACCTTTTCGATACATGCCTACTAGTACCATCTGATGAGTCATTCGCAGCAAGTTTTGGATCATAAACTTCTTCAACGTTGCGTTTCACCCCCACATTTGAGATCGTTCTTGACATGCCCTCTTCCATAATGCTTCTGCAGTAGTAGTAGGAAGTTAATACTCACGTGAAATCAAGAAGTTACACACGTTATGGTAAATTAAATAACTCATCTGAAATCAACACAAAATAAGGGCTAGCTAGTTATAAGGACACAGGAAATTGATTTCTTGTATGAACTTAGCTCTCTGATGCACGAAAACCAAAACTATGGAAATGTTTATAGCTGGAGAACAAAAGCATATTGCAATTAGGGCTGGGACCTAACTGATTAGCCTTCTATTGCGATTAGTGTTACACCACACTGTTTTAAACCATTCAGGGTTATGATCAATGTACCCCATTCTCTTCTTAGTTTCTCAACTGTCCTCATCATAAAACCTGAAAACCTTTAGGGGGTAGTGACATGCACTTCATTAAGAGAAAAAAGAAATAACTCGTCCACGGAAAATTGAACAATCCTGTTTGGCTTATGTACAGCTAAGAGGAGAAACACATTGACACTTTATTGTTCAAACAAATAAAAGAAAGGCTTCGTGGAATCGGTCTATTAATTTCAAACACAAAGACTCAAGGAAAAGGACCGTCAATGGTTGAGAATAACATGAGAGAGATACATATACAAATCATTGTTGTTAACATGTCAACTTTGTAATTTAAAATACAAACACAAAACTTTAATTTTTTATAAACTGCTCCAGAAAATCCCACAAATTCCATAATCAAAACAAGTTATAAGAAGGTCAAAACTAGGCAACTTAATCAAGGGAACACTCTGGCATCTTTTTAGTTATTTAATTTTAGGCCAAGAAGAACCTCAAGCCATTCAATTATCACCAAACAATGCAAATTCATGTAGGAGTAATTGTTCCAAAACATAATTGTAATATGAAACCATGATACTCAGAAAGCATCCTTCAAATGTAACCCAATCAAGAAACCAAAAGAGAGTAACTGAAACAAAATTTTAGACCAATTTTGTAAACCATACGATGTGGTGGTTGATGGTTGGAGTTCTTTTTCTCTAGCATTGAATCAACTGTGTAGAATACTGATAAGAAACTAAGCAAATCTTTTTTATTATTGAAAAAATTAAAGCCATTCACTTTTTCTTCTTTCTTGAGTTGCAACAAGAAGATCATGTATTGAATGAGCATCTCAACCAGATTATCAGATCTTGTGAGCTTGATATTAAATACCTAACGATATATATAAACAGTACCCTGGAAACTTAAATTATGTAAACTAGTTTTGAGTTAAAGAATTATACAATAGTAAAAGATATAGTTGTTGTTGTTCCTGCATAACAAGTCCAGGAAAAAAAGAGAGAATCTCATCAATTTATGAAATCTTCTTGAATGACTCAAAGTTCAGCATCAAGTCAATTTCTCATGTCCTCATAAAAAGTTAAAAATTACCCGAGCAAGTTCTTCAAACTAAACACACAAATCCCCCTTACACAAAAATAAATAAATTTAAAAAGCCAGGCAGAAAAAGGATTTACAGTAGAAAAACTTAAGAGACCAGCATTAAAAGAAGCCATAAAAATTGAAGAAATAGTGAATAAATAGCAAATAAATAAATAAAAACTCATGAAGTTTGTAATCTTTAAGTAGATAACAACTGTTACCTAGATGAATAACCTGCTGCAAATAAACGGAAGCAGCAAATCTGTTGCTCCTGAATTCAATACAAGAATTAGTTCCTATCGGAGAAGCAAAATAAAAACCAACAACACATATAGAAGAATATCAAAAACTCTATTTGGGCCAGCCTAGATAAAGCTAAACCCTAGCTATTCATCCATTCATTCACCTTGAAACGAAGCAAAAAATCTTCCCAAAAGTGGGCAGTAAATCAGAATCCAGGAAAATCTGGCAATTGGATGAATTTGTGACATGTAAAAGGAAATTCGCCCCATAGTTGAAAAGGTAATTAATGATAAAAGAAAATTTGAGAGATGGAGAGATGAGGGAACTATGAATTTCTGTCCGTATTTGGAACCGCGCTGTGACCCACTAGGGTTTATGTTTCCTCTTTCCACCTGCAGCTTCCACAACAAAATCCGGGTTTAGGTTTAAACCGGAAAATGCGCATATCACCATCAATGCACCCAAAAAAAAGGAAAATCCAATCAGCAAATTGGAATCGCTATGAATATGAAAGAAATGAATTATTGTCTAGGTTTTGAAGAAAAGAATACCTTTTGATGGTGTAGCAGACATGGGTAATTGACTAGAACTTTCTGCTCCCTTGTCTGCATTTAAGTTCAAATATTTTTCTACAGTAATTTATATGAATTTCGCCTTAATACTTTACATGAATTCAGTGTAGAAAATCACTTGTATCAAAAAATAAAAATAAAAACCTTGTGATGGTGTGGATATGAAGCCGAGAGAAAATAAATAATTTTATTAGAAGAGGAAGGGTTTGGATTTCCAGAATATACGAGGCATGAAGAATGAAATGAACAAAGGTGTCCGTTAAAACGTGAACAGTTGGACGGATTAATTAGTAACTTGATTAGCAAAGGACCATCAAAAACGCTAATTTCAAACACCATAGATATTAAAGATAAATACTACAGTAATACTGAATTGTGATATAATAAATTCGCGTACAATACATTTATTATACACATATATAGGTCACGTCTAATACCCGTTATCTTCACATATTTCGCATAATTTATGATTCATGTTTTTAACAAAGAAACAAAATTAATTCACAAAAAAAAACTAATAAATTAAATAATACTAAAATTTAAAAAAAAAAGACCGAATTTTCTAAAATAAATTTTTAACAAAGTGCCGAATAATACAAGTATGTATGTATTTTTCACGTACTATATTCGTTCTGTATTTTACTATAGTAAATCTTGAAAGAGGAAAACAAAGAAGCTAGGGCTAGAAGATTAGATCTGTGATAATAATAATGGTGATGAAATTCAGAGTTGAAATCTAGCAATAGTAGGATTCCACATTATCCAATTCCGGCAGCATCATATATATACCATACACAGCAACAAAAAAAAAAAAGGACACCTGAGACTCAGTTATTTATCAGTGAGACTTGAGAGAATGGATGCACACCAGTCTACACATACTGGATATCATCTTCCAAACGAGAAGAAGAGGGAAGGTCGGAGGGTCTGCCTGGGAAAATGAAAAAGCAATAATAATTGATTGAAAAAATAGATATAAAGGGGATAAATAAATAAAATTCAATTCTTATCTTCTTGGAAGAATGAAAAAAAGAGTACACCTGGAAAGTGGAAGCTGAGACCGTAGTAGGTAGAAGAACTGAGAGAGAGATCGAGAGGAGGAACACAGAAAGACATAATGACAGAGAGGGCAGCGCAGGCGGCGGGCGGCGGGCGGTGGGTGGCAGGCGGCGGGCGGTGGGAGGCGGGCGGCGGGCGGCTGACAGAAAGAGAAGTGAGCACACATCACGCTAAGGTATGGCTTTATACAATTGCCCGAGTGTGCTCACTCTCTTCTGTCAGCACCACTCGCTACTAGTCCAGTGATCTACTACTCTCCCTCATCCACTCAGCTTCTCTCTCTCTCTCTCTCTCTCTCTCTCTGCTACTTGGTCTTTATATTAGTATATTACACTACTTACAGCAGCTTTTTTTGGAATCTATTTATTGCCGACAACTCCATTATCTATATATCTTCTTCCTCGACTAAAATAGATATGAAGATCTACTAATACACCATACTCCCCACTGTACTCTAGCTAAAGTTCATTTTGTATAGAAGTGGCTCGGGGCTCAACTCGTCAAGAACATGTACCATCGAATATGAGGTCATGAATTCGAGTGTTTTCTCTCTTGCTGTCATTTTTATTAGGATTAAAAAGTAAAAATGTTTACCTTATGTAACTTAGGGCGCGTCTCTTTATGTTGAACCAAAATAAGAAATTGGGTATCAGTAAGGATTACTATGTGTTTACTAATTATCTATACAATATTAGAAACTCACCAACTGATTTAGTGAAATTGGACTCTTGATTAGTTGTTATGCGCTGAGGGTTGGGTCAGTAGACTTCCAGCCTCCCTGGTCTTTGTGCTTTCTCGCGATAGCCTTCCTTGCCCTTCGTAAGTTCGTATGAGTCGGGCAGTAGTGATTGAGATTTTGTGGCTTGTTTTGTGGTCTGGTGCTTGGTTAGTCTAGTTGACTTGTCTTCTGAATTTTTACTACTCTTGTTATACAACTTGTTCCTTCTGCCTTCTTGTTCTGATGTGCCTCTTTTTGGCTTTTAATCAAACATCTTTTACTTAAAAAATATAGCTGTTTTGGGTGAGATTTACTTAATCTAAGTGGCTTCAATTTTCACCCTTACTTTTTCGTTGCATTGTTGCAATTAGAGATGGGTTTGGTAGGTTACCGTACCAAAACTCTCATATTAATTATCATACTAAACTTTAGGTTTGGCAAAATTTATAACCGTTACCATACCAAACTTTCAGTGTACCGAAGTTTGGTATTGCCAAATAGTTCGGTTGACGTGGTATGTCAATGGTAATTATCACTTTGTTTTGGGACAAAATTTGTTTTTGCTTTTTTAACCCAATTCAAGTGCAAAAAAATTTTATTGTACCTTTATCTCATACATTGTAGCCTAAATTCATCTATTATTCATCATTCACAATCCACACACACACAATAATTCAAATGATGCATCAAGATTTATGATAAAAATTAAGCTTACAATCCAAATAAAAGTTACGAACCAAAACAAATAGAAGTTAACAATCCAAATATAAGTTAAAGCTTCAAACCAAATGAAAATTGAAACTAAACTTCAAAAGTAAAATTCATTGATCAATTCTTCAAGTTTGAGATGTTGAAGTTTTTGGATGAGGCATTGAACTTGTAGAAGATAGAGCTTGTGTCAAGCCTACATTACAAACAAAGAAAACATATTAGTAGCAAGAATTAAAGTTGAAAACTATCTAACAACAAATTTACTAAAAAAATTAAAGTATATCTTACTTGTTTCTACTTCTTCCATTTCCTTGCAAAATTGAAGCATATCTTCTGTCAGTTCCTCGTAGAAGTTTACTTCATCTGTCATAAGTCAATCACTAGTACACACTAGTGCCTCTACCATTTTAGGAGTTAAGGATACCCTAAAAGTTGTGGAAGTAAGCAAAATCATGCATCACCTTTAAAAAAAGTCATCATCAAAGTAAGCAATTGGATTATGGAAGAAGGAAATTCCCTCTCCTTGTATTTATCTCACTTTTATATATGAAATGATAGTAGGCATGCAACATGCATCCCACACAGCTCCAAATCTCACACCTTTCTATCACACACAGACACACGTAGCTAAAGCTAATCCCTCCTCCCTTCACATTACACACCCAAAACCTTGAAACTAAACCCAACAAAGCAAATTATACAAACCCAGTAATCCAAAAGCAAAAAAAGCATAGAAGAAAAAAAGATATGCATCATTGACAAGTGATAACTCGATCAAAAGGTCATGCAATTCATAATCGATTGAGTCTAATTCCATTTAACAAATCAATTACAAATCCCCAATTTATCAATTTAGGGTTTCTAATTTTTTTTTTTTAATCTAACTGTAGAGAACTAACCTTGATAGACGAAGTTGTGGTAGAGACAAAGATGAGATGGATGAAACTGTTCGACGGAAAGTGTTTGATGGGAAAATCTGAACAAAGGTGGTATATAACTTCTTTAACATTTATAATGACAATAGGTGGTATATAACTGTTGCAAAGAAGTTGTCCTAAGTTCTAAGCAAAATTTACATATTTTTTAATACAAACGACTGTCTTGTCTTTTCCAATATCTCATTTGGGCGTTATACACATTAGGTCTGCGCCTAGTGTGAAGCAGTCACGGAGCCACTTAAAAGACTAGAATGGGCACGATCCCGCCCTGATAATGTCCCAAATGGAACTCTCAGTTTAGCTAAGAAATCTGGAGCAATCAAATCAGACAAAGACTAGCCACTTCCACAAATTTGTTCTAATATCTTGGACAAAAATCTTCCCTCGTATTTTCTTTTACTCTCCTTTCATCTATTATTTTTAGACCCATGAAACCAAAATTAAAATAGAAATAAATTGTTTCAATGATCAAAAACAAAATCAAAATTTTTTTCTCTGGTTTCTAAGTTCTAACGCAACGCGCGCACACACAAAACGGACAATATTTTTCTTTGCCTGTCTTTGTGTTTTCTATATGCCTTTGATTCTTTCATATGATGTTAACTGATGGTGCCTCTCCTATAATGAATTTCTAGCTTCGATTATTAAAGAGACTGGCCAAAAGGTCACATTCAACAACACCGATATTATCTTCAACTTGTTTGACGGTTGTGGGTTTTCACAAATCCACTTGCACAATTTGACAGGTGTGGGGTTTATCACAAAAAGTTTGGTGTCAAATTATTACTACACAGTTTAACGGGTGTGGGGTTTATCATAAAAGGCTTGGTGTTAGTAGGAGTGGGGGCTGGGATATTTAAATTCTTCTTTTCTTAGAGAGACGCCACTGTGGGATATTTCAACACGCTCCATCACGTAGGATTCAATTAGTGGGTTAGAGGTTGGAGACAACCATATAGAGCCAAGAGGACCCACCATCATCACAGTCGGCCAAGGGAACCCACTCATCACGTGGCTACATGGGGTCGTTCCTTGGCTCTAATACTATGTCAAATTATCAGAGACACTAGCCCAAGGCGCACTCCAACAACACCAATATTGTCACAAACTTGTTAATTACCACCTGTACAGTTTGACAGATGTGGGTTTTATCACAAAAGTTCTCATTGTTAGTTGAAATGTGGTTATAATATTTAAACTCTTATTTTCTCAAAGAGACGGCTGGTGTGCGATATTTCAACGTAATATGATTATAATCCACTCAAATTTCATATGTAGTGTGAGATATCAAGTTTCTACTTATAAATCTTTCTGAACCATGGGCCCTTTAGTCTAAAGGCCCATATTATCAAAGTCCATTCAAGTCGATCCACGAACACTACGGCTTAACAGCCAGCTCGGCCCCACGCGGCCCATTCACTCATACCCGCGCTCGGATCTTACGCAGCAGCCCTCGCCGACTCACAGCAGCTGAACAGAATCATAAGATCAGAGCTTTCTCCCTTCTGATTTCGAATCAATGGCCACGGAAGCTTACGCCGCACGAAACCCAGCAGAGGTTCACACGGACGTCCTCTCCAATGCCAGACAAGCTTGCTACAAGGTCCTACTTCTCTCTCAATCTCTCTCCTCCATTGTTTTTCTCCTGAAATGTAGATTTCAAGGATTGAAATTTGGGGTTTAACCTGCAATTTGACGTTTTCGGAAAGGCTCGGGACGCTTTCTATGCGTGTGTTGAGAAAGAATCGGACAAGAAGCAGACCGAAATCGCGTCGAAGGGCCTGTTGTACCCAGCAGAATGCAATGCTTCGAGGGAGGAGTTTGTCAAACACTGTCGTACTTCTTGGGTAAAATCTGAAATCCCCAATTCTCAAATTTCGATTTTTGTTTCACATTTTGTGTTTCTTGGAGCACAAAGTTTTAATTTTTATTTATTTGGTTTTTGTTCTTTGTTTAATTTTAATGTTTTGGGGGTTTAAGGTGAAGCATTTTGATGCGCTGTACTGCAAGAACAAGAGTCTGAAGAGGCTTTTGGATGATAAAGATTCGAGGAAAGGTCCGTTGTCACTTCCACAGCCTTACACTTTCAAGCCTACCACCACTAGTTAAAACTTTTCATGTCAACTTTTGGTTTAATGGGATCAGGTTAATGTGTTGTTGTTACTCTTATTGGCTATGAAAATTTGTTTGTTGTACAGCAGTAGTAATGAAGAATTAATTGCCTAAAGCTTACTTCTTGCAGTTAAAGAGTCGGTTAAAGAAAATGAGTATCGCTTTCTGACTCAATTTTAATGGATGCATGCCGATGTTTAATGATTATTGATTACTAAATACATTTACGAAGATTTGCACATACGTTTTTTAACGATACTGCTATGATACAATGCTTTAGTTTTGAGTCTTTTGACTCATTACTCGTATGCAATAACGTTACTAAGAATACTATGGATTACTTATTACGTGAAAACTTAGGAATAAGGATAGTTGAAGTGAATGGAAACTTTATCCATTTTGGCAGGAGTATAAAGCTTGAATTGGCCCCTGAACACTTAAGGAGTCATCCTGGTCAGTTTCTTGGTTCATGTTCAATTCATTATTCAGTGGGAAGCAGAAATCTGTATGGTTTATAGTTTGCACTGCAGAGGCAGTACCACATTAGGAAGCTGTCAATCTTTTGGTGTCGATTCATGTTTAAATAAGAAACAATGGAGAATATGGTGTATAGATCCGACAAGATGTGTTTCTGGCAAAATTTGATGTAATAATTTGAAAGCTCGCGTAGTTGGAATGCTTCTTTGTGGTTCATATGTTTGATGAACTTGACACCTAGGACATCTAGGCAATTGGTAGAATGAAAGAAGTGCAGTGTTGTCAATGCTAGCATTCTGATTCCAAGGTAGCCATGTAAGGGCATATGCATTCTTCTGACATTAATTTCTCCTTTCCGTGCGTTTAGGGATACAGTTTATGCTTCATTGCTGTATATGTTTTAGCATATTTGTAGGTATTGCGCATATTTTATGGACGCTTCTGTTGCAAACTTGGATTGCATTTATCACCATCACTGTGTATGTGCCAATATCTTGGTGACACTTTTGGGCAACAGGTAACATATGATGAAATGGTGATAGTAAAACTGCGTCTGTGGATTTGTAGGGATTTGCTGAGCATGTAGAGATTTTGAAAGCTTAGTCCTTAATGAGTAACAGAGGATTTGTAGGGCCAAACTGTCAGTAAACTTGATACGAAAACTGCAATTTGTTTACAGGTTTCGGAAACTTGAAACAGGAAGACGTGGTTAGGAATGCACGACAAAAACTTTGATACTTTCCTTCTGTTTATTTTACATACTGAAGTAGGAATATTTGGAATGGTTCCATGAAACTGCAGTTTGTGCTGCTAGTTAGTGACAGTTGAGTCGAAATATATGGAGGGAATTCGTTGTTGTAGGTTGTCGGACTGTACTTTTTAGCGCTGGAACCATACATTAGATCGTAAGTTCGAAGAGTCTGCTTGTAGCGGTTCAAAACCCAGTTTCATCTAAGTTTTTCTCGTATTTAAGTATGATGAGATGACGTCTCTATACTCTCTAGGGTTGAAATAGAAATAAATACCTTCACTTTTGTTTCTCAAGTACGAAAGAAACTTTAATAAAGCCGTTTAACTGTGACGGTTCTCAAGAAAGTGGTTTAGCGTGAAGTCGGATATGACTAAAATACACAAAGTCTATGCTTTTGTGTGATTGAGATGCCCTGCCAATATCCACAAGAAGTTTTTATGGTTCATGTTTTTGCCTCACTGTAAGTATCCGTGCACTGCAATCGTATTTAAACTCGGATCATGACAGAAAGATTCAGGGGAACGAGTTTCTGAGGTTATTAGATGTTAAACAAATGTATTTGGAAAATGCAACAACAATTTTCAATGCCATTATTATTAGGCTTTTTAGCCAAACTTGGTATAACTCTTCACTTTAGTTTCTAAAATTTACAATTAAAAGAAGTCGTCTTTGAGATTGTCCACCGTCAATCATTTTGTTCTATATGTGAAAAATCTCCATTAAATTGAAGAAACCACCAGTTCAAGTGAAGGGATTGATTTGACAAAAACATCTCAATTTAGCAGAAATTTTTCATCGAATGATCAAAATGATTGACATTGGATAACCTCAGAGACCGCTTCTATCAATTTTAAATCTCAAAAACTAAAATGAGAGGTTATGCCAATCTTAAGATTCATTTTGGCTAAAAAGCTTTATTATTTAGGAAAACTAATGAAAAAAGGTTTGAAAACTTTGAGTTTTAACGATAAGTACAAAATAAATGGTAAAGTGACTAGTATCAGGTTTGACTTTTTACACTATGTTTGGATGAATAAATTTAAGATTACTAAGAAATTTCAAAATGACGGGATTTTATTTTCTAGAATTTGTGAATTTTCTTGTTTGGTTAACCTAAAAGCATAATGGAATTGAATAAATTTGTTATTTTTAAACTTTCAATCATAGAAATTGGGAAATGACACATATTTACATGGAATTTAAACTTGGGAATTGGAGGTCCCAAATTCCAAGTTTTTTTTCATGCGGAAATTCTAAATTTCTATAGTTATGAATCCAAACAAGGGAATTGGTGCATGTCAATTTATAAATTCCGACTTTTACCCAAATTCCAAGTTTAATTCCTTCATCCAAACATAGTGTTAGTGTAAAACTGTGATTTTTCGTTAAATTGAACAATATCGCTGGCTTTTCTTTAAAAACCCCTTATTATTTTTGGCTCTGCAAACAAATTTTTAATTAGTTATAATATGAACTGTTTAATCCTCCTGGAATCATATTTTGCAATCTCTGACTAGATCAGTGGAGTTATGGCCAAAATTCGATTAATAATAATAAATTAAAATGATGAACCCAAAAAAATAATCTTGATTCATAACTGGAGGGTCAATGGGTGAATCATTCACGGGGTGGTGAAGAATTGACAAAAAGTAGTGGACGACATGTCTCTTAATATTCCAATTTGCATCATGCGTGTATGAAAATTAAAAATAAAAAAAATGCGAGGAAGAATATGTAAATTGAATTTGATAGTTTGAGGAGATCTGGGAAGATCAAAGTTTGAAAGTTCTTGTTTTACCAATATCAACCTCCAAATCAATCAGCCGGCTCGGCAAAATAAACAATGTAAGTGCAAAAGAAGAAAATGACAACGTGAAAATTATTGTTCTCTCTTAAAGGGTTTGATGCGCTAGCTACTCACTGTGACAAAATCTGAGAGTATCAAGCCCTTTTAGGTCGGGAAATTATTACATCGCAACAATACTTGAGAGAGTATATTTAGTGACATTTTAATTTCAGCGTAATGCTAGGGAGACTAAATTTGTAAACTAAATAATGTGTCACTAATATAATTGAATACGTTAACCAACGCTTAAGTAATAAACCAATCATTAACTTTCATGTTTTTTAGTTTCTAAAATTCAATCTAAAAATTTAATTTCTCTAGCGTTCTCTTAATTTTAGATTATGAGTGGTCAGTAGCAACTGGTTACATGCATGCTGCTTGGACTTGGACGAACGTTACGTAGGCCTTGCGTCAGCATGCCATTGGCATTCTGGCAACTTGGCAAGGTGTCTCAATCAATGAGTGGAAATACGCCCTGGTTATTCACACCCCCTCAAGCTCAAATTATGCAATACCAATTTCTTTTGTTCAAGATTAATTTAAGTGTTTACGTTCATTTCTCCGCTTCTCTATATAGCTTGTGAATAACATCGACAGTAGTTAGAACTAAGTATCGAATTCACAAAAAGATACGACGCTCACGTTATATAAGTCAAACTTCAGATCATTTTCAACTATGCGCAAACAAATTGTACTGAACTAACATTAATTGATAAAGCCATATAACATGTCATTTTGAACCTTGCTTTTGTTTAGTTTTGTTTCATGTTGAATATAACTAAGCGGTGGTCTCACATGAATGAGCGTTTGAATATAAGTTTCACATCAGAAAATTGAGATAAAAAATACAATATTGTCATGGTGCTTTCTAACCTAACAATAATTAAGAAATAATCAAAACAATAAAAAACAACTTAGTCTTTTTTTAATTTTGATTTAACTAACATAGGATAATAGAATAAAGAAGGTAAGCAAAGGGTAATATAATATGTGCGTTTTGTCAACAAAGAATACCACCTCGCCCCTATGAATTACCCAAACGCAACTCTTTCTAATCACCTACGGTAACGTGATTACGAATCAATTTGGGATTCGGACGGTCAAGTAATTATTTATGTGCTGTGGTTCATTAAGTTTGTTTTCTTTGTTCTTATGCCCCCAAGCACTAGAGAGTTAATACAGATTAAAACTTCAATATTACAGCCTAATTATACTTATATGGTTGGTCAGACCACTACTCTTACAAAGAAATGAATCTTTTTGTATTTAAGCACGGTCTAATACGTTTAAATACAATTTATCAATGCACATAATTTCATGTCTTGAATGAGTACCTGGTTAATCACTTAATTACATTGTTCTACTGTAACACTGCGATAGTTAAAGGAGTGTTCAAATCATAAAGTATGATTGGACTCCATGATAACTTGTCATCTGCATGCGTTAGCCGACCTTTCCACAAAATTCATAAAACAATTGAAGCCCCCTTATTTATCTTACGTTTCAACTAAAAAATCATCCACAGAAAAAGGACAAAATTATTGACTCAAGGGAAGAAAAATTCATCCACAGAAAAACAAGTGTAAAATATGAGTCTAAGTCGTCTGACAATCATCATCGCACCGATTGAAGATGATCAAAACTATTTGACCCATAGATTTTATGTATAGAATGAGTATTCAAATTTGAAGGTGGATTGGAAAGATGGGAAAAACAACAAAAGGTAGGTACCACTTAAACCTAAATCCAAGAGACTAATTTTTATTTTTTTATTTTTTTAAAGAGGACGAGCTGGTGGTTTAGCCATAACAGTTCACTCTTTCGGGAGTTCAAAAAACGCACAAAGGCATTTCAGTCTTCTATTGGCCATCATTATTCGATTCACCAGCATCAAAAATCAAACCCACAACATGTCGTGTGTTAATACGAGCCTAGAATTCATCTTCAACCACTGAGCCACCTAGTGATAGTTAAGAGACTAATTGAACCTTCCAAGTTCCAGCAACCAAAAACAAAATTAGAGTTCATTAGTGGGTAGGTTGCATTCACAACCTTTTTATGCCAAATTGTAAATTTTTTGGTAGACAAATCACAGTTTAGTGTGTCTCATAACTTAATTTGCTAAAGAAAATACCTCATAGAGAGCAAACCCTAATTGTGGTCATATTGTCTCATAATTCTACAAGACGACAGATATGTTAAATTAACCCTCGCGTTAATATTTTTGTAGGAGGCATCGTACGAATTACTGGTATACACCCCTTGCCAAGTTTTTCTCTAAATTGTCGTACACACTCATATCATACACAAAAAGTGTTTAGGGGTTAGCAAGTGAAGTGAGTATACATCAATCAATCATCCCAGTTCTTGGATTTATTAATAAATATTTAGTCTTTATCTTGTTAAATGGAAGAAATATATACAAACATTTAGCCCTCGTTTGATACTGAGGTGATTCTGAAAAAAATTAGCAGCTTTTTTGTGTTTAGTAAACATTCAGCTTCAGTTTTTTTCCACAATTTTGAGTGAAAAAGCCAAAAACAAGAAACTACAAAACCCAGCTTTGAAAAACCGATTTTTTTTTCACATTTGTTTTACATAAAAGTTTACCAAATACTATAATACTGTTTTTTTTCTTATCAAAAGCACTTTTACGAAAAAGTTTACTAAATATTCTGCTACTTTATTTTACATCTGTTTATTCTCACAGCACAACAGAAGCATTTTTTTTTCAAAACACAGTAATACCAAACCGGCCCTAAATTGACCTATAATCTAATCCACATTGAAATAGTATCTTATTCTCTCTTTACTCCAAAGGCCCCACACACAAAAAACTAAACTAAAGAACCTTTAACAAACAAAAACAAAACCCTAAAAAGAAAAAAGTCATCAAAGCTTAGCCTAGCAGCTGCCTACTCCATTTAGATAAATACAAACTCTCTAATAATTCCCTCATCATTATTAAACCCTAATCATTCCTTCTTCTCTTCTCCTCTTTTTTTTTTTTTTTTTTCCTGTCAAGAAACCCCATACATGTCACAAACAACATATCATTATGTTTTTTCGCATTAGTATGTTCAAAAATTATATTCTACCATGAAGTATCTTATATTTCGAGACGGTTGATCAGCAAATTTTGATAATTTATGTTTTTATGTATAGATCAAATAATTAAAATTTACAAAATATAGAATATCTGGAAACATACTAGAAATTCACAAAACATAGGAGGGATGGCAAGGCAAATTGCACGAGAAATTTATAATTTTCTTCAGGAAAAAAAAAACAACAGAAAGATAAAATATTTTTTTTAGGATAAACAAAAGAAAGACTAAATTAAAAGAAATAAACAAGGAGCCCCCAAAAACCTCTTTGAGAAAGAAAAGGTTTTATAGGGATCGGGTGGTTGTCGTGGTGTGCTTGAGTTAGCTTTTAGCCAAAGTCTACGCAAATACGGCGTCGTTGGAAAAGCACCACCCAGATGCCTTATTTTCGTAGACTTCAGACGTCCTCGGAGCCCACGTGACTGTGTGTTCATATGTAGTTAAAAAGTAAAGACCAAAGCCAAAAGGTCAGTCGACGATCGACGGCGGTGCCCTCAGTCAGGGCTTGGAAACGGAGGTGGCGTCTTTGACGGAACCCTCAACCCCGCCGTTACCCATGGTGGCTGACTGGACGGTTAGCACGGACATGCTGGGAGAAGATGGCCCGTCGCCACCGTTGGAAGGGATGACCGGGTTGTTGTTGCTGTTCTGGAGGAGGGGGTTCCTGGAGTGACACGTGGCGGTGGAGATGGCGGTGGCCAAGGAAATCGGCATGAGGCAGAGGCCTTTTCCCTGGAGGTACTGCATGGCGGAGCCCATGTCTTCCTCCATGAGCTTGGCGACTTGGTGTTCCGTCACCGTCATGCTGTTGTCGTTAGATGATGACGCCGTTTGGTTGCCGTTTGAGCTCCGTCCGCGGGTCCCGCCGTTGGCACTGGCTTGGATACAGTCACCGCCGCCCTACATCGACGACCAAAAATTAAAATAATTATTTAGTTTGTTTTTAGGGTGTGAAAAAGGAAAGGACAAAAGCTAAAAGAGAAAGAGGAATCTGAGAAAGTGGGCACGCGTGCTGCTTTTGTTTTTGTCGTTTTGTATTATATGATGGAGAATTTTGGGGATTGGCTGGGTACACTGCTGGGTGTAGGGTAGGTGAAATGTGGTGGTTTGGTTTTTGTTCCACAAAAAATAAAAAAAATCCAGAAGGAAAAATTTCCTCGTCTTCTCTCAATTTTTTTTTTTTGTAGTGGGTTTCTGCTTGGCCAAAACATGTATTTGGTCCAAGCAGTTTGCAGAATGTTATATGAGTTAGTATCTAAGTCAATAACGCAATGTCGCACGTTTAAATTTTCTCATATAATAACGGTGCGTTTTTAATTTGAAATACATCAAAAAAGTGTATTTATGGGCGGGTTTATTGTGAAATGAATTTACCTCAGAGGACATGTCAGCAACAAGGGGAGCAACAGCGGCTGCACCGCCCAACCTGCTCATGCTCAGAACCTGCATATTGTGCGGTGCCCAAAAAAGCACAATGACAGTCAGCAAACATATATAACAAATTAATTACTTAATTATCGTATCCAGATTCTAATAATGCAAACAATGTCAAACCAGCAGGGAATCTTTCTTTTTTGTTTGATTAATCTTAAAATATAATAAACATTAATCTAAAAGATGTGAAGAGTACCTTGACTTGGAGCTGGAGGAATTTTACATAATCGATTATCTCATCCAGCATTGAAGCTTTGTCTGTCTGTCATTCCAAAACCCCCACATCCAATTCATTAAATTATCGGATCCCATCTCATATGGAAACACATATATACACACGCATCTCCTACAGAACTATACTAAACTAGTTACTTGCGACCCGATAAGTATATGGTTAAGTTAGAAGAATATAATCACGGCAACTGGTTTCCCCGCCCCTTACGCACTGATACGTTTATTTATGGCTATTAAATCGCCTAAATAAATAAAAGTAAACAAGAGTGTTCAGTGTGAAAATCGTTTCCTATAATCCTTAGATTAAATTTAATTTTCTTACAAAAAAAAATGTCCTAAACTATATGAGGAGGAAGATTGAAACTTAAAGTGCAAGGATATCCACTCCCTTGGCCAACTGCACTAACTTGCATCTACTTAATCGTTAGTTTAGATTAAAAATATTATTAATACTATTAATTTCTTGGGTCAATACTAAATAATACAAGAATGCAAGTCTAACTAACTAGTAAGGTTTTTTTATCCCAAAAAAAAAAAAAACTAGTAACGTTTCGAATACTCCATTATTAGCCTAATCAATCGGCATTTGGGTCGTGCTGGAGTACGGCTCGGGACCAACTTCCCCTTTTTTTTCCTTTCTTTTTGCGCAAGGAAGGATTAGTTGCCACTTTTTTTAAATGCAAAAAGTAAGGTGATCAAAATTTTAAATTAAATTTACAAACTAAACGATGTGATTGTAGATGATTGGATTATTAGTTAAAGATCGTTAACGTGCTTATTTTTTATTTATAACGCATCATTTAACTAGAGAAATTTACCTATACTCCCTATTTAACCACAACCATATCCTAAGCTAATAAACGCACTATAATCCGTATTTACTTTTTTATTATATAATAGTTTGATATGCAAAAATTGTGACATCTCTCGATCATTTATTTTTCGTATCGGCACAAAACATTAAAGAAAAATTGTTTAACGAACCACAAATAAATTAAGTTGTTTGATCTCGATTAGCAGACTATAATTGGTTAATTAATTAATAAAATTAAATTACCTTGTTGGCGTTGGGAACCAGCTCCTGCAGAGCCTTCATTCTCTCTGCAATTCTCTCTCTGCGTAACTGCAACACCATTTCAGTCAGAAATCAGAGAAACTGACGAAAAGAAACAAACAAAGAATTGCAGCCGTTTCTGTTTGGTTGCGCAGATAACAATAACAAATAAAATTGACTGAGACGCACTCTTTCGGCTATGCTGTGTGGGTCAGTGGCTTGACCTCTTCTCGCCCTGACTCTGGGCCTGGGTTGGGCCGGTGCGGCCCCAGCCGAGCCACCAGCCGGAGCTTGGTTCATCGCCGCCCCTGCACCTCCGTAGTTCTGCGCTTGCAGCTGACCTCCCTGTGCATAATTAACAATCCCAATCAGAACAAATCGTGATTAATTAATGTATTAATAATTAAATAAAATTAAGAGCAAGGGCATGCCTGAGGGTGGTGAAAATTGGGAGACTGAGAATTTGCAGCTCCATGCAGTGATCCGCCGAAGCCATTGAACAGGGCTTGAACAGGAGAAGCCCCATCGCCTCCCTGTAAAATAACCGTATTTACATTGTAAATTTACACTTGTGCCATCGGTTACTTCAGACTGAGAGCGAGAGAGAGAGAGAGAGAGAGAGAGAGAGAGAGTGAGACTCACCACCGTATTGGGGGATTTGAAGGAGGAGACGTCGCCGACGTCGTTGTTGGACCGGTCAAAGTCTCCGTTGTTCCCCAAGGACAAGCCCATGGGAGAGAAGCCGGAGTCGGCGGCGCCTGATCTGGACATCATGAGCTGGTGCTGGAGCATCATGGCGGCAGCAGCGGCGGCAGATGCGGAGGCGGACTTGTTAGCGCCGGAACCGGCGCTTATCTGCTGGCTGCGAAACTTGGAGGCGAGGGTGGCGGAGTCGTCGTAGGAGAAGACGACATTGTCAGGGTTGGAGGAGGGCGGAGGCGGGGCGTCGTCGGCGGCAGAGGCCCAGGAGGGGCCGAGGGTGGAGAGCATTTGCTCGAGGAAGTCGTCGTGGGTGGCGGAGTCGAAGTGGGACGCGGAGGGATTCGGAATTTGTGGATGCATCTGGGAGCTGTGAGAGTGAGATTGTTGTTGGTGGTGGTGTTGGAGGTGGTGGTGATCTTGGAGGGAGAGTTGAGAGGCGGAAGCAGAGGCGTTCAATAGAGAGTTCATTTCTTGCATTTCTCTGCTACAAGGCTGCATACACACACACACACACAATCAATAAGTATACATATATATATATATATATAGTATATAGACAGATGATTAGATGGAGATTAATCAAATTTGGGGAGGATTACTTAATTAGATATGGGGGTTTTAGAGTGGAATTATTGGAGGAGGACGGAGGAGGAGGGAAAGGCGAAAGCGTTTGGGAATGGCGGTTTTTTGTGGAGGGGAGGTTGAGAGAGAGATAATAAATAGGGAAAAACAAATAGGAGACGAGTGTGTGTGGGTGGGGCCCACTCTCTCACCCGTCACAGGCGTTTAGCATTTTGGTCAGACAGACGACGACTCTAGAGTAGAGTATACCTGAGACAACCACATCCACATCCACATCCATATCAATAGTGTGCTGAATGCGCGTCGCCTTCTTGTTTTTTCGTTTTTATGTGTTTTTTTTTTGTTTTGTTTCCCTACTCAACCAAAAAAGGGATTTTGATCAGAGCAGTGTGTCCGTTTATTTTCATTGAATTTTTACGAACGAGAGTATTAGTAGATTAATTTATTAGTTGTAAAGAAGAAGAATATTTGAAGAAATCAAATATTTAAATTTTCAATGAATAGTAACCATGTAAAACAACTGAATTGACTAGTTATGTGATCAATAATCAATGTGTTTAGAGTTCATGAGCGGTAGAACTTGCTAATAAAAACCAGCTTAAAATGCGTGCTAGAAATGGTGCTTAAAAACTATTAAGTCGCTCCAAGATATACAGCTTTTCATGGACAATTAAATCCTAACACAAATTAATCGAAGTTGGGTCAAAGAATCGCACAAATTGTCCAAAACATGCAAATCAAACCAAGCTTGATGATTTGATTCACTTAATTTTTTACAAAGGAAAAATAATTAAACCAAACCTAAGCCAATCACTAAATGAATTGGTTTGTTTCCGTTCATGTCTTTACACTACTTGTTTAGGGCCTAAACCCAACCAAATTGAACTCTGAAAAACATTAGTCCAATTACGACACGAAGTCTAAAATCAGTAAAACCAAACCGCACTAATCCTTAGTTGTAACTTAAATATATTATTATGCATGTCATTGTAATTTAATTTGAGAGCGAGAGCTAATAGACTCACCCCCATTGTCTTATTTTTCCATCAACGTTATAATCTCACCCACCTTAAAAAATTAAAATATTATTTCCCCACCCACTATTATTCTCAAAATAATCATACATACATATGAAATTATAAAATTATCTCTTAAAAAATATAAACAAATAATATGTAAATGAAAATCACTAAGGTCTACAAATTCAAATGGAAATGGCAGAGGTATCCAAATCCAAAAGGATTCGACGACAAATTCAAAAATACGACGGAAAAATTCAAATGACCTACACACAAATTATTCTTCTACCTTTTTAATGGAAACATAATCTTCTATCTCATCTGTAGAAGCGTCATCTTCCACCTCTTCAATGAAAAAGTCATCTTCTAAGTCCATTGATATTTTTTTATTTTTTTTTAATAAAGGGAGATAAAAATATGAGTTAGGAGTTTAAGATAAACAAATCGTCTCTCGCGCCCAAACTTTTAAAAAAAAAAATTAAGTAAAATAAGATAATTAATTTTTTTATCAGTCTTTTTACAAATAAACAAATTTATAATTAAAAAATTTATTAAAAGGTCGATGGAAAAATAAGATATTAAGGTGGGAAAAACATCACTCTTTAATTTGGATAATGTATCCAACTCAATTGTGCTGGTTACTCTCATATGTTGCTGGTTTCTCTGACTTTTCCAACCCATCTCTATCGCAATGTTTTTCTCTTATTTCGGCGACATGGTTTCCGGGGTGGGCTCGTAATAAAGTAGGAAGTGACCATTTTTCTTTGGGATTGCCATTCATGTCAAAGTTTCAAGCATATGAAAGAAAGAAAATTTAATTCATAACTCATAGAAGAAAAAAGAAATCATAAAAATATGATTGGTTTCTTGTTTTTTTTTTAAAAAAAAATATGTTTTGTGACTGTATGTTTAGTTAATTGGAATGAAGAAAGTCGTAAACATGGGAGAAACTGAATAAAATGAGATCAATTACTCTCCTAATCATTTTAAAATCTAATTTTTGTTTTTTTTTTTTCAAACGATAAGAACTTTGATTAATATTCGAATCGTTTACATCAAATACCAAAGTGTTAACAACCACTCTAGTTTAAACTCATTCCAACTATGAAGGTCACCTTTCTTAAACACAAAAGATGCCACTAAATGCATTGCTCTATTTACAAACTAGAGGAGCAAAACAAAATTCTACATAAATATATTAAAACTTTTTTTTTGGTCAAAACAATTAAAATATATTTAATTAATTCGAAATCTTCTCAATAAATTGTAAACGCACGAAAAACCAGTAATTGAAATGATTGGAATACTTATTTATTACTAATCACATAATAACACCAAAAATCATAATATTTTCAATACTCAACCCATTCCAAGTAATAAATGACACACCTCGACCCGAAAGTGGAGCGTGATGGCCGTCACGTGAGCATGACGTAACCATGTGGACAGTGCGGAAGCAAGATTGATTAGAAAGATACGAACCAACTAAAACCAAGCCACTAGCAATCCAATAAAAGAGAGTGTGCTAGTGCGAGGGTTAAAGTGCTTATACAAATTCAGAGCATAAATGGCCTACATGCAGTCAAGCAGAAAGTACTAAATGGAAATAACACCTGCATGTGATCCTACATGAGTGAATTCTGTCAGAACGTTTGGGAGATCCTCGTATGCCACCAACGAACACTACTTAATACCTGGAGGGGCGAAAAAAAAAGTTGAGTGGGTCAGTAAAACAAATCTTTTCAAAACTATTATTTTCTCAAAAACTGTAACCCCTCTCCGTAAAACCTGTATAATTTCCCAGAAATAAAGTATATACTCATATACATATATATCTCAAAATCATGCTGTGAAAACATCTGTATGTATGCCATGCCAAAGTATCACAACTGTATGCTCATATCGTAAATCTGCGATGTGAATAAATATCCGGTAATCATCTCAACCCCCAGCTGCATATATATAGCTCATAATCATCTCATTATCTCATCATATCAACTCAGCCATCGGCTGTACACACACACACACACACACACACACACACACACACATACACATACACACATATATATATATATATATATATATATATATCCTGCACATAGATCAATACCACCTCTAGTGGTCTGCAACTCATCTCTGTATATAACATAATATGCTCTAGTGCTACAATCACGTGAAGACTGTGTGAATGATTCGCGGGTCACCTATGAGTCGAACCCACCTATAATGGTCTATACGACAGGACTGTGCACCTACTTGGATCCAAGGCGAGCATGCGGTGCGAGAGGTGAACAACACTTGAAAGACTGTGCCCCTAACTCTAGGCGGGAGCACTAATATAAATGTGCAGGTGTATAAGCTCAAATCACATCATTTCATTCATTCGTATCACATCACATCATTTCATTCTCATCATAACCAGTATAGAATCTTACCTGATACTTACATGTGCGTCCGCAGCACCATCACAATTATATGCAAGTACTAATGCATAATTAAAATAAATAGATACTTGCATGGCATCTCAAATCATTTCATCGTTTAAATTCATTTTCCGGGGAAAATAACAATATATATAGGTATGTACGGAAAACAAACTGCCCACTCACTGATATGTCGATGGGTCGTAGTCCCCATGCCTAGCCTGGCTACGCTCGTCCTCTGGACAGGTCTCGCCTATACGAGAAATAATTGAATAAACGTTATTTAAATGCACATAACCGAAACTCGATAATAACTTCTCATACGTAGCTCAATTTTGGTATACGAATATACCAATGTGACCTACACGACGTCACGAGTGTCGACAAATTTTTAAAATAATTTTCCAGTGGGCCACGCGCATCATCTTCTTCACCCAGACATCGGAACAGTGCCACCGACGCCGGATTCTGGGCAACCTGTAATTGCTTGTTTCTCACTCGTTTCTACACCATTTTCCATGAAATTTTCACCACAACTCTCTAAATCACGAGGGGAAGAGGGTTATACCTTTAAAACACCTCAAAAACGTTTGAAATCTTGTTGGAAAATTCTCCACAACCGGCCAAACTCAAACTGGGCTATCCCGACGTCCAACTCGTGCAAACGATGGTCTCCGAGACTCGTGGGAGAGTTCTAAGGCTCGCTGTGAGCTTGGATTCCCCTAACACGCAAACAATAAAAGCTTCATGAACTGTACTCAACTCGGAGCTTGATTTTTCACGTGAAATCGAACGAGTTCTTACCTGAAATGGATACCAATGTGTTCGTCAGGTCTCAAGGAACACGAATATGGTCTTTGTTTCTTCGATCTGCGAGATTTGCAATGGTTATGGGTGTGTCCGTACAAGAAATGGGAGAGAGAGAGAGTGAGTTCGAAGAGAGGAGAGAGAAAGTGTCTGAGAGATTGAGAGAGACACGGAAGTGAGAGAATAGAGAGATGAGATGAGTGGCCAAAATGCAATCTCATCAACCAATCACAACATAAATTTTCTAAGTTTACAATTGGTCCAAAAAACAAAGGAAATTATGTAATTGGACCAACCTTAGTTCTCTTACAATCGTACCTCAAAGCTCAAGGGTGACATCGTCTTTTCACATCTCAAAAATAATATGTATCGAGACGGGCTGTCACAATAAACATTTAAGAAAAATGCTAAGGAGACTCTCTCAAAGTGAGATTATTCATGGACTCTCTTCTACCTCACAGTTTAATGTTAATTCTCGTGCCAACATTGTAAAATATTCCTCTCCTTTCATATCTTCTTCCCCATTAAAATACGAACAAAAACATATCTATATAATTCCCCATATGACTTATTCAAGATTTCCATCCCAATTTTTTATGTTAGAGCCTCAATGTGCAAAGATTACCAAATGGTTACATGCATTTTTTAATAGGAAAACTAATGAAAAGGGCTTGAAAACTTTGAGTTTTAATGATAAGGACAAAATAAAGGGTAAAGTGAATAGTAGCAGGATTGACTTTTTAGTGTAAAAATGTGGTTTTTCGTTAAAGTGAACAGTACCGGAAGCTTTTCGTTAAAATTCCCTTTTTTAATTAGGGTTTTGGAATTTCAACCCCTAAAATGCTCAAGCTTTGTTTCCTAAAAGCACGACCAGTAGGATTATATTCTTGTTGTGTTAAAATTCAGCAGCGTTGTGATTCTTTTGGCCTTTCAGTTGGGATGCAATCTAAGTTGGAATTCCAAGCTATATTCATTGCATGCAAATATCGAATATTATTAGGTTAAAAAAATTTAAATTCTCATTCATTTTTAATAGATTTGTTAGTTTATTAACTTTAGATAGTAATTTCCACACTCTATTTTTCCCCACATTTAATAAGCAATTCTTATTGTATCAGACCATAGTCTCTCGAATTGATCTTTTACAACACTTCTTCCATCAATTAGATGCTTTTATTCGTATAATAAAGCATCTCGGGCGGTGGTGGATCCAAGATTTGAACATTGGGGGGTCCTAATGTTAAAGGTCTTAAGTTTTTTTAATAGATTGCACAAAATTATTTACTGAGGCCTTTCGTTGAACACTTAGTGGGCTTGTTGTTGTCAGCCAAACTATGTTGCTCACACATCAGCGACATATGTCAAAACAATCTGATGAGTAATATCGAGAGAACTTGTCGAGTGATCTTGACGTAACCTACTGCTGAGATATGCCTAGCAGGCTTTACATCGAGCATTTGCTGGGCACAAAAGAGACCCATACCAAACATTCGAAGGTCCTCAAAAGATCTTTAAATGTATATTTTTCAAACTTCAGATGGTCCTGAAACAACCTTGGTCTCAATGTACACCTGTCACTGATCTCGGCATACCTATTACTTCATATTCATACTTCGATGTTTATGAAGTTTATTTATTTCTACAACTGATATAAATCGTTGTTTTGAAATGATCGCATCACAGATGGAAGTGATCGTCAATGACTGATTCAGATTT
The DNA here is from genome assembly GCA_963580275.1 of Crataegus laevigata. Taxonomy (NCBI): domain Eukaryota; kingdom Viridiplantae; phylum Streptophyta; class Magnoliopsida; order Rosales; family Rosaceae; genus Crataegus; species Crataegus laevigata. Next base: position 28,253,337 of record OY756944.1, on the reverse strand, counting down.
TACGGATAAAGCCATATGCTCTTTTAGACAGTTCATTCACACAAGGATCTCATTAAACCATATCCTGCGTCTAATTAATTGATTAATTAAACAAGGATAAAGTTGTATATTCATTAATATCAACCCTCTTGGCCATTGTTTGAGCTGTGAAGTATGAATATATAATTTTAATCAAACCGCAATCTGACTCCTGATTAACCTTAATTTTAGTGATTAATCAGCAGAAAATGTTTTTAAATACAGATTAGCGTATATGTGATCTCCTACTACACCTTAATTAACAAGACATTATTTGAAATCCAGAGATACTTCAAAAATTCGAATGCGTTTGAATTTGATTAGTAAAGTGATCCCAAAAGATGTAGGTATATATATGTCCTTGTCTTGTACCAATCACATCCCCACTTTTGTAGGCTCTTTAGTCTTTACACCTCATATACTGCTATACATGTGTTGGCTACAAATATTACTTAGCCTACGTGGCGCGCAGGCCGAGTGAATAGTAGTCTAACTGTTGTCCTTCAAATGTGTGCGGGGCGTGCCAACTCGTCGGCCGAGCTTCGGCCGAGAAGTAAATTGTCTTGATGTGGTATGGATGCGCGCGGCCAACTTCTGTATCTTGCGATTGCGGCCGAGAAAGGAACGTGTCTCGGCCTTTAGGTTCTAGAGCCTGAAGACAAGGCTGCCAATTACAAAATTCACAAATTGTGGTCGTCCAATTCGGCCACGGTCACCGTATTGATGAAGGTGAGACCACGCCGAATCGACACTAGAGTATAAGTGCAGAGGTACTCAAAACTGACAAAGGCCTCGGCCACAGACGTGGTTCGGCCGTCTCGGTGTTTGAGTTATGAGATCCTCTTATGAGTACGTAATCGTAAAGCGACTCGGCGTCGAGGCACCGAGCTTTGGTATTAGTAACACCTCACTTCGCCGGGCCGGCTGGTGAGATGACCTCTGTCGACGGGGATTCGAGACTCCTTCGTCGGCCGAGACTAGGATAAATAACCAATCGACCTTGTCGCAGTGCTGTTTATCCAAACTGAAGGTGCTTCATGGACGGCTGGTTCTACGGCAACAGTGCTGTTTATCCAAACTGAAGGTGTTTACCGGTTGCCTTCACAGTGCTGTTTATCCAAACTGAAGATGTGAAGGCGAAAAAGAAAGTAAAAATTCTCAAGGGTGTTGAGAGGATTTGCGCAGGGCAGATTTGTGTGTTGTGTTTGATGTCTATTCTTTGTTGCCATTGCTTCTGTATTTATAGGATCTGAATCCTCTCTTGTTGGGTCACGTGAAGAAGCCATTTGCTTTCTTTTTCTTGTTTTTTTTTTCTCTTTTCCTTGTTTTAGGGCATGTTTTTCACCTTAAATCCAGGAAAAGCTGTCGTTCTAGGCTTACCTAGTTCTTAGGGTTCCACGTAAACCCTCTTTTAGGCCGAGAAAGCCTTCCCTCGGCCCAGTGCTATTTTGGGCCCAAACATTTGCCCCCTCGCTCCTGAGGTCGCTGGTCATGACCGAGCCCGGCCTTGAAGGAGCGGGAACGCCTCTCTCTGAAGCCGTTGATCTTGAGAACGATCGGTGCCCCTTGCCTTCCCTGCCTCTTGACGTTCCTTGACACGTGTGACACCCTAATGCTCTCAGCAACCCTATCGACAGCACGCGCAGCTACTGAACCGTTTTCCACTATTACTCGCCGCCACACGCAATCGTGCATCATAATGTACGCGTGGGATGTTCGGTCTTTTCACCTGGATTCCTTCAATTGTTCGGAAAATCTTGGCGCTTTTCCCAATTGATTCCGTCTGAATTTTGAAAATCAAACGTCCCATCTTCCTACCAAAACACCTATAAATACCCAGATTTCTTTCCACAGACCTCTTTACGCTTCCAAAATTCTCTTGCTCTCCTTGATTTTTCTCTCCCACACCCAGCAGAATTCTAAAATTCCCAACTTTACAACCCAGAAAATTTTCTTAGGAAACCCGAAACCCTCTCCAATGGCCTCCTTCATCTCCAAACTGAGTGCCGAATGCAGAAAAAGCAAAATCGACAAATCTGATGTCAAGCCTGTGCGCTTTGCCACTGAAATGGACGTGCCTCATCTCATCCTTGGGCCGCTTTTCCGGGATCCCGTCCCTGCATCTGTCATCGGCTTGTGCAAGGATCACTGCCTTGCCCCCTTGTTCTCTGGAATTGCCTGGTCCAAATGGGACTCGGCCAAACCCCAGGTTTCCTGGCCCTCGACCCCAGCGACCTGGACCAGCTGGGTACAACGGATGTCAGACTTTTTTGGTGCCGAATGGAAGGCTCTGGGCATTTACGATGCAATCTGGCTGTCCACTCTGGAAATCACCATGGACAAGGAGCTGTTGATGGCGGCTCTCAACTTCTGGTGTTCGGCCACCAACACCATGGTTCTTCCTTTCGGCCCGGCCGGCCCTACCGTCCTCGACGTCTCGGCCATTTTGGGGACTCCCTCCTCTGGTGCCCCTATCGACGCCACACTTTCTGCACATCCGAGAAGGCTAGACCTGAAAGCCTTGTTTGAAATTCGAGCCGCCGAATCTCTGAGAGCGGAGGATAAGGAAGTCTCCAAGGAGGAAGTTCAGAAGCGATTCAAGAACTTCTTCAATTACAACACCCTTTACGTCCACTTTGCCGGTCATGGGCAAGACGTGCCTAGGAAAGGAGAACATGAGGCTTTCCTCTTCTACTGGTACAACAAATTTATTTGTTGTACCAGGTCGAACAAGTGTTTGATCGAGAACATGCCGGTAGCCGAGGCCCTGGCGAGTGGTTGTGTCCTGGCCCTTAGTCCGGCCATACTTGCCAACCTTTTCCGTTGCTTGGCCGAGACAACTGCAGCCGAGATCGATCCCCAACAAAGTGGGCCTCTCTGGCTCTTCCAGCTTTGGTTGCAAGTCTACTTTGCTGTGTTTCGGCCTGATCTGACATCATTTCTTCCCACCGAGACGCTCGGCTCTCAGCTGGTCTCTCTGCCATTACCTCCACACCGGGCCGAGGAAATTTTCACCTTCTTCTTCGGTCTGAGTACTCTGTCAGACGACGAATTTTTGATTTGTCGTCGTCGAACCTACCCAAAGTCGATCTGCCTCCCATCTACGGCATGGGACGCAGAAAAAGATTTCGTCCTTCGTCAACAATGGGGTTCGCTCGTGTTGTCGCGAGATCTTCCCCTCGGCTGCGAGGCCCGTCGAGCAAGCTGGGAAGTTTATCATCCCAACTTTACAGCTCGGCAACTTGGGTATGTTCAAGGCGCTCCGGTGCCCCTTCTTTCCTCCCGCTCTTTTCTCGATCGAGGACGTCTTTCCGGCTTTCTTGAGAAGGATTTCAAATCCGCCGAGACAGACTTCCAAGAGCGGTGCACCAAATTCCGTCTCAAGCCGGTCGCACCTGAGGCCATCTGTACTGACACCTTCGGTGATTGGTGGGAGGCCTACACCGGAGACTTCTTCGGCAAGCCGGTCGAAGATATAGTCAAGACGCTTTTCGGGGATAGATCCAAAAAAACTGCCCCTGCCATCAAAAACGTGTCTCAAGGTATGTTTCAAACCCTCCCTTCACCACACAGCTTTGTCTATGGTTGTCTGATTCTGGGTTGGTTGTCTATTCTAGGCGGTCGTGCCTCCCAGTTGTCCGAAGTGGTGGCCACGACAACTGTGGCGAAGAAGAAAAAGATCGTCCTTTTCCCCAAAACAATCACTACTGTCGCCACAAAACCCGCGACGAAACGGCCGCACAAAGAGGCCGAGGAAGCCGACAAATCCTCCCGTTCTCCAAAACGTCAAAAGAAAATGGTCACTCAACGAGAACGGGAGGCTTCCGTTGCTTCTGGCCAGGTAGTGAGGCGACCATCTCAAGCTTCGCCGGGAATCAGGATTGGTCAAGCCCGGTCGTCATCCGCGGCTAATCCTTCCCCCAAGGCTGTACCGAAGCCTGCCCAGCGGATCACGTCCCCCATATCTCAAGGGACTTGGGACTCCCCTGTTTTGGAAGCAGTCCCTTTGGCCGCCAAATCTCCCCCGAAGTATCCAAAGGCATCAACGGTCGTCTTGGAAAGTGACGAGGTTTGTATATACTTTTTCTTCCTCTGATTAATCTTTCACACTTGGTCCTAACCGAGTATCTTTTTAGGATGAGGATGAACTTCTTCCAAGTCCTACTCCAACGGCCGAGAATCCCTTAGCCGATCCTCCTGTGGTTGACAAAGGAAAGAAGGCCGCGGTTGAGCCTAAAACGCCGACAGCACCGGTGGTTTCCCCTTCGGTCGCAAATTTCACCATCCCTTCCCATGAGGTCCCTCCAACCACTGTGAGTTCTCTACTCTTTAGAATTCCTTGACATTTACCTCGAATAATTCTGACGTTTTTTGTTTTCAGCCTACCTGGCAGGCCGAACTTGACGTTCTGTTTTATACGGCCTCTGGTGGAGCCGGCTCTTCTGTCTCGCCAACCAGATCTGCCGCCGAGGCTGCCGTTCATCCGGCTTTCTCTCGGCTGCACGATGTTCTGTCGTTGTCAGCCTTGGAGGTCCTTCAGAACAACGGCCTTGAAACTATTGGGGAGTGCTTGAATGCTCTTGCCTCCGAAGGTCATCTGGACAACGCCACCGTTGCTCAGTTGTCTTCGGTTTTGGAGAAGACTCGAGACTTCTTCCCAATTTTTGAAAACGCCCTCCGTTCTGGCGACGTTCTGAAGGCTGACGAGGCTGCCCAAGAGGCTGCCCGGCCGGAGCTTGAAGTTATCAAGGCCAAAAAACTTGAGCTGGTGGCCCTTGATAACCAGATTGCGGAGCTTCAACGTAAACGGTCGGATGTCGCTTCATCTCTTGAAGCGACATTTGAGGCCAACAAGGCTAGGCTGACGGAGCTTGCGGCCGGCGCCCGGCGGGTTGCGCGGATGAAGTCAGAGATGAGGATGCGGGAAGCCGAGATCACTTTGGGGGAGGGAATGTGGTATGAGCTGAAGGCAGCCCTCACGGCTTATCTTCCTTAGTTTTTTATGATTGTGAATTCACCTTTTTTGTAACTCCTTTTTCTATATATAAAAAAACTTGTTTACTCCCGCATTTCCCAGTTGGTCGGATAATATTTTTTCAAAAATTTTCCGTTAATCGGCAACTTATGCACTAAGCCACCTCGATCTTTGAGATGATATGCCCCCTTGCCGAGAACCTTATGAACAACAAACGGTCCTTCCCAATTCGGCGACCACTTACCGAACCTTGGGTCTTTTAGTCCAACTGGTAAAACCGTCTGCCAAACCAAATCTCCTTCGCCGAACGTTTTTTGTTTGACACGCTGATTGTACGCTCGTTCGGCGATTTTCTTCTGCGCTACTAATAAATTGTAAGCGTCAAGACGGACACCTTCCAGGTCTTCCAACTCCTGTCTCATGGCTTGACCATACTCATCACCGAACAGACTGCTGTTTTCTATCATTCGTAGTGAATTGACACTTAATTCGACTGGTAACATGGCATCATGCCCATGGGTCAGTGCATACGGCGTCGTTCCTGTGGCTGTTCTTGGTGACGTTCGGTAGGCCCACAGCGCTTCATGTAACTTTAAATGCCACATACCCGGTCGTTCCCTCACCATTTTTTCAAGAATCCCTATCAAAACTTTGTTACTTGCTTCTGCCTGCCCATTGGCTTGTGGGTAATACGGTGAAGATTGCTCGAGACGAATTTTGAGATTCATTGTGTATTCCTTGAATCGGCCAGATGTGAAGATCGTGCCGTTATCTGTTATGATTGTCTCTGGCACACCGAATCGAGTTACGATATGTTCCTCGACAAAATCACACAATTCTTTGGATGTCAATACGGCGTATGATTTTGCTTCAACCCATTTGGTAAAGTAATCCGTTGCTACGAGTATCCAGGCATGCTTTGCCGAGCCAGATGATGGTGTAATTTTGCCGATGACATCCATGGCCCATCCCCTAAACGGCCATGGTTTAGTGACCGAATGCAATAATTCGGCCGGGGCCCTTTGTATAGGGCCATGAATCTGACATTGTACACATCCCCGTGCGTACTCAATGCAGTCTTTTAAGATATTCGGCCAGAAATACCCGTGTCGGCGAAGCAACCAACGCATCTTCCGGCCGGATTGATGGGCTCCGCATATTCCTTCATGGACTTCGGTCATTGCTAGTGCGGCCTCTTTAGGGCCGAGACACAACAACAGTAAGCCGTCCTCGCTCTTCCTATATAGAGCGTTTTGGTATGACACATAGTTCGTGGCATGAACCTTCGTCTTACGTTCGTGTTTTCCATCAGGATTATCAAGGTATCGCATGATTGCGCCTCTCCAATCATCTGGACCTGGTAATGCTTCTACTGCGCAGATCTCGACGGGGTCTCCTCGATCCAGTAGCGATGGTAATGACATTACTCGTGTTCGGATCACATGATCCTGGGTAATAACTTGTTGGTTAACCAAGGCCGGGTATGAGCGTCGTACGACTGGTACCGCTCGTCCTCGTTTGCCCCCCATGAGTTGCGCGCCGGAGGCGATTTGGGCCAATTCATCGGCGTCGACATTATGGACCCGAGAGACGTGCTCGAATGTGATACAGTCAAAAGACTCGGCCAAATAGCTAGCGACCATGTGATAAGGAGCTAGAGTGCAACTCATGCAACGAAAAATGCCATTGAGCTGGTTAATGACAAGTTCAGAGTCGCCGAAAACCAGGACGCGGGGTGCTCGCAAGTCATGAAGGATGCCGAGGCCGATGACAAGAGCTTCGTATTCGGCTTGATTATTGGTGCAGTCAAAGTCCAGTTTGAAAGAAAAATACCATCGATGGTGCTCGGGAGACTGAATGACAATGCCTACGCCAGCCGAAAAGGAAGTGCTGGAGCCATCGAAATACATTATCCAGAAATTGTCCCGTGCTTCCACCAGGCCGATTTCGAGATCATTATCCCCAAAGTCGTATGGAGACGGGTGTTGGGCCAGGAAGTCAGCTAAAGCTTGGCCTTTGACGGCCTTCTGAGGAACATACTGTAAATTGAACTCGGATAGTGCCATGGTCCACTTCCCGATTCGCCCTTTGACGATTGGCCGAGTGAGCATGTAACGGATGACATCGGTCTGGGCAATGACTTGAGTGACGGATGGAAGCATGTAATGCCGAAGCTTGGAGGCGGCAAAGAACAATGCTAAACAGAGTTTCTCAACAGCCGTGTAATTGATCTCGGGGGTATTGAGATGGCGGCTGAGATAAAAAATGGCTTGCTCGCGGCCGGCATCGTTGTCTTGTGCTAGAAGGCAGCCGATGGATTCTTCGGCCGCAGATATGTACAACTTAAGAGGTTTGCCACGGCGGGGCGGTCCAAGAACAGGCGGGGCAGTTAGGGCTACCTTGATTTGGGTGAAGGCGTCGTCGTGCTCGGAACCCCATGCAAACTTGTCGTGGTCCTTGAGTTTTAGCAAAGTGGAGAAAGCTCGCATTTTCCCTGCCGAATTGGCAATAAACCTTCGGAGAAAATTGACCTGACCGAGCAGAGACTGTAATTGTTTCTTAGTCCTGGGGGCCGGCGCATTGATAATTGCGCGGGCCTTGTTTTCGTCAATCTCAATGCCGCGGTGATGGACTAAGAATCCCAAGAAATTTCCTGCCGAGACGCCGAAAGCACACTTGGCTGGGTTCATTTTGAGGTTGTGCTGGCGCATGCGTAAGAAAGTTTGGCGAAGGTCCTCTAAGTGTGACTCCCGACGCTTGGACTTGACCACAACATCATCAATGTATACTTCGACTGATGTACCGATGAGGTCATGAAAGATGGTATTCATGGCGCGTTGGTATGTGGCGCCGGCATTCTTGAGGCCAAATGGCATAACAACCCACTCATACGTGCCGAGTGCCCCTGGGCATCGAAAAGCAGTTTTGTGGACATCAGCCTCGGCGATGAAAATCTGATTATAGCCGGCATGTCCATCCATAAATGAAAAAATGGCATGGCTGGCGGCCGCATCAATTAAGAGGTCTGACATTGGCATAGTGTATTCATCCTTGGGGGTTGCCAAATTTAAATTGCGGAAATCGATGCAAATGCGGAGAGCGCCGTTCTTCTTGAGGACAGGAACTATGTTTGCTAACCATTCGACATATCTGGCTGTCCGAATGAACCCGGCATTCAAAAGGCGAACAATTTCATCCTTTATGCCAAGCTGTACTTCGGTTGAGAACCGTCGAGGGGGCTGACGAAACGGTTTACAGCCGGGCTTAATGCGTAACTCGTGCTCAACGAGCGTTCGGTCTAAACCAGGCATCTCGTGATAACTCCAAGCAAAACAATCTTTGAATTCATTCAATAAATCACACAGCTCGGTTTTCATGGGTTGGGGCAACAAAGCGCTGATAAATAAAGGCCGCGGTTCCTCGGCCGTCCCAACATTGATCTCTTCCAAAGGGTCCTTAACCTGAGGCCGATGGTCTTCGAGTTCGGCCGGTGCAGGCTGAACCTTATCTAAAGATACTACCGGGCCATCGTCTCCCTCGGCGAGAAACTCGACCAAATTAACGCCGGAGTATAGTTGGCTGGAAACTGTATACCAGTGGGCCAGCAGTCGTTCCATGGTTGAAGAGATTGCGGCCTGGCGTCGGTTATGGTCGTCGTCAGTCATCAATAGTAGGGAAGAAAGTGGCGAGGTCGAGTCTCGCCGAGTCCTGGTGCACAGTCTCGGCGGCTATCTCGATAGCCTTTTGTACAGAAATCTTCGTCGGCCGGCCCTCCTCATTGAAACCGTGAAGGGTGATGTAGCCGACGTGATCATCGTAGTAACGAGCTTGAATCATATTGGTCTCAAACGGCTGTGTATCGGCCTGGTGGACGATGACCGACTTGCCATCCCAGAAGACGAGGACTTGGTAGAGGGAAGATGGAATACAACCAGTCTGATGGATCCAATCACGACCAAGGAGAGCGTTATACTCAGTCTTCGAATCCACAATGAAGAATGCAGTCATGTGATTGCGACTGGCTATGGTTACGTCCAGAGGCAAAACTCCCTTGGTTTGGGACCGGTCACCCACGAAACTGCTCATAGTGATTCCTGATGGAATAAGTTCATCGTGTGACCGTCCCAGAGCGCGCATGACGGAAACGGGCATGATATTGACCGTTGCCCCACAATCAATGAACACCTTAGAAACTGGGTAGCCCTCAATCTGAGCCGTGACATACAACGGCTTCAGATGCTGTAGATTGGTAGTGGGGGATCGGGGAAACAACTCAGCGAAAGCTGCCGCTAGTGTGTCGATTTGGCTGTCCGTTCCTTCCTCAGTGTGGACAAATTCGACCTGTGTTGCTTCTTCGGCCACGACATCGCCGTCCAGGAATGATAGTAGGGGAGCCGTTGTTTGAAACTTGGCGGGTAAGACATGGACCATGCTGATTTCCATGTTGTCCAGGATAGAAGGGCCTAGTAAGTCGCGTTCCATCGCGCAATGAGCGTCAGCCGAAATTACCCGTTCTGGAGTAGTCTCGGTGAAGGCATCCGTTGTCTCATCGGTGACTGGTGCTTCGTTGTTCGGGGCCACCTTGACTTGGGTGTCACAAGTGAGCATACTGGGGATAAAGGCATTTGCGGATTGACGGCCTTGCTCATGATACGCAATTAAAGTATTCCTTGTGTCCAGATACGCGTCGAGGCGTCTTACCCGTTCATGTTCATCGGCCGTGAGGCCGAAGAGCGCCACTGCTGAGAAGACTTCGAAATGAAACCTTAAAATCCCCAGATCGTCGAAGGAAAAGGGGAGCTCGGCGAGTGGTAGGTCTGTGTATGGGTCCACCTCAAAACCAAGCACCTGAGCCTCCCGTATATGTTGGAATCTTGCCTTGATGGCCGGGTCCGTAGTCTTTTGAATGATCTGCTCGGCATCTGGGGAAGTCAAGGCTAAGTCGAGGACTTGCTGACATTCTTTCGGTAGGCCGTATAAATCATTGGCGGAGTGCGTCTTATGGAATTCCAACATATACTGCAGGGCTTCGCCAACAAAGGGAGGATGGAGATTCCGCCGTATCTGGATCAGTGGTTCGGATGTCGGTGTTGGATGAGGGTTTATACCCGACTCTTGTTGAAGTTTCTCGAAACGAGCCTTCATTTCTCCTGATCGGAGCAGGATCTTGATCCGCTTGCCGGACTCTTCGAAGGCCGTCTCGATGTCAGGGGCCGTAGCCTGCTTTCCTTCGAATAACTCGGTCATGATGGCCGGGAGTGGACGCTCGTCTCCAAAGTTTGTACCCTTAGGTTGCCATTTGGGAATCGATGAACCTTGAATTGCCTGTCGGCGAGCCATGCAATCTATCCTTTGGCGACGACGCTTCTGAGATTTGGACAGGGCGGTGCAAACGCCTGTCGGTGAGTGGTACGTGTACCAGCGCTGGTCATGTGTCTCCGGTGGTTTGAATGTTTTTGGCCTAGCTACCGAACCGGAACCGCTGGAACCTTGCGCGTAGTAATCCTTATTGTGGAACGGGGTATCGAAGCTAAGTCGTCGCCTGACCGAAGATGACCCTCCGGCCTGTATTTGGGGTCCAAGTCTGTTGAACACTTTATGTTGCTGACCCAAACTGGGTGCTTTTGGCGGAGTTGAGACACTTGCGGGTGTTGACCGAGGTTCTGCCCTATTCGGCCGTAGTTGTTGTGGCGTCGTTACCTGAGATTGCTGGGCCTGTGGCTTGGTTACGGCCACTTGCACTTTGCAGCGATTACACAATATCTTTGGGTTCTCAGGCTCCTCTGCTTTGGCTTGGACAATTGTGGGCCCTGTCTCTTCCGTTGAGGAGTTCTTACAAGCTGGGTTGATCTTAAGCCATGGCTGGGGGTTTTGCTTCGGAATATGCCGTACGAACTCGGCCTTTCCTTTGCCATTGCCCCCTGGTAAATGGGCGTTTACCATGCCAACCGTTGCCGCGGGGAACGGATTAGCATCGACAGCCATCTGTTTTTCTGGAAATTTCAACTTGCCTTTGTCGATCCATCCCTGAATAGTGTCTCGAAACACTACACAATTATTGGTCGTATGCTTACTTGAATTGTGATACTTGCAATAGACCTTGTCTTTCAGCTCTTCGGCCTTTGGGATGTTATGCCCCGGCCGAAGCTTAATGATCTTAGCCGATAACAACTGATCGAAAATAGCATCGGCTTTGGTGATGTCAAAAGTGTAGACTTTGGATGCTTTGGCCGTTGTGTCTTCCGGGGCTAAGCGAGGTTTGGCATCTTTAGTATGAGCCAGAGCTTTACAGATGTACGGCTTATCGATGATAACTTCAGCCGCATCTATACTAGCATATTGAGTGCCGTCTCCTTCGGTCTCGGCGTAATTGACCGAAGGATTCTTGTATATGGTCCCTCTAGCTGAAGATGCTGATACCTTTTCTTCTCGGAGTAAGTACTCGTATTGCTCGACGTGTTGGGCCAATTCGTACATATCACGGAAGTTCGCCCCTAGGAACTTCTTCTTATATTCCAAGTCGAGGCCATTAAGAGCAATTCTGACGAACTCTACTTCTGGAAGAGGTACTCGGCACCAATTTCGAGCCGACTTAAACCTTGTTAGGTACTCCATTGGTGACTCGTCGGATGCTTGAGCCATCCTAGCCAGCGAAGACACCGACATCTCCATCCCTGGTCGATAGAACTGCTCATGAAATTTTTCGACCAACTCCTCCCAATTTTGGATCGAATTCGAGGGAAGGTTGATGTACCACGCAAACGCTGGACCGGTTAATGAGAAGTTGAACAACCGTAATTTATAATAATCACTGTTGGCATCTCCACATTGCGCGGTGAAGCGCGCCACGTGTTCCAGAGAGGACAAGGATGACTCCCCTGCGAATAGACTGAAGTCTGGAATCCTAAAACCCTTTGGGTACTCGAAACGCTCTACAAACTCCGGGTATGGATGGATGAATTTGGGGAACTTCGGCCCCTTTTTCAAAGCCGAATCGATCATTCGCTGGATTTCTGCAGCATTCACGGCGGGCATGCTGGGGCCGCAGTCAGTTGTTGAACTGGTCGACCCGCTCTTTTTTTCTAGATCCAGTGTTCTAGACCGAGTAGGGCCGACCTCGGCCACTGATGCAGTTGCTATATTATCTTTAGGCCAGGGTGGTCTCGGTCGTTCGGTCGGCCCCAAGTTTGGTGTGATGTGTACCAAGTATTCGTACAACTTGGTCTGCATGGCACTTTGTTGTCGTACTTCGTCTAGTACCGACTGTACGTCTCGGCCGACGGTTTGTTCGAACTTCCGAGCTTGTTCGTCCAATCGTCTCTTGAAAAACGACCGGGACGGTGGGTCCGTAGCATCGCCCCCATCCTCATCACAATCTTCCACAATCCCCTCGACCAGATTGTCTTTTGTAACCTTTGTGAGAACTCCAGTGTGATGAGGGGGCTCACCGAGAGTGACTTCTCTTTCTCGGTGTGAGTGAGGTGTTGCGGCGTCGTGGACTTCCGCTTGTGACGAGCTTTCGGATCCTGTATTGCGGACTACCGGAGTGGTGTTAGATTTTCCCATCCCTACTCTTTTCTTGAGCGATCGAGTCTCGACGGGCATGAACTTTGTAGTTTTAGCACTGGGTCCCACTGGGCGTGCCAAAATGTTGGCTACAAATATTACTTAGCCTACGTGGCGCGCAGGCCGAGTGAATAGTAGTCTAACTGTTGTCCTTCAAATGTGTGCGGGGCGTGCCAACTCGTCGGCCGAGCTTCGGCCGAGAAGTAAATTGTCTTGATGTGGTATGGATGCGCGCGGCCAACTTCTGTATCTTGCGATTGCGGCCGAGAAAGGAACGTGTCTCGGCCTTTAGGTTCTAGAGCCTGAAGACAAGGCTGCCAATTACAAAATTCACAAATTGTGGTCGTCCAATTCGGCCACGGTCACCGTATTGATGAAGGTGAGACCACGCCGAATCGACACTAGAGTATAAGTGCAGAGGTACTCAAAACTGACAAAGGCCTCGGCCACAGACGTGGTTCGGCCGTCTCGGTGTTTGAGTTATGAGATCCTCTTATGAGTACGTAATCGTAAAGCGACTCGGCGTCGAGGCACCGAGCTTTGGTATTAGTAACACCTCACTTCGCCGGGCCGGCTGGTGAGATGACCTCTGTCGACGGGGATTCGAGACTCCTTCGTCGGCCGAGACTAGGATAAATAACCAATCGACCTTGTCGCAGTGCTGTTTATCCAAACTGAAGGTGCTTCATGGACGGCTGGTTCTACGGCAACAGTGCTGTTTATCCAAACTGAAGGTGTTTACCGGTTGCCTTCACAGTGCTGTTTATCCAAACTGAAGATGTGAAGGCGAAAAAGAAAGTAAAAATTCTCAAGGGTGTTGAGAGGATTTGCGCAGGGCAGATTTGTGTGTTGTGTTTGATGTCTATTCTTTGTTGCCATTGCTTCTGTATTTATAGGATCTGAATCCTCTCTTGTTGGGTCACGTGAAGAAGCCATTTGCTTTCTTTTTCTTGTTTTTTTTTTCTCTTTTCCTTGTTTTAGGGCATGTTTTTCACCTTAAATCCAGGAAAAGCTGTCGTTCTAGGCTTACCTAGTTCTTAGGGTTCCACGTAAACCCTCTTTTAGGCCGAGAAAGCCTTCCCTCGGCCCAGTGCTATTTTGGGCCCAAACAACATGTTACGTATTACATGTTAAGGCAATCCCTAAGCCTAATCAGTCAACATGATTATCATGTTTGTTTAGTACAAAGTTAGGTCACTTGATGAATGTTATAGGAACACGAACTTATATATTCCCATATTGTTTGTATGTGTTTCACCACTCTAGGAACATGAGCCTTTAAGGGAGGTGATTCTCATATTATTTTTTGTTTATAAAAATGGAGTTTAGTTGTTAGGGTCACACCACATCGAATTTAACGATCCGAACTATTTATTTTTCAAGTTGCACCTTATAGATCATCTTTGAAAAATATTAGCTAAATTCGAAATATTTGAGACATCTAATTAAGTTCAAAGAAATTGACTAATACTTTGTTCTCTAAGAAACATTGAAATTTCATTGTGATAATTTAATAGGCAAACAGTTTTGGATTGAATTGAATTTTTGCAAAGATGATTTATGAATTGAGACTTACAAAATAGGACGGTTCAGATTATTAAAGTTCGATGCAAAGTAGATCCCACAACTAATCCCCAATTTTTTTCTTTCTAAAAATAGAGATATCTTCTCTTAAAGGGCCTGATATATATGTCTAGATCTTTTGTGAGGTATGTTGCACACACATAGCTTGGTTTGACAGTCGAACCTTATAATCTCTCTATACAAGTATGGTACCATACCGAAGGGTATCCACTCTAAACACTTTTGAGCCAACTAATAATTGTTATGCCTAACTTAATAATTATGTTGGCAATTTGTTTGGAGATGTTTATGTAAAAATGCTTATTCTAAAAGTGCTTTTTGTAATAGACATGTAGGAACTAATAGGTGCTTATCTAAAATGTGCTTTTACGACTCATAAATGTTTGAACTTTTCATGACAAACACAATAAAAAACACTTTTAACAGTTATAAAACACTCTTAATTCTTTTAAAAGCAGTATAAAAAAAAAGGAAAACTAACGAAAAGGGCCTGAATAGTGACAGTTTTAATGAAAAGTCCTTTTTGAAGGTATAATGAATAGTGATAGTTAAAGATAAAAAAGGACTTTTCGTTAAAAGTAAACAGTACTGGAGGTATTTTATTAAACCTCTCTAAAAAAAAATGCCCGCGGAGATATTTGCAGGAACAAGAAAAAGTCGGCTTCTAATTAAATCTACATTTTTTTAGACAAATATAAAACGGTGTTTCTTTTCCAAAATCTTACACATGCTAAAAATATATTCCAACTCCCCAAAAGCTGAATTTTAAGCCAACTTTGATCTGCCAGACATAAGAATTTGATTTGGCATCCAAAATTTCAACTGCAATCACATCCTCATCTTTTATTTATTTATTTATTTATTTATGGAACTGTACACGAATTATGCAGCATTGGCTGGATTCAGATCAGTTTTCAAATCATGCATTTATGGATTTATGGCTTGAATATTGTTTGTATCAAAGTCAACTCTACCAAGTTCTGCTTAAAATATTTTGAAGAAACTTTTGGGATGTCTGATGTGTCTAATCCAAGAACAAGAACATGTCTAGAGAATTTTATTTGGGGAACCTAAACCAGCGTATTCCACTCCAATATTGTCGGCTACTCAATTTCACACAAACGTTGATTAGACTGGTTGGTCAAGCCAAATTAAAATATCGCTTTGTTCAACCAAAAGAAGTTTTTGTAGAAAAAAAACCCATATAAGCAATAGGCATGCGTTTCATGTTTTGGTTAATGAGTCACCAAAAACTCTAAGCATGCATTTAGCTACCCAATTTCACGCAAACGTTGATTAGACTGGTTGGTCAAGACAGATTAAAATATCGCTTTGTTAAACCAAAAGAAGTTTTTGTAGAAAAAAACTCATATAAGCGAAAGGCATGCATTTCATCTTTTGGTTAACGAGTCACCAAAAACTCTAAGCATGCATTTCACTAACCAATGTCCATGGACCTAAGTGCAATTTTGCGTCCACATTACGTAACCCTAGAGTTATTAATTAGTGAAAATGGCACAGATAAGACAATGAATTAGGTAGTTATCTTTATTGCACGTAAGACGTCATGAAGCTCAAGGATAAGGTTACAAAATCATTGCTCATCAGTAAGACGTTTGTAACTCAGTTGCTTAAAAACGTTTACGCCTACAGTTTTGTGTTTAGTTTCCTTTCACGAAAATGGGCTAAAGGTTTGAGATAATTACATAAGAAGGCCCAAACTAAAGTGTTATGAGCCTTAAATCAGGCCCAAGGCACCAAGGATCAAAGCACTACTTTGCTAATATATGTAATGATATGCTTATATAAACTGAGTTACAAATCAGTACAGTAACACAAGTCCCTCAGTTCTTATTCACCAAGTTTCAATTCATCAGCTGACATAGCTAATTAACTCGTACAGAAGAGAAGCCTAAAGTTCTTGCAAGAGCTTAAAACATCGTGTAATAATCGCGTGATGCAGCCTTTCGATAAGGGTAAATTCCCATTATTCTCTTTTTCTTTCTTCTTTTCTCAACTCCATTTCTCCGACGATGACACATTTTTAGAGTCTGCAGCCTAAATATTCCCACTTACACAAGCATTTTACTAAATCCGCTACTACAACGACATTAAGTAGCTTCGATTACTGAATTATCATCCGATTCGTTATTAACACGGTCACTAACCCATGGTGTAAGAAGGGGCTGGCAAGTTGATTACAGTGGTCTTGATCTTGGTCATCATGTTGATGCTGTTAGTGATTCCTTGGGACCCGATTCCACTGTCCTTTATGCCCTGTCAAATAAGTCATTCATAAAATTGTCAACACGACTGTCTTGGAATGAGATTCTAGCTGTTGGTAAAGGAGAATCGAAGGACAAAATAAACTACTGTGCAAAAGGAGAAAAAAAGTGCGGAAATCATTTCCCAAACTAGTTTTCCGGACTTTTAAAGGGTTTACCTGGAACGGAAAATGATCTGGTCCACGAGCCGGTGCGGAGTTTATCTGAACAGTTCCCGTCTCCATTGCATCACCAATCAAAATGGCCTTGTTGATGTCCTTTGTGAACACGCAGCCCTGTATTTTACACGAGTCAATATTTTATGAGGTGAAGCAAGCATGAAATGGTGGATTCCGAAGAAAATCAACGTTACCTGGAGTCCGAAGTTACTGGCATTGCAATGGTGGATCCCTTCTTCCACCGTAGTAATCCTAATAACGGGCAAAACTGGACCGAATGGCTCTTCCCATGCAATTCTCATGTCCGGCCTGACATTATCTAACAACAAAGGCCAGATAAGGTTGCCGTCTCTCTTGTACTCTTGGCAAAATGTTGCTCCTTTCTGTTTTGCATCCACAACCAAACCTTCAATAAAATTCGCAGATGATTCTGAAACAACGGGAGTGATGTCACTGTTATCCTCTGGTGGACCAACAGTTAATTTCGCCACTCGTGCATTCACTTTCGCGACCAGGGCATCAGCAACGGGTTCCATCACCAAGACAACCTTAACAGCAGTACATCTTTGACCGCTGTTACAAATGTGCGTTGTCAAGCGAGCATGAAAAAATATTGTTAGTCAAGTCTTATGGATTACAGCAGAAAGAGTGAGACTAACACAATTAATTTCTTCACCTGTAAGAAAAGCCTCCCTTTATTATGTTTGCCGCGACCAAATCTAGGTCGGCATCTTCAAGCACAATGCATGCATCTTTTCCTCCCAACTCCATCTGAAGAGGGATCATGCCTGCCTTTTTCGAAATTGCAATGCCAGTGTCGCCACCGGTGAAGCTGAGAAACCAGGATTCATCAATGAGTAATGATAGATAAGGAAAGGGAGCCTATTGTAGTATCGAAGAAATATAATCTGGGATTACCTAATGCAGTGCACTCCAGGATGCATGGTAAGGAAGTCGCCGATCTCAGATCCTTTCCCAGTGACACAGCTAATAAGGCCTTTGGGAAATCCAGCCAAGTGGAAGCAATGCACCATATGAAGGCAAGAAACAGCACCCTACGAGGAAAGACGTATAATTTATTCTTCCGCAGACTTAAAGAGATCATCAAACATAAATCTTTTATCAAGTGTTTTTGAAACAATTTTGCAATGCAGTTCTGTCATTCAAAATACATTGTCGCACGAATTTACACAGTGGCACTGATTTACTGAGAAGTTAAACTCAGGTCAGTAAAATGGATGTGCGGAATCAAACAGTGGATAATTTTGAAGATTGGTAATACCTGAGTTGGGGGCTTGAGCACAAGGGCGTTTCCAGCGATCAGCGCAGGAGCAATTTTTGAGACAGCAAGGTTGACAGGATAGTTAAATGGCGGAATGGCTAGAACCACGCCGAGTGGAATCTGCAATCATATTGCAGTTGCAGTCAATCAAACTTCTCACAAGTAAGGATACTCGTAATAGAATCAATGCAATCACAAATGAAAATGCTGTGTTATTGAAAAGAAACAAAGAATTACATTTGTCGGTAACTTAGAGTTGGTAGAATTTATGTCAAACATGATCAAAGAAATTTACAGAAAGTATTGACAACTGCTGAGAATGAAATCAGATAACATAAATATGATTATTGGTGAAGGAGACAAAAAGGGGAAAATTGATTAGAAAGATGGTTTGGAAAGACGGGATGTTAGTTTCCCATCGCTTCATTTCGCCTCAGTATTAGACCAAAAAATGCGACAAACAGATAACATAGCATGCCAAACAGCTGCTCTTCCAACAGCCCATTTAAGCTGACATCCTTTTTTCGGTTTTCCACAGGCTTACTGCTCAAATCATCAAATGAAGCTATTCATGTGTATTTCGGCATAGGACAGTACACATAAAAGACATTGCGAAAACTCATCAATCAAGAGTAGAAAGGTAAACTAAAAATAAAAAGTACTTGAAAAATAAAGATACCTTGGAAGTTAAGCAATATTTTGTTCTGTCGTTTCCCGGGAAACTATCAGACACCAAGAACTTCCCCTCTCCGAGAATCCTAACCCCTTCTTCGGCACAGTAAGACACCAAGTCTCCAGACCTCACAACCTTCACAGAACCCATAATTTCCATATCAATTTCCAATTCGAATAGATTACACTGTTGATTGAAATCAAATATGAACGTTTAACAGAAATGACTTTTCTCAAGTAATCTCTTGATAACGTTACACTTGAAGGGAAAACCTTCAAACTCAATGCTTTAGAAAAACAACTTGCTGACTTATTAACGAAGTAATCAAAGAAATTTAGCAACTAAAAATAAATTAGAACATGACAAGTGTTTTTGTGTAAACTTATAGTTGTCATTGTGTATTTTAATTCACTAAGAAGACAGTGAACAAGTTATAGACCTCTGTGATTGCATCTTTAGCCGGTTTAGCAATTTCTTTAACCAGTGACTCTCCAATTGGAGCCTTGTGTTCTTTGAGGATAGAAGCAGCCTTGTGAAGGAGCTCGGCTCGCTTCCAAAGCGGGGTCTTAGCCCACGCCTTCTGCGCTATTTTCGCCGTCTCCATGACCTTGTTCACCTCTTCCTGTGTACAAGCTGCCATAGCCAAACAAAGGGTAGTTCTTAAATAGCTGTAAAAAATGAAAAACATAACAAAAACAGAGCAACCATTCGAATTGAAAGGACAACGATTTTAACACTCCTCGTTTAACATCACACTCGCGCATATACAGAGAAAATTGTAAAATATTCAGTTTGAAGTGCAGAGAACTAAAATTAAAGCGCGAAAAAACCTCTACCCAATTGAAAACCATGAAAGAAGATGATCATTACCTTGAACCTTGTATTGAACCTTTCTTGTGGTAGGGTTGATGATGGGAACAAGTTTACCAGAAGATGATTTCTTCCACTCCCCATCACCATAATACTTGTATGCTTCTCCATCAAGAATTTCTGCAAACAATCCACTCCCAGCCATCACTCTTTTCTCAAAGATTCAAACACCAAATCTCCCAAAAAACGCAGAAATCCAACACGATTTCGTCCTCCAAGCTATCAAAAAAACTTGAGAGAATCTAACAAGACCACTCTGTTTTTATGAAAAGATGAGGAGTCAGAAGTGAGTGTGTGGTAATAGGAGTTTGGTGTTTTATGGGCTGCGGTTTGGTGGGGTTTTATATAAGGGGAAGGTGTGCCACGCTTTGTCCTGTGAGTTGGGAGAGAGTTTGGTTAGGTGGTTTTTTTATTAAGTTTGACAAAGTAAGCTATTTACTGCTCTGCAATTTTTGGTTCTCTTTCTTCTATGGCGGGCGGCTCTCTGTTTTTTTGTTGCAGACAGTAAAAATTATACTCGAATATTCGAAAATTTATTAGCTTTGTGCTGTCCTCGGCTTTTAATTTTTGTTGTATTTTTTGGGCCACATAAATTTTTTTTTTCTATCTGAATTATTTGTACTAATATTGGTTTATACATACATGCTATTTTTTTTACCAAGAGGATTCTTAAATTGTGTCCGTTCATCGTATATCATGTTATCAGTTTTTACAGATGCTATTTATATTTAATTTAAAATAATTTCTGACCGCACGATGTTCAATGAACGGACATGATTTGAAGATCTCTAGAACCCTCATTTATTTTTTCACTCACTTACCTTGAATAATTAAACCTTTTTTAAATTTTTTATTGCCACGTGTCATAAATTTGGAGACCATGCCAACAAACAAGTGGGAGCTACAGTTGCCACATCATTAATTAACAGTTAAATATTCCTCTTATTGTATAATAATTTTCAATTTTATAAGTCACCATTTAAATTCATTTGCCTAAAGTGCGATACAATTAAAAATCATAGATTAGATGGGCTAAGCATGTGCCATGCTTATGCAGTTATGCACCCTATCCTATTAATGTTCGGCAACTACCATTTACCATATCTTACATGTAACACAAAGTTAAAATGGGGTGTTTTGAATTTGTAGTTAAGTTTGCAATTTAAAAGTAGGTTGATGTTATTGATATTGTCAATACATCTACCGTACGGTTGTTGATATTCGATTTGTGTAGTTGTTAATAAACTCGAACCTTAATGAAGAAAGATTATATATAAGAGTTTTGGTCTAAAAAGGCGGTCAAGAAGTTTGGAATTCTAAATTAGAATTTATACCGTTCTGTAAAGAAAACGAAAAAGAAGGATGAGTTGTTGCATCTACTACTCCTGCATGAAGTTGTTAAACACACGCACATATATATAATCAATCTTCACATAATATGCATAGTGTGCATATATATATATATATATATATATATATGTGTGTGTGTGTTTAACAACTTCATCTTCATGTATGCGTGAATGCAGTAGTGTACTATAAGATTTATATATATGCACACTACGCATATTATATGAAAATGATTAGGACCTTCAAGCCGTACCTGAATAAGAATTGGTTTTGCATGAGCGAATTCGAAGAACACTGCGGTTAGGCAAATAAGACGAAGTAGGTACACCACGGTTGCCGCCTACCTATATTGAACGTGGTACGGTTAATTTAAAAAATTCATGTAAGGAAAAACCAAAAACGAAAACCGAAAACAAATCAATATGAACAAAATTGCAGAACAATAATTAACAAATTAAACTGCATTGTGCATACATGAACAAAGGCACTCTTTTCGTTGCTATATAATTAATCTATGATTAGAGGAGGAGCTGATTAATTAAGCAAAACCAGAGAGAGATAAGTAGAGAGAGAGAGAGAAAGAGAGAGAGAGAGAGAGAGTATAAGGAGTGAAACCTGCTGAAAGCTGAGTTTAACGACGCCATTCGTATCAGCTAAAACATGAAAACTGGAGAAAAGTTGAGCCATTCTTTTTCTTCTAGCTAATTCTAGAACAAATTAAAAATAAAAAATAAAAAGAAACTAATATTTGTCTAATAAGAGATTAGTTCTGAATGGCCGCATTACATATATATAAGTAGGTGCTTAAAACATAAACTTGTAAGATGTTACGAGTTTTACGGAGAGATTAGTTTGGCTTTAGTCGATAACACCGACTACCTGTTATTAAGGAGATCGGTAATCACAATGTTAAATTTGTCCTGCGAGGGAGGGCAGCTTGACATCGCATTGGCAAACTTGGCATCATCAATGCTTCACGCATGTTTTCAACGTGTTCTGCAATGGGATCATCTCTCCCACGAATCTTTATGCAGACTCCAACCTGCAAAACTGCAACTACATGTACATACAGCTTCTTATGTTTAAAGTATGCATCGGATCTTAAATATGTATTAATTAATAAATTAATCTAACAACGTTAACCCGCGATCGAGTCTAATACTTCACGCAAAATAGATTAACAAGTTTAACAAGAATTTGCAGGGGCTGTTAGGTCCAGTAGGTTTTTAGTTTTAGGTTCGATTCACCCTCCGGTGCTATCATTTATGTAAAATAAATAAGTAAATAAGCTCGATCACATCATTTTTGGCAAGTAGGTGATGCTGAGGAGACTAAATTTGTAGAAAAAAATTTATAAATTAAATGACATATAAGTTGATGATTAGACTATTACTTAAGCGTTGATAAACGTGCTCATTTCTATCGATAACATATCAATTTAATTTGTAAATTTAGTTTATCTAGCATTGCCCTTGGCAAATACATTTGTAGCTCACAAATAAACGATGTCATTGCAAATATATTGTTCTCAAATTGATGCATACACAGATGACAGAATGGATTGGAATACTAGTTTGACAGACGTAAACCCTAGAATCAACAAAATTCTAGCCTTGCAAATTTAGGTCCCAAACTCCAAATTCTAGTGTTTATTAGGTCAAAACGGTTTTAATTTTTTCACATTAATAAGCAACAAAACTCAAGTTTAAAAGCTACAAGCCCCAAATTCTACCGTTTAGTAGGTCAAAACTCCCTTGCACGTTCTACGGGTATTTTCAAATTTTGTTACCAATCAGGGCGATTGTCTTCATATTATCCAGTTAATAACCTTTGACGTTTTTATATGTTTCCTGATAGATTTCATACTTTTATACGTACTTGGTTATCGGATGCTATCTTCTCTACGTGTAGAGAAAAAAACTAACAAAATATGTGCTCTCTTAGCAACCTCATTTTACCTCCAAAGTTTATCACATTATCTTTTATTTATGGGGGTCTCATTGACTGCTAGTTTGCAGTTGGCTATGGTTAGTTTAACAAATGAGAGATTTTTTAGTGTGCCGAAACACGGGGTGGTGCATCATGTGTTACTATACAAGTGGTGCGATACTTATGTTAAAAAAACTAATAAATTAACATAAAAATTTCCACTACTTATATAATAACACGTGTTGTAGCATTTGTGTTCGATCACAACGAAAAATTTCTCGTAACAACCAGATTGAGTTCCTTACCCTTGTAGGCATTCCTTTCCACACAGAAGAATGGATGGTACACCAAGTGTCACTATACAAATAGTGAAATATGTGTTTTAAAAAAAAGTTAATAACTTAAATATTAAAATTTTCCACAATTTATATAAAAACACATAACATACCATTCGTATTCCGGTCACAATAAAAAATTTATCCAAAAACAGGAGACGATTGGGTTTTGTCAGAGGAGCATGGCCGAAACCGAAACGTTTCTCTCAGTTTGAGGCCACACTTTATTATTTGTTGTAGTCACGAAAGAATCTCATCTTTTAGAAAGAGTTAGAACGGTAAGTTTGCTCAATGTGCAATACACCTTTCTACCTTCAAGTCGGACGAAATTTTTTCACTTCTTCCTTTAACATGCGTTGAATATGATGGGTTATCAATTCCAATCTAATCTTAAATACTAGGCCTATATTTACCAATACTTAGGCAACAAAAAACTGGAATCTCTCGCTATCGCTTCTGGTCAAAAGTCACATCTCTAGGCATGACGAGTCATCCAACAGTATGGAACCGATATCTACAAGAAAGGTGGTTGAATGCAAATGTGGTTCACAAACAGGCATGCCTGAGAGCCACTAGACTGACCATTCCAGGATATAACATTGCTTTCCATGGACCACAGCTAAATTCCATAAATCACATGGGGTCTGTTTTCACCTAGATTTGTGGCAAGGATTCAGATATAATTGGGAAGGGGAAACACAAAACCCATGAAGATAACAAACCTAAGGCTCATCAGCTTCTTCATGGTCCACAAAAGAGCGTTGCGCTCTAGCATATAATGGCATCTAGGATTTGTTTTCAACCTCAAATAACCCAATCAAGCATGTTAAGACAGAGAGTTTTTCATCAAAGAAAAAACAGTTACAAAATTGTAAAATTCTTTCAGGTGTACTGAAATAACATGATCAAATCAAAATCTTATAACTAAGTCGCAGTATTATACGATTGAGACATACCACTGATATCATAACCAAGTACCTAAAGAACATCAGGCCGGAATCAAAACCTTTATAATTTAATGGGACTTGAGGTGCTCTTGAACAACATGAAGGCCTTCCGATTCTTCACCAAAATCCTGCAAAACGAAATAATGCAATAAGCCAAGTGAACAAACAGCATGCAAGGAATAATCAAATTTGGCATGAATGGAAAATAAGTAGAAAATCTTTTTTTTTTTTTTTTTTGAGACACAACTACAAAAAATAACACCGGAAATGTGGTAAATTCACGCACTCAGATGAGTATTCTAAATACCTTCACAACAACACACGAGCAACCAACCACCTTTCTTGCCTTTCCTTCGGAATCAATCTTGCAAAGCTGTGAGAAGACAGTATAAAATTAACAATACGTTCAAGAAAAAATCCGTAAGTATGGAAAGCAAGAAGAGAAAAATTAAGGGAATTGTTATTAGCACTCCTAAAATATCATTTGGCACTCCCAACTTTCTATAATTAGAAAGAAAAATACGCTTGTGAGGAGTGTAGAATAAGATTTTTGGAGTGCCAATAACAGTTCCCAAAATTAATATGCCAAACTAAAAGATAGAAAACATGGCAGAGTTTGAATATTAGAAACCCTTTAAAGACTGTCCCCAGTTTACCCGACAGCAACATAAGCCATCAATTGAAAAGTAAATTGATGGACAATTTTAGTTTATTGGACAACTAACACAAAACTGATTAAATATGGAGCTACTGAGAAAGTCGAGAAAAGGAACCGAGAGAAAGATAGTTGAAAACATCGGAACAAACTAAAAGATGAACAAATGAAAATAATTACTTTTGAGGAAAGAATTAAAACTAACAAAAACTACTTTATGTCAATTCGTTTTACTTACACCCGCCCATTCTCCGAGGGTTTTAGCACTAGGAATTGACATAAGCTTAACATTATGATCTGCACACAGTGCCTTGACCAGCTTAACATAATCAGCCTGGTCACAATCCTCAGCTACAACGCAGAGTTGTGCAGCATGCTTCTCAATGACCTTTGCACCCTCATGCAGTCCACGAGTGAGCCCACCATGAGCCAATGACTTCCTCAGCACAAGTTGCAAGGCAGTCAAAAGGTCCATTGGTTCACCTAGAGCTGCAGCAACTGCAACAGGCTCAACAGGCACAGCAACTTCTTCATCTCTGTACAAATATTATATTGAAAGTAACATTAGACATACTGCACCGAATATATATAAAGAATGTCATTAACGGAGAAAAAAAATGCTTAAGAAGATAAGAGTGCAGAATGCAATCATTATCCAGCCAGTAAAACGCTAAACTAATGGAACAACGAAGAAACAAATTCCAGAGTGCAACTTCAAATCCTAAGGTTACCAAAGAAAAAAGACTCAATCTGACATTCGGCTTACAAAAGCTTCTTATACTTCTTTAATGGGAGAACATACACATACAACATTGAATTCAGAACAAAAGCACCCATGGTCGAAAGACTCGAAACCAAATGGCCCTACAAGCAAATATCGAACTCAGCAGTTCATCGTGCATTCTAAGATTCTAGACTCCTAAGTTCCTAACCCCATTGCTCTCACAGAACTAGTCTGATAGTGTGTCCTGTCAATTTGGTATGTAACAAACCGGTTAAAGGCACTTCATTGGTACAAAAGATAAATTGAAACTACTCCTCAGAACAACAAATCAGGATCACATATTAATCTCGAAACTAGTTTGCATCCCTTCTATAACAAATATTCCATATGTAGAGCGAAAAACGAATATAGAGAACCGGAAAATAAAATGTCCACATACCCTGACATTTTTCGGGTCGATTGAAATGAAAAGCCCTGATGACATGAGAAAACAAATGATATGTCAGCAAATTAAAAGCTTCAGTGAAACCAATTACCAGACTTGCAAGCTCAAATACTGAAATCTAAACAGGCTTATACCAATAAATATCTGCAAAATAAATCATAAAAATTCAAACTTGCTGTAAAGTATAGTGTTCAAATGCTCAGACATGAGATGTTAACCTCGAATTCCCAAAGAAACTTTGTAGATTTCGTGAAAACACAAAGAAACCAAAGTTTCAAATTTTACACAAGTCCTAAACCCTAATCATTTTAATTTTGGATTAAAATTCTCTTCTGCCACAAACAACTTCTTAACCGAAATATAATTGCAAAATTTAAATCAGAAGAGAATGGAATTGAACGGAGAGGCAAGCACTGACCTTGACGGTGGTTGGGAGGTGAAGATCCAAAACCTGCAGGAGAAGGCGAATGAGGCCGGCGGTGGCGCTTAAAACTCACGTGGAATATACATAAACCCTAAAACACTCGTACAAAATTACTATGTTATCCTTGTCATTTAGGGTTTTATGTTTAGGGTACAATGGTGGGCCGAAGCCCAAACATACCAGAAAATTGCACAGGATGGGCCTTAGCTGTAGTAATGTCACATGCGCATTTAAATTTTGATCTTTCTCTGCTACTTAAAATGCGGTCTAATGGTTTTTTTTTTATTACTTTAAGTAGAAGGTCTTAAATTCAACCTTACGGTCTAGTGGTTTCCTTTTTATTCTAAGTAGAAGATCTTAAATTCAACTTTCGAGAGTGGCTCCGCACAAATTCCTCGTTCCTAAGATTGGTCCATTGGTGACCGATAGACTTTAAATTCCAATAGGCTTTAAGCTCAAAACCTCAAATGCAAATAAATAGTCAGTTCTCCAAAACCATTGTTTTCCAATTTGGGCATTATGAAGGATACTTTTCTTTTGAAGCATCGCCCATCGAAACAATTGATTCAACTACACCGGCGATGATCCATTTTCAATTGATAAAGCGAAGCTACAAAACTGTAAAGTCTTATTGGGTGATACACAACGTGCCACTGAAATAACCGATAGCATGATCAACGAGTAATAAAAACGCAAATCAAATAACAAAACCACGAGGAAAATTTCACCATTTAAGAACAGAGGTAAGAGACTGAAAAAATATCGAATGTTTTGATAATCAGAAAGGATAGTTACTCAATTCCACTTCTACAAGTTTGGGACCTAAGGAGCATCAGACCCAAATCAACATGGGGCGGACTCCTTTCAAATTTAATGGGACTTAATGTGCTCCTGAACAACGTGAAGGCCTTCCGATTCCTCGCCAAAATCCTGCAGAAGAAAACGCAATAAGGTAAGTAAACAAACAGAATACAAGGGATAATCTCACATTTGGTGGTACTAAGAGCATGCACTCAATTGAATGTTATGAATACCTTCACAACGACGCAAGAGCAACCAACAACCTTTCTTGCCTTTCCTTCGGAATCAATCTTGCAAAGCTGCGAGAAGACAGTACAAAAATAACAATAAGTTGAAGAAAAAATCCGAACAAACCAAATGCTTAACACATGAAAATAGTTACTAAGAGGGAAGAACTAAAATAACCAAAACTTCTATAAGTCAATTCATTTTCACTTACACCAGCCCATTCTCCAAGAGTTTTCGCACTAGGAATTGACATTAGTTTGACGTTATGGTCAGCACATAGAGCCTTAACAAGCTTAACATAATCAGCCTGGTCACAGTCCTCAGCTACAACACAGAGCTGTGCGGCGTGCTTCTCGATGACCTTTGCACCTTCGTGGAGTCCTCGAGTGAGCCCACCATGAGCCAATGACTTCCTCAGCACAAGTTGCAGTGCGGTCAGAAGGTCCATGGGTTCGCCTGGAGCTGCAGCAGCAGCAACAGGCTCAGCAATAGGAACAGGGACCTCTTCTTCTCTGTACAATCAATAAAATGGAGTAACATTAGACACGCTGCCATACCACACATTACACACCAAACATATACCGAGTATATCAAACTGAGAAATAAAAGACGCGTCGTTTGACAAAAAAAAAGGGAAAAAGAAATAAAGAAGGCGTATGACAGTCTACCATATCCCACTATCGGACAGTCCAGTAAGTGAAAACAAGTACGGAGTAGAAATACAAATGTAGAACACGAGCACCAATCCTTGTATCAGAAACACAAAAGCTAAAACATACAATTAAATTAAGCTTTCACACACTCATCGACGACGTTCCCACAGTTGAAACAGAAAGGCTCCTATAGGCATTTCGCATTCTGAAAATCTGGATTCCTGACCCCTCTCTCGCATAACTAGATTAATACCGGGTGCCATCATTTCGATATGTAACAAATTGGCGAACAGAAGTGCACCACTACAAAAGATAAATCTACACTAGTGCTCGGGCCAAGTAATCAATGACAAACTTGATCTCTAAAAACACATATATCCTCCATTATCATAAGCATTTCATATGTACAGCAGAAAAACGAGTATATAGAATCAGAAATACAATTGTCTACATACCCTGACATTTTTCGGGGCCGGTTGAAATTACAAACCCTGGTAACACGAAATTAACAAAAAGGATGTCAGCCAGATAAAACATTTCAGTAAAATACACAATTACCAGACTTGCAAGCTCCATTACTGAAATCTATAAAAAAAAATATTACATAAAAAAAATTTAAATTAAATTAAATTAAAAAACCTGCAAAACAATATAACCCTTCTGTCTAGTGCTAAAATTCTCAGATATTAAGATGTTACTTCGAATTTTGGGAAAAATTCAGTAGCTTTCATGATAAACACACAGAAATCAAATTGCCCGTCAAAATTTCAGATTTTTCCTTTCAATTTTGGATTAAATTTTTGTCAGCGGCCAAACAGAACTTGTATTGGGAAATATAGTTGTCAAATATAACCAAGGAGAAAATGTGATCGGAAGCAGAGAGAGGTAAGGGGTAACCTTGGAAGATGATTGCGGCGAGGTAAAGATCTGAGAGCTGCACTTGCAAGATAATTGAATGAGGAGACGACGGCGGGGGGCCTTATATGTTACCACTTACATGAACCCTAAACCCATCCTGTGTAATTACTATACTGCCCTTTTCTCGTTTTTCCTTTTAATTGTGTACTTAAATTTGACATGACCACTAGTGTTCCAGTCTAATAGTGTTTATTTTTATGTGTCTGGAGATATTAGATATGGTTTCTATGAAGGACGAGTTTAATAAAATACTATCTTTTTAAGAAGAAATATCGTTTTACAAAAATAAATGTATTTATTATTAGTTTTTTTTCTTGTCTTACTGAACGATGTTATAAAATACAAATATGAACTTAAGTACAAGAAGGTGGGTGTTAAGTTGTTAGGATATTCTAGCCGTTAGGGTTAGGGTTCCTTGTTTTTAGGCTTGTTTTGCGTCATGCATAATAATCCCTATACTTGAGGGACAAGGTTATTTGTTTTGACTTAGTCTGTACCATGATTCTAGGGCTATTAAGTCGTGGGTTGTTGCTTTCTTTCACGTTCAATTTGTAAGGCTATTTAATAGCCATATCTGCTTTTTAATTCAATAAGAAAGTTCTCCCAGCAATCAAGTGATATCAAGCTTTTGTTTTACGTAAACTATTGTGATTTCTTTCTGGTTCCAACATCTAGTATCAGAGCCCCACCACGAGGCTTGATAAAAAACCTGAAACATGTGAGTGAGTGAATGAGCAACGACATGGCAACCGAGAACAGCTTTGTGCAGCATGCTATTCCACGGTTTGATGGACACTACGATTATTGGAGCATGCTCATGGAAAACTTCCTACAGTCTAAGGAGTATTGGAACCTAGTGGAAACTAGGATTCCTGCAGAGCAGGGACAAATCTCTCTGAGGGTCAGAAGAAAACAATTGATGATCTTAAACTGAATGATTTGAAGGCTAAGAACTACATGTTATAAGCCATTGATCGGTCAATTTAGAGACAATCTTAAAGAAGGACACTACAAAGGACATTTAGGATTCGTTGAAGCAAAAGTATCATGGAACAGTGCGAGTCAAACGTGCCCAATTGAAAGCTCTTCGTAAAGAGTTTGAAGTGCTTCACATAAAGGTTGGAGAATCAGTGAATGATTACTTTGGAAAAACTCTTGTCACAGCAAACAAGATGAGAATTCACGGAGAACAGATGGATGATGTGGTAATCATTGAAAAAAATTTGAGATCCATGACACCAAAGTATGACTATGTTGTATGTTCTATTAAGGAATCGAACGATTTAGATGTTTTGTCTATCGATGAGCTTCAAAGCAACCTCTTGGTGCATGAACAAAAGATGAGTCGGCACCAATGTATTAAAAGCGTGAGGCGTGGGCGAGGTGTCCGAGGCGAAGCTCAGCCTAGGCGTGAGGCAAAGCCTTACGAGATTAAATTTATATATATATATATATGTGTGTGTGTGTGTGTGTGTGTGTTTTTTATATATTATACATATAATTGTATAAAAATAATACTATGTAAAATAAACATTCATTCTCAATTTTTCATTCAAATCCATAGTCATTCAAAAGATAATATCATCTAAATTCATCATTCAAAGGTAATATCATCCAAATTCATCATTCAAAAGGTAATACAAACAAAGAAAACAATCATTCATCCAAATCCTCTTCATAGAAATCAAAATACAAACAAAGATATCAATCAATCATCCAAATCCTCTTCATCTAAATAAAAGGTAGCATCATTCTCTTCATTGCCAACTCTAGATGACCTAGTAGGGTATGTCATCAATTCATCAAAAGATTCTTCCGAATCATACACCACATTTCTTCGACTTGAGGATTCTTCATTACCCCGTTTTCTTTTGTATGTAATAGGACCCCGAGGTTGAGTAGGTTCGCGTGGAGGAGTAGGCTCACGAGGAGGAAGAGGAGAAGACTCTCTAGGCTCTCGAATGTATGGGCCACCTTCATAAACCGGGGGTGGCACATTCCTTACGCCCTCAACATTATACAATAACTCATCCTCAAGCCATGTAGGATATTCGAGAAGAACGAGATCTTCCATCTCCATTATCCATTCATCATCGGATGCGATTTCTTCCACAACAATAGGATCATACTTCTCCATCCTTTCTTACTTCTCTGTTGTGAAGCCAAATTATACTTGACATAGGCTAAAACATTAAGCCTTTTGTGTTTAAGCCTATTCCTTCTTTTTGTATGAATCTACAAATAAATCAATTCTATTACTCAAGTTTAATCATCTCAAGCAAAAATGACACTTAATATACTAATAATATATTTACTTACCATTGAAAATGTGCTCCAATTCCTCTCACATCCCGACACACTACAACTAAGGCTTAGAACTTGGACAGCAAACTTCCTTAACTCGAGTGTTTTATGACCAAAGCGATCCCACAAACCGCTAAAAAAAACAATATTAGTAAGGTAAGTAATTTAAGGGTTAATGATAAAAAGATATTAACAATTGAGTAATTAAATCTTACTTGGTGTTCGCTTTTTCCTAGTTTGCATAGCCATATAATCTGCAAATGGACCATGCCTATCATTATATAAATCTAATTGACAATCGGCCTCTTCACGTTCTTTCCCTTTCCCAAACATCCTATTCATGCAAGCAAACAACCCATTTTCGCACTTCATCAGTATCTGAGAAATTATCCTCATATCAAAATTGTGGGTTTAAGTAATAGCCCGCCGCATGTGGTTGATGAAGTTGATTGTCCCATTTACGATCTATCTTTCTCCAAATAGGCATATATTTTTTCTCCACTTTGTTAAGGTTGCTTGCAATTTTCTCTTTTGCGGCATCCATCAACTCATATATAAAACCCATGAGAGGCCTCTCCTCCGAATCAACCTCTCTCAAAACACAAACAAGAGGAAGAACACCCTTAATGCAAAAGGAAACTCGTCCCCAAAACTCACGATCATGTAACACATGATGCTTAGCCAACTTTGCTTCATGGGATTTTGCATAGGTACTTTCTGACCATTCTCGAGAGGCAAACAAAGCAACAAGATTTTCCTTTTGCTTTTGTAAGCTTTGTTGTGTAAGGAAATAAGTGGCAAACCTAGTGACCGCCGGACGAAGAATTTTCGAATTGTTGGTGTACTTTCTCATCAAAGCTAGTACCCATTGATGCCCATATAGATACTTTGAAATACACTTAGCACGTTTAAGTGTGTCATCAAACCACACCATCTTAGAAATATCTTCTAGGATCAAATCAATGCAATGAGCCGCACATGGAGTCCACCACACTTTCTCTTTCATCTCCATAAGTTTTGGCTCGGCATTCTTGTAGTTCGAAGCATTGTCGAATATAACTTGAACCACATTCTCCTCCCCAAATTCTTGAATAACATCATCCAAATAGCCATACAACAAATCTCCATTCTTAATAGAGGCCGATGCATCAATCGATTTCAAGAACCAAGTACCTTGCGGGCTATTGACAAGAAAGTTGATTAAATACCTATTTTTGCCATCCGACCATCCATCCGACATAATAGTGCATCCATATCTCTTCCAAGCCTTTTGATGTTTTTTCATCACTTTGTACATCCTCAACTTCTTCTTTGAGCATCCAAGTTCTATATTCATGGCTTGTAGGAGCATTAAAGCCGAGACCAAAATTGGATACCAATTTCATTGCATTAACATAATGTTCATTGTTTACCGCATTGAATGGGATGGCACTAATGTAGAACCATCGCACAAGTGCTCGGGATGCTTGTTTTCTTTCCTTTTTTTGAAATGTGTATTCAATGTGGCTTGGTGAGCTTCCGATGTAACATCTCTATCAAGTGGTCCCATTGACCTAGGTGGTAGAAAAGAACCGGTTTATTGTGAATGTGTGGCACTCCCACTCCCACTCCCACTACATACATATAGTGACCTTGTTGTGCCCATATCAACACTCACTTTCTTCTCTACCACCACGACACAACTCATGGCTAGCTTTCCTCTTTTCTTTAGTTCCCATAACATTAGCAAAGCATTCTTCATTCACATTGGGTGGGAGTTTTTTACAACTTATCATTCCTCCCGAACTTACACCACCAAAGTGATGTTTGAATCTAGAAATTGAACCCGTGCATTTGTGGTTACAAAAAACACAATAGAAGTGCTTGGTGACATGATCCAAATCTTTTGTCCATTGCCAAGCAAAATCTTTCTTAGAAGAAGAAGCCATATTCTTCAATGCCCTAAACAATAAACATTTGATGCATACAGTTAATAAACCAACAATTTAGTTTATATACCAAGTTAGTATGCTCATAAACCCAGGTTTTCTTAATATTCAACTTTACGCATTCAAATAGCTTGACAAGTCTATCAACCTAATATTTAAGATCTAAAAAATTAAACATTCTTACATAAGTCACTAACCAACATTAAGATTTCCTAACAGCCAGCCAAACTCAATAAAAGTTACCAATAATAAACATTCATTGCACTTGCACGTTTTGACTATAGTTTAGAAGAAGATGACTTGGGCTTACTAAATAGCATCAATCAATGCATCAACTAATACTATTAATTAACCCCTTATCTGCCGCATCAATTAATACTATTAATTAACTCCTTATCTGCCTCAATATCCGCCACCCATTATCCATACCCCCAACCCCCACCCCATTTTCCTTTCGCTCTTCTCACTAACCTTCAATATTCTTCCATCTCTTCTTCTTCTCTCTGTAATCTGTAACAGTTAACACTCACAAACATTTCTACAAATAAGGCAGCACGTAGAGGCAGAGCTCTTCCCCATAAAACTAAATCCCTAACTTTTTCAGAATTTCAATTTCAGAAACCCTAACCTTTGGGATCTTGCTAACAGTGCTGGGGTGAGCAAGCATTGGTCAGAGGTTTAAGGGAGGATGTTGCTAACCAGGAATAAACTTATTGTCAATGGTAATCAGTTTAAAGGAGGATGTTAAAGTTGTTAGGATATTCTAGCCATTAGGGGTTATGGTTCCTTGTTTTTAGGCTTGTTTTGAGTCATGCATAATAATCCCTATACTTGAGGGACAAGGTTCTTTGTTTTGACTTATTCTGTACCACGATTCTAGGGCTGTTAAGTCGTGGGTTGTTGCTTTCTTTCACGTTCAAGTTATAAGGCTATTTAATAGCCATATCTGCTTTTTAATTCAATAAGAAAGTTCTCCCAGCAATCTAGTGTTATCAGGCTTTTGTTTCACGTAAGCTCTTGTGATTTCTTTCTGGTTCCAACATCGGGGACATCACCAAGACTAATTTGCTTAATTCACATTTGTAATACATGGTAGCTTTTAGCCTTTTATGTTATGTTGAAATGAGAATCTTGAATTATATTATTAGTCAAATACTGCGAGTTTTCATATAGATGGTCAAATATTGCAAAAGGCGTGGCTACATGTATATGCGGTATAGAGCGAGGATAAACAAACTCGAAATCTTGAGCGCAAAGATGATGCTCCTAAATCATTATTATCAAAGATAAAACTAGATTTGTTGATTCGGTCATATTTAAATGTGTTGATTAGGAAGAAAAACTTGGTTTTGTTGGAATTTGCTTGTTACTGCCTACTAATAAACAAAGTGAAATATGCTACCATTATGTCGACTATTGAATCGAAAGCCACTTTGTACCCTTAACATTTTTAAAAATTAGTCAATAGAGAGAATCGACAATTCAACTAAGCATGTTATATCGTCGTTGAATCATTTTCCCTTGAAAAAATGAAATTACGAAACTGTATATTTCATCAGGGTAATTTTGCTGAAATAACCGACAGCATGCTCAAGGACTAATCGAACCCCAAATCAAAATGGGGCCGAATATTTTCTAATTAATGGGACTTGATGTGCTCCTGAACAACATGAAGGCCTTCCGAATCTTCACCAAAATCCTGCAAAATAAAACACGATAAGGTATGTAAACAAATAACAAAACTTCCCTATGAGCATGCATTGCCACAATTATATAGTTATTGTGAAAATCTTGGACATGTAGTTATCTAGTTAGCGAATTACCAAACTTATGATGGATATTTTTTCGGTCTAAAAAGATTTTTCAAGGACATAACACTGGAAATGTAGTAATTTATGCACTCAAATGAATGTTCAACGTACCTTCACAACAACACAAGAGCAACCAACGACCTTTCTTGCCTTTCCTTCCGAATCTATCTTACAGAGCCATGAAAGGGCAGGATAAAATTAAGACAAGTTAAGAAACACGACAAATTGAGCGAGAGAAAGATAAAAACACCCGAACAAGCCAACAAGAACAAAAACTAACAGTACTTATTGTAAACACAAAATTTTTCTGCTTCGAACAAGACAAGAATACGTGTACAGAGTAGATTTTGTATTAATGAATTTTGGGATTACAATCTCTTGTAACTTAATCATCTGATTCGATCTCCGTAAGGTGTAGATGTGTGTATGTGCAGTTTGATCCAAGAGTCGTCGAGGCTTGATCTTGGATGAACAAGGGAAGTTTCTTTAAGGGCTTTGGGGCTTGATGTTGAAGGTTGATGGAAGTTTCTTCAAGCGTCTTCGAGGTTTGATCTTGAACTGGTGGATTATTTCTTAAAGGGTCGTTGGGCTTAATCTTGATGAATGGATGAATGGATGAATGAATCTTTAAGGGCCTTTGGGACTTGATATTGATGAAGGATGAACGGATCTTCAAGGACCTTTGGGGCTTCATCTTGGATGACTTCCTCAACGAGACCTCTTATTCACTGTACAAGCAGTAAAATGAAATAACATTAGAGATACTGTGCACCAAACATACATCAACGATATCAAAACTGAGGAAAAAATGTATGCAGTATGTAAGCAGTATCCAGTTGGTGAAATCCTAAACTAAGGAACCAACGAAGAAATCAAACTTCACAGTGCCATCTTGAATATAGATGAACATTAAACGCATAACAAGAGCTCCGATCCTTGTATCAAAAAACACGCAAGCTAAACACAACTAACAAAATTAAGCTTTCACTCACTCGTCTATGAAATATTCAAAGTCAAAAGACTCAAAACTAATCCGCCTAACTAGAATTCAGAAGTTCCCCCGCATATAGAATATCACTGGTATATAATTAGCAACGCACTAGTAAATTAGCAATAGAAGCGATTGAGGGGGCGATGAAGTTGTTACAAGCGGATGAATCCTATAAACCCTACACTACCCTCTTATCTTATTTGGCAAAATTTTGTAAAATGCATATTTTAAAGAGGCTTGGAAGAAACAAAGAAAAAAATGCCTTAATTGTTCGATTTTTACTGGTTTTACGTGTGAACAGGCTTAATTATATACCGTTGATATTCTACATTAATCTAAACTACATATTATCAACCAAAAGATGGTAAAAATGCTATTTAGTCTTGTATTAGAACAAAAAAAATTAAAAGCAATAACATAATTTAACCAAACAAAATTTTGATTTTTTTGTTTAAGACTCATCT
Organism: Crataegus laevigata; assembly: GCA_963580275.1. Classification (NCBI taxonomy): domain Eukaryota; kingdom Viridiplantae; phylum Streptophyta; class Magnoliopsida; order Rosales; family Rosaceae; genus Crataegus; species Crataegus laevigata. Next base: position 28,217,022 of record OY756944.1, on the reverse strand, counting down.
ACATGTGATTTTAATATATCCAATTAAAAAATAAATAATTTTTTTTGCTCTCTCTCCCTCTCACTCTCTTTCTCTCGCTTTCATTAAAAATAAAATAAAATACTAGCTTATATAAAATATAAAATAAAGTTTAAACTCAAAATATAATGAGATGAAAAAAAAAATACTTTAATCAGTAAGGCAAATTCACCACTTGTCATATTTAAGCAACTATTAAACTTTAACTGCTTTTAAATAATTTAGGGCCTGTTTAGTAGTGTATTTGAATTCAACTTTTTAAACTCAAAAAAAAGTTTTCAAGTTTTAGGTCTTAAAAACTTGTTTGGTATGACTATTTTTAAAAACTGAACTCAAGACTAACTAAAAAATATAGTCTATTCCTTAAAAACATAAAAAGTGAGTTTTTAGAGTTTTTAAACTTAAACTCACTCATTTCTTTTCTCTCTCTCCTCCCCTCTCACTCCAAATATATCTCTCTTTTCTTCCTTCTTTCTCCTTTTTTTTTTTTACTTTTTTTGTCTCTACTCCAATCCAATCAAGTTTAAGTCATAAGATTTAAAAATTTTAAATCGCAAACCAATCAAGTTTTTGAGTCTTAAAGAAAATTGTTTTCAAGAAATGTTCTTAAGAAATGTTTTGAGAAATGATAAAAATTTTCAAATAAGATACCAAACAGGCCCTTAGCTTTTCCATTGCTCCAGACTTCTTCTCGAGAACAACTCGAGCCCGTGGTGACATCTATAGATGAGACAAAAGATATGGATCTATATACACTAGATACAGACGCGAATTTTCTCAAAATAGAGAAATTTTTAATTGTGATAGGAACAAAGTTCTAAAAAACACTAGGCGCTAGTCGGACAGCAGGCTGGGGTCTAGTTGTTAGGCGGGCGCCTAGGCGGATTGAGCGGATTTAAGTAAATTCATTATATTTTGTGTAAATAAGTATCTATTTATACTTAAAATATATATAATTTTGTCATAAACTATAAAATAGAATAACATATGACACGCCCGCCCCTCGATTGTATTTTAATCCTAGAAATTTACCCCCAAATCATTTTCAATTATGCCAATTTTAACCCCTAAAAGTTTTACAAACTCTCAATTTAGTCCCTAAACCCCCTTTTTAAATTTTATATTGTTTTGTTCTTAAATTGTGAGCCCACTGGGCCCACCTGTTTCTGTCACCCTCCCCGTTCACTCTCTCCCTCTCTTCTGTCCCTCATCTCCCTCGAACTCCCTCTGTCTCCCTCTGCACTCTCCCGTAACCCTCTCTCCCTATCCCTCTCGCTCGACCTCGCCATCATGAACGCACAGACACACACACCCTCGCCATCCCTCTCGACTCACCCTCGTCACTCCCCCGCTCTCTCTCTCTCCCGGCGACATTGCGACGGACGGAACATGCACAGAGGACTTCCCGGCGTCCTCCTTGAATTTCTCTACGAGGTAAGCCCAAATCGACTCCCTTTTCCTCCCATTTCGTGTTTAAGTTGGAATCTTGAAGTTAATTTGTGAAATCCTACGAGTTCTAGGTCGAAATCGAGACGGGGTGCACGCACCCATTTCCTCCGGCGGACCCGCGAGCCTCGAGGCCTTTTCCGAGCAACTCCGGCCGTTTTCCGTCGAACTAAAGGTACCACTCTACTCCTCTCGCTTCGTACTTCGATTTTATGGTTAGATCGGAGCTTAGGGTCTCCGTTGGTGGTCGGCCGGACCTGTAAAAGCTCCGGTGTTCGTCTCTGCGTGCTCCGGTGCAACCCAGGCCCTTTGGGCCAAAACCCAGAACCCAAGCCCTTCGGGCCTTAGGCCCGCAAGCCCAAAACCCCAGCCCGTTCCGTTTTTAGTTTAGGTTTTATTTAATTAAAAAGGCCTTGGGCCGAAGAGGGTCTGGGCCTTTGGCCCGTGTCCCCAAAACCCATAACCCTTTTTGGGTTCTTTAAACCTGGGCCCTTGGGCTGATTTTATTAAGGGCTTTAAGCCCGGACCCATTTAACCCAGAAGCCCATTGGGCTAACCTAAACCCAAGACCCTAATGGGTCAGACCCCAAACCCAAACCCAGATCCGGATCCAACCCAATTCGGGTTGACCCAGTGACCCGTGGGTTGACCCGACCCGCAGAACTTGACCCGACCCGGTTGACTGACCCGTTGACCCGACCCGGTTGACCGTTGACCCGGTCAACGGTTGACTTTGACCTTGACCGTTGACCGTTGACTTTGACTTTGACTAGTCAACGGTCAACGTTGACTTTCTCGGTTGACTTTTTCGGGTTCCGTCCGGGACCCCTCCTAGGCTAATTTGGACGTCCTGGACCCGTTTTCCCAAATAAAGTCATTTAAATAGAGTTTGACTATATTGAACCCTTTATGTGCTAGGTGCATATATTGTGGCTTTACCATGTTCGCTAGCAGCGCAACGTTGGACGGCCACGTACTGTGAGTGGACCCCTTCTAAAATACTTATTTTATTTAAAGAAATTACATGACTGCTGAGCTTGAGTATAGAATATTGTGATATGATGTTTGAGTATTGAATACCGTGTTATGGTGTTGAGATTAAATAAATATATGTGGCATTGATCTGATATTACCTAGTGGTCCACTTCCGCTACGGGATGTAGGGATAAGGTTCCGGTCCATCCCGGGCGACGGTTATGGTGCTGGCATAGGGCCTGGAGTGTGTTACCTCTGACTTTTGAGTACAGGGACAGGGAGCTGGCATTGGGCCTGAAGTGTGGTTTCCTCTGACTGTATGCTCAGGGACGGGGAGCCGGCATGGGGCCTGAAGCGTTATATTGGACATTCACTAACGTTTATTCTGAACTGATTATTATTCTATACTTAGAGCTATTACTTATGTATTACCTTACGTGTTAGACTGAATCGAGATATTGTACGATAAGATATGATTATGGTTATGAGTTGTGATTGTGATACTGTACTGTATGGTAGGCTTAGGAAAACTTACCTATATATCATGTTTTGTTTTTCTAACTTGGGGGTTAGTATCTTGATAACTATTTTCTTATATGTATATCAAATTGGTCCACTCACCTTTGTTTTGCGCCCCCTTCAGGGCTTAGATTCGAGGCATACAATCCCGGCGTCGAGGCACTTCCGCATTTGGCATCTTCGAGTCCTCTCGGTGTAGGACCTACTCTTTTGTGTATTCAATTTTGTATTCTTTCTTGTAGTATTTCAAATTAGATGTATGCTCTGAACATGTTCCTGAAATACTTATTCAATGTGTAATCTAAATTCATATTTCTCGTTTTTTTATACCTTCTAAATGGCTTTCGTCACCCTTCGGGTGTCGGCCAGCACGTGATCCACCCGAGGCCTACAGGACCTCGGGACCGGGGCGTGTCAGATTGGTATCAGAGCGTGGTTTATTCAGAGCATACCTAGGATCTTCTGTCATTGTAGTATTGTGTCAGTTATGACGTCATTTGGATGTCACGACTTTCGAAATTGGTGCCCTTTAGCACAATTGTGCAAATCTTCCTCTGTTTGAATTATCATCTTCTGGTGGAAATATCAGAATTTGTGTCGGGATTGTGCCTCATTGATGACGTGTTTGGTGGGTGGACGAATTTCAGCATAGGACGATACTCTGTGTTGTGCCATCCAAGGGAATGGCGGGCAGAGTCCGTGTTACTTGGAAGCGACGTGACTTAGAAATGGCAATCTAAGAAAGTCTGGTGAAGACCAGTAGTAGATCGGAAATGAGGATGCCACTCTGCAACATGCGTTCCCTAGGGATTGCGGGCAGAGTCGGCTCTACATCAAAATCTTGGGAAACGGACATCTTGGCAATACGAGTTGGTTCAGACCAACTAGGAATCTGGAAACGGTGATATCACTCTGCGACATGTGTTTTCCTGGATTGGCGAACAGTCATGCCTTAGTGATGATTACTTGAAACTTTCAAAATGCGTGTTAGGGAAAGCGAGTAAGTACTAGTTGAGGTGATGACTAGTAAGTGGTAATTGCTAGGAGCAAATCAATGTTTCCAAACTCATTACCGCTGAAGGAAACTAGTGTGAATCTTTTGAACAGGTCATCAGTGATTGTTCTATCGATAACCTTCTTACTTACTCTGAAGAAGAAGTCAAATTCATTAACCTTTGACCGTCAGCTTTACACCAAATTCTTCAAGCGTTGACTTTGTTGACATTAAATGCTTTTCTTGGAAAACTCCTTAGCAGCAGTCAATAATCTCACCAATTCCTAAACGGAGTTGTGATTCTTGTTGTTGTTGTAGTTGAATTCAGAGGATGAAGATCTAGACTTGTTTGGATAAACAGACTCCTTGAATTTCACCTGGGTTTGGAACTCGGTGGTAAACCCTAGCTCCTCCTCTACGTGCTTTTCGGTAAAGGCGAACTTAGCCTCTTGCTTGTAGCCCAATTGATCAGTGCTCTTACCCACCTACCGTTCAGCCTTGTAATTTTCAGTGTAATGGTTTGAGACTTCAGCATATTCATCTTTGTACGAAGATCGAGCTTTGCTTTGAACTCCTCTAGACTCATTAAGCTTTGGTTTGCTCAAGAGCATCACTTTAAGGTAGCCAATCGTGTAACGGCATGCATACACAGACTGCTTCGTACCTTTCTTCTTTATCATTCTGTTAATTCAGAGGTATTATGTTTAATTTTTTGAACCTTGTGATAGTTCTCCCAAGGTTTGGTGAATTTCGAAACGTCTTTGGCCTCGTTAAACTTCATGCACAGTTCTTAGCTATTCTTGAGCTTAGACCTATTTTCCTTTTTGGTCTGAGAAGCTAGTCAATTTCGGTACTAGCCTAACCGTGAAACGAAGTTTCTGATAACGACGCGTTGTCTCATCTGATCTTAGTCCTTACACTTTCCAAATTCTGCGGTGGTGTATTAATTAAATGGTTGACTGCACGCTGATGCAATAGGATTGAGTCACGTGTGTGCCTCTTAACGATTGGAACGGCACGATGTGAATTCTCTTATCCTGGAGCTAGAAATGGTAACGACCTACCTGGTTGAAAATGTGGCGATGTTCTCTCTACAGTGAGAAATGTTGCACCCTAGTTACCTAAATGCATAAATGTATGCGGTTGCACTATCGTGTACTACCCCGATTTTTGCAAGCGTAATTGCGGAACTCCTCAGTAGGAAGACTCACACCCAAATCTCATTTTGGGCATCTGACCTTAATCGGACAACTACAGCGAGATCGTTTCGGGATAGAAAAGCTGAAAAGCTAAATATACCGAAATCATATAAGCTTGTCAGGAGATTCAAAACGTCAGATCATTTCACGAGTTGTCGGACGAAGTTGATGACCGATGATGTTATTAGGTGTGTGACATCAGGTCTTGAATTGTTATTAATCCTTAACGATCAAATTAGGCCGTGAACTCGAGCATCAGAGTGGTTATTCAAATCCAGATATCTTGTACTCCAGATTTGATGGACTTGTTTTGACCCTCAAATTCTCGAGCGTTCTTTTAACCTTCTCGACATGGTTTCTCGCTCAATCAGTGAGAAAGTGACGATCGATCGATTCGGCAGAAGTGTACACCTAGTTCATATCGTGTTGGACAGGAACGTTAAGAACATAACCTTTTCACAAGATTTTCCTGACTTGGCAAAAAGAATTCCACGTGGCTGTGAGATTTCAGCTGCCTTGAATACGAGTTGGATGAGGATTATAGTGCAGATGATCGGCGGATTGTGTCACCATCTTACTATAATTTATAGGCATCACATCGTTTCCTTCTCCAATGATGTGTGTTCCTCCCGACGTACCCTCCCACTACCTCACTTCAAGATCTTGTGGATGGTACGTACGTTGACATCTAAATATCCCTAGCAAATCTATTTAGTACACTCTGATGTGACGCCCCGGCGTGATCAAGAAGGGAACCTGAAGATCTTTTCGCTTCTCTCGAAAGGTGTGTACTTTCATGGTACCTTCAGGTTGATCTAGCAGGTCTTCTTCTTTCCACCAACATTAATCTTGTTTGACTATAAATCTGCAACTAAGCAAAAATGGAGAGGTGGATTGAGCATTGCAACAACTCCCAAGAGATACTGCTTGTTGGGAAAGGTGAATTCTCGTTTTCTGCTTGCTTGGTTCGAGCTTTTGGGTCTATTACTAACATAGTAGCAAGACAAAACGATACTGAGAAAGTAGAAGAAAAAGAAGAGAATCACTGAATCAGTCAAATGGAAGTGTTTAGCTTTGAGAAAAGGATTAAGAATTACAGCAACTATCAGTTTATGCTGTTCGTGGGAGAATGAGACTTCTCTTCTGCCGTTTGCTTAGCCAGAGCTTTTGTCTTTGCTGTCAACATGGTGGCCACTTCTCTTGAATCCCAAGCTACTATTTTCAATGGATTCATAGTTGGCAAAACACTGGAGTAGTTGGTCACATTTGGAAGAACTGATGAGGATAGAGCGCTTGGTTCGGGATGAAGTTTTACGACGACGGTTTCTGTTCGGTTCAGTCGAATACGACACTATTTGCGTTACGTTATGAGAGTTGCTACAGACAACTTTGGTTAGCAGAGTAGTATTGCGGACTAGTAGTTAGAGGAACGAATTCGCAAAGTGTGCAATCGTGCACCATCGGAAATTATTGCTGACTTATCAGGACAACGAATGAGTGGTTGATATCACGGGCGGCCGACTGTTGTATCGATAACTTGTTCGTTGGGTTGTTAAGCAAGCGAGTAGGTAGACTCGTTTACAGCAGCCGTTACGGATTTCGCTATCATTAGGACATGACCTAAAATCACCTCTGTTCTCGAAGTACGTGTCGTTACGTACGCTTGGACAAGACCATTTTCGTTTTCAGTTTTGAATTTTCAGTGCAAGTATTTTAACTCTTTTTACGCTAATTATTTATTTTATGTTACAAATGTTTTGGGGGAAAGTATTTTCGTTTTCGGTCTTAATTTCAGCTTAAGTTTTCGACCTATATATTAGTACGTATCTATTTTGGCCTTAACGTATGTTACGTATTTACTTTTGACCCTATGTTAATATATGTTTAAATTTTATATCGTTATAAATTATGTCTTTATTTTTCACTGATGGGGAAGAAAGTAAGAGATTGGAGGCATGATAGAGGATTTTGTGAACCGCTCGCGACGGTGTGACATATTCTCTTTGATGCACCCCCTCTAATTTGATTTCTCATTATATACCTATATTCTTCACACTATTTTCGAGTATTTTAACTTACTAGTGATTTTAAATTTCGGGGTCGAAATTTTTTTGTAAAGAGGGTAGAATTGACACGCCCGCCCCTCGATTGTATTTTAATCCTAGAAATTTACCCCCAAATCATTTTCAATTATGCCAATTTTAACCCCTAAAAGTTTTACAAACTCTCAATTTAGTCCCTAAACCCCCTTTTTAAATTTTATATTGTTTTGTTCTTAAATTGTGAGCCCACTGGGCCCACCTGTTTCTGTCACCCTCCCCGTTCACACTCTCCCTCTCTTCTGTCCCTCATCTCCCTCGAACTCCCTCTGTCTCCCTCTGCACTCTCCCGTAACCCTCTCTCCCTATCCCTCTCGCTCGACCTCGCCATCATGAACGCACAGACACACACACCCTCGCCATCCCTCTCGACTCACCCTCGTCACTCCCCCGCTCTCTCTCTCTCCCGGCGACATTACGACGGACGGAACACGCACAGAGGACTTCCCGGCGTCCTCCTTGAATTTCTCGACGAGGTAAGCCCAAATCGACTCCCTTTTCCTCCCATTTCGTGTTTAAGTTGGAATCTTGAAGTTAATTTGTGAAATCCTACGAGTTCTAGGTCGAAATCGAGACGGGGTGCACGCACCCATTTCCTCCGGCGGACCCGCGAGCCTCGAGGCCTTTTCCGAGCAACTCCGGCCGTTTTCCGTCGAACTAAAGGTACCACTCTACTCCTCTCGCTTCGTACTTCGATTTTATGGTTAGATCGGAGCTTAGGGTCTCCGTTGGTGGTCGGCCGGACCTGTAAAAGCTCCGGCGTTCGTCTCTGCGTGCTCCGGTGCAACCCAGGCCCTTTGGGCCAAAACCCAGAACCCAAGCCCTTCGGGCCTTAGGCCCGCAAGCCCAAAACCCCAGCCTGTTCCGTTTTTAGTTTAGGTTTTATTTAATTAAAAAGGCCTTGGGCCGAAGAGGGTCTGGGCCTTTGGCCCGTGTCCCCAAAACCCATAACCCTTTTTGGGTTCTTTAAACCTGGGCCCTTGGGCCGGTTTTATTAAGGGCTTTAAGCCCGGACCCATTTAACCCAGAAGCCCATTGGGCTAACCTAAACCCAAGACCCTAATGGGTCAGACCCCAAACCCAAACCCAGATCCGGATCCAACCCAATTCGGGTTGACCCAGTGACCCGTGGGTTGACCCGTTGACCCGACCCGTAGACCTTGACCCGACCCGGTTGACTGACCCGTTGACCCGACCCGGTTGACCGTTGACCCGGTCAACGGTTGACTTTGACCTTGACCGTTGACCGTTGACTTTGACTTTGACTAGTCAACGGACAACGTTGATTTCCTCGGTTGACTTTTTTGGGTTCCGTCCGGGACCCCTCCTAGGCTAATTTGGACGTCCTGGACCCGTTTTCGAGGTCCGTTTTCCCAAATAAAGTCATTTAAATAGAGTTTGACTATATTGAACCCTTTATGTGCTAGGTGCATATATTGTGGCTTTACCATGTTCGCTAGCAGCGCAACGTTGGACGGCCACGTACTGTGAGTGGACCCCTTCTAAAATACTTATTTTATTTAAAGAAATTACATGACTGCTGAGCTTGAGTATAGAATATTGTGATATGATGTTTGAGTATTGAATACCGTGTTATGGTGTTGAGATTAAATAAATATATGTGGCATTGATCTGATATTACCTAGTGGTCCACTTCCGCTACGGGATGTAGGGATAAGGTTCCGGTCCATCCCGGGCGACGGTTATGGTGCTGGCATAGGGCCTGGAGTGTGTTACCTCTGACTTTTGAGTACAGGGACGGGGAGCTGGCATTGGGCCTGAAGTGTGGTTTCCTCTGACTGTATGCTCAGGGACGGGGAGCCGGCATGTGGCCTGAAGCGTTATATTGGACATTCACTAGCGTTTATTCTGAACTGATTATTATTCTATACTTAGAGCTATTACTTATGTATTACCTTACGTGTTAGACTGAATCGAGATATTGTACGATAAGATATGATTATGGTTATGAGTTGTGATTGTGATACTGTACTGTATGGTAGGCTTAGGAAAACTTACCTATATATCATGTTTTGTTTTTCTAACTTGGGGGTTAGTATCTTGATAACTATTTTCTTATATGTATATCAAATTGGTCCACTCACCTTTGTTTTGCGCCCCCTTCAGGGCTTAGATTCGAGGCATACAATCCCGGCGTCGAGGCACTTCCGCATTTGGCATCTTCGAGTCCTCTCGGTGTAGGACCTACTCTTTTGTGTATTCAATTTTGTATTCTTTCTTGTAGTATTTCAAATTAGATGTATGCTCTGAACACGTTCCTGAAATACTTATTCAATGTGTAATCTAAATTCATATTTCTCGTTTTTTTATACCTTCTAAATGGCTTTCGTCACCCTTCGGGTGTCGGCCAGCACGTGATCCACCCGAGGCCTACAGGACCTCGGGACCGGGGCGTGTCAACATATGTATTATGAAGTATTGAAACATAATGAAAACATGGGGAACAAGCATATAGTGTGTGCTCATTTAAGTATTCAACAAGTCTCTTACAATTTATTGAAAAAAATTAAATGCAAATTGAAAGTTATCTATTTTCTGTTTAAGTGGGTTGTAACCTAGGCAGGTATCTAGGCGGGTCTGGGCTGGCTAGGCGAGTGCCTAGGTAGTCTAGGTGGGCACCTCAGCTGGTCTAGGCGCTTTTTCTTAATTTTCAAACGCCTAGGCATTAATCGGGGTAGTGACTAACCGCCTAGCGCCTAGACGGAGATTTTTAGAACAGTAAATAGGAACACAAGCCGTATGTTGTAAATGGAATAATAAAAAAATTTATTATTTTTTAAATTATTAATTTTTTAACAAATATATCACACTATTTATAAAATATCATTCCATGTACCGGTCACACGCTGTACTAAACCGATATCATTGAGGTCTCGGACAATTAAAATTGGACAAAGGAGTTAAATGCAATTAGAACAGTAGGTTCATTTGAGTCTCTTCACACACAAGGACCCTCGTTTCACCGCCCCCCAAACCCCCAATTTTCCCGAGAAAATCCCCCTCCCCCGGCCACCCATCTTGTTGCCCGCCCGTCCCGACGCCGACCCGTCATTCTCAATCCGAAAATGAGAAGAGAATTCCAGAGTTGTTGATTCTTGAGGTGAGTTATCGTACCTTTGATTTCTCTTATTGATTTCTAGGTTTTGGATGATTGGATACATGGGTTTTGATAAAGTATGAATTTTGAGATTTTTGTTGTCCTTGTTTCCTGATATGGGTTGTGGGTTTCTTGATCTTGCAGATTTTATGGTTTTTGCTCTTTTGGGTCTCGTTATTTGCTTCGATTTGTGTTGTTATTGCCCGAATAATCCAAGATCACGATGCATCCCAAACTTCAAAATTTCCCAATCTTCCTGCAATCTCCCGATCTCCAAATCCCAACCCAAACCCTAACCCTATCCCCAATTCAGACCCCAACTCTCGGCCACCTCAAGCTCTCAATTTTCTCCCGTGTCCTACCGTCGCTTTACTTCACCCTCAATGGCAAGCCCCTAAACGACTCCACTCCGCTTTTCGATTCCCAAATTACCCCTCTTTCTACTCTGATTTTACGGATTAGAGCTCTCGGTGGTGGCGGCGATGGCGGCGCGACGGGGGCGGAGTCTCGCGACTGCTATCTCAAGATGTACGCGGAGAAGAAGCCCGATAAGGTCGACCCGAACGAGCAGAGGCTTTCGAAGTGGCTCAATTGTGGGTTGTCGAACGAGCCATTGAAGGAGCCGTGCGTGATGGATTTTCTGGGGAACGTGTTTAACAAGGAGGCTCTTGTGGAGGCGTTGTTGGGGAAGAAGGTGCCCAAGGCGTTTGGGCATATAAAGGGGTTGAAGGACATGATCAGTATTCATCTTACCCCAATTACCGGGGCCGAATTCAATCGCCAATCCGTTGCCGGGCCGCGGTTTCAGTGCCCCATTACGGGGGTCGAGTTCAACGGTAAGTGTAAGTTTGTGGGATTAAGAACTTGTGGGCACGTGTTGAGTTCAAAGGCTTTGAAGGAGATAAAGTCGTCAACTTGCCTTGTTTGCCATGCGGGATTTTCAGAGGCGGATAAGATTGTGATTAATGGGAATGAAGAGGAAGTTGCGGAGTTGAGGGAGAGGATGGAGGCCGAGAAGGCGAAAGGGAGAGTGAAGAAGGTGAAGAAGATGAAAAACGGGAATGCTGGTGTGAATGGCGAGGAGGAGGGTGTGGGTTTGGAGGCCTCGCGGTTGAGTGGTACCAAGCATGGCATTGATGCTAGGGCTGTGGAGAAGGCTTCGGCAAAGGTAGAGGTAAATGGGAAGGTTGTGAATGGTGGGGCTGATGTGAAGGGAGCGAGTAATGGTGGGGCGAAGAGGTTCAAGGCGGTGGATATAGCCCCTGCTAATGCTACTAAGGAAGTGTACGCGTCCATCTTCACGTCATCAAGGAAGAAGGATTTCAAGGAAACATTTTCGTGCAGATCTCTCCCACTTGGTAGAAACTGATTGATGGTAAGGTCTAAGAGAAAGTAATACTGTCTTACTTGTAATGTGAGCAAACACATCAGTCATTGTTCTGTTGTAATTGAAGTTCTTGTTTAATAGGACACTTTGACTTGTTATTTACTCTCTTTCGATATCTTGTTACTTGTTAGCAAACATTATTCCTTGGTGTACAATAATGTTTGTGAAGATGGTGATTTCGATGTCGCTACTTCAACTAAACAAGCTTTACTTTGCAGCAATATCACTAGTAGGCAGAATCAGGAATTTGGTAATGGTTCAAAAACTTTACAGTTACTGAACCTCAAGGTCCATACTTAACATTGACACTTTTGGGGACCTTTGTTCTTGTATTGGTAGGAATCCGCTAGCTTTTGTTATTGAACATTCATTTGGCTTGTTAAGAAGTATCACGAGAGCCCGACCCTGGGCGAAAATCTGCGAATTTCAATTACTAATGAAGTAGTCTATGTTAGTTTCCTCGTGTGCGTTAATACAAGTTACTGCTTAAATTGTAATAAATTTAACGGCTCGAAAGACATTGACAAGAATTGAGCATCTCATCGGAGAGCAAAGTGAAACGAGGTCCGCAACTCGTGGGACAATGTTAAAATGAAATTTAAAGAAGGGCTAAAATAGCAAAGGGGAATAGAAATGAAAAAGTAGAGGAGAAAACAGGTTAAAAAATATAAAGTAAAAAAAGCTCCGAGAAATGTTGTATCTATAAGAACCCACCTCGTGATGGATTCCCAGACCATTGTCACCAACCTCACTAGCTATTCCTTGCTGTTACAATGTAAGCAAGGAAGGCTTGCACTCGTCTCTCCTAAACGACGTTAAAACAAACCATTTTATTTTTAGCTTTCCATCCCCTTCCTCTATAAAAAAATCCCGTCTTTCTTTTCCATCAAACCCCTCGTTTTTCCGCCCCCAAACCCCCAATTTTCCCGAGAAAATCATCGGTTTCTCGGAGAAAATCCCCCCCCCACCATATCTTTTTGCCCGCCCGTCCCGACCCCGACCCGTCATTCTCAATCCGAAAACGAGAAGAGAATTCCAGAGTCGTTGATTCTTGAGGTGAGTTATCGTACTTTTGATTTCTAGGTTTTGGATGATTGGATACATGGGTTTTGACAGAGTATGAATTTTGAGATGTGGGCTGTTCTTGTTTCCTGATATGGGTTGTGGGTTTCTTGGTTTTGCAGATTTTATGGTTTTTGCTCTTTTGGGTCTCGTTATTTGCTTCAATTTGTGTTGTTATTACCCGAAGAAAATGTCTGTTTTTCCGAAAAGCGATTCGATTCACATTAGGGAAGTTTGGAGCGATAATCTTGAGGAGGAGTTTAAATTGATTCGCAATGTTGTAGAGGAATACCAATATGTAGCGATGGACACAGAGTTTCCCGGTATCGTTTTGAGGCCTGTAGGGACTTTCAAGGACAGTTATGATTATCACTATCAAACCCTTAAGGCCAATGTGGACCTCTTGAAGTTGATCCAGTTGGGTCTCACATTTTCTGATGAGAAAGGGAACCTTCCGACCTGTGGAACCAACAAGCACTGTGTGTGGCAATTTAATTTCCGTGACTTCAACCCCAATGAGGATGTGTATGCCAGTGACTCAATAGAGTTACTGTCCCAGAGCGGTATGGATTTTGTGAAGAACAATGAGAAAGGTGTTGATGCTAGTAAGTTCACCGAGCTACTAATGACATCCGGAGTTGTGCTTTCTGATAACGTTGTTTGGGTGACATTCCATAGTGGGTATGATTTCGGGTACTTGCTCAAGCTGCTTACAGGCCAAAGCCTCCCGAACACACAGGTGGGGTTCTTTAAAATGATCAAGGTGTATTTTCCTACAGTTTATGATATCAAGCATCTGATGAGGTTCTGTAACAGCCTTCATGGTGGGTTGAACAAACTCGCAGAGCTGTTAGATGTTGAGAGAATTGGTATCTCCCACCAAGCTGGTTCGGATAGTTTGCTCACTTGCAGTACATTCATGAAACTGAAGGAGACTTTCTTTGATGGTTCTATTGACAAATATGCTGGTGTTTTATATGGTCTTGGTGTTGAGAATGGACCTCTTTCTCCTTGAAAAGAAAAAGAAATATCAATAAAAATAAAAAAGATTTGGTAGACTATATCTCTGTGCATGTTTCTGCCCCCTTCGTATGCTCATCTTTTATCGTCTTCTTCTAGACATTGAAGCTGCCATTGTGTGATTGAATTACGATTTATGGTTCATAACCTTGCATGTGTTTGCACTTTCTCCTGGTCAGCTTCATAGTGTTTAATTAGAATCTGCCTCTGTTTTCCTCAATAGCTTCTCTTTAACTTTACACAATCCTGTCTTTTGTGACGACTTAGCTCTCGCGAACCTTTGTTTTCGCAGACTGTTTTTGCTTTTCTTTCTAGTTTTTAACAATCAGATGAAGCCCTGCACTGTATGTTCTGTGGTTTCTGCAATTCACTTCATGGAACTCTTGCAACCTTGAAACATAAGGTTCTTTCCGGTTATTTCATTTTCCTTTATCCAAACAGGCGATCCCTTTAGCAGTATGCTCGCCCGGTAATTGTGTGAGACATCTCATTCGTGCATCATCTTGGTCCTAAAAGCGTCACCCTTTAGCAGTATGCTAAGCATTGTTTCCTTTTATGTTTCTTGCACGGATTGTTTCTCCGGGATGGAAAACAGATCATCGATTTGTGATTACAGATTGGCGACCGCAATAGGGTTTGCCTTCTGTTGGAATAAGATTTTTGTAAGGTTTTGTTTAACAAGTACGTTAAGTGTGTGGATGTATTGTCTTAGACTGTACTTGTTTTGCATGTTTCGAGAGATTTTCCATGTCTTTTGCCAACTGATTGATGACTCTTAAGCACTGCTTCCTTTCTTTTTCCGGGTTGTTTCGCCGGGTCGGAAAATCATGTTATATCTCCGGTCGGAGAACATATTATAGATAGAACTTGTTAAGTCTGAGAGCACACAATTTGTAATGTATGTCTGCAATGAAGGCTGGGTCAATGGATGATAGTGCTGCAAAACATCAGTTCCGTAAGTTGTAATAGTTAAAGGGTAAAAACAATTTTACAGAATTCACACAGAAGCAGAAAATTTCACCCCCTTGAGACTTTAAGGTTGTTTGAAAACAAACAATAACAAAGCATTATCCCTCCAAGTGGGGTCGACTGTAGGAATTTTAGAATGTCACTCTGCTCGGTTTTGCGACTTAAGGTAGTTTGAAAACGTTAAACAAAAAATGCACTTTCAGACAAAATACCAATGATCTTAAGTAGGTAAAAGCACCACACTAGTTTCTACTGTAAATGCCAAGCTCACGGCTGCAAGTTTTGAGCAGTCCTCAGCGCGGAAGAGTAGTAATGGGATTCTAGCTCCTTGAGGCTAGCAGCTGCCTCCTCTCCGATTCTAGCCAACAAGCGGTCTGTGTTCTCGGCTTGCTGGTTGAACTCCACAATTCTTTTCTCTACATGGTCGTTGAGGGAGGCAAACCCTGAAAATATTGCCGTCTGTTTCAATTCCGACACCAACTTAAGTAGAGAATCAGCTGCCTGGACCTGTGGTCAGATTTAATCGTAAACAACCAAAGAACTCAAATGCAGAAATCAACCGGGAAAATAAACATGTCAAAGACACAGTCTAGGAAATCAAGCTTGCATTAATCTAGAGTTCAACTGATAAGGCCGGACAACGCGTAAACAGAATTTCCATCACAAACGTGATCCCAAGTCATTACCATTTGTTTTGTCAATCTATAAGGAAATTGATTTATAAAACGAAGAACGTGTGTGTCGTGTTTGTGCTCCGTCATGCTTGAGTGAGTGCCCCAAATATGAAAATGGAACATCTTTCGGGTGGAGAACAACTAGCAGTTCCACCATAAGGCCGGTGAACGCAATTGCCCTCCCCCGCCCCCTACATATTCCTACACAAATTTATCCGATGTTCATTTGTTCCGGGAAGAAATATTTCTGAATCCGCCCCTTTCGTACAACGAATAGCAGCCAATGGTAAATTGGGGTTTAGCATTGCAAACTAAACAACAACACATTCTGATTCCAAGTTGTAAATTAATCCATAAGCACATGATTCATATCTAACTAAAAGTGATTAGCTGAACCATTATGCTAATTTAATTGAAATTAAAGAACATAAAAAAAAAATCAATGAGGAAGCAGAGAGGAAGGGAAGGAAAAGGATTCACCATTCGAGCAGCACGCATCTCCATCATGAAAGCTTCCTGAGAGTTTCTAACAGGAGGATCATTCACCTGCAATTACACCCCCAAACCAAAACTTTAAATTTTCTGAAATTGTGATTTCAAATTCAATTGGAGAGAGAGAGAGAGAGAGAGAGAGAGAGAGAGAGAGAGAGTCTGACCCTGGAGACGTTGACAAGGTGGCTGAAATTGTCGACGATGTTGGCGATATCGGTCTCCACTCTCTGAAGCAGCGCCTTCTGCTTCTGAGCTGCCGCCACAGCAGCAGCAGCGGTTGGTCCGCTCCCCGCGCCTCCCAATCCTCCTCCCCCGGACGCTGCACCTCCGCCCTTATTCATTCTTCTTCTGAATGCTCGTAGCTACTGATATGGGTCGTCGTCCAAGATGGAAGCGAGTTTTTCACTTCTCAGGAAAGTTCGATTATTTTGCCGTCGAAATTTTGGGGTTTTGTTGGTGGAACCGGAGTGGAGACGATGTCGTTTTTGGGATAGAAAGCACGGTTTTGTTTCAAATTTAAATGTGTGTTTTGTAAAAGCACTTTGCATCACCCAAAAAAAAAAAAACTTAGAAAGTGCTTCTAAAAACACATATTGTAGAAAATTGTGGATTGTCATATAGTGGTACCAAGTGCTTTTTAAGTTTTTCTAGTGATAAAAAACGATTTTGACAAAAAGAAATGCCTGTTGTAAAAGTTATAAGAATGAATGGCCACATGCTTTAGCTAAAGATGAAAAATGGGGAAGACTAAAGAATAGTAGCATTATTATTGTTGTATGATGTTTTTCAAGATGCACTCATTTCACTTTTATGATTCTTCACGGATATAGCTCTATATAAGGAGCATTTCGTGTATGATCAAAACACACAAAACAGAAAAGAAGTGAAAGCAATAATATCAATATCCCTTCATTCCCTTCTATACTTGCAATTCTTTTATGTTTTAGTTATGAAAATAAACAGTGTGATACATTCCACTCGCTTTACTCCTATCTCTAGCAAATGTCATCTTTCTAACTTTTGCTTATTTATAACAATGCCAAATATTTGATATCATTCCCTTTGAAGGAGAGCTCAATTCCAAATGAAAATTGACCGCACAATGTACGATAAACGGACATAATTCACAGACTCCTAAAATCCTTGCAAAGAAGATTCGGAGAGAATCTTGTTGGCTTGGATACCAATGCAAAATACACGGTGAGAGTCTAAGGATTAGGTTTGGTGAAACCAGTGTTTGTTTCGCATTGTCAATTAAGTAAATGTTCTCCTATGAGAGGTTGTTCTAAACTACTCTAATCCATTAAAAATATAAACGGGTTCAAAATCACGGGCAAGAAGGTAGCCACACTGACATAACCAATTGACGTAACCGAAATCTACAATTTGACAATAAAAAGTCTCAAAAATTGTTTAGAAGGCTAATGAAACCTATCATTCATTTGAGTTTCTATAAACAACATAATTTGTGGTAAATAACTGTTTTCTTCTCTCTACTCTCCTTGTTTAGATAAAATCACACTTACAACAGTAGCTACTTTCAAATCAGCAATGCGCCATATAGCTTACACAGTGAATTAAGGCAACTGAATTGCCACAAGTACGACCGATAAGTTTAGCGGTGAAAATCTCACTAGCTTGATAATCCATCTTGAAGTCTCAACTTTCTTCGTGGTATTACAGAGAACCACTAAGAAAACCAAAATGAGATAATCTTGTCACGTACATCAACCTAACCTTGCTTCTCTTCGTAGTACCTTGGAGAGGAAAAATGACAAGAAGATTAGAATACGAAAGACAAAATTGGAACATCAGATCTAACATAGTGGAAAACAAAAAGATAATCAGTCACCTCTTCAGCAAACTTAATCAAAATGGTTGTTCGAGGCCGTTGCTGTCCCTCCACTGGTACAAAATGCGCTGTTACCACAGCTGGGAAACCAGCACCATCCAAAACTCCCTTCAGAGAAAAGGAAATGCCGTTCATACCTTATAAGCGGCAGGTATTTCAATTAACAAGCAATAAAGTACCATTGCACTTACCCTTACAATTCCAGCGACAAATGCTCCACAATTAAAGGTTCCCATGTCTTTTGGAATCGAAATAAATCTACAATCCAAAATTAGCTGGGGATTAACCAAACCCTGCAGGTCCGGCTAACTGCAACAGTGAAGTAAAAATATCGTCATTGCATAAACTGTTACCTGTTCACAAGGAGCTCCTTCTCACTAATCATGTACTCATCTTCATGTTCAGTGCCTTTCTCAAGGGAGTCAGCTACCTAATTTTCGGGTACCATAAGGCAGTTAGCGTAGTTCCTAAATTTAAGTACATTGTGTTGTATTTCAGCCATTAAACTCCACAAACATGGAAAAGATAAAAGAAGGCTAAGCAAAAGCACTCACCTTTCCAAATAACACCTTCCACACCGTGCTATGCACAAAAGACAGGATACCCAGCAACCGTGTCTCCCTCCTGTTTCCCTGTACCACCAAAGAACTATCAATATAACATCAAGCATCCATGCAGTCACTCCTACTGCGCCCAGAAATACGTCCAAATCCACAACCGTATATAGACGATTAGGGTTCTAGGCTCCAAAACATCAGGATAACATTGCTATATCCAAACTTCAATTTGATGAGCACAGAGCACCAATAAAAATTCATAATTTCTTCTCCTGCCTAGGGATTAGATTAAAACCACAACTGAAAACATTTGTTGCGTAATTTGAGTTTGCAGTATGTAGAAGAATCCAATTGCATCATATGCATCCAATGTGTACACAGACTAAAACAACATATTTCTCACTTAGTGCTAAATAAAGTAACGGTATCTAAATATCGTGATTACAAAAATTATAGTAATGGATGTTTCTGCTCAACAAGAATTCATACCTTATCCCTATGGCAAAGAAGCTCCAGAACTCGAGCCCCAACAACATATCCTGCATCCTCCAGCCTGCTCCAGTTTACATAAAATATTACTGAATTTTGGTTTCTAACATTCACGTATTAGAATTTCAATAGAAGTCACTGTAGAGCTGAAAGGGACGAAATTGCCTTTGCCCATAGAAATTGTTACTCTCTCACTGCCTCAAGACCCTTTTTTTTTTAATTCTAATTCTTTTTCCAAACCATCTCTGTGATTTTGCTAGATTGCAGAAGAAACTGGCAATATTAAGTAAACCAATCGATTTTGGACCATATCATTTTGTAATCACTTACCGCCTAGAGTTGCACACCCGGCTAATCTAAGTGAGCTCACAAGTTCATTTTTGGATAACATTTTCCTTATGAACCTAACAGAACCCTAATAGTAACCAAATCTGAATGTGCATGATGAGCACATAACAATATAATCGAATACACTGGTAATTCAAATCACCTTCGTTCTAACTCGGCAATGTTGTCAACCTGCGTCTGATTGTACTGAACGAGCTCCGAAAACAAGAACGCAAACGCACTCAAACTAACCTGAAACAAACATCAAATGCTAAAATCAACAAAGCTCAATAAATCCAAAGTTAGCGAATAACCTGAACCAAATTGCCCAGATCACAATTAACGTAGAATTCGACAAACCAAAAGACCCATGTGCTCAGAACTCAGATTTGAGCATAAATATGCAGTATAACACTTGGAAACTAATGTAATTTAAAGACTTTACTTACGATTTTAATTAATTTTTCCCCAAATCACAGTAGTAACATACATAGATCCAAGAAAATGCAGCCATTTGTTGAAGATTAAGGTAATCTGATCAAGCTTAGCATAAACGAGAGAGAGAGAGAGAGAGAGAGAGAGAGAGAGAGAGAGAGAGAGAAGGGACCTCCTGTTTGCCCTTGCTGAGGGGCTTGTCGAGGACATTGGAGTATTGCTTGATCTTCCCTACTCCAATCATGCTTCCCCAACTCTTCTTTTTTTCCCCCGGATTTGAAGAAATTCGAAGAAGCAGAGTTGGTGGTGTTTGCGGATCGGATTTTCGGAAGCACAACTTGTACACAACTCTCCCTTCTTCTGTGTATTCGATCGACTCGCTCTTTTTCAGTGCCGGTCTGGACCGGCAGCTTCCACGCTCTCCTCCTTATTTTTTATTTTTGGAAAAATTATACGATAAATGTTCAAAACAAGTAACATTAAACTAGTCAGTGTACCAAGAGAGAAAAAAATATTTTGCGCTTTAGTTCCTGAGATTTAAAGTTTTTGAATTTGTTCACTATCAATTATTTTGTAAAAAGTCATTGTTAAATAAGAAAGAAATAGCAAAAATACTCTCGATTTTTGTCAAATAAATTTGACACATTGTTATTTCTTATTTAATAGAGTTTTTTACGTAAATATCAAAATAATCGACGACGTTTGATTTAGGGATATACAAAGTTTAAAAATAAAAAAAAATCGATGTATTTCAAGTAATGAATTAGAAATGTTCAAATGAAAAACCATATTGTAAACATTAGGAACTACAAAATCAGAACAACCTCAATTTTATTGTTTAGTGCCAAACAACAAAAGTACACAACACTACTCAAAAGTTTGTTCAACCCAAACCAACCCAGAATTGCCACAACACAACACGTATCTATTAGGTAAACCCACCAATAACAGAAAGACATCCCAATTGGCAGCCCATATCTCATGGACTCAGAATACTCCACAGTCAGTCCCTTGATTTAAAAGAGAAAAGAAAATTCTCAGAAAAAATCATTTTTTAATTTTTCTTCTGCCTTGTCTTGGTTGTTGTCATTATTTTTTAAGAAAGTAATTTCAAAGAGGACAATATGGGCTTGTTATTTTTTTCAAGAAAGTAACTTATAGGGGGAAAGAAAATCTTCAAACATTAAAAAATAATAATTTCCAATTTTTAAATTTAATAAGTAAAATTAAAATCGAAAATCAAAAATAAATATAGATGTACATAATAATAACGTACAGAAACCGTTTTTCTTTTCTATTAACAAATTATCAAATCAAAAGACCGTGCGAAACTCTTTTAATTAAAGCTCTCGAAAATAAATAACAAATACCCTTTCAGAATCAGAATTTTTGGAATCCAAAACAAATTGGAAAAAAAAAGGGGAAAACACATAAAAAGCGATGCTTTGAGTTTGAACCCAATGGCCATTGCTTCACTCCTTTGGCTCTTTGCAGACCTCAAAACCCTCTCCTCCCTCTCTTTCTCTCTCTAAAACACACTTTCTCTCTCTAGAGCTCCATCCTTTCCGATGGAAGACGACGACGAATTCGGAGATCTCTATACAGACGTTCTTCGACCCTTTGAATCGTCCCAACCATCATCATCATCTGCGCCGCAGCCCCACCAATCGTCCGCCGCACCCCAATCTTTCCACCGTCCGATCGATGTCAACGTCCCCGACGAAGAGGACGAGATCCTTTTCGCAGCTCCTCACTCTAATCCCTCTGTTTCTCACCCATCCAATTCCCAAACCCTAGCACCCGCCGCCTCTGTTCCCACCAATTCGGCTAGAGATGCCGCTCCAGCTGGCGGGTCTAGGGTTTTGGAGGCTAAAGATGTCGAATTGCCGAAAGTCAATTCCGTGAGTTTGAATATTGGTGGTAAAGATTTGGATTTGATGGACAAGGATGTGAATTTCGATATCGAGGAGGCTAACAATGGAGCTAATGCTATGGATTTGGACCCGGTGATTCCTGGGCTATCAGATACCTTTCCGGTCACTGGTGCTGCGGTGAATATCGGAAACCCAGAAGGTTCAAGAAGAGATGGTGAGAGAGGAGAAGATGATTGGGACAGCGACGACAGCGACGACGATTTGCAGATAGTGTTGAATGATAACAACCACGGGCCTATGGCTATGGAGAGAGGTGGAATGGGCGGTGAAGATGAAGATGATGATGACGGGCTCGTTATTGTGGCTGATGGTGAGCCGAACCAGCCAATGGACGACCAAGAGTGGGGCGAAGAGAGCACGCAGACGGCGGAAGGCGAGAGGAAGGAGGCGGGTGAAGCCGGGAAGACAGCTGGCGGCGGCGTGGTTGTGCCCCCAAAAGTTGGGTATAGCAGTCATGGGTATCATCCATTTCATTCTCAGTTTAAGGTTAGTTTAGTTTTGTTATTATGTTGAATAAAGTAGTGAACCTTATGTATTTGGGGTCTTTGTGAAGTCCCTTTTCTATGATGAGAGATTAGAATTGTAACTGATCCTCTGTAACTATTTGTACAATGTGAATATATAGTTGATAATTCATTGAAGTGAAAATTTATAATTTGAAGGTGTTTTCAGAATTCTGGTTTTTACCTCGATAGACGATACTTGAACTTTGAGGAAGTCACTGCAGTTTAGTGTAACTACTCAAGGCATCAAATCTGTTCGTTTTCTCGGATAGTCTTTATCAAAAGATTTGAGTTTTAATTAGCTGGGGTTTATCGTCTTGATTAATTAGCTGGGTGTTGACTTCTACATAAGGCTTAGCTGTGGGGGACAACTGCAGTGATACCCTCCTTTATAAATTTTAATTTTTCTTAGAAAAATTATTGAGGACTAAACATGCTGTTTACATACACTCTTTTTGAGAAATATTGCTCCAATAGGCAATTCGTTCAATGCTTTTTGTCTAACAAACCTTTGCAACTCCAGTCCTCATATTTCTTCACCATCATCAATCTTTGATTATCACGTGCGGCCACTTTAATGCTGCTATGAAGAATTTAGGTTCCACATGGTGGATTCTTAGCGCTGCCTCGCTGAGGCACATTAACTACAGCGTGGCCTGTGGCACATTAATTACAAAGCTTAGCGAGGAGTTACAATGATAGTTAACTACGGAGACATATCATTAACAGGTTTCTGAATTTTCATAAGAAAATTTACTTCAAAATTCTTGCAATATATGAGATTTGTTTTATACCCCAAGAACGTTAGGCGTATTATGTCCTCATTGCTCTCTAATGTCTGCCCCTTTCAATCTTGCTGTAGTAATCGGTGCAGTTATTAAGCTATTTTGCACGTTATATATATATATATATATTCTATGAACGAGTTCATAGTGAAACCTTCCCATATACAAAAGCACCTATTACTTGAAACTCTGGACGTTGCTAGCTTGTATGCTGTGCATGTTGTTCAGACCATGTATCGTGAATAATATCTTTCTAGAGTTTTTCTTTGAATGTATTACCTAGTGAAGAAGAATTTTCGTGCTTCTTTTATTCCAGAGTAGCGAATCTTCCAATCGGAAAAATGTTGGCTTTACTGCTTTAACTAGGAGAAGCATGATTGCTACCCATTCCTATAATGTAGGTTTTGTGATAGCATTTGACTCCTCTTTTCTTATAGACTACCATATCTCATTTTGTGATTTTGTATCTCATCTGCAACAAAAGGAACAGTTTTCATGTTAGTAGTTTGTTAACAGTAAACTTCTTTTCAATGCTCTATTTCTATACCTAAATATGGTTTCTTCTTGTGCAGTATGTAAGACCTGGTGCTGTGCCAATGCCTGGGCCAACTACTTCTGGCCCTGGAGGAGCCCCAGGTCAAGTTCGTCCACTTTTAAACATGGGTCCTGTACCTGGCCGAGGTAGAGGTGACTGGAGACCACCAGGAATGAGAGATGGCACTCCTCTGCAAAAGAATTTTCATTCAGGCTTTGGTACGCCTGGCTGGGGCAACAATGCGGGAGGTCGTGGTTTTGGTGGTGGACTGGAGTTCACACTTCCTTCACACAAGTAATCTTCATCATTTTAGTTATCAATACACTTGGCTACATTTTTTTTCTTTTAGTTCTATGGTAATGCCATACTGTCGTGTTTTCTTCTCCTTTTGTTTTGGGTTGGAATCATTTAGGGTTAGATATGTTAAAAGCATGCTGAAGTGAATACAATTTTTTTGTTTTGGACCTCTTTGATTTCATCATTATGTATGTGTTACAAGAGTGCAATGGGCGATGCAGTTTGTCTGTGTATGCTCTATGGCTCCTGTCTGCGTTCTATTATTTTGAGTGTTGTGTGTAAGTGTAATCATTTGGTAAGTTGATTTTGTTCACTATTGTTTTCTCAATCTGCTTATGTGTTGCAGGACCATATTTGATGTTGACATTGATGGTTTCGAGGAAAAACCTTGGAAATATCCTGGTGTTGATACATCAGACTTTTTCAACTTTGGCTTAAATGAAGATAGCTGGAAAGATTATTGCAAACAGCTGGTAACAATAAACCCTAAAGCATTTTGTCTATTGTATGAGAGGGAAGGCTATAAGTGCCCCTATATTTTAAATTTGCAGGAACTGCTTCGCTTGGAGTCCACCATGCAAAGCAAAATTCGTGTTTACGAAAGTGGACGAACAGAACAGGTAATGAAGTGATGATGTATCTCTAGAAAATCTATTGATTTTTCAGTTTTTTGAATATTTATTCTTGGCAACCTTATATTGGTAAAAACTAAAAGAGTAAAGTTTGCCTGTTGTTGTCGTCATCACAGGAGTATGATCCAGATCTGCCCCCAGAGCTTGCAGCTGCAACTGGTATTCACGAACTTCCTCCTGAAAATGCAAATCCTGGGAAGTCAGATGTTGTCCAAAGTGATTTAGCGAAAGGATCTGCTCGTCTGCGTCCTCCTATTGTATGTATAGCTGGTTTCATGAGGTCTTTTATTTTATTTTATGCTACCAATAAAATGATGTCTTACCTTTTATTTCGTGTTGTTCATCCTCTTGATCTGTGCACCTTGTACAATCTCCATAATAATGCTAGCCCTTGTTGACCTGATAAAGGGATGTTAGATTCCAAACTCATTAGCTAAATAAAGTCAAATGAAAAAAAAGTTAGTGATCAAATCAACTTCTTGCCAGCCAACTGGAAGAGCAATACAGGTGGAAGGTGGTTTTGGTGAGCGTCTCCCCTCGATTGATACCCGACCACCTCGGGTTCGTGATTCAGATGCAATCATTGAGGTACTATTCGAAACCATCATTTACTGAGCTGATCCTATTGTTGGAAGTTTTTTTTCGTATTTTTGGATATGCAATATACGTTAACTTCTTGCCTTCTGTAAACAGATTGTCTTGCAGGACTCTTTAGATGATGATTCCTCTGCGGGAAATGGTATCCCAGACGGAGCTGAAAATGATCCCCCAAGAGAGGGTTTTGGTCGAGGTGAAGGACACCTTGCACAGGTTGAGAGTGAGTACTTTGATGGTTTTCCCCAGGCTTATAACGATCGAAAGAGGGAGTTGGTTGGAAGAAAAATGCCTTTCCACGATAACATACCAGAAGAAAAAGGAAACTTGCCCGTCCCTCCTGATGTGCCAGTCCCATATACTGGTTCTGGGGGTGAGACTCCTAGTTATCACCAAAGGTAATAAGATAATTTTTTGTTTGTCTTGTTGAAAATTAGCACCCATATAGACTTCTAGAATATGATTATTATTTTTTTTTATAAATGAAAATGACCTTGCAACATACTGATATGATATTCTGGGCCGGATAATACCAATTATGCCGCCAACTATAAGAGCTATCCCCTTTTTATTGTGGTCACTAAAATAAAAACTGTTTAAAATCAATAGGACCTTATCTCTGTTTGTAGTCAAATCTGGGAACTAGATAATTATGTATTCATGGAAGTACATGGACGTATCACTTCATATTATAAGCTTTTATGGTGGGAGCCACACAAAATTGATTTTTTTACGGCTTTGGAGTCCAAACTTTATGAATGCCTTTTAACTATCTCTTATGAATACAGGAAAACACAACTAAGAGCACGTGACGGATCTCCTCATGTGGCTCCTGGTCGAAATACGAGAGACAAGAAATACCTTGAAAATCAGAAGGAAGAATCAATAGAAAGGGTGGATGGTAAACGTAGTCCAGGGACATCATCACCTGTCACAAATAGGGCTGCACACGAGTCAAGTGCTGAGTATAGAGATAGTGACCAAGATGAGCCTGTATTGGCTGATGGAAGCTCTGAAATGGGAAAGGAGGAAACGGCTACGGTTGCTGAAAATGATGCCCTGCAAGATGGGGCTCAGAAGCATAAAAAATTAGTTTCAAGAGTCGAACATTCTACTGACGAAGAGCTTGATGATGGTGAGGACTCGAAGGCTGCAAGAAGTAGTGACAACAGCAAAGCAAGATCGGGAAGCAGTAGGGATTATCAGAAGTGGAGGGATGGGGTCGAAGAGGAAGTCATTCAAGGACGTTCAACGCATATGGGGGGCATCAAGAGGCATATTGATGAGAATGAACAGGGGTTCCAGAGGAAAAACCGCGATGGTAGACAGGAACCGGATAGAAGTCACGTGGTAGTAAAAGGGAGGGAAGGCTCTTATCCTTATAGGGACTGGGATCCTAGCTCTGCACAGCAGTTGCAATTGAAAAATGATGGCCTTCATAGGCGAAAGGAGAGGGACAATCTTGATGGAGCATGGCAACGGAGAGAAGATGATCCTTATAGCAGAAGGATCAGGCCTCAAGAAACAAGGAAGAGAGAACGTGGTGATGAAATGGGATCCAGGCACAGGAGTAAGGGTCGAGAAAGTGACAGGAGTGACAAAGACGAACATCTGCAGTCAAGAAAACAGTTGGACAATGGCAGCTATAGGGCTTATCATGATAAGGATGTTGGTTCACGACCCAGGGAAAGAGAGGGTAGTTTGAAGGGCAGGTATGAACACGTGGAAGATTACCATGGCAAGAGAAGGAAAGATGAGGAATATATAAAGAGAGACCATATAGATAAAGAAGATTTTTTGCATGGCCACAGAGATAATACCACTCGCCGAAAGCGTGAAAGGGATGAAATTCTGGATCCACGTAAGAGAGACGAGCAGCAGAGAGTTAGAGAAAATCTTGATGATATGCACTCTGTTAGGCACAAAGATGACAGCTGGTCGCAGAGGGAGAGAGGTGACAGGCAAAGAGAGAGGGAGGAGTGGCCTAGGGTCAAACAATCCCATGAGGAAAATATACCCAAGCGTGAAAGAGATGAAGGACGTGTTGCCATAAGGGGTGGGCGTGGTGCAGAAGACAAAGCATGGGTAGGCCATACTAGGGCAAAGGATGAGAACAAAGGCTCTGATAAGGAGCACCAATATAAAGAGACTCTGCGGCACGGTGAATCATCTAAAAGGAGAGATAGGGTTGAGGAAGAAAGCTCGCATCATAGGGGACGTGACGATGTTCATGGACGTGGAAATCAAATAACTAACGACGAGAAAAGATCTGGAAAGGAGAGATCAAGTACTCGTAATGAGCGTGCTGACAACCAAAAGGTACATGACAGAAAGCATAAAGAAAGTTCAAGGAAGACTAAAGAATCTGAGAATGCTAATAACAGCACCACTTCCAAGAGACATCAAGAAGATCAAAGTGGTCAGAATAAGGAGATGGTATGTTCTTGACATCAGTTCTCTTGTTTTGTTTTTCCCTCTTAATTCATGTATTGTTTTTTTTCCCCTTGAAAAATAATGTATATAGGGTGCAATGCAAGCTTGATTTTGGAGTTCTTGTCAAATCCCAATTCTTTTTCTTTGTTATACCAATTAAAATCCAATATTAAATAAAAAATTTATTCTGAGCATTTGCAAACTTGACTTTCACTGGTTTGGTCCTGTTCTCTTTCATGTTTCACATCTGGATTGTCGGTTCAGCATTCCATTTCCTCTTTTACTTACAAGTGCTAAAATCAGAAGGTTGTATTCATATCTTCTCCTACTGAGTGGCTGCTTCTGCGGGTTGAATTTTCACACGAATAATGGGTATTTGTATGTTCAGCAATGACAGCATATTTAATGATTTGGGACACTTTGCTGAGACCAGTAGTAATGTTTTAACTTCATTTGAGTTTCTTTGCTAACTTTCCCTGTTCAAATGAGGTTTGTGCTTCAACCAGTGTAGGGTTGTAGTGGTACGGCGGGGTTTGGCTTATCCGCATCATGTGGCATACTGCAGTTGGATAAAGCACTAACAAGTAGAGCAGCATTTATATTTCTAGTTGACAAATCACCTCCTAATCATGGAATTTTCATGCAGAATTCTTGTTATTCATCGTCAGTTTTTGTCCTTTGTACATGACCCTAGTTGATTAATGTAGAATGTTTCCTCTCTTTTGCCCCTCTAGCGCTTGAAAGGCACCCGTGTGGGAGCAAACGGTGAGGAAATCCCACTGCAGCGTCACTCTTCCAAAAGGCATAAAGAAGATGCTTCGTCTGATGATGAACAACAGGATTCAAAAAAGGGGCGCTCCAAATTGGAGCGCTGGACAAGCCATAAGGAGAGGGATTTCAGTATCAATATTAAATCATCATTGAAGCTCAAAGAGCTTGATATGATCAACAACAGAGGATCCTCAGATAACAGTAAAGTTCCAGAGGAATCTTCCAAGCCAGTTGAGGCTGTTGATTATCAACATTCAATGGCTGAGGAGAAAGATGCCGGTGATCAGGATATCAAGGACGCAGACACAAAACCATTGGAGGAGCGACACCTGGACACAGTTGAGAAGTTGAAGAAAAGAAGTGAGCGTTTCAAGCTTCCAATGCCAAGTGAAAAAGAACCAGTGGCAATAAAAAAGGTGGAGAGTGATGTGCCGCCTTCCACCAATAGCGAGACTCAAACAGAGTCTCAGACTCCTGTGGAGTCGGAGATCAAACCAGAACGGCCAGCTAGGAAAAGAAGGTGGATCAGCAACTGAATCTGAAAATACGGAACTTAAGGTTAGCTGGCTGAATCACTGTCGTTTGGGAGAAGTTATGCACCAAACATCCTGGCGGTTCAGACATTGCACTTGTTTTTGCAATCATAGAAGCCCATGTACCTCTGCTCCAGTAGTTATATCATCTTGTACCCATGCTGCCGCAGCATACTTGTATTGTTTTTGTTTGTATATACTGGTGATTGTAACATTGAATTGGCCACTGATGGTGGCGCAGGATTGCTTTAGCAACTGTTTCTAATTTTGATGCTCAGGTTTTATGTGGCATGCTTAGAGGGTCATCTACCTGATACCGGTTGAGCTTCACGGATGAAGATACCGAGATTGAAGAACCGGTGCGTGAAGAGATGGATTTCCACTGGTTGGAGATGTTGACTTAATATCTGTATACTGTAACTTGATTTAGCATATGTTGATCGAAGTTTTCACCTTTTTACACCTTTCCTTTTGGTTTAAAGATAAGAAAAATGGTGGTGAGATTAATGGTGCACTAAACATTTGAAGCCCATTTGTATTTTTGGAACAAGTGGGTTTCAGAAACACCGGATCGGATTACCAGAAATTTAATGTAACAGTACAAGTGGAATGGTTTTCTGTTTTATAAGTTATTACATAAATCTCTTTTTGTACGGCTGTGTGAACATGTGATACCAACAATTTTCCATCTTCTCCAACTAACTTGTGTTTCAAACATCACCACAAGCGGGTTATAGCTCAAGTGAATAAAAGTATGTGTCTCCATGTTTAGATTTGATGTTTAATTTGTCTTTGTCCAATATCTTTTGTAACCTACTGCGATGATTTATATAGTTGCGTCTTAAGAATTTGCCTACACTTGGAAACCTTGTTGCGACTACATCTCAAACTAGAGAAATTTTTCATTGTGACAGGAATACAGGTGGTACACCACGTGTTTTTATGTAAGTGGTGAGAAATTTTATTTTTTAAGTTCTTAACTTTTTTACCTCCCACCATTTCTATAGTGACATGTGGTATACTATCTCGTGATAGATCATCGATCAACCTTAACTCAGAGAAGCCATGAGAGAGAGAGAGAGAGAGAGAGAGAGAGAGAGAGAGAGAGAGAATGACAAATGAATTTCAATACTATTTCATAATTGCCCTTATGTTACTTACAAAACAAACTATATAACAACTCTCCTTAACTACTTTTATCCAATTACAGCTATACTAACAACCTTATTACAAGTATTACAACTTAATCACTCAGATGATGACGTCTGGCATTATCACTATTTCTTTATAACTACTCTTAGATACTAGTAATCCCATTAGAATCCTAACATTACTCCCCCCCCCCCTTTTGAAATTAGCCTTGTCCTTAAGGTTGAAAGTTAGGAAACTTTGACTGTAGAGTATCAAAGCTTTCCCAAGATGCATCTGCAGCATGGTGATTTTTCCAATGCACCAACACTTCTGTGATTAAAGTTGATCCTGTTTGAATCACTCTTCGATTCAGAATAGCTTCTGGTTCTGGTTCATCTTGCATTAAGCCATCATCTTAAACTATTGGTACGGGAATAGTAGTAGTGACTGAAGTTCCCAGCTTCTTTTTGAGACATGAAACATGAAAAACTGGATGGATCTTGGAGTGACTTGGCAACTTCACCTATACACCACAAGCCTAACTCGATCAAGAATCTCAAAGGGACCATAGAATCGAGGATGCAGTTTATGGAAAGGATGCAAAGCTAGTGACTTCTGCTGGTAGGGAACCAATCTGAGGTAGACAAAGTCACCAATTACAAATGATCTCTCAGTTCTATGTTTGTTTGCTTGAGTTGTCATCCGTTCTTGAGCAGTTGCTAATTTGGTCTTTAACAGAGATAAAATTATAGTCTTGTCTTTCAAGCACTGATCCATCATATCAATTTTTGTTGTTCCAAGTTCATAGAGTGGAACATGTGGTGGGGATTGTTCATACACCACTTCATAAAGTGTCATTTTAGCTGCAGAATGGTATGAGGTGTTGTAGCTCCATTCTGCCCAAGGAAGCTGTGTCAACCATTGTTTGGGTTGCAAGTTACAAAAACACCTCAAATATGTTTCTAGACATCTATTTACAACTTTAGTTTTTCTATCAGTTTGAGGATAGAAAGCCTGGACTGAGACAGAGCTTAGACCCTTGAAGTTTAAAAAATTCTTTCCAAAATAAGCTGATGAAGATTGGGTCCATATCTGATACAATGGAAGTAGGCATTCCATGTAAGTTAAACACCTGATCAATAAAAACTTGGGCCATTGAATGTGCTGTATATGGATGATATAAGGGTAAAAATGTGCAGCTTTTGAAAATCTGTCAACAATGACAAATATAACTGATTTACCCTTGCAAGGAGGAAGTCCAGTGATAAAATCCATAGCTATATCAAACTAAATTCTTTGAGGGGTTGGTAATGAATTAAGAAGTCCAGTAGGTGCAAGTGTCTCATACTTATTCTTCTGACAAACATCACACCCAACAATCATTTCTTTGATATTGGTCTTCATACCCTCCCAATAAAAAGATCTAGATATCCTTTTATAGGTCTCAAATATCCTTTTTCTCCATTAACTTGTAAGACCGATAACGATCCTATTCTTATACTTCAAGAATCTATTATCAAGCTAATATTTGAGCAAATTTAATGGAGTTGAATCCAGGGGTGTGTGTAAAACAGCTTGAGACTTTTGTAAAATCCAATCATCTTTTTCAACATGCCTCCTCAGATCATCGAGCCAAGACATATGAGGGTGTGATAAGGCAAGTAAATCATTGTCAAAGTCTATGCATTCCAAAGTAATTGAAGCAATATTGCTGTGATCAGTACCCATAACCACACTTGAAGCCATAGCAAGTTCATTACCTGAACCAATAGCTGAATTAACCTGAGAAGTGGACATTCTAGATAATGCATCAGCTGCCTTATTGTCACTGCCCTTTATATACTGGATTTCGTAATCAAAACCAAGTAACTTGGAAACCCATCTTTGCTGGAAAGGAGAATTAGCTCTATTTTGGAGAAAATATTTGAGGCTATGATAGTCTGTCCTTATAATGAAGTGATTTCCCAGTAAATAGGACTGCCACTTTTTAACTGCATGAATCACAACTAACATTTATTTTTCATATGCAGATAGTGATTGATTCTTTGGTCCTAAAGCTTGACAGGTAAATGCAATAGGTCTACCTTCTTGTTGCAGAACTGCCCCTATCCCAGTGCCTGAAGAATCACTTTCAATAACAAATGGTTTTGAAAAATCTTGTAGTGCTAAAACATGAGGAGACAACATTGCATTTTTCAATTCCTGAAATGCATCAGTGGTTGTAGAACTCCATTTAAACCCATCATTCTTAGTGAGTTGAGTCAAGGGTCTACTAATTCTTCCAAATTGGGGAGCTTTCACAGAAGTAGAGAGAGGCCAATCTGCAATGGCTTTCAGTTTGGAAAGGTCAGCAGCTACTCCATTCTGAGAAACAATATGGCCGTAGTATTCAAATTGTTGTTTCCCAAAAGCACACTTAGACAGTTTCACAAACAAGTGATGATTTCGAAGTAAATTGAGAGCAATGCTCAAATGCTGCATGTGCAATTCCCAAGAAGCACTATATATTAGAATATCGTCAAAGAAAACTAAGATGAATTTCCTCAAATAAGGCCTAAAAATCTCATTCATAAGGCTTTGGAAAAATGCAGGGGCATTTGTTAAGCTAAAAGGAATAACTAGGAACTCATAATGTCCCTCATGAGTTCTAAAGGCAGTTTTTTCAATATCTTTGGGGTACATACGAATTTGATGATAACCGGATATGAGATCCAGTTTTGAAAAATATTGTGCACGAAAGAACTCATCCAATAACTTATCAATCAATGGTATAGGGTACTTATCTTTGATTATGAGTAGATTAAGTGCCCTATAATCCATGCACATCCTCCAAGTACTATGTGGTTTGCATCCTTCCAACAATGGTATTATGTGATCATGGGGCCTGTATGGAGGGACTTTGAAAAATAGGTTGATACTTTGCTAAAAGAACTTGCAAATCATTATCTTGGTGAGAATCCAACCGAGAATGAGCATATAGAGTTATGTTGTCTACACTAACTTGCAAAACAAATAAAGCAGCTCCTAAGCAATGTTCATGATTGAGCAATTTATCCATTTGTAATGAATAAATGGATTGAGGATCTTGGGACTGAGGATTTGAGATGGAAAAAGTGGTGTTGCCAACTACAAACTGCATAATCATCTTGTCAAAATCTCATAGTACTGGTCTCAATGTTCTTAACCATTATATGCCCAAAACAATATCACATCCATCCAAAGGAAAAGCATAGAAATCAAGCACAATGGCATAATTTTGTATTCGAATAGAAACCTGAGCTAAACATCCAGTACTAGTAAAATATTCCTCATTTGCAATCTTCAAAATGAATGGGTCTGTGGTATCTAGATGACCCTTTAGTTGTTTGACTAATGAAATAGTAATGAAATTATGTGAGCTCCCTGAATCTACCAAGAAAACAGCAAGACAATTGAATACTAACCCTTTGATTTTCATTGTTCTGATGGACTTTGGAGCAGGCATCCCATAAACAGCACTGGTACTAACTTCAGGCTCATCATTGTCATCAGAATGATGCTCAATAAGGTCTCCATTGTCATACACATCCACGAGTAACACTTGTCGTTTTGGACCAGTACAAACATGTTATATGGAAAATTTCTCATTGCAGTTAAAACACAGTTTGTTCTTTCTTCAAAACTCAATTTATGTTGCTGTGAGACACCTAAAGTTCTCATTTCTTGAAGACTGCTCAGGCTTTGGCGTGTTAGTGACATCAGAGAATAGTGTAGGCTTGAACTGAGATGCAAAGGAGTTTCTTGAAAAAGATTGGACCTTTAATTCTGCCAGTTTGGTATCTACCTTTTGAGAGTAAGCAATTGCTTCATGGACATCGAATGGTCTCAAAATCTTGACATCATGGTGAATTTATGGTTTCAATCCACCGATAAAACAACTTTTCAAGAGTTTGGGGGTCATTTCGACGATACAATTTGCTAATCGTCGAAATTCCATGATGTAATCCTCTTAGCAACCCAGATTGACGAAGTTTCACCAAATTCCCTGCAAATTTTTTTTGTGAAATCTTCCCATTTAGGATAATTCTTGACGCAGTTAACCCACCCTCCATATGAAAGGAAGCCATACAAACATTCTTGTCGGCCTGAATATCAAAGTAATCAAAGTAATGCTTCGCCTTGTAAATCCACCCTAGAGGATCATCTCCTCCTTGGAAATGAGGAAAATCAAGTTTAACCGAGGGAAGTCTTGGTTGAAACCCCGAATCGTGGCAGTGGAATTGTTGGGTTCTTGAATCGTTGCGAAGATTGGGATCCAAGTGAGTGGCATCCGATGAATCTCTAGGAAAACCCATTTCACATTTTTCCAAAAAATCTCGATGAAGTTTCTCAATTCGAGCGTCCAATGAATCTTGACGTGCATCCATGGCATCGAACATTTGGATGAGTGTGTTGAGAGTGTTGTTGATCGCAGTAAGATGATTCTACAAGTCCATAATTTTCTTTGTTGATGCACGCGTCATACTGCAGCAGAAAAAGGGATTGAAAAGATCCATACTAGCTTGATACCAATGATAGATCCTCGATCAACCTTAACTCATAGAAGCCATAAGAGAACTCGAGTGTGTGTGTGTGTGTGTGTGTGTGTGTGTGTGTGTGTGTGTGAGAGAGAGAGAGAGAGAGAGAGAGAGAGAGAGAGAGAATGACAAATGAATTTCAATACTATTTCATAACTGCCTTTCTGTTACTTACAAACCAAACTATATAGCAACTCTCCCTAACTACTTTTATCCAATTACAGCTATACTAAGAACCTTATTACAAGTATTATAGCTCAATCACTCAGATGATGACATCTGGCATAATCACAATTGCTCTACAACTACTCTTAGCTACTAGTAATCCCATTAGAATCCTAACATCTCGTGTGCCAGTCACATTGAAAAATCTTTCCTCAAACTAATATTATAGAAGAAGCGACCTTCCCTGTGTTGCTTTTCAAATTACACCAAAGTATTTTTGATCAACTTCTCAACAACAACAAAAAGTAAATTCTTTTATTCGAGTGCTGTTCTAGCCTAATAAAAATTAGAGTGAAATTCGAAGAAAGAAAACATTACTCTAACAAACATAACTAAAATTCGGATATTAAAAATGTATAACATTTGGTCAGGAAAGTATATATGCATGACATTGTATGATTTGATGGAATCCGAATCTTCGTTGGATCCTCTTTGTGAAGATCTCGAAAATCTGTGTATCATATATGTGCATCGTACATCGTGCGATCAGAAATCATTTTAAATATTTTTATTTGAAATTAAATACAAACAATATCTGATAAAAATTGACCGTACGATTTACGATAAACGAACATGATTTACAAATTTCTAAAATCCCTACCAAAAGAATTTGAAGAGAGTTGTTGGGATTTGATGGCCACTTAATGGGCCCACCAAAGCATGATCCAAACGTTAATTCGAATGCTTGAGGACGATGAATGATAATGATTAATATGGGACGTGCTCAATAATGGACTACCAATCGACAAACTTAGACAGTAACATGTGCGTTGCGGTCAGCACCCTCGTCAAACGATATTATACCTCACCAATAACACGCGGAGTACGAGTATCCTACGCTCCGGACCACCGTCCCATTCAGATCTGCAAGTAAAGCTATCGGTGAGATTTTGGGCATCTCTCTCTCCTCCCTCTCTTTAACCAATGGGGAAAAAACCCAGTTGGGTTCCTACAGTGGTAACGCAGGTGAGTCTGTGCTTTTGTCTCTACCTTGCTTTTCAGCTGGGTCAGCCTCGGAGCTCTGTCCGCCATGGCAGAAGTGAGACGAGGCCGCTGGATCTTTACTTCATCAGCGTCGGGGGAGGATTCCGGCCTCCAACCCGACAGACCCATCTTCTCAAACAGGTTACCTTCTTACTTTGCTTATTGGAATTTCAATGCTCCTTGTTGGGAAACACGCATAAATAGAACATTTTACAAATCGCAAATAAAAATTGGAACTTTTTTCGATAAGGGGGCAGTAAAACGTGTTTTATTGACGTTCCCTTTTAGTGGAAAAAAGTGTTATTTTCATTAAAAATTTGTAGAAAGTTGTATCTATGTATTCGATTTCGTTCTTGTGGAGCACAACTTATTTGGGTCATAGTATTATAAAGCAAAGATCTTTTTCTAATTGTTAGAAAGTATGAGGATATTCATTGGCTTCAAGTTTTGATGCATGTGAAATTCAAAACGGTGCTTGTTGAGCAACCAAAAGTAGCAGAATGTTTAATCTGTTTCTGTGGGAGTATGTTCTTGTTTGCTGAGGAATCTTGTTTTCACCTTTGCCTTTGGTCTAATGCCGTCTGTTAAATGCGAGAAGCACATCTACATGTTCGTGTGTAGGCAGTGGCTTACTGGTTCTAATTTTTCATTTGCTATGTGCCAATGGGGTACAAGAATTTAAGGCTTTCGGTAGAAATGTGTTCTCGGGTTTGATTCTTAGTTTTAACCTTTGGTTTTGTGTTTCTCTAAGTGAAAAGAATAGGGGACTGAAAGTATTTACGTGGTTTAATTGTGCTTCTTCCTGTTGGTGAAGATGGAGAAGGTGGCAAAGAAGTACAAGGCAGAGTTTGTGGTGGACGTTAGCAATCTTGGGGAAGATGATCCGCTCATGCAGAATGTAAGGTTGTTCTTCTCTTCACAAACGTTTGTGCTGCAGAGCCTTTTTTGGAATTATTGAAGTGTGAAACTGGTAGCGTGAAAGAAGGATATCGTAGGAATCATGATATAACAGGTCTAATCGTAAAGTATATCTTTGTACTTTACAGGAATGGATAAAGTTGGTAGATTAAGGCTAAGAACATGTTCCTTTAAAGTATATCTTTGTACTTTACACGAATGGATAAAGTTGGTAGATTAAGGCTAAGAACATGTTCCTTTCTAAGGCTTCAACTGTTGGTAACAATGCTGGATATGTTCACTTTACAGGGTACCCTGCATTTCTCATCACTGAAAGTTCCCTGGTACGCCGTCCTCTATGCAATATTTTACATAATGCTGTAATTTTTTTATCTCAGATTCAGCTGTGCTGTTTGCACCGTTGTTTTGATTTTTCTGGTTATTTTGCACTTGCAGGTACACCACCCGAGTTTCAGAAGGAAAAGGCAGAGGTTACTTCCAAAAGATGATTAAGTTACCTTACAAGAAGACCTTGGATGTCATTTTGGTGGATACTGGATTATTACAGGTATGTTCTAATTTGTTTTTCGATTTAATCTATCCAGTCATGTTTCACTTTAGCTTTCTATGTTTTTGTCTGTCTAATAACTCACTAGGTCCTTTGATTTTGAATTTTTTTATGTGAAGAATTTGACCGTGGGATCATTAAGCGAAGTTGGAAACAATCAGTTACATTGGCTGAGAAGGACACTGGAGACAACTGGTAGTAACTGGTAAAATTAATTATTGTATGGTCTGCAGTTTGTGATTAACTTCTTCTGTTCTTCACTTTCTGTTCTTACGTGCTAGCGATATTTCAGAAACACAACGAAGCTTGAAGAAATTGCGAATGTTCATGAGTCATATTGTTTCTGTTTAGAAGTTATTGCAGTGTTGGCAATGCAACTCTGAAACTTTAATTTTCCATTCTGATGCTTACATGAACTGGAATTGCTGTGGTATCTCAGATGTGGCGTCATCAAGTGGTAACTAATCTTCCAATCGCTAACTGGCTGTATTTTCATATAGGCGCATAGTCGTTGGATTTCATCCGCTGGCTATTTGTGAAGATGTTGAGGACAGAATGGAAGCAAAGCAAGTTTTTGATTCTCTACAAAGTACTTTTACAAAATTTGAAGTGGTATGAACAAAGAGTTCTATGTATTCACTAATACCATGTTTCTGCACCAGTTCCAAGTAAAATGAAAAATCTGTCTTCTAAGTCCTCACCCGTACACCTCCTATATTCTCCAGAATGCATACCTAAGTGGGCAGGGTTGCACTAGCAGCACCGGATTAAGTAGTCTGAGCTACATCAGGAACCCGGGCAAAATGGCAGCACCCTCTGCCCGGTTGCGCAGGAAATTGGAAGACGCGTTTCTTCTCCATAGAGTCAGCTCATTAGAGATTGTGAGCATTCATTTCTTTAGCTGTTTCATTACAAAGCATTATTTGATAAAATTTGCAGTCCTTGGCAATTTGTCCATCGAGTTCAACATATTCATTCTTCCGTTGTTTCGGGTTGCAGGAAACCTACATTGTTACATCAGCTGGAGAAGTTGTGCATAAATCTGTACTCCATCAGAGAGGAAGGGAGATCATGTAAATTGTAACATTCTTTTTGCAGAGATTTCATTTTTTTTTTTTGACAATTGGATTACATCATCCACTTTTACTTTCACTTCTTTTCAATGCTTCATGTAAAAGGCAAAATTTTTGAGTTCCACCCAAGAAAAGGGAAACTTTTTGCAAAGTGCTTTGAACTTGGTATCTTATTTCGATTTGCTTCTCGACTTTTAATTTGGTTATGAGCCCAAGTCTTTACCAACGTGTCAATTTGGCATTTACAGTTAGATTTATCAATTTTCCATCCAAATTGAGCCCTTTTTTTCATCTATTCAAGTGCGGCCGAGGGCGCAAAAGATGATCAACTTGACAGTAGGGAGCAGATTGAAACGTTTTAGAAAACTAGGAAGGGTTGTAGCTAAACTGAAAATTTGAGGGGTATTATTTTTTTGTCCGTTCAAGTGGGAAAACCCGAAAGAAAACGCGAGTACCTTGACAATAGGGGCAAATTGGCACATTTAAGAAAATAGGGAGGCTTATAACTAAATTGGAAGTAGATGGAGTAAAATGAAATAAGTTCAGAAGTTGAGGCCTTGAGGGCGTTGGGCTGTTGTTATGAAATGACGCAAACACCCTCCAATACAGTCCAACATATAAAGGTGGAAAACAAAAAACCTAGAGGCACTATAAATACGTAGGTAGCCCCCAAAATTAGGGCTTCATTCACACTCCGGTTGAAGAATGAGGCTCCGCTCCTGGGAGGCTGGCGGTTGGCCGCCCCACTCTGGACCTTTAGAGCCTGTGATTTCTCCGCCGCCACCATCACCACCGTCACTACTACTCCTCTCTCTCTCTCTCTCTCTCTCTCTCTCTCTCTCTCTCTCTCTCTCTATCTAGCTATCTATCTTTTTCTTTTTCTCTTTCTTTTTTCTGTGGGTTTTTATGTTACGAGGCTGTGACGATGACGTTGTTTCGGAGTGTGAAGTCGGTGCATGGTGAAAGTTGACGGCTTTCGTGGCGGGGCAACCCGGAATGGCCTGTGAAAATGACGGTTTTGTCCTCTTCACGGGCAACCGTGTTTTGGTTGCAGCCACGGCGGCTGCCTCCCTTTCCCCTGCCGCCTGACCAATATTAACCAATCCGAGCCTCCACTTTATCTTCTCTGAACTTGTTTCTATCGTCTTTTGCTTTTGCAGTGAATTTTTTTGTTAAGGTCGCGTTTTTCTCTTCACCCATTTGCTATTACGCAGATTAATGGAAACCCAGTTGTTAAAAATTGGAAATTACAGGTTAATTTTGTTTTGCGGACGAGAAAATAATTTGTATTTTACCAAGAGTTTTGGGTTCTTGAGATTATATATAAAAAGCAAAATCAATAGTTGTGAGCGAAGCCCTAGCATTTTTCTTACTAAAATTAATGGGAAATTGATGACCATGACTAATATTACAACGATCCAATTTTTGGTACGAAACGTTATAAGACTCACGCTACTACAAACAGGCCACAGACGTGCCACATCATTCATATGTCATGGAACACGGAAAGGAATTCTCTCCGTATCTTTTTCTCCTAATCAACCAAGTTCGGAGATTTAAGCCATTAAAATTTGATCTAAATGGCTATGTTGAGCAAAAATTGTATATTTTTTTGTTCAACAGGCTACAAATAAAAGCTCATTTTAAAAGTTATAATAACTTGCCGTTTGATTAAATTTTAATGATTCGTATTTCCGAACTTAGTGGATTAGGAGAAAGGAATCTGGTGATGATCATTTTCCATAGAACTCGAACACGCTAAATTTACTCCTCGAAATATGCCACACTATCCATTGCAATAGCATGACGATTTTGATTGATGAGGAAGAAATATGAGTTGGCATGAAAGATGAAAACCACTTAAGCTGAAAATAACTTGTTAATAAGCGTTTAAAAAAAAGAAATTCACATTTGCCAAAAAAAAGAAAAAAAAGAAATTCATTGTCTTGGGATGTAGTCAAATTAGAAAATTTTGATGGATTTGAAAATACCTTGTTAAATAACATAAATTTTTAGGAAAATTAATGAAAATGACTTGAAAAGTTTTAGTTTTAATAAAAAATCATGTTATAAGTTTTGTTTAATAAAAAACCATGTTATGAGCTAAACGGAAGGGAAGGCCGGATTTCGGCCGGAAAGTTGGACAAACTTTAAATGCTCATAACTTTGTCAATATTCAACGAAATCGAGTGATTCAAAAACGAAAATCGTAGTTCTTGAAGAGACGAAGAGAATGG
The DNA here is from genome assembly GCA_963580275.1 of Crataegus laevigata. Taxonomy (NCBI): domain Eukaryota; kingdom Viridiplantae; phylum Streptophyta; class Magnoliopsida; order Rosales; family Rosaceae; genus Crataegus; species Crataegus laevigata. Next base: position 28,176,702 of record OY756944.1, on the reverse strand, counting down.
TACCTCGCATGATGGCTAACTCGCCATGGTTTGGCCGTAAAACACCTTGAAAGCCTCGGAGGTCGTCGAAAACTGGGTAAGATTCAAAATGATATAACTTTGTCAATACAAAACGAAATCGAGTGATTCAAAAATGAAAATCATAGTTCTCGAAGAGACGAAGAGAATGGTACCTCGCACGATGGCTAACTCGCCGTGATTTGGCCGGAAAACACCTCGAAAGCCTCGGAGGTCGCCGGAAACTGGGTAAGATTCAAATGGATATAACTTCTTCAATACTCAACGAAGTAGAGTGATTCAAAAAGGAAAGTTGTAGTACTGTTTCTGGAATGTAAAAATAGACTGTTTCTGAATTTTAAGTAACACTATTTATGGAATCTAAGTCACTGTTTATGGAATTTTAAGTCACTGTTTATGGAATGTAAAAATAAACTGTTTCTGGAATTTAAATCACTATTTTTGGACTTTGGTTCTTTTCTTTCCAGCAACAGTCAGTTTTTCAGAAACAGTGAACAATCACTTTTCCAGAAACAATGGCTTTTCCAGAAACAGTCACTTAAACACCAAAGGGCTTGGTGTGGTTGCTGCTCGCTAGAGCTAAACAGAATGGAAGGTCGGATTTCGGTCGGAAAGTTGGACAAACTTTAAACGCTCATAACTTTGTCAATACTCAACGAAATAGAGTGATTCAAAAAGGAAAGTTGTAGTACTGTTTCTGGAATGTAAAAATAAACTGTTTCTGGATTTTAAGTAACACTATTTATGGAATCTAAGTCACTGTTTATGGAATTTAAGTCACTGTTTATGGAATTTTAAGTCACTGTTTCTGGAATGTAAAAATAAACTGTTTCTGGAATTTAAATCACTGTTTCTGGATTTTGGTTCTTTTCTTTCCAGAAACAGTGAACAGTAACTTTTTCAGAAACAGTGAATAATCACTTTTCCAGAAACAGTGGCTTTTCCAGAAACAGTCACTTAAACACCAAAGGGCTTGGTGTGGTTGCTGCTCGCTGGAGCTAAACAGAATGGAAGGCCGGATTTCGGTCGGAAAGTTGGACAAACTTTAAACGCTCATAACTTTGTCAATACTCAACAAAATCGAGTGATTCAAAAACGAAAATCGTAGTTCTCGAAGAGACGAAGATAATGGTATCTCGCGGCTAATTCGCCATGGTTTGGCCGGAAAACACCTCGAAAGTCTCGAAAGTCGCCGGAAACTGGGTAAGATTCAAATGGACATAACTTCTTCAATACTCAACGAAATCTAGTGATTCAAAAACGAAAATCGTAGTTCTCAAAGAGACGAAGAGAATGGTACATTGGACGATGGCTAACTCGCTGTGGTTTGGCCGAAAAAAAGCCTTGAAAGCCTCGGAGGTTGCTGGAAACTAGGTAAGATTCAAATGGATATAACTTCTTCAATACTTAACGAAATATGGTGATTCAAAAAGGAAAGTTGTAGTACTCAGCGATACAAAGAGGAAGAGGATGAGGAGGAAGATGAGGGCCAAAGGAGAGCCATGAGTGACTGGTTGGTGGTCGAGCTGTCTGTTGGTTTAGTGGGTTTTACTTTGTTCTGGGATAGTTTTTGGTTAAAAAAAGTTATAGGATGGTTTTTGGTTAAAATAAACTTAGTTCAAGCCTTTTTTATTAAAGCTCCCTAAATTTTTTCTATGAATATGACAGTAGTTGATATAAATATTAAGGCTAAATTCTCAATTTGCTTTCTAAACTACCACTTAACTTTTAATTTGTCCCCTAAACTTTTTAATTGAAAAATTAAGGACTTAAACAAATTTTTTTTGCCAATTCTATTAGTTTTAATAGATTTTATTCAAATTAACGTTAACTATTATCACGTGCACACTACGTGACTCTTCTTTGTGGACAAAAGTGTTACTTCGCTAAACATTCAAACACAAAAACTATAGAATCACACATATTTGCATAAGTTTATATTTTAGTAATCTAAGGTTTTCAATTATTTTAAAGAATGAAGCGATCGAACTACCCTCATATATTGTACACATGCTTCTATTTAACAAAAATTTAGATGGAATGAATAAAAAGTTAACAACAGAGGCAAATCAGCCAAAAAAATTAGTTTAAGTCATTAATTTTTCAATTAAAACGTAAAAGAGAAATTGAAAGTTAAGTGATAATTGAAAGATCAAATTCAGTTTACTTTAAATACTAACGGCATAAAAAATCCCACACTTCCCTGTGATTTCTATTCACGCCGAACCATTAAAGATGAACAGTCTATAAACTCAGACAGAAGAGGAACAATCCCACGCCGCCGCACCACACAGAGGAAAACAATCCCAAGTATCCGAAATTGGCACCTACCTTCGCCGCCAAACCCGCTCAAACAAGGACTTCACCGTCAAATGGCTCCGGGTGAGCAATTTTTCGTGTTCGAATCATTTATATAATTCTATGGTTGAATGGAATTGTGGGTTCTTGTTAAATGTGGATTTTTGTGTTTGAATATGTTCATTTCGTCGGGGTAGTGATTTCAGTTGACCATTGGGGTTTTGCTGGTTTTGTAATTCGTATGCTTGGATTCGCAGAATGCGAGTGCTTTGTCTTTGGAACAGGCTTCTTCTGCTGAAGCTTCTAAGAAGTTGGAGGCCCTGAGAGAAGCTATTGTGCAGAGGGTAAGGATGTCAGGCTTCTAATGGCCATCTATGTCACTGAACTGTTTCAGGCTTCTAGGCCTCTTGTGCATAGCTTCACCATGTTTGATTTCACTGTGTACTCATCATTTGAATGATCCTTTTTTGCTTCAGAACATTTTAAAACTCATTAGCAGCACGTTCGTGGAGCTAGCTGATATGGATAGCCCGCTCTAATCGTATGCGAATTGCACTTTGTTCTTGATGGTTCCGCGTATTATTTGGATGCTATCTGAACTCTGGGGATTAATACTAATTTGTTATGAACAGATGGTTATTTTCTTATCATTTGATATGAATGGGAGGAAAATAAGCTTACTTCTTGTTGATTTATGTGCTGTGATATACGAAATCAAATCATTCAAGAAACTTATGCTATAGATTATTTGATCCCCTTTTTCTTTTTCGGTTATAATCCAATACGGAAGAACAAACCTTGAGGTTGGAAATGAATCATGTTTCTTTTTGTTTTATAAGTTGATTCAATTGCTCATTTTCGATTTTTTCCTCGAACTTTTGGTAACAGGAATTTTCTGATGACAGTTACCAGCTACTTCCTGCATTGTCAACTAGTTGGAACTTGGTTTGGCTGACGGTATTTTGAACATCGACCAAAATAACACACACTTCAGAAGGCCTCTGCGTAGTTCCAGATTAGTTGTAATTTTTCTATTTCATACACCTCATTGATGTCTCTCAGAAAGCCTCCGCTTCCCCGTCTCCTTCTCAACAATGTCTCTTGCATGAGGAATGCCCAACAAATCCTGAGACACGTAAATGCCTCGGTTCACGATGGTGGAGCACTTGTGCTGATGGGCACAAATGGCTCGGGCAAGACTACCTTCCTGCGTATGCTAGCGGGATTTTCTCGTCCTTCTGCTGGTCAGGTCCTGTGGAACGGGCACGACATCACTGACTCAGGAGTTTTCCACCAGTACAAGCTTCAACTTAACTGGCTCTCCCTGAAAGATGCGGTGAAAGAGAAGTTCACAGTTCTCGACAATGTTCAGCGGTTTGAAGTTCTCGAAGGCAAGGAAGGGAATTCACTGCCAGCTTTGGAGCTAATGGGGCTCGGGTGACTGGCAAAGGAGAAAGCGAGAATGCTTTCAATGGGGCAGCGGAAAAGGCTGCAGATCGCGAGGCTGCTGGCAATTGACAGGCCAATTTGGTTGCTTGACGAGCCTTCGGTTGCACTGGACACTGAGGGGACAAGGCTGCTCGAGTATATCATCGGAGAGCATAGGAAGAAAGGCGGGATAGTGATTGTGGCAACACATCTGCCAATTGACATTGAAGATGCGACGTATTTGAGGCTGCCTCCAAGGTTCCCGAGGAGGATGACTCTCGTAGATATGCTTGATCGTTCGGATTTTTGAATTTATACCTATTCTTTGTCATTGCAAAGAATGCAACTATTTTTACATGTTTGTTTTGTTACGCATGCTGTGAATGTTTGATGGCCTAATCGGATAAATGGTCCTCGTGGTGTAAAGGTGATCGGAAGATAAGCCCCGTGCTTTAAAAAAATTAGGATTTAAACTCTCGTGGTGGTACTTTGTTAGCAAATTTAGTCCAAAAGTAATTTTCTGTTAAATGTCTGTTAAATAAAGGATAAACATGTACTTTAATGTGTGACACCCAGAGCAATTGCTTGAATATCGGAAACTTGAAAAAATTTCTCATAAATTGAGGATATTACATGAATTGAAAGTTTAGGGGACTTGTGACAAAAAAAAGTTTAGGGGGATTGAATTCAAATTGAGAAGCCCAAAGACCCAACATAATGCCCCCCATATTTTCAGGATATAACCATCGGGTCCTATAGTGGCCCCGGAATGGGATTGACCAAAATACTGTCACTCAGTACGGAGCAAATATAAACAAGGGGCTGTGGGGCGGCGTCTAGGGTTTTAAGACTCATTAGTTAATTTAGTATAAGAATGAGGCTCTGCTGTCAGGAGAGGCCGTTCCGGGTGTCCCTGAGGGTTGTTGCCGCCCTCTCTGAATGGCGGTGGAGCTGATGATTTCACACACGACACACCCGACCTTATGTTACTCGCACCCAAACAACCCTCTCTGCTCATCCTGCTCCTCCTCCTTCATCATCAACATCATGATCATCATCAAACTCCCTGCTTCTGATTCTGCCTCTCTCTCTCTCTCTCTCTCTCTCTCTCTCTCTCTCTCTCTCTCTCTCTCAAAAACGAGGCGGTGATGATACTTTTAGCGGCTGTAAAACCAGGCGGCGGGAATGCGGAACAGGGTTCCTTGGCGGGGCGACTCGGTTGCTCTGTTTGGCGGTGGAAATGACTATACTGTCCTTTCATCCCGCCGGCAGCTGCCGTATTCGCAGCCATGGAACGCTGCATTTCCTTCCCTCTTTTTGTCTGAACAAAGGCGAATCTGAGCCTCGTCCTCTCCCATTCTTAAATTTCTCTTCTTTTTTTTTTTTGCTGAATTTCCTTATTTTCTTTGAATAATAAATATTTCGTTTTGAAAGTCCAAATTTCCGGTTTTTTGCAGTGAAGTTCGAATCTCCTACTTCTGAAAATTTGAATTAAAAAAACAATCATCGAACTTCTAAAGGGTTAAAATTTTGACATTTACTTGATATGAACGTACCTTCAAATTAAATAAGTTGATCTTGTTAAGTGGTAAAACAGAGAGACAAAATCTAATTAGTATCGATCGACCCGGTTCAATAGGTTTTTTTTTTTTTTTGTTGACATTCTTCAATCGAAACCGGTTCGATTTGATTGATGATTAGTGGGAAAGAGTTTGAACGAAAATGGAGCATGAACAAAATAAAATGAAGAATCATATCAATTAACTAGTCAGAAATAAATCCGTCTAATTTTCCAATATTTACTATACTATATGAGATGATGTTATGTATGTTACAGACTCGCGTAATATTAGATTAGTTCTCAGAAGCACTTAATTTGCCAGCAAAAGCACCATCATAGCAACTAGAGAAGCACACCAACTGGCCCGGTTTGCAAAAGCACTTGACTTTTCATCAGAACGTGAAGGAGCAGGTGGAGATTTGGAGCCTGAATCAGATTTCCCCGAGTCGGAGCTGGAGTCCTTCTTCTTCACCACTTCCGGGAGTGGTGGGTCAACCACCTTGGAGGTTTGAAGCGCCGGGCTTGGGGCTTGTGCCGGAGACAATGCCTCGGGGACGATCAGGCTCGACAGTGAGCCTGTTTCAACTGGCAAGATTGCATATGGGACGTTGGCCTTGGGGTCCACATCAGTGCATGGGGATCCTGCAAATTCATGTCGAAAATTGTCGTCAGCGCCTTTTGTAATTCGGTTTGTCTGTAGATTAACGTATATTGGGGTGTTATTTTCTGCTGTACAAATACTAGTCCTACTTACTCATATATTTGCTGGCAGTTCCGGGGAAATCGGTGACAATGCCATCAACTTGGAACCCTTTAGCGTATGAAGCAATCTCCATGATGGGGTCCGAGAAATAATCAAACATGAGACTGACAAACTCGTTCTTCATCCAGTGGGCATACACGGAGATGTTTGCAGCCTTCATTTCCTTGACAACGTTGGTCGTGCCAGAAATGAAGTAATCGGTGATCTTGACGATCGAGTCCTTGGTGACGATTACTGCATCTGCGTACTTCTTGACCTCCGCTACAGTTTCCTTGGGCGCATCGCTTATCTTCTCCTTGATGTTGAACACTCGTTTGTAGTCTTTCACGTCTTTAAACTTGGACAGCACGGAAGTGTCATCCGATTTGATCAACACTTGCTGAGTGGATTGCTTGTCGAGTGTGGCATTGCTCAAGGCAGAGGATACAGTTCCCACTATGTCTAGGCCTGCCTTTGATGCTAGGTATGCAGCATTCTGAGAATATATTCGCGTGTTGTCAGTTTTCGCGCACAAACAAATAAATGTAAGAAGAGTTTGAGAATCGAGAGTTGAAAACGAATGAAATTTCTGGAATTGAACTTAACCTCGATGTTGATCAAAATTCCAGTAACTGCATTTTTCTTCGCAAACTCCAGGAATTCTTTGAGGGTCACCAGTTTGCCCGCGTCCTTGTTAGCGGGGTTTCTGACTATTTTTTCCTTGGTTCCGTAGGGGCTCTGTATTTGTGCTGAAATAAATAGCCAAGTTGAAACCCATTTGTACACTTAAATGTCTCGTCGCTAAATTCATTTGAATTCTTCTAACGTTATTTGGCCATTAAATTTAGTAATGTAGGACGCACTCTAGAGGTTTCGTAATTTCAGAAGCTTACTATTTACTAGCAAGTAGCAATAACAAATTTTGGATTATAGAGGCTTACGTTTCAAGCTCTGAATATCGCTCCACGAGAGCTGGAAGGAGAAGACTCCAGCTTCTGCTTGAAGTTCGGGGATAGTATCACTCTTGGTCATGAATTGGCTCAATGCGTTAGTGCCCGAGTTGAGGTCTATAGTGTCTAAGCAGAAGGCTACTCCATCGCTTGACATTTGAACCGAGCAATCGATTATGTCAGCCCCGTCTTCTACTGCCTGCTTGTAAGCAAGGTCTGTGCTGCCGGGATAGATTCCACTAGCTCCATTTCTAGTTATGATCAAAGGAAATCCTGCAAGAAAATTTTCTCAGGAACTTCCCTAACGACCACATCACGCGATTCATAATACAACGCCATTTATGAATCTAATTAATTACCTTTCTTAGGCTTGGTACCGTTCTTGTCCTGCGTAAAGCACGCTGCAGCACGAAAGCATTGGCAGGTTAACTAGGTTATAAAATAAAACATTTGCTTGTGAAATTTTGAATGTTTGATATGATATCTCACCGATGGCTTCTGATGCTGTAGGAGGGAAATCTGTAAGCACACCATCAACCGAAAACTGAGAGTTATCGACAAACTGCAGGTACTCAGATGTGGGATCGAAACTGTAGTTATAAGGGAGGATAACGTCATTGGAAAAACCGGAAGCATGCACTTCTAGCCCTTCTTTGTGAGCATCATTCACAAGCGTCGTGGCAGCCTCCAAGTAATTGTTTTTGTTTACAGGCCATATGTATTCTTTCGGGACAAGGATTCCAGCTGCAACTGACTTGATCATTCCGAGCTGCTTCACCAGTGCGCTGTACTTTTCCTTGGTTGTCGGTTCTGTTTCATCGGGGTAAAGGAACTGGAAGATGAGCTTTGTCTTCATTTTGTTCACCTTTCCACCAATGGCTTTCAGGAATCCGATCTCCGGAGATGAGATGTAAGGTATCGGTGAGAATTTGACTGCCTTCTCGACAAATGATACCATGCTGATCTTGTGCTGGTTGTAAAATGTATCATACTGCAAGCGACGCAGAGAAAACATAACATCGAAAAAAATGATTAGTGACTAGTGGAGAACAAACATCAGCTCTACAAATTAACTCAATGACAGTACAGATCAGGAGACATACCGGCACATTCAACCAGAAGTTATTCGGTTTAGTTCCCAAAACGTCGTCGACAGTAGAGATTGGCATCATACCATCGAACTGACTTGGTCGCGAATAAATGTTTTGAGTCACTGCAAAAGGAATTGAAGAACACAAATGTGAATGTGACTGTCTAATTGCAAACGTTGGTGATTAGGTTAATTTGAGACTTACGCGACACGTTGGCTAACAACTCATCAGCTGTGAAATCCAACGCAAACCAGCCGTGAATATCCTTCCCGTTCACATTGTAAGTTTTCTGGCCCTTAGGGAAGAACATTGATATAGTTGTTGTATTATCAAGCAGAATGTTCGACAGGCATAGTCCGACATTGTCCTTCGATATCTGAAGATTGCAGAAGAAAGCGGAGCCTGGCAAGCTAAGAGTCTTCGCCATATCGGTCGCGGGGATGCTGGCTTCCGGGAACAGCCCTGAAAGCCCGCCGCGCGCTATAACAAGAGGCTGTTGACCTGCAAATGTTTAGAAACAATTTTGTTCTGTTAACATAAATTATGAACTTAGTTTCTTGAGATGGAGAATTTCTTAGGTCCAAATCGTAGCCGAAAAGTAGTTAGTACCGGTTAAAGTCTGCCATTTTTTAGAGGGAGGCCCCCGAGCCTGTGGTGCTGCTTTCTGTCCTGCATTTGGAGGTTCTGCTGCTAAAGACGAGTGGATCAACAAGGAAATGAAAAGCAAACACCTTATCATCTCTTCTGCCCTGTCGCGATTTGAACAGATGTATCGATAACATGTCAGTACATTTTCACATCTGAATTAATGTGTTACAAAACGTTCACATTTTTCATAATTAAATTTCCATTTAATTGGATAAAAACACTATTTGGTTCATAATTATTTACAAAATCATAGATTTACATTCCAAAAAACATAAAAATCCGTCTTTTCACTTAATATCATTAAACAAACGACCAATCCAAACATTAACATCGAAAGAAAAAAATTGAATAGTGCTTACTTGTGGAGAGCGAACACTCCCCGTCAAGTTGGTGCAAAACTACCGAGGGAATGCGGTGGAAAATATAAAAGAAGGTGGTGGTGGTAGGAAAGGGGGGCAGAAAATTGGGAGATGATGAACAAAATTTACCCCCAAATTGCAGCTACAAAAAATTTACCCCCAAATAGGTGTTCAGGTTTCTTTTTTTACCATTTACTTTGCACACATTTGTCGCATTAATACCAGTCAAGGAATCACTATTTAAAGGCGTAGCCGGTTTTATTAGTTTTCTGGTCAAATATGTGTATTTACTATTTTTGTGGAGTGATTGAGTTGGATCGCTGTAATTTTTGTTTCGCGGAAAACAAGGTATCTATGTTCTCTCACTTCAAAACCTCAACCGTTTTTTGAAACTCCTGCGTTTTGCTAAATTTAGGCGTTATTCGAACGATTTTATTTTGATATTTTTTTTATATTAATTCAATGCTAATTACGTAATAATGCTTAAGGGTTTAACGCGATCGATTTTCAAATAACGCCCTCCTTTTATAATTATCTCACGTAGCAACACTTAATTAATTAACTGATATCTTCTAAGTTGAACCAGTTACAAAATAATTATAGAGAGTTTACAAACAAACTAAGTCTGAATCCTTCTAATAAACTCTTCTAATAGCTTTCATCAGCTACATCAATCTCCACCATTCAATTATAAATAAATCTCCACTGAACATCTGTTAGTACATTAGTCAAAACCAAGGTATAAAATATCGATGATATCGGAAATATCGGTAGTCCAGAAACACGGAAATATCGAGATAATATCGACATCGATAAAAATAATATAGAAACCACAGAAATTGTAAGAAAAAGTTGGAAATTTTTATTGAAACTTTGCAGGATGTTTATTTAGTCAATTATCTATTAGTTTATCACAAAAAATTGGAAGGAAATGCATTGCATGATGGATTTAACTGATTTAAGTTGATTATATAGCGAGCTGGCAAACATTGTGAGTGTAGAAAATATGTAGTAATTAATGAAAGAAGTTTAAACACACCATAATCATTTATATATAATGAATTAGTACAATATTTTACACTTTATACATTGCATAGTAAGATACATGAGTGACTTAGTACCACATAGAGTTCCTATGAGGTTCAAAATTTTGACTATCTTCATCATCTCCATGTTCCCAAGCTGGATCACGTTTAGTAACTCCACTGGACATCTTAAATGTACCTATATTTATTTTTCATGAAAATTAGACAAATTTTTTTTGCCAAAAAATATAGTAGTGATGACGGTTATATAAGAGAACCTAAATAATAAAGTTATTCTACAGAAGAATTAAATACGAAGTAAAGAAAATGATTGTAAAAATTTAAGTAATTATAAAAATAATATGGAATAATAAAACCTAATATTAATGAATAATAATCCAATTTGATAAAAAAATAATCCTAATATTAAACATAGTGATGAATAATAATACAATTTAATAATAATCCAATTTAATGAATAATCCAATTTGATAATAATCAAATTTGATAATTAAAAAAACCTAATATTAATGAATAATAATCCAATTTTATAATAAAACCTAATATTAATAAAATAATAAATAACATTAAACATATTAAAATTATCCTAGGGAATAATTATACAACATTACTTAATTACTTAAAAAAATTAACAAGTCATTGTTAACATTACTTAATTACTTAAAAAAATTAACATGAAAGTATTAATTACTTAAAAAAATTAACATACGAGTTCACACAAATTTTTTTGTTGTTGTATAAATCACACGCACACAGTCTCTCTCTCTCTCGATACTTCTCTCCCTTCTCCCCCTTATCCATTCTCCCACACACACACACACACAGATCTCTCGATCTGTTTTCTCCCTTCTCCCACACACACGCACAGAGACCCAAGGTCTCTCGATCCTTCTCCCACATCGCCTTCTGCTCCTTCCTCGTCGACGCCGTCTCTCTCTCGAACTCTCATCTCTCTCATTTCTCTCTGCACCGAGGTCTGAGACCCATATACACACGCACACCATCGCACCTGCTTCAGGAAGACACCCATCGTCATCAGCAACCTCGTCTTTCTCCCTCTCCTTCTCGTCTCTGCAACTCGGCGAACGCAGGAACTCCGGCGAGTTTCTTGAATTTCTCCGGTTAGGTAAGCTTCGGGTTTGCCTCTTTCTGTTCTAGACTTAAGCTTATATGTGAAATTTAAGTTCAAAATCGTGTTTTTGCAAGGTTTTTGGGACGAAATCGGCTCGGGAATAGGCACACCCAATTTGACGAAAACTAAATGGATAAGCATTAAAATAACTGGATAAGCATTAAAATATCGCGATATTTTGATGAAATCAGCTCCGGCGTTCTTCTCAATTTGATGAAATCGGCTCCGGCGTTCTTCTCCGGTTCGCACAGTTCCAACATATCGCGATATTTTGGCGAAAACTAAATGGATAAGCATTAAAATATCGTTAAGTGAAAAAACCGATATTATCGATGAAATATCGCCGATAATATCGGCATTTTGGACATTGAGCTCAACTAGTAATAATATTTATCCACGCTTTTCAATATCGTGTGTTTAAACTTCTCCTTAAGGCTTTGAACGTGAAATATGACGTCTACTAGTGTATGATGAGGTTTAACATATTATGGAAAAATTGATAAAGATAATTTTTGAAGTGAATTGTTATTAGTACTTTAAAATTTTCATTCGATACTCCTTATAAGTGTATTTTTCTTTCTAATTATAGAAAGTTTAGAGTGCAAAATGAGATTTTAAGAGTGTAAATAAGCACATTCATATTGAAGCAAACATAGTACCTAACAAACCTTATAAGTTCACATTTTTTTTTCAAGAATGGATCAATTGATGACTTTACTATGACAATTTACATTTTCGAGAGCGAAAAAGATTTATAGAGACATTTCGAAAGCGAACCTGAAATTGGTGTCAACTAACTAGGCGATTCGTGGTGGTTCGAAGTTCACATTTGTAAAACATAAGGAATTATATTCTGTATACCTTGAAAAAGAATAGGAAATTTTTATTCGATTTTATAACGGAGGGAACAAAACAAACGCACAATACCACAGAATCTGTAACCGCACTAGATCCCCCACCCATCCCCCCAATTGACAGAACACATTTCTTACTTTTCGTTTCGCTTTCTCCACTTCTCCACAATCTCAATCTCCAAATCCCCCAAATCCACAAATCTCCAAATCCCTAAATCCTTAAATCCGTCACCAGCGTACAAACCCTGTGATCATACCTTGCGGACAGAAAAATCAGAGAAGGAAGATGAAGATCACGGCCTTGCTGGTCCTCAAGTACAATTCAGACGAATCCGACCCGATCATCTTGGCCAACGCCTCCGATACCAGCCACTTTGGCTATTTCCAGAGGTCCAGCGTCAAGGAGTTCATCGTCTTCGTCGGTCGCACCGTCGCCAGACGCACCCCGCCCGGCCAACGCCAGTCCGTAAAGCACGAAGGTCCGTTCTTAATCCGGGTCCCCTCCTCCCAATTTTCAGGGATCTCCTTTTACAGTTGTTTTTGTTTTCAGCTACAATTGTTCTTTGGGATATATACGAATTTATGCCAATTTTCAATTTGATGAAATCTATGATCATTCCATTTCGTGTTACAAATTAATTGCTGATTAATCTGATTTGAATTGGGCTGTCGGTGAAACTGATTTTTTTTCTTTCCTGGACTTGTGGTTCTCGAATTTGTTTTGAACTGCGGAGTTTTTATTTTTTCTGCAATTTTTTGTAGCAATTATAGAATTTTGAGGGGTCAATTTTGAATTTCGATGCCCCAATTTCCTTCGGCATCAGTTGCACTTCTAGGTTTTGTAGCAATATCTGATAATTTTCGATATGTTGATGCCCGTTTGATTCTTTTTTTTGTTAATTGTTATCTTCTTTAGGAGTTCTAGTGTGCTCATATGAAACCTGAATTTCTTTGTTTTGTTTCTTCACAGAGTATAAAGTGCATTGTTACAACAGCAATGGTCTCTGTGCGCTGGGTTTTATGGATGATCACTATCCCGTCCGAAGTGCATTTTCTCTGCTCAACCAGGTAACACAAGGTTCATTTAATCATTGCATTATACATTCAATAATCCCTTCATTTTCCATGCCTAGCTTCCCATGTTACTAGTAGCTCATGGTGGTTGGAATTACTAAAGCGCTGGCATTGGCTGGCATTGGTGAAGTATCTGGTAATCTCAACCGTGTCTCCCATTATCTCCACCACATCACCACAAACCAATTATTGAAGTTAGTGGGTTTCGTGTTATCAAATATTGGCGATGGATAGTTTTGTCAGCTTAAGTGGGTCCCCTAGTGAGAATTTTAGATCCAATTGTCTTTGAATTGTTTGTGTCTGAGGTTTATGCATACTTGGTTTGATGGACTGCTACAAATATGGTGCTCCATGATTGTCTTACCAAATAACTGATTGATGTTAGTGACTTACAGGTGCTAGATGAATATCAGAAAGCTTTTGGTGATTCTTGGAGGACTGCACAACAGGATGGCACACAACCGTGGCCCTATTTGAGTGAGGCTCTGACAAAATTCCAGGTGTGCCTGTTAATCTGTTTTCTACCGCGTTTGTTTAGCTGTACTTAGAAGGCAACAGATGGGTTAATCAAGATTATGTTTTCTGTTCTTACCTAACAGATAAGTTTTGTAGATTTATAACTGAAGCTACTTTCTTCTTTCTTTCTTTATTTTCAAATTCCAGGATCCTGCAGAGGCTGATAAGTTGTTGAAAATTCAGAGGGAATTGGATGAAACAAAAATTATCCTTGTGAGTATAATGCATTACTTCAGTTAGATTTTGATCAACGTATTGTTGTTGCTCGTTTTTACGTGATCTTGTTATTAGTAGTTTCTGTACATCTGTTTGTTGTACATCTTTATGTTATTTTAAATATTTATTTTAATGTGGACCTCCAATTTGACCCGTTTACTTTTGTTTAGTGATGACCAAAATAACTCTTCAACTTAATATCATATATGCTGAATTCTTTGCCTTAAATTAGTTGTAGATATCTTAAATGATATAACATTATCTTTATCTGCCGTATCCCAGTTCATATTTGCCACCTCCTACATTTCTCACCCGGCTTATTTGTTATTTCTTTCCTTGGCACAGCATAAGACTATTGATAGTGTGCTTGCACGAGGTGAGAGGCTGGACAGTTTAGTCGAGAAGAGTTCAGATCTTAGTGCAGCATCGCAGGTACATACATAAAATTCTTGTGATACAATTACACGTTTGCCACTGCACACAATCATGTAGTACATATCAGCCCATGTCATGTTAATACCTGTAATTTCAAGTGTGATGTCAAGGGCTGCATTTGAACCTCAGGGCCTAAGTTTAGCTTAGTGTGATTAGAATTTTTTTTTTTTTTTTTTTTTTTTTGACAATCTGACTCTTACATATCATCACTGATTGCACTGTACCAAAGATATTAGGCTTGTATTTCAAGTTGTGTGTGTGGATTACTGAGAACTTCTTTCGCCTTTAATTTTAAATAATTGGCGGAAGGGATGGGCATTCCTTCTGCAAATAAATATATGCTAAAACACAATATATCTGCCCCCGTTGAAGTTTGGAAAGTTAAACGTGCCAATCAGTGTTTAAATACCTGAAGTTTGTTTCTAACGTGAGTACATGACGATGGTGTTTGTTTGAAACAGATGTTCTACAAGCAGGCGAAACAGGCCAATTCGTGTTGTACCATATTGTAAGCATGTAATGCGAGCAATAATCCTGTAACGACAATCCCATGCCATGGTGTTGAAGTTGATGGATGAGAAAGTGATGATTGTAATATGTTGTTGATATCATTTGGCAGAATTGTGTGAATTTCCCTCATTTTCGTATGTTTCAAAGAAAGGGAAACCGAATATTCATAGAGGTCTCCTGCTATTACAAGTATATTACGGTTTCTGTTTCGTAACGTGATTTTACGCCTCCGCCTGCATGTACGTGATATTCTCAGTTTGCTTTTATGAAATCTCTGTCATTGATTATTTTTTCGAAGCCGGGTCGCCGTGATTGTTAATGCTACCGTCTGATTCTTCTATACGGTAGATTTGTTCACAGAAACAGCGCCAATGCTGTCCATTTTGTGAGCGGGAAAGGGCCGACAATAACCAAGGAGTGTGCGTGAATCTCTACTCTTTGCCTGTTCAACTTTAAATGTATTAAACATCCATGTGATCGCTACGCTGTAGTAGACACCTACTGTTGCCATCACGCAAGTCGTGATAAGTCATGTGATGAGAGAGACCGTTACATCCGTCAAATGGAAGTTCTCGATATCTGTTAAACTCTGCCGACATTGAGACACAGACAAAACGTTGATAAGAATGGAGAGACATAATACCCCACACATCCATTCAACTGTGGTCCTTGGATTCATTTTTTTACTAAAGAATGATCTCATATCTATCATCCAGAAAATACGATCGAAATCCACACACAAAAACAAAATGCATAATAAAACCAACTTGATGGAAACTTCAGTACCTAACAACAGTACAACATCTAACATAATTACAAAACGACGTCGCTACTAGAGTAGAGTCTGGCTACACGTTGCAAAGGGGGTCTCAGTGTTTCTTATTACAAATATATACACACTCACTCAGACCCCCCCCCCCCCCCCCCCAAAAATACGACAATATAGTGCTACAGTAGTAGTGTGCTGTGAGATTCTCTCTATCTTCCGAAGATGGATTTGAACCACCAGATGCCCTTGGTGTCTTTGGGGCCTTCTTCGCCCTCCGGCGGACTCTCGCTCTGCCGCGTCTTGTGGAGCTTGCTCACGTCGTAGCCCTCGTCCGCCGCCCTTTGAACCAGCTGGTTGTATATTTCTTCATCCAGATGAGGCTGCCTGCTCAATATCTGCATCCAATTCCCCGCCCCCCAAACCAATAACAACAATAAAATTTTATACACAGATTTACACAAAGCACAACAGAATCAAACAAGCGTCATATATGTTCAAATAGAACCGCTAACAAATTTTTAAATTAAAAATAAAACCCGATAAACTACGATGACAGCACAAGGGACTTTTGTTTTGATTAAAAGTTTGCACTCAGTTCTATCTGTGCGTATTTTTTCAACCGACAATACTAATTCTCACTAAAAATCAACAAAATAAAAAATAAATTAATAAAAATATACTAAATTTTAACGGTAAATTAAACGTATGTATGAAATGCATACGTACCCAAAGGGAATTCCTGCTAGGCTGGCCAATCAAAGCGTACTGATAATCGTCATCAATGGACAAAACCCAGTAATCCCCATTAACTGGAATGATCGGCAGAAATGGCGGAACCCAAAACTTCACTTTCAGTTTCGCCTCGTCGCTCGCCGGGTCCGCCTTGTAGGCGGTGCCCTCGATGAACCCCCTCTTACCGTCGGTCCAAGTCTCGTTCAGCACATTCACGGTGCCGTCGTCTTTCAGAGTGTAGGTGGCACGCGTGTTCTCGCCGTTCTTGGGCTGAAACCGCGACGGAACGGAGGCAATCTCGTACCACCGCCCCATGTAGCGCTGAAGATCCAGGCCCTTCACGACCTCCATCGCCTTCTTCGCCGCCATTGTTGCAGATGAAGTGTTTGTGTTCTGGTCTCTGAGAGAGCGAGTGAGGAATTGGTGTGGGAATTTGTGAATTTTTAATTTGTGGTTGGGGGTTTTTGTAACTTTAGTGACGATAAGGTTTTTGCTTGCGGCAAAAGGTGTATTGGAAGGAGTGGGACCTGGTGCTTTACGAGCCTTACACGTGGAGTGTGAATGGTTGAACTTGCCACACACATACGGCAAGGTTCCAGAACCCAGGTTTTTGTACAGTTGCATTTGTTTCTGGAAGCATTTAGAATTCGAGAAGTTACTCTACCGTAATTTTGATGTTATTTTTAACTTTACTATTAATAAGATTAATTTTATACGGCAAAGCTTAGACATAATTCGTAATAAAACTATTCAAAATAAAATAAATTTAACTTTATGTCAAGGTTGACGTACGCTCCAACAACTTCCCACGTCATAAAAAGAGAAATTTTTTATTGTGTCTCGGACATGGGTGATACAGTACTTTTAGAGCTATTTGATCAGTGCCTAAGATATTTTTTTTACAACTATTTTTTAGTCTTCAATTGCCGCCGTGGTATTTATTGATTTAACAGATTTAGATACTCAAAAGGAAAAAGCTTAAGTTGATCTACTTTGATTGAGTTGCCGTGTCATTTTATAAAAGAAGAATATTTTTGTTTAAGTTGTTAATTTTTCAACACAAATATCTCATGAGTAAAATATCTCCAAACCTTGTGACGTAAGAAAAACGACTTGTGACGGTAGTTAGAAACTTGAAAGAGAAGCAAACTTGATAAGAAGAGATAGGCATGTCACTATGATTGCCTTGTGAAATCAAGGGGTCCATCAAAGGTCTAAATGTGTCAAATTTCGATCCCACACACTTATGATAAGATCAATCACACATATGGATCAGCCCAACGGATAAGATCAATCGCACAATTATGATATTTCTTATTAACTTATGACACCATAAAGAAAGAAATTAACAAGCTAAATTAGAGAGGAAATCAATGTTTTTAATTGATTGTTTATTTAAAAAAACAAACATATAGTTTTTCAGTTTATTTATTTATGGGTAGGTAGTTATAGTATTTTTTCCTAGGCGACTTAAATTGCATAGGTGGTGGCTTCTAATTGAGTTAAGTTAGTTGGTTAAAATAAATAGTCAATTACACTAACATTCTTAGAGGTTTTTTAAATTTTCACAAAACTTCACCGAATTTTCATTCAAGGGGTAAATTCTTAATATAAAACTTCATTTTAATCCTTAGCAAAGATGACTTTTAGATAAAAATCATGAGTAAGATCAAAATCTAATTTTAGTCTCTTGATACATTAATAACCTCATTTATTAATTATATTTTTATTTATTAATTATTTATCTTTTTCTTTCTAATTTTTAATGTATTAATTTTATTTCATTATAATTTTTATTTTCATTTCATTCATCGTAATATATTTTATTGTGAATATTAAATAAACTAACTTTTGTTGTACAATATATTTCGATGTACTTTATGACACGCCCCGACCCGGAAAGGTCGACGCATGCTGGCCGTCACCGTGAAGTGACGTAACCATAGGGGTAAGTGATGTAAAAAGTGTATAAATTTAAATCGAACATAGAATTAATTAAAATTTGAAATAGTGACAGAGTGCACAAACGTGGGTGTGGCCCACTATAGTTATTCAGAGCTTAAAGATAGGACGACTACTGAAGAGTAGTCAAGCGTCTAAAGTATACTTATTACACACGGTGATAAGTTCATACATCAGAAGCTGAAGCTTAATGTCAGAAACGTTTCAAAGTTCCTCGAATGCCACGCAGAACAGCTATCTAGGTCCTGGAGGGGCGAAAAACAAAGTTGAGTGGGTCAGCAAAACAAACTTATGTGAAAACGTTTGGTTTTGAACATACTAACCCTTCGCCGTAAAACAATTATAGTTTCCTTTATTAAAAGCACATTATGAGTAAGTACGTACGTATATATATATCCACAATACTAAAGCCAAGTATAAATGATATATACAAGTCAATTCATGATGCTGTAGTTATATAATCATGTGATAAGGTTATAAGGCAATATCACTAAGTACTCATCCATCTAATGCTGGCACACAAGTTCGAACAGATAACTCTGACACGAACAGGACTGGGTGTAATCAATACGCTCAAGTACTACGATCACGTGAAGACTGGTGCAAAAGCACGTCACATACAAGTCGGATTGCCTAACGCAATCTACCCGACAAGACTGGCACCTAAACTGGATCCAGGTGAGCGAATGGTGCGATGTGAACATACACGTGAAGGACTGGCCCTGGCCCTGGGGCGAGTACTAACACCGGTGCCGCAGATGAGTATGTACATAAACATGTATGGATATCATGACAATTATATCTCAACCATATAGCAGCATTTATCACAGTTATATCATACGTAACGTCTATTTGATAATAAACACGTAAAGTGATTCATTCATGCATTTTTGGAAACTGTGAATACGTATAATGTCATGGCAAGTATATCTCAACCGTATATCAGCATTTATCACAATTATATCTCAATTATCCAATACTTAGCAACATATACGTAAAGTGAAGCATTTTATGAAGTTTGGAAACCATAAATACGTATAGGTATAAAAACAAACTGCCTACTCACCTGGAGTGCACACCAACTCCCTAGCATAATCATCGAGCCGTCAAAATGATCGACGCCTAGAACAATTATTAAATCAAATCTTAGAATTCGAATTGATAAAATATACCACTTTGTATAACGTTTTTCTACATAATCTAATCCGGAAGATCCGTATATCAGATTTCTGATCCGTCACTTTTAACGATCCACATTATGTCTCTAGGACATTATCTCAAGGTTTCATCACGATCCAATGGTTGGATCTCGGCCAGTTGACAAAAACCTAATGGCGGTTAACATTTTATTTTTCTAACTTACAAACCTATTTCAGGAAGATCCGTACGTCGGATTTCCAATCTGTAAGTTCCTACATTCTTCAAATATTACGTTTTACCACGTATCAAAGTTTGGTGACGATCCAACGGTCGGATCGTCGATTTATATCATTGCCTATACGAGAAGTAATTAATTGACTTAGTTTAATACACATAAACGGGAACGTAAATAAAATCTTCGTAGATTGTCCAAATATAGAGTTTAAATATATGAAATCGATCTACTCGACGTCACGAACACATACGTATTTTTAGAATCTGATTTTTACCATGCACGAGCCCCCACGCGCCGCCACAAGGTGGCTGCGCTGGTGGCCACGCGCCTACGAGTACAGTGTACTCGTCTTCTTCGCGGGTTCTGCCATTTTTTTTACAGATTTTCGTCTAACTTCCAGAGCTTCAAACGAGCTCGTTTCTTAACCAAATTTAGTAATTCAAAAGCCAAATTAAAGTTAGGAATGTAAAGAATATATCTAGATTCACAGAATGTTCATATGGGGTCTTTGTTGTTCAGAAATTGGGTCTGAAAGTAGCCAAACGACCACGGTTACATTTTTTTTTCAGAAACTTATATTTTTCTTCCAACTTCCAGAGTCGATATCTAACTCGTTTTTAATCCATTTTTCATGAAATTTTATATCAAAATGAAGCCCTCGACATGTAGAATCACGTTATATAAGTTTTAAATCTTGAAATTCACTAGATTTTTTCCAAGAACATTCGATAGTTCGGCTTACCTAAAAACTCGTCGATCTCGGCCCTCCGACGTCCAAATCCTTCCAACGAATTACTCTGGGGTTCCTGGGAGCATTTTAAGATTAGTGGTGATCTTGGTTTCCATTAAAACTCAACCATTAAAAACTTGATGAATAGTGCCATAATCGGGAATTGATATTCCTACGTGAAAACGTTCGAGTTTTTACCTGAGGTTGATGTCGATGGACTCGTGAGGTCCTAAGAAATCCAAAGGTAGTCTTGGATCTTCGAAACTTTGAGGTTTGAGTGGCTTTCGAGTTTGCTCCGTATGAATGGTAGAGAGAGAGAGTTCCGTGAGTTTGAGAGAGAGAGAGAGAGTCAGTGAGATTAGTGAGAGAGAGAGCTTCTGAGATGAGAGAGTCTGAGTGGTATCCAAAAGAAAGTGGATTGGGGTTGGTGAATGATTACGGACGGAGGGATCGGAAGTGGAATTGGGTTGGTGTGTATAGTGGAATAGGTTTGGTGAGGTATAAATCTTACACATATTTTCTACTAATGTAAGTTTATATTACGATAGTTAAATTGAACTAAGCTTAATATAAGGTTTTCATATTATTCTACGAGAAGGGTATAGACGTCAATATACACGTACGGGGAGAATTTACTCAGAAAATTTGGGACGGGTCGCCACACTTTATCTTCTTCATTTAGGTATATTAAATTTATTATAATACATTTCGGTGCATACATTTAGGTACACACATTTCGGTACATACATTTCGATACACACATTTCGGTACATACATTTCGATATAATGCATTTCGGTACTAACATTTCGATGCATACATTTCGGTACACACATTTAGGTACATTAGTTTAATATTAATATATTTCGGTGCATATATTTAGGTACATACATTTCGGTACTAACATTTAAATATATTAGTTCAATATAATACATTTCAATACTAACATTTAAATATATTAGTTCAATATAATACATTTCGATACTAACATTTAGGTACATTAATTGAGTCTTTCAAGTTTGAAGAATGTTAAATAAAATTCATAAATTAAAAAACTCTTTTTTGGTCAAAAAATAAATTAAAATTTGTGTATTAATAAATTTAAATATTTAATGGGAGACATTAAATAAAATGCATGATCAGGCAGGACTGGCCCGGTTACTAAGCAAAGTCTCGGGTGGAACAATTATTACTTTATAACAATAACTAACTTTACTTCACTACGAACAAAAGTTAAAATATACTTAGACGAAAAGTAACTATTTCAATCTCACTCCCCACAAACTATGTTGGTGTGAAAGTGCAAATTTTCAAAGTATAACTCATGAATTAGTGTCTAATTGACGATAAATAGAAAAGACTCTATTGTGGGATTAACCTTCACCATGTCCATTTGTTCTAACGTTTAAAATAAACTATGGATTTTAACTTAAAAACAAAAATTTTAACTTGACACAAAAATAAAAAGTGAAAAATTTCTTATTTTCCACCCCCAAACTTAAATCACACTTTGTCCTCAAGGTGTGGAAAATAAACTAAAGATAAACTAAACTATTTAAAAGCAAAATAAATAAATAAATAAATAAATAATAATAATAATAACGACTAACAGAAAATGAAGTAATAGAAAAACAAAATAAAAGACTAAGGAAAAAAAAAAATAAAAAAAAAATAAAAAAAAAATAAAATAAAATAAAATAATGTAACCTGGGGTTTCGGACTCAGGATGATGAGGAACAAAAAGTGATAAAACTGCACATGCAAGCACCCAGGCTGGGCTTTCCCATGCAAGCCCTGCACAATGTTGATAAAAGAGAGCAGATGGGCTGTACGAAAAGAAAAGAAAAGAGCAGGCCCACCGAATGCAGCCCACTTGCTGCACAAACCCTAGCTGTGGTGTGAATCTGAAATCACATGGGATGCCTTGCTTCCCTCTGCCTCGAGCCCCGTGCCGAGCCATACGGCTCCCTTAGTTTTTATTATATTTTATTTCTTTGTCTCACCAAACCGGGAGCCGCCCGGCTCCTTATGTCCATTCTTTTTTTTTTTTTTTTTTTTTTTTTTTTTTTTTTTTTTATTTAGAAAAAGTATTCAGAAAAGAGAGAGGGATGAGAGAAATGGAGTGCTTTTAGCCTTAGAAAGCTTGAGGTTTCGTAGCCTTTCTAGAAGGCTGCGCAGCTTTGGTTTCTAAAAACAATAATAATAAAAAAAAAAAAAAAAAAGAGAATGGACATAAGGAGCCGGGCGGCTCCCGGTTTGGTGAGACAAAGAAATAAAATATAATAAAAACTAAGGGAGCCGTATGGCTCGGCACGGGGCTCGAGGCAGAGGGAAGCAAGGCATCCCATGTGATTTCAGATTCACACCACAGCTAGGGTTTGTGCAGCAAGTGGGCTGCATTCGGTGGGCCTGCTCTTTTCTTTTCTTTTCGTACAGCCCATCTGCTCTCTTTTATCAACATTGTGCAGGGCTTGCATGGGAAAGCCCAGCCTGGGTGCTTGCATGTGCAGTTTTATCACTTTTTGTTCCTCATCATCCTGAGTCCGAAACCCCAGGTTACATTATTTTATTTTATTTTATTTTTTTTTTATTTTTATTTTATTTTTTTTTTTCCTTAGTCTTTTATTTTGTTTTTCTATTACTTCATTTTCTGTTAGTCGTTATTATTATTATTATTTATTTATTTATTTATTTATTTTGCTTTTAAATAGTTTAGTTTATCTTTAGTTTATTTTCCACACCTTGAGGACAAAGTGTGATTTAAGTTTGGGGGTGGAAAATAAGAAATTTTTCACTTTTTATTTTTGTGTCAAGTTAAAATTTTTGTTTTTAAGTTAAAATCCATAGTTTATTTTAAACGTTAGAACAAATGGACATGGTGAAGGTTAATCCCACAATAGAGTCTTTTCTATTTATCGTCAATTAGACACTAATTCATGAGTTATACTTTGAAAATTTGCACTTTCACACCAACATAGTTTGTGGGGAGTGAGATTGAAATAGTTACTTTTCGTCTAAGTATATTTTAACTTTTGTTCGTAGTGAAGTAAAGTTAGTTATTGTTATAAAGTAATAATTGTTCCACCCGAGACTTTGCTTAGTAACCGGGCCAGTCCTGCCTGATCAACAGTGATTCTCGCGTCAAACGGTATAGTCTTGGCATGGGGCAGGGTGGTTAGTTGGTTTCGTAGCCTTTCCAGCTCGGGTTAATAAGTCCTTAGGGGTGTTCTACACCTAGTGCCCTAAAGCCTTAGTGGTTTGGGAGTCATTGACCTAAAGCTCGCTACATGGGTTGGATAGAAAGCTTAATGAACCAACATTGCACGGCCACCACTGTTACCTCAAAAAAAAAAAAAAAAAAATTGAGAAAAAAAATGAAAAAAAAAATATATGTGAAGTTAGTGTGTGTGAAGTGTGAATAAAAGGGATGAGAGATAAGGGTTTTAGTCGAGTCTCTTTAACTATGATGGTTCACTTTACACCAAGGCAAGTTTATGAATTCTTTTCTAATTGATTCTAAATGGCTTAGACTTTGTAGTGGGATTAGTTGGAACTTTTGAAAAGATGTTTTAATTTTTAAAATAACCATACAACCCTTAAGACGTGGTATTCATCCTAAGTGAACTTGCACATATTAATCACAAGAAGCCTTCGTCAATTTCAGGGACCGACCTCCGACCAAAATTGCATCAAATGACTTTTCTAAAAATCCTAATGGTAGCTAAGCATTAAGACAATTAGATAGTTTAACCCGGCGATTAATAATTCAAAACTTGCATGCATAATATCATAAGCAAATTGAAAAGAAACTACATATTCTTGCTAAGGCTCGTGGCCTCGCCCTAGCAAATGGAAATTAGTTACTAACAATCATAAACAAAATATTATTAAAAATAAGAATAGAAAACACCTAGAAAATAAACTTGAATCCAAGAGTTTTGCGTTCTTCTCCAGTGTTGCCTCCCAGAGCCTCTCAGAGCGTTCTTCACCCTAATGGCTAAAATCCTTATTTATACTATAGAAAATAAAACCCTAAAAGGTCTTCTAAAAATTAGGAAATACAATAGAATAAAATAACTAGGAAATACATTCCTATTCTAACTTTGAAAAATCTGCCCAGCCACAAAGAATCCCACGTTTCTGGATCTTCAGGGCTCCAAAACAGGCCCAAAATGTCTAGAATTAAAGCTTAAGATGTCCCGAACATAATTGCAGAAGGCCTCGAACCCAAAAGACATCATCCTGGACGCCAAAAAGCCCAAATAAGCCCAAAACGTCAGTTTGACAGCACTGCACGCTGCTCCTTTATTTCATCGCCATAAATAAACCGCTGGGTAGAAAATTATGAAACTTTGATACGATCAAGCCAAGTAACTCACGAACGTCCTCCAACTGAAATTACTCCAAAATTCGTCCGTTTGACCATATTTTGCTCCAGAGAAAGTCGAAAGTCCTATATTAGAAATACAATTCAAAGTATCAAAATTCTTTCAAAATATTAACCAAAATATACTAAGAATAGGGTTAAATATATAATATAAAATCTACTCATCAATGCACATTAATTATTTTGAATTAATGACACATTAAGACCATCTCCAACCCTTGGGCTAAAAGCCAAATTTTTTAGCTCGAAAAATTTAGCTTTTAGCCCAGAACCAGTTTTTCTGCTCCAACCCTTTTTAACCTAAAATTTTAGCCCGGAATTATTAAAGAATAAACTTAGGCTATTTTATTTCTTAAATTATTTTTTTTTAAAAATAAATATGTAGACTATCGTAAATTAACTTTATGAACATTTTAATAAAAAAAAATTTAAATTTCGATAAATATTTTCATTCAGTTTGGTGGAGCCCACACCGATTTCTGGGCTAAATTTTGGGGGGAATCTGGCCTTGGTTTAGCATTTAACATTTATCTCGAATTTTTCCCTTAGGTTGGAGTGAGTTTGGGGGGAAATTTTGGGGGGTAATTTGGCTTTTAGCTCAGGGTTGGAGATGATCTAAGGACTAAAATTAATATTCAATCTAACACCAAATTTTTTTTAAAATTTTAATATTCTTGAAGGATTAAAGTTCAAAAACCCCTTTAATTAACTGTCATAATATATGTCTTCGCTTATATGCATTCAAATTTAAATGTTGGATTGGTTAACCCTTACCGCTATTAGAAAAATGTTCGATGCCCATCCTCACAGATTAAAAATAATTTAAATTATCCCTTGTCAAAGAAAAGAAAATCAATGTTGGGCTTTATGGCCCACTTCTTCTCTGGATTTGCTGTAATTTCAACGGGCCTCTTTATATTTATTGGACTGAAATATCTTCTTAAAAAAAGCCCGCGAAAACAACTGTCCTCCACAAGATTCTAAAAGCTTACAGCAGGCCCGCCCGAACACGGACATAAACTCGCACGCCCAATTTAGAATGAAGCGGCACAGAATATGAATTAGGTAAACAAACCGGCTGGTTTTGAGGCTACAATTTAATCACTAAGATCTGACGGTAAATATTTTAATTTATACAAGAAAATTTTAACAAAAAGTTCTCAGTATTGTTCACTTTAACGAAAAATCACATTTTTACACTAAAAAGTCAATACTGGTACTATTCACTTTACCCTTTATTTTGTCCTTATTGTTAAAACACAAAATTTTCAAGCCATTTTCATTAGTTTTCTTTTTATACAATGCAAAAACCGGTTTGCCAGCTATGTCACTAAATCTTGTTAATAATTATTTTTTTTAACAAACAATATTATCAATATTAAGAAGAGATGATGAGTTTAGTCTCATAATAAACTAATAATAATTGATTTAAATTTTTTTTTAGTGAGAACCAAACCTAAAGCCTCGTATTACTAGTAACCGTTAATAATTGCTTTTGAGTTGGGGAATAAAACACTGAGAGAGGAGAGAGCTTGTTTACCAAAACCACTAAAATTTCTGGCTCTCTCATAAATGTGAATGTGGAGTGGAGCCACTGAGACTTCTTCCAAGGCAGTTTAACTCTCTCCTAATCAAGATTCAAAGCAATCAGTCTCTCATAGATTCCTAATTAGATCTCACTTTCCCCAAATTACACTTCCCACACTAATACCCCCATACCTAGAGAGAGAAACGAGAGAGAGATGTCAAGGCGATCTGCTGCCTGTTTGAGGTGCTGTTTGGTGGTGTTTGCGGTGGTTTCTGCATTGGGAGTTTGCGGGCCGGCCTTGTATTGGCGGTTCAAGAAGACCGTAAAGTTGGGGGGTTCTAAAATCTCTTGCCCTTCTTGCAACTGCGATTGCCCTCCTCCTTTGTCCCTCCTCAAGATTGCTCCTGGTACCCCTCTCTCTCTCTCTCTCTCTCTCTCTCTCTCTCTCTCTCTCTTTCTCAAATATGGGTTTCTTTTTGTTGTTTCGAATCTGATTTGTGATATTTCGTTTCTGGGTTCTTTTTGAAAGTATGGATTTTTATTGATTGGAGTTAAATTAATGCGTACCCCATGTTCATTCATCAGTTTGGTGTTTTGATCTTTGTTTTTGCCACTTTTGGATTTGTAGCTGCTGTTGTATTGGATTACGTGTGAGAAATGGAACCCAATTCAGATTTAGATTACTTTTCCTCTTATTCCATCTGATTTTAAGCTGAACAGAGTGAAATTGGAATTTCCTTTTTGATAGATTTGTGGCATTGAATCCAGTTCATGGTTTTGAATAATAATTTGTTTCGAGTAAAGTTGAGATCTTTGCTGCTGTAGTTTTTACTTGCTCTATATTCATTGTGCAAGGTATGGTTCTTGAAATGTAAATACAGCACCTACCTGCATATCATATATCAACTGTTTAAAGTACCGAGGCTGTATGTAGTCTTTCTGATCTGAGTTCATGGATCCGTGATGTGCTCCTTTTTTGGCAACATAATCTTCCTCTAGTTCTGCACTCCGACTTAGTTAACCATGTTTTGATTTTAATCCATGGGTGCCTGGAAATCTCGTTTGATCATACAATTACTGTCGAATATTCTTAGTGTGCCCAGTTACTCGAACTGGGTCCAACTGGGGGAAGAGGGAGAGTGGTTGATCACATATTTGATGAGTTGTTTTACTACCTGTAGAAGAACTAGAACTACAACGATATAGGGCTTTAAATTTAGATTGAGCACTTGTCATGGCATTTTTATGGAGTCTTTCGTATCTTCTTTCAAACTTTCACTCTGGGAGTTCATTTCCATCTGTATAATAACGTGCCCCTGTTTTGTTGTTCGTTATTCCGTTGCAGGATTGGCCAATCTCTCAGTCACAGGTTAGAATGCCTCCTACCATTCAACGTCTTGGTTTATTCCTTTTTCTGCGTTCCAGGTATTTCTTGTGATCTATATATACAAGTACATGAATGTGATGGATATTATGTTGATCAGATTGCGGAAGTAATGACCCAGATCTGAAGCGGGAGATGGAGAAGCAATTTGTGGACCTTTTAACAGAGGAATTGAAGCTGCAAGAGGCTGTTGCTGCAGAGCACACCCGACACATGAACATAACATTTGCTGAAGCAAAGAGGTTGGCTTCTCAGTACCAGAAAGAAGCAGAAAAGTGCAATGCTGCAACAGAAACTTGCGAGGAGGCGAGAGAGCGCGGTGAGGCATTGCTCATCAAGGAGAGAAAGGTGACTTTCTTGTGGGAACGACGAGCCCGTCAAATGGGTTGGGCAGGAGAATAGCATTAGCTTGTAAAATTCGATTGCAAGTTCTCGTTCGGCTCAACTAGCGATTCTTCTTTCTCTGCATTATTTATACACACAACCAAGCAAATTGCATCGGTTGTTTCTTCCCCTGTTACAGCATAATTGCTATCTTTCTCTTCCACTAGTTGTACTTGATTGCCCACAAACGTCTTATAGTTACCAGATTTTACCGTTTGAACAAAATGTTATGATCCCTAGCCAACTTTACTTCTATGAAGTAATTCATACCACAGTAAAATTATGATTAATATATATTTTACAGGGAGCGGATCCGTGACATTATATTTTTACACAACTTTTGACGCAAGTTTTTGTGAGTCCACTTCTTTATGTGTTCTAACAATCCGACTTGTCTGCTTTTTAGGTATTCCCTCAAAGATCAACAGTATCTCCCTATTGTTTTTTGCTTGCATATGTCAGGTATTCCCAAGCCACATTAAAAGCGAGGTCTTTAAAAGGCCACAATCCAGCAATTCCCAAGCCACATTATTAAAAGCATGTGAGGGTCTTTAAAAGGCCGGAGTCCTGCAAAACCCTAACAAATTTTCCCTCGGGTGTTTGAGAAAAATTTCGGCAGAACTACCTGCCTATGAGAAAGTAGTATTTTGACAACATCATTTTTAAAGCAAAAACATAAGATCCCGTTATATTCAGATTATCTTGATCTGTTCCTTTGACAATTTTTCTGAGTAAACGAAATTCAAACAAGGCAGCAATAAGTGTGTGCTATCCACACTTCCTATTTTACTTCTTACACATTTCTTGACAATTTCTGTCCGTTAATCTTCTTCTATTCATCTGATTCGACTGCTAAAAATTAAAAGGTATGTGAGAAGTAAAATGAGGAGTGTGGATATCTCACACTGCACCAATATCATTACAAAGAGTAGAGATTCTCTTCGAATCAAAACAACTGAAGTTCAAGGATCAATCGACTCAAGCCTTCGAAATTTAATCCAACGACTAAAAGAAAAAAAACTTTAAAAAAGTACAATAATTTCTGGCTACAGAATCAAATTTTAAAGATATAGATGAATTGATTCTTGAGCTATGGTGTTTTGGATCCAGAGAGGATCTCTGGGCCATTACAAATTACAAACTTATAAAAATTGTCATTTCGGTCGGCGGAGGAGAAAGTCATTGACTTCCTTACCCATTTTATCACACAATACAATATTCAAGACATAATTATTTTAATATTTACCAAATCCAAAAGTTGCACCAAAAAACGCGGTTCGGATTTTCAAGATTCATGCACTCACAAACAGAGGAGAGAGTGAGAAGGAGAGAGAGACCATGGAACCCAGCTGTGCGCCTGTGAAATGTTATAACATGCAAAACCCAACAATATACTCTGTTTCGGATCAAAATAAAATATAAAATTATCCAGAAAAATCGATATAGATCTACCAAAAACTCAACAAACAGATCTTTCCAATCAATACCCAGATCCCAAAAGAACGCAAAAATCGTCACGAAAACGACTTTTTTGTCTTCTGGGGTCACAACAGTTGGACACTCTGCGGTTCCCCTTCTTTGTTTTGTATTCTTCTGTTCTGTGAAGTTTCTAAGTTTGGCAAGTGTTTTGGCGGCGGAGATTTTTGGATAAGTTTCTGAAAATGGAAAGTTCGGGGAGTACGAGGGTGGAGAAGAGAGGGCATGAATTGGATGCCGATGCAGATGATCATCCTCCCGAGCCGAAGAAGCAGAGATTGCCTGCTTTGGCAAGGTCTTTATTACTTCTTTCTTTTTTCACTGGATTTTATGCTTTATTTTTTATTTTGTTAACAGGTGCTAATTTGATTGCTTAAAGGGTTTAATCTTCTGGATTAGTGTTGTTTTTTCGATTAATCTGATTTGATTAATTGGATTGAACTTAGCGAATATGTTGAAAGTTGAAACTTGTATTCTTTTGTGCATGTTTGTAAGTAAGAGGTCTAAGATTCACGACCAGTCCGATGTGACTTGGCTCAAATCCCGACTTCCAATGTAATTGTATCAAGTACTGTGAAAGCACAATTTTTTACTGCTGCAGTCATAAGTTATAAGCTGATGAATGTGCTTTTGTGCTATTGAAACTGATACTCTGTTCACCGACTAGCTATTGGTCTAGCGGTATTTCCTGCCAGAATTTTGGAAGATGTCTCGAGTTTGAATCCCCTTACCACTGATAAAAAGAGAAGGCAGCACTCTGTTACGGCAGTTGTTTCAAACTTCAAACTTCCGTGTTAAGTAGCAGTTTAAGTGTTTAACATTTCAACAACTTTGATTGAAAGTTGTAAATTCATATCCTTGTATTGAATTATCAAGTGACTTTTTTGTGCTTCTGAGGCTGAAAGTTTACTGGGATTTCGTCCAAATTGAAGAAGGATTTGATATCTTTTTGTTTTTTCGAAGTCTATTGTTTATACAGTTGAATGTTTTGTGCAGTGTAATTGTGGAATCTTTGAAGGTAGATAGCTTGCAAAGACTTTGCTCATCGTTGGAGCCTCTTCTCCGCCGAATTGTGAGTCAGATTGTTACTCTTTGCATCTTAGAATTTGACCCAAATGTTGAAACGAACTGCATTTCTTGGCTTTCCAACCTTTCCCAAACAGTGAATTATAGCATTTTATGTTTATTTTCCTGTAAAATATTACTAAATAGTATGGCTTTCCTAGTATCCTGACATGGATAATGCAGAAAAACATCTATGCTGCACAGTATTTCCCGGCCTGCATTGTGCATGAGAAATTGCCTTCAGTTACGCGTAAAAACATGTATTATCATTCTTTTGATCATTCTAAACTTTCTTTGAGTAACAGGTTAGTGAAGAAGTCGAACGCGCTTTGACAAAGTTAGACCATGCTGAACTGGCTGGAAGGTTTGTTCTAACCATAGTATTTAGATGTCTCTTTGTTCCATTCGAGTCATTGACTATGCTTTCTTCTTCGTATTTTCATCAGTTATCGTGTTTTTGTCTTTATTTCCTTCTATCTGTGTATTTGGTTGAGGGTTGGGGTGGGAAGACCGTATCAGTAAATTTATCGTTTGCAGCTTCGGAAATACTGCAGGTCTCCACCGCCAAGAATAGAGGGTCCAGAAGGAAAAACCTTGCAACTACAATTCAAAACAAGAATGCCACCTCATCTATTCACAGGTGCAAAGGTTGAAGGAGAGCAAGGAGCAGCAATTCATGTTGTTTTGGTCGACCTCAGCACAGGCAGTGTTATGCAAACAGGACCCGAATCCGCTGCAAAACTGAATGTTGTAGTGCTGGAAGGTGACTTCAATGAGGAAGCTGAGGATAATTGGACAAAAGTGCACTTTGAGAACCACGAAGTAAAGGAACGTGAGGGGAAAAGGCCACTTCTGACAGGTGATCTTCTGGTTGTTCTCAAGGAAGGGGTAGGTACTCTAGGAGATCTTACCTTCACCGACAATTCTAGCTGGACGAGGAGCAGGAAATTCAGGCTCGGTGTTAAGCTTTTCCCTGGATATTGTGAGGAAATACGTATTTGTGAGGCTAAAACGGATGCCTTTTCTGTTAAAGATCACAGGGGAGAATGTGAGTTGTCTGAAGCTTGCTATTTTACCCTTTACTTTATATGCACCACACTGCAGCCTTGAAGAAAATTTTGGTATAAAAAGGTCACTTCACCCCCGATTTCCCTTTTCGACAAAATACCTGCAAAGCTTATCTAAACCAAGTTTCTGTTTCTGTAATTTGAAGTGTACAAGAAACACTACCCACCAGCTTTGCACGACGAAGTTTGGAGATTGGATAGAATAGCAAAGGATGGAGCTCTGCACAAAAAATTGATAAAGGCTGAGATCATAACCGTTGAAGACTTCCTTCGCCTTCTTGTCAAAGACCCGCAGAAACTAAGAAATGTAAGTATCCTATGCATTTGTTTCTGAACACCATTTTCTCTTTCTTTTTCGGGACTCTATGTCTGTATATGGGAATATAGATGCTTGGAAGCGGGATGTCCAACAGGATGTGGGAAAACACAGTGGAGCATGCCAAAACCTGTGTCTTGGGTGGAAAGCTCTATGTTTACTACACTGATCAGGCTCACAGCACGGGTGTTGTTTTCAACCACATTTACGAGCTCAGGGGACTTATCGCTGATGGGCAGTTTCTTGCCTTGGAGTCACTCACCCACACTCAAAAGGTTGGATGATTTTTATTATTCACAAACGTTGGGATAATTTCGCATATCTTTCAACTTGTCTCACTCCACTCACTTGGAGCCCTACATGCAGGTTTCAGTGGATTCTCTGGTGAAGAGAGCGTACGATAATTGGCATCAAGTCGTAGAATATGATGGAAAAGTCTTACATGCTCTCGCCGGAAATAAAAAGGTCGCGAGAGCCTCACCTGCACCGGTGGCTGACCACAACAACCATGCTGTGATGGATCACCATTCTGCATCTACTCAGAATAGGCAGCAGCAGTACACCGCTCAATTCAGCCAACATTTCCAACCCGAAAATAGCTACCCATCCGTCCCTCAGTTCATTGAATTTCCATTTGTGAGTTCCGACCAAACAGCGTTGATCAAATTTAATATCCCGGAACCAGCAGCATTACATAGCAGCATGGGTTACATGCCAGTGGTTGGAGGTTCACATTTTTCAGGAGATTGGACGAGGCCAAACTACGGGAATGGATTGGACGATTTTGTTGCTGATGAAATCCGGATCAGGAGTTCAGAGATGTTGGAGAGTGATGACATGCAAAGACTGCTCAAGACGTTTAGTATGGGAGTCGGCGTAGGAGCAGGAGGAGCTGGTTTTGGTGCTTCTGATGAGTCGTGTTATAATTACAGTGTACAATATGAACCTCGGCCGTTCAGGAAAGAGCACGCGAAGAGCTCAGGGAAGGCTGTTGTCGGGTGGCTTAAGCTCAAAGCTGCGTTAAGGTGGGGGATTTTTATTAGGAAGAGAGCTGCAGAAAGGAGAGCTCAGCTTACAGAGCTAGACTGAATCAAATGCTTTCGTGATTGTTTAATTCCGTTTGCTTTGCAGAGACGACACCATGAAAAGAGAACGAAAATTAGGAGTTCAATTATATATTTGAACATTTCAGCGTTCTTTTATCGTTGTGTATCCAGAACTTCTTGTTTATACTGCATGAGACATGAAATACCCGGCACATATCATAATTTTCGTGACAGCGTTATATGGAGAAAACTTGGGTGTAACCGAAAATATATGTCCATCACTGTATATGACTCAAGTGATATGTAAAATAGGGCGACGATGCATGTTCCCGGTTACCTTAAGAAATACAAGAAATGAAAAGTTTCATATGATAAAAGATAGAAAATTTGCATAAATATATTATACACAGGAAAGTCGTCAACTTATTATTCCATTAGCGCATTACTCCGACGAAGAACAGCGAAGACGATGCAAGAATTGAAAAGATGCAGGTTTTGCACGGACGTGAAAGATGGCAACAGAAGAGATGAAGAAATCACATAATCATACATGGTTCCTCATATAGGAATAAACTGCTGTGATCCGGGAGAGTAAGCATCGAATCCAATATCTCCATCCGTCGACAACACATTCTCATTCTGTCCCTGCATAACATAACCGCGTTCTTATTATGTACCACTGAGAGGAAGAGAAATAACGAGTAGAAATATACAAGACATCAGTACGCATACCCGTTTCAGAATTGCAGTCATAACATCATTCCAAGGTCCGTCAGTATTTTGAGCGACATCATCGGGTGGCTTTGTTGGCTCCCAGGAGTAGACCTCAGTGGGATTCATTGTTGTTTCCATGGCGGATTTCTGGAACTCACTGGGCTGCATGATAGGTGAAGTGACACCATCTAATATGTCAAATAAAGATGAAGTCATCTTTTCACCGCAGACTGCATCATTTTGGTCCAAACTCGGGCCTACAGGTCCGAGAAGAACATTGGCAGAAACCATGGAATTATCGGCATTGAAATATAGATTGAAATTGTGGTTGAAATCGTGCTTATGTTCTTCCCACATTTGGCTTGGCGAGCAAGTCATGGTCGGCACAACATCTCCAATCAAGCTTTCCTGATTCAGTATACTTCCTCTTAGTTCCACAGCAGGGGCAGAAAGTACACTGGATGAAAAATCACTTGGAACAGTTGCGACTTGAGGCCCACTAGAAGCAAAACCCAAGTTATTAGCATGTAGCTGACCATGATGGCCAGGCTCGATCATTGGCAATGAATTCATCGGAAAATCAGATAACTTAACTGCAACCTGCCAGCTATCACTACATCGATTGTAATCTAGAAACTTCGAGGAGATGCCAATGTCCAATGATTCTGGATTCAATGATGCCACTCCAAAAGAAGACTGATTTCCAACAACTCCCGTGCCATGTGTTTGTTGTGGGGTCCCGTGTAGTATCAAAGGATTGCTTGAAGCATTGGAATCAGAAAAGATTGAGCTTGCAGACGCTCTTGCGCCTGGAAAGCTAGAGGGGATGGCATAACTTGTTGAATCAGTACTGGGAGAGGACTCGCCAATGTGAGCGATATGCTTGCTCTGTTGCGATTGTTTGAACTCTAACGATGCTGGAATTGTTTGATACACATTTAGACTTTGGTTTGCAGGCAGAACTGGCTGGAGGTTCGTGGGAATATTAAAATAGTTGCTTAAGTTCTGGGAGTGACCAGGTTGGACCAGTCCGGAAGTAGTTTCTCGTATGCTCAAACCAGCAGTGGAGTTTAATCTACCAAGCATCATACTGGGTATGTATGGTGACAAACCGGCATTTGAGAACCTTTGTGATCCAACTAAGGACTGTGCATCTCCAAATCCATCTAGCGCAGCCATGCGCGTGTAAGCAGAATCTCTCACCCCAAAAGCAGGATTGCGGAGTTTTTTGAGGTATTGCCTAAACTTCTGCGACAAAAAGTGACACCATAAGCATGGAGTTATTCATTGTGACACAAAACCTGACTTTCTGACAAGCCCAAAAGAAGTTCAGGGATCAATCAAAATCTCATGAATAGCTAGAACACAAAATTATCACAATCAGTTCTTCTCCCAGTAGAATCATCATTTGAGTTGTTCCTAGCTATTTCATGCCAAATATTTGATTTCTAATTCAAGATTTCGTGCAGCAAAAGTTACTTGTGACGAAAAGTAATCTAAAAGTAAGGCAAGGGAAAGATTAGTGCCTGTAGATGGCTGGCCACATTTTCCCTTGTGAGTCCTTCAACATTCATTAGGTCAAGAATTTTCTTCGGAACAGCCTCTGCATTTAAGACAGCAAAAGATACATCAGTCAAAATAATCCGCATAATGAAAGCAAAAAAATCGTTTCCAAGAAGCAGAAGACTCACTATCATATCCCAACTGATCTACAGCTGCAACAAACTTCTGGTGCAGCTCCCTGGACCAAACTACCCGAGGCTTCTTTTGGTATGACAATTCCTCATTCTCGTGTTCCTCCTCTTCATCTTCTTCTTCCTCCTCTTCATTTTGCTCCTTTCTTTTCCGGTTAAATCTGCCACTCCAATCTGAACTACCTGATGGTGAAACCGCGCATCCACCTTCTCCAGCTTCAAGGCAACCTTTGTCTTGACTGGAAGACTTATTTTGGTCCTCAGGGTAAAACGTCCTTCTCCGGACTACATGTTGCCAGATGTTCTTGAGCTCTTCAATTCGAACAGGTTTCAACAAATAGTCACAAGCACCGTGGGAGATTCCCTTCATCACAAGATCTTTATCACTATATCCCGACAACACTAGAAACAATTTACAACACAAAATTTATGTCAGTAAATAATTTATCTCCCACATCCTGAACAACTCACTATTTACAACACACAAAACACAAAACGCAAAATTCAAATATTTCTTTTTCACTTGCACTTCTTCAATTCAACAAGAACAAAAATTCATATTTGATGTCGAAAAATCCAGAATAATTTGATGCTTACTGATTACAGGCAGGTCCATTTCTAGTCCCAGTAGTTCAAGCAGCTTAAAGCCATCCATGTCTGGCATGTTAACATCACTGATCACCAAGTCAAAATTATTTCTGTTTTCCCTCAACATTTGCAGCGCCTTGACTGCCTGATTCGTCGTAGTAACTGCGAAAACCAGAAATCAAATACCTCAAACAGTTGGAAATTTTTAATACTAAAAAAGTAAGAACACAAGTTAAAGCAAAGCACAGTTGAGCATATAGCTCAAGTTTAAAAAAAGGTCGGCAGCGCAACCAATTTGGCTAGATGTGCTTTCCTGTGCAACCGAGTGTGAATTCTTCTCCCAACATTTTAAATTAGTTTAAAGCAGAATATCGTATCGAAAAGTTAGACTATGCCTAGTCTCGCTATACAAGATTATCCCTTTTACACATACAGATTAACAAAGTGATTCAAAA
Organism: Crataegus laevigata; assembly: GCA_963580275.1. Taxonomy (NCBI): domain Eukaryota; kingdom Viridiplantae; phylum Streptophyta; class Magnoliopsida; order Rosales; family Rosaceae; genus Crataegus; species Crataegus laevigata. Next base: position 28,140,154 of record OY756944.1, on the reverse strand, counting down.
TTAAGGAACAAAATTTAAACTATTCATTGATACCTAAACCACACAAACTATGAACATAATTTGTTAAAACAAACGGCTAGAACTTGAAGAAAATTAAATCAAATGAGGATTAAAAGAAACAAACCCTGATATTGGCATTTGACAAGCAGCTCCTCCAAAAGTCTGAGACAAGTCGAGTTGTCGTCGACGGCCAACACTCGCATACCCACAGGAAAACGGTCCTCCACCGTCATAGTCAACTACCAACTTCAGAAACCCAGATGAAAAATAAAAAAACAAGAACTAGAACTAAAGTTTCAATCTTTTTATTTTATTTTATATAAAACTCAAATTTCCGGGGGTTTCTCAACAAACCCAGAAGAGATAAATAGCGTAAAAACGGAGGAGAGAGAGAGACATACTCAGAAAGTGGCTAGAGAGAGAATGTGGGGAGTAGTAAAAGCTGTGTAAAATGGACAATGATGGTGATGGCCACAGCAAGAGTTCAACGCCCCAACAAAACAGAAATCTTTTTAGTATTTTAAGTACTCTCTACTCTCTCTCTCTCTCTCACTCCTCAGAATTCAGAATTGTTTGTTTGTATGTTATCTCTCTCTCTCTCTCTCTCTGCGTCCTTGTCTTTCGCTTTTTCTTCTGAACAATAAACAGAACTCAAAGACTTTATCTTTGAAATAATATTTTCTAATGGATAGTTTTGCTTTGTTTGTTTATATTCAATTTTAATTATTTTAATTAATTAAGTTGAAAAAAATAATATAATTAATTAATTAGCTAAACTCTCTCCCTATGATGTCCACAACAGGTCAATGGAACCCTATCATTTTGCCACCATTTAATAATTCGTGAATGTTTTCTTTGGCCGCTTGTAACCTTTAACTCGAAAGTAATTTTCCTTCCAAATTTGCATTTTAGTTGGCTCGAACGGATATTGAGCGAGAAACTTAAATGCACTGGCTATGCTATTTTGTCAATATCTAATTTCAATAATGCACTGTTACGTAAAACACATGTTATTGTGTTACTAACGTAATTAAATTAGACTTAAGCTACTTCAGTATTAAGCTCGGTATGAATAATTTGTGTAAAACTATCACATTTGGAGTATTATCGTAATCGAAAATATTACTAAACTTCGATAAAAAAATTTTGACCGTTTGATCTTATTCATTGAATCTTTAAACAGTACAATTTTTATTTTTATTTTGGAAAACTATACATTCTCTTTTGGATTACTTTGAAAAATGTATACCCAATCTTGGAATCTCCTAATAAACTAAGCATTCAATGCAAATTATTCTCAGCTCTGTTTTTGGAAAGATTGTCACTACTTTCATTAGTTTTTAGAAATTCCTTTTCAAAAAGCCATGATTTTAGGGCATAATTTCCTTGGAGATTTATGAGTAATAATCAAATTTCTCTTCTAATTTTTTTGAACAACGATATATTTTACATTAAGGGATAAGAGTTTGGCTAAGTCATACAATGGACAACCTAATTTGATATCAAATTCGTCTACGAAATTCGAACCTAAGATCTTTCACTTACAAATGAAGATAAATACCAACAGACCATATTATTGAATGGCTAATCTCTCTTAAAATACCCAGAAAAAAAAGAGAAGAAGTTTAACTATACTGTCTATTTAATATTCACTAGTCATGTAACCTAATCGTTATGCTAATTTAAATGGGCAAAATAAGTGTTTTATTTTAACTTTCAACTAATTAAAGTTTGACATATAGGGAAATTTTGTTTAAATTGTTCATAATAAATGGTGGAGAATAATTAGGTATTGCTTTCAAAATTTCTAATTCATAAAGAGCAAACATTATTTCCATCGCAATTTATTATTTAATTTTTGGTAAATTAGCTATTTATATATCAAGAGCGTGTAATTCACATTTCCCAAAAGAGAGTACGAGGATTGGTTGAATTAGGTCAGACCTGAGCTATAAAACTGCCAAATATAGTACACTTGTCATCGTGGGGGACGGAAGATTGCGTTACGAGTCGATGCCGCGTTTCGGATTCTCATTGGCTGTTTCAGTCTTCTGCGGGACCCATCTTGGATTCCACGAACCCACAAACGGAACCACCGCAGGCTTCAATGGAACGACACGTCGGTCCCAACTGGAGGAGATGAGAGGCGACGGAGACTTGCAAATGTGGGCTCTCCCTCTCACGTGGTTGATGGAACTTCCCCACACCCATGTATGAGATGCAACCATTTTTCGAACGATTTAATTGATATTGTCAAAAAGAGAATGTTAGGGCGGTCAAAATTTAAAAAAAAAAATATAAATTAAATGATGTGTTATCGATAAAAATTAACTACATTAATTAATGTTTACGTAATAATTCAATCATCAATATCTACATTATTTGATTTGAAATATTAGTCTTTTTAGCATTATCCTTGTTAAAATCCAGCTGTTTATTGAATCGATGCATCTCATATACTGTTTATCATCAAACTTCCAACTCACTACCAAGTCACATGGTCCGTCCGACACTGAGCATCAAGAAGCATATCGATGTGTTACCAACCATTTATAGGTCTTACATTTTATGGACAATAACAAAATTACAGCTATATAGTCGTCACTGTTGTGTGAAAATGGTTGTCAGTGATAGTGTATGGAAAAATTACTTTAGGACCGAATATAATCTCATTTAATGGTCGGACTAGCCAACTAACCACGAGCTATGACAAGTTTTATTTTTATTTTTATCTAAAGCTCTTTTTAATTTTTAATGGTAACGACTACGAGAGCTGAGATCAAGTAGTGTGGAATTGTTTACAAATTTTGAGTTCCCATTGACTTTCAATCTGGTTTTAAATTAACAAAAAAAAAAGAAAAAAAAAGAAGAAGTCATCATTCATGATTACATTCGTAATCAGTAAGCCATCAGAAGTCCTAAAATTAATAATGACTGACTGAATGAACGTATTAAGTGACTAACATTTGTTTAGCCTCTGCAGAATCCAACAGCAACGGCAAGTACATGTCTTTTATTTTATACTAAAAACTGCATTTTGATAACAATCAAAAGTGTGTATATATATAGGGCAAATGACAGTTTACTACTTTCATATTTGGTGGTTTTCAATATTTAGTGCATCAATTTTTTTTCATCCCAGAGTCATACCTAAAGTGTAAATTTTGGGACAGTCTCATACATCCGTTAGTACGGTTAGGCCATCTCCAACCGATGGCTGGCCAGAGGGCTTGTTTTAGCCCTCTGGCCCTCTAAGATTCTTCAAGATATTAATATTTTAATGAACAGTGCCGGGCCATATTTGCCTCCGTGTCCAACCGAAGGCTAGAGGGCCAGAGGGCTCGTTTTAGCCCTGTCACAAAAAACCGTCTCCAACCGAGGGCCAAACATAATTTATTATTTAAAAACTACAACTTAAATTCAACCGAGGGCCAAAGTTTCATGTTACTTAATTTAATTTAATGTGGTATAATGGCCTAGGAAGTTATAGGAAAAAAATAGAATTAAAAAAAATATGAAACAAATTTTGTAAAATAGAAGTTATATGAAAAAAAATATTAATCAAATTTTGTGAAATATAAGTTATAGGAAAAAAATGGAATTTAAAAAAAAATATGAAATAAATTTTGTGAAATAGAAGTTATAGGAAATTCAAACTACTAGCCGTTGAATTAAAAAAAATTCAAACTATTAGTGTCGGTTACAACCGACACTAATAGTAATTCAAAAAAAAAAAATTTGCCTTGCATCCTTATTACTGTCAGTTACAACCGACAGCAGTAAGAAAATTATAAAAAAAAAAATAGCCAGCCCTCTCCGATCCCGTGGGGCCCTCCCAGATTCCAGAGCCCTCTGGCCTAGCCCTCGGTTGGAGACGGTTTTAGGGTTATTTTCGGCCCTCTGGCCCTCCGGACCCTTCGGTTGGAGATGGCCTTAGTTCTCCCGTTAAGTGATGACGTGGCGCCCATGTGGACAACGACTGGGCGCCACGTGTCATTAAAAATATTAAAATAATTATTTAAATAAAAATAATATTAAAAATTAAAAAAAAAATTGAACCCATAAAAGAAGAGGAATAAGAAGGAGGAAGAAAAAGAAGAAAAAAAAATCTGGGTTGGGGGCGTGCACGCGCCGGGGGGGAAGAAGAAGAAGGAGGAAGAAAACAAAAAAATTCTGGGTTGGGGTGGAGGGGGGAAAAGGTTTTTTTATATTTATTTATTTATTATTATTATTATTTAAATATTGGGTAAATTACACCATAACCCCTCAGGTTTGAGGTCTATTACAACCCCGTACAACATCTTTAAAACATTTCACTTTCATACCTCAAGTACTATTTTATTTCAATTTCATACAGCCGTTACATTTTCCATCCATTTAACCGTTAAGTGTTGATGACACACCCCGTCCCGAAGGAGGGCATGCTGGCTGTCACGTGGGAGTGACGTAACCATTTACACAGTACGGAAGCTTTAAATATATCACTTCTAAGATGAAACACCCGAAGGTGAGACCTAATTTTTGTCCATTCTGTCAGAACCCCGCTGAACTTCCTCGTAGTCACCACACCTCTGCTATCTTGAACCTGGAGGGGCGCAAAACCAAGTTGAGTGGGTCAGTAAAACAAATCTTTTCCAAATCCAAACATTTCTCAAAACGTTGTAACCCCTCTCCGTAAAACCTGTATACTTTCCCAGAAATGTAAAATATCAATATATATACATATATATTCTCAAAACTTCAAATCACTATCTCAACATTATTTTTGATACAATATGCCATGTCTAAATTCAACAGTATAGTATGAATGTATTAACATAAATCAGGTGGAAGAAACTAATCAACCGGAGACCCTCTAATGGCTCTGTACGGCTGAATCTATAGCTCAAAATCTCATCTTGCCGGAGTCACCAACTGTGACCTGTACGGCCTTCTGCACATAAGTCGGAACCACCTAATGTAGTCTGTACGGCTTAATGGTTAATATTACGCTCTAGTGCTTTTCTCATCAATCATCTGTGCACATAATCTAAGGTCACCCACCAGTCGAAACCTCTCTAAAGGTCTGTACGACTGGCCTGTCGGAACCACCTCCTATGGTCTGTACGACTAGCATCTACTTGGATCCAAGGCGAGCGTGCGATGCGGTGAATATTATAAGCACTAATACCATGGTGCAGGTTATGAGCTTAACATATCTCAACATCATCATAATATCTCAATTGTATCTCAATCACATTTCAATTATATCTAATGTATTTCATACGTATATCGAATGTTATTCGTTCTCAACTATGCATGTACCTACCTGGCATCCTCGGCACCAACATATGCATCATATATCAATTTATAATTTTCATATCATTTCATGCATGGCATTTCGATTCACATTTCTATATACTTTTCACCTACTTCTATGCATGGCATTTCGAATCATATTTTCATATGAATCTACGCATGGCATTTGAAAACATACTTTTCATATACTTTTATACATTGCATTTAAAGCATATTTTCATTCATTTTCAATTTCTGGGAAACGTCAAGTATATATATATATATTTACGGAAAATAAAACTGCCCACTCACCGATACGTAGTCGAGACGAAGCCTCCTAGCTTGGCTCAATCACATACGTCCTCGGAATACGTTTCCCTATACGTGAAATTTCTAATTAACTTAGTTTAATAACACATAAACGGAAACGTAAATAAAATCTTCATAGATTGTCCAAATATAGAGTTTAAATATATGAAATCGATCTACTCGACGTCACGAACGTCGTTATATTTTTAGAAAATTTTTAGGAGGTCCCACGCGCCCTCACGCGCCAGGACAAGGCACGGCTACGCGCCCCCACGCGCACCGCGCGTGTGCCCCACGCGCCTTCTCCGGTGGTCCTCGCCGGACTGGTTTTTCCGGTGACCGGAAAACTTCCGTGTGTGATTTCTCACTCGTTTCTCAACCATTCTTCATGAAATTTTCACCAAAATGTTCTAAATTGAGAGTAGAACAAGTCTATACCTTCAAAAACTTCGAAAACCAACGAGAATTTCGTTGGAAAATTTGCACATATTCGGCCACACTTGTTCTTGACGATCCTGACGTCAAAGCTTGTCAAACGAACGTCTCCGAGCATCTAGAGGACCCAACAAACACTCATGTGATCTCCGATTCTCCTAAAACGCAACGTATAAAAAGTTGATGAATAGTGCCAAATATAAACCTTGAGTTTTGGACGTGAAATCGTCGTAGTTCTTACCTGAAAATGGTATGGTTGAGTTCGTATGGACTTCATGATCACGAATATGTAATTTGTTTCTTCGATCTACAAGGTTTTTGGTATGGGTGTGTTTATGCCGTGTGTGAAGAACAAGAGAGAGAGAGAGAGTTTCGTGAGGGATGAGATAGGAGAGAGAGACAGTCTGAGGATGAAGAGAGGGAAAGAAGTGTCGGTGGTGAAGTGGACCAAGACCACCAATCACAACAATCATTTTCCTAATTTTTCATTGGCCCTCAATAACTAGGATAATTTTCCAATTGGTCCAAAATTAATAATCTCAGCATAACATTCGCCCAAACTCAAGGGCATAATAGTCATTTCATAACGTCGAATAAAAATTTCCGGGACGGGTTGTTACAGTTGACGTGGCCGCCACATATATGCCACGTGGCTGCCAAATGTCTACCACGTGGCAAATAAAAAAAAAATTTTATTTAAAAAACCTAAAATTTCCAACCAAAAAAAAAAAAATTGGGTAAATTACACCATAACCCCTCAAGTTTGAAGTCTATTACAACTTCATACAACATCTTTAAAACATTTCACTTTCATACATCCAGTACCATTTTGTAGTAGATCCATCTAATTTCGGGTGGAATTTTTGGAGGTGGGTGATGGGGGATGGGAGAAAATGGTGGCTCGAGTGGGATTTGGGGGGGGGGGGGGGTGATGATGGATGGAAGAAGGGGGTGAGTCGGGGAAGACGATTTCAGGGTTTTTTTTTTTTTTGAGAAGATTCCGGTTTTTAAAAATATTAATAATAAAAATAAAAATAAATGCCACGTGGCAGCCACATCAGCACAAATGTGACAGCCACGTCAACATTTAACAGACCAATGGATGGAAAATCTAACGGAGATGTTATTTTGAAATAAAATGGTACTGGATGTATGAAAGTGAAATGTTTTAAAGATGTTGTATGAAGTTGTAATAGACTTCAAACCTGAGGGAGTATGGTGTAATTTACCCTCTTTTTTTTTGGTTGGAAATTTTAGGTTTTTTAAATAAAAAATTATTTTTATTTGCCACGTGGCAAACATTTGGCAGCCACGTGGCATATATGTGGCAGCCACGTCAACACTTAACGGTTCAATGGATGGAAAATGTAACGGCTGTATGAAATTGAAATAAAATAGTACTTGAGGTATGAAAGTGAAATGTTTTAAAGATGTTGTACGGGGTTGTAATAGACCTCAAACCTGAGGGGCTATGGTGTAATTTACCCTTAAATATTTTTTAGTGACACGTGGTGCCCAGTCATTGTCTACATGGGCACCACGTCATCACTTAACGGGAGAACTAATAGTTTGACTAACAGATGTATGAGACTGTCCCAAATTTACACTTTAGGTATGACTCTGGGATGAAAAAAAATTGATGTACTAAATGTTGAAACCTACCAAATATTAGGGTTGTTATCCACACATTTTTATCTTCTACATATCATTTTTTTAAAACAATCGATATTATCTACACTAAGGGAATAGGGTGACTTAGCCTCACAATGAGCTAGCAATAATGTGGTTCAAATTCACCTTTGGCGATAATCAAACCTAAGACTTCTCACTTACAAGGGAATAGGAATACCACTAGACCGTAGTACTAAGTGGCATCCTTAATTTTTATGTATTGATATCCTTCAATTTCAACGACTGAAATTGAGTGTGTAAGAAGTAAAAATGAATATGTGGATAGTACCACCATATATATATATATACACACAGTAAGAGCATCTTTGATTGGAGTTCATATTCAGAGACTTTCACCACCATCCTAAAGAAATATTGCTTCCAATGGGAGAGTTTCTATAGTAGAAACCTTAAATTTGAGGTTATATCATTTCATACAGTTGATGATCTTCAACAATAAAGAAGAAAAAACCCAAATTAAATATGGACGGTTGATTTTTTCGACAGTAAAAAAAAAAAATAGTATATGGTTGCGCACGCTTTGACGCTTTGTCGTCATGTCTGCTTTGCAACTTGTGCATATTGGGCCCCTTTTTTCACTAAAATTTGGATTGGGTCCCACCCAACTTAGTTCATATGTAGTCCTCACTTGTGAAGATTTTTTTAAAGTATTCAACGAGTTACTATACATTGAGATACTTTGAGAAACTCTATTCCAACCCCATTGAAGTCCTTTGTTCCTATATATTAGGGGCTATACGTTGTAGTGACTCCATTAGTATCTCTAAAAACTACGTTTTGATAGCAACTAAATTTCTTTTACTTTTTATCTTTAAAAAAAAAACAACCTAAACAAATGAATTTCTGCTGGATTTAAGAATTTCAAAATCAACCAAAAAAGAAATTGAACTTCAAAAATACTTTCAACCTCTTAAATTAATCTTCATATGCTAATGCTTACTACTATTGGATTGACCCTTTTATCAGGGTTCCGCTTTAGCAAAGTTCAATTATTATTTTTATGTCCAATTGTACTATTTTTGTTAATTAATTAGTACATGAGTGCAGTAAACATGCTACAACTGATGCAAACTTAAACAAAAGTTGTTTACTACAGAAAAGTCAAATGAAAGCAACCATTTTCTATTAAAAAAAAAGTTTAAAAATTTATGCAGACGTCGGCGGTAAATGACTTGTAACTCGGTTGATTAAGAATATTTTCTTATGTGCATGAGTTCTTAGAATTCCCTCCCGCAACATCGCTCGTATAAAAATTAGTTTTGTTGGGCCAAGAAAGTAAATCAAGCAAAGCAACCCATGTAATGTTGAACGTTCTCTTCTGAAGTTGCCGAGTCTTTACACAAAAGCTTAGTGATATAAATATTGTACATGAAAACCAGATACCAGGAAAGCAAACCAACCTCTTGAATTTTACATGCAAGTCATTTCCTATCTCAAAAAATCGTCATTTGATTCTGAACTCGATCTGGATCAAACACACTACATATGAATCCTAATTCGATCCCTTCGCGTACCAGGAAAAATACCGAGCTGAATGCATAGCTAACCTTGTCCGCTAAACACTGGGCAGTCAGTCCATCATGTAAGCAATCAGAGCTATTCGCGGAGACGCGGGGACTCAAATGCAGTGGAACTATCTGTTTCCGTTTCCTACTTCTCAGATCATGTGTAATGCAAAAACAGCTACCTCTTTCCAAATCTCAAGCACTTGTTGTGTTTTACTTCTGTGATGCTTCCATCAGAAGTGAGTTGTTTCTTCGCCTGTTGTGGTTTTGCGAGTGAGAGTTTCTCCATTGCGTTTATGAACTTGCGTAAGTGCTTAATGTACTCGGGATATGTTTCAAGGTTGCAGTGGCCTCCGCCCTTCACCCATAATGGATCATACTTTTCTTTGGATAGTTCCCACAAACGCTTTCCGTGGGACAAGTCAACAATTTCATCCTCTGTTCCCTGCAAATAGTAGCGTATCAACGAATCAAATTAGACGCACCAATCAATATGAGAACAACAGGACTGTGAATCAAGCCAGTGGTGTAACAAATGCTTCAGTTACATGTTCAGGAAATTCAGAATCTTGCTGTAATTTCTAAAGAAACTTATTCATATCCAAAGAAAAATGACGTTCTCTCAATTTAGTTGGTAAGAAACGAGATTTTTATGGTTGAGCTGTAGTTTAATGTTCATTCTTAAGTTCCGACTTTTTTATGCTTTTCATCAGACAAGATATACTTGGCAAGGGCAGGAAGATTAACGACCATTTCATTTTACCAAGTTCAATGTTAGTCAGATTAGTCAACATTTATATGTTTCGATGCAACAAGATGTTATTTGTAACAACATTAGAAGCACAACCCAAATTCTTTGAATTCTAAAAGAATGATATACTCAAACAAAATAGTTTTAAATGATTGACGGGAATATGTGCTTACATGAATAACTAACACCGGAGAGCTGACATGCCGTATTTTGTCTATATTCTGAAAACATTGCACAGGGCTTGTCAACACGAATTCAAGTAACTAAGCCTTGCAGCAGAATTAAGCAATTCAAAGAAGACAAGTCGAACTTACTTTGAAAATGTCGAACCAAAACGTCAACTTGACAGGATACAAGACTCGTATGCCTGAAAGGATGGCACTGTGAAGAACAACGGCTCTCGGTTTTTTCAAGCGAGAAGCCAAGTGCAGCGTTGGTCCACTTCCAACGGATTGGCCGTACACTATCAAATCCTCCTGTCTTATTTCATACTCGCTCTTTAAACAATTGTACACGGCTTCTATGTCATAATATGTGTTGAACTCAGATGGCTAAACAATCACCAACATTAGCACTTTTCAGTCGTAGATTTTAGCTATACTTGTCAATAGAACGATACAAAAAGGATGGATAGTAAAAACCTAATCTGCACTGAAGACTATAAACGCAAAATAACTTCATAGATACGCAACCTCACCTTACCAGTGGATGCTCCATAGCCCGAATAGTCATAGCTGCCGCAAAGAAAAATATGTCATGTAAAGAAACACTTGAAGGTTTTCATATTAGTGCAGCACGGTGAATTAGAAAAATTACAGCATATCAACTGCATATAACATTCAAAGTTCTTGTCTTTTTTTTTTTTGTTTTTTTTTGTTTTTGATGCATAAGCTCCTCAATATAAAACTACATTGCTGAACTCTCAAGCGCTTGACAAATGCCGGCAGAGTAATTTTTATGATGAAGATCGTTCTCATCCTACGCATCCATACCAACCCCGCCAAAACGAGTTAAACTAAGAAAGCTACAGGATCAATCAAACAGTCTTAAACAAGTATCTATGAGTTAGTGCAGACAAAAACGTGAGAACAACAAAATATAAAGAAAAATTAACATTTGTGTTGGCCGCTGTTGTTTACTGGAACAATCAAATATTGAAATTTCAAAAGAATACTAGCATAAACAGAAGAATACTAGCTTAAACAGAGAATCTTCTCAAATAAACAAATGAAATAGATCAGAAGCAAAGGAGCATCCATATTTCAAAAATCAAATCAGAAAAAAAAAATTCAAAAAAAAAGGAAAACGCAGAAAACAATCAACAAACTGAAAAACATAGAAACCAATGCCAAAATAAATTAAAAAAACTGAGTAGGTATTCAATAAACATTTCTCAAAGCACAAAAAAGGAACAAAAACCAGAAACATACCACAAAAAGGATAAAAAGGAACAAAAAAATCCCCTGTGATATTAGTTAATTAAAAACAAAGCCAACCCATCAATCAAAATTCAGAACAGAATCCAAAACAAGCAAAAAGCCAAAGGCTTTGGCAGCTCAAGCGATTAAGAGAATTTATCCATACACCACCACCCGAGGTCTCAAGTTCGAATCCCTCCCCCAACACCTCTCCTACATCAGAAACATAAAATAAAAAGGGAGAAATTCAAATGCAAAAATACCTCATAATATTGACACGCAGGTGAGACCTGAGCTCAATGAAGAGCTCGTGCATCTGCCCCAAGTCAGCCGCATTCCCATGCGAGTAGAGCAGCGTGAACCGCGCTAAAGGGTGCCGCCAAAACGTCGCCACGATCTTGTTCCCGCCCTTCGTGTCCAGCATATGCACCTCCATGTTCTTGTCCGCCGTCACGCCGGACAACACCAGCTTCCCTCCCTCGTCCTTGTACACGTCGTACGTCGGCGGGTCCGGTGGGAAAAATGCAAACTTGGCCGCCACTCCCGCCGTAACATTGCCCATTAACGCAAACCCAGCTGCAGATAAATTGGGTTTTACGAATCCTTGCTGGGTTTTCTCAGCTTTTGGTTCTCCTTGGTGTTCTTGTTCATCGTGAGAGAAAATTAAAACACCAATAAATAGAAAAAAAAAATATAACTTCTTTTCTTTTTCTCTGTTTTTGAGCAGAAAAAAAGGGGAAAAAAGATTCAATTTTTTGAGGGAGGGGGGTATTGGATTGCGTGAATTTTTTTACTGTGGATGATGGAAAGGGAGAAAAAAACCCAGGTCCGAGGTGGCGTCGGATGAAACTAAAGGTGAAAGGTGGTGATGGTGGCAGAAAAAGGATCCGATCTAGGCGGGTGAGCTGGAAATTAAGGATTGCTGTTGGAGAGGAAGAGAAACAGATTCAGAATCTGAAAAAACAGAAATCGGACATTAAAATTGTTACAACATTGTTCGTTGTTTTTTGTGTAATAATAGTTTTAGTTTAGTACTTCCTAAGGAATAATTACAGGGATGTTTTATTATTATTTTAATAATAACAATTTTTTTGGAAACAACAAGAGTAGGTTGATGATGCAAACTTCTATTTTTATCAGTTGCTGTGACGGCCCCTTGTTTTCGAGTGAGTCGGAATGTCGTGTTTGTCCTTCGTATCAATCTTTAAAAAAAGTTCTTGTAGGCGAGCTCTTGTATGTTTTGGTTAAACTGGTATCAATTTGTGACAACGTGATAATTTTTTATTAAAGGGTATTACAAGTTCGACCACGTGGTGCGCTTCAACCATTTTCGCCTTAATTTTGAACACGTTAAAAATTAGTTGAATAATGCTAGACATATTAAATTTGTGCACGAAATTTATACTTCAATTCAAATTAAAATATGAATAATAATTGTGATAAAAATTTATTTGATTAGCGTAGAATGTTTTGCATTATTTACTGCATGAATTTGGTATATAGATAGATCACCCAAATTGATTTTAGCTTTTTACTCAACCTAAGAAAATAATGGTGATTAGACTAATAGTTGAGGCACTAACTTTTACTGGCTTTTGAGTTCACCACTTTCAAGATATTAAATAATTCATTACCAACGGTTTGATGTTGATAGATTTGATGACTTCCACTAGCTATTATATATAACTTATTGACACTTCAGCTGCATAAGAAGATTCGTATTACTACTTTCTCATAAAAAAAATATCTTCAATTCATAGAATAAAACTTAAAATATAAGTTTTAAATTTTTTTCAAACCATATCTAATTATTAGGCTAAAATAAGCTCTAGAGAGAAAATATATTTTTAGATTAAATTCTCTTATAACTGAAGTCTGACTTAAATTATTCTAGACTCACTAAATTGTCATATTTCAAATCTTTTTTGTTTGTTATTTATAATCAAATGAGATCAAATCTAATGGGAAAAAAAATTTGACGGCCCAAATTAAATTTAATGTCTAAAATAATTTAAATCACATTTAACTTAAAACTTTATAAATACTTATGTATTTGTATGATTTTTAATTACTTATCGAAATTAAATATTTTTATATTAAAATGTTTATAAAAATAAATTAAAATAATCTACTTACACTTTATTTTCAAAAAAGTTACCTAAAAGACAAAATTAGGCTAAAATTATTATTTAATAATTTTGGCTAAAATTTTTAGACATAAGAGTTGGAGGAAAAACCTAGTTTCTGGGTTATGGCTTAAAATTTTCTAGCTTAAATTTTTAAACTTTATCCCCATTGGAGATGGTCTTAGAGAAGGGATAATGACAGGGAGATCAATTTTTAAACTAAATTTACAAATCAAATAATGTGTCACCAATATGAAATAAATACGTTAATCAACACTTAAGTAACAATTCAATCATCAACAACCACATCATTTGGTTTATAAAATTTAGTTTAAAAATTTGGTCTCCCTACATGAGAAGCTAATCTCATAATCAATGTTTCAAGTAAGAAAAAGGAGGTATCCGATTAACCAAAGAGTTTGATTAGGTACAGACATGAAACAGAAGCTGGTACACTACGTGTTATAATATAAGTGGAGATAATAATATCAATGTTTCTTCAATTGCTTTATAATATGTGGTTCATTAGCTCGTGTTTCTTGTAACCTAAACATTCTTTTTGTTACTAGAGTCATTCTTCATTAATTGAAAGTCATAATCTTGACATATTCAAAATACCATACCATTAAAACCACCCAAAAAATCTCATACACAACACAACACATTCTTCTACTTAAGTTTATAAAAATGAAGGAAATTTCGATAGAGTTATGTTATGTCGTGCCCAATGAAATAAGCATACAGTTAAATAATACCTAACTCGTACGAATATCGTAGTCGGACGACCCCTATCAAAATTACTATCTTGTAACTAAAAGTGCATTTGGGTTGTAAATGAAATTTGGGAAAGATCAGAATGGTATTGATGGACGAATGGACGAATGGACGAATGGACGGATGGACGGACCAGATTCAGTCAAAGAGTGGGAGGATCTTTGAAGAAAGGGAGAAGAGCGGCAGAGACGTCAGAGTCAGACATTCCTCATTTGCTTTTGCTTGAGCCAATGTTTTTACCAAAAGACGACAGTTGGTTTGCCTGCCAATGCTTTTCCTCCTTCAGTCATTACCTTTGACCAAAATTACCCACTTAACCCCCAATTTTGATCACTCCAAAAAGCAAAAGTGATAAAACTTATTAGTTCAAAAATCCAAATCTTCCAATTTTGATTAAGAAATTATCATAAAAAGTTAAACAAAGTGGAAAGATGAAAAGATGAAATTGGAAAGCTAGCAAAATTTAGAACTTTATTAGAAATACGATTGATATTGATTTAGTTGGTGTGAAGATTGATAGATTAATATAGTTCAGACATATATTTTTTTATTAATATATTTCTCATCACTTGATATTTAAGGTATAACGAGATGTATTTAAATGCTGGACAAGCATGAAGCCCCATACTTATTTTATGACTCTGCATGGATTTGTGTTTTGCAAACATCCGTCTGAGTTTGGCCATTATAGCCTAAATCACCTTATTAGTATTTCTCCCATGACGTGACACGTATAAAAATTCAGCTTAAAAATGAGGATGTCATCAACAATGAGATTAATTGAGTAGGCTTTATGAGTAGAGTTGGGGACCTTTGTGCTTTAAGATGGTGGACCAAATCAATGAACATGAAAGGTCAATAGAATAAAGATGATCATATTCATCAAGTGTTTGATGAAATATTTAAGTAATCACGCAATAATACGGACACCTTTATTTCTACAAATTTGGGCATTGTCGATAAGGCTTTAGTTTGTTTGTCAGGCAAGGCAATTTTTGTAAAGTAGAACTTTCCATAGATTCTTTATTATTTCACAATTTAACGTCAATTCTTGTGTTAATATTATAAAATGTCATGTCAAAAAGATGAAATGACAAAAATTTTATAAAGAATCCCACTTGTAAGAGAGTTTACTTAACGTTTTTCTTGAATTAAACCCTATGATTATTTCACTAGATTTGTACCAAAGTTGACAAATTAAGAGTAATAATTGTGATTTGGATCAACATTTCATAAGTGAATTAAGGAGAGGGTAGGTCTTAAGTTAAGTGTACGCACCAACCAAGGAAAAGAATATTGAGTCCAAAAGGCCTTACACCGCTTTGGAATCTGTGCACCAAGGGGAAAAGAATGGAAAGAAAAAGAAAGTTGGACATAATTGCAAAAAGGGAGAAAACCTGTGAAATGCAAACATGAATTAAGCCAGTTTGCTAGCACAGTGCACCCGAAACTTTCTTGCAGTTGGACCCGAGTTTAAATATCGTTGAAAAGACCAATACTTAAGAAAATATATTGTTTGGTTAAATAAGAGTTTATAGAAATTGAGTTTCATGTTCCTCATACAAACATGATTTTCTTGGAACCCTAATAGCATATATATCCAACGGGGTTAAACAACTATATTCCTTTTGCATCGGAGTCGATATCTTGTAACACAGTTGTGGACAGAAAACGTACTTACATATGCAATCAGGCTCAAACTAACATCCAATTCCGGCAAATTTTAACCGCCACTTTTGAACAAGAAGTGCTCCTCTTCCAATGTGATCCTATCGCCGGCAACTGAAACCCAACTTTCAACAATATTATCAACTGTTCCGTCCAAGATCCCCACTAAGGTGAAGGCGCGCAAGGTGCCACAGGACTCTGTTGTGCCTTGTTCAACATTCAGTCTCTTAACCCTAGGAACAATCGCCCCATTGAGGTACATAGTGTTGTCATCTCCAACCACAATCATTTTCCGAAGACCATTTCCATCTGCTAACTCTTTGTGCATGTGACCAAACACCACCAGTGGAGCACAGATTTTGCCGGTTTCTTTTAAGAGGGACAAGGCTTGTGCTAGATCTGTACCGGATGAACAATTTTTATGTTCTTAAATCCCGAATTAGATGAACAAACCACATGAATGACACGTCTCTTAGATTCATCAGGTCATGAGTAACATGCAGCCCAAAAGGCCAAGTAGAAATGTGACATCGATTCAACGTGTCACTAAGTTTAAAAAGATAACAAAACCCATTTCAGTGATTGAGTGAAGAGGTTCGAATCAGATTACCTGGGTCACCATGATCTCCACCTCCAAACACCCAATCTTTTCCACATATGTCATCCACGTTAGAACCAAGACCTGCACAAGGACTGAACTCAGAAATTTGCATTTAGATGAAGTGACAAGTTTGGCTCAAAAGGCCTGATTATGATTTGTTTCAGCAGACTGATAAACCTGTGGGTCCATTATGTGCAAGAAATATGACCAAATGGTCCTCCGGAGCACCCGATGCTGCTTTGCATATTCTCTTAGCACTTCCATCCATGTCTTGGACCCCAAACCTAAGAAGTGGTTGTTTCAGCACATTAAGTCAGAATTTAAGCTACCATTGTCGAAAACACTTTCTCCAAAGAATTTGCATGATAAATGTGATTCATGCATAGTATCATAAAGAACAAGTACAAATTCTTGGATACTACTTTGTATCGGGGCCAGCTATATTTTTTTTGTTTTTGATTAAGAAAGCAATCAAATCGATAACATTCTCGTTTCAAGTTTCATCAAGAGCTGCTCGAAACATTACACACCTTGCAGACAGAAGCTTTTGTCGAAACAAGTTATTTCCCCCACAAGAAAAAGGTCGTCCACCAACAATGCTTAGCTTCAACGTAGGATAGTCCAAACGCCGATAACCTACATGCTCCTCACCGAGACTGAATATTACAAGTATATGATGTAAGAATGACATCTATAGCAGTAAGATATCATATTTCAATGGAACATTAAGCAATAATGGATACACAAAAATGCAACAGATATAGCAATTTTAGAATGTTGACAATCATTAAGACAAACTCACCATTCTAGCTGAAGTTGAACGCCATCTTTTTTCCTGATAATTGAAATCAAATATTAAACCAGATTATTGTTGTTGGGGGGGGCGCGCCGGGGGGTGGGGGGGGATATAGATAGTTGAATTTACATTCTAAACTAACCGTATTGATAGTTACATGTTGAACTAGGTACTATGCAGTGTGTCTAAAGAACCCTAAACTTTAAACATATGAAAGTACTTACGAAAATTACAAACAAAAGAGAAACAACCTACTTTCCAGAAAACTGTTTTGTATGCCAGGCATCATGGTTTCCCAAAATAACTGCTTTAGCAAAATCGAGAGTTGCAATGCTCTTAACGAGTTCAACATTCTCTTCACCAAAATCACCTGAACAAAATGGAGGAAAAGGAAAGGCCAAAAATAGACAAAGGAAGGTAAAGTACAGATTTCATTAAACAAATAAAACTCAACGACTATAATCACACATGGCTAAATTCGGTTTAGCTGTATTGTGATAACAAATTTATCGGAACAATTACAACACTTAGGGACATGTCGTGAATTTATCAAACAACCAAAGTTACTAGTTACTCAGCTCACCAATGATGAAGGATCGAAAAACATATGGTAGACGAAATAGTCAGGAAGAATGAAACCTGCCTGTAAAAAGAACCAAATCCGGCTGCATTTCAATATAAAGTTACAAACTTTTATTAGATTTCTTGGTAGGACATACAATTTTTCAATATATTCGGGAAAAATGTATAATTTGAATTAGAAACACAAAATTTAGGCAAAAGGGTTTCTAGTATTTAACATGAAATTTATATAATCCCAAATAATCAAGGATTTTAACTTCTTTTATTTTTAAGTTGAAGAAAATACTGAAGAGGGGGGAAATGTAAATACCTGCAGCAGTTCAAGTGCTTTCGTATCTTCTTCTAGATTCCATTGATCATGCTTCACAACCCAAAACAAAAAAATTGAAAATTTAGAGAACTTGAACACGAAATTCAAATTAATCAACCCGCGATGGTTTCGGAAATTCACAGAGAGAGGGAGGGAGAGAGAGTGAGAGACTTACGATGTCGCCGACGACTGCTATACGAGCCGAGCTGCGAGCTGCGGCGGAGGCCATGGAAGCGCGCGCGGCAATGTGGTTATAGCGATGGTGGGGAGGCGAAGCGGGGAGAGAACACGGTGTGGGTGCGGGCACCGACGCGCTTAGCATTCCCTGACTGACTCTGTAGTCGCCCCATCTCTCGCGCGCGCGGGGCTCTACTGGTTGGTCAAGAGCGGCGAAAGGTCAACCTAATTTGCTGCATCGGTGAGATCGACGTATGCTTGAAACCACGTGTGGCTTTTTTCCACCGTTGGATTCTATTGTAGCCAATCGATTTGGAGCACGTCCTCGTTCTAAATGCATATTTCCTCACCACCCTAAGGTGGTGCTGAAGCTCACCACAATATAATTTACTGATGAACATTAAACTTTTAGATTTAGGTAGTAAATAGATTAAATCAAACTTATTTAATAATCAATAATGTGATAGGAACATCATTACTTTAGGATTTATTTAATTAACACTGTAATATCATATGTAAGGGTTTTTTTTTCTTTCCCCCCACAGAAAATGCATTATTAAACTAGCATGGCGAGTTAGCCGTTGTGCAAGATACCACTCTCTTCGTCTCGTTGAGTACTACAACTTTCGTTTTTGAATCACTTGATTTGGTTGAGTGTTGAAGAAGTTATGAACGTTTAAAGTTTACTTAGTTTCCGGCGAGCTTCCTAACTTCCCTGCGGACCAGTTACCTTTCAGGTCGTTTTTCGGCCAACTCCGGCCACCACACGTCTTGAAATTGATATGAATCTCTTCCTTGTTCCTTGGGCTTTATTTTGGTATATTACATGACCTGTTTTGGTAACATTTTGGGGTTGAATGTGATATATATGATTGATGACTGTATACCCACTTATGAACTTGGTTGACGATATGACGTTTTAGTTATGAAACTCCAAATTGAGATTGATATTTACACATATATTAGAAATATTATATTCTTGTTACTATTTGCTTATTCAGTGGTTATGAATGATACTGTCTACAGGCAAATGATATCTATATGTGGCTTCGGTCGGGTGAAATAGGGACCTACGGGTGAATGATATCTATATGTGGCTTCGATTCGGTGATGTAGGGGCTTACGGGTGAATGAAGGCCTACAGACAAAAATGAAGAGTTTTATATGCCTACGGGCGAATGAAGGCCTTCGGGCGATCTTGATACCACTACTAAGCACACTATATATGATATATGTTTTATAATGATTTTATGGCATGCTAGGGTTTTTCGAAACCTATTACTTATTATGCTATATGAGTTTTCATAAACTTTGGGGGTTAGTATGTTGTTGAATAACTATGTTAGTACAACTTATATATCAACTTGGTCCAATCATGTTTTGTTTTGCACCCCCTTCAAGATTTAGAATTGAGGCGTACAATCCCGGTGTCAAGGCACTCCTGCATCGGCATCTTCGAGTCCTCTCAGTGTAGGATCCAAGATGTGATTCTAGAATTCCGATTAATTTGGCTAGCGTGGCATTGTACAATGCACCAGATGGGCCAATGTTGGCTTTGGTTGACTCCCAGGCAGAGCCATAGAAGTCGTAAGCCATGACTTTGATCTAGTCCAGACTATTTGATATGAACTCAAATGGGTAATTTACGATGTAGTAATCTGCTGAGAGATGTACAGTTGCCATTAAAAGCAATGCTGTATTCCCAGATGTCTACGACTCATTGGCCACGACTGCAAGTAATTCAGTGAGAAGGGTGCCGAAGTTGGTCATGTGAATGGTGGTGGATGGATATTCCCAATCAACGTCAAGGCAGTGGAAGTTGTATGACCTGGCTAAACTGATAGAGAAGTCAATGAATGACTTACGTCGGTCGAGTTAGCTCGCCATTGTAGCGAATAGGTCTGCAAGGGCAGCACCGCCACCGCCTCCAATGGACAATAGGGTTTTAACAGAATGGTCGTTTTGTTGGACTGTTTAGGTGAAACTTGAGAGTTGTGCTTGGTTAAAGAAAGAAACTGTGATTTAGTACGTGTCGGCGTTGAGGTTAGCAATGTTGGAGGTCGGAAGTCCACTTGTAGATATCGAAATTTCGGTAAATAAAATGTTGACCGATGGTCAAAGTTTCAACGCTCATGTATTACATAAATTTTACACGTAGTGTGTGATTCGACGAAAATTGAAATGAGTCAGAAAAGCCATCAAATATGACATGTGGCAACACCTAGTAGAAATGATTTATTTCATCTGATTATTTAAATCCAAAAAATTAAGTTTTGGAATTCTATAAATAGGAAGCCATTCCACACCAATTCATACACCAATTCACAAATACATTTCTCTACTCCCAAATTGGAAGAGAATTCACTTGAAGTTCGTTCTTCATTCATCGTTCTTCGAGATTAAGCCCCAACGACCCTTGAAGAAACGCTCATCCACCTTCGAGATCAAGCCCAACGGCCCTTGAAGAAACTTCGCCAAAACCTTTGAAGAATTAACAAGCACTTTGGTCACGTGCCGATTCTTCATCCAAGATCAAGCCCCGACGGCCCTTGGATCAACACAACTGTTCTTCAAGATCAAGCCCCGACGGCCCTTGGATCAACACAACTGTTCTTCAAGATCAAGCCCCAACGGCCCTTGAAGCAACGTTCATCCACCTTCCAAGATCAAGTCCTGACGGCCCATGGATCCACACATCCGTTCTTCAAGAATCAAGCCCAAAAGCCCCTTGAAGTTCATCCATCGTTCATTGTTCATCCATCTTCAAGAAAAAGCCCAAAAGCCCTTGAAGATCCCTTCGTCATTCAATGTTCATCCAACTTCAAGATCAAGCCCCAACGGCCCCTGAAGATTCGTTCATCCAACTTCAAGATCAAGCCACCAACGGCCCTTGATGAAACCTCACCCAACTTCAAGATCAAGCCTAAAAGGCCCCAGAAGATTTGTTCATCCAACTTCAAGATCAAGCCTAAAAGGCCCCCTGAAGATCCGTTCATCCAAGTTCAAGATCAAGCAACGGCCCTTGAAGAAACCTCACCCAACTTCAAGATCAAGCCCAAAAGGCCCCTAAAGAAACGTTCATCCGCCAAACTTCAAGATCAAGCCCAACGACCATTGAAGAAACTTCCCCCTGTTCATCTAAGATCAAAGCCTCGACGACCCTTGGATCAAGCCCACAAATTAAAGTCTTACGGAGATCGAATCAGAGGAACAAATAGAGATTGTAACCCAAATTCATTAAACACAAATATATTTTGTACATGTGTTTTTGTTGTTTTCGAGAATTTTCCGTGTTCACAAATTTGGCACACCCATTGGGACAATCTGTACCTCTCATCTCTTTCTCCGTTCAAGAGAAATCAAAGCACACTTCTGGCTCTTTGGATTCAAAGTCTTCACCTCGACTGCTGGGGGCATGCTCCAAGTCAAGTAAAATTGAAGGATGGACTCATATCGCTCTGAAGAAATTGCACATGAGGCGTACGTTGCATCTACAAGATCGCCAACCGGAAAGGGGGCAAAGCAGCTTTTGTCAACCTCCAAAGCAACGGGAAATTGTTGAAGATGATGAAAATTCAACACAAAGATCGTCTATCCCCATCACAATGTGCGATTTCTTCCCTGAAGACTTCTTCAAACACCCGGTTAAAGCTCATTGCTATGAATATTACGAGGAATGCTTCTCCAAAATGGCTTGACAAATTCGCAAGCTGCTCCTTGTTCGCACGAGCCTAAACTGCATGAACGGATGCTCCTTGTTCACATGAGCCTAAACTGCATGAACGAAGGCTCCTCGCCAACACGAGCCCAAACTGCATGGCGCAACGCTCCTGGTCTGCACGAGCATAAAAGGCAACACCAACACTCCTTGCCTGCACGAGTTGAAACTGCATCACGGCACCAATACTCCTTGCCTGCATGAGTTAAAACTGCAAATGGTACCAAAAGAAAATACAAAAAAATGTATGTATTTTGAACTACGTTATGACTTGATCTCTTCTTTGGAGGCGTACGTAGGCAGTTCGAATATTCAAACTTCGAATTCAGTCACATCAAAATAAAAAATAATGTTTTATTAGAAAAGAAAAAAAAATACATATGTTATTATGTATTTAAAAAAAAAGTTTTATGTATTTACAAAAAAAAATAAAATTTACATATGTTATTATGTATTCAAAAAGAAGAAAAAATACATATGCTATTAGAAAAAATAATAATAATAATAAGAAGAAGGTCCAGGCCAAATTCCAGGCCCAGACCTGGCACTTAGAGCCTATCTGCAAGCGCTACCCCCCTCAAGTTCTGATCTGCGCGGCCCATCCGTCTCCAAATCCGGGTCCTTCACCATTCAGAAATAGCCACAACAGCACCGTGAAGTCTTCCTCCCAGCCGTCTTCTTGCTCCTCGTCTACCTCTCCCTCAGCGTTGTAATTTACTCCTTCAATAGGGACAAATTCTCCGGCGTCGAACCCATCCAGTCATCTTTCCCAATTGTCTTCCTCCAACTCGCCTGTCAACTGTGTTCCCGACTCGGTGGTGACTCGGACGAATCAGACGACATTGTTGTCTTCCTGCTCGACCTGTCAACCATTCATCTACCGTCGATCTAGGAGTTGCTGAGGAACGCATTCATTTCCCCCGATATCCTGAAACTGGGTTTTCGATTTAAGCAGGATTTGATATACTTAGCTCCAATGGTTGCGAACCTGGGTTCGACAAGCGAAATTGATAGGAGATTAAATGGACCAATTGGACCTTCGAGCTCCGTCAATGGCGGCCCAACCACAAGATCAGATTTCATCAACTACAATAATCAGAGGTCATTTCTCCAGTATCCCAGCGCACTCCACCGACAAATCCACCGTCGGCAAGCCCCGTGGTGGACCCTAGATTTGATACGTTACGCGCAGTACTATCTCTAGTGCCATTGGATCGAACGATGGTGATTGAATCCAATTGGATCTGGGTCATTGATTTGAGTTTCGCACAAAGATAGAACAAAGGCGAACTGAACCTTGGTGGTAAACTTACTGGTTGGTGTTCATGTATAATGATGTGCAGGGTGTTTCTGCAAAATATTTATTTTCATTTGGATCCCAAAGTGCAGTCTCTTTCATCATCTTCATTGTCTTTATTGTCGAATTCTCCAGAGAAAGTTTAGTGGTGGTATCTTGGCCTGCGAAGGTGAAGCTGATGATGAAATTGGTAGTAGTTGAAGTCGAGCTTGAAGCCATAAGTGGTACATTGCAGTGGGGGGAAGGCGTGGGAAATCTTGGCTTGGACCTGGAGCTTTTAGAATCTCAGTAAGGGAGGTGGTCTAAACGCCAAAGAAGTGATTGTGAACTCCATCAGTGAAGAAGAAGATAGTCGGGAAATCCTTGATGCTAAGCTCATACGACAACTTGTTCTCCTCTGTGCCATCGACCACCACCATGGAATTGAAGGACTCTGTGAATGCTTCAGCACCTACCTGTCTTCCCTGCAAGCTTCTTTCTTCTGCCCATCGCAAGCCCACACCTATGAGCCCACATTCATCTGCAAGCTACCCCTCGTCGACACCACCGCAGCAGCTGTGCGTTCACCCCTGCACCTTTCTCCTCGCCTAACGCTGCACCTACTTTGTGATGCTGGCCCTGGAGTTGATCGTCCCCATGGACACTCCCCACTCATGCTAAAGTCTTCATTGCCAGATACTGCAGCATGCCTAGGTGGGTGGTGCACAGTCAATGACAACAAAACCTCCGTCTTCATCCTTCCCTACCGCAGCTTTCGATATGGTTGGTGTGAGTTGTCAAGCTGACCAGCCATGGTGCACTTCTTCCTCTTCTCTATCCACCACAGCAGCTGCACGATCACCAGGCTGTGCTCGGCCTTCTCTCCACCCTCTGCTCCTCGCCAGTGCATCATCTGGCCACCATGGTCAAAGTCGTTGAAAAAATTTCAAAGCGATCGCTGTCAAACGACTAGCCGGTTGTGAAGCTCGATGCTCTGCTCTGCCTCAGCTCTCCGTTCGTCTTCGTCTTTCCTGCAAATTCCATTCTACCCATCGTCCAAATTTATAGAGAAAAAAAATATAATAAAAAATGGGATGGTGGAGCAAAATGGTGCTGGTACCACGTGGAAAAAAAAATGATGGAGGTGCATGGGGGCACCATGTGAAAGCAGAAAGAAAGTAGAAGGAAAAGAAGATGGTGGATCCATCCACGTGAAAAAAAGAGAAGAGAATGTATCTGGGCATGGGCACCATTCCGGAAAAGAAAAGGAAATAAAAATAATAATAAGTGTAAGTGAGTAGTGCACCCAGCACCAAAGAAAGAAAAAAAATATATATAAAAAAAAATTTCCTTTGGTGAAGGTAAGGGACAGAAAGAAAAAAAAACATATATATATATATTTTTTCTTTTCTTTTTGATGAATGGATAATATATGTATAATATTGTTGAGTACAAAAAAAAAAAAACTGTTGAGTACAAAAGAAGTTTGTACGGAACTGATAAAAAAAGTTCAAAAGGAGTTTTGGAAGAACGCTACTTATCCAAAACCACCAAAAATGAAGGAATTTAAATACCCTTCTATGTTTAGTTGCCTAAACAGCAGATAAATCCCCAAATAAAAGAATAAAAAAATAATATAAAAAAAAAAGGCCAGGGAGTTTTGCAGCATGCAAACTCCTCAAAAGAAATTGGGGTACAGCTGCCCACGTGGAGAATTTAGACTTGGAAGTCCTAAGTCGCACAAATACAATATTCTCCCATTAAAATCTGCACGATTTCACGTTCAGTTAGAACATGGAGCAGGGAACAAAGTCTCTCCTATTTTTCTGCAAAACGTGGGAAGATTGCACAGTTAGTAGGCATGCGGCGGAAGACATGGCCACTATCTCCCCCACGTAAAGGCTCTGGAGGCTTCATATAATGACTATAAATGGGCATCAGTTGCACGGAACAAAAAGAAAGGAGGAGAAAGCAAACGCTGCAGAAATTGAAGCACACAGAGAAGACAACAAAGGAAAAATAGAGAAACAGAACAAAGAAAGCAACAAGCGTTGGAAACACTCAAAGGTATAAAATCATTTGTTTTTGTTATTGTTTCTGGATTGTTTCTCTCCACTTTGCAGAAAAGGAAAAGCATCATGCCTCTCCTCCCTCTCTGCCCAACGAGAGCGCCACTAAGAACCGCAACACCACCGCTCTTCAACCATTGTCTCCAGCAGTCCTTCGGAAGAAGCCCAAGGGCTCCGAGGACGGTGAACCAAGCGATGAAGTTAAGCACGCGGGTCCAGATTATCAATAAATTCGACGGAGGTTCAAATAAAGAGATGGCAACGGCGGTCAATATAAAGAAGCTATAGAAGGCAACGCTGCAATAACCGCTGACGTCAGACGGAAGCCCAAACGGAGGCAGCAGCTGCACCATGTTTTTCGCCGTCATCAACACCACCTTGCAACTCGTGATGCCCAACAGAGATCTCACCAAAACACAGCAACAAACCGGCTTCCCATAGCCTCCTGCAGCCTCTTGGGTGTCTAAAGAAGTTTTTCAACATCGCTCTTTCTCTTTTCAGAGATGCAACAGAGAAGAAATCATCACTCTGCACGTTGGAAAAAGTGGAGAAGGAGAACCCACCGTGCCCAACTATGGTCTCAAGGCCTCTTGACGAAACAAGGGTTACAAACAGCATATCTCCGACTCCCAAGAAAAAGACGACGCAAAGCTCACCCAAGAATGGTACCTCTCCAACTCGCCCCCACCCAAGTGCTGTGACGCGTTCTCGCTGTCGATGGAGTCCGTCGGCGTTCTTTGCCTCTGCTACCTGGTCCAGGATCCTCCCATGCTTGGGTTTCCGTTGAACGAGAGTCGCGTTCTGTCTTTGTCTTCCACTTACCCTCTCAGAGATATTTCCACAAACACAAGTAGTGCACAATCTTTGGAATCGCCTTGCTCAGGATCGCCAGAACTCCTTTCTCTCCGCAGCTGATAGGAGCATATTTATGCTACTTAGTTAGCTTGTTTTCTTGCACTTACGTAGTTAGTTATTGGTTATTATAGTGATTTAAGCTATTTTCGTGTATTTGTAGGTTCAAATGGCAAGTGAAGCAAGAAAGTGCGTTTTGGTGCGTTTTAGAGCTAAATGGAGCTTAAATGGAGTACATGCATATGATGCACCATGGATGGATGAATTTGAAGTGCAAATGAGCTAAGGAGTGAATGAAGATGTGAAGAATGGAATTCAAGGCGAAGGACGAATGAAGAGTCAAAAGTGGAAACCGAAGTTTCTAAGTTTGGAAGTTTCTAATTCCGAAGGTTTCCATTCTTGAAGAGTTTCTATTCTTGAAATGGAGATGTCCTAATCTTTTCTAGAAGGCCATCCTTGGGCCTTATCATCTCAGCCACATCTAAACCCTCCTAGCCCACATTGCCGCACCCTAAACCCTAGCCCATCACTTGTGCCGCACAAAACCTTCTAGAACCTCCCTTTGCCTTGCCTTGCAAGGCATTACCCCACCTTGTGCCGCACCCTAGGCCCTAATTTCTGCAAAAGCCCAACCCTAATCTGATTTAACCTAGGGTTTGCCATGCCTATATATATCCCTCTTAAGTTGCCGCAAAGGGAGAGCATTCACTTTCAGAAATTCGTCACAATTCTTCTCTTCCCCTTTGCCGCAGCCATCCTTCACAATTCACCATATTTTCTCACCTTTCCGCACCCCCCAACCCTCCTAGACACTGCCATACCTGTTCTTACCCATTCATCCATATAAATATCACCCAAAACCTCTCCCTAGACCTTGTGCCGCAACAAAGAGGAGGAGAAGAGGGCTTGGACGTTCATGCAATTCAAGTTCGAGTTGCTGGAATTTTTAGGTGTTTCTTTTCCTTTGATTTCAATGTTTAATTTCAATTCTCTTTGTTTTGTACGTATGAGGAACTAAACCCCCCTTGGCTAGGGGGGGATTCGAAATACATGTTTATGCTTGCGATATGATTTGATTACCTCTAATTGCGTTTCATAAGTTGTGAATTCAATTTACTTATCTATTTGAATTAAACTGATTTGTGTGTGTTGGTTGAGAGTGCACGCTTAATTGCCATGCATAGATCTAATGCTAGGATATAAGGAAGTTTCACCTAATCGTTACGAACTTATATTCGCAAGTAGTAAAAGTTGATGATCTCAATTGCGTTAAGTAAATTCTTGGCATAAGTTTCATGCAATTCATAGTAACAAGTGCTTCGTCAATGCTTATGGTTTTCAAAGAACTTAATGATTCTTGCTTGTATCTCTATTATGCAATTCATGTAGGGAACTTGTGGGGAATGCTTTGGGTTGTCGTATGCAATCATCCAATTCAATAACGTTAGGAAAATCTGAGGGTTAATTAGTGCAATTCACGGTTAATCTGGGGCGTTGAGAATTCATGGGTTATTGAAAAGCAATTGGAAATCGTTTCATGTGCAAGTATAATATGTGTGGAGATGAACCCCTTAGCTAGCTTTCCATCCATTGTTTTAAACCAAAATCGTTTCAAAAATCTGTTTGTTTTATAAGTTTAAGTTTTATTTCAATTTTCGCCAAAACCAAAATCCCCCTTGTTCTTTCTTGTTCTAAAGTGTCTAGAATCTGTTTTCTTTGTGTTTTAGGAGGTTTTGAATCAACCCAAAACCTTATTTTCGTCTTAAATTGTGTTTAGGTCAGAAACTGCCTAAGTTGTGTTTTTAGGCAGTTTTGAGTGTTTTACAAAGTTTCTGTTTTGATTAGTTTAAATTCGTCCAAATCAATCCTCCCATTTACTTTCTTGTTTCAATTTATTCTAAACTTGTTTTGTTTGTGTTCTTAAGTAGTTGGAGTCAAGTTAAAACCCAAATTCGTCCAATTTGGTGCTTTGTGTTCAAAACTGCCCAGAAAGTGTTTTTAAGGCAGTTTTGAGTCTTTTGGTTGCTGTTTGAGTCTTTTGGTTTGTTTTAGTGTTTTAAATTCTAGTTTTGCATTCTTTGAGTCTAGTTTAGTGTTTTAAACTTTGTTTTACGTTTTTACGTCAGTTTCCAAGTGTTTAGCAATCCCTCCTAATCCCCGGTCCAGAACGATCCCTACTTACATACTTTACTACAATTGTCAAAAGAGGGTTTATTTGTGTGTTAAGTTAATTTTCACATCAAATTTTGGCGCCGTTGCCGGGGATTAGCAACTTTGCTAATCCCTTGGATTGTATTTTCGTTTTGTTTAAGTAAGGTCAGATTCTGAGTTGTTTTTGTTTCTTGTTTTAGGTACTAGTTTATGACTCGGAGTTCTAATCCGATTCACGAACATATTCTGGACTTTGACGACGATTTCGAGCGAGAGTTGAGACGAAAGAGGAAGAACCCGGAACCTAGTGAATCAAGTGCAAGTTCCGAGTCCATTTTTGAATTTGAAGAGGAGGTTGAAGAGATGGCAGCAGACAACCGCACAATCAAGGAGCTTTCCGCTTCAGGATTGGACAATGCCGCACCTCTTTGCATCCAATATCCTAGAGCAGCTCCCGACAAAACCGCCGAGTTTGAATTGAAGTCAAGCTTGTTGCATCACATTCCGAAGTACCATGGGCTGTCCATGGAGGATCCGAACAAGCATTTGAAGGAGTTTGAAGTAGTGTGTTCGAGCATGACCCCGGTAAATGTTGATGGGAGCATATTGAAGATGAAGGCCTTTCCCTTTTCTCTCCTAGAAAAGGCGAAAGATTGGTTGTACGAATTGGCTCCCGGAACCGTCACATCTTGGGAGAGCATGAAACGAGCTTTCTTAGAGAAGTTCTTCCCAACTTCTCGAGTCATCCTCCTACGCAAAAGGATAAGTGGAATTCAACAAGATGAAGGTGAATCTTTCCCTACTTATTATGAACGTTTTAAATCTCTTGTTGCTTCATGTCCACAGCATCAAATGAAGGAGGAATTGCTTCTACAATACTTCTACGAGGGACTTCTACCAATTGAACGTCAAATGCTAGATGCCTCCGCGGGCGGAGCTTTGGTGGACAAGACCCCTACGGCTGCAAAGATGTTGATTGCTAACCGAGCGTTGAACGCTCAACAATACGAAGGCGTTGGACAAAGGAGTACCCCACGGCAACACCAAGTAAATGAGGTAAGTGCCATAACCGAACTTCAAAATCAAATGGCTAACCTTACTACTTTGCTTTCTCAGGTGGTGGAAGGTCCAAAAGTCCAAACCGTCGCTTCTTGTGGTGTGTGCTCCATGCAAGGCCACCATACGGACAAGTGCCCACAATTGATCGAGAATGGAGGATGGGAGACACTCAATGCCGTGGGATATGGCAACCAATACCAATCACGTGGTGATCCATTCTCCAATACTTACAATCCCGGTTGGCGTGATCATCCAAATTTCAAATGGCGAGACCCTCAACAAGGCCAACAACAAAGCGGATTTAGGCAACAACCACCGGGTTTCTATCAAAAGCCATTGGCACCACCACAAGCCCAAGCACAACCTGCCCAAAGCAATTCAGGTTCTTCACTTGATAATGATAAAATTTTTCAATTACTAACTTCTATGTCGCAGAGTATGCAAACTAGGGACAAGAAGGTAGATGAGTTAGAGAAACAAGTGGGACAAATTGCCGAGTTCATGGGGCAATTTCGAGAGCAAGGTAGGTTGCCAAGTGCAACTGTGCTCAATCCGAAAGGTGGATTCGAATCTGCAAAAGCTATGAGTTTGCGAAGTGGAAAACAAGTTGGATCTGACCTCAACCCATCCAAATCACGCTCCAACGAGGAGGAAGAGTTGCGAATTGAAGAGGAAGAACAAAGGCCACTCACGGCCAAAGGAGAACCATCATTGCCGCAAATCCCAAGTGATCCCAATTCGTCCAAATTGGCCAATAAAGGTAAAAATGTGTCAAGTTCAGTTCCTACTAATGATTTTCCTTCGAATGTACCTTTTCCTAGTAGGTTTAAGCAAACAAAGAAAGAAGAAGCGGAAAAGGACATTTTGGAGACGTTTCGCAAAGTTCAAGTCAATATCCCTCTTTTGGATGCAATCAAGCAAGTCCCGAGGTACGCCAAGTTCTTGAAGGAACTTTGCACTAATAGGAGAAGGATCTCGACCAAGGAGGTTGTAAAAGTGGGTGAAAACGTCTCCGCCATCTTGCAACGCAAACTGCCCCCGAAATGCAAAGATCCGGGTAGTTTTACAATCCCGTGTGTTATTGGTAATTCTAGGTTTGAATCTGCCATGTTAGACTTAGGTGCATCCATAAATGTCATGCCATATTCAATTTATGCATCTATGAACCTAGGCGCGTTGAAAAATGATGGGGTTATCATACAATTGGCCGATAGATCTAATGCCTATCCAAAGGGAGTTTTGGAAGATGTCTTAGTGCAGGTTAATCATTTAATCTTTCCGGCGGATTTCTACGTACTTGAGATGGAAGAATCGGACCATGCCCCGTCATTACCCATTCTCCTTGGAAGGCCATTCATGAAAACTGCTCGTACAAAGATTGACGTATATAATGGCACTTTGACGATGGAATTTGATGGGGAAGTTATTAATTTCAATCTTTCTGATTCTATGAAGTACCCTAATGAGAATCATTCATGTTTTGCTATTGATGTAATTAACTCTTTGGCGCAGGACCATTTGGACAATTTGAAGGACGATGCACTTGAATTGGCCATTGCACAAGGAAGGGACATGCACAACATTGAAATACACACCAAGGACCCCCACGACATGCATAAGGAGTCCTTTTCCGTGCCCCCTAGTGAAGATGTCCTTGAGATGGTGGCTGCCCTCGAGTCATTGCCCTCACAATCAAGTAAGTATTCGGACCCTATTTTAAGTTCAGTTTCGGCTAATAAAATGCTTCCCTCAGTTGTGCAGCCACCTACACTTGAACTTAAGCCGTTGCCTAGTCACTTGAAGTACGTTTTCTTGGGAGAGGATGAGACGTTGCCCGTCATTATCTCATCATCACTCACGGCACAAGAAGAGAGCAAATTGGTTCGAGTGCTTAAGGAGTACAAAACGGCAATTGGATGGACTTTGGCCGATATCAAGGGAATTAGCCCTACTACATGCATGCATCGCATACTTCTAGAGGAAGGGTCCAAAACATCTCGAGAGGCTCAACGCCGTCTCAACCCTCCGATGATGGAAGTTGTGAAGAAGGAGGTAATTAAGCTTTTGGATTGTGGAGTAATTTATCCAATCTCGGATAGTAAGTGGGTCTCGCCCGTTCAATGCGTTCCAAAGAAGTCCGGAGTGACCGTGGTGACTAATGCCGAGAATGAGCTTGTTCCTACGCGCATTCAAACCGGTTGGAGGGTGTGCATCGATTATAGGAAGCTAAACGCCACCACAAGGAAGGATCACTTTCCATTGCCATTCATTGACCAAATGCTTGAAAGGTTAGCCGGTTATGCTTTCTATTGTTTTCTTGATGGTTATTCTGGTTATAATCAAATTGTCATAGCACCTGAGGATCAAGAAAAAACCACTTTCACATGTCCTTTTGGCACTTTTGCATATCGTCGCATGCCTTTTGGTTTATGTAATGCACCTGCTACATTTCAACGATGCATGCTGAGCATATTTTCTGATTATGTTGAAAAGATCATTGAAGTGTTTATGGATGATTTCAGCGTGTTTGGTGATTCTTTTGATGGTTGTTTGCATAATCTTGGTTTGATCTTAAAACGTTGCGTTGAAACTAACCTTGTGCTTAATTGGGAAAAGTGTCATTTCATGGTTAAACAAGGCATTGTTTTAGGTCATATCATCTCTGAAAACGGCATTGAGGTTGATAAGTCAAAAATAGATCTTGTACGTCACTTACCCTCTCCAACTTCGGTTAGAGAGGTTCGTTCTTTTCTTGGCCATGCAGGATTCTATCGTAGGTTTATCAAGGACTTCTCAAAAGTTGCCCAACCTCTTTGCCGTCTCCTACAAAAAGACGTGGCGTTTGAATTCACCAAGGGGTGTGCGGCATCATTTAATCAACTCAAGGAATTATTGACCACGGCACCCATCATTGTTCCACCGGATTGGAGCCTACCCTTCGAGCTTATGTGTGATGCGTCCGATTATGCTTTAGGAGCTGTTTTGGGACAAAGAAAGGACAAGAGGCCGCATGTCATCTACTATGCCTCACGGACATTGAATGATGCACAATTGAACTACTCCACTACGGAAAAAGAACTTCTTGCCGTTGTCTTTGCTTTAGATAAATTTCGTTCATATCTAATTGGTACTAAAGTAATTGTTTTCACTGACCATGCAGCTCTCAAGTACTTGCTCACCAAAAAGGAGGCCAAGCCACGGCTAATTCGATGGATGTTGCTACTTCAAGAGTTCGACATAGAGATTCGTGACAAAAAGGGAAGTGAAAACGTGGTGGCTGACCACCTAAGCCGAATGGTGCACAATGAAGAGTCCCTACCCATTGCCGAGACATTCCCCGATGAACAATTGCTGTCCATCAAGGTTAGTACCCCTTGGTATGCCGATATTGTCAACTTTTTGGTGTCAAAACGCATTCCAAGTGAGTTCACTAGGCACCAACGTGATAAACTTAGGCATGATGCACGGTTTTATGTGTGGGATGATCCGTACTTATGGAAATTTTGCCCCGATCAGATTATACGTCGTTGTGTGCACAATTCTGAATGTCATTCAATTTTGAGTTTTTGTCATACATATGCATGTGGAGGGCACTTTGGCACACAACGCACAGCCCTCAAAGTGTTACAATGTGGATTCTATTGGCCTAGTATTTTTAAGGATGCTAGAACTTTTTGTTTAACATGTGATAAATGCCAAAGAATGGGTGGTATTAGTGCAAGGGACCAAATGCCGCAGGTTTCTATCCTAAATGTTGAAATTTTTGATGTTTGGGGTATTGATTTTATGGGTCCCTTTCCTTCATCATATGGTTTCATGTATATTTTGCTTGCGGTTGATTATGTGTCGAAATGGGTGGAAGCAAAGGCCACCCGGACTAATGATTCTAAAGTGGTTGCAGATTTTATTAGAACTAACATTTTTGCAAGGTTTGGAATGCCACGGGTGATCATTAGTGATGGAGGGTCACACTTTTGCAATCGGACCATTGAAGCGTTATTAAGGAAATACAGTGTCACCCATAAGGTTTCTACACCTTATCATCCTCAAACGAATGGCCAAGCCGAGGTTTCCAACCGAGAGATCAAGCAAATACTTGAGAAGACCGTTGGGCCAACAAGGAAGGACTGGAGTTTACGGTTAGATGATGCACTTTGGGCGTATCGTACAGCATACAAAACCCCCATTGGGATGTCCCCCTTTCGACTTGTCTATGGCAAGGCATGCCACCTTCCCGTTGAATTGGAGCACAAAGCCCTTTGGGCCATCAAGAAGTTTAACATGAACCTCGATGAAGCGGGCAGTCATAGGAAATTCCAATTGCA
Source organism: Crataegus laevigata (assembly GCA_963580275.1). Classification (NCBI taxonomy): domain Eukaryota; kingdom Viridiplantae; phylum Streptophyta; class Magnoliopsida; order Rosales; family Rosaceae; genus Crataegus; species Crataegus laevigata. The sequence continues at coordinate 28,106,283 of OY756944.1, read as the reverse complement.
CGAGCTTGATGAAATACGGCACGAGGCGTACGAGAATGCGAGCATTTACAAGCAAAAGACCAAAGCTTTCCATGACAACATGATCCGTGGGAAATCATTCTCCATTGGGCAGAAAGTGCTATTGTTCAATTCCCGTTTACGCTTGTTTCCCGGTAAGTTACGTTCGAAGTGGATTGGACCGTTTGTTATTACTAATGTTTTTGTTCATGGTGCAGTCCAAATCCAAAGCTTGAAAACGGGACATGAATTCAAGGTAAATGGGCATCGGTTGAAGCCGTACTATGAGCACTTTGTGGAGCAACCCGTGGAAGACATTGCCTTGGAGGCCGTGAGGTCCAATATGGAGTAATTGGGAACTTCGTCCGGCTGTACGACGTTAAAGCAAGCGCTACTTGGGAGGCAACCCATGCATTCAACAAAGGAAGCCCGAGAAAGCACTCCAATTCCAGATTTGCGTTCCTAAAACCCTTCTCTTTGTTGCTATTTTGTTTCTGCCATGTTAGGTTGTTTAGATGTCGTTTCGTTTGTTTGTTTGTTATTTGTGTGAGTCTATGCTTGAAACATTGAGGACAATGTTTGATTTAAGTGTGGGGGGGTAACCAAAGTGTTTTGATGCAAATTCGTAGGGTTTATCACTCATAACTTCTAAATGTTGTTCCTTGCTGTTTTTAAGTGTTTTTAAGCTGTTTTAGTGTGTTTTGACTCAGAAATCCGAAAATCCCATAAAAATTTGAAAAATTGTTTTAAAAACCCAAAAAGAGTTGTTTTTGTGTGTTTGTTTGTGTCTTAGGGTACCTTCCAACACAATGATGAGGATTTGGTTTTTAATTGCATAACTGTGAAAGAAAGTTACAAACATGGATGAAAGTTTGATATGCTCTTTGGTTTATGCTTAGTTGTAAGTATAGTTCATGAATTCACATGTAATCAAAAGAAAAAAATTAGTTTTTGTAACATGCTTGAAGGAAGAAACTCAAACTAACGCTACAACCCTGCGAGACTTGAGCCTTTAACGTTCTTGGGAGAGTTAATAATCTGAGCATTTGTTGCCTTCTAGAGTCGTTGCATGATCTCATTATTCTTTGTTTGGCTACTACTTAGAAGACGTTTCATCATTTAGTTCCAAATACTAGAACTCATGCCCGTTTCATTCAAAGCATAAAATTGATTAGCATAACACATAACAAGAAGAAGTTCTTTAGTTAACCAAGAGCCAAATAGCCGTACCCAATATTCATTTGTTTTGTAGGTTTAAACCCCGTTGAGCCTTGTTTAGCCTTTGTTCTTTGTTAACCCACGTTATCCTTACCTAGCCTAGAATAGGACCATCCATACCCTTGTTCTTGAAGCATAGTGAACATGACTTAGAATGAATTCCTTTTGATTGTACTCTTGCAGAAAAACAAGTGTGGGGGAAAGATTTAGATGTGATTTTGTGCCAAAAACATGAATTGGGCACGAGAAAAGAAAAAGAAAAGAAAAAAAAATGTGAAAAGAATGAAAAAGAGTTCAAAATAAGTGAGAAGTAACTCACAAGTGTTGGTTGTTGAAGAAAGGGTCCAAAAAGTTGAATTAGACCCTAAGCATTGTGTATTTCACCCCCTTGTGTGTCTAAGTGATTTTCTGCACTCAAAAGCGAATTCTAAGTGTCAATTTCATTATTTTGTTTACTATCGCTTTAAGAACTGTTGTTTATCCTTAACCTTTCGTTGTTAGCCAATACCCCTTAGCCCCATTACAACCCTTAACTTCTATCTTGAGTGTTATGTGTTTCAATATGTGGAGTTTGGGATTGGTATGAGCATATGGTGTCCCTGGTTCTCGCATCTAAGTAGTAGCGTTCCGTTCATGAGATCATATCTAAACATGCTGAATAAGTGCAGAAAAGTGCTTCCTTCGTTATAGACATATGTGAGTGTTCGTTTTTATGTTTACATCAATCTTCTCACATATACCTAGTGTAGGGAGTGTAGTTAGAAAATCTGTGTGAAAAATAAGAGTGTATCCGGTAAGGAATTGAGTGGATTCTCTAAGGCATGTTACTACATTCAAAATATTGTTTTAAACGATTAAATGGGAGCTAGTGAATGGTAATTATGGTTAAGTATATGCTCAAGAGTAGGGATGACGAAAATCTGTGGGAATAATGATCTTTGCATGTTATGTATCATTGGAAATCCCTGAGACGAACGTTGGAAGGTTAGGTTATGTTTTGTTTCTTTGTTTTGCTCGAGGACTAGCAAAAGCTAAGTGTGGGGGAATTTGATAGGAGCATATTTATGCTACTTAGTTAGCTTGTTTTCTTGCACTTACGTAGTTAGTTATTGGTTATTATAGTGATTTAAGCTATTTTCGTGTATTTGTAGGTTCAAATGGCAAGTGAAGCAAGAAAGTGCGTTTTGGTGCGTTTTAGAGCTAAATGGAGCTTAAATGGAGTACATGCATATGATGCACCATGGATGGATGAATTTGAAGTGCAAATGAGCTAAGGAGTGAATGAAGATGTGAAGAATGGAATTCAAGGCGAAGGACGAATGAAGAGTCAAAAGTGGAAACCGAAGTTTCTAAGTTTGGAAGTTTCTAATTCCGAAGGTTTCCATTCTTGAAGAGTTTCTATTCTTGAAATGGAGATGTCCTAATCTTTTCTAGAAGGCCATCCTTGGGCCTTATCATCTCAGCCACATCTAAACCCTCCTAGCCCACATTGCCGCACCCTAAACCCTAGCCCATCACTTGTGCCGCACAAAACCTTCTAGAACCTCCCTTTGCCTTGCCTTGCAAGGCATTACCCCACCTTGTGCCGCACCCTAGGCCCTAATTTCTGCAAAAGCCCAACCCTAATCTGATTTAACCTAGGGTTTGCCATGCCTATATATATCCCTCTTAAGTTGCCGCAAAGGGAGAGCATTCACTTTCAGAAATTCGTCACAATTCTTCTCTTCCCCTTTGCCGCAGCCATCCTTCACAATTCACCATATTTTCTCACCTTTCCGCACCCCCCAACCCTCCTAGACACTGCCATACCTGTTCTTACCCATTCATCCATATAAATATCACCCAAAACCTCTCCCTAGACCTTGTGCCGCAACAAAGAGGAGGAGAAGAGGGCTTGGACGTTCATGCAATTCAAGTTCGAGTTGCTGGAATTTTTAGGTGTTTCTTTTCCTTTGATTTCAATGTTTAATTTCAATTCTCTTTGTTTTGTACGTATGAGGAACTAAACCCCCCTTGGCTAGGGGGGATTCGAAATACATGTTTATGCTTGCGATATGATTTGATTACCTCTAATTGCGTTTCATAAGTTGTGAATTCAATTTACTTATCTATTTGAATTAAACTGATTTGTGTGTGTTGGTTGAGAGTGCACGCTTAATTGCCATGCATAGATCTAATGCTAGGATATAAGGAAGTTTCACCTAATCGTTACGAACTTATATTCGCAAGTAGTAAAAGTTGATGATCTCAATTGCGTTAAGTAAATTCTTGGCATAAGTTTCATGCAATTCATAGTAACAAGTGCTTCGTCAATGCTTATGGTTTTCAAAGAACTTAATGATTCTTGCTTGTATCTCTATTATGCAATTCATGTAGGGAACTTGTGGGGAATGCTTTGGGTTGTCGTATGCAATCATCCAATTCAATAACGTTAGGAAAATCTGAGGGTTAATTAGTGCAATTCACGGTTAATCTGGGGCGTTGAGAATTCATGGGTTATTGAAAAGCAATTGGAAATCGTTTCATGTGCAAGTATAATATGTGTGGAGATGAACCCCTTAGCTAGCTTTCCATCCATTGTTTTAAACCAAAATCGTTTCAAAAATCTGTTTGTTTTATAAGTTTAAGTTTTATTTCAATTTTCGCCAAAACCAAAATCCCCCTTGTTCTTTCTTGTTCTAAAGTGTCTAGAATCTGTTTTCTTTGTGTTTTAGGAGGTTTTGAATCAACCCAAAACCTTATTTTCGTCTTAAATTGTGTTTAGGTCAGAAACTGCCTAAGTTGTGTTTTTAGGCAGTTTTGAGTGTTTTACAAAGTTTCTGTTTTGATTAGTTTAAATTCGTCCAAATCAATCCTCCCATTTACTTTCTTGTTTCAATTTATTCTAAACTTGTTTTGTTTGTGTTCTTAAGTAGTTGGAGTCAAGTTAAAACCCAAATTCGTCCAATTTGGTGCTTTGTGTTCAAAACTGCCCAGAAAGTGTTTTTAAGGCAGTTTTGAGTCTTTTGGTTGCTGTTTGAGTCTTTTGGTTTGTTTTAGTGTTTTAAATTCTAGTTTTGCATTCTTTGAGTCTAGTTTAGTGTTTTAAACTTTGTTTTACGTTTTTACGTCAGTTTCCAAGTGTTTAGCAATCCCTCCTAATCCCCGGTCCAGAACGATCCCTACTTACATACTTTACTACAATTGTCAAAAGAGGGTTTATTTGTGTGTTAAGTTAATTTTCACATCAGCAGCTCAACAATTTCAGAAGTTTCTCCTCCTTATTTTGAGTCCGTTGACAATGCGCCAGAATCAGCAAACACTACAAGCATTCCACCAAAAAAAAAAAAAAGATTGCCGACTCCACCAAGCTCAGCGGTATATCCAGCAGAGGTTTCAGCAGCAGTGAAGCAAATTCACAAAAGCAACACTTGGTTTCTACCTTCACTACTGAGTTTCTTTGTTTCCATGTTCACCTGATGCGTCCTACATTCATTGAGATTGTAGATAAAAAATTCCACCTCTTCAGCATTTCGCATACTGACTTCATCATGAAAAGCTTGTGTAGTTATCCTGCCACATTGACATCATATATATATATATATATATATTAATAAGGGTTTAGTTATCCTGCCATATATATATATCTTAATAAGGCTTGAGTAAAAAAAAAAAAAGGCTTTCAAAGTCTTATTAAATCCAATGCACCGCGCCTGATAGTGGCAAAAAGAAAAAAAGCTTTCTCAAAACTTCACGTGGACTTGTCCCATTTCTTTTCAACTTTGGGAAGGGACAAAAACTGGAGCAAAAAAAAAGGGTGAGGCCTAAGCACCCCACGTGATGGCTGAAATCAAAGGCCTTTTAAGTTTTTTATATATATATATAAAAGGAGGGGCTTGTCAGGTGGAAATGGGATTGAAAAATGGGACATATCCCATGATATATGGCATTGAAAAGTCAAAAGGGTTTAAATAGGGTCATAAAACTTGTCTCAAATTAAATGGGTGGAATTGGCTCACAAAGAAAAATTGGCTCATGTGGAGCTTTATAAACCACGTATAAAAATAGGGCTCAAAGTCCCATTTGTTCCAAAGTCTTTGTTGCTAAGAAAACTGGGGTCGAAAAGGATTCAAAGTTTTTTAAAGGAGGTTGAAAAATCAAGAAAAAAAAAGAGTTCTCTACATGGATTTTTTTTTTTTTTTTTGAATATAAACATGGAGAAATGAGAGGCCGATACAAAACGGCGTGAAGCTGAAGAAACATCAAATATCAAATGGCATGAAGCCGTGTCAAATTCCAAAAGGCACGAAGCCGAAGAAAAAGTCAAATATCAAACGGCACGAAGCCACATCAATTGCCAAATGGCATGAAGACTGTATCAAATCCCAAAGGGCACGAAGTCGAAGAAAAATCTCAAATGGCATGAGGCCGTATCAAACGCTCCAATTGACTCAAAGTCTTTGCTTGCAAGAGCCTAAACTGCATAAAGCATTATGCTCCTCGCCCGCATGAGCTAAAACTGCCAAGGCATCAAGCTCCTCGCCCGCATGAGCTAAAACTGCCAAGGCATCACATGCTCCTCGCCCGCATGAGCTAAAAAAACTGCCAAGGCATTAAATGCTCCAATGGCTTAAAGTCCTCGCCCGCACGAGCTGAAACTGCACAAGGCATCAAACTCCAATAAATACCGATTCAAAGAACTACGAGTGACTTGATCCCTCAACGAGGGTACATAGGCAATCTAAGGCTTACTTGGATGCAGTCACAAAATCAAATAAAACCCCCAAGTTACGATTTATTCAAATTGGAATCAAAGGGTGTCCCTTTCCTAAAAGAAGGGTTGTAATTAATAGGCGCGTAGCCTAGAATGGGTCGAACTCGAATTAATAAAACCCTCTTCGAAAAATGAACGAGGGTGAAATTGTGTCGAGTAAATTATTTGTTTACACATTGTGTATAATTTTTGCTCAACAAATATATTATACATTACACATATACATTACATATATATATATATGTATGAATAAAATATGTGGTAACAAAAACACCACATAAAAAAATGCATTGAGTGAAATAAAGCCATTTTATTTATTTCTCTGAAATTTTACATTCTACATGGAAAAAAAAAATTACAAAGAAATGCGCAAACAAGTAAGGACTCTTTAAAGAATGTCACGAGAAGCCTCATTACTTGGCGGAGCTGTAGAAAGACGAGGCGCTGAAGTTTGATTATCCGGAGCCTCAACACTTGGTGAAGCTCTAGATGAAGAAGGCAAAAGATGCCTCTGGAACAAAGCTATAAACATTTGATGATCACTTTGGATTCTACTATCAGATTCCTGCAGCTGGTCAAGCTTTTTCTTCATGCTCGTCGAGTAGCTGTTAGCAAGCATGTGCAACTCCTGATTTTCATGCTTAAGCCTTTTGATCTCCTGTTTAAGGCTCGCCACCTCAGCCATCAAGGATTCAACCTGGCGAGTACGAGCAAGAAGGCGTTGGCCCATGTTCGACACAAAGCCCGCGCACTGGACGCTAAAGGCTAAAGAGTTCTAGACAGCCAGCTCTTCGGACCGTTGGAAATCACCCTGTTGTCTCTGGGGGTGAGAAGATTTCTAGCCACCATCGTGGCTATTATATCATTCTTCATCACCGGATCCCCAACCGTACGAGGACCATTTAGGGATAAAAAGGATGGGTGCCATATGTTGTCCGGAGAAGTCATCATAGCCTCTTCCCCGACATTCAAGTCAAGACGACGGTCAGATGGGCAAGACATTTTCCGAAGGTTTTGAAGAAAAGAAGAGGTCGGACAAATCAAGATCTCAAAGGTACAAGAGGGGAACTTCTGCAAGTAGCAATTCTCAAGCGTGCTTTGGGAAGTAGTCGATGCCTCCATAAAATGAAGAAGAAACAAGATCGTCTGCTCAGAAATCGAAGAGCCGCCTGCCCAGAAATTGAAGTGCTGCTCATTCAGAAATCGAAGAGCCGTTCTTTTAGAAATCGAAGATGCACCACTTTTTCAAAAAGCCAGATTTTCTGAGCAATTTGTCAGCACCCTTCACGTGCAATCTCAACTTTGAGGGAGTCACGGGCCAAAACAGAGAGGCTCAGCAATACCCTCCAAATTTCAAAAGACGCTCGTTCAAAGATCGAAGATGCGTCGCTACAAAAAAAAAAAATCAAAAGCTGGATCAATTTGTCGCCACCCTTCATGTGTTGTCTCAGCTTTGCAGAAGTCACGGACAGGTCTAAAAACGCGTGAATCTTACTGTTCTAGTTACTCGCTGTCGCTGACATGGGTAAATAAACAGTATCACTACTGGCTATTGGGAAATTCTTATATAGGTCGACCCTCATCATTTACAGTAAGGCAAACCTGCAAAAATGCCAAGCTCTTCCCTATTTTCAAGAATGCATTTCCAACAAAGCCTATCAAAATACCCAGTATTCCTCATCCCCTGGAATACCTCTGCAAAACAAGCCACACCAAAGTAAGAGTATCCATATCATCAAGGTCGAAAGCAAGAGTATCTCATATCATGTTTTCTCCATGTCCTTGTCTTTGTCTTTGTTATCACCAGCAGGGAAAGGAGAAAGAGAGCAATCAGTCGGAACTTGAGATCAAACTTCCGATCTAGAACCGACTACTTGGAAACCTTCCCTGATTGCTTACCTAGCATTGCTCTCGAGTAGTCATCTTCAAACGACTGATGTACTTCCAGAGAAGATGCCGCTTCTGCAAGGGGAACAGATAAGGCAAGGGAAAATGATACATTGAAGCATGTAGAGACAAGCACGACGAAACATATGCCAGGCCGTCCGCTACTTCTTCAAAAGCAAAAGTATTTCATATCATCAAGATCTGACGTACTCTGGATTTGATGGACTTGTTTTGACCCTCAAATTCTTGAGTCGGCTCGCGAAGTTCCACATAGAGTCGCTCATGGTCCCATTTTCTTTAAGATCAAGCCGCAATGGCCCTTGGCGTAATCAAAAGCTCAATTCAAGATCAAGTGTTCATCACCGTTGAATCAACCTTCAAGATCAAGCCGTAACAACCCTTGGAGAAATCACAAATATGATTTAAGATCAAGTGTTCAACACCCTTGAATCAAACTTCAAGATCAAGCCTCAACGGCCCTTGGAGAAATCAAAAGCTCGATTCAAGATCAAGTGTCCATCACCCTTGAATCAACCTTCAAGATCAAGCCGCAAAGGCCATTAGAGAAATCACTAATCCGATTCAAGATCAAGTGTCCAACACCCTTGAATTAACCTTCAAGATTAAGCCTCAACGGCCCTTGGAGAAATCAAGACTCGATTCAAGATCAAGTGTCCAACACCCTTGAATCAACCTTCAAGATCAATCTTCAACGGCCTTTGGAGAAATTGCAATCCTGATTCAAGTTCAAGTGTCCATCACCCTTGAATCAAAACTAGTTCAAGATGAAGCCTATGGAAAGTCAACAAGCACAACAAATGCACGTGCCGATTCGTCCCAACAAAGTTGAATAGATCCCAGCCCAATCTAAGATCAAGCCTCGACGGCCATTGGATCGACGTCTACATTGAGGAAACTTTAAAACGCACCTTCTACACGTGACAAACACATGTATGCGGCGCGCCTTGAAGTGGGGGCATTTATAGACATCAAAATTTTGGTAAATAAAATGTTGACCGATGGTCAAAGTTTCAACGCTCATGTATTACATAAATTTTACACGTAGCGTGTGATTCGACGAAAATTAAAATGAGTTAGAAAAGCCGTCAAATATGACACGTGTCAACACCTGACAGAAATGATTTATTTCATCTGATTATTTAAATCCAAAAAATCAAGTTTTGGAATTCTATAAATAGGAAGCCATTCCACACCAATTCATACACCAATTCACAAATAAATTTCTCTACTCCCAAATTGGAAGAGAATTCACTTGAAGTTCGTTCTTTGTTCTTTGTTCTTCATTCTTCGAGATCAAGCCCCAATGACCCTTGAAGAAATGCTCATCCACCTTCGAGATCAAGCCCAACAGCATTTGAAGAAATTTCGCCAAAACCTTTGAAGAATCAACAAGCACTTTGGTCACGTGCCGATTCTTCATCCAAGATCAAGCCCAGACAGCCCTTGGATCAACACAGCTGTTCTTCAAGATCAAGCCCAATGGCCCTTGAAGAAACGTTCATCCACCTTCCAAGATCAAGCCCCGATGGCCCTTGGATCCACACATCTGTTCTTCAAGAATCAAGCCCAAAAGCCCCTTGAAGTTCATCCATCATTCATTGTTCATCATTCGTCGTTCGGCGTTCATCCATCTTCAAGAACAAGCCCAAAAGCCCTTGAAGATCCGTTCGTCATTCAACGTTCATCCAACTTCATGATCAAGCCCCAACGACCCTTGAAGAAACCTCACCTAACTTCAAGATCAAGCCCAAAAAGCCCCCTGAAGATCCGTTCATCCAACTTCAAGATCAAGCCACCAACGACCCTTGAAGAAACCTCACCCAACTTCAAGATTAAGCCCAAAAGGCCCCTGAAGAAACGTTCATCCGCCAAACTTCAAGATCAAGCCCAATGGCCCTTGAAGAAACTTCCCTTATTCATCCAAAATCAAAGCCTCGACGACCCTTGGATCAAGCCCACAAATCAAAGTCTTACGAAGATTGAATCAGAGGAACAAATAGAGATTGTAACCCAAGTTCATTAAACACATATATATTTTGTACACGTGTTCTTGTTGTTTTCGAGAATTTTCCGTGTTCACACCACTATCCCAATACTAGTATGCGCCTTTGATGGTGGTTTGTAAGGTTGGCCCAGGCCCAGTATGGGCAGGGCGACTGTCCGGGGCCCAAAAAAATTGGGGGCACCAAAATTATTAGGGTGATATATTTAGATATGTTTTCATAAGAGTATAAATTTATAAAATTTGGGTCTATGACACATAAATTTATCTAGAAGTGGTGGTTTTGCCATTTGAAAATAATGAGGAGATCTTGGGTTCAAAACACCACTTGTGCTTATTTACTTTCCAATTTTTACAAATTTCTTTTTATAAGAGTATAAGTTTATAAAATTTGGTTAAAGGATCAAGAATTTTAATTAGAAGCAATGGTTTTTTACTTTTCAAATTTTACAAATTTCTTTTTATAAGAGTATAAATTTATAAAATTTGGTTAAAGGACCAAGAAATTTAATTAGAAGCAATGATTTTTGTTGTTTAAAATTAATGAGAGGTCCTAAGTTCGAAATGCTATGTACATGTTTATTCTTTTCAACTTTTACAAATTTTTGTTTGGTTGCTAATTTATATTTAGTTACTAACTAGTAGCTATGTGTGTTGTTATTTTTAAATATTCATTTCAATTCAAGTCAAATTTTCAACAATGAGTAATACTTAGACCAAATTTTTAGAGCAAATTTACAAATTATATGACGTGTCATCAAAATGATTAATTTAATGCCCATTCATTACTAATACATATCAAGTAAAGACTCGAAAACATCATTATTTTTTAGTCCCATATTGACAAGGTTAGTAAATAAAAAAAAACACCTCACGATTTATACAAAAAAACTTTCAAAGTTCAGATGGAAAACAAAACTCATCATCTATCTACTTGTAAGCCCGAGGTTTTTTGGTTTCCTTCTCTCGATACAAAATAAATTAGTTTTTCTGTGTTTCTAAATTATTGAGTTTGAAGTGTTTTTCTAAGTATAATTTTATTGATGTCTTATGTGTGAAAATAAATAATTTTCTTATGTGAAATTAGGACACTTTTTTTAGCGTCGCGCCAGACTTTAAAAATCTTTGAACCGGCCTTGCCGGTTTAGCCCGCGGAGACATTGTGTTGGAAAAGGAAAAGGAGGATGGAAAGGAGTAATGGAAGGGTTGTAGTTTTGAAAAACATTGAAGCAAATTAAGAAGAGCAATATATCTTATATGAATTTTGATCAAAATTCCATTAAAACTTTGCTGTTTGATTTCTTGTGATGAAAATTTTGATATAACACTGATTCTGATCTAAAATGTCAGCTTGAAATTATCCAAAACTAAAGAATATATTTGGATATTTTAGACATGATTTATCTCTAGAAGCCAAGCTTATCCTATTTTGATTAGTCTATGCTTTAGATTGGGGTGCCGACGGTAGACTCTTCCACCATAAAATTGATAGTATATTTTTTTATCTTTACCTTTCTCGTAACTCGTAATGTCTAAAATATACGGTGTGAAATCCTCAAAAACTAAGTTACCTAACCCAATCATACCAAATGCAAAGACTTTTCAACATCTAATTTTATTAATTTGTTGACCCAATATTAATTTTAGGGTAAAAGACATTTTACTACCTTGATGTTTGGTGGTTTTCAACATTTAGTACATCAATTTTTTTTCATCCCAGAGTCATACCTAAAGTGTAAATTTTGGGACAATCTCATACATCTGTTAGTCAAACTGTTAGTTCTCCCGTTAAGTGATGACGTGGCGCCCTGATTGAGTGCCACGTGTCATTAAAAATATTTAAATAAAAAAATATTAAAAAAATTAGTATTTAAATAAAAAATTATTTAAATTTTTTTTTTCTTCTTCTCCCCTAATAAGAAGAAGGAAGAAGAAGAAGAAAAGAAAAAAGAAAAAAAAATCGAAATCTGGGCAACAGAAGAAGAAGACGAAGGAAGAGGGAAGAAGAAGAGGGAAGAAGAAAAAGGAAGAAGAAGAAGAAGAAGAAAAGAAAAAAAAAAAGGAAAAACCGAAATCTGGGCAGCAGAAGAAGAAGATGAAGGAATAGGGAAGAAGAAGAGGAAGGAAGAAAAAGGAAGAAGAAGGAAGAAGAAGAAGAAGAAAAAAAAAAGGAAAACCGAAATCTGGGCAGCAGAAGAAGAAGAGGAAGGAAGAGGGAAGAAGAAGAGGGAAGAAGAAAAAGGAAGAAGAAGGAAGAAGAAAAGAAAAAAAAAGGAAAAACCGAAATCTGGGCAGCAGAAGAAGAAGAGGAAGGAAGAGGGAAGAAGAAGAAGAAGGAAGAAAAAGGAAGAAGAAGGAAGAAGAAGAAGAAGAAAAAAAGAAAAAAGGAAAACCGAAATCTGGGCAGCAGAAGAAGAAGAGGAAGGAAGAGGGAAGAAGAAGAGGGAAGAAGAAAAAGGAAGAAGAAGAAGAAGAAAAGAAAAAAAAAAAAAGAAGGAAAAACCGAAATCTGGGCAGCAGAAGAAGAAGAGGAAGGAAGAGGGAAGAAGAAGAGGAAGGAAGAAGAAGGAAGAAGAAGAAGAAGAAAAGAAAAAAAAAGAAAAAGGAAAAATCGAAATCTGGGCAGCAGAAGAAGAAGAGGACGGAAGAGGGAAGAAGAAGAGGGAAGAAGAAAAAGGAAGAAGAAGGAAGAAGAAAAAGAAGAAGAAAAGAAAAAAAAAAGAAAAAAGAAATCTGGGCAGCAGAAGACGAAGGGAAAGGAAGAGGGAAGAAGAAAAAGGAAGAAGAAGGAGGAAGATGGGAGAAGAAGAATTTTTTATTTATTATTTAAATACTAATTTTTTAAATATTTTTTAATAATTTTTTATTTAAATATTTTTAATGACACGTGGCACTCAATTAGAGTGACACGTCATCACTTAACGGGAGAACTAACAGTTTGACTAACGGATGTATGAAACTGTCCCAAAATTTACATTTTAGGTATGACTCTGAGATGAAAAAAAATTAATGTACTAAATGTTGATGACACACCCCGTCCAGAAGGAGGGCATGCTGGCCGTCACGTGGGAGTGACGTAACCATTTACACAGTACGGAAGCTTTAAATATGTCACTTCTAAGACGAAACACCCGAAGGTGAGATCCAATTTTGTCCATTCTGTCAGAACCCCGTTGAAATTCCTCGTAGACACCACAACTCTGATATCTTGAACCTGGAGGGGCGCAAAACAAAGTTGAGTGGGTCAGTAAAACAAATCTTTTCCAAATCCATCTTTTCTCAAAACGTTGTAACCCCTCTCCGTAAAACTTGTATACTTTCCCAGAAATATAAAATATCAATATATATACCTATATATTCTCAAAACTTCAAATCACTATCTCAACATTACTTTCTATACAATATGCCATGCCATGTCTAAATTTAACATTATAGTATGGATGCATTAACATAAATCAGGTGGAAGAAAATAATCAACCGGAGACCTTTTAATGGCCCTGTACGGCTGAATCTATATCATTTCTATCATCTCAGCCCTCGGCTGTATCTAGAGCTCCAAATCTCATCTTGCTAAAATCTCATCTTGCCGGAGTCACCACCTGTGACCTGTACGGCCTTCTGCACATAAGTCGGAACCACCTAATGTAGTCTGTACGACTTAATGGTTAATATTACGCTCTAGTGCTTTTCTCATCAATCATTTGTGCACATAATCTAAGGTCACCCACCAGTCGGAACCTCTCTAAAGGTCTGTACGACTGGCCTGTCGGAACCACCTTTTGTGGTCTGTACGACTAGCATCTACTTGGATCCAAGGCGAGCGTGCGATGCGGTGAATAATATAAGCACTAATACCATGGTGCAGGTTATGAGCTCAACATATCTCAACATCATCATAACAGTAATATATACTCACCTGATACTCACCTGTGCGTCCACCGCACCAATTCATACATATGCATCATACATCAATTCCTATTTTCATATCATTTCATGCATGGCAATTCGATTCACATTTCTATATACTTTTCACATACTTCTATGCATGGCATTTCAATTCCTGTTTCTATATACTTTTCACATACTTCTATGCATGGCATTTCGATTCCCGTTTCTATATACTTTTCACATACTTCTATGCATGGCATTTCGATTCCCGTTTTTCACATCACTTACTCATATTTCATTTTAAGCATTTTCATTCAAATTCAATTTATGGGAAAACGTCGAGTATATATATATACGGGAAATAAAACTGCCCACTCACCGAATACATCGACGTCTCGTAGGTCCCTGGGCCTCCCTTAGTCATGCCCAACGTCCGTATAATCCTCGCCTATAGGAGAAGTAACCAAATTAACGTTATTTAACGCATAACCCAACTCTTAGCTAATAACTCCTCATATATTGCTCAAATTGGGTATATGAATATACCACCGTGACCTACACAACCTCAGGATCATCCCTATATTTTAAAAATAATTTTTGGACCCTTCACGCGCCCCCACGCGCCTGACATGGCACGGACCTACGCGCCCCCCACGCGCGGTCACGTGCCAAGCACACTGACGGCACAGTAACGGCAGTTAGGGAATATTCCGTTAAGTCTTAGTATATTCCGTTAAATAATTAACGGCGTCAGTCAACGCCGTTAGCATATTCTGTCAGTTTTGACGGAATATTCCCTGTCTTCTCCGGCGAGTCGCCGGTCGCCGGTTTCTGGAAAATTTTCAAAACTTGTTTTCTTCTTCATTTTTCATCCAATTTTCTCGTATTTTACACCAAAATGAAGCCCTAAACATCTCATATCACGTTAGACTAGTTTTAGGGTCTAAAAACCACAAAATCTCACCTGAGAAATTTGAAGAAAACCGGCCAAACTTCCATCTCTCGATCCCGACGTCCAAATCGTTCCAACGAAGCACTCCGAGCTTCCTTAGGACTTCCTAAAGCTCGCTGTGATCTTGGTTTGGCCTAAAACATAACCATTTCAAAGTTCATGAACAGTGCACAATCACGGTGACGTTTGAAACTAGGTTTTCCGAAGTAGATCTTACCTGAAATGGATACCATCGTGATCGTGAAGTCCTCAGGAGTTTGATGGTAGTCTTAACTCGTCCGTTGGTAGAAGTTTAGGGTGGTTTGTGTGGTGGTCCGTGTGGGTTCGAAGGAGAGAGAGAGAAATGAGGAACTGCGAGGGAGGAGAGAGAGAGACAGTGATACGGAAAATGAGGAGGGATTTAGGGTGTGAGGTCCACATGTGATCCCACCCAAATCCTTAATACCAAATTCTAACAAGGAAATCTAAACCTAAGTCAAATTTGAAGTTCCTAAAACTAATTAATATTTCAAATCAACAATAGCTTAGGAACTTTAGGTAAAACAAATGCCAAATTTACGCACCTTAATTCCGTTTAAGGGCATTTTCGTAATTTCACGTCCTCGAAATTAAAAATTCCGGGACGGCTGTGACAATCTCCCCTCCTTATAGAATTTCGTCCCCGAAATTCCAGCAACCAACCAAATCATCTATACTCATATAATAGCCTCGGGTAAATCTCTCTCATCCTTTCTTCCATCTCCCATGTAGCTTCTTCCACTGAATGGTTCTTTCACCAAAACCTTTACCAATTACACTGTCTTAATTCTCAGTACTTCCTTTTTCCAATCCAAAGTCATCATTAGCTCCTCATCGATCAGATCCAGTTTAATTCTCAATAGTTGCACCAGAATCCCATGTGACGAATCTGCCACCTAGTAACAACGCATCGAACACAACATACATTAAGCACCTTAGCCAATTCTGAAGACATCACAACTGGTATGCAACATCATCGATTTCTTTAATGATCAAAAACGGTCTGATGTGTTTAAGACTTATCTTGTCTTCCTTTCTAAATCTTACTATTCCTTTTTGTGGTGAAATTTCCAAAAATATTGAATCATGAAACACATCCTGCACTTACGACAACTCTGGAAGCATTTCAAATCTGTAATCAACTTTACCAACTTTTCGATGATCACATAAAATCCGATACACTTAAGATTCAACTTGCCTTCCTTTCCAGACCGAATCACATTTTTCTAATGTGAGAACTTCAGAAATATAAAATCATCTTCGTCATACCCTCGATTAGTGGCATATCTACCCGTTAATCTCTTTTGCCATGCTTGGCTACTCTCAGGTTAACTTAATCACCTAAATATTCTTAGAAGACTCAACCAAAATCTCAAGGTCTACTAAAACTCTTTCGTGATCGAATCTTTCTCTATCCAAAAGCATTCCATCAACAAGTCAACCAAAATAATCGACTCACATGACACGTTTCATGGACCTTATGGCATTACTTCGGAAACTGCGCAACCAACATACTTAAGAAACTCAGCAGTTCCGTAACCCAATCCTCTTTTCCATAAAACAATTAAATACTGTTGCACTGTCTGGAAAAGGTTGTTGCTCAACACTGAAACAAGTGTGCTAACTTGGTACATTGACCAACCATCACTTCAAATTCGATCATAACCATCTCGTGTACAAAGAAGCTTGTACTCATAATCCAAAGTAATATTTTTCCATTTCTGCTGCGAAACAGAAAATAGTTGTCTCAATCCAAAGGTTTATTTCTTTCTACTTCAATTTGTTGACCAATAAAAATGTCGAAAGGTATGATAAATCTTATTACTTTTGGAATATTGCATAAACTGAACAGTGAACTTCGTTCAAAATTGCTTACTTTAAACCCCCAGCATTAGACACATACGTTCTGTTTGCTTATTCACATACCATCCGCTTCACAAACCCAGTAATCTTTCTTTTTCCTTCTTTCTTTGCCTTGGTTAATTCTTAAACTTCTTTGTCAAACATTCAAGTTGCGAGTACGACCTTACCAAAAATGCCTAACTTGAAATTTAGCAAGTACAGCTTCCTTCTCGATCTTCCATTCTCAATTTTACTCCAGTTGATTTCCAATCCACAAGAAGATAATCATGGCAAGTGTGCCAAATGTTAATCTTACTGGAGCCTTTCTATCAAGTGCATCAGCTATAACAATTCCACAATCCCCCTGGTCATACAATCATGATCACTAAGTAACTCAATCCACCTTCGCTGCCTCAGATCAAAATCCCTCTGAGTAATGAATATTGGAGACTCTTTTGATTCATAAAATCTTGCATTCTTACCAATTATAATGTCTCCATAACTTCACGGCAAGGCTGGTAATCGAGATTTCCAAATCTCAAGTAGAGTAATTCATCTTATGAAGTTCCATTTGCCATGGAACATATGCCATCACTCTAACATGTTACATCAATACACAACCAAGAACATTCAATGTAACATCACCATAAATCGATAATTACCGCTATCTTCTGGGAATACCAAATTACGTGCATGAGTGAGGAAATATTTTAATTGTTGAATCCTTTGCTCACAATTTCCTTCCCACTCATACATAACCTCCTTTCTCAACAATCTCGTCAATGACAAAGCAATGACTGAAAAAATCTTTCACAACCATCCAAGATAGCTTGGTAAGCTAAGAAATTCTGAATCTCAATTATGGTTCGTGGTTGTTCCAAATTCTCCATTTCTGCTACCTTTTAAGGATTCACTTGAATACCTTAAGAATATATATCATATATCAGAATGCTACTTGATTCATCCAACATTAGCATTTGTTAAGCTTAGTATACAACCAACGTTCTCTCAATCTTTGCTTTACCGACTTAATATGTTTTCATGCCCTGCTCTGGCTCAGAATATACCAGAATATCACCAATGAAAAATGATATCAATCCTTGAATTTACACAAGCACCTCTGCTGATCAAATAAACATCGGTACACCACAATGGATAACGGTCCTCAATCATTACCCGATTCCATTGTCTATAATCAATGGATAGTCTTAAAGTCCATTTTCTTTCTCACCAACGAACTGAGGCTCCTCCAAAGGGTTGTACTAGGTTGAATGAAACTTTTATCAACCAATTCTTTCAACTGAATTTCCAATTCTCTTAACTCATCATGAACTAATCTCTAACATAAAATTTATACCTGGCAACAAATCAATAGTGAGCTCCACATCTCCGCCCGAAGGCAATCCAGGTAATTTCTCAGGGAAGACATCAAGAAAAGTCTAACCCCCTTAACATCCTTCACACTACTCTGAGCAACGTCATTTAGCACCACATGAGCTAAGTATTTTTGACAGCCTTTCGAAAACAATCTCTTTGCTCTCACAGCATAAATAACGGCTGACTCAATCCACTTTGCATGCCCACCAAAGTAACCTCTGATCAATCAACTCGATGGAAAGTAACTGGTTTCCTTTAGCAATCCATCTTGTCACGATTTAACGCAATTAAACTATATCTAGAATAACATTAAAGTCTACAATATCTGACGGATAAGATTCTCTAACATAACTATATCTTCTACCAGCACTGGGCACCATGAAAAACACCATACTATCATGGAATGACTTACATGTTTACTTGCTTAACGAATCCAACGAATAAGTTATTAATATTACGGTCTGCAGCCCGCAATACTGATAAATCATCGTTGTCTCGATAAGTAAGCAATAACTCTCGAGGATGTAATATTACTATTTTGTCACTCAATGGGACAAACATACTCTCGTCTCAACCGCGTTTATTTACTACTTTCTAGACAATATCATCCATAATAAGAAATATATCAGCCGGAGTCAACTAGAATGACCTGTACGGCTGATTCTCTGGCTCAACCATCTATGCTAGCATATTAGTCGGAGTCACTTATAGTGACCTGTACGACTTACACATCAATTTCTCATGTATCAGCCGGATCCACCTCTTGTGGCCTGTACGGCTGAATATTTAACTCATCAAATATCTCTGTACCCACGATCAATCCGACCAAACTACTCAGTCCATAAACCTGCTGAATCGACACTATGGTGTCATGGAAAACTGTTGGGTACAACTGATTCTAGGGACAATTCATAATTCTATGTCCCATTTGTCCACATGAATACATTCACTGATTCCCACACTTTCTAAAGTGTCTAATATTGTACCTGCTGCACAAGGTACCTTTCCCTTACTCGAGACACCTTGTCTCTAAAATCTGGAATTACCAATAAATCCATCACTTCGCCTCTGACCAGTGGCATTAAAACCTCAGCTATAAGAATTAGCTCTAGCTTCACTTCTTTCGAAGCTCTGAATCTTTCTATATCCTTGATATGACGAATCAATAATTTCATCGTCATCTTGTGATTCCCATTCTTTTCTTATTCCTTTTTACTCTAGCTTATCATGTTCTCAGAGTCCTCAAGGCTTAACAACATCTCGTATACTCCTGGTAAGAAGTACAATGGATAGTGGTCACCAAAAATACCACTTCCTTTTGCCACCCAGCCTAAAACAACATAACACCTCAACCAATTTAGCAGCAATATCTGAATGGAATGAGGCTAGTCTGAAAAACTTTCTAATATACTTAATTACCGTCAACTTTCCTTGTCTTATATTTGCGAACTCTTGCTTATTACCATCATAATATGCCGGAGGAATAATTCTTTTCTTTAACAAGTCCTCAACCATCTTTAAATCGGCTGTTTCCTCCGGTGACAACGAATGATACTCCTGTTTCCACCAGGATACAAGTTCATAACCCAAACCAGATAGTCGTCTCGACCCCCTGTCAAAAGGAAGATTCCTTTAACTTGCATAATCTGAAACATCTTTTCCAAATGATTAAACCGTCACTTTGCTCCCTCAGGTTCATCATTTTTATAAAGTGATTCAAATTCAACTTATAACCCGTCTTAAAATGTTCTTTTAGATAATAGACTGAATCACCATAGTAGTAGTTTTCCCCAAACCACTATATCAGGGAACTAGGTTCATCTGAACTGCGTGGCTTGCTACGAGGCGGTATAGTTCTGACAGAATTCACTAGAATATTCTCAAGATGTCCAAGATTGCAACTAGGCTCTGATACCAACTGACACACCCCATCCAGAAGGAGGGCATGCTGGCCGTCACGTGGGAGTGACGTAACCATTTACACAGTACGGAAGCTTTAAATATGTCACTTCTAAGACGAAACACCCGAAGGTGAGATCCAATTTTGTCCATTCTGTCAGAACCCCGTTGAAATTCCTCGTAGACACCACAACTCTGATATCTTGAACCTGGAGGGGCGCAAAACAAAGTTGAGTGGGTCAGTAAAACAAATCTTTTCCAAATCCATCTTTTCTCAAAACGTTGTAACCCCTCTCCGTAAAACTTGTATACTTTCCCAGAAATATAAAATATCAATATATATACCTATATATTCTCAAAACTTCAAATCACTATCTCAACATTACTTTCTATACAATATGCCATGCCATGTCTAAATTTAATATTATAGTATGGATGCATTAACATAAATCAGGTGGAAGAAAATAATCAACCGGAGACCTTCTAATGGCCCTGTACGGCTGAATCTATATAATTTCTATCATCTCAGCCCTCGGCTGTATCTAGAGCTCCAAATCTCATCTTGCTCAAAATCTCATCTTGCCGGAGTCACCACCTGTGACCTGTACGGCCTTCTGCACATAAGTCGGAACCACCTAATGTAGTCTGTACGACTTAATGGTTAATATTACGCTCTAGTGCTTTTCTCATCAATCATTTCTCATCAATCATTTGTGCACATAATCTAAGGTCACCCACCAGTCGGAACCTCTCTAAAGGTCTGTACGACTGGCCTGTCGGAACCACCTTTTGTGGTCTGTACGACTAGCATCTACTTGGATCCAAGGCGAGCGTGCGATGCGGTGAATAATATAAGCACTAATACCATGGTGCAGGTTATGAGCTCAACATATCTCAACATCATCATAACAGTAATATATACTCACCTGATACTCACCTGTGCGTCCACCGCACCAATTCATACATATGCATCATACATCAATTCCTATTTTCATATCATTTCATGCATGGCAATTCGATTCACATTTCTATATACTTTTCACATACTTCTATGCATGGCATTTCAATTCCTGTTTCTATATACTTTTCACATACTTCTATGCATGGCATTTCGATTCCCGTTTCTATATACTTTTCACATACTTCTATGCATGGCATTTCGATTCCCGTTTTTCACATCACTTACTCATATTTCATTTTAAGCATTTTCATTCAAATTCAATTTATGGGAAAACGTCGAGTATATATATATACGGGAAATAAAACTGCCCACTCACCGAATACATCGACGTCTCGTAGGTCCCTGGGCCTCCCTTAGTCATGCCCAACGTCCGTATAATCCTCGCCTATAGGAGAAGTAACCAAATTAACGTTATTTAACGCATAACCCAACTCTTAGCTAATAACTCCTCATATATTGCTCAAATTGGGTATATGAATATACCACCGTGACCTACACAACCTCAGGATCATCCCTATATTTTAAAAATAATTTTTGGACCCTTCACGCGCCCCCACGCGCCTGACATGGCACGGACCTACGCGCCCCCCACGCGCGGTCACGTGCCAAGCACACTGACGGCACAGTAACGGCAGTTAGGGAATATTCCGTTAAGTCTTAGTATATTCCGTTAAATAATTAACGGCGTCAGTCAACGCCGTTAGCATATTCTGTCAGTTTTGACGGAATATTCCCTGTCTTCTCCGGCGAGTCGCCGGTCGCCGGTTTCTGGAAAATTTTCAAAACTTGTTTTCTTCTTCATTTTTCATCCAATTTTCTCGTATTTTACACCAAAATGAAGCCCTAAACATCTCATATCACGTTAGACTAGTTTTAGGGTCTAAAAACCACAAAATCTCACCTGAGAAATTTGAAGAAAACCGGCCAAACTTCCATCTCTCGATCCCGACGTCCAAATCGTTCCAACGAAGCACTCCGAGCTTCCTTAGGACTTCCTAAAGCTCGCTGTGATCTTGGTTTGGCCTAAAACATAACCATTTCAAAGTTCATGAACAGTGCACAATCACGGTGACGTTTGAAACTAGGTTTTCCGAAGTAGATCTTACCTGAAATGGATACCATCGTGATCGTGAAGTCCTCAGGAGTTTGATGGTAGTCTTAACTCGTCCGTTGGTAGAAGTTTAGGGTGGTTTGTGTGGTGGTCCGTGTGGGTTCGAAGGAGAGAGAGAGAAATGAGGAACTGCGAGGGAGGAGAGAGAGAGACAGTGATACGGAAAATGAGGAGGGATTTAGGGTGTGAGGTCCACATGTGATCCCACCCAAATCCTTAATACCAAATTCTAACAAGGAAATCTAAACCTAAGTCAAATTTGAAGTTCCTAAAACTAATTAATATTTCAAATCAACAATAGCTTAGGAACTTTAGGTAAAACAAATGCCAAATTTACGCACCTTAATTCCGTTTAAGGGCATTTTCGTAATTTCACGTCCTCGAAATTAAAAATTCCGGGACGGGCTGTGACAGTTGAAAACCACCAAACATCAAGGTAATAAAATGTCTTTTACCCTTAATTTTATGAAGACGAATTGCACCATGGACATTGACCTTGTCTGATTTTATTAATTTGTTGACCCAATATTAATTTATGAAGACGAATTGAGCCAATATTAATTTATGAAGACGAATTGCACCATTTGTTGAGCCAATATTAATTTATGAAGACGAATTGCACCATTGACATTGACCTTGTCTGATTTTATTAATTTGTTGACCCAATACTTTAATTTTATGAAGACGAATTGCACCATTGACATTGACCTTAATGTTGTTATTTATTGATACAGCAAGTTTTCTACACTTCTCCGTGGAGATCATTACTTTCCATCTACCCATACTTTTCAACTTTTCATGTATCCCTGTTGATTTCTCTATTCCCTTAATTATTTGTCTATCCATGGACCACTCATTCATTTGCAACATTTCTTTTCTAAATACAGTCACCATTCTTCAACTCACCTGAAATTCTATTTCCGCCATTCACAACAACTATCTCGCCGTTCTTAATGGTATCCAAATTTTTAGTTCTACCATTCTTTTTTTTCCATATTTTTTTTGCTTTTAGATTCCAACCTTCGGAGGCACAATCTTGGATCAAAGCTGCATGCTGGTATTCCGGCAGCGAATTCCCCATTTCCGACATCAATTCTCTGCTCTTCACTCACCTTATTTACACTTTCGCAGATGTTAACTCATCATCCTATGAGCTCTCTTCCTCCTCCTCCTCGGAGCAGTATTACTCCGCCTTCACGCCAACCGTCAAGCGAAAGAACCCATCAGTCACTACTCTCGTCGCCATTGGCGGTGGAAACGCAGACTACGGTGTCATTTCAACCATGCTCAGTAGCTCTTCTCACAGAAAGTCTTTCATTGATTCTTCGATAATTTTCGCAAGGCGTTATGGCTTCCTAGGCCTAGACTTTAGTTGGGCTTCAGCTAACACAAGCTCGGACATGACCAACATGGGGAAGTTATTTGGAGAGTGGCGGGCAGCTATCGCTTCTGAAGCCGCAAAAACCAGCCAACCACCATTGATTTTGACTGCTACCTTGCCGTACAGGCCAGATTTTAAGTCCTTCGCTTTCCCGGTTGAATCAATCCGGGACAATTTGAACTGGGTACATGTCATTGCCTTTGCCTATTACAAATCTCAGTGGATCAATTTCACCGGTGCTCATGCAGCATTATACGATCCATCGAGTGACGTGAGCACCGACTATGGTATCAAATCATGGATTGGCAGGGGATTACCTGCTTCCAAACTGGTTTTGGGATTGCCTTTCTATGGATATGCTTGGACGCTAAGCAATCCCAGGGACAGCGCTTTTGGCGCACCGGCTAAAGGTCCTGCTATTACCAAGGTTGGATATATGAGCTACAAGGATATCAAAGGCTACATTGATAGATATGGGGCTGACATAGTTTACAATGCTACTTATGTAGCGAAGTACTGTGTGATCGGTTCGGCTTGGATCGGTTTCGATGATGCTGAAGTTGTGAAAATAAAAGTTTCTTATGCTAAGGAGCAGAATTTGCTTGGATACTTCATCTGGCAGGTCGCACATGATGATAATTGGGTGCTTTCTCTTGCAGCTGCAGGTACGAAAAATAAAGTAACTTTCGCACACGTGTTTTTTTCTCCCCCCATTGCTTTTGGCCTTTGGATTGAGTGAATCAAAGAAGAATTAATGGACCAAAATAAACAAGTTCTGCATAGTTATTTGAAAAAAGTCAGAAATTAGCAATCAAGACAGGACAATAAAATATTTTGGTTTTGTTTGTTGAATGAAGATTAATAATATGATTGTTTAAATTTCCCAGCAATGCATTCCTTCCGACTTGTAACGATGAATTTTATATGCTCACAGCTCAAGAGGGTGGAGGCAGTGGGCAGAACAAACGGAGACTTCTTGTAATCGTTTTGATCACTATAGCTTCAGTTATTCTCGTGCTAGGCTCCACGTTGAGTTACTTCTGCATGAGACTGCACAAATCAAAAGGTATAGCTTATAGTCTGTCTCTGTTCAGGACGTCTTTTCTTTCTTTTTCTATTTGGCCTAAAGTATTGAAGCTTTAACTATTTCCGTTTTAGGATTAGTTGTTTGGACATTTTCTGTTAACCATTTTGTTTCCTAAAAATTGTGCAGCTATGGAATCAGAATCCAGGGCAAATGATATAGCAAACACAGCTGGAAAATTCAACAGCAACGTTCCTAATCTGAAAATATTTAGCATTGCTGGCGTTGAGGGGGCAACGGATGGATTTTCGATTGAAAATAAGCTTGGAGAGGGCGGTTATGGCCCCGTTTATAAGGTAAACTTTTATAATAAGCATGTTACTGGAAGATTCAAAGCCATTAAACATGCTGCTAACCATGATTGTGTGCTTAACTTACTAGGGAGTATTGCCGGATGGACAAAAAATCGCTGTGAAGAAACTATCAAAAGCTTCAACTCAAGGATTTGAGGAGTTCAAGAACGAGGTCATGCTCACCGCAAAACTACAACATGTAAATCTTGTTAGGGTTTTGGGATTTTGCATCGAACACCATGAGCAAATGCTGATTTACGAGTACATGCCAAAGAAAAGCTTGGACCTCTACCTCTTTGGTAACTCAATACGAGATTTCGCTGTTTTTTGTACCACAAATCTTTAAGCTAAATGTAATGAAAAGCTTGTTAGCATATGATCCTCGTATGTTGTCTCTAATGACCCATGCATTTTTTTTGATACATTTCAATGAAGAACTGATTGGAAAATATCTGTCTAAATGTAGATCCTGTTAGAAGATATGAATTGGATTGGAGAAAGCGGGTTCAAATTATCGAAGGGGTTACTCAGGGACTTCTTTACCTCCAAGAGTACTCAAGATTGACAATCATCCATCGCGATCTGAAAGCTAGCAACATTTTACTTGATGAGGAGATGAGGCCTAAGATCTCGGATTTTGGTATGGCCAGAATTTTTGCAAAGGATGAACTCGAAGCAAATACAGGTCGAATTGTTGGAACATAGTACGTGACTCTATTTCTTATCGAAGCTATACTATCTAATTGAGCTTATTTCATTACGTACATAATTAGTAATTCTTCTAAATCATTCTATGCAGTGGTTACGTACCACCGGAATACATTAAGAAAGGTTTATACTCCACTAAATCAGATGTTTACAGCTTCGGAGTTCTTCTTCTACAGATCATAAGTGGCAAGAAGAATGCCCCCTACTATGGTTCAGATGAAGACTTGAACCTACTAGAATATGTAAGTTTCTTCAATCACCACAGTTACTTCAGAATTAATATTTACTTTGGTTTTTCTACGAATTAAATCTTTGCGTTTCAATTACATGGCGTGAAACATTCAACGATTTCAGGCATATTTACTTTGGAAACAAGGCAAAGGGATGGAATTTATGGATCCTGCACTTGACGATACACATTCTTTATGCAAATTGATGAGATGCTTGCAAATTGCTCTCCTATGTGTTCAAGAAAATGCAAATGACAGGCCTTCGATGTTGGAAATTTCTTCAATGCTACAAAATGAAGGAGCTACAATGGAAAATCCCAAAATTCCAGCCTTCTCAAAAAGAAACGAAAACGAAGAAACTAATCCCACACCGCTGCCAGAAGCTTGTTCCATCAATGATGCAACAATCTCAGGAGTTGTAGCACGATGAGTGGTAAATGCTAAGTAATTAATCTATATCGACTCGGAAAACTTAAGGGCTAAATGTTAACATATTGTGGATGAATGTGTTTATTGATGGAAAACAATATTATCACAGCGGATGATCTTCTGGTAGGAAAAGTAGTCCCTACGTTGTGAATGAACACACTTAGAAGTAATGACACTCTCTCTTACTTTCTAGAGACACACTATAGAACACTCACACTCTTACAAGACTACTCTTACTTCTCACTCTCACTTGGTTGCTTGCTTGCTTGATTACTTACAAATGGTGTCGACGCCTTCTCCTTTTCATAGGCATGGATAGAACCTTGGAGAAGCATGGAAACATCATGCTAGAGATATCTAGATAATTCCACTAACTTCCTAAGCTAGAATTATCTACACTAATCTTGCATGTTGGTGGAAACCTCACCATTCTTCTAAACTGTTCCACCAACTTAAACTTTGCTAGAATTCTCTAGCATGTGTATGGATCTTTCTTTGTGCATGGTCTGGATTCATTTGTCTTTGGGCTCTTTGGGCTGGTGTTGATCTTCATATAACTAATCTAGAACACTAAAAAGAAATAATATAAAATTGAATGAATATAGGAATGGGTCTTACACCGAGAGGACTCAAAAATGTCGATGCGGGAGTGCCTTGACGCATAAATTGTATGCCTCAATTCTAAGTCCTGAGGGGGTGCAAAACAAACATGAGTGGACCAAGTTAATATATATAATATACTGAAACAATTATCAACATACTAACCCCCAAAGTTTTATGAAAACATCCATAGCATAATATGTAGTAGGTTTTCCGAAAACCCTAGCATGCCATAAAATCTTTCATAAAACATATCTCGTATATAGTGGGCTAAATAGTGGTATCCAATAACAATATATCATGGCCCAATGCCAGCTATTATGTATATGCGCCCGAAGCCAGAGATTATTTCTCATGGCCCAATGCCAGCTCCACGTCTCTCGGCCCGAACCCAGAGATTATTTCTCTCGGCCCGCAGCCAATAACCATATCCCTCACCCGTTGGCAGAATAGTGACCACTAGATATATATATCTCAAAAACATCTTCATAACATATAGTCATCCGTTATATATACTATAAAGAAGTGTGTAAAAACATGTTCATAAGTAGTATATAGTCATCCATCATATATACTACAAAGAACATCAGTTCGATAAAATATGATAATTTAAAATATTCTCAGTAAGCATAATATCTCATAAAACGTAGTCATTAAATCATGCTTTTCATTTATGCATTTCTACTATTAAAACATGCATTTTAGAAGGGGTCCACTCATAGATACTTCACCGCCGAAGAGCCACGCAAACTAGTAAAGACAGAAACGCCACAAATAATTGCCCCTAAGCACATAAAGGGTCCAATTAATAAAACTATATTCAAACAATTGAATTTCGGAAAGCGGACGTCATAAACGGGTCTAGGACGTCAAAATTAGCCTAGGAAGGGTCTCGTTCGAAACCCAAAAAAGTCAACGGTCAACGTTGACCAGAAAGTTAAAGGTCAAATCAAGTTTGGACCGGGCTGGTTATTGGGTTGGACCTAGGTATCTAGGTTGGGCTGGGTTTACATTAAAGGGCTAAAAGATTAGGCCTTGGGTTAGGTTTTGGGTTAAAGGTTCTAATGGGTTGGGTTGGAGGGCCTGGGCTTGATAGCCCAGCCCAAAGGTCCTGGGCTTGATAGCCCAGCCCAAGGGTCCTGGGTTTGGGGTTTAGATAAAAAGGGATTTGGGTTTGGGCTTTGTAAGGGTTGGGCTCAGTAGCTTGGCCCAGGGACAATGGGTTTAGATAGGGCCGAAGGCCCAATCCTGAACGGCCCAAAGGTTTGGTTTGGGTCTCGACCTGGTTTTGCGAGGGAAAAGGCCGTAGTTTGGCCGGGAAAATCCCCGACTCCGTTTAGGGTCCATACTTAACCAAATCATGCAATTTAATATACCAAATTGAAGCCCAGAACATAGGGAATCGAAATATACCTATCTAGTGGTCGGAATTGGCCGGAAAATGATTGGAAAGTCTCAGGTTCCCTCGCCGGAATATGGGGAATTCTCTCAGCTGGTTTTTTTTGTGTCAAATGCTATAATTAGGTCAGAAACAACGTGGAAATGTGATCACAATGACCTACATCATTTATTTAGGTCTTACCTTGCTCGACATCTTAAGGGTGCGTCGTAATCCTCGGAAAAGCCATGAACAGTGGCGTTACCACTGTCGGGGCGTCGGGGCTCCACGGCCTTGGCCTGAGTACGAGATGTAGAGGGTTAGATGGTGGTGTAGCTCGCTAGGAAGGTGAGTTGCTGGTGGTCTCCCTGGGTGGCTAGGTGTATGCTGCTCGGAGGGAGGGATGGAGATAGAGAAAGCGACCTGAGAGAGTTTGAAAGTGAGTCTCACGGGAGACAGAGAAGAGATGGAAAGTGGGTTGGGGAACCAAAAGCAAGGGTGGCTCCACATGGTACACCAAATAAGGCCAAAAAGTAAACACCAAATAAGGCCAAAAAGTAAACATTAAAACTAAGTACCCTAACTAAAGTGAAATTACATAATTGTCCTCTCGTTTCGTAGAAAAACCGGGCTTGGGTTGTTACATAATCTATCCAAGAATGAACGAAGAAAGAAATTAATCCCACATCGGAGCTAGAAATTTGTTCGGTTAATGATTCGACATTGTCCTAGGTTGTAGCTTGATAGAATTTTGTTCTGTGTTAGTATGTAATTGTAGCCTCTTTTTTTTTCTTTCTCATTCTTCTGGTTAGATAAACAAGTGGAAGTTAATTCGTGCGGTTAATCTGAACTCTCTATCGAGTTTGGACTTTCTGTTATTTACCATGAACTTCCCGGTAAAACTTGTCTTGCGATCGCTTACACGGGCAGAAGATAATTTCTCCGTAATTCGATTTGTTCCTTCTTTACATTTCACAAAAAGTTTGGCGGCAAAAGTTTCCATTGCAATTATCGATGACAAATGTATATGTTCTTACTATACGCAAAACATGTAGACCATGCCAGGCTGATCATCTTAAGGCAAATGTAAGGCCAATCTAGGGCCACCCGGCATTGTAACTATTGCTTAGAGCGACCCATTCGAACCACAATTGTGTATACGGCAACTTATGTGGTCTCAGATGGGAAAAAGGAGAAAATGACAGAACTTAAGTGGTTTTGTCATTGTTTCCTACTGAAGACATTGCAAGTCACATAATTTTGTGGATTCCTTTGGTTCTACAATAGGATTAACTAGCTCACAAAAGGTTGGTCGAGGGCAGACATGTGCTAGGATGGATTGGACTGGATAATTTGAAAGTGAAATATAAACGCATTGAATACAAACTACCCCGTTATGTCTGTCCAAAACCCAAAGGACTTCTTTGAAGTTGTCCTTAAATCTTGACCTTAGAAAACCGAACAGTAGCTCCAAATGTGAATGGCTGCAGCGAGCATTGAGTTTTTAAGCGAAAAAAGAACCTCTGGTGTTTTCACATTTCTGATCATTGGTAAGTGGGATTGAACAATATATTAGTCATCTTATTCAAGGAAAATCGAAGTATCTATCTTTTATTTTCATGGTATTGAAAAATATCTTCCACCCGATCCTCTTCATCTTCCTTGTTTCTTATAATTTTTCTTGTTCTTCTGCACAAACTTGGATTTGAGCTGGTTTTTGGTATGCTGGCAGCGACTTTCCTATACCGGACTAACTAGCTAGCTCGTAAAAGGTAGGTCGAGGCAGACGTGTGCCACGATTGGATTGGACTGGATAACTTGTAAGTGAAATATAAATGTGTTGAATACAAACCCGTTATCTCTGTCCAAAACCCAAAGGACTTCTTTGAAGTTGCCATAAATCTTGACCTCAGAAAATCGAACAGTAGCTCCAAATGTGAAGGGTTGATTTCAGCATTGAGTTTTTCAGGCCAAAAAAAACATTAACCTCAGGTGTTTTCACATTTCTGATCATTTGAAAGTGGGATTTGAACAATATATAAGTCATCTTGTACAAGGAAAATCGAAGTAGCTGACGTTTATTTCCATGGTATCAAAAAATTATCTCCCACCCAATTAATGTTCTTCATCTTCCTTGTTTCTTGTAATTTTTTGTGTTTTTCTGCATAAATTTGGAGTTCGAGCTGGTTACTGGTACGCCGGCTGCGAGTCTCCTATAACGGAGATAAACTCTGCCTTGTTCACACATCTTATTTGTGCTTTTGTCTATGTGAATTCCTCCACTCCACCTTCCAGCTCTCCATCCCTTATGCTCACGAACAATACTTCTCGACCTTCATGGATATTGTCAAGTGCAAAAACCCATCAATCACAATAGTCATTTCCATATGGAACGGAGAAGCAGCAACAACTTGGCTAATCTTGGGTCAGAGACAGTCATTTCCATCTGGAACGGAGAAGCAGCAACAACTTGGCTAATCTTGGGTCAGAGAGCTAACTTTTCAGTCTTGTCTAAAATGCTCGAAATTCCTTGGAGTAGAAAGTCTTTCATCGAAGTGGCAAGGCGTTATGGCTTTCAAGGTATAGACTTACTCTAGACTTGGCTTAACACAGCCTCATATATGATCAATATGGAAAAGCTATTGGATGAACGAGTGGTGAGCTGCTGTGACTTCTGAGGCAAGAAATGTTGAGGAAAAATCAGAGTACACTACTCTAACACAAGTGTTGAAGAGACAACACAAGTAAACAAATTACTTGTATTACACTCACAAAATATTACAACACTCAAAACTCTCAAAGACATTTTAGAAGTAATGACACTCACTCACTTTCTAGAGACAAATTCTAGACCACTCACACTCCTCACAAGACTACTCTTACTTTTTGCTCTTACTGGGTTGCCTACTTGCTTCCTACTTGACTACTTTTTTGGTTTCTTACTTCTTCTTACTTGATTACTTGGTTGGTTTTTTACATAGCTTAGCACCTCGCATATTTATAGTGTGAGGTTTGCCGACTTTGGTATTGCTAGAACTTTCTAGCTACTTATCATGCATTGCACCATCACCGACATAGGCTTTGCAATATCCATACAAAACTACAAGCTGCTAGAACTTTCTAGCTTGTTATTTTTGCCCACCAACTTGACATGCAGATTTGAGCTAGAATGGTCTAGTTCATTTGCAGTTGGACAAAGTCCTTTAGAAGCTTATGGCTTCCAAGCTTTCTGCTTGTATTTGCTAGACTTTTCTAGAATCTAAACACCAATTGGGCTGGTGTTGATCTTCAACACTCCCCCTCAACACTAGTGATGAGTAGATTTTATATTATATTTTTAACCCTATTCTTAGTATAATTTGATTAATATTTTGAAAGAATTTTGATACTTTGAATTGTATTTCCAATATAGGACTTTCGACTTCCTCTGGAGCAAAACATGGTCAAATAGACGAATTTTGGAGTAATTCCAATTGGAGGACGTTCGTGAGTCACTTAACTTGATCGTATCAAAATATCATAATTTTCTTCCCAGCAATGATTTTCTAGAAATAAAATAAAGGAGCAATGTGCAGTGCTGGAAAAGTGACGTTTTGGGCTTGAATTGCGTTTTTTGGAGCCCAAGATGATCTCGGATGGGTTCGTGGCCTTCTGGAGATATGTTCAGAACGTCCTGATCTTCAAAACAAGCTATCTTGGGCCGGATTTGGAGGAGACATGAGACTAAAACGTGGCTGAACAGTTTCTGTGCAGATATCCTAGTTTAATTAGGACTTTATTTTCTTATTTATTTTATTATTATTACTAGTTTCCTAATTAGAGAAGAAGACCAAACACTAGGGTTTGGCGTGGGATTTTTAGTTAGGGTTTATAAGGCTTTTGCCTTGCCAAGTTTTGGGGAGGTTGATTATTATTCAACTTTGGAGACAGAGAACTTTGCTAGGGTTTTTGGAGATTTTCTACTTTAAGGTGTTTTCTATCCTTGTTTTTAATATTTTGTTGATGGTTCTTCGTAACTAATTTTTGTTTGCTAGGGCGAAGCCTTGAACCTTAGCATGAATATGTAATTTTATTAATTTTCTTATGAATGGATGTATGCTTGCTCTGAATTATTAATCACCGTTTTAAACTGTCTAATTGTCTTAATGCTTAGTTACCATTAGGATTTTTAGATAAGTAATTTGATGCAATTTTGGTCGGAAGGTTCCCTGAAATTGACGCTGGCTTCTTGTGATTGATAATTGTAATTTCACTTAAGATGAACACCACGTCTTAAGGGTTGCATGGTTTTTCAAAGGGTTTTCATAAAGCATAATGAGTCTCTCATGTTCAGATTTGATCCGAACGTCCGGACGGGTTGCATGTTAGATATACGTTCTATGTTGGAGGTTCCGAGTAGAATATAAATTAGGAAAACCTAACCTTCAATGCATGTGTGTAGAAATTCATAAGTAGTTGGTAAAATTGTATAGAATTGTTAAGGGGACGGCGGAACCCTAGGCTTTTACAAATTGATTTTCTTTAAATTGTTTTACAGTTAATTTCTATTGTTTTTATTAAATTCGTTTTTATTATTTAAAATTCCAAAATCAATATTTTTCAAATCTTGTTTTAAATAGTTAATTAAGAATTAGTTTAAATACAAATTATTCATTCAATCCCTGTGGAAAACGACCTTGCTTGAGCTGCTATACTACGATTACCTTGTACTCTTGCAAGTATTTTTGTGTGTTTTTATCCCTACTTTTTGCAGGTGGTAAAATCCCTATCAACCAGCTTTTTCTTTTCTTCTCGTTGAGTCGACGCTTTATCTTGAACACCCATTTGCAAGATATGGGTTTCACATATCTTGGCCTTGCCACTGGATCTTAAGTTTGACATTTCTTTAACGCATCGACCTCTTCTCCTAGGTTTACGCCACTCAGAGTTCTGTGATGCTTCTTTACGCATCTCAGCTTCAACTGCTTCTTCTACTATGGTTGCGTTGGTGTATTTAGGATTTGGCTTTGATATTCTTGTTGACCTCCTTAGTTGTGATCGTGGAAACGATGCTTCTACTTCACCAGGTCTAACTTTTCCAGGTGGTTGATACACACCCACTTGCCAGGGACTTTTAGGTATTTCTTGCTTGACATTGTTACCATCAAGCAATTCCTCAAGCTCATCTGGACCCGATTGGACTTGGGCAGCTTGGTCTTCCACTTTTTCCTGCAACATATCTTCAATCTCTCTCTCGAGTCAGTCAACACTTCATTTTTTGAGCACTACCAAGAAGATGCTTCAGCGTCCCATTCTTCTTTCATAGCTAGATATGCTACGGCGTCCCAATCATCTTCAATTTTCTTCTCTAAGTTGGCGATGTTACTTTCTGCGGGCTTTTTGAACCATCACTCATTCGCCATGTGGCCTTTCTTTCCACAATTGTAACACTTGCCCTCAAACCTTTTATTATTCTGGGACTGACCATGATTGCCGTTATAAGTTGGAGTTTCTCCTCATCGAGAACCCCTCTCATTCTGATGACCTTTTTCCCTGTCACCACTTCTTTTAGATCCACCACTAGCATGCTGCTTAAAGCTGCCTTTACTTGTGGTGTAGAGCGCTTCCTCCTTACCTCTTAACGATACCTTTTCCATTTTCTTTGCAAAAGCTTCTTGATCGGCAAGCAAATTCTCAAACTCAACAAGTGATGATTGGGTCGGCCATCCTTGTATAGCGGCAACGAAGCCTCGATATTCGGGTCTCAATCCATGGATAATTATTCTTTTTATCCTGGATTCTACAACTGCAGCACTAGGATCTAATTCAAAAATTTCACAGTAAATAAACTTTACTTTGTGAAAATATTTGGTAATCGTCATCTCTCGCTGGGCCACCGATAACAACTCATTCTTGAGAAGTTGCAGTCTTGTATCGTTCTTCTTTGAAAAGGGTGTGGCCAAGGTGTCCCACGCTTCTTTTGGTGTCTTGGCTTTTCGTATGTGCTCGAACATGTCATCTTCAACTGTGATTTTTAAGGCAAACATAGCCTTACCTGCCTTGATCTTCCACTTCCTCAAAGTGCCGCTAGAGTCTTCTTCCGGCCGTGTGACCTCATTACCGCCGACGACATCCCAAAGATCTTGGCCTTGTAGGTAAGACTCCATACACGTTGCCCATGTATTGTAATTTTTGTTATTAAGCTTCTTGATTCCTCCAACAACTTGAAGATCTCCCATCGTGTCAACAGAACTTCGATATGCCGAACAAGATTAACCAACAATCTTGTGAAGTACTAAACTTCTCACGATTCTCGGAAGCTTTACTAGAGACGGTCCCTGATCGTACCACTCTGATACCAATTGTTGAAGAAAAATTAGAGTACACAACTCTAACAAAAATTTTGGAGAGACAACACAAGTAAACAAATTACTTGCATTACACTCAAAACTCTCAAAGATACTTTAGAAACAATGACACTCACTCACTTTCTAGAGACAAACTCTAGACCACTCATACTCTTCACAAGACAACTCTTATTTCTCACTCTCACTTGGTTGCTTACTTGCTTCTTAATTGACTACTTTTTTGGTTTCTTACTTCTTCTTACTTGATTACTTGGTTGGTTTTTTACATAGCTTAGCACCTCACATATTTATAGTGTGAGGTTTGCCGACTTTGATATTGCTAGAACTTTCTAGCTATTTATCATGCATTGCACCATCACCAACATAGGCTTTGCAATATCTATACAATACTACAAGCTGCTAGAACTTTCTAGCTTATTATGCATGCCCACTGACTTGACATGCAGATTTAAGCTAGAATGGTCTAGTTCATTTGCAGCTGGACAAAGTCCTCTAGAAGCTTCTACCTTCCAAGCTTGCTGCTTGTATTTGCTAGACTTTTCTATAACCCAAACACCAATTGGGTTGGTGTTAATCTTCAACAAGAAACTCTATCATGATAGGATTGAGTTGGATTGATTTCAATGATGTGGAAGCTAGATTCACATTTTCTTCTACCATTAGTACGTACATAACAAGATTTTAAATGATTATTTACATTTACAGAGGAGAGAAATTCGAATCCAAAAGAAAATTTGAGGGCATACTGTCCTAGTTAACTAATTTAATTCAGAAAATTGATTACTAATTAGTTGGATATGTACCTGCTAGTAAAAGAGTCCAATTGAGATTGAAGGCGACACTCTATGCAAAGTAGCCAAGTATTCGTTTGCCTTTAACATATGAACTTTTGCGGCCGTTCCGGGAACTCCCAATCGATGTCAAGGCTGTGGAAGTTGTAATACGGGAAATGTTTACGGTGGAATCAATAAAGGCCTTTTCGGGTGCTAGCTTGGTTGGCTGGCCAATGGCCACTAATGCAAAATTTGCCTTACTTGCTTTGAAAATTTGAAAGTAGGGTTTCGTTGTTGGTCGATTTTCTTACCGAATATGGCATAACTTCTCTAAAATTATACTCTATCATAAAAAATTATGTTTGCAACTTGAGATTAGTTATGTATAGAAATAAACTACCATACTGTAATAAGTTATAAGTTATAATTTTTCTTGGTGTAAACTTGTTGGGGCCCAAAATAATGGTTTGGGCCGAGCGTGAAGTGCTTTTCGGCCCGGAGGCTTAGCTTGAAGGATGTTGTGGGATATTCGGTTTATGGGCCGACTAGGTTGGGTCGACCAAGTCCTAGTGGGAAAGGAAGTTGTTTGGATAAAGATAAAGGGGATGAAGTCTTATTGTTAAATGGATAAGGAAATGAAGTCCTAGTGCAGCAAGGAGTCTCAGCAAGATGGAGATGCTGAGGTATGGATGTGGCCTGACAAGGGGTTAAGTTCAAAGTCTTGATGGAAGTAGGAATGGTCGAGATAAGGTCGGATCAGGGTAAGAAGTCCTAGTCCGAGTGAGGTTGTGATTCTATCAAAGGAAGTTTTGTTGCTATAAATAGAGGGGTGATGGCAACATTCAAGGGACCCCCAACTCAACACACAAATCTGCCCTGTGCAAATTCTCGCTTTATGTGAAACCTCTCAACAACCTTGAGATTTTTATTTTCTTTTTCTGCCTTCACATCTTCAATTTGGATAAATAGCACTGTGAAGGCAACCGATGACACCTTTAGTTTGGATAAACAGCACTGCGTCAAGGCCGATTGGTTATCTATCTAAGTTTCGGTTGATAAGGATTTTTAGGTCCTTGTCGGTAGAGGTCATCATCAGCCTTCTCAACGAAGTAAGGTGTTACTGATTGTTAGGTTCAACGCATCGAACGCCAAGTTGTTTTATGATCATGTACTCACAAATAGGGTTTAGAGTTCGACATTTGGACGATCGAATCACATTTACCATCAAGACTTACATCCACTTTGAGTATTTGTGCCTTTATACTTTGGTGTCAATTCGGCGTGAGTTTATTCTGACGAATACTCTGAAGCCAACGACGACGAATTGTGAACTTCGTAATTAGTAGTTTTGTCTTTAGGCTTGAGAATCCAGAGGCCGAGATGTGCTCCTTCCTCGGTCGCAATCGCAGGACGTAGAGGTCAGTCGCGCGCATCAACACAACACATCAGTATATTTTACTCCCCAGCCGAGCTCGGCCGACAAGTTGGCAAGCCCAACACATATCTGAAAGACGTAGTTAGCTTATTAATTACCCGGCTTGCACGCCATGTAGGCTAAGTAGTTTTTAGAGTCAACATTTTGGCACACCTAATGGGACCCAAATGCTAAAAGTACGAAGTTTATGCCTGTTGAACACGATCAGGAAAGAAGAATATCGTCATGGGAAAATCACCTACTACTCATACGACCCAAAATACGAGTCTAGAAGGCTTATTATAGGCACAGACTACTAGTGCCGTGATACCTGATCCACGCCGAGAAAAGGAAATAATTCTCGGCGAACCACCTCGTGATACATGAGTCATTGCTAAGGTTGCTAAAGAATGTCCTGCCGAAGGAGCATTAGAAGAATGTGACGAAAATGGTGGTGAAGCCTTCGAACCACCAACCAGATTGTTCCTTAGAAAACGACTTGAAGAACAATCTCGGTAGTTCGAACAGATGATCGGCCGAGAAATAAAAGGGATACTATAGGAAGTACGTGGTTACAGCACCATGCACACCAGGTTGCTTGAGGTTTTAGTCAGTAATACCCAGAACATGGGGTTTGCTGATCAGTCGAGACAATCCATTCTGAAAAGTAACACAATATTAGCATTAGCGGCCGAGGCAGAACTTACTCGGCTTAAATCAATCGATCTAAAGAAAAAAGGTGGATCAAGCAGCAAAAAAAATGAAGTCGAGCTCGAAACACTAGTTGTAGGTTTAGTTGAAGTTCAAAAAATGATTGATTCGACCTTGAAGAAGGGGCCGAAGTTCATTCATCTATACCTAGATTATGTGGAACACTTCAGGTATCCGAAGGGCTTCAAAATCCCAGATTTCAGCCTGTTCACTGAAGAATCGTCTCTATCTTCTTTAGAACATGTGGCTCATTTCACCGCGCAATATAGAGATGTTAATAGCGACTATCACAAGTTAAGACTATTCAATTTCTCACTAACGAGCTCAGCATTCGCATGGTACATTAATCTTCACCCAAATTCCATCCAAAGTTGGGAAGACCTGGTTGAGAAATTCCATGAGCAATTTTATCGGCCAAGGATGGAAATGTCAGTATCTTCATTGGCCCGGATGGCTCAGGCATCTGATGAGTCACCAATGAAGTGCTTAACAAAGTTTAAGGGCTAGGAATTGGTGCCGAGTACTCTTCCATGAAGTCGAGTTTGTAAGGATCGCATTGAATGGGTTGGACGTGGAGTACAAGAAAAAGTTCTTAGGGATAAACTTTCGGGACATGTATGAACTGGCTCAACATGTTGAGCAATACGACTATTTACTCCGAGAAAAGAAGATATCAAAATCCCAGGCCCGAGGAACGATTTATAAAAACCCTTAGGTTAGGTATGCATCGGCCGAATGAGATGATTCCCAGTATGCCAGTATAGACCTGGCTGAGATTGTAATTGATTAATTGTACATTTGCAAAGCCATGGCTTATCCCAAAGATGTCAAAACTCGCGCAGCCCCTGAAGATGCCACAGCCAAAGCGCCAAAAGTCTATACCTTTGACATTACCAAGGCCGACGCAATTTTCGACCAGTTGTTATCAGCAAAGATTATTAAGCTTTGGCCAGGAGATAACATTCCAAAGGCCAAAGAGTTGAAAGATAAGACATACTGCAAATATCACAACTCGAATAAGCACACGACCAATAATTGTGTGGTATTCCATGATGCTATTCAAAGCTGGATCGAGAAGGGCAAGCTGAAATTTCTCAAAAAACAAATGGTTGTCGATGCTAATCCCTTCCCATCGGCAAAGGTCAGTATGGTAGATGCTCATTTGCCTAAAAGCAAAAGAAAAGGGAAGGCCGAGTTCGTGCCAATGCAGCATGTTATAAAACAAAATTTTCGGCCGCGACTCAAGATTGATTTATTTTCTAATGAGCCACATATAGAGTTGACAGGACCGGCTAAAGTCGAAGCCATGTCAGGATCCAGCGAGGAAGAGTCTGATGGGCCGATGGTTTTGTGCAGCCGTTGTAAGGCATAAGTGGTCTTAACAGAGCCAAAAGTAAAGCCACTTCAAGTACCGACACCGTGGCAGCCGCCTGCAGTCGTGACAACATCACGACAGCTGTCCATGGCTGCGGCAACACCTCCAAAGGTACTCGGCGTGGGCCAGCACCAAAAGGTGTTTGATAGACTTGGCCTCCAACCACGAGCTGATGGATCATCTTCGGCCAGGCGACGACTGGATTTCGATGCACGTTTTTATAATAAGGACTACTATTTGCGAAACTCCAGCAGTTTCGGCTCAATGGCTAACCAGAAGACATTCAAGCTGCCGAAACCACACGACCAACGATGGTACACATATAACTCCCCAACCGGCGTGTATATCGCACTGTCTAAGTCTCAGAAACGGCGTCGCCAACAGATAGATTGCATGGCTAGACAACGCGCAGCACAGTCTGCTTCGGCTTCCAAATGGCAGCCGAAAGAAACAGTGGAAAGTAGAGATGACCGACAGCCCCTAGCCATCTTGACTGAATTACTTCGGGGAAAAAAGTGATTGACTGCAATTTTGAAACCTCCATCGAGGAATCTGAGAAGCAGATCAAACTCCTTCTTCGACCTAGCAAAATGAAAGCTCGTTTTGAACAATTCAGAAATGAATCAGAAAGTAAGCTCACTCCATTATCATCACCAGAACTACTAATCAAGATATGACGGAATCTCCACCCTCATTTCCTCGGTGAGGCCTTAGAGTACATATGGGAATTTCACAAGATGCATTCTGCCAATGATTTATATGGCCTACTAAATGAGTGTCAAAAGACCCTCGACTTGGCCTTAACTTCCCAAGACGCTAAGCAAATTATCCAAAAGACCACAGATCCGGCAATGAAGGCCAGATTTCAACACATACATGAAGCTCGGGTACTCGATTTTGAGGTCGATCCATATACTGACATAGACCCCGCCGAGCTTCCTTTTTCCCTGGAATACCTTTAATATTTAAGATACCATTTTGAAGTCTTCTCGGCAGTAGCTCTCTTCGGCCTTACGGCCGATTAGAAGGAATGCGTAGCACGACTGGATGCATACCTTGATACAAAGAACACTCAAATCGCTTATAAGGAGCAAGTCCGTAAAGCGGCACAAGTCCCAACGTCGAGCGAGCTTGAGGAAGACACCCAGAACGACGAGGCACATGAGGATGATCCACAACCCGTTGATGAAACCAAAGATGTTCCGGTCGAAGATAGTCATGAGCAAGACACTTCAGCTAAGAGACTGGGAGAAGACGACCATGACTCGATAGGCCATTCAGTCCTTAACAACATGGAGATCAACATGGTCCATGTCCTACCCGTCGAATTTCAGACAACTGCTTCCCAACCAACTTCTTTGGATGGTGATGTGGTTGCCGAAGAAGCAACACAGGTTGACTTCATTGTTGACGAAGAAGATGAGCCAGAGAGTAAACATGGTAAGCTTAAAGTAGCTCTCGTCGAATTATTTCCTGTTCTCCGGCCGTTAATCTGCAACATCTCAAGCCGTTGTATGTCACGGCTCATATTAAGGGATATCCAATCTCCAATGTATTTGTCGACTGTGAAGCAACAATCAACGTTTTGCCTGTTTCCATCATGCGAGCTCTACGACGATCAAACGACGAACTCATCCCATCAGGTATAACTATGAGTAGCTTCGTGGGCGACAAATCTCAGACAAAAAAAGTACTTCCTCTAGAAGTGAGTGTCGCTGGTCGTAATCACATGACCGCGTTCTTCATAGTGGATTCAAAGACCGAGTACAATGCACTGCTTGGCCGCAATTGGATTCATCAGACATGTTGCATTTTGTCATCATTATACCAAGTCTTTGTTTTCTGGGATGGAAAATTGATCGTAGTCCATTCGGCCGATAACCAGCCGTTCAAGGCTAACATGATTCAAGCTCGTTACTATGATGTCTACGTCGGCTACATCACCCTTCAAGGTTTCAATGAGAAAGAACGACCGACTCAGATCTCAGTCCAGAACGTCATTGAGGTAGGCGCCGAGATTGTGCAACATGATTCGGTAAGACTCAGATTAGCCAACTTACTCGCAGATGCTGATGAGTGATGACAAACAAGAAAGGCGCCGAGCCACGTTTTCATCCACCATGGAACAACTGTTGGTCCATTGGTATGCTGTTTCCAAACAACCAAATTCGGGCGTAAATCTAATTGAATTGGCCGAATGAGACAACGACCCAGCTTTACCGTTGGATAAAGTTCAAGCTGCACCAGCCAAACTCGAGGATAATCGGCCTTAGGTTAAGGACCCTTTAGAAGAAATAAATGTTGGGACGGCCGAAAACCCACGACCTTTATTTATTAGTGCTTTGTTACCCCAACCTATGAAAAACGAGCTTTGTAATTTACTTAAGGAATTTAAAGATTGTTTTGCTTGGAGTTACCATGAGATGCCTGGTTTCGATCGAAAGCTCATTGAACATGAGTTGCGCATTAAACCTGGGTGTAAACCATTCCGTCAACCACCTCGACGATTCTTAACCGAAGTACAACTCGGCATAAAAGAAGAAATCATTCGACTTTTAAATGTCGGTTTCATTCGGACAACTCGATACGTCGAATGGTTGGAAAATATCATCCTGATCCTAAAGAAAAATGGTGCTTTACGAATTTGTATCGATTTTCGAAATCTAAATCTGGCAACTCCCAAAGATGAATATACAATGCCGATTTAAGATTTATTAATCGATGCAGCAGCAAGCCACGAAATTTTATCCTTTATGGATGGACATGCTGGTTACAACCAGATTTTCATTGCCGAGGCCGATGTTCACAAAACTGCTTTTTGATGCCCGGGGGCACTCTGCACATACGAGTGGGTCGTTATGCCGTTCAACTTGAAGAACGCTGGTGCCACATATCAACGAGCAATGAACACAATATTCCACGACTTAATTGGGACCACTGTCGAAGTTTACATTGATGATGTGGTAATCAAGTCGAAACGACGTCAGACGCATTTGGACGATCTTCGACATGCTTTCTTACGCATGCGCCAGCATAACCTTAAGATTATTCCAGCTAAGTGTACTTTCGGCATTTCAACTGGTAATTTCCTAGGTTTTCTTGTGCATCACCGTGGCATCTAAGCTTAGACATTATATGCTCCCATTCGTCACTTAAGTGATCGCCCAAACTGACGTCATTCGTTATATGCTCACTCGACCGATTGTCAAAGGCCGAATTGGGAAATGAACAATGGCACTATCTGAATTCAGTTTGCAATATGTCTCTCAGAAAACTGTCAAGGGCCAAGCACTGGCCGATTTCTTGGCCCAACACTAGTCCCCATATGGCTTTGGGGGCAATGACGTTGAAATAGGCATGGTTGAGACCCGAGACAATTATTGGACAATGTACTTTGATGGCTCGAGTACTTCCATTTCGGCTGGTGTTGGAATAGTCATTCAGTTTCCTGGGCACCGTCGGTGGTATTTTTCACTCAAGCTAGACTTTAACTGTTCGAACAACTAGGCCGAATACAAGGCCTTCATTATCGGTCTTAGTGTCCTTCACGACTTACGGGCAGTTCGCGCCCTTGTCCTCGGCGACTTGGAACTTGTGATTAACCAACTCAATGGCACTTTTTGTTGCATGAGTTGTACTCTGGCTCCCTATCATATGGTCGCCAGCTATTTGGCCAAGTCCTTTGATGGCATTACGTTCAAATATATTTCTCAAGTCCGCAATACTGATGCAGACGAGTTGGCCTAAATAGCCTCCGGTGCACAACTCATGAGGGGCAAGATATGTTGGGTAATACGTGTATTACAACAATCATGTGATCCGAACACGAGTCATGGCTTTACCGTCGTTATTAGAACGTAAAGATCCTGTCGAAGTTTGTGCAGTCGAGGCGTTGCCAGACAATTGGAGAAGGCCGATCATGCGATATCTCGACAACCCTAATGGCAAACACGACCGTAAGACAATAGTTTACGCCACGAATTACGTTTTGTACCAAGACATGTTGTACAGAAAGGGTAAGGATGGCCTGTTGTTGCTATGTCTCGGCCTTGAAGAAGCCGCTTGAGCAACTATCGAGGTCCATGAAGGAATATGCAGAGCTCATCAGTCCGGGCGAAAGATGCGATGGTTGCTTCGTTGACACATTTATTTTTGGCTGAGCATTCTAAAAGATTGTATTAAGTCTGCGCGAGGATGTATGCAGTGCCAGATTCATGGTCCTATATAGAGAGTCCCAGCTAAATCATTGCATTCGGTCACCAAACCATGGCCGTTTAGAGGATGGGACATGGACATAATCGGCAAAATCACACTGTCTTCTGGATCGGCAAAAAATGCATGGATACTCGTTGCGACGGATTACTTCACCAAATGGGTCGAAGCAAAATCGTATGTCGAATTGACATCTAAAGAAGTTCGTGACTTTGTAGAGGAAAACATCATGACCAGATTCGGTGTGCCAGAGATAATTATCACAGATAATGGTACTGTCTTCACGTCTAACAGGTTTAAGGAATGTACGACGAATCTTAAAATTCGACTCGAGCAATCTACGCTGTATTACTCGCAGGAAAATGGGCAGGCTGAAGTAAGTAATAAAGTTTTGATCGGCATTCTTGAAAAAAATGATGAGAGAAAGGCTTGGGATATGGCATTTGAAGTTAAACAAAGCGTAATGGGCTTATCGTACCTCACTCCGTTCAGCCACCGGGATAACTCTATATGCATTAACCTATGGACACGATGTAATACTGCCGGTCGAACTAAGTATAAACTCGTTAAGGATGATTGAGCAAAGTAGTTTGTTCAGTAACGAGTATAATCAAGCTATGAGGCAAGAGTTAGAAGACCTGGAAGAAGCCCGACTTGATGCTTATAACTTGTTAGTCGCACAAAAGAAAATTGCCAAATGAGCCTATAATCAGCGAGTTAAACAGAAAACATTCGGCGAGGGCGAGTTAGTTTGGCAAATCGTGCTACTAGTTGGAATTAAAGACCCTAGATTCGGCAAATGGTCGCCGAATTGGGAAAGGCCGTTTGTTATTCATAAGGTTCTCGGCAATGGGGCATACCATCTCAAGGATAGAACTGGTTTAATTCACAAATTGTCGATCAATGGAAATTTTTTAAAGAAATACTATCCGACAACTTAGGAGATGCGAGAATAAAAGTGTATTTCATTAAATTGTAAAGTTTACAAACTGATCGGACCATATTTATATATATTTTTACATCAAATTCACGTGTCTTTTCTTAGTTAGTTCCTCATTTTCTGAGCTATTTACTTTGTTTTTGTGTTTTATGTGATTTGTCTAGCTAAGAAAATAAAAATAGAACAAGTGATGTTTTATTTTATAAATTCGTTGAAAATTGCTTTACCCACTTATTTAATGTTGTAGCTGTAAAAATATGAAATCGTGAAGGCAGCGTGTAACATGGGCTGAGAAAAAAAAAACATTACAAAGCAGATAAGATAGAAAGCAAATGGAAAGACACAGTTTGAAGGAGCTGCAAGTGGAGAACATGGGAAATATTAGGTTCCATTTTGAGTGAGAAACAACTTGGCAAAAATGATGATTGCCTTGAGGCAGCATGGAGTAAAAAGAAATAAAAAATGCCAAAGGTGGGCGGTGCAAAAGAAATAA
Organism: Crataegus laevigata; assembly: GCA_963580275.1. NCBI lineage: Eukaryota > Viridiplantae > Streptophyta > Magnoliopsida > Rosales > Rosaceae > Crataegus > Crataegus laevigata. The sequence continues at coordinate 28,061,989 of OY756944.1, read as the reverse complement.
AAAATGATGATGAGCACCGAGACAGAACGTGAAAAAACAAGCAGAAAATAAATAAGAGGGCAGCTGCCATTCTTGGCAGCGAAGAAGAAAAAAAGTGAGCAGCAGGGCCAATCGAAGAGAAAATAAAAGAATAGAGAAGGAAAACAGAGGGGGTGAAAATCAGAGGCAGCTCTCGCTGCCATTGGGCAGAATTGAAAGGAAGGCAGCTGAGCAAGCAGCGCTGCAAAGCTGCGAAGAAGCAGCTGACGTGGCCAGCAAAGAAGGCCTTGGTGCAAGCAGGGAAAGGAGCGCAGCCAGTGCGCAAGCTGCCAGGTGGAAAACGGAGAAATCAAAGTCAGCCTCGGTAGGAATAAGAGCAGCAAAGCTGCCTTAGGCAGCGAGAATTTTGAAAGAAAAACATAGCTGCCAAGTGGCAGCATCACGGCAGCGTTGAAAGCATCACGGCAGCGTTGAAAGCACACGGCATTGCACAGATGCTTGCACTCTCCTCCTATTTCGGTTTAATCCCTCCAAACTCTGTTTTATTTATGTTTTAAGTTATAAATAATGTGTAATTAATTTGTGTTGGCTAGAGGATAATTCAAAATCATGATTATATTTGTAATATGAATTGATACCTTCAGTTGTGATTTCTGAGTTGTGATTTAATTTGCTTAACTGCTTGATTAATAACTTATTTGTGTATGTCGATTAAGAATGCATACTTAATTTACACGCATGAATTTGATGCTAGAATATAAGTGAATTTCACCTAATCGTTATGAACTTATATTCATGAGTAGTGGAGGTTGCTAGTCACAATCGCGTTAAGTGAATTCCTGGCAAACGTATCATGCTTTTCATAGTTACGAATGCCTTGTCAACACTTATGATTTTCATAGAACATAATGATCTTTAATCGTATCTCTATTGTGCTTTTCACGTAGGGAACTTTTGGGGAATAATTTGAGTTGTTGTATGCTGTTCATCCAATTCAATAACATAAGGAAAATCTGAAGGTTAATTTAAGCGTACCTAATTAATTTGGGGTGTTGAGATTCACAACTTATTGAAAGAACAACTGAAAATCAATTTAGATTGCATATGTGTCATGTGTGGAGAAAAACCCTCTAGCCAATCCGTCGCCTATCCATTCACTTTTATTTTATGTTTTTGTCAATTCTGTAATTTATTTAGGTTTAATTTACGTCTCATCAAAACCAAACCTGTGACAACCCGTCCCTGAAAATAAAGATTTTTATAATTTTAATAAGTGAGTTTACAAAAATGCCCTTCGAGGCACATACTTCGATTGGTGTTGACTGCCTCGTAGTGACACCTAAGATTCATTTTCTTGGCATATTCTAATAGTATTCGTCGCTACGGACGCGTGGGCGCAAACGGATTCGAATTTGGAGCTATAACGAAGAAGTTATTAACGTTTAAAGTTAGGGATGAAATTGTAAACTTATAATTTTCTGGAAAATTCCAGAAAATTTGAGGGTGCCACGTGTTGGCCAGTGAGTGGTTGGAGTGGGCTTTGCCCAATCAGATGTTGAAGAGGGGAGGGACGGGAGGAAGGCAAAAACCACACGGGATCAAAGATCCCTCCTCCTCCAAACCCACGGGTATGTCGACCCAAGGCACTTCCGGTGGCTTTCCACCCATTTTTCCGTCGAATTACCTCGAACCATCACCTAGAAACCTCTCTATAACCTTCCATCTACCTATTCCACTTCAAATTTGGGAAGATTTGACCTTGAAAATAGAGAAAACCGAAAGTGGTGCAAAACGGGTCGTGTTCAAATTCTCCCAATCCTGAAACGTTTTCATGAAATTGATCCTACCAAAATACTTCCCTAGAACCTAGGAACAAAGCCCAATCATTTTTTGGAGCATCGGAATCGAATTAAAGTCGAATTGGAGAACACCCCATTTCTAGGGTTCTTGGCGGGTGTGGTGAAATTGGAGGTCTTCGAGGCCAAATTGGACTTTCTCACAGGTATGAAAGTTGTTCTATTCATCGAGATCTTTAATTCTGGAGATTTTGAGAATTTTTAGTGAATGTTGAATTTTCCGGCGACTTGGGGGCGACCAACCGCCACCCGCGGCGGCGCGTGCGGCGGCGCGGGGCCTGAGGGCCGCCAATGATGTTTTTAGGCATTATTCAATGCCTTGATATTAGTTTTGATGATGGATTGACGTAGATTGGTCGTTAGGACCTAAATTCGTTACGGTTATGGAATAGGTCAAAATATGAATCGACGATCCGACCGTTGGATTGTCACCAAACTTTAGTATGTGGTAGTATGTAATATTTGAGGAACGTAGGAATTTACGGATCGGGAATCCGTCTTATGGATCTTCCCGAATTGAAATTGTAAGTTTGTAAATAAAACGTTAACCGCCACTTGGTTTTGGCAATTGGCGGAGATCCAACCGTTGGATCGTAATGAAACTTTGAGGTATTGTCCTAGAAATATAATGTGGATTATTGGAAGTGACGGATCGAAGTTTCGTGATACGGATCTTCCAGATCAAATTCGTAGGGATGCGTTTATTATAAATTGCATATTCTCTCAGTACGGATTCTGAGACATGAATTGATATTTATGCTAGGCGGTGATCATTTGGGATCATTTGGGGATGTCTCGAGAGTCATGCTAGGGGGCTGTAGCGTGGACTCCAGGTGAGTGGGCTTTTGTTTTCAGTATATATATAGATATACATTTGACGTTTTTCCCAGAAACGTACTTTGAATGATTTATTAAGTAAATTGATTTTATGATTGAATTGCCATGTCGTATGCCAATTATATTTTATAATTATGATTATGATTGCATTTATTATGCTCCGGCGCTGTGAACGGCCAGGTAAGTCAGGTAAGTATGATAGTTAGTAGTTGAGATGATAATGGATTGTGATTTAACTCATCACTTGCACCTCGGGTGTTTGTGCTCCGCCAGAGTAGGGCCTAGCCTTCACGTGATCATTCACCTCACGCACCGTACGCTCACCTTGGATCCAAGGCAGGTGCCTAGCCTGTCGTACAGACCACTATAGGTGGTTCCGACTCGTAGGTGACCCGCGATTCGTCGCACAGCCTTCACGTGATCGTAGCACTGAGCGTAATATTATACATCTAGCCTGTCGTACAGACCACTAGAGGTGGTTCCGACTCGTGTGCAGGATAATGATTAATAGTGATGGATTGTGATTGATGAGCTATAGATTCAGCCGCACAGGTCACTAGAGGTGACTCCGGCTGACATGACACTAGGGACACCTCTTGATTTATATTACTTGCATGATGATGATTTGTCTGAGTTGGTATATCGACATGGCCTACTTCTGAGATTGATAATGAGTTTTGATATCTAGACGATGTTTTCGTATATAAATATATATACGTACCATTTTCTGGGAAACTATACGGGATTTACAGTGAGGGGTTATATACGGATTTTTGAAATGGTTTTGAAAAGCTTTGTTTTTGCCCACTCACATTTTCTGTTTTGCGCCCCTCCAGGTTAGCTGTTGAGGTTCGTATCGATGAGGATTCTTGGTGAATCTCAAGACTGGTGGCTACTTATGAGGGTATATTTCTTACCCGCTTTACTGTATTTACTTATGCTCTGAAAGTACGCGTGAGATGGATTCGCTCCCGCTCACAAGCACACTCTGATGTCTAGGCACTTTTAGGTTTAAATTTATTCACATTTTCCACATCACTACACTTTATGGCTTCGTCACCTTCCAGGTGTCGGCCAGCACAACTCGACTTCAGAGTCCTAGTGGACTTTCTGGGTCGGGGTGTGTCAAAACCCCCCCATTATTAAATTATATTATTTAGTTAGTTTTCATTATTTTTAATCTTTTAATTTAATTTCCGTCCAATTAAGTTCCTAGTGTTTATTTAATTTGTTTTCTTTGTTTTGAGTCATTTTAGTGTGTTTTGAATTATTAGAGTTTTTAGCCTAATTTTGTATCCTTGAGTCTTGTTTAATATTTTTAAATTAATTTAGAGTAGATTAGCAATCCCTCCTAATCCCCGGCCTAGAACGATACCCTACTTACACCTATACTACAATTGTCAAAAAGAGGGTTAAATTTGTGCGGTTTTAAAATCCCGTCACAAACGAAGAATCAAAATAACCTATAAGATTACATTCCTAGGGGGTCGAATGAAGGTAGGCTTCAAGAGCGGCCTTTAGTTCCAGCCACCTCACCTCGCCCAGCGTGACTTCGTCCTGGAGCATCCTCTTTTCAGATTTCATTCACTAAACTCGCTTCGCGCCGGCTGCAAACTTCGTTAACTTGGCCTTGTTCAACTCAAAATTCACTTTAAGAACGGAAGCAACGGCTAACCTTCGATGTTGGAGTTCTGCGATCTAGTCATCAAGGATGGCCAGTTGCAACTTTTGCTCTTTTATTGTCTCGAGTTTCGATTGGATGGCTTCCTGAGTGACCTCTGCAGCTTTTAGGTCGTCTTCTGCTCGAAGAGCCCTCTCGAAAATGGGAAAGAATTCTGGAGTTTTCTCTAAGACAGGAGACAATTGACCAACAGATTCATTGTCTAATAGACCATTAGAAGCAAGGGAGTTTAGACATTTGCCAACAGAGTCGAGGCCGTTGCGCTCTAGGATTTAAGAGGCCGAGAGGTATAGGAAGTCCTACAGTTTGAAAAATGCGGTGGACTCTGTCGTGGCAGAAGCAGGTTTGGTCAAGATAGATGAAGAACCCGCTGCGCTAGAAATACTGGTGAGCATGGCGTCAAGCTCGACTTCCCAAGAAGGCTGTACACAAAAGGAGCATTTATCAGAATGAGTTGAGACACAAGGAATAAAGGAAAAGGGAAATTTTAGACCTGCCGAGAGAGACTTCAACCATGTCTGCTGGCTCATTGCTCGAGCCAAGAGAGCTTAATGGATGAGCCCAGTGTTTTAAACTATCTCTTAATTCACGCGGCCGATGGAAGTTATCTATGTTCGATGGCCATCGAGGTGGCTAGGAGATATAGATAACGCCCTTCGGCGCGTAGAATTTTCGGTGGAATGAAAAAGTTGGCACCTGACAGTTAATATTTTCCCAATTTAGAACCCGAAGGCAGAAGATTGAAAAAAAGAAAGAAAAGACAAATAAAGGAACTTACAAAAGCTGAAGTGGCTTCCTGAGGTGGGATGCCGAGATCTTCATCCTGCGGGTGAACCGGTGAGTCCGCTGTTGCTTCGGGCTCGATAAGGGCCATTTTTCCACGATCCACCGCAGGAGAAGGTCGATGGCGACTGGTCAATTGAGTCTCGTCAATCTTATCGTCCTAAAATAAAATCTATTAGTATCGTTAACTGAAAAAACAGAAGGATTTACCAACAACATAGTTAAACCTCTTCCGGGATGACCGTAATCTGTTTTGGATGTTTGGGGAGAGATTTTCCAACTGGAGAAGGTGCCTTTTCCAAAACAGGTGCATCGGATGGCCTTTGAGCCTTGGGATTCTCGACTTGTGGAGCAGTCATAGGCTTGACTATGACCTGTGGAGCAAGTCGAATGGTGAGGGATGGCCCAGCGATACGGATTTAGATTCTTGCAGCAGTTGGGGCCAATCGCCTAATTGTTAGGGCCTGGATGACAAGAGTAGGAGGAGAAAAACTTGGAGTGGCCGCTCCTGTCATCTGGCTAAAGATAACATGGATGTCCCGCTCCCCTTTCTTTGCCAGTTTCTTGGCCCGCTTTTGGGGGCGGGGAGATTCGCCAGTCGTCTCAACCTTCTGGCGAGGCCGTTTGCTCTGTAAGGCCGCCACAACAGCCGCAACCTTATTGGAGAGAGGGGCGAGTTTCTTTTTTTTCATGGCTACAGTAGTCACGATCACTGGTTTTGGCACACGACCACCTGAGGAGAGAGCCAACTCAGTAGAAGTTAAGATTGAGAATTTAAAGAAGAGATTTAGAGAGATGTTCCTTAGGTCGTTTCTTTGATTTGAAGGGTAGAAGCCTTCCTGGGTATGTCACAGAATATTTTGTTGACGACATCTTCGACTAGTATGCCGAAGAAGTCCTTGGTGTACTCTTCCCACTAATCACCGAAAATGTCAGTGCTAAGAGACTCAAGAACAGTAGGTCAAAGACGAAACTTCTGGCACCGCTCCTGAAATTCTTTCTTAACGTCATTGCATTCTCTCTCTGAGGAGTCGGACATGCATCCTCAGCTCAAGAGAGAGCGGAAGGTAAGAAGAGGCACCGGACAGCCCTGGAGGTAGCCGAGCTGACGGGCGGTGAACTAGGGGTGGTAGACTTCCCAACTTGCTCGGCGAGCATCGCAGTCGAGAGGAAGGTCGCGAGTGAGCACGAATGATCCTAGACTTGACGGAGGTCAGCATCGTCATCTGTGCTCCATGCTGATACTAGAAGCTTGATCAACGAAAGGTACTCTCGACGACGACAGATCAAGAATTTGTCGTTAAAGAGAACGTCGAGGTCGAAGAAGTATTTGAAAATTTCTTTGGCCCGGTGAAGAGGTGCCGGTCGAGAGGCCAGCTGAAGTTCGAGCGCTTCAGTAGGCAGAAAGTCGGTGACATCTGGGCGAAGGGTGGCAAAATAGACCTACAGCCAGAGTTGGAAGACCCATAGAAGGCCGTTCTGGTGCGGATCGATTTTGTGAATAGTCGCCTCGGCTGGGCAGCGCAGCAGGTTGGCAAAAATAGCTGGGCTGAGGGCTAGGACGTGGTCGCTAGCCAGAGCTTCAGCCACTGGTATGTTCTCGACCAAGCACTTGTTGGACTTGGTACAACAAATGAATTTGTTGTACCAATAGAAGATGAAGGCTTCATGTTCTCCTTTCCTTAGGTTCTCCTCTCATTGGCCTATGAAATGGAGGTAGAGGGTGTTGTAGTTGAAGAAGTTCTTATGGAGTTTCTGAACTTCTTCTTTTGAACATTCTTGACCCTTTCCGCTCAGCGTTTCGACAGCTCGTTTGTTAAAAAGTGCTTTCAAGTCGACGTTCGACGGGTACCCAGAAAAGGCAGCGTCGATTGGGATACCAGAAGAGGAAGTCCTCAAGATGGCCGTGATGTCGAGGATGGTGGGGGCAAAGGGGCCGACAGGGATTTCCTAAGATGCGTTCCAACATTTCATACAACTCGAGTTTATAGCAGGCATGAACAAGGTTTAATTGTGACAACATGCAATTTGCAGACATCTAATTGTTTTACTTCCAACTGCTTTAATGATTGATAGCTCAGGAGGAAGGAAATGATCACAAAAAGAAACCCTGGTTACTGCTTGTAATAGTGCTATCAGTTACTTCGATCGTAATTCTCATCGCTTTTGTGGCGTGTGTCTGGCAGAGAGAACTATTGAAGACAAGAGGTTATATGCTCAACTGTGATGGTTTGTTTCTAATAGAAATTAAATGAAGAGATAGCGATCGACATTAACAGACTTTCATTTGAAATTTGTATTCCTTTTGGTTTCAGGGATGATTTTTCTAGGCAGATTAAGGTCTACTAATACATCAACTGTTGACAGTGATGCTCCGAATTTGAAAGTATACCACTTTTCCAGTCTCAAAGTGGCTACAAATAACTTCTCAAGTGAAAACAAACTTGGAGAGGGTGGATTTGGTCCCGTTTACAAGGTAACATTTGGTACATTTTCTAAATATAATTTTATGCTGTGGGAACCGAAAGCTTATGCGACATCTACACACAAAACATGCAGAGCAATGTTTAATTATTCTTTTGTTAATCCTTGTTTTCTTAGGGTAAGTTGCGGAAAGGTCAGAAAATAGCAGTGAAAAGGCTTTCGAAAAAGTCTACTCAAGGACTTCAGGAATTCGAAAATGAGGTTAAACTTACCGCAAGACTACAACATGTGAATCTAGTTCCTGTTCTTGGATTTTGCACTGAGAAGGAAGAAAAAATGCTGATCTACGAGTACATGCCCAACAAAAGCTTGGACTTCTACCTTTTCGGTCTGCAATTTTTTGTGCTTCTCATTACATTTTAGAATGCATGCTAGAATAACAGTAATAACATTTACATTGGATCTAAGCTTATGGAGGTGCAAATTACTTTCAACAAAATTTGTTTCAATTCATTAGAACTTCATGTATGGATTCTTGAATTTGTCATCTCGCAGATCCTACCAGATGATATTTCATGGATTGGGGAAAGTGTGTGCACATCATCGAAGGCGTTACTTGTTGAGAAATATTGCACAAAATAAGAACAAAGAACGAGGTTACCACACAGATTTGAGGAGCCAACAGAAATACACGATTGTCTTGGGTTGAGTCGCGGACAATGTCGCTATCTTTAAGACGTTGAGCGGCTATGCCCAAGATGTGCAAGCATTCACAATCACCACCCCGTCCCCAGGATAAAACAGCCCAGTATCACCACCAATCTAGATCTTTCTTGCACCGAGAAAGATCCCAAGCTTCACTCACTATCGTACTCAAAGTTCCCTGGAATGATACTTCCAGTTTCTCTTAGTTTTTGTTTATTTCTTTTTCCATACTTTTCCCATGCCCCGAACCCTAGTTTTATACTACTTGAAATATTAACGTTGATGTAGTTGATAAGAAGAAGCCCTTCAATACCGGCCACAAGATCAGGGATCCTTATCAGAAGATAGAACATGTTTAAAAACAAATCTTATCTGTTTGTGATGGAAGCCCCCGAAACTAGGAAACCACCGAAACCCTAGTAGACTAGTTCCACGTTCAAAACTTATTTTAAATAAACATGCAACCCCTAACAATCCCCCACTTGGTTATTTAAATTCCAACATTGAGTAGGTGAGAATGGAGTTGTGCATCAGTGATGGTGTTTTAAAAATTGAACCAAGACATAGTGACAGTGCTTCAGATTAACATGAGTGACACTCAGTCTTGAACTCAATCTCTGACAGCAGGGCACGCACAACTCCTCCTGAGTGAAGCTCAAGGCTAGCACGTTTCGGCCATGTGCATTCATCCCAGTTTAGCGATAGTGCTAGAAGTTAGCCCTAGAAACTTCTTAGTAGGCGGCCTCACCTTCACTATCACAAAGGTGAAACTATTAAGGACACTCTTATAGCTTGCTGTCCCACTCATTCAGAGTATAGCTTTCATTAAGAGTCTCATAACTCATCCTTATCTTATGCTACAAGATTTCATGCCTTCTGCAACCAGTTCTTATAGATTAAGACCATGCATTGGGCACCATTCCTTATCACTTCGTGACTTGTTGTTACCTGTTGAACCATCTTCTTGGGATCTCCAGTCAGATGGTTAGGTTACCATCACAAGTGACTCATCATATCACGGGCTTTAACCCCATTTCACTGGAGGTTTTCCACACTTTTTCTCTTGCTAATCCTTTCGTCAAAGGATCAGCAATGTTATTTTCAGACCTAACATGATCTATTCTGACAGTCCCTGTGGAGAGAAACCCTACAACCGTGCTGTGTTTCCGACGAATCTGTCGTCTCTTTCCATTGTAATAACGATTGGTTACTTTTGCTATGGCTGCTGTGCTATCACAGTGAATAAGCACAGCAGGAATTGGTTTCTCCCACCATGGAATGTCAGATAGAAGGTCTCTTAACCATCCTGCTTCCTCACTTGCTGTTGCTAGGGCAATCATTTCAGATTCCATAGTTGATTGAGCAAGTATGGTCTGTTTCTTAGACTTCCATGAAACTGCAGCTCCGGCTATATTAAAAATATAACCACTTGTAGCTTTAGAATCTTCTGAAAGTGTATTCCAATCGGCATCACTGTATCCTTCAAGAACAGTGGGAAACTTTCCATAACATAGACCGAAATTAATGGTCCTCTTAAGGTATCTCATTACCCTCTCAATTGCATACCAGTGTTCCATACTGGGACTACTGGTGTATCTGCACAGAACCCCGACTGCATAGGCTATATCTGGCCTAGTACAATCAGTGGCGTATCGAAGGCTACCAATGATGCTTGCATACTCAACCTGTCTAACACTTTCACCATTGTTTTTGAACAACTTAACACTTGGATCATAAGGGGTGCAAGCAGGTTTACAACCAAAATATTTGTACCTCTTCAGAATTTGTTCTATGTAATGTGACTGACTTAGAGAAAAGCCATTTTCATTTTTCGTAACTTTTATTCCAAGAATTAAGTTTGCCTCTCCTAGGTCCTTCATGTCGAAGTTATTGCACAGTAGGGTTTTAACTTCGTTTACTAGGTGAACATTAGAACCAAAAATGAGCATATCATCAACATATAAGCATATTACAATACACAGACTATTGTTCGTTTTAATATATATGCATTTATCGCTTTCATTTACCCTGAATCCATTATCAAGAAGCAAACAATCAAACTTAGCATGCCATTGTTTAGGTGCTTGTTTTAAGCCATAAAGGGACTTAGTTAATTTGCAGACTTTGTGTTCTTGACCAGATGTCACAAAACCATCAGGTTGATCCATGTAAATTTCTTCCTTTAATTCTCCATTTAAGAAGGCAGTTTTAACGTCCATTTGATGCACAACAAGATCGTAAAGGGAAGCTAATGCAAACATTACTCTAATAGAAGTGATTCGAGAAACAGGAGAGTAAGTATCAAAGAAGTCGACATTTTCTCTTTGCTTAAAGCCTTTGGCTACTAACCTGGCTTTAAATTTGTCTATCGAGCCATCTGGTTTAAGCTTCTTCCTCAATATCCACTTGCAGCCAATGGTTTTGCATCCTGGAGGTAAATCTACTAAGTGCCAGGTTCTATTTGATTCAAGTGAGTCCATCTCATCATTTATGGCTTCTTGCCATGAATCTGCGTCCACAGAAGTTAATGCTTCTTGAATTGTTGAGGGAGCTTCCTCCAGTGCATATGTATGGAAGTCCCCTCCAAAGTCCTTGGTGACTTTAGTTCTCTTGCTCTTTCTTGGTTCGAAACTAATTTCGACCGAATCATCTTGAACATTACTGTTCATATCATTCTTCTCTTGATTAGTTGAGGTGGAGCCCCCACTATTTCTAGATATGAAAGGAAATTTGTCTTCAAAAAAATCAGCATCATTGGACTCTATAATAACATGGTTTCTCAAGTCATAGAACCTATATGCTTTGCTATGTAATGCATAACCAACGAAGACACATTCAAGAGCTCTACTTTCTAGTTTTGATCTTTTTGGATCTGTTTTTCTCACATAGGCTAAGCAGCCCCAGGTTTTTAAGTAGGAAACGTTAGGTTTTTTGTTTTTCCAGATTTCATATGGTGCTGTTTTAGACTTTGAAGAAGGGACCCTGTTGAGAACATAACAAACAGTTAAAATGATTTCACCCCACCAGTAAGAAGCACAGCCTGAATTAAGTCGTACAGCTACTGTTAATTCACAGAGAGTCCTATTTTTTCTTTCTGCTTTGCCATTCATTTCTGGGGAGTAAGGTGCAGTGGTTTCATGTATTATCCCTAGACTTCTACAGAACCCGTTGAAGGCAGCAGATTCATATTCAAGACCCCTATCACTGCGAAGTCTTTTAACTTTTCGATTGAACTGATTTTCTATTTCAATTAAGAAGGCTTTAAACATATCAAGTGCTTCACTCTTGTTTTTCATTAGATAGACAAAGCAATAGTTTGAGCAGTCATCTATAAAGGTGATGAAGTAGCGTTTTCCATTTCTTGTTACCACACCATCGAACTCACATATATCAGAGTGAATTAGTTCAAGTAATTCAGTTTCTCTAAGTGCAGACTTGTGTGGTTTTCTTGTGATTTTTGCTTGACTACAGTGTTCGCATTTGTCAAATTCTTTTAGTGAGATTTCAGGAATTAACCCTAAGCTACTCATCTGATTTACCAATTTCTTATTCACATGACATAACCTAGCATGCCAAATATTGAAGGACGATAGCAAGTAAGCAGAAACAGAAGTTTTATTCATAACATCAACATTAAGCTTAAACATTCCATCAGTGGCATACCCCTTACCCACAAAGACACCATTCTTTGTGATGGTATATAGATTAGCTCCAATGGTTTGTGTAAAACCAGCTTTGTTAATCAGATAACCTTAAACCAGGTTCTTTCTTATCTCTGGGACATGCAGCACCTCCTTCAGGATGACAGTCTTCCCTGAGGTAAACTTGAGCTCAACTTCTCCAACTCCAGCAACGTGTGTTGAGTGAGAGTCACCCAACAGAACCCTTCTGTTTTCCGAGTCATTGTAGGACTTGAAGAGTCCATGATCATAGCAGACATGGCGTGAGGCGCCCGTGTCCACCCACCACCCCTCGGATCCATCAACTAAGTTGATCTCAGACACCATTGCAACAAGCTGATCCTCAGTCAGATTGGCTTGAGGAGCATTTCTCCGTTTGTTGCGACAGTTACGAGCCAGATGTCCAGGCTTATCACAGTTGTAGCACAGAAACGGTACAACAGTGTCATCTCTTGAGGGGGGGTATCTTCCTGTTATTAGTGCGATAGGTATTTTGTACCTTCATAGGGTTCTTGTTGCTGGAATGAGACTTGGTGACTGTCTTCAGATTCTTGCCATTGGGTTTGAGGACAACAGCAGCATGATTTCTGGAGTAAGGCTTCTTGTTGGTATTCGAAATGACGAGAATCTCTTCTCGCATATCCTGCTTCCTTGCTTCTTCCTCGATTCGAAGACGAGTGATAAGGCTTTCAAGAGAGAATTCTTTTGTCTTGTGTCTCAGGTCCTTCTTGAATTCCTTCCAACTTGGTGGCAGCTTGTCAATGATGACCGCAACTTGGAACTGTTCATCCAGGCTCATGCCTTCAGACATGATTTCATGAGCAATCTTCTGAATCTCGTGGGATTGAGCCTCTACTGACTTGTCGTCTGTCATCTGGAACTTGAGGTAGCGACTGACTGCAAATTTCTTTGCTCCTACTTCCTCCGTGTCATATTTCTTTTGGAGTGCATCCCAAAGTTCCTTAGCAGTTTTACAGGAAGAAGAATAATCATAGAGGTCATCGCATAAACCATTTAAAACATAATTTTTGCAGAGAAAGTCATTTTCATTCCATGTTTGAAACAGTTTGAATTGTTCAGCAGTTGGATTATCAGGTAGAGGTGGCAACTCAGAAGTGCAGTTTGCAGCTATTTTCTTTGTGGTTAGGAAGAACAACATCTTTTGTCTCCAGCGTTTAAAGTGAAGCCCTTCAAACTTAACAGGTTTGTTTAGGTCAGTGACGAAGGGAGTGATTTCAGTGTCCATTGCAGAAAGGCAACGTCTTAAAATTGTTGAGAAATATTGCACAAAATAAGAACAAAGAACGAGGTTACCACACAGATTTGAGGAGCCAACAGAAATACACGATTGTCTTGGGTTGAGTCGCGGACAATGTCGCTATCTTTAAGACGTTGAGCGGCTATGCCCAAGATGTGCAAGCATTCACAATCACCACCCCGTCCCCAGGATAAAACAGCCCAGTATCACCACCAATCTAGATCTTTCTTGCACCGAGAAAGATCCCAAGCTTCACTCACTATCGTACTCAAAGTTCCCTGGAATGATACTTCCAGTTTCTCTTAGTTTTTGTTTATTTCTTTTTCCATACTTTTCCCATGCCCCGAACCCTAGTTTTATACTACTTGAAATATTAACGTTGATGTAGTTGATAAGAAGAAGCCCTTCAATACCGGCCACAAGATCAGGGATCCTTATCAGAAGATAGAACATGTTTAAAAACAAATCTTATCTGTTTGTGATGGAAGCCCCCGAAACTAGGAAACCACCGAAACCCTAGTAGACTAGATCCTACCAGATGATATTTCATGGATTGGGGAAAGTGTGTGCACATCATCGAAGGCGTTACTCAAGGACTTCTATATCTTCAAGAATACTCAAACTTAACAATCGATCATTCACCATGATCTAAAAGCTAGCAACATTTTACTTGATGATGAGATGAATACTAAGATTTCCGATTTTGGACTGGCCAAACTTTTCAGAAAAGATGAACTCGAAGGAAACACAAGGCGGATTGTTGGCACATAGTAAGTGATAAACTGCCTCTCGTCGGTTATTCGCACGTGACCATATCCTTATACTTGTTATATGCAAATGCAGTGGCTACGTACCTCCTGAATACTTACGAAAAGGCATATACTCTATGAAGTACGACGTATACAGCTTCGGAGTTCTACTTTTGCAAATGATTAGCGGACAAAAGAGTACACATTACTATGGTCCGAACGAAAGTATGCACCTCTTGGAATATGTAAGTTCGAGAAACTTTCTACGGTTCAAACTTCTGTCACGACCATAAACTATTACTTAAACATGAATTATTGAAATCATTAAAATTGTTTCAGGCATATGTATCATGGAAAGAGGACAAAGGACTGGAATTTATCGATCCCTCACTTGACGATTCTTCTTCTTCTTGTAAGTTATTGAGATGCTTGCAAGTGGCACTGCTCTGTGTCCAGGAAAATGCCGACGATAGGCCTACAATACTGGAAGTTTATTCCATGCTCAAATCTGACACTCAAGCCGTTCCAACTCCTACTAAGACGGCTTTCTCAGTGAAAAATTACGACAATGTTGACAACATGTGTACCCCGCAGCCAGGAAGTTGTTCGGTTAATGATGCTCAGATCTCCGAACTGCAACCCCGATGAGAATGCTGGCTCGAGTGAAAATGCAGGCGCGAATGAGAAGCGTTTATGAGAAGAAGTGCACACAAGTTTCTAGCAATTTTGGATTCTTCGTCTCGCGGAAGACATTGGAAGTTTTAAAGGTTTGGTATTTTGTTAAATGACCAAGTATATGCCAATTTGTTGTTCTACTGAATCTCACGTCGGAAGAGAAGGGATCTTTTCGATTGGTTTTATGGTGAAACCTCAACTCTCCTCGTCTACGTGATTATTTTATGTAATAAAAACAAAACATTGGAGAAAAAAACTAAATTTCAGCCTGCATTGTTCCCAGACGAACACATTTAAACATGAAATTCACTTAAATCAATTTCTCAGATTTCATTCCAATCAGTAAAAGACAGAGTCCTCCTTTTTATATTTTAAAACAGATTAAGTTAAAATGGCCGGCAGAATTTATTGTGAATTAACAATAAACTACTTCCCTGATTAATTATATAGCATAATTTTTAACGTTTTGCTTAATTCCTTTTATTTATATAGTTCGAATTTGATATGTTGTCCTTCATAATCTACTGTAACACAAATGGCAAGCCACAACTTTTTGCATATTCTCTTGCTCTTATGTTCCTTGATGGTCATAAACACCGGCTGCACGGCTGAGGCTCCACCGGCAGTGAAAGGGGCGTATTATCCTTCGTTTTCGCCGGATTTCCCACCTTCAGCCATAAACACATCATTCTTCACCCACATTTTCTATGCTTTTCTTGTGCCAAATAATGTCACTTTCAAATTTGACTTGTCAAATTCTACGGCTTTGCTCCTCTCCAATTTCACCACCACCCTCCGCCACAAAACTCCGCCGGTGAAGACCCTTTTGTCCATCGGCGGCGCAGCAGACGGCGTGGTACTGCCATTCGTCTTTGCTCGCTTGGCCTCAAAAGCTTCGTCACGTTCACAATTCATACAATCTGCCATAGAGGTTGCACGTAAGTTTGGGTTTGATGGGCTGGACCTTGATTGGGAGTTCCCTCAAAGCCCAAAAGAAATGAAGAATTTGGGCCACCTGCTAAAAGCATGGCACCACGCGCTCAAGAAGGAGGCCAAATCCACGGCCCGCCCTCCTCTACTCCTCACCGCCGCCGTGTACTTCTCGGCCGACTTCTTCTTGGACGCCGTCCCCCGATCGTACCCGGCGTCGTCACTGAAAAAGTACTTGGACTGGATCAATCCAATGTGTTACGACTACAACGGGGCTTGGAGCAATACCACCGGGCCCAACGCAGCATTGTGGAACCCGAACAGTAACGTAAACTCAATATATGGGCTTAGGTCATGGATCAAGGCCGGGATACCCCCGGAGAAATTGGTTATGGGACTGGCCCTCTACGGCCGGTCGTGGGAGCTCGAAAACCCGAAAAATCACAGCTTTGGAGCCACTGCTATTGGGCCAGGCCCAGGAACAGGGATGTTGCCTTACCACCAAGTCGAGACTCTACTAAACCAATCGGGCGCAATTGTAGTGTATGACGTGGACACTGTATCCGTGTATTCATATAACGGGTCCACGTGGGTTTCGTACGATGATGCCTTCACCACGGCTGCGAAGATAGGGTTTGCTCAGGCCCTTGGGCTTCGTGGATACTTCTTTTGGGCCCTCAGTTATGATAGCGACTGGAAGATTTCGGCCCAAGGTAAACTGACCCACTTTTCCCTGATAAATTAAATCCTAATTTTGCATTAATCTTAATTTAGTTTCCAAATCAAATTCTTAACGATGAATGTTTAAAAACTGCAGCTTCAAAGTCATGGATTCTTGACGAATGATAAGATGAAAAGATCGAATTCCCTACCGGAAACTCGCAGCTGTTTCATGTTTAATATGTAAAGCATCGATTCATCGAGTGCTTAAATGAACCATAATTATTTTATTTGTAGTATGAATATAAGTAGGTTGGAGATTTGTTATTTTACTTGATCAAGAACCACCTTCAATTTATATTTTGAAAAATGTTCATCTCAATCGATTCACGTAATCGCAACATGGACTAGGAGGGCAGTGTATGCGCCTCGTAACACCCAAGTTTAAATTTTCCTTCCAGTAAATTATAATTTCGAATATCACAAATTACATAATACAAGCACAACGTTTTTACCAATCGGCCAGTGAAAAACATACCTCCCAAAAACAAATTGCAAACTCATTTTTCCTTCCAGTAATTTAAGTTGATTAGAAATTAACCCCCGATGAAAAGGAAGGGACAGAATTAGGAGGAGAGAGTTCTTTTACCTTCTTAAGAGTAACCGGTGAATTCTAACAAAAGGGAATGTAAGGATGCTGGAATTAGCTTTGCTGGTCTCTCACCCATTCAACAAAGTTATCAAAAATCACCGGCCATGCTCGATCAGAATCAAAATTTCTGGAGAAAATAAAAGCAAACACAAGTTTACCTCATTGCAAAAACGGTAAAAATCATAAGAAAAATATATTACGAATAAGAGATACTGATTAGTATACACATAATTAGTCAATGCATCATCCAATATCTTAGAGCATATCGCAATGCATTACAAGCAAACCATGCACGCCAATTGGGAAACTAGAAGATATGAACAACCTAGTTCAATTATACAGTAATGTCTTACCTTTGAAAAGTAGCCCTGCTTTGCAGCACTCATTTTCCTGAGTCATGCATCAATCAAATTCAATGAGGTTAAAAGATAAATGAATTGAAGCATGTATACAGAAACACGGCAAACATAATTAACATACCGACTTGCCAAGCAAGCATCAGTATTCTAACATCGGTATGGTCCACTTTCAAGTCCGAGCAAAGAGCCTCGATCCCTGTTGGGCTATTCAATTAAACATAAAGAGTTTAGCAAGAAGGTAAGCACCATTCAGACAAATGCATATTTATTCTACTGGAATTTACCGAAACTTCATAAATCCACGCTTATCCAGGCACGGTATACTTACTCAATCATGTTTAACGACTGATTTGCGTACGATTCAAAGAGGCTATCTATTTTGTCTACATCCTTTCTTGGTCTGCCTTTACCTGTTGCTGAATAACATTACAACATCAAATGCACATCAGAGACAAGTAAGTTCAACCTTTTCTACATGGCAGGCGTAATATCCAAAAAACAAAACAAATTGTTCTAGAATTATAATTTCCACCAACATTACAAGGGTAATCTTTTGTAATACTTAAACCAAACAATTGTAATTTGATCAACAACAACAAAGCCTTATCTGACACGCTCGACCTGAACACCAAGGTAGGCACATGCTGGCCGACACCCAAAGGTGACGAAGTCATATTAGAATGCATGAGAACAAGAAATAAATAATACTTATAAATTTAAATATAATTAATATACAAATGAGGAACATGTTCAGAGCATACAACTAATTCTATACACTAGAAAAGAAATGATATAAAATCGAATGAACAAAGAAGTGGGTCCTACACCAAGAGGACTCAAAGATGCTGATGTGGAATTGCCTTGATGTCGGGATTTTACGCTTCGAATTTAAGTCCTGAGGGAGGGCAAAATAAACATAAGTGAACCAAATTGATATATATATATATATATATATATATATATATATATATATAATATTGAAACAGTTATCAACATACTAACTCCCAAAGTTTTATGAAAACTCCATAGCATAGTATATAATAATAAGTTTTCCGAAAACCTTATCATGCCATAAAACATGTCAAAACAATGTAAGTGGTGTAGTTGCTAGTGAATGTCCAGTCTCAACTCCAAGCCTTATGCCCTTTTCTCGTCCTTGAGTTGTAGCCAGAGGAAATTTCTTCAAGCCCTGTGCCAACTCTGTGTCTCTCAGCCCGTAGCTAGAGATAATTTCTTCTGGCTCCATGCCAACATCGTAAACCTCGCCCGCAGGCGGAATAGGGACCAATAGGTAAGTACAAAACCATTGAACATAGTCTTTCCAAACATGGGTACAAATATCTCAAAATCATTTTCATAGTATAAAGTCATCCATCATCTATACTATAAAGAAGTGTGTAAAAACATGTTCTAAATATTATATCGTCATCCATCAGATATCCTATAAAGAACATGAGTTATATAAAATAGAATAATTCAAACTAGCCTCAGTAAGCATAATATCTCATAAAACGTTTCATGAAACGTAGTCATTAAATAATGCTTTTCATGTATGCATCTCTACTATTAAAACATGCATTTTAGAAGGGGTCCACTCATCTTACACCATTGGCGAAGAGCCGTGCAAACAAGAGAGGATGAGATCGCCCTTAATAAACGCAGATGTTGTGTCTCAGTGTGTGTATATGTTTGATTGTAAAACCCAGCAACTGAGCAACAAAGAAATAAGCAAAGCAAAACACCATCCATTATTCTACACCGTGAAAGCCAATAAATTCCATTCATGAATGTGTTCTCTCCCATGAGAATCTGTGTGAGAAACAACCCGGAAAATGGATTGAAACTTACCCAATAATATCACTATAAAAAACACCATCATTTCCTTCTTTGAAGAAAGATTTTCCAGAAAACATAAATTTGTCATACCTGTTTAAGCAGACCAAAACACCATCGTTTGTAGCTCAAATCGAAAATCTATCTTCATGAAAGTTTTTCCTTAACTCGTGAGCTACAACATAGCCAAATTTGAGAAACATCGGAGTAATATAACTCCAGAAGTTCAGGTATGATAAGTGACTGTTCATCATTTGTCTGTCAACCCGTCAGACCTGTTGTGAGATTCGAAACTCCATTTTCTATTGCTCAGATCAATATACTTTCTTCGTCGAAGTTTTTCCTCATCATCTCTTCTATCAAAAATCCAGAACAAATTAACGGTTACATACTTCCGACTCTTCGAAACACCATGGCAGCTTTGAAATCTGCAGAAATTCGACCGTCATGTTTGGAGCTTCAACACTCTAACTTTCCTTACTTAAACAGAAACAGTTCCTTCATGAATGTTGTTCATCTGCCCAGTATCTAAAACATATCAAAATTTCAGAAAGAGACAACGGTGCGATTGTCCTACATGCTTGAAAAACCAACCCAGCCTCCATTTCCGCAGGAAACTAGACGGCCATGTTTTGAGTTCCAAAACCCTATTTTCCATGTCTCAGATCGAGAAAGTTCCTTCACGAAAGTTGCTCGTCTGATTAAGAACTATAGGATGTCCAAAAATTCGGGACAGATTGTCATGATTTAATGACTACGGTTTATGAAACGTTTTATGAGATATTATGCTTACTGAGGCTAGTTTGAATTATCCTATTTTATATAATCCATGTTTTTTTTATAGGATATCTAATGGATGACGATATAATATTTAGAACATTTTTTTACACATTTCTTTATAGTATAGATGATTGATGACTTTATACTATGAAGATGATTTTAAGATATTTATACATATGTTTGGAAAGACTATTCAATGGTTTTGTACTTACCTAGTGGTCCCTATTCCGCATGCGGGCGAGGTTTATGGTGTTGGCATAGGGTCGGGAGAAATAATCTGTAGCTATGGGCTGAGAGACACGGAATTGGCATAGGGCCTGAAGAAATTTTCTCTGGCTACGGCGCAGGGACGGGAAACGGGCATAGGGCCTGGAGTTGAGGCTGGACATTCACTTGCAACTACACTAATTACGAGTTATCATTTTGATATGTTTTATGCATGATAGAGTTTTCGAAAAGCCTATTATTATATACTACACTCCCCACCGTCAGATTGACTTTAATGAAATTCTGTGATTTTTTAATCTCAACCACAGAATTTCATTAAAGTCAATCTGACGGTGGGGAGTGTGTCCCCATTTTTTGTGAAAAAATGGGAATCCCTCCCCTTAAGCAATTTATATATATAAACTTGGTCCACTCATGTTTGTTTTGCTTCCCCTTAGGACTTAGATTTGAGGCGTAGAATCTCGGCGTCAAGGCACTTCCGCATCGGCATCTTCGAGTCCTCTTGGTGTAGACCCACTCCTTTGTTCATTCAATTTTATATCATTTCTTTTCTAGTTTATAGAATTAGTTGTTTTCTCTAAACACGTTCCTCATTTGCATATTAATTATATTTAAATTTATAAGTCTGATTTATTTCTTGTTCTCATGCATTCTAATATGGCTTCGTCACCTTCGGGCGTCAGCCAATACGTGCCTACCCTGTGTTCGGGGAATATCGGAGTCGGGCGTGTCATTATCCCATTAAGTGGGGTTGGCTCTATGAATTTTAGAATACCACTATGCTCATTTTTACGCCAAGTCTTCCGTTGGCTCCAAGTAATCCATGTCTCTATTACTTCTTAAAACATAAATTATGAGTTTTGTAAAATCAAATCAACGGCCTAGATTTTATATAAAGTAATCCATGTCTCTATTACTTCTTAATCCATATCTCTATTACTCCACCTTCACGCCAACCGTCAAGCGAAAGAACCCATCAGTCACTACTCTCGTCTCCATTGGCGGTGGAAACATAGACTACGGTGTCATTTCAACCATGGTCAGTAACTCTTCTCACAGAAAGTCTTTAATTCATTCTTCGATAATTTTCGCAATACGTTATGGCTTCCTAGGCCTAGACTTTTGTTGGGTTTCAGCTAACACAAGCTCGGACATGACCAACATGGGGAAGTTATTTGAAGAGTGGCAGGCAGCTATTGCTTCTGAAGCCTAAAAAAAAACAGCCAAACACCACTGATTTTGACTGCTGCCGTGCAGTACAACCAAGATTTTGAGTCATTCGCTTTCCCGTTGAATCAATCTGGGACAACTTGAACTGGGTACATGTCATGGCCTATGACTATTACGGACCTCAGTGGACCAATTTCACCGGTGCTCATGCAGCACTATACGATCCATCGAGTGACCTGAGCACGAACTATGGTATCAAATCATGGATTGTTAGACGCTAAGCAATCCCAGAGACATCGCTATATGTATCATGAGAAAACGAGTTTTCTCCAAGAGATCTCGATTTTTTCCTTCTGCTATCCCATTTTGTTGTGGGGTTCCTACACAACTTGATTGATGAGTAATGCCTTGTGCACTCAGGTATTGAACCATGTTGTTGGACACAAATTCAGTGCCATTGTCTAATCTTAACACCTTAATATTTGATTGAAATTGGGTTTTGACATGAATATAGAAGTCCTTGAAGATTATAAACACTTCACTTTTTGATTTCATCAAATATAAGAAACTAACTCTAGAGGATTCATCAATAAACAAGAAAGTATTTAAACCCTTCCATTGATTCAGTTGTTGGTGGATACATCGGTGTATACCATTTCAAAAGGCTTACTTGTTCTAGACATGGAATTACCAAAAGGCAACCTAGTAAACTTTGACAACTGACAAGTATCACATGTAGTATGTGACTTACAAAAATTTGGGAACAATTTTGACAAAACAGACTCAGAAGGATGAGCTAATCTCTTATGCCAAAGTTGGTTTTCATCCATGGACCTCGATTTAGCTTGAAAAGCCCGAGTAAAACAGGAATTTTTGCATGTGTAGTAAAGTCCACTTATGAAGACCCCTTCACCAATCATCTTCATGTTGAGAACATCCTGAAATAGTACATTATTTGGTGAGAAAATAGCACGACAGTTTAGGGTGTTTGTGATTTTTCCAATTGATAGAAGTTAGAACAAAAAAAATGGTACATATAGGGTATTGGAAGGTGTTTTGTTTGAAAGCAGGTTGATCTCTCATTTGCCTAAAACTATGACATTTTTTCCATTTGCAACTTACACATGTGAAGGACTTGGAAAAGATTTAAACTTATACAAAATTGTAACTTTGTTTGTCATGTGATTGTCATGTGATTAGTCGCACCTGAATCAATTATCCAACAATCATTTTCAACAGTAGCTGATAGGGCAGTTGAGAAAGCTTTGAGAATACCTAGTGCCTCATCACATGGTACTTTTTCATTCCCAGTAAGGAAACCAGCAAATTATCCTAACATAGTTGTGTGGTTGCTTCCTTCATTACTAGGACCAGATGAAGCTCCCCAAAGTCCCTTACCTTGCAGGTAAGCAGCAAACTCATTGATGAGAGTCAATGGATTTGTTGTGAATTCTACGGACCTTTGTGGCATGGTAGGATGAGAATGAACAGCAGCGAGTTGAGCCTTGAAGTAAGATTGTTGTGAGGATCTTGGTATCATTTTTCCATCTTTGGTGAACTTAGGCTTAAGTTCAGGATGAAGTTCCCAACACTTCTCTTCTACATCCCTGACAGCATCACAATATTTGCACTTTAAGTGTATGTTTCTGCCCGTGTACACCTTGGCTTTTGAGTGCTTAGAATTTAAGGCATATGCTTGAGACTCCATCAATCTTGGACTGTGTTGAGCATTCATCACCTTCTTCTGTGCTTCTTCTCGTTGAATAATAGCACAAACATTGTTAAAAGTGGGCAACTCTTGACTCATTAGGATGTGACTCCTGAAATCTTCATACTTAAGGCTCAAACTCCCTAATAGTTGATAAATTCTATCTTCCTCATCTCATTTTAGGGGAATGATAGGATCTATGGTATGTGGAAGATAAACATCCAACTCATTCCACATGGTTTTGAGACTCCCAAGATGTTGAACAAAAGCTTTCCCTTCTTGCTAAATACTTGCAATGTCTTTCTTCAGTTGGAGCACTCGAGCATAGTTGTTTTGATTTCCATACATGTCCTTCAAGGCCTTCCACAAGTCTTGTGAGGAATTGGAGTAACTGAAAATCTCAGCAACATGCTTCTCCATGGTGTTAAGCAACAGAGACATAACAAGTTGGTCCTTGCATAGCTATGCATCGTACATGGGAGATAAATTGTCAAGAACTTCAACACTTCCATTTACAAACCCCAATTTTCCTTTGCCACCGAGAGCTAGTGAAACAGCTCACGACCAAGGCAGGTAATTGAATTCGTTCAATAAAACTGAACATAAACGTTGATTGGTGTTAACCTCAATATCTAAAAAAATTGAGGAAGGAACTTGTGAAGTCCCCCATCCCCCCATCCCCTCCAAGATTCACAAAACTTTCTTTAGCCATAGTTCAAGCTTTGAAGAAACAATTCGCAGTAGTAAGAATGGCATGGATAGGTTACAGAAGAACCTGCTCTGATACAATGTTGATTTTCTGATTTAAATTGTAATGTATTTCATGTCAAACAATGTAAAAGGAAACATGTATATATGGGAGAAGAGGTGAGAGAGGGACGGCTACAAGCAACCAACTGAGGAACCCTAGTGACTAGATAAACCTAGGCTTAATCCAATCCTTAAAGCAATGAGATTACAACAAATCCTAAGCTATGAAACTAATTAGTCAACTCCCTTCAATCAAGGGAAGATGGCTGTTTTACACTTTGAGACAATGATGACCTTGATATCTAGGATTTGGTGGCTCTAGGCCATGACTGTAGGTCACATGGGTGTATACTTCAACAATTTTGATGATGTGGAAGCTATCAGAGCGAAGATTGCATATGCGGAAGTGAAGAAGCTACTCGGTACCAATGTGTTTCAAGTCAGCAATGATGATGAAAATTAGGCGCTTTGTCGGGCAGGTAGGCAATACTTATCCCATAAGAAATGTTAATTATCGATGAAGATAAGCCAAAGAGATTTCCTAAGATGCGTTCCAACATGTCATACAACTCGAGTTTATAGCATACATAAACAAAGTTTAATTGTGACAACAGGCAATTTGCAGATGTTTAATTGTTTTACTTCCAACTGTTTTAATGATTGACAACTCAGGAGGAAGGAAATGATCACGAAAAGAAATCCTGGTTATTGCATGTAATAGTGCTATCAATTACTTTGGTCGTAATTCTCATGGCTTTCGTGGTGTGTTTCTGGCAGAGAGAACTATTGAAGACAAGAGGTTATATGCTCAACTGTGATGGTTTGTTTCTATTAGAAATTAAATGAAGAGATATCGATCAACATTAACAGATTTACATTTGAAATTTTTATTCCTTCTGGTTTCAGGGATGATTATTCTAGGCAAGTTACGGAGAGGTCAGGAAATAGCAGTGAAAAAGCTTTCGAAAACGTCTACTTAAGGACTTTAGGAATTAAAAAATGAGGTTAAACTTACCGCGAGACTATAGCATGTAAATCTAGTTCCTATTCTTGGATTTTGCACTGAGAAGGAAGAAAAAATGCTGATCTACGAGTACATGCCCAACAAAAGCTTGGACTTCTACCTTTTAGGTCTGCAATTTTTAGTGCTTCCCGTTACATTTTAGAATGCATGCTAGAATAATCGTAATAACATTTACATTGGGTCTATGCTTATGGACTTGCAGATTACTTTTCAACAAAATTTGTTTCAATTCGTTAGAACTTCATGTACCGATTCTTGAATTTGTCATCTTCGCAGATCCTACCGGACGATATTTCATGGATTGGAGAAAATGTGTGCACATCATCAAAGGCATTATTCAAGGACTCCTATATCTTCAAGAATACTTAAACTTCACAATCATTCACCGTGATTTAAAGGCTAGCAACATTTTTCTTGATGATGAGATGAATGCTAAGATTTTCGACTTCGGAATGGCCAAACTTTTTAGAAAAAGAACTCGAAGCAAACACAAGGCGAATTGTTGGCATATAGTAAGTGATAAACTGCCTCTCATCAGTTATTCGCGTGTGACCATATCCTTATACTTGTTATATGCAAATGCAGTGGCTATGTACCTCCTAAATACGTACGAAAATGCATATACTCTATGAAGTACGATGCCTACAGCTTTAGAGTTATACTTTTACAAATGATTAGCGGACGGAAGAGTGCACATTACTATGTCTAAGCAAAAGTATGCATGTAAAAACCTGTCCCGGAATTTACGGAATGGAAGGGTATTTTCATATTTTCACTTTGGTTGGGTTTCATTTATTTAAAATATTACTTTTTGGGTCTTATTTTATGTGCCACTTGGGGCCCACTTTGCTTTTTGGTTCCCTTTTCCCCGACCATTTTCCTTTTTCCTTTGGACTTGTGATTCCTCTCCCTCTCTCTCAACACTCTCATTTCTCTCCTTCTCACTTTCTCTTTCTCTCTATCCTTTCCCTCTCACTTTCGTGCCTTCTATCTACAACTCTCCTTCCCCTCTCTAAGATCACACACAAACAACACAATAACTTAAACATTGTAGGAGTTTTGAGACTCCTCTTATCTTCTTGTCCCACATCAGGAAATCATTATTTGTCATTAGCCTTTATATAGGCTTACTCCTTTATTCTAGTAATTAGAACTTGGACCATTTGGAAATGGATTGAAGGCTTGAGCCTTATGGTTGTGTGGATTAGGCTTGTATAATATAACCTAAATATAATATATTAATTAATTGAGACAAGGGCCTTGGGCCCTTGGAAGTTAAATTAATCTGATTCATTAATTTTAATTTCGGATTAAGTTTTTAATTGATTTAGGAAGTATGGTCATTTGGAAAGTAAAGATGCAATTACTCCTTTTAATGCAAATAGCAAACTACAGAAAAATAGTGGTGATGTTATATCTCAACGTGAGTATTCACAAGTTATTGGAAGCCTTATGTACATTATGAACTGTACAAGGCCTGATATAGCATACTCAGTGAGTAGATTGAGTAGATATACTTTCAATCCTAGGCATGATCATTGGGAAGCTTTAATTCGAGTATTGAGATACTTAAAGCTTACAATAAATTATGGATTGCATTATATGAGGTATCCTTTTGTGCTTGAAGGATTTACTGATGCGGATTGGATATCCAATAGTGCTGATACGAAATCCATAAGTGGTTATGTATTTACTTTGGGAGGAGCAGCAATATCTTGGAAATCTTCCAAACAAAGGTGTATAGCTCGATCAACGATAGAATCAGAATTTATAGCTCTCGATAAGGCTAGAGAATAAGTTGAGTGGCTAACAGAATTTTTTGGAAGATGTTCTCATATGGCCTAAACCTGTATCGGCAATATGTATACACTGTGATAGTTTAGCTGCACAATATCGAGCTAAAAATAGTGTATACAATGAGAAGTCTAGACAAATTAGATAAAGGCATAATACAGTAAAGCAATGGCTCTCTAGTGGTG
Organism: Crataegus laevigata; assembly: GCA_963580275.1. Taxonomy (NCBI): domain Eukaryota; kingdom Viridiplantae; phylum Streptophyta; class Magnoliopsida; order Rosales; family Rosaceae; genus Crataegus; species Crataegus laevigata. Next base: position 28,035,289 of record OY756944.1, on the reverse strand, counting down.
TGATTTCTATTGACTATGTTAAATCAAAAGATAATATTGCGGATCAACTTACTAAAGGTTTGTCTAGAGAGCAAGTTAAGCATATATCGAGGGGAATGGGTTTAAAGCCAATAGCGTAAAATGAAACTACCAAACGGAAACCTAACCTAGCTGATTGAAGATCCCATGGTCTAGGTTCAATAGGCAAACTAGTTTGGCTAGATTCAAAGAAGAAACACACTTACATACCCATTCCTATGATGGAAGAAGTGTGGTGACTGCTGATGGGTGTAGGATACTTTAGTTTAATGATATTGATACTTGTAAATCAAGTGGAATAGTAGCAGCCTATTCTTAATCAATATCACCTATATTAGAGTAAATGTGGGGTCGCATTTATGAGAATTACATGGTTATATTCTCTAAAGCTCTCATGAATCCAGGATTTGTTCAGGACTAAAAAGAACACAAATGTATGAATTTGTGATGTGTTGGTGTGGCACATGTTTTGCTTATTGTCTTGGTTTACTGCGGAGATGAATAGTTTAAGATTTTATATTCACAGCGTCAAGTCTAAAAGACACCTCTCCTGATGTATGTCACATCTATTATTTACTCTTGTATCTTAGTTTCTCTACAACCAAAGAGTCGTCTCAAATGTGGGGTATTGTAGGAGTTTTGAGAGTCCTCTTGTCTCCTTGTCCCATATCTGGAAATCATTATTTGTCATTAGCCTTTATATAGGCTTACTCCTTTATTCTAGTAAATAGAATTTGGACCATTTGGAAATGGATTGAAGGTTTGGGCCTTATGGTTGTGTGGATTAGGCTTTATAATATAGCCTAAATACAATTAATATTAATTAATCAAGATAAGGGCCTTGGGGCCTTAGAAGTTAAAATAATCTAATTCATTAATTTTAATTTTAGATTAAGTTTTTAATTGATTTATTAATTAAAAAAAATGTTTTGATTAAGAGACACAAGAGCTATGTATTCAAATACGCTGAACATGTATTTGAAAGGGTGTGAAACAACCTATATATATACAATCATAGGTTCCAAGTAAAATCATCTTTCTTCCTTTTTTTCTTCCGTACAAAATTTCCAGAGAGTAAACACATAAACACAATTCGCTAGAATTCTATAATCCAGTGCTGGTTGTAGAATTAGGTAGTTGTATCCTGGTCGAGCAGATGTTACAGAACCACAAGCACAAGAGTGGGACAGAAATACTGTTGAAGAATGTAGCTTTTGCACTAGCATCTACCTTTGATTCATCCAACTTAGTATAATTTTAATCTCTATATTTATTGTGTGATTTCATTCTGTAATGCAAGTATTTTTTTAGTAATAAAGTAAAAGTATTTTAAGTTCTGTATTTCTATTATTTTTTGTTTCTAAATTGTTCTCCAACAAATACCACCACCATTCCCCCGATGTTTTCAGAAACGAAGAAAGAACCCCCCCCCCCCAAACCTTTCTCTCTCTCTCTCTCTCGGCCGACACTATTTATCATCTTCCTCGACAAGTTTCTCACATTTCCGACGAAGGGAAGCCTCAAAATTGGTCCCTATCATTGTAGATCATGTCTAGGTTCATGGTTAGTAAGTTTTTGGGTGGTTTTGGTGGTGTAGGTACTCGGAAAAGCTCAAGTAAAGTCAATGTGCAAATCTAGAAATTTCCAAGCCGTGGTAGTTTGGCCATCTTTCAGGCCATTTTTGGGCCAACTCTGGCCACCACTCGGTTCCCACTTGAATCTCCTCTCCACATTCCTATCTACATTTTGTCTTTTGAATCACTCAATTTGGTTAAGAAACGAAGAAGTTACGAAGCTTTGAAAATTGCCCAAACTTTGGGCCAAAAACCCAATTTTCCGGCGAACACCGCCCCTTTTGAGGTGTTTTCCGGCCAAACCATGGTAATTTGGCCAGCATGCAAGGTATCAATCTTTTTGTCTCATCGAGTACTACAAATTTCATTTTTGGATCACTTGATTTGGTTGACTAACGAAGACGTTATGGGCGTTTGAAAGTATGCCAAAAACCGGCCAAATCCTTTGGCCTAAAATCGGGTCACCTCGACCCAAACCATAAAACCCATATTCGTACCCAGCCCAAAACCAGGCAACCCAACCTAGATCCTTTAGGCCATGGAACTTGGCCCTTTGGCCGGCCCAAACCAATAACCTTAAAGCCCAAAACCCAAAACCCTTTAAACCCTAAACCTAATCAACCCAAGTCCAAACCCTAAGCTCTATACCCGGTGACCCATTTGACTGACTAGGTCTAACCCGTTGACTTTTACGAAATTCACCTGGGACCCTTCTTAGGGTAATTTGACGTCCTCGATCCGTTTTTAATGTCTGTTTTTCAAAATTCAATTGTTTGAATAGATTGTACTTATGTGCATTTATTATGGCGATTTCCGTCTTCGCTAGTTTGCGTGGCTTTTCAGCAACAAAGTATCTGTGAGTGGTCCCATTCTAAAATGCATGTTTTAATAGTTGAAATGCATACATGAAAAGCATGATTTAATGGTTACGTTTTAAGAAATGTTGTATGAGTAAATTAGATTTACACTTATGATTATCATGCTTACTGTGAATATTTTGTAATACCATATTTTATCTAACTTATGTTCTTTATAGTATATATGATGGATGACTATATACTATTTATGAACATGTTTTCTTACACTTTTTTATAGTATATATGATGGATGACTATATGCTATGAAGATGATTTTGAGATGTATGTACTTATGTTTGGAAAGAGTATATTCAATAGTTTTGTGCATATCTAGTGGTCACATATTAACCTTTGGGTTGGGTGATGTAGGAGCCTATGGGAGATTGATACTTGTGAAGGAAGAGTTCTATATGCCTTCGGGCGATACTGATACCACTAGTTAGCACACTATATACGATATATGTTTTATGAAAGCTTTATGGCATGCTAGGGTTTTTCGGAAAACCTGTCACATATTATGCTATTAGTTTTCATAAACTTTGGGGTTAGTATGTTGAATAACTATTTCAGATGCCAGGATTGTACGCCTCGAATCTAAGTCCTGAGGGGGCACAAAACAAACATGAGTGGACCAAGTTGATATATATATATATATATATATATATATATATATATATATATATATATATATATATATTCGAGTCCTCTTAGTGTAGGACCCACTCCTTTGTTCATTCAATTTTATATTATTTCTTTTTAGTGTTCTAAATTAGTTGTATGCTCTAAATACGTTCCTAAATTGCATATTCATTATATTTAAATTTCTATTATTTGGGTTAATCTCAGTTTACTACCATGAAGTTTCGTGATTTTCAACAGTTGGTACATGAAGTTTTTTTCATCCCAAAGTCATACCTCAAGTCTTAATTTTGGGACAATTTCGTACCTCTGTTAAGTTGGCTGTTAAGTCAGTTGTTAATTGATGACGTGACGTCCATGTGGATAATGATTGGGCGCGACGTGTCAATATGGACTTACATAGATAATAAAAAAATTAAAAACCTAAAAATGAAGAAACTAAAAGAACTGTTCTTCACCATCTGCATTTGGAACCCAAAAATGGAACCCAGAACCCTAGAATGAAAACCAGATGCCTTTAATGAAACCCAAAACAAAAACCTTTGAAACCTTGGCAGTGCATCGTCCCCCACTCCCTCTTTGTCTCGGCTATAATTTTCACCATCTTCGGACCTTTACCGTCGACGGGAGGTGATCGAGATAAGGAAGGCGCTTTGGGCCTTGGTGTAGGGGACGAGGAGGAGGAACTCCTCAGTGGTGCCGGCCTTGCTGAAGAAACCAAAACATCAGTTTTGGAGAGGGTGCCGATGTCGCCGTTGAGGGCCTCGAGAGTGGAGAGGAAGCCGAAGCAGACATCGAGGGAGACAAGGGTTTGTAAGAGAAAGTCCTAGGTTTTTTATATGAAAAAACACGCAATTGAAGTAGCCCTCTTCGATTTGGGCAGCTAATATATACACGAATACCCGAATTTCCTGTTGCAAATCCTGAGTTTTTCTCCAAATTTGGGGAGAAAGTCTCAACCTTTGCAAATCCTGGGTTTTTATGCTCAAACTTAAAGAAAATTGAAGGAGATTAAGCGGAGGGTGATCGTTAAATGGCAGCGGATTGGGGGTTTTCTAGGGTTTTTGAGGTAGGTAAGAAAGGCGGGTTTGTAAAGAGTCATTGATTTGGTTCAAAGTTTCGGAGATTTGGATTCATGGAGTGGGAGAGTTGAGCAAAGAAAAGATTGGGTTTTTATTTTTTATTTTTAGTTTTTTTAATAATTTAATATCTACGTGGGCCTATATTGACATGTGGCGCACAGTCATTGTCCACATTGGCACCACATCATCAATTAACGGCTGACTTAACAACCAACTTATCAGATGTATGAAATTATCCCAAAATTAAGACTTGAGGTATGACTTTGGGATGAAAAAAAATTCATGTACCAAATGTTGAAAATCACGAAACTTTAAGGTAGTAAACTGAGATTAACCCATATTATTTTATTCATATTCATGGTTCCCATGCATGCTACTATAGCTTCGTCACCTTTGGGTGTCAGCCAACACGTACTTACCCTGGTGTTTGGGGAATATCAGGTCGAGTGTGTCAATGCACCTCTTGGAATATGTAAGTTCAAGAAACTTTCTACGGTTCAAACTTCTGTCATAACCATAAACTATTACTTAATGAATTACTGAAATTGAAAATGTTGATCTACGAGTAATTGCAGTAGTTCAAGTGCTTTTGTATCTTATTCTAGATTCCATTGACCATGCTTCGTAAACCCAAAACAAAAAAAAATTGAAAATTTAGATAATATAAATACAAAATTTAATTGAATCAACCCGCGATGGTTTTGGAACATCATAGAGAAAGAGACTTACGACTTCGCCGACGACTGCTATACGAGCCAAGCTACGAGCTGCGGTGAAGGCCATGGAAGCACGCACAACGATGTGGTTGGAGCAAGGGTGAGGAGGCAAAACGGGGAGAGAACATGGTGAGGGTGTCGGTACCGACACACTTAGCATTCCCTGACTGACTTTGTAGTCGCTCTATCTTTTGCGCGCGCGCTGCTCTACTGGTTGCTCAAGACTGGCACAAGGTCAACCTAATTTGCTATATCGGTGAGATCGACGTATACATGAAACCACATGTGGCTATTCTCTACCGTTAGATTTATTTGTAGGCCTACCGATTTGGAGCTCGTCCTCGTTTTGAATGCATTTTCCTCATCGCCAGCATCTTCAGTGGAGTTTCTAAATATGGACAACCATTATAATAAATATATATAAAACAAATATAGGGACAAAGCAAATCTCCAATGGATCGGAAAGTCAATCCCTAAAATATAGGAACTCATTGGATACATAGTGTATGTTCTCATATATAGGGACTCTATAGGAACATAACCTTGAGTGAAAAATGAAGCCCACAATCTTAATTAAAGCTTTTAATACTTTTAATGTTTTTAATTAATTAAAAAAGGTTAACACAAACAAAAAATGTGCACCTAATCAAATTATCACATAAAACCATAAAAACTTCAAATTTAGGGATTCTACTTACTCTCCCATTGGAGGCAATATTTCTTTACGGACACAAATATTCCCTTTAAGTTCTTAAATGAATACTCAAAAATGGTGGTAAGAGTCCCTAAAGAGGAACATCTATTGGAGATGCTCTAAGGTGGTGGTGTTAGCTCACCACAATATTTCTTTACGGACACAAATATTCCCTTTAAGTTCTTAAATGAATACTCAAAAATGGTGGTAAGAGTCCCTAAAGAGGAACATCTATTGGAGATGCTCTAAGGTGGTGGTGTTAGCTCACCACAATATTTTTTACTGCTAGATAACATTAAACTTTAAGATTTGAGAGCAAATAGATTAAATCAAATTTATTGAGTAATCAATAATGTGGTAAGGATCACCATTACTTTAGGTCACGTGACGTTTTTATTTAACACTATATTATCATATGTAAATTTTTTTTTACTGCTAGATAACATTAAACTTTAAGATTTGAGAGCAAATAGATTAAATCAAATTTATTGAGTAATCAATAATGTGGTAAGGATATCCATTACTTTAGGTCACGTGACGTTTTTATTTAACACTATATTATCATATGTACATTTTTTTTTACTGCTAGATAACATTAAACTTTAATATTTGAGAGCAAATAGATTAAATCAAATTTATTGAGTAATCAATAATGTGGTAAGGATATCCATTACTTTAGGTCACGTGACGTTTTTATTTAACACTATATTATCATATGTAATTTTTTTTTTCAAATAAATTACATTATTAAACTAAAACGACAAATGACATAAATTTGTTTCATGTAAGTTATACTCTCTAATTTAAAGCTAAAAATCGTAAATCAAAGCTCTAAACGAGATTATACATCCTATTCCCCCTTTTTATGGGATTCTTAATCAGAATCAGTGTGACAAAAAAAATACATTCAAGAACAATCTATCAGAATTAGTGTGACAAAAAAAAATACATTCAAGAATAATCTATCATGTCAATAAAAAAAAGTTTAAGAAAATTGGAAATAAGGATTTCTCAACAAGTCATGCACAAAGCTAGTTTTGGATTTAACAAATCCAGCTAAAATCTTCCAAACAAATTTCCCAAATTATTTGCTCAACAAGTCATGCAATAAGGATTTCTATTAAAATGTCATTTTGGTCCCTTGATCTTTACTCAATCCGGATCTAAAAGTGGAATTGCTCCTCTACTCACAACTTGCCACATGGCAAGTTGTCAACTCCCTACATCTTTCTTCCTCTCTTTCTCTGAGACTCACTCTCTCCTTTCTGCACTTACTCTTTTTTTCTCTCTCTCACCTTCATCTCACTCTCGGAGCTCTCTTGGACCCTCTTCCTTTTCCATTCCCGATCGCACACCCAAATCATTGGCAATAACCACTCATACGGTGACAACAACGACAACACCACCATCATCACCAAGTTAGCCCCCTCTCTCTCCCTTCGTCTATGTGGAACACAGAGGAACTCTAGCGAGTTCCTCGTCTTTCCGACGATAGTAAGCCTCGGAACCTTTGAAATCCCTTTGTCTTTGTTGGTGTGGCCAAATTCTAACCTAGTTTGTGTTGTTGGGATGACGAATCTACACGGAGACACCACGGGTGTGCTAAACCCAAAATCCGGTGAGCCCAGTGGGTTTCGAGTCAAATCCCGACCACCACTCGTCATGAAACAGGTACCAATCTCTTCTTCTCACGCTTACTTTTCTTTTGACACCTAGATCGGAGACTAGGGTTTGTGTTTTTCGTCAGCCAAAGCTGGGAAAGCTCCGACATCTTCCCTGTCAAAACCAGGCCCTTCAAGCCATTTCAAACCCTCGGGCTTTAAGCCCGTTATGAACCTAGTCCAAAACTCTCTTTTTTCAAACCCTCGGGCTTTAAGCCCGTTATGAACCTAGTCCAAAACTCTTTTTCTTTTTATTTCTATTTTTATTTTATATTATTGTTAAAAGGCCTCTAGGCCGCATCTGTTAGGGCCCTAAACCCAATTCCTCTAAAACCTAATAAAGTCTTCGGGCCGTGTGAGTCTGGGCCTAAGCCCAAAGACCCCTAAGCCATTTCCCCTTTAAACCCAGCCCACTAAAAAATCCTAAACCCAACCCATCCTAATTCTATGCCCAACCTGGCTAATCCTTAAGCCCAAAGCCCTTAGGGCCCAACCCGGATCCAACCCTAAACCAATCCGACCCAGGTTGACCCGGTTTGACTCAACCCATTAACTTTGACTAGTCAACGGTCAACGTTGACTTTTTTGGTTGACTTTTTGAGTTTTCGTCTGGAACCCTCCTAGGCTAATTTTGACGTCGTAGACCCTTTTTTGACGTCCTATTCCCAAATTCAATTGTTTAAGTATAGTTTTGTTAATTGTACTCTTTATGTGCTTAGGTGCAATTCCTAGCGGCGATTTCGTTATTCCTATTTGGTACGGCTTTGCACCAACGGTGTACGGTGAGTGGATTCCTTCTAAAAATGCATGTTTTAATAGTAGAAATGTATACATGAAAAGTATGATTTAATGATTACGTTTTATGAAACGTTTTACATTATAACATGCTTACTGGGGCTATTTTGAATTATACTATTTTTTCTATAACCCATGCTCTTTATAGATATCTGATGGATGACGATATAATATTTAGAACATGTTTCGATCACCTCTTTATAGTATAGATGATTGATGACTTTATACTATGAAGTTGATTTTGAAAAATATATATATGTTCAATGGTTTTGTACTTACGTAGTCCCTATTCTGCTACGGGGTGAGGGATAGATTCCATCACGAGCGAGGTTACGGTGTTGACATAGGCCGGGAGAAATAATCTCTAGCTATAGGTTGAGAGACACAGAGCTGGCATAGGGCCTGAAGATGATTTTCCTCTGGCATTGGCACATGGACGGGGAGCTGGCACGGGGCCTGGAGGGTGATTGGACATTCATTATTGATTATGATATATACGAGATATGTTTTGAGACATTGCACGGCATGCTAAGTTTTAGAAAACCTATTTTTATCATGTTATATGAGTTTTCATAAAACCTAGGGGTTAGTATGTTGATAACTGTTTTATTATTATTATTATTATATATATATATATATCAACTTGGTCCACTCATGTTTGTTTTGCACTCCCTTCGGGACTTAGAATCGAGGCGTACAATCTCGACGTCAAAGCACTTTCGCATTGGCATCTTTGAGTCATCTCTGTGTAGGACTCATCCTTTGTTTCATTCAATTTTATGTCTTCTTTTAGTGTTCTAATTAGTTGTATGCTCTAAACATGTTCCTTAATTGCATATTAATTACCATTAAATTCATAAGTCTTAATTATTCTTATTCTCATGTATTCTAAATGGCTTTCATCACCTTCGGATGTCGGCCAGCATGTAACCATCCTGATGTCCCAAGGACATCGGAATCGAGGCGTGTCATAGAATCATAAATGTAATTTACAAATGCCAAATTTTACATTATAAGTAATTGGTTTGGATAGATCCCTGATAAAATGTTCAAGTCCGCTTATTACTATCATTTGATGTGTGAGGTCACATTAAGCTTAGTCTTAAAAAGTCAGATTAGTACAACATCAGCCTCTATTAGAGAGTAGCAAACAAAACAATTGACGGAGTTAGTAGAGAATATCAATTGAGAAAATAAAGAAAAAGTCAGACTCATAGCACAATAGATATATGCAAAAAAAGGTTATTGTTTATTTGGCCTCATTAAGCCTTATTGCAAGTAACGTATTTTATCTACAAATACACTCCTTTCTTTCTGTCATTTATATTGCTCAGTAAATTAAGCGTACAACAAGTGTGACTTTATTGTAAGTAAATAAATCAGCAAGGTGCATCCTTAAGTAGTTGAAGCTAAAACAACAATAAAAATAGACGGTTAATAAAAAAGATGTTAATTTGTTATCGTGTCGTGCATGATTTTTGCCACGTTTATGAGAGACGTTTCAAAAATAAATAGGTTACCATCTACCAACTTGTTTGAGAAAGTGCCCAATTGCTGTCGCCACCACTGACTTGCCAAGCAAAGTGTCCAAGAAGTGCCTTTTCCTTGGCATATGAAACATTGGCAGAGATACTTTCTGTATCATCGTACCCAATCCATTGTTGAAGATCAACACCAGCTCAATTGGTGTTTGGATTCTAAAGAGTTCTAATACCACAGTCAATGCATCATGCATATCAATATGCTAAAAGATTATAGCATCATTTAAGTGGCAAGTCTAGTATGCAAACTTAAGTCGGTGGCTGCATGATCAATGAAAGGTCTAGCAATATCAAAGTATAAGTTGGTAGAAAAACCTAGAAGCCAAATTGTGTGGTTATTATGAAAAGCCCAAGTCAGTTTGCAATATATAAGTCGGTGGAGTACTTGATAAATGCACTAAAGAGTTCTAGCATGTTTAAAGTCGGCAATCATGCCCTATAAATATGGGTGTGGTGCTATGTAACAATGTAACCAAGAAACCAAGCAAGCAACCAAGTGAGAGTGAGAAGTAAAAGTAGTCTTGTAAGAGTGTGAGTGTTCTAGAGTGTGTCTCTAGAAAGTAAGAGAGAGTGTCATTGCTTCTAAGTGTGTCTTTGAGAGTTTGAGTGTTGTAATATTTTGTGAGTATAATACAAGTAATTTGTTTACTTGTTTTGTCTCTCCAACACTTGTGTTAGAGTTGTGTACTCTAATTTTTTTACCCAACAATTGGTATCAGAGCGGTACGATCGAGGACCATCTCTATTGAAGCTTTTGAGAATCGTGAGAAGTTTAGTACTTCGCAAGATTATTGGTTAATCTCGTTCGGCTTATCGAAGCTCTGCCGACACGATGGGAGATCTTCAAATTGGAGGAATCAAGAAGTTAAACAACAAAAATTACAACACATGGGCGACGTGTATGGAGTCTTACCTACAAGGCCAAGATCTTTGGGATGTCGTAGGCTGTAATGAAGTTACGCAGTCAGAAGAAAACACCAACGGCGCTCTATGAAAATGGAAGATCAAGGCAGGGAAGGCCATGTTCGCCCTAAAAACCACAGTCGATGAGGACATGTTGGAGCACATACGGAAGGCCAAGACACCAAAATAAGCATGGGACACCTTCGCCACACTCTTTTCAAAAAGGAAAGATACAAGACTGCAACTTCTTGAGAACGAGTTGTTATCAATGGCCCAACGAGACATGACGATTGCCGAAGATTTCCACAAGGTAAAGTCTATTTGTCGTGAAATTTCTGAATTAGATCCTAGTGCTGCCATTGTAGAATCCAGGATAAAGAGAATAATTATCCATGGATTGAGCCCCAAATATCGAGGCTTTATTGCCGCTGTACAAGGATGGCCGACCCAACCATCACTTGTTGAGTTTGAGAATTTGCTTGCCGATCAAGAAAAATTGGCAAAGTAAATGCGAGGGGTCTCGTTAAAAAGTGAGGAGGAAGCGCTCTACACCAAAAGTAAAGGCAGCTTTAAGCAGCATGCTAATGGTAGATCTAAAAGAAATGGTGACAAGGGAAAAGGTCATCAAGGAGGAGGGAGTGCTCGGCCAGGGAGAGCTCTGAAGTATCATGGCAACCCTGGTCAATCCCAGAATAATAAAAGGTTTGAGGGTAAGTGCTACAATTATGGAAATAAGGGCCACATGGCAAAGGATTGCTGGTTCAAAAGGCCTGCAGAAAGTAATGTCGTTAACTCAAAGAAGAAAAGTGAAGATGATTGGGACGTCATTGCATCTCTAGCCTTGGAGGAAGAATGAGACGTTGAAGCATCCATTGATACGGAGAAGCAAGAGTCAACTCTCACAATAACAAGTCCGGAGTCGATTGACTACCAAAATGATTAGATCGTGGATTTAGGCTGCTCAAACCAGAATGATAAGTACAAAGGAGGCCGCTTAGTGGTGACGGCTAACGACTCAAGGCTACCGATTGCTCACATCGGTAAGACAGTAATTGAGCCACGATACAACATTAACCATGTGCCACTTTAAGATGTCTACCGTGTTTCAGGTATGAAGAAAAATTTGCTTTCAGTACCTCAACTGACGTCATTGGGAAATTATGTCTTGTTTGGTCCATGAGATGTGAAGGTGTATCGACACCTCAAGATTTTAGGGACGCCAACAATGGAGGGACGACAATTGCAATCAGTCTATGTAATGTCAGCAAAAACTACATACGTAGACAAGACAAGGAAGAACGAGACAGCAGATTTATGGCACATAAGATTGGGTCACGTTAGCTATCACAAGCTAAATGTGATATGATGAAGAAGTCAATGCTTAAGGGGCTACCTCAGCTTAACGTGAGAACAGACATGGTTTGTGCAGGATGCCGGTATGGTAAAGCACATCAACTACCATACGAAGAGTCGAAGTTTAAAGCGAAAGACCCATTGGAGTTGGTTCATTCCAATGTGTTCGGGCCTGTCAAGCAACCATCGATAAGTAGGATGCGGTACATAGTGACGTTCATTGATGACTTCTCCAGGTATGTGTGGGTTTTCTTTATGAAAGAAAAATCTAAAACATTTTCAAAATTTAAAGAGTTTAAGGAAACAGTTGAAGAAGAAGTGGGAAAGAAGATCCGTTGCATACACACGGATAATGAAGGAGAATATACCTCGAGTAAGTTTTCCCAATATCTACGAGAATGTAGAATACGTCACTAGTTCACTTGTGCCAATACACCGCAACAGAATGGTGTAGTGGAAAGAAAGAATCGACATCTTGCAGAGATATGTTTAAGAATGCTCCATGCCAAGAATGTACCAGGAAGGTTTTGGGTCGAAGCAATGAGAACTGCAGCTTATGTGATCAACAGGCTTCCTCAACAAAGGTTAAAATTTGTCTCACCCTTTGAGAAACTGTGGGATATGAAACCTACAGTTAGTTACTTTCGAGTATTTGGCTGTGTGTGCTACGTATTTGTTCCAAGTCACCTACATAACAAGTTTGACAAAAAGGCAATCCGATGTATCTTTGTGGGATACGACAGCCAAAGAAAAAGGTGGAAATGTTGTGATTGGCAAGCTGGCGTATACCAGAAGAAGAAAGACCTAGTAAAGTGGAAGTATCGACTCCACAATCACAACCAAGGAGGTCAACAAGAATCCGAAAACCAAATCCTAAATACGCCAACTTAGCCATAAAAGAAGAAACAGTTGAACCTGAGTGGCTCAAAGTTGGGAGAAGAGGTCACTGCAGCGGAGCTAAATCAAACTTGGAATCCATTGCCAAAGCGAAGAGATGTTAAACCCATACCATGCAAATGGGTGTGCAAGAAAATGCTTCGTCGTCAACTCGACATGGAGGAAAGAATGAGCTGGTGTTGAGGGGGAGTGTTGAAGATCAACACCAGCTCAATTGGTGTTTGAATTCTAGAGAGTTCTAATACCACAGTCGGTGCATCATGCATATCAATATGCTAGAAGATTCTAGCATCATTTAAATGGCAAGTCTAGTATGCAAACTTAAGTCGGTGGTTGCATGATCAATGAAAGGTCTAGCAATATCAAAGTATAGGTTGGTAGAAAAACCTAGAAGCCAAATTGTGAAGTTGTTATGAAAAGCCCAAGTCAGTTTGCAATATGTAAGTCAGTGGAGTACTTGATAAATGCACTAGAGGGTTCTAGCATGTTTAAAGTCGGCAATCATGCCCTATAAATATGGGTGTGGTGCTATATAAAAATGTAACCAAGAAACCAAGCAAGCAACCAAGTAAGAGTGAGAAGTAAGAGTAGTCTTGTAAGAGTGTGAGTGTTCTAGAGTGTGTCTCTAGAAAGTAAGAGAGAGTGTCATTGCTTCTAAGTGTGTCTTTGAGAGTTTGAGTGTTGTAATATTTTGTGAGTATAATACAAGTAATTTGTTTACTTGTTTTGTCTCTCCAACACTTGTGTTAGATTTGTGTACTCTAATTTTTTACCCAACATCCATGTCGTCCCGGAGTAGCAATAGCTTGTTACAACCGTCACATTGTACACCGTCTCCGCCGTATTCTGGCTGATAAAATCCATTATCTGGTCGTAACCCATGCTCCTATCTGTCCCAGCATTAGTCGATCCATCAGCTAGAGCAAAATTCCATGGTCATCGGCATTGACCAAGCGCCAAGCATAGCCATAAAACCGAAGGCCTAGGACTATCTTGTTGACAGCCACACCTGCCCCAAGCCAAGATGTGATCCCGGCATTCCCGTTAATTTGGCTAGTTGTGGCATTGTATAACGTAGCAGGTAAGCCAGTGTTGGCTCTGCTTGACTCCTAGGCAGAGCCATGATGTTAATCCAGTCCAGACTATTTGATATGGACTCAAATGGGTAATTTATGGTGTAGTCTACGATGCACAGATACGGCACATCGATCGCGTATTTCATGTCTGATACGCAAATAGACACGACACGCTTTTGATACGGTTGGATACGCATTGGATACGTATTTGGATCAACGATACGATGTTTGACAGATGGATACAGGTATCCGACTGTCTAGATACGGATATCTGCACCATGGCCCTTGATGCAATTTGGTGGAAGAAAACCTCACGACGGAGATGACGCAATCTGGTGGAATGAAGCGCAGCGAAGAAGGTGACGCGATTTCGCGGAGGAAGGCGTCGCACGGAGACTGCCCGATCTAGTGGAGGAGGCTTCGCAAAAAGATAACTGCTATAGGTCGACATGCTGTTTCTAGGGGTGGTTCGGTATGGGATCCCATACCAAAACCCTTGTCCCGATTCCCAAACCGAAATTTTCGGGAATCCCAATTTCAATACCGATCCCAAACCAAATTTTCGGGATTCCCAATTTTCGGGAATCCCGAAATATCCCATACCGAACCACTTGTCCCGATTCCCAAACCGAAATTTTCGGGAATCCCAATTTCAATACCAATCCCAAACCAAATTTTCAGGAATCCCAAAATAGTTTCGGAATTTCGGGACAAATCGGGAATCCCGAAATTATTTTGAGCTTTTGGACTAAAATTTGACATATTATGCTTTTGGGCTATAATTCAACCATTTATATTTAAAAATTGACATATAGGCGTTTCTGCTAATCTGTGCACACAAATCTGCCAATCAAATGGCAAGCCCCAGTTAGTATTTGCCTATTTGTTTCTGTCTATTCAAAAGCAATATGCCAATCTGAAACGTTAATATGTGCTTGAGTAAATTAATATATCTATCTATAATCATGTCAGTCTCCAAAATTACGTCTAAAACGTCAATATATACTTGAGTAAACTTTTGTACATATATAATATAAATATTATAGATAGATGTAAAGTTTTCTCAAGCAAATTGTAACTTATAATCTATCCATGTATCCATCTATCAATCTCCCGTGTTTATTCTGCATCTATGTATTCATTTATCAATCTCCTGTGATTTAAAAATTCTGCATATGTTCCACTATCTATCTTAGGACTCATTCCTGTATATGTCCCATCATCGATTTTCAGTGCTCCTTCAGTATTTCAATTGTCACTATTGTAGGTAGATGATGTTCCCCTTAAAAATGTGCTCCTATATATTTAAAAATTAAATAATATATATATATATTCGGTTTGGTTTGGGAATACCGAAATCCCAAAAACTTGAGACCGATTCCTGTACCAAAATTTCGGGATCGGTTCGGTATTGGATACCGAAATTTTCGGGAATTTCGGTTTGGGATTTTTTTGGTTTGGTTTCGGGAATTTTTCGGTTTGGTTTGGGATTTTTGGGATTTTTGGGATTTTTTTTCAGCCCTAGCTGTTTCTTTGTTTTTGTAGAGAAAAACGACACCACATTTTTTTTAATTTTTATGGTTTAAATGAGACTAAAGCCCAAAACTACATAGCCCACTATATTTATACCACTACCATCCTTTCCTCTCAAGAGTATGAATAATATAAATAAAGTTTGAGTAATTAATTATTTTTATTTTTTTTTTGTTATTTAAAATATTCCCAATCAATGTCATGGCCGTGGAAGTTGGTCATGTGAATTGTTGTGGTCATGTGAGTGGTGGTGGATGGATATTCCCAGTCAATGACAAGGCCGTGGTGGATGGGAATGACAAGGCCGTGGTGGATGGATATTCCCAGTCAATGTCAAGGCCGTGGTGGATGGGAATGACAAGGCCGTGGTGGATGGATAGTTGTATGACCTGGCTAGACTCATGGAGGATTCAATGAATGACCCAATATTATCAAATGTAAAGACTTTTCAACATCTGATTTTATTAATTTGTTGACCCAATATTTTAATTTTATGAATACGAATTGCACCAGTGACATTGACCTTCAGCAAGTTTTCTGCACTTCTATGTGGAGATCAAAGTCTAAAATATCCATAATATCTCGATATTTTTATTAAAATTTTTGTATTTTTAGACTACCGATATTTCCGATGTCATCGAAATTTTCGTGTTTTTTAAATTTCTATATTTTAAAAAAACCAAGAGGATTCAAACCCCTCTCATTTTACTCCTTCAACACCTTAAACACCATATCACTTATGTTCTTGTGAAAATATGCTAAAATATTTACATATTTTTTACATTCACAATGTTTGCCAGCTCGCTATATAATCAACTTAAATCAGTTAAATCTATCATGCAATGCATTTCCTTTCAATTTTTTGTGATAAACTAATAGATAATTGACTAAATAAACATCCTGCAAAGTTTCAATAAAAAATTTTAAGTTTTTCTTACAATTTCCGTGGTTTTTATTTAATTTTTATCGATATCGATAATATTTCGATATTTCCATCGAAATTTCAGTATTTTTAGACTACCGATATTTTCGATATCATCGATATTTAATACCTTGGCGGAGATTACTACTTTTCACCTACTCATAACTTTCAAGTTTTCATGTATCAATCCCTTTTGATTGCTCTATTCCCTTAATTTGTTTCTACCGACTGCTGGTTTTTCCACACTTTACCCAATGGATACGTTTCTCCATCACTCATTGTCATGTGCAACATTTCTTTTCTAAATTCAGTCATCATTCATCGGCTCGCAACCTGAAATTCTATTTCTGCCACTGACATCAACTATCTCGCCGTTCTCAATGTTATCCAAATTTTTAGTTCTTCCATTCTTCTTCGTTTTCCATACTCTTTTTGCTTTTAGATTCCAACCTTCGGAGGCACAATCTTGGATCAAAGTTGCATACTGGTATTCCGGCAGCGAATTCCCTATTTCCGACATCGACTCTTCACTCTTCACTCACCTTATTTACGCTTACGCAGATGTTAACTCATCATCCTATGAGCTCTCTTCCTCCTCCTCCTCCTCCTCGGAGCAGTACTACTCCACCTTCACGCCAACCGTCAAGCGAAAGAACCCATCAGTCGCTACTCTCGTCTCCATTGGTGGTGGAAACGCAGACTACGGTGTCATTTCAACCATGGTCAGTAGCTCTTCTCACAGAAA
The DNA here is from genome assembly GCA_963580275.1 of Crataegus laevigata. Classification (NCBI taxonomy): domain Eukaryota; kingdom Viridiplantae; phylum Streptophyta; class Magnoliopsida; order Rosales; family Rosaceae; genus Crataegus; species Crataegus laevigata. Next base: position 28,018,283 of record OY756944.1, on the reverse strand, counting down.
GTCTTTCATTGATTCGTCGATAATTTTTGCGAGGCATTATGGCTTCCAAGGCCTAGACTTTTGTTGGGTTTCAGCTAACACAAGCTCCGACATGACCAACATGGGGAAGTTATTTGAAGAGTGGAGGGCAGCTATCACTTCTGAAGCCGCAAAAACCAGCCAAACGCCGCTGATTTTGACTGCTGCCATGCCGTACAAGCCAGATTTCGAGTCCTTCGCTTCCCCGGTTAAATCAATCCGGGACAACTTGAACTGGGTACATTTAATAGCCTATAACTATTACCGACCTCAGTGGACCAATTTCACCGGTGCTCATGCAGCACTACACCATCCATCGAGTGACCTGAGCACGGACTATGGTGTCAAATCCTGGATTCGCAGGGGATTATCTGCTTCCAAACTGGTTTTGGGATTGCCTTTCTATGGATATGCTTGGACGCTAAGAAATCCCAGGGACAGCGCAATTGGTGCACCGGCTAAAGGTCCTGCTATTACGAAGGATGGATCGATGAGCTACAAGGATATCAAAGACTACATTGATAGACATGGGGCTGACATAGTCTACAATGCTACTTATGTAGTGAAGTACGTCATTGGTTCGGCTTGGATCTGTTTCGATGATGCTGAAGTTGTGAAAATAAAAGTTTCTTATGCTAAGGAGCAGAATTTGCTTGGATACTTCATCTGGCAGGTCTCACAAGATGATAATTGGGTGCTTTCTCTTGCAGCTGCAGGTACGAAAAAGAAAGTAACTTTCACATACATTCCCAACCCCGCCCCCCCCTCTCCCCCCCAACACACACAGACACTTCTGTTTGCTTTTGGCCTCTGAATTGAGTGAATCAAAGAAGAATCAATGAACCGAATTAAACAAGCGTGTATAAACGCTTCTGCATAGTTATTTGAAAAAAAGTCAGAAATTAGCAATCAAGACAGGACAATAAAATATTTGGTTTTGTTTGTTGAATGAAGATTAACAATATGATTGTTTAAACTAATAAAAAAGATAACCATATAAGTCACATCCAACTTAAAAACTTGTCCCAGCAATGCATTCCTTCCGACTTGTAACAACGAATTTTATATGCTCACAGCTCAAGAGGGTGGAAACAGTGGACAAAACAAACGGAGACTTGTAATCGTTTTGACCACTATAGCTTCAGTTATTCTCGTGCTAGGCCTTGCGTTGAGTTACTTCCGCATGAGACTGCACAAATCAAAAGGTAAATAGTTTGTAGTCTGTTTTTGTGCAGGACGTCTTTTCTTTCTTTTTTTTATTTGGCCTAAAGTATTGAAGCTTTAAATATTTACGTTTTAGGATTAGTATTTTGGACTTTTTCTGTTAACCATTTTGTTTCCTAAAAATTATACAGCTAAGGAATCAGAATCCAGGGCAAATGATATAGCAGACACAGCTAGAAAATTCAACAGCAACGTTCCTAATCTGAAAATATTTAGCATTGCTGACGTTGAGGCGGCAACGGATGGATTTTTGATTGAAAATAAGCTTGGAGAGGGCGGTTATGGCCCTGTTTATAAGGTAAACTTTTATAATAAGCGTGTTACTGGAAGATTCAAAACCGTTAAACATGCTGCTAACCATGTGTATGCTTAACTTACTAGGGAGTATTGCCAGATGGACAAGAAATCGCTGTGAAGAAACTATCAAAAGCTTCAACTCAAGGATTCGAGGAGTTCAAGAACGAGGTCATGCTCACCGCAAAACTACAACACGTAAATCTTGTTAGGGTTTTGGGATTTTGCATCGAACACCATGAGCAAATGTTGATTTATGAGTACATGCCAAAGAAAAGCTTGGACATCTACCTCTTTGGTAACTCTATACGACATTTCGCTGTTTTTTCTGCCACAAACCTTTAAGCTAAATATAATGAAAAGCTTGTTAGCATATGATCCTCGTATGCTGTCTCTAATGACCCATGCATTTTTTCATACATTTCAATTCAGAACTGATTGGAAAATGTCCGTCTAAATGTAGATCCTGTTAGAAGATATGAATTGGGTTGGATAAAGCGGATTCAAATTATTGAAGGGGTTACTCAGGGACTTCTTTACCTCCAAGAGTACTCAAGATTGACAATCATCCATCGCGATCTGAAAGCTAGCAACATTTTACTTGATGAGGAGATGAGGCCTAAGATCTCGGATTTTGGTATGGCCAGAATTTTCGCAAAGGATGAACTTGAAGCAAATACAGATCGAATTGTTGGAACATAGTACGTGATTCTATTCTTATCAAAGCTATACTCTCTAATTGAGCTTATTTCATTATGTAAGTAATTAGTAATTCTTCTAAATCATTCTATGCAGTGGTTACATACCACCGGAATACGTTAAGAAAGGTTTATACTCCACTAAATCAGATGTTTACAGCTTCGGAGTTCTCCTTCTACAGATCATAAGTGGCAAGAAGAATGCCCCCTACTATGGTTCAGATGAAGACTTAAACCTACAAGAATATGTAAGTTTCTTCAATCACCACAGTTACTTCAGAATTAATATTTACTTTGGTTTTTCTACGAATTACATCTTTGCGTTTCAATTACATGGCGTGAAACATTCAACGATTTCAGGCATATTTACTTTGGAAACAAGGCAAAGGGATGGAGTTTATGGATCCTGCACTTGACGATACACATTCTTTATGCAAATTGATGAGATGCTTGCAAATTGCTCTCCTATGTGTTCAAGAAAATGCAAACGATAGGCCTTCGATGTTGGAAATTTCTTCAATGCTACAAAATGAAGCAGCTACAATGGAAAATCCCAAAATTCCAGCCTTCTCAAAAAGAAATGAAGACGAAGAAACTAATCCCACACCGCGGCTAGAAGCTTGTTCCGTCGATGATGCAACAATCTCAGAAGTTGTAGGCCGATGAGTGGTAAATGCTAAGTAATTAATCTATCTTGACCGAAAAACTTAAGGGCTAAATGTTAACATATTCTGGTAGGAAAAGTAGTCCCTACGTTGTGAATTAACATTCACTTAGGCCGTATAAGAGTTCGGCAGACCCCACCGAATTTCAATTAAAGTTCGGCAGAGTTTCATCAAGAACTGCTCGAAACATTACACACCTTGTAGACAGGAGCTTTTGTCGAAATAAGTTCTTTCCCCCACGATAAAAAGGTCGTCCACCAACAACGCTCAATGTTGGATAGTCAAAACGCCGATAACCTACATGCTCCTCACCAAGACTGAATATTACAAGCATATTATGTAAGAATAACATCTAGAACAGTAAAGTATCATATTTCAATGGAACATTAAGTAATAAGAGCAACTCCAGTGTAGGAGCCCTCTCCCCAGGCAATACACTATTCAATCCACCCAGTGAACAGTAACTGCCCTTAATGAACTGTGTATTCCCCTGGTAATTGCCTTTTGCATCTCTACCCCTGCACTTGAATAGCCCTGGCAATTGACAATAAAATATTAGTATTTTTTTATTTTTAAAATAATACATAATAATTTTATTTGTAATTTCGGATAATATTTTTAATCGTTCTCGTTGCGCCACATGTCATTATTCGAAAAGCCAATAGCAATAAAATATTTGTATTTTTTTATTTATAAAAAAATTCAAAATAATTTTATTTGGTGGTGGATTTCTGGTAAGATTTTTAATCGTTGTCGTTGCGTCACATGTCATTATCTGAAAAGACAATTATTTGTGATGGATTTCTGATAAGATTTGTAACCAATCACGTCGTGCCATGTGTCACAATCCGATTACAATCTTTGAGGATAGATTTCCACCAGATTTTTAACGAACGACGGCATGCCACGTGTCATTATCTAAAAAGACAATTATTGGTGAGGGATTTCCGATAAGATTTGTAACCAATCACGTCGTGCCCCGTGTCACAATCCGATTACAATATTTGAGGATAGATTTGCACCAGATTTTTAACGAATGACGGCATGCCACGTGGCATTATCTACAACCTAATCCTTGCCCAAATCCTCCATATATTCCACTATCCATCCTCAGAAATCTCACACCAATTTTCTCATGATCTCTATCATTATTCATAGTTTTTGCTTCCTTCTTCACCGAAATCCCTGTCATTATTCATAGTTTATGCTTCCTTCTTCACCAAAATCCCCAACGTTATTCATAGTTTCTACTTCCTTCTTCACCAATGTCTTCTTCTTCTTCTTCAAAGATGATGTGGGAAATCGATCAAGAAGAGAAAGAATTGTTTAACCAATCAGAAAAAATGTTCAATTCCGGGGATTGGGCCCAAAATGAGATGGAAGAGGATGATCAGCGTAGACGGAGAGATGACGAATCAAGAATGGCACGAGCCTCACATTCCCGTTGAGTCGTCCAAGTTGTGGCTCGTATCTGCAGGCCCAACCGTGCTGTAAACATTGATAGAAATAGGCAACGACGAGGTCAGGAGCTCTTGGATGATTATTTTATCCGTAACAGTGCATTCCCTGATACGTACTTCCGACGTCGTTTTAGAATGGAATGACATTTGTTCAACAGAATCATGGGCGCTGTTTGCAACCATGATTCTTACTTTGTGCAAAAGCCGAATGCATTTGGTGTTATGGGTCTCCTGCCTGAGCAAAAAATTACTGCTGCTTTGCGGATGCTTGCATATGGAGCAGCTGCAGACCAAGTGGACGAGATAACGAGGATGGGAAAATCAACCATTCTTGAGTCCCGGATAAGGTTTTGCTAGGCAATCGAATCTATCTACACCAATGAGTACCTCTGGAGACCTACTTATATGGACTTGGAAAAGCTTCTGAAGAATGGCGAGATGCGAGGTTTTCCAAGGATGATTGAAAGCATTGATTGTATGCACTGGACTTGGAAAAACTGTCCAAGTGCATGGCAAGGCGCTTATGGGGACAGAAAAGGATCAAAAAGTATCATTTTGGAGGCGGTGGCATCTTTTGATACTTGGATTTGGCACGCATTTTTCAGGGTTCCAAGAGCTCAAAATGATCGTAATGTCCTTACCCAATCCCCAGTGTTCGATGAAGTTCTGCAAGGAAAGGCACCAAAAGTCACATACTGGGTTAGACGGGCCATACTACCTAGCAGACGGCATTTACCCAAGGTGGGAATGCTTTGTCAAAACAATGCCACGTCTACAAAGTGCAAAGGAAAAATACTTTGCAAGTTGTCAAGAAGGATGCAGGAAGGATGTGGAGCGTTGTTTTGGTATACTCCAAGCTCGCTGGGCAATTGTTAGGGTTGCTGCGAGAATGTTTGATGTAGAATCGCTTCGATCTATCATGATGACGTGCATTATTCTTCACAACATGATTTTGGAAAATGAGTACGATTATGATGCCATTGATGAATATGAGCCGGACACAATGAAAAATTCCAGAACACAAATATATTGTGCTCATGACGCCACCGAAGAACCCGTGCAACACGACCCAATAGTGAGGAATGGCCGTTACAATGATAATGTCATTCAACGATATATTGCAATTTGACGGGGTTTTAAACCGCACAAATTTAACCCTCTTTTTGACAGATGTAGTATAGATGTAAGTAGGGTATCGTTCTAGGCCGGGGATTAGGAGGGCTTGCTAAAACCTCTAAAATAATTTAAAAATGTAAAAACAAAGTTTTAAAACACTAAACTAAAATAACTCAAAATAAAACTAACAAATAAACTAAAACAACTCAAAAGACTCAAAATAATGAAAACAATTTAAAATAAAAACTAGGAAATTAATTAGACGGAAATTAAATTAAAAGATAAAAACTAATAAAAATTAACTAAATAATACAATATAATAATGGGGGGATTGATTTGGTTTTGACGAAGTAAATTAAACTTAAATAAATTACAAATTGACACAAACATAAAATTAAAAGTGAAAAGATAGGTGACGGATTGGCTAGAGGGTTCTTCTCCACACATGACACATATGCAACCTAAATTGATTTTCAGTTGTTCTTTCAATAAATTGTGAATCTCAACACCCCAAATTAATTAGGTACGCTTAAATTAATTCTCAGATTTTCCTTAAGTTAATGGATTGGATGATTGCATACGACAACCCAAAACATTCCCCACAAGTTCCCTACATGAATTGCATAATAGAGATACAAGCGAGAATCATTAAGTTCTATGAAAACCATAAGCATTGACGAGGCACTTATTACTATGAATTGCATGAAACTTATGCCAAGAATTTACTTAACGCGATTGTGACTAGCAACCTTCACTACTCATGAATATAAGTTCATAACGATTAGGTGAAATTCACTTATATTCTAGCATCAAATTCATGCATGTAAATTAAGTATGCATTCTTAATCGACAAACATAAATAAGTTATTAATCAAGTAGTTAAGCAAATTAAATCACAACTCAGAAATCACAACTGAAATTACCAATTCAAATTACAAATATAATCATGGTTTCGAATTAACCTCTAGCCAACACAATTAATTACACATCATTTATAAATTAAAAACATAAATTAAAAACATAAATAAATCAACAGTTTGGAGGAGATAAACCGAAAGAGTGTAGAGGTTTGTTTTGCACCGTGTGCTGCCACAGCACTGTCCCGAGTTTTCTGTGCTTCACCAGCTCTCGGTGCTTTCAAGTCTCAGCCAAATGGCTCCTGTTTTCTGATTGTTTCCTCAATGCCTTGCTGACAGCTCACCTGCGTGAACTGCTTTCCCCTAGGCCCCCTTCTCAAAGGCTCCGCGAGACACTCCTCAAATTTGCTGCGCTCTCCCTCTTCTCGGCCTGATTTCTCTCGCCAGGAAGCCCCAGTCCCGAGGCACCCTTCTGACCTCCTCCTGCCGCTGCCTTCTATTTCTTTTGTTTATTTTTTATTTTTATTTTTTTTTCTTTCTTTCTTCCGCTGCTCCGAGGCAGCTTTCTTTTGCAAATTCTGATTTTCTCCTTTTGGTTCTTTTCCTCGCTGCCCCTTGGGCAGCTCCTTCCCCCCCGATTTTCAATTCGGTGCTGCCTTCTTATCCCCCTTAATGCTCCAGATTGGCCCGCCTTATTTTATTTGTCTTCTCCTTTTCTGAATTCCACCCACTGCCTTATTAGGCAGCTTTTCCACTTTGTTTAGGTGCTAATTCCCTTTAGCTGGCCTCCACCGAGAGCATTAGCATGTGACTTTCATCATTTTTTTCTGTTTTTGACCACATGTAATCACACACACACACAACATATTAAATATATAAATATAAATATATAAATATATAAATATATAAATATATAAATATTATTTTCCAAATGATAGTTTAAACGAATTAATTACTTAACACTTCATTTATTCTATTTTTATTTTCTTAGCTAGATAAATCACATAAAACACAAAAATAAAGTAAATAGCTCAAAATATGAGGAACTAACTAAGAAAAGACACGTGAATTTGATGTAAAAATATATATAAATATGATCTTATCAAATACCCCCACACTTAGCTTTTGCTAGTCCTCGAGCAAAACAAAGAAACAAAAACAAAACTCAATCTAAACCTTCCAACATTTATCTCAGGGATTTCCAATGGACATGACAAATTAAAAATCATCACTTACACAGATTTTGGCAATCCATACCCTTAAGCACATACTTAATCACAGTCACCATTTATTAGTTCGCATTTAATCAATTAAAACAACATTTTGAATGTAGTAACATGCCTTAGAGAATTTACTCTATTCCTTACTAGATATGCACTCAATTTTTCGCTCAGATTTTCTGACTACACACCCTACACTAGGTATATGTGAGAAGATTGATGTAAACATGTAGACGAACACTCACATATGTTTATAGCAAAGAAAGCATTTTCTGGAGTAATTAATACATGTGTAGGTATGATCTCATGAATGGAATGCTACTACTTAGATGCGAGAACCAGTGACACCATATGCTCATACCAATCCCAAACTCCACATTATTGAACACATAACAACCAAGATAGAAGTATAGGGTTGTAACGGGGCTTGGGGTATTGGTTAACAAATGAAGGATAGGGAAAACAAACGTTCTCAAAGCGATAGTAAGCAAAGTAGTGACATTGAGACTTAGAATTCACTTTAGTATGCAAAAATCAACTTAAAAACACAAGGGGAAGATTTAAACAATACTTAGGGTCTAATTCATTGTTTTGGACCCTTTCTTCAACAAACAACACTTTAGAACTCTTTTTCAAACATTTTTCACAACTTTTCTTTTTTTTTTTTTTCTTTCTATTTTCCACGAATTTTCTTTTCTTTTTCTTTTTCTTTTTTTTTTTAAGAACAAAACGTACAATTGAGCTCGAAACAACCAATCCTTCCCCCACACTTGTTTTTCTGCATAGTATAGAATAAAATGAATTCTTTTTAAGTCATGCTCACTATTCTTTAAGAACAAGGGTGCGGACGGTTAGGTGCGGTTTAATGTAGTTAACAACAAAAATAGGCTAAACCAGGCTCGAAAGGGGTTAAACCTACAAAACATAAGAAAGATAGAGGGTAAGGCTTTTTGGGATGTGGTGGTTCACTAAACAACTTCATCTTGATATGTGTTATGCAATTCAATGTCATGCTTTGAATGAAACGGATATGAGTTCTAGTATTTGGAACTAAGATGATAAAACGCCTTCTAAGTAGCAACCAAGCAAAGAATAATGAGATCATGCAACGACTTTTAGAAAACAAGAAATCACAGATTATAACTCTCCAAACACGGTATAAGCTCAAGTCTCACAGGGATGTAGCATTAGTTTGAGTTCATTCCTTCAAGCATGTTACAAAAACTAATTTTATCCTTTTGTGATCAAATTTAAATTCATAAACAACAACTACAACTAAGCATAAACCAAGAGCATATCAAACTTCCATCCATGTTTATAACTTTCTTTAACAGTCATACAATTAAAAACCAAATCCTGATCATTGTGTTGGAAGGTACCTAAGACACAAACACACAAAAACAACTAAAAAAAAATTCTTTTTGGGTTTTTCAAAATATTTTTCAAATTTTTATGTCATTTTCGTAAGATTTCCTCAAAACACAATAAAACACACCAAAACAGCATAAAACACTAAGAAAATAAAAGGCAATAACACGGAAACAAATGAAACCAGTTCAAAGTCGAAGGTACAAAATTTTTCAATTTGGTCATTTTTTATCTTAATACCCCCACACTTAAACTAGACATTGTCCCCAATGTCAGAAAACATTAATAAGCAAATAAAAACAAGATAAATAAATAATACAAAACAAAATAAAGCAAAGGGACTGAAAACTTCTCTAATTTGCAGAAAACCAAGCGATGACCCCCAAGCGTAAATTTTGCAATCAACTTCAAGGGAGGAAATATCCAAACGTTCCTGCAAAGAAAAGAAATAAATCAGTCAAGCATGCAAGAAAATAAAGAAAATGCAAACGAAAAATAAAATAAAAAATGGAAATAAAAGATAAAGAAAAGAACTAATAGGTGGTTATTGGTCATGACTGTTGATTTTCCACAGCTTTCATCTTGAACTGGATGGGCCTCCTTCTTGCAAGTGCTCCTCAGCTTAGTTGAGGATGAATCAGCACGTGTCTCCACATGCTTCAAGTAGTCCGGTCTCCACGCAGGTGTGGCATCTTCTTGAACTCTTGGATCAACCCAGACTCATCTGCTCTTGGGTGCACCTCAGACTCCTCCTGCTTCGTCTGTGAGGTACTTTTGTTTTTGAAGAAGTACCTCAACACAGGTTTATTTTTGAAGTGGGCTGGGAGGGGTCTGAGATGAGTACTCGAGAGCAAGACTAGGTAAGCAATCAGGATCTCACTTTCTCCACGTTCCTCAGATGAAGGAGAGGAGAAAGCATAATATGAGATACTTTTGCTTTTAACCTTTTTAATATGAAATACTTTTGCTCTGGAAGGTTTGTTTTCTGGGGTGATCCAAGGGATGAAGAACACTGAATAACTCGAAAGCTTTCTTTGGGAAGACATTATCGGAGATGAAGAGAGGTTGAGAGGTTTAGAGGTGGAGAGGGTGTGAAGGTGTGCCCTTGATGTGGAAGGCGAATGTCGAGACTTATAGAAATTTTTTTTTCTTCCTCAACCGGAACTATTCCCTCACTATTTGTCGGCAGCCGGTGGATGGATGAACAGTGCCCGTTACGCGCTTTCTGACAACGCGTCCGTAATTTCCGCGAAGCTGACTGCGCATACGACGAGTGACGACAAATTGGAATGATGATCTTTTGAAAATCGGGGTTCAAAACCGGGTGCGGCTCGTGGTTTTCGCAACGCTCCACGCTGCACGTCATGAGTGACGACACATCCGGACAAACCGACCCACGTGATTGCTGAGTCAAGCCCAGCTTTTGAGAAATGAAACGGCTCTTTTGAGAAAGGAGCGTCGAGCTTTTTCGAATTGCGTGAGGACGCGTCTTCAACCTCAGAGGAGCGCCTCTCTTTGATTTGCTTCTTTTTATAGAGGCGCTAATTCTACTTCACATCACACTTGAACTCCCTTCCTCAAATACTCTCCTCTGTAAACCCTCTCTTCTGCACTTCTTAATCTTTCCGATCTCTTCTTCCGCTTCAGCAATCTTAATCTTTCCGAACTCTTTTCTTCCTCAACCCCCACTAAAAATGTCTTGCCCTTCCGACCGTCGCCTAAACTTGAATGTCGGGGAAGACGATGACTCGTCTTCTCCGAACAACATTTGGAATCCATCCTTCATATCCCCCAATGGTCCTCTTACAGTCGGGGACACAATGATGAGGAACGATATAACCGCAACGGTGGTTGCAAGAAACCTTCTTACTCCCAGAGACACTAGGTTGCTGTCTATGCGGTCAGACGAGCTGGCTGTTCAGGACTCACTGGCTCTCAGTGTCCAGTGTGCAGGCTCAGTTTCAAACATGGGTCAGCGCCTGCTTGCAAGATCTCGTCAGGTGGAGTCGCTAATGGCGGAGGTGGTCAGTCTTCGGCAAGAAGTCAGAGGACTCAGGCACGAGAACAAGGAGTTGCACATGCTCGCAACTAGCTACTCGACCAGCATGAAGAGGAAGCTGGACCAGCTGCAGGAGTCGGACGGTCGGATCCAGAACGATCATGATAGGTTTATGGCGCTACTCCCGAGGTTTATGTTGCCTTCGTCCTCTGGAGCAGCACCAAGCGTTCCGGCTCTGGAGATTCCAACTCTGGCTCTTCGTCTTCCCGGAGCTCCGTCAACCTCTGAGGCGCCACCTAACCAAAACCAATGATTGCTATTAGTTTTTCGTATTATTGTAATTTTTTTTTTTTTTTTTGCTTTTAATGTTTATTTAACTAAATATATATATATATATATATATATATATATATATATTACTAATATTATTTTTATTATTATTAATTTTTTTGTTTTTTTTGTTTTTTTGTTTTTTTGTTTTTTTTTTCAGGGAATTTTAAGCAAAATAAAATATGTAAAATATGTAAATTAATGTAAAAGGACTTCGTTTATCCGCACTTAAAATAAACATGCCCTTAATTTATTTAAACACAAACTAAATAAAAATCAACCAAATAACAAAATTAACTAAGCAAAACAAAATGAAAGTAAAAGCAATAAAGAAGAAGGTTAAGAAATGCAAATCTGATTGCTTGGGTTGCCTCCCAAGAAGCGCTTGCTTTAACGTCTTTAGCCGGACGATTCTTTCCTTAACCTCCCCACGGCTCCATAACATGGAATTTATCTTTTAATGGGAGGTGATACTTGAAATGATTCGGCAGCGGTCTAAATTCAAGAGTGGGCGCCTGAATCATTAAAATTAGAGACAAGTTAGTAAAAATTAAAATTAAAATTAAAATTTGAGAAGATGGCTTACTGTCTTTCTCCGACTCAAACTCAATAACAAAAATTACGCCTCTGGACAATTCCGGGATTTTGAACTGGGCCAGGTTTACTATGATGGTTGTGGCCTGTCCCGTATCATCAAACTCAATTTCTTGGGCCTTTGTAGTCTGCACAGCCTCTTGAATGTATTCTTGATATGCAACGTATTCTCCAGCCACTTCGATATCTTGAATCTCTTTTCTTGGTGTGCAAGGTTCGGGAACTTGTTTTGGTGCACCAAAAATCGAGATATCACTTTGCACCTCTGGAAGAGCTTCCACAATGTCTATTTCACTTTCTTCGATATTTGGAATCAAAATTCTGCAAGGAAAAAGGACATTCGGTGGAAGACTGTTAGAATGAATTGAACTTGGAACAACCTTACCATAGTTGGACGAAGGGACTTGAGGGGTTTGAGACAAGAATTCGTCTAAACTGCCCAAGTCGTCCTCCTCATCTTCTGCTTGCAGCGGCGATTCGTCCAAGTTTGGGCTGTGTATGGATGGTTCTGGAACAGCCTCATCCTCCATCTTACCTTCCAAAGTGGTGGCTTCATCGATTTCCACTTCTTTTGAATTTTCAATAGGTGAGTTGGAGAGTTCACTTTGATTTTGAATCTGTGCCATGATCTCCATAAGCTCCCCAACTTGCCTTTCCAATTCATCCACCTTTTTGGTCCGGTCTTGCATCTCCTGGATTCGATTTTCTACTCCCTGATTCAAAGAGGAGAGTAACTTATTAAATGCATCATTATCCAGAGATGTACCTGAATCGAATTGGGCTGATTGTTGTGGTGGCTGTGACGGTTGACATGGCCATTGATAGAACTCTTCCAATGACGGCACTTGTTCTTCTTTTTGTGAGGCCTGCGTCAAAGAAATTAGTCCTTCAAGAATTTCATTATAATTTACGGCCATACTTGAATTCGATTGGAATTGTTGTGGGGGATACTGTGGTGGCTGCATAGGTCTGGAATATAACTCGTCTTGCTGCCAATATCCACTTTGTTGAAAATGTTGAGGTTCATCCCACATCTGATTTGAATAACCTCTCCAATCCGAATTGCAAGCGTTGGAATACATGTTGCCCCTTGATTGATCATAGCCTTGATATCCCCAATCATCTTCATATGAAGAAAATGGAGGATATTGATGAGTCTGATATCCTTGCCCATAGGGCACATCAAATGTAGAGACATTTGGCATTGAGGTCCGTTCGGCATTATCAGTCAATTGAGCAGTAAGCTGCGCCAATTGAGCTTGAATATTAGCAAAATCCATTTCTTGCTCCAATTAGTACCTAAAATTAAAGAAAGAAAAATAAATCAAATATCAAAAGTAAAATACACAAACACAAAAACAAACAAAAACACAAACAAACAAACAAAAATTAAACACAAACAAAAAAAAATTAAAGGGATTAGCAAAGTTACTAATCCCCGGCAACGGCGCCAAAAATTTGACGGGGTTTTAAACCGCACAAATTTAACCCTCTTTTTGACAGATGTAGTATAGATGTAAGTAGGGTATCGTTCTAGGCCGGGGATTAGGAGGGCTTGCTAAAACCTCTAAAATAATTTAAAAATGTAAAAACAAAGTTTTAAAACACTAAACTAAAATAACTCAAAATAAAACTAACAAATAAACTAAAACAACTCAAAAGACTCAAAATAATGAAAACAATTTAAAATAAAAACTAGGAAATTAATTAGACGGAAATTAAATTAAAAGATAAAAACTAATAAAAATTAACTAAATAATACAATATAATAATGGGGGGATTGATTTGGTTTTGACGAAGTAAATTAAACTTAAATAAATTACAAATTGACACAAACATAAAATTAAAAGTGAAAAGATAGGTGACGGATTGGCTAGAGGGTTCTTCTCCACACATGACACATATGCAACCTAAATTGATTTTCAGTTGTTCTTTCAATAAATTGTGAATCTCAACACCCCAAATTAATTAGGTACGCTTAAATTAATTCTCAGATTTTCCTTAAGTTAATGGATTGGATGATTGCATACGACAACCCAAAACATTCCCCACAAGTTCCCTACATGAATTGCATAATAGAGATACAAGCGAGAATCATTAAGTTCTATGAAAACCATAAGCATTGACGAGGCACTTATTACTATGAATTGCATGAAACTTATGCCAAGAATTTACTTAACGCGATTGTGACTAGCAACCTTCACTACTCATGAATATAAGTTCATAACGATTAGGTGAAATTCACTTATATTCTAGCATCAAATTCATGCATGTAAATTAAGTATGCATTCTTAATCGACAAACATAAATAAGTTATTAATCAAGTAGTTAAGCAAATTAAATCACAACTCAGAAATCACAACTGAAATTACCAATTCAAATTACAAATATAATCATGGTTTCGAATTAACCTCTAGCCAACACAATTAATTACACATCATTTATAAATTAAAAACATAAATTAAAAACATAAATAAATCAACAGTTTGGAGGAGATAAACCGAAAGAGTGTAGAGGTTTGTTTTGCACCGTGTGCTGCCACAGCACTGTCCCGAGTTTTCTGTGCTTCACCAGCTCTCGGTGCTTTCAAGTCTCAGCCAAATGGCTCCTGTTTTCTGATTGTTTCCTCAATGCCTTGCTGACAGCTCACCTGCGTGAACTGCTTTCCCCTAGGCCCCCTTCTCAAAGGCTCCGCGAGACACTCCTCAAATTTGCTGCGCTCTCCCTCTTCTCGGCCTGATTTCTCTCGCCAGGAAGCCCCAGTCCCGAGGCACCCTTCTGACCTCCTCCTGCCGCTGCCTTCTATTTCTTTTGTTTATTTTTTATTTTTATTTTTTTTTCTTTCTTTCTTCCGCTGCTCCGAGGCAGCTTTCTTTTGCAAATTCTGATTTTCTCCTTTTGGTTCTTTTCCTCGCTGTCCCTTGGGCAGCTCCTTCCCCCCCGATTTTCAATTCGGTGCTGCCTTCTTATCCCCCTTAATGCTTCAGATTGGCCCGCCTTATTTTATTTGTCTTCTCCTTTTCTGAATTCCACCCACTGCCTTATTAGGCAGCTTTTCCACTTTGTTTAGGTGCTAATTCCCTTTAGCTGGCCTCCACCGAGAGCATTAGCATGTGACTTTCATCATTTTTTTCTGTTTTTGACCACATGTAATCACACACACACACAACATATTAAATATAAATATATAAATATATAAATATTATTTTCCAAATGATAGTTTAAACGAATTAATTACTTAACACTTCATTTATTCTATTTTTATTTTCTTAGCTAGATAAATCACATAAAACACAAAAATAAAGTAAATAGCTCAAAATATGAGGAACTAACTAAGAAAAGACACGTGAATTTGATGTAAAAATATATATAAATATGATCTTATCACAATTCAAATGCCATATACGCACAATGCTCGCCAAATTGACTTGATAGAACACTAGTGGAAATTGAGGGGTGTTGAAGATACTTAAGTTATTAGTGTTTGTTTTTATTTGGTGTTTTTTTTTAATTTTATGTCGTGTGTTTTTTTAGTTCATTTAGTGTTTGTTTTTATTTCGTGTTTGTTTTAATTTTGGTATGTTGATGTAATTTTATTTCGTGTTTGTTTTTATTTGGTATGTTGATGTTATTTTATTTGGTGTGTTTAAATGTGTTTTGAATAAAGTACTAAATTCAATAAATTACCAAATTAAATAAATATACTCTTGGTGTAAATAAAGTACTAAATTTAATAAATTGGAAACAACATAAAGTACTAAATTCAATAAATTACCCAATTAAATAAATATACTCTTGGTGTAAATAAAGTACTAACTTTAATAAATTGGAAACAACATAAAGTACACTATTCAATAAATTAGAAATTACAACCCGAATTGATTGGAAAATTATGTGTTCCTGTATGGATAATCATCACCTAACCAATTTGTGGTGCTAGGATGATATTCTCTTGTCGTGCTAGGATAATCTTTTGTTGTCGTGCTAGGACTATCTCCTCTTGCTCTTGCTTCTCTTGCACGCCTCCTTTGCACCACGTCTGCTTTCTCTGACTTCCAAAAATATTTAGAGTTCGGAGACTTGCCTTCTAAAGGCTCCTTCATAATGTCATGATCACGTTGGGCCTCTCTTTCTTGTCTTATATGCTCCCTTTCTTGCCGAAGTAGTTCTCTTTCTCTCTCATCAGCTGCAAATTTTTTCTCAAGAGCTGCAACTTTTGCATCCTCTGTGGCATTATCAGCCTCAAATTTTGCCATTTCCCAGGCTATAGTCAATTCACCTTGGCGAGCAAGGTCTTCCATATACTTTGCATAATCATTCTTTGAAGTATTACCTTTTCTCTTTGAAGCCTTCTTACCTTGAGGCCTAATTGGAAAACGGGTCGACCCCGACGCTTATTCAACGGAGGGCGTTTCAGGCACTTCTTCTGCATTATCTTCATCAAGATCATGCGAGGCATGATCGGGTGTAGAGAGGTGCTGTTCATGAAAACTTCTGGACCGACAGGCACAACTCTGAATTTAGGACAATATTTGAGAACATTCCAACATTCAAACCGGGTGAATGTTTTGTTTTTGCTTTTGGTTTTGGCACCATACCAAGCTTGTGCTTGAAGTTCCTATACAATGCAAGAGAATAAATAATTATAACGAAAATAGGTAACAAATAAATAATACAAACAAATAATTATAACGAAAATAGGTAACAAATAAGTAATACAAAAAAATAATTATAATGAAAGTGGGTAACAAATAAATCATACAAACAAATAATTATAATGAAAATAGGTAACAAAAAAAATTGTTTTGTTACCCGATCTGTTAAATTTTGCCCACTTCAAAGATTACCAGCAGCTTGTGCCAAGGCGTCTCGCCATGTACTAAACGATTTGCTGAGTAGTCTCCAACGACTGGACAAAGATTCTTTGGTTCTTTTCCCACCAATTTTCTCAACATAATTGGCATGAATAAGACTCCACATTTCTCTCAACTGCATCTCATTACCCGAAATTGGATCATGAGTAACTTGAACCCAACTAGTACATAACGTAACATCTTCAATAAGTGTCCAATTCGTACCTGCATCATTAGTCATCTTCTTGGAAAAAAATATGAAACTTTGAGAAAATATGAATTTAGATTTATAGCAAAATAAATATAAAAAAGTATGAAATTGAAATCAAACTTGACAATATATGAAATTGGATTTATAGAAAAATAAATATATAAAACTATGAAATTAGATTAATAGAAAAGTAAATATATAAAACTATGAAATTGAATTCAAACTTGATAATATATGAAATTGGATTCAAACTTGACAATATATGAAATTGGATTTATAGAAAAGTAAATATATAAAACTATGAAATTGAATTCAAACTTGACAAAATATGAAATTAGATTAATAGAAAGGTAAATATATAAAACTATGAAATTGAATTCAAACTTGATAATATATGAAATTGGATTCAAACTTGACAATATATGAAATTGGATTTATAGAAAAGTAAATATATAAAACTATGAAATTGAATTCAAACTTGACAAAATATGAAATTGGATTGAAACTTTGAGAGAAGATATGAAATTGTGGTGTAAGGTAGAAAATAATGAGAAGGTATTTATAGAACAGTAAAATCATTTTTTTTTAATTTTTCAAAAAAAATTTCAAAAGGTATATAGCTTATAGTCTATCTCTGTGCAGGATGTCTTTTCTTTCTTTTTTTATTCGGCCTAAAGTATTGAAGCTATAAATATTTACCTTTTAAGATTAGTATTTTGGACTTTTTTGTTAACCATTTTGTTTCCTAAAAATTATGTAGCTAAGGAATCAGAATACACGGCAAATGATATAGTAGACACAGCTGGAAAATTCAACAGCAACGTTCCTAATCTGAAAATATTTAGCATTGCAGACGTTAAGGCGGCAACGAATGGATTTTTGATTGAAAATAAGCTTGGAGAAGGCGGTTATGGCCCTGTTTATAAGGTAAACTTTTATAATAAGCATGTTACTGGAAGATTCAAAACCATTAAACGTGCTGCTAACCATGAGTGTATGCTTAACTTACTAGGGATTATTGCCAAATGGACAAGAAATCGTTGTGAAGAAACTATCGAAAGCTTCAACTCAAGGATTCGAGGAGTTCAAGAACGAGGTCATGCTCACCGCAAAACTACAACATGTAAATCTTGTTAGGGTTTTGGGATTTTGCATCGAACACCATGAGCAAATGCTGATTTACGAGTACATGCCAAAGAAAAGCTTGGACCTCTATCTCTTTGGTAACTCAATACGAGATTTCACTGTTTTTTGTGCCACAAACCTTTAAGCTAAATATAATGAAAAGCTTGTTAGCATAAGATCCTCGTATACTGTCTCTAATGACCCATGCATTTTTTGATACATTTCAAATGCAGACCTAATTGGAAAATATCTGTCTAAATTTAGATCCTGTTAGAAGATATGAATTGGATTGGAGAAAGCGGGTTCAAATTATTGAAGGGGTTACTCAGGGACTTCTTTACCTCCAAGAGTACTCAAGATTGACAATCATCCATCGCGATCTGAAAGCTAGCAACATTTTACTTGATGAGGAGATGAGGCCTAAGATCTCGGATTTTGGTATGGCCAGAATTTTCGCAAAGGATGAACTCGAAGCAAATACAGGTCGAATTGTTGGAACATAGTACGTGATTCTATTTCTTATCAAAGTTATACTCTCTAATTGAGCTTATTGCATTACGTAAGTAATTAGTAATTCTTCTAAATCATTCTATGCAGTGGTTACATACCACCGGAATATGTTAAGAAAGGTTTATAGTCCACTAAATCAGATGTTTACAGCTTCGGAGTTCTCCTTCTACAGATCATAAATGGCAAGAAGAATGCCCCCTACTATGGTTCAGATGAAGACTTAAACCTACTAGAATATGTAAGTTTCCTCAATCACCACAGTTACGTCAGAATTAGTATTTACTTTGGTTTTTCTACAAATTAAATCTTTGCGTTTCAATTACATGGCGTGAAACATTCAACAATTTCAGGCATATTTACTTTGGAAACAAGGCAAAGGGATGGAGTTTATGCATCTTGCACTTAACGATACGCATTAGTGCATGAGCGGGAAGGGATATAGCTAGTAAGCAATAGAGGTTTAACCGAGTTATAAGATTTCTGTATTTTGTTTTATTTTGATTTTGCACTCTATGAGTAGATTGTTTAGAACCAACTCTATGGCTAGCAGTAGCTCTAATATGCATCTAGACGGCATACCTGACATTGTTAATGAAGAACAGAAATTTGATTTTCAAACTGACAGTAGTCTAGGTTTTGGAGATTGGAATATCCCCAAAGTCTCAACCAAAAATATTTACAAGAAAAAATGGTCAATGGCCTCTTTTAGATCTGAACATCATGTGAAAACCGTTGAGCAAACTTATGCTCTTAGCAAAAACCATGAAAAGTGTCAATTTTTCACCCCACAGCAAATTAGGCAACATAGAAAAGACAGTCATAACTACATCCACATAGGCTTAGTCCAAATAGCCGTTAAACCTTTGACCAAACGAGGTCTTAATACCTCAATCCTTTTGTGTCTTAGAGATGCAAGATTCATTGATTTTAAAGATAGTATTCTTGGAATGGTTGAATCCAGCCTTTTCAATGGTCCTACCGACTTCGACTGTTTTACAGATCTCACAATAAGCCTTTCGGACCCTCATGTCTTGAAAGCACTCACACTCAATACCAAAACTTCAGGATACAACGTTCTTGAAGGAACACGGCCTTTGGCACTCATTTACCGTATGTATTACAAAGTCACTGGTACAAACATGAACTTCCAAGCTTTATCTAAGAGCCCGAAAGATCATACGTTTCTCATACAATCCAATTTAGAAAACGCCAACATTAATATACCCAAAACCATTAGCTGGTCAGACATTGATCTCCTAGCATATTGGTGTTTGATCAACGAAAGTAAACCAGTCAACATCCAAAACGACCTGGTTAACCTTGACAACATTGAGCAGTATTTCGATGGCACTGTCAAGATTAACGTCAATCGACCCATTAGACAACCTTTTGCCTCAGGAAGACATTCTTTTTTTAGATCCATGTCAACCGATAGACAGTGTCAGGTTCAAGAATTGATCAATTCCTTAGCCAATAGGAAATTAAAATCAGTAGACACCAGTTCTTCGGTCACCCAGCAGGAGTTAGTAAACGATTTAATTAAATTAAACTTCAGTCACTTGAGACAAACTCTCAAGTCACCACCCCCGTTTACCAACCCAAACCTAAAAAACTAGAAGAACCCACTTCTCCAACAGAATCTGACTTCGAAGCAAGCCAGATTAATCACCAGTTATTAGTCTTGAATAAACCATTCAAGGTTAATAACAAGAGACTCAATAGAGACATAGAAGCACCTGAAAATATTCCACGGCTGAACATTTTCAAAAACAAATACACACAGGAACAAAAGCATGAAATTTATGATAAATGGAAAGCTTTTATGAACACACACAGACTTGAAGTATTTTTCTTCGACTATGTTGAGAAATACTATGAACCTGAACAAAAACAACTAGAGGTAATAACCAAGGAAAAGTGGCTTAAACAAGACAAAATTATTGTCTCTTCAAGTCACCCCCCCCCAAGAGAAAATCCTCATCACCACAGCCAATACGCAAATCCCAGCCACTCCTTTTAAAATCCCTAAGGATGGTGTAGGCATCAAACCTGTAATTGAACAAAACAATTACACAAACCAGAGCCTCCACACCATAGGCAAACAATTGGACAAAATCGAAACCAAAATCAACAGACTGTCCCAACCAAAGTTTATCCCAAAAGAAAAACCATTAGTTACCTTCCAAGAGTCTACCTCACTCAAAGTGACCTCCACTTCCCAAAAAATAGATCAAATGCTCAGTGAGTTAAAACCAGAAAAAAAGGTTCATGCGATTAATCACAATAACAAACCCGACTCTACCCAATCTTCATCATCTCAAGATTCAGAAGATGAAAGTGTTAATTCTATCCAAAAGATGAAAGAAGCCTTTCAGAGTCTTGAACTCAAACGACTCAACAACAAAAGAGTCAACCCCACATCTCTCACAAAAAATTGGTATCACAAACCTACACCTCCTGATCTTCAATTCGAAGAAAGGAATTTCCAAAACCAATTTTCTATATCCTCTAATAAACTCTATGAATGGAACATAAATGGCTTATTAGAACAAGAGTTATTAAACAAACTCCAACACATCTCTATGGTTGCTAATAGTTATATTACCAATCATAATCTAAGTAAATCCCAAGTTGTTGAACTTTTGGTCACTGGCTTCACAGGAATGCTCCATTCCTGGTGGGAAAAACATCTCACAGAACAATCTAGAAATGAAATCCATAATGCGGTTAAGAAAGACGAAGAAGGAATCCCCTAATTCGACGAACGTCTAGGACAGGGTGTCCCAGTTGCAGTAAACACACTTCTCTTCACAATCATAGAACATTTCATAGGAACTCCCTCCAACGTTACAACTAGGATTCACGACCAACTAAGTAACTTAAGATGTCCAAACTTAAGTGACTTTAGATGGTATAAAGACGTTTTCCTATCCAGAGTCATGCTTAGAGAAGATAGTAACCAGCCATTTTGGAAAGAAAAATTCATTAATGGCTTAGCCAACCTTTTCGCCCATAAAATTCGAACGATGTTACTAAACGACGATGGTATTATACCATATCAAACTCTTACTTATGGTAATATAATTAATATTATCCAGAAGGAAGGGTTAAAGATGTGCATTGATATGAAAATATCAAGGCAGGTCAACAAAGACAAGGCCATAGCCAAATACGAACTAGGCACGTTTTGTGAACAATACGAACTTCCACTCGTAGCACTCTCTAATAAGAAAAAAAAGCAATGCTCAGATACTTATGGCAAGTATCCCATCAAACACTCTAGTAGGAAACATAAGAATCAACATTTCCAACCCAATTCGTTTTACGAAAAACCGAAACCCAACAAATGGAAAAAGGGGAAAAGGAAATCCTCTGGAAAATTCCATTCCAAAGACAATAGTCAAAGCGGTAAATGCTACAAGTGTGGCAAATTTGGACATTATGCCAACAAATGTAGAGTTAAGAAAACCATCAACCAATTGAAGATCTCTGAGGAAGAGAAACTTCAACTTATCCAAGTTCTGGAGTTAAGAGACACTGAACACAGTCAATCAGAAGATGATTTGGAATTATCCTCTTCTGATGACAACATTTCCTCATCCAGCCTTTCATCACCTGACATCAAGCTAAGATGTATCGATGCTTGTTGTAAGAAAATCTCAGTTCTTAACAAGCAAGAGGATCTCCTTATTGAGCTCATAAGTAAAGTCGACGACCCCGACTTGAAAACATTCTATCTTAAGAAACTCAAGTAATTGGTTTCTTCAGATGATAGTGGCCCTAGCCAACCTCAAAAAATTCAACAAATCTCTCTTAGCACAACCTTGGAAAGGTTTAATAAGTCTAAGAAAGAAATCACCATCCAAGACTTACAAAGAGAAGTCAACAAAATCAAAGACAAAATTAGGTTTCTAAAGTCCGAAAACCTAGAAATTCGCACTCAACTTAGTAAAGTCCAGACAC
The DNA here is from genome assembly GCA_963580275.1 of Crataegus laevigata. Taxonomy (NCBI): domain Eukaryota; kingdom Viridiplantae; phylum Streptophyta; class Magnoliopsida; order Rosales; family Rosaceae; genus Crataegus; species Crataegus laevigata. The sequence continues at coordinate 27,995,778 of OY756944.1, read as the reverse complement.
AGACTATAGTCAACAAAGATGAAGAACATGACAACTCATCTTCTTCATACCATCACTCAAACTCGGACTCTTCGTCCAAAGCTTCATCCCAAAAGGATTTAATTTTAGGTCTTTTAGAAAAAATTAGAATCCAGAAATGGTATTCTAAAATATCAATAGTAATTGAAGATTTTCACTTTGAAACAATTGCTTTGATAAATTCAGGAGCAGACTTGAATTGTATTCAAGAAGGGTTAATACCTACTAAGTATTTTCATAAGTCCAATGAAATACTTAGCACTGCAAATCAATCTCCAATGCAATTAAAATTTGAAATACCTAAAGTACATGTCTGCCAGGATGATGTGTGTTTTAAAACGCCATTTGTTCTAATTAAGAGCATCTCAGACCCAATCATACTAGGATTACCTTTCATAACACTCATCTATCCTTTTAAGGTACACCACAATCGGATTACCACCAGAGTCTTAGGACAGAAAGTCACATTTGAGTTCTGCACAGAGACAGACCTCAAAAAACTAAGACACCTTCAGAAGGATAGCATCTCACGATCCATCAGTCTTATGACCAATAAGTCAAATCATATCATAAATGAGTTGAGGAACAACTCAAACAAGAGAACTTATCTCAACGCATTTTCCAGTTTCAAGATAAACTTATCAAGGAAGTTTGTTCTGACATTCCCAACGCCTTTTGGCATCGTAAACAACGCATTGTTAAACTTCCTTATATCAAGGAGTTTAATGAATCAAAAATCCCTACTAAGGCCAGACCCATCCAGATGAACTAATAAGTAATGGATATTTGTAAGAAAGAAATCCAGGATCTTCTTAACAAATGAATTATTTGAAAATCCAAGTCACCTTGGTCTGTCCTGCATTTTATGTCCAGAAAAGTGCAGAATTAGAAAGAGATCTCCTCGATTAGTTATTAACTACAAACCTTTGAATTTGCCAAAAACCTGATTTCAAATCAAACTTTGAAAAAATAGTTGCTTTACTAAGCCTTTTTATTAAATCTCTTTTGTTGGGAATTGGATACCAACAAAAGTTTATAAAACTTTTGAAGTCACAGACTTACAACTGATGACGGCTATTGCCGATGGAAATAGAAAACAGAGATTATTGAGCTCATATGCATCTCTTCCTCTAGATCTAATTTTTCTTTTACAATTTGAACTGAGGGTTATGACAGAGTTTTTCTTTCTCCAAATGAGCCTTTTCTTCAAACTAAAAGGGATTTCCTTATGTAGACTCGAGAGCCTGGAAGAATGATTGAAGGTTGGAGCGAGATCCCCGACGTGCATGTGCCTCCGCTGAAAATGAGCTGAAAGGCTGAAAGATGCTGTCTGCTGACTGTGGATTTCACATGGGTGAATACTGTGGGACAAATGATGGATGAATAGTAAAAGTGATTTTACTATTCATGAATAGTAACCTGTTTGCTACTGCAGTTTTACCCGAAATGATTGCTGCTGAGGATGCTTTCGGTGCTGGAATACGCCTGTTTCCTATTGGAATCTACATACTTACATACTGAAATGATTACATGCATGTAATGTTTTGAATACAAATTTAATACATGATTACAAAGCAAATGGGTCTTGAGAATCTTGATAATCAGCCCAATTGGAAGGTTGTTGAGACGAAGCGTCTGATGAGTTGTCGGAATCTGAACTATCTTGCTGCAAAAGTGCTGCTTCGGCAATGAGTTGTTGGGCAAGGTCCAATCTGTTTTTCTTCTTACTAGAACTGGATTTGGACTTTGAAGAACTGGCAATACCTTTGAGTGAAGAAGATGGACTAATGTCCGATAGTGACTGAGTATTTTCAGGAACTTGAGGCAAGACCTTTGAAGGCTGAGTAGTTGGAAAATCCTGTGAAAGTTGAGCTGCAATGGTAGGAGTTGGACTGGAAGTAATGGGAAAGTCTCTGAAGACCACTTCAATGATTTTCTGGTGATCGAACTTATCCCACCACTTGACCATTCGTTGTTAATAGACTTCTTTTGCTTTGGTTTGATAATTCCATCTTAGTATCCATGGAACCCGATACTTGGTCATGAATAATGCTAAGAGGGGAATGTCATCGTCGAAACGGCTTCTATCGAACTTCTTCTAGAAAGATTCCTTGAGGACTTGCATAAACTCGTCCAGGATGATGCTGGCTATTGGCCCATGAACTGTCCACCAACGGTTGAACCATGTTGGAAAGTTTAGTCTGAAATTCTTGTCGATGGTAATGAACCATGAGTGACTAAAATCTTCTGTTTGATGTAGAAAAATATTAGTCCAAGCTTGGATGTAATCAAAGTAATTATAATTGCTAAAATGGATGGGAAGTTGGTTGTTGTGGAGGGGTTTTGTCTGGTAAAGGGGGATTCCCCATTCTGATTCTGTAATGAATTTTCCAATGGAAAGTGAATGGTAAAGGATTTTATTCTGATAGGTTTTACTAAAAATGGGTTTAACTGAAATGGATGAGGTCTCACTGAGAATGGATTGATAATATTTGAGTGACTTATGGGTCTCTATAGGTTGGTAAGGAAAATTTGGAGGAAAAATCCTTCTGGCTAGTTGTTCTGGGGTTTGGTTTTGACGATTGTCTCTGGGAATGCTGAAGAGATACTCTTTTCCTCCTTCAGTCATTACTGTGAAGATTGATATTGATTTAGTTAGTGTGAAAATTGATAGATTAATATAGTTCGGACATATATTTTTTTATCAATATATTTCTCATCACTTGACATTTAAGGTATAACGAGATGTATTCAAGTGCTGGACAAGCATGAAGCCCCATATTAATTTTATGACTCTGCATGAATCTGTGTTTTGCAAACATCCGTCGGAGTTTGGCCATTGTAATCTAAATTACCTTATTAGTATTTCTATCATGACGTGACACATATAAAAGAATTCAGCTTAAAAATGAGGATGTCATCAACAATGAGATTAATTGAGTAGGCTTTATGAGTGGAGTTGGGGACCTTTGTGCTTTAAGATGGTGGACCAAATCAATGAACATGAAAGGTCAATAGAATAAAGATGATCATATTTATCAAGTGTTTGACGAAATATTTAAGTAATCATGCAATAATACGGACACCTTTATTTCTACAAATTTGGGCATTGTCGATAAGGCTTTAGTTTGTTTGTTGGACAGCTGCAATCATAATCATGATCTCATTGAATTAAGAGAAATGCCAAGGCAAGGCAATTTTAGTAAAGTAAAACTTTCTATGGATTTTTTACCACCTCACAATTTAACGTCAATTCTCGTGCTAATATTATAAAATGTTGTGTCAAAAAGGTGAAATGACAAAAAATCTATAAAGAATCCCACTTGTAAGAGAGTTTACTTAGCATTTTTCTTGAATTAAACCCCTATGATTATTTCACTAGATTAGGACTAAAGTTGACAAATTAAGAGTAATAATTGTGATTTGGATCAACATTTCATAAGTGAATTAAGGATAGGGTAGGTCTTAAGTGTATGCACCAACCAAGGAAAAGAATATTGAGTCAAAATGGCCTCACACCGCTTTGGAATCTGTGCACCAAGGGGAAACGAAAGGAAAGAAAAAGAAAGGTGGACATAATTGCAAAAGAGAAAATCCATGTGAAATGCAAACGTGAATTAAGTCAGTTTGTTAGTACAGTGTATTTGAAACCTTCTTGCAGTTGCACCCAAGTTTAAATATCGTCTAAAAGATCAATACTTAAGAAAATATATTGTTTGGTTAAATAAGAGTTTATAGAAATTGAGTTTCATGTTCCTCGTACCGACATGATTTTATTGGAACCCCAATAGCATATACATCCAACGGGGGTTAAACAACTATATTCCTTTGGCATCGGAGTCAATATCTTGTAACACAGTTGTGGACAGAAAACGTACTTACATATGCAATCAGGCTCAAACTAACATCCAATTTCGGTGAATTTTAACCGCCACCTTTGAACAAGAAGTGCTCCTCTTCCAATGTGATCCTACCGCCGGCAACTGAAACCCAACTTTCAACAATATTATCAACTGTTCCGTCCAGGATCCCCACTGAGGTGAAGGCGCGCATGGTGCCACAGGACTCTGTTGTGCCTTGTTCAACATTCAGTCTCTTAACCCTAGGAACAATCGCCCCATTGAGGTATATAGTGTTGTCATCTCCAACCACAATCAATTTCAAAGTATCAAACAACCAATCGTGAAGGATCGAAAAACATATGGTAGACGAAATAGTCAGGAAGAATGAAACCTGCCTGTAAAAAGAACCAAATCCGGCTGCATTTCAATATAAAGTTACAAACTTTTATTAGATTTCTTGGTAGGACATACAATTTTTCAATATATTCGGGAAAAATATATAATTAGAATTAGAAACACAAAATTTAGGCAAAAGGGCTTCTAGTATTTAACACGAAATTTATATAATCCCAAATAATCAAAGATTTTAACTTCTTTTATTTTTAAGTTGAAGAAAATATTGAAGAGGGGGGAAATGTAAATACCTGCAGCAGTTCAAGTGCTTTCGTATCTTCTTCTAGATTCCACTGATCATGCTTCACAAACCCAAGACAAAAAACTTGAAAATTTAGAGAATTTGAACACGAAATTCAATTTAATCAACCTGCGATGGTTTCGAAAATTCACAGAGAGAGGGAGGGACTTACGATGTCGCTGACGACTGCTATACGAGTCGAGATGCGAGCTGCGGCGAAGGCCATGGAAGTGCGCGCTGCAATGTGGTTAGAGCGAGGGTGGGGAGGCGAAGCGGGAAGAGAACACAGTGTGGGTAGGGGTGGGTTCGGTAAAAACCGGTTCGGTTTTTTGCCAAAACCGAAACCAAACCGAAATTTGGGTTCGGTTCTTTTTTTTCAGTTTGGTTTTTTCCGGTTCGGTTTTGGTTTTTTTCACATCACGGTTGGGTTTAAAAAAATAAAAAAAAACAAAGTATACACAGGGTTAATTCTTGTTTGGTTCTTGAGAAATTGGATTTAAAAAGTAATGATATTTTAAATTCTCTTTTTCTCAGTATTATTTATTTAATTATTTGCTTTGGATATATATTTTTTTTTTTTCACATCAAGCAAACAAACAAAGTATATAGGGTTAATCCTTGTTTGGTTCCTTAGAAAATATCAAGGAAAGTCCTAAAACTTTTGAGCAGAATACATTACTCAAACATTACATGATTATTAATAAAGGGCAAACAAAGCAGTAAAACCCAAATCACAAACAACCATCAAATCCAATGGTATGTTTAGTTTTCTAAGAGAATGCAGTGAAAGTTTCAGTCTTTTACAAAGTCAAGCAACAAAAAATGAAATTTAAAATGTTTAACTTTCTTCTCTCTCCCCCCCTCTCCTTACCCAGCAGAGATATAAAAGTAAATGGATTGGAGTGCAGAGAGAGAAGTTGTACAAGTAGATTTGATTACCATGTGATTATTACTCAAAATCACTCATAATTTCAATTCAAACAATGAAAACACAAACAAAGAAGAACATGATTGATCAAGAGACAAATGGAAAGCAACTGGTTTAGTGATGAAACAAACAAACCATAAAAAATTAGAAGTAAAATTGGAGTGTGAGAAAAATGAGAAAATGGTAGTAAGTATTTGGCAACACATTGGGCTTACAAATTGGGTTTAAAAAATAATACACAAAACAAATAATTAAATAAATAAAATTTAAAAAATATTAATTTAATTAATTCGGTTTGATTCGGTTTCTAGACCTCTACAACCGAACTGAACCCAAAAAATTCGTTTCGATTCGATTTTTTCATTTTGTTCGGTTTTTTTTGTTTCAATTCGATTTTTTTTCGGTTTTCAATTTTTTAAACCCACCCCTTAAGTGTGGTGCGGGCACCGACGCGCTTAGCATTCCCTCGCACACGGGGGGCTGTACGGGTTCGTCAAAGTGGCGAAAGGTCAACCTAATTTGCCGCATCGGTGAGATCGACGTATGGATGAAACCACGTGTGGCTTTTTTCCACCATTGGATTCATTTGTAGCCAATCAATTTGGAGCACGTCCTCGTTCTGAATGCATATTTACTCACCACCCTAATGCGGTGCTAAAGCTGAAGCTCACCACAATATTATTTACTGATAAACATTAGACTTTTAGATTTATGTAGTAAATAGATTAAATTAAACTTATTTAATAATCAATAATGTGATAAGGATCATCATTATTTTAGGATTTATTACTACGTGACGTTTTAATTTAACATTGTATTATCATATGTATGGGTTTTTTTTCCGCAAAAAATGCATTATTAGAACATCTTTAAAAAAGATGTCAAATTTTGAACATAAAATTTGAATTTGATAATTGATGTAGCATTTTGACAGCTTTTAAATTTTACTCTCCATTCGATATCTCAAATTAAACTATTATTTAATTCATTATAACATAAATGGTTAAATTAATAAATGACATTTAATTAATTATTAAATTGGCACCAACGGGAGGGATAGGATCTAAACAAATGCCCGGTCAACATTCAACATTGATTATAATAATAATTAAACCAATAAAAATTAATAAATGACATTTAATTAATTATTAAATTGGCACCAACACGAGAGGTATGATCTAAACAAATGCCCGGTCAACATTCAACGTTAATTGAAAAAAAAACATTCAACATTAATTATAATAATGATTAAACTAATAAAAAAATTTAAAAATATTTGAAGCTGCTATCAAATTTGACAGCAACCTCTTTGCTGTCAATCCATGTTAGAGCCACATAAGAACTGATATTTCGGTTAAAAATATTAGTGTGGTCTTTTATTACTGTTATAGCTTATGTGAACATTTTGACATCTCATTTAGAGTCCTTTAAAAATGCTATTAAACTAGCACGGCAAATGAGAAATGATGTTAAATATGTTTCACATAATTTACTACCTAATTTAAATATAAAAATCGTGAATGAAAGCTCTAAACGAGATTATACATCCTATTCCCCCTTTTTGTGGGTTTCTTAATGACCATCAATTTGAAAGAAAAAAAAAGTACATTCAAGAATCATGTCAATAAAAAAAGTTAAGAAAATTGGAAATGATTATTTCTCAACAGGTCATGCACAAAGCTAGAGTTTTGGGCTTAACAAAGCCAGCTAAAATCTTTCGAACAAATTTCCCAAATTATTTGACACGCACAGAATCATAGATACAATTTACAAATGCCGATCAAATTTAACATTATAAGTAATTGGTTTGAATATATCCCCAATAAGATGTTCAAGTCTGCTTATTACTATAATTTAGTGTGTGAGTTCCCATTAAGCATAGCCTTAAAAAGTCAAATTAGTACGGCAGCCGCCTCTATTAGTGAGTAGCAAACAAACCAATTGACGAAGTTAGTAGAGAATATCAATTGAGAAAATTAAAAAAAAAAAAGTCATAGACTCATAGCACAATAGATATATAAAAAACAGTTATTGTTTATTTGGCCTCGTTAGCCCTTGTTGCAAGGTATTTTGTCTGCAAATAGAGTGTGGCTTTATTGTAGGAAAATGTATCAGCAATGTTCATCCCCAAGTAGTTGAAGCTGCAACAACAATAAAAATAGACGGTCAATAAAAAAAATGTTAATTTGTTGTCATGTCGTGCATGATTTTGCCACATTTAGGAGAGACGTTTCAAAAATAAATGAGTAATGTTATTCTCATCATACTGTATTATTTTCTCACCCACCTTTTAATGAATTTTTTAATTACAAATTTGTTCATTTACAAAAAGACTGATAAGGACATTAATTATATTGTTTTGCTTAATTTTTTAAAAAAAAGTTGGGCATGGGAGATCTACCTTAAACCCTAACTCATATTTTCATCTCCTTTCATTCAGAGAAAGTAAAAAAAAATAGCAATGGACTTAGAAGATGACTTTTTCATTGAACATGTGGAAGATGACGCTTCTACAGAAGAGGTAGAAGATTATGTTTCCATTGAAAAGGTAGAAGAAGTGTGTAGGTCATTTGAATTTGTACATCGTATTTTTAAATTTGTCATTGTCGAATTCTTTTGAATTTGGATACCTTTATCGTTTTCATTTGAATTTGTAGACCTTGGTTGTTTGCATTTACATATTATTTGTTATATTTTTTAAGAGATAATTTTATAATTTCATATGTATGTATATATTAAAGGTTATTTTGGAAATAATAGTGGGTGAGAAAATATCATTTTAATTTTTTAACTTTTTAAGATAAGTAGGATTATAACGTGGGTTGGAAAATAAGATAATGCGCTGAATCTAGCTCTCAAATAAATAGGTTACCATCCACCAACCTGTTTGAGAAAGAGCCCAATTGCTGTCGTCACCACTGACTTGCCAAGCAAAGTATCCAAGAAGTGCCTTTTCCTTGGCATATGAAACCTTGGCAGAGATACTCTCCGTATCATCGTACCCAATCCATGTCGTCCCGGAGTAGCAATAGTTTGTTACAACCGTCGCGTTGTACACCGTCTCTGCCGCATTCTGGCTTATAAAATCCCTTATCTGGTCGTAACCCATGCTCCCATCTGTCCCGGCATTAGCCGGTCCATCAGCCGGAGCAAAAAGTCCATGGTCATCGGCGTTGACCAAGCGCCAAGCGTAGCCATAGAACGGAAGGCCTAGGACTATCTTGTTGGCAGCCACACTTGCCCCAATCCAAGATGTGATCCCGGCGTTCCCGTTAATTTGGCTAGCTGTGGCATTGTACAACGCAGCAGGTGGGCCAGTGTTGGCTTTGCTTGACTCCCAGGCAGAGCCATAGAAGTCGTAAGCCATGACGTTGATCCAGTCCAGACTGTTTGATATGGACTCAAAGGGGTAATTTACGGTGTAGTAATCTGCCGAGCGATGTACAGCTGCGGTTAAAAGCAATGCCATCTTCCCAGATGTCTGCGACTCATTGGCCACGGCTGCGCGCAATTCGGTGAGAAGGGTGCCGAGGTTGGTCATGTGAGTGGTGGTGGATGGATATTCCCAATCAATGTCGAGGCCGTGGAAGTTGTATGACCTTGCTAGACTGATGGAGGAGTCAATGAATGATTTACGCCCGGCGGGTTGGCTCGCCATTGCAGCAAATGTGTCTGCAAGGGCAGCACCACCACCGCCTCCAATGGACAAGAGGGTTTTGACAGAAGGGTTGTTTTGTTGGACTGTTTGGGTGAAGCTTGAGAATTGTGCTTGGTTAGAGGAAGAAACTGTGACTTGGTACGTGTCCGCGTTGAGGTCAGCAAATGCACAGAAAAGATGAGTGAAGAGGGTGGAATCTATGCTGGAGGCTGGAAGTCCACTGTCCCAATACCAGTATGCGCCCTTGACGGCGGTTTGGCCGGCGGAGACATTGAGTTGGATAAGGAAAAGGAGGGTGGAAAGGAGTAATGGAAGGGTTGTAGTTTTGGAAGACATTGAAGCAAATTATGAAGAGCAATATATTCTTGCTTGTATACAAACATACTTATATATACACACACACATATATATGAACTTTAATCAAAATTCCATTAAAACTTCGTTGTTTGATTTCTTGTGATGAAATTTTTGAGATAACACTGCTTCTGGTCTAAAATGTCAGCTTGAAATTATCCAATACTAAGGAATATATTTGGATATTTTAGATCGATGATTTATCTCTAGAAGCCAAGCTAATCCTATTTTGATTAGTCTATGCTTTAGATTGCGGTGCCAAACGGTAGATTCTTCTACCATGAAACTGACGGTATTTTTTTAATCTTTATCTTTCTCTTCACGTTGTTTATAATGTCTAAAATATATGTATAATTAAAAAAAAAACTAAATTACCTAACCCAAGCATACCAAATGTAAAGACTTTTTAATATCTGATTTTATTAATTTGTTGACCCAGTATTTTAATTTTATGGAGATGAATTTCACCATCGACATTGACCTTAATGTTGTTATTTATTGATGCAGCAAGTTTGCGACACTTCTCCGTGGAGATCATTACTTTCCATCCACCCATACTTTTCAACTTTTCATGCACCCGTTTTGATTGCTCTACTCCCCTAATTATTTGTTCCTACCGACTGCTGGTTTTTCAATGTCAATGTATGCATGCTATAGCTATCTGTATATATTGCTATTGTATTACCAGTGGCTATTAGTTAATTGGGACTTGGAACCTTTCGTTTTTATTTTCTTTTGGTGATCCCTACTATATATTATATTTATTATCAGTAATTTGATTATTTTTTACTTTCATCGAATTCTAAAGTATTGCAATTTGAATGGAAACTTGACTAATAACGCTGCAGCAGCTAATTAACATAAGGGACGAAAAATCACACGCCAACAGTAAAAATACATACATACATACATACATACATATATATATATATATATGTAAGTGAAATGAAACTAAGAGAAACTGTCCACACTTTATTCATTGGGTTCGTCTCTCCATGAACCACTCATTGTCATTTGTAACATTTCTTTTCTAAATACAGTCATCATTCATCGCCATGCAATGTGAAATCCTGTTTCCGACTCTGACATCAACTATCTCGCCGTTCTCAATGGTATCCAAATTTTTAGTTCTACCATTCTTCTTCTTTTTCCAAATTTTTTTTGCTTTTAGAATCCAACCTTCGGAGGCTCAATCTTGGATCAAAGTTGCATACTGGTATTCCGGCAGCGAATTCCCTATTTCCGACATCAACTCTCCGCTCTTCACTCACCTTATTTACGCTTTCGCAGATGTTAACTCATCATCCTATGAGCTCTCTGACTCCTCCTCCGACTCCTCGGAGCAGTATTACTCCACCTTCACGCCAACCGTCAAGCTAACGAACCCATCAGTCACTACTCTCGTCTCCATTGGCGGTGGAAACGCAGACTACGGTGTCATTTCAACCATGGTCAGTAGCTCTCCTCACAGAAAGTCTTTCATTGATTCTTCGATAATTTTCGCAAGGCGTTATGGCTTCCTAGGCCTAGACTTTTGTTGGGTTTCAGCTAACACAAGCTCGGACATGACCAACATGGGGAAGTTATTTGAAGAGTGGCGGGCAGCTGTCGCTTCTGAAGCCTCAAAAAACAGCCAAACACCACTGATTTTGACAGCTGCCGTGCAGTACAAGCCAGATTTTGAGTCCTTCGCTTTCCCGGTTGAATCAATCCGGGACAACTTGAACTGGGTACATGTCATGGCCTATGACTATTACGGACCTCAGTGGACCAATTTCACCGGTGCTCATGCAGCACTATACGATCCATCGAGTGACCTGAGCACGGACTATGGTATCAAATCATGGATTGGCAGGGGATTATCTACTTCCAAACTGGTTTTGGGATTGCCTTTCTATGGATATGCTTGGACGCTAAGCAATCCCAGGGACAGCTCTTTTGGCGCACCGGCCAAAGGTCCTGCTATTACGGAGGATGGATCGATGAGCTACAAGGATATCAAAGGCTACATTGATAGATATGGGGCTGACATAGTCTACAATGCTACTTATGTAACGAAGTACTGTGTGATCGGTTCGGCTTGGATCGGTTTCGATGATGCTGAAGTTGTGAAAATAAAAGTTTCTTATGCTAAGGAGCAGAATTTGCTTGGATACTTCATCTGGCAGGTCTCATATGATGATAATTGGGTGCTTTCTCTTGCAGCTTCAGGTACGAACCCCACCCCCCACCCCCCAAAAACAAAAAAACACCACGCCGCCACAAACAAAAAAAAAACACACACACACTTCTGTTTGTTTTTGACCTTTGGATTGAGTGAATCAAAGAAGAATCAATGGACCGAAGTAAACAAGTGTGTACAAACGCTTCTGCATAGATATTTGAAAAAAGTCAGAAATTAACAGTCAAGACAGAACAATAAAATATTTGGTTTTGTTTGTTGAATGAAGATTAACAATATGATTGTTATAACATAACCATATAAGTCACATCCAACTTAAAAACTTGGACGTTTACGTCGAAAATTTTCCCAGCAGTGCATTCCTTCCGACTTGTAACGACAAATTTTATATGCTCACAGCTCAAGAGGGTGGAAGCAGTGGACGAAACAAACGGAGACTTCTTGTAATCGTTTTGACCACTGTAGCTTCAGTTATTCTCGTGCTAGGCTCCACGTTGAGTTACTTCCGCATGAGACTGCACAAATCAAAAGGTATATAGCTTATAATTTGTCTCTGTGCAGGACGTCTTTTCTTTCATTTTTTATTCAGCCTCAAGTATTGAAGCTATAAATATTTACGTTTTAAGATTAGTATTTTGGACTTTTTCTGTTAACCATTTCGTTTCCTAAAAATTATGTAGCTAAGGAATCAGAATACACAGCAAATGATATAGCAGACACAGCTGGACAATTCAACAGCAACGTTCCTAATCTGAAAATATTTAGCATTGCTAACGTTGAGGCGGCAACGGATGGATTTTCGATTGAAAATAAGCTTGGAGAGGGCGGTTATGGCCCCGTTTATAAGGTCAACTTTTATAATAAGCATGTTACTGGAAGATTCAAAACCATTAAACATGCTGCTAACCATGAGTGTATGCATAACTTACTAGGGATTATTGCCAGATGGACAAGAAATCGCTGTGAAGAAACTATCAAAAGCTTCAACTCAAGGATTCGAGGAGTTCAAGAACGAGGTCATGCTCACCGCAAAACTACAACACGTAAATCTTGTTAGGGTTTTGGGATTTTGCATCGAACACCATGAGCAAATGTTGATTTACGAGTACATGCCAAAGAAAAGCTTGGACCTCTACCTCTTTGGTAACTCAATACAAGATTTCACTGTTTTTTGTGCCACAAACCTTTAAGCTAAATATAATGAAAAGCTTGTTAGCATAAGATCCTCATATGCTGTCTCTAATGACCCATGCATTTTTTGATACATTTCAAATGCATAACTAATTGGAAAATATCCGTCTAAATGTAGATCCTGTTAGAAGATATGAATTGGATTGGAGAAAGCGGGTTCAAATTATTGAAGGGGTTACTCAGGGACTTCTTTACCTCCAAGAATACTCAAGATTGACAATCATCCATCGCGATCTGAAAGCTAGCAACATTTTACTTGATGAGGAGATGAGGCCTAAGATCTCAGATTTTGGTATGGCCAGAATTTTCGCAAAGGATGAACTCGAAGCAAATACAGATCGAATTGTTGGAACATAGTACGTGATTCTATTTCTTATCTAAGTTATACTCTCTAATTGAGCTTATTTCATTACGTAAGTAATTAGTAATTCTTCTAAATCATTCTATGCAGTGGTTACATACCACCGGAATACGTTAAGAAAGGTTTATACTCCACTAAATCAGATGTTTACAGCTTCGGAGTTCTCCTTCTACTGATCATAAGTGGCAAGAAGAATGCCTGCTACTATGGTTTAGATGAAGACTTAAACCTACTAGAATATGTAAGTTTCTTCAATCACCACAATTACTTCAAAATTAATATTTAGGGTAAATTACAAAAAACTACCTCAACTATTAGTGTCACGACACTTTCATACCTCATTTTTAAAAATTGACAATGTCATATCTCATCTTACGAATTTGTGCCAAGTCAGACCTCCGTCAATTTTTCTGTTACTTTTTCTGTTAAATACTGACGTGGCCAAAGACGGGACCACTAACTAATCCAACTAGATTAAAAAATAATTAAATATTCAAAAATTAAAAAACTAAAAAAAAAATTTAAATGGCCTAAAGGATCTGGCCTTCCCTTCCACCCGCATCGACTCTTTTTTCTTCTTCTCTTCGACAGCCACCAAACCCTTCCCCGCCCCCCCCCCCCCAGCCTTCCTCCACCACCTTCTCCCTCTTCTCTCTCTCTCTGGGCAACCCTTCCCACCCATCCCCCCAACCTTCCCCCTCCCGTCTTCCCAAAACCAAACACCCCAAACCCAGATCCCGTCTTCTCTGCGCCGATCACTACCGGCCAAAACAAAAGAAAGACTGCTAACAGCCTCTCGCCGGGAACGCCACTCTCCCTTCGACCTCCCCTATCACTCCCCTTTTCTTTGCGCCGATCACTACTGCCACTCAAAACCCATCACCCAAAACCAATAGACACCCAAAATTCATTTCTGAAATCGAATTAAATTAAATAATTTTTGGATACCCATTAATCGAATCATCAGAAATCCAAACCCATATCCCGAAATATTTCAAAAAGCTGTGAAAAGCCATGAAAATATGTACTTGAAATCAAAGCTTGAATTTTTTTTTCCAGAGAAAACACACCTATCGCCCTCTCTCTACTACTCTCCTCCTCGGTGCCGGTGGTTGCAGAGAGAAGAGGGAGTTAGAGGGGGAGAGAGATGCGGGATAAGATAAAGAGAAGGGTTGGTACAGATTTTAGGGATGCAGGTTGCATGGAGAGAGGCGAGAGAGAGAGAGAGAGAGAGAGAGAGAGAGAAAGAGAGAAAGAGAGAGAAAGAGAGAGAGAGGTTGGGTGGGAGAGAGGAGACCTCGGTTTGGGAGGGGGGCACGGGTGATGGGTTTTTTTTTTAATATTTAATTAATTTTTTAATAAAAAATGGGTCCACGTCAGCACTTAATGGAAAAATTAACAGAAAACCTGACGGATGTCTGACATTGGCACAAATTCGTAAGATGAGGTATGACATTGTCACTTTTAAAAAATGAGGTATGAAAGTGTCATGACACCAATAGTTGAGGTAGTTTTTTGTCATTTACCCTAATATTTACTTTGGTTTTTCTACTGATTGAATCTTTGCGTTTCAATTACATGGTGTGAAACATTCAACGATTTCAGGCATATTTACTTCGGAAACAAGGCAAAGGGATGGAGTTTATGGATCCTGCACTTGACGATACACATTCTTTATGCAAATTGATGAGATGCTTGCAAATTGCTCTCCTGTGTGTTCAAGAAAATGCAAACGACAGGCCTTCAATGTTGGAAATTTCTTCAATGCTACAAAATGAAGGAGCTACAATGGAAAATCCCAAAATTCCAGCCTTCTCAAAAAGAAAGGAAGACGAAGACACTAATCCCACACCGCGGCTAGAAGCTTGTTCCATTGATGATGCAACAATCTCAGAAGTTGTAGGCCGGTAAATGGTAAGTAATTAATCTATCTCGACTCGGAAAACTTAAGGACTAAATGTTAACATGTTGTGGATGAATGTCTTTATTGATGGAAAATAATATTATCACAGCGGATGATCTTCTGGTAGGAAAAGTAGTCCCTACGTTGTGAATTAACATTCACTTAGGCCGTATAAGAGTTCGGCAGACCCCACCGAATTTCAATTAAAGTTCGGCAGAGTTTGACTGAACTTATTGACCGAACGCAACTGAAGTCCTATGGTCTACCATGTCCGAACGCCATCCGCGACACCACATCTCTAATTCTTGTTCACACTAAAAAAATTTAATGTTAACAACGCAAATGTTACATAATCTATCCAAATGTGAATGGTAGCAGTGAGCGTTGCGCTTTTTAGGCCAAACAAAAACATTAACCTCAGATGTTTTCACATATCTGATCATTGGTAAGTGGGATTTGAACAATATATGAGTCATCTCGTTCCAACAGAATCGAAGCAACTAGCGTTCATTTCCATGGCATCCAAAAATATCTCCCACCCGATCCTATTCATCTTCCTTGTTTCTTGTAATTTTTCATGTTCTTGTGCACAAACTTGGATTCGAGCTGGTTACTGGTACACCGGCAGCGACTTTCCTTTACCGGAGCTAAACTCTGCCTTGTTCACACATCTTATTTGTGCTTTTGCCAATGTGAATTCCTCCACCTACCAGCTCTCCCTCCCTTCTGCTTATGAACAAAACTTCTCGAGCTTCACCGATATTGTCAAGCGCAAAAACCCACTAATCACAACGCTCCTATCCATATGGGACGGAGAAGCAGCAGCAAGTCAGCTAATTTTGGGTCAGAGAGCGTCTTGTCTAAAATGCTCGAAATTCCTTCGAATAGAAAGTCTTTCATTGAGTCCTCCATCGAAGTGGCAAGACGTTATGGCTTTCAAGGTATAGACTTACTCTGGCCTTGGCTTAACACAGCCTCAGATATGATCAATATGGAAAAGCTACTGGACGAGTGGCGAGCTGCTGTGACTTCTGAGGCAAGAAACTCTGGTCTGCCACGATTAACATTGACAATGGTGGTTAGGTATATTCCCACTTTTGAATCGTTGATTTATCCGGTTGAATCTATGAAGAGGAATTTGGATTGGGCGCATGTTGTGGCGTATGACTACCATCTGCCTTTAAAGGAGAATGTTATTGGTGCTCATGCTGCTTTATATGGTCCTTCGAGCTATGTTAACACTGACTATGGGATAAAGCAATTGTTAAACTACTCATTTCCGCCAGCAAACTGGCTTTCGGTTTGCCTTACCACGGTTATGCGTGGACGGTTGCAAACCCCAAAGACAATAATGCAATCAGGGCACCTGCATCTGGCTTTGCTATGACAAAAGACGGATCAATGAGCTATAAGTTGAGCAAGTGGTACACTCGAAGCTACGGAGGGCTCATAGCGTATAATGATACTTATGTCGTGAATTACTGCATGTAATAGTGCTATCAGTTACGTCGGTCGTAATTCTCATAGCTTTCGTGGTGTGTTTCTGGCAGAGAGAACTATTGAAGACGAGAGGTTATATGCTCAACTGTGATGGTTTGTTTCTTATACAAATTACATGAAGAGATAGCGATCGACATTAACAGATTTGCATTTGAAATTTGTATTCCTTCTGGTTTCAGGGATGATTGTTCTAGGCAGATCAAGGTCTACTAGTACATCAGCTGTTGCCAGTGATGCTCCGAATCTGAAAGTATACCGCTTTTCCAGTCTCAAAGCGGCTTAATTATTTTATTTGTAGTATGAATCTAAGTAGATTGGAGATTTGTTATTTTACTTGTCAAGAGCCACATTCAATTTATATTTTGAAAAATGTTCATCTCAATCGATCCACGTAAACGCAACATAAACTAGGAGGGCAGTGTGTTCGCCTCCTAACACCCAAGTTTAAATTTTCCTTCCCGTAAATTATAGTTTCGAATATCACAAATTACATAATACAACCACAACGTTTTTACCAATCGGCCAGCGAAAAACATACCTCCCAAAAACAAATTACAACCTCATTTTTGTATAATTAGACTCTTGCAAAATTTCCTCATCACAAAACTGTAGCATTTCTCATCTCTCCAATCCACCTCCCAAATGAAATTTGAAACGAAAACAAAACCCCTCAAGCACAAATGGTTTGGTAGTAGAACTGATTGGTGGAATTCTTGACAAGCACTGCAAATAGACCAAACCGAACGCAGTCAATTATGATTGTAGAGCTAAAACATTCTTCTTGGAAAATAAGGGATGCAATTTAAGCTAATTAAGATATTAACCACCGATGAAAAGGAACGGACAGAATTATTAGGAGAGAGTTCTTTTACCTTCTTAGAGTAACCGGTGTACTCTAACAGAAAGGAATGTAAGCATGCCGGAATTAGCTTTGCTTGTCTCTCACCCATTCGACAAAGTTATCAAAAATCACCGGCCATGCTTGATCAGAATCATAATTTTTAAGGTCTGGAAAACTTATCTGCCAAAAGTAAAGAAACAACAATCAGAACTCGTAGTTTTTTTTATGATACCAAATATTTTACACAGAAATAGTCTTGTGATAATCTTTTACTCGATAGAGTGATGTTGTTTAGCCTTCCAAAATCACGGCTAGGATTTCAAGCCAAAGAAGAAGAAACTAAAATGTGTAAAGATACAACATAGGAACCGGATTTTCTGGACAAAATAAAAGCAAACACGAGTTTACCTCATTGCAAAAACGGTAAAAATGCATCCACTGATCCATATTGAGTGCCCTGTACTCAGTTTGGACCTGCCAAAATATAAATTCAAGGCATCAAGAACAATGACGGAACCTTATTTTAGAAAGCAAATGTATTAGCGGTTCAATTACTGGAAATGCTTTAAAGAAAATGGGACAGGAACAACCAACACGGCAGCATACCTTCAAATACTTGATCAATAAATCAACCTGGAGCTGGTATCGAGAACCCAGTACGAGATTCAGTAATTCACACACAGTCTCAATGTCTACACTCTTTTGCCTTTCCTCTGAAAATTAACCAATTTCAGACAGTTGAGACAGACATTTCCACAAAAGCAAAAAATCGTTCTTATCAAATGGCCTGTCAAGACTAAGCTCACCTGTCAAGCAGTATTGAAATGCAAAAGCATAGAAATCTTCAAATTTGGATGCCGTTGTCAACTTATCGAACAAAGAAAGTAAGATTAGTACCAGCAAATATTTCTGGCTTTCAAGCAGCATACAGTATTATGAACCAAAATCACCTCTATAACGATTCCATGTGACTCCAAGAAATATAAAAAAAGAAAGAAAGCATGATTACCTCTTTCTCCAATCCCGGTAGTGCTTTCTTTAATTTAGGGATAGTGTCGGCATGTAGATCTTTCAAGCCTCTTTGCCACTCATCCTAATTAGGAGAACAGGCAAGACAAAAACAGAAAGGGGAAATGACAATTAGAATACAAGTGGTTATGAAGTAATGCTAGAAGACAACATTCAAGATTCCAGGGACCTTCAACAATTAGAGAAAACTCTGCACACGTTCAAAATTCTTAATTAAGTTTTTAAAGTTAGTTCACCAGGTTGCCTTATTCACTGAAAAGGCCACATACCGGACAGAATTCTCAAAGACCAGCTGAACAAAAAAGTATATTCTGTTTCCTAATTGTGGTATTACGCATCTCTTATTGCCTCTGATTGTATCTACTAAGCGGTACTTTGCGAATTGTTCTGACATAACATAAGTAACTCCTTTCCTTTCACTTGGGGTATACCAAAACTTAAATTTCAGTACGAGCTGTCGTACTTTGGGTGGTTTCCTAATGAAAGCATCTTCTTTGTAAAATCATAAGAAAATAAATTACGAATAAGGGATACTGATCAGTGTACACATAATTAGTCAATGCATCATCCAATATCTTAGAGCATATCGCAATGCATTACAAGCAAACCATGCACGCTAATTGGGAAACTAGAAGATTTGAACAACCTAGTTCAATTATACGGATATGTCTTACCTTTGAAAAGTAGCCCTGCTTTGCAGCACTCATTTTCCTGAGCCATGCATCAATCAAATTGAATGAGTTTAAAAGATAAATGAATTGAAGCATGTATACAGAAACACGGCAAACATAATTAACATACCGACTTACCAAGCAAGCATCAGTATTCTAACATCGGTATGGTCCACTTTCAAGTCCGAACAAAGAGCCTCGATTCCTGTTGGGCTATTCAATTAAACATAAAGAGTTAAGCAAGAAGGTAAACAGCATTCCGACAAATGCATATTTATTATACTGGAATTTACCGAAACTTCATAAATCCACGCTTATCTAGGCACGGTATACTTACTCAATCATGTTTAACGATTGGTTTGCGTATGATTCAAAGAGGCTATCTATTTTGTCTACATCCTTTCTTGGTCTGCCTTTACCTGTTGCTGAATAACATTACAACATCAAATGCACATCAGAGACAAGTAAGTTCAACCTTTTCTACATGGCAGGAGTAATATCCAAAAAAAAAAAACAAATTGTTCTAGAATTATAAATTCCACCAACATTACAAGGGTAATCTTCTGTATTACTTAAACCGAACAATTGTAATTTGATCATCAACAACAAAGGCTTATCCCATTAAGTGGTCGGCTCTATGAATTTTAGAACATCACTGCGCTCATTTTTGCGCCAAGTCTTCCTTAGCTCTAAGTAATCCATGTCTCTATTCTTAAAACACAAATTATGAGTTTTGTAAAAGCAAACCAACGGCCTAGATTTTATATAAAGTGTGATGAAATCTTACAACAGTCTACCAAATTCCAGAGGCCAAGCAGAAGCACTTCTTCAAAGGCAAGCAAAGGGTGATAAAGTAATTTCACAAATCAAAACTTCGAATTCACAATATATCAGATGGTCTGAGAAATATCACAGTTCTTCTGCTCCTCAAAATTCAAACACACAGAAACACTGAAATTTAAAAAATTGCATAAAAAATTCAAAATTCAAAATAAATAAAATTACGACACAATCCAACACAAATGAAATCGAATACTTCCTGGATGCCGAATTAAATAAATTCATGAACAAAATAAAATATAGCTTTTGCTACTTTCCTAGCTGCTTAAGTTAACTCAGCTGCCTACTGATATATTCATGATTTTTTTTTTTTTTTCTACATAAAAAATACATGATTTTTATTTTATTTTTTTCTCTGGGTTTTTTTATCGGAAACCAATCAGAATCGGAGGAAAGCGAGATACCGGCGCGCTTCGAAACGACGTCGCAGGACGCGAGGGAAGGCGAAGTTGGTGGAGGTGCTTTTCTCTTAGAAGCGCGAGGCATTGTGCTTTTTTGAATTGGAACAATCAATCACAGCCGTCGATTCAATCGCCGGGAAGCACGATGATTCTAATTCGAAAAGACGGTGAGAGAGAGAAAGCGAGAGGGGGAAGGGGTGGGTAGTTTTATAGGCGTTTGGATTGGAAGACAGTAAAACGGAAGAAGAAGAGGATGGTTGCGGCAGTCCTGTAGTGGGGCGGGTGACTCAGACCACGCGCGGATTAGAGCGTGGCCTGGGCCTATGCGATTTGGGGTATTTTTGGAATTTTGTCACTACTTGTATGGATTTCCGTGCGTAGATTGGCTGGTTTCAGAAGGGTGATTTGTACAGGCCCGTTAGATCATATTTAATAGTGACCTAAAACCTAAAAATATTTAGCTCATAAAATTTAAATTTTAGTCCAGAAACATTTTTTCTACTCTAATTATTCTGGCCTAAAATTTTAGTCCAAGATTATCAAAAAATGAATTAAGGCTATTTTTTTTTAAATTAACTTTTTGAAAAAAAAAATTATATAGACTATCTTAAATTAATTTTATGAACATTTTAACTTTAAAATATTTAAATTCTGATAAATTTTGAAACATTACTAAATTAATACATAAAAATCATAATAAACCACATAAACTAATACAAATGACATTTAATAAACCACATAAACTTAATACAAATGACAATTAATAAACCACATAAACTTAAAAAAAATAATTAATAAACCACATAAACTTAATACAATCGAAAACTTATAAACTACATAAGCTTAATAATGATAGTTTTGATTTGGTGATGGGTTTGGCTGATAGTCTTGAGATGGACTTGGGTGATAATCTTTAAATGAATCATCATCTTGAAATATACTCCTTGTGGCTTCCCTTCGTAAAATCTCCTTTTACTTACCACGTAAGTATTTCTTCCTCTCTGGAGTGTATTGGTCGAGGTCCTCTATCATCAAATTAATTTCGAACCTTTCTTGCTCCCTATTCCCTTGTTCCTTCATGGCCAAATGCATTTGAGCCAATTCTTCTTGCCGACGACACTGGTTTTCGTTCATTCTCGCCATTTCGCTAGCAACTTGTGCACGTATCGAATCTTGGGACTTCCCTTTTCTCTTTGCTTCCTTTTGCTTATCTCTATCCGGGGGCCTTGCAAAAGAAGAAGTTGGGGTCATTTGTTCGATACCTTCATTGTCGACAAAACTCACACCTTCATTAACATCATTTGGGGTTGGGGCTTCACTATGAAATAATCTTCCACATTGTTGGTTCACATCAATTCCCCACCTTGGACAATCTTTGAGGATGTTCCAAGCATGATGCAACTTAAAAACTTGATTTTTTGGTGTAGTTCTTGTTCGGTAAATTGTCATTGCTTTGTCACCCTATGCAACAAATACATAAAAATAATTAGTTGCAAAATACTATTATGTACATGACAACTAAAATATCAACAAAGAAACTCACAATTTATGAGGCGCCCCTTCCACTAGGCATGTCAACCATGGCTCTCTCTAAGCTTCCCTTCCACAAAGTGCACGTTTTGTTGATAATCCTCCACCGATCATAAACACCACCAACTTCCCTTCGACCAGCGTTGGAGTTTTCATGGAACTTATCAACGATTTTACCTCACAAAACCTTTCTATTTTGATTGGTGCCGACGGCACCATCTTCGCTAATAGAAATCCATGCCAAACATAAAGCAATATCTTCGTCAAAGGTCCAATTACGACCTCTAACATGCTCTTTTGCCATCTTGAAAATTTTAGAAATGAAAAGAAATGGTAGAAAGAAATATTGGAAGAATTGTAGGAGAAAAATGAGTTTTGTGTGAATGTTTGAACAAATACATAGGGTATTTATAGAGTTTTTGGTTGAATTTTAAGTTAAATAATTTTTTTAAATTGTTTGAGCTGTTGGATTTAAATTTGGACCGTTAGATCTTTTTTTTACCGTTAGATTTGATTATATTCAATCTAAGCTGTTGGATTCAATTAATATATAAATATAAAACTAAAAAAGTAATTTGAACTTGGACCGTTGGATTAACCAATGGCCCATTTAAATCCAGCCGTTGGTTTTAAAAAAGTAGCCGTTAGGCTACATAGTTGGCTGACACCCAGGGGACAACCCCACGTGGGTGGGCCCAGCTCATGTCTCTCTGGCGCGTGCAAGCCTGCTTTCCGTTTTTGGGCGATTGGAACCTGGGCAGTGAGCTTCACAGCCTCTGTTTCACTCTCAGTTGGTAGGGCCTATTTTACTTTGTGGCTTAAACTTGGGCTGGTATTTGGCTTCATAATAAGTTTTAGGTTTTAGGTTAGTTTTAGGTCATTGTTGGAGTTGAGTTTTGGGAGGGGGAAGGGGAAATTTTAGGTTATAAGTCATCATTGGAGATGATCTTAGGGAACGGATGATAACAAGTTTGCTTACGCTTCGGAATTTACTTAATGAGAAATGTTAATGTATTATTTTCGAATTTTTTGTTATTTTACAGTAACGTGAATTTTCATATTAATATTAATGTATAAAAAAAATTAGTGACAAAACGTCTATCAAAAGTTACACTTTTAAGTGTCTCTTTATTATATTTCTCTTTACTCTAAGCACCCTACTACCCTCTTTCTTTTCTCAAATTCTGTTTATTACTAATCATATTCATCAATTTTTCTTTCTATATACTCCATAATATATACTATTGAGTTATACAAAAAATCTGCAGTTATATTTTGTACATAAATATTTAATAAAATTTTACAAATAGTTAGATTCACAAACCTGTATTAATGAGTGAGATGCCACATTGTAGGCAAAAACACACATAGGACCCATGCAACTTAAACAGGCTTACTTAACATGAACAAGAAAAGTTAGAAATCGAAGAACTTAAAAGATTAAAAATTCGGAAAACTTAGGAATATAAAAAGTAAAGAAAGAAAAATTGAACAAACTAAATCCCCTAATTGACTTGATTGTATATTAAAACAAAATTTTAAAGTACAAGACATATTTTTCGATTTCAAATGTGTGTAGTATAGAACAATATATTTAGAAATTTGAATATTAATAACCAAACTTATTTCAAATCATGTGAATTAGTAGACAATTTACTAACAGTATCAATTCGAAGTAATTTGGTGAAAATCAAAATTCACACTCTCCCCAATCAAAAACCTGACTCATCCTGAATTAGTTTTAAAATAAAATAAAACCAATCCTCAATTTAACTTTTTAGATTTATCTTAAACTAATTGGACCGTGTAGCCACTTAGTACTTCGGTCTAGTAGTATTCCTCTTCACTAATTAGACCGAATATGAACCACATTATTGTTAACCTATTATGAGACTTAGTCCATCTCTCCCTCTTAATGTAAAAAATACTGTGTAAGCCAGCTCAATAAATGGGCCAACGAAATTCCCAGGCTTAGATACGATCCAATAGAGCATAAAATCCATAATCTAAAGCAGGCCCAATTGTTCAACGAAGCCCAACGTTATAAACTATAAATTACAAGATTAGGCAATTAGGGTTTCCTATTGCTAGGGTTTTGTCTGCAAGTCGCTCCTCCGTTCACCGAGCAACCGCAGCGAAGATGGTAAGCTAGCTCTCTCTCTGTCTAACGGCATCTTCTACTCGTTGACTTCTGTCTTCTTCTTCTTCTGATATTTGATATCGGCTGATGAATTTGCAGCCGTCACACAAGTCTTTCATGATCAAGAAGAAGCTGGCGAAGAAGATGAGGCAGAACCGACCCATTCCTCACTGGATCCGCATGAGGACCGACAACACCATCAGGTTATAATTAAAGAGACCCCATTTGATTTTGTTTTACTATTTTTTACATTTAGATTTTGTTCTTGGAAATTGCTTCCGCCGGCTGTAATACGGCGTCGTGTGATTCAGGTACAACGCTAAGCGCAGGCACTGGCGCCGGACCAAGCTCGGGTTCTAAGGTGGATCTCCCGCTACTCTATATCTACCAGATGGAAACTTTTTATGTTTAATCAAATTGGGAACTTCCGTAGAGTCCCACTGCGGAGATTGCTTTATGAAATTGGTATTTGATTTGTAGTTTAATTGTACTTCGAGTATTGGGTTGGACCAATTTTTGAATTTAGCTGAGTTAAATCTGAGTCATGACTACCCAATGCTTTTATTCTGTTTTTGTTATGTTTTGTTAATGTCATGCTTGGGTCTTTCTTAATTTGATTCGATTGCGGATTGTCTGTATGATCTGATTGGTGATATACTTGTTTGGATGACTGATTTGGTATGTTGCATTTGCCTCGTAAATCTTGATGAGGTGATGGGTTGTTCATTTTGTACTCTGTGATTGCTTATAGAATTTGGAAGATAGTAGCAATGATCCCACTCTACGCAATGCAGTTTAACTTATAGTTAGAGGAAGTATCTTTTCAGTTTACTGAACAAGTTCCAATTTAGAATAGTAATGCCCCTTGGTGGGATTCTAAAGAGGTGTCGTTTGCGGTGGATATATGACTGATGGAGTCCAGTGACTACTAGGGAGGGATTTTCTAGTTTCTGTGTGGATGTCAAATTGCTTTCCAAGTTGAGATTTGGCGTTATTTTGCCGGGCTGATTCATCATTGAGCACCGCACCCCCTGTTGGTTATGAAGATTGTTTAGGTCGAAATGAGATCTATTTTAGGGGACAAAGGATTACTTGGTTTTCATGCTAGGTTCTAAACTTGTCATGTTTGCCACCCAGTGCCGTCGTTTATCTCATTTTCCAGCTTGGTTCATGTTACAACTCTTGCTTCAACTGTCGATTTATGTTTGCATTCAGTATGTACATTGCACTAGGACAGGAAGTTTGTGTTTCTGCTGGCATTGTATTTCCTTTGGGAGACTAGCAGTTTCCTCCCTGGCGTTTTATTAGGGTTTCGTATAAGCTGTTTTCCTCCCTCCGCGCGCGTGTATATATATATAAAATACATGCTTCAGTTCGTTTTACTAACTTAGGGCTCGTTTTGGAATTGTTTTTAAAATAACTGAAAATGTTTATAGAACCAATATTTATTAAAAGTACAAGTGAATTTTAAAAAAGCACTTGAAGCGTTTATTACAGTAAGTACATAATTGATGCTTCTTGCAGTAAGCGTTTTAAGTGCTTTTGAAACTTTTAAATGCTTTCTCTAAAAGCATTTTCAGTCATTTTAAAAACATTTCCAAACAATCACTTAGTACTACGGGTTAGTGGTATTTTTCTTTACTCGTAAGTGAGAGGTTTTAGGTTTGATTTTCGTTAAAGGCGAATTTAAACTACATTATTACTGGCCTATTACACTGTTCTAAAAATCTATGTCTAGCGCTGCCTAGGCTCCGCCTAGGCATTAAGCGGCTGGTCACTGTCCCGATTAATGCATAGGCGTCTGAAAATTAAAAAATGGCGCCTAAACTAGCTTAGGTATTCGCCTAGGCACTTGCCTAGTCCGTCCAAACTCATCTAGGCACCCACTTAAGTTGCAACTCATTTAGACAAAAAATGAAAAAAACTTTCATTTTGAATTTTATTTTTTTAAAAAATAAATTGTAAAAGACTTGTTGATTACTTAAATGAACACACATTATAGGCTTGTTCTCCATGTTTTCATTATGTTCCAATACTAATATATATGTCATTTTATTTTGTAGTTTATGATGAAATTATATATATTTTAAGTATAAACAGACATTTATTTACATGAAATATAATAGATTTACTTAAATCTGCCTAGGCGATAGACCCCAGCCCGTCGCCCGACTAGTGTCTAACATTTTTTAGAACTTTGATCTATTGTGAGGTTAAATTCACCGTTCTTTTTTAATGTAAATAATATTATTTGTTAAAAAAAAAAAAAAAAAAAAAACTTCCAAACGGCCCTTGTTATTTTAGTTTTAATTCCCTTCCCCATTACTCAAACGAAGAGGAAAATGAATATATTTGATTATGGAACAAAACTTGTGAGTTTATATTTCGACTCATGTAATTTTTAATATTATTTTTTTAAACAACGACATTAGTTATACAAAAGGATATGAAAGTGGGCCACAAAAGCAAAAAACTATCAAATTTTGATCTCATTCATATTAGGCGTTTTACTTAATTTCAAAGTAAGTGTGACATTCTAATCGCGCAACCCAACAGATATCATCTCTCGTTTAAAATGGTTTTGGCCTCTTAAAAGCATAAGGATAGACGTTATGCCGTGATTGGGCCGCGTGTCAGATTTGGTGTAATTTCATTCCCGCCAGTTTCATTTCCCGCCAATAGTCGCGTCAATTAGAAAAGGACATACCCCACCCACCAGCCGTGGCCTCTTCTCTCCCTCTCCAGTTTCCTCTCTCTCCCTCTCTCTGCCTCTAATCGTTGCAATACTCTCCAATGGCGTCTGAGAAGCTCACAGACTACGAGCGCAAGAGGCTCGAGAACATCCGCCTGAACGACGAAAAGATGGCCTCCCTCAAACTCCAATCCATCAAAGCCCAAGTCTCCGCCTCAACCAAACGCCCAAGGTTCTCTCTCTCTCTCTCTCTCTCTCTCTCTCTCTCTCTAGATTCACTATTTTCTTGAAAACCCGTTTCTAATTTCTGGTTTTAATTCTAGGGTTGAGATCAAATCGTACCAAGTCAGTCCGAAGAAACAACCCAAAACCCAGACCCCAATTGTCATGAGGCGGTCTTTACGCACGCGCGGATTACCGCCAGATGCGAACGGCCTAAGCGATGAGGCTCTCGAATCCATGGCCAAAACCATGAAATCTTCAAGCCCGTCGAAGGAATTGCCTTGCTATATGGGTCCTCTTAGCATGAAAGACGCTTACAGAGGAGTGTCAGATCGAGCTCTAATCGAAGCAATTCTGGATATTTCGAAGAAGCCCCAATTGGACGCTTCAGTGAAAGGTGAAGTTAAAGGCGAAAATGGCGGATTTGAAGGTGGAAAAGTTGAAAGTTCGGGCTTTTCAATTAGGAAGGAAGAAAATGAAGTTGAAATTGGTGTGAAGATGGAGCCTTTGAGTGAGGGGATTACTGGGTTTACTTGTGGTTTTGTTAAGAAGGAAGAAAAGGAAATGTGGAGTAGTTTAAAGTTGGAATCTTTGACTCTAAAACCGCAGAATGTCGCGAGGGTTGTGCCCGGGAGGATTATGAATGTGAAGTTTTTTCCCTGTACTAGTTCGAATATGATTGCGGTTGGGAATAAGTTTGGGAATATTGGATTTTGGCATATTGATTCGAAGGAAGATGAAGAAAGCGGTATCTATTTGTATCGTCCGCATAATTGTCCCATTTCTGGGATTTTGATTCAGCAACACTGCATGTCAAAGGTAATTTTTATCTGAATTATTCTTATATGATAACTTGGTTTGAGTGTTGAGACTTGAGAGAGATGTTTATGTTTCTGATTCGAAAGTGTAGATTTAATCTCTGTTAAATTCTCAGTTATGTTTGCTCACACACTACTATACTTTGTTCTGCTGAACGTCTGAGTAGTAACATAAGAAAATGAGTTTGGTGACAATAAGGCGGAAACTCATCTTTCCGAACATTGGCACTATTTTGTGTTGAGAGTTCCAACCTCTCACAGCGACAATGTATCAAAACCACCAGATTAGGTGTTTACTTAGTTATTAAGCTTAGCATGGTTAGTGATTAGTTGTACACAATGCTTAGCTGGCATATATGGTTGGGATAGGATATTTATGTATAAATACCTTGTGTAATGATTAGTTGATATGAATGTAATCACAATATTATTTTACTCTCTCTCTCTCTCTCTCTCTCTCTCTATAACTGAAATCTCTCCAGATTCTCAGTTTCTACATTTTGCAGCATGCTTTTTATGTGAGCAATCACTTGAATGAATTCAAGTAACTCTTGTGGTATATGCTAACATATGATTGTTGAGTTATGTGCAGATCTTTACTAGTTGTTATGATGGCTATATCCGGTTGATGGATGCCGAGAAAGAGGTGTTTGATCTAGTATATTCCAGTGAGGACACTATATACTCTATGTCCCAACAGTCGAAAGATCCCAACTGCTTATATTTTGCTGAGGGCCACGGTGGTTTAAGTGTCTGGGATCAGAGAACGGGAAATTTGTCAAACCAGTGGTCTTTGCACGAAGACAGAATCAATAGCATTGACTTTAGCTCAGCAAACCCTAACCTCATGGCCACTAGTTCCACAGATGGAACTGCCTGCATTTGGGATCTGAGAAGAATTGTTGCAGATAAAACTTTACAAACAGTTGGCCACAATAGAGCTGTGCATTCTGCTTACTTCTCGCCTTCTGGAAGCTTTCTCGCAACGACAAGGTAGCCATCTTATGCCTTTTTAACTTGAAGTCGTCTCTTTTTCTTCCACGCTGCAATGCTATGTTATAACAGTAATGTTCTTAAGTGGTGATTTATGAAATGGATTTGCATTGATCTCACTCGCTGTGGCCAGACTAATCTTCTCCTTGTCTTCGTGTAGTATTGAAGACACAGTTGGTATATCAAGTGGGGTTAATTTTGAGAACACATCAATGATATACCATAATAATAAAACCAGCAGATGGATTTCTAAGTTCAGGTATGATTTTTACCAGATTTTGAAAATTTCAATTGTTTCCGACTTTACTTTTGCTAGAACGCAGTCGCTTTTGCTTTCGCTTTCTGGCAGCTGACTTTAAAACTGGAAACAGGGCAATATGGGGGTGGGACGACGCCTACATCTTCATTGGCAACGTGAAAAGAGGAGTAGATGTGATCTCCCCAGTTGAAAGAAGAACAGTGCTCACTTTAGAGAGCCCGCACATGACTGCGATTCCATGTCGATTTGATGCTCACCCTTACAATGTTGGGATGCTAGCAGGATCCACTGCCGGAGGCCAAGTTTATGTATGGACATTGGGATAGGAAATTCAGCTTCTCTACTTGCATGTAGTTAGTGAAAACATGACAAGTTCTGTACCTTGAACTTTAATTTAGTGAAATTGTTGTTGCGTGGCATGGGCTATTTTAGTTTAGTACCGACCCTAATTAATGAGGATTTTGAACTTCTCTGGCCAACTGGCCTAACCCACATATATTGTTGTTTCATGAGCATGTCCATAAACATATCGAATTAGAACCTTGGTTCGAAGAATTTAAAAAATGAATGAGAAATTAAGCATTAATTATAATTCATTTTCTTCCAAGAGTTAATTCATGTGGGATTAATTCTTCATTACATGAAAGCACGGCCTGTCCCATCAACTTCCCAAGCCAACCGTGGTACAAAAATGCCCTTGAACCAAGCCCTCCAAATAACCAGTAGTTGGAGCTTCGGTTTTCACCTACGATGTCATCGACACAAACCCAAAAGGGGGAGTGAGCCATGAGGAGTAAGTGGCGGCATTGCCCTCAGACCAGCCCTGGCTCCGACAAGCTTCCAATCTTTTAGGATAGGATAAATGGCACGTGCCTTTGGCAGCAGCTCTTTAAGGGCTTCCCTGGCTTCATCTGCAAATACATTTGGTGATGAATTTCTTGATTTCCATTCCCATGTCGAGCCCATATATAAACACCAAGGACCCAGGACAGCTAACCAAGCATCTGACAATATCAAGGGGCCAAAGGCTTGGATACGCCTCTCTTAAACAAGGAAACTTATAAGATGAGTTTCGTTACGTACATATATCACAAAACTTGTCATCAGGAAGCCGAAGATGTCATCAGGAAGCTGAAGATGTGCAACACCTCTGCATAACCTCAACAGAAGCCTCCCACAGAGCTCAGGAAGACCTAGACATACTATCACAGCCTGGTATTCCCCTAACGTCAAATGTAATCAGATGCAAATATATGAAAA